>JAUDYJ010000003.1:57371824-60264324 GCA_030761175.1 Masticophis lateralis | reverse complement strand
GGGTTGGAAGGGAATAATAGGTTCAACTTAGCACCTTGTTGAGAATGTTTTCAGATCTGTCCCCCTGCCCCCAATTGGGCTCACTTTGCTATATCAAGTGTGTTGATTGGATATAAATGCAGCCATGTGCAACAGTGGCATGATTTTATGAATCTAGAAGTACATGGAGAAAATGAAAGGGGGAGAAATTATACCACAGTTCCTAATCAAGAAACAAAATATTTGATTGCTTCACTATGATCAATAACATATGTATCTATTAGAAGGTACAGAATTGCAAGGCCAATCAGAATACTCAAAGTTCTGGAGGACTAAGCTCTTATATACTAACGTTGTTTTCCATATGCTATCTACAGAAAGATTCAGCACAGTATTACTTAGCTAAAGGAAATATTCCCTTTATTCCTTATACAATTCCCCTGTTTCACTTTGTTGGGAAGATTTATAATTAACGTAAGAAAAACAGAAGAAGATGAAAAGATTTTGATTGTAATGTGATTGCTGCTTGCTTCTTTACAGTATTTTGTCAAATTTATTGCTTGTCAATTAAATCGCTATGTGATTTTTGTCTTCCAGAAAAATTACATGACTGTTCTCTTTCTCCAACTGTTTTGATAACCCAATGGCAGAAAAGTGGGGAGGATTTGAAATTAAGTCATTCATGCAATTCTCTATAGCAAAACCTAAAAAGATTCTACTTCTATTTATTACCCTTCTAATTTGTTCAATAATCCAAATATTCAGGCAGGTTATAAAGTTGTTTAAGCAGTAAAAACAACATGAAAAATAGAGCAATATATTCATAAGTTGAACCAGAAGGATGTAAAGATAAAACTATGTATGAAATAAATTTGCTTCCTTGTTAATTACATCACAAATACTTAGAAATTTAAGTTTCTTTCCCTTTCCATACCCAGCCCCACAAATACCACTATATAAAACAAACTTGTCCTAATCATAAATCTTATGTTTTGTAACCATTTTCCTGAACTTTTATGCAACACTATTTATTTATTTATTGGCTTGCTTCCTTGTTAAAAGCACACAACTCTCCAAATCTCAAGCCATGGCTCATTTTCTATTTTCTCTTTCTTGTCTATCTGAAGAGCTAGGATTACATTTACTGAAAGTAACCACTTCTTGTTTAAATTGATCATTCTTTTTAAAACCTCTTATCACCTTTAGCCCAACCTTTAGTGTTGGTAACCACCTTTAAAGCGCTCCATGGCTTAGGGCCAGGGTACTTACGGGACCGCCTTCTGCCGCCAATTGCCTCCCACCGGCCGGTTCACTCCCACAGAGAGGGCCTCCTCAGGGTGCCGTCAGCCAGACAATGCCGGCTGGCGACCCCCAGGGGGAAAGCCTTCTCTGTGGCAGCACCCACCCTCTGGAATGATCTGCCTCCAGAGTTAAAAACAATCTCTGACCTCCCGACCTTCCGGCGGGCTTTAAAAACCCATCTTTTTCAGCTCGCCGGCTTAGCCTGATTCCTATAGTATTTTATCATTTTAGAGTTTATTTTAATATGAAGTTAGTTTTAATTCTATGGCCATTTGTATTGTTATTTTATGAAATTTTAACTTTTGTATGTTTGTTTTTTAATTGGCTGTGCACCGCCCTGAGTCCGTAAGGAGAAGGGCGGTATATAAATCCAAATAAAGTAAAGTAAAGTAAAGTAAAGTAAAGTAAAGTAAAGTAAAGTAAAGTAAAGTAAAGTAAAGTAAAGTAAAGTAAAGTAAAGTAAAGTAAAGTAAAGTAAAGTAAAGTAAAGTAAAGTAAAGTAAAGTAAAGTAAAGTAAAGCCCTGAATTCACGTCTTTTTAACTTGCTTTGATCCTTTCTATATCCTACTCATCACAGATGCTGCAAGGGGCATATAATCAGCTGTTTTGTGCCAACAGTTATCCACTGAAAATAAAAAAGCTATGAAAATGGTTTTAACTGAATAGAATTTCATTGTAGTTTCCTGTTCAGCCCAGGTGAATTGCTTAATGGCCAAAACAGGAAAAAAACAAAAGGTGGTTGGTTCTGTACTACTGACCATAGCCCCTCTACCCATATTTCGTGCAAAGAGAACCAGAGTTGCCTGGCATATTGAGAACCTGAAGGATTGAAACGAACAGCAACATCTAAGAAAGTTTTTCACCATAACCAAAACTAAAATGGAAATGGAAAAGAGAAGATGTTACAGACAGGGAGAAGTTAGAGACCACTTTCCAAAACCTTTTCATTCCTTTCATTTATTTCTTACAAGACTCACATCGCCTTACAACTTGAAAACAACTGAGAAACTATTGTTTTTTTGTTGTTGTTATAAAATGATAAAATGCCATAGTAGAGATTCAACCAAATTCTCAAATATATAAAACCGAAGTGATGGTTCTTTGCCCTACTGTGCATAACCATTCCATCTGCTTCCTTTTTTTCTTTGTTAAACCTTTTTTTATCATTCCTGCCATTTTTTTAAAAAAATCAAAGTGCTTAGGTATCAATTACATCCGACTTCTTAAGCAGTGCTCTTGAAAGTCAGAGGCCAATGTTGAAACACAGTAAGCCAACTGGTACCTTTTGCTGGGCAGTGCAAATTTTAGGACTAGATGTTTAAAAATGAGAATTTAAATATAATGCTAGTGTAGTACACTGTAACTATCTTTAGATATACCCATAAATTAGAGATGGGCAATGATTCATTTACAATGCTGCCTGGGTCAGGCACTTAAAAAAATAGGCAGGGTACCATATAGCACATCCTGCTTCTAAATACTTGCCAATGAACATGTTATCTAAAGCATGTAGCATTTTCCAGCCAAGGATCCTGACTCTTTTTATCAGATCAATGTTTAATCTGATGGGAAAAGAATGCAGAACAAAATGGAGCATAAATTCAGCCAAGTCCACAAAAAACGGTCTAAATTGTTACCTGTTCCACCACTGGGACGTACTATCAGTATTTTGTACAACTGAATAGATAATACATTTTTTCTTGGAGAAAAGGAAGAGAAACCTCATCTTCCTGGAATAAGAATACCTAATTACAATAAATTTTATTGCAATGGCAACCGAGTAAGCTATTTATTAACAATCATTTCTATTTTATTAAATACTAGACATGTTCCTTGCAACAATTTGTTTCTATGATTCAGTAATGTGTTCTGTTTTTCAGAACCATTCTTGTATACACACACACACACACACACACACACAAGAAATGCCTTTAGAAGACACAGTACTTGTTCTAGGTGGCACATATATCACAATCACACAGCTACGTGCATCTTTATAATTGCAGTTTGAAAGTGCATTGCATTGGATTATATATAGTGGAAGTATAAGAATAAATCACCAGTAGTGTCCTTAACTCAAATACAAACATATATTCAGCTAAGTATGTACTCTTCATATCTTTTCACTTCAGCAAGTCCAACAAAAGCACTGTCATAACTCAACTGAAGTAGAGGTGGATAAAAATACGCTTTTCATACAGCAGTACAACTAGGAGTTGGCCTTGACTTTTCTGCTTCATTTGCCAAACTGGACACTAGTGAAGCATACTGATAGCTATTCAATAGGAAGATCTTTATGGCACTTCTGCAGCTCTGCTCATGTCTTAAACAAAAACCAATTCATGTAAGCCCACCCTCCAAAAACTCCGCATCCTTACACAGCACCTAACATTAGATGTAGCAGAAACAGCAACAGATGATCAGACAATAGTGAAGTATATTAAAATGGTACTCTGCATTAGAGAACTATTGGATTATATCTATTTTGAGGAAGCTAACTTTTGCTACAAAATAGAACTCCCTATTGATCCCTTTGCCATCCCTAAATATGAACATATTCCAGAGGTTCTACAGAAGACACAATAGAGTCCACAATCCATTCAACTAAAAAAACAATATCATCAGCGAGAAAAAATATAGTACTATACGGGAAACAGAGACCAGTTTATTTTCCATCATTAGCACACACAAAAGAGAAACCAAACTAATATTCACATATCATCTTAGCATGTGTACTTCAAAACATTTCTAAAAAAATAATCAAAATATGACAATGAAATATATTATCAGTATGGTATTTTCCTTTGTTGACTATGAGCCAAATTATTATTGGAGCTACTCTAAGGGTGCCCTCTCTGTACTGTGAATATTTCAGATTATTGAAGCCACAGAAAGTCTTGTTTTACTTTGTTGCTTCAGCATTGTTTTATTTGGATACAGCTGTGGATATGATGTGTGTAATTAATTTTTCAGTCAAAAATGTGATTCCATGCTACATTTGATTATTTAAATATAAAACAGCTTTAGTTCTCTGAGCCAACCAAAAATAGTGATTTTAATTTATTCCTGCTGCCTGCAATTACTCACAACCATGTATTTTTAAATATTTCCAGCCTATAAAAATTACTAATTTTTGCCACTTGTGTTTATCTGCCTTTAGACTTTGATTTGGATAAATTAAGCTCTCAAGTGTTCCTTGCTTTATGAAACGCTGCATGTTGTACACTTCAACACAAATAAATGACTTCTACCATTAGAGGTTTAAATAATGTAATGTATTTCATGCTCAGCCTGAAGCGGGATTCCAATGAAGTTGCTAATGCACGTAATGATTAAGTGTAACTCAAATACTAACTGTGTTGTTGAAAACATGACAGGCAATAATTTGGTCTATTATATTCTGCCATTTAATTGCCTAGTACAGACATTCTCTGACACTTTATGAAGCAATGATTTACAATTATTCAAGCTGCAAAGGTCAGAAAGTGACATTATAATCATCTACACAGAGATCCCTTCTAAAGCACAAAAAAATAGGTAACACCACACAAAAATAGTTTTAACTGAAGTTTCAACTTTCTATTTAAAGATTTTTCATAGCCTTAGAACAAACTGTTCACTTACAATACCATTAAGACATATTTAAAATCCAAATGCACATCTCCCATTCTTCCCAATATTGTTTAAAAATTAATACTCTTTGTTCTTCAAAGACAACACTAAACATGCTTTTTTCTTATTATTTTGTTGATCTATAGATCCACAGCCAAAGAATCTGAAATTCTAAAAATATGACAAAACAAAGAGTGAGAGCAAAATGCATAACCCTGTGGGGAGGAAATGTTTTCACCTCTCTTTCAGGCAAGTTCTTTTAATTTTCTGTGTCATTCCTAGGAATCATTTAAAAATAAATACTATAAACGGCACATTAATAAATACACTTGCAAAAGTGCTACCATCAAAATTCAAATGAAGTTTAATGTTTTAAAATACTTCTCTAGAAGATATGTGAGATAATGCACAATAGGTAATACACACACACAATAGAAATGGAAACCACAGGCATGTTACAAAAGAAGGGAAATTTATGTGCTTCAAATAATGTTCAAAATCTATAACCATTCCTTAATGTAAATATGCATTTCCACACATTACAAGAATGTATAAGGTAAGCATGTAGATTGGTTTCAAATTATTAACATGTTTTAATTTTAATTTTTTTCTAACTTTTTCACCTTCTGATTTATCTCACTTTAATAAAACTCTAAGAGGTGAAGGAGAAAAAAATTGTCAGGTTTCTTTAGGAGCCTTATATTTCAAGGAAAAGTATGAAAAAGTAGATGCATTTTTAGGTATGCTGCCCGTAAATTCGTTTAATATCTGAAATCATGAGCAATTCATTGCTTTTAAAATCTCAAAACTGCAAGCTAAGCTTTTTCTGTCGTTCTAATGCACAAGTTTTGCAAACGTAACTATTTGAAAACCAGTTTAAGTTTGCTAATCTTAGTAAATCAACAACTTCATGCCCAGACTTCTGAAAATTAAATTTAAATAGGTAGCAGTTGGATACGCGCTGAAAACAGATCCCTTCTCAAATCAGGGATGCATTTTTCATTCATGAACATAATGCAAAAGAAAACAATCACCACACATCTGCTGACAAGAAAATGAGTAGCAGACGGTTTATTTCAAATGCTGAAAGATTAGTAGCTTCCAATCTCTATAGCAAAGTATTTCTACTGTGCAGCTGGAAAAAATTAAATTTAGATTTGAAACAATAAAAGCAACATGCAAAAGCAATGTTGTGTGTTCCTCCATCTTTTATGTTAACTACACAATATATAAAAACTCTTAATTTTTACCATCACTTCTCCAAAATTTTTCACTTTCCGATTCAGTTTACCATTATATTTCAGGGCATCAAGAGATGTCTTCCATTTGTAATGATTCATAGTCTTGCACTGACAAGTCACATGTCCAAACAGATTATGTAACAACTGGAAAAATTATTTAAACTTCTACCTAATAGAAAGCTTGTCCGATGAATCTAAATGACAGGACAGAATTTTAACTACTGAAGAAAAGAAAACACAGTATAGGACCTTCTGTTTGTGACAAAATTACCAAGTTAATGTTCCTGAAAGATCACTTCACCTCTTAAAACATGATTTTTTAAAAAGGTAAATTTATAGCAATTAAAGCTAATGAAGGAATGAAGTATGAGCTGCTTATGTTCGGGAACTAATAGGTCCACTGAGCATTTCTAAGATTATTTAGCTATCAATGATAATGAATTGACATTGTCAGTAGTTTTACTAGCTCTAAACTGCTGCTAATATGCTACTCATTCCTAGATTTTTTTATACTGCCATTTTTTAATCTACATACCAGCCTATTTTTATGGCAAAAATAAAGCACATGCTTCCTTCTTGCCACACACTCAAATCACTAATAGTGGCAGAGTTATTTAGTGAAAATTCAAATACCCTAGTCCTCTCTTTTTCAAAACCCATTATACTTTATTATACTTTATTGCTAATCCATTCACTGTTAATGGACTAACATTTATGGTGTATCTTGGACTAAACTGTATTATTTTAATTGCAACTGAAGACATAGCTGAAGTAGATTTTGGAGTATCTTTCTCCAAAATTTAAATATGTAACGCTACTTTGACAACTTTGACATGTATTTAAGTGTCCAAAAACAATAAAACAATAAAAAGCAGTTTATTTTAAGATATTCACAATGTACTCCTTCACATACGAGTCAGCTAATTACAAAGAGTTGCAACCACAATTTAAAATGGTTTACCAATTCTGATCCACCATTCCCGCTATCCATACACAAGCAAATCCAAGTTCCATTTTTCACATGCCCATTAAATATCAGACAAATGGTGGCTTAGTCACAGACCCTGTATGCACAGAACTACTAATCATATCACAAAATAGATAGCTGCCCACATGCAGTATTATTTGTTGCCCAAAGACCAGAGGATAGTCCTCTGTTACTTTACAGTGACAATTTTCGTATCAACTTCCAGTGTGCTTGCAAGTAATTTGGTCAGCAACTGTCCAGTGCTTCTTCCCGTCACATAATCACACCACTCTTGTCAGTTTAATGTGCTATTTTTGTGAGAAACATTTGCCTCAGTGAAAGGCATTCTAATTTTCTTTTGAATATTGCACTCACTTTGTTCTGCTAAGAGGTTTAATTGCAAGAGCTGACACGACCAAAACTCCAGCTGAAAAATATCTTTAACCACTCACTTTATCATTTTGGTGGGCATTGGGTTTAATTCACTGAACCAATCCTAAACTTTACACTAACCATCAGGCCTCTCCAGCAACTTAAGATGTTTTGAAAAAAGCATTTCATATGGCACATATATTAGCTAACTTTTTTTAGCATAATAACACTAAAATACACTTTTAATAAGAGTGCAGTATTAAAACCCGCCTCTGAATGTCCTACGCCGTACTATATATGCCATGGCATTTGGAAACCTTTTAAACATTTCTGCTAAATTAATTAGCTTTGGATTAAAGAGTTTCAGGATCCGCCATTTTAAATGCAATATAGTTGAAGTTCAATTAAACATTATGAATGGTCCATGTGACGAAATAACCATTAAGAAAAAAAAGGAAAATGGGAGGCATTTCTATGTGTGGCAATAGATAAAAAAACCTTTATAAAGTTTTCTTCTATCTCCTGTAATACAAAAAGCTTATAGCAGCACATAGTTCTAGAATCAAGCAATACATAACGCAAACATGGATGGGCACAGGAAAACCCAAGACTACACCGAAGACTATATTTTTTTAAACACATATGCACATACTTTACATGTGTATTTCTCTCCCTTGCTCTCTCTCTCTCTCTCTCTCTCTCTCTCTCTCACACACACACACACACACACACACTCATACACACACCTTTAAAAGGAAATTTACAGTTCTCCCTGGCAATGTGAATGAACATCCTATAATTTAGTCAATTTACAGATTACAGGTTCAAATTGACCTTGTAGCCCATAAAATTGCTCATCTGCGGTACTGGATTAGAAGTAGGAAAAGAATGTCATAACTGTATTTAAGGAATTTACCATAACAATGGGAAGGAGGATATGCATGCATAATTTTAGCCTCTCTTGCTCACATTCCCTCTTTGAACGCTGAAACAATGCATAGCCTGCACTCCTTTCCTGCTAACCAAAGGAGGAACTATTTCAATTTACTCACCCACAGATATGACACTTGTATTCCCTCATCCCAAGGTGCCTCTTGACATGGTTTCTGGCATCTCCTAGTTGAGCTGTTGCAAAGTGGCAAATCTTGCACTTGAATGGCTTTGATCCTGAGTAAAATTTAGCATAAAGAAAATTAGAAGCTGAATTAGAATATTATATTACCCTTGGATAAAGAAATCACCATCTGCAGGAGACAAAGCCATTAAAAAAATCTTTAAAGGTACGTGTAGAAACCACCACCCCATATTTAATCTGTTTTAAGAATCTTTCTTAGCCCCTCAAAGAAAAATGCCTATTGCATACATTTATAACTCCAGGGATACTATTAGGATATTTCTCATTAAGTATACTTGCCAAGAGTTCAAATACAAAAGTTAAGCAAGAAGGGGGTTTCATTAACAGACCCGGTATCAATAATTAGAAGATGAGATGCTCTGAAACATTAAAATGAAACAAAAGTTGTTGCGCAGAAATTGTCCATTATGAAATGGCCTGGATTTCAGATATCTCCAGCTGAAGCTTGACACAGTTCATTTCAGTAGGCTCTAATTACAATTTCTACAGAACTGTACAAATCTCATTATTATTATTAAGGTGGAAGACTTAAAAATATCTCAAAAATGCTCAAGTAACTTAACTAGCCTGCTATAGCAATTCCCAGAAATCCGAGCCAAGATGGCTACATGACTGCACTCCAAATACAACATTTGGTTGGGAAGGGCTGATTTGGACTAATAAGTAGAACTATCTGAAGTTCTAATACACAGAGAGGTTTTGACAGTCAAAGCAAATTGTAAAAATGGCCTTTAAAGGGTTCAAAATAATTATGTCAATCAGCACTTAGAGAACATCCATATGTTCATCTGATTATTTCAATTCATATTAGAAATCAAATATGCCTTTTTTTTTTCTCCTGAAGACTACAACTGTTGCTAAAATATAGTACGCGGAGGAATATAGTAGGTGTTTCTTCAAAGTGTTGATGTCCAATGCGTCTCAAGTTTTCCTAATATGCAAATGGCATTTTTAGACTTGACTATGTTCCATGAACTTTTTTTGTGGCACAATGAGGCACTGTTGAAGGTTATCATAAAAACTTTGGCCATGCTTATAGCGTATGAAAGACTATATGGAATAGTTGTAACTAATAACAGAGGGATTTTTTTAATTTTAAAACATATTTAAGTAATTATTTTGCTGTGCCCTTCTTTCTGACACAAAATAACATCTTTAATATTGCTATTCTTGCAGAGGGAAGAGCCACAGGAAGAATAACATATTTCTATTGCAATGGCATGAAGTATATGAATATATAGTGAATAAAATATTATACCTTGATGACTGTTTTATAGTCTGAATTTATGATTATTCTGAAAACTGGAAGTATTGACATTTGGGCAATTATTTATTTCAGGAACAAACTTTAACTGGCTAGAACAGATATCCATCACGACACTCATACAAACAGGCAAAACTATCTTGTTCTTTTGTAAAGCAATCAGTCCAAGTAAAAAATAAAATAAAATAAAATTGCACATTGTAATTTAAGATGGCTTTTCAACCAAGCTGAGGCAATTATGTTACCACAAAAAAGCAGTCATTAAACCTGGCAGGTGTCAGTACTGCAATACTAAGTGGTAACACATTATTTTAAAGTATTCTTTGACCCTTTCCAACTTTTAAAAGAGCAGCAGATCTCTCTATCCATAAATCCCAGGATTGAAGTTAAGTGTAAGTGCAATATGCTCACAGATACTTCATATTATGTTTGGGATATGTTTTGTGAAGAACTTCTTCCAATATAGTTAAGCATAATATGAAATATGGGATCTTTAATAAATATACATAAGAGTTCGGGTAAGAAAAATGTTACAGTACATCATACTTGATCAATGATCCCTTCTGTGCCCTTGAACACACAATAGCCCCAAAGAAGACATTGTTTAAATTGAGGATCTCGGTTAAAAAAAATTTAAAGTCTTAAATTTCAATTTAATTCTCAAAAGCTGACAAAAAATGAAGCATTTAATTTTAATCTTCTCACAGAAATAAAAAAAGTCAACAGGACTAGGCACAGGCAGACAAGGTTGAATATTTCACAGTTCAATGACAATGAAGCTAGATCTCTTAATACTTCCATTTCGACTGTTCAAAGTAGATGTAAAATATATTTAGCACCTGAACAGTTATATCTAGTCAGCTTTATATGTTTAAATGTCAAAAGCAAGTTGAGTCTGCAGGGAGCAGGAATAACACTGAATCAATCACGCCAGAACATGAAGTTTATTTAAATTGTAATGATAAAATTGATTTAACCATTAATTTGCTAGCATTTTGTATCATCAATGCATCCTGTAAAGAGGTCAGTGAAAATAAAACCATTTAAGTTTCTGTACCCATATTAAATAAAATGTAACGGTTTAATTTGCCAGTTAGATTTAATAGACTATATAATGCTAAAATTGTAAGCAGCAATGCAGATGTTCATTTTGTTTCATTAAAAAATCTTTGCAGATGTGATCCCATGTTCTTTTGCTTATTTCTCTCATTACATAAAAGTAGACCTCATTTTGGGGCTAATAGGCACAATATTGAATATTGAAGGTATATCATGCCTGTTCATAAAAAGACTGCCCACGCAGGGCAACTTTGACACTCACAAAATGGCCACCATGAGTTCTGTCAAGCCTCTGTACCCTGGATGGGAAATCTCATCTCTCAGTTCCACTTTCCCACAATATACCAGCAACTTTGTTAAGTAATTTGACTGCAAGAATTAGACAGTCAATAATAGTAAGACATTTTGCATCTAACAGCACATAAGAAACCTGACCTGTTCATCAATCCTAAGGTTCAAATCCTCAACCTCCATCCCCTGCCTTTCCCAGTCAAAAGATTGAATAATAATTCATTAAATGTATATGCTGCTCAATTCAAGGAGATTCAGGAGTGTTACAGTTATTAAACGCATTTAAACGTTTACTGAGGTGCTGGAATTGTACAGGAAGAAAATATGGAGGGAGGGCAGCTAATCTTACCATCATGGGGCATCCCAAGGGAGACAATTATGGTGGCGGGTTTTTGTTTTACTGTTTTATTGTTTTTGTTGTTTTATTATTGTTTCATCTATTGGTTTTATTGTCATTGCGAGCTGCCCAGAGTGGCTTAAGATGGGCAGTCATGTAAACCTTTTAAACAAATTAATAAAAACCAAGAGTGATACTCAAATCACAATAACAGCACAAGACAAATGAACAATGATGGAAAAGAAAACAAGTCCAGACAGAAGCAAAAAGAAAGGAGCTTCAAAGGCCTGGGTGAAGAGACAAGTCTTTAAAGGCCTTCAAAATATCAATAGGCTGGGAGCCATTTAAATTTCAGGGGAGAACCTCATTCCAGGGGGCAGGCATTGCTATAGAGAAGGCATACTGCATGGCTCCCAAAAGACACTACTGTTAGATTGATGGGACCTGGCCAGGCAGATACTATGGGAGATAGATGATCCCTCAAGTAACCAAGCCCTATCTCATGTAAAACCTCTGTGTGTTTGTGTGTGTGTGTGTGTGTGTAGACAAAGGTAGAGATTATAGAGATTGAGATGATAGATAGAAATATAGAGATACAGATATAGAGCTATATAGATTCCCACAATATAGATTAAATTTTGTATAGATATAGCTAGACAACAGACATCTACCACAAAATAAGCTGATGATGTTCTTCCCATCCAATTCCTCTAAGCTTTCTAAATGCTTTTTCATCACCTTTTTTTTCTGTTCAGGTATATGCACTGAACATTGGGAATTCACTATTCTTCCTCCAAGGTTTGCAAAGCTCCCCTCGCACGATTTTTAGACGATTTTAAATATAGTTTTATTTCAACTCCGGGTTTTATTGGCATCCATCTCAGGAGAGGAATTGATTTATTTTTTCTGGGTTTACTCTTCCTATTGTTTTGTTATAGTTTCATTTTTACTGTTGCACTTACAATTTTAACTTAGTTTAACCTCTTGAGTTTAGGAGGAGTAAAAAAATTGTCAAATCACTTCCACACAATGCACCAAGCTGCAGCTTTTCATTGTTTTCCTCTTGTATGCGTCTGTCATCCAGAGGTTTTAAGTAAAAGCAATGCTAGGGGATGACATTTTGCTTTTCTTTCCATTGTAGGAGCCTGGTGGGTGCCAAAGAAGATAGCAGTCGGGCACAGAGATGTCCAGATACATTGCACTACCCATTTATGGACATTTATAGTTCGGCTTTTTACCCATATAGTATTCCTTGTAAGGGACTGCTTTCCCCAGAGCATCATTTTTCATTCAACTGGTAGGCTTAAAGTGCCAAGAAGTTGGGTATAAAGATGGACAACAGAAAACAGGGATCTGCCAACAATGCTGTGGTATCTAAAATAAATAATGTAAACTTCCGTATTAATGGTAGTGATTGATCTTCATTATTAAGGTGCAGTACTGAGCTATCTTTTATTTATTGAACAGAATCAGAATATCGATGGAAATGCTTCCAGAAAAGCAAAATGGATTCATTTTTTTCTTCAGATAAAAGCCCAGGATGTTATATGACTAACCACTGCTGAACGTAATAGGATTTTCAGGCTGGATATATAAAATCCCAGGGACCAAATGCTTACAAAAAAAACATAAATATTGCATTGTATAAATAATCCTACAGTATAAATCTTTGCCATGACTGGTATTCAAAATGCATATATGGTGAAAACTCAACTGTGGTTGATCATTTACATTATCTGTTCCTTGCTGTACTTTGCTCCCATGTCTTCTCACCTCTTAAATCAAGCCAAAATTCTTTTGTTAAAGTTTCTCTCTTATCTCTTAGATAGCATGCCTTCTAACTGAACTCATTGGATCAATACCATTCAATTCAACACTCCTTTCCAGTCCATAAGCAAAACTCAATCTTTGCACTAAGTTTTAGTAAAACCACTATAGTCCATTTTTCCATGCTACTTTCTCCCTATCATCATTTTTGTTTTGGCATTCTCTTTATATTTTAGCTTATCTACACAACCTCAATGCAAAACTTAGAGAACTCCAGCTTTAATAGCAAAAACCAAATTATTAACATTTGCTAAGTAGGTACTAAGTGTAAATGTAAGTGTTGCATCTCAATGGCACTTCTTATTAATATTCGGCAAAATCCAAATCCTTGCTAAGTTACAGGCTCAGTCATTCTATATTTCCCTCATGAGAATATGCATTTCTAAAAACTTTGAAGACTGGTCCAAAGTCTTCTTTGTCAGAAGCACTCCAAACTGGACAAAGTCTAGCTCTACTTAGTAGGAAGGAAATGAAGGCATAAAGTTATCATTTTAATACTTAACACCTCCAAATCAAAAACGGGAGGTGCCATTTTGTATTCTTGCCTTATAATATAATGCAAATAATAATAAATGATCAGTTGACTGAGTTTCATGTTTAATGAATAAAAGAAAATAATATTTGCATAGAATCTTGTAATGCGTTTGACGTTCAAAATAAAATTCATGCTCAAATAAAAAAATATGTAACAAATCAATCCAGACCTCCATGAAGAAAATAAATCCATAAAATTCTCTCATTTGTACAGAAGGAACCTCTGTTCCAATACCAGGCAAAGTGATTATAGATCATCCTATACAAAGGATGAACTTGTATTTGAAACTCTGTCAAAGGATAATCCTCTAATTGGCAATGTCCTCTGTCTGAAGGGCTTTCTGGTCCAAATTTATTTAAAAGAATCCATTAGCAAGGATTCTTTTACTGTCCACTAAAATTCTTGGACAGGAAATTGGCCTGGCACACTATGATAAAGCATATAATTTGAATTACAATTATAGTAATTATTTGCATGTGTGCATTATTTGAATGTGTGCAGGCAGGGAGAGGGAGGGAGAGAAGACAGTGTGATACTGTGATGAAGGTGATGGAATAGGAAGACCCATAGTTTTCCCTTAGTCATACAAACAGATTGGATAACTGGACTGGGAAATTGAAAAACTTCTACTTACCAACCGGGTTGGACCAGCATGGTAGATTACAGTTTACAGTTTTCATTGAAAAGGACTTCATCTTGTATGTAGTGGATTGATTTGGCCTGATGACAATAACATATATGCACAGCAATACTATAGATATCGTACAAAAGCGTTTTGCCTTTTTTGTGCACGTGATTTCTTCCCCTTTTTTCACAAAAGAGGACTGTGATATCAGCCAGGAAAGAAATACCAGATGCGGGGGGGGGGGGGGGGGAACTGTCCCGAGATTAAACCAGAAGTGTGTTTAGTCAATCATCTCAATAATGTGGGAGCAACTTTCATCCAGCTATCCAGATATAATGAGATCTTCCTATCTGTATATGGAATGGGATTATCTTTCATACATGACTACTTTCCTATCAGAAAATTAAGTGGAGACAAAAGCCCAACAGGGTATTGTCAGGATTTTTTTGGCCTATGCTACAAGTCTCTCAGCAATGATTTACGGATGTAATTCTTTGAAAAGTATACACATGGCAAAAACTATGAAAGAAATCCAGCAATGGCCCTCTGCAAGCCTTATTTAAAGTATTTAAATTCAAAGACTTATTTAAATTAAATATTTATTTAAAGTAGAACCCAGGTTCAATTATTCAATTCTCCTTACTCTTTCTCCTGCCTTGAGAAGCAATAGGTCGGGGGCCTCATCCTTGTAGCAAGGAGAGATAGCTAACTCCCTGTTCCTTTTTTATTGTACTGGTCTCCTCTCAGGCTGTTTGCTTCTAGCCCTGCCAGATCCACTCTTCACATTTACAGTCTTGGGAACAGGATCCCAAACCAGAGAGCTTAAGAGAAGAAAGAGCTCCTACATAAAAGGGAGGGAGGGAGGGAAATGGCTCTTCTATAAAGGCTGCTCTGAAGGAAAGTAAAAGGCATGTCAGTAATCATTTTCTTCACTCGGTCTTAATTGTTTTGGTTAGTGTTCATGGGTACAGTAGCAGTAAAATCTCCACTAGAGCCATGCCAGACTTTTTGAATAAGCATTCATCGTGAATGCTACTTGTAGCCTGGCATCTCAAATTCATCAATCAGATTCCCTGTAATGAAGGGTTTTATTTATTTATTTTCCTTAGTTCAATCCCCACCTGCAATATAACTACAAAGAGATCACATCGTGGGGACAATCAACAATTTAGAAAATGTGGCTACCGTGCTAAAATGGGCTTTTATTCATAAGTCTTTATCACAAGAGATTTCTAGGTCCCAAATAATTTTGTTTTGAAATTACGACTGCCAAACATACAACTTAAAGAGATGAATCTTCATCGCATTAATATTTCTTCTCAGAACAGCCATAATCTATTTGTGACTCCACAGGATAAAGTATATGGGGAGGACACAGGGATTCATCACTGCATTTGCAGAATACGATTGTTAATTAGACATATGTGACTTGTTTGAATTGGAAGTTTAAAAGTCTTCCACCTGTAATAGTTATTTTGCTTTTCTCTCCATTTTCTCATTTTCACTTGTCTAATGAGTAATGGACTTCTTTGTTACCTAGTACTATACTCATACAGATGACTTCCAGATCTAATGCTGGTATTTTAATCCATACTGGTGTATAACATTCTCCTTTGGTGTCTCAATTTTAGTGACCAAAATCGCTTTCTTTCTTTATAGAACTGCATTCAGCATGTCAAAGATAGGAAGAAACACTACATAAAGTATTCAGCAAATTAAAAAAAAAGCTTGGCATTGTGACCTGGCAAGTGCGGGAGGCGCGGGGGGAAGAAAATGTTTTGTGCTGGTTCTCCTCTTTCCTTTGGAACCAATCCCAACTGGTATGGTGCAAGACGTCCAGTCCATTACCCTGTTTTGCGGAGTGCCACAAGGCTCAGTACTCTCTCTGCTCCTTTTTCACATCTACATGAAGCCCCTGAGTGAGATTATCCATTGCCATAGATTGAGATATCATCACTATGTACCCAAGTGCACATCTACATCCTGGGTGAAGTAAGTGATGCTGCACCTTTCAAGGTGTTGGAGGCTGTGGGGGTCTATATGGAGAATAACAGGCTTCAACTAAATTCTGATAACATGGCGTGGTTGTTCGTAAGATGTTCCTCTGTATCTGGGTATTCACCAGCCCTCCTCTTGGATGGGGGGGGGCATTATTTAGGAAGCCTCCTGGACTCATGACTCCTGCTTGAGGAAAAGGTAGCAGTCATAACTAGGAAGGTCTTTGCTCAATTTATGCACCAGTTATACCCTTTCCTGGATCAAGAACCTCCTTTTCAGTTACTGATGCCCTGGTCATCTCCTGTATGGACTACTGTAACATGCTCTACATAAGGGTGCCCCCAAAGAGTATATGAAAGCTGCAATTAGTGCAGAATGCAACAACACAAGCAGTATTGGATGCCTCTAGGGTTGAACGTGTAACAATTCTGTCAATTTCCTACTGAGTCAAACTTCATGGCATGGGGACAGATTATCTGTGGAACCATCTCATCCCAATTACATTGACTCATGCAACCCAGTGAGGCAGGGAAAGTGTGTTGCAGATCCCAACAATTAAATAATTTTGAACGGTGGGAAAGAAGGAAGAGAATTACTCTGCCATTGCCCTCCTCCCTGGAACATCTTACCCCTAGATGTAAGGCCTCACTCTTCTGGAAGGGTGTCAAAACTGGGTCTAAGAATGATATCCAACCTTAGAAATTATTAGTGGCTTGAGAGCTTATTATTATCTTCATTTTAAGCACCTCTTTTTTCCTGTTTTTAACTAACTTTTATATTATTTTATGTTTTAGTTATAAACCATCCCGAGTCACTTAAGTGAGATGGGTGGTGTAGAAAGTTGATAAATAAATAATCAAATAAATAAAAAGAAAAACACAGGAATTGGAATAATAAAAACTTTTTCCCATTAACTATTAATAAAAATGTTAGGACTACTATTTAATGTGCAAAAGCAACATTATCAGAAAAGCCATTCATTTTAGGGTAAAGTGAGAGTAGATTAAAACCTCCTTTGCAATTCTTCCGTCTTCGGTCCAAAAATAACTTGCAAAGTGAAATAGCAGATCTCATTTATTGTCTGCCCACTACCCAAAAATGTATTTTGTGATATACTCACATCTACTGCAAAGCACAGTAAAAATACACGGTGATAAGACATACACAAGACATTAAAAACTGAGCTAACTTTTACTAAATGTTACAATCAATGATGTAACTTATGTAAGTAGGGTTGCTTTGTCATATATTGATAGTTACCTCACTTTCACATCCACATTAACTTGATTTTAAATGCAATTAATACATATAGTCAAGGAAGACTAATGGACTACATTCTGCACTTAACCTGGTGGACATTTTCAAATGGCACAAGTGACCAGTGCAAACCTATTTTGCATTGTAAACGACTAAATAAATCTTAATGGATTAAGAATGATCAGCTATCAACACACAAGGGAAATTAAGTGCTGAAATGCCTACATTGATTATTTTAAATTATTAGCCTTACTCTGTTCTTGAATTTGTATGCTTTTAGTGAGCTTTAACACATTTACAAGACTTATTGACTATAATTACAAGAGAATTCAAGTAATGGACACATCAATTATAAGCAACATGTCCTGACCAGACAGTTGCATAAAGAATTCTAAAGAGACCTCCATTAGCATCTTCTCTGCAGTTTTATTCCATTTTATCTGCCTTAAGAGGGCATATTAAGGGCTCATAAAGACACGTGAACAAGTTGGTGCTTCCTAAAAACCCAACAGTTGCAAAATCAAATTGTTTCCTGAAAATGTTTCCTATGCACAAATCTAGCAATAGCAGACATTTAAAACAGCCAGAATTCCAAAATAAGAGTTTGCAAGAATACTTTAGTTTGAGTAAAGATTCCTGATGACAATATTCCTCACATGAATCTTAAGCATATTGCCCAACCGTTATTTGGTCTTCTTGGAGAAAAGGAATCATTTCAGGATAGCACCAAGGATATTAATATTTTTGCAAAACCCTGAAAATCTCTTTATCTTTCCATTTTCTTTCTAGAAACTGCACCAAGTTTCAACTACTGCATGAATTTAAACCAGAGCTTCTATAGTATAATAACCCATTATTTAAAAGTACAGTAAAATAAACCTTACAGTTTTAATGAAAATATGTTCATTGAAATGTGAATTTATTATTCAAATCCACTCATAAATTTAACCAGAGAGACACCACTTGTCTAAGCAGAGCCCAGTGATTTAGAAAAGCTGTCTATTTAAAATAAAGAATGTATGGCAGGTTTATAGAAACACAGCAGTGAATTTTTACATAAATTTAGAACTGCAGCTTATGCATTTTTGGCAAAAGTGTTGTTTTAAATTTTTCCACTTAATATAAAACATAAAAAGAGAATGGAAAAGGTGGAACTGCATAGGGTCTAAATGATCTGATCCAAATATCACAGGTACTGCATTACCACTAATAATGCTTTCTAAAATGATGGCCAACTCCAAATATCATGATAATCATATGCACTTATATCCCAAAATCAGCATATTTCACAAGATAAAAAAAAAAACGCCAAATACCCATCATTCAACCACTAAATGTAATTAGTGGATTCTCTATCCAAGAGGCAGAAAAACTACCTAAGAGAGTAAGTTAAAATCATCTTCTGGTCAGTATTCTACCAGTCTGGCAACTGCTCAATATCTTGGGAAGTTATTTTAGCCCAGTTAAAAAGTAAATAAAAAGCTGTACTGTAATCCTATCTATCTGCAGAATTAAACTACAAATTAGGGGTGTGCATGTTTCCAAAACTATTCAAATGTGGCTTTAGCTCCTGAACAAGTGCCTCACTGCTATTTATTAAAGCAGGTCTTTCTTTTCAGTTTTGCACTTGAATTCAAGGAATTCAAAAGGACTCTGCTCATTCAGGCTTTAGATCAGTGTTTCCCAACCTTGGCAGCTTTAAGATGGGTGGACTTCGACTCCCAGAATTCCCCAGCCAGAATGACTGGCTGAGGAATTCTGAAAGTTGAAGTCCACCAAGTCTTAAAATTGCCAAGGTTGGGAAACACTGCTTTAGATGGAACAAACTAGGGTCAAAAACTTTCTCAAAAAGAGGTAAATATATACCTCTAATATATCCCTAGGAATCAAAAAGTAAATAAACAGAAAAGATGCCTGAACTGATCTGGAGAAATTTTCAAAGGAGATCCCAACTTGTAGAAAGGACGTTGACTTACCTGAACGTCCCTTTTCAGGGCGCTGCTCCCACTATCCGTGAATGGGTTAATCCTCAGCCTTTGGCAAACAACTGAGAGAGAAAAAAACAAGGGACCTTCCCCTTTCCCTACTGTAACCACACCCCTTACTCCCATGATGCCCCAGTCTGAACGAAGGCGTAGAGAATAAAAATGGCTGTTAGGTGAAACAACTCATAACTTTATTAACAACCAAACACAACAGCAAGACAAATTAAAAAGTCAGGGGAGTGCCCTTCCCCCCTTCAGCAGTCAGCCAGTTCAGCTAGGGAGGGTACGGATAGTGTACGCAGCGCCCTGAAAAGGGACATTCAGGTAAGTCAACATCCATTTTCCAGAGCGCTGCTCCCACTATCCATGAATGGGATGTACCCAAGCTAACAATTACGGGTGGGAGGCTGACTGTCCTCCGCATCTTCGTCAGCCAAGACTCTTTGGAGGACTCTGCGACCGAAGGCCGCCTCGGCTGATGCATAGACGTCTATCTTATAGTGTCTGACGAAAGGTGACAGAGATGACCAGGTGGCTGCTCTGCAAATGTCCAGCACCGACACCTGTGTGGCCCAGGCTGCCGACGTGGCCGCGCTTCTGGTGGAGTGTGGAAGGATTCTGGCCAGTTTCGGTTTAGAGTTCGATTCGTATGTCAGGGCTATGCAAGCCTTGATCCATCTACTCACTGTGGATGCTGAAATCTTTTGACCCAGGGATGAAGGATTGAAGGAGACAAGAAGCGCTTCTGTGCGGCGGAACGAGGCCGTTCTGCTGATGTACAGGCGAAGGGCCCGGCGAACATCGAGGGTGTGCCAACGCCTCTCCCTCTCATCACGCGGCGATGGGCAGAAGTCCGGTAGGACGAGCTCCTGGGCACAATGGAACCAGGAGTTCACCTTTGGTAGAAAGGCTGGGTCGAGGCGCAGGACGACCGTGGAATCTCGGAAGATGCATAAGTCCTTGCGGATGGAGAGAGCAGCTATTTCTGAGACCCGCCTAGCCGATGTGATGGTCAGGAGGAAGGTGACCTTAAAGGATAGGAACTTGAGGCCGACTGTCCCCAGTGGTTCAAAAGGTGGACCTGTCAACGTTTTCAGCACCAGGGGTAAGTCCCAGGATGGGTAGCGGTGTACTGTTGGGGGGCAAATGTTCATGGCCCCATGCAGGAAATCCTTGACTAGTGGATGGTGAGAGAGCGTTCGAAACGGAGGGCACTTGATAACCGTGGACAGTGCAGCTGTTTGTCGCTTCAAAGTGGCTGGGGCTAGACCCTTGTTCAACCCTGCCTGTAAAAACACCAACAGCCTCCCGTATCGAGGCTGTTGTGGGGTCAGTATGTTGTCGAGAAGCCCAGCGACAGAATGCCCGCCAGGATGCCTCGGAAATACGGGCTGTCGAAGGCCGTCTGGCTGCTTGAATTGTGCTGACCACGCTGTCTGGTAGGTTGCCTTTCCTTAAGACTATCCTCTCAAGTGCCAAACGGCTAATTGGAGCCACTGCGGATCGGGATGGAGTACCTCTCCCTGGCGTAGAACTACCTTGTGGGGGGGTATCCGCCACGGTTGGTCCGCTGAAAGAGACACGAGGTCGGCGTACCACGCCCTTCTAGGCCAATTTGGGGCCACCAGGAGCAGATTGGCCCTCTCGAGGAGCAGCTTCTTGACCAGTCTTGGAAGTAGGGGAATCGGGGGAAATGCATAGAGTAGGCCCCCCGGCCATTTGCACCGAAGGGCGTTGTGCGCTTCCGCTTGGGGAGCCGGGTATCTGGTTATGAACCGTGGAATTTGTGCGTTGGCCGGGGAGGCGAAGAGGTCCACCTCCGGCTGCCCGAACCGGACTACGATTTCTTGGAACAGGCTTGGATGGAGTTGCCATTCCGCCTGATTTATTGTCTCCTGGCTTAGCCAGTCTGCTCTGATGTTGGTTGAACCGGAGATGTGATCTGCCCTGATCGATAGGAGATGTCTCTCCGCCCAGTCGAACAGTGCCTCGGATTCCGCCATCAGGGACCGGGACCGTGTGCCCCCCTGCCTGTTGACGTGTGCTTTTGCTGAGATGTTGTCGGTCAGCACTAGCACGTGGTGTCCTTGTATTTGTTCTTGGAAGTGCTGCAGAGCCAGCCTTATTGTTCGCAGCTCAAGCAGGTTGATGCTGCAGAGTTGTTCCTGGCTGGCCCACTGACCTTGTGCTACCAGGTTGCTCAGGTGGACTCCCCAACCTCGCAGGCTGGCATCTGTCGTGAGGACTATCCTGTCCTGTACTAAGAAATCTGAACCCCTGAGAAGGGAGTTGGATGTCCACCACTTGAGGGAGTTGCGGAGCCGCAGGGATGGTCGGATTTTTTGTCGAGAGTTGGCCGCCCCTGAGCGTTGGTAGGGCAGGAGGAACCATTGTAAGACTCTCGAATGTCTGCGTGCCCACGGAACAATACCGTAGCAGGAGACCATTTTGCCAAGGAGGCACGCCAGTTGGACTAGTGGTACCTTCCTTGCTGACAACACTTGGCGCGCCAGACACTGGAGGCTCTGGATTCTTTCCGGTGACAGGGACACCTGGGCTCGCGCAGAGTCTATCACAGCCCCCAGATGTAGAATTTGGGTGGTGGGCTGGAGGTGGTTTTTCTCGTGGTTGATGGTAAACCCGTGGCCCTGGAAGGCTCTCAAGACGCTCTCCCTGTCCCTGGCCGCCTGATCTCGCAACGATGAGAGGATCAGGATGTCGTCGAGGTAGCAGAGGATTATCACGGGGATGGTCCTCAGGCTGGCTGCCACTACCGCTACCAGTTTGATGAAGGTGCGGGGGGCTGATGACAGGCCAAAAGGCATGGCTCGGTACTGGAAGTGTCGGCCCCCATACTCGAACCTGAGAAACTGTCGTTGGTGTGGGTGAATTGGAACATGGAGATATGCCTCCCGCAGATCCACTGACTGGAGGAGGTCCCCCCGTCTGATTCCCTCCAGGATTGAATGGAGGGAGTGCATCTTGAACCTGCGGTAGCGGACTGACAGGTTCAGATGTTTTAAGTTCAAGATGGCTCTCCAGCCCCCCGAGTTTTTGGGCACCAGGAAGAGGCTTGAGTAGAATCCCAAGCCCCGCTGGGTCAATGGGACTGGTTCGATTGCATTGACCTGCAACAGGTGATGGATCTCCTGCAACATCAAGGCTTGAAGTTCTTTGGAATGAGGGACAGGGCACCGCACAAACCGATGTGGGGGGGCCCCCGAAAATTCGATATAAAGCCCAGCAGAAATCGTGTGCGATACCCAGGCGTCCGAGGTGGACTGGGCCCATTGGTGGTGGAAGAGGCGGAGTCTTCCTCCTATGGGCCCCTGGAGCCTGGAGTCACTTCCCCCTCTTGTTTGATTTGAATCCAGCCCCTCGGAAGGGGCGTTTGGGTTGTTGGTTTCGACCCCGGTCCCGGAACTGTTGTCTGTCGTGGTATCTCTCCCCCCCTTGGTATTGAGGGCGATGTGAGGGGGGGGCCCTGGGGCCCGCGCCGGTACGAAAGGGCGCCTGTAGCGGGTAAGGAGAGTACCTGCGTTCTCTGCGACGGTAAGCCGAGGGTAGAACTTTCCTCTTGTCCTTGTCCTCTACTAAGACTGGATCAAGGGCCGCCCCAAAGAGGTCTGGAGCCTTGTAAGGTGCTGCCGCCAGTCTCCACTTTGCTTTCAGGTCAGCCTTCCTGGGGCGCAGCCAGAATAGTCTTCAAGCCGTGATGGTGGACGCCAGGGATCTGGAGGCGAACTTGGTGGAATTAAGGGATGCATCAGCTGTGTATTCTGTAGCCGCAATTATTTTGTGGATGTCCTGGTGCAACCTGGTATCCCCTGGGGGGAGCCGCTCCTGCATTTGGCGGAGCCAAATTAGGGCTGCTCTGCTAAAGAACGAAGATGCCGTCGCCGTCCTGATCGCCCAGCCAGCCGCCTGGTGCGTCTTGCGGAAGGCCCCCTCCATTCTTTTGTCCTCTGCTTTGAGACCGTCAAAGGCATCTGTAGAGAGGAGTGACAGTGAGGACAGTGAGGCTACTGGTTGGTCGATCGCTGGAAGGGCTAGTAGGTCCTCCAGCTCCGGAGCTGAGCAAACAAGTTTTTTGTCTAGGCTGCTAGGCGCTGTTGAAGCTGCTGGTTGGCCCCAGGGGTTTTGGATGACCTCCGTGAACAGCTGTGGGCACGGAATACAGTCCTTTTCCGGTTTAGACGCCTTGAATAGAGCGTCATGGGGCCCCGCCGTTGATGATTGTGCAGGGGGGCCCACATCACCTGGTAGCCCCAAGTTGGTCGTAAGCCGGGCCTTATGGAGCAGTGACTTGAAGAGTGCTGGTCTGAATAGGCTGGTGAAAGATGGGGTGTCCGGCGGTAGCCCCTCGTCCTCTGAGAACTCCATGTCTTCGGGCCCTTCCTCCGCTTGGTCCGAGTCCTCCGACGAGGATGGCAACTCCTGGGAGGGCTGGTGAAGTGGTAGCTGGTTGCGGTGATGCACCTGCGGTTGTTGAAGAAGGGGCTGTTCCTGTGCGGCCTGTTGCCAGCTTGTGGCGAGGAATGTCGAAAGGGCCGAAGAAAACATTGTTTGGAAGTCCATAGGAAAGGGCGGTTGAAACCCCGCCTGAGCTGTCGTAGGTGTGGTAGTTGGGGCGGCTGGTCCCTGGAAACAGCTGTGCAGCTGGAAGGGACTCTGAATCCCTGGGCCCTGTGGTACCTGTCCAGGTTGCGCCTCGCGCCTTGAGGAAGTCTGGCCCGATAATGTCAGCGGAGGAGTCGTTGGTGTCCTGGCCAACTCTGTGAGGCTTGCAATGCCCCGTTCTGTTTCTCCCTGAGCCACGGATGGCACCTTGGCTGGTGAGACGTTGGCTGCCTTTTGTGCCTTGTCGCACTGCCGCTCCAGTGCTTTATGGCGGCTTAGGGCGTCCCTGTCCATGGTTGTAGTTGGCCTGTCTGACTTGGAAGAGCGGTTGTCCGCTCTGCTGGATGTCTTAACCTTCGTTCCCGATCTGGTTGACTTGCGCACGGGACTTAGGTCGAGTTCCAGGTCAGAAGATAAAGGAGAATCCGCCATGACTGATTGAACGTTTGCACCGTTGAGGACAACCGCCTCCTTGGCTCGGCTTGGGGTGAGCAAGGGACTGTGATGTAGGCAGCAGTTGGCAGTTTAGTGCTCAGAAGCAGTCCCAGTGGTGGGAGCGGTTCTGGAGGCCTACCTGGGGTAGATACCACTGGGTGTGGTCAAGCTGTGGTGGCCAATAGCAGCGGTCTTATGCTGGCGGCCCGAGGGTCCTACCAGGTGCCGCGCTTGGAGCCTTGTCCGCAGCACGTGCCTCGCACTGGGACACTAGCCTCGGGCTTGTACTGGTGGCCCTAGGGTCCAGCCAGATGCCGGGCTAAATAGCCCCCCCCCGCAGTCTCTTCTGCAGGTGGGGGGGCGTTCCAAATTGGAGCAGGCCTTGATGCTCCCGCTGTGCAGCACTGGGGGGTGGGGGTGGGGGTTGAGACCCGCGCCCCGCTAATGGCCTCTGCTAATTTTCTGTAGCATAGGGCGGAAGCGCTGCTCGTTTCCACGTGGGCGGCTGGCTTCGCTCCAAAAATGGCCGCCGCTTCTATTTCTGTAGTGTAGGAGTGCTGCGCAGCTGTGCCTGGGCTTGCGGGAGCTGCCGCTGAGGATGGGTGGTGAGCGGCGCTCCCAGGAAAGCCTCCCTCTGCTCTCAACTCTTTGCAGCCTTTAAAAGCTTGAAAAACGGCTTCCGGAGGCAGCGGAGCTATAAATAAGCGCCGCTTGGTTGCAGCAGCGTGGGCGGCTTGGGGAATCCCTGTGCCAGCTGATGAGCGCTCCTCCATGTGGCGCTCGGCAAAACAGAAGAATTGCCCGAAAAGAAAAGCCCACTATTCAAAAATAAAACAAACCTAGAAGCCCCTCAAAGGGGAAAAGGAAAGGGGAGAACTTAAAAGAATTGGTCCCAACAGAAAGAAAGAAAAAAATTTTAAAGTGAAAATACCTGAATGAGCGGAGCTCCAGGAAAATACCTCAGCGTTTGCCAACAACTGAGAGAAGACTGGGGCATCATGGGAGTAAGGGGTGTGGTTACAGTAGGGAAAGGGGAAGGTCCCTTGTTTTTTTCTCTCTCAGTTGTTTGCCAAAGGCTGAGGATTAACCCATTCATGGATAGTGGGAGCAGCGCTCTGGAAAATACCTCCTATGCACAGCCATTTTCCTCAAGCATACTAATACTGCATAGGGACTCAAATACAGGTAGTCCTTGACTTACGATCACAATTGAGCCCAGAATTTCTGTTGCTGAGACATTTGTTAAGAGAGTTTTGCCCCATTCTACGACATATCTTGCCATAGTTATTAAGTGAATCACTGTAGTTGTTAACTTAAAAAAACGGTAGCTAAGTGAATCTGTTTTCCCATTTGACTTTGCTTCCTAGACGGTTACAACAGGTGATCACGTTGCCCTGGGACGCTGCGACCGTCATAAATCTGAGCCCGTTGCATTTGCATTTGCATTTGGATCATGGGACCATGGGGATGCCACAATGGTCATAAGTGTGAAAAATGGTCATAAACCACTTTTTCAAGTGCTGTTGTAACTTTGAGCGGTCACTAAATGAATTGTTGTAAGTTGAGGACTACCTGTAATAGACAATGACATGGATTTACTTTTGAAATACCAATCTTAAAATGAACACAGAGAAAGAAAGAAAGAAAGAAAGAAAGAAAGAAAGAAAGAAAGAAAGAAAGAGAGAGAGAGAGGGAGGGAGGGAGGGAGGGAGGGAGGGAGGGAGGGAAAGCAGAAAGAAAGAAAAGCAGAAAGAAAGAAAAGCAGAAAGAAAGTAAGTGGGGGAGAGGGATCAGATAGCTACTTGTTGTGTGTCCTAATGTTTCCCAACTTGGTGTGATTTTTTTTTCCTTTTTCTACTTCTTTATGTTGGAGTCAATGTTTGGACAACCACCTGAACAGATCCTGTAAATTTTCTTGGTAACACTTTCAGAAGTGATTTACCACTGCCAACTTCCTAGGGATGAGGCAGAGTGACTGGTCCAAGTCATCTAGTTGGCTTTGCACCTAAGGTGGAACTAGAATTCATGGTCCCCCAGTTTCAAACCTGGTAGCTTTTACATTGAACAGCTCTTGGTGTGAGTCCACTGAGCTGATCATTGCCAGAAATTGTGACTCCAGAAATGAACCATCCCCAAATTTCTTGGTGATCAATACCTTCAGATCTCAGTTACCCAACTCTGTTTCATTTTATTTGTGCTCTCTTTAAACTCCAGTCCTCTCCTTTGGTTTAATATCTTTATCCATCCAATAAATAATCTCAGATTGGGATTTATACAAACTCAATTAGTGAAAGACTAGTTAGAGCCATACCAAGATGATATCAACAGAAGCATCAGCAAAGTTAAAATTTTGTTGTTATATGTGTTCATAGATAAAGGATACATTTAGTCTGTTCTTTGGCTTCTAAAAACTATTCCTAAAAGCTAACATCTCAATCTTTAATCAATGAACATGGAAAACATATATTGTCAGAATAGAGAATTAGAAGGACTGATTTACAAATTTCAAAAGGGGAAGAGGGAGAAGGAAAGGGAAGGAGGAATCTTAATTAAATTTCAGCCACAAACCGCTAATTGTACAACTCATCAATACATACCTGTATGAGTACGTATATGAGCTAGGAAAGCCATTGAATTACTACTTCTGCATATCTTCCCACAATATTTGCAAATATTGCCTTTATTTTCTTCTCGCTCTCGGACAATTTGTTCAGTATCTTCAACAATATACTTATTGACTTCCCGGAGCAGTTCTTCATGTTGTTCTTTTATGTGAAGGAATAAATTTTGTTCAGAATCAAAAGGTTCTGTACATTTCACACATTTAAAGGTGGCACCCCCTTCCGGCAACTCTTCAACACTTGCTTGTTCATTTCTCATATGGCCAGCACTAGCCAGATGCTGATGAAGGCTGCTCTCGGTGTAGAACGATTTTCCACATAGCAAGCAATGGAAATGCTTCTCCTTTGATGGATGCTTCATGGCTATGTGAACATTTAGTCCACTTAAACCATCTGCTAAAAAACCACAGTCATCACAACAAATTCGTGGAGATTCTCTCACAGGATGGCCTTCTACCTTCTTCTTTTTTCCTTCATTCCGTGGGCAATCCACCTTTACAGCTCTATCCCAACTTTTTTGCTTATTCAGATTCTGGCTCTCAACTGGGCGATCAACTTGTTCAGAACCATCTTCATGGTTTATTTTCACTATTGAAGAATCAAATTGACCACAGTTTTGCATCTCTGTTCCATCTACTATTTTGCCATCAACACTGTTTAAAGCATCCAAAGCTATATCATTTTTGTCCATGACTTCAGCTACTGAACTATCTGAACCCCAAATATTATTCAAAGATACTCCTGTTTCCTGCCTTGCATCTATCAAGGTATTCTCTTCCTCCACTGTAGGACATTGCTTAGTGTTTATTTGTTGCTGTAAAATGTGGATGTTTTTAAAACTTTCAGTACTTTCACTAATGCTTTCCTCCTCCAGTGCACTACCAGTGTCTGAAACTATCGACAAATGGGTTTCATCTGCTTTCACTTCTTCAGTAGCTACTTCTGAATTTTCGTATCTTTTTTCAGAATCATCCTGCAGTTTGTTCTCATTTTTCATTAAATCTGAATTTGGAGAACTTTCATCAAAAGCCATGTTTTCATCTCTAGGTTCTGTTGTCAAATGAATGCTTGCTTTTCCTATTTCTTGATTTTGATGCAGAACAGAATCAATTGTTTCCTTAAGTTCAACCATCTCATTGAGTTTAAGACCTCCATTCTGATCATTTTCTTCACCACTTGTATTTTCTCTGCCTTTATCAGTTCCATCTTCAGTTTCAGCATCTACAGCCTCAAGAATGCAATCTTTAGAAACCCTTGAAGCAACACTATCTTCTAATGCCAGATAGGTAGGTGACTTATTTACTTTATGCATAACCTGATTGTCTGGCCTTTCCTCTTCAATATTACTTCTGGACTTTGTTTCATCTAATGAAATCTGAAGATCTTCCACATTTTGTTGCTCCTCTTCAGAAACAATAGCAGTTTCTTTCACAATACTTGCTACGTCTGCCTCCTCTCCAGAAGAAGCACATATATACGACTGTCTCTTAATTTTATGCTTTTCTGTTGCTGCATGTCTAATCATCTCTCGGCGAGTAACTGCATAATAGTCACAGGCCATGCAGTAGTATTCAAATTCTTTAGTGTGCTTGCGTTTTATATGTACTTCCAAGGAAGAAAAAGAGTGTGCAATGAAGGTACAATGAGCACACTTGTTATCATTTGCAGTTGCTAGTCTTGTTTGAACCAGCACATTTTTATCTTGGTTAATGTTACTCGATTCTGCAATTTTACGTTGTGTTTCAGAAAAGTTTCTACCTCTACCTATTTTGGGAAGTTGAATTATATTTTTGACACTTAATTGGATGGTACTGTCCTGTTCATCTGCCTTTTTTTCCAAAATAGGATGGTCTGTCTCTGAAGGCTGATCATTAGAAACTATGAATTCTTTTGAAAGGCTTCCTGGATTGTCTGTTTTCTTCACGTTGGCTTCAATATGATCATTTTCTGGGCAAACAATAAACTCAACATTTTTCTCCCCACTGGCTTCCAAGCGGCTTTTATGCTTCTTTGTAGCACAATGACGTTCCATATCACCTTTAGTTACAGTATAGTAATTGCATACTTTGCATAAATAGCTGTATTGGTGACTATGCTTGCGGCGAATGTGAACAGTCAAGTTTGTTACACTAGATGCCAATAGGCCACAATGAGGACATGTCCGGGAAATCGTCCCTTTAGGTCTACCTTTCTTTTGCAGGCTGCCAAGAATCAACTCACTATCTTTAATTGTTTCATTTGATGGGTACAACTCTTTATTTATCGATACCTTCTGCAGGGAAGAGAATGGTGTGTGTATGCTCTCATTTTCTAGCACTGTCTTTAAACTTCCACAAATAGGGCCTTCAGTTCCTTTTTTACTATCTGTTCCACCTACACATATCTTTTCAATACATTCCTCAAATCGTAAGCCAATGTTATTTTTTCTGGCATTTTCAAGGTGTTTGCTTCGCTTTATATGTTTTTCCATTCCTTCTTTGCTTAACGAATAAAGGTTACACGCTTTACAAAGGAAATGGTATTCCTGAGCATGGCGAAGTTTTATGTGCCTCGTAAGCACAGTAGAAGACCTTGTTTTATAAAAACATTTTTTACACTGAAATTGACTTCTGCTCAGAGCAGACTCCTTGAACTCACTACCAGGTTGTAATACTGAGAGCTTGAGGTCTTCCTGTTGTGCTTTCAATTCTACAACCTTGGGAAGTTCACCTGAAGGGCAAGATGGTGAATGCACAGCCAGATCACTCTTGAATGACTGAATGATATTTCCTTGAGACAATAACTCAGTATGATGCTCAGTTGCATCATGAGCTGCTACTTCTTCTTGAGTTAGAAAATATTTGCAGCAAGCAGAACAAGAGAAAGCCATGCTATGCTCATTGGACATGTGTTTCCCAAGGCTTATGTCATTTGGGGCAAGAAATGAACATTTAGGGCAATTTATCTTGTAATTGTCTATATGATTATTCTTTTGATGACATTCCAGGTTCTTGCTGTCAGAGGAATGTCCATATATTTGACAATGGACTTTAAATTCACCCTGAGTTTTACCAGCATCCAATTTCAGGCCTTCTTTATTTGATAGGGTAGATCCACCACAGTTACCAGGATCTAGTATTCTCTGCTCATCAAGTTCCTTTTCTGATGTACTTTTATGCTCCAATATATTTTTTTCATCTTGATGTATTGCTGCTGTTTTGGGGATATCCACGTAGAAATCCTTGCTGTCACCCTCACTTTGTAAAACTTTGGCCTGTGATAAATCACTCTGATGCAACCCTCCCTGAATGCTATGCTTCGCTCTAAAATCAAGCTTGCTTTTTTTACCAATACCTAAAAGTTTGTATCTTCTTTTAATCTGTTGGTTTAGTCTGAAAAAAGTACTTTGCCTGAAAGTCATTCCTCGTGATAGGATTCTTCTTTTTTTGTGGAAACTACCTAATACGCCCATGTTGCTAGCTGTGACTTGACTACTTTCAGCAGATTTCAATAAACATGGATTGCATTCTGAAGACGCCGATACATCTGATTTTTCAGGCAGAATTACACCGTTTTCATCTACTTTCCACAATAAGGCCTCTTCCTTAGTAATACATTCTGTTGTTTCAGTGGATGGTATCATTTCAGCTAAATCTTGACAGTTTTCTTTCAGGTTCTCTATCTTATTGCTTGAAATTCTTAAATGATCTGAACGCTCATCTCTTATTTTTTGTTTATTAGATGCCAATTTCATTCTGACATTCTTTTCTTTGATTGGAAACCGCTGTTTTTTACAAAAGGATTTTTTTGTTAACATCTTTACAAATCCACCACGGGCAACCAAATTTTGTCGTCGGAGGTGTGTCTTGCCAAGAAAATGAGCTTGTAGAAGAGCTTCCTTAAAAGTCTGATAACCACAGAGATCACAAAAATAGATAAGTTGGCCAGACGTTTGCTTAACATGCACTTGCAAAGATGAAGTATGCTCTGATTTAGAAGTATAATACAAATTCCCTTTTTCTTTTGATTGCTTAAGGTGATGTTCCTGAATATGGTTTTCTAAATCAAGAGCAGAGGAAAAAATCTCCTTACAGGTATTGCATTTTGAAACATTCTTAATACTACTCATTGTATAATTAATGTCAGTTGAATCATCTAAGATAGATGATTTGCATTCTGGAAGTAATGTGTCATTCTCTTGAGAACGTTCACTTTCCATAGGTGCTAACTGTACAGTATTATCTTCGGGCACAAATTCATGCTGAATGCATGAAGAATTTAATGAAAATGAACATCTACTTGGAGAGGTGTTTATAGCCACTTTTTCTACTGATTTATTTGTCCCATCGACAGAATATTCATATGATGTCGCATCAGAAGGGTTTCCTTCATTCTCATTTGCACCAACCAGCTTTAATCTTTTCGAGACAGGTTCATTTTCAATTATAGTTGTTTCATTAAGTTCCTGATCGGTTGTTTGGGATAATGGTCGTTTAGCTAAGCCATTTTCTTCTGGGTTTTTCAATGGATTTTTCCGTTCTTTCATCAGAAGCATTTCTGAGTTAGAAAGAGATTCATTGGGAGTTTTTCCTGCTAAAATATTTTTAGCGCTGTCTTGTAGTAACTCATTTTCTATGTTTTCATCACATTCATAATTCTGATTTTTTTCAACATTCATCCTGAATGAAGATAATGTAGGGTATAATTCCAATAAAATGAATTAGGACATCTGTTCTAGGAATATCTAAAAAGAGAAAAAACAGAAAGTGTAAATTAGCTTGTGTGTATATAAAAACAAACTTGTTTTATTTCAATCCAATTCATAACTTGCCGAATGTATGCTATTACTTTAAAAAATTTCAAGGGCATATTCAGCTATTGATTTTGGTAAATAGTTTCTTACATAGAACAGTATATTTTGACATCTAAATAAAAATAGTTAGGACATCAGTAAAAATCAGGGAAAACAGAAATAACTTTTAGTGTCTCTAAATACAATTTTTTTAAACAACTTACAACAAAGCAGATAGATGTTATTTAATTCCAGCACTTTTGAATACAATTATATAATTTAAGTGGAACCAATCCACAGAAGTCATATCAAGGTTGCAATGAAAATAATACATCCATTTTGGGAATTCAAATGTAAAAGATGTGACCTTTGTGTTTGATAGCTTGACATAATATTCTAAGAAAGCATTGCATTTATTTAAAGGGCAACTAGAATATAAAGAACAAATATTATTTCCCCAATTAAAAGTTTTATAACTAAACAACTGATTTCCAACTGAATTTTATGTTAAGAAGGCATGATTTACTCAAAACAATAAAATATAGCTAAACAACCCAGCACCAAAACCTGAAGATGGCATCCATTCAAATAAAAATAATTCTTTTCACAAGTTAAGCTTGGCTCTGGGATTCTGGGATTCGTGAATACATCCATTTTGTGGTTGCTGCTGCTTGTATTCTTTTCTTGGCAACAACACAGAAGTGATTTGTCTGTGCCTTCTTCTGAATTGTTTATTGTACAACCTCTATAATTCTAAGTGGTTTGGATACTGTTTTATTGCAAGTAGCAATATCAAAAATAGACTTGTTCAGACTGCCCCCACTATACTAGGCCTGTCCAAATCATCTGTCAAGGTGAAGGTGACTCTAAAGGCCACTGACACATTCAAGGAATTATAACTGTGTCAGGGCTTCAAGAACGAGATCCAGATAGATGTTTCACTGATGAGTAACGGAAGATATTAGATTATTTCTGTAATCATAGAATCTTACAACTGGAAGGGACCTCAGAGGTCTTCTAGTCCGACTCCCTTGCCCAAGGCAGAAGTCCTTATACCATCCCATACAAATGAATGTCCAATTTTTTTCTTAGAAACCTCTAGCAATTGAGCACCCACAACTTAAGGAGGCAAGGTGTTCCATTAGTTAATTGGTTTCGTCAGGAAATATTTCCTTAATTCCAGGTAGGATCTCTCTTTAATGGGTTTCTACTCTTTCCTTCTTGTCCTGCCCTCAGGTGCTTTGGAGAGTAAGTCAACAATTTCATCTCTGTGGCTGCCCCTCAAATACTGGAAGACAGCTACCATGTTACTCCTAATCCTTCTCTTTGTTAAGATAGACATGCCTAGTTCCTTTAACTGTTCATCATATGGTTTAGTCTCCAGACCTCTTCATCTTTGTTGCTCTTCTCTGCACACTTTCTACGATCTCAATATTTTTATTTTTTGTATCATGGGGACCAGAACTGGACCCAGTATTCCAAGTGTTTACTCAGTAGTACAGTATAAAGTGATACTATCACTTTCATAATCTTGATACTATCCCTTCACTGATGCAGTCTAGCACTCCATTGTAAGGTTTTTTTTTGGGGGGGGGTGGCAGCTGGAGCACCCTGCTGGCTCATACTTAAGTCACTAGTACACCTAGATCCCTCTCAGAGGCACTACTGTTGAGTCATGTACTGCCAATTCTGTACCTGAGCATTTGTTTTTTCCTGCCTAAATGCAGGAGCTTACTTTTCTCACTACTGAACTGCATCTTAATGGACAGGGCCGAATGCTCAAGTCTGTCAAGATTCTTCTGAATCTTGAGTTGGTGTTCCAAAGTGTTAACAATTCCCGCTAGCTTGGTCTCATTTGCAAATTTGATGGCTCCCCTTCTATCCCCTCATCTAGATCATTTATTAAGATGTTGAAGAACACAATGCCCAGGACAGAACCTTGAGGTACCCCCCACTGCATGCTTCCCTCCATGTAGACGTAGTTCCACTGAAGACTGCACCCTGAGTGCAGCGGGTCAGCCAGTTGCAAATCCATCTTTCTATCCCGCTTTGTTCTATCTTACTAGTAGTAGGCTTTGTCAAATGCTTCAGTGAAACTCAAGTATACTATATGCAAAGCATTTCCTTCATCCACTGATTTAGTCACTTTACAAAAAAGAAGTGATCAAATTTGTTTGACATGATCTCTTTTTAACAAACCCATGCTGGCTTCTATTAATCACCTTGTCATTTCTAGGTGTTCACAAACCTGCTACTTGATTATTCTTTTCTAGGATTTTCCCAGTTATATCCCAAACTGATTGTTCTGTTACTTACTGGTTCCACTTTTTTCACCTTTTTGAAAATTGGAACTATATCAGCTCTTTTCCACTGCTCTGGCACTTCCTCTGTGCTCCAAGATTTTGTTTAATAGTTCCAAGATCATATAGGCCAGCTCCTTCAGGACCCTTGGATATAATCTTAATAAATATGCTAGTTTTACATTATATATCCATGGAAATAATCTATCAATATTCAGCAACAGCAAAGAATGTATTCTAGACTTCAATTAATACAGACATGGCCTACATCTTCTTCATTACAAGTAATGTTCAATGATACAAAAAGCAGCAAATGATATTTACAGCCTCAAAGATACAATCTCGTCTTTGACATAAGTTAAAACTACTGGCAGTTCAAAAATTTGGCATTTGAAAATGATTATCCTTTCACTGGGAACAAGGCATTTCAACATGGAAAAGTTCTCCCACATATTTCTGTATTTCTGCTCTCTGCCTCATAATAAGAAATGGCCTATTTGCAGTCCTAAATTGTCAACTTGTGTAGAATAACGTTATGATTAGAGATCACCTGTGTCCCCTTAGAAAAAGCGCCACATTTTGAATGATTACTGTGATCTTCATTCTAGAACCTTCCTTCTGGAGGACTAACTCAGAATTCACCAAACAAGAAAATGAAAATCTAAATAGTTATGCTAGTACATCAGTGAAAATGGAAAGATAGATGATATAGTAAAAAAACAACAAGAAAACAAAAAGCAGATACACATTAGATTTTAAAAATATTTCTAAATAAAGGTACAGTAAATTCTTTAATTTTCCCATGGAGGGACACGATCTGGAGCTTAACTTGCTGTCTCCCACAAAGGAGTTGTTGCCCTGTTTTACTAGTGATACTCCATTTCAGCACTGAAGCCAGCTTTTTAAAAAACGTTGGCTTCCTTTCTGCAGACTTTGTTTAGGTTGGTGAAGTTCCGGAAAAGGGAACATTCAGCAACTGAAGTGCTTCATATGTGCACAGCTGTGGTGGGTTCCTCCCGGTTCGGCCCGGTCCCACTGAGCCGGTAGCAGTGACGATATGACATCACCGAACCGGTTCTGCCCCCCCCCGCACCTCCCCTATGTTATTCCTACCTTTTATTTGGCCCCACCCGCAATCTATTGCTGCCTCCTGAGTCCCAGCTGATGGGCTATAAGGAAAAACTGTTCAAACTCTTGCCACAGGGCTTCACAGGGCCACCCTACAGCTGATCAGTGTAAAAGGCAGTTTGGTGGTAGACTAGTGCCTGCAAAAATACATGAGTAGACCAGTGCCTGCAAAAATAAATGGGACACCAGTACCTGCAAAAATAAATGGGAGACCAGTGCCTGCAAAAATAAATGGGTAGACCAGTACCTGCAAAAATAAATGGGTAGATCAGTACAGCTCTGCAAGCAGTTAAAAGCCTGGTAGATCAGTGCCTCTGCTAAATCCTAAAGAATTGTCACATGACCATCAAGCCATGCCCACAAAATAAGCCACGCCCACAGAACCAGTAGTAAAACATTTTAGAACCCACCCCGATGCGTAGGTACTGCTGCATATGTGTACATATGTGGAAGTGACAAAATTATAAACTACAGGTAGTCCTCAACTTATAACCACAATTGAGACCCAAATTTCTGTGGCTAAGCAAGACAGTTGTTAAGTGAGTTTTGCCCTGTTTTACGATCTTTCTCGCCACAACTGTTAAGTGAATCACTTCAGTTAAATTATAAACACGGTTCTTAAGTGAGTCCAGCTTCCCCACTGACTTCACTTTTCAGAAGTGAAATATCCCTGGACACTGCAACCATCCTAAATACATTCCAGTTGCCAAGTATTCAAATTTTGATCACATGACCACGGGGGATGCTGCAACAGTCATGTGAACAATGGTCATAAGTCAGCACCCTTGTAACTTTGAATCTTCATTAACTGAATGGATGTAAGTCGAGGACTACCTGCAGTCTATAATATTGTCACTACCAGATATGTGCACAGGGACGTAGATCAAGCCCACAACAGCATCACTGCAAATCAGTGAACTTCCTTCTCACACAAGCCCTATTGACCCTTGTTCCATAAAGCAGTTGCAGCATAGAAAGGTACTGGGTGCGATGTCACAATAGCCTCAAGAAAAATACGAAACATTTCACACTAAGCTATGCTTAATAATAAATCTAAAGTTTTTTTTAAAAAAAGTACAGCCACACAAAGTGGTAGTTAGTTACCAGCGTAAGAAAAGTATTCTGATGACACCTGGTGGCCACTTTACACAAGGAGGCTTAAACTGAAATGCTGCTCATCAATACAGTGTCAGAGTTCAAACAGTGAATTACAAGAATTCGGCTTTTCTTGCATCTTGGGCTTTTTTTTGTACTGATTATGCCTACCCATAAACATATACTTTCTACTTTCATTAAGTGTTTAACATATTTCTAAAATGTCATACGCTTACTATAAACATTTAAAGGTCCATGGTAAGTTTCATATGTTCAGTTGAGCTCCAATATATTATGAGATGGAAAGATTCGGCACAACTTTAGCTAACATGCAAATTCAGTGCCACTAAAAGCAGATATATGATATCCCATATAGCTGTCATTTTTAAAAAAGTTGTTTTATTATCAGTGTAATAAGACCCACCTATTACAACCAAAGATGTAATAATGAATTTACAGCTGGAGAGAAATGGGATATCAAACCAGAACAGGTTACATAAATTCTTCTCAATATTTATTGCTAAATGTAATTTTTATCTATTAAAAATTGACATGAAATATTAAACAAATGAAACAATGGAATTTACCTCCTTAGCCTAATTTAATTTAAATGGTCTATTCACAAAATGAAGAAAAGTTTTGCACATGTATTATTATATCCCTTCTACTACCCCTTATAGTTTTTCCATTACAAACCATATTGTTTCTAACTCAGTTATAAAATTTCCACTCCATACTGTTAATGCTTTTTTTAAAAAAAACCTTTTGCAGAATGAAAAGATTCCTAGAAATGCTGGGATGCTGAGATACTATTTGGAAAGTATGACTTAGTGAACTCAATAAGACTCGCTTCCGTGTTGCATATATTTCAGGTCACGCTGTTAAGTTAAAATTAACAGCCATCAGTGCTCTCAGTCGGCAAATAGCACAGCCTAAATGTTTCATAATAAAAATCAGCAGAATACATCTCAGGCCAAGGAAAATGTTTCATATCTACAATTGAAATAGAGTTTTAGTAATTATAACTTTGGTCCTGAACACAGATTCACACCACCAACCTATAACAATGTACTCTGACGTGGAATTTTTTCTCCCACACCTCAGCACATCTTAAATCCAGTAATTTGAAAAATCATGACTCTATTTGTCTAAATACTGTATAGCCAATGAAACCAGCTACAGGCAACAGTTTACATAGTTCATAGTTACCCATAAAGTCCTTAGCAGCAGAGGTCCTGATTACTTGGGGGACCATCTATGTTGCCCATATGTATTTCCTGTCTTGAAAGATCAGCTACAGCCTTATCAATTAAGCAGTATTATCTTTCAGGCATTCTCGGTGATGGTTCTTGTCCTGTGGGAAGATATTCCCCGCCAAATATCTGTACTGCTCCCATCTACAGTATGTTTTATGTAACCATGTTTTATGATGATCATTAAGCAAGCCACAACAATCATTAAACAAATCACATGATCATAAGTCTGAACCCAGTTTATTTAACAGCTGTATTTTTTGCCAGAAAATGGTTGAATGGTTAAAAAAAACCCCGCAAAATGAGATCATCTGACCACAGGACACTGCGACAGAACATAAATGCAACCAGTTGACAAGCACCCAAAATGAGATCACATGACTGCAGTCATAACTTTGAGAATGGGTGTAACTTTTTCCAAGGCCACTCACTGCAACTTCAAACAGTCATTAAATGACTGGTTGTAAATCAAGGACTATTTTTATATGTAACATGTTTGCACACATACATACATGCGCTCACATATTTCATTGAAGAAAATAAGACGATTGAATGATCTGGAGAGTTGTTTTTTTTTTAACTGCCTTTTTCCACCTTTATCTTTCTGTTCTCACTATTCAGTGTCTTAAGTGCTTGGTTTTGAAATTCCTACAACCAGGCCCTATAATAGTTCTAGGCCTGCTGAAATGTATAATACAAAGGAGGGCACAAAACTACTTATGCAATTTAAAAACAAAACAGCATCTCTGTTGCAAAGGAAGCAAAAGGCCAATTATTGCAAGTAACAGTATTAGTTGGCGTTGAGTGTTTTTATATGAAGGTATAAAAAAAGTAAACTGGATCTAAGGCACCTCCGCTATCCAGAAGACAACATCAACTGAGAAAATGGGGATGTATTTAACTTACCGGTAAAGAAGAACTAATGGAGAGTAATAGGCCAGTTTGGAATGAGCTATTTCAATTCATCAAAGCCAGGAAAGGGATCATTAAACACAGCAGTGCAAACGTATCAAATTACAAGAAAGACGACAAGTGAAGTTGGAAATAAAAAAATGTCAGTTTTGTATACTGCTTCTGTGTGCCCTTTGATTCATCATCAGGAAAGCAAGGTTAAAGGACAAACTGCAGCCCTCTAGCACACTCAAGTGGGATAGCCACACACTGATAGCAAATCACCCCATGGGTATTTTATAGAAAGAGTCACTGTGGTGGCAACACTGTTCAATGATAATTAGAGGCAAACTCTATCTTTATAATAACATTTGTTTGTTTTAACAATGAATCTATTGAATATAGATTTAAGAATTAATATGCATGGTTTCTACACCATGATACCAACTAAGACCAAGCATATGATTTAACTACGGTAGTTTTGCCAGGAGGGTAACATGGCAACAGTAAGAATCAACTGTGTATCCAAGCAAGCAACAATGTCTTATTCTGTGGACAATCGTACACTGCAATTAGTGTATTTTACACCACCAGTCATCAAAGTAATAGTTCATACATCTTAATTACACCAAAGGATTACCTACTTTTGGAGTCCTGCTATCCAAAAAAAAAAAAAAGGATCTGTAGGTGGCTTGATTTTGCTGGAAAGAATCGTAGCTCAAAGTCAAGAAACTGAATTGATGCCTCTTTGCAAATTTGCAAAAAGTCATTTATGAAACTGAAATAGTTTGCGAGCCTGCAGTTAAAAGCTACTCCTTGTTCATTTCTGCTTGCTTCACTGTCCTTGTTGTTTTCAAATGATGCTAAAAATGTTTATTCATACAATACACAATGTTGATTCACAAAATGCATGCGCAATGCATCATCAGAAGTCCTTTAAAATGAGAAGTCAAGAAGACTTAAGATTTCTCTGGTAGCACACAAACTGCAGTGTGCAAACTATGAATATACAGGATCTCCTATCATGATTTTCCTTTTCAAGGGTTTCAGCTCCATCAAATGCAACTCCATCTTTGTTGTTAAACGCATTACCCACTTTGAAGCTAGAGCTATTTCAACCTGCAATGGCATGGATGCTACTTGTTTTAATGAGTAAGTACATTCAGAGGGTGATGTTTTCAAGAACAGATTCTGTTGCTGAGACCCCGACCTCACAATGTAGCATCTATATACTTAATTCTTGCTTGTAACATCTAAAATAGCAATAGACTGACTGGCTGGATCGAGATAAAGATAAGAGTTTCCACTGTCCATTCGTGTCCAGGGGGCAGTGTTTATCGCCGTTTCCTAGCCGAGGGAGCCTGCATTGTCGAAAGATGCTTCTGTAGTTGTGTGGCCAACATTATGAGCCAAGGCACAGAGAATGCTGTTATCTTCCCAGCAAAGTAGTACCTATTTATCTCCTCGCATGTGCATGGTTTTGAGCTGCTAGGTTGGCAGGAGATGGGGCAAATAACAGGAGCTCACCCTATCAAAACATGTTCGGGTCTCCAACCCAGGTTGTTAGCTTTCCAGCTGACAAGCTCAGCCTCTTTAATCACTGAGCCATTGTTATGTAAAACTTCATGGTCTCAGCTATTTTGATATCATTTCTAAATTAAGTAGGGTTTTTTCATCCTAAACATCGGCCTTAAATATAATTCATCCATCCATCCATCCATCCATCCATCCATCCATGTAAGCAAGATGGTTTCTAGAGGTTGGCAAACAATTAAATGATATTTCAGTCCATTTCAATCCAGCTTTAAGACTGATTTAGACATTTAAAAAAGCCTGGTTACCTTCATGGAAAATTCATGACAGAGGACATTATTTTTATTTGCCTAGATCTTTAAACTTTGGTTTAGGGCAATTTACTTTTAACAAATTGTTCTAAATCCAATTGTTTAAATTGTTTTATTGGCTTTTCTAATTGTTTTTTATGCAGCTAGTTTGGGGAATTTTGCTTTGATTGAAGAGTAGGGCATAACATTAAAATAGATAGATAAATCAATAAAATAATTATCAAACCCATACCATTCTATAAATTATTATGAGTTGCAATCATGGAAAAATACTGCTTTCTTATATAAATGTTATAAAACCCTAAATTTAGAATGCAAAGTTTCCATTTTATTTAAAAATTAAAACTCATGCTGTGCTGCAGTTGTGTTTGGCAGTTGAATTAGTGGCACCCCAACTGAGTTAAACAGTGCCTTTTTCCTATTAGGATATATATTACCATATCCTTTTGTTTAAAGGTTTAAGAGAAAGCTAGAGGGAAGCAAGTACAACAAAGAAGAAAAAAATAAATATGAAAAAATGAAGTGTAATGAAAGACAGCAAGAGCCAAGATACTGAGAAAACCTGACATCAGCAAAAAAAAAAAAAAAAAAAAAAAAAAAAAGTACACTAGCTAAAAGTAGAACGGCAAAGTATTTAAACATCTGAAATTTCAATGGCTCAAAAAACTGTGAACCACAATATCTTCATTCAGACCACAGTCACTCCAAAACGGAAAGAGTACAGATATACAGATTCAGTTTGTCCATGCACAAACTGAAACAGGCCGTTAACTGTTTTATTTCAAGTCTGGCTTTACTGGAAATTACCCCTACAGCACTGATGGATCAGACAAATTAAAGTGTACTGAAGATCTTGTTTTATAAACGAAGATTCTCTATGTGGCTTTGTTTTAGAAATCCCTTTGACTTCCACATGGATTCATTGTGATTACTTGGCAGTGATATTTCCACTTACATGCGTATTTATTGGAAACTGGAGCACACACTCCATTTTCTTGGGATGGGGGTGGGGATAAAAATTCACTTCATGTAAGTCTATTCCATCTCAAGCATTTTTACTGTATGGTTTATTTATTCATTTATAATGTGCTTTCATTCCTGTATAAAAATCTAAATACCATACAAATACTGTCCTACTGTTTTATTACAGTATATCAGGTAAAATTGAAGGACACTGCCGAGAAATGGAAACACATATACTGTAGAATAACATTAGAAAAATGGGCCGCCTGTAAAATTTCAACAGATATAAATCTAAAATTGTTGAATTAGTTAAAAAGTATAGTCCTATACCAGTGATGGCTAACCTTTTTGTGGTTGCGTGCCAAAAGCTGGGGGGGGTGCAGGGGGGTCATGCGTGCGCATGCCCACAGCCATAATTCAATGCGACCTGCCCCTTGTGCATGCGCGCATGACGCCCCCCCTTCACTCCTCCTGCTTTTGGCATGCGACGGCATGGTGGACCAGGTAAGCCTGTTTTTCGCCCTCCCCAGACTCCAGAGGCTTTTTTGGAGCCTGGGGAGGGTGAAAATGGCCCGCTTTCTGACTTCCATTGGGACCAAAAGGCCCGAAAATCAGCTGGCCATCACGCGCTTGCGCACTGGAGCTGAGCTAGGGCAACACTTGTGTGCCCACAGATATGGCTCCATGTGCCACCTATCGCACGCGTACCATAGGTTCGCCATCACAGTCCTATATGTTATTTCCAGGGATGGGAAATTATTTTTCCAAGTTCAATGAAATTCATATACAGTGGGTAAATAATTTAATTCAACTGGATCTACTATTTAACTTCCTCATGAAAAATTATGTTACGCCTATCTATACAAAGTGTATAGTCAGTTCACAGATCTCTTTTGTTTGGAAAGCAGAGACTGTGTTTTCAACAACGCATTTTATTTATAAATATGTAAGCTGAATAACTAATACAGGGGCACTAAAGCAACCCAAAATACAAAACCTCTGAGGTGTCGTAGTTAACATGTTGGACTAGGTTTGCGGTGAACCAGCTTCAAATTTATCCTTAGCCATGGATGCTTTCTCTTCGCCAATCTATGCAAAAATATTTTTTCCTGAACTAAAAGGCAGATAGTGATGCCGAAAAGTAAAACTAAAATCCCATTGCTTGCTGATATCATACCATCAGGTTAATGTTACATGTTATGTGGAAAGAACAAAAACAGAAAACGATGCTAAAGAGAACTGTATGAATGAACATTCACCGAGAATGCAAAACAGCTTAGCTGAGAAGAATAAAATTCTAGGCACCACCGTTTTCGTCTAAATTCTAGAATTCTACCGTGCAATTCACGCTTATCCTATAATATTCCTCCTCTTGAAAGAAAACAAGTTGTCAAAAATTCAAAAGTTTCATGTGTGTAATAATAAAATTCATGAGCCTTGGGAGGTTTGTTACCAAACTGTCATTTTTTATTTGGATCCTTTCAGTATTGCTGCTAACTACACGAGCGCAACGTGTACACACAAAGCAAACTCAAAAAGCAATCTTCAAATAAGCATCAGAAGTGGTGATATGTTGTCCTCGCTAGAAGATTTACGATAACTCCAAGCTATTTACTTGCCTGTTCAATTGTAATGCACAACTATTAGTAAATATGCTTACCTCTTAATATGGAACTATTATGCATTTGCACTATGGACTATACTTCAAGATAGAGGGCAACTCACCCAACCAGAGGAAAGCATGTTTTATTTATTTATTTATTTGTTTAGATTTGTATACCGCCCTTCTCCTTGCGGACTCAGGGCGGTGAACAGCCAAATAAAAATAGTACACAAAAGTTAAACAATTTCTTTAAAAAAAGCATATAACTTTGGCTAAAAATTAAAACCATTAACCATTAAATATTTAAAATACCCAACCCTATAATACAGATCTTTAAAATTCAGCGGGGTCAGGCTAGACCAGCAAGCTGAAAGAGATGAGTTTTCAGGGCCCGACGAAAAGTCCGGAGGTCAGCAATTGTTTTCAGTTTTGGAGGAAGATCGTTCCAGAGGGTAGGGGCTGCCACAGAGAAAGCCCTCCCCCTGGGGGTCGCCAGCCGGCATTGTCTGGCTGACGGCACCCTGAGGAGACCCTCTCTGTGGGAACGCACCGGCCGGTGGGAGGCTATTGGCGGCAGAAGGCGGTCCCGTAAGTACCCTGGTCCTAAGCCATGGAGCGCTTTAAAGGTGGTCACCAACACCTTGAAACGCACCCGGAAGTCCACAGGTAGCCAATGCAGCTCGCGCAGGAGAGGTGTCACATGGGAGCGTCCCATCGCTCCCATAATCCCCCGCGCGGCTGCATTCTGCACTAGTTGGAGCCTCCGGGTGCATCCCAAGGGGAGCCCCATGTAGAGAGCATTGTAGTAGTCCAGGCGAGAGGTGACGAGTGCCTGAGTGACTGTGAGTAGGGAGTCCCGATCTAGAAAGGGCCGCAACTGGCGTATCAGGCGAACCTGATAGAAAGCTCCCCTGGCCACAGCTGTCGTGTGATCTTCCAAAGACAGCCGTGGGTCCAGGAGGACGCCCAAGTTGCGCACCCTTTCCGTGGGGGCCAATGATTCGCCCCCAATAACCAGTGATGGTGTCAGCTGGCTATATCGGGACGCCGGCAGCCACAGCCACTCGGTCTTGGAGGGGTTGAGTCGAAGCCTGTTTCTCCCCATCCAGGCCCGCACGGCTTCAAGACACTGGGACATCACTTCCACGGCATCGTTGGGGTGGTCTGGGGTGGAAATGTACAGCTGTGTATCATCAGCGTACTGATGGAACTCCACCCCAAAACCACGGATGATCTCACCCAGCAGCTTTACATAAATGTTGAACAGGAGGGGCGAGAGGACCGATCCCTGTGGCACCCCACACACTAGGCGCCTCGGGGTCGACCGCTGCCCCCCTGTCAACACAGATTGCAACCGATCGGAGAGGTAGGAGGAGAACCACCGTAAAACGGTGCCTCCCACCCCCAGTCCCTCCAATCGGCACAACATACCATGGTCGATGGTATCAAAAGCCGCTGAGAGGTCTAATAACACCAGGATAGAGGAATAACCTATGTATGTACATTTGCCAAATCCTTCCTTCTTTAAATTGTCAGTCAAGTTTGGAAAGGGGGAAGAAAGTAGCATTTTTTCCCCTTGAACTTGTGGCCAGAAAAATAAAGTGAAACATGCCAAAATCAATACCCTGCATCCATAAACCTTGTCCTCTACAATCCCGACATAAAAACCCCAATTTTGTTTAAATTTTGTTTCATTTGCCTTTCTTAGAAAAACAGTACCTAACATTTTGTGCACAAATCATTCAAAGTAGAATACGATTAAAAAAAAAATGACAGCATGGTCATAGGATGATATGTAAGGTAAGACCACATGGGTAAACCATGTGAAGACACATCAAAGCCCCAGGCTGCAAAACGCCAGATAATGAGTGCATTATTAGAGGTTTTTGAAACACTTTGCTACCATTCAGATTAGTAGTTCTAAGCAAGACACTACTGCTTATTTTAAAAAATCTGGTGTTACCACTAAAAGCATCTCTGTTAGTGGCTTATCATAGTACAAGAATTCCATTGACAATCTCAACAAACAGAAAGAGTTATATGCAAAAAGCATCCCTGGAAATTAAATTCTAGGCCAGTGATGACTTTATTCGTTCATTTGTTTGTTCATTCATTCAATTTCTATAACTGCCCATCTCAATCCAATTGACTTTGAGTAACAAACAATATTACAATTAAAACCACAAAAGCACTGACAAAGTGTACATATATGCAAGCAAAAATTATAGTAATTCTCCAAGTAACAGGGCTCCTAACTCTTTCAGGACACCGGCCTCCTGCAAGCAGCCAGGTCTTTGAGCCTTACAAAAAGGTAACAGGCCTTCTCGACTGGCCCTTTACATGGGCAATATCTGAGGCGTTTTTAAAAGCTTTGTGCATTTTTAGGATTCCCTATGAATGACAAGGGGAAACCGTATGTTGCAGGAACAGCAGGTACATAATTCTCTTTTAAATCCTCCAAAAATGGGGAAACTGACCTGAATCCTTTAGAGGGGAGAGAGTTAAGGCTTTATATTCATTTTGGCCTTTAATCCTTTAACTGTCCTTACTACAGAACAAAAACAGTTTTACCAACTCTAACCTTCCTCCATAATGGAAGATTGGCTTCAGCTATACTTCAATCTTGCCTTTGAAAGTAGCTGTGGACCAACCCACTTCAAAGGATTACTATTTTAAGGATAAAGTGAAAAAAGACTCCCATATAATCTACTTTGGATGCTTGGAAAGAGTAAATTATACGGATAAAATTAAGATGACATAAGTTTAGGCTTTTATAATTAGATAACATTACTTTCATTGCAATTGTAAACATATTATTGCATAAGCTAATTTTATTCTTTTTCTGTAATTTTTAACTGTTTGTTTGTTTATTCTTTCTGTGGTTGGACCAGCTCTAAAAAAAAGCTGTTCAGCTACAGTAGCTACAAACTGTTCAAGAGACAGTTTGTAGCTACTCAGATCAGATACTATTTAGATACAGGACATGAGGACAAAAAGGAGAGACATGTTCTTCTTTGGCTGGATGTTTGGTAATATTTCCATGCAGAAAAATACGTTCTGAATTAAACAATTTCCAGACCATTTTTAACTAACTGCTTCTTTCCAAAATGAGGAACAACATCCACAGCAACTGTCCTACTTTAGTGATAGACTAAATGCATCCTCCTGGTGCAATCCAACTCTAGGTACAGTTTTATTCCTAATGAATTTGTAGCAGAAAACTGTATAGGTCACTCACCTAATTCCTTCACAAGTATGAGAAAGAATACAAAGATGTAGCAACTAAACCTGTTTGCCCAATTTAAGGCTCAGTAAACTGAACGCTTGGATAGGATATCACTAGGAAATACAGGGTTATAATCTAGTTTGGGAAATCAGTAAATAAACAATTTCCAGAAGATGAAGACAAACCACTTCTGTATTGTTGTGTTGTAAGAAACATCCTTGTAGGTTCTGCTCCAAGTGGGGACAAAGACACTGGAGACACGGAGACTACTTGGAAAGATGGTTTAATGGAGGACAGGATCACATGGCTCGAGTTCCTGAACAGAAAAGGGAAGGATAACAGGGAGTTTTCGGGGTTTATGCTCTCTCTGGCTTTGAACTTCCTGGGGCCCAGAAAGAGTATCCTGATTGGTTGTCAGACTCCTCGGGGGGGGGGGCTTAGCTAGCCTTACTGGCTGATGGTCACATGTGTTTCCCAGGTCACATGTTGTGAGCTTCTGCTGCTATTGTGTAGAGGGCTAATCCTTTTTTGCTGGATCTTTGGGCAATTCCTACTATGGCTCTGCCTGAAGGAGATAGATCTTTGTTATGTAGAATAGACTGGCCCAGGTCTTAATGGCCCATTGACAAAGGGTGGGGGCAGGAAGATGGGAGCAGCTTCAAAATGTTTATCCATTTCTCATCCAGGAAAATATAATATTCTGCCTTTAATATTTCCTAAAAATATTTCATTCTTATAGGACAGGGGTGGGTGCTAACTTCCTACAGTTGTCAACAAAGCTACATGCACATATAATGTATGCATATATGCCAGAATTATTAAATACATTTCAAATTAATTTTCAGGTAGCTTGCATGCCCCCATGTCATTATGTTTTTAAAAATGTTCTAAAAAGCATTGTATCTGTTCAAAGACATCCTTAAAGTGAGTTAAACATCACCCACTTTATTCAAGTAAAATATATATGTTTTTAAAATATCGTATCAGTCTTTTTTTAATGTAAATGACCTACAAGAGTACCAGCTTTGCTTCTGACCTGCCACCAAAAGCCATGCTGGCTGAGGAATTCTGGGTATTAAAATCCCCACAGTGGGGTATGCCCAGATTGGGGAATCTAATTTTTTAATAAAGTAGCCTAATAAACTTTCATTATGTTTATCCTTGTGCAATATGTATCATTAAGATTTAACCATGCATAAAATATACCCAAAGTTAAAGTACAAGACAATAGTTACATTTGCAACTGGTTTAAAGCAAGAAAAATGCCTCAATCCTACACTAAAAGCTTGATAGTTTGTTACTTGAACTATACGGCTACTTAAAACCACAACCATTGTTATTGTATTTACGGAATGCCAAATTCCTAAGAATTTTAAGCAGTTTATAGGTGTGATATATTAAAAATTATACAATAAAGTATTATACAAAGAAGAGATCTACAAAGTAATTAATACAGAGTAAAATAAACTTAACCAAACCAAACTATAAACAAACCGAGATGGAATCAAGGCCCAAATACGCTCTCTGTGTGGCTCTCTTTTAAGATGCTGTCAACTCTTTGAGGTAGGCCAGGTGAGGAAAGAGAAGAAGGAGGATTTTGAGAATGTCACTTTACTGATGTAGGGTATAATAATAGACTCTCAAAAGCCTGCCGAATATTCTTCTACCTCCTAGTATCTAAGCAGAATTGTTTTAAATTTCTCACACTTTCTCTTTTCCTAGGATAAGTTGCCATTTAGTTGCTTCTAACAGTTCTTGCATTCCTTCCCTAAGGTTATCTTTATATAACTGTCATTGCAAATAATAGGCACAGCAATTTAAAAGCAGCATTGTTTAGTCTCAGTTCCCCTAACCTCCATGAAGTTTGGCAGTGCTGATAGTTTCTCCCAAACTGGGCAGGCCAATTCCAATGATATGACATCCTGTACATAACTAGGTGCCAAACCATGTAGCATTTTGGGGGTTAGTTCCAGCACTTTACACTTCACCAGGAAGCTTGCTGGCAACCAGTGCAAGGCCTGTAGTACTGGCGTAACATGCTTCTACCAGCAAACCTCTGTCAGCAAAAGGGCCACTGCATTCTGAGCCAACTGCAGCTTCAAAGGCAGCCGCAGATAGAGCACGTTGCAGTAGTCTAAGCATGAGTCACTGCAGCAAGATCTTCCTGCCCCAGAAAATATAAATGTATTACATAGCTACGAAAAGTCACTAAATCACATACATTTACAGCACAAGTTCTAATATCTATAAAGTAAAACATCCGAATAGATTCCCTCAACTGGAATAGATTCCCTCAACTGGATAAAACATGCATGTTGGATAGTACTTGTTTACTAAGTACTAAGTACTTAGTACTTAGTACTAAGTACTAAGTACTAAGTACTTATTTATTGGCATGATGTTGGGCACTACATCATGCCAATAAATAAAAGTATGTACGGCTATTTTTTAAAGTACACAGATTGGGATTATGTAGTGTTTTGGATTCCAAGACAAAAAAGTGCTTTGAAATACACACACAACACCTGTCAGCAAATTCTTAAACCCAGAATATTTTGTTGCAGCCATAGAATCCCAATCTGCTATAAGAAGTTTCCAGTAGGTATTATGTGAGCATCCCTGTGTACTCCAAAGAATTAATTTTATTAAAAATTAATTTTATAATAAATATTCTTCTTTGCAAAACTATATCCATTTTTATTCAAGATGTAAATCGACATCAAACTCTTATCTCTTTCCAAGCACTTTTTTTAAAGTCCTGATTTATATTGGGAAGTCAAAAATCAGGCTGCATGATATAAATGACAAAGCATTTATACATGTTTCCAAGAAAACCACATGGATATATTCAGGTAGCTATCAGGCTTCAGTTTTTTCCTTAATATTATAATACCACGTCACTATTGGTGACATCTCATTATTTGGATGTTGAAAATTATTACTATCAATCTCACAAACCATAATCAATTACTGCTGCTATCATATTCTTAACAGGAATTATGAAAAACTCATTGAAGAACATCTGCAGATTCTCCTGCTTCAGAAAGCTTTGGTAACATGAAGGAATCTACTGAAACCAATTTGACCTTTTACTCCAGGTATAGAATTGCTCTGGTTGTTCTGCTTTAGCCTACCCCAATCTGAAACCATGAAAATACAGTGCAATGATAGCCAAACCAAAAGGTCTTCTTCAGGGGTGAAATTCAAATTTTTTCCCTACTGGTTCTGTGGGTGTGGCTTAGTGGGTGTGGCAGAGGAAAAATATTGCAAAATCTCTATTCCCACCCCACTCTGGCACCAGACAGAGGTGGTATTTGCTGGTTCTCCAAATTACTGAAAATTTCTGCTACCGGTTCTCCAAAACCTGTTAGAACTTGCTGGATTTCACCCCTGGTCTTCTGGCAGAGATTACAGAAGTTGAAGCCCACTATATAGCATCCAAGTTGGAGGAAGTTGCTATGTAGAATACTCATCCCATGGAATATAGAACATCTTGCTGCTTCAAAAGTCTGGGGATATTCTGTACCAGCATTGCTTTGGGCTGTTTTTGAAGAGAGCCATCTAGGAAGCAATGCCCTTAACACAAATACCAATATGTATGTATATAGGACACCAATACTGTATCTTTCCTTGATCTTTAATTTATTAAGATTTTGTAAAGTTTCACAGTGCCTGCATATCGTTTAGCACTATATTACTGAACCACACTTGGAAGCCATCCAGACTTCTGCAAGGCAAGCCCCAGAGCTCATCCAAATGTTGCCACCAATTTTTAGTGTCAAAAGAGCACTCCTGAGCATGTTTTACAAATATTGAAAAAGGGTCTTTATTACAAGCCAAACGTTCCATAATGCTGCACATTTTTCAATTCATTTGAGAAGTACACATCATCTTTCATCTGGCTCCACTTCTCTTTTTTGAATCCACTCATAAAAAAGTCTTTGGCAGAAATTTTGACAGAATGACAGCCATCTAGCAGGCGTGTGTGTGATCATCCTCTAAGCCATATTGGCAAGTTTCAGGTGTGTGGACTTCAGCTCCCAAAATCTTTAAATTGCCAAGATCTTAAAACATCTTATAGTTGCCAAGATGGAGAAACACTGCTCTAAACTCTTCAGTTTTAACTCTTCTCTAGATCCGACTCTCTAAACTTGGCCACTTTTCAGAGTTGTGGACTTCAACTCCCAGAATTCATCATGGCTGGTTGAGGAATTATGGGAGTTGAAGTTCAAAAGCCTTAAAATTGTCGAATTTGGACATCCCTGATGTAAGATAACTCGAATGCCTAGATTTGTGCCTAGTATATATTTCCAGATATAACTTGCTAGACAGCAGCACAGAATTGGTGTTTTCTGAGCTTTTTGCTGCTCTTTCATGGTCGACTCGATTTTTGCGGTCCGGATTTTTGCAGTCTATCTGTAATAGACCTCACGGACAAGGCCGCCTGGGCACAACAAACTTTGTCGCGCAAAGCACCGTCAGGTCTCAGTGAACTACAATTTAAAAACTCTCCAAAAGCTTCTCGGGTGCTTCCCTTCCGCACTTCTGAGAAACAGCCGTCGCGCCTAATACCTGCGCAGAACGACTGACAGAAGTCGTAATGATTCCCTCGCATGCGCATTCGAGAGATGAACTCTTCTCCCCCCCGCCTCTTAAAATATGGGCAAGAAATCTTGCCGCCTTAGCCAATCGCTATGGGCATTTATATTCCCGCCTTCCTGGCCCAACCACTCAGAAATTGGTTCATCAACCTAGAGTGGAGGCAACGGGTACTGATTGGCCAAAAACTTGTATCTTTTTTTTTACCTTCCAGCCCATTAACTGAGAGGAGGAAGGGAGGGGGGAAACGACGGCAGCAGAAAGGCCCAAAAAGCCCAACGGAAACGAAAAAGGTCCGGTGGAAGTCTGAGAAAACCATCAGACCCACAGATTGACTCCTATAATAGTCGCAGGCGGAGGCCTTCCTGCAACGCGCGGTAACCGCCAACCGTTGGTCTTTGCTTACCAGAGGGGGGAGCCGTCTTCCTCCGCTTGTGATGATCTTGGTCACAAGTGGCGTGCCGTAGAATCGCCGTCAGACGTCACTGTCGGAACGTCCTACGTAGCCTCTCACGACAGGGGTGGGCGGGAAAACCGGAAACGTCGTGACAGTTAACCGCGGTAAGAGCCTCGTGAGGAGGTGCGCGACTTTGTGTGTGTGTTTTTAACGGATTTAAAGGATAAATAAAGGCCATTAAAGAATTCCATTTCTCTTCTAATTCTTATTCTACTCTTACTATTTAATGGTATTTCCAGGCTTTCTCCGGACCAGGGAATCTGACAGCCGGCCGGCCCCTTGTGACTAGTTCTATAAAAGGGGAGGGGGGGACGGTGTGTGTGTTGGTCTCTAACATTGAGGAGTGTGTTAACACAATGCCAAAGGGGAAAAATATCAACCCTTAAGAGAAGCCATTGTTGCTGCCCATCAATAGAGAAGGGCTATAAGGCCATTTCCCAACAATTGAAAATTCATCACACTACAGTGCGGAAGATTATTCATAAGTGGAAAACCTTCATGGCAGTTGTCAATCTCCCAGCAAATTCACCCCAAGGTCAGTCTGTGCCATGCTCAGAGAAATGGCAAAAAAAAATTTAAAAAAAGCCCTAGAGTTACACCTCAGACTTTAGTTAGTGTGTTAAATGTATGAGTCTGTAACAGCACAGTTAGAAAAAAGACTGAACCGGCTGTGGTTTGTTTTGAAGGGTTGCCAAGAGAAAGCCCTCTTCTCTCTCTCAAAAAAAAGTAAAAAAATGTGGCAGTGGGGTTTAGGCTTACGAAGTTACATCCGAACAAATCATAAGACTTCTAGGACATGGACGAGACCAAAGTGGAGATGCATGGCCATAAAGCGCAGTGCCACGTTTGCTAAAAACCAAACCTAGCATATTGGCACAAATATACCCAACTGCCAAGCACGACGGTGGAGAAATGGTGATGATTTGGCCTTGTTATGCAGCCACAGGACCTGGACACTTGGCAGTCATTGAATTTATCATGAACAACTCTGCATACCAAAATATTCTAGAATGAAATAAGAGACCATCTGTCTGACAGCTAAAGTTCGGTCGACATTGGATCATGCAACAGAATACTGATCTCAAGCATATCAGCAAATCTACAACAGAATGGCTGAAAAAGAAAGGAATCAAGGTATTGAACTGTCCCAGGTAAAATCCAGATGTCAACCCGATTGAAATGCTGTGGCGGGACAGATGCCCACCAACCTCAATGTTGTAAAAGATAGTTATAAAAAAGACAGCCAAAATTCCTCCACAATGATGTCAGAGATTGATAAAGTACAACGGAAAACAATTACTTCAAATTATGCTGTTAAAGGTTGTTCTAGAAACTATTGAATCGTAAGGTGTACTTAATTTTTCGCACACGGCTTCTTCCATTTTAGCTTCCTTTTTTGTAAAATAAGTGATGACATGGTTTAATATGTCATCAGTTATTCATCTAAGGTTATATTTACCTATTTTTAAGAACTGCTAAGGACCAGATGATTTTTACTACGTCCTAATATGTAAAACCATAAAACTCAAAGAGGCTGTACTTTCCTTTTCACATGACTGTATCTCAATTCAGTCTATTCATTTAAATTAGCTAATAGCAAAGTTAATAGCAAATACCAGCTTAACTTAGAAATTAATACCATGTAATAGCATGAGGCATTCTAGCAGGCTAGCACTGTATGTTTTTCAAACATATTACTATATGGTTAAGTTTGGTACTTCAACAGTGAGGAAAAAGGTTTCATATACAGATTCTCTGATACAATAGATACAGCAACTGATTGTGCTACACAATTTAGGTGGGAATATAGATAAATACATATTCTCATAGGATATTTATTCACATATAGTGTAAAGATAACTTGCTATTTAATTCATTTATGAGCTGGAATTATTAGTTTATTCTGTATTGCATTGAAAGCATGCTTCTTGTATACAGGTAGGCCTTGACTTACAACTATTTATTTAGTGACCATTTGAAATTAAAACAGTACTTTAAAAAGTATCTCACAATTTTTTCAGACTTATAACCATTGTAGCATCCCCATGGTCATGTGTTCAAAATTCAGATTCTTGGCCACGGGAATGTATTTATGACTGTTGCAATATCCTGGGGCCATATGATCACCCTTAGCGACCTGACAAAGTCAATGGGGAAGCAAGATTCACTTAATAACTTCGTTACTAACTTAACAGCTGCAGTGATACTTAACAACTGTGGCAAGAAATATTGTAAAGAGGGGCAAAAGTTACTTAACTGTCTTGTTTGAAATGAAAAATTTGGGCTCAATTGGGAACATAAGTCAAGGACTACCTGTATATCTATAACCTAATATAACTTTAATATGCTATATGTCCATTTGTTTATAACAGTCTTAGCAACATGAGCTTGGGGTTGATTTTTATTAGCCTCATGGGGAGACCAGTTATTACATGTTCTTGTTCCTTTGCTATCTCATTTCCTACAGGGGGAAACAGCATTTTCTGCTGAAAGTACAGTTTTTGGTCAATAAAAAAGATACAAAACATTAATTCTCTACTTCTGGAATCAAGCAACAAAACTTTAATGCAAAAGAAAGTATTTAAAAAGTAACTATAGCTATACTGGTTCTAATAAATAAAATATAGGATTAGAATTTAAGAAAAGATTCTGTAAAACCTCGTGTAACCAGTAGAGGGTGCACAACGGACATAGATAACTTTCATTAGTATTTATTTAAGCACCTAGGATTGCTTTTCTTTTTTCATGTTTGTATATTTAGCCCCTTTGGGCTACATTTTTAAATTAGATTAATTCATTTATCATTTATGTTTATGAAGGATTATGTCTTTAGCATTCAAATGTTACAATTATCTTTAGCCATTCTACAATATAGTATTAGAATACCAACCCAGTAGTGATAGATTCCACTATAAAGATTGCCATATAAATGGCCTCTTCACTGTTTTATTTAACAGGTGGACATCTATGAAGATACTGGATATGTTTCTGTGTTATAGCTATGTAACCCATGAAGTCTCTTTTATATATTCAACAGAATTCATGTTTTGAGTTTCTGAACATTGAATATTTGATTCAAGGGGGAACACCATTCCAGCAAGTCAAGATGGACGGGCTAGAAATGCTGCAGGACCTGGTAGCTTTTAATGAGGGATGTTCAAAAATAGGTCCCCATCCCCTTGATATTTGAAAATATTCCATTTATTTAACCAATTAATATACTTGCATTGTGGTACAAATCTAAACTACTGACGTTAAATCCATTAAGCTCTACAGTATATATCAAATCCAACTGAAGCAACATAATAGGATGGTCTTAAATAAAACACATTCCCAATAGCAGGTACCAAATAATATAACCATACATCTATCATATTTTTTATAAGGAAATTTGAAGGAGACCTAAAGTTTGTATATTTTGCTGCAAGTTAAGTTCCAGCCTTTTCTTATCACTATATACAGTATAACTAAAAATATTCCATTGAATTGTGCAGAAAAATTGCATCTTACATGGAGTACAAAAAACCATTTGAATATATTTTTGAAATAACAATGAAGTTTTGAAAACCTGTTACAGTTACTTAAAAGTAACTTATATGTTATATAACCTGTTACACAACTTGGCTCTGCCGGTTGGGGTGTGTGCTCAGAGGGAGACACTTGAGGCTAGAAGTGGTTGATGCAGTGATAGAGAAGACGCCATCCCAGTCTTTGGTTTTTTATTTTTAATTCTTGTAATTTTAATTATTCTTACATTTATAATTGTTTTTATATTTCTACTTTAATTGCATTGTAAGTTGCCTAGAGTCAGCCGGGCTAGATGGCAAGATGGCATATAAATTTAATAAATACGTGTTAATTTTGGTTTCTGAAAGAGGCATTTTATGTAGCTTGTATTTTTGAAGATATTATCATGTAATATTCAATATTAATTCTTCCTGGATTAAAAAAAATCAACCTCAAAACAGTATATTTTTAAAATAAAAAACATTCATATTCTTGCTTAGTGAGATTCACAAGAGCTGGTTGATAAAATATGAAATAGCAGGTGGACAAGATAGATTTTGGAGGTTCATTTTATTATTGAGTATATACTGTATACATACTTCTAAAAAGCTGAAGAAAAAACTATATACTGAAGAATAGGTCCATCCAGGATAAACTGAACCCAATTTGGAGAGTATTTTGGCATTTACATTCTTGGATTTTCTGCAAGTATATACAGTATCCTACTTGTAACTTATTTAAGCTAATGCACATATCCTTCTATGATTATTATTACATTTCCAGAGAAGTATACCCAGTGACTTTATTCTAAGAGAGAATAAAGAGAAGATTGAACTTTTCCTCCCGGTCCGCTTTCTAAATAAGAAAAAAAAAAAAAACCTTTGTTGTAAAGCAGCTCAGAGGTTCAAACTTGTTTTAACACAGCCTCCGTGCCACCCTTTGAGCTTCAAAGAACAAATAAATATTTGGTAACAATTCCAATGTTTTTGTTACAGAATAAATACCTTTATTTTTAAAAGGAAAGGAAATTTCAAACAAGGAATAAAATCAATACAGTAAAGAAGAACACAAAACATCAACTATCTGGTTCAGGGACAGCTTTTCCTGCTGCGTATCAGTGTTGTGTTCCTTATGGTTTTAGCTATTGCACAATAATAAAAGTCCTCTGGAAACAGCCCTCTAGTTCTAGGAATACAAGTAGGAGCATGCTCTAACTGTTTTAGGCGTGTCTCATACTGTACGTCTTTGACAATTGCATCTAAGAAGATAAAAGAGCATCTCAGCATAACTGCACAACTGAACAGTTAAAGAATCCCCTCTTCTTGCCATTGGACGCTGAGTCAACGGTTCAGAAAAACGATGTTCTCTGTCCAAGTCATTTATCTTCATGTTTATTTCAGCTTCTCTTGTTTAGCTGTCCAAATATTGTTAATTATAAATCATTTGATTTACATTCACCAACCTCATTTCCAAATAGATACTGGGAGATACAGTATTGTTTGGCTCTTATTTTTCCTCTTAGGCCCCCAGCAAAGGGACAAGATAATCATTTGACATTAATTGAATACAGGAAGTCCTCAACTTCTGACCACAACTGAGCCCAAAATTTCTGTTGTTAAGTGAATTTTGCCTCATTTTAGGACCTTTCTAACCACAATTGTTAAGTGAATCACTGCAGTTGATAAGTTAGTAACCCAGTTGTTAAGTGAATCTGGCTTCCCTATTGACTTTGCTTGTCAAAAGGTTGCAAAAGGTGACCACATGACCCTGGGACACAGCAATGGTCATAAATATGAGCCAGTTGCCAAGCATCTGAATTATGAATACATGATCATGGGGATGCTACAAACGTTGTAACTGTGAAAAATGGTCATAGGTCACTTTTTTCAGTGCTGTTGTAACTTTTAATGGTCACTAAATGAACTGTTGTAAGTCAAGGACTAGCTGTATGAGAATCTCCTTTATAACTGTAAAAGAGAAAGTTGAAGAATAATTGCTATCAGGGTGAATAACACTGTGCTACATAGGCAGTTAGTTTAAACTAAAATAGGATGTAGGTTTTTATATACCAGTGGTGAATAACCTATAGCATCATCTTTTTAAAAAAAACAATTTTATTAGTTTATAATGTAGCATACAAGGGGAAAAGCAAAGCGGGGGGGGGGAGGCATTTGATTTCTGACTCCATTTGGTGTGGTAGAATAAGGCACTAACATTAAACCTCAACTTTTTACTTTTACATAATAGTATAAACTACCCATTTCTATAACAACAAGTCTATCTAATCGGTAAAACCCAAAATCAAATTTTCATTTTTTTCCAACTCGAGCACAAAGTCCACAAGCAGTTTCCAAGTATTTGTATTTTTTTTTCTTTGATAACCTAGAGCAGGCCTGTCAAACTGGCAGCCCACAGGCCGTATCCGGCCTGTGGAAGCCACACCCAAAACAGCTCCACAAAGGCAAAAAATGTCGCAATACGTCATGATCCGGCCATTGACGTGATCGAGTTTGACACCCCTGACCTACAGCATCATCTGTATGAAAGCTGCAGAAAACCTGCGTACAATTTCTCTCCGAACTGAAGTAGAAGCTCATAAAAACTACCATAAACATGCTCAAATATGCACAATCCAGATAAAGAAAAGATAATCTTATCAAATACTTCAAAAAAATGAAATTCTGGATTCTAGGTATGTTGTATAGGTCCATTCACCTTGCATTACTCCCCAACCACTGGAGTTTTGAAAAATGATGTGTAGCCTCAGCCTCAGCCTCTACTACTACCCAGTTGGAATAGATTACACATGGTGCTTCTTCCTCCTGCCTTTCTCACTGGTCATCAGATGGTTTGCTCTGTGCTTCCTGGCTACAAGCTGAGCAGTTGTTACTTGTTGACTTGAGGTCTCAACTCTGACTCAAACCTGGCTCTCATCTGTGCCTGCAAGCTAGCATTCTTATGGCTCCTATTATAAATAAACAGATCAAATACTTTAAATTTGTTGGTGGAGACAGTATTTCACTCTGCAAATAACTCCTATTCCCCTCCTACTCCATGTAAAACCAATCACTGACGTCACAAAAATATCAATCCTTGAATAGAGGTGGATTCCTTTTAAATATATGAAACATCCCTAATCTCTGTGCTTTCCGCTGTGCCCTCAAGACCCTGATGTTCAATCAGGCGGGGCTAAGCATGTTAACTGGGAATGCTTAAAATATTATATAATTCTGGGTTTTATTTAATTTGGGTTAAACTTTGCTATAATTTTAATTATCAATTTTATGATGTTTATGTATCTTTTATTTTTTCTTGACTGTACACCGCCTGGAATCCTGCGGGAGAAAGGCGGTATAGAAATATAATAAATAAATAAATAAATAAATAAATAAATAAATAAATAAGCGGTCACAAGCGTTCTAAGAGCAAGACATGTGGAATGTGCAAATTATGACAAGTGGGCAATTAAAAAAAAAATACCCTGTAATTTTGCCCCAGGAATATATGATGTGAGATTGTGTGCTACATAAAGCTATATTTTTCATGGGGAATTTAAATCTAATTGGGCTGTTCACGAGCCTTGCAATTATGAATATTGTAGAATAAGAAAAACTTTTGGCTTCCTTTAGTGCTCATCAGAAACAGCCACAAGCAAATTCTCACATATTGTTTTTAATTGTTTTTAGTTTTAGTAGTCTTCTGTTTAATTCTGTGTCAAAGCTGATCCTGTTAAAATGCTGCCAGCAATTACTGTTTTGGCTATGTGGTGCTTCATGAGATTTCTGGAAGCACCAAATCGCTGCCTTACACAGCTTGTCTTTCAAAGTGGAGGATTTGAGGAAGCTTGTTTCACAGTAGAAAAGGGTCCTCACGGAAGACCTGCATGTGACTCTGTCGATATAATGTATGCAGGTAGTACTTGACTTACGACCACAACTGGAATGAGAATCTCAGTCATTGAATGAAGTGGCCATTAAGTGAGATGCCAAGGTGATAGTTTCATTCAATGGCTGCAGTCCCAGCATTCCCAGGTTTTTAAATGGACAGTGTGAAAAAGCTACCTGCCAAGTTTAGCTCCCCTCCATAAGCCTGATCTTTGGGAGCTATGCTCCATTTATTTTCAGTGCCCAATTTATGTTCTGTGCTCAACTTATTTTCCAAAGCACCAGAAGACAAGATGAGAAACAGTGGATGGAAATTAATCAAGGAGAGAAGCAACCTGGAATTAAGGAGAAACTTCCTAACAATGAGAGCAATTAATCAGCGGAACAGCTTGCCTTCAGAAGTTGTGGGTGCTTCATCACTAGAAGTTTTTAAGAAGAGACCGGACAGCCACTTGTCTGAAATGGTACAGGGTCTCCTGAGCAATGGGGCAATGGCTAGAAATGCTTTATGGGCCATAAGTACCATTTCCAAGGCAGTCGTATTTCCAAGCTATCATTGAACAAAAGGGGCATAGGTCAAGGGCTACCTCTACTTTTGATTAGTTTCCTGCATTCCATGTTCAAAATGAAAACCCCAAATACTGTATATTTCATTTTGTACCAGTCAACAGTTAATATTCTAACTACTAAAACCCCAAAGAACAAATATAAAAGTGCCAACGAACTCTTGCAAATAGTATAGAACAATTTTTTCCTAATCCGATGTATCTAGATGAGTTTCAGTTCATGTATATCTGATGGATATTGTTTGGGGACTATTCAAAAAGAAGGTACCCCATAACGGAACTGATTAAGGTCTGAAGGAAAGAGACAGTATTATACCATAAAACACATGTATGGAATAACTGCTGAAACGAATAATTAAAATTACTTTCATCTTTAATTTTGTAAATACTTTACAAAAATGTGTGTTTTAAAATTAAACATAAATTAGCAATAGACAATTCCTTTTTGACAGTAAATATCAAAATATATTATCTCTTTATTTAGACAAAAGCAAAACTGAATATACTAATCCCATCTTTTTATCCCAAGAACTTGGGAATTGCAAGCCACTGCCTATTTTTCAGTCACTTACATACCCATAATTATTGTAAATTAAAATCCCAAAATATAATAACCATCCCAGGCAAATGAGAAATTATTTTAAAACATAACTATCTCAATGGGGCCTGGATCTCTTTGGTCCAAATGTTGAGAACAGTTTCTAATCTATAGCAGACTGTATCGGAATTTGCATAGGTCTTCTAAAATAAAAATACAAATTATATTGTCACTGTTGATTGGTCCTTTTTTTACGATTATAGCATCTGTTAGCTTTTTAGGGGCATGTAAGGTTTGTAAAGATAACTGAAAAATATATAATATCAGGTTTTTTAAAGAAAAACAGCATTCCTTTTTTAGCAAGCAACAAAATAAAAATATGACAAAGAAAACTGCATGTATGTATATTGCAGAAGCACAAAATGATTTTGTATGCTAAAAAAGTTTTAAAATGAAATCCAGAAAAATTTAAAATGAAATCCAGAAAAAGATCAGATCAGTTCTCTTACATAATGGAATTATCAATTAGTTCAGATGTTTGCATACCATTTTGTAATATTCAACTTGGCTTATTAAAGATATTGCTCAGGTGTGAGGCTTTTTGGTTTACCTTTTTAAAAACAAAATCTACATTATAGTAACAATGTCAAAGCTACTCCAAAGTTCTTAAAATGGCTTGTCATTGTATTCATGACACAAGCCGCTAAGGCACTTCCAGATTGAAAGGATTAGCCAATTACAGTTTGTGATTAGCCTTGTCTGTGAGAGGCCTAATTAGGGGGTCCTTTCAAGTCACCCCACCACACAGCAGCACTTGGGTCTCAAACATGGGCTTGCTGATCATCAACCATTGGTGGGATTCAAATTTTTTACTACCAGTTCTATGGGCATCGCTTCGTGGGCATGGCATGGCATGGCATGGCATGGTGGGCGTGGCATGGTGGGGGTGGCAGGGGAAGGACACTGTAAAATCTCCATTCCCTTCCCACTCCAGGGGAAGGTTACTGCAAAATCCCCATTTCCTCCTGATCAGCTGGGACTCGGGAGGCAGAGAATAGATGGGGGTGGGGCCAGTCAGAGGTGGTATTTACAGGTACTCAAAATTTCTGCTACCAGTTCTCCAGAACTGGTCAGAACCTGCTGAATATCACCTCTGTCATCAACCCAGAATCCTACCCATGTGAGCACTGGTCTCATAAAATGGCTCAGTGTCTACCATAAGCAACAAAGCCATTTCACTGATATTGTTGACATAATGTTTGGTACAGTTCACTCAATGCAATATTGTGACAGAATTAAAATCTACTATAGGTAGTGATACTGATTAGAAAATAATTGAACTCAAACTAAAAATAAATGCAAAGGATATAATCTAATAGGCTATTGTACTTGAAAATACTTGTACTCTCCACATGGGAGATAAATGTGCTAGCAAAACAGTAGTCTGAATATTGAATAATATTGATAATATTTATATGCACTATGATTTAGCCTTCCCATGGTGCTAAATTCGTAAGTGTTTTTAAAAATACAAATAGAGAATTGAGCATCAAAATACTTGGGCACAACATGGTCACCGAACTAGCTCTTTCATCTGCTAGAATTTTTGTATCACATTCCCAACATTATTTGCCATTTTTAATTTTTTTAAAATTGCTGCTGATTTTTCAACCATCTTGCCACAAATTTGGGTGGATGCTTATGGATCACACAAGGCACCATATACAGCTTGCAAGGTGCCCATTCCTGGGTTTATATGAACTCATCCACTGGCTCGTTCAATAAATAATATGTGTGAATACAGCCTTTCTCTTACTGAAATACATTCATTTAAAGGGCAAAAAGCAAATGAGAAAGAAATATTCAGCTACCTATCTTAAGAATTTGTAAGTCTGAAAATTTATTTCTGGAAGAATTCATACAGCATCACCATATGCATTTGGAACTGCAGCCATGTGTAAGAAATAAATGAAAATAAGACTGTAGTTTTATGGACCATCATCACTGTTTCCAGTTGGGAGCCTGAAGTTTTGAAATCTCCAATAAAAAGGAGGCAAACATCTTGGTTCCACTGATATAGTTAAATCTGATCAGGAAAGGAAGGAAAGAAAGAAAAACAATTGTCAAGCAATCTAAAAGTTAAAGGTGCTTTGTTGCTTTGAAGTTTTAAATAGTTGGGCTGTAGGCTGAGTTTGATGTATGAATCTAGATTTTTTGTTTAGTACATAATAGCTTTTGGCTTAATCTTATGTCTCAAAGAGATTACAATCATTCATTCAACAAATCAAAGTTTAAAAAAATACTAGGTTAACACAAAATATGAATCGGGTTTATATAACCTTAGACCTCTATAAACTATGAAATGAGACAGGCTCTAATCCATGCAAAAATGGAAAACAGAGAAATGATGATCCCCTTCCATAATCATCCCCACCATTGATCAAAATATAAATGAGAAAATGGAGCATATTGCTTTATGCTAAGATATGAAATTAATTTAAATGTTGAACCTGCTTATTTTCTCTTTCTGGGAATGTTCCCCATCATCCATTGCACCAATTGGAAGCATCATCACACTCTTCCTTGTTATATTCTGGAACACCCTGGCAATTGGAATTGTTGAACCATCCCGGATCATATCTGGATCCTGATTAAACACTAAAACATAGAAAAGGAGAAAATACATTCCTAATGTTGTTTTTTTTTTTGTGATGACAAAATGTAAAAATAAAACAAAATATAATTACTGGTAAAGTGTATATTGCTAAACATTCAAAGATGCTTAAGTATGAGGTTAGAATGCAGTACTGCAGGCTAATTCTGCTGACCGCCGGCTGCGGTAGCAGTTTGGTACTTTGATTCTCACTGGCTCAAAGTTGACTCAGTCTTCCATCCTTCTGAGGTGGATAAAATGAGGACCCAGATTTTGAGGGGCAATATGCTGACTCTGTAAACCGCTTAGAGAGGGCCGTAAAGCACTGCAAAGTGGTATATAAGTTTAAGTGCTATTGCTATTCCATAGAAACTAATTGAGCAATTCCAATGTTCCCTGCTGTGCTTAAGTTTGAAAAGACATGGGAAAAAGTTTGAATGGTTACTTTTTATCCCCTGTCCTGCTTGACCTCTATCATGATCTGTTTTTGAAATCCCTTCAAAAGTGCTTATGATGCAACATACAGACGTGGTACTTGAAACATAGAATAAAAGTATTGTCAGTAACTGAACCATAGTTTCTTTCTGTATCTGACAATCTTCTATTTCCAGTTCTCTAGAACTTTAAATGAACAAGTATAATATAAATGATTAGTCTTTGCTGATTGTCCTTATAAAGACGGTGAAAAGCCACATGCAAAACATAAACTGCAATGCCTAAAAGAAGTACAAACCTTTCCTGATTGCCTTTTTAGCAGCTGTATACTGAGGGTCATTAATATTAGCAATCCAGGGGACTGCACCCATTAGCATAGACACCGTCAATTTATTTGGACTTTTTCGATTAGAGAATACATCTTTTAAATGTTTTTTCACCTAAAAAAAGAAATAAATTATTTTCAGGGTTGTTGGTTTTTTTAAATGGTCTTTTAAAATGTTACTTCTATTGTGTATAGCTCAAAACAGAAAACCTCTAACTGAATGAGTGAGCTGGCTATCAAATTGATGGGAGGAGAAATATCTACCAAATCAAGACGATAGTCACAACTCTCCAATCACAAGACATAAAAAGAGATTGAGTTTGATTATCACCACCATCCACTGATGGTCCTGCCACAGTAACCTTCCATGCCTCATCTTCAATTTCCTGCTGAGAAGTCTGCTGTTCTTTAATTTTTTTCAAGTTAGAGCCTCTTCTCAATCTTCAGTCTGTGCCAGTACCAGGATTCTTTGCACGCAGAATCTGGGCTGCAAGCAGTTTAGTTCCCTCCACTGACTACAACTGAACAATCTGAATGAGAGAGAGCTGTGATTTGGGCAAGAGATGCGTCCCTTCATGATCAAACAATACTAGGATCTGAATTTTGCACCTACACCAAATCGCTTCACATCATTCTTGTTATCCATAGAGTGGACTCTGAAAAGCTATTGAAACTTGGTAAGCCATTAAAAAAAGCCTTTCTTGAAAGACAACAGTTCCAGCTGGTTGATTGGTTGGTTTCTCCCCTAATTCTGACTCAAGGAAGCATAGTAACCTAAGAGTGCTAAGTAGGCAACCAAAAACAACTGACTAAGAAGTCAGTTTTCCATCAGTCATCTTGGCCCATTAACACCAAACTGTTCAGAGCTATACTATACTGTAGTACAGTGATGGCTAACCTTTTCCGGACCGAGTGTCCAAAGCGCACACGTGCGTGCTCAAATGTGCTTGCGTGCACTCAAACCCCAAAATGCAATATGCACGTGGCCCCGGCACATGCGCCCAGTCCCCATACATACGTGCCCCCACATGTGCCCCGTGCATGCGTGCATGCCCCCACATGTGCCTCACCCCATCCCGCATGCACGTGAGGCCCCCCCATGTGCCTCATCCCCCACTCATGTGTGGCAGAGACCTGAAGACAAGCTGGCCAGTGGAAGGCATGCATGTATGTGCAGCAGAGCTGAATTGGGGCAACAATTCGCGTGCAATCAGAGAGGGTACTGCGTGCCACCTCTGGCCCACATGCCATAAATTTGCCATCACAGCTATGGTACTTGAGATGGAATAGTTATACTATTCCAACTCATGTTATATTATAACATGAGATGGAATAACCCAATAGGATGACAGAGCCCTGATCTCAAGATCTCTTACACATAATTCAATGTTTTGCGTAGTTGCTCATTTTTCATCTCATTACGTAAAGAAGCTTGGTACCAAAACTGTGTCAGACTTAGCCATTCAGAATTATGCTGAAGATCAATAACAAATCATCTCAGATACATTGGAAGTCATAAGACTTCAAGAAAATATTACCTGGTGTTCCACTTTAGACAGATTCATATGAGGGACTTGCCGGATTGAAAACTTTCCTATGACTTTTGATGGTATAACCGTTTTGATACCTGGTTCGTAAAAAGCTCCCTCTATCCCATGAATAGAGAGAGATGGCAGGCGCCACATATGTGAGAGTATTTTCTCCTTAAAAAGAGAATGAACAAAGAGAATAGAAAACTTTAGCCAGAGTGTATTCAGTAAAGCTACAGTAGTTAGCAATTATATCTCTTTAAGGATATTTTTAAATATTACTCCAATTACACTGCTTTTTCAGTGACTGCTCACACCTAACTAAAATCAAGTTTAATAGCCAATCATAAATAGTTGACAATATTAAGCATACCTTAACTATCTAACATAGATTAGACTAGGAAAGCAAAATTACTGATGTTAATGGTATGTTTATTATAAAGTTATAGGAATAGAATCCTGCACGTTTGAATGTGCTTCCCTTGTCCCTCCCCTGATCTTTGGAGAACTAGGAATGGTCAGTTCTCAAGGGAGAAATAAACTGAAGATGGCTTCCCTAAAAACAGAACCAACAATAACAGTGGAATGAAGAGCCAGCAAATAGACAGGCTCTTTATGAGCCATGGTGGTGCAGTGGTTAGAATGCAGTACTGCAGGCTGCTTCTGCGGACTGCTGGCTGCCAGCAGTTTGGCAGTTCGATTCTCAGCAGCTCAAGGTTGACTCAGCCTTCCATCCTTCCAAGGTCGGTAAAATAAGGACCCAGATTTTGGGGGGCAATATGCTGACTCTATAAACCACTTAGAGAGGGCTGTAAAGCACTGTCTGTATAAGTCTAAGTGTGATTGCTATTGCTATTTATAGTTCCTCTCCAGGCAAGGAAAGGACTTGAGCTCATCTACAAGTGACACAAGAAGACCGCAAGACAGTGGTGTCCAGCAAGGTTAGAGCTCTGGGAGACAATGGAATGGCTATCTTGTTCAAACCAGAGTCAACATCTTTAAAAGGACACTGGGCTGACAGAGAGTCAAGATAGGTGTCTGCAAAGTGGCATAGTGTCATGGAACGTAGCTTTATCAGAACTCATGAATGGATGAACAGTACTTCCACTCAGCATTGGAGCAAAGCCATCCAATGTAAATCTTAGGTTTGACGGAAAATATTAGGAGGATGGAAAATAGTAAATAGCATCTATGATAATTATAATGAAGAACCAGATCTACTGCAATTAAACTGTCTGACTATTACCAGTAATAATAATTCATTGCCACACTTTTATCAAGGTATTAAATAATCAGTTCAAAATAAAAATGAACACAAATTACTCAAACAGCTTCAACAGGGAAAAACAGGGAAACACTAACATTATGTTGATAAAACACAAAATACAGGGGCACAGCCACAAATTTGAGCTTCATTTTCTGTTAGTACTTATTTTCTTTGTACCACATATTTTAAATTGTTTTTCTTCAGACTTTTCTTAAAGACAACATTACTGGGTCTTTCTAATTTATTTATTCCCTTTTGCCTGCCTGCCTTTCCTTTCCTACCCAGTGCTTCCAAGGGGACAATTCCTAATAAAACGTAATAAAAAGATGTGCATTTATTCTCTTTCCCTGCCTTTGTGAAAACAGAGGCTCTACAACAGGAAATATGATATACATAGTCTTTCCCTGTGAATGGGGAGTTTTGTAACAATGCCTTATCATTGAAAGGACCATACCTTGGTATCATAAAGGAATTCCTTTACTCCAAGATTTGATTTATGTTCTTCCACATCAAATTCTATTAACTCATACTGCTTTTTCTCCTCTTCTGTAAATGGGGCTACATCATCATATATTCCAGGGATCAGAATAAGTCCAGATGAATTCACGAGACTGTCTATAGAATCAAAATTTATTTATTTATTTGTATCCTGTCTTTATTATTTTTACAAATAACCCAAGGTGGCAATGTATCCAACACACCTTCCTCCTGCTATTTTCCAAAGAACAACTAAAACAAATTGTAATAATTATTTCATCATATTAGCATTTACTGTTTAATGAAATCTAACTAAAATATTGCCTGGCTCTAATCTGTTAAAGGAGAGAGGAAACTAAAAATGCACATATTATTATGCTAATATAGATTGCAGACAGAAAGTAAAGGAGGGCCATTTTAAAATAGAAAGTAATGTATTCTGTCAGGTTTACTTCTGCCTTACAAATTGATTTAAACAAAACCAATTTACATTTTGTGTAATTTAAATCTATGTATCGATTAATCTTTATACAAATTATACCAGCCAATATAACATCAGGTAGACTCACATCATGTTCTGATTAGCATTCCACTTCTATGTTTTAGCCTTGCAGTTAAGATCTCCTTAAATATCACAACAACATTGGGCATTAGTGGGAAGCTTTTTACAAGTTCATCATCCTTCCATATAGCTTTCATCAGCTTTCTGTGTGTTTATACTGCCCTAAGTTATGGTTGAGGGACTTGGTCACAATTCAGCCTCCCAATCTTCTGTAGCAGGGAGCTCCAAACTCGGCAAATTTAAGACTTGTGGACTTCTACTCCCAGAATTCCTCAGCCAGCATAAATTTGCCAAGTTTGGAGACCCTTGTTCTGAAGGATTGCAGGAGGCTACTCAGTAATGATGTGAAATCATCAGAAGAACACATTTAAGCATTTTTTAACTCCCTTTTTGGTTTTCATGGTACTAAAGGTGCTATGAAATGGAAGACACCCCCCTCCCATCAGTAAAAACCTAACAATTCCATATAAACAATATATAGTTTTCTTTTTTTACCAAGTAGAGCTACCAAATCAGACATGGGCTCATGGATGATGCCACCTGCACTTCCTGAATGAAGATCTTTTTCCCCACCTTCTACCTAAATTAAATAAAGACAACATCTTAAGACATCATACAGATAAAACTAACATTTAAATAAAATTTGAATTTATAGTACTGGTGTTTTATGGGTGCTTGCATCAAGATTAATTGTAAAAAAAATGATTTTGTTTATCAATTAGCAAAAATTTCTCCAACTTTGAAACCTTCTGTTGTCTTTGTTGTATCAGAATTGTTGTTTATGTCTGTAAATAAAGTATCTACAAATAAAAACATGCATATTTCTATGTTTATTGCACTAATCAATAACCACACTTTTCTGAAGTATATTCCTAGAGATTAAGACACTAATAAGGAGATCATCCACCTGGTGGAAAGCGACCATGAATCAAGGAGTCCATCAATCCAAAAATGTTTGGAAATGGAAATCCTGCTTAAGGATCTCCATCAAAAGAAATATATGTCAGACTAGAATAGATGTCAGTTTTCCACAGAACTAATGGAAAATCATCCTGGATGGAGTGTCCTTATGTCTATTTTATGTGAGGACAGAAAGTGAGAAAATAGCCCTAGTTTATACATTGGATGCTAGCCACAATCCCTGTTAAAAGCTACAATTGTAATGAGCCAAGAATACAGGTAACTGTCAATTCAAGAATTCCATTTGCCCATCATTATTTTGTAGCCAATGTAGAATGATACATGAGACATTGATTCCGATTGAAGAAAGCTCAGTTTGATATTTCTGTCATGTACAATAAAGGAATCTTGAGCTAGTCACTGTTCTTTTTATACTTAAGCTATCTTAAAAGAGCCTGAAAATAAAAATGAGATAGCTCAATAAGGTCCTGATCTCTTTACATGGAGTGTAGGAAACAAGCATGATAAATAAGCACATGAGAAACAGTAAAGGAAATATAAATTTATGATTAAGAGCTGAGGGCTGATGATTAATTCTTAAATCTACAGTCTTATATTTGTTAAGAAGAAGAGAAAAGGTGCAGAGAGTGAAGATGTCCTGTATGGAAGCAGTAAAGAAAGGGTCTATTAGTAGATCTCAAGCTTTGCAGTAAGTCAGCATTGATTTCTGATTCCCAATTACCTAACAATGACTGCAGTTAAAAAGCAATACTTACTGGGTTGCTGAAAAATAAAGAAAACTAGGGGTAAGCATTTCTATGAAATACTGTTAAACTTGATCCTGGTATAGTTTACAAACAACTCATCGTAGCACATGCTCACAGCTTCTAGGTTTTAGAGTTCCTCCATTCAGTTGAGCCATCCTTTTTCATCTAATCTGATTGGTGGATTTTAGGATTGTAGTTGATCTGTTACTTATTAGTTAGCTACTTTTATATTCTTTCTCCATGGAGTTGAAGAATGTCATCCCTCGTCATGAGCTGTGGTGGCTCAGTGGTTAGAATGCCGTATTGCAGGCAGACTCTGCCTACTGCCAGGAGTTCAATCCAGACTGGCTCAATGTTGACTTAGTCTTCCATCATTCTGAGATCAGTAAAATAAGGACCCAGATTGTTGGGGGTAATATGCTAATTCTGTAAATCACTTAGAGAAGACTGTAAAGCACTGTGAAGCAATATAAAAGTCTATGTGCTATTGCTATTGTACCCTCAGTTACAACTCTGAATTTGATTGAGACTTTGTGAGAGCTCAGAATTTTCCAGGTTGCTCCTAAAATTTCCTGAGCTTAATTTAATTTTCTAAACATAGCATAGATATTATCCATTCTTGTTCTATATTAACCTTCCATAATCTGTTGCTCTCCATACATATCACAAAATTTTCATGAAAAAAGTGAAATTACAGTTGCTATAATCCAATTTATCTGTTGGGCATCAAATTGGGAAATTTTACCTAGAGATAGTAAAAATTGCATCTTATCAGCTTGAAAGAAACTCCCCCAGAATACAATCAGAGTATTTTAGCCACAAACAATTCTGGTTTTATCCTTTTACCTCCACTAAGAAGCAGGCATTTCCTCTAGCTCCATATGTAAGAGCTGGTTTTGTTTTGGAAAGCCAGGTATTGTCTGAAATTAAAATATAGTCAACACTGGAAAAAAATCTTTCATTTTCTTTTTCAACCAATTTTTCCAGTCCAATGGATCCTGCTTCTTCCATGCCTTCAATAATAAATTTGATGTTTACTGGTAAATCCTGGTAAAAAAAAATAATAAATTCCCTTTTAAATGACCATTTTAAAAAAAGAACTCTCCATTTAATGTCAGACAGAATTATAATGTATAATCTGACGTTCAGTTCATTGCAATGTGGCTTGGATTAGCCTCAACAAAGAGCTTAGTGATTCGCCTCAATAAAGATCTTTGTGGCATTGAGATAAAGCATTTTTTGTTCTCTGGTGTAAAAATAAACATGATTGGTCTTAACAAATCAGGTGCCTTTGAACTAAATTGAAATCAACCTTTCTTGAATGCATACACAGAAACACACACACACATTTTAAGATCAAACCAACATTTGGGGTCAAATTGATTTCATTATTCAAAGGGTAGATACACATTAGCTCTTGGCTTATTCACATAGCCCTAGAAATTAGGTTCTTAAGGGCTGCAGATTTCTTACCCTTTTTAACTGGGGAGATCAAAGCTTCAATGGAGTATAATTGACTAAAAGGAAGTGCTCTGTGGACTAATCTCTGAGAAATCACAGAGGAAAGAAAGGGAAATCAGAAGCCTGGAATATTACTGTCATAAGCATGATCACATGCTGTATCAATTGCATATGTTTCTAGGACTTGTTGACCTATCAACTATTTATGAATGAGACAACTACATCTGCTTTAAATGGAATCTGGTCCTCTTGAGTTTGCCAATATACTGAAAGAATGACTCCCAACTCACACTCTATTTTTTATTAACCGTGTAAGAAACCGCCCATCTCATTGTGAGTTATTCCTTAGTGCTTCCTTTCCTATTTCATACAACACTGAAGGGCCAGACTACATTATGATCTTCGCTCTATGCACTGTTCTTCTTTGAAAGGTATCTTTGGACCATCCAGCCTGGGTATGTCCTCCAGAATCTAAGAAGATGTGAATTAGGAAATTCCATTTCTAACCAATGCATAGTTGAACTATGAAATTCACTGCCACCAGATGTGTTGATGGCCACTGGTTTAGAAGTAACTGGCACTTTTTATTACACCCCATGGTGAGCTGCATTGGCTATACTGCATTGACTTCTGAGTGTAATTTAAGCTAGTCATCATCTAAAAAAGCCCTTCATGGATAGAGCTGGGTTATTTGAAGGACTGCCTATCTCCAATTGTCTTTGCTCATCCAGTGAACTCAGGCAGATTAGATATGCTGCAGGTCCTCTGAAGTGCTGTCATTTTATGGGATGAAGGAAGCATGTTTTCTTCTGTTGCAGCCCTAGCTCTCTGGGACAATATTTCCCAGACATACATAAGATTTCCGCTTTCCAAATGTTCCTTGAGACCTGGCTCTGTCCCCAGGCTTGAGGTTAACATGTTAGTAAACCTCATATCATATATATTTTTAATTATTATAGCTGTTTTTGTCTGGGCTATTACGCTTATGTTTTTAAGTTGTATGCTGCAAGCCATGCAGAATCTTTTGGAATGAACTGGTGTAACAAATCTAAATAATGATAATAGCAACTAGACACAATGGTAGAACATGGACTATCAAGGCCTAACTATAAAGTCCTTTCAGAATGCAAGGATAAGTCCATGAAATACCAGTTACTTGGGAAGAAGCACACAAGAGAACAATTGCATTTATTTTGCACATGATATTCCATGAGGCCTATGGCTAGCTCCTATGTGATGAAGAATTCCAGACCAGAATATATGAAAGGATCAGTGATACAAGGAAGATGTGTTAAATTGGTTAAACAAATAGTATGATTATTACTGGTATTAATATTAGTATAATTGATATAAATGTGATTAATATTGTTGTAAAAACTTTATTACTTCCTAAAATGACTTGTACCCAGACAACACACTGTTCAATTGAAGTTGGAATTTTTATATACTATAAAATAAAATAAAAACTTATTCCCCCGCCCAAAAAAAATTCCAGACCAAATAAGCCTTTAGCCTCTTAGGTGAGTGTTGGATCGCTCCTCCTTGATATTTCCCTAATTTAAACTGCCTTTTCCAATTGCTCTTTTTAATATTGCTGAAAACATTTAAAACTCTTCTTTTCCTACAAGGCCATGTTTTTACTTACTATGTTTAGTGCTTTGAATGCATTCACAGCATTTATCCAGGCTAAGACAGGTCCTTTGTTATCAGTTGCTCCACGCCCATACAGATTTCCTTAGGATGAAGGAAACTGATATTAAAATTTGAAAATTCTGATTATGCTAAAAACAGAACAAAATATGCCTGTCGTCCTCCCCCCACCTCTCCTTCTCTCCTTCACTCCCTCCTTCTCTGTCAGTGGATACAGAGTCAACTGAGGAAGCTCTCTGCTAAGGAAGCAGAAGTAATTTGAGAGAGTAAAAGTGCCTGAATAAACTGTGCTTCTATCCAGTAGAGTGACCAGTCTTAAGAATACTGCCCGCTCCAAATGGCTTTGTATTTTTTGAGGAAGCATCAGATATATCTGACAGGTATCAGCAGTTTTTGAATAGTCCAGTGGCAACTCTGTTCAGAAATGCCTTTGCCCAATTACAATGTATGCATTAGCTGCATCCTTTTTCAGGTATCCCCACCTGTTTTGAGCTGAGAAGAAGTTTTGGAGCATTGAGAAGGGACATCTTATAAAATGGTGCTGATAGAGGACTTGGCTTCCCACATAATTACTACCGGTAAGTGGAAGATCCAGCTAGTTACAAAGCTTACATTTACCCTAAGGTTCCTTTCATTTAGCCTCTGCTTCCAAACAGAAGTGCCAAAACGCAGCTACCTATCATTTCTAAAGAACTCTTACAAGATCTATTTGAGACCTCAAGCATTCTTGAAATAGAGATGATGTTAATGGATGACTCCATACATGGCAGTGTGCTCTTCTGCTCTTTTCTTCTCTCCATCATATGTAATGATACCACATGCAACAAGGCTGCAGGACCTACAGACTCAGGATTGTGTACGCATTCAGTGTCTTTGGTCCCAAAGCCGAAACAAAAGTTGCCCCTGCTTTTTGGCTTTTAATGTGAAGAAAGCCTTTACTAAACGCAAGGGAGAAATATATTTAAACTGTACATTTTTCATGTGGCAGAAGAAGAAAATGATTTTTAAAATAATAGGAATGGATTCAAACTGGCCATTTTAAAGACTCAGACTACATGCATACACTGGATTTCAGTTTATAGAAGGGTAATTGTAATATCTAATATGAAAGAACAGGGAAGCAACGTAGAGACACAATTAGATTTCTACATTTAATGTATTAGAGTACAATTCAGGCTACTTTTGTGCAGCTCCCGTGCATTTTTAAGCGTATCACTCAGACATGCATATCCTTAGGCCAAAACAAACTCATGCTTGATATAATTCATTAAGATATTTTCAGCCAATAAAATATTAGAGTTTCATTGCAAGAAAATATTTGTATTCAGTCTCGGTTAAGATTGCCATAGTTCTTCTAGAATCTTAGAAAATGTTCAACTATGAGAAAAACTGCTTTAATCAGAATCTTTCATTTATGTCCAGTAAACGCCTAGACCAGTGACGGCTAACATTTTTGCCGTCGCATGCCAAAAGCGGGGGGAGCTTGGGGCAGTCGCGCACCCGTGTGCCCACACCATTTAATGCCCCCACGCATGCGCGCTCCCCCCGCTTTTGGCATGCAACAACAAAAAGGTTACCATTGGGTCCGGTAGGACTGTTTTTCACCCTCCCCAGGCTCCAGAGACTTTCTTGGAGCCTGGGGAGGGCAAAAACAGCCTCTCCTCCCCCCGGAGGCCCTCTGGAGGCCAGAAACAGCCCGTTTCCTGACTTCCGGTGGGCCCGGAAGTCAGGAAACATCGCCGGTGCATGCATGCGTGCTGGAGCTGAGCTAGGGCAATGCTTGCATGCCCACAGATCTGGCTCCACGTGCCATCTGTGGCACACGTGCCATAGGTTTGCCATCCCGGACCTAGACAGTTCTAAATGCAGTCACTATAAAACAATATTTCTCGTTACAAAAGGTTCCAGTTTTTTATTTTCATCATGGGCATAATGGAAGGTAGGAAAAATAAAAAGAATATTTCATACCTGTATCAAGTTTAGCCTCAGTAATTCTCTTAACAGTTTTCCTCTCAAATCAGTGAGCCATATTGTGATACAAGCCTACGTGACATCAGATCCACATACAAAAGGAGTACAGCGGGCAGCGTAACTGTGCAACCCTCACATTATCCAGATAAAAGCAGCACATCAACAGAGTTGCTGATATCCCATCTACAGCAAAAACTTCTTATTGATAAGAACACTATCTCCACACCCCATCCCAGCTATAAAGCACAAAGATAATCTCAAATATGCAATGATTTGACCTTAAAGTCTATAAAGCTATTTTCTCCCCCGGCATTAACTGAATATTGCATATCATATCCAGCCCTTGTCAAAAGTGTCAAAAGTGTAAATGGCATAGACTCTTCAGCAACTCAAGGATAGTATGTATAGAGAGAATGTGAATTATTTACTCAGTATCCTCTGTTGATAACTCTGCCTGCTCTTTGTTTAAGATACAAACCTTGTTTCAGTGGGAAGGAATTCGTTAAGTGGTGGGCCTTGCCTATTCCTAAAATGTATTTTCTATAAAGAGAGCTCCTTTTGATCAAAGTTGCAAGATCTCATTTGATACAACTGCATTCCTCCATGATAGAGCTCTTTGAAGACATACATACAACAGACACCCAGATCTGAAGGACTAAGACAGACGACAGAAGAACATCTAGGCCAGAAGTAAGCACTTGGACACTGGATGACAAGCTCAACCAGATGTTTGTCAAGCATGCCTTCATGCAAGATAAAGCTTATATCCTTGTCTTTATTTCAGATTCAGGTATGGCAGGCAGACATATTCACCTCTAAATAATTTAGTAATCTGTTACCAAGATAAGGATAGCCCAGAAATTGTAAGGAACCTCATCAGAGAAACAAAGGGGAGTATATCCTACTACCATGGCATCTAGATAGAAAGAGAGGATGGAAGTTATTTCTTCAACCATAGAAAGTTGAAATATCTTCTTAAGTGGTTAGAATGCAGTACTCCAGGCTAATTCTGCTGACGGCCGGCTGCCAGCAGTTAAGCAGTTCGAGTCTCACCACTCAAGGTTGACTCAGCCTTCCATCCTTTCAAGGTTGGTAAAATGAGGACCCAGATTGTTGGTGGCGATATGCTGACTCCACTTAAGAGAAGGCTATAAAGCACTGTGAAGCGGCATATAAGCCTAAGTATGATTGCTATTGCTATTAAATATCTAGAACTAAATAAAACTAAAGAAGCCAGTAGACCTATGGAAATTGACTTCCTGAAACAGATTGCAAATAATGAGTCTCTGCAGGAGACTGTAAATAAAAGATTGCAATTGGTACAGTCCTGTAGGGGTAGTCCTCAGGTTATGACCACTTGTTTGGAAACTGTTCAAAGTATGATAGTGGTAAAGAAGAAGGACTTACAATGGGTCCACAAAATTCCATCCACAGCATCCCTGTAGCCACATGACTTCATTCTGGGTAATTTCCAATGTACCCTGCTAGTAAAGTCAATGGGGAAGCCAGCAGGAGGTTTGAAGTCATAATCACATAAGGTCCTCACTTAACAACCTGTACAGTCCTCATTTAATTACAACAACCAGGACTACTGGAATTTCCATTGCTAAGAGACATGACATCATGACTGCATTACTTAGCAACCGAGTTCCCAATTGCAATTGCCATCATAATCCAAGGATTACCTGTACATATAGACAGTGAAACAAAATGGACACTCCTGTAGCAATTGAGATTTTGTGTGAAAATGGGAGTATATTAAGCAAAGGAAATTACATTTAAGTCAAGAGAGTGGGCAATTGCCTAAAAGGCTCTGCAAACTTAGATTCCTTCTTATAACCAATAGCAAGACCAAACTGATAGGCTATAATGATGCATATTGAACAGAAAAAGATGAAGATTTTTAAGTCTACAAGCAGACAGCTCTTCTTATATAAGGGTGGAATGATCAGTTGGGCAAGCAAACAAGAATATTTTCTCCAATCTTCCACCAAGGTAAATAGATATCTGCAGCACAAGCATACCACGAGGTTACATAAACTGTTAATGGACTTAAGGATAGGTGAGCCAAAGCTGACAGAGTTCCTTGAGAAAAATCAAGGAAGTATTCAATTATTCTGTAAAGAAAAAATTACAACGTATATAGACTCAGAGATGCCCCACAGGACTCATTCCATGGGACTGAAATACTGCCCACGAAAAAGTTATGGACAGATATACTCTCTAAATTCTCATTCTGAAGTCGCCACAAAAGCCTTTGAAAGGGGACGGGAGTTGTGGATTGGTGCATAAGCCAATAGGAAGTGGTGCTAGAGCTGTGAATCCAAAGGTACTGGTTTTTCAGTATTTCATGACCTCTTAACTAGAAAGAGGCAGTAGAGTACAGGTACGGGGCTAAGGATTTACTCAGTGTACCCTGCTTGTTTAGCCATTCTAACTATCCTTGTCTAATGATTGCTAATCTGAAGTCTCTTTTTTCTGCCTTTCTTCCCAGGCACCCAGTCATGGAACACATGCTCTTGGATTTTCCTCCTGGTTGGATATAGTAGATGCTGAGTCTTGCCTCATCATCATCATTCTAGCCATTGTCTATCCATTGCAGGATGAAGGTTTCTTCCACATGTTTCCAATCAATACGGTCCAGCCCAGCGATTCTTAACACCCTCTGCCTTCAGATAGATCTTCCCACTGCCGAGGGTAGTTGCCCTAGAGCCTCCAGGGAATGAGGGCCATTTTTGAGGTTGTATTGCACCTTCACTTCATCATGGCCCCAATCACAGAAGGGGCTCCAATCACAGAAGGGGAAGTCTTGCCTATTCCCCATTAAGTATTTCCTATGATTAAATCTCATTTATGTTATAGTTATAATACCTGGTTCACTAATCATTGTTCAGGTCAGATTCTACTCTTAGGAAGGCTCACATCTATAAAGAGAATAGATGTGGTACAGTCTTCCAACAATCCTAATATATTTGGAAGTATAGGTTAAGTCCTCTTACAAGAATTCATCAGAATCCTCTTTTAAACAGAATGTTCTTCTTCCTCCATTTAACAAACTTAAATGAAATGAAAATAATGGCTACGAATTATTATAGTACATCTTTAACTATAGACACTCCAGTGACTTGGTTCTTTATTCAATGTCTTTCTATGGCTGTATTTGTATCTCTATGTTGATAAGTGATCAATATTTTTGTAGGTAATTATTTTCAGATAGCAAAACAACATGTGTGACATTGTATGGCTTTCATATGTTAGTTGCCAGTATGTCCTACTGACCTGCTCAATGAGCATTCCAAAGGTTTATAATATTTGAAGCATGTATCCTGACATTTTTGGGAGTTAAGTTGTGAAAGGGATTGTTATTTTAAAAAGTTAAAGCTACTTTTAAAATCTCTGTTTCTATTTAACTATGGGATGACAACTCTTCTCTTGCCCCATTATGTTGAGGCTGAGATTGTGTAAGAAATATAATTCGAAAATGATAATATTGATTTTACAGTTAAAAAGTCTAAATTCTTTTCTGGTAATTTAAATAAGATTAATATTGATATGACCATATCTTTCTCTCTATATTTAGTACCCAGGGGTGAAATTCATAATTTTACCCTACCAGTTCTGTGGCCTTGGTGGGTGTGGCTTGGTGGTCATGTGACTGGATGGGTGTAGCTTGGTCATGTGACTGGGTGGGCATGGCCAACTCAATGTCACATGACCCCCTCTAGCCACACCTGCCCAGGTTTTGTGGCTCTCAGTGTTTTCTGTGGGAAATGGGTCATGTGACTGGGTCGGCGTGGGCAACTTGATTGGTCTCACCCTTAGAAAATTTCTCCTTAGTCCAACTCACAATAAAATAGCAGAATAAAATAGCACTGTTCCAATATTTAGAATAGAATAGAACAACAGAGTTGGAAAGGACCTTGGAGGTCTTCTAGTCCAACCCCCTGATTAGGCAGGAAACCCTACACCAGACAAATGATTATCCAATCTCTTCTTAAAAACTTCCAGTGTTGGAGTATTTACAACTTCTGGAGGCAAGTTGTTCCACGGATTAACTGTTCTGTCAGGAACTTTGAGGGGCTCCTACAAAAATGAGGGAGTCAATCTGTTTTCCAAAGCACCAAAAGGCACTACAAGAAACAATGGGTGGAAACTAACCAAAGAGAGAAGCAACCTAGAACTAAGAAGAAATTTCCTAAGGGTGAGACCAATCAACCAAAGCTTGCATTCAGAAGTTGTCAGTGCTCCATCACTAGAGGCTTTCAAAAATAGTGAGGGGAGTACACCCCAAAAGGACAGTGCCAGGAACCACTAAAACAATGCAGAAAACTTAAAACAGCCATTCCCCTCTTTAAAAAAGTCAACCGGAAAGCAAACACAGCAGCTGAGGGGGAAACTAAGAGCAGCTGTTCAGGCTAGTTGAAAGCCTGGGCATGCTGCCAAAAGCCATTAACCCTTCCAACTCTATTATTCTATGTTCTCTATGTTCTAAATTGGGTGCTTCACAGCAGAAGCAATACAGCTGGCTAGACCACACATGTATTAAATTCACGGCTTGTATGATCAAGCTACATCGTCCCTTCCTGTATCTTTTCCCCCAGGAAGAAACAAGAAGTAGCCAACACTGCAGCAGCTATAAAAGGTTTTGGGAAACTCCATGAAGTATCAGCTAATCACAAAAGTGTTACTTAATACTCTTTATAATGAAAATGTTTGTAATCTTGTCCTTCTTCATGAAGCGAAGAGGTTAATCCCAACCCTAAATGGGTGACTGATGGGTTTCCTGCCCTAATCCTGGCAGTTTCTGGTGTTTATTGACTTGATTCAGCGTGTATCAGCTGCATTCCAGCTGCAACTGTTAAGTGGGGCTATTAACTGAAGAGAGAGGGGGGAGGGAGTGGGAGGGAGTGGGAGAGAGAGAGAGAGAGAGAGAGAGAGAGAGAGAGACCACTCTTGCACTTTATTTTTAACCTGTTCTCCGAACCGTCTAAGCAATTTACTAATGGTTTGGGCGAATTGGTGAGAACCAGCTGAAATTCATCTGTTAGTACCTATCTTTCCATTTTTATCATACAAAACTATAAAGAAAAGTGAACTTTTTAATAGGCCCTTTATTTTTTTACTGTGCCAGCTGGATAATACACACATACCATCAATTTCTGTTAAACCAAAAGGATGGGTTTTCCATCCATCTTGACTTTTAGCAGGCATCACATCCACATGTCCATAAAAACATACAGTTGGTTTCTGTGCATCATTTCCCAAGTTTGCCAGAATGACTGGAGGTAATGGAATATTCTGAGCATCAGACAGCTGTAGGAATATATTGAAACACAGTTAATGATAATTCAGTGAGTTTCTTAAGAAAGTAATGAGCAACAATTCCCTTCCTGGTGATATATACTTAAAAGAATTTTTGTTAGATGTTGGCTTAGTTCCAGCTCAAGATTTTTTACATACAGATTTTTATATTTACCAAGGATCAATTATCTATCTATCATCTATCTATCTATCTATCTATCTATCTATCTATCTATCTATCTATCTATCTATCATCTTCTATCTATCTTCTATCTTCTAGCTAGCTAGCTGTGTTTTCCCATAAATAAGGCCCTGTCTTATATTTTTTGGAACCCTGAAATAACCGCTTGGCTTTATTGCCATGCCCTCAAAAGCCCAATTGGGCTTATTATCAGGGGATGTCTTATTTTGGGGGAAACAGGGTATCTATCTATCTATCTATCTATCTATCTATCTATCTATCTATCTATCTATCTATCATCTATCTATCTATCATCTATCTGCCACATTTCTCCCACCTGATTTTTTTGCTGCTATCTTGCGATGCCTAGATTCTAGATTTTTTTGTAACCCAGATCTGATAAATCTACATTGATTCCTTTGTACGAGCAAACATTCCTTCTATTTGTGCACAGTAGTCTTTTGATGGACGAAGGATCAGTACCTGTTGAATGCCCATTTCACTGAGTGTCACGGTAGCTCCTAAGTCTTCAAGACTGTCTGCAGCTATTTTGATCATTTCTATGACTTTTGCTCTTAGACGTGGCTGTTGGGAATCGCTCTCTACAGCCACCCATTCCTTAAGTTTCTGAAAGGAAAGCCAGAGATAAAACTCGTATTATCATAGCAGTGTCATACTGTTATGTATATGTTCATTGTTGAGAATCAGATCAAGAGAGGAAAATGTCTGAAGTATGTTTAAAATGTGGATTATGGTTCCATTTTATCTAGATATCAATTCTTGCAGAACCTGCTTCTTCCTACAACCATGTCACATTTGCCAAGCTATATACGTACCTTCTGCAATAATCCTAGTTCTCCTAGTGAATCAAACATATTATCCAATTCTTGTCTAAAATGAGGATTTCTGCATATATTCACTATAATTTGTGCATTAAATATCTATGAGATGTGGTAAGCCTAATATAATTTTGTCAAAAGCTTTGTATATTTTCTTACACACAGCTTAATTAGAACATACTGTGCACTCTAGCACATCATCATGTTTTGTGCTTTTAAATATCTAAAATGTAGATTTAACATACGTAAGTCTTGTTTTGATGCCTTATCTCATCCTGTCTATAGGTGGGTTAAGTCTCCCTATTGAAAAGAAGAAGAGTTGAGAGACAGTATCTTGCCTACAGTTCATAGCAAAGGAGTGCCTTCCTGATTCATAGTTCTCATTATACTGTTGTAGCCATTCTGCTGCACCAGCTCTTAGAAATACATTAAGTTTCCCCAGGAAAGCTCATTAAAAATGACAGCACTTGGCAAGGCTTTACACAGGCAATCCATCTTTGTAAATTCTATTTCCTTCTAATTACTTCTAAGGGACTTGTCACCATGCAATCTGCCTTTTAAAAAAGAAGAAGAATCAGAGAGGAATAACAGCAACAATAAGAATGTCCACCCACACAATCTTCTTGTCCTGAAATTTTGTTTGGAGTGGATAATTAAATTCACTCTGCATTGTGAGATAACTTTTCTCTTGGTTTTGCAGAAATGCCCATCAGCACAATGAATAATACAAGTGCCATTATCTTACTTTGGAGGGCCAAAATCAACAGAGCAAGTTAGTTCTGATTCTTTATTCACAACTTTGAAATGCTTTGTTGTCTACTGAGCGCTTGGGAAGAACCTAATATTAGTAACAAAAGATGAGCTAAGGATTCTGAGCAAAACCTGGTTCCTCTTCCAATTTTACCTGCTCGTTGTTCTGATATTTTGGACTGGTTCTTCTACTGTTGGGGAGGGATTCAGTTCTGAGCCATAACTTAGAAATTGATTGACTGGGAATCAAGAAACTGAGTTCCCATCCAGACAAGAGGGGTTAGTTTCTCTGAGTAATCATGATAGTCTTTTTCTGAATAGTGGGCAGAACTTAGTGTTTGTTTCCTCTTTGAGAGCAAACATCACGACATCCTTGGAGCAAGAGCAGTTAAAAGTTTTCAGCCCAGGTCTATTTGTTTTGCATCTAGGAAGTGCTGGGGAAGTTTTCTTTAATGTTTCAATGTGGGAGGATAGTTTTGCTTTTAAGAGGTTTAACTGTGTTCTTTACAAAGTTTAAAATGCTCATTTTACCTGTTAACAATCTCCAATCACCTTCCCTCTTTAGATTCTTTTACTCTAGTGGGTTGTCGGGACAATAAATGGCTCACTGGCTGCAAATTGCCCATCCGTGATCAAAATAATTGAATTGACAATTGTGATATGCCACTCAACCCAATTTGGTCAATAATGGCACAAATTGCCTTGGTGCCTATAGCATGTTTTCTAATCTACTTCTAAACTGTTTGCTTGAACAGCTATTTATGCCCATTTGGAATTGTTCCTCATACCTTACCTATTGAGGGTTGTTTTTGGAAGACCTTAAACATCAAGTCTTCAAAACAGTCAATTTTGGCACTATTATTGTCATTACTTTGTTTTCCCACCAGCGATACTGCTTAAAATGCAGGTTTTAAAATATCTTTTTCCATATTTATCTATCTAAGACCTACACTGTGCAAAAGGCAAGGCAAGTGTCCACAAGAGGCAATTTTTCAATGTGGCGTTCAACTTTGCAATGCCCTTTGTAGAGAAACTCTTGTAGACCCTATTGATCAATGTTCTTAAGGTCAGGCAATGATCTTTTGATTCTCCAGGGTATTGTAATGGTTTTACATTGCCACCCTGTTTAATGCTTTTCCTGGATTTACTTTGATTTTGTTTGTTGCTTTTATCTCTGCTTCTAGTTTTCTCTGAGTTTTATTATGTATTGTCCTTACAATTGCTTAAAGTTTTGAGCACTGTCCCTTTTCCTACTTCTACCTGCACTGGGCTTGAACAAGGATGGGGAGACTCCTGTACGTCCATCCTCACCTGGGTGACTTTGATCTCTCACCCCTCACCTTCATGACACTGTTATAGTGAAGATGCAACTGGGAGAGATTAGCATGTTTATCATCAGTGGAAAAAACTTAGGATATAAATCTAATAAATGTATATGTATACCACCCTTTTGCTTGTTATAAAACAAGCAAAAAGTAGAATGAACTAGCAATCAACGAAACACCTTTGCATAAAGTATGAAACCATTGAAACAGAAATTCCTTTATTGATCCGGATAGTGGAGATACTGCATCAGGAATCTGATCTCCCAATCAGTATTAATACTCTTTGCACTATAGTTCAAATTGGCAATCTATGGCCATTGGCATGCCAATAATCTTAATCTAATTAACCTTTAACTTAACTCCAAGTTAAGACGGACAGACTTGGGTTGCATTTAGTTAGCAAAATTCACAATCACTGCATTTCTACCTGAACAAATTCATCCTGATGTTCATCAATGTAGTTGAAAAGCTGCTCCTCCAGGGATAAGGAATTGGAAAATAAGGAATTGCCCACTCCAAAGGGCAGCATGATAAGGGAGATATAGAATATCTGCAGGTTACAAAGACAGGATTTAGTGTCTTAAAAAAAAAATCTTTGGATTTACACAAGATGATATGATTGCTTAGTGTTTTATTTATTTATTACTTGTATAAGTAATAAATAGACCGACAAAGTGAAAAATAAATGTTTGCATAAAACAAGATTAAAAAAAGTAAATCAAACCACCAATTAGATTTAACGTACTTAAACATAATGACACCTTGCAACAATAACAACAATGTACCAGATCTGGAATTTCCCACTTGATAGTGATGTAGAACCTTTTGGGCTCAGTATGTCAAAAATTCAGAAAATGCCTAATTTGACTTTGCTGTTGTGTCACGCACACACATCTGAACAAAAGGGAAATAATGCTCTATCACCTCCCCACCAATCTAGGCCACTCTAAACAGTGGCATTTGGTGGCAAGCACTGAGGCTCAGTCAGATGTAGAGGCCCAGGCCTTGACTTCAACCCTAATGTCACTGCCACCTCATGCTGTCATTGTAAGTGCAGGAGCCTTGGAGAACACTGCAATTGCCACATGGCCCAACATTCCAATGTTGGCTCCTGCAGACTGGTATCAATGGGAGGGGCTTGTTAAAAGCTCGGTTCTCCAACTATTAATTAAAAATCCCTGGAGTGGGTGAGATTGAACCCTCCCCCCGCCCTTTGCTTTTCTGATCAAACTGTATCCTAGAATTCACTACTGGATCCTGTGATGCTAGTGAGACCAGGGTGGATTATTTCAACATTTATTGAGGCATAGATCTAAATAAACAAAAATTGGGAAAAGGTGTTCACATCACAACAGATCCCAATCTAACTACAAGTCCTTGTATATTTTTTTTTTAAAATTATTATTAGATTTATATGCCGCCCTTCTCCGGAGCCTCAGGGCGGCTTACAATGCGTTAAGCAATAGCCTTCATACTTTTGTATATTTATACAGTCAGCTTATTGCCCCCACAAACTGGGTCCTCAATTTATCTACCTTAGAAAGGATGGAAGGCTGAGTCAACCTTGAGCCTGGTGAGATTCAAACTTACAGTAATTGCAGACAGCTGGTGTTAATCACAGTGCTTTTAGTCTGCAGAGCTATCAAGGCTCTTGTATACTCTTCAGTTAGTTTTGATCACTGTAAGTATACAAGTTTGTCTCCCCCCCACCCCCCGCTTATTACAGAATAAAATTAACCAGTTAGCATCAGCTTCAGAATTATCTCGCATCCTTTAGATGCAAAGAGAAGAATGAGAACGGAAATACAGGAGGAATTAACAAAGAAATTTACCACATATTGCTGGCAGCACATTTGGTTACAGTCCAAGTGCCAGGTTAGCTGAGGATAATTGTACAAGATTTCCATCTTACTGGAGGGAGCATACAACCAGACAGACAAAAATGATCAGACGTCTGAATTGTGATAAAAATGTCTTTATCCAGCAGAAGAAGATGAAATACTTATTTTCTTATACATATTGTATGTGTGTGTGTCTCTTATAATATTACAAAACTATACAAGTCATCTTTTGATCCATAAGTCATGAATGCACACTACCCAGAGACACTCTTACAACAGTTAGTTAAGGTTCATTAACTGCTACCTACCATAAATGTTATCCACCCGATCTGTGAGTTGACAAAAAACAACACTGGCATGACATGCCCATTACTGATTGCTATCCCAGCTCTATCACTTTTTATTGCAATTACTGCCAGTCCCGACTTCCGTCCAGGGTAATGGTGACATAGCCTAATAAAGTTTATACACTTTGGGACTGCCCTTGGAGGGTGAGAGAAAATGGGGGAAATTACTGTTTTAATCCTGCCACATTTAAAACTGATTAAATCCTGTTCCATTCGCAGGCTGCAGACAAGGTGAAGGCAACATCATGGGAACAGAGGATGCTACTGGTGCATATTTAGGAGGTGGTGAAGAACATATCACGACATCAGCAACAATTTAACCTATTTGGCAAGAAAACTAACAAATGAAAAATGTGGATCCCAAATAATAACTGAGGCTTAGGTTTGTGGTGCTTGCAGGTGGCAGACACATTATCAATCAAATAACATTGAACAGTCTCTGCCTTTTGCTATGAAAAACACCAAGAAAAGGGTAAGGGTTTACAAATGGAAAGTAGCATCCAGAGACCTCATCCTATCTAATGTGACAGGGAGCACTGCTCGGCATGATAAACTGGTACACTGCAGCCAAAAACAGTGCTTAAATGCAGGATTTGGGCTGCCAAAATCTCTAAGTAAGGAGAGATTGCAAGTTTACTCATATATGCACTGCAAGCTTTTTTTGTCAGCAGCCAACAGTAACTGCATTTTGAGATTGGCTAGGAGTTGTGGGATTTCATTGTGCTAATGTCTTCTATATATGGACTTTATGTTCAACCAAGGCTCATTTCATAATCACTCTGAATTTTTTTCCCCTTTGGCTGATTGTTTTTTTTAAGACTGAGAACTTTCGGACCAGCAAATCTTATTGAAATTACTAAGCAAGTGCCCTTCAATCCTTTAAAAAATGTCTAACTACAAGTTTAAAGATTTGTAATAATTTTTTTTACAGCAAAAGGATGGATAGTGTTGCCTTTTGAAAGTTTTAAATGGATTAAGGGCTCAAATGGATTTGATTTAAGACTTTGAAGATAATTCAAAGGATCCTTTCTCCAGAGAAAATCTTCTTGTTTTTACTTTGAAATTGATAAGATGTCTTTGAAGGCTGAACACTAGAAGACACCAGATGGCTACCTTAAAATAAATGTTTGATGAAAGTCTTTGAGCTAATTAACTTTATAGTAGAATCAGAAAGTGTTACTGAAGAGGCACAAGTTCCATTGAATAAAGCTAAATTGACTTGCAGAAGGATTTAGAAATTACAGTCTACAAGAATGATATTGAAATAATGGCTTTACAAATGATTTGGATGATTCAAATAACAAATCAGAAGAGCAATGTGGATATATATGTATGTGTATGTATGTATGTATGTATGTATGTATGTATGTATGTATGTATTATTCTCTCAGCCAGGTTTTTCCTACATAAATCAAGATCTTTATACAGCCATAGTTCAGTGAAATCTCATTCACTAGTTTTTAGGCTTTATCAGACATCAAACCAGCATTTTGCTGTCTGTTGTGAGACTTAAGGGAGACTAAGATAGATCTATTTCTGACTAGTTTGTCTTCTTCAGTTAGCCACACCCTCATCTCATGTCTCCTCCCTGTAAAGGTCAAATATTTATTTTATTCTCTTTTCGTAGGTCTTTATGTGTATTATTCTCTCAGCCAGGTTTTTCCTACATAAATCAAGATCTTTGTACAGCCATAGTTCAGTGAAATCTCATTCACTAGTTTTTATTCACTAGTTTTATCAGATATCAAACCAGCATTTTGCTGTCTGTTGTGAGACTTAAGACTGATATATATATATTTGCATTTACAGAAAGGATTGGCTGGAGTTGCCACACTTGAATTACAAAAGGGGTCCGACAAAAATGACAAGAATTCTGAGACAAAGAATAAGAAAGCAGGTGCTAGAATTTTCTCTGAAGAATTTAAAGATCATTGGGAGAAAGAATACAAAATTGGTTTATTTGGTCAAATAATGGATTGTTATTTCTCGTGATGTCTAGAGCTTTTATGATTGGGATGGATGATGATGGTTATTTCTGGTAATGTTTGTTTTCTGACCGATTATTTGAAAAGAGAAAACAGGATCTGTTTCAACAGAATGGAAGGATTAAATTGGCTTTAATAAATACGATTTGTAATATTTATGCTATTTTTAATCATCTTAATGGACTTTTGCTGTTTAATATGGAGCTATGGGATTTTAGAGACAGGCTTACAGAGAATGGGAGAAGATATGGAATGAAGAGGTGCTTGGTTGGATTTTTAAGAGATAGTGATAAGTTGTTAATGTTATACTTGCTGGGGATGAAGGGGGAAGGTTTGTTTTCCTATTTTTTTCTTTTTCTGCATTTTTAGATTTTTTAATGCATTTTTTATTATCCAGTTGTGTTTGTTTTATCTATATCACTGGTGACAAACTCATAGTGTCATGTGATGTATCACATCTTTCCCCTTCAGAGCTGGGATGGGTATGGCCTGCACATAGTGTGTCAGCCTACAGGCCGCTAGTTTGATTCCCCTGATCTATATGTTTTATTTGAAATGGTAAGTCTATTGCTATTACTATTTATATGTTTTCATACTGATGTATACAATTATTTAAAAATGATTCATCTGGCAATTATTGGTTGCTAATAATATTAATAGTAAATTACAATACAATGTTTGTGTGGGACTAAGCAAGTTGGCCCTCGGTTGCTTTACCTAAATGCATTTCAACCCAGTTCACAGGTTCCATTTTTTAAAATAATTGTGGCTTAACAAATTACCTTATCTTTTATTTATTTATTTGATTTATCAAACTTCTTGACCACACATCTTCCTTGTAGAGAAGCTCTGTAGGGGTGTACAATTTAATTAACATAATAAAACATTAAAAACTAAATAATTTAGGATTAACTTTTTTTTAAAAAAAAGAAAATTATGAAGGAGAAGGAGAAGGAGAAGGAGAAGGAGAAGGAGAAGGAGGAGAAGGAGAAGAAGGAGGAGGAGGAGGAGGAGGAGGAGGAGGTTCCAAGACAGGAAGATTTGGAGTTGTTAATACAGCCAGGGGGCATCTTATGGGGCCAACCAGCTCCATGTCTGTGTGGGCCCCTGTGTCTCTGCCCAGCTACAAAGTCAGGTTTTGACTCCTCTACCAAAAGCCAAGTTAATCTGGTCATTGAAGCCTTACAGGAACAAATGGCTGCTCCAGATACCTTACCCTAACCCTGTCCGAGATTGACCCCAAAAGAAACTTCACAGGCCACAGTAATGCTTCCACACAGCCACCCTCAAACCCAGACTTCCCTGGTAGGAACCAGAGCCCACTTCCATCAGCTCAGCCAGGGTGCTGCCAGCTAAAGATGGTGGAAACTGTCAGTCTGGCCAAGGGAGGCTCATTCTGGCCCATCTCGACTGGCTCTCTCTCCCCTTGAGGTGGCATTGCCCGGGCGAAATGGAAGGGTGGACAAAAAAGGGCGAGGTGGACCAATGGAGGACTTTGGCTGCCAAACGCGGCTGAGGTGGGCGACCTTCGAGCCCACTCCTGGTCTCTCCTTCGTGCTGGCATTTCACAACGAGACGTCCAAGGAAGTAGGCGAAGGAAGCCCCTCGGAGAGATACTCGGAGGGAGGAGCCAAATACTTACAAGGCGCCGGCCAAGGGGGTCTCTACTCAAGAGGGCAATCTCCTCGGCGGCCACTCCGCCCTCCTTCGCCGCCCAAAGCTTTAAGGGCAGCCGGCTACCCGGGAAGCTGTCAAGCCACTTCTTCGCCTCCGCGCTGACTCGCTCGCCCGCAATTGGCTCCTGTCTCCGGTTGAGCAACTTCAAGTGGCCGGGCGGAGGCTGCCTTTTTTATGAGCTTTCTGCGGCAGGAGGGAGGAGTAGCCGGTGCAAGGCGCGAACTGGGCGGAGCGAGGTTGCCCACCAGCCGCCTCGAGGGCGGTTTTCAGCTCCCCGTCCTCCGTCCCGTCTGCATTGTCCTGCTAGGGGCTTTTGGAACACGCTGGCAAACAGTCGGGAAAGATTTTGCCCCGGTCAGCACCTCTGAAAAAACCCGACTGTACCATTCACTAAGGAGGAGAAATCCCCGAGAATAAAAAAGGCAGCGTTTTCTGATTGGCTTTGCCGTTAGATCCGGATTCTGACTCTGTGGTTTCATCCCAAATCCCCCAAAATTTTAACCTTAGACTGGCTACTGTTGACCTCACCCATTTCCTAAGAGGTCTGTAAGGACTATCAGAGCACCAGCTCTGGTGTCCTCCCTGTCCTAATGTTCCCTTTAACGGTATTCATTTTATGTATTCAATTCATGCTTATATATATTATCTAATACATACTCGAGAAAATAAATATATACATTTGTATAATTTTGGCATAGGAAACTTCCATGGCAGGCTACTTTTGCACCATTGCCCAGGCATGCAAGTGTGGTTACCCAGAAGTTAGTTGGATGCAAGAGACTCTTTGCCACCAGTTACTCTACAAAAAGTCTGATATAGCTTTTAGCATGGTGGTTGCTTTACCCAATGATTTGATAAACTGTAAAACAACAGCCCTGCAAGACAGATCCATGGAGCAAAATAGATTGCCCTTGCATCTTCAGGTTTATTTACTTTCTAGGGATCAGAACCGATTCGACTATTTGATGTGGAGAGAGAAAGAGATATTTCTCCATTACTGTCTGGATAAAGTACCTATTTTCCCCCCTTTATCGTAATAAACTTCAGTAAAAGGCTATAAAGCTAATCAGGAAAGTGAGTATTTTGCTGAGTTTGGTAATGACCTGCTCTCCTAGGGATCAATAATTCTCTTTGCCCTCAGTTGATATCAGCAGTCCAGTAGCTCTTGGCATTGTGGCTCTGTTCCCAGCTCTATTGTAGCCATGTTATTCATTTCGTGCTTTACATCCTGGGTTTTGATCTCCGAGTTTAGAGTGTATTTCATACCAGCACTTAAATAGCATTCAGCGTCCACTTGATCCCACCAGAACAGGAGCTTCATTTTTGTTTTAAGAATTAAATTTAAAAAGTATTCTAAAAGAAAACTTTTCCCATGAGTACTGGATAATTAGTGATTTTTGTGCACAAGGGTCCTCAAATCTGTGGCATTTTAGATTCCATGAGTAACATTAACCACAGTCACATCTTGACAAGCATGCCTGAGCATAATCTCCCAAGCATTGCAAGTTAGCATTTAGGCCATACTGTAATATGGCTACATATAAGGCATACATGTGTACATATTATACTAAGGAAACAATTGTTCTCATAATGCCTGATTGAACACCCCTGAAAAAAAACAGCCATGCAGATAAGTAAAATGATTGTTTCCCTTCCCTCAGCTTACATATCTCTGAATTGACAAAAGGCAAATCAGGAATAAGCTAAGAAATCTATTAACCAACTATATCCCATTTACTTATCACATTGCCAAAGTTGCCATGAGGAAGAAAATGATGGTTTCCTGCTCTAAAACAAACCATGATCTTTTCTCTGTCCTAGCACACATCATGCTAAGTAAGAAGCCCAAAGTGCATTGGCTTAGCATATGGGAAGCAATGAATTAAATTATGCAATGTTCTGATTTGTGAGTCAGATTTATCCGATTAGCACAGCATAGGGCCTTTGTAATTCCCTAATAATGTCTCAAAATGAGACTAGAAAATGAGATTTCCCAGTTAGATGAAGAGAGGAAAGAAATGCTGGAGAACAGGTACCCTTTCGTGATGAAAACATAGAAATTAAATTTGGTTTATTCCATTATTTTAACATTATAATCTCTACCAAATGATTCCAGTAGCTTGTCAATTTGTCTTATCTTATAAAGTTGTAAAGAGAGATTTCCTTCTCTCTTCAAAAACAGATAAAGAAGATATGTTAAAGCAGTACTATCTCTAATTAGATCTGTACAAAGGCAAATTGACCCATTGTGATTTGATAATAAACTACAGTGATAGGAATCATCTATATGCTGAGCCGAAAAAACAAACTGCCAAATCACATTGGATATATACACCAAGCTATCATAATATATACCCGATTACAATTTAGCACAATGTGTAAATTGTGTCTGCACCTTGGGCGATGGTCAAACACCACTACATAGAAATAAAATTGGTACAAATTTCCAAAATGATAGCTCTTCTGAACTAAGAACACACTTATAGGACAGATGTATTAGGCTACATTAGTCAAAAACCAGAAGTGAGCCTTGGTTCATAGCAACTTTTAATAAAGCCTGTTAGTTTGAAAAGGTACTACCCAACTTCTTCTGTTCAAAGCAGCTAGTCTATCTGAAAATCATTTGAAGGTGCACATCTCTACATTTTGCAGTATTGCAATCAATAGACAAACTTAAAATTTGAAGAAGGCTTACCATGACAAAAAGTCTGACAGCAAATAAGGTTTCTTCTTGTCCCATCCAACACAGAAAGCACTGCTCATTCAAGATCCTTTCTGTTGCTTGCAGCTCTTTTTATAAAAGCCCCCCCCCCCCTTGTATCTTTGTGCTTTTAATATGATGGACAGCAGGATTAAGGGCAAAGTTTCATTATTCCAAGTAATGTGATTCAAGCCTCCAAATAAATAATGACCCCTTGATTGTCCATCTGGCCACCGTTCTGAAATTCCCTTATGGCTTGTTTTATGTAGCTACAGTTGTATATGGATGAAAACCAGGGAAAACAGCAACCTAGGATTCAAAAATATTTTATTTGGCCTGCTCATAACTATTATGGAAACTTATGAAACAACTGAGATAGACACTGACCCTTCAGCTGCCCTTGAAGGCCGATATGGGAAGATTCCTTACCCTGGAGACTCTGGACACAGAGATACACACAGCATATGCTTCTCTAGTGTCTGTACTACAGAAACAGTCATACTAGCCTCATTTCACCTTTACTCACCATTATTACTGAACATAAATACTCAGGATGTGCAGAACAATTCAAAACCTCCTTGCTACTTTCAGATACCAACCTGGCTATAACATACTGTAGATTGAATGGGCATCTAGTTCAGTGATGGTGAACCTATGACACATGTCAAAGGTGACATGCCATGACATTTTGGGCGACACATCAGCATTCATTAATTGTTCTTAAACGCACCTCACGAAATTCTAGTGTGATTTTGGAGGCTGCATGAGAAAGATGTGTGCTCTTGCACAACCACGAGTTAGTTGTGTGAGAGGGCCATGTTCTTGTATAGCCTCTGGAGCTTCCAAAAATGAATTTCTTTTACTCTTATTTCATTTTTGTAATTATTTGACATTTCTTTATATCAGGGGTGTCATACAGGCAGCACACGGGCCAGATGCGTCACACGCAGGCCACGTCCACTCCCAGCTCTGCGAATGGGAAAAACGTCATGAAACATCACGTGACGGCAACATGTCGCAGCGAGTTTGACATCCATACTTTATGTAATACATAGCACCACACAATTGGAACAGGATTTTTAAAAATAAATAAATATATACATATAAAGAATTGTCTTCTGTTTATTCCAGGAGGGGCGGTACCACATCAGCAGTCAAGTTAGGCATTTTCCATCCGGAGCTCAAAATGTTCACCATCATTGACCTATTCAACATATTAATTCTCTGAAACTTGATAGATCTTCCACATATTAAACTTTTATGCTTCCCTACACAAATCTAATGCTCATACATCTTATTTTATATTATTTATTTGTCAACAAGTACAAGGAAACAAATATCAATATAGACATATACATGGACACATGAAAAAATGGCACAAATAAATGGATATAAATAAGCAAAACATAGCCATAAACACATGAGTACATATAAATAGGGACAGTAGGACAGGGATGGTAGACACACTGGTGCGCTTATGCACGCCCCATTAGGGACCTCTTAAGAAATGTGTATGGTCCATGGTAGACAGTTTAAGGTAAAAGGTATGGAGGTTAGAGAAACTAACAACAGGATCAGGTAGAGTGTTCCAGACATTTACTACTCTATTGCTGAAGTCGTATTTTTTGCAATCAAGATTAGAGCGGATTACATTTAGTTTGTATCTATTGATAGCCCCTGTGTTATTGTGGTTGAAGTTAAAATGGTCATTAACAGGTAGGACATTAACAGGTTATGGTAGATAATCTTGTGTACTAAGCTTAGGTCGGAACATAGGACAGAGTAAATGTTAAGCCTAGTGGTATAAGGAATTTAATTGTGAGCAGAGTTGAGTACTCTTCTTGTAAAATATCTCTGGACCCTCTCTAATATATTAATGTCCGAAATACAGTGTGGGTTCCAGGCAGGTGAGCAGTATTCAAGGATAGGTCTGTCAAAGGTTTTATACGCCCTAGTTAGAAGTATAGCGTTACCAGAGAGAAAACTTTGTAAAATAAGGTTGACAACTTTTAATTTTTGCCTTTTTAGCAATGTTGTTACAGTGAGTTCTGGGGCTTAGATCTTGTGAAATGAGTACTCTTAGGTCCTTGACAGAGTGTGGGTCATCTTTTAGATCATTTCTGCCCAGCTTGTATTTGATGTTCTGATTTTTATTGCTAATGTGCAGGACTGAGCATTTGTTAGCAGAGATTTGAAGTTGCCAATTGTTTGACCATTCAGATACATAATCTAGGTTGTTTTGTAGGGTAGTAGAATTGTCTATTATAGTTTTATATATATAGTTTTACTTTTTTTATTCATATATCTTTTAGTTTTTCAAAATTTGTTAGCTGTTTATTTTTATTCTTAATGTATCTTTTATGCTTTTTAAAAATTATTGTACTTTAATTTCTTTATGCTAATTTGATTTTACACTGAAGAAAGAATAAGACTTAAAATCCTGGTGGAAAAAAGTTATATCATACATTGTTACTACTTAGATGTTTAAAGTAAAACGATTAAAGCTGGCTTTATAAATTGCATCAAGTTAAAATAGATTTTCCTTGGTTTCTGTTCAATATGTTGGATAAACAAAGTCACTATAGTTTTGAAACTGTGTTTTATGGCTCTGTGCTAACCAGAATTCTATGGCTTGTTCAATAACCCATGGCTTAGCACATGTGAATGCTGCCTGTATAAGGTGGTTTAAATGATCTTCCATCATGGAATTTAATTAAGACAACTTCAAATTATGACTTTTGAGACAACTGCAATTGACTGCAATTAATTGTAGGCGGAGCTGAAAAGAAACACTATCACCTTTCAACCGTTTCAAAAAGGAGAGGACAGCCTAGTAATTCTGAGACATGCTGTAGCCCAGTGAAGATGTGTGTACTTCAATTTCCAGTATCCGCCAGTTAATTTTGCTGGCTGGAGGATTCTGGGGGCTTGTCCACACATCTTGAATTTACCAAGGTTGAGAAGACTGTCTAGTCTGTAGCTGCCACAATAAACCAGCTACATGTTTTGGAGTCTTGATTTCTTCTGGAATTTGCGACTCTTCCCTCTTTCTTAAAGCTGTAAGCCATCAATAGCTTCAAACTTTCAATGTCTAGCAATAAATTACACCGGAATTGATAGATTAAGTTGAATTTATTTAGCAGCTTTTCCACATGGAGTACAAAGAATGCTGTAGAAAAATACCAATGTGTTATTATCATGAGATGTCTGCACAGATTGGAAAAATCTGCAAATAAGCAACTACAAGTCCCACAGGGAGAAAGGAGGCCCTCTTTTGCTCTTTCACCACCCATGGCTATATTTTCATTCCTCTTGGATCCTTCAAGAAGGACTTGTTATGTTTGCAAGTTCAAGTATAAGCTGTTATTTTCTCCCACTAAGATCAAAGAACTGGGCTCAGATTTTGTTTTGGGGGCAAGTCAATGTGAGGCATTATATGATCATTTACTGCTACTTTCTTAGTTTAGATTACACAACCATTAGAAGTTTTCCACAGATTCCATTCATCCTTCTTTGTTTGGAAGGGAAGGCAAGTAAATTGGAAAGTTGCTGTGTTGGAATAATGCCTTGAATAGAGCACATGATTTTTTTGGAAAAGGAAGAAAATCAGCAGCAACTATCATGTTTAAATGTTATAAAGTGCTCTATACTGAGTTTCAAAATATTCTACCAGGTATATTGGCATCAGTTAGACTAGGAGAAAAGGGAACAAAATAGTGCAACTTTTCAAGATTGTGGTAATGTACTTTGATGATCTTTCAGATCCAAAGCACAATTTGCAAAAAAAAACAAAAAAACAAACAAACAAAAAAAAAACCAAAAAGAAATAAAAAAAAGAAAAAAGAAAAGAAAAAAAAGATTCAGATTCAGTTCTTCAACTTGGCAACTTCATAAAGGTAAGCACCCAGAAGCTTCACTCCCTGAATATAGTTGTACCTGGAAAGGAAACACCTAATATTAAATGTAGGCAAAAAACCCCCAAAAAACCATCCCCAAACCCAAGCAATCCCAGCAAAATCTAGAATACAAGTGGAAAATTTCCAGCCTATGAGCTAAATCTGGCTCGTAGCACTAGAGCTCCAACTTTGCGTAATGATAAACAATACATATGCTTCACCTGTTAAGTTTCTCATTCTGAGAATGGGCTCCGTCATCAGCAGACCCAACAGGAAGAAGCATCACATTCTTGCCTGTTGCTTCTTGAAAGGTCAGTGTGACAGGAATGCTCCCTCCTTCTCGAGTCAGGTCTGGCTCCACACCAAAGACTAGGAAAAATAAAGGAGAAGATTTACAACAATCCACATTTCACTCCCACAACCCAAAATTAGTATTATTTCTTTATTGTCAGAGCACAACATATGTACAAGGAGATTGACTGAGCTCCCTCAGTGCACGCCCCCCCCCCCAACACAATACAACTCACAGTGAAGACAGAAAATCCCTAACCCAATAAATCATATTAACAAAACACCCAGGCCTATTGCACCAGTGTGAACACGTTACACATTGCGCCGGCCCTGCAGTCCATCATACTACATAGTTATGATGTTATTTCTCATTCAGGAGTCTGACAGCCCACAGATAAAAACTGTTCTTCAGCCTGTTTGTCCGGCTGTCACAAATTAAGTTCAGTTGTGTCCTTAGGACTATCAGAATTTGTACTTCCTGATATTTAGGCTGTGAAAAATATTTTCCTCTCATGTACTTGCTAACTCTTTATAATCACCCAGCAGGTTGGCATTGCATTAACACAATACCCATTTGTTGTCTTTTTCAAAGACCATTTTCCAGGTTGATTTTCATGAAAACTAATTTTTGCCACTGTATTCAGTCATTCTAAAGCAGGGGTGTCCAACTGGCGGCCTGTGGCCCAGATTTGTCACGCTCACCCCGGCTCCACAAAGGCAAAAAACGCTGCAGTACGCCACGTGACACAATCGAGTTTGACACCAGTGCTCTAAAGTATCTACATTTTTTAATCTTGATACAGGTCACACACAAAAGAAATCTTAGATCGTATTTTGATTAAGATATTGAAAGAAACAATGAAAGATGTACTAACCTGTTTTCATGGCTCTTCGGCCAGCCATATAGTGGGGATGATTGAAATCTGACACCCAAGGCTTTCCACCATGGCCCAGCTTTACACTGAATTTGTTGGGGCTGTGCAATTCAGCAAACTTTTTGGATAAGTAATCTTCAACCTTTAGTAATGATTAAAAACTTGTTATTTACAACAGCCAAACAAAATTATTTGATGTGTCTTAAACAGAAAGTTTAAGTACAAAGTACAATTGAATAAGTAAGCTGTTTCACGTACAATCATGTATTTCAACCCTATTTTGCCTATGGGCAAAGTTTGAATTACACTCATACCAATATTTTACTTGTCTTACACTCTAGCATATATCAGGGAACATTCTAAATGGCACTGAAACTTAATGAGGATTCACAGCAGTTTGTAAACCAAGGCAGTAATTGGGGCAGGAGGGGGGAGATTTAAAAAACAAAAATGTTTATGGGGGCAGGCAGGAAATGTCCAAGTTTAGATTTTCTTATCACAAGCAGAGATGGGACCTTTTTCAATTCTGCCTACTTCTCTCACATGTAAGCTTTGGATTAGTCTTGAGATAACTTCACAAACCATGGATGCTACATAGCATTCATCAAAAAAGTATTTGCAAAGCCGCAACTGAAATTGGAAAAAGCCCAAAACACAGCCTGCCTCCCTAATGAGGGGATTTCTAGCACAGCCCTAATCCTGGCTTCTGCTGATGTAGTTAACAGAACTACACTGTTCTGAATTGTGATTTGAGCTTCTTTATCTACTTTCCTTTGACACATACCAGCTTAGTCACAACTTCAGGAGTCATGTCTGGCACTAGTCGGATTGAAAATTTGCCAATCACTTTTCGCGGTATCACAGTTTTACAACCAGATCCAGAGAAAGCCCCTTCTATGCCATGAAGGGATAAGGATGGGTACCGCCATCTGTGCATCAAAATCATTTCCTATAAAAAACATTAAAGAGAAGAGATGAAGTCAGGCATGAATATAGCAGAATGATTCAAAGCAAAACTATAAATCATGAACATGCGGCTACCTTGGATAGAACTGGAATACTTGTATTACCCCAATGGCCTAATATTAATCTAGTAAAAGATCATGTTTACCTTCTGTTCTTTAGATCAATGTGCTAATATTGAACAACGTGTTTTTATGGTCCAAATTTAGTAATAAGTTTAAGGGTCTGACTGATTTAATATTAATATATGATTATGTACATGAATCATATTTTTTCCTTCCTATCATTCTTCTGCCTATTTTAATCACTAGGTATATAGAGTTTCTTACTGAATTTATCGTAGATGATGTGCTGTTTATTATATTTCACTAATTAAAATGCACATACCACCTCTGGCAGAGGGTCTCTCAAGAAACTATATCTTTCCCTGATTCTTCAGGATAGCTGTGCAATTCTAGGAAACAACATGGTGGAATTAAGCTGTCAATAGAATGCTATCGTAACTTCTCGGTACTTCTTTAATTCAAACATGTATTTTCTTGATACTGGGCAATTACTGGTACTCCTCAACTTACAACATTCATTTAAAGACTGCAGCTCTCACACTTACAACCAGCACTCACACTTATGACTGTCACAGTATCCCCCACAGCAACACGATTAACATTCAGGTAACTGGCAAGAAGCATGTATTTATGAGGGTTGCAGCACCTCAGGGTAATGTGATAATCCTTTCCAATCTTTCCAACGAGCAAAATCAATGGGGGAAGCTGGATCTGCTTAATGACTGCATGGTTCACTTAAAAACCATGGCAAAAAAGTTGTAAAGCAGGCATTGACTCACTTAACAACCACCTTGCTTTGCAATGTAAATTCTGACCTCAGCTGTAGTTGTAAGTCAAGGGCTACCTGTGGTCCAAAAAATCCAGGAAAATATGGATTCCTCCTCTTTAAGGAGGCAGAGGGTGCAATGTGAATGCCCGCACTTGCACCAAAACCTCTTTTTTGGCTTCAGATCAGAAAGACGAAGTGTCCTTACTAGAAATGATTTAGAAAGGCCTTTCAAATGTACATCACTCCCCAATCAAAAGAGGAGTCAAATGTTTAAAAGATGGATTACAATAGTCTGGGTATGCAAGCGAAGAAATCTCAGATTAATAATACAATGTTATGCATGGGTCTGCAGAAGCATACCTCAGAGCTGAAAGAGACCTTAACCCACCAAGTTACAAGCATGCCGATTAATCATCAAAATGGGTGTTTGTGGGGGGAGGTAGGTGGAGAGCATAGTTGTACCAGTTCCACTGTCCACAGAACAGAATAGCTTCCTCCAACCAGATGCCTTTTGGATGCACAACCTAAATTTGCCAGAATTGGCTGATAATACACGGAAGATGCATTCCAACACAATTGAAGACTACCAGGTTGGATAAGCCTGGTTTAGACATTGTTACCTTTTAAAAACACTAACCAGAGTACACTTAATTATGAAGTGTTAGACTACGTAAAAGTGACACATCATAAAATTTGCTGATAAGAAGATCCACCTCACCTTTGTGTCATGGAGCAGTTTTGTGGCTCCAACATCTTTTGCATATTCTTTTAAGTCAAAGTCAATTTTGTCATAGAGTCGCTGCTCCTCATTTGTGAGAGATGCCACAGTCTCATAAATGCCAGGGATGAGGATTTTTCCTTTCTTATCCACTAAGGAGCCTGTAAAGAAAGAGCCACATGCTACTAAAGGCAGCCCAAGAAGCTTGTTCCTAGTCATAAGTTGCTCATATCCAAAGCTTCTAATTTCTCTACTGCATTCCTGCCTATCATACTGAAATGGCAGCTGCAGGGAAAATGGCAAATAAGGAGAGTTGCACCACAGGCAGACTGGCATCTACACAAAAGCTGCTGATAAAAACAAACATAGCAAACATTCTCTTTTTAGATAGGAATTAGAATTTATTTTTTTTAGACCTTAGACACAAACACACTAAAATACATGCAGAGCTACAGGGCAGTGCTGTACTTCAGCTAAATGCTCTGCCTGCCGAATGAGCCGTCTTATAGCCAATTCAAGCAGGGAAAGGATTTAAGGTCAGGCTCAGCCTGGACCCAGGGAAGACTGTTCTCTGAGCACCCTTCTTCTATAAGTCAAAGAACATGCCGTTTAGGTCCCAGGATGCATCCTTAGCTCTAAGCCTCCTCCTAGCAGATCCTCTGAAAGTTATTACAAAGTCATTATCCTAATTAAACGGAAAGAGGAACTATAATTCTCCTTCTTCTTCCCCACTTTTAGAACACAGTCAATTGTGTCCAGAGGTAGAAACCACCAGACCTTTGCTGTAACTGCTATCTCACAAATTTTTCTCTGCCCAATCAATTCTTTCAAGGTTTAACTTGCTGTCACCCTGCCAGGTATTTCCAGTTATTAATTTCTAGGACGCCTGGGTTTATTGCTGTGGGTGAAGATCAAAGGTTCTTTTCTGGACAGATAGCAGAAATTTCCTTGGTCAGTCTGGTTTAAAAATCTTTAAAACATATATATACACACACACACACACACACACACACACACACACACACACACACCCCTCCTCAAATCCGATTCCTTTCTGCCTTTATTATTTGAAGGCAAGAAATATCTGACAAAACATCAATCAATTCTAAGTGTCAGAACTTCTTCCAGGCCAATTTAGGGCTATTCCAGAAGATGGAAAGGATGACCACTGGGGTAACAACCAAAGCCAAAATGTCTCTAAGCAATCAAATAATCCAGCCCTTGTGTGTCACAAGGCATATTCTCAGTAGAGCAGTGTGGTAAAGTGGGAGCAGGAGGTTTTGTTTGCATGGCTTTTAGCGTACACATTGATGATGAGCTGACATGCCTTTGATGGGGAAGCAAAGTGCTTGCGGAATCAAGCCAAAGGAATCACGCTGCATGCCATGAAACAGAATCTGACAGTTCGATGCAAACTGCTGCAGTTCTGATCTGCTCTCACCAGAGCCAGTATCAGTCTCTTGCTCATCAAACAATAAAGAAACAAGCAGCAGAGATGGGAAGAGAGAACCACGCTAGCAAATTGGGGGGGGGGGGGGGGGGGAATGATGTACCAGGCTCAGTAAAGCCAAGATGCATAATAACTGCATCATGATTATTCTATTCAAGCCCCCCCCCCCCCCCCAAAAAATCTGGGCATCCTCTGAAATAGGGACTTCAATTTTTACAACACCTGGCAATGGGCATAGAAACTGGGGGAATTCTGAGATATGAGACACAAATTTGGAAGACACCTTGGTTGGGAAAAGCTGCTAGAATTCAAATTTTACCCTCAACCACTACATAAGCTGAAATGACATTCAATAGTCTGTTAATAAATCTGTGTTTCCTAGGTCCAACAATGCTGCTGTTATCTTTGTCCTTGGAGATCTTTAGCCTCTCGTTAAGATTCTGGTTAATCCATCAATTGTTAACCTGGCATTATCAAAAGCTTTTAGGGAGGGTCAGGTCTACTTCTTTTTTTCCCCCTTAAAGCATGACCACATTACTAAGTCCTGCAATAGTTAATATGAGGGAGGCTACAAACTAAAGGAGGTGTATTCCTACGTATCAGAAGGCAGACCAACTGGAAGATGACTGGTTTTCAAAAGTTCTGGTTCTTTTTATATACAATGCTCCCTTAAAATAGCCCTTACCCATTAAAGCAATAAGATCTGTCATTGCTTCATGGACCGAACCGCCATATACACCAGAATGAAGGTCTTTGTCACTGCATTCCACCTTATAAGAAAAGATAAAAGCAAAAGCAAGGCCCATTAACAGTCTTATTGACAGGCACTACTTAGACTACATTTTTAAGGTTAAGTCAAGCTGCTGTAACAAGGATTTTTTTCTGCAGGTTTTAGGGAGAGACTTGCAAACTGAATTATGGAATTGCTGCTTCAGAAAACTCCATTTTCAGTATCTTCTTTAGGCTGAGAACATTTTTTTTTAAAAAAAAAAGTCAAATATACCTTTCTGCAAAGCTGCTAGGGCTGAAGTAAAGAATCAAACATCTAAAAGCATTTCTACTATATGTGTGGGGGGGGGGGGGGGGGGAGAAAGAGAGCAACAGAATAATTCTTTGGCCATATAATTAATAAATAACAAGAATGTCATGAAAACAAACCCCAAGGTGGTAGTTTGAAGTGGGGTCTTTGGTACGATAAGCACCTGGACACTGAATTTAACTGTACCTAAAACAGAAGAGGACAACCTACATCCTTAGAATCAAAAAAGCCTTGATCAACTTTCATATGACCTGCAACTTAATTTCAGGGCCCTCCATAGCCATTTTCCTTTGACAAAAGCTATTTGGTCTTTCAAAACAGCCCGATGGGTAAGGAGTAAGAGAAGAGGGGAGAGGACCTATTCATTTTTGACTCTTATCCTGCCCATCAGAGTGGACATCTGCATCTTTTGAAGAGAAATGGCCTATAACACACCAAAAATGATTCCCACCTCTGATATAAGAACTTTCCAGGAACTTTACATAATGTTTTAAGCTCCGAAGACCTATGGGAAGCAATATAGACATACACCAATGATACAATATAAATAACATTGTGAAACCATGAGGAGATACGAGATTTCGTTCGGTTGTCTTCTGCATCCTCCTTTTCAAAGAGACAATCACTTGTCAAAATAGTTGTTGAAACTTTGAACACTCAATGGTTGAGTGAGGCTACAATGCACACTAATGGGATATCTTTCAGTAAAGGACAACCTAATTATGGCTGTCATCTTAATCAGCTGTTTTTTTCTTAGTCCTTTACCTCAATAAAGTAATAGCAGATGCCCCTGAGGCCATAGGTGATGCAGGGTTTCTTCTTGCCCAGCCAATAGTTATCAGAGATACACACGTAGTCCACGTCTTTGAAGAAAGTATCTTTTTGTGCAACAATCAAGTCATCAAGGCCTTCAGAACCAGATTCCTCCATACCTTCTAAGCAAAACTTGACATTGACTGGGATTTCCTAGAAGACAAAACCACAACATTGAAAAAGAAGTGGGTAAAGTGTTACGACGTTCAGAATTAAAGCCAATTAAATACTTCCAAAAATCTTGGGAAGACTCCACGTGAGAGCCAAGGTTGGAGAACTCTGCTGCAGGGCCAAATAAAACTTTCCAGTCATTCTACTGGCACTTTGTATGAAATATTTTCTAAACAGGGCGGGGGGAGAATTGCAGTGCAAAATAAGATCCAGAAAAAGTTAAAGGGGAGATTATTATTGCTTTTTTTTTTCTATACTGTGATCTGGAACTAAATCAGCCTGTGCATGTCAGAATCAAGTTTCCCTCAATGCTAATTGTTTTTGCTGAATGCAGTAATGTATGTCTCTAATCCAGTTTAACAGTGATCTGAGCAATGATGAAGGAACAATTTCATCCAGCAACATTTTTCCAAATCTCCAGCATGTAGTGCCTGCCTGCTTTCTTTCTGTAAGACTATGGAGAAAAAAAAGTCTGGTGGTTGGAAATGTTTCTGCAGAGGCCAAGCCAGTTGGTCATCTGATCCCATGGGGACTGCAACTGGAAAGTAAAATAATCAGCATGACTTGGGACAAGACAATAGTTTCCTGGACTCACTAACTGCAGCCCTTCAATTGCACTGTAGGTTAATGAGAGAGCAGATTCAGCCAGAGCAGGTTCAAGCAAGGCTCTTATGGGTGCTCCCTATAACTTGTCATATCTTAACTAAAGTCCCAAAGCTGCTTTTTCAAAAGGCAACTGGAGTTTCTGGTTTTTCTTTGAAGACATTTCACTTCTCATCCAAGAAGCTTTTTCAGCTCTAAACAAGCTCAGAAAAACCAGAAAGTCCAGTTGCCTCTTGAAAAAACACCTTTGGGACAACCATTATCCGGATGACTGAGAATCTCCATAGACATCTTAACTAAAGGTAACTTACTTGTACTAACTTGTCATATCTTAACTAAAAACCTTTATTTTCCTTCTTCTTCAGTTGATTCCTTTTTCATCTTTTGCCCTGTAATCCAAAAGATGGAACCCCTTTTAGTCAGTGCCTTTCATTCGCTTGGGGTTTGAAAAATGCAAGGAACCACTGAAAACTGCTCTTTTCCTTCACTAAGAATGGAGCAAAAAAAGATCCAACTTGGGCATTTGTCATGTTCCAGGCTTCCAAAGGGAAGAGAGAATTTCTTCCCTTTGGAAGCCTGGAAGCAAATAAATAAATTTGCCACAATGCAGAAAGCTTGCCACTGGGAAGTTGTCCAGTCACCAGACCTCCCTATAGTCTGGTTACAAAACGATTTCAGATATTTTATATTGTTATCTTTCTTGATGGCTGCTGTGATTTAGTACAAATGCGGAGTTTATGCTTTTACCATTGTTCACAGGATTCCCAGCTTTTACCTGTTTGGTTTTCTGGTAAGCCTCCAGAGCATTTAGCCAAGCTAGCACTGGACCTTTGTCATCTGTCGATCCTCGGCCATACAACTTCCCTAAAGAGGCAACACATTAAAGCAAGCTGCAATTAAACAGAGTCATCTCTACTGCTACAGCCTGTAAGGCTGAGGTCATTCTGGCACTGTCTGCACATCTCACAGCTCTGTCTTAGCTTTAGATACTAGACCATCTTGTCCTCTGGTATCAAATGGCTATTGGTGCATATTAATGTGCTCAGTGAGATCTTGGTTGCAAACAGAACATCTTAGCCACAATCCCTAACTTTTAAGCCAAGGACATGGTCTTTTGGAGGCTGAGAATTGCCCTTAACATTTAGGGAAGGGAAGGGTGCAACAGAAGGAACTAATGCAAGGATTTCATCATACACAGAAAGAAAACAGGATTTTCATTTTTCACTGGTCCTAATTTTTAAGGGGGTAAATTGGAAAAGAGATGGCTAAAAACCTACACACTCCTGCATCTCCTTTTAAAGCAAGATGCCTCTGCTATGTATGCATTCAGCATCTTGAAGATAAAAAAACCTATTGGTGCAGAAACTTTGTTTAGCTTAAAGTCCACTTCAATGCCTCCCCATGGCTATTTGCAATAAAAAAATCAATTATTGAAAAGGATTCTTAACCCTGAGCTAAGTCCTTTGAACAGTTGAAAAGACAGGCAATATATCATAGCAGAGGAAAGATTACTGAGCATCTTAGCAAGCATGAATCTAAACTGAATTGCAAGGAGAGGATTTTTTAGACAAAGGGTTTCACAATCCACTTTAGTAAGTTTTTAAAGCCTTATTTGAATTTAATGACAAGCGAAAGTATAACATTTCACTATTTAAGAAAGAAAAAGCGTATTAGTTGACAAAGTTTCTATTTAGCATAATGCTTGCTTGCAAAGATAAACATATGCTAAGTCATCAGCCTTTGACCTGAAATCATAAACTTATCTATTACTAGAACAAATAGAGCTGAATTAAATTGCTCTATTTGTTAACTGATAAGCTTGGATAACAAGGAAGAAAGCCAAGGTACATACAATATTTCTCCACTGCTAAAAGTGCCAAGCTTTTAGCAGGGAAACACAGTTAAGGGCATTGGGAATGGTGAGATTCAAAATGTTTTACTACCAGTTCTGTGGGCGTGGATTTCTGGGCATGGCATGGCTTGGTAGGCGTGGCTTGGTGGGCATGGCAGGGGAAGGATACTGTAAAATCTCCATTCCCATCCCACTCCAAGGGAAGATTACTGCAAAATCCCCATTTCCTCTTGATCAGCTAGGACTCGGGAGACAGAGAATAGATGGGGGGTGGGGTGGGGTGGGGGGAGCAGTCAGAGTTGGTATTTACCAGTTCTCCAAACTACTCAAAATTTCCGCTACCAGTTCTCCAGAACTGGTCAGAACCTGCTGAATACCACCTCTGGGCATGGGGTAGAAAACAGAGATATTACCCTACAACATGATCAAGATGCCAGCTACCTTAATATGACCTTCCTCAGAATCCTCTATTCCATCCCTGATTTTTCTTTTTTGACCCAATATGTTAAATCACCACTATGCTAGAAAGTTTGGGCCCCTACAAGCCGCTTCAGTTTATTTTATTTTAAAAAATATTTTCTCTTTAGCATATGAGCAGCGACACCCAATCTCCATCAGGCTTTCAAGATTCTGGTTTTCTTCTCTGCAACAATAAAGTAGAACGTCAGTAGCCCTCGCGGAGTCCGTCTGCTGACTTGGCCTTCCTCAAAGGGATGACAAGCTGGCAGATCATTTCAGCCACAGCAATAGAACTTACTCTCCTAGCAAAAGTACATGGATCAAATTACCAAACCAGGACAGCTGGGAATGGAAACTCGATAGTACAAAGGAAAAACATGTTTCTTTCAAAATCTTGATTATGCCTAACTTTTCCATTACCAACTGCAATGTTGTTGCTTTTTAATTAATCCTACTGGACGCAAGAATTTTTTCATCCACATCTCAAGAGAAAGGAGAAAGAAAATAAAACATTGCTGGTAGCTTTCACTTCCTGTCAACTTCAACTTCCGTTATTCTTAATCAGCAAGTTTCCACCAGAGAGGGTTGAATTGGCTGCAATTGTAGCAGATTATCAACAGGAAACCTAATATGGGGGCTAGACACCAGTATGACCTCTGTTGTCCACCCTAGAAATTTTGTTTCACAACTATTCATACCCATAACTACAACTGTTTAATGAATGAGAAAGCTTCCATTCGCCACTATGCAGCCACAGAGTCCCTTACATGCTTTCCAAGTTTCAGATATGAATAAGATTGGAAATCCTTGAGCATCATACAAAAAACCCCTATAACTCCAATAAAAAGATGCAGCTGATCGGACAGACTATAATTACTTTTGCATTTTCTACAGTGTGAATTTTCCTTTTTCATCCCTAGCTGAGCTCGTGTAGAAGAATTAACCCCATTATATAGAACTGCTGTAAAATCCTTTTGGTTGCCCATACTCAACATTTATTACAAGCCTATATAAGCCAGGTTACAAAGCAAACTTATCTAAGCTTGTTTGGAAAGAAGTCACAGTATGCTAAAGAGATACTTAACTTCTAAGATTAGGGTTTGGTAATTAACCTTTAAAATTAGGGCTTGGAATGGCCTTTCAGATGTCCCAGTGCAGTGACTCCAGCCAGCACAGGTAATGATAAAAGAGTTTGCACGCTATGCTTCAGCAGCATTTGCATAATCTTAAGTATATCACCTATACTTTATAAAAGATAAGCAGTTACTGTGCATATTGTGTCCAATTTTCAGAGACAGGAATCATTACTTTAAAGATTGGTGGCTGTAGAAATAATTAAATAAAGAAATAAATTATTTGAATGAACACAATTAAGACAGTTTTGTCTCTGGTTTATGTCTGTATCTTCTGTCACAACTAATGTGGGCATGGTTGCAGGTTATGTGCAAAGAGTAAACAGAGAACCCAATTCAAAAAATCAACTTGAAAGCAACAACATGAGAGCAGCTTCAAAATTTAGTCTCAAGATTTGACATATAGAAGCACGTCAGGTATAGACAAGTCTTACCTTCTCTTTCTGTCAAGACAAAGGGTTCGCTGTCCCAGCCATCCTCTAAAGCTGCAGGTTGCACATCCAAATGGCCATAGACACAAACAGTTTTTTTGCAAGGGTCTGAGCCAAGTTTGCCCAGAATTATTGGAGGGAGAGGAATCTTACTACCATCAGGCAACTGTAATTTAGAAACACTAGGTGTCAGTGTAGAACTATTTTGTACTGTATATTTACTGTAAAAGGGTAAAATGCAAAAGTTTTAGCATGGGGATGTAACTTATAGCATACATGCATCTTCCCAACTTTTTTTACATGACCCCAGGATGCTGTCTTTTCACGTTTGCAAGAGGGGCAAAAGAAGGAGATTCAATCTTGGCACACATTCTTTAAAATGTCTACAAACTCCAATGTTATTTTTCTCACCTGAAGGATGGGTTAAGGAGAAAACTGAGTTTTTAACTAGAAGCTGAATAATGTTTGAGACACAGATTTCATTCCTTCAAACCCACACAAAATATAAAAAGCCTGGTCTTCTCTCTCCAATTATGTCGAGAGGTCATTGACCATACTTTTTTTTTTTTTTAGTATAGCTTTAAGAAATAATGAAGTGCACAACATGCTAACAGCATCATTGTCTTGGACCCACAAGTACTTGCTTAGCCTGGTTATTAATGAATTCAGATATTATTTCTGAAGGTAGCGTCACTAGGAAATACATAGAAGTCTCATGTCTATGAAAACTACATCTTGAAGAGACAAAAAGATTAGAAAGAGAAAAATTAATATTTTGTCTCTTAAATACAATGATTCATTTTACTAATAGTATGCCAGAGAAAGAAAGAAAGGGAGGGAGAGGACAGTGTAACTATCAATTCCTTCATCTCTCTCTCCATTTGTTTGTGTGGTCAAAATAAGGCTTGTAAGTCCATTAAACCTTCTCCGACCTGGTGTCTTCCACATGTGTAGACTTTGCTTCCCAGAATTCCCAACCATCTGAAGGATATCCAGGGTAGGGAAGTCTAATCTAGAGACTCTGGTCAGGAGCGAGGGTCAGGCAATTGCACCATAAAAACCTTGAGAGAGAGCACGATACTGCTCCACCACCAATATGCTGACTCAAACATTGGCAGAAACAAAGACTGGGTTTGTCATCAGAAGGAAATACAGAATTCACCCAGGAGAACAGGTTGAACCTGGGACTGTGAAGATCAGATACTTCATTTCAAAGAGAAACTGCCTACAACTGCACACCTGCTTGTCTGCCTACCCGGAGAAACTGCTTAATTACCTCAGGCTCAAGTGAGGACAGGATGGCAGCACAAAGATTGACAGGGCAGATCATAGCCTGTCATTCACAAGACCAGGAAAGGCAGTATTTTTGCCCCCTCGAGCAACAAATATATTCTGGGTCCCAAGCTAGAGGGGGGCTCTCTTTAGCATGTACATAAAGAGACCTTCCCTTTTTGCACTGCAAACTTCAGCATGCAGACTTCTCTCCACACTTTCACCAATACAAATACAAACTCTCCTTCCACTGCCAAATACAAAGGCCATCTCCTATCCCTGCTGAGCACCTCTCATCTAGAGACACGAAGAGCAGAAAAAAAATTCGTTGCCATCTGAATGTAGTCATATTCACTATTTAAAAATTGCACAACTCTAGGCAATGTCAGTAGACTTCCAAAACAAATAAGCAAACAATGTTAAGTTAACATTCCTCTTGGATAGGAGACCATCAGGAAATCTTAAGGATATAGATTAGACTGGAAGAACAAAAAGGCAAAAAACCATTTTCATACTGAGCTATATTATGTGCCACAAGCTGAGCTCAATTGGATGGAACCTTTTATTTTGTACTTATGATTAGTAGCTCTTTCTGTTTCCATAGTTCCTTGATAAGGACCCTTCTTCTTACCGTCTGCTTCCCGACATCTATCAGTTCAGTTGTGCCCCCAAGCCGTTCAATGTCCTTTGCAGCAACTTCCATCATCCGTCTGATTTCTTCTCGCTTTTCTGGCCATGCTGACACGCTCTGTATTGCGACCCACTGAGCTAGACGCTATTTATAAGCAGTTTAAAAAACAACAAACATGATGGGGAAGAAGAGTGAAAGGGGAAAAAATGGAATGAGATCATTTTCTTTAATGCAGACAGATCCATAAAGAAAAATTTCAAATATTCTGGAATTAATATAGAAGCCAGAATTTTCTTTAATTGTACCAAAGCCTAAAGTTCACAAACCAAAATCAGCAAGGATTCCTGTTGTTGTTAGTTGTGAAGTCTTGTTCAACTCATTGCAACCCCATGGACAACTTTCCTCCAGGCTTTCCTATCCTCTACCATCCCCTAGAGACCATTTAAGCTCATGCCAACTGCTTCAGTGACTCCATCCAGCCACCTCATTCTCTGCCATCCCATTCTTCTTTTGCCCTCAATCATTCCCAGGATTAGGCTCTTCTCCAGTGAGTTCTTCCTTCTCATTAAGTGGCCAAAGTATTTCAATTTCATCTTCAGGATCTGGCCTTCTAAAGAGCAGTCAGGGTTGATCTCCTCTAGGACTGACTGGTTTGATTGCCTTGCAGTCCAAGGCACTCGCAGGAGTCTTCTCCAGCACCATAGTTCAAAGGATTCCTACTGACTGTTAAATATAATACAGGTAAGCATGTTGAAGGCCCTGTCAGTCAGAGAATTCTGGTTGCGGCTCTTGCCCTCTGGAACTTCTTATCCCCTGGGGTTTGATCAGACCTGAAGACCTGGCTCTGTCAGATGGCTTAGGGGTCCAGTGTGAGGAGCATCACACTGGAGATGGTTGATAATTTAAGAGGCAATCCCACCTCCTCCCCTCATGCATCCTCCTCACTCACTCTCCATCTTTTAACTATAATTTTTATTTTTATATGGTTTATTTATCTTATTGTTTTAATGCTTTTAACACTGTAAGCCACCAGAAGCCACAGCTTTGAAATGAGATGGGTGGCAAATAATTGTAATAAACGAATAAAAATAGTGCAGCAGAATTGTAGTGGTTTCTACACTCACCTGATCTTGAGCCCAAGAATGGCATATTTCAATATAGCCCCTTAGCTAAACTAGCAAACGATTTTGGATCTCAGGGACCACGTAAGAGAAGGGCTGTTTCTACCCAACGCAATAAAAGTTGTTTCATGGTCCAAAAAAATAGGTGCAGCTCTTAGTTACGAGTCTAAAGAATTGCAACCAGACCAAAATGAGATCTGTTCTTTTATCAAGGTGAAGTTACAACTCCATAATGAACCTTTCAAATAAATTCCCTTTACAGTCATAACTACAAAATCCTATTCCTCCTTCTTTTTAGCCCTCCATATATTTCAGCAACCTTTTAAAGGTAGATTCACACCAAGGCCTTGCTCACCATTAAGATTTGCAGGCGTGATTCTTCTAAAGATGCTCTGACTGCTAGATGGTCATTTACCTAGCACCCAGGAAAGGCCCACCTCTGCTGCTCTTGCCCAATTACGGAATGCATTCCCTGAGGGTTTAGATCTCCACTTCTCTGACTTATGTAAAACCTATCACATCCATTATTCATTTTCTCAATTCTTTGCTTCATTCCGTGAAGTACTGATGCTGTCATGAAACCAAGCTACTGTAAAGGGGAACCCAGAAATATTTGTAGTCAATAAATGACAACTTTTGTATCTCAGTATTAAAATGAGGGTTCTTTGGTGCTCTCTGAGCTTGTTTTATTACTCAAACTGGGTAACATCAATCTGATGTTATACCTAGGTTGGGTCATGAAATGTCTGCAGCAAAACTACCAAGCTCAGAGAGCACCAAGGAGCCCTCAGGTTTTTTATTTATTTTTGTATTTCGTCAAGCATGTATTTGATAATAGATACAAGTGTAAACATAATGATGAATACATGAAATGGATACGAATAAAAGGAAACATTAGGACAGGGACGGTAGGCATGCTGGTGAGCTTAGGCATGCCTCTTAAAGACCTTTTAGGAATGAGGTGAAGTCTACAGTAGACAGCCTAAGGTTAAAGTTTTAGGGGTTTGGGGAAGAAACCACAGAGTCAGGTATGGCATTCCAGGTGTTGACAACTCTGTTACTGAAGTCGTATTTTCTGCAATCTAGTTTGGATCAGTTTATCATGAGTTTGTATCTATTGTGTGCTCTTGTATTGTTTTGGTTGAAGCTGAAGTATTCATTGGCTGGTAGGACATTGTAGCAGATGATTTTATGTACTACGCTTAGGTTTGTAATCCTGCAGAGTGCTTCTGGTCCTTTAATTTGTTCTTGGCCTCATTAACTTTGAGAATGGACTATTCCATCTCCATCAACCTTGAGATTCATATTATTATACTATAATGCTGCAATGAGAGAACTGAGTGACCCTCCAAAGGAAAGGTTGGAGTATAAGCTTATTCCCAGCCTACAAAAATCTTGGAACAAGCAGAGTCAACTCTTCTTCTATGTTATCAACTAAGATTAGCTGGGAATTGCTTTGCCATGATTGTTCCACACCCACTATTCAAGGAAAGAACAATGCAGTTGTGTAAACTCTTTAAAATCTTGTAGTTTCAAAGGAAGAGTTTATGGATTTTATGTTCAGGGAAAGAGCTACCTACCTCCACATAAAGGTCTTGATGTTTGTCCACATATTCAAAAAGAGATTCCAGAGCAGATGTCATTTTCTGATCAAAATAATGTGATTGAGAAATCTAGAAGGTGGGTTTTAAAAAAATGAGAAAAAGAGAGAGAGAGAAAAGAAATTTTAAACTCTTGCAACAGGTTGCCTCACTTGGGATTCTTCCTTTTTAATTGTTCTATATTCTGTCTAAGCTCTAACTTGCAGCTCAGCAGATTTTAGCAAAATCGTGAGGACTCACTAAAGGGGAATCCTTCTGTGAATAATGCCACTAGTCTCATGACAGGAAAAAGCAATACAAAGGAAGTCATTAGCTGTTGATTTTAAAAGCTTACAGGGCTGAATGGTAACACGGAGGAGGTAGGAAACAGAATCTGCAAGAAGACCATCCTGTTTATTGTCTTTACAGATCCTACTCAAAGCCCAGTTCTATTTCTCTCTGGCAGCTGAAGAGTTCATACATAACCTAATCAGGGTATGAACTCTGGGATGACCTGGACTTCTTTTTCACAGATGCCCTGCAAATGTAAATTATTATTCTTTTCTTCCAGGCAGTTCCTCTTTCTCATTTTCTCATTGAAACAGTCTTGTGAGGCTATGAAATAGTAAGAGGCCTAGTTTCTGAATAAAAAAATGCCAATGTATTTGGATTTCTTTTAATGAAAACCAAGTTTGTACAAAGAATTTCAAGTAAATTTTATGTGCTGCCTGATTCCTACTGATAGAAAATTTTGGACTGTTATTAATATTATTTGTTCTTAATATTAGTAAGCATTAGTATTGATAAGCATTATTAAGTTGTTTATTAAATGTATAAAATCATTCACAGCCATCTGGCAGCAGTGTAATTATATAATAAGACATATAAATTAGCATTTATCATAAAGTTGTAAAATATATACTGAACAAATTTTTGCAAAAATCTAAGCATTTTTGCTTCAATAACTCCCTCAGCACAAATCTATGTATATGAAAAGGCAGAATGTACCTATTAAGTTCTATAATAAAATTATGTGTATTTGTGGGAACATTTGGCATTAAACTGGGCAAATGGAGGGAAACTATAGGGGAAGAAAATGAAAGTAAATAGAGGAAACAGAACATTTTTAAGAATATTCCTATTTCCAAGGAGTTCAGGAGGGCGAACAGAATCAGAGAATGACCATGGGTTAAATGATCCTGAAATGGCTAAATCCTGAATTCTTGTGGTGTCTTTTCTGTCGTAATTTTGAACAGTAACTGAATAAGTGGCCACTAAGTAAGGGCTCTACTTTAGTGCACCTACACAAACGTGTAATTTTTCCTCATCAGCTTGAAATAATCCAAAGCAAGGTGAAAGACTCGTCACTGAAAATCACAGACTATAATCAGCCATGCCGGTCTAATGTGAATTAGTAGAAATATCCAACTGAGTCTATGTCTCAGAGAAAGTAATTGGCTGAAAGTCACTCATCCCAGTTTCTATGAGTATTGAAGGCTTCCAGTCCAGCACCTTAACCACTATACCACACTGGCTCTCAGACAGATGTTAGTTAGCTGGAGTTTCACAGACCTGCTTTTAAGGACAGCCTCCCCCCTCCCCCAGATTGTCAATGCATTCTCCTTCAAAGCAGTTCCTGCACATCAGTTGATCAACATAATGAATAAACAAATGAACTGATCATCCTTCAGGGAAGAAAAGTCCTGACAGGCGCCTTGTCTCTCAGATAGATAAGACAGCACAGACTTCCCCTTTCACGATTTTGGGCTTGACTCGCAGAGGTCTTCAAACTTGGCAGCTTTAAGATTTGTGGACTTCAACTCCCAGAATTCTCCAGCCAGCTATGCTGGCTGGAGAATTCTGGGAGTTGAAGTCCACAAGTCTTAAAGCTGCCAAGTTTGAAGACCTCTGGGCTAGAGACTATCCGATTTCTAAACCAGGATTACATGGCTTTAGGGATCTTAAAGCCAACGGCGGCGGCGAGGAGCTGCGGCTGATAGCAGGGTAAAATAAATGAGGTCCTTTAAAATGAAGGACTAAAGGCCGGTCCCTGACTTGCAAACTCCCAGGAAAGGCTGAAACGGCCCAGGCGAGGGAAGCAGCGGCTGCAGCTAAAGGGCCAAGCTCCACCAAAGCCGCTTCGTCTTACTCACCCTGCGGTTCAGGGCTGGTGCTTTCCAGCCCCGGCAGCAGAAGCCACGATTAAGGAAAGCCCTACAAGCTCTAGAGAAGGTGAGCGCTACAGCCATGGCCGATCCAGCCCGGCGGCTGCAAGAAGGCCCAGGCGTGGGAAGGGAAGGAAGGGGCGGGGGGGGGTGTAGAGCGCCGGGTAGGGAAGAGAAGCAAATCCCCTACGGCTCCTCCTTGCTGCCTCCCCTGATGGGAAACTGGGAAGCAGCCGGGATGCCCGGCAAACTTTGCCAACTCGGCAATGAAGGGGCCAAGCAAGGTGGGCACAGGACGCCGACATCTACAAGCCGGCGCCCATCCATCCATCCATCCACCTTTTTTTTTTTTTTTTTTGCCTTCGCCGGTGGGCATTGGCGCCCGGTGGGTCTGCTACTTACCGTGCGTTGTGCCACGCAAGGCGGACCAAACCCCTCGCGAAAGCGGGTAATTTCTTAGTGGAAAGCTCAGAAAGGGCGTGAAGAGAACCCAACGTGGAGCTTAAAGCCTCTTGCTAAGGCCGCCCCTTTGGAATTGCGCGAAGGCCAATCAGCGGCCTTCCGAACGACTCGCCTTGGCCCTATTGGTCGCCCCGCGCGGAGGAACCCAGGAAGTGAAGGGAGGCGTGGATGAAAGGAGGGAGAGCGAAGACCGAAACTGAGATTCAGCCAGCCAAAGGGGGTTGTAATGATAGCTTTGCCTCTTTCAAAGCGAGGCACTCTTTTGAAGGGAAGGGAGCGGGGGTCACCTAGGCTAGCTAGAATCTTCTTATACCACTTGCGGTTGAATAAATAATAGTCCAGAAAAATGTAGAAATTGCCAAAAGCGTTTCAATCCTATAATTGGTTTAAGCTTACTTTATAAGGTTTTAATTATTGTTACGAAGGAGGAGAAAGATGCCAAACTCTATCCGAGAAAAAAAAAAAACCACACAGGTTCATGCTAAAAAAAAGAAGCATCAGCTTTATAAATGTGTGTTGCTTCGTGTCCTCTGCCATATTAAAACAGCTACAGAATAGGCTAATTGTTTTGAAAATCAGAGAAAACAAGAGTGAAAAATTAAGACTCGGAATACAGGCTGGGGTTTGCTTGATTTTGACCCCCTGGACCTTTTGAAAATTGAAGGGTGTGCCTGTGTTTATGCAAACTTCTCTATGCCTTGTTCCTTCACTGTGTTTCAACATTTAATGCCATATCTTAACCGTTGTATGTGTTATTTAAAGCATGGGGTTTTAGGGAGGGTCACAACTCCCTAGAGCAGGGGTGTCAAACTCAATTTCATTGAGGGCCACATCAGGGTTGTGTTTGACCTGTAGGTGGGTGGGGGTAGCCAGTTCGATGTCACTCCTGTCGGGGCATCTGTGATGGCCTGAGTGCTCTGCCAGTGAAAACAGGCTCCCGAGCTCCGTTTTTGGCTGCCACTGCCTCTTGCAACCCTCTGCTAGTGAACGGTTCCAGAGGGCCCTTCCAGAATGGCCCCGCAGGCCAGATCTAAGTATCTAGCAGGCCGGATCCAGCCCCCGGGCATTGAGTTTGACACCCCTGCCCTAAAGAGTTGCCAGATGCTTCAGAAAAGGATCATAAAATGTATGCAAGTTTTGACAGTGCTCTTCCTTTCACAAAGTGAAGTATCTCAGGCAAAGCAGGAAGCAAATCCAGAGTCAGTTTTGAGAATGCTTCCATTTTAATGATTGTCCAGCCACAACAGGAGCACCGTCAGAACGCCTCCAGCTTGCAATATAAGGTTTGGTCTTGCTCAGGTAAAGCAGGGGAAGTGGAAGATGATGCTCAGAATACATCAAAACTGATAAAATGTCTAAACAGACTCCGACTTTATCTGGGCAAACCTGAGAGCAAAGCCCCAAGTGAATTTTGGGAGAGATGACTAAACCTGCTGGATCTAGCCATCTCTCAAAACTATCTGCCAATCACATCAATTTTATTTATTATTATGCTTTTGGCTAATTTACTTATTTAACTTTACTCTTGCAAATTATTTTAACAGATTGCAATCTCCCCATGTTAGAAATAAAAATATCAGTAATAGAAATAGCCTGGAACAACGATTTAGCTGCTTATATCATTGTGAGAATGGAATACATTAGTACAACAATGCAACAGCAGTCTGAAAGGTAAGGGAAAACCATTGCACTATATTTTCCCAGGTTGAGAAAAAAAAAAAAACCTCAGTGGCTGAAATAGCACTAATTGTTACCAACCTTTGATAGGAGACTGCACTAAAAGACCAAGATTTAATACTACAGTAACTATGAATTATTGTGTAGTCAGCTCAATAGCTCTTGTGGTTGACAGTCTTCAATTTCCAGCAATCTCGATCATCTACTCTTTATATAATGGATACACCTCTGCCCAGAATCCTAATAATAAAAAATAATGACTGTAACAGTATAGCATTATTACATTTAATAACATAGATTAATGGGCTTCGCTGTGTTGATGGCCATTTACTTAGGTGGCTTCAGAAGACAATTGGACAACTCATAAAAGATACCTATTAAGGATGACATCTAATCCACCCTTTACCATAGCCAGATTTTAGAATACTAACACTTTACAGAAAAATAGCAACAAAAGAGTATCTAGGGGATATTCTTTTTTTAAAAAGGCACTGAGAAAAGACTAGACATAGTAGATTTTTAACCTGATTTACCAGAATCCCATGTTAATTTTTTTCCTGCTCATTAGTACTGCTTATAATAGGGATGAGGTCACATATTTCGATGACTGAATTTGCACAACATGACTTAGGAGGAGAAGTTTCCAGGATAAGAAAAATCTAATCTGATAGTTTCTTTTCCATTCCCCCCCCCCCTCAAACAATCAGACAATTAGTAATCTATAGTCATGGGAAACAATCAGATCTTGTATCTTAAAAGAAGTATTTGAAACAAAGAAAGGGCTTGTCCATTGTGCTGTGCCATAGTTTGCCTAATATTGTTGACTGGTTGAATTTGTTTATCCACTAAGCCAGAAACTGTGGTTTTCAAATTGCATTAGTGAGGTTTCCATGACCAGTTTAAGATTTTGACATGTGTAAAATGATGTCTGTCTCGGTAGTAATATATTATAATAGGTCATGATTAAAGATCAAAACCAAAACTTCATTGTGTAATAACTAGAAGAGGCCAGAAGGTGGCCTCTTGTATCTGTTTGAAAACTAACTAAAATTTGTGAAAATTTACTCTTTGAACTGAACTGTTTGTATTTATTCCAACAAAAGCCCCTCTTTAAAAATCTATCTCATTAAAACCCATCAGCATCATTCACACAGATTGGTCCTTATGATCCCATCCTTTGAGGCCATAGGAACCGGCCATACCTGTTTTGCCTCTGGAGCAAGCAAAATGAGAAGTGGGTTGATGGAATTGTGAAAGCAGTATAGAAATACATTTCAGCAGTACAGGAAATAGTGTAGAACAGGGGTCCCCAACCCCAGGCTGTGGCCCACTACCGGGCTCTGGCCCCCAACCCCAGCCCACAGAAATGGTAGGTGAGCACCTGCGTTCAACTGCACTTGTATTAGCAGCGGGCGAGCACTCAAAGCTGCATTTGTGAGTGCAGAAGGTGCACATGCCTGCTGCTTGTGCAAGTGGAGCTGCGCACATGTGTGTTTGCTCACTGCTCGCACAGAACCATCCCCTCTCTCTCCCTCCTCCCACCAGTCTGCAAAGCCAGAAAGGTTGAGGAATGCTGATGTAAAATGACTAAATTTTGGCATCCTCTTATACATATTTTTCTGTCTTTCTTTTTTTTTTTTTTAAGCCTTCACATCTCCCCGGGAAAAAAAAGCCAGGTTGAAACCTTTGATTTTCTTTCTTTATTTTTTTAAGTTCGCTCCATCTCTGTTTAGGTTGGGCCGCAAATACTAACTAAACTGTGATTCATCCCATTGAATACAATGTGTTAAGGATATTGTTGTTGTGTAACAACTAGCAGAGTAAAGTGCACAGAGAAACGTTGCCGAGAGCAATGAGATAAGAGACACGTGCAAACTGGTGTTATCAAAAGTTTTCTTTATAGTGGAAAATAAAAATCTCGTAGTCTTCTAAACAGTCCAAGTCTTTACCAGTTAAATCCAAAAAACTTTTTACCAAACAAACAGTAGTTGGTTCACTCTGGTTCACAAACCCCGGATGGTAGCAGATCCACCCACACACGCACGCGATGATAGCAGCTTATCATCAACTGAATACATTACAGTACCCTTCTTAAATACATTGTTAAATTACAACTAATTATAGCATGACTCAGCATTACAGCATGATGCAGCATTAAAACTTAAAGTCACAGAACACATATATTGCCTGGACAATCTGTTAGGTCCAAATCATATCCTAACACAATGATACTTAATTCTGAGTAATTGCATACAGTTAGTCTTAGACCTATGATTCATTTAGCGCTGTTTTGAAGTTACAATGGTGCTGAAAAAAGCAACTGACAACTAGTCCTTGTACTTACAACCATCACAGGTCCATGATCACAATTCATGCCAACTGTCATGTATTTTCAGTATCCTGGGCTCATGTGATTGCCATTTTTGACCCTCCCACCTGTCTTCTGACCCACAAAGTTAATGGGGAAAGCCATATTTGCTTAATGACCACAGGAAAAAGGTCATATAATCAGGCACAGCTCTGATTCAACAACCCACCCGGATGTCATCAAATATGCTCTGCGCATGCAAACCAGTAGCAAAGGTAAGTGAAACCTACCACTGGTCCAGATATGTTACCCATAATAAAGAAGCCTAGAAAATGCTGCAGGGAGTTATAGAGAAATCTTCCAAGCTGATATTCAGAGTGCGAACCAGAGTTTTAAAAGTGGATTATTTTGTGGAAACCTAAATAATTGAAAGGTCACTTTGTTACTGCAGTGAAGATGTCCCTTGATACCATCACCACTCGGCCTTCAGTAATCTGTTCCCATTCAGCTCACTTGCTAAACTAAACATTATGCTTTTCCAAACCTAAAGATCACATTTATCCCCTACTCCAAAGTTATTCAAGTGTGTGTTTTATATTGACTTTAGAGGTTACCTTGCACACATTGATTTGAATGTTCAGTTAAAGTACACATTTGAAAATTCTCCAACTTCTGAACTCAACAATTAAGAAGATGCCTAGGTTTATTACAATTTCAATTATTTTTTAGAAGGCTCTACAGAAACATGCAACGTTTAGGAATGCTACTACCCCTGTAAGTATTAATAGCTATAAATGCTTGATTTGTGATTATGAGACAGACTTCCTAGAAAATGGCTCTTGCTTCTTATTCAGGAAGAAGGCAGATTAGCATAATAAAGATAGAGCTTATAGTACACAGGTGGTATGTTCAAGCAGTTTCCAAGCCTTATGATGTTTCAGTTTGGCTGTGAGAAATCAGAAATATTTAGATGGTAAAATGCATCAAAAACTGCCTCCCAGTGCATTTGTAAAAGTTGTATGTATTTCCTCTAGGTGTAAAAAAAAGTTAATTTATTCCAAATACAAGTTAAGGGAAAGACCAAATTTTCAAAGACCCTAATTCAGGAGTCTCCAAACTTGGCAACTTTAAGACTTGTAGACTTCAACTCCCAGAATTCCTCAGCCAGCTTTGCTTTGCTGGCTGAGGAATTCTGGGAGTTGAAGTCCACAAGTCTTAAAGTTGCCAAGTTTGAAGAGCCCTGTTCTAATACATAGCATTTTGAACAGTTAGATCAACTGACCCGTATGCTCATTCCAAATGCCACCTGCCTTGTTGCATGAGCGAATCATTATATTTCAGGAAAAGGCCAGTTTTTAGAGAGTGCTCCCCCAAAAGGCCATTCATTTGTAAATTTCTGATAATCTCAATTTCATTAAGTTGTTGGTTGTTGACCGTGCATCACAACACAGTCAGAAAACAGATGGAGAATAGATATTTTTAATTTGCATGACAAATTTCTGTTTTACCGTCATGTCAGCTGTCATTTCGGCCATGCGGATGTGCCAAGCAGCAAAATTCAAGAGCAAGCTAATATAAAAGAATACTTCTTTGATGAGAAAGACAAAGACAGATTTGAAGAATGGCATCCAAAAGCTACATGTCTCCTAGATTCATGTTGAACTAGACCATAAAGTGGTTTGGTTTTGGCTTAGTTTGCTATATAAACCCAGTAACCGTGGCATATTCAAGAAATCATGAATTCAGTATGCATTGTTTAATGAATTCAGCTACTATCTGGGGTAAGGAAAAATTATATAGGGTGTGTAAAAGTAGGTATTGCTTCAAACATTGAATTACCACCAGGAGGCAGTATATATACACTGTGTAAAAATAGAGAAGGGATGGCAGTCATGTAAATTTTCCCACTTGAGGGGACACAGCATCTGTATATCTCCCTTTCTCTTACCTGTAAGAGAAGGTAGACTGCATATATCATTCGATAGATTATACCATTTGATAGATTCAGATACAGTAGTGAAAAATGATTTGCGTAGTATCTAGCATTTTGGCTGAAAGAATATTGTGAACATATTACAAGAGTTCATTTGCATGGTGAATGTGAAGGGATAATGAATATGGACAGTGTTCAATACATTTCTCAAGAATGCCTATGAGTCTAAGACCAGTTTAATTGCTGTAGATTAGCTGTGGGCAATCTACAGCAGTGTAGTTATTGAGGCATCAGACTAGGAATTGAAAGACCTTGGGTTGTAGTCCTGCCTTAGGTAAAAAGGACTGGGGTGACCTTGGGCAAGTCATTTCCTTTCAGCCCTAGGAAGGAAGCAATGGCAAATCACTTCTGAAAACCTTGTCAAGAAAACTTCAGGGATTTGTAGAGGCAGACTCGGAAAATTGGACACAACTTATGGAAGGAAAAACAATAGTAGAGTTAGGCAAATTTTCAAATCATTCTTTTCAAAGATGAATCAGTCGCATCTCTATGACTGATTGCAGATTAATCGACTAGCCAATCCAACTGAGTAGTTGGTTTGAATCAGATACCTCTGAATTGATTCGAATGCATCTGCACATGCAAAGAAGCAGCTTTCCTGAATCGATTTGGAAATCTGAATTGAACCAACGCAATTCAACAATTCAGTTTTAAGTCCAAGATGAATTGCTTTTCTGAATCACATCAACAATGGGATTTTGTGTAATACAACTAGCCTATGGCTCTCTGGCTAAGGTCTTGTGATCCTCAATCCAAATTTCAGAAGTTCAAACTCCTGTCAAGAGTGATTTGTCTGTCCTGACAATCCACTAAGTAGGCAGGAAGCAGGAGAAAGTGGCGGGAGAGGGAAGGGAGGAAATCAGAAAGTGAAAAGAAAAAAAAAAGGGAAGAAAATCTTGATCAGCACATGACACATGTATGCCCATTCTGATATAGCTAAAGTTTCGTAAAAGAACTCCCCCTCCCCCAGGTATACGTTCTTGAGTTTATCTGCATTGATTTTACATTTGCATTTTTATTTTATCCCCCCCCCCAACCTTAAAGTACTATTCTGTTAAGGAGTATGATGCTGAGTAAGCATGCTGACTGCAAATGAAAACAAGGAATGAAAGGGGGTGAAGAGGTTAGTAAAAGACCCTACCCATGGGGAAGGGAATAGAGAAGAGTCATTTATAGTACTGTTTCAGCCTTTAGGGCATATGGAGGGTGAATAGTGGAGCTTTTGTGCTTTCTTTCTCCTGCCAAAAGAAAGATTTTAAGTCTTTTGCCTCATCCATAAAATTTTTTTTTACTCTTTAGGTTTCATCCCCCTGCCTCTCTCCCCCCCCCCCCCCCAATAATTCTTAAACATAAGGGACTGTTGTGGAATACTTAAGTGCACAAAATAGATTTTAGCAAATTCCATTCCTGTAGCAAGGGAATTCTAATACAAGCAGACCTGTCTGCATTCAGAAAAGCCTGTAAAAGCCTTTAAAAATGTGTTTTGTTTTAGTTTGTGCTTAGTTTATGCTATATAAATAAAGTGCTTGGATCTGCTTGATCTATTTGGGGGTTTCCAAGTTTGTGATGGGAAGGGGGATTTTCAGCTATGTGAGTGGGCTTCTATTGTTTGTCTTTAAAATGCTCTATTTTTCCCCACATTCTTTTTCTCTTTGTTTCTCTTTTGCTCTTGATGCCCACTACCCCAAGTGAAAGGTCTGCCAGATCTGATCTGCAAAAATTCAGCAGCAAAAAGTGAGTGTTTTCTGTTTTATTGCCATCTCTAGTCGTGATTGGATTTTAATAGTCCTGGCCTTGGTCAGCCGTCTTCCTGGAGGAAACTCCATCCAAATGATGGTTCAGCATTTGAATGATGAGACGGATCAATAATTTTCCTTCAAGGCAGTAAGCTGAAATAGCTTCCCAAGAGTGATTTTAGTATTTGGAGTTTCTTCACACTCTTCTATTTACTGCCCCATTAATTTCAATTGACAAAAAAGTAAGGGAGGGGAAAAAATGCATCAAGATCGGATGTAACCTAAGGACAAGGCCCCGTCCTCACAATCTGATCTGTTCATCTCTGCTAAAGCACATTCATTTTACCTGCCATTATTGAGTTCTGTTTGATTTAGCCTCTGGTCCTTTTCCTGTTTACCTTCTCCAAAGCTAAGAAAGGCCTGGGAAAAAAATCTATTTTAACTCACTCCTGGCAATAAGCAGAAACGGCCTCTTACGGATGACAATTTCCCCAATAGCTTGAATAAGTTAGTCCAGAGTGAGAAGAAAAATGTACTATTAAAAGGAGAGGGCGGTGAGCTTTTAACTTTACACCTCACTTTGTGAGTCTCATCAGTAGGGCTACAAGTAGTCCTCAATGTACAACCCTTTGTTTAGTGACCGTTCGAAGTTACAACAGCACTGAAAAAAGTAACTTATGGCCGCTTTTTCACACTTCTGACTCTTGCAGCATCCCCAGGGTCACATGACAGATATTTGGCAACTGGCATGTATTTAGGATGGTTGCAGTATCCCGGGTCATGTGGTCACCTTTGGCGAGCTTCTGACAAGCAAAGTCAGTGGGGAAGCCAAATTCACCAGTTAACAGCTGTATATACTAACTCAGTGATGGCTAACCTTTTTGCCATTGCATGCCAAAACCGGGGGGGGGGGGGAGGGGAGGGCCAGGAGTCGTGCGCGTGTGTGTCCACACCCATAATTCAATGCACCCCCACACACACATGTGCATGCAACCCTTCCATGCTCCCCCTGTTCTTGGCATAGTGGGCCTGGAAGGCCCATTTTATTCTCCCCAAGCTCCAGAGGCTTTCTAGGAGCCTAGGGAGGGTGAAAACGGCCTTCCTCATCCCTCTCCCGGAGGCTCTCTGGAGGCCGGAACCAGCCTGTTTTCTGACTTCCGGTGGGCCTGGAAGGGCCGAAAATTAGCTGGCTGGCGCATGCATGTGCACTGGAGCTGAGCTAGGGCAACGCTTGTGTGCCCACAGATAATGGCTCCACGTGCCACCTGTGGCACGCGTGCCATAGGTTCGCCATCATGGTACTAACTTAACAACTGCACCGGTTCACATAACAACGGTGGCAAGAAAGATGATAAAATGGAGCAAAATTTACTTGATTGCTTAGCAATGGACATGTTAGATTCAGTCATGGTCATAAGTTGAGGATCGTCTGGACTGTATTTGGGCTGTGGGAATCCTGATGAACACCAGATAACAGAAAAGTAAAATTAGTGAGCCAGAGGTGAAATGTAAAATGTGTTACTACCAGTTCTGTGGGCGTGGCTTGGTGGTGGTGAGGTAATGTGACTGGGTGGGCGTGGCCAACTCTTTTTTTTTTAAACTTTACAAAGCATTTTTTCTAATGCTTTGAAAAGCCTCTGCCGATCAGGCAACTCAGCTGGGATCATCAGAGAGGCTTTTTTAAAAATACCTTTCTGCCGATTAGGCAATTCAGCTCGTCAGAGACTTTTCAAAGCATTTTTTAAACCTTCTCTTCAGCCAAGAGGTTGCAGAAAAAAATGCTTTGAAAAGCCTCTGAGGATCCCAGCTGAGCTGCACGATCATCAGAGGCTTTTTTTTTTACTTTTAAAAGCATTTTTTCATCGGAAGAGGTTGTAGAAAAAATGCTTTTAAAAGTTAAAAAAAAAAGCCTCTGATGATCGTGCGGCTCAGCTGGGCATGACGGGGGTCGCAGGGATTTTTGCTACCGGTTCTCCGAACCACCCGCTGCCATCGCTACCGGATCGGGTGATCCGGTCCGAACAGGGAGCATTTCACCCCTGTAGTGAGCCCATAAAGAGAGTAGGTTAAAAAGAAATAGGAAGACTCACAGAGGCATACTGTGAAAATGGAGAACTGTGACTCCAGATATTAGGGTGGACAATCTATGGCCCCAATGTGGCCCCCAGTTGATCTTATACAAGTAGTTGTTATACTATATATAGCGTACATTTGTATGTGCATATGTGCACCTTCGAGTTAGTCTTTCCTCCTGGGAACTGCCTGGACTAGTCCCTGCAATTTTCTTGGCAAGATTGCAGAAGTACTTTACTGTTGGCAACCTTATTCATAGAGCTGAGAGAGTGACTGGCCCAAAGTCATCCTGCTAGCTTTGTTCCTAAGGGGAGATTACAACTCACGATCTCTGAGTTTCTACCTGGTGTTTTAACCACTACACGATGCTAGATTTCTACATGTAGTAACAGCTATTGTCTGAAGACGAACCAATTTAACTCATTTGTTGTATATCTGATTTGCTAGTCGCATTGTTCTGGGGGTATTCAAATAAATTCTAGCAATTTTGTGCCTGTTTTGTGAAGATCATTTCAATTTTTATGTTACGTTTTTACCAAACTAAGGGCTGGTTGGCGTGTCTTTGAAAGTAACCTAAAAGCAGATATAAACAAGAATAATAAATTATGCAACTTATTACAGTTATTTATTTGAATTTCCCATATATCGCTCAAATAAAAAAGCTGTGGCTAAAGATAATATTCCCCCTCCCCCTCAAAAGATACAGACAAGTGACGCCGTGCAAATTAAGGATGCTTTGACATAAGTTTTTATTCTTATTATTATAAAACCAGTCTAAGCCTTTCATGCTTCTGAGGTGGGTAAAATGAGGACCCAGATTGTTGGGGGCAATATGTTGACTCTGTAAACTGCTTAGAGAGAGCTGTAAAGCACTATGGGACAGTATATAAGTCTAAGCGCTATTGCTCTTACAAAGGTTTTTATTATGAAGCCAGTTTTAGAAATATATGACTTTTCAGAGCTACGGAACAACAGCTCCAGGCCACATAAATGGAAGAAGCAACATCTAAAGCAGGGCTGTCCAACCCTGGCAACTTTAAGACTTATAGATTTCAACTCCCAGAATTCCCTAGCCAGCCATTTCCTCATGCTGGCTGGGGAATTCTGGGAGTTGAAGTCCATAAATCTTAAAGTTGCCAAGTTTGGACATCCCTGATCTAAAGTATAGGTTAGTGCTTGAATAATCAGATCAATGCTTGACATGTCATTTAAGGCAAGTCAATTACTGAAAGCAAGATCCTAAAATATGTTCCGGGTTATACGATCTCCCCCGCCCCATTTCCCCAAAACTCCGGTTTGTTAAGCTATTGGTTTTACTGGTCAAGCTACCATGGGCGGAGTGGAGCGAATGCTTTACATTGATATAGGATCCAGCGAGAAGAACGTCAGCTCGCCATACAAAAGGCAGAGAAGCGATCCTGCTTCTTGTAGGTACATCGGGTTGTGTATTTAACGAAATCGAGGCATATTGGCCGCTAATTTAAAGGGAAGCCGTCCGCCCTACCGGAGGCTCAGGTCGGAAGCGTCTCTTTAAAGGTGTCGCTCAGCCGGTCTGAATTTCCAGAGGCAGACCTGCCTTCCTTTCTCTCTCCCCCCCCCCCCCCCCCCACCTCCCCGGCACGTGAAAACTTTGTCGGGCGAGAGGAGCCGCCGAAGAGAAACTGTCCGAGAGCCGCAGCAGACAAAAGAAGAAGGAGGAGGAACGACGTGGCTGGAGCTGGAGGAGAAGGCTGCGCTTTCCCCGAGCCCCCCCAAATCCCCACCGCGGCGGCTCGCCGGCACTGCGCGTCGTGGGCGACTGGAGCCGCAGGGAGTGGAACCTCGGGGGTTGGCGGCGGACAGGCGGCCGCTCGTCCGGGAAATGTACGAGCGTCTGCCGTCCGCGGCTCCGGCTCTCGCACCTTTGAACGTCGGTTTGCAGGGAGCCGGGCTGCACGACTTCGCCTTTTGCTCCGCGTGATCCGGAGAACTCGGAATCCAACCGAGGTGGGCTGATGGATGCCGGCTGCTGCTGCCGCCGCCGCCGGTGCCGAGGCGCGGGTTAAAGCGGGGAAGCTCAGCGGGCAGGCGACCGTCGGTGCGAAGGATGCCCGGGTTGAAGCGGCTGCTGAGAGCCAGGCTGGGCTGCCGCCGATGCTCCGCCGCGCAGTGCCTCTTCTGGGCAGCGTGCTGGGCGGTAGGGGGCGGCCTCTTCGCCTTCTTCTTCCTGGCGCACGGGGGCGTCTTCTCGGGCCGATGCACGGACGAGCAGAGTCGCCGGATCCTGGCCAAGCTGGTAGGTGGAAGCAGCGGGGATGGTGGGTGCAGGACCTGGGATCAGGCCTCTGGAGCAGCCCTCCCCCCCCCCCCAAATGGGGCCGGTGACCTTTAAGGGCTGTCCTGGCAAAGGACGCTTCCCAGATCCAATTATCTCCACCTGTTCAGGGCCACCGAGATGCGCCCAGCGACTTGCACTTGCAATGGGTCCGTCGCTGTCCTTTCTTCCAGAGTTCGGTGAGGAAATTACTCACCGGGTGGGAGAATCGTTTTCTGTGACCGTAACTCTGACCTTTGCATCTTCCAGATGAAGAGCCGGAGCTTGCTTTCTTGCGGATGTTTCGATTCCGTAACTGGGGAACATCATCAGTGCTAGTCTTCCAGATACGTTGTGTCACAGTTACTAGAGTTGCAATCCAGAAAGACACATCTGGACCTAGCTGAGAAAGATGTTCTTAAAGCAGGGGTGAAATTCAGCAGGTTCTGGAGAACTGGTAGCAAAAATTTTGAGCAGTTTGGAAAACCGGTAGCGGAAATTTTGAATAGTTTAGAGAACCGGCAAATACCACCTCTGGCTGGCCCCAGAGTGGGGTGGGAATGGAGAATTTGCAATATCCTTCCCCCAAGAGTGGGGAGGGAATGGAGATTTTGCAGTATCCTTCCCCTGCCTTGCACACCAAGCCACGCCCACAGAACCGATAGTTAAAAAAAATGGATTTCACCACCATCTTAAAGCAACAAGATAGAAGTGTGGCATTACCACACTTTTGGATCACCCTCTCCTTATGGATGTGTCTAAAGTGAAGAGGCACAGCCAGGGGTGCCTTTTGTAAATTTCTATACAAGCAGCAACACTTATATAGTAGGAATGCATTGTTAGTGGAATGGCTTGGGATGCTTTCCCCTCTGGGCTAATCCAGATCTAGTCCATTTCAGTCCTCAGAATTTCCAGCCAACACTTCTGAAGAGTAACAAACCGGAAAAGGCTGGAATATAACTGGAAAACTCTGGACTGAAGTTTCCATTCAACCACGCAGTTCATTCACTAATAAAGGAGAATATTTGTAGCTCAGAGTTGACATGAGAGGTCCTTGGTGTTCTCTGAGGTTGCTTGCTTTCTTGCAGATGTTTCATTACCCAAACTAAGTAGCATCATCAGTGCTTGCAAGGAGTGTAGTTTGCTGGGAGTTCATATTCTGGTGGCCCCCAATGACAGGGCAAACCACCAGAATATAAGCTGACAGCAAACTACACTCCTTACTAGCACTGATGATGTTACCTAGTTTGGATAATGAAATGTCTTGAAGAAATCAAGCAAGCTCAGAAGCACCAAGGACCTTCCTTCAGTTCATTCACTCCATAGCCATCCTTAATTCTGAACCCACTTTACTGGGTTGATGCAAAATTGAAATAGAGAAATGGCTTGACAGTCATATACTCTTCCATGACAATGAGACATGAGAAAAATGATAGTGTGTTAAATAAATGGCATATGTTGCACGAATTGAGTGCTGCATAGCCTAAGTTATGGGTGTCCAATCTTGGCAACTTTAAGACTTGTGGACTTCAGCTCCCAGAATTCCCCATCTTGGCTGGGCATTTTGGGAGTTGTAGTTCACACATCTGGCTGGGGAATTCTGTGAGCTGAAGTCCACAAGTCTTAAAGTTGCCAAGGCTGGACACCCCAGTCTAACTGACTGTTCTAGGATAAGGATATTTAGGATATCTGAATAGGATAAGGTATGCAACATGGCAAGAATGGGGTGGGGCTCGTGTGGAAAACTCCACCCTCTCCATGGAAAACTCTGACCAAGTGCTCTTAACTCTTAAGAGGTAGGATGTTAATCCTACAGTTAAGAAAAGTTCTGGGTAGAAATGTATATTCATCAGAATTGCAAGAGAAATGAAGATGACAGAATTATCAGGGATGGCAAAATTAACTTGTTTGTTTAGAGAAGGGTTGAAGCCATTTGCGTAAAAAAGAAAAATTGAACTTGTGTTCTATGGTTCTTATGATTAGACAGGGTAGATTATAGAAAGAAAAGCAATATGAACTAACTTTAGTGAGAGAGCTTAACATATATTTGTACTTACAACTGATGTGTAGAATATTGGAAGCCTTCTTTATATATTTTTTCTACAGTATCTTTTCTTGCACTTTCTGCTTTCTCTTTGCTTGCTTTTTCTTTTTTCTTCCTTATTTTATATTAGTTTGCCTTAGTTTTTATCTTTTTGTTCAAAAGTTTCAATAAAAATTATGTTGAAAGCAACTGCATTATTAGTGACCAGAAACTCATTATGGACTTTTTGCTTAAGCGTTGTTTATAGAAACAAGGAAATTATTATGTAACCTTAGAGGGCAAAATATAATTATAACTGCTGCTAAGAAGATTGGAAGCCACTCTTTCTTACTGTTTTTTCTTTTCTCTATTTCTTTTGCTTTATTTCTTTTTCACATTCTTTTCCTTATTCTTCTCTTCAGTTCAAAATTTGTTTTGTTTTTGTTCTGTTGGAGAATAGACATTTCTTTAAGTTATATTGAGAACTGTATTAGAGGGGAGCCTATACATTTGATAATGAGATAAAATATTGATAATAACTCAGCAAGATAGATAATCCTTAATGACTGATCGCATTCAGTTATCACGGTCCTCCAAAGAAGGTACTTATGACGATCTGGTTACAAAGTTATTGTGATGGCTACACATCTTCATGGTCATATGATTGCATTGTGGGTGCTTGGTAACTGGCTTGCATTTATGGCTGTGTGAAGCAACCCATGGTGACATGACCACAATTTTCAGCATTTTTTGCTAGTTTCCAGCATTTATTTCTGGTTTCTGGCAAAATCATCCATTGCGTATAATGCAGGGGTGAAATCCAGCAGATTCTGGAGAAACAGTAGCGGAAATTTTGAATAGTTCGGAGAACTGGCAAATACCACCTCTGGTTGGTCCCAGAATGTAGTGGGAATGGAGATTTTGCAATATCCTTTCCCCGGGAGTGGGGTGGAAATGGAGATTTTGCAGTATTCTTCCCCTGCCATGCCCACCAAGCCACACCAAGCCCACCAAGCCGTGCCCACAGAACCAGTAGTAAAAAAATTGAATTTCACCACTGGTATAATGGATTTGTTTAACAATCATTGTGTTCACTTAATGACTGCAACATTCTTTAATGGCCATGGCATTCGCTTAATGACCGTCACGATAAAGGTTGTAAAATCAGGTGCAGTCGTATGATGACTTGCTTAACAACTGCCACAACCTATGACCATAATTACATAATCGAGCGCTTCCTTTAATCATTTAATAATTTTAAAATCCAGACCTTGTGCATTGGCTCTCTCACTACTTCAAACCCATCTCTGTGACCAGTGAAAGAGCTGAAACCTTGTTCATTGCTTCCTTTTTCTTAAAAAGCCAGAGAGACATGTGCTGCCAGAAAGAAGGCATGTGCTACTTAATAAAAAAAAAAGTACAACAGGTTCCAATACATGGCTTTCTACTATCTGCTTTCTCTGCTTTATGGTATGCAGGTCCTTCCCCTCCACTCCAGTCTGCCAAATGTAACTGATTACTTTTTCACAATGCTAAATGGTGACCCAAATACGATCAGGAATGAATCTTTTGAGCAGAGGCTGGCTAAGAACTCCCAAATGCTTGATGCTCTGAATAGGAGGCTTGTGAATATATTGCCATGAAAGGAGACGAGGACTGTAGTCCATGCTGATGAAGTTTTGCCTGGATTTTGAAAGGAAAAGGGGAGAGGAAGGAAAGGAGTCAGGCTGCTGATTAAGGGAAACAGTCTCTTGCCTGAAAAGCCTTTGCCACTACGATGGCATTTTTAGCCTTCTAGGCAACCATTAAGTGTCAATTAAACAAGACAGAGTACTCAGCTGATGGATCTCATTGATAAAACTTACTCAAAACAGACAAGAATTTACATTTCCTAATGGGGTGTAAAATCAACGTTGGATGTAGATAAAAGGATGACTTTCAGTGCATTTATTTTCCTTTTTTTTTTTGAACTGTAATCTATTTCATAAGATGTATCTGATTTGTTGCAATAGAGTAATTTGACAACTGTGGAGATAGATTTTAGGAATGAGTTCCATTTCTTCGTTGTGATAAAAGAAGATTATTCTGTATTATCTATAATACAATCATGATATAATATATGGCAACATAGCGATAAAGTCAAAAAGTTATTCCATTATTTCTGTTTGTTTCCACAGTGAATTATTTTCTTCCTAAACAGGATGTTTAGGACATTAAAGTGAATGTTAAATTGAATTTGCTCGATCGGTTATAACCATAATTTATTAAACTCGTATGCCACCTGACTCTCAATGATTCTGGATAGCTCACAACAATCAAAGAAATTACAATAAAATCAATGAAAGATGGGAAGCTTGACAGTCCAGATGGAATGGAGGGAGGGGCTCACTCTCCCTTGCCGGAGGCCCTGGTGAAAAGCCAGGTCTTCACAGATCTTTTAAGCAACAGTAGATTTTGGGAGGGGTCCTCTAGATCTGGGGGAAAGCTCATTCCAGGGGTACTCATTGCTAAGGAGAAGGTGCACTTTGGGATCCTGAGAGATTACATTGTTTAATCAAAGGAACCCAGAGTGCACTAAGGACCAAATTGGAAAGGCAGATGTTATGGGAGACGGGTGGTCCCTCAAGTAACCAGGCTATATATCATGCACCTTTGCCACTGTAAACACTTTAATAAGCAAATGTTATCTGCTATGTTTCACAATTGTTCCATTACACATTCCCTGAAAATAAAAATATGTTAAGGTCATGTGTTGTTGTTCGTCTGAGGTTGTGGTGAGTAAAATGAGGAGCTAGATTGTTGGGGGCAATATGGTGACTCTATAAACCGCTTAGAGAGGGCTATAAAGCACGGTGAAGCAGTATATAAATCTAAGTGCTTTTGCTCTTTATCTAATTTTAAGAACTGCAAGGGTGTTAAGGTGTAAAGTGAGATGAAGCTCTGTTTCTTGTTTTCTTCATCAAACAGAAAAGTAACTTTAAGAGATATAATTCTATTATGATAACTACCAATTGATGACTATAAATGTCCTTTGCATGATACATAACAAACTATGGCAAATAATATGCTGTGGCAGCAGCTTTGCTGATTTGGTGGAAATGGAACAATATTGATGATGTTACTTAGTTGGCTAAGGAAACATTTGCTAGAAAACAATCTAAAGCACCAAAGACCCCCAGTTCAACTCTGAATTATAAATATTCTCTTCTATTGGCAACAATACTGCATATTTTTCTTCTGACAGGCAGCTGGGAAATTTTGATCGTTCTGAGATACTGTATGGAATATTTGCCATTTCCCACAGAGCTGCATTATTATCCCCAAAGGATTTGGAGCCATTGGGCCTGATTTGAGAATTGCATTTTGCATTCATCCTTGAGCCTGCTTCTGCACTGATTTTAGAAAGAGAAAAGTTATTTACTGCTTATCCACAAGCCAAATAAGACAGTACTCTGCTTGGGTTTAAGCCAGTGGTTTTATTGCCTTTGAAGAAACCAAATTGTCTTATAAGCGAACATTATAATTTTAGCAATTTCTGATTAATCCCTGAAAAGGTTTGCTGATTTTAACTGCTTGTAATTTGAAGTAGTCATTTAAAGTTATTGCATTTGTTTGTTATTTATCTTTAATATCTGAGAAAAAACTATTATGTTGTATTAATAGATGTGTTTGGATTAAGAATCGGGGAATTCACCTTCCGCAAAGTTGAAAAAGTTGTTTTAGAACCTTCTAGTGATTAACTTTTGACTTACTTCAAGTAAGCACTTGGGAGGCTACTAGCAGAGCTCCTACTCATCTAATACTACTTGCATGAATCTTCATGCAAAATCAAGGTTATTATATAGATATAATTTTAAATGCTTGCATGCAAAAAAAACTTGATACAGATGTAATTATGAAACGTTTAAATTTTAGATGTTATAAAAAGTTTTCTTTTTAAGTGTTTTAATATGTACATTATGTTTCTTTATTGCATTATGCTTTATTAAGCCATTTTTTTAAAAAAAAATCTATGTTTATTATATTGTTCATATCCTTTGGATCTGGTTACAGGGTTTCCAGACCTTTCAACTTCTTTGACTCTAGAGAGTTGTGAGGTAGGTGGATTTGTTCTTGGACTAATCTGGGGTCATGTCTTCCAATTTGCAAACTTCGGAAAATATATTTAAATAGGATTTTCCAGCTAAGATGGAGGTACAAAGTTTTCCCCTTGGCTAGGGTGAAAGAACTGAGGAAAGAGTACAACAGACTGATTGATAATTGCATCTGGAAAGGGGCTGGAGAAGTTTGAAAAGTTCTCGCAAGGGTTGTATTTTCCGCAGTCAGCATTTCTGAAGGTGCCTGATGCTCCTTCAGAAATGTTGACTGAAAGGTCAGAGAAAAGCAGGGAGGAAGTTGGTATAAGGTCTCTATCTGACTGTTTTGTTTTTGCCATCTTCTAATCCACATCAACGAGATGTGCCCAGAATAAACTTTTGCAGCTGCACTTTCTCGAACGACTGAATGGATGTGGTTATACAGGCTGCCTATGCCTATCTTAGAAATGGAAGGATGGAAACAATTATGAGTGGAAGAAGGGACTGGCAGGGGAAATCCTCTTTGTTTCTTCCATGCATTTGAAATGACTACATAACTACAGACTTTCAATCTCCTTTTAAGCTTTGAAGTCATGAATTATGGAATATATAAACTGCACAAATATATTTGGCTTCCATTCCCTTTGTTCAGGGATGTGAAGTTAGTTTAATAACGCAGTAAAGAAAGAGGCTGGTGCTGTGATCTAATCTTTTTTTTTTTTTAATCATTGGTTTCTGCATTTATTCGGCTTTGTAACATATAAATAGATCGAATGCCGTGTTTTATATGGAACAAACGCAAATTGTAGTTCACATTCACTTTTTATCATGTGAAATTTGTATTGAATGTAATGAAATAATTAGAGTTGTGTTCCCTGTTTTTTATGACTTCAACTTCATCCCACAGGGTATCATCGCACGATATTAAGTGACCAGTATCCACTCTTCTGGATAGAAGAATGGATTGGATTGCAACGTACCTCTTTGGAGTTAATGGAGACTCAACAATATCTAGAAGGCCACATCTTGCCCATATTTTCATTCATGTCTTACTAATATTTATATATTAATCACTGGTTTTCAACATCATGTACAGAAAAGCCGTACATTTTAACAATTTTAAATAATATAAAAATATGTTTCTGAAGAGGTAGTTTTTAGTTTGTTCTCTCTATGGATTTGAACTCTTAATTACATGGTGATTAGCTAAGAGGCGAGCTCTAAGCTACAGAGGTCTAGAGCTGGGCTTTCATCATGAAACAGAAGCGACAAAAGTTATGATTTACAGTAAAACGGACACGGTTATAATTTACCATGAGAAACAACTTATTATTTACTGTGGGCAAAGCTTGTTATCACAGCACTAGCCTTAAATGAGGCAACCATAGCTTTCTATGTTTATTTCCTCTATAGTAGTTTTCTTGCATATTGCTCAGCCAGTTTTTCAGGGTAGGCAAATAAAAAGGGTTTTTAAAAAGGTCCATTCGGGCCCATCACCTTGTTTGCATTTTTGCTTCCTATAGGATGAAAAATATATTTTCAAGATAAGAATCAATGATTTTCAAAGTGCTTGGAAAATTTTACCTTCCTACCATTAGCCTTTTGTTGTTTGTTTGTTTCCATTTTCTGCAGTGTTTTGACTACGGGACGGGCCTATTGACTGGGGATCTTTGTGAGGACTTATGCGTGGCCCAGACTTTGACCTATAAACGCTGCCTTTATTATGACCAGGGGAAGAAGGTAATCCAAGCTGACTGGAGAGGCCGCCCTGTGATCCTAAAATCAAAAAATGAAATATTTTCTAGCTACCATGGTCTTGGATTTTTGGAAGAAATGGAATCACAGGGAATTCCGGAAACAGAGCTGCTTCTGATGGTTGCTTTGGAAGTCAAGAACACATTGGGTTTGGAACTTCCTAACAAAACTGTAGGACCCTTGTGGAAAAGAAGAGGCCCACATTGGAAAGCACAGCTGGCTAGTTTGTGGTCTTTACTCCAACAGGAAGAGTACATTTATTTTAGTGTTTTGCAAGACATCAGTAAACATGTTCTAAGGGTTATCGGTTCTTGTGGCCACTTTTATGCGGTGGAGTATCTGACAGCCGGACACGCGTGGCACAGTACGCTTTTCTCCGTGGAAGATGCCATTGGTGCTTCCCTCTCTGGGATTAAACACAAGACCAAAGCCATAATCCAAATTGCAATCAGCTTCTTGGATATGGTGAATCATTTTGACAATGACTTTTCTTATCCTCTTCATCTCTGTGATATTAAGCCGGAAAATTTTGCCATCCGGAATGATATGACGGTAAGTTAGGACCCAGCTTTTCGTAACTAAATATAGAATTGATTGTCACAACAAAAGTTGTGAGCACCAGCATGTTGACTTGGGATCTTGGTGAAGACTTATGCGTGGCACAGACTTTGACCTATATTGTGATCAGGGTAATAAGGTCAAATAACAAGGAAATGTCTTGCTCTTTGTTGAGAGCAAGGCAACAGTTTTCTAAATATTGCCAGCATTATATATTGAACCAGACTATGAAAGTATGCTATTTAAAACTCTGCCCTTTACACTTGTGCTGTTCTAATATTCTGCATTTAAGAGTCTCATTTCCTATGTGCTGTTCTACAGTGTCAGCAAGAATTTTCTTGAATATATAAGCTATTTGCAAAAAATACTAATGGCAGGTTGAATAAGTAAAAGCTGTGCAAAAATGTTGATCTACTTCTGTTTCAGATTACAACAGACCAGACTTGGCTTCTACCTGAATACCTGACCACACTTATTCTTCTCTTGTGCTTTCTTCCCCCTCTCCCGCAACACACCAAACATACTCACTTTCAGCATTACATAGTCATCAAAGTTTCTGACTTTGGGTTTCCACCGTATCTATATATATTTCTACTTATATTTTAAAAATGCGTGTGTATTTTGAACAGAAGCTATCACCTTGTGCAAAGGTGATCCTGGTTTGGTTTTATAAGAAATGTTTTTTGGAGTTCCAATATCAGAAGCATGTAATTATGAAAGTGAAAAAAGAGTGAAGGTTCTCACTTGTAGATTCCATCTCCTTGGAGATAGAAATCCCAGTTTCCAACATTTTTCAAAGCTATTATAAATGTATAGCCTGTGGCAATTGGGGAATGTGTGTTATAGTCACATACCTACAGGTGACAGTGGCTGAAGCCTGCATAGTAGGGATGGATAGTGTTCATGTTAATTCCACAAATGGATGAAATCAAAATCAAGAATGGATGAAGGCACTGGTTCTTCTTTCTCCACATTTATCAGTTCTATAACCACACGTTTTTTTACATGCACTGATCCATTTCCACAAATATTAGCCACCTTTCCATTAATTGTACAAAACAGCAAAGTCGTTTCAATTGCTTCCTTTTCTTGTGCTGTTTCCCATTTTACCTTTTTCACGCCCACACAATCAGGCAAATAAACCTACAGTCACATACCCATTAGTTTATCTCCATTCTGACACTTTCTATCAATCAATACATAACCCTTAATACAATTTCCTTTGCCTCATTCCTATACTTTCTTCCATTTTATACATTCATACAGGATTCATACATTAATGTTTAATCCACATCTCCTCTTTTGGTCAGCATACCAGGAAAGGGGTAAATGAAATACCAGGAAGCAGGGAAATTCAGCAGAGTTGGGTATTTGCTGAGGGCCACTCTGGAGGCAAAACCAGGAGGCTGCCCTCCTGTGCCAGAGATGAGTGGGAGAGATTTATTTTCTGTTGCATTTCCTGACAGTCTTGAAATACACTGGGCAGTTTTCAAGAAAGCATGTTATTGATTTAACCCATCGTGAGCTTTTGGGGAAGGTGGAATAGGTGTTCAACTGAGTTCTGATCGCAGCATTAGTTTTATAAGGACTGAAAGGTCTATAAGAATGCTTTCAACTCATGTTTTCAACTTCAATTAACTTTTAAATTAACTTTATTTTTGTGACGTGAAAGCTAGCATAGCTGCTAACAGAATCAGTATTTATTTAAGTAGCAAAAGCAATAGCATCTAGACTTAAAAACAACTTTGTAGTGCTTTACAGCCCTCTCTAAGCAGTTTACAGACTCAGCATATTGCCCCCAACAATCTGGCTCCTCATTTTACCCACTTCGGAAGAATGGAAGGTTGAGTCAAACTTGAGCTAGTGAGAGTCTTGCAGTACTGCACTCTAACCACTGCGCTCCCATGGCTCAAGTACTTATACCGGTAGTCCTTGACCTATGACTGGTCACTCAATGCCTGTTGAAGTTATCCTTCAAAAGCTACAGATGATCTTTTTGAAGTTATGATGGCCATACAGCAGCCCCTCCCACAGTCACATGATTGCATTTTGGGTATTTGTCAACCAATTGACTTTTATGTCTATTTTCACCATCCCGTAGTCACGTGACTGCTCTTTATGATGCTTTTTTTGCCAATTTCTGGCATTTACTTCTGATAAGGGGTCCTTGGTGCTGTCTGAGCTCGATGTGACTAGGACTGATGATGTTACCTAGTTTGGGTAACAAACTCTGCAAGAAAATCTGCAAGAAAAGCTCAGAGAGCATCAACGATCTCTCATTTCAATCCTGAGGTATATTGTCCTTTATTAATTTACATCCGGTTTCTGGCAAAAATGCCAATTGTGGAAAATTAATCCCCTTAATGACCGTTGGAATAAATGTTGAAAAATCGGCTCAAGCCACATGAGGCTTTGATACCTATCTGCAGCAACTTATGACTGTAATACTGAGCTCAATTACAATTGTAAGTCAAGGATACCTGCATAGAATTCCACGCTGGGAAGTCTGATGCTAAGGTGACTTAAAGGTGTAGGGATAATTCAATTTTCTATTTCTTAGGCCCTAAGACAGTCTGAATTATTAAGTGGTGAACAGATTAATTTTCCTGGATTAATTATACTTATATGTTTACTCAAATTCAGCACAATCATTGCAGAATGTCCTTTTATGCATGCAGGACTCTTTCCAACTGACTGGAAGACATTAGCTCCTGCCACTGTCGGCACTGCTAGCCATTGCTCAACGTCATAGATACACAGTGCTGACTCAGCTGCAATAATGTTGGTATTCATCTCACTTGTTAATCATGCATATCTATCCAAGCAACACACGTGCAGCTGCAATGCAACATGGCATAGTGCCTTTCTTCAAGAGAAGATTGAAGTCCCCCCCCCCAAAGTTCAAAATGATCATACTTCACAGTTCATTGCAAAAATTAGAAAAAGAGGTATCAAGGGCAAGTGCACAAAATGACTGCAGAAAGTGGAAGAAGAGAAAAAAAAAGACAATAAAACTTCAGTTTAACCAGAGTTCCACTTTGCAGACTTCAGATGCAAAGGACAAAATTTCTACTTTACCTCCTGTAAATAATTGACAAGCTTTTGCGTCCAAAGAGGTCTAGAGGAAACACTTGAATTTGTGCTGACTGACAGAATAACTGACATTATTTGTTTATTGAGATCTTCATGTAAATTGATGCAAATGAGGTGATCTGTGTCAGTTGCATAACATAATGCAAATAATGTAGGCCACATTTGTGTAGGCCACAAATAACATACTTTGGGATGTAATGAACATTTAGAAGTGAAAAGACACCACTCACTCAAATTATTCCATTAAACAGAAAAATTATAATTATTCCTACTAGTATTAAAAGTATTTCTAATTCTGCTTAGTAACTGGAATTCTCCGGGCACAGGCAAGTTACGGTGCTAGTTAAAACATTAAATGATTCTGTGCATATAATCCAAGCAAAATAATACTGTAGTGTAATCACAAAATACATTTAATGGATAGTGCAGCAGACCAAAAATGCCGTTCTCTTAAAATTAAAAGTTATAGAAATGTCAGAGAGAACAGGAATGTCTTTGACTCACTGGGAGGTGGGCGGCATTCATATCAATTTAATTTATTGTTGTTGCTGTTGTTATTAATTGCTTGGTGTCAAAAAGATACTGGGGCAGAGGATGAAATAACAGATATTTTTTTTTAAAAAAACAATCCCTGTGCTGGCATTTGGAATAGGGAAGAGAAAATAAGTCATTTTCAGATTTTTTTTTTTTTAAAAAGTAGGAAAATGCATGGGATTTGACCGGGGAAGAGGAATCTGAGAAACAAATGACAATCTGCCTGGCATTTTGAATAGTCAGCCTAGAATGTGTTTCAAATTCCTATTCATGTTTTTGTTCAGGGCTTCTTGTAATTTTGTTCCAAACGCTGCCCTTAGAGGACTCTCTGACCAATCTGCCAGTTTTGCTAATACAAATTAATGAAGTGGCCAGCACATGATACCAAGAGAGAAAGGTTATTTTACTAATGCTGCATATAATTGCTTTTTGAATACGAAAGAAATCTCTATGAAGCTTCTGAGTTATAGCTTAGCCTTCTCATAATATTTGGGCCACAATCTAAATGTGGCTTGCTTACTTGCTTGCATTCCAATAAATATAATGAAACAAGGCAATGAACCGGAAAAGTTTTCCATTAGAAGTTCTTAATGAAACTCAAAAGAAGTTGCAAACATAAGAAGAGATGTCAAGAATTACCAATGTTCTTGATAGCGCCTGCATTAACCTGTGGAAAGCCCAGGGCTGTTTTCAAAGAATAGAATAGAATTATTTTATTGGCCAAGTTGATTGGACACACAAGTAATTTGTCTTTGGTGTATATGCTCTCAGTATACATAAGGAGAATAAAATAGATTCAAAGAATGGAAGGGAGTGGGAATGTGTTGGAATTCAGGAAAATTAGAAGGAAGTTTCAAATTCAAAAATCTCACCCTGTCACTCGGGCTAATGGGATTTTAGATGTGTTTTTTTCATCTGCTGTCTTTCTTTTTCATTTTTGACATGGATCATTGAAAGACAAAAATTCACAGAGTATGTCATTTAAAAATAAATACGAATCAGCTCTGGAATTATTTTTAATCACACAGAGGGCTGGAAATGATTGAAATGCAATAAATAAATCTGGGAAACCAGCAATATTTGGAACAGCCTCAGTCAGCTCCATTGCTATTTTTAAAACTCTCCTCGGCCTTGTTCAGACAACATGCTTAACCGGATCAGTGGAGAAAGTTGCTGAAACTTCCAGAAGAGGTGAAATGATCTCACCAACTAATTTCTAGGGCAATAGTTTGCAAACTTTGTATTTGCATGACTCTCTGAAATGATAAATGTGTTTGTGTGACCTCTCCTGCCATGGCTAAAACTCATTATTTCGTTGGTGTTAGCATTAGCAATAGCACTTAGACTTATATATTGCTTCACAGTGCTTTATCGCCCTATCTAAGCGGTTTACAGAGTCAGCATATTGCCCCCAACAATCTGGGTTCTCATTTTACCGACCTTGGAAGGATGGAAGGTTGAGTCAACCTTGAGCCTGGTGAGACCCACACTGCCAAACTGCTGGCAGCCGGTGATCAGCAGAAGTAGCTTGCAGTACTGCACTCTAACCACTGTGCCACTGCAGCTCTTAAGGAATGAGCAAGTCTTTTTTGGGAGGAAAAAAAAAAGACTAACAAAAGACTGACATGGCTGTCCTGGGTCATGTGCTGCCAATGAATTATACCAAGAAAAGGGACATCTTGGGAGCAGGACTTTTAGGTACAAGCTTCTCCTGGAAATCTGCTGGTTTTAGCTGTGGCAGAGCTGAGCCTTATGCTACAAGACCTTCTCAACTGACGTTGGTTTATAAATTACTCTCCCTTCACTCACTGTAAATGCTGACATGAATAATTAGGGATAGATTTTCGTATGAGCCCTGTTAAGTTTTTTTCATGAAACAAGCCATTAGAAGCTGTGACTACATCTTATAGTTTAGTCTGTTATAGCTCACAAGCAAATCATGTTTAATCAAACCACGTGAACCCAGCATAAGAGTAACACTTTGGATCAAGGATAAGAAATTCAAATTAGTTTGAGAATTCTCTAATCTAGAATTTAACATGAAAGGTATGGTTCATCACTGGCTAGATTCAAATTGAGTAATTGTATAAACAAGATTGTGTCCTTTAGATTAACATTGGGTCTACAACCCAGTGCATCCTTCAAACCCTTAAGTAAGTCTTATTGGATTCAGATGTGCAGTCATATGGGCACTGAGCTTCCAATTCTGAGCCTTTGCCCAACATACTTTCAACTACAGGTAGTCCTTGACTTACAACGCTTCATTTAATGATTGTTCAAAGTTACAGTGGCTCTGAAAAAAGTGACTTATGACAGTTTTTCACACTTACACCCATTGCAGATCACATGATCAAAATTCAGATGCTGTATTTATGACAGCTGTTGTGTCCTGGGATTTCGTGATCTCCTTTTGCGACCTTCTGGCAAGCAAAGTCAATGGGGAAGCCAGATTCACTTAACAACTGTGTTACTAACTTAACAACTGCAACGATTCATTTAACAGCCGTGGCAAGAAAAGTCCTAAAATGAGATTCACTTAACAAGAGAAGCCCTAAAACGAGACAAAACTCACATCAGAAATGTTTCATTTAGCAACAGAAATGTTGGGCTCAATTGTGGTCATAAGTCGAGGGCTCCCCGGAGTGAAAATTTTTGGTCTCTTTCAGTACTGCAGCTGATTGAATGGAGTAAACCTCCAGAGTTCATCAGCAACTTTTGACTCATTCTGACCATTGCATTTACTGTGTATCGGGCTGAAATCCAGCAGGTTCTAACAGGTTCTGGAGAACCGGTAGTGGAAATTTTGAGTAGTTCAGAGAACCAGCAAATACCACCTCTGGCTGGCCCCAGAGTGGGGTGGGAATGGAGATTTTGCAATATCCTTCCCTTGCCACACCCATCAAGCCACGCCCACAGAACCAGTAGGGGAAAAAATTGGATTTTACCCCTGCTGTGGATCCATTAAACAAAGGAATACATGTTTTTTTTTTAAAATGTGGGCTGCAATAGGATGCTCAGTACCTCTGGGGTTTCATCCAGTTCTGGAAAATAGTGGGACAATATTAAAAAAAATGTACCCAGGAATCTCTGTATGAAAAAGATGTGTTTTATCATTGAGAAGAGATATGCCAATCTTTTTGCAAAAGTATCTAAAGGTACTTTTATTTCATTGATGAAATAAAAGAAGGATATTCGGTGGCATTTGTAGCAAGTTCTGACAAAATGACAACAAATGTACTTGGTGGTCATTATACAAATTCAGGTGGTGAATTCCCGCACCTTTGTCAGTTGTTTCTTCCCAGCTGCAGAGGCCCAGGGCGTCCTTAAAGAATTGTAATAATTGCAAGGCTCACATTTTCTCCACCATTTCCAAGGAAAGCTTATGTTTTCTTTTATAGAGTAATAGTCAGTTTGAGTTTCAGAGGTAGTGATCAACACAGGTCCCCTGTATAATTTCTCATTTTCTCTTGAATTTATCCTGCATTGCTTTCTCTCAGAACTCAGAATGTCCTAAAATTGCATGGGGTTTTGGCTCAGAGTAGATCAACCTAAATGCATTGCTCTGATTGCAGGTGGTTGCCATCGATGTAGATATGGCCTTTTTTGAACCTAAAATGAGAGACATCCTCGAACAAAACTGCTCGGGAGATGAAGACTGTGTTTTTTTCGATTGCTTTTCCAAATGCGATCTGAAGAATGGAAAATGTGGAGCAGAAAGAGCCAATACTAACCTTCAAGTGAGAGGCTAAGTAGAAATATTTTTATTTAAGTGGCTGTGTGCCTCTGCTTTAAAATCCTAATTACTGCACTGATTAAAATGAATGTATCTATGACTGGCATTTGGGCATATTCACATACATCAGCATAATCACTAGGTGCATGAAGTCCCAAGCAGTGACTTCAAGATACAGCTATAAATGTGCCCAAAAACATCAGCCAGAGACAGAACATGCAGGGTCATATCATGTCGTACTTTTTAGGGTTAAGACAATTAGCAGGTTCTGTTACTATTCTAGTCTCTGCAATAGCATCTGTACTGTCAACATCTGGTGTAGCATCCTCCACCACAGTGCCAGTGCTAGCTAATGATGCCGAACACAGAGCATGGCATTTCATAATGCAATAACATTGTATAACTTGGCAAGTTGTTCTAAAGCAGTGTTTCTCAACATTTACAACTTTAAAATTTGTGGACTTCAACTCCCAGAATTCCATGCTGCCTGAGGAATTCTAGGAGTTGAAACCCACACATCTTAAAGCTGCCAAGGTTGAAAAACACTGTCCCAGATGTTACAATATGGAAGGAGAAGAATTTACCAGAGGAGTGATGTTAGTAGCCTTTCCCATAATGAGTAAAACATATAGCTCCATTCTCAATAAGGAGTCAAATTATGTGTATGTGGTAAAAATGGGCCCTTACTGCTTGTTAATACTAGTATGATTATGCACAATATTTGCATAGGTAAACAACAGCAATTTATGTCCATAATGTTCAGTTACAAAAGAGCTAGAGCAGGGATCTCCAATCTTGGCAACTTTAAGACTTGTGGACTTCAAATTTGCAGAGTCAACAACATAGCTGTCTGAGGAACTCTTGAGAATTGAAGTCCACAAGTCTTAAGTTGCCAAGGTTGGAGACCCTGAATTAGAGGACTTTATTATCACATAACGTATTCTTACTTCCAGTACTTATATTGTATAACCGGTTGCTGTGTTTTTCTTCTGTGAATGGATTAACTTCATATGGAGATTTTGCTCTCAATGGTTGATGGTCAAAAATGGTTCTCTGTCTCACATTTTACAATCAGTATACAATATATTAATCTGATCGTGTTCCTATTCATTTTATTGTAAACCACCTCTATGCTTTCCTCAGAGTAATTCTTGAAGTTGGATTAAGTGTTTACCTAAGAGAGGAGTAAGTTGAATAAAATTTTATTGAGTTTTTATTCCTATGGTTGGGTGAAGAACCATTTTTACTGCTTTACTGCTTTTACTGCTTTTATATCACCAACAGTTAGAATTACAATATGGGCAGCTATATAAGTCTTTTAAAATAAATGATAAATAAAATAGTGGGGAAATTTGTCAGCAGCCCGAAGAGAGGAAAACCTAAAGCATAATCTGCCTCCAGTGCAGAGCAATGTAATTTATTTAGATGCCAGAAGTCAGACTTTTGGGCCAGATGGGATGTGTATGTGTTTGCATTGATTTATTTAGTGAAAAATGGGCTGGGGTACTCTTCTGCCTGGGGATAAAATTTTGTCTTTGAGTCTCATCAGGGGGCATCGTAACATCAACATTGAAGTCTCTGGACTCAACAGATTTTCAACTTTTTGGTCTAGGAGAGGGGGAGTTAAAAAGTGTCCTTAAGCCTCCACAGCTTTAAGGTGCCCGTGAAACCCCCAAGTCCCCTGTATAAAGCAAAAAACAAACAAATAACCCTGAGACTGATCACATTGGCCACCAATGGGGCTGGGAGCCACAACCAAAATCCTTGGGTGAAGGGCTGGTTGTTTCCTTTGCCACACAGTGCATAGATTTTTTTTTCTGCCCAAGCAGAGTGAGTCACTTGTATAAAAATTGCTCTGAGCCAAGATCTCATTACAGAATGGCCCTGTCATAGTTTGTGTAGTGTTTATGTATCATATTTTTATTTTATAGCCCTTATTGTGAGGGCTTTTTGAGCCATATAGAGCCAATGGGAATTTAGCAGCATAGACGCCTTAACAAATAATTTAAAAAATACATCCATAAATTGCAAAGTGCAACAGGACTGAACAACTCATGTGATTCTTCAGTACAAGACTTTGTTTTTCTTTTTTCTTTTCAATAGGTCATCTGTGATAAAATATTTCGCCCCTGGTTCACTCTAAACCTTGGAGGATCAGCCGTTTCCTTTCCCATGCAGCTGCAGTTACAGGAGGCTGTGCATGATTGTGCCCAACCAAGGATCAAGGATATTTCCAACATCCAGAGCAATTCTGCAAATTCTTTTTTTCAGCTGTACCACTTGCTCCAAGTCAGCCAAAAAGAACTTCAGAAATCTAATCTAGCAGATTCATCAGTTATGGTTATCCAGAATACATAGCTTTTTCTTATTGCTGTTGCTGAATTAAATTATTTTCTACATATTTTTTATTTTACTATATTTTGAAAATCACAACTGAGTTTGCTGTATGTATGTGTGTGTGTGTATGTATATGTATATGTATGTGTATATGTATGTGTGTGTATATATACACACCTATATATATGTAAGCCTTTGGTTATTCGGGTCTTCTCCTGCGTAAAATTGGAAGTGTCTTGGCGACGTTTCGACAAAGTCTCATTCGTCATCTTCAGACCTGTGTTCCTGGCTTCGTGCTTCCTGGAGAAGACCCGAATAACCAAAGACCTACATACAAACACCCGCGAAAACCTCGGAATACACACACACACACACACACACACACACACACATATTAGAATAAAATCTGGATTTAACAGATTTACATTCAGTAGACTTTGGATACAGTGGACCAAATTTCTATTTGGACAGCTCCTCTGAAATAACAGAAGTCTGTTGCACATAGATTTGTTTGTATTAATTTACACTAATTTTAATTTACACGAATTTTATCTTAATTTTATGATACAACACTTTATGTCATTTGCATAATGATATCATTATGTAAGTGATGCCAATCACTGTGAAGATGTACTTTTGTATTTATCAGGCATTGGGAGTAACAAATATATCCTCTTTTCCTCAAATGGTACATTCAATTGAGGTTTAGCTGTATTAATTCTTTCTGAAGTGTGGAAAGCAGTAATATCAGCAAAACTAATACAAGACTCAATCATTTACATTTCAAAGTATTTAAGGGAGGAGAAAAATAGAACATCTTAGTAATTTAATTTTACTTCTAAAATGAATAGTTGAGGATGTGACTTGAGTGTTTCATAAACATGCTCAATGAAGATCTTTGCAAAGGTAGTGTCATATTTTAACAAACAGCAGTTTTTAAATAAATTTATCAGTTACAGCCTCCTTGTTCCTCATAATTAGGTCAAATCATTTTATCTTAACAAAGTTTAGCGATGGAACTGGAATAGAGAATAAATGCAATGTCATATTGTTGTTATATCTGGACCCGCAAGTTATGTTCTCTGTTTGAGTGATGCTGTAACACTGATGGAATTAACTAGCAACTTTATGAAGGACAAATACATATATTTGATACTGTTTACTAGGTTGTAATCCAAGGATAGCTTTAAATCAGGACCGGCTTGTTTTATGGCTGCAATCTCTTATGGTTAACAGGTCTGAGATGACATGACATTGGTTGGGACCAAAACTCAGTGCTAATACCCAATGATAAAACACTGTTTTTTTCTCTCTCTAACATCCCTGCCAATTTCTTATTTTCTTCAACATCCTCGTTCTTTCCCAGTTTGCAGGCTGGAAAAGCTATAAAAACTATAAGTGAAATAACTTTTAGCAGAAATCTGACAAATCTTTTCCAAGTGGTTTCTATGATGAAGTTGGATTCTTATTCATGATTCTCCTTATTCATGATTCTCCCATCTGTATTTTTCCTCTTATTTGAATCAATTCCTTTGAAATGCATATTCCACAAAATTGTGAGAGGAGCAGGGGTGAAATGCTACCGGTTCGCACCGGTTCAGGCAAACTGGTCGTGGCGGCAACAAGTGGTTCGGAGAAGCAGTAGCAGCGGCAGCCCACCCGCCCAGACGCTGTTACTTCCTGGTTTGAGGACTACCTGTGTTCACAAAACATGCTTCACCTAGTTCAGGGGTGTCAAATTCATGTCATCGCATCAGCGTCACATGACATATTGGGACTTTTTTCCCCCTTCGCTAAACCGGGCTTGGGTGTGGCCAGCGCATGATGCATCTGGCCTGTGGGCCGTGAGTTTGACAACCCTGACCTAGTTACTGGGTTAGCCTGTTTGGTGGGGTTTGCATGCCTTGACATGCAAAGAAAACAAAACCAAGTACTTCCAGGTAAATAAAGACAGGATTGCAGCCTGGGTAAAAAATACTTGTCAAGTGGAGCTTCCTCTTTTTCTTTCCATAACATCATCATAAATGAAACAAACATTTTTTCCTAGTTCCGCAGCTTTAAACCAAACTTTTAAATGAGCAAATTATAGTTCTGTGCCATTACTTAGAAGGCTGCAATCCTAGCTGATTTATCTGTAAGTCAAAATGAGATTTATTTATGAGGAAATAGGCAATAAAAATACTGGAACATGTTTTCCTTCTTGCTTCATCGTAAGTAAAAGCTTAGGATATCTTTCTTGGATAACTGTCTATGGCAAAGTGAATGAATAATGTGCATTTCAAACAAAAGGAGTGGAAGTCATTAATAACATTCTGAAATATACTTAATGTTGTTTAAAGATGATGGAATGAAACTTTGAAAAAAAGTGTGGCTAGTGAGAGACAAAGGTTAAAGATACTGAATTAAAAACTGAGGAATTATGAATCCTAATCCCGCCATAGACACAAAGCCAACTGGATGACCCTGAGCCAATCATTCTCTCTCAGTTCTAGGAAGGTGACAATGGCAAACCACTCCTGAAATTATTGCCAAGGAAACTTGCAGGGTTTTGTCCAGGCAGTTGCCAAAAGTCTGTTGACTTGACAACAACAGTAAAGTTATTTGGAAACAAATAAAACAAATAAAAATTGCCTATTATGTTTAGTCTGCTTTTGGATTTCATGTAATCATAGCTCAGAAATAAAAGTGTTACACCTTACATTTTTGAATAGCAAGCTTAAGTTTAAAAGGTTGTATGCAGTCTGATTTGAGAAAACAAAAAGCCAGAATTTTCTGTTGCTAACCTAATGGGAAATTAACAAGCAACTGCAGGCACCTCTGTAGCACATTTGGCTGGGGAAAGGACACTTATCACACTTTTTACACAGTTGGAATTATTTCTTGAAATGGGATTAGTTTCCCTGGCACACATTTTTGAGCAAAGAAAGCCCTAATAGCTGCCAGAACCAGGCCAGAGCCAGATTCACACTCTCCCGTTTCTTTCTGCTAGAGAAAAAATGAGCCAAAATATCCCAAATAATATAGCGATGAGGTTCTAACTTCCTTAAATGATGTCCTAACTTCCTCTCATCTTCCCTAATCTCTGAAGGTGAGGATAATTAAGTAATTCAAGAGGCCAAAGTGCTAGAGGTCTTTTGCACATGGAGCACACTGTAACTACAGTTACTAGAATTCAGTATTAGCGGTTTTGTACCATTTTTGTACCATTTTGTACAACTGAAAAACACAATTATAAGTGTAAGTCCCCAATCTTAACTTTGTTTCTAATTTCTTTTTAATTTTTCCCATCTTTTTCCCATTCCCCAATCTTAACTTTGTTTCTAATTTCTTTTTAATTTTTCCCATCTTATTCTAGGAAAAGAAACTCCAAATCTTGGCTTTTGCATCATCACCTCACCTACTTGTGATCCTTGGTCCTTTCAGAAGCCATACATGTGGCTTCTGAAAAGTTGCCTTCATTCATTCATTCATTCATTCATTCATTCATTCATTCATTCATTCATTCATTCATTCATTCATTCATTCATTTCTAGAGTTACCCAACTCAGTCAATGACTGGGTGGCTTACCATTCAAAAAATATACTACAATGAAAATACTAAAAATATTTTGAAACAGTAGATACATCCAAAATACATAGCAGCCTAGACACATGGCCTGTTTGTAAGGCAACTAGGAAACAGGAACCCTAGGCTCAGGAATGTAGCCAGGTTTTTAAGATCTTACGATAGGCTAACAGATTTGGGGCCATTCCAATCTTTGAAGAGACAATGTTCCATAGATCAGGGGCTCCTGCAGAAAAGGCCTGTCTTCTAATCCCTGCCAGCCAACTCTTTGTCTGACAGGATCTATAATATGTCCGTGCTGTTAGAACTGGTTGGATCAGTAGAGACGCTTGGAAAAAGTTGATCCCACAGGTATCTAATCCCAAGCCATGTAGGCCTTTAAAGGAAACTGCCAATACTTTGAATCGCACCCAGAAACACATTGGTAACCAATAAAGGTCACACAGAAATGGTGTTACATCTGCTGTATATCTGGCACAAAGTTTTGTGCAGACCCAGGCAACTGTAATTTATTCAATAACCTGGGTTTAGCTCTATGACATAGAGCCAATATCTAAGTAAGCCAACAATTCTTTTATCTCCCTAATAAGTAATCCCTTAGAAAGTTTCAGGCTTGAGCTAGCAATGGCCAGATTTTTTCGCAGATCATAGAAGCTGTGTAGATATGAATTGGGGGAGATACCCAGCTAGGAATTGGGGTGGGGAATGAGACTGTTAGAGAAGAATGTCTATACTTTATTTTTCATTTGGCATCCAAGGCTATCCCTTTCCTTGTTTTCTGTTCCTGCTTCCTTGTCAGCCCCAGAGCCAATTTTTTCCCCTTCTCCGCTTGAGTTTTCCTATGCATGTGTTTACCTCTGTTAATACAACAGCTGTGGCTTTTCAGATGAAGCATGAAGAAATCAATTGCATTTCTGAAAAGAAAAAATCCTAGGCTATTTCCCTATTACAGTACGTTCCATTCAGATGTATACAGAGTTATTGATGAACCAATTGTGCAAATACAGTTGTCTCTTTGGGAATAAATAATCAGATTTGAGCATCAAGCTGTAAACAAAGGTAAGTCCTTCCATTACTTGCTGGGAATGATTTCACGTGGTGGGACTGGTTGTCCTTTTATATCCTGACTGCCAGTTTTCTAGTTCCCGGGATAAAATAGAAGTCACTCTCCCCCCCTTTTTTTTCCAAAACACATTTCAAGATTGTTTTTAAAAGTCCTCTAGGGCTTTAAAATACAATGCTAAATAATTGTTTGATCATCTAAAACAGCCAACATCTGGGGTTTGTTTTGTTTTGATGTCAAAAAGGTCTTTGAATCCATGCTGGATTTGGAGCTGGGTATGGGTATCCTTTGAGTTCTTCCCATATTGTCCACCATCCTTTAAAGAGGTAAGTCTGTATACATCCTTAATTTGGTATGATGTTTTTATATTCTACTTTTTGTTCACTCATTGAATGTTATGGATGTTACTATTATATTGGAATAAAAACTGGTTGGGCAATGAATATTTTTGCCTCAAGCTACTCTATGAACTTTTAACTGAAGCATTTCAAACAGAAATTTCCCAGCCAACAGCACTCTTGTTTTAACCTCCCCACACGTATCTCATTTGGATGCACATAAGTGGATTACACGACCTGATCTTGTTGCAAAATCCCACCCACATTATTTTCATAATTACAGGGTTGCTGAAGTTCCATACTTGACATTTAAGTTCTGAGTGATTGGCAGGAGAAAACAATGCTCGTCTAAAAGTAATGTGATTTTTGATAGCAGGGATCATTGTTGTGGCTGAAGAAAACAGCCTTTTGTTTTTTTTGAAAGAAAAGATGTTTCAAATCAGAGGATGTATATCATTATTGTCCTCCAAAATGAGCTTATGTGACATCTTTCTGAATAATAGCCCACTCTTAATATGAAAGCTGTCAAAAGATTGGCTGAAAGACTTCTGTTCAATTCCCCTGGGATTAATCATTTCTTATGCTCCCTTGCTCCCACACAGCTGTATAAAATATGACATTCATTCTCCCAAAATTTAATTTCCTCTCAAGTGGCTTTTGATTTGTTTCCCTTTGAAAGGAAAAATATGGTAAATTCACAGCTTCCTTTGTTATGGGATTGTTAGAACTAATTCATATTTGAGGGTTGAGGATAGGCTTGCTTCCAACTCATTGACACTGTAGACTCCAAGGATACAAAGCCATGTAAAGAACCCCAGAGCAATACATACCTTGTATATTGCTCTGTTGCCAGCCGGGTTGGGTCAGAGGTTCCTTTAGATTAAGACGCAATGACAGCACCAGTATGAGTATCTAAGGCAGGAGTGTCAAACTTGTGTCGTCGTCATGTGACATATCCAAAATTTTTAGCAAGGGGTTTTCTGCCCAGTTGCTTGGTGGGTGTGACCTAGTTGCCTCCTGTACCACAGTGGGGGGGGGCATTTTTCCCTCCCCGGGCTCCAGAGGCTTTCCTCGAGCCTCCAGAAAGGCTCCGGAGGCCCTCTGGAGACCCTTCCCGAACTTCCAGTAGGCCCGTTTTTTGCCCTCCCTGAGCCTTTGCACACACCCTGCACTTACCTGCATCCAAAACGGACTGCATGGGGAATCCTGGGAGGGGTGGGGTGGATGGGGCCAGCTAATATTTGGGGGTTCTCCAAACTGCATAGAATCTTAGCTAGAGATTCTCCCGAACCCCTACGAACCTCCAGCAGCCCACCCCTGGATGTATCGTGATTTTTCCCCCTTCGCTAAACCGGGCATGGGCATGGCCAGCATATGACATATCTGGCTCACAGGCCACAAGTTTGACAGTCCTGACCTAAAGCTTTATTTCAAGGCAGAAAATAATATAAAGTAGCAATTAAAGAATATTAAAGAACACAATGACTAAAACAAAGACCTTACATCCCTTCTGTCAGTCAGGAAACCCCAAAGAAATGATTGCAGGTTCAAAGCCAGCAAATATGCACCGTCCATCCAGTTAAGGTGCATCGGAGTGCATTTCTGTCAGGGAGTTGCTCAGCCAATGTTCAAATAAAGGCAGAGACACTCACATGAACTTGTAGTTTTATATAAATAAATATATTTCTTATCTATATTACAGCAAATAAGATAGTCAGGCAAACAGGAGCATCATCAGGTAAATCCAGAACATACAAGGAACACGAAAGAAAAAAAAAGGGGAGGAGGGAAACTCCACCTCCACATCCAAAGCAACCAATCACAGCATAGATTGTCTCAGGCAGGAGCCAGCACTCTGGTACCAATCAACTAGAACTCTGTGTTGTGGCTCATTGTACAACCCCACTGCTCCAGTGGGGCTTTAAGGTGTTTAAATTTAAACTAAATTTAAAAACTTAACAATTTCCAGTGTAGAGGACAGAGGGAATTTCCTTAAGGGACAAGAGGAAGTGCTGCCACCAACGGCAACTGTCAGATAAAAGGGGTTGAGTCCAGGGCAAAAATGTAATGTGAGCAAATATTTCACACAAGCTCTTCCCTAGATATCATGAGGATAAAGAGGGGCGAACACATTCAGACTTGTCAGATACTGTTACTATAGCTTTACAATAAAAGTAGTATTGAACTATTGGCATTGGTTTCCTAGCCTGATCTGCTTTGAAGGACTGACATGCATAGAAGTTTCTGACTAGGTAAGGTTGGCTCTGAACTATAATTAAGCATTCTGTTTTCAATGGTCTCATCTCAGTGGGATTTGCCAAGGACAAGGAGGATAAGTCTCTCCTGTAGTCAGAATGCATCACCTATTCTTGGAAAGAATCATAGCTCAGGATTAAAAATTATAAACTAATAAGATTATATTAGTGATGAGATTATGGAGCATTTGTTTTCTAAGGTTTTTGAATTGAAATGAGAATGATCATCCTACACTACATACGTCTCCCACCAAGCCCAGAATAAAACAAAACAAAACATAACCCAAATATCACTATATTTTTTCATACATTGCTTTTTATTCTTCAATATAGGTTAATGGGTGGTGCTTTCCTCAGGACCAATGAAAACAGCATTTCTTCAGAACTCTTTATTGTGCATAATGTTACAGAAATAAGAAATGTTACAGAAATAAGAATGTTTAATCCTAGTTTAGGTCAAATATTTAAACGGTAACATTTCAGAGTCAAAATCAATCCCAAGAGGAAAATTATCTACTGGAAAAGGAAGACTAAGTGTTAGGTGCCAATTGTAAGAGTTAAATGGTTTATTTCTCTGGTCCTGAAACATTTTTTAAAAATGATTGCAAGGATATTCAGTCTGGAGCTTTCCCAGGCATGTAAAAAATGTGGAAGTCTATTTTTATACAGGTAGACATGTATGGCTGGTGTCAGCATCTGCCAACATTTAGACTGTTACTATTGCCTGAGCTCCCCAGTACAACTTTCTGGTGATGACAGTTATGCTCTCTTGTGCTTGCCTACAGCTTTGGCACCTAGATCTGTGGATTGGGACTTTAAATTTTGCACAATAACCCGGATGATGTGGAAAGGTATTAAATGACATTCTTTCAAACACCACCGGTCATGGCGGCAGGAGATATTTGAAAAAAAAAGTTCTACTTTGCCCCCACCTATTGTACCGTATATAGTTCCATAATTTGTTCCTTCCAAATACTTTTATTCTCACTCAAGTTTAAGTTTCAGAATTATTTTTAATTGGTGGGGAAATGCAACTGGGAAGAAGATAAAATCCAGCAGGAATTGATTTGCACTTTTCTGCATGCTTTTGCTGTATTTTCTTACAGTATTTAAAGCTATGCCCACTAACCTAGATAACCTGCAAGTAACATATTTTAAATACATGGATCTGCCTGCTTTATATTTAATTGGTCCCTGTAATACATCTTGTTCATTCTCTTACTGGTATCAGAGTTAAACCACTCCTGCCGAGCTCAGTGGAAGCCCCAGGAAAACCCCACAGCTTCTGCCAAAACAGAAAACAGATTCCAACTGATTCTGCAGTCAATCATGGCATACCACCAGTAGTATTTAAAGTCCAGCCAGAAAAGAAATACTCACATGCAATTAATGCTGATGTATTTTGGTTTTTGGTGAACATATTTGCAAGGGTACAAAAATAGCCTTATTATGAAATATAAAATTAAACTTCTAAAATCATTATGTGCTTTTAACAAGCAAATCTGGTTCTCAGATTTATAGCCTGATCCAAGATAAGTCACTGTAATTAGGAAAAGGGAAAAAGAGAAAAAGGAAGACAGTTTCTGTCCACAGAAGATATAATGAAAACATGGCACACTGAAAGTGGCAATAGGGGATGGGAATAAGATGCAGAGGAAAATAAGAGAGATGAAAGTGGAAGGATAAGAGTGAATATAGACGGCAAACGCTGATTTACGAAATTCCAATTATTTCAGAGCAACTTTCTCAAAGATTGTATGTGCCTAATTCAGTGTTTCTCAAACTTGGCAGCTTTAAGATGTGTGGAGTTGAACTTCCAGAATTCCCCAGTTGGCATGTTTTGCTAATATATGCAATTAGAGTGGAGAACATGCCTGAAGAGCTGCATCACGACATACCTGGCAGAGATATTGTACCTCAGTGGAAAGGCTCTTACTTTGTATTTGAAATATAATTTCATTTTTCATAAAGTAAGATTATGTAATAGAGAGAAGCTAGATCTCCTGTACAATATACATTCTAATGCAAGATCCTAACTGGAATTCCTAAAAGATTAAGATCCAGGTAGATATAAGTCCTAGTATTTATTTTCCTGCATGAGGAAACTACATTATGTTGGTGGATCACAAGGCAGATTGGGCTGACACAGCAAAAATAGTAATACCAGCCATGATTGCTTATACCTATGTCATATATTTCCAGAACCTGCCTAAATTCCCACCTTTTGATGGTGCTCAGCTTGCCAACCTCGAAGATCCCAAAGAAGAGTAGTGAAAATGGTGTTCTTGAAAAGACAGAATCAAGTGTCAATGTACAAATTTGATTGATGACCTCAAGTCAAGAACCTTGGTTGCTCAAAACACAGTACATTACATACAGAATATCTAGATGCGTTGGTGTCATCTTCCAACAGCATCTTAGGGATCTTTTTGGCATGAAAAATGTTATGTGGATTTCCCTTCCCCCATGCTGCAAGATGAACAACAATAGTCTTAACAACCCACCCCCTTTCTCTCAGTGAAATCAGCTCATATAATTCTTTCATCTTGGGTAGTTCATCATATCACCTCCTCAGAAGAAGTCTTCTAAAAATTGATGGATCAAATATTGTATTATTCAATATTTGCATTCTAAATGTGACAGTATTTTTTGTTACATACTGTGTTTTCTTCATATCTTCCTCCTATGAACTGAAATAATTCCTAGCTTCTGGGACAAATCCTTAGCTTAAAGAAAAATGCATCTCTTTGACAAGTCTAAAAGCAGCAGTTACTTAAGAGAATTGATTTAGCATAAATGTATGAGTCCACGGAAAGGATCTGCACAATTTGTTGTGAACCAAATTATGTTTATCCATAGTTCTCTGGTTGTTTAAAAATGGTTCTACGCAGGTCCATTGCATTTAGGTTTAGGTTTAGAAAAGGTTTAAAATCTTGCCTAGGAGATATAGGTAGAATGTCCTGTTCAATTATTTTAGCCAACATATCTGGGTCATTCCATGTCAAGTGGTCTGATTTCAGAAAAGTGCCCAGATTGACCCTCATGGATTTCGATGAAATTTGGTGTAAACATGTACACATGTCCCCAATGAACATTGGTAAAGTGTTACATTTGCCAATGTAATACTTGTGGAAATATAAATTTGTGTGACCCCATACCGCAACCTTCTACAGTATGATTTTAAGATTTCAGCAACTTTGAGACATAATATCTCCGGCAATATTTTGTTGTGAGAAATAAAACTTGGCTGTCTTGTACCACTTGTTGTGCTCTATCAAACAAAATAATAAAAACATTCCCATGAGTTATCTCCATCTAGATAATTTGGAGCAAAGTTAGCCAAAAATGACTGAGGTGCAAAAAAAGGGTAAAGTTTGGCTTTTTATATCTCTGGAAGGAAAGGTATGAGAAACATGAAACTTTGTGTGTAATATCTTAGCAACATAAGGTTTTTGAATATAAAATTTCATTCCCTTACTGCTTTCCAATAGTTCACAAATTGAGTGTAAATGTGACGGTTTTTGTAAAAATGCCAAAAATAGTGTATTTTCAGACCGCTTTTACAAAAAAAGACATTCTGGAAACTCTGTTAAATCATTCTTATTACAAAGATCATGTTTCAAACCCTCTAAAAAAGTAGGTGTTTCATGTCTGATGTATAAAGCCCTAAAAATAGGGACAAAGTTGAGGGAGTTGCTGTGACAGCTTCACATGTATTCTATTATTGTTTCATCTTTTTTGTTTTATATAGACATCATTACTACTATTATATTGCATTGGTTCATGGTGATATTGTCATTACCAGTTCAGGCACTTGACCCAGCAAGCTCATCGCCATAGGGGGCATGCCTGATATCCATGCAATACCAGCCACGGGTAGGTTTCTTGGTTCAGGATCCCAAGCCTGTAGTTTGGTTTCTTCCTTGAGGTTCCAAAACCTTGTGTGGGTATCTGTCCAGTTTCCAAGCCGGCAATTGGGCAGCTTATCCTAGGTTCCCAAGCCTAAAGTGGGTATCTTATATGTTTCCAAGCCAAAGTCGTATGAACTGCAATGATAGCTTATTTATTATTAAATTTACGTTCTTTAGCGTCGCTTCTGGGAATTGATACTGTTGACCTGACGATGTAACTGAAGGTGCTGGAAGCATGCAAATAAGGTGTGGTTCTGGAACCCGACAAACATCTTGTCTTTCAGGCCAATAAAATGGATGAGCAGGGCCTAGTGGATGCATAAATGTTACCAACGCATCATTTTGTTTGATTGAAATTTCCACGACATTGCCTATCCACCATTTTTTGTCATAAATGCAGGCAACATAACAACTGAGAAATATGTCGGTCAATTTTAAATTCGGATCAACGATAGTAGATATTTTGGCCACAAAGTTAATTGTGTCATTTGAAACTTTGCTGACAGAAATTGAATTTGAATCAACTGGCACAAACTGGTGATGATCTCTTGAGCCAGCTATTGTGCTGCTGACTTTCCATCTTTCTTCTTGCAGTATTCTGCTTTCTTCGATTTCTTCCTTTGGAACGTATATATATTTAAGTCCAGGAATGTTTCTCTTGCAAAAGTTGAACAGATCTGTTGGCATCAGTATTTGGTTGGTTGATGATCACTGGAGGCTGGCTTGAGCAGCCAAACACTTAGTCGAGCCACCAACTCCATCGCATGGTGATTTGGTGAAACAAAATCAAATGATGAAACATTCACGGACTTAAATATATATACGTTCCAAAGGAAAAAATCGAAGAAAGCAGGATATTGCAAGAAGAAAGATGGAAAGTTAGCAGCATAATAGCTGGCTCAAGACATCATCACCAGTTTGTGGGAGCGCCCACGCACTCACGAGCAAACCAGTAGTGGCTGGAATTGAAATCCACTATTGGCCTCGGTGTATAGTCATGCTGGCCAGAACCATGGAAAATGTCATCTGACAATGAAGGTTCCCTTGGCTAAGAAAGAGAGATGAGCACCAACCCCTAGAATCGGACACACTTGGACAGGGAAAACCTTTACCTTTAATTAGAATGCATTTAACCTTGAAAGAAGAACTCAGTGAAAATTACATAAACACTGAGTATTTCCCAAATATCAGCAGTTCATACCTGCTGAGATTTCTGTGGCACACCTAAAATAAAACTGTTGTTATCCAACTTATCTGTCAAAAGAGGCATCTGTGGTGCTCAGTGAGATAATACTGCTACTATTTTTAACAATTAATAGCAGAGCTGAAATTTCAGTGAGGAAATTCCTGTTTCATAGCTCAAATTCCAACAGGATAATCTTCAAAAGTAAATGTCACTGAGTATAATGATGTGAACCCTCTAGATAAGTGGACCAGGTTCACAGCCTTAAACCTTCAGCTACACTTCAACTTCTGTACCTATATCAGCACACTGGATTGTTTCCATGCATGGATATGTTTTCTTAAATCAGAATGATTAATTTCCATTAATCTTACTGAAGTTAATTGGCCTTTGACTTGCACATACAAATCAGCTTAGCATTGAAGTGTAACTCCATGTGTAATCCAGAAGTCTTATAATCAATTGAAGAAATGCCATTTAGTTGAACTGTATGTGGATGTCCTTAAACATAAATTAACGGGTTTCAAAAGTTTTCTACCCCTCCCCTTCCCCTCCCCTATCCCTGCCTCCAGCTTCTCTAAAAAGTGTTTGAAAGAAATAACCAGATCTCTTTGTACTTGAAAAAGATTCCAAAGGGCTTTTTTCTTTCTCTCTTCAGAATGAGGACATTAAACAATGTTTCTTTGAAAATTATATATATATATATATTTTAAAATAGCACTTTGCAGTGTAGAAAGCCCTTCTGTAACACTTATAGCATGTATTCTCTAAGTAGCTCTGTTACTTGCGGCAAATGAAGGAGCCCAAGGCCACCTAGTTTACTTCATGACTTAGCAAGGATTTGAATGTAATGGAATTTATTTTTGTAGGAAACCACAAGAATTTCAAGATCATGTCTGTCTGTGTGTGTGTGTATGCATCTATGTGTGCATTCTTATCAGAGTTATAAAATGAACATTATGCATTTAATCTTAGGATCTCAAACCGAGCCCACTGGTTACACAATTCATTCTGTTGTGAAGATGTGAGCTACGCACAGTGTTAGGGGAAAAAAGCAGCAATCATTTGAATATATCTTCATGAATCAATTAACACAATAATACCAGGCATGGAAAAACATTTAGACAACCAATTGCACATTTGTCAATTCTATAAATACAGAATCCATTTCTATGTCTCGCCATGAACTGCAGGAAAAAAAAATAACAATTGAGCTAGGGGTGTTCAGTTTTTAGCTTCAGGCCACAGCAGCTTCTTCAAAGACTTGGATAGCCCCATATCTTTTTCAAAAGTGGCTTCTGGATTACAATTTTTAATATGACAGGAAGATAAAGAAACATAATGTGAATGATATTATTTGCATTTAATGTAGTATGGCTCAGTGGTGAAATCCAATTCTTTTTTCTATCGGTTCTGTGGGCGTGGCTTGGTGGGCATGGTGTGGCTTGGTGGGCGTGGCTTGATGGGCATGGCAGGGGAAGGATACTGCAAAATCCCCATTCTCTCCCCTCTCCTGGGGGAAGGATATTGCAAAATCTCCATTCTCACCCCACTCTCGGGCCAGCCAGAAGTGGTATTTGCCGGTTCTCCAAACTACTCAAAATTTCTGCTACCAGTTCTCTGGATTGCTCAAAATTTCCGCTACCGGTTCTCCAGAACCTGTCAGAACCTGCTGGATTTCACCCCTGGTATGGCTGTATTACTATTATCCTTCTTATCTTTTATACTATCTTCTCCTATTGGTATTTTATTATTATATTACTTTCTTATTTGTATGTACACTGAGATCTTATGCACCGGAGACAAATTCCTTGTGTGTCCAATCACACTTGGCCAATAAAGTATTCTATTCTATTTAAATTATTTAAATATTTTAAATTATCATCCTTTCCATATTCAAATTCCATTCATTTTTGGAATGCATCCTTCAGCATGTTGCTGAAAACATGTCTGTTTCAGCAATTTCCCTGATCTGCTACGAGATTTTATTCTGTTTGGGGTCTTATATTGGCTGTTTTTAGGATTTTTATCGTGACATGTTTTTATTCTGTGCGCCGCCCTGAGTCCTATGGGAGAAGGGCGGCATATAAATTTAATAAAAATAAATAAATAAAAAATAAATTCAAAGCACTTGGCCTAAAAAAAGATTATATACCCTCTCTCAAGTTAAATGAAAATGGCACCCTTCCAATTTCACTTTATTCTGCACTCTTTGACCTTTTGAGCCCTGCCTCAATCTTGTGATTTATGAAGTTAAAAATCATAAACTGGTAAATGTAGAAGTAATATTTTAGGGTAGGCTATCTCATCCAACACCCAATGTAGGGGATTCAGAGTGAGAACATCTTCAGAAGATGACTGTTCAGATTCTGGCTGATTCCCAGAACTGGTACCAGTAGTGAACTACTCTTACTATTAGAGTCATTTTTCCCAATGTTCTACCAAAATTAACTCTTATTGATGAAGAAAAAATCCATGTATGCAGACGTGTGCAGACACACATATTGCTGCATTTATTTCAGTCCCTATACCTACCCATCTCTGTAATTCCAGTGCTCCTCATTATCATATTTCTGCTAATTCCTTTAGATGCATTCCAAATTACAAGGCCAAAGCTATATTATATTTTCCAAAGTACTTGTTGTGGTTGTTTTTTTTATACTCAACCATAACAAGAGGGAAAGAAGAAAGCATCATGTGGTCTAAAACACAGCAGGAGCCAATTGTTTCTCTGGCTTTCTCTAACTCATGCATTTAAACAAACAAAAGACTCATAAATCATCGCCAAGTGTGGTTGCCAAGACACCGCATACCCTCTGTTTGGCCTACTTGCCATGCTGAAAAGAAATGCCATCATAGTCTCTGCACAGACTGATGAAACCTTGCTATGGGGAAGCCTCTAGCCAGACAAGCTCTGCTTGTGCTGATCCTCAAAAACTAATATTAAACAGACATTGATTTTATTGTGGCATTTCTCTCCAAAAAGTTCTTGCTGAACCGTTACTGTTTATTAAGGAAAAAAAATAATAAAAAGGATTTTGCTATTAAATGCTAACAAAGGCTGTTATTTATTTTATATCAGCAGTTTTCAATGGCAATGTGATTACTGTGCAATAAAGGCCAAAGACAACTTTTAAACACCAATATGAAAGGAATGCAGAACTTTTTGAAGCAATAAATCTCTGAAAACCTCCTCTAGTTTCTTTCCATTGTTTTCTTTGGCTCCTTTCCATGTCTTTGAATCATTTACTCTGACAGCTCCCACGTTGGCCATTTTTAAAGATTTTTTCTCTTTCTCTAATAAGCCTCAAATCTTTCACATGGCGTCTTTCAGGCACCATACACCTTAGCAGAATCAATATAGAGCTTCTTGTTGTAAATAAAAAGAGAAGCAAATGTAGTTTGTGTTACTGTAAGTTGCCTGCTGCCCAATAAGATATACTTCCATCAGTATCTCCAAATAAGTTCCAAACTATCTGGAGGATACTAAATTAGAAAAAGGATCAATTGAACACTAACAGATTAAGAAATCAGAGCATCTAGATGGCATGCATTTGACCTTAAAGAAATTCTGCTATCAAAAGATATGATAGTATATCTAAGCCATGCTATGTATCTGAGGCCTGATGAATGTAACATTGTTTTCTAAACAAAAATTCGGAGAAAACCAGCAAATTAGGAGCTCATCAGCTTGATGTCTCTTGCAAATGGGAAAAAAAAGCCCATAAAAATCCATTTGCTGAGTGAGCAACTGTAAGGCACAATTTGATTAATAAGTTCAACCAAATCCATTGTTTCTCAACTTCAGCAACTTTAAACTGTGTGGACTTCAACTCCCAGAGTTCTCCAGCATAGAATTATATCCACACAGCTTAGAGTTGCTGAAGCTGAGAACACTGACATGGGTCTGCCAGTATGCAAGCAAAACAAATGAGACAAAAGTCACTGTTTCTGAGAACCCAGATTCCCCGCCTATTCTCTTAGGGAAAGTGCACAGTGTCCCATGAGCCCATGTACCAAGTGAGTACTGATAAGGCTTGATTGCATCAATGGCCCTTCCTGATTGGCCAGACACCAGGAGGCATAGCTTGAGTACAATAAGTATTTGGGAAATGTGTTCTATGCTATTAGATCATGGGTCAGCAACCTGTGGCTCTGGAGCCAAATGTGGCTCTTTCACCCCTCTGCTGCAGCTCCCTGTCACTCAAAATATGCGTCACAACCGCCAATCTGCGACACCCACTGGCACATGATTTATTGAGCTTTTCAACCCCCAGGAGGCCAACCAAGGATAAATCCAAGAAAAGAAAAGTTTCAGAAGAAAACAGAACGTTTTAATTCATCTACATATGCTAGGTTTGTGGCTGCTCAAGAAATAGTCAGGCACGGGAAGAGTTTTGTGGCTCCCAGTGTTTTCTTTTTTATGGGAAATGGGTCCAAATGGCTCTTTGAGCATTTAAGGTTGCAGACCCCTATACTAGACCTTCATGGATTATTTTAGTCACATTATTGAAGGAGCATCGTGATCAAATTAATATTGGCTATTTGCTTTTGTTATGAATTCCTTATGCTACTATATATTTGCTAGTGATCAAACCAATATTTACTGTTTGATATGAAATACTGCTAGAAATCATTTGTTAGGAATTGAGCTTTGTAATTGGTTTTTGCTTATGTTATTGTATATTGTCAGAAGTTAGTTGTTAGAAATTAATTGTATCTTAGTAAATTGTAGCCTTGATAATGGTTGACATTAGTGCAAAGCTTGTTATCTTGCTTCTGTGTCTTGCTTCTGTGTCTTTGCTTCAAAGCTAGGCACCTCCTTGAAAATATAAAAGAAATCGTTACCCAGGAATATCAGGCACCATAGATAAAGGAACCAGAGTAGGGAGCTCCCTGCCTCACAGATAGTACCACAACAGGGAGTTACCTGAAAGTATTCTGCTCAATAAACAATTTGGCTAGGGAGGGAACACCCCCCTCCCAAGGATGCTCCATAGATAAGCAGGGCAGAGACAGGGCCTGAACAAAGAAACCTTTGAAAATAAAGACCCACATTGGGAACAAACCTTTGTCTTTGACTGGGTAAACTTTGTCTCTAACTGAGTAAAAATGTATATAGTACTCTGGGCCACTCTCGCAGAGGCGTGGCTATTTCTTACATGCTTTTGCCTGTGTGTTTTGGAAATATTTTCACACAGATTCTTTTTGCTTTGGCCAAAATAGAAAGCTGATACTTTTGCAAGCCTCGTATCGAGGCTTGGAGGCTTGGCGGCTCGGGAAATGCCTGGGATCTTATACTATCATTCTTTTTTCTTGGAGCATTGATTGGGCTAATTTGGAATGCAAAAATCTGGACAATCACTAGATGGCAGCCAGTAGTGTAGAAATTTCTAACTCTTGGTCACCATCTAGTGAATGTTTAGAGTTTTGAATATTGCCCCAGGTTTGACTAAATTAAACTATTTGCACAAGATAAGTGATTGTTGTGGGTACTTTAGTTCAAAATGAACTTGGGCTGTTCTGAGTTCTGAACACATTTTAAAATCTTCTTGCCAAATGGCCTGACCTGGTTATCCTACTACAAATTGACTCACCATGAAATGATTATTATTGCCAAATATGCTGTCTTTTTGCAAAAATCATACATACAGTAATGTTTGAACTTCCAGTGCACCACAGTTTACTTATGTTTCATTGATTTCAGGGGGTTTAAACTAAGTATGATTAAATCTGAATCCACTCCAATTTCTTCATTGGCTGTCAGCCTTAATAACTAACCATACTATGATGGATTTGGCCCTGTTTCAATATTTTTTTCTTTCAAAAATTTATTACTTTTTCTTGCTGTCTTCTCAAAAGGCTATATTGAAAAATATTCTAATAATAAATCAATTTCAATTGAATCATGATTTAATTTTGCTGCATCATTGCCTTTAAAGACTGTAAAGATGTTCATAGGAAAAACTTATCTTGGAAGAATTGCCTAATGAGACAGCATTTTTTTTACAGTCAATGTATCCTTTGACATTGGATCATATGACCAGGAACACCACCTTGTCTCTGAGATTGTGATCATTGGGTAAAATAAATTGCTAATATATTCTGCTTCATTAAAAAGATGAGCCAAAACTGCCTTAAGTTCTTTGAAAAAAGCATTTTTCTCTGACCCATGACTATTGGAGGAATGTGTGAAATTATAGGAGAAAGCATTCCAGTAGTGATGACCCCCAGGGTTAGAGAGTCAACATCTGCAAGATAACAAGCATGGTATTGCAATTGAGGTCTTTTTCCTTGCCCAAACATATAAAAAGAGTGGGGCTTCAATCATAATGCCATTGACATTGACCTTCCCCTCTGGATGCCCACAAGGTTTTCTAACGGATACTTCTAACCCCTAGAATTCATTGCAAGGGAAGCCACATTAGGTCATACCTACTTAATAATATATTTTTTTTATTTAAGCAAGCTTCTGGCATTTTAATTCGTTTGTTTTCTGAAATCACTCTGAGTCTCATGAGTGTCATTTTTGTTTACATTAATGTTATTAATTCTTGTATTTTAACTGATTAAATCTTATTCTTCAGTTACAATTCTGTATGTTATTTTTTTAGCTCACTTGAATTAGTTTGAGATGGAATGGGAGGAATTAAATTATAGGAAAAGAAAAATTACGTGTTCATACTGTGTCACTTATAGGAATCTCATTATTAGAATGATGTGGTTCCCATCTTCAAAAAAGGGAAAGAAAAAAAATTAGTAGACCAGTGGAAAGGTGTGGTTATAGTATATTTAGGCTTCAGCAAGGCATTTGACAAAGTAGACTACAGCCTACTTCTTGATAAGCTAAATATTGTGGGATAGAGAGCATCACCACAGAATGGATTTGTAACTGGCTGACAAACCGTACTCAACAAGTAGTCCTTAATGGTACTACAATTACATGGAGGGAAATAAGTAGTGGGGTACCACAAGAATCTGTCCTAGCCCAGTACTCTTCAATATCTTCATAAATGACTTAGATGAGGGAATAGAAGGGGAACTCATCAAATTTGCAGATAATACTAAGTTGGCAGGAATAGCCAACACCCCAGAAGATAAGCTCAGGATCTTGACAGACTTGAACAATAGGCCCTATCCAACAAAATGAAATTTAATATGGAGAAAAGCAGTTATACACCTGGGCAGGAAAAACCATAGGTGCAAGTACAGATTAGGTGAAACCTGGCTCAAAAACTAACTGTGAGAGGGACCTTGTAGTCTTAGTGGATGATCACTTAAACATGAATTAGCTGTGTGTGGTAGCAGCCAAAAAACCTAATACAATCCTTGGTTGTATAAATACAGGCATAGAATCAAAATTACGTGAAGTATTATTATTGCTTTATCAAGCCTTAGTAAGACCACACCTGGAATACTGCATCCAGTTTTGGTCACTACATTACAAAAAAGATGTTGAAACTTTAGAAAAAGTGCAAAGAAGAACAGCTGATTAAAGGCCTGGAGACTAAAACATATGAAGAATGGTTGCAGGATTTGGGTTTGGCTAGTCTAGAGAAAAGAAAGACTAGGGGGGACATGATAGCAATATTCCAGTATTTGAGAGGCTGCCACAAAGACGAGATGGTCAATTTATTTTTAAAAGCACCAGAGAGCAGGACAAGAAACAATGGATGGAAACTAATCAAGGAGAGAAGCAACCTGGAATTGAGAAGAAACTTTCCAACAGTGAGGACAATTAACCAGTGGAACAGTTTGCCTTCAGAAGTTGTGGGTGCTTCATCACCAGAGGTTTTAAAGAAGAGGCTGGACAATCACTTGTCTGAAATGGTATAGGATTTCCTGCTTGAGTAGGGGGCTATAATCTTTACTGTGCCTTAACTCTGCATATAAATATAATTTACCTTGTACATGTGTGCATATTCATATGTACACAGGTACAACAGATGCACACACACACACACCCCTTATCCCTTGGGAAGACATAAGAGATTGCTGTTTGGAGTGAAATACTTGCCAACATCTTAGTCAGGTCAGGATTATCTTTAGCAGACTCATTTTACAGGATAGAATTAGCTTAAACAGGAAATTTGGATATGCCTTGTATCATACTTGCATTAGTTTAAAGGTTATTGGTTCAGACAAATGGAATTAAATTGCATGCTGATAAATATTAATGCTTGCTAATGCTAGAAGTATTTATATTCATTACTAACTGACCTTTTCACAATAATTTTGCATTTTTGTTGTCTTTTTTCTGCTTGACTATGTCTTGCTTTCCTTCCTCATAATCACTTTTGGATATTGCAAAAGAGGCTTCAGCAGCCAAGTGAACTCATTGCTAACAAACCTGGATTCATATTTCATTTTAAGCTCCTCTGGCACTCATCACTGTTGAACCAGTACTCAAAAACTGACATGCTTACTCTTCATATGTCCTTTTTCAACCAATCAGTCTGTTAAAAAGAAAAATTAAGTTGCTAGGCCTGTACTTCTGGTTTAAGCAATTACAGATAGCATCAGGATGAAAAAATATCCCCGTGAGCTTGTCTGCAAATATGTTCTGAGCAGTGACAGTCAAAATCATTGAGGGAATTGTTGGCAGGACACAGTCCAAGGGTCTAGGAATCATGGGTAGGATATCAGCTAGATTCAGTGTGAGAATTTTGGGAGGCAAAAGTGCATATTTTGAGATGAACATTCCAGAGTGTTTCATGAACTAACAATGGCTCTTAAGTATAGCCTATGCCAGAAATTTTTCAGTCTTGCAAGACAGAAATTAGCTCATCAAAGTTGTCCAAAAGAAGAACAACCAGGAACATAAGCACCATCTGTATTGTGAGGTTACATTAAACAGAATCTTTTTTTTTTTTTTAAATTTGATTTATATGCCGCCCTTCTCCGGAGATTCAGGGCGGCTTACAATGCGTTAAGCAATAGCCTTCATACTTTTGTATATTTTTATACAAAGTCAGCTTATTGCCCCCACAAACTGGGTCCTCAATTTACCCACCTTAGAAAGGATGGAAGGCTGAGTCGACCTTGAGCCTGGCTAGGATTGAACTCAGAGAAATTACAGGCAGCTGGTGTTAATTGCTGCCTTTAGTAGGAGGCATTAGCCCCCTACGCTACACAGGCTCTTGCGAGACAGAAAGCATTTTTTTAAAAAAAAATTTAATTATTTTTTTAAAACATAAAAAAACATCTTTTAAGAATGGAGCACTGATCCGGTCATGAATAGGTACAATCGCTTACCCCACTTTGTCAAGCTTTTTCCCAAATCTCCTCCATTACATCTTTTAAAGTAAAAGCCAAAACAGAAATTTTTCTACAATTGTAATATCTTAATCTAAACATTTACCTTTCTATTATATCATCACAAATCTTAATTTCCAAATAACACAACTCAATATTTAATTACAATTATTATCCTAAATTCTATCTATATACCCATATCCTAGGACCCATTATCTTAAATCTTTAAATCCTAATCTCTTTACCCCACTTATTACACATTACACTCTTCATTTTACAAGAGTCATTTCATTATTACAATCTTATCATCTTCATTTTACTATTCATATCCACAGTCACCTTTATTTTTAATACTAATCCCAACATAATCATTTTATTATTACTATCAATTCCAGCTTAAATCATATTTATTTTAACTATTTGTCTCTTGATCATCTTCTTTTGGCTCTTTCCAGCATATTCATTTTTTATTTGGCTGTTTCCCAGCATAGTCAACTATTGTTTTGGCTGATTCCCAGCATATTCATATTGTTTGGCTGTTTCCCAGCACATTCATCTTTATTTTACTATCACACCCAGAATAAACATCTCCATCTGTTATTTTGACTGTTTCCAGCATATTCATCTATTATTTGTCTGTTTCCAGCATATTCATCTATAGTTTGGCTGTTTCCCAGCATATTTGTATTATTTTGGCTGTTTCCCAGCATATTCATATTATTTTGGCTGTTTCCCAGTATATTCATCTTTATTTTACCAAAAACAAATAAATAAATAAAAACATCTCCATCTATTATTTTGGCTGTTTCCCAGAAAATTCATCTATTATTTTACTGTTTCCAGCATGTTCATTAAGCATATTCTTAATTTTACTGTTTATCTCTGTGTAATCCCCTTTTTTATTTTACTTTCCATCTATACATTAGTTATTCATATTTAATCATGTTATCATTCTCAGTTTTTCTGCAATTTAACATTGAGACTTAATTCTTACATCAGACACATCCCCATATAAATCAATAAAATTTCTTGGATTCTTCTCATATTCATATTCATTCTTATTCAATTATAATAGTCTCCTTTTTATCAATATTATCCATCTTTACTTTATTTTTCTATTTTAATCACATTGTTTTATTTTCCATCCTTATACATCTATAAACACCTCCTTTTTATAATTAATATTCATCTAAACATTACATTTGCATTTTTAATCAGACTATTTTTATATTCTTTTTTCCCAACCGAATATATTTTATTTCTTAATTTCCTTGTCTATCAACATATATTCCATTTTGAATTCAAAGTTCCCAAAATTAATTCTCCATGTGTCATTTTAAATTTTTTGTTACATCTATTCCCTGCAAAGTACATCAACTTTCCTTCTTTTGTTTTTGCACCATTTGACTTCTTTTATTCCTGTGCCAATAAGTAACAGTTATCAAAGTTCCATTATATTTCCTCTTTCTTTCCACCGAAGAAGACAAAGAAGAAACCTCCTCCACCAAGATCCCACGGCTATTATTTGTAATTTCAAAGTGTTCCAAAACAAACAGCAAGTTACAGGGTTTCTTTTTAAAACAGAGGGTGTCTCTCTGCAATCCACACTTTCCCTTAGTCAAGCCAGTATCCATTTTCTTGCGATAATGTAACAGTCCAATTTAACTCTCTTCTTCTTTTAAATTTTAAAAATGTTGAATCCATACCTTTTTCTTTTTTCCTTTTTCAAAGTCCAATTCTAATTTGAGAATTTTTCCCAATCTTTTCAGCATGCTTCAATGTTTCATTGTTCCAATTGAATATATACCAAAATAAATTTCCTAGAGGGTCTTTTCCTCCTGAATTTACTTTTCAAAATCTTCTATGTACCTCAAATCCACAGTTTCTGTTTTAAGGCTAGGGGTCTTACAAGTAATAATCATTACTCTAGCATTGCTTCAAGCCTAGGTTAGTGTCACTCACCTGGCTTCAAAGAGCTTTATTCTTTTCCTCTTTTCTCCTGCCCATCTCTTAGTTCGGTTTGTCTCAGCTTCATGGCAGCTGCCATGGCTGCCACCCCTCCCCCCCGACTCACAGAGAGTTCCCTCCTACCTCCGAGGAATTTGCCTGTTCCTCTTGGTCGTCTGAGGCACATCTCTTCCTACCCTGTCCTTGGAGGACACTTCTGGTCCAAAAACCCATCGGCGGCAGTTCGGCAGTCGGGTTTTTCACGGCACTCCTCAGAGCCCACTATTTTCCCAGCTGTCTCACTGCGACGTCAAACCGGAAGTCTCTGAGACAGAAAGCATTTTTATTCTCCTCTCTTTTTAGTTTCTGGAATACTAGGAAAGGCAGCTTTTCCTCCACTTGTGGATTGAGCCTCCTCTTACCAAATTGTTGCCTAGGCTGCAGATATTCCTCCTGTCTCCCAAATTCATTCTCATATACCATTACAGTTTAAAAATCTGGAGAGAGGTTATCCTGGAGAAGGTCCATCTGGGTGGTCTCCAAGAACCATCACCAACTTAATGACATAATCAATCACTTTTGGCATTCTGGTTTTTGGTAAGGACTTGGGTAGATGGGGAGTGAAGGACAGAGGGAAGAAAATGCATTTCTTGCTTTCTCCTATCCTTAATATAGCCATAACAAATGAGGGCCAAAAAACCCCCCCAAAAAACAAGGATGGAAAATAAATATGGTAGATGTTTTGGTACAGCACAGCATAAGGCAGGCATTTCTTCTGAACAGTGGCAAATTATATTAGGTTCATCAGATTTAGATTGCAAACGCTCTAGATGACAAGGAGATGGTAGTAAAGAGATATTAAAAACTCTTTGCTGCCACTTACTGGTCTTCTGAAGTTCTGCAACCCATGTGGCATGTGGCAACTTTGAAGTGTATATAAAGAGGGAAAATATTCTAGACATGGGCATGAACAATTTTTATGATATTTAAATGTTAGGCTTCTGAGAATTTGTTTTTATTTATTTGTATCATGCCTTCATTATTTCTACAAATAACTGAAGGCAGAAAATATATCCAATATACCTTCCTTCTCCTATTTTCCCCACAATTATAACCTGTGAGGTGGGTTGGGGAGAGAGAGAGGGTGGGAGAGAGGGAGGGAGGGAGAGGGGGACTGATCCAAGGTCATCCAACCAACTTTCATGAGTAAGGTGGGACTAGAACTCACAGTCCCACTTTCTAGTCTGGTGCCTTAACTACTAGACCAGCATGATTATCCTGGATAATATTAATGCAAAATGCAAAAAGTATACTGATGCTAATTTTCTCTCTTTCACAGAAAGCCATATGCATTAATTACTTCTGATAGTAAAATTCTTCTGAGAATAACTCACAGAGGATACAAAAAGAAGTAAAACAGATGGTGATTCATGGAACAAAGAGGAAAGTATTGGTCAAGAAAATTGCAGTAAGAAGGCGTAGCTGTTCCATAGCTCAGCTCACAAGCTATTTAACAGATATTTGATTTTTTTCATGTACTAAAGGACTTTCCGAATTAAATTTCCAGAATCTTCAATAAAAGGGCCAAATAAAAGTAATTTCTTCACTGGAAGTTGAAATGTTATGTTTATTGAAACTACACCAAGAACAGCTGGTACCATGTCCCCTCAGATTCATTAAAGACCCTGAACAGTTAGCAGAAAAATTGATTTTAGAGAATTAATACACTTATGGAGAAGTTTGGTAAACTCTATTGGCTCCTATTGTTGCTTGAATTAATTGAAGAGGGCATGTAATTTCATTTGGAATATGCACGTGTTTACTAATCCCTGAATGTGTTTTTTTTTTAAATGTGCATGGGGACCAAATAACAATACATTTTGCGAATTATTTAAATTAATATAAATCCTGAAAAGCACATATTGTTTATTTTGTTTACCTTCTGGAATATTACTCTGCTTTCCAAGGCAGAGTCCTCCCAAGTCAGCTCACAGAATTAAAGCAATGCCATTTGTAAAGACTGGGAGTTGAATTGTTGTTTTGTATTTAACAGTTCAACAATTTTGACACGTTGCAAATCCTGAAATCAAAACATCTGTAGAATCAGTTTACAGTTAAATGTGGGAAAATGTACATTTTCTTCAGAGAAAACAAAAATCCACAGCTAGGAGACAATCTGATAAACCAGATTTCTGGGATGATTGCATGATTACAAACAGATATAATATATATATTAGATAGTATAGTCCCTTATGAGTCAGGTCTTTAGAACTATATCTGGTCTTCTGGAGGGAAAGAAGCTATGAATTTGGTTGGATGGTAGAGAATGTTGTGTGCTGATATCACACCAGTTGAGTCATACGGGAGTGTAGTCTACCATGCAGTGCCAATTGCACGATTGTCTTGTGCAATCCTAGGGAAGACCTAGGGAATGCTGGTTTTGCTCTGCCACCAGTGTCTAATGAAGAATACCAGATATTATACCAATATTTTTATAATGTTCCAAACAATGATTTCCACATTCATTAGCAACAAATTGAAATGCTTGAACTACAGTTTGTTCAAAAGCAGGACTTATAGAGAAGAGTGCAATAATTCAGACTGGATACTAATGGAAGATAAATAATAGTGATAGATTGACTTTTCACAAGTAAAGTCTTACATGCTGAACTAACTGATGTTTTTCAAAAATTCTGAATCTGGAAAAATCCCAGTCAACATGATGTACACTGGTATCTATCAAACATTGTCTGATACACAGAGCATCTGATTTTTCTGCTTTCAGTGAGCTGCCAAACTAACTTAAACCATTTAATTAAGAAAATAAACAATATTAATAATTAAAATTGTTATAAATATTTTATTCATTCTTTATGCAATAAGAAATAATGATTGATGAGCTCTGTCTTTGTCTTCAGTGTAAGAGGGAAATGGCTGTGCACATTATATTGAAAAGGAAGCTTTACTATTGTGCTGAGAATTCACTATAATATGTTGTATTAAGCATTCATAATAGTTTCAAATGACATAAACTTTGGCTCAGCTTTCCCTTGAGCAACATTAGGAACTATGCAATAGGGAAACAGTTCTGTATTTTAGAATGTCATCTATTTTAAGAGGCTTCAGAATAAATATGTGATATTAAAAAGTACATTTTGAAGGTACATTTGGCTATATCAAAGTTCGGTTTCCCCTCCTTTTAATATTATTTGACTTAGCAATTAATAGTAGATATTTAAATTTATTTCTAGCAGAAATATCAATTAGTGGGTGCTAGCTAAGCCTTGAAAAGGGAGCATCTAAGGCAGAGATTCGTAAAAGTTGTGGTATCTTGATCTAATAAAATTATACATTATGTTGCATGATACACCACCACCACCATCACACCACCCCATTATACAAATACTAGATGCCATATTGGAAGTCACCAGCTGGCACAGTCCTAGTAAATTTATGAGAATCCTTTTCTCAAAGGAAGAATTTATAGGGCAGACATATTCACAGAGAAAAATTCAGGGCAACTACAATTTTCTATTTTGTGTTAATTTAAATTTGCATATAAGTTGATCTTCCCAGTAATGGTGTACATGTGATATATGGTTCTTGCAGGATCCTTGCTTTTACAAAAGGTATGACCAAAACTGCAATCCCAATCTCCTCATCTCTATGGGATTCCAAAAGCTCAAAATTACAAAAGAGAAAGTTTTACTATCAAAGGGGCAAGACAGATGGAAGAAAATCAGCTTGACTATCCATTAGGGGCAGTAACATGACAGAGGGACCAAGGCAGGAGTGGATAAACATGTTTATGCAGGCATAAAAACATATAATACCTTCATAATGGAAGGCAAGATAATGGTGATAACAATAGTAATAAATATTAATTAAATTATATGTACATAATAAATAATGAAGAAAAAATATGGATCGAGATAAAACCATGCAGATTAATTTACTAATTGGTGCATATTCCTCAAAACTAATGGTGGGAAGACATTTTGTGTCATCACTATAACCATTTCCACCACCCCTTGCTCCCTTACCCAAGTTCCTTGTTATATTTGTCTTCTGTGCATTTTTATTTTCCTTTCTGGAAATTAGTGGCAGAGAGATGACTCTGTCAAAGAAAAACCAAGCAAGCATAATCCCAGTGCCTCTTGCTCTAAGGTGCGAGTTTTATCACAGGGTCATCAGGATGCTGCCAGAATTTGTTCCTCTGAGCAACCTGGGTTTGTAAGATGTGACTATGTATAGTTTTGTCCTTGGACTCAGTATATTTTAGCCTCTCCACCAATTTTTTTTTCTGAGAAACATTGCTGATCTCTGCAGGTGCAGGTAGAGTGATGGAGAAGAATAAAGTATATTTGAATCCGTGGCAGTTGTGTCAGCATAAAATTTGTTTACAACCCCTGCATATTTCAGAATTCCTTCCCTATAGTATAATACACCATAGGAGACACAGTCATTTTGTGGAAATAAAGAGCTATTCTTGACAATAAATATATTTTTGCATAAACACCCTCCCCCCACCCCATTCTGGGTTACTTTCTAAATGGTATTTTAACTGCTTTTTCTCCTGTTGTGGTTCCTATCTCTACCGTACAATTTCATGTGAATTAAATGACTAAAAACCTGCCCTTTGCTCTGGAAGTTGTTTAAAGAGTATAAAGAATATCGCATTGCTCTGTGTATTTCTGTCTCTCCATTTTGGACTCTCGCTGGTGTCTTTATCCTATAGTTTTCAGAGTTATCCTGCTGCCAGACGCAGACTGACAGACAAAATTCTGAACGTCATCACACACATTTCTTTCCAACTTTCCATTAGTTTGGAAAAAATAATAAGCTCAAGAAAGCATGTTGAGCATTGCTTTGGGCATTTTTTCTTTAATAACATTTCTGCTTTAGAGCAGCCCACTCTAGGGGGCTTAGAAAAGAATTATTTCTTGAATGATATTGACCTGTCCCATGGGAATCTAACCTATTTTCAAACTGATTTCTTTTGGCTACTTTCTTCTCCCCCTCCCCATTTGATTGCATTTAATTTCAGTTTTGGAGGGTTATCCCACTGACAGATGGATAGAGGCCTGAACCTTACAGATATTTTTTGCAATCTCCAATGGAAAGAGGTGTTGCACTACAAGTTCTGCCCTTATTGTTCATGCATCTTTATAATGAAGGGTAGATGTGTTTGATGAGGAAACACTATTTTCAGCATTCTTCCCCCATCTTGCACTCTCCCAATGCTGCAGCATATTGTTGTACAGTATGTGAAGTGCTTTTCCAAACTTCTTATATAGTTTATCTATTTAACACATTAAAGCATAAATGAACTGTTCCTTTTTCTGCTCTGAATGAAATGCGATGTATCTTAGGGTTAGGTGATGTATGACATTGTACCTTGCGAATTGAGCAGCAATATCCACTGAAATAATAGAAGTTCTTACAATATTTGATGTTTCAGTTCAACTGCAAAAATCCAGGAATCTTTTCAAGAGTTATCTTTTTAGAATAAACCAATGGGTGGTCTAATAGAACTAATGACAAAACATTGCTGAAAATTGAACAGTCCTTTGCTACTTAAAATAAGCCTGCCTACCTAATAAGCAGTATTCTTTAAATATCATTCTTCTTCCAGGAAAGGTAAAGTAATGATGACTGAACTATTTTTTAAAACAGCATGTAGGCCCTAATAGGGGAACCCTAGCAGAAAATATAAAGTGCGGTACCTTTTTCCAGGTCGTCAGATACTGTGTTTTCTGAGAGCCTTTTTTATTAGGCTGGAGAAAAAAGGCTAATGGATGAAGTCTCTCTCTCTCTCTCTCTCTCTCTCTCTCTCTCTCTCTCTCACACACACACACACACACACACACACACACACACACACTTTTTCTAATTACCAAGGCAGAAAGAGTGGGGCAATTTCTGTTTTATTTAATAATTGAATTGAATGAAGTACTCAAATCTACCACATACTCGCCTTTTTAAAGATATTTGATATAGCATTGAAGCTCCGTTTTTCTAGGATTAATGGAGCAAATGCATTCCACCTGACATTGTTTGGAGATGTGCCCACATGTTTTCAATTATTGTAGTGCACTGACGTCCTCCCTCCACATTCTGAAATTTATTGGTCATCGTATTCTTAAATATCTCAGCAGCAGATATTGACATTAGTCCAATAAACTGTACATTTAATCAGATAAGTTTTTATCAATAAGGCAAAACATGGTATCTAGATACCTTTGTAGTATACTATACTGTAGATATAGTGTAGCAAAGCATAGCACAGTAAAGGTAGCACATGCCCTCCAGCATAATCCTACTCAAAATAAAGGGCGACTAAATTGAATGGAGTTCTCATGAATAAATGTACAGACTTTAAGCTTAAAAACTAATTACCAAATTCAACTTGGAACATGATTAAATTAAGATTCCACTGCAGAGTCTATATAAGTAAGAAAAAAAGGTCATTTCTTCAGAAGCCTATTTTTTATACAACATTTCTTATTATTATTTTTTTAGCATTTTGGAACATACTGCATTAGAAACATGAACTTCCTAGATCTGTTTCAAAATAGGGGGAAATAGTTGTGAATTTCAACTGTAATATTAAGAAGAAAATGTCTGGATTTTTTTAAAAATCCAGGCTCTCAACATTTCTTCTGAGTTTAGGAAAGGGTATTTTATTGCTGATTTGGAATAGTGGAGAACTGAATCCATAGAGGGGATTTTGAGACATGACCTTCAATAGCAGTCATCTATCATAAACCAAATTGGGACCATTTCTCTGCATGTGATGCAGACCAGAAGAAGAGGGTTCAATATCACTCCTGTCTTATAGCAAATCAATTTTTCTTTGTTTGTTATGTCAGCTTTTCAATTCCATGTGCATGTTTTTAAAATGTTACAAATACAATGCAGGAGATTTGTTGGGCAGTGATATTAAACTGTTATGATCTCTGTACATCTGCTTAAAACATGCAGAATCAGGATGACCTCTGGAATCACTGTATGCTTTTAAATTTCTATGACAAGAGATCAGCATTATAACAGGCAAAGTGTTCTTATGTTTCATTTCTGTTTTTGTATTTGTATTCATAGCTTTTAAGAAATTCTGTGGAAAATACCTCTATCAGAAAATTTAGAGGAACATTCAAAAGCAGCTTGATGAGCCCAACCATATGGGTGATTCATATAGCCAACCTACTTTTTGGACCATCTCTTAAGAGTTGTATCTTTTCTGCACTATTCTTTTCCAGAGAAAGATTCAGAGTTACCTGAATGGGATGTATGGAAGACTAAGATTACCTGTTGTTAAGGCTCATTCAACTGTTATTATTAAGGAAACTTTTTACTTTAAGAATGATCATCTTCAGATCAGCATTTAATATATAACTGACTTAAAATCATGTCACTGAAATGGACGTTGGTCTTACCTGATATGTCCGTTCTCTGCTGAGAAAGGGAACGTCAGTCAGGTGTCTGGGAAGCATGACTGCAGTACGTGACATGTGACCGAGTCTGCAAAGGATTAAGCTCCGCCCTTCACTGGGAGTTCCCCAGTGTTTCGGCGAGGATGACGATGCAGACAGGAGTGTCTTCCTAGAACGAGAGAGAATGAGAACCAAAACCTCCCTCCCACCAACCAAAGGGCCTTCCGAAGGGTGGGGCTGACTGACGTTCCCTTTCTCAGCAGAGAAGGGACGTATCAGGTAAGACCAACGTCCATTCTCCTGCTTGCCAGGGAACGTCAGTCAGGTGTCTGGGACATACCAAAGCCAGGTGTCCAATGAGGGAGGGATCCGTGAAGGCCCTGGTTTCAACTTGTGTGCACTGCCTGGAGGACACGACGGCCGAAGGAAGCATCTGCTGATGCAAATGAGTCTATGCGATAGTGCCGAATGAAGGGTGAGACGCTTGTCCAGGTGGCGGCACGGCAGATGTCCTCCAACGGTGCCTGGGTAGCCCAGGCAGCGGAAGTAACGGCGCTCCTGGTGGAGTGTGCCGTGATGTGACAAGGAACTGGAATAGCTTGTCTCTGGTAGGCTGTGGAAATAGTGGCACGGATCCAGCAGCCCAGGGTAGGAGCCGTCACCTTCGTTCCAATGGATACAAATAAGGATTCGGACTTACGAAAGGCCGAAGTCCTGGAGAGATAAATTCTCAGTGCGTGGTGCACGTCTAGGGTGTGCCACGCGTGTTCCAACTGGTGGGTAGGGGAAGGGCAGAAGGAGGGCAAAACTAGCTCTGGAGAGCAGTGGAATGTGGAATTGATTTTTGGGATAAAGGAAGGGTCCAGTCGCAAAACAACTCTGTCCCTGTGGAAAACACAAAGGTCAGCTTGTATGGAAAGGGCGGCTAACTCCGAGATCCTACGAGCCGATGTTATGGCCACCAAGAACGCTACTTTAAAGGAGAGAAAACGCAGGGATATGATGCGAAGAGGTTCGAATGGGGGAGAGGTTAAGGCCTTCAGGACTTTGTTGAGATCCCAAGTGGGGAATCTATGTATCCCCGGTGGACACAGACTGGTGGCGCCGCGTAAGAAGTGGCGAATAATGGGGTGTTGAGATATGGAGGTAGCAGGGCCATAGTTCAGGACTGAGGAGAGAGCCGCCACTTGGTGGCGGAGGGTATTTGGAGCTAGGCCTGCTTGAAATCCCAAATGAAGGAACCTTAAGATGTCGATGACAGAAGCCGAGAGAGGAGAAACTCCCGAACAGTGGCACCTGGACACGAAAGCAGACCACGTCATGGTGTATATGCGATTAGTTGAGGGCCTTCGTGATACTTGTATGATGTAGATGATGGGGTCAGGAACGTTGGCCCTGTTCAGGAGGCCCCGCTCAACCTCCAGACAGTCAAGTGGAACCAGGAGGGATCCGGATGCTGGAGATTCCCCTGTTGAAGAACGAGGCGATCGGCTGGAATCGTCCATGGGGAGGAGACAGATAGGGCGATCAAGTCCACGTACCAGAGTCTCTGAGGCCAGCGGGGAGCTATGAGGATGACCTCCGCTCGTTCCTCCAGTATTTTGCGCAAGACCCTGGGAAGGAGAGGGAGAGGAGGGAAAGCGTATAAGAGACCTGAGGGCCAAGGGGAACAGAGCGCACCAGTGGCCCCAGCTCTGGAATCCCTGTACCGGGAGAAATACCTGGGGACTAGGTGATTGGACGCTGAGGCAAACAGGTCTACTGCAGGTAGGCCGAATCTGCTCACAATCTGCTGGAAGAGATAGTTGGGAAGGCTTCACTCCGAGTGGTCCAGCCGGCGGCGGCTGTCCTAGTGTGTTCGGGTATCTGAAGGGGATAGTTGATCCTGGAGCTGCTTGAGCCAGAGCAGCGCAGCCCTGTTGAAGAAGGAAGCAGAGACAGAGGTTTTCACCACCCACAACGCTGACAGGTGAGACTTAATTAATGTCTTTTCCGCACACTTATCTTCGGGCTGTAAGTAGTCCTCCGGGGACCCCGTAACTTGTGAGGAGGAGGCTAGGGCAGCTACTGGTGTGTCAATTGGAGGGACCTGGAGAAGATTTGACAAGGCGGGAACTTCTGATAAAGATAACGCTCCAGGTTACTGGAGCTGGGCCGGCGCCAGGTAGAGCCCATTGGTGCTGAATGACATCAGTAAAAAGTTTTGGTGCTGGAATAACATCCGGTACTACCAAAGGCTCTGCAACAGGGAGGAAGCTGGGTCCGAGTTGGATGTAGCTGACTCTGGTGGAGAAGATGAGGCTCCTAGGCGAGTTACTGCGAGAGCCTTAAATAACAGGGATGGAACAGATGGGGTCTAAAAAGCCCTATGAAGGCTGGTTGATCAGGGCCCAGCCCCTCGTCATCAGAAAGATCCAATTCCCTGACCTCCTCCTCTTCTGAAACAGATCCCTGTTCAGACAGGCCAGGATCATCATATTGGCCAGAAGAGGAATTCCTCTGGGGGGGAGAGCTGATGATGATGGAGAGGTAAAGTCTGCTGGGACAATGAAGGAAGAAGACCCTGTTGCAGGCCTTGGGCTAGTCCTTGCTGGATGGCCCCGGCTATTAATGACTCAAGGGAACTCGGAGGATTGGAGGCCTGGACTTGGTGAGGTGGATGCTGTGAGGCAACCAATGGAGCAGGAGCCTGAGGCCTGTTCCCTGTAACTTGGGGTGGCTCCACTGGATCCTGGATGGAGAGGAACATTGGTTCCAATCCAGGAGGAAGGGGAGTTGCTGAAGGAGCCCGTCTATCAGGAGAGAGATCCCGTCCCATTTGTTGTTCAGATGGCTGGGGAGTAGATGCAGGAGGCAAAGAAGTCTCCGCATGTCCCTGGGCCTTCTCCGTGGCCTTCTCTAAGGCCTTATGACGGCGTAATTCGTCCCTGGAGGGTTTTGAGGGTAACGCCTTAGAATGGGCCCACTTTGGAGGGGGGGGGTGCAGAGGAAAGATCTTCCCCCGGGTTCGCTGTTATGTCTCCGGCGAGCAGCCTTGCTCTGGGAGCCCTGACGAGACGGCCATGTGGCGTCCACCATCTTGGAATGGCTGCCAGACTGATCGGAGAATAGATAAAGGATGGGGGGGTTGGCAACAAGCCCACACCCTTCACTTAGCTACTCGGAGCGCGTAAGTTGCTGGAAGAGCTGCTCAGGCAATTTCCATGCAGCGCAGCTCACACGGCCTCAGAGATGTCGCAAGCGGCCGAAATAAATGGAGTCAAAATGGCGGACTTTTTTTCTTTTCAAAGGAAGCCGCCCGTGATGCTGCTAGGCAAGAGACCTTCAAGCGCAGCGAGGGGAGCTCACCCAGATAGCAATCGATGAAGAGGAGCTGATGAGGGAAACCCCCTCAAGGGAATCCTGCCAGCTGGCAGGTCCCTGCCGCCCACGCGGCCCTTGGCAGTATCGGGTCAGTACCATTCATGCCGGAGAAGTGGAGAAGTCCTTGAAACAGTCTTGTCATACACGAGAGGCAAAAAAAAAAAAAAGGTTTAGAAATAAGCTGAGGAAAAACGCTGTTAGAGGTAGGAGATAGGTCTGGGAAGACATGACTATGTGCCACAGACTGAGTCGAAACACTGGGGAACTCCCAGCGAAGGGCGGAGCTTAATCCTTTGCAGACTCAGTCACATGTCACGTACTGCAGTCGTGCTTCCCAGACACCTGACTGACGTTCCCTGGCAAGCAGGATAATGATCTTCTATATCTGATCGGAAGGTCTCTATTATTAAATTAAATGATAATGATAATAATAATAATAATAATAATAACAACAACAACAACAATATGCAGCAAAATCGCATAAACTGATTACAAAGCTAGACACGACTGAGTTGCTAAATTAATCCACTGCTCATTTTTTACATAATGACCAGTGGATTAATTTAGTAATTCGGTCGTGTCTAGCTTTGTAATCAGATACAATTTACCTGTATCCAAAAAGTCATGGGAACATAAAATGGAAAAAGTTATAGAAAATGAGAAGGTGAAGATCTTATGGGACTTTCAAATACAGACGGATCATCACTTGGAACACAACACGCCAGATATCACAGATGTCAAAAACCGAAACGTACAATTTATTGACATCGCGGTACCAGGAGACACCAGAGCTGAAGAAAAAGAACTGGAAAAAATCATGAAATATCATGACCTGGCCATAAAAACTACACGGCTATGGATGAAACATATCACAGTGATGCCCATTGTCATCGGGGCACTTGGTACCATGTTCAAGAATTTCACAAAACACTTCAAGAAATTGTAGCTTCCTGCAATAACACCAGCAGAACTGCAAAAAACTGCGCTACTCGGAACATCATATATTTTAAGAAGGTACTTGGTTGATACCTAGGACACTGGCAGCAACCTGTATCAACAATTAGCACCGGTCAATGGTATTTGTGACACATTTTTAAATGTCCAGTTAACTGAGTTTCATTTTTAATGAAATTGAAGTTGAGCGACTGTGGAAAAAGAAATCGTGTGTTGTCCCAATTGTAATTGGAGCCCTTGGAGCAATACCCAAAGGGCTACCCCACTATTTAGAAATTCTAAATTTACTGGACTTGGACATTTTGACTCTACAAAAAACCACCTTACTCAGAACAGCTTACATCCTTCGATGATACCTTAACAGTTCCTAGGTCGTTGGTTAGGACTCGACCTGCTGAGCTATTAACCAGCCTCAAAGGCTGTGAATCTCACTAAAGATTAACCAATAATAATTTAATATCCATCATCTACTTCAGGATGGCTGTCCTTGAACTAAACAATGCTAAAATTCTGAGATTCTTTTATGGATCTTTTTAATCGCATTGAAGATATTAATTTAACAATGGCAGCATTTATTTGCTACATTTCTATAATGTCGTATTTCCATATGACTTATGACAAAATGTTTCTATTATCACTGACTCGGCCTTTTTTTGACATCACTGTTTTGTCTTTTGCTTTCTTATGGTTTCACTACAATTCATTCATATCTTAATATACTATTTAATATTTTGCAAATTGTGCAATCCACAAATTAAATCTTAGGACAATATATACAGTATACAATTTTGTGATTTGCTATAAACATGTAGGTAATACAGTAAATCTGCTGTAGTGTATGCACACATGCATCCCCTGAGAGACAGGAGGTGGGGAGGAATCAGGAAAAGAGTGAGCTAAAAGACAGGATATAAATGAGAATAAAGAAATAAATTAGCTAGCTAGCTAATTGACATGCTGAGCGGGAATTCTGGAAGTTGCAGATCTAATGCTTCTACAAAATGCTAGGATGGAGAAAACAGGCATAAGTCAATATCCCCGATACAGTACAATGAAGTTACCTCAAATTTTAATATAAGGTACAGTACAATCATATGTGCAGACTTTGTATTAAAATCTATCTTTACAGGAAACTAGCATGTTTGGGAAGAGCTAAACTCAGCTTTTTTGTCCAAACACCATGTTCTATATAACTGTAAAAGTCAAAAATCTGTAAACTTATCTTGGGATATAAATCCTTTTCAACTCAGTGATGCTTATTCAAAGTACACATGTATAAGATTATATTTGCATGCAGAATATTCTGACAAATTATTCCCACTTTACCTATTATAAAGCCTTTAAATTAAAACACTTATGCATATTAAAATTCAAAAATGATTTACAATAAAGCATGATTACCATTTTTTTATTCATACACCGAAGAATCAGGATGCATATTCTTTAAGCCAATCAACACAAGCTAGGCTGTATATCAGTACAATTACGGTATTTAGTATAATTTTAAAGTACCTTAGTTTCTGCTGCATTATAAATGCCTTTCTTGCAGAAACCGTTCAAAATTTTGTTTCAGGTTCAACATTGACATCTTGTCTATTTCGGTGCCAAGGAATATAAATATATGCCAAAATAGGGTGCATTTGAATCTGGGCCACTGTTGCTATTTTAAAGCTGTATTTTACCTTAATCTATTTCATAAAAAATGGATCTTAATATGTAAAACGGCACTTGCTTTGTATTGTGAAATATTACTTATAACAATGGACACTACAGATAATGAAGGCAATTGGGATTGGAGTTTCTGTTACTAAGTGACACAGTCATAAAGTCGTTTAGCTACAGCAGTTCCAGGTTGTTGTTATTTTATTTTATTTTATTTTATTTTATTTTATTTTATTTTATTTTATTATTTTATTTTATTTTATATTACTTTGTCAAACATGTACAAGATAGGTACGTATATGATCATGGACATGAATGAGGGAAATGAATACAAATAAATGGGGACAGTAAGACAGGGACAGTAGGCACGCTGGTGCACTTATGCACGCTGTTGTTGTTGATAAGAAATCCCACATCTCATAAAGTGAGGACAGCACATGGTCACCTTCAGCACCGTTGTAAGTTTGAATATACACTAAAAAACTGGTAATTAAATTAGGACCACCTCTATATAGTTATCATTTTTATAACTGTTACATATGTATAACTTGTTTGAATAACCTCTTGATATATTATAGATGCACATTGCACGTTTATGATCATAAATACCAATCAAAATTAGGAATTTTATATTGATACAGAAAGGAAAGTACGCAAGAATGTTCTTTTATTACTTTTCAGAGGAACAAATCAACTACAATAATTATGTAACAACTTTTGAAGAGAAGTATGTATTTTGATTTATAATCACATAAATATATTCTTTTGTCTGTAGAGTAGAAGTATGGTATCTTTACAGGACAGAGGAAATATAAGAGAAGAGATTGTTAAAAACAGTCTGAATGATATCTTTTAAAGGAAGTATCAAGAATTAAATTCATGTTTTTAACAAAAGTTTATGTTTTAAACAACAGCAAGAACAAAAACGCTATTTCAAAGTACTTTTGTTGAGTGAACAAATATTGGAGTTTTTAAAAATCCCATTAGGAAATAGGAAATAAACCACAATTCATGGCATGTAAGGATGATTGAATATAGAGTGAAAGTGGAAAATTCTTATTGCACCTTCACATTTTCCTGTCATTACTGCCTTAGATAGGAGTTGGCAGATCACCAATCTGTTTACAATTTTATTATAATTCCTGGTTTAAATTTAATGATAAGCCAGGATTTGAATAAAGTAAACCAGAATCCTATTTCGTTCTTCCTCTTAATGCAGAGAATTAGAATTGAGTATCTGCACCAAGCACTTAATCGTTTTCTTTCTGCTGGGATGTAGAACTAAACTACAGTTAGTATTCCATATGAACAATAGCAGTCTGTTTGGTCAAACTAATTATACATTTAGAACATAAGAGTTACACCGGAAGTTATTGCTTTACTGTTTCCATTATTTTCAATGCAAATAATTCATAAGCATATGTATTATTTGCTCAGAGAATATCTGTTTTTGGCAGCTTAGAAATTTAATCAGTAATTCTAATTTACACATAGAAGATATGTTGTATGAGTTGGATTCTATCCACGAATTGGAGACTTATTTGTCTGTTTGAATGTGTATGGTTTCTTAACTGCTGTGGGAAATAAATTGGAACTTGGCCATTTTCTAATCATAAATTATTCAATCATGAAACAGGAAAAGCACAATATGAATTAAATACTTCAAGTCTTAAATGAAAACACCACCACCCTTTCAAGGTTTAGTTTTGACAAACCTGCTGCTTATTTTCTCTTTCGCATCTTTTTTCTACTTTGATGATTTACTGGTTCTTGATTTCTTAGGTTTTGCATAACTTCGTTCTTTTTCCTGTCAATACAATATATTAAGCATTAAAATAAATTATATTTACATTTAAAGAAATCAAAATTGCTATCACAAATGTTATCTCTGTCTATTACCAATTTATGTTAAAATGTATACATGATTTTGCAATAATTGTTGGCTGATTATCATTCATTTGTCTATCAAAAGCTATGATTTGAAAAGTAATCAAAGTATCAGTACTTAGGCCTAAAACTAAATATTTTACTATCAACAAGCATATCAAAACTGTAGCTTAAATAAAAGCTGAATAAGCAGTGAAATGCATTTTGGGTATTTCCAAATTTATATAGGGGGATCCTTATACTATACTAACAAATCAATACTTAATAGTCTTAAAGAATATTAGGTATATTTTATTAGGTATATTTATTAGGTATATTTATAACTTATTTAAGGTAAGTTTTATTCAAAAATATTTTATAACGTTCAATGGACACATCAAAGAAAGTTTAAAAAGAGATGGCTATGAATTTCATTAGGCTGATAGCAAGGCACATTTGCACATGTGATATGAAGCTGGTCTAATGTCATCCCATTTGATTTATGTATGCTGAAGTAGTTTTGGGAAGAATAATATGATTTAAAGATGTGGGTGTCATGATGAATTATGAACCAAAAAATTGGATTTTTTTATCCCTATTTAGATCTGTGAATTTATTGAGCAAAAAAGAAGAGAGTGGAAAGACAAAAAAGAAAAGACAGTGCCGACCCAGATTTACAAAACTGGATTGATAACATATTTTAATTTCCTTCTTATGAGCTGGCTCTTTATTCATGTAATGGAAAGTCTGATGAACATTATTTTGTGTATTCAAGGCTTAAAACTATATTTAAGGTTTTTTTTTAAAAAAAATCCTTTTTGTTACTTGTGTATGATTCCCCCCTTTTTGTATATAAATAAAAACCACAAAATCAGAATATGGAACAAACAGGGAATATGAATATGAATATTTGTGAACAAATATTTCTAAAAGCTGTACAGTTATTTTTCAATTAGTCTTGTTTTAATCTATTTTATTTCATTTGTTACTATACATAATAATATTCACACTGGACTGGTTGATCCAAAATGATGTGGTTGCTTCTTTTGGGAAAATAGCTTAGTAAAACATGTTGAGAGTGGACCTACTTCTTTCAGGCTTTCTCTCAGGCTATGAAACTAAGACTTCTTTGTTTATCTCAAAAGATGACCTATATAGAAGGAAGAATTTTAATTCTGCTAGTTCTATTGGACATGTTGGCATCTTTTGTTATGGCCAATCATGATAACTTGAGCTGTCTGGTTGGGTTGGGCTTTGTGATGGTTATTTTGCAGTGGCCCTGGTCTTTCTTGCTGGGACAAGAAGGTGGTTCTGGGGGAACAATGATTCAATATCTAGGCCAGTTATTAATACTATTCCACAATATAATTTAGCATTTGCATGGAACTTCCAGGAATGGTCACCCATAATTCTAGAATAGGATGCCATCAATACACCAATAAGACCTAACTCTGCTATTCCATACTCTCTTATTTGAAGGGACCAATCAGTACCATTGAGCACTGCCTACGAATAATGGGGCTACATGATTTGAAATTTAATGCATAAAGACAGGTGGTCCCCAGGTAAGGAGAAAGCTGAATTCCCAAATTGAGATGTCTCTCCTCCACTGAACTGCGAGATTGTGGGTAGTAACTGTGATGTGGGGCATGTCTTGTACAATTATGCTTCCTGTGCCAGATGAAGTAAAGTGACAGTTATCTATGGCATGCTTTCTTGATGAATACAGTTGCTTTATCTCTCTCTCTTTCTGTGTCTTTATTATTATTTATTATTAATCTTCAATAGCTATAGCTTTTAAAACAATGCAGACTTCAATTCAATGTAAAACTGCATAATGTTAATATTATTTTCAAAATAGTTTTAACAGAATTTGGAATATCAATGACTTAATAAAGAGTACATTTGAAAAACAAAATTGATCTAAAATGGTATATATGCTTTTAAATACCTTGGAAGTTTACACTGAAGTTTAAAAGTATATATAATGTTCATTATATAGTTAAATGAATTATTGTGGTTATTCATTCTTATGCAACATGAAATAGTTTCCTTAAGATCAGCAATAGAAATCCAGGAAGTTACTTGCCATCACCAGGTTCTACAACTAGGGTGGGCTACAAAGGTTTTGAACAATCTTGCAGCTCTTTGCTGTTTATCCTCTTGGCTGATGCTGATCAGAGCTGAAATATCTACAAGGTACCAATTTGACATTCCTAGCTAGAATATTTTAATTCAATTCTACAACCTAACTGTATTTAGGACATCAGCTGTTAGATTGCATATTCATATCAGTATCAATTCATATAATGTTGATTTTCAAACAAACAAAAGATATTCCTAAAACCACTATATAAGACAATAGAAATTCAGAGAAAATTGGAAAAGTTCATGATTTTTCCAAGTTAGTTCCTAGGCCTGAAATTGAATCTGAATGTTAAATGTTTTTCAGTTGCACTGAACTTTTCTTCTTTGAAAGATTGATAATGTATCCTAAAATTAAAAAGAAGTGTACAGCATGTTATAATATTTTAAATTGGCCCTTATGAGAATTATACAAATTTCAAAAGTTATATCAACTAATATTTTCTGCCATCTAATGTCATAGTTTCTCTTAACTATTCTTATTAGAATCAGTTTCTAAGAATTCTTCATTTGTAACCTATAAAAGGAACTACATGAAAGGTAAGAAAGGTAATTTTATATCGTGTTATTTCACAATCAATACTTTTAATTTGAGAAGCTCAGAGATTCTCATGATGTACAGGCCAGGAAATTTTCTATTCTGGTGCTCACTGCCAATGCATTATCAATATCTGGTTCAGACCAATTTTTAAAGAAAAAACAATACATAACTTTTCTGTATAGCTCAGATTCTCCCTTTTTATGACCCTGTAATCCCTTAATTCGGGATAGGGTCCGGGTGACTGGATGGAGCTTACTGTTTACTGGCCGGATTCCTCCCTGATGCCATGTGGAGTTTGCAGATTTCTTGGCATCCTAGAAGAGAAACATCTGCTGCTACCTAGGATTGAACTTTCAACCTTCCAAGTGGGAGGCAAGAGTCTTCACCATTAAGCCACCACGCCCAGTCTCTGTATATCTCAGATCTGATTGAATTAATTGACTTGATACATATAGATCACATAAACAGTTTCATATGAAAAAGCAATAGTGTCATGACAAATTTCTGGTTAAGCATGATGAGTAACATACTAAAAGTATATGCATGGAACTCAGTAGTCACATGCTTGATTTTTATTCATTGTGTAAATCAGTATAATGAAAAGCTTGTGAGCTGCCATTTTTATGCATATCTATATTATTTACTATACCTGCAGATGAGGTCTTAAGGTCTTAGTGATGTCTTGATAGGACACTGATTCTTTCCAATCTCTTTTTCTTTTGGATTTATTGGATGTTGTCAGCCTTTCAAATCCTGAACTGGTTAATCTGTAAGCATTTGTTTTTGTTTCCTTCATTGGATTTTGTATCTGATTCTGAAATACTCTGAGAGCTCCTTCAGCTATTTCATCAGTTTTCTTTGCCCTCAGAAGATTCTGACCTGCGCTGAGATGTGCAGGTTTATTCAAAAGCTGACAGATGCTTGATGTCTGATGCTTTGATTGGTTATCAGCAGATATCAAAGAAAAATGTAGCTTTGTAGCTTTGGTTTTACTGGAATGTTTGGTTAAAACTGTTCCATTAGGTAAAGGGAAGTTTAACAGATAACCAACGTCTTTATTTTCTTCTTTTAATACAAATTTGTTAGCTCTAATATTTTTTCTCATCTTCTGAGAAATGCTTTTATTTGTAACATTTTGAAATGATGTTTCAGGTAGTGATTTGTTAATCTGATCTGCATTTGGGCTGAATACAGCTGATTTAGCAATTGTATGATCTGTTACTAGTTTTGGTAAATCTTTTGAAACATTTTTTGTTTTCCTTTCACTGATTCTTTTAGTGAACTGCCTATCCATTTGCAATAACTTTCCTTTGAAAATGGGTATGATCCTCTTGGCGTCATTTGATTTCAATGTTGAACCAGAATTTTCTGAGGTTTTCCACTGTTGTCCAATATTGTTTTTGTTTCCTACTCCAGCATGCTCATCATCTGCAGAAGTATATAGTATTTAAAGAAAACATCAGTTTTCAGATGGTTGACTTTAAGCTCCACCTTGTGGCTATTATTTATAATACATGCTTAAAGTTTGAAATACCTTTCTTTGGAACTACTTGAGTCAAAGGTACCTTGCAGTTCCTTCCTACAGTAAGGTTGGCTGGTTTAGAGTTTACTTTCTAAAACACAGGAACCAAATAAAACAATTTGAATCACATTACACATCACTAATTAATGTTATATATAATTGTAAATATTTTGGAATTAACAATTATAACTGAATAATGCGATACCAGAAAATTACTACCGTAAGAAATGTAATTTTGTAGATATTAGTAACTCGTAAAATCTCATAAAAATTGACACTGGATAAAAATTCATTCAAATGGACCTGTCCGTTTTATTGAGAGACTGAAAGTGAACAATAATTCAATTCCATATCAACTGCATTGATACAATGAACAATTATACAGATAGTCTTTGAGTTACAAGTTACAATCATTCATTCAATGACTGTTTGCAGTGGGGTGTTAATGAAAGAACGTATGGCCATTCCTCAAAGTGCCTTCGTGATCAGGTGAACAACATTTGGAAGTTTGGCAATCAGTTTATATTTTTGACAGGCTGCAGTGTTCTGCTGTCATTGCCAATTTGCAACCTTCTTTGCTAGCTTCCCACAAGCAAAGTCAGTGGAGAAGCCAGTAAGGAAGGTTCCAAGTCGCTTGAATAAGTTTCCTTTCCAGGGCCTTTCTTTATTCTCACTCCCTCTTTCCTGGCTTCACTCACAGACACCCTGCACCTTCTTTCATTTGCCTCCCTGCACTTGCACACATGTATGCTCCCTAGTCCCAGCTGATGTTTGCTCTTCTTCCTCCCACTGCTGATGTGGTGTGCCTGGCCTGGCTGGGTTATGGCTGGGCTTTGTGCTGCACTGGAGTACAGGGGCTGTAGGCAGGCTTCATACATTGAAAAAGAAGAAAAGAAAGAAAGTAGCAGTTTTGAGCCACAGCATGCCCAAACATCTTTTTGCACAGAGATCCTGGATGGGGATGGGGATGGATATATGCTGCCAAAAAAAAAAAGGAAAAAGCAATCAAAAGCAGGGAAGCAGAGAGCTAAAGGGGCATAAATGGAAGGAAAATAGGGTTGCTGCAATGGCCGTGGCTTCAGGCACAGGTCCAAAATCCTTTCTTTCAAAACTGGTGTAATTTCGAATGATCACTGAATTAATGGTCAGATGTCAAGGACTATCTATAATTCATTCTAGCTTCACTGCATTTGCTGGTATCAGCACTTTTCACTATAAAGCTATATTACCAAAAGTAAGATATACAGGAATTTTCACATAATCCCTGGCAGCTATATCATAGAAAACGTATTTTCTAAGATGAATTACCTTGTTTCTACCATATAATAAAAATACTACTGCTAAACATTTCTGAATAAGATAACAAAGTAAATTAAACCCCTTTAGCCTTGCTCAGATTGAATGCATTGATGTTTTCATTTCAGATTTCAGCACAGATCAGATATACCTGAATGGGTATGATACAGCATCTGTTTTCAAATTAAAGATGGAACAAGATGCCATCTACATACTGACAGCACCTTCAATATCAATTCCATTTTTCATCACTGCTTGGTGTGGTGAATTTCTTCCAGAAATATCTAGAATTCTTTGTTAACTAAGGCTAGATGGGAAGCTAGTTATATTCCCTTCCTCCCTTGAAGATCATCATGTAAAATGATGTAATCAAATTCCACTTCTCATTCAGAAAATGTCAGGTTGTTTTTACTTTTGTGCCAGAAACAGTACTCATTGTCTCTGAACTAAAAAAATGAAGAGAGGCATAACCTCCCTTCAATTACTAGCCAAAGATAGTACAGATGCTTAAATGCTTCTTTATATGTTTCCAACTTTCTTTTTTCATTCTTTTCCATTACTGTAACGTTGTGAGAAGATTATTTTATTTTTTAATGTTTGAGCATCACTGAAAAAAAAATAGGCAATTTATGCATTCTAAATTACTAAATCAATAGCAAGAACCATCTTGGTTTACTATATTTCATATTTATACAATATAGATTTTAAAAATGGATGGAAAATAAAGTATAAGAATAGAAAATTGCCTCCTGTTTTGTAAACATGAATTTTTAGACAAAATCCATATGTAAAACCTCAGAGCCACATCTATAGAGAACAGGCAGTGCTAAGATGCAATGTAATCAACAGCTAATAGGTTCAAGCAAACCCAACTGATTTAAAATACAATTCAACTGCAGTTTTTAGAAATTACTGAGTATCTAGCCTTGTTATGGAATATCTCAAAATACCAATAAGCAGTTTTGTCAGCTCTTTCTCCCTTATTTCTATTACTGAAGACAACTTAGACTTGTACCTGATTGCTATCTAATAATAATATTGGTACAAATCTCCATCTGGAAGTAATTAGTGCATAATTCTGCAAGGAAGTCGTTTTTTATTTTATTTTATTTTTTATTATTCAGGAGGTTTCTATAGAAAAATAAGTTGCATAGTAATCAGAATTTGCATTTAGCTAGTCCTTAAGGAATCATTTTAGCTGTTCACGGATATACCAGTTATATCAGTGTTTTTCACAGGAAAAAACACTGTGTCTGCTCTACGTGTTTACTATCACACTTTAGCTGCCTTCTCAATTATCATAATAAAGCATTAGAAAAGATATATTGAGAAAAATGAAGATAATTGACTATTTCATTGACTATTTAATCAAGTATATGTCAATAAACGATACACACATACACACTCACATATATAATATTACCTGAACAGATGCTGGTATAAAATTGTTTGTAGTACACATTGCTTTCTGTGTCATCTTAAAAGGAAATCCACATATATGAGGAATGACAGTCTTCAGATCAGTAACAAAAGAATCTAAAATAGCTTCTAAATCTGCTCTAGGAAAGTACTGTATGGGCTGACTTCTGATGCAACTGGAAGGATATCTGAATCAGTATTAAGGAATGAAATAAATAATTTGACAAATTGATATTAAAAAGCATCAGGTTTACCATAGGCGCAATTTCTTGAATGATACGGATTCATTAAAGTCATGAGAGCGAGTAAAATCTGCTACGGGTACTTTCTGCACCAAGTCAGTGAAATGAATGAGAACTTCAGAAAATCTTGCCCATGTTTCATTTGTTTCAGCAGAGTCCGTTCGGGAATAAACTCATTATTTGATGGTTAAGTTTAAATGTAGGTATTGGAGGAAGGGAAATAAGAGTTTATAGGATTTGGACGGTCTAAGGATCCACTGGTACATCAAGATTTGCTAGGTGATGTTGTGTGGTTTATGTGTAATTGACAGACTGGGCCAATAAGAGAAAAACAGGAATTTGGAATGAAATTGAGCAGAGGTGGCAGTGGTAATACTGTTCTGTGGTGGGGATGAAGTGTACAGTCAGAGTTTAGCTGGCTGCAGTTAGGTATGTCTCAGCAATATTGGCAGCAACATTATAGTAAGTAAATATAGCAGCTGCCAAATGTAATCTAAATTTCCGGCTAACTGTGCAACTGCCCATAATAATGGCAAATCATTAGATACAGGTGGGGCATGAAGCCTACAGCACATACAGCCTTGTCAGGGTTAAGACAAAGTTAATTATTTGCATTCAGACTTGTATATTCTAAACCAGGGGTGTCGTCACGTGATGTATCGTAACTTCCCCCCCCTTTGCTATACCGGGCATGGGCGTGGCCAATCCGTGATGCATCTGGTTCACAGGCCGTAAGTTTGACAGCCCTGCTCTAAACAAATTTTGAAGCCTTTTGCAGAACTTTCCAGTTCATTTAAAACTGACAATGATGCAGAAAGTTGAAATAAATAAATAAATGGATGGTATTCATACTTCACTACCTTCTGAAGAAAAATGGCTCCAGATGGGTTTCTATATACGAAAACACAAAATGCAGAGAATCTACAATTAGAACACAGAATTCTGCTTTAAGAAACTCAGTTTAGATTGGAAAAAATGGAATATACATTGATTTATTTTACATTTATCTCATCAAATGAGAGATAACTACAAATGTTTATTTTTCATGTGGTAAGAGGCAAATATTTATTTAACTTTACAACAAATATTCAGTAAAGGAATATTTTAATAGCATAACTTCATGTTATAATCTTGGCTCATGTTCCTAAGAAGGCCCCACATGAAAATAAATAAAATATATAAAAGATATGTAAAGAATTGTTCTCCTATTAGTTTGAAATAAATGCTGAAATACGTCTGTGAATCCTCTGGCAGAAGGTAGCCATACTAAAGATAAAATATATACATAAGATAATACATAGTAATTATTTTGTCAATTGATTTATTATTTATCAATGAATGGTAAAAAAAAAATTGGTACCAGATTTTCCCAATGTAGCTGTAAATCACTGTAGGAATGAAACGGAGAATCAGGTGGAATTAAATGACTGATACTCATTATCTGACCCATTTTCATACTGGCAGAGATACAAAAAGAATATTAGAAAATTAGTATTAAGCGGTAGAAACAATAATTATGTAACAGATATTTTAAACTAAGTTTGAAAAATGTGGACTTCTATTACTCTAAAATAAGCTAAGAAATAGAATTTGACACATTCTATATCTTATTTAATGCAATATAGTCATAAGGAGGAAAAATAAACACAGAATAAAATATATAAAAATAGAAAGCTGTAAATTTAAAATTATATTATATTATAATATAATATATTATATTATAATATATATTGTTTAGTTTATTATAAATCAGCATTTAGCATCTGAAAAGAGTAGACACATCTGGATTTAAACAATCCAAAAGCCTAAAGTAAAAGTTAAAAGGAACACCAAGTTCTATGAACAGTTGGGTATAGTACCATAATTACTGGTACTAGATTACTGCAAATGTTCAGGCTGATTAAGAATTATGAGATACAGGGTTCAGACTGCTTGCCTGGAAAATTCCATAAAAGAGGAATGATCTATAATTCAAATACGTCTATAAAGACACATCATAAAATAACAAAGGGACTATTTCCACTTCACCAATCCACTAAAGCAGAAACGTGGCTCAAGTGATATACCAACATCTGCCCCTCATTACTATTACACATAGAACTAATGAAAAAGTTCAATATCATATTATAATATGATATTGGAAGTGAAGTTGGTAGAGGCAAGGCTGTTAAAAACCAAACCTGCATACAGATGACTGGAACCCCTTTGTAATTCCCAAATATGTTGCTTGACTATTGTTCTTGTATTTTTAAAATCCAAAGAAATAAACCATACAATTGAATTTTTTTCTGTAGGGTAGTCTTGCTTACAGATGTGAACTTGTCATTTAGAATTAAGTGTAAAGAACTAAAGATTATACTGAGTTTTCAAAAATGCCTGTTCAAATTTAAAGACAATATCTGCTTTGTTATGTTACTACTCAAAGTAGTTTGTTTTTGAATTTGTATTTAAAAAAATAGTCTAAATATTCATAAAATTATGAGAATGAAAAACTATTCTCTATGGCTCCCATCATTAATATTTTTACTGCAATAAAATATATTGTAGGAAAAGTTTTGTTCATCTTAATACAATTCCTTGTAAAATATGAAAAACATACCTTGGTAAAACATAACACCAATTACTTAAAATAGAGTATTCTGAAATGACTGCAGTAGTATCATTGTTAAAGTTCTTTATGATGTTTGTTGAAATATCAAAATCTTCAAGCTAAAATAGAAAAAAACCAACACAGCAATTTTTGAAAGGTTAAATATAAAACTATCAAACAGAAAGTAATGTATGTTAAAATAATATTGCACAAAAGCTTTCATTAAAAGCTTTAGTTATTACAATACATTTGTACTGAAATTACATTTTAATAACTAAATCCCTTCATAAAAATCATGCTTTAAAATTAAGGGATGCCTCGTTGTTTAATATTAAGCAATCATTTAAATACTTTCAGACTTTGAAATTATTCTCAGTATGGATCTGTGATTTACAATTTACTGCAACAATATGCATATTAAAATAAATTACAGCGTTAAAAGAAGCATGTTTTTAAATTTAACTACCCATTTTCTTTCTAATGAGTTAAAAATAACCAGTAAACCTTAATTGTGGTCATCATCAGAAATACACCTATAGATTGTGTTGTTGGTTTTTTTCTTTTCTTTTCTTTTCTTTTCGGTCCCTTCAAGTCAGTCTTGACTCTTGAAATGCCTAGTTTAGTCCCTGCAGTTTTTGTGGCAAGATTTCAGAAGTGGTTTGCCATGCCTGTTTACATGACTGAGGGTGAGTTACTGACCCAAGGTCATCCAGCTGGCTTTGGGCTTAAGGTAAGACAAGAACTCACACACTCCTGATTTTACATCTAATTAACTCTCAATACCTGAATATCTTTATTTTAAAATTTCAGTGATATATCGGAAATCACCAATACAACTCTTCTTACTGAAGATTATGCCTGATAATTTTTGTATGCATCTAAGAGATGTGATGATATATTAAAAATACTTGTTTTCTTGGCAAATATTCACCCAATAATCTAATTATTAAAGAGAAATGTAAACATATATATGTTCTTTAAACCACAAGAAAAAATATAGTTTGGAGAAAAGAAGAGAGACAGAAATTAAAAAGTGAGATGAATTGCTTAACAATTGTTGATTGTTCTATTCTGTAAAAGAATCTTAAGTAGCCCTAGATATACAAGCATAATGAAGCCGCATAATGTGCAAATGTAAAAAGTTACATTATTTCTGTACCTCAGGTGGTGGTAAACATATCCTGCATATTTCCACACTGATGCAAAGTTGAGTTTCTGATACACTGATATCCACAACTGAAATAAAATTCATAACATTAAGTATACAGCATTTTTATATATCCCTATTTTCTCCATAAGTGCCTAAGACAAAAATTATACTGAATTCTAAAATAGGACTGACCAAGTGACTTAATGATCAATGTGTTTTGATCAGGGGTGGGTTCTAAAATGTTTTACTACCAGTTCTGTGGGCGTGGCTTATTTTGTGGGCATGGCTTGATGGTCATGTGACAATTCTTTAGGATTTAGCAGAGGTACTGGTCTACCAGGCTTTTAACTGCTTGCAGAGCTGTACTGGTCTACCCATTTATTTTTGCAGGCACTGGTCTACTCGTGTATTTTTGCAGGCATTAGTCTACCCATTTATTTTTGCAGGCACCGGTCTACTCATGTATTTTTGCAGGCACTGGTCTACCCATTTATTTTTGCAGGCACCGGTTTACTCATTTGTTTTTGGAGGCACCGGTCTACCACCAAACTGCCTTTTACCACTGATCAGCTGTAGGGCGGCCCTTTGAAGACCTGCAGCAAGAGTTTAAACAGTTTTTTTCCTTATAGCCCATCAGCTGGGAATCAGGAGGTAGCAATAGATTGGGGGGGGCAAATAAAAGGTAAGAATAACGCGGGGTTGGGTGGGTGGGAAGCGGGGCAGCAGGGAGGCAGAACCGGTTCAGTGATGTCATATCATCACCGCTATCGGCTCAGTGGGACCGGGCCGAACCGGGAGGAACTCACCACTGGTTTTGATAGATAACTTTATATGCCTAACAGTTGCTCAACCTGTACAATTGGCATAGCCCCCCCCCCAAGGCTGTGTGCTCTCTCCACTCTATATACCAATGACTGCATCTCAAACAATCCATCTGTTAAACTACTGAAGTTTGTAGATGACACAACAGTGATCGGTCTCATTAGAGACAATGATGAATCTGCATACAGAGATTGAACAACTAGCCTCGTGGTGCAACCAGAACAATCTGGAACTGAACACTCTCAAAACCATAGAAATGGTGGTAGTCTTTAGGAGAAATCCTTCCATACTACCACCTTTTACAATACTAGACAACACAGTATCAACAATAGAGACTTTCAAATTTCTAGGTTCTACCATATCTCAAGTGTTCATATCTAAAATGAACACTTAACATCAAAAATGTCATCAAAAAAGCACAACAAAGAATATTCTTTCTGCGTCAACTCAGAAAGCTCAAACTGCCCATGGAGCTGCTGATACAGTTCTACAGAGGAATTATTGAGTCTGTCATCTGCACCTCTATAACTGTCTGGTTTCGTTCTGCAACCCAACAAGACAGACATAGACTTCAGAGGATAATTAGAACTGCAGAAAAAACAATTACTACCAACCTGCCTTCCATTGAGGACCTGTATTCTGCATGAGTCAAAAAGAGGGCTGTGAAAATATTTACAGACCCCTCATATCCTGAACATAAATTGTTTCAACTCCTACCCTCAAAATGACGCTATAGAGCACTGCACACCAGAACAGCTAGACACAAGGACAGTTTTTTCCCGAACACCATCATTCTGCTAAACAAATAATTCCCTCAACACTGTCAAATTATTTATTATGTCTGCACTACTATTAATCTTCTCATCATTCCCACCACCCATCTCCTTCCACTTATGACTATATGACTGTAACCTTGTTGCCTGTATCCTTAGGGTTTATATTGATTCTTTTCTAATATGATTTGATTGCTTATTTGTACCCTATGACTATCATTAAGTGTTGTACCGTATGATTCTTGATGAATATATCTTTTCTTTTATGTACACTGAGAGCATATGCACCAAGACAAATTCCTTATGTGTCCAATCACACTTGGCCGATTAAAAATTCTATTCTGTTCTGTTCTGTTCTGTTCTGTTCTATGCCGTTTCATTCCGTTCCGTTCCGTTCCGTTCCGTTCCATTCCATTCCATTCCATTCCATTCCATTCCATTCCATTCCATTCCATTCCATTCCATTCCATTCCATTCCATTCTATTCTATCTCTGTAGATTATATACCATTGATATACCATTGGTTTTCTTCATTCTTTTTTTTAAAAAAATCAAGAGCATGTATAAAATATATCTAAGGTAATTTCAGGTCTTTAAGAGTGAGAAAAGTATTTATTCATAGTATACTTACCAACTGCATTTTGCTTTCCCATCTGTGACAAAAAATTTCTCCCTTAAAAATATGAAAGTGCTGTATTATAACTCACGATTAAAACTGTACCAAAGCAATGTCTGATGAGGAAAATATGTTTATATTTTGTTATACATTGTTTATGTAGTGTTTGCTTCACAACATATACCTTATGTATTAAAGAGGAGTGTATTATTTGATAAATGGCCACAGGGAGAGAAGTATGATTGGCTCTGGGCAGTAGTTAACTCCACCTTGGGAGAGGGAATGGTCCCATCAGTTCTTAAAGAGGCTTAAAGATCCTCCCCTATGGCCTCCATAACTAAAGCTTGGAGTCAAAGTCCATTAACTAAGATGACATGTTCTGATCTTCTTGCATTCTGATCCAGGTTGTATGGCAAGGACCTAGAAGTTCTCTACTTGGGCCTCCAATCTACTGGAGAAGGAATCATGTTAGGTGGAAGCTTCTCATGAATGGCCATAAAAAATCGTAGGGAAGATATAGTAACTAAGACAGTGGTCCCAATTACCTGATGGTTCCTGGCAAAACAGCTGCCAGGAAAACTACATCACTGCTCCTGAACCTGCAAAACAACTACATCACTGCTCCTGAACCTGCTTTTTATAAGCTGTAAATATACCATCCTCAAATACATGTCATAACCTAGCTCAGCAATATTGAATCAGCCAACCTAATTAGGGATTTAGGTTGCAATTTCAAGAGGAAAGTGCAGATTTTAATAATATCCAAACATATTTGGGTTGACCATAATTACATACAAATAAAGCAATATTGTGTATTACTCACACATAAATATAAAATATTGTGCAAACTTTCAGTTTTGAGGAATTTTCAGATGTTATAAAGAATTGGAGGTAGAAGTGGCTGATCTTACAATCTTACAGTTTTTTCTGATGGAGGACGAACGAGAGAAGCTATTGCTTACAAGGATTCTCATGACGACATCTGGAAAGTGTCTTATACTGCAGTGCTCAGTGCTCAGAATTGTCTGCGGCTAGCTTAGCTTTCCACACTTTTTCTCAACGGCCTTTTAATCTGATCTCTGACTCTCAGTATGTGTGTAAACTGATTTTTAATCTTCCAGGTGCTTATATCACGCCCAGGATTGACTCCAATCTTATGGCCTTATTTCTCACTTTACAGCAACTTCTACAAAACTGGAAGCATTTATATTTTGTCTCTCACATATGCAGTCATTCATCCCTTCCTGGGCCTCTTTCTGAAGGCAACAGTCATGCTGATGCTGCTGTTCATGTTTTACCTACTTTGTTTATAGATCCATTTTTTAGTCATTCTTTTTTACATCAAAATGCCAGGGGCCTGGCACAAGCTTGCCACATTCCACTAGAGCAAGCTAAGCAAATTGTTTCATCCTGTCCCCAGTGTTCTGGGGCATCCCGTTCAGGAGACACGGGGGTTAATCCCCGTGGTCTCACCTCTAATCAATTATGGCAAATGGCTATTACCCATGTTTCCTTCTTTGGCTCCTTGGAACTTTTTTGCAATTTTGTACAAGCTGGAATATTGTTGTTATTCATGATCATCCCTATAATTCCACAGGTCAAAAGTTTTATTTACTTTGAATCAACTGAATTTTTCAGTTTCTAATTTGACTGCTTATCAGAGGCATTTTCAACAAAAACCAAATTTGTCTCCTCCTCTGGTATATTATAGAGCATTATCAGACACAACATGGTTAGGACCAATTCCTTTGATTACTTGGGGGCGTGGCTAGGCTGCTGTGCTTACATCTACAGGACTTTGTGGATCCCAGCACGTTGTGTTCGTCCAGCCAAGGATGTCGTGGCACCAACTCCTGAACCCTATCCCAGAGATGGCAAAGGTGACTCTACAGACAGCATGGCGACCAACCCGATCCCGTCATGCCAGTCATCCAGTGGCATGGGGAGATGTGAAGAATTTGACCACCAAAGCGCAGGCAGTGTTGCAACAGCAACAAGTGGAACAAACACCGAGAATTTTTGCGCTGCCATTTTTGCGTTTTTAACTGCCAATTCCTTAGTCATAATTTGTTTGTGCTTTGATTGTTAATAACTGTACTTTGGCATTAGCAACTGTCATCCCACCTAAACATTCTCTCAAACAATAGATGAAACAAAACTTATGGGTGCAGCTTGCAAACATCACAAAAACTGATGCCTTTTGTTTGTCTGAAGTTTACATATGGAAAATTTGCTTTCTACATGTTTAATCCCTGTATGTACACTTGCTGCAGTAATTCAAAACTTTACTAATTTGAATGAGTATTTGTTCAAAGGGAACTTTGATTAGAAGAATATAGCTAGTTGGAGGGTAGCTGCATATTATCCACCCGAACGCAATTGATTTGTATCAGTTCCTGAAAATGTAACTTTGTTGCTTTAACATTTCAGATGAGTCACGGAACATTCAGCATCAACTTAACATTTTACATAATTTGGCCTCTGATGTAAAAATTGATACTTTAGGATCTTTTGTTTTTTTTTCTTTTTTTTTTTTTTTTATTTATTTTTTTTTCTTTTTTCCTTTTTTTTTTTATTGAAAAAGTTTTACAATAAAAAAATTTTTCCCCCTTTTTTCACCCCTGCCCCCACCCCCCCTCCCATCCCCTCCAACCTCCCCCCAACCCCAGCCCCTCCCTCCCCATCCCACCCCTGACTTCCGCTGCATATTTCTTAAAAAGAAAAACAACAACGAAAATTTTTAACAGCCAGAAAAACAAATACTATTATATACTCAATTCTATTCTGATCTAAGTTGAGAGGAAGAGAAAAGAGAGAAAGAAAAGAATTAAAAAAAAAAAAAAAAGATGAAAGAAAAAAAATAAAATAAAATGAAATAATACAAAGAGAAACCTATAAACATGAATATCTGTCTAAAATTAACAATATTATAATAAAAGAAGGCACCAAAAAAGAATAGCCATTATAATATTTAAGCCAATTTAGAAACAAAAAGAAGAAAAAAATAAAATAAAATAAGAAAAACATTACTAACATTACTAATCCTATACCATACTCGATCACTCCAAAATTCTATACCTTACTTATTCATATTAGATAATGCCAGCTAGTTTAATCCGAACTACTCCCCCTAATTCAAAAACACTAAAATCCCCCCTTCAGGGAAAAAACATGCAATATAATATAATCATACATATATTATTATAATTTTCCATAACTCGAATTACAGTCTTCTCTTCTTCCTGATTGAAGTTAATTCTTCTTTCTTCACCTATATCCAATTGCGATACTCTTCATCTTCTGTCTGCCCCCATCAGTAAAACAAAACATTCCATATAAACCCCCCGTGTGACTTTATATGAATAACATCCAACCAAGAAGATGTTCACTCCTGTAGGTAGAATCATTCAGGCTAACGTATTCTATTTCAGCAAAAAAGAAAAACCCCAATGCAGCTCCACCAAGCCTTAACAAAAGAATAAGAAAAAAAAGGGAAATAGAAATCCTTGAGACTGCATCCAAATGTTCTTGTAAAAACTGTTTCAAATCCTGCCACCCTTTGTTATCCACTCTTGGTTGTAAGACGTTTTCATTTCCATTCTTTCCTCTTAGATAATAATTTCCAAAAAAAACCATGATAGGGTAATCACAAAACACTGCTACTATATAGATAACATCCAACCACGAAGATATTCACTCCTCCAGGTAGAAACATTCAAACTAACGTATTCTATTACGACATAAAAAAAAAAAAAAAAACCCCAATGCAGCTCCACCAAACCTTAATGACAAAAAAATCAAAAAGAAAAAAAAGTTCTAGCAGCTGCATTCCCAGATGTTCTTATAACAACTATTTCAAATCCTGCCACCCGTTATTATTCACTCCTTCTGGTTGTGAGATATTTTCATTTCCATTCCTTCCTCTTAGATTGTAAGTTCCAAAAAAAACTATAGTAGGATAATCACAGAACGCTGCTAGTTCCAAAAGAAAAACTATAATCGGATAATCACAGAATGCTGCTACCATTGCAGCCCTCTGTTAAACTTGCTCAAGATGTTAAATCCAATTCAGAATAAAAAAAAGAAACTCCAAGTCAGGATGAAGACTTTATAATCCATAAATCCAAATCCATATAAACTTTAGGAATTTTATAACCGGTATCCAAGATTGTCCAAGCTTTCTGATAACAACTGCATCTGATGAAGGACTTTAAGACACTCATTAGTTAACTCTCGAATTTCCTCGTTAGAATCTGGTTCCTGCTGTTCGATATCACCATCCTTTTCTTGCGGAGCATTGGACCTCTGCTGCTGATCATCTTGAATAATAGTATTTCTTGAATCTTGCTCCAGCAGTTCAAGGTCCAGTGCTCCTAGATTAGGTTCACTGATGTAGTTTATTTTCCCATCTGAGAAGTCCATAGTAAGATCCTCCAAGAAACCAGATTGCGCTCCTTGTTCTTTTAACATTCTTTGATTCATTCTTTGAGTCTCATCCTTCTGTTTACCTTTTACAAGCTCTCTTTCTTGTTTCTTATTCTTAAGGTCTTTCGAAGCTCCCTTAAAAATATTTTTATAAAAATGTTCCGCTTTTTCAATAGTATTCAAGCAATATCTCACTCCGTGATATCTAAAAATTATACCGGCTGGTAAGTCCCATCTAAATGGGATATTACTTTTCTTCAATTCTTTAGTTAAGAAAGCAAATTCTTTCCTTTTCTTTAAAACCTTCGATGGTAATTCTTTAAAAATATTAATTTGTTCACCTTCTACTTGCACTCTGGCAGAGTAGGACCTTTGTAAGATGTCATCTCTCAACCTTTTATCAGTAAAGTAGACAACAACATCTCTGGATAAGTTCCTTTGTTTGGCTACTCGTGAGTTGACTCTGTAAGCTTTCTCTATACAACCAAGAATTATCTCATCCTCAAGCTCTAGTAGTTCAGCAAGAACCTTTGCAATAGTTGCTTTTAAATCTCTCTGGTTTTCTTTAATACCTCTTACTCTAATAGCAGAGGCCATAGTTTTAATTTGAAGCATGATAATATCATTCTGTGTAGTCTGATTACTAATCTCAGCTTTCACAAACCTTTCTTGTATTTCTTGAATCTGGGAGCCAATTTCACTGCTAATTTCAGTTACTTTCTCCTCCATTTCGATCACCACATTTGAAAGGTCTGAAATTACTTTAACAATAGTTTGACTTAATTGGTCATGCTTTCCAGCAATCAAATCCACAAGATTCTTCTGTGAGTTTTTAATTTTGTCAACTACACTCAATAAAGGAGTTGTTATAAGTTCTTTTAAGTCCCCTTCTGCCAATCCAGACAATTGCATCATCTCAGCTTTATTCTTTAACTGGCTCAAGGGGGAGCCCCCCCTTCCTTTAGTCATCTTTATTTTACTTTAAATGGCTTTAGTATACTACTTCACTTTGCCATACTTTACTTTAAAAAAGATATCCAAGAAAAAAGGGAAGAGAGAAAAAAAAAAATTCTGTTTACTTTAAGTGACTCTCCCATAGGAAGGCATTCATTTCAAAGCTTCCGTTTTCAATCACTCTGGCATTCTTTCAATTAAGACCAGTCGCCATTTTTAAAAAAAAAACTTTCTTAGGAACTTTCACTTCTCTTCCTCTCCTTCCCCCCTCCTCTCGTTACTCTTCCAAAAAATCAGTAGAAAAATCAGTTTTAAAAATCCATACTTGCTTCATCTTTGCTTCTTTCTTTTCTTTTCTTTTGCTTCTTTCTTATTCAGCTTACTCCATAGACGCTGTGGTGTTGCTTCCAGCGTCTGGCTCCGCTAATTGCTTAGCGGAGGACAGTCCCGTCGCGGAGCTTCTCTGGAGGTATGGAGGGGGCCATCCTTCTGAGCCCTCCCCAGGACAAACGAAACGATCCTGGGGCGACTCAGGGGGCCCTGCCTCACCCCCAGGAGCTCTGCCTGCTCCTCCCGCTGAGGAGCAGGTTGTTCGAGCCGCCTGCCAGCTGTGAGGCGGCTCTAACGCGGCGGGATGCCGGCGGGCATGGAGGAGCCCGCCGCCGACGAGGAAGGCGCCACCGGAAGTCCGATACTTTAGGATCTTGATGGGAAAGCCTTTGGTCTTGGTTACCGACAGACTTATTGGGAAACATCCTATGTTATTCAATCATCATTTGTGCTATTTTAATTGGTGGGTGCTGTTTTGTTTAGTGTCTTCCCTCTTTTTGTAACATATGTATTACTGCATTTCGCCCAAAACCACCTCTCATGTTGCCTCAGGGTTAGGTTTATGCCTTGTATAAACAACTGCAGGGATATTCCTCTCCTGATAATAACCCCTTTTCTGGTCCCTTGTAAAAGGATGGCCTGGGAAACAAAACAAAACAGTGGAATGTAGGTCAGTAGGTAAAGGGTCATGGTACCAGGCTGCGACCAGCACGCTGCCATGGCACATGCGCTGTGGGTCTTGCCTGCTTACTTCATCTTTGGCTCAGATTTGGATGAGATAATCTCACTTAGATAGGATGGCATCTTGAGAGGGGGGTGAATAAGTGATCTAATCAGAACCCTGTTACTGTGCTACCTTTTATCTGCTTTTTAAAATTGTATAAAAATAAAGCTCTCGGGGAGACCGGGAGAGACATCTTGGAAAACATCTTGGAACAGAGCAAAAGCCTGGACCTCTGATTTACAACAATGCCTAAACTGAGTCATTACTATGCTAGTAGAGATTTCAATTTTTTTGCAAAGCACAGGTTTAGAACACACCCCAAAAGATATTTACAACCCAGATTTGAAGTTCTGATGGCCTCTGTTCATGTGACCACATTTTTGGTGCTCAGGTGCTAATGGCCACATTTATGACCATTAGCAGTGTCCCATGGACACATGATCATGATTTATGATGCTTTTGCTGGTGTTTACTTCTCATTTTTGGCAAAAAAACATCCACAGGGAACAATACTTTCATTTAATAACTATTGTGTTCACTTAACGGTTGCCACTATAAAGGACATAAAATTGGCATAGTCACTTGATAAACCACCATAATGACCATCATGCATAATTTCAGTATCAATTACCATTGTAAGTTGGGGACTACTTGTAGTCAGATTTACTGAACAATATTGTAACAACTATAGCTAATAATAAATGTATGCATCATGCAGAAAATATCTAACACTATAAAAACATTTTCACTATCAGAGGTTCCAAATAATTACCTTGTATCAACAAGCGACCCACTTGGTTCCAGTTAGGGGCAAGTTTGGCTCTAAGAGTATAAGAAAGGCAGACTTGAAAGATAGTTGGGGTAACTCTTTCCGGCATTCCTACCTAATAAATATACAAAGAAACAAAAACACATAGTATTGTATTTTCTCTTTGCAAACACTGTCTCCTTATGAAATTGAATATTATTATTATGGAAAACCTTACATATAATCAAATGTAATCCATCTAGCAGAGCAGAATGTATTCTCCAATGGTTAAGAGACAAACATAATAACCATGTTACTGTTCTTTGCTCAGTGAATAACCCTTACAGGAAGGTTTAGTCTGATCGCATGCTAGTTGTTCCACCGAGACTGTAATTTGCATTCATGATTAACACGACAGGAATAGACTTAAGTTAGCGCTACATTGGGAGCAAAGGCTAAATCCTCTCTTCCAGGAGAATAATCAATATTATTCTCCTGTCATGGTAATTAAGCAAAAATGCACCTGTACTGACCTTCAGGCAGAGATTGTTCTAGTCTTACAACCTGCTTCTCTGATTTGAATATATAGAATCTTTCTGAAAAAGGCATTTGCAAATCAGTTACTGTACAGATTGCTTATTTAGGTCCAACATAATGTACCTAATGTACTAATGATATGTTGATTGAAAACCAGGTACAGAATATTATGAATGGTAGGAATTGTATGACTGTTCTTAAAAAGTATGTAGATACACACATGAAGTAAAGAAGTCTGCTAACTCATAGAAGATCGTTGGAACTTCACACCTATTTTATATTCAATCGATACATCTACAAAAGTTCTAGGCTGCCTTGGCAAGCCTGTAATAAGACAAAATTATAAAAATGGCAGCAATGCTATAACCGTAAAAGATACAGATAGTATCTGATTATCAAGCCATAAAATGATCCACAAATGACTCATAAAATTTATGCAAACCAGTACAATCACTTATCTGTCAAGAAGATACATGAAATTAGAAAAATCATATGAAACAAGAAAGCCTGTTGTTCCCCATTTCTTTGTAAAACTACCTACATCCAGAATCAATTAAAAATAATTCAAACAGTATCTAAAATAACAACAAAGGAATAATTATAATGGAAATGCTGAAAACTAAGGAAATATAATGCTGTTATTCATTTTCAATAATATAAACTTACATATTTATAGAAAAGTCTATTTATGTCTATTTTCCCTATATCCCTTTTAGTAAACATATTTACTATTCCATATTTCTAGGAACAAAGCCAAGTGTAAGAGTTACAGCTGTTTACTGTAACTCTAAAATCAAGAGATCCCATGATTACCGGTAGGTAGAACCAAAAGATCCATGAACAAAATAGATATATAACATCAGTAAAATATCTGAACAATGGTGTTGTTGTTTTACTGCTGTGTGCACATAGTGTTACTTTGTTAGTAAAGATATTGAAGAATTAGTTGAGAAGAAAATTAGAATCATTGCTCCCTCTGTTCCTGCAGCCAAAATTAGGAACATTGTTGTGGCTAGCTGAAAATGGAACACCATCCCCTCTCTCTCCATCGGCCCCTCCCCAAGCTGTTCCATCTGATTAAGAACAAGTAAAAAAGAGAAATGTTTAATAGGAGCCTGGATAGCTCAGCAGACTAATGCATTGTAATTTAACTCCAGCTGTCTGCAGTTAGTAAGTTTGAATCTCACCAGGCTCAAGGTTGACTCAGCCTTCCATCCTTTCTAAGGTAGGTAAATTGAGGACCCAGTTTGTGGGGGCAATAAGCTGACTTTGTAAAATATACAAAAGTATGAAGGCTATTGCTTAATGCATTGTAAGCCGCCCTGAGTCTCCGGAGAAGGGCGGCATATAAATCAAATAAAAAAAAAAAATCTGAACTCACTCCAGTGCCTCAGTATATTTTACAGATAAATAAATAGCAGTTGCAGGCATTACAGCCAAAAGATTGTTATCAAGCTATCTAACCATTCATGCAAAACTGAATTCAGATTTAAATATATACCTTACATTCAAAACAATTACTTTGAGTTATACGCCAAGTAGCAATAGCAATAGCACTTAGACTTATATACAGCTTCATAGTGCTTTTACAGTCCTCTCTAAGTGGTTTACAGTGTCAGCATATTGCCCCCAACAATCTGGGTCCTCATTTTACGTAAAAGTAAAATTCATTTTAAGTAAAAGAACCTTTATTGCATTGTTAGTTAATTATCATCTTAACCAATGGTGAAATCTAAAATTTGTTACTACCGGTTCTGTGGGCATGGCTTGTTTGAGGGGGGGGGGGTTAATGTGACTGGGTGAGCGTGGCCAATTTTTTTTTTACTTTTAAAATCATTTTTTCTACAACTTATTCAGCAAAGAGGTTGTAAAAAATGCTTTCAAAAGGCTCTGATGATCCCAGCTGAGTTGCCTGATCAGCAGAGGCTTTTTTAAAATTTAGCTGGGATTGTCAGAGGCATTTAAAAGAAATAAATTTTGCTACTGGTTCTCTGAACTACCCGTCTCCATCGCTACCGGATTGGGTGATCTGGTCCGAACCGGGAGCATTTCACCCCTGATCCTAACCTTAATTTCTGGTAGACAGAGGGAAGGCAGATATATCCAAAGTGGATGGTAAAAAGGAACTAGGGCACTTACATAAAAAAATGTTCAAACACCTATAGATACATAACACAAAACCTACACATGTACTCATATATTAAAACACAAACTGAGACTGATTAACAAAACCACTGACCCAAGCATTTATCAGGAGGCAAAGGATATTCCTCTTAGTGCAAATAATTGGGATGCTAGCAAATATCCTGACAGGTCACAGGCACTGTCACAGGCACTGTCATAAGAGGGCACTGCACCATTCAGCTTAATTTGGATATTGATCTAGCATTTTTCCAAAAGAGCACTAAACCTTCATTCAGAAATAGCTTGATTGAGAGGTTACAGGCATGGAGGACAGGTATTGCAACATGCTAGATGATCCTCACAAGCTCTCTGTGTTACCTGCATCCTGTCACTATTTGTTGCATGTGCTAGATCCATGTTTTAAAAAATAGCCTGATTAACTGATCATAGGTGCAAAACATTTCAGCATCTGCAATTTGTCACTTGCTGAGCTTGAAAGACAGCTAAATCTCACATTCCAGACTTGTCTACACTTGTCCAACTTGTCCCATCACATACTTGTTTTTCTGGTAGGCAGATAAGACTCAGTGGGAGGGAAAATAAAGCAAGATAATCCATTAAAGATTTTTCATGGCTTGAGCTAGATTAAAACTGATAAGAATGGCACCATTTCCCAGCCTTGCTATTGATGGAGAATAGAGCTCAACAATCAGAGTAGTAAAATTTATGTCAGGCTACTTTTATGTAGATTCCATGACTGGAGGAATGAACATAAACAGAACATTAAAAAGTATAAAACCTAAAATATATAACAGTCTCATATGATGACTATGATTTAGGGGCCACAGATGAACACAAAATACCACTTACCAGAAAGCAAACTGATGAATTTGTCCCCCACTTCTTTTAGACTTTCAAGATGCTCTCTACCATCTTAACTTACATACAGGTAGTCCTGGAGTTATGACCATAATGGAACCTGCCTATTATGGCTGTAAGTCAACATGGCCAAATTTTAAAACCTTTTTTGTGGTAGTTGTTAAGTGATTGCCATGGTCATGAAGCAAACCAATGGTTTGCTATGAAGCTGGTTTTGCCTTAAACAGGAAGTAACTGCTAGTTTCCGGCAAAACTGTAATAAAACATGGTTATGTGACCGGAAGATGCTGCAAATGATCATAAATGTAGCCCACTGCCCAAGTGTGGTCATGTGACTGTGTGTGTGTGGGGGGACAACTATCGGAACTTTGAATCTGAGTCATAAGTAGCTCTCAAGTAGGTCTGTTGGATTGGAGAGAAAGGGATTACAAGAGAGCAAGCAGGCACACAATAGGAAATACACTGAACTATTTGTACAGTCCACTCATGGTTTCCAGCCCAAAGTGCACTCTTTTCAAACTGTATTCCCCATCTAACTTTCTTGTAATTCTTTTCCTTCTTAAAAAAAATGATATACACATTTTCTACCACAATTGGAAGAAATATATATATATATATTAAAAACAAAGAAAAATAGCTTGTCGGCTATATGATACTGTCTGGATGGCCCATGAGATTGGGCTGAAAGGCAAAAATTGGAGATTTGTGATATCTCCTCCATTCGTGGTAATCCAGGATGACTTAATACAAAAAACATACAAATAACCTACCTGGAAATGAGCTGGTAATTGGGTAAGAATCTGTGGCTTGGGGGTTAAATCAACTGCCTTGTAGGCAGACGGCCCAGGTTCAAATCCCAGTAAGGGTATGACTGTCTGATGAGAGCAAATAAGCTCGAAATAGATCTATAACAGCCTCCCTTTATTTATAGTATTATCAGCAAAAATATTAAATTTTTATATATTTATATATTTTATATATTATATATATATATATATATATATATATATATATATATAATTATTATTATTATTATTATTATTTTCTGATTGATCCATTAGGCTTTGACATCCTACTCATTGACATATATTTTTATTCATGAAGCATAAAATTACCATTGAATTTTTGTATGTCACCAAATTTACAGTAAAGCTATCTTGGTCAGCATCTATAGAGTGTATGGCCTAAGATATATTTTTTAGTTTATTGCGGATACTCTTGTGCACAGATCAATCTGATTGCATAGATAAGTAAAAGTTCTCTGCAAGGTTTGACTCAGTTATAAACGCTCAATAATATTTTTGCTAATTTGTCATTACAGCTTATTAGCATGGCTTAAAAAGAAAGGTCCACGTTGATCCTATAGTTCAGGATTGGATAATTCATGGCCATGAACCATGTAATATCTCTAGCACCCCATTTCCAACCCTCTCTTCCCCAAAACTGCAAAATCAAAATTACCAGCATACCTGCAATGGCCAATTTTCAGGAACACAATTTCAGGCCATCTTTAAATGCTTAGGTAATGAATTTAAGGATAAGAATAGTGGTGTTTTCCAGAGGCCCCCCACTCCCTTTTAATTGTTATTCCCCCCTCAAAGACATAACACCTTTGGTGAAGCTTACAGTGACATAATTACATTACAAGATTATTTCTATGGTTCTACGGTAGGTTGGGAGACTAACTTAGAATCCCTGCACATCAGATCTGCCACCACTTATATCTACTTTCCATAATTTGGTCAGCTTCCAAATATTTGGATTTCATTCCTATTCCCATTCCAGTTAGCATGTCAATTGCTAAGAAATCTGGGAGATGAAGTTCATACAGAAGGTATTGCCAAATTTGCGGAAGAATATTTTATAAATAATATATCATCAGTAGAGTGTATGAATTGTACTGAATTTAAATATCTAAAACTCAGATACAATAAACAAGCATTCCATTTTTTCATATTTTAGTAAATAAAATGTAATTTTCCAACAGCCTGTAACAATATACACACGTCTTGTATGCAGAAAAACAACCAGAAAAAATAATGTTCATCACTTACTGTAGCTCCATGTTTATCTATATAAGCTTGAAATGTTCCTGATTTGTAAAAGGGTATCTAAAACAAGCAAAAAATAAGTTACAGTATATATTTCCTTTTTTGTATTTACCTGTTCTTTGAATAAATCCTTCTGAAACATGAATCCTTGAGAAATACAAGTGGAAGGTACAGTTTCTACTATAAGACAGGCCCTTGGCAGTTTTTTGTTTAGATTTTCTTAAATAGAAGAAACTCATTTAATACTGTTGACATATCAAACATTGAAGCCAAATGCAAAATCACTGAGCATTTAGTCTGAAAGAGAACTTCTATAAAATACGTAAGAAATCAATAGAGACAAATCTGAGCTTCTGAGATATAAATTTGTAATTAAGAAAATGTAGCCTTTAAAAACAGGAAAATAGGGAGAAGCTATTGAATAAACAGGTTGACTGATGCAAAGTTGAATAAGTTTCAAGGCACATTCACATAGGAGAGATTTCACTTTTTCCCCACCATCTGTCTGTCATAAGCCAACCTCTGAAGGCAACCTTATATGATTTGAATTTTAATTTGCGTCAGAACTGCGTGACCAAAGGGCTATTTAAAAAAATGGAACTCAAACATTGTTCCAATCCTTTAACTACCACAGCTTCAGAAATAAGAAAAAAGCTTCTTATTCCCATACCAAATAAATGAAAAAAAATTAGTTTGCCTTCACTTTGTATGCATTTATGTGGCTCTGCATAGAAAGACAGACAAACAGACAGAAATTAGTAAATTGGAGAAGTAACTCTATAAATGATTGTGAGATACAAGTACTCCAGATAGCAGCTCCTTGGATTTAGAGTCCTGTGAGATGAGAGAATAGCCATCTTGCTCAAATCATGGTGGAACCTTTGAAAGGACACTAAGTATGTATACTTTCCTTTCTAATCACTTTCTGAAATTGCTGGTTAACTGCTTTTCAGCTATTAGAAACCTTTGGATTGTGACTGATTGCACCTGAGGAGTTTTCTTTAATCCTTTATAAGTTTCAACTGTAAGTGTAACAACTTAATTTTTTTGAACAGCAAATGAACAGCAAAAAGGCGATTAAAACTTTGATTTTAGAAAGTTACAAACAGTTAAGGGTACAAATAAATTTTAAGTAAGATTTTGGAATTAATTATAAAGAATTCTTCCCATAGGAAAATGCTTTTGTTTTGATTTCTTTAAAAACATAAGATTTAAACAATTGGACTCTAGAGGGAGCCAAAGATTACAATTAAAGGACAAAACAAACTCGACCAATAATTACAGAATGATGCAAAATATTCTAACATTGGACATAATGAAGGATATTTTTGAAAAATGGACTCTGGTGTTAATATTGACAGTGATATCTGCTTGCCTAAAACTTTATGTCTAAAATATATTATGGAGGAAGAACATGTTTGGTTTTACAAAATAGTTTGTTAAAGTTTCGAAGAAACTCATGAGAAGGAACAAAGAAAAAATGAAAAGATATCCAGTTCTACAACATTATTTGAATGGACACAGACTAATATGTTAGAAATGGAAGGAATATAAAGTTGGTTTATCTGATCAAGGTTAAAATAAATGTTATTTTTTTCTGCTAATCCTTAATAGACTTTTTCTGGCATCAAGACTGAAATAATGATGGTTTATGGATTTAAAGAGATGGATTATGCGAAGAAAGAGATGGAATATGGGAAGAAAAACTCATCTGTTGTATTTATGAGGAGGTGATAAGGTGCTACAATTGTTTCTACTTATTGTGAGAATAGATGAGGTCACTTCTTTAGATATTTCTTTTCTTTTCCCTTACTATATTCTTCTTTTCCTTTTCTCTTTCTCTTTTTTCCTTTCTTTTTTGCATCTTCTGCTCTTTTTTCCTTTTTTCAAGTTTGTATTAGTTTTTACTGTATAATCTTATAAAGTATAATAAGTACAGTAATATTAAGATTATACCGGTAATCTTATTATAATTACTATAGAAAGAACATTGCAATTTTCAGACAAAATCAAACCTAACATTAGGTTTGGGATTATGAAATCACTCAGAAGCATTACAATTGGGTTTCATGACAAAGTTAGACGTATTCCTTTCTTAACATCTTAAATTGCAGGAGTTGAGCAAAATGCTCCTGCAGTCAGAATTTGGGAACCAAAACCAACATAAAATCAATCCACCCAGTCATTTTGTTCACTTATGCAGAACAAGATGAAATTCAGGAGACATCTAACACGCAAGGGAGAGGAAGACTAAAAGGGCAGATGAAGAAAAAAAATAGTATTATTTGCTGTTGATGAATAAAGAGAAACAAAAGGCTGATTGAGGTATTTTATAGTAAATAAAATATGTTAAGGTCAATATTGTTAAGTTCTTAGATCATTTTTATCAATTTAGTATAAATTGAGGGTGTGAAATACATATCTGCTTGCCTTCAGTAGACTAAACGGGGAAAAATGCTTTTTGAAACAAAGCACTCTATGTGAGAGATATGTGAGTATGTGAGAATTTACTATTGACTAACTATAAATTTTAAGCTGCATAAACTGAAACTCTTTTTATTATTTTTAATTAGTAACATTAAATATTTCTGACCGTCATAATAACTGAAATTTGATTCAGTGTTCCAGGAACAGGCGAAGAAATGATACTTTGACACAGCAGCAGGAGTTGCCTATGTAAAATATTAAAAGCTTGTCACTAATCTTAATAATTTTATATTTTTAATTAAATTCTGTATATTTAAAGGATTTCTTTAAAACTTGCTAACAAATATTTTTTTCTTTGACAACAAAGGTAGGTAATAAAAATAAACAGATAATTATACAAACAGTAATATATTAAATTTACTATTTACTAATTTATTATTAAACTAATTTAGCCTACTTCTTTTTCTTGACCCTACTAGGATTGGACTGCTTCCACAAGATTAAAATCAATGGCCCTTGGCTTCCCAAATTAATAATCACAATGATAGCATTTCAGCCCTCAAAGTTTTATTCCTGAAGGGAATAATCCTAACTGCTTTTAGCAGAGTTTTTTTAAAAAAAACCTTTAAAATCTTAAACATCTTCTAATAATGAAAGCAAACATCATGAGACATAGAATATAAGCAAAAATAAAAAAGAACTTTGTTCCAATGAACTGTTACTCTGCTGTTCTCATTATTTTATCATGTTCAATCTTCATATTCAATATTCAGCTTCTGTAACAGGTCACACAGAAAAAGGAAAAGAAATAAAGTATTGCCACTTTCCAGTGTCTTTACTACAATTGGCCATTTAACAGTTTACATAGTTCACTAAAATGATTTTTAATATAATGGCCTATCAGCCATCCCACAAATATAAAAATCCTGACATAGGATTGAATGTAAATTCTATTGGCCCAGTTCTAAAACTGGGTGGGCAAACCAGTGGTGGGTTCTACTTACCTTTACTACCGGTTCACAAATGTGAGTGCGCGTGCACATGCACAGTAATTGCACATTACATCCGGGAGGATGGGCGGAGCTTATCAGAGTCTCCACTATTGGTTTGCGTGGTCCGGACAGAACCGGCTGAATCCCACCACTGATAAAAACTCCCCATACCACCCCTCCCCACCTTTAACAAAAACTTTATTGGCTTCGGTCTCACTTTATTTCAGTGCTTGTGTGAAAACCAGCTTTTCAAGACTTCTCAAGATAGTTATGGAGAATCTTTTGCACTTGGTTTGTCAAGTATTTGGAAAATGCTTAACTGGACTCTGCTGATTCTCTCACACATGTATCCCAAGCAAAAGGGAAACATTTTTAAAAAAATTACCTTAATTAAAAACATACTAATAATGTGTGGTACTATGTGTGGTACTATAAAGAAATGTCCAGTAATTACAAAAATTAAATACCTGTAAAACAAACTCATTTTCAAAGAGTCTAGACTCCAGAGGCTGCACAAGAATACACCCTATTCTCATGTGGCCTCTGCAGCATCACCCCATGACAGAAAGAGGCATGATTTCGAAAATAGTTGTTTTCAAGTGTTGGTGAATCTGGTGTGTCACCCAACATCGTGGAATATCACCTTTGACACATGGGTCCTAGTTTCACCATCACTGGTCTGCCTGCCATCTGGTAGATGCCTGTCAGATTTCAGGAAGAAGGGTGTAATTAAGTCAGATTCTGTGCTGACAATGCTTTTAATCAAGTATGGTAAACATAAGCAATGTGTCATCCTATATTTTACTTTTTTTAAAAAACTGAATCTATTATGAATTTTACTTGCACATCTTCCATTGTTCTGTTCTAATTTCAGTTGCTGCCAGTTGAGAACTCAATGTAATTTTCACAGCATAAAGCTTCTGCAGGTCAGGCAGATTGCTGAAAAACAGTGACTGACGTCTAACATCATTCATTTTGTTTTGCTAACCATGAGAAAGTAATCCAATCTGTAATATAAAAATGTGATTATCAAAAAGATGTAAAGATATGACACAATTCAAGCTATTAGAAAGTGATTTTAAATGTCATTGTCTTTGATAGTGAAGTTGGATGTTTGAGTGTGGTACTTATCAATATGAAACATGGTGTTCTAAGCATAAGGAGATGTTTATATATCTGGAGAATACATACAGTGGGGCAAAAAAGTATTTAGTCAGCCACCAATTGTGCAAGTTCTCCTACTTAAAAAGATGACAGAGGCCTGTAATTGTTATCATAGGTAGACCTCAACTATGAGAGACAAAATGAGAAAACAAATCTGACAAATTGTCTGATTTGGAAATAATTTATTTGCAAATTATTGGGGAAAATAAGTATTTGGTCAATATCAAAAGTTCATCTCAATACTTCCTTATATATCCTTTGTTGGCAATGACAGAGGTCAAGCGTTTTCTGTAAGTATTCACAAGGTTGGCACACACTGTTGCGGGTATGTTGGCCGATTCCTCCATGCAGATCTCCTCTAGAGCAGTGATGTTTTGGGGCTGTTGCTGGGCAACACGGACTTTTAACTCCCTACAAAGGTTTTCTATGGGGTTGAGATCTGGAGACTGGCTAGGCCACTCCAGGACCTTTGAAATGCTTCTTACGAAGCCACTCCTTCGTTGCCCGGGTGGTGCTGAAAGACCCAGCCATGTCTCATCTTCAATGCCCTTGCTGATGGAAGAAGGTTTGCACACAAAATCTCACGATACATGGCCCCATTCATTCTTTCATGTATACGGATCAGTCGTCCTGGTCCCTTTGCAGAGGAACAGCCCCAAAGCATGATGTTGCCACCCCCATGCTTCACAGTAGCTATGGTGTTCTTTGGATGCAACTCAGCATTTTCTCTCCTCCAAACATGACGAGTTGTGTTTCTACCAAACAATTTTACTTTGGTTTCATCTGACCATATGACATTCTCCCAATCCTCTTCCGGATTATCCAAATGCTCTTTAGCAAACTTCAGATGGGCCCGGACATGTACTGGCTTAAGCAGGGGGACACGTCTGGCACTGCAGGATCTGAGTCCCTGACGGTGCAGTGTGTTACTGATGGTAGCCTTTGTTACGTGGGTCCCAGCTCTCTGCAGGTCATTTACTAGGTCCTCCTGTGTGGTTCTGGGATTTTTGCTCACCATTCTTGTGATCATTTTGACCCCACGGAGTGAGATCTTGTGTGGAGCCCCAGATAGAGGGAGATTATCAGTGTTCTTGTATGTCTTCCATTTTCTAATTATTGCTCCCACAGTTGATTTCTTCACACCAAGCTGCTTGCCTATTGCAGATTCAGTCTTCCCAGCCTGATGCAGGTCTACAATTTTGTTTCTGGTGTCCTTCAACAGCTCTTTGGTCTTCATCATAGTGGAGTTTGGAGTGTGACTGTTTGAGGTTGTGGACAGGTGTCTTTTATACTGATGACAAGTTCAAACAGGTGCCATTAATACAGATAATGAGTGGAGGACAGAGGAGCCTCTTAAAGAAGTTATTACAGGTCTGTGAGAGCCAGAAATCTTGTTTGTAGGTGACCAAATACTTATTTTCCACCATAATTTGCAAATAAATTCTTTCCAAATCAGACAATGTGATTGTCTGGATTTGTTTTCTCATTTTGTCTCTCATAGTTGAGGTCTACCTATAATGTCAATTACAGGCCTCTCTCATCTTTTTAAGTGGGAGAACTTGCACAATTGGTGGCTGACTAAATACCTTTTTGCCCCACTGTATAATTGTATTTAAACTCGGAAGGTTATTTCAGATGAAATGAAAGAAAAATATTCCAAATGCTACTTTCATTTCCTTCTTTCCAGAATGACCCATCGGCATATAACACAGAAATGTAACTCTAATGTACAGTTTTCTTCATTTCCCTTATTTCTTAAATAAAACTATTCAAGATATTTTTCCAAATTGGCTTAGTCCTTGTAAGGATATTCTTATAGAGAATGTAAATAAATTATGGCATCTGGATGCATTCTCACTTGAATGTCACCATGAAATATAATTATGAAGAATTCTTTGTCACTGCAATTTTAATTGAGAATTTTAAATAAAATGGAAGTAAATGTAAATGTTCTATCTTCAGTTAATCAATCAAACCAAATCAAAACCAGATCAAAACATTCCTGTTATCTTATTCTATGACTAAATTGGATCGTTTTAATAAATTCCATTAATACTTTAGTATATGACATTTTGAAATTATTTGCAAATGGCTCAAAGTATATTTTAACTATTCAGAAAGCAAGTCCTATTCTTCAACTCATAAAGCTAGTACTAATGGTAACCCATTGACTTGGTTGTGGGAAGCCAGCAGGAGGTTGCCTTGCTTAATGACCATGGGATGTGGTTAACAATGGCAACTGGGCCTGCAGAGATTGCTGTTACTAAGCAATGCCATCATACTTTATGACCATGACACTAAGTAAAGGAAATGCCAATCTCAATTCCTGTTGTAAGTTGAGGTCTACCTGTACTGTGTAGGTATAAGTAGTCTTCACTTAACAATCACAATTGGTACTAGCAACTCCATCACATGCAACATGGTTGTTAAGTGAGACATCATGTGAATGTATTGGTTTTATGACATCAATCATAAAACTGATACATTGGTTTTATTAAGCATGATATGACTCCAAGTTGCAATTTTACTGCTGGCTTCTCCATTGGCTGCTTGTTGAAAGTCAGTTGTGAACATGCAAACGGTTGTAAATACCCCCAGGTGCTAGAAATCACAGCTGTGGTTTTTCAATCAAAGAAATGCTTTAGGGCCTCTTAGGAAACAAAAGTCTTCAGGGTGTAACTGATTAAGGTCCTATAATTTCAGGCAGCAGTGCAATTGGCTGGAAAGTACTAATAATTTAATTAAGGTCACAAAGCTGAATTTGCTAACTTGCCCAACACTTGTTAGGGAAATGCTGCACCAAGGGCAAAGGATGCTCAGGAAGAGATAGCAAGTTAGATATCCAAAAAGCTGGACAATATTTGATTATGCTATGCCTGCTGGATGGAGAACATGAGGACCAATTGCTTGAAGTTTGATATTGACTATTGGGAATGACCAAGAATATAAGACCAAGTAATAAATAAAAATTTAAATAACTTCTGTTGATGTTACTATATTTATGACTATCATTTTCAGTCATAACTTTTATCTGCAGATCTTAAAAACTGAAGCAAAGTTTGACTCTATAATATGAAATAATAATTATTTCATCTAAAAAGCTAAAATGACAGAACACATAGAATGTCAGAAATAATCTTTGTTTCTCAGAGGTGTGAGAGAAAAATTTGATGAAAGGCACTCATTCTTTTTCTTCTCTCTCTCTTTTTGAATATGGTAACCTTAGAACTGCTACTTTAGAGTTGCTTTAACTTTCTTTTTCTTTTTTTTTGTCTTCAGGCCTAAACCTGACAGCCTGGGAAAACCTGAAAAACACGAACTAAACCACATAGCTTTTGTTTCTCTTCCTACAAGATAAGCTGGGAGCGTTTTCTTCTAAATATATTTGATGACCAGAGGAAAACTAAGTAATTAATATTTGTTTTAATATGGCTGAGCCACCACAGGTATAATAGGAGCCTCCTTCTGCTTTATATGATATCATCAATTTTCTCACAGTCTTTAATGCTGAAAAAAAAAAAAGAGAGCAAGTGATGTACTTTTGGGAACTTTTCACATAAATATTTTCCACTAAGTAAGACATCAACTGCCTAAGTAGCCTAGTTTGACTGGAAGGGCATGTTCTGCATGGAGTTTGCCAAATCCATTTAAACACTGTATCAAGTTGATGGATGAGTCACAACTGTCTGAAAGCCATGTTACTAAAAGACAACTGAAGAACAATCTCAATTAGGAATCGGAGAAGGCTATTGTACCATATCTCCAGAGTCCAACAGCTCCAAAAGCGCTGGGAAAAATATAAGAAACAGGTTATCTTAAAAAAAAAAAAACGCGGGAAAATGTGAGGCGAGAGAAAGGCTAAGCCTGGGGTGGCACACAATGGAGTGAAAGACAAAGGCGCAGAGAAGGGGCAAACCACGCGGGGAAAGTCATCGATTTGACTTTCTGACTAAAAAAATAAAAAAAAAAGTGGGCTTCTCTCAGTTACAGATCTTAATTCTTCCCTCCTTTTTCCGCATTCCATCTTTTTGTTTCTTTGCACTGCACATTTTTCTATTATGCCCCGAGGCACTCAATAAGAGAGGACAAATACGCACGGATAGGAATGGTGATTTAGCAAAAGCGAATGTATGGCAGTGTATGTATGTATTTAGCAAAAGTATCTGTGGTGCAAATTCAAAGCCACTGACTGATAGATGGGTAAGAGGTCAGCGCTGAATTGTAACACAGCTCGTCATTCGGCTGAGCTGCCGGTCCAAAGTCCAGCAGCACGTGATAACCTTCAGTCTTGCGGCAGCCTCGAGGCACGCCGGAGTTGGGGACAGAAAGCGGGATTAGGCAACCTTTTTCCTTTTGATTTGTACAGGGGAAAATGTCCCAGCCTTTTCAAAAGATCTTGAATCTGATTCTGACATTATAGTAGATTACGTAATTTCTGTCGAACGGCTGGACGGGCGGTTTTAGTGCCATGTGGAAATAAATATAAGGCGCCTCCGTAAAACTCAAAAACTTTTTTAAATTTCTGTAATTTTTGATCATCCTGACTGATAGGGCAGATAACTATTCAAAAGTTTATTTTGAACTTTATTCCCTAATAAAGATATTGTCCAACTGTAGAAGATTGGGTTTATTTATTTTTCTAAGAAATCGGAACAGCTATTTTTAATTTTCACATGTTTTCTTGGACAGTCCACTAATTTTTCAGCTTGATCATAGTGGACTGCACTATCAGGATTTCAGAAAACTCTGCAGCACGTATGCAGTGGGGTAGTTCTAGTTCAAAACTATGTGTGTGTCCTATGCAGTTCAAATAAAGGACTAAACAATGTTAGGTATTTTGCAAATACATAACTACATGTAAGCAGACACTTTTAGCTGTTAATTGTGGGAAAATGTCACACATTTGTCCCCAAAAGTTTGAAACTGTAAACTCTCTGCTGTCCTACAATGAAGTTGCACTGAATTTACACCTCAGGTTTTATAAATTGAGTTTTCTCATCCCATTTCATTCACCAAGCCTAGCCCATCAAAAAAGTGGGATTGGTACTGGAAACATTCAAAATACCCAGGGGAGCCAGATTTTGCATCTTTTTGCCTTTTTTTTCTTGTGCCAGAATGTTTTGTCTAATTTATTACTCATGAAAACCAAGTCTGTTATCTGAAAACTTGTTGCTTTAAAAAGTTGTATTTGAGAAGATATTAAACTCAAGTCATTGCCCTATTAGTCTTTGTGCTGTAATAGTTCGTCCACATTTCCACATCACTACTTACATTGCAATAGAGATAACAATAAAGTCTTAAGGTGTTTCTATGCCACCACGGGTGTTCAACTTAGATATAAAGTTTTAGTAATGTATGAGAAAGGATCTGCCAGTTTAGAATAAAACCACAAATTTACATCAACAGCCAAATTATACCCAACTAGAAATAACACAAAAATTACTTTATTAGATATCATCTTTTGTACACAATGTAGCTGGCTTTGGATATACTTTAATATACCATAAACACTCATTGAACAATCAGTATTATACCAAACGTGCAAAATTTTTTTGCAACACTAGAAAACAATTCAATAATGCCATTCGATAACCAATAAGCAGTTTGTTTTCCACAGTCGAACTAATTAATATCTGTAGTAGAATTTATAATTCGCATTCCTGTGTTCTGTTTTCTGTTTCATCTGTCCTGTCTTTTCACGATTTTATCTCTATATTACTTTCGTCAATTGCTCCTCCCCGCCCCTTCTGGCGTAAGAAAGTAAGAGTTTCTTGGAATTTCAGAGGGTTGATTCAGAAAACCAACCCAGCAGTAGCCAGTCAACCAATAAGAAGCCGACAAAGGCTATTTCCCCCCTCTTCTCCCCGCCCCTCAAGCAGAGGGTGGTGCTTGCAGTTTAAGGGTTGCCCACGTAAAGACTTTATCTGCGCTTGCGTGAGGTGAGAGGCTCATAGGTCACTACGCATTTCAGTTCCGCCGCTCTGGTTGCTGCCGCTGCTTCGCGGGGAAGTCTGAGTTTGCATTGCAAAAGGAAAAAAGGGGACCGAACCAAGCGGCGATGACGAAGTCCAGCGGCGACAAGTCCGAGAAAGAACCGTGGCGGGGTTGCTATTACAAGCTCGAGGAAGTCCAGAAACACAATCATAGCCAGAGTACTTGGATTATTATACACCGTCGCATATATGATCTCTCAAAGTTTTTAGAAGAAGTGAGTATATAGAGCTGGAAAATGAGAAGGGATTAGGAGAGAGGATTGCTGGCCGCTATTATGTGCGGCTAAAGTTGCAGGAAAGAATTAACGGTGGAACTGATTAGGTTTGGAAGGTTTCCAAGATTCTGCATTCTTACTGAAAAATGGTACTCTCTAAGAGTTGTGCTTTGCCTGTGCCAGGGGATCAAACTGACATAACGGTTAGCTTCAGTTGGGAAGTTAGGAAACTGTTACATCAGTTTAGTGGTGGCGGTTGCTTTAAGTACATCAAGGTGCTTGTGTTGTAAAAAAACAACAGTATTTTTAAAACAATGAATTATATTTGAACTTAAAATTGGGGGGTATTTGTGGAATAAAAGTGATAATTACAGAAAGAACCAGTTTGATATAAATTAGGACAGCAAGATTGCTAAGGTTCCAGGATTTGCTATGATGAAACGAAATCCTTTGTTTGCCTTCCATTAAGTAATGTACCTTTCACCTACCAGATCTTCATAGATAAATGGTTGAGCAATGTGTTTCTTGTAATGAGGAAAGATTAAGGACAAGTCATCATTTTGCAGTAATATGTGCATAGACAAGCATGTGATTTTTAATAATTATAGCAGAGATATTGGAAGATGGAGATTGGGAAAATGATAATTGATTATGAATCTAAAATGCATAAAAAACTCAGGCTGGACAAACCATACCATTCTTCACATGTTTGAGAGTAGATATAGCTATCAAGCTGATTCATTCTGCTGAAATGTATTTGCCTATGTGTGAATATCTGCAGGTATAACATGTAAATATTTCATTTTTGTTTATGCTACCTACCCAGCATAAGTTACAAGGTTAAGCTATATCTGTTGGGTAAATAGAGGAAATGAATATAGACTTGCTCCTCTGTTAAACTGGTGTGAACTATTGCATTGGTTAGATCTAAAACTTGTTTGTATACTCTTTGACCTATCAAATTGCAATACAAATATGCATATTTAAAATATGTACAATTAATAAGCCAGTGGTATTATACATGTTGCTTACCTAATAGTTAATACATAGAAACCTGCACAGTTGCCAACATATTTCAAGTCTATATGGCCAAATAGATTTCACAGTAGAGAAAAGGTGATCTCGTTTGCTTTTATCTTAGACTGGGTGTATATAACAGTTCATCAAATTTTCAGATTTTCAATCTTGTTGATAAGATTTCTTACAGTTTTGGAACTTTTCAGTAGTTAAGTGTATTATATCTATGAAATATATTTCTAAAAATGCATTGAATTCCCTGGAAATGTGAAGTAGTTTTGATACAAAAGAAGAAATAATTATTCCTAAAATAAATAAAAAAATTTCCCAAAGATAATATGTTGCCAAGTTGGGTTACCCAATAATGAGAAATACAAAGTATGCCTATATTTTCATTCATGTAAATGGAACGATATTGTCAATTCTCTTTATCTTCTGGGCTGGGGGATAATATTAGTAGGTATTGTTACAAGGTTAGCTTAGCTTGCGACATACTTATGGTGCCATTTCTCAGGGACTCTGCTGAGTTAAACAGAAATTGTGTTCATAGTTTATCTGGCCTGGGGAAAGAAGCATAGTTAGGGTATTTGGGGGTATTTTATGGTGGTTGAAGGGACACGGTGGCTCAGTGGCTAAGATGCTGAGCTTGTCGATCGAAAGGTCAGCAGTTCAAATCCCTAGTGCTGCGTAATGGGGTGAACTCCCGTTACTTGTCCCAGCTTCTGCCAACCTAACAGTTAGAAAGCACGTAAAAAATGCAAGTAGAAAAATAGGGACCACCTTTGGTGGGAAGGTAACAGCATTCCATGCGCCTTTGGCGTTTAGCCATGCCAGCCACATGACCACTGAGACATCTTTGGACAGCGCTGGCTCTTTGGTTTTGAAACAGAGATGAGCCCCCTAGAGTCAGGAACAACTAGCACATATGTGCGAGGGGAACCTTTACCTTATGGCATTTGGGGTCCAGACCAAACAAAATAGAACATAGAAATGCAATTTAATGTCATTGTTAAGAAATAATGGAATAATCTTATTTCAAAGATCGCAGCGTTACATGGTCATGTATTATAAATCCACAGCTGCATATATCAGTTTGTATGGAATAATAGCAAGCTTATTACAGATAGTCCTCAACAACAAGCCCAGAATTTATGTTGCTAAGTGAGACATTTGTTAAGTGAATTTTGCCCCATTTTACGACCCTTCCACAGTTGTTAAGTGAATCATTGCAGTTAAGTTAGTAACACGGTTGTTAAATGAATCTGACGTTCCCCATTGACTTTGCTTGTCAGAAGGTCCCAAAAGGTGATCACATGACCCCAAAATGCTGCCACTGTCAAAAGATATGAACCAGTTGCCAAGCATCTGAATTTTCATCATGTGTCCATGGGTATGCTGCAACGGTCATAAGTGTGAAAAACAGTCATAAATCACTATTTTCAGTGCTGTTGTAACACTAAATGGTCACTAAATGAAGTTGTAAATTGAGGACTATCTCTTTGACAGACTTATGCTGTGAGCAATGCTAATATACTGAAAATTTTCTACACAAATTTTAGGTACAATAGAATTATCAGCATCTTTGGAAACTGCTGTCATACCTATTTATGCGCAGATTTTAGATGATACAGTCCATGGATAACTCAGTCCATTGAAGTTTTTTTTGTTTAGATAGTTGCCAAAGAGAAATGTTTACCTTTGAAATCTCTGTTATTTGGTATAAGGTATGTAGGGAAAAGGTTGGGACAAGCTGGGTGAATTTGGGGAAAATGTATATTGAACTGGATGCCATCTTGCTGGCTTTTAGATCCTGTTACACAATATAACAGTAACTTTGGCCTTTCAAAAAATTTCAGTAATCATGAGGAGTTTGCATTGGGCAGGCTGGGGGTTGGGGAGCAGCTACCAAAATATATGTGGGCCTGGTGGCTCAGCAGACTAAAATATTGTGATTAACACCAGCTGTCTGCAATTACTGTAAATTCGAATCTCACCGGGGTCAAAGTTGACTCAGCCTTCCATCCTTTCTAAGGTAGGTAAAATGAGGACCCATTTTGTGGGGGCAATGAGCTGACTGTATAAATATACATCTGTATAAATATACATATTGTAAGCAGCCCTGAGTCTCCGTAGAAGGGCGGTATATAAATCAAATTTTTTAAAAAATGCAGTCTTTGAACTTGGTGTTAGCTTTTTTTCTGAACAAAATGTTAGAGTTGTCTTTCTAATCTTTCAAGGTTAGGGGAACTTCCAAATTCTTTCCAAGGCTGGGGAATTCTGGCAGTTGTCCTACATATATTGACCCAGAGAAGGCTGGTTCAGATAGAGTCAGAAAGATTCCAAGTTTCTTACTGCTTTTAACAACCAAGAAATAGTTTTTCTTATCACAACCTTATTGTACAACTCTCTAGTGTAGTACGGAATGAATGGATATCTCGTGTGTGTATTAATTTTGAAAACATAGTTTATCTAATGAAGAAAAATACTTTGGTATCTTTAAGTATATGGAGCGAGTGATTTTGACTTCCAGAGCACCGCATATAGAACATATTTTGAGTAAAGAAAATAATTGTATTTTTACTCTATGTGAGAATTTACATATGTGGCTGTTTTTAATGACTTTTTTCCCATGGAACATACAGTTACACCTTAGATCTTACTAGATGTCTACTTTGTCTGGTTGGGATCAATGCATTGATAGTACAGTTTGGGAAAGCTGATATAATTAATCCTAAAGGAGGACAAAATTCTACACTTATTACCACTTGGGTTTCTAAATTTAGCCCCAGCGATTTCCATCTAAAGCCTACTGAACTGAATGCCTAAATTAATCCTACTAACTTTCTGTATTTCTGTACATTCAGTGTCCATGATTCTCTTTTACTTGTAGAACAAAATATTACATATTTGGATTCATTTTAGATCCATTAACAAATGGATTTTTTCTATAAAAAAAAGTCCCTGTGTAAGAAAATTGCATAGGGAGCAATTTTAGTTTGTTTTCTCAGGCTTTTGATAAAATAAAAGCCTATGTTTATTATTAATGTAGTAGCTGCTACAAAACTATGTAAAAATATTGAGCATTTGGCATCTATGCTTCTTGGTTCTGAAATGTTTAAGTAAACTTAAGTAAACTAACTTGTTTTCTGGATTCAGTTGGTTAAGAGTAAATCTTAAAGCATGTAGGTTGGGTTTTTTAAAAAAAATCCTTAACACTGTTGCTCCATTCTCTGGAGTGTTTCATTATCAAAACTGATTCAAGGGCAGAATTTGCCTCTCATATTTGCATGTCAGTCTTGTGTAACTTCTTTGGATGCACTTCCTTAACCTTTTTTGAATTGGTGACCAGGCATAATCTTTAATCTGTGCACTTTTGCTTAGTCATTGTGCATAAGCATTTTATACTTTCTAACCTGAATGTTTTGTTTAGGGAAAAAAAATAACCTTTGAAAATTCACATATCTTAATGACTGTTAGCAACACAATTTTTAAAAAAAGATTTTATTGAATATTTTATTTGTCGAATTTATGAAACTGCCCATCTCGCCAAAAGTGACTCTGGGCAGCATACAACAAAACTAAATAAGTTAACAAATCCATAAAACTAGTTATTAATTATAAATAGCATTAAAAACTCTTAAGAACAGAACAAAAGAAGGTACGTTGTTGTTATGGATTTGAGGTACTGTTAATTGTTTGACCAGAACAGTTTGAAACTACCTATTTATGTTGGGAGACTATCTATACTTGAAAGTTGGGTTAGAGCAATGTTCAGAACCGAATAGTTTTCCGATAGGCAAAGATTGCACTTAACATTTGGAGAGAGCAATGCAGGTGGGATTTCATGAGCGATGAGAAATTTTTAACTATGATATATGCCTACACAAAGGACTTGCATGACACTTTGTTAGTTTGTTTGTTTTTCACATTTATGAACCACCCATTTCCCTCAAAGAGTTCTCATCTGTATTCCACCTTTGATTGCACAGTCCTAGATCGACATTGGTGAGATTTCATATGGCTTTGCTTATGACAGCTATCCTCCTGATATGCCCTTCTGCATTTTCCATCATTATGGCCATTGTTCATGCAGGCTCGGATTCATTGGAGCAGAAGGAAGGCTATCAGGTAAACAATATATTCTAGGAGTTGTCCTCTAGATGCATCTTACGATCTAGAAAAATACAATGCAACAGACATCACTAGGCAGGGACAGTCCCATTAGAAACCTGGCCCCAGACCATGAAGGGCTTAAATTGCAGTCCATAGCATTCAGATGCAGAGGTGTCACCTAAAACTGTCCTCCCGCTGCATTTTGCACCAGCTGAAGCTTCCAAATACTCTTCAAAGGCAGCTTCATTTGGAACACATTGTAGTAATCTGGTTGGAAAGTGATGTAAGGCACAAGTGACTGTGATCAGAGCACAATGCAAAGTTGGGCAACGGCTTTAAGCAGGAACCTTAAGTCCAGGAAGACTCCCAGATAATTCATAGGATCTGTCTGGGACAGTGCAACTCCATCTATAATAAGAGATGAAAGGTTCTCAGAAGAAGGAGATCCTGAAATCAGGTGCCACTTGGTTTCACTAGGGTTGAGCTGAAGCTGTTGTTCTCCATTCACACTGATGCATTCAGGGCCTCTGTGTACCAACCAGGGCCTATATTTGTACTCGTTTTTTGGTAAAAGATGCCTGTTATGGAAAAATGCTGGGAATGATTAGGATCAGGCTGGGTCTAACAGCTAGTGGGATTTGGTTAATGGGAACTGCCGGGATTTTGGTCAGTAAGTGATATAGTTACATGTCATTGTCCTTTATAACTGTATTGTTTAGTACTGAAATTCCAAACTGAATTATTGTTAACTGAGGATTACCAGTAGGTGAAAATCCATGCTATGTAGTTGGCTGGTTTTTCCATAAAGAAATGGGACTGTTCCAAGAAGCTTCTGTAATGCTAGTATAGAAAAACAACAAGCAAGCCAGCTATTGAAATTAGACTATGATGGAATGTAGAGATGTGTATTGGTTATAATTTTGAGTTGTCTTTCACTCTTTGGCTTAATTTCCTATTCTTCACACAGTTTAATATATTTTTTTGCCTTGCTCTTTTGACTTTGTAGCTGGGTTACTGTTGGTTGTCGATATCTCTGCCCTAAGAAACTAATTCTTAACTTTTACATACAGCAACAACACAAATATATTTGTCTTTATATAAAATAGGAACATAATTCCTACCCTGAGCTAATGGCTTTCCATTTATACTGCAGATATACATTTGCTGAGCCAAGACAGGGTTGTTGTTGTTTTCTGTTGAGATGTTTATGAACATGTAATTTTGATTTCCTCCCAGGAATATTGTTATCAGCAAATGCATTTTTGATGAATGCTGGAAACAGACAGTGGATCATACTGTGAGAGTTGCTTAAGAATTTATCTGTGAATATTTTAACTACATTTTATTTTATCTATTATTTTACTTACACTTTATATCGGGCTGACTTTGAAGACCCATCTGGAAAATACTGTTGACCCACAATGTAACATCTATTTGTTTGCTGGTACAAGTCAGCTTGAGTATGTGAATTCTGTACTCTGGGTCCCACTTCTTCATATGCTTCCAAATACTCAACAGTTCAGTATGTTAGTTTTAACATTTAAACTCTATGGGGCTTGATACTGAAATACTTGCAGGATGATCTTTAAGTAAAGGTTGGAGCCGGCTAAGTAATATGCGATAGGAAAGATCTGTTAATGACAGATTGCTAATTTACTTCTCTCTGAAATAAAGGAGAGAGAAGTACACAGAAATCACTTTTCTACTGCTTTGCCCCTGCTCTAGAATTACTTCACCCTGAAAATTTTATCAGCTTCCACGTTGCTATTTTTCTGCAAATTATTAAAACAGAATTATTCAGTAGAGCACTAGGAATATGAAGCATTGTGATTGATCTTATTTGCTTTGTAATTGCTTATGTATTAACTGCTGTCTGCTTATCTTCATTTTATCTTTGTATTATGGAGGTTTTATTATGTTGCCTTATCTTGTTATTGCTATTTTTATTTATTGGACTGCAGAGATTTTATTCTGTTGTTTATGAATGAATTGCAAACCACCAAGTTTCTCCTTAATTGCAGTGGACATAAATTGAATGAATAAATCTGGAGACTAAATAATGGCTTGGTTAAATGGGCATTTAACTTTATTTAATTATAGGGGTTATAATACTGTGGTATTGAACTATGAAAAAAGATTGAAGTTGATTAGGGAACAGGAAAAAATGAACTTTCTTTTCACATTGTACATTAAAAATACTAGAATGCTAAATTATGCTCAAAATAGATCAGTTTGCTTAGTATAAGTTACAGTAACGCTTATTGATTCTAAAGTATATATCGATTGAAGCCTTCATGCTTTCTTCTATTTAACAGCATCCTGGTGGAGAAGAAGTGCTAAGGGAACAAGCAGGCGGAGATGCAACAGAAAGTTTTGAAGATGTTGGACATTCTACAGATGCCCGGACATTGTCAGAAACGTTTATTATAGGGGAGCTTCATCCAGTAAGTACAAAAAGCATGGATATTCATATTCTCATACAGGTAGTCCTTGATTTACAACAGTTCATTTAGTGACCATTCAAATTTACAGCATCACTGAAAAAAGCGACATGACCATTTTTCAGATTTACAACTGTTGCATGATCATGTGATCAGAATTCAAATGCCTGGCAACTGATTCATATTTATGATGGTTGCAGTGTCCCAGGGTCATGCAATCACCTTTGGCAACCTTCTGACAAACAAAGTCAATGGGGAGGCCAGATCCACTTTACAACCATGTTACTAACTTAACAATTGCAGGGATTCACTGAACAACCATGACAAAAAAAAGATTATAATCACTTAAGAACTGTATCTCTTAGCAACAGTAATTTTGGCCTCCATTGTCGTAAGTCGAGTTTTCATATTTTAATAAAAGTTTTCATATTTTAATAAAAGTTATTTAGAATTGTTGAAAACATTCTTCTGTAACCCAGATTCCTCCAGATATTTTTGTATTACCCAGTCCCCGTTTAGCCTGTTATCAGGAATTACAATAATTGTTCAAAGTATTTTGCAGGATGCAAAAACTGGCACCATTTGATAATTCATTTTATCTAAAGTGCAATAATTGAACTATTATATTTTATATTTCTATATCGTACTTTTACAATTCAAAATATATTATGAAATATTATAAATGCAAATAACAGAGCAACCTGATTCAGGAAAGAAAAAAGGGACATTATTAATGAACAACATCTTCCTATTGCTAATGGTATGTTAGGTTTATTAATCCTTTTGTTCAGTACTGTGGTCTGTTTATTTCAAAATTGCAGGGCTCCCCCATGAAAATGTAAATAACATTCTGAATTAACATATGTAAAACTGATGTATATTTTGATTTCTGACTCTACATTCTTTATAAATGGGCCCACCTGCTGATTAATGGTTATCTCTAGAAAAGTACTGCTTTGCTATATATACACAGCCCTTGCCTGATTCTGTACAAGAATTAATTTTAACAGCGTCTATTAAAATGATATCTCAGCAAAGGCAGTAGAAAATCTGTGTAAACTTGTATTTCACCATGATTTTGTACATGTTAATTCTTTTAATACCAGCTTGCATATCATTCTGTCATTGCTGTGATTCAAGCTGTACTATACTACATTCAGTGCTGTGCTGTAATGTTTTTAAAGGAAAGATAATGATTTATCTCTTGAACAGGTAACCAAGAGGGATTCATGAATGGATTATATCTATATTTCTAACAAAATAAAATGTTTTTTTTATCTTTCAGGATGATTGGGAAAAAGTTGAAAAACCAATGGTAAGCATTTCTCTTTCAAATTTCAAATTCCATTTCATCATAACATTTTAAATAAACTACGGCTACATTTTCTTATAGGAATCCCAGATTTGGGAAGGTTGAAAGAACTGTAGGTTTTATTTATCTCCAGCCCAGTCAGATATTTTCTAATGCAATATCTCTTTATCTCAAGTTTTTTTAGGGTTGGGGCAGGGGTGAAATCCAGCAGGTTCTGACAGGTTCTGGAGAACCAATAGCGGAAATTTTGACAGGTTCAGAGAACCGGCAAATACCACCTCTGGCTGGCCCCAGAGTGGGGTGGGAATGGAGATTTTGCAATAGCCTTCCCATGCCACACCCACCAAGCCACGCCCACAGAACCGCTAGTAAAAAAAATTGGATTTCACCACTGGGTTGGGGTGAGGGTGGAATGCACATATTTTGGTTTGAGATTTGAAACCAAAATATGGTAATATTGGGTAAGATCAAACTATCAAACTATTCGCAATCTGGGTAGCCTCCTGGATTCTCGGCTGTCCTTGAATGACCATCTGACGGCTGTAACCAGGGGGGCCTTCGCACAAGTACATCTTGTGTGCCAGTTGCGGCCTTTCCTGGACCGAGATGGCGGCCACGGTCACTCATGCCCTTGTTACTTCTTGGTTGGATTACTGTAACGCCCTCTACATAGGGTTGCCCTTGGGATGCATCCGGAGGCTCCACTTAGTTCAGAATGCGGCCGCGTGGGTAGTTACGGGGGCTCCTCGTTACTCCCGTGTTACACCTCTCCTGCGTGAGCTGCACTGGCTACCGGTTGCTCTCCGGGTCCGTTTCAAGGTGCTGGTGCTTACCTATAAAGCCCTACATGGCTTAGGACCATCTGTTGCCTTCCTTCTATCGTCCTATGCACTTCCACAGAGTGGGCCTCCTCTGGGTGCCGTTGGCCAAACAATGTCAGCTGGCAGCCCCCAGAGGGAGGGCTTTCTCTGTTGGAGCGCCACCCTCTGGAATAGTCTGCCCACCGAGCTCAGGACGGCCCCCGACCTCCTCTCCTTTTGCCACGGACTAAAGACGTGGATGTTCCAGCAATCTGATCGAGGGGTTGTATAATTTTATAATTTTAATATGGTTTTAATGGGGGTAAGCCGCCCTCAGGGAGAATGGCGGCATTTAAATCACAATAAATAAATAAATAAATATTAACGTACACATTCCTCAATTTTCAGCAATAAAGTGGTCATCACCAGAACATCATTACTGAATAGTCTCCGAAGATGTATATAGAGAAAAAAATCAGTTTTATTATCTACATTTTAGGAGAAAAAATGGTTGGATGGTTGGTTGGTTGGTTCTTTGTGAATGCTTAAACTTTGTAATGAAATTTGGATAATTGATTTTTATTTGCAAGCATTCTTTGTAGTGCCTCTACCACCTTTTCCATTCTGAAAGAAAATGGAATGCACATGTAGAACTTAATGTTAATCATTTATATAACTCAGCAGACAGTTTCATGTTTTTAGAAACCAGACTGAATTTTTGGAGAATTGTGTGACCAATTTCATGGGTCAAAATTACAGGTGTCAAACTCGATCGCATCATGTGATGTCATGTGATATGATATTTTTTGATTTTGTGGAGCCAGGGTGGATGTGGCCTGTGCATGACACATCCAGCCTGTGGGCCGCCAGTTTGACAGGTCTGGTCAAAATGCTCCAAATGGAACTCCGTAAAAATGCAATGTGATTCATACAATTTATATGTTTGGATCCCATTTAAAACACTCTAGAAGTCAGTGAATCAGAATTCTAACAATTCTAACTAACAAGGAAGCAACAATACTTAATTATATCTCAAAATAGGTAGGACAAGATACAGTAGTAAAGCTGGGGTAATTCGAAGAATCCAAGCAGAAAAATTACCTCAGTCTATGTAAGAGCTATTTTTCTATTAAGAAGGAGAAACTTAGAAATCATTTTAGGTCTGTAACTAAATGTCTTTGTCTTTCAGGGCCCTTACATTACCACTGTTGAGTCTAACGCCAGGTACAACTTTTATTCAATTTGCAATTAGATAGTATTGTGTTCTAATATTTTTTAATAATACGGCACTAGTTCTATTAAGAATAGGTTGGGATAATAATGGGTGGGCAGAATTGCTTTTTGCTAACAGTTACTATAGCTGGGATTTATCTATAATAATTTGTGTGTAATAATTTATTTTAATTTCTTAAGTATGAATACTTTTATTATGTAAGCAAGTTAGTTCCCATAGCACATTGTTCATCTAGTATATCATATATATATTCAGGTGATATATTCGGAAAACTAGGAAGGATAATTAAAGCTAATATGCTTTAAGTATCCTTTATGGCTGCAGTCCAGGGATGAATATTGATCATTCCTCCTGAAGCTTTCACTAATCCTTTTAGAATCTCCTAAATATGTTGGATATGTTTTGAGAGGTATACAGTTGTAAGAATACAAAGGAATTTATTGGGCTTGTATCTTCCTGAACAGCTCAGACTGTTAAACAGAAGACCTCTCTTAAGTTGGGCTATGTCTAAGAATACTTCTGTGGTCACTTTTAATTAAAAAAACAAACTTTTATTATTTTGCATTTCATTTCCTCCCGTGATATAGTTCAACTCAAGAAGTCTGCCTTCTCTTAGGACATACACAGTCTTAATTATGTATATTCAGTCATTGTTGTATAAAGCATTTATTTTACTACCAAGCAGATTGTCTCACTGCTTTCCTAACCATGTGGTAACAAGTTAATTTATTCCTGTATTCAGAATTGCTTTATTGAAAGTACAGGTAGTCCTTGCTTAACTACTGCAACTGGGCCCATAATTTGTGTTGTAAGTCATTGCAGTCATTAAGCAGGTCACTCTGTGATCTGTCTTGATATCATAACTGTTTTGTGACCTTTGTAAAACAAGTCATTAAGTGATCGGGATCATTAAGTAAATCCAGTTAAGCAAATCCAGCATCTCCGATGGGTGATTTTTGCCATTTTCTGCTGGAAAACAGGAAAAAGGAAAGTTGCAGATCATGATCACATGACCATGGGATTCTCCAGTCATAAAGTGAACTTTATGCCAAGCACTTGAAATGCAGGAGGGAGTGCGGCAGTGGTAACTTTGAAGGTTATAAGAAACTTGTTTTGAGCCTATTGTAACTTAAAATGGTCATTAAACATCAGTGGTTAAATGAGGACACCCTTTAAATGAATATATCTTCTGAAACATTTCGTCACTAGCGGGTATAGTATGAAAATAATGTTTTGGGTTGTTGTTTTTTCCAGTTCATGGACCAACTGGGTGATTCCAGCAATAGCAGCTATCATTGTGGCCCTTATGTATCGCTTATACATGTCGGAGTAAACCCAGTAAGAAATAATAATGGGACACTCTGTTTTGGGGAAGAAAATGAAATGTATACCTAGGGGCGTCGCATCAGGACAGCATCTTAAAACCAACTTTAAAGAAGTGCATTCCTCTTTTTATTGGAAATTCAGAATTAAATTGTTTTAATACCGTCCTACATAATGCTGCCTTTTTCTATTTTGTTTTCAAATGCTAATATTTTTTTCTTTTATAATTTCATGTCTATCGTTTAATCACATGATGCTAAAATGCTGCTCTTAAAATTAAGAACACTCACATAAGTCTTCAGTTTCTTACTATTTAAGATTTGTCTGATTCTTTTTAATGAATTCTTTAGGCTTCATTTACAAAAATAAGTACATGGAAGCTTGTGTCTGTGCAAATTTTCCCATCTTTGCCATCACTTACGTTCTGATATATTTTCTTTGTTGTATAGCTGTATAATTTTTAATAAGTTTTCAGTGTGGGAAATGATAAACACGCAAAATAATTTCAATTTTTTTAACAAGGATATTGCTGTGGATCCAAATATTTCATTAAGTAAAATAAAATACTAATTATCCTTAAATGAATTGAGATAGGGAGGATTTATAATAGGCACAAAATTTTCAGTGGTCTTCATTGTTTATATAAGATCCATTGAATTTCGTAAGAAAAAAAGGAAAACAATCAATGGCAGATAGAGGCTAATATATATGTTAAACAGTAGTCATAGGGAACATTAATTGAGAGCAAATCTAGATCTAAATAACTTCATCTTAAAATGCTTATGTACTGTGCTGTATGGTTCTTGGCTGTATTATGAATCATTGATTTATTAAATTGTTGTACAGGTATGAAACAGCAGGATAGTGTCCCTTCAAAAACTTGTGCAAGAAATAAAACATTTTCTTGTGTCTGTATGCAAAGAAAAAAAAGTACCAATGATTCCATCTTATTTGTGTTGCCAGCAAGAAGTTTGGAAAGTCTGTTATAAGTTACCCTGGGTATGGATTTCAGTCACCTGCTTAAATATACTGTGTTATTAGAGTTCATATATTTACGTAAGTCATGATATGTAAGATGTTCCTATAAGATTTGCCTGCCTTGCAGAATTCAGTACCTAAAAGCAACTAATTTCCATGCTCCCTTGGTAAAATATTATCATTATATTACAAAAATATTGACACTTATCCTAGACCCATTTCTCATTTGCTGCATGTTGACAGAGTTTAGCCCACATCCCTGAATTTCTTTTCTCAATGGCTTCATGTATGTGTTAAAGAGCATGGATGATAAAATGGATTCCTGAAGGACTCCATGGATTCCTGAAGGACACACCATGTCACCCAACCACAATGAGACAGAAGAATACTCCGAAGACCATGTTTTGGAAGTAGCCTTCCTAGTAAGAATAGAATCATCATTCTATGGTATCCCCATAACCCAACATTGACACACTATCCAAGAGGTAACCATGGTTGATAGTATCAAAAAACTCTGGGAGATCCAGGAGGACCAAAAGAGTCATATTCTCGGCATCTTTTTCCTGCTACAGGTTATCCCACGGGGTGATCAAGATGATTTCTGTTCTATAACATCCCTAAAACTGAATTAACATGGATCTAGAAAATCATTTTCATACAATAGAGCCTTGAACTGATCATTATAATAGATTATAATTAACCAAATATAAATGATATTAGGTTTTGAAAATGTCAAATGATTATATTGACAACAAATGGTTGTCTAATCTCTCCTTAAAAATCTCCAGTAACGGAACACCACAACTTCTAAAGCAAGCCGTTCCACTGTTAAATAGTTCTATCAGGAAACTTCTCCTAATTTCTAGGTTGGTTCTCTCCTTGATTAGTTTCCATCCATTGCTTCTTGTCCTACCTTCAGGTGCTTTGAGGACTAGGTTGACCCCCTCTTCTTTGTGGCTGGCCCTTAGGTATTGGAACATTGCTATCATGTCACTCTAGTCCTCCTTTTCATTAAACTAAATATACCCAATTCCTGCAACCATTCTTCATATGTTTTAGCCTCCGGTCACCAAATCATAACGTGGCAAGCAAAACTGGATGCAATATTCCAAGTGTGGTCTTACTAATGCATTATAAAGTGGTACTAACACTTCACGTGATCTTGATTCTATCCCTCTATTAATGTAGCCTAGGACTGCATTGGTTTTTTTTGGTGGCTACAGCACACTATTAAGTGATTGTTCCCTGACACGAGGACAAATGAAAGTTATTGAAAGTTGTAAAAATGAGTAAAAATTAATGCAAACTAAAATTGAGTAAGAAGGAAAAAAGGAATAAATAAAAGAGAAAGCTAAAGTGCCAAAAGGGGGAAAAAGCTGGATGAAAACTAGAATAGAAAAAAGAAAGAAAGAAAAGAAGTGGCTTCTGATCTTTGCGGTACAATTGTAGATTTATTTATTTCTCTAAAGTTGTATCATGATTCTTTTTATAATCTGTTCTATCTAATTGTCAAAACCATAGAACATAAGTTCATTTCCCCCCTTTTTAATGCAAAAAGTCTATAAGGATTTTCTAGTCATCAATAAACATCTTTCCTCTAATCGAACAGGTCAATTTGGCCATCTTAGCAAGTTCTGTTATCTTCACCAACTACTTCTGTAATAAGCTTGCCAAATCTTTCCATCTTTCTCCATACAATAATCTTGCTCTAGTTATAAATAAAAACAAAGTTCCATGAAATTCTATTTTAAAAAGCTTTTAAGCAATATTAAAAATGTAATTCATGACAGCAGGGAATTGCTTATTTCATTGTTCTGTATAATTCAATAACTCATATTTTAAATGTAAATGTTCTAAATATTTGAGTTTATAATGACCATAATTTGTATGTAAGTATCCATGAATTTGTTATCTTGGGCAACAAAAAGATATCTGGATTTTTTAAATTGCAATTTGTAGGACTAAAAGTAAAACAACAGTGATAGAAGAAAAATGTTTCTCTGAAAAACTAGATTTAAATAATTGGATATTTTCCTTTTTTTAAAAGACACAAATACTTGGTTTATTTTAAGGTTTGATAATGCTATAAACTGACAGCTTTTCAACATTGTAATGTCATCATGTGATATCATGATTGCTCTTGTTACTTACAGGTTACTTTTTCTTTTTGAAAATTAAATGTGTTATTAATTCCAAGAATATGATTGCTAATGAGAGTCTGTATACGACTGTGGCAGGTTATAATTGATACTGTATATAAATGAAATAAATACAATTGATGAAGTTGACCATACATATTGCTTTGCCATACCCAAATACATTTTAATATGCCAAACGCATAAATGGATGACTACACAAATTGATGTAGGAAGTTTTATTTGGTACTTTATATTCTATACTTTCTGAAATAACTTGAAAAAAAGTTGGAATACATAAAAAGTAAGTCCATTAAATATACAGTAATGGGATAAAAACATTCCAATTGGAAACGAAGGCAACCCCTATTTTGTTTACTTTCTTTGGGAGCTAAGACTGAACACATTTGAAGAGAATCAACTTGGAAAAGGCAACAGCATTTTTATTATAGCCATGAGTAAGTTTCAGGTAAATTTTCAGCATTTGTTTTGTATGTATAGATCAATTATTTCTGGCTTAAGGTATAATATTACTTGGATGTATGAATGTTTTCACAGTTCATTACCTCCTTTTTTAAAAAAAATGCAGCTGAAGAACTGGAATTTGGTTTTTCATATAGATGTTCTGCGTAACCTTGCATTTTGGGAAAAAAAAATCTCTGGTGATCGTTGTTTCTAGGTGGTTAGGCCTTGGATTTTTGGATGCTCTTTATTAAACATTTTTCCAAAGCTTAAGAATGAGATAATGATAGAACAGAGGTGTGGCCCTTTAATTAATAGAGGTAGGCTCTAGTTCTCATTCGGGCTGGAAAAGTATTGTGGAGCTTATCAAAATGTAAACTTCATGTGCAACACTTTGAAGTCATAGGAAGCTTGAAACTATTTAATGATAAAAATATGCAAGCTCCAAAACAGTTCTTTTTTACTGAACTCCAGATAGACTTTTAACAATATTTGCAAATGTGTCTTGGCAATAATTGCAGAATAAGATTATTCATTCTCTGGTGAAAAGAGAAACAGCCTGATAATAGTCTCGGACCGAAAAAGTGATTTCGTTTATTAAAAGAATACCATTAACTGAGAAATTGGCTTTTAAAAATCATAAGAGAGAGTACATTAGCAATAGATTCATTTGCTGTTAAGAACATTTGTGTCCTACAAATGACTAAATGCTTGGGCATTTGATGAGGAAGAAAATTGAATGTCACCAGGCCCTAATTGGTTAGATTTGCTTGAATAAGATGCTTGCAGTATGATGCAGATCTAGATAACCTGATGCCATCATATTTTGAAATACATCTCCCATAATTCCTTGTCACTGCTTGAGCAATTGAGACTGAAGAGAACTTGAGGCTAAAGCAGTGGGAGAACCTCAGATTGCCTACTTTTGCAAATCAGATTTAGTTCCAAATCTGACTCTGCAGTGTGAACAAGCAAAACACACCAGCTTTTTTTGGTGCCTACTTTTGTGTACCATATAGTGGATGGTCTTGCATTAATTAGATTAAACTCCACAGCAAAATACACTTGTCCTTCAAAACAGCAATTTCATAAACTGTTTATGAAACAGTTCTACTAAAATCCTCTGCGTCATGTAAATTCATGATCAAGAACAGTATCACAAGTTCAGGGTCAGAATATTTGCAGCCTGATCCAAAAGTCTTATAACTAATCAAGCCGAAATACCAGCTAAGCTAAGCACTTGTAAGAATACTTGTCAAAATTACAATGAAGCAATCAGCAGAGAAATTAAATGAATTAAATGTGGGAGTTTCTCAGTACGCTGGTCCAACATCAGCTTTCAGAATCTGAATTAAGATGGCTGAATTGCAACCATTTCAGAAGCTTCATTTTCAATCTAGAAAACCAAGGGTTTTTTTTTTTCATTCCCTTGGTTCTGGAATGGCAGCTAGTTAGTTTTTAATGCCTTCCTTAAGAGAATAAATTTGAAATAATTTTACCTGGTGACAGTGTATACTAGAAGTCCTCTAGAGTGTGTGAAAGCATGTTGTGATTTAAATAAAATGGCTGTCATATAGGGTCTTGGCCATTCTATGCCAACATCTTTTTACTAATTTTAGTAGTACAAAACTATGCCTTTCATTATAGTAGGCTTTTGTGTAGGAAAAGAAGGGAGAGACAGGATGGAAATGGAACAGATGGGAAGAAAAGGATATTGTGTTCCAAGAATAACCAAGAAGAAAAACTGAGGTGAAATAGATGTCAACTCACAAAACATCCCTGGCCTGCTCTCAAGTTGTCATAGGCCAGGGGGAATGGGAAACTGGTGAAAAGGCACGGCAACCAAAGACAGATGCACATTCCAGACGTATTTCTCTCAAGGCTGTATCCCAGGGTTACCCACAGCGGCCGGAGGGGAGTGACCTCTACAACCCGCGAAATTGGTTGGCGAATGTGATTGATAACACACCCTGGGGAGAGGGGGGAAACAGGGTCATGATTGGGGTGTAAATTATGTAGGATCAGAGCTGGCTTCACTTGGGAACATGCCGACATGAAGCTCCGAATAAATAACTGGATTTCTTTTGAAGCTTGGCTCAAGTCTCATGATTTAATTAGGGCATCCATCAGAACCCTGACAATAGATCTACCTGGGTGAGGAAGGAGTATTATTATTATTATTATTATTATTATTATTATTATTATTATTATTATTCATATTTCTATGCCACCTACTCTCCGAGGTCTCTGGGCGGCTTACAACAATCAACAGTATACTAAATAGCATATTGCCCCCAACAATCTGGGTCCTCATTTTACCCACTTCGGATGGATGGAAGGCTGAGTCAACCTTGAGCCGGTAAGATTTGATCTGCTGATCTGCTGAACTAGCAGTCAGCTGAAGTAGCTGCAGTACAGCACTCTAACCACTGCGCCACCTCGGCTCTTTAATTTTACAGGTAGTCCTTGATTTACAACCAGAATTGGAATTTCCATTGTTTGATTGTTAAGTGAGTCATGATCAATTTTACGTCTTTTTTGCTACTGCTAAGAGAATAATTGTATTGTTAAGCAAATATGCTCCCCCGCCCCACTCAACCTTGCTGTGGGAAGGCTTCAAATTGTGATCATATGACTCCTGTGGCAAATATATGCCGGTTGCCAAGCGCCCAAATTTTGATCACATGACCATGATGTGCAACAGTCTGAGGACTGATCATAAGTCACTTTTTTCAGTGCTGATTTGACTTTGAATGGTCTCTAAATGTTTGTTTATTGATAATGTACTTCTAATGGAGGTATCCAGGGCTACATATTGGAAAGGTTTTGTGTTTTGTGTTCCTATCCCAGGCATTTTGTCTATGACTAGTTCTTGAAATTTAAGAGTGCTTACCATGCTCCTCCTCAGCCATATAATTGTATCCTGAAGTTGGCATCATTTACCTGTTTTCTCCTTACAAGAATCTTATGAAATAGGGTAGTCTGAGATAATGGTGGTTTATGATGCTAATGACTTCATAGGAGGAAAAAGCATTTTTCTGCTCAAGAAACATCTTTCCCTTTTTGGAGTATGTATGAAATATTTTCTCAGTAGTATCTATCAGCCTTATTTTCCTCACAACTACAATCTCAGAAGTGGGTTTGGCTGAAAGAGTGGGACTGGTTCAAAGTCACCACGGTGCAGTGGTGGGTTGCCCCCAGTTTGCACCGGTTCTATAGAACCAGTAGTAAAACCGGCGGGAAGCTCTGCCCACTGACCCTGACATCAAAATGCTTCTGTGCATGTGCAGAAGAGCACATGCATGCGTGCGCAAAGCAAGCACACACGCATGGCCCTGTTGCAAACTGGTAGTAAAGGTAAGTAAAACCCACCCCTGCCACGGCGCCTTTCATGGCTAAGCGGACATTTGAACTCTGGGTCTCCTGCTTCCTAGCCTGGTGCCTTAACTACTAGACCAAACTGGCTATCATATTTCCTGTCAGAACGGAATAAATCAGGGATGTCAAATTTGATTTCATTGAGGGCTGCATCAGGGTTGTGTTTGACCTCAGAGAGCCGAGAGAGGGTGGGGCATAGCTGGGGTGGGGTGGCCATGTTAGGCGTGGCTGGGGGTGTGGCCATGGTGGGCATGACACTGGACTCGTGTCGGGGACACCTGTGGTGGTCAAGTGCTAAGGCAGGACTTCTCTAGAAAAAGTAAAGGACCGGCCCATGGTGCCTCTGCTAGTGAAAATCCGAGCTCCATTTTCGGTTGCAGATGGTTGCAGGAGGCTGTCGAGGCTGAAAATGGAGCATGGGGGAATATGCAGGGCCCTCCGAGCTCCATTTTCACTAGCAGCTGCACTGCAGGCCAGTCCTTGGCTGTTTCCAGGCCAGCCTCTGTGGGCCAGATCTAAGCACTCCACAGGCTGAATGTGGCCTGCAGGCCTTGAGTTTGACACCTCTGGAATAAATGGTTAAACGTTAATGTAAATTCTGCGATTGCTTTCTTTTATACCAGTTCACTTTTTTGATTTGCAGCTATAAAAACAATTCACTGCTGTCTGTACACCTTAACAACAGGTGGTTCGTAGGTTCACTATTCTGGCTGTTTCTGCTGTCACAATTTCCCAGCTCAATTCTACTTTATTTACTGCTACCTGTCTTTCTGTCTTTTTTGTGCAAATATGATTAAAACCAAAGATGGTGAGAGATGCAGACTTGTGGAGAGGGAAGTAATGGTTCTTCATCTGAAAGAAGAAAAACAGAAGTTGTGAAATAAGATAATCTGAAAGGAATGAATCTCTGCTCGTTTTCATATGTTCCCCAACCACCTCTAAGCATACCCATATTTTATACCAAGACACATTTTCTAAGAAACCCCCTGACAGAGACAAAACTGACAGGAATAGCAGTTCTCAGTCTGGAACAACTTGAGTTATTCTGGGGCAGTGTTTCCCAGCCTTGACTAGTTTATGAAGGGGAACTTCAACTTCTAAAATTCCCCAGCCAACATCTATTCCTCAGCTCAAGACTATTCATTTAGTGACTGAAGTTACAATGGCACTGAAAAAGGGACCATTTTTCACAGTTTATGATTGTTGCACAATGCCCATGGACACGTGATCAAAATTTGGATGCTTGGCAACTGACGTGTTTATGATAGTTGCCGTGTCTTGGGGTCATGTGATCACCTTTGGCGATCTTCTAACAAGCAAAGTCAATGTGGAAGCCAGAAATCAGAGTCACTTAACAATCATATAACCATCTTCTAACAATTGCAGTGATTCACTTAATAGCTGTGGCAAGGAAGGTCGTAAAAGGGAGCAAAACTCAACTCTCTTGCTTAGCAAAAGAAATTATGGGTGCAATTGTCATAAGTCAAGGACTGCTGTCAAAAAAAGTCAAGCTGTTGCCCACAGCTACATGACTGAAACCACAACCGTTTACCATGCATTGCATGAATGCACGTAACAAAGGGTGTGGCTCTAATCATGTTATTGCATTTCACTGACATACCATGAGCATTGGGACATATGTGCAGGAAACACAGGATCATTTCTAAGACAAGATGGCGGAACTGGTACACTCTTCCATTTGAAAAGTATAGGGTCATTTAGCAGAGATTGAAATACTGTTTCATTTTTTAATATTTACATTTTATTTTTCCTGGTTTTTATGCACAATCATTTTATTCTTGCTTTGGGGAAGCTTTTGTGTTTGCCCAGATTACGCTGGAAATCGGGGAACTCAAACTCCCAGAAGCCTTAGGCAGTAGAGACAATGATAACGAGTGATAGAAAATGTTGTTTATCCTTGGAGGGATACAGATTGGTTCCTTACATGGTACTGCAAGGAGATGATAATATTGTTAGCTATTGATAGTGCTGATTTTCCCAGAGGCCTTCATTAACATTAATGCTTGCTACTTCCATTAATTTCTAAACACTTTCCAGTTAAGTGGGATATTGTGTAAACACCTGTATTGCTTTATGTTGCGTTGGAACAGGTGTGCATTAAAATACATAATTATTACTTCATTAACTTACAGAATGTATTTGATTAACGTAACAGGGCTGAGACTCCTAGGGGGTTTTTTTCCCAATCTGAAATTTTTAAAAATTAACCAAATGTTTCCTTGTATTGTTAAATATTTATATTGCTTTTTCATTTTAATATTGGTTATAATTAAAATACTTTAATTTTAAATGGAATTCTGAGGATTGTACTTTTCTCCTGTTATTTAAATTGGTATATTAATTTGGCTCACTCACTTAACAGTTTCAAAACTAATGCCATGCTGTTCTAAGATCCAGCTGAAGAATGTTCTATCGCAGAGTTTCTTAACCCTTAAAATTTTAAACTGTGTGGACTTCCACTCTCAGGAGAAATCTGGGAGTTGAAGTCCATACAGCTTAAAAGTTGTTGAGGTTGAGAAACACTGCTCTATTATATACAAAGAGGTACAGGCCTATATACATCAGGGTAATTTTTCCCAATACACGTTCTTTGGCCATTAAACTGAATCCTGCTATGCCTACTCCTCATCCTAATGTTAGGACTATTTGATTTATACCCAACCTTTCCTTGCAACCAAGATCAAAACAGGTAAACAAATGTAGACATTAAATTAAAATCTAATTTATAGGCCTCCTGTCGAATTGAGCTAACTGTTCTTAGCATTTATAAAGGTCTCAAAACACTCTTTTAAAAAAAGATGTATTAATTTAATCATTTATTGCGATATTAATTTTAGCTTTATACTTTGTTGTAACCATTGGAAAACTTTGGAGCACAATAACAATTACATATACATAGATCACACATAAACATAGTTGTCAACTCTAGTTTCTTCACCTTATGGGAGTAGAATGCTCCCAAAAATCATTAAAAGGGTCAATTAATTGCAGTTTGGCTGATTGCTGATGCATGGATACCTAAAGAATCTGAATTCAACTAGCCAACGTAAAGACTGATGACTGTGTCAAAACACACTTCTTCATACTGTTTGTTTGAACAATAAATAAAATTAACTGAGGTAATATCCTCGAAGAGTTGTTATGATGAATTCCCATACGTAAGTGTCTCCAGGCGAAGCGTTGAAATTTGTCCTAAATGAAAGACCAAAAGTGTATGATGGACTTTCCTTACTAGGAGATCTGACAGTCCATCAGCGTGCCCTTCTTGTAAAAAGTAAGGTGCTATAAAATTGTAGTAGAAACAGTGAAATATGTTTTCATGCTGAAATGGCTTCTATCAATCAAATGGCTGAAAATGGGGGAGCGAAGACAGGCTAGGCTATGCTTTTTGTTACTACTAAGATTTATTTTATTTCTTTTTCTCTCCAGCATTCTGGCAGCTATCATGAATCTTGAGAGAATTTGGCCTAAATTACAATGTGGATAAAATGAACGGATGCTGAAGGTACAACTAAGTGAAGCTCATATTGATGGGAAAGCTGCAGATTTGGATGCAGTTCAAGTGCAGTTGTAATTGAATGTTTCCAACCATTTATTTTATTTGCCATCCCTGCCAATCAATTAAGATTTGGATGGTATGCAATGAATCAGACAACAAAATTCAGAAATGCAGTGAATTTATTTATTTATAATAATGCAGTGGATTCATTTATTGTTCTAGTACAGGGGTGTCAAACTCAATTTCATTGAGGGCCACATCATGGTTGTGTTTGACCTTGGAGGACCGGGGGTGGGGCATGCCTGAGGAGGTGTGGCCATGGTGGGCATGGCACAGGACTTGTGTGGGGGCCACCTGTGCTGGCCAAGTGCTAAGGCAGGACTTCCCTGAAACTCTCCCTCACACTCCTTATACAGATAATCCTTATAAATGTAATAGAGCCTGCCAATTACATTTGTAACCCAAGGATTCATTTGACTGAATCACATTAAATAAACATGATCACTCCCTGTTTTCCCCAATGCATTTGTTAATCGAATGCATGAGATATCTCAGAGTGGGGAAGAGCATGCGGGGCCTAGTCCTGCAGCAGGCCATCCAAGGCTTCCCCAATCCACTGAGATACCTAATGCTCCCCTAGGGTCCCAATTGCTCCCCCTCTCCATCCTGCCCCACTAGGTCTCCACAGACTGGGCCTGCTTTGCTAGCATCCCAGATTCCATTTACTCCTCCCCACCCCATTTCCCATGGATTACTTACTTTCTGAAGAGCTCCAGAAGAAGCTGATCCACTGGCAGAGAAGCCAAAGTATTTTATTCAGAAGATGGCAAAGCTGTAAGAACGTGAAATCTCAGGAAAACATTTTCACCAGCTTCTGAGTAAAAGATTTCAGCCATGTGGCCAGCAGGCGTAGGCCTGGACTGGGCCACAGCAGCCTCCTGCTTCAGGGACTGAGGCGGCAGCAGCAGCCAATCAATGAAGAAGTTTTTTCGTATCATCGGGCTGAACTGCAAACCCCTTGTTGATTGGCTGCCATGGCCCAATCCCGGAAGCTGCTCATTCAAACTAGCCAGTCAGCAGCAAGCAGGCGTCTGCTCATCACCGGCCAGACTGGGCCCAAACTAAGCCTGCAGGTTCTCATGGCATAGAAGCCGGTCTTTTATTCAGATGGGGAAAGCTGTTTTCCTTACATCTCACTTTCTTACAGCTTCATGGGTTTCTGAATAAGACTTTGGCTTCTCTGCCATGTGGGTCAGCCAATTCTGGAGCTCTTAGAAAAGTAAGTACAGTAAAGCCATGGGAAATGGAATGGGGAGGGCTGAATCCGGCCTCCAGAGGCTCCATTTCAGCCTGTAACTGGTTGAGGGAGACCTCTGGAGACCTCCACAGCCCATTTTGGCTGGCAGAGTGCTAGAGGAGGCTGTCCTGATAAAAAAACGGGCCACAAGTGGGCTGCTGGCAGTGGTAATGCATGCCGGTCCTTTGCTATTTCAGGACAGCCCCATTGGCCAGATCTAAGCACCCTGCAGGCCAGATGTGGCACACGGGCCTTGAGTTTGACACCCATTTTAGGGGCTACGTGACATCTGAAAGTTAAAAAGAATAGAACAATTTAAAACATGTTTTAAAGGACAGTTAGGAGAATTTCTTCTTTTTGGTTTGTACATCACCTGGGCCAAAATGCCAGATACCATAATTCAGAAGTCAAAAAAGTTTTATTTAGCATGAAACCAAAAGCATTTGAGTGTGACTGGCCTCTTGCAAATAAAGGTGCAAAGCATTTTATGGTCCTTAACAGTGGTGAAATCTAAAATCTGTTACTACCAGTTCTGTGGACGTGGCTTAGTGGGGGCGGGGTAATGTGACTGGGAGGGTGTGGCCAACTTTTTTTCTTTTAAAACTATTTTTTCTACAACCTATTCGGCAAAGAGGTTGTAAAAAAATTCATTCAAAAGGCTCTGACGATCCCAGCTGAGTTGCCTGATCAGCAGAGGCTTTTTTTCTTTTAAAAGCCTCTGCCAATCAGGCAACACAGCTTGGATTGTCAGAGGCATTTAAAAGAAAAAAAAAGCTCTGCCGATCAGGCAACTCAGCTTGGATCATCAGCTGACGATCCCTCTGACGATCCCAGCTGAGCCGTGCGATCATCAGAGGCTTTTTTTTCTTTTTTGCTTTTAAAAGCATTTTTTCAGCCGAAGAGGTTGTAGAAAAAATGCTTTTAAAAATTAAAATAAAAAGCCTCTGATGATTGCGCAGCTCAGCTGGGCATGGTGGTGGTGATAGCGGCCAGGGATTTTTGCTACTGGTTCTCTGAACCACCCACCTCCAACGCTACCAGATCGGGCGATCCGGTCCGAACTGGGAGCATTTCACTCCTGGTCATTTATCCACATATACATCTAGTTCTTGAATTTTCAAGTTTTATTTTCCTAATAAGGGATAGGCTAATTTCTCATGTTCTAATTGGCATACCTTATCCCTGTGCTATTTTGTCCTCACTTTTCTTTCTAATCTATGTACAGGTAGTCCTCAGCTTATAACCATTCGTTTAGTGATCGTTTGAAGTTACAGCAGTATTGAAATGACTTATGATTGTTTTTCACATTCATGATTGTTGCAGCATCACCATGGTTACATGATAAAAATTTGGATGCTTGGCAACTGGCATATATTTGTGACAGTTGTAGTGGCCTGTGATCCCCTTTCACGACCTTCTGACAAGCAGAGTCAATTGGGAAGCCAGATTCACTTAACTGTGTTACCAACTTAATAATTGCAGTGATTTACTAAACAATTGTGGCAAGAAAATGGACAATGGGGCAAAGCTCACTTAGCAACTATCTTGCTTAGTAGTGGATATTTTGAGCTGAACCGTGGTCATAAATTGAGGACTAACTGTAGGCAACCTCCTTGTCTCCATGTACAATACAGGAAACTGTAATCCCTTTGTTCGGTGACTGCTCAAAATTATGGCACCGCTGAAGAAGTGGACATCCAACTTGGCCTCACAATTCCAGCCATTGCAGCGTGCCTGTAGTCATATAAAATTGATATGCTTGGATGCCCAGATCATGATTATAATGTCTCAGAGGACTATATCACCTTATTACCGTTTCCAACCATTTCCTGCTGGCTTCCCACAAACAAAGCCAATGGGGAAACCAGCAGATAATGTTGCAAGTCCAGGAAATTGTTCCCTAGGAATCTGCTCCAGTGTGTGAAATCCCAGGGATATCTTTTGGCCTTTGATAGTGCTGTCAATCTAGCTTTCAATCTGGAAGCATACTAGAATCACTGAAATTAAAGAGCTTTGTATACGAAGCCTTTCATATGTATTTTCAAATATCTGCTATCTCACAGGTACAGAACAAGCACAGTAGCTAGTATAAATTTGGGTTTATTTTCTAAATAAATATATAAGAAAATCAAAATGTGTCAAAGCTGTGATCCTAGAAAGAAGATATTATTCAAGCCAGAATTCTCAAACGCATGAAAATATTTATTGTATGGCCTCTGGCTGCAATTTTGCAAAGCATTTGTCTGAGGAAATAAGCTTTAAGTGTCCCCAACCACACATAATAATCTAGATCAGAAACGTGGAATGTTTTTTTAAATAACTTTTCAAATGATTTGCTTTTTACTATATGCTACCTAAATTCACGCTCTACGAGGTAATAATAATAATAATAATAATAATAATAATAATAATAATAATAATAATAATAATAATAATAATAATAATTTTATTTCTAAACTGCCCTTCTCCCAAAGGACTCAGGGTGGTGTACAGCCTATTAAAAGCACAAAGACAAACATAAATTAAAAACAATTAAAATTATTAAATAATTTCGGCTCAAATATAAAACCCCAAATTTAAAACATCCAGTTAAAATCATTTTATTGATAGCCCAGCCTGGCGGAACAAGAAGATTTTCAGGGCACAGCGAAATACACGGAGGTCGGAGACCTTTGCATTTCCGGGGGCAGTTCATTCCAAAGGGCAGGGGCTCCCACAGAGAAGGCCCTCCCCCTGGGTGTCGCCAGCCAACGTAACTTGGCCAATGGCACCCTGACGAGAGCCTCTCTGTGGGAGCGGACTGACCGATGGGAGGCTACTGGTGGCAGAAGTCGGTCTCAAAGGTACCCCGGTCCAATGCCATGGAGCACTTTAAAGGTGATAACCAACACCTTGAATCGCACCTGGAAGACCACTGGGAGCCAGTGCAGCTCGCGCAGGAGGGGTGTCACATGGGCACAATAACCACACCCATAACCACCCGCATGGCCGCATTCTGGACCAGTTCGAGCCTCTGGGTATTCTTCAAGGGGAGCCCCATGTAGAGAGCTGGGTAGCTATATAAATTTGATAGACAAATCCTATCTTTAAATCCTATCTTTACTCTAGATAAAAATATAACCTTCCATCCCTTGACCCACAACATAATCACAACAAATGTAAACATGAAAAGCGCCTGTTTCCTATTCTGGCAGAATACTTTAGCCTTATGGGCAGGAGTTTGATAAAAAAATGCCCCCCAAAGTGTTATTTAGGTAGACTTTATGTTAGTTAAATAAATGTACATTGTTTTCTAGGTAGGAACAAACTGTGACCTGAGGTTCCTCCCTGTCTCTCACTGCACTTCCACATGAAGTCTACACCATTCACAGATTTGTCTCAGTTCTGTTGAAATGTTAAAACTGTTCTTTCCAAAAACTGACCTGATTTTTTCCTTTTGTCTCAGCAATGGTGCAAGAGGAATTGCCCTAAAAATAGGTTTCAGCTGGAAACACCAGCCTTGAGCAAAGTTGGGGATGATCTATTTCCTTTCAGAAGAAACACTTGCATTGCCTCTCCTCCTGGCTCCAGAATTTCCGTTGCCTGGAGAAGAATGCTTGCTTGACAGCTTCACACCTCTTCCATAGTTGAGTATTACCCTTTGAAAAGCTGACACCAGCCAGAGCATAGAATTAGTGCAAGATTGGAAGATGGGTCCATAGACGGAAAGACCCGGTCATCATTAGATCATTAAAAAATTTTCCCTACCGGTTCTGTGGGCATGGCTTGTTGGGGGAAGGTCATGTGACTGGGTGGGCATGGCCAACTCGACATCACTCACATTGAAGGGTTCCTCACCGGCCTCTCCCCTTCCAGCCACTCCTTGTCGCAAATGGCAGGAAAATGGCGAGGGGAATATTCCTGCCTAACATTCTTCCCTCAGTCTGTGCTGAGATCCCCTTCCCTATTTTCCTGTCTTTCAATAAAATGGCTCCATTCCACCTGCTCTCCCCATCCCCCTCCCTCCCGGGGACTACCTTAAAAGGGACAGGCTGCAGCAGCTCTGTTCTTAATGGAGGGAGAAAAGTTAGCATTCTCCCTGCTGCATTTAACATTGAATTCTGTGGAATATCGAGTGGCTAGAAGAGGTGAGCGGCAACTGGCCAGGTGTGGGGGGGGGCAAGGAGGGCAAACTGATTCCCATAATCCCTAGTGGTTCGCCCGAACTGTTCTGAACCGGTAGGATTTCACCTCTGGCACAACTGAATGGATAACATCATCATCATCATCTCTGACAATAGTTAAGCTGCAATCAAAGCCTTCAACTATGAGTTGTCAGCAATGAAAGTGTTCAGAGATCACTTTGGAAAGATAAGGAAATAGAAATGGTGGTTGACATCACAGTGCCTTTTGGCAGTCCCATTGATGTCAAAATTTAATAGAGCTGAATATTTTGTCTCTTCAATGCTAAGTAAATACTATGGCTTCTAAGTTTTTTTAAATTAAATAATACAAATCCATTAGCCAATGGATTTGTTCAATGGATACAAATGCATTAGTCACTTTAAACTGTGTAGTTGTTATTGATGCTTATTACTCTTCCAATTACAGTTTTGAGAATTGTGCAGTCTTTTATAATAAAACACAGCTGCTGCTTTTTTAAAAATACAGAAATGGGTATATGCATGTGTGCGTGAGAGAGAAATGAATGCCAATAAAATGGAACTAATTAATTCTATTGTAATGTGTTTCTTGGCAACCAAATTAGTAATGAAGTCATATTTTGCAATTATATTACATCATATATTAGTAGAATTAGGAATATATGCTGAAGTGGCAGGTTTTCTCACTTTATGAATGAATAAAAGTACTTAGTTCAAATCCTTTGAAATGGTGTTTTGTTTTTACAGCTTGGCATTAGTATGTTTAATAAGAAACAAAATGCTGGGAGTTTTAAGGCAGCAGTCTTCAGTATAAGCCTCTTTCTGAAATGTTTCCCCCTTATCCAAAAGCATCACTGACTCTTTTTCCAATCTAGGTGGTTTTGCAAGAGGCAAGGAAAGAAAAAGTGTGCAAGAAAAAACCCCGGACCAACACAAAAGAAACCCCCAGTTTAGGAGAAAGCGGTTTCTGCAAACCGAATCTCATCTATTCTCTACTAAACAGGTTTCCACTGTCCCATGTGCTGCTCTGTCCACAATAGCCAGTCTAGGCAATCTATGAACACATTTTCAGCTTACTAGTTTATGATTTCCTCTGTGGATGGTTAAATGTAGAGTAAAGAGTTATTCTTCCCAAAGCGGTCAGTGGGCAAGATTACATTCTGCATCGCTATTTGATTTTGCAGAGTACTTTGTTTTTTTAAAAATGTTTTTCCTACCGTTATATAGACTACTTGAAAATTAGCAATTTATTGTATATCCCAAATTGGGCCTATCATAGATTTCAGCATCTGAAATTATATTCTTTATTCCCGTACATGAAGTCAATAGGCATACTGCAGCCTAAAAAAAGCAATCGCTGAGATTTGACACTGCTCAACTGTGTTTTGTTAAATTGTTATATTGTCTTTGCAGCTAGCAAACTGCCCTGAGACTTGCAGGTGGTGATGGTGGAGGGAATGGGACACAGGCTTTTAAATGTGATAAGAGTGCCATATTGCAAACAAAATCAGAAAAAAATATGCCAGGTGCTAAATTTCTAATTATCTAATTTGAAAGTACAAGCCTTCCTTCCCTTCTCCCTCCCTCCCATATTTTTCAAACACTTTCTAAATTTTGAACAATGCAACGACTTTGAGGCATACATTAACCGTGTAAGGAAGATCTACATGTAAATAAACTATGGAAAAGAATCAGTTAGATAGAAATTAGTGCAATTTCCCTTAAAACCACCAGATGGCAACATTCTTTACCTTCAATGAAGCCAAGTATGCTAAAAACTGTATAAAATTATTTGGAGTTTATAATCTAATATCAAGATTATATTATTTCAAACCACATTTTGGAAGAGTTTAGAATATGAGACTTTGTTACAATGTACCAGAAGGCTGGAATGACTATAATGGAACAGCAGAATGCTATTCCCTTAGTGCTACCTAATTACCAACATGACTGACCCAAGAGATACTGCTTCACCCAAAGCTAGCTTTATGCTATCATAGTTACTAGTCATCACTGTCATGTTAGATAGAGTAAATACTGTTTTCTAGATAGATATTGATCTGTTGTATGAAAGCTTATTTGATAGAATCATTCATGTTCCTAACAAAGATTCAACAAATGAAAGACCTTTGCTACTTTTGCTACTTAATGTTCTAAATTAATGTTTGAGGGGCAAAATACATGATCATCTTCATGTGCACACAAACTCTATAAAACACTATTTTGTACATTTAGATTTTATTTATTATAATATTGATATGAAATCCCAGCTTAAACAGAAATATTCATTCCAAAAATTTAGAAATTTATGGATGTTTGCTTCTTGGTTTGCATGCACATAAAAACTAATTCACTCATTTACAATATTTGGTGAATCATACATTTGCTGCAATGAGAACCTCCTGCCAATTTTGTATAAAAATAACAAAATTATTTGCATTTCTATTAATTTCATTATTCTCTATTTCCAATATTTGTTGCAACTTCATTATGTATAGTTCCATTAGTTCCGCTGAATTACGTTGACAATCTGTAAGGATGCAGAATGCCTTGTTACCTTTTTCATGTTTATTATTCTGTTGTTCATTGCATATTATCAATCAATCCCAGCAATGAAAGACTTTTCTCAATCATTCTGCTATCTATTGTCTTCAACAATTATCGTTCTTCTAGGGTAGCTATCAATATCCACAAATATGTAACGATATTCATATTTTCCACTTTCAGGATTCTGTTAAAAAAAAGGGTAATTTCTGTTAAAAAAGAAGAAAGAGAAGACGTGGGTAATTTAAGTATTAAATCAGAGATGTGAGATTTCAGGGGCTGAAAACCTACCCTGTTTCCCCAAAAATAAGACATCCCCTGATAATAAGCCCAATTGGGCTTTTGAGTGCATGCACTGAAATAAGCCTCCCCCGCGAAAATAACCCCTCCCTGAAAATATTTAAACGCAGAGCTGGAAATCAGGTAAGTCTGCAAGAAGAGCCCCATCTTGCTCCACACGCCCCGAAAATAAGGCCAAGTGCTTATTTCGGGGTTCCAAAAAAATATATGACAGGGTCTTATTTTCGGGGAAACACGGGAAAATCCTGGTCTCCCACAGTGCTTTTTTAAAAAAGCAGTCAGTTTTCACATTCCATCTTCTTCTTTATAGGTAAACCTACTCTAATACACAATGTTGTCATGTCCCAGTTTATATGGTATGCAACTCTGAAAAAGAGCCTGAGATTGCCACTTCTACAAACTGGAGGTTTTCAATGTCAGTACTAAATTATGGTCTATACTTTATTGGAGTTTTTGTACCTCTTTGACTTCAAGATGAACAGTTCCTTGTTTTCCTTTTTCAGATCCCTCAATGTAGAATTTTAGACGCATATATTTCAATCCATCTTTTACAAACTCAATATGGCTGACAAAAAGCACAAAAGAAATATTTTTCCAATTTAAGAAAACCATTCTTCAAATCTTACATGTGCATTTTTGGATAAAGCAATTGTGACTTCAAAACTTAAATGTATAGTGCAGCCAGTGGTAAACAATTAAATAACAGAAGATGGAAACACAGTAAACAAAATCCTTCAAAGGTGGGTAGTGAGCAATACTGCTACAATGAAATGTCAATGTTTTTTGATATAGTGTGAAGAAAGGATAGGAAAATGTTGAACTATTTTGTTGAGACACACCAGCTTCCTAGATTTTATTTGATTAGATCCATCCATTTATTATATGTACTTTGGATCTGTGCCACAGTAAACATTATCTTCCTTCTAGAACGTAATTAAATCTTTTTATACCTAACCTACTTAGGCTCATGGGTTTGACTTCCAAATCCACCAACACAATCAGATAGACTATGTTGATAAATATTATTCATGTCTGATTCTATCAAGTTTATTCAAAAGCAAATTTCATCAAGGGTATTTAGGGGAAGTGAACTGAATCCATTCCACCAGCCGAGAGCTCAGGGGAGGGGTGGGGGAGTAGCGGTCATTATTAAGGAAGGTCTGAGTCCGAGGGAGACCACTGTACCGCAGATAGCCGGGTGTGAGTCCATCTTCGTGAGGTGGGGTCGTGGTGGGCAGATGGGTCTGTTAGTCACGTACCTGGCTCCCTGCCACGTGGCAACAACCCTGCCCGAGCTTCTCAATGTTGTAGCCGAAGTGGCGGTTGATACCCCTAGGCTTATGGTCATGGGGGATTTCAACCTGCCATCTATCGGTGAAACATCTGAGTTAGCCCGGGAGTTCATGGCTTCCATGACGGCCATGGACCTGACCCAGGTAATTCAGGGCCCGACCCACGTTGGTGGACACACCCTGGATCTAGTTTTTGTCTCTGGTCAGTGGTTGAGTGGTCTAGATATTGGGGATATAGTTATGGAGCCCTTGTCATGGACTGACCACTCGCTCCTTCGACTCGACTTTCAGACCGCTGCACCTCACCGCAGGGAGGCGGAACCGACTAGGTGGTTCCGCCCCAGGCGCCTGATGGATCCTGATAGGTTCCAGACGGAGCTTGGGCCATTTCCTGAGACACTGACACACGACTCGGCTGAGGATCTGGTGGCTGCCTGGAATAGGGCAGCCGGTGGGGCCTTGGACCGTGTCGTGCCTTTGCGGCCTCTGACCCGGCGCCGAACTCACTTATCTCCTTGGTTTACCGAGGAGCTGAGGGAGATGAAACGCCGGAGAAGACGCCTAGAGAGCGGTTGGAGGGCCAGTCGCTCTGAATCTGACTTGACACTAGTAAGAGCTCACATTAAGACTTACTTAGTGGCAATAAAAGCGGCAAAATCTAACTATTTTGCCGCCCTTATCGCATCATCAGATAATCGCCCAGCCGCCCTGTTTAGGGTGACCCGCTCCCTCCTTCATTCGGGAGCACGGGAGGATCCCTTGCAGGGTCGTGCTGAGGATTTTGTTCAATATCTGGATGACAAAATAACTCAGATTCGGGATGACTTGGCCGCCGACTGGGTTAGTTCGGGCGAGGTGACTGAGGCAGGTCTTGAGAGTGTTATCTGGGCTGAGTTCGATCCTTTGGCTCCCGAGGACGTGGACAGGACCTTGGGGAGACTGAATGCAACCACATGTTTATTGGACCCGTGTCCCTCCTGGTTGGTGCTGGCCTCCCGGGAGGTTACACGAGGCTGGCTCCAGGAGATCATAAATGCTTCTTTGCGTGAGGGTGCCCTACCGGCCGCCTTGAAGGAGGCGGTGGTGAGGCCCCTCCTCAAGAAGCCCTCCCTGGACCCGGCTATTTTGGCTAATTACCGTCCAGTCTCCAACCTTCCCTTTTTAGCGAAAGTTGTTGAGAGTGTGGTTGCATGGCAGCTCCCTCGGTACCTGGATGAAGCTGTCTATTTAGACCCGCTCCAGTCCGGCTTCAGGCCTGGATACAGCACTGAAACGGCATTGGTCGCATTGGTGGATGATCTCTGGCGGGCCCGGGGTAGGGGTTATTCCTCTATCCTGGTGTTATTAGACCTCTCAGCGGCTTTTGATACCATCGACCATGGTATCATGTTGCGCCGATTGGAGGGACTGGGGGTGGGAGGCACCGTTTTACGGTGGTTCTCCTCCTACCTCTCCGACCGGTCGCAATCTGTGTTGACAGGGGGGCAGCGGTCGACCCCGAGGTGCCTAGTGTGTGGGGTGCCGCAGGGATCGGTCCTCTCGCCCCTCCTGTTCAACATTTATGTAAAGCCGCTGGGTGAGATCATCCGTGGTTTTGGGGTGGAGTTCCATCAGTACGCTGATGATACGCAGCTGTACATTTCCACCCCAGACCACCCCAACGATGCCGTGGAAGTGATGTCCCAGTGCCTTGAAGCCGTGCGGGCCTGGATGGGGAGAAACAGGCTTCGACTCAACCCCTCCAAGACCGAGTGGCTGTGGCTGCCGGCGTCCCGATATAGCCAGCTGACACCATCACTGGTTATTGGGGGCGAATCATTGGCCCCCACGGAAAGGGTGCGCAACTTGGGCGTCCTCCTGGACCCACGGCTGTCTTTGGAAGATCACACGACAGCTGTGGCCAGGGGAGCTTTCTATCAGGTTCGCCTGATACGCCAGTTGCGGCCCTTTCTAGATCGGGACTCCCTACGCACAGTCACTCAGGCACTCGTCACCTCTCGCCTGGACTACTGCAATGCTCTCTACATGGGGCTCCCCTTGGGATGCACCCGGAGGCTCCAACTAGTGCAGAATGCGGCCGCGCGGGGGATTATGGGAGCGACGGGACGCTCCCATGTGACACCTCTCCTGCGCGAGCTGCATTGGCTACCTGTGGACTTCCGGGTGCGTTTCAAGGTGTTGGTGACCACCTTTAAAGCGCTCCATGGCTTAGGACCAGGGTACTTACGGGACCGCCTTCTGCCGCCAATAGCCTCCCACCGGCCGGTGCGTTCCCACAGAGAGGGTCTCCTCAGGGTGCCGTCAGCCAGACAATGCCGGCTGGCGACCCCCAGGGGGAGGGCCTTCTCTGTGGCAGCCCCTACCCTCTGGAACGATCTTCCTCCAAAACTGAGAACAATTGCTGACCTCCGGACTTTTCGTCGGGCCCTGAAAACTCATCTCTTTCAGCTTGCTGGTCTAGCCTGACCCCGCTGAATTTTTAAGATCTGTATTATAGGGTTGGGTATTTTAAATATTTAATGGTTAATGGTTTTAATTTTTAGCCAAAGTTATATGCTTTTTTAAAGAAATTGTTTAACTTTTGTGTACTATTTTATTTGGCTGTTCACCGCCCTGAGTCCGCAAGGAGAAGGGCGGTATACAAATCTAAACAAATAAATAAATAAATAAATAAATAAATAAATCAAGTATACACAAGACTAAAGTCAGAAGCTAAAGAATACAACACTAATATGGACCTCCTCTTTCAGTAAATATTAGCTTCGGAGTCTCCTGTCTAGTAATACCTATCATCAAGGCTCAAGTAATACATATCATCAAGGATCCACACGCAATCTTGAATTTACAGTTAAAATATTACAAAATGTATTAGGCAGTTGTATATGGCATTTTTTGGTCTTAATTTAAGAAAATTGACAAATAGTCCTGCCAGGCAATTTTCCATGTCTTCACACTGAAAATGACACTCATTGTCCTTCAGCTATAGTATAACACATGTTTGATTCCACTGTTGGCGTGTCGTAAACCTGGAGCTATCTTTCAATGTGACACAAGTTTAAGATTTAAGAAAACTGCTTACCCAGTCATTATAAAAATCCTATGTACATAACTTACATTCTAAATTACTTCTTTAAGGCAAAAATTGCATTATTGAAAACAATATACTTAAATAGAAAGAAAAACAAAACTAGATTTCTACACTGTGAAAAAGAAACAAAATCTGATTTTTCAGTTCCGAAATGGTTTTCTGCAAGATTCTAATAGTACTAGGAATATATAAAAAGAGAAACTATTTCATTTCTTTCAGCCAGTGGAAATCCATGAATTCAATATATTGTCTTCTGGTCAATGTTAAGATTCACTTAACAATTGAATTACTAATTTAACACCTGCAGTGATTCACTTAACAAATGTGTAAAGTAAAAGTCGTAAAATGGGGCAAGACTCACTTAACAAATTTCTCACTTAACAACATAAATTTTGGGCTCAATTGTGGTCACTGAGGACTACCTATACATAACAATATAAGACATATATCAGCATCAACTGACATGGACAACAATTACTACCAAACAAATGCTTGTATACTTGCTAAGAAATTATCCAAAGCTTTGTTATTATTATTGCATTCATTAGGGGTAAATTTAGGTTAGGCTACATTGCTACTTTTCAAATGCAATACAAGAAGAATTAAATAAGTTGAATAATGTAAAAACAAGTTCAAGGACAGTAACAACCAGAAAATAACATTTAATAGAAATGTTAAGGGTTCCATTAACAGATACCTGACCAACTGTCTTCTCCCACGGCGTGTAGCTTCACCATAGCCTTTTATGGGTTCACCAAAAATTCCTATTACCTAATTAGTTACAAGAAGACAACATGCTTAATGATCCACTTTCTATCCAGCACTAGGGAATAGTTTCATCAGAATAACTACTAATGTTATATAATCTCCCATCAACATAATTTACATCTTTTCATTATACTGATTTCAAAATTCTAGCAAAATGAGGAGGAGGCATGCTTCTTTGGGGAAAAAGCTTCACATGCTTTTCAGCTGGTTTAACATTACCTGCCATTGCAATTATATAATTTCTGTGGTCTTCCCTCTGTAATTTTTTAATATAAAATTTGGATTTCCTTGCATTTGATGTTGAATGGTTAAAAGCCATGTTGGAATTTATGAAGAATATTGAAAATGTCAATTCATAAAAAAAAAAAAAAAACCACGGTGGAGCCGTGGAAGAGATAATCTTTCTACCATCTGTGGTTTATTTTAGGTAGCTGATGTATACCTGGTATGACAGAAGAAGAATGGCCAATCTTACTTTCATTTGTTGAAAATCAGCTCTCTTTAAGAAAACTATTTTCACTTGATAATGAGCAAACCAAATTTCATTGATTCTGGAGATCAATTAAAGAATTTTTTTTAAAAAAAATAAAGAGGTTTTTTTCCTATTATCAACATCTTTTTTATTGAAATTTGGAAACAAACCTCAGGGTGAGCTCTGCATTTCTCCAAGGCATCTCCATAGATTTTACTGGGACTGGAAGAAGAGAATAATTCCTTAAAAATCACATAGAATAACCCACCTGAAGGAGAAGAAAACCAGATGCCAATGAATCAAAAAATCTTCTAAAATGCCATTAGTAAAGCACTTGTAAACTAGATTTTTTTCCCGTTTCAATCACCTGTCACACCGATCCCGATGATCACCACTATCAAGTAAGTGAAATCTCTTCCTGCTTCTTTCACTGAAAGAGGAAAAAAGAAAACAAGATAGCTGTAAAATACCAGATAAAAAAGTGCAGTCTCTAAAATTAATGCCTCTTAGAACTTTCTCTGAGAATCAAAACATGTTAATAGCTTTTGTCTTGAGAACAGTAAGAAAAGCATTAAAACTGTTAGTTCTATCACATGTGCTAACATTCTACAGCTGTTTCATTTTCCATGTCTTCTTTAAGAATGTAATGTAGTCTTGCTATTGAACTAAGGGACAGGCAGAAGTACTTGTGCTTTCTGTTCACAAGAATGTGAAGAATATATCCGTTTGGATGGATTTTTGATTAGGAACTTTCTATGGTTATTTAGTTTTGATCAGTGGATACTGTTCTTGTTTGCTTTGTTATATAGAAGATGTTCCACTAATGGGGGCAGCAAAATCTTTTGGATTAGTCAAATCTTTTGACTGAATCTCTGCCAATATCTATTTTCTCCCTTTACTTAAAATTATTGACTAGCATAGCAGAGACAGGAATAAGAAAATACTTATTCCAGAACAAAGTTAATAGTTCTAAAAACAGCAGAGGTAAATCATTATTGCCATGATTCTTTTCATTTATTCTTTAAAATTTGGCATGGCTTGGCCCATGTTTTTGACTAACTGAAAAAGATTCAACTGTGTTATGTTTTTCACTAAAAATACACTAAGTGTATACATAAATACACTAAGCTAAACCTGATTACCAAAATGTTTCTTGAGCTTGCATATTTAGAGAGATATGCTATTACAAATCACAAACCAACTAAAAACAAAAAGAAAGCGAAGTATGTGACAGCAATAAAAACCAGAATAAATCTAATAAATATAAAACTAGAATAGTCCAGGTGTGATGTATTTTACAAATAGTAAAACATATATAAAGTAGAATATTTGTAGCTCAGGGTTGAAGTGAGGGGTCTTTGGTGGTCTCTGAGCTTGCTTGTTTTCTTGCAAATGTTTCATTACCCTAACTAGGTAACATAATCACTGATGTTATTAACTAGCACTGATGTTACCTAGTTAGGGTAATGAAACTTTTTCAAGAAAACAAGCAAGCTCAGAGAGCACCAAGGATCCCTCAACAAAACGTATATCTTATAAATAGTATAGTAGTATAACAGTTAACTTTATGCCACGAAATACTGCTTAATTAGGAAAAATAGTTTTTACTTCTGAGAATTAATCAGTATCATTCCAATTCCAAGTCACTGGATTCTGCATGGCTCTGGATTTCAGTTTTTGCTATTTTGAATGTAAGGTTGGTAATAAGCTTGCTGTGGACAAGACAGCTGATTTGGCATTCATTACTGAGTCCCGGGTGACAAATCTGATAATAGGCATGATCCCAGAGAAGGAGAGGATGGGGGGCAATTATTATCTGAGAAACTTTTCAGTTTCTTTTGCACATATTGGATGTGAGACCTTCTGGTCAATACTGGATTTGACACTGCTGTACCAAGCTTGCCTACTGTATAATGAACTACTTGTCTGAACTGCCGGACTCTGTTGGTAGTTTAGTAGAAGAATTGCCAAGGTTAACAGTTCTTTGTGACTTATAACTGTCCCAGATGCCATAAAAACTGTGGCAGTTCAGGAATTCATGGCTACTATGGCCACACAGACTTGACCCAAGTCATGAAAGCTCCATGGGAGACGTTAGATCTGTTTTTTGTCTCCGTTTTTTGTAACATGATGTGGTAGTCAAGGACATACCACCAGTTTTCATGGTCTGTCTGTTTTTTGTTTGCTGGTGTTGCCCTCCCCACTAGAAACACAAGACCTATTAGCATTCTGCCCCAAATACCAATTTGATTGAGATCTTAGCCTTGAGTTGGGAGGGACAACAGCCTTGAGTGGCATTGCTTCTATGAAATCTCTCATTATGTGCTGAACCTGGAATGTTGCTTGCTTTTTAGACGAGCTCTGTGAGATGGAATACTGGAAGAGATGCCTCAAAGTGCCACTGGAGGATGACAAAGAACGAGTCCAATTGAACACAGGCTTGTCCCTAGCCTAAAAATGAGTTAACTTTAAATTGCTTTTTGTACTAGGATAAACTACTATGTCTCTCCTAATTCTGTCACCATCCAAAAGCAACATCCAAGTCTTTTAAGCTGCTTTCCCATTGCTCTGATAATAAATCAGGTGCCCAAGGTGACTTGAAACAGACAGATAGCAGAGTCAGTCTGTTTTGTCTTCTGCCAAACATTCAACTTGAGTGGAAACAGGCCTTATGTCTGCCAAGGTATTTTACCTTTGGCCCTCAAAGGGTTGCTTACCTAAGTTCCAGCCAGCATAATGGCTGAACTACAAATGCCAGCAAAATGAAGAACGTTAATATTTCTATTTCTGCAAAACCCAACTGGCTGCGAGATCCCTGTCCCTCTTCCACATTTTGCCGCAACCACATGATGCCCTCCAGAATTTCTTAAGGTTCATTCTTGCAATTATCATATTTGGTCCTGCAGGCTGAGATTGTTAAGACTATATTAGGCCAATGTGATTTTTTTTTTTTTTGCAAGGAAATTTTTACCCTTCAAATGTTGAAATCGTCCAGACCCAAAGAGCATTGTCCATAACTCTAAATCCCATCTCCTAAAACCTTTGGTGGGCCGCATTTTTCCTTCGTGCAGAGTAACAAAGAGAAATGGAAAACAGCAGCATTTTAGGGAACATTTTACAGTCCTGAGCGTTTTAATCAGGGAAAGCAATGTCTCTCTCCCTCCTTACCTTTTTGAGCAGCTGAGAGTGAAACGTCTCCTTTTTTACTTTGCACAGGCACCTGTGAGCTCCTGTTCTCTGATTTTTCGGATCTCAGGCCACCCAGGGGGACCGATAGGCTTCGCTTTGTGATTTCGTAGCCTATCTCAGGACTCAAGGCATGGTCGTGACTGAGCCCTTGCCCTACCCCGGACCATGCCCAAGTGTTTAGAAATGCCGCCCTATGTCGTGCAAGCGCCTGCTTCACCGCAGATCTCAGCAGCTGGTCACTACAGCAAATTCCTCGCACAAAAATGGAAAGCATTATGATTTACTAGTTGTTTCTGCCCCGAAGACCCAAGAATCAATTCCAGCTCCCTTGAGTCCTGTGCAAGCAGCCGGAGGCATCGCTCTAGAGTTTACTCTCGGTGCAAAGTGCCCGTAGCCGCTGAACGACCCATTGCGATGTTTTTCTTTGCAGCTTTAACTTGTTAAAACAATTCGAACAGAGCAAAGGCGGTCACGACCTTTACGGTCCCAGGTACTTGCCACTCGCCGCACCATTTACGTTTTGCAAGCGATTGTGGGTACCGTAGTTTTGCAGCGATACGGATCTGCTCACGGATCTGCAGAGGAAACAAATGAAGGACTTCAATTCCCAAAATGCAAGGCGCGATGTTTTCCATAGAGCCGACAGCGCATTATAGCACAGAAGTAGAGTTCCGGCTTTCAGTTCGAGGCCTCAAATGATAGAGAGGAAATTGTCATATATTGAAGTCCAACACAACTGGAAAGCCCGGAGTTAAAAAGAAATGCATCCTATCCAACGAGTGGCATTTGAAATAATTATTACTTATATCTCTTGAACTTTAGCGAGTTTCAAGTCACTAATGAGAAAAGCCACCTTTCTCCCATAAATTGTAAAGCCATTAGTGGTGGTATTTCAGCATTTCATTCTAAGAAAGAGAGCTTGGGTTTAACAACGTTCTCTTAAATTGCTTTAAATATTGATTTGCTTGCCATACAAAGTACAGAACCATTTTAAAAGAAACACAAACACAGAGTTCTACTGGACTACATGAGTTGGGAAAATAACACCCCTGAACGGTTCTTACAAAGCTTTTCTTCACACATAACCTTAGTGTCAGATACTTTTCATTCAAACTTATTGTGAGCTTGACAAATCAAAAGATCAGAAAATGGTGATATTGTAGAGTCAGCAGCATAATTGTTTATTAGATCCTTTTTAGATACTGAAGATAAATATAAATGTAATTCCCATAATTCTAAGAAGCCTTTGCTTGAAAGGGCCTTTGATGTTTGGAAAAAAAGCCTTTGTGACCAGCTATAGAAATGTATGCAGAGTTGCTTTAAGAGATCCACGACAAAGGCACCTACACTGGGCCCAAAATAGGGTCCCTTTAAGCAGGTCAGCAGGCTGTAGTGAATATTCCTGCTGAAGTGCTATAATTGGTTTTTCCCCCTAGCTTTTCTGCCATGTTCCGGGGCTTTATCTTCATAGAATCATAGGGCTATAAGGGATCTCTGATGTTTCTACTCCAACACCCCACTCAACCCCCCAAGGCAGGAGTCCTTATATCATCCCGAACAGATGGTTATCTAATCTTCATCTCAACTTTGTCTGTGAAAGAGGTTTAACTCCTGCTTAGCTATATTAGTGTTAGAGTAGTACAATTACTTAACTTCAGTAACTTTTAAGATGTATGGACTTCAACTCCCAGAACTGGTGGCTGGGGAATTCCAGGAGTTGAAGGGCTTAAAGTTGCTGAAGTTAAGAAATGTGGGAATATAGGTAGTCCTTTACTTATAGCAGTACATTTAGTGAATGTTTGAAGTTACAATTGTTCTGAAAAATGTAATTTATGACCATTTCTCACACTTACAACCATTGCAGCATTCCCATGGTTACGTGATCAAAATTCACACGCTTGGCAACTGACACATATTTATGACTTGCAGTATCTTGGAGTCATGTGGTTACCTTTTGTGACCTCCTGACTAGCAAAGTCAATGGGGAAGCCAGATTCACTTAACCATGTTACTAAGTTAACAGCTGCAGTGATTCACTCAGGAACTGTTAAATGTTGTAAAATGGGGAAAAATTCTGTTAACAAATCTCTGCAACATAAATTTTGGTCTCAATTGTGGTTGTAAGGAGTATCTGTAGTAGTTTTCCACTTATTCCAAGATATATAAAATCTATTCAACTTTGCTGCTCATTACTGTTAAGTCTATGACTGGGAACAGAAGCAAGAAGTGGGCATCAGCACCCAAGAAGTACATTTTATACTAGTATAATTTCTGCCAGCTCAAGGACAAATTGAACATAACTTTTCAACTCAGCTGTGAGGAGGAAGGCCAAGGCTCTTATCTCTCAGAGACTTGGGATGAAGGGAAAGGAAAATTCTTGGTGGAGGACTTGGGACACCACTGAAGATACTGCCAGGCCAGGGCATATACATTCCATGGTGGGGTATAGGCAAAGGCAATAGGATTAGCAAATAAATATTTGAGGAGTGATGCAGAACATCATAGTACAGGTAGTCCTTGACATAGGACCCTAAATTAGGCCAAAATTTATGTTTTTAGGTGAAACATTTGTTCAGGCAGTTTTGCCCCATTTTGCCTCATTTTAGGACCTTTCTTACCAAATTGTTAAGTGAATCACTGCAGTTGATAAGTTAGTAACCCGGTTGTTAAGTGAATCTGGCTTCCCTGTTGACTTTGCTTGTCAGAAGGTTGCAAAATATGGCCTTGGGACACAGCAACAGTCGTAAGTATGAACCAGTTGCCAAGCAACTGAATTTTGATCACAGGAACACGGGGGAATGTTACAAAAGTCGTAAACTGTGGAAAAACAGTCATAAATCACTTTTTTCAGTGCCGTTGTAACTCTGAAGTGTAACTAAGAGAACTGTTGTAAGTGTGGGGACTTCCTGGATTAAGAACGATCCCCTGATCCTACTGATCCCCCCCCCGCTTCACACTCCCAACCTTCTGCTAAATTGAAGCACTCTGGCTGAGCGGCTGCAAACCCTCAGGATTAAACGGGAAATCGAGAGAGAGAGGGGGCAGCGAGCAAATTTAATGAAGAAAATCACGTGCGCGCCTTCTCATTTGGCCTGCTCGCCACGCCCTTTGTCCACAGGGCCAAAAGCAAGCCGGGAAAGCGAGCGTCTCCAGGCAAAGCGCGTCTGGGCGTTGACAGAAAGTTTGGGCTTGGGATCCCGGGTGGACACGAGGAGGCTGGTGCGCTTTCGACCCGTTGCCTTCCAAAGCTTACCTCCCGGAGACCCGTCTCTATGGCAACCGGGCGCGGTTGGATTCTGAGGCAGCACAGTTTAGGCTTCCTGAGCTCGTCGGTTGCCGCCGTGGCTCGGCGAGGAATGGGCGCCTCACCGCCGCCTCTCTTTATCCTGCCCGCCGGAGATAGTTCCCTATCGGCCAGCTCTTCAGCGGGAGATGGGTAACCCCGAATTCACTTGCTCTGAGGGATGGCGGCGGGGCAAGCCGAGTTGAAGAGGCAGTCTTAACCGCGGAGCAACATTTAGGCTGCCCGCTGTTGCTCTTGCCTCCCGGTCCCTGTGGAAAGGTCTCCCACCGCCGGCAAACGCCGCCAATTTGCCCACCTTTCGTGGGCCTGTGTTAAAGAGACTTACACAGTCTCTTAGGGGAAACTGGTGGGTTAGTGAAGGATTGCCGCTTTAATTCTTGGCGTCCCTGTGGAGAACTTCATCTCTCAAGTTTCTGTCTTGTGGCTAGTTTTAAACCGCTGGATTGCTATGATTCTGGGTTTTATTCATGGCTTTCTTCCTTTATTGGTTATGTAACTGCCAGAAATGTAAATTACGGTTGTCCCAAGATTGGCCTTTAAAATATTTAACTATATAGCCTGAACCCTTCCTGGAGCCTCAGTGTGGTCTGCTGCACACAAGGCAGATATATAAATTAAAAAACTACTTCTTTAAATTCAACATAACTCCCTGTAAGGAGTCAGCTAGGTCCAAAATTTTATGGGAATAAAATTATTTTAGGTCCCCCCCTCCCCATCCCTTGAAATATCAGGAAAATAAGGGCTGAATATACTTGGAGGAAAAAAAATATTTCACATTTATTTGGTGTGTGGCATAGCGTACATGGGCTTGCAACATGTATTAGAAGTAGCACTTAGACTTATATACCACTTCACATTGCTTTGCAGCCCTCTTTAAGCGGTTTACAGTCAGCATATTGGCCCCAACAATCTAGTCCTTATTTACATTTCACCTAGATTAAAAACAGTAAAATATGAATGTTAAAAGGTTCTGTATTCAGAGATCAAAGCCTAGGCCATCTGACCATTGAATATGCCCTCGACCTACAGCTAGTCACAGTGAAATTACGTACAATTTGATGTGAAAGCCCACAGTCACACTGAGGGGAGCATGTAGACAGTGTATGGAGTGTATTGCATAGAATACTTAGAATGCTTAGCCCTACTAAGCAGGTATATACAAAAGTATGAGGGCTATTGCTTAACGCATTGTAAGCCGCCCTTAGTCTCCGGAGAAGGGCGGCATATAAATCGAACCAATAAATAAATAGAATGGGGGCCACTACAGAGAAGTGCCCTGCCCTATGGTCCACACTCTATGCATCTCCCAAGGAGTGGTGACTGAGCAGGCTTTCTCTAGATCAGGGGTGTCAAACTCAGGTTCTCACAGAATCGTCAAATGATATATCGTTACTTTTGCCCCCTTTGCTAAACTGGGCGTGGCCAGCACGTGACACATCTGCCAGTTTGACACTCCTGCTCTAGATGAATGTATCAAACAAGCAAATTTGGCTGCGGTGAGGTGTTGAATGCTATATTCTAGTGCTGTACTATTTAGAACTCTAAAAGTAATAATCTTCATTTTGAATTGGTCACACACACTTCCTAGCAATTAATGGAAAATCTTTGATGTAAAAGTAATTCTATGCTAGCAGGGTTACCCTACTGGAGACTGGTTTGCTGCAGTTTTAAAGATTTAATTGTATTTTTTAAAATAATTAAAAAAAAAGGGGGGGGGGAAATAGAACAGAGTAAATAACCAAGAGATTTATAAGCATTATAAGGATAGGTGTAAAGGTAGGTGAAAATGACCTCCAGGAAAGGGGAAAAGAGAAAGGAGTCTCCCCATTTAATGGCCAGAGATGGAAATTGATTGGGTGATTAAAAATGGAGACAGGAAATTGATATCTTTAGTCTTGGAAGATTCTGTTAGCTTTCCAATAAAATAGAATTATTATTATTATGGTTTGTTGCGTAGTGAGTCAAATGTTCCAATTGGATTTGGCATTTTTGTCTAGTTAAATTGAACCTGGGATAGGCAGATATCCTATCTATTTGATGGAGTTGTTATTATGAAATTTATTTGCCTGTCCCTCCATGGGGCTACTCTAGATGGTTCACTTCCATAAAAAAACAGAAATAAAAAGGAAGTTTAAACATAGCAAAAGTAAAATAATGAAAAAATAAAATAAACAAGGAAAAACAAAAACAAAATACATCAATATGGTTAGTAAAAGAGATGGATTAGTGAAAGGAGAGAACGGAAATTAGCAGATTTAGATCATCGGTTATATTTCCTATCTGGTTTACCTGGGAGAAATTTGACATTTAGAAAATTAAGGATAAATTCTTAACGTTTAAGTGCTATTTTAAAATTATAAATCTATTGCATTTAGATTACAAGGGTCAACAGATATCGGCACCATTTGAAATATAAGTAAATAAAAATTAGCCATGTAGCAAATAAGAAATTTATCCTGATTTAATAAATTTCTCATGTCTTAAAAGTTAAGTTTATGTTAAGACAAACAATTTGGGGTGTGGTACAATTGGATTCATATGTGGTATTAATCATAGTTGTTGCAGCTATGGTTGAACTGCATACAGGTAATCCTCAATTTAGGACCACTCGACTGTTGTAAATTGAGTCGGATCAGATTTTTATAGCAGTCATTAAGCGAATCACTGTGGTAGTTAAGCAGATCCAGCTTTCCAAGTGGGCATTTTATTCAGTATTTACTATTCAGTAAATCATTAATTTCAATTCAGTTATATTCAAAATAAATTATATTGTTACCCAGAGTTGCTCAATAGTTATTGATACCATGCAACTATAGTTATTGAATTTATATTCAGTAAATCATTCAATTTAATTCAGTTATATTCAGAATAAATTGTATTGTAATCAAGAGTTGCTCAATAGTGAGATGAGTGGCATATTAATTTAATAAATATATTATTGCTTAGCATAATGACTCTCCAGTTTTAGTGTTCCTTAAATTTATTTATTTATTTGTTTATTTATTTTTATTCAATTTATATACCGCCCTTCTCCTGCTGGATTCAGGGCGGTGAACAGCCAAAAATAAAAATATACCCATACAAAATCTAAAAATTATTAAAAGAATTACACACATTTGGCCTGAAATTTAAAAATATCCCAACCTAAAACCCATTAACACTTTAAAACTAAAAGGTTAAAATAAGTTAAAAGGTTAAAAGAGGTTAAAAAAGGGAGGGTTACGTTCGATGAAAAAGAAAAGTTTTTAGGGCACAGCGAAAGGCCCAGAGATCTGATATCCTTTGTATCTCCAGGGGCAGATCGTTCCAGAGGGCAGGTGCTGCCACAGAGAAGGCTCTCCCCCGGGAGTCGCCAGCTGACATTGCCTGGCTGACGGCACCCTGAGGAGTCCCTCTCTGTGGGAGCGTAGTGGTCGGTGGGAGGCTATCGGCGGCAGAAGACGGTCCTGCAAATACCCAGGTCCATGGAGCGCTTTAAAGGTGGTAACCAACACCTTGAAGCACACCCGGAAGACCACCGGAAGCCAATGCAGCTCACGCAGGAGAGGCATCACATGGGAGCGCCCCCTCACTCCCATAATCCCCTGCGTGGCTGCATTCTGCATCAGCTGGAGCCTCCGGGTGCTCCTCAAGGAGAGCCCCATGTAGAGAGCATTGCAGTAGTCCAGGCGGGAAGTGACGAGTGCCTGAATGACTCTGCGTAAGGAGTCCCGATCCAGAAAGGGACGCAACTGGCGAATCAGGTGGACCTGATGAAAAGCCCCCTGGCCACGGCCGTCATATGCTCTTCTAAAGACAGCAGTGCATCCAGGAGGACGCCCAAGTTGCGAGCCCTCTCCGTGGAGGCCAAACTGATGGCACTAGCTGGCTATATCGGGACGCCGGAAGCCACAGCAACTCGGTCTTGGAAGGGTTGAGTTGAAGCCTGTTATTCCCCATCCAGATCCACACGGCCTCCAAACACCCAGACATCACTTCAAGGGCATCGTTGGGATGGCCTGGGGTGGAGATGTACAGCTGAGTATCTTCAGCATACTGATGGAACTCCACCCCAAAGCCACGGATGAGTAATGTTGTTCTGTATAAGGGACTGCTACAGTTTGTTCTCTTGGTTTTTCCTTTATTCACTTGTAATAGCAATGTAACACCTAGAACTAGTAATTATCCACCATTTATAATTCTATAGGGAAAGCTTGACTAGGTTATTGGCAAAGGAAGAGGGTTCCTATTGTAAAATAATCGGGTCTTTCAAATGTGCAGTGGCCTACCAATATTTTTTCAAAGCGTAGTAAGTATTCATACAGTACTTGAGTCAGAATAGTTTTAAGATTAAGTATTTGTTTATTTTTCTAGTGCTGAATCAGAATACTCATCAATAATGAAGCTTTCGAAAATGAAAGAGATACACAGACGGCCATTTAGGAAACCAAATAAGTCAAAATCTGTAATACATTTTGACAGGTAAGATGCATTTTTACTTTATAGCAGTAACTGAAAAATATTCACTCAGATACTGTATGTAAATTTCATTGGTTATATTCTCACATAAAAGTAAACCAAGATATAATTATCATAACCTTGATGGTCTGGTTGTACATACCATTAAACCATACTGATTGAATTTATATGGCAATAACATGGTAAAACAAAACTTATAAACAACTGTATACAAAGCCAAAACTGAACAAAGCTTTATTTATGACTTAGTGCAATGTGTGAACTCTACTATCGACGAAGGAAAAAGTCAAAAACAGCATCAGTATTTTTATTTCATCAGTTTTTAAGACATTGACTCGTCAATAACTCTTGATATTTAGTATACAGTATTTGTCTTTAGTTTCAGTGGAAGAAGGGTTAACCAAAAGTACATTTTACCTTTTTTTCAAGGTAGAAGATTTTACCTTTGATGATTTAAATTGACAACTTGTCCCATAAACAATACTGATTCAGTCCAAAGGAAGAAAGCCAGTTGTAATTAATAGGATGTAATATAAATAATAGTAGCTAGTAGAATTGAAATATTCTTTATTTTAGGACCATTATTTGGTAGAAAATGGGAAATTACATTACACTTTTTATATAGCATACAATTACAGTGATTTTTCAGAATAATTTCAAAATGCAGAAATTTTTTTTGTTTGTGGCTTTAGGCTTCTTTAATAGCATAAGATATTTGATTTTGACTTGAGATATTTGAAGGAAGCATCTTAATGATACTTAGTCAGAAGTAAAGAAGCGTACCTGTTTATATAATGCAGTATTATATGAATATTTGTATTATATATATATATATATATATATATATATATATATATATATATATATATATAAATAAATATATAAATAAATAAATAAATAAATTTTGGTCAGGTCTCATATGCAGTGTTTTCCAAGGTTCCTACCAACTATTTTTCTTTATTACATTGTTAAAGTATTCAATAATCTTTGGACAAAGCCTTTGTTGATATAGTCTACCACAACAAGGCCCTTTAAATGGATGATTCAAAATTAGATATTGTAATTTATATTGTGAGCATAAGAAGTTTTCTGTGCTTTGAAGAACTATTTTCTTCAGTTTACATTTGTGGATGACTTAGTAGTTTTTGAGATTTTTTAATTTAATTTCACGAAGTTGTAATGTGAACCTTCAGTTTATTTGTAAATTATATTCCTTAAAACACACATTGCATGTACAGTAGTTATTTTTACTGAAATTACTACATTGTTTTCTTATGTTCATTTCTGCAGCATACCATCAGAAATACTTCTGAAAATATTATCCTACTTAGATGTTGCATCTCTACTGTGTATTGGCTGTGTGAACAAGCTTTTTTATGATCTGTCCAATGACAAGTAAGGAATAGCATGGGTCATGGTTACTATATAATAGTAGTCAGTATAATGTAAATTATAGAAATCTTTGAAATATGTATCAGGGGAAAAAGAAAGTGTTTCACTGTTTCAGTGCAGTGAATGAAGAATACATAGCTTAAAAGACATTACCTAATCAAGTAGTCTAATGTTTATATGAGACAAATTGACTGGGTAATGTCTTAAGCTATATATTTTTTCACATTCACTGCAGTGAGAACCATTTTGATTAAAGATGATACTGTAAATAAATACAGCAACATATGCATATGAGGTTCTGTAGTTATTATATATATATATATATATATATATATATATATATATATATATATATATATATTAGTCTTTTTACAAACAATTTATATTAATAAGCACTATTGATGCTAATTTTTTTGATGATCAATAAGATCTTATTTTCACTAAGGCAACTTGTAGATTTGAAGTGGTATTTATTTTTTAAAGTATAAAGAGCAACTTACATTTTTTTTTTGCTAAAAAAATGATAGGATAAAAATTGATTAGGGAATATAACATCCTTCGGCAATCATATTTAATTTTTCAGCAATAACTAATAAATCTAAGGAGTTGAAATTATGAAATTGGCTATACTGGTAATGAGTGCTGGCTCATTGTTATTAGTGAAATTGTTGCCATTGGTTTAATTAAAAAATGGATTCGTAAATGACATAGTGGTAAATAATAATAATAATAATAATAATAATAATAATAATTATTTATTTATTTATTTATTAAATTTGCATACCGCCCTTCTCCCTGGGGACTCAGGGCATTGAACAGCCGAAATTAAAATACATACAATATAAAAGTTAAGATAGCTAAAATAAATTAAATCAATCGGCCTCCCAATTTAAAACCTCGTATCTGTACAATTTAAAAACTAACCCATAAAACCTATTTAGGCTAGACCGGTTTGCTGGAACAAAAAAGTCTTCAGGGCCTTACGGAAAGTACAGAGTTCCGGGATCAGTCGATTCCAGGAGGTAGCTCATTCCAGGGGGTGGGTGCCCCCACAGAGAAGGCTCTTCCCCCAGGGGCTGCCAGCCGACATTGCTTGACGACGGCACCCTGAGGAGGCACTCTCTGTGAGAGCATATTGGCTGGTGGGAGGTTATCGGTAGCAGAAGGCGGTCTCATAAATACCCTGGCCCTAAGCCATGTAGCGCTTTAAAAGTGAGAACCAGTACCTTGAAGCGCATCCGGAAAACCACCAGAAGCCAGTGCAGCTCACGCAGGAGAGGTGTTATATGAGAGCGCCATGTTGCTCCCGTAATCACCCACGTGGCCGCATTCTGGATCAGTTGGAGCCTCTGGGTGCTCCTCAAGGGGAGCCCTATGTAGAGAGTGTTACAGTAGTCCAGGTGAGAAGTGACGAGGGCATGAGTGGCTGTGCATAAGGAGTCCGATCCAGAAAGGGGCGCAACTGGCGTATCAGGCGAACCTGATAAAAAGCCCCCCTGGCCATGGCCGTCATGTGGAATTAACTGGATTCTTAATGTAGCTCAGCTGGCTCATTGTAGCCCTGTTGCTAGCCATAGGACAGCCTATTAGCATATAGTGTACTAGATAGTAAGTCTCACCTCTGCTATCAATCAGTTTGCGAAATTCCAGACAATTGGAATTGGCTCTTATATGTAGGCGTAAGCCAGTTCTAGCATATCATTGGATTTGTCCCATTCACAGCCTTAAATGAGATTTTCCTACATTAAATTCAAATATATGATTGAATCCTGTTAGTAATTTATCTCTGGAATGCGTATCTGAATAATGGCTTATTTTTAAGTTTTGTTATGTAATGGTTTTGGTAACTGTCATTGTATTTGTGTTTGTATGTGTGTTTTCAATAGTGTTATCTGGTTCAAAATATACTCTAAGTCTTTTCTACCTAAAAGAAAAGTGTGGAGAACTAAATCTGTCCAGGAGAAAGACTGCACATCTCTGAGCTTTCCGGAATTGCAAGATTCCAAGTCAAAATGCTGGAAAAGAGAGTATTTTATGAAAAAAATAACTGCTCAAAGATCCTGTGTAATTCAGCTTCTTAAGCCAATAAACACTTACACTGGTCTTCCACTTAAAACCAAAGAAGCTATCAAGTAAGAAGTCTTAATAAAATAAGATTTTAATAAAAAGTTACATTTAATAGCTTTTTATTTTACTTATAAAATTTCTGTTCATTAGGGGAACATATTTCCTTATTAAAGGGATGGTGTAAAACCTTCAACACTTTTTCCTTTCCAATCACAGAATCTCTGCTCTGAGATGGGTAATCTTATTAAAGGATCAAAATGGAAAGGAACATGAAATGGATCAGGCTGACATTTCTTTTAATGAAACATCTGTTACTGTATATTGGTATAATAATAAATGGCCTGCCTTAGATACCTTGTCAACTTTGCAGTTATTTGGAGTGACCCCAGTACTTTTGGATGAAGATAAACTGCATAATCGTAATGGGTAAGTTAATTTAAAAGTTGCTCTTTGTATCTTTGTCGGTATAATTTTAATTTATTATGTAATACTCTGTAGATGCATTTTAACTTATATGAACAACACAATGGTGAAAGTAGTGATCAGATTGGAAATCAATGGAATGCTATTTCAGACTGTTTAATATCATGATTGTTATTTTTAGCTAAGGCAGAAAAAAAGGGAAGCAAAAAGATACACACATGCAACTTCATATGGCAGAAATATGATGATTCCTTCTATATCCGAAGAAGAAGTATTAATGATCAATTTCTGTGTCTTTGTGCTCCTTGAGTTAGGTTGTTTTCTTGAAAACTTTTCATTACCTGTAATATCATCAGCACTAGAAGGCCTTTTGGCCTTGATGAAGTTATCTAGTTAGATAATGAAACATCTGCAAGAAAACAACTAAACTTGGTGTGCACCAAAGACTCCTTAGTTGAACCCTGAGCTACAAATATTCTCTTCTATTGATTCTGTATGTTTCCTGTTTTACTGTTGAGAGATGTAAGACAGTGTTCACCTTAAATTACACGGAAGTTGATTTCCATTCCATAATAGTCCCATAATAAAAAGCTCTTGGGAGGGTTCGAATTGGAGAAGGGTTGGATTAACACTGAGGAAAATAGTTCCAGTTTATCTTCAACTTCAGAAAATTTCAGGCTGATTATGGAGCAGTTACTCTGTCTCAGCCCAACATTATCACCTAAGATGGTTGTGTTAGAAAATGGAAAAAGATAAAATGTTATTTATGTCACCTTAATGGTATGAAGGTGGGATGTAAATAAAGAAATGTATAGTGCTGGTCTTATAAACTAATTGAAAATCAATGGACTTGGAACTGCTTTTAGTTTACGTTATTGCTAGTAATTGCATATTAAAAAGTTGAAATGTTGTTGAAGTTCAATTACTAACTGTTTGTGTTTAACTAACTTAATATCCTTAAAGCCCATGGCAACGTTCTTTAGTTTCTGAATACAAGTTGGCTAACATGACTGAAAATGCAAAAATGATTGGTTGTGATGCACTTGTTGAACTCTACCATATTAACCAAGGGTTCATGCTGGGTCTTTGGAAGGTAAGATTATTTTTTCAATAAACAACTTTTTTTAAAAAAATATTTGTTTTTACTGCTTATGCACATCAATTAAAATGGGTATGTTAATGCTGTATGACAGAACTGTTTGTGCTAATATTTGCTGACTTGTTCTATTTTTTAAAATTACCGTGACTAATTATTTAATTTTGCTGATTAGTAATAATTTAGTACTTGCTTTATTCCTTGGAAGAGTTTATATACATTTGTAGACTTGTTTAAGTAGTAAAGGAACCATGCTGTGTACCTCTCCTCCAATGAATCTAAAGGGGTAAGGATCTGGACAGTCACCTTTTCTGTGGCTTGCCACAAATGGAAATACAATTTCTGTTAACATTTAGAAGAAAAGTAAAATCAATTCTCATTTGATGGGTCTTTGGACATAACTTTTAGGGATGCTATTGCCATACATTTATTGGGTTTATGTTTTCAGATGTTTTACATAAGGCAGTGCTGTAATTGGAATTGTATAGAAATGATGTAAAATAAACATTGGGATTACTGTGGATTGATAGCAATAGCACTTAGACTTATAGACCACTTCACAGTGCTTTACAGCCCTCTCTAAGTGGTTTACAGAGTCAGCATATTGCCCCCAACAATTTGGGTCCTCATTTTACCCACCTCGGCCTCTTATAAATAGGGATGAAATTCTTCTACAAATCAGAATGAATGCAAAACAAAATTCTAATTTTGTGTGATACTTTTTCAGCTAAAAAGATTTATTCATTTGTGGTTCAGTGCCAATATTACATCATGTCATAGATAAAACGATATAAAATAAACTCGGAAGGTAAACCTCAAACCACTAGAAAGACACTAGATGATTTGAACCAGGTCTTGGCTTTTGTTAAAAATTTAGGAAATTTATTGAAAATGTGATAGCCTAGGAAAAAACAACTGACTGCTCAGATGAAGAATTAACATTTAATAATTGGTGTTATGAATTTGTTGCATTGAAAGCATTATAGCTGTGAAACCAGTTCAATTTCTGTATCAGAACATATAGAAGTGATTTTTTATAGCAGATACTGATCTACTAGTTGTTGCCTTTACAAGTAATTAACTAATTCTGGCCAAGTTAAGATTCTTCTATATGAAATATGTGAAGAATAGAGCAGAGGAAAGTGATAACTGAACTATAATGGGAGTAGAAATTTGATGAAATAGAGTATGTTGTATTAAATTATCTGAATAATTGATAATATACTGATAAATGTAACATATTAGCATCTGGACATTTCTATATTTTTGGCCATGGGACATAAACTGCAGTACAGGGGCAATCTTAAATTATTGTTTACATTTAAAATGGATGAAGTTACTCATCCCTCTTGTGTTGCTTTGTGATTATAGAATAATGATTACAACATCATATTGTTTAGTATGATTTAGATTAAAGGGGAAGTAGGAAATTACTGCAAAAACTGGTATTTATCATTCTGATTTTTCTTTGTGGATAGTAATCATTTAAAGTGGCTTCCGTTTCTCCTTCATAGGATTTTTCTTTTTCTACAAAAATTTAGATTCAGGCAAAACCCACATTTTGAGGTGAAGCACAATGATTTCAGAAAAGATTTTTCATTATTTCAAAATCATATGTTTTATTTCAGATGTAGGCATCCACAAAACTCTGACTCTCATCTTTACTTTTCAGCTTTGATTTGCTATAATTTGTATTTCTGTGGTGGTTCCACCAAAAATAAAAATTTGGCATTTTATATAAAATACCACAGTCAGGTGGCGTAAAATTTGATTTAGTAATGAAAATACCTGGTTGAAAGCATTGTGAACTTTGAGATAGTGATACTATCAAATTATATTAGTCCTCAAAATTTTGGATTTCTAGTAAGATTTTATATCAGGGTCAGGAATATCCTTAGTTAAGTAAATTCTCCATGTCATTATCTTGTCCAATCTCTTGTCTTGAATAGTCTCTGAGCTGTATGAGCTAACTGATTTAATTTATGGAAAAGTTTAGTCCATTAATTCCTACCACAACAATGATATTTGGCCCTACTGCATTCAGGAAGAGGAATTGTCATCTCTGACTAAAATGTGGAATAGGTAATTCCTGGAAAAGGAGCTCTTGCAGTTCCAAACAACAACTTAAATAATTTATACAGGTGAGTAATTCAAAGATCCCTGTATCTGTTTCAGTTGATGAAACAGTTACTGTAAACTCTATATTGCTGAAAATTTCATTGAATCCTTTTGAAAACTGAGCAACAGAGCTTCATTTTCCGAATCTCATTACACTCCATGTTCAAGTGTAATCTGATTATGTATGGAATAACTTGGACTAAAATTGCTTATTTTTGAAACTTTTTTCTGATCATTAAAAAGATGATGTAGACTGTGCAAACTCTTATTTTAATACTGTAGTTGTATAATTTAAAAACATCAGAAATGAATTGTGATCACACAACAACAAAAAATGCCTTTATGTTGTCGTAAATGGATTTTGCTTATCAAAAACCTTTCAGAAGGGTAAATACTTTAATCCTGAAAGGTATGCTATTTGTAATTATTTTGTAGAAAGGTGAGATTGCTTTTGTTATGGCAAGTCTTCATTACCACCAGCTCATTGAAAGAAGCATTTTTGGTTCTGCTACATTGTAAGTACTGATTTTAGTTGTTTTAACAGAGATACTCATATCTGAGATCCTCAGCACTGAAAAGAAAGACATGTTCTAAGAAATGTATTCTAATATTTGTTTTAGTAATATCACTTTTGAAAATGTTTGTAGAGCATAATACTAATTCTCCCCTTGGTACTGATGACTGGAGAAAATTAGAGTGCAGATGGGTACCTTTGTAGAGAGGAATACTATGGGAGTAATTCTGCCAGGAAGGGGTCCATAGCATACAGTTGTACTCATAAGTTTACATACCCTGGCAAAATTTATGATTTCTTGGCCATTTTTCAGAGAATATGAATGATAACACAAAAACCTTTCTTTCACTCATAGTGTTTGTCTGAAGCCATTTATTATCAATCAACTGTGTTTTTTTCAATCATAATGACCACAGAAACTACCCAAAATGACACTGATCACAAGTTTACATACCCCAGTTCTTATTACGATGTATTGCCCCCTTTAACATCAATGACAGCTTGAAGTCTTTTGTGGTATGTATGGATGAGGCTCTTTATCTTCTCAGATGGTAAAGCTGCCCATTCTTCCTGGCAGAAAGCCTCCAGGTCCTATAATTCTTGGGCTGTCTTGCATGAACTGCACATTTGAGATCTCCCCAGAGTGGCTTAATGATATTGAGGTCAGGAGACTGAGATGGCCACTCCAGAACCTTCACTTCATTCTGCTGTAGCCAATGACAGGTCGACTTGGTCTTGTGTTTAGGATCATTGCCATGTTGGAATGTCCAAGTACATCCCATGTGCAGGTTCCGGGCTGAAGAATGCAAATTGTCCTCCAGTATCTTTTGATAACATACTGCATTCATCGTGCTGTCAATTCTGACCAAATATCCTGTGCCTTTGTAGCTCACACATCCCCAAAACATCAGTGATCCACCTCCATGTTTCACAGTAGGAATGGTGTATTTTTCATCATAGGCCTTGTTGATTCCTCTTCAAATGTAGCATTTATGGTTGTGGCCAAAAAGCTCAATTTTGGTCTCATCACTCCAAATGACTTTGTGCCAGAAGGTTTGAGGCTTGTCTCTGTGCTGTTTGGCATATTGTAAGTGGGATACTTTATGGCATTTGTGTAGTAATAGCTTTCTTCTGGTGGCTCGACCATGCAGCCCATCTTTCTTCAAGTGCCTCCTTATTGTGCATCTTGCAACAGCCACACCACATGTTTTCAGAGAGTCCTGTATTTCACCTGAAGTCATTCAGGTGTTTTTCTTTGCATCCCAAACAATTTTCCTGGCAGTTGTGGCTGAAAGTTTAGTTGGTCTACCTGACCTTGGTTTGGTTTCAGCAGAACCCCTGATTTTCTACTTCTTGATTAGAGTTTGAACACTGCTGATTGGCATTCTCAATTCCTTGGTTATCTTTTTATATCCCTTTCCTGTTTTATACAGTTCAGCTACCTTTTCCTATAGATACTTTGACAATTCTTTTGCTTTCCCCAAGACACAGAATCCAGAAACGTCAGTGCAGCACTGGATGAAGGATGCAAGGGTCTGTCAGGCCAGAAACTCATTGACCTTTTATACACATTAATTACATGCAAGCAGATCAAGGTGAGGATGGTTACTTTTAATAGCCATTCACAACCTTGTGTGTCAACCTGTGTGCATGTTATCAGGCCACAATCACCAGGGTATGTAAACTTTTGATCAGGGTCATTGGGGTGGTTTTGTTGTCATGATTGAAAAAGAGTAAACACAATTGATAATAAATGGCTTCAGCCAAACACTAACCATGAGTGAAAAAAAGGTTTTCGTGTTATCATTCATATTTTCTGAAAAATGGTCAGGAAATCATAAATTCTGCCAGGGTATGTAAACTTATGAGCACAACTGTATATACATGTAAAACAAAGGCTTAAAGTATTTTTGTGGTAATATAAAAAGAACTGGTTTAAAATCCCACTTAGTTTTCTCAGATTGTGTTAATCTGGAGTAGCTATGCTACCCTTTGAACAAACAGTTAATTTTTCTTGTATTCCTTTCTGGGTATATATCTATATATGTTGTGGGATAACAAATAACATTGTTCGGCTGGTGCTAAGATAACTACTGAAGTCATTCTAAGTTGTGGGAAGCAAAATTAGATATAACTTCTTAAAAATAATAATCAATGGTGCAATAAGACACAGTTGCTGGTCAGTGGTGATCAACTAGAAGCAGTTAATATCAATGAAGCAATCTTTCAGAGTCTTACTATCACTGCTACTGTTTGTCATTGCACTGATTCTTCTGTTCAAATACTCAATAAGTCAGGCCATAGATATCAAACATCAAAAACATCTGCCAGGCTGTCCCACCGCCTTTACATGGACCATTTGAACTTTTATGGAAAAACATCATCAGAAATATATATAGCAATGGAGTTTGCGAAAACTAAAGGAATCAATAAGCCCGGAAATAATATGAAGAGTCTGGATGAAGACAATCACTACAAATACCTGGGCATTCTTTAAGATGACTTAAAGAATGAGCACATTGAAATTAAGATTAGAAGTGAATACATCATGAAAGTGAATATCTTAAAGTTCAAACTCAATAGAGTATATACCATTAAGGCAATTAGCATCTGGGCAATTCGATATGCAACATATCATTAGATATGCAGCTAGAATAGTGACTGGGTTCAAACAGAACTAAAAGCCCTGGATAGGAAGATGAGAAAAATAACGACAATGAATCATGCTGTTCATCCACACAGCAGTGTTGACAGACTCTACTTACTAAGAGAAATAGAAATGTTCCAAATATAGCAGATAGTTGAAGAAGAAAAAGGGCATTGAAAGAATATCTGAAGGAAAGTGAAGAAGATGCACAGATGCTAATACAACAGGAAGGCTTATTGAGTATTGGAGAGATGAAATAGGCTTACATGAAAGACCAAATGAAGAACAGAAGAGACATGGCAAGACAAAATATTACATGGCAAATACATTAAAAACTACCAGACAAAGCAAATAACTAGATCATGGGTGTCAAACTTGCGGTGTCCCGTTGCTGTTACGAGATGTTTTATGATGTTTTTTTCCTTTTGCAGAACTGGGGTGGATGTGGCCTGCAGATGACACATCCAGCCTGCGGGCTGCCAGTTTGACACCTCTGAACTAGATGATCTGACAATGCCTAAGAGCAGGAAAGTTGAAAAAAGAGACAGGGTCTAATTCTGGCTGCACAAGATTAATCATTGAGAAGAAATGCATACAAAGCTAAAATTGAGAAGACAGCAACAGGTAGCAAATGCTTCTGCAAAGATGCTGAAGAAACAGTGGATCATCTGGTTAGCTGCTAGAAGAAGATGACCCAGACTGACTTCTAAACAATAGGATGACAAAGTAACAATAAGGATTGGAATATCTGCAAGAAATACCATTTGTCTGTGAGAAAGATCTGCTGGAACCATAAAATAGACAAAGTAATAGAAAATGAAGAAACTAAAGTGATCTGCGACTTTAAGACTCAAACAAATACCTGCCACATAACAGTTTTAACAATTGTCAATAAGAAACACAAACGTCTATATTGTAAAGAGTTTATGTAAGCTGTTTATACAACCATATCATGGGATAAGATTGTATAAACAGACATTTACAATTTCAGTAAACATATTTGAAATCCCCCACCCAAAGAGATTCATTTTTATATATTTAAATTAATAGTTTAATTGCCAAAGACTACTCAGATGATAACCCAATATAAATTTAAATTAAAATATTTCAGAGCTGAAACTAGCTCTGAGAAATTAGACTGAAACTCTTCTCCCCATGTGCAGTTCATGATTTAACATTGTATGTAATCATGCAATCTTCTCCTTCTATTTTTTTTTTCCAGGAGACATTATGGAGCCCCTATTAAGGTTATCCCAGATGATATTGATCCTGAATATGGCCTGCATGGCTATCAGCTGCATATTGACTTACAAAGTAGAGGAAATAATTATATATGTAGTACATTTCGAAGTTTGTTTTGTAAAAAAGGTACTGCTTGAACTGCAGACTTGATAATGTTTTTAAACTATAATTTTCAGAGGAATAAGCATGCAATCTCAATAAGTGTCATTACTTCAAAGATGCAGTATTTTTAATAAATAAGTTTCCTTGTTAGATTTTTCCACTTCGGTATAGAACCAGAGTTAAATATCTACAGTGAAACAATAAAGGAACATTTGTTTGTTTATTTAATTAATTGTAGTCTTCAGTCTAAACATTTACCTGGCTTATAGAATTTTTGTTTTCCTGAGATGAAGCTTACAAACTAGAAAGACATGGCAAGTAAGAAAATGAGGAAGAAGAAAATACAAAATTTTAAACACAATTTAGCATTAATTTTGAAGAATTTTATGATTTCTATTACAGCCAGCTATGATAGTACAAGCCCAAATCTTTATTTATGAAAACATTTTTTTTGAATAAAGGTTACCATTCAGTTTGACTTCTAAAAGCCTTCAGTGTATTGCCTGCCAAAGACACTTAAAGCTTTGAGTAGCTACAGTAGAGGAGCACAAAAAAGAATATGTATTCACACTGAAGTTGATTAATGGCATTTCTTTTATATATATTTAAAAAGTAAGAGAAAATCTGATACAAACTAATATAAATAAGAATAAAAAGAAAAAATCAAAGCTAAAAATGCAAGAAAGGAAAAAACAAATAGAAAAAGTAAAATATACAAAGAAGTGGCTTCTGATCCTTGTTTACAGCAGTTTAAGTAAAATGATAAGCTCTTACTCTGAGGTTACAGCATGTTTTTATTCGTTCTATAATTTGTATAATAAATCCATAAATGATAAATTCACTTTAAAAACCCATAAGGGTTTTCCAGTCAGCAATAAATGTAGATAGCATATTTTCTCTAATCAAAGAAGTCAAGCTGACCTTTTCATCAAGTTCTATCTTCACCAACCATTCTTCCATTGTGGGTAATTCTGAATCTCCGTCTTTCTAATACAATAATTTCATTGCAGTACTCATGTACAAAAACAAAATGCTATGATTTTCCCCCCTATTGTTTGTTCATCAATCCTGAAAAACAGACTCTTGGTCTCAATTATACATTAATCTTTAAAATTCTCTGAATCAGTGTATGTATTTGAATTCAGAATTTCCTAGCTTTTACATGTCTATCAAACATGATAAAATGCCCCTTCTTGTTCATATTTCCTAGAAAAAAATGAAGTGTTCTTTTAGCCCTCTTTGTCATACATTTTTCACTTGTTCTTCTGTTTTAAATTTCAATAAGTTTATACATTTTAACAATTATATGCTGTTCATTTGTACACAATTCTATTTCAAAATTAGTCTTATAATGTTCAAAACCATAAAGTCTTCTCTACCGTAAATCTTTCTAATAACTGTAAATAACAAAACTATTAGCAATTATATTCTGCTTCAGTTCTTGATTTTATTATGTATTCCTCTCAACAAAATTTTAATATCTCATGATATGCTAGACATTTATGTTTGTCTATTATTTCTCATCTGTAAGATGCTTCCTCTGCTGTAAATCAAACAAAAGGTATTTTTGGCCACAATCTGGGTTTGATTAATGGTATTTCTTCTAAAATTTGTTCTCCAAAAACATTTGCTTACTGTTCTATAGGTGTCACCAAAGACAGGTAGTACAAGGAGCTAGCAATTGCAATTAAAATGAAATGGCGTTTTAAAAAATCAGTTTGGTAGCCAAAGTAGCTCAAGAATGTTAAGTCATATAAAAGAATATGGCAGTACTTTATAGTGCTAGTAATTAAGTCATAAAAAATTAAAATAACAAAACTGTTACTGCCTTTGATAGTATTGTAATCTCTGTTTATTCCATTTTCCAATGGACCATGACTATAACCTAGGAAATATTCCTCGTAATAGGTAGCATAAATCTTACTGAGAAAAGATATAAAAATTGACATACTCTTTCAACATACCATTATTGGCCATGACATGATATAATTACGTTTTAATTTACTTTCAGACTACATTAGAAATGGATATCTCAGGCTTACAGTAATCAGTTACAAAAAGGAAGCTCAACATCTTCCTCTTGATGGAAACATCGGATTGTCTTGGAGGACAGATGCATTTGAAGGCATTATCAAGGTAATTTGCAATTACTGAATGGTGGAAATAGTTTATTCTGCTTATAAAACAAGTTTTCATGTGGCTAGTGTACTGCATAAAACAGTATTAGTCTTTTATTGTAAATAAAATGCAGCACAAACTATATAAAAGTTATAGTTCTATAAAATTACCTTAAAAAAACAACAATCCTCAATATACAGTTATTTTGAAAGCAGTTTTTCTGATCAGAGTAGATTTGAAATGGATTATGCAAACAAATTTGATGGATTATCAAGAATGATAATGTAATGATTACTTTAAAAAATTGTTGCTTCTTACTAATCTAGAATATAAGACTCACATTTTAACTGTCTTTTATAATCAAGAATTATAATTATAAAACAAGTATCTGTTTTATTCCCTAATAATTTTGTTTTTGAAGATTTTTAAAGCTATGATATTTTTTCATTATTTTCTACACTTGCTAAAGGAGTGTTTTATGAAAAGGATTTTACATTCTTCATTGGAATGGAAATGACAGACACAAAGACTGATTTTCTTTCTTTCTGCTGTATTACAGAGTTGTTTCATTATGGATCTGACTGTTCTGGATGATTCACAAAAACCATTTTGGTGTATTAGTGTTCCAGTAGACATGAAATTATCAGTCAAAACATCTACTCTTTATCAGTTTCTGGGACCTTGTTATTGTATGAATTATAAGGATTCAACTGGAAAAGTGTACATGGAACTAATATGGATGGAAGAAACAAACGAGTACCTTATAGTTAATCTAGTCATTTATTTGAGCACCCAGAAAGTTAATAGTCGTTTTGGCACAAATTACTGATTTTTTTTTAGCAGTACGGATTTTCTTAAGAATATTTTTTTTTATTATTTTTCTCCCTAAAATATATAACATTTATAATATTATAAATGCCTGTTGTACAAAAAAATTTGGCTTTTTTGGTTGTTTGACTAAAAAGAAAAGTTTTTATTTTGGGGATAGTCTTATAGTTTGATTATTTATATTTGTAAAATAAATCGTATTCTCTCTTTGAGTTATTGTTTGAGAAAATTCCATATTGCATTAAAAACATTATACACATGTTAGGGAAATTTTCTAGATTTTGAAGCCATATGATGGGAATTAATACGACTATGTTTATACAAACCAAGTATTCCTGTAAGTATGCCTGTATATACTGATTTTCTCATTTATAGTTTAAAATTAATTGCTGAATAAAATAGCCAATACCAATTATTATATTTGTCCTTATAACACACAATTTATGAAATGGTTCCCTATTAAAATTTTATTTGGAAAATAATACCTATAGAAGATTATGCAGCAAAATATAATAAACTGAGTGTTGTATTATGTATAGAGGGAGTATGTTTATATATAAATCTTTCTTCATGACATTTATTTGTTAGATTTATAGCCTTTTGTACTGGAGTTCAGCTCTGTATATTTTGTAATAATAGGGGTAGTGGAAGCAGATGATGAAACCATAGGGAATCTCATCCTATGTTATATTCCACATAAAGAAGGGAGATAGCTCTATAACAGAGCTATAACAGAGTCTGGAAAAGGACAAGTTTTTAGGATGCTCAGAGTCCTAGACTGTGAATACTTTTCCCATCAGGGAGCCAGGGTTAGGAATATCGTTAATCTTGGGGTAGACTAATATTAATAGAATATAGAAATTTTGCTGAACTGAGTGAACATGTTTATAAACCATTTTAGTTTATAGGTAGCCCTTGACTTACAAACATTCAGTTAGTTAACAGTTACAACAGCATTGAAAAATGGATTTATGACCACTGCTGACACTTACAATTGTCATAGCATCCCTACAGTGATGTGATCAAAATTCAGGTGTTTGTATTAGCTAGCATGTATTAGCATGATTTCAGTGTCTCAATGTCATATGATCCCTATTTGTGACCTGCCCAGCTGCCTTCCGATAAAGCAAAGTGGGCAAATGCACTTAACAACTGATTCACTTAACAAAGACAGTGATTCACTTAACACCATGGCAAAAAAAAAAAGGTTTTAAAATCAGGTGGGACTCATTTAACAACAACTTAGCAATGAAAAATCTGGTCCCGATTGTGATCATAAAGTCAGGGACTACATGTATTATATTAAAGTCAAATTTGTTCCTTATTTCTACATTTACCACGTTTCTAAGTTATCTTGTATCTTCCCCACTCCCCATTCCATTATGTTAACTTACAGACTTAAAAAAAATCTAAACTGAAAAGATACCTGGAACACCGAAAATATACAGCACACACCATTTCCTTTTCCTGTTTGTCTTTATCATGACAGCCTTATGAAGTAGGTTGTGCTGAGAGAGAAAGTAGTTCAAAATCATTGGGACGTTTTTGTGGCTGAAGCTAAACAAGGTCCTGGGTCTTCGTATGGTTAGTTCAACCCTTTAAACTTTGACTTATGAAAATAGAAATGTTCAAAACTACTGCTTCCAGGGACTCCAACAGAGCAGTTATTTTCACTGAAATTTCCTGTCAAGAGAGAAAGGAAGATATTGCTTAGGACAGAGAAGTATAGCTTAGGCCTTAATTGTTAATTAAGAAACAGACTTTAAAAAGATGAACCATATTGCATATTGGTGAAGAATCAGTAGAAGTGGTTGAATTCTAATCTTATAACATGAGGGATGCTCTCTGAGCTTGGTTGTTTCCTTGGAGAGGTTTCATTAACCAAACTAGGTAATATCATTAGTGGGGTTTGCTCTCAATTTATATTCTATTTTACAACAAATGTTGAAAAACTAGGCTGACTTAGTTCATCTGTAGTGCAAGACAAATTGCAAATTACAAAACGGCTTTTAAACATTAGATAGTGAAGTTCTGCAGAGCAGGAGAATAAACTTTGTGGAGACCTTCTCACTGATTGATCTGGAGCACTGTAAAATTTTTACATTCAACCTTATCAGAGAAACCCAATCTTAATTTTTCACAATTCCAACACAGATTTAATTTTCTCAGTTATACAAGTAATTCCTATGAGAAAACCTCACTATAAAGTTCCCCATCTTGATTTTTGCTGCTTAGACAAAATAGAAGCAAAACTTATGATCCAAATTGTAGCTTTTGAATCTGGACACTATACTTCAGTATCATGTCACCATTATTATTTTATATGTGAACATTTATGTTTCTTCATGGGTAGGCAGCTTTCTCGTGCATTCCAGCAACTCAGATTTCTGGGAAATTGGCCAAATGCATATTATACTGTAGTTGCAAATATAGAGAAGATTATATTTGTTTTCTTTTCTGTGTGAAGAAAATGGAGGATTTTTTGTATTCCATGAACTATTGAAATTCTGTGGAAGGACATTGATTGTTTTTGCACTTACCTGTTGAAGCACGCTGTTCTTTTCCTATTGTTAATATGCCAAGGCTGGCAGGCATAAATAAAATCACATCACCAGCTTGTCCTGCTTTGGTGCTTTGTGACACACATTACCTCATAGCACTTCAAATATTAAGATGGATCACACTTGGTTTTCCCAGGCCCCTCAGTAGATTGGTGGATTTGTGGGCTTTTGGTGAACTTTTAATAACAAACATGGCTTCCCAGTATCAATTAAATCAATTAAATAAGACGGGCACCCATACAAATCAAATAATACCATTAAAAACTACTGTTTTCATGTTCATCTAATTTGTAATACATTTATTTGGAGGTTTTATTGAACATTGATCAAAACATTCCAACAATGTTAGACTCCCAACTTAAATTCTTCAAAGTGTTTCACATAGCAAAGAAAACAAAACTAACAATGTCTCAGTTCCCATATGGTATTGCATTACTTAGATCTGTAAATATACTTTTTAATTGTTCAATAATCAATGCTAGCTGTGGTGTGCTATAAGAATATACTTCTATGACCCAAGATAATGAAGAAGCTGCATCTGACAATATCATAGGTCAATATCAGCTGACCTACAATTCAACTAAACAAATATTTGCAATTAAGTGAATATTATCAGTACAAGTAGCCCCCTCTTAATGACTACCCTATTTACTGAACATTCAAAGTTATAATGACTGAAAAGGGTAATTTTATGACCCTTCCTCATATTAAAACCATTGCTGGGTCACTGTAGTCACATGATTGAGAGGTGTTTTGGAACTGGTGGGCATGTGTGATCATCAGTGTCCCTGGTCATGTGATTGCCATTTATGGGTTTTACAGCTGGCTCCTGACAAGTGGCATCAAAGGAGAAGCTGCCAGTAAACTCTCAAGTTGTAGTCATTGATATCTTGCTTAGACATGGTGCATACTGATCCACCAAGGCTGCCAGACATCTGAGGACAGAAGAACAACCATAGCATAAGAGAAGCGAGCACTCAGCAAAGCCAGAGCTGCAAATACTGCAACAACAGTGCCCACACATGTCTGCCCAACATATGGCAGAACATTTCATGCCCCTATCAGCCTACCAGCCACCTGTGGACACATCGTGGACAGCCCACAACCTGCTAGATGTCAAGGTCCTCTTCAAACACAATGGACGAACATCATCAGCAACTGCATCTCTTAGTGATGGAGTTACTGGTCCCAATTGTTGCTGTTAAATGAGGACTACCTGTATAGCTCATAACATTCAGTGGCAGATATGCAAAAATTCAAAGAATCAATTTTTTTCCACATAAGTCTAAGCACGAGTATGAAATTAAGTGTTTTCTAATTATGTCTACTTTGCAGTTGTTGGAAAACCTTCAGCTAAGCCAGGTTTGTATTAACAGTGTCTCTGATCAATGTTTGTGTAATTATATTGTGTTCTATGCAACTTTTGTGCTACTTAATGTATGGTAAGACAGTTGGAAATCTAAGCTCATGATTATAATTATCATGCATCCTTCCTGTTTTTTTTTAATTTAACATATAGCAACTCTGTGTTGATATTATTAAGCAGCTAGTACAATCTATTTAAAAGTGGGAAATTCACTTTGAGATATTATTATGACTAATCAAAAGTTCATTTCAACTACAATCCCCTACAGAGCATCAATATAATTCATGCTTCACTATTTGCCAAATAAATGAATCATTCATCTTTTGGAAACTAGTTAACGGATTATGGGTACCTGATGTTCAAAGGAATGACTCTGACTTTACAGAGTGCCTAATTATATGTGTGCTTCTTTCTTACAGCCATATATATAATATAAATTTCCATTTCAGAAGCTGATGATTACTTAATTGGCCTTCACTATTGGAAGTTTCTGCTTTAGCAGAATTTTGTCTTTATTGAACCACATCTAATGTTAAGAGAGTGCATTTAAATTTATGCAATAGGATTCTCTATTTTCTATCATCATCATCATTTCCTTCTAATGACCCTATAATCCTTTGCAGGGTGGAGTCTGGGCTACTGAATGGAGCTGAGTTTTTACTGGCTGGATGCCCTTCCTGTCGCCAATGCAGAGTTATATTCCGCAGATATGTCCTCATCGTGCCTAGAGAAAGAAATATCTGTCTCTACCTAGGATCAAACTCACAGCCTCCTGATTGTGAAGTGAGAGCTCCACCTTTAGGCCACTGCACCATTCCTCTCTATTTTCTATTTCTTTCCCAAAAGATATGCCCCAACCCTCAATGTATATTTGTTCCATGGTAAAATGGTATTTTCCAATGGCATTGTTTCTTTGGATACAACTGATTTTCATTATGTCTACCTTTCATTATGTCTTTGAGAGCAAAGTAGCTGGCCTAGGGATGGATTGGACTATATCCACTGAAGTGGTGGTCTATGAACAGTCTGGACTAGGTCCACGAAAATGCTGGTCTAGGAATCAGGACAGGTGCAGAAGGTTCTAGTTTAACCTTAGCTACAAAAATTCATTGGGTAATTTTTGAGCCAGTTACTCACTCTCAACCCAACCTACCAAACAAGGATGACAGAGGGGGAACACTTTGTATGCTGCCTTGAGCTCAGTGAAATGTGGCATATGCATCCATGAAACAAGCCCAAAATTTATATCACTAAGCAAGACAGTTAAGTGAGATTTGCCCTGTTTTATGACCTTGCTTGCCACAGTCGTTAAGTTAGTAAGATGATTAAGTGAATTTGGCTTCCCTATTGACTTTGCTGGTCATACCATTGCAAAGGGTGACCATATGACCATAGGACAGTGGTGGATTGCTCCTGGTTCGCCCCAGTTTGGGTGAACCAGTAGTGGTGGCGGCAGGAGGCTTTACCCACCTGGATGTAATCAAAAGTGATATGCCGGGGGAGGGAGGGGGGGTGGAAGGGAGGGGGGATAGGTGGGGGGAAATGGGGATAAAAATTGTATTGTAAAATTTTTTCAATTAAAAAAAAGTGATATGCGCAGAAGCGCCGCGCACTTGCAAAGTGAGCACACCCGCATGCTAATAGCGAACTGGTAGCACCGGGTTTTGAAACCCACTACTGCCCCAGGACACTGCAACAATCATAAATACATGCCAGTTGCCAGGCATCTGAATTTTGATCACATAACCATGGGAATGTTTCAACAGTCATTGTGAAAAAGGGGGGAAAGTCACTTTTTTCAGTGCTGTTGTAACTTCAGTCACTAAACAAATGTAATTAAGGACTAGCTGTAATTTAAGAAACAAGCATCTAAAATATTTTTGAAGTTCTACATCACCAAAGGAAAACAATTTAAAACATAGGCACACTAGTCGGTATCATAACATATAAGCACTTAGAATCTATAATCTTACACTGAAAACAGGAAGCTCTCAGAATTTTGAGAAAAGGCAACAAATGAGCCAACTTTAGGTCCTCTAGGACAGGGGTATCAAACTGGTGTCATGTGACGTATCGTGACTTTTCCTCCCTTCGCTAAACTGGATGTGGCCAGCGCATGATCTGTGGGCCGCAAGTTTGACTGCTCTCCTCTAGGAGGAAATTCTGTAACTTTGGACTGCAAATGAAAAGAGCTTGTCACTGATTCTTGCCACGATAAATGACGTTAACGGGGTATTTGAAGATATGCCTTCCTAGGCAAATCTTAAAAGTATAGACAAATTTATTGGTAATCTGCTTCCAATGCATTTTGGCTTTAAAGGTTTATTGTGTATTAGCACTTTGTAGCAATGCAGCTGCAATGACACTGTTAGCTACCTGGACTTCCATACATAAAAGCATTCTAGCAGCACCTCAAACACAAACTTTAACTTTTATACATATTGAAAAATCTTTTTTAACAACTAACAGCTTTCCAGAAATTCTTAATTAAGGGATTGCCTTCTTATTTATTTATTTTTTTTATAACGTACATATCACCAATATGTAGTTTGGTCTAATTGCCTTTGAGGGTTTTCCCCCCCTATGCTTTCTTTTGAATATCACTTGTAATAATTAAAATAACACATTTATTTCTTATTACCCAGACTCAGTTCTTTTCCTGTTTTTACCTAATTATTCTGGATTTATGATAATGATATTGCCCCTCCTTCCCCAGGTTAAGAGGATGGATCAGTATCTCCCATTAGACTGAGTTCGGTGTTACATAAAACATATGACTCTTTTGGATTCGGCAGTTTGTGTTAAATGCAAGATAATGAATTGTTGTATCAAGATCACAGCTTGTCAAAGAACGAGATGCGATGAGTAACTTTGTCAAATCATAGTCAGATTTTATAACTTTACAATTGTCCCTGAAGAATTGCACAGGTAAGGTTGATGAACAGAAAATGGCTAGCTTTTCACTTTAATGGAAAGGGAGAATTTCTCAGGTGACAAGAAGGAAGAAAGATCACTTGGCATTGACCTCTTTTTTAAGATTCTCAGCAAGCCCTCTGTGTGCATTTTAGCGGAACCTGGGAAAAATTGTACTAAGCTTGTTATTAAATCTGCTGCACTTTCTGCCATCTATGGCAAGCTCAGCTGTCCTAATGATACCTTACAGTACGAAGCATGTGGAAGAGCAAGCTGGTTAGAAACATTGCAGGAACTTAATGCTGTCTTTGTCCCTGCCGATTTGAGCGTTGTCCCCAGCATCAACATGATAGAAGTGTCAAGAAATCTACAACCTTGAAACAGGTGGGGGAGGAGATGTGTGTTTTGGAAGCGAAGTGTAGCAGTCACCAGCAAACAGGTTAAAGCAGCAGAATAAAAGGTGTTTTTCCTTCACAAGGAGTGAATGGTTGAGAGGAAAAGACACATAGCAAAAATAGAGGCACAGAAAGGAAAAGAGCAAATATAAAGGCAGTGTGGAAAGTACATACTGCCCAGCAGCAAAAGAAAAAAAGCATAGATTTGCAGGCATGGAACTACAGGCAGAACAGTGTTTTTATAAAGAAAACATTCTTAAATAATACTATAATGTGTAATAAAAACAAAATAAAGGTTTCCCTGTAAGTCGTATCCAACTCTAGGGCAGGATGCTCATCTCTGTTTCTTGGCCTAGGGAGCTGGCATTGTCTGAAGACAATTTCTGTGGTCATGTGGTCGGCATGACAATTTATTTATTCATTTATTAATTCAATTTGTATGCCGCCCCTCTTCAAAGACTCAGGGCAATGTGCCAAAGGCGCATGGAATGCTGTTACCTTCCTACCAAAGTGGCATCTACACATCTACTTGCATTTGTATGCTTTTAAACTGCTAGGCGGGCAGGACCTGGGGCGAATAATGGGAATTACCCTGTTGTACAGAGCTTGGGTCTCAAACCTGGGCTGTCAGTTCCAGCTGACAAACTCAGAGTCTTTAGCACTGAGTCCTCATGGCCCCTTCTAGTGTGTAGTACTGTAATAGTAATTGGATAACACCTGAGTATAGTAATTGCAATTGTTACAGTAATAAGATGTAGATATAGTATAGAATAGAGGCAATAGAAAACACATATGGATTTGTTAGTTTCCATATTTCACTTTCCCCCCCCCTCAAAATATCTCCTCAGTCTTCATAAGATATATATGTTGTGACTTTTGAGTCTCTTTTGTGTCTTAATCAATTAAGTTGGGTACTGTTAAAAAAGTGTTTAAAAATGACACAGTACTTTCATAACTTGAGTTATGATAACGATAATAGGCTTATAATTATAAACACACCTATTTGTTGAAGTGCAATCCTTTTTACTATTATGTAAATTAGATTGAATTTCTGAGCTATCTGACAAGGACGAATTCACAGGACTATGTTGAATGAAGAGAAACAACCATCTGCTATCTTGTTACATAATCTCTCAGGTTTACAAAAGCTACTGGTAGAAGATGGAGTGATTCTGGGGGGAAAAAGCAGAGCAAAAGTACTGCAGAATTCTCACTGGTCATAGGAAGTTGCCAAATAAGTATTAACTGGAGCCCTTGATTAACTCTTCGGGGAATTTAACAGTGGCTACATTTTAAAAGAGGCACACTGTTATTAACAGAGATTTCCAAAAGGTCATTTCCAAAAATGATGGATGATATTTCAATCCAAAGGTGCAAAGAAAACTCACCTCCTGGATCCCATCAGATGGAACTCCTTAGCGGACAAGATTTGTAACATGCCCCTCCTGTTGAACTTGATGAAATGGGTAGATATAACTGGAGAAAGGCAGCCCCTGAAATAAACCAACCCCCATGCCATTTCAGATAAAACAAATCTGAGCAGATATACTGGAGCTGGGCTTCCAACAATAGCTTAAGGGTACTATATATCAGCTGGAAAGCTGACAGCCTGGGTTCAAGACCTGAGTGCCATCTGACGACGTGAGTGCCCAACCTTGCCTCAGCTCCTGCTCACTAGCACCTTGAAAGCATGTAAATGTGAGTAGATAAATAGGTACTGACTCAGTGAGGAGGGAACAGCATTCCACGTACCTCAGCATATAGCCATGCTGGTCACATGACTACAGAAATATTTTCAGACAGCCCTGGATGCCTTGGCTAAGAAATGGAGACGAGCACTGCGCCCTACAATTAGACATGACTGGACATGGGAAACCTTTATCTTTACTATATGTTAATGCTGGGTTAGTGCAATTCTACTTCTTCACAGAGAACTGGATTGACCAACTATTTATATGCTTAGATTTTAAATGTATATAAACAGATTAAACAGTATATTTCAAGAGCTTAAGGCACTTTTTCAGACATAATCTTGTAGCTGTCCTCTCAGTACTGGCAGCCTTTTTAGGTTTTGAGTACATCATTACAGTCTCATAGAGTGGTTTGGCCATAAAACAGTTGATGTTTGAAAAATAAAAAAAATGCCTCAAATTTTATAGGTTTTCCTGAAATCTCTTGGTGATTTCACAAGATTTTGGCCACGGGAAATTGTGGGTGCTATATTTTTAGGTTCAATCATGCGTTGCCAACCCTAGCTCTGGAGTAACAGTTCTCTGAATGTAAAGTAATACGTGCATTAAATGAATGATAGTTTTTGGATATGATTTTCATTATGCTTTATGTACTTGCACACACTGCCGGCTCAGAAGGTAGAATTATGATTGTCAAAATAGCATAATAAATAAGTATTCTTGTCAAAAATCTAGCATATTCCCTTCCATTCTGCTCTATGCAATACTTCGAGAAGTGGGAAGCACATAAATAAGTTTTCAGGAGTGCAACCAACAACAACAAAAACAACAAATGAATTAAATGATTTCTCCATCACTGAAAGACAGATTTTAGGGTGACAGTGCAGTAACTCACATGATAATGAATAAGGGAAGCTTGTAGAACATGTTTACCAATCAATTAACTATAAGTCAATGAATAATGTACAGGTACAATGAAACACGTTCATTGGAATATACCAAATCCCTTATATGTGATACGGTTTATAAAAGTATACATATGTAGAAGTGGAAAGAGAGTGAATTATATAGATTGTATAGAGTAAATTAAGAGAGGGGATGCCCATTCATTTTATGCGGAATTATTCAAGAGAGATTTGTCAGAGAAGGAAATATTGTACTTCTTGTATGTTGGCCATTCTCTTTTCTCATTATTTCTGAGCACTCAAAACTGTTTTTCCATGAAGACTTTGATTAGCTAAATCAAAGGTACTTAACTGAGGCAATATGTTAAATTCATTTTTGAGAGGAGCATTAATTGATTGACATTTGACCCAATGGCTTTCTGAGGATAAGTGTCTTTATTTAATAAGGTGTATTGATTTTCTGGCTTCCTCTTGTGATCATGAACTCTAAAGCAAATTGCACAAATGCATACTGAAGCAAGTAAGCAATTCTATTAAAGTATTTGGAAGAATATATCATCATTTAGTGATAGTAGCCCTATTAGAGAGAGGGAGCTAGAGATTTAAACAATAACTCTGCGCTTGCACAGTGCAATTCACAGTCGTCGCCTACCACATGCTGTCTCCTGATAAAAAATTCACAGGTTTGTTCAGATGACACACTTATAGGGTTATGAACAGGGTGAGTTTGAATGAATAAACTGCAGTTGACTGTGGCGATAGAAAAGCCTAATTTTAACCCAAGAAGCATCCTCCAGTCAACTCAAAGCACCTATTCCTGCTGCCAGCAAGTGATATGAGTGATGTGACATGACATTAGAAGAGCCTTGGGGGCGCAGTGATTAGAATGCAGTATTGCAGGCTAATTCTGCCTACTGTCAGCAGTTCAATCCTGACCGGCTCAAGATTAATTCAGCCTTCCATCCTTCCAAGGTTGGTAAAATGAGGACCCAGATTGTTGGGCGCAATGTGGTGACTCTGTAAACTGCTTAGAGAGGGCTGTGAAGCACTGTGAAGCGGTATATAAGTCTAAATGCTATTGCTATTGCTTACCACAACTCTTAGAGGTGGTCTAAGGGACAAAAATATTTCCCTAGGAACTTCCTCTCTGTAATCATTTTACTTTTTTAATACAAAAGTATGGTTATATAACCACTCTCTGCCCCTAGTTCTGCCTGGTACCAGTTTTACATCTGCAGATTTGGGGCGATGGGGCTGGTGGTGAGGTGGGAGAGAAAGATCAAGATAAATAATATAACTGCCTAATTCTAGTCACTTTTTTTTTTTTTTTGCAGTGTTTGGACTTCCTATAAGAACAACCTCTTCCAGTGCATCCTTGATAATTTGCTCTCAAATGAATACTTACAACAGAAAAGCAGTACAGGCAGCCCTCAACTTAAGACCACAGTTGTTAAGTGAATTTTACTTCATTTTACGATGCTATAGCTGTTAAGTGAATCACCGCAGTTGTTAAGTTAGTAACACGGTTTTTAACTGAATCTGGCTTTCCCATTGACTTTGTCAGAAACTGGCAAAAGGTGATCACATGATCCCAGGACATTCATAAATATAAGTCAATCGCCAAGCATCTGAATTTTGACCATGTGATCACTGGGGAGCTGCCTCGGTCATAAGTGTGAAAAATGGTTATAAGTAACTTTTTTTCAGTGCCGTTGTAACTTTGAACTGTCACTAAATGAACTGTTGTAAGTCAAGGACAACTTGTACATTGGAATAGTGATAGGGTACAAATGCAGCCCAAAATGTTTGAAGATGATTTTTTTTTTGAAAAAATTACAGTTTGTAGTTCACTATGAAGATAAGGTATACCTCATATTTTTGATTCAGTCATGAATCTTCTAAATGGGTTCCAGAGGAGGTATTCAGCCAGTTTGGACTGGTTCGGGTGAATTGGTAGTGGCAAACTGCAGGTGGGCCTGCCCTCACCCACCCACCCGGACTCAGGCCTGTCCTATATTGCTGTGTTTTTGACGCCACACGTATGTGTGGATGGCACGAGTGAATTGTCTGTTGTTTGACATCGCACACATCTGTGGATGGTGCATGCGAGCGAATTGCCATATTTTATGATGTCACATGCATGTGCAGACGGGGTGTGCGTGCAAAGCGAGCATGCACACATGCTCACATTTCTGGGTGGGTAGTGGCAAATTGGTAGTGGCAAACTGCAGGTGGGTAGGTGAGGGCGGGCCCACCTGCAGTTTGCCACTACCAATTCACCCGAACCAGTCCAAACTGGCTGAATACCTCTTCTGGAACCCATTTAGAAGATTCATGACTGAATCAAAAATATGAGGTATATTGGGCTGGGCAAACTGGTTGGTACAGTATGTGAATCACACCTCTGATAGGTTCATAATAATAGAAAACTCATATATTTGACCAAAACTGAGATGGGAAGGAGAGAATCAAAAAAGGAACTCTAGCAACATGATCAAGTTAGCCATCTTATTGTCAAAGCTGGTAATAGGAAGAGTTTCTCTTGCTGAAACAATCTTTGTTTTCGCTTTACAATGAATATAATGACATCTTTAACAGAGGAGAGTTTGTTTTCCATTGCCTGAATTTTTCATATCTAAGAGGAAATTAAATACGTGCTCTAAACACTAAAGCAAATATATATTTTCAGTTGATTATAATTACCCAAGATGGATGAATTTGTATGTATAAATGGTGGCTTCAAAGCTGAAGATGAAAATTCAATCTGATTTGTCACTCGCTGGTGCATACTAATTTCCACGAAAAAAACAGCAACCCACTCAATACTTCTGAGGCTAAAATGAATTTGTTTGCCTTCCTACTGATGATGCCCATTTATTCATCATTATTCACATTACTTTCCATTCTATTATAGTATTGGACCTTTGGAAAGTCACCAGCGTGAATGATTCAACTGTGAGAATAAATAACTTTTAAACAGCATTTCTTTGTCTTCAGTGCTCTGGGGCTCTTTTTGTACTTTAATTCAGCAACAGGAGATGGAAGTTGGAAGGAGAAGCCTTAGTTGTCAAAAGGAAGAATTTTTCCCTTGTTCCCATCCAGTGCAGTTTGCTATTTGAAGCAAATGACAAGTGGATACTGATATAATACAAACTCCCTAGACTTCCAAAGGATCTTAACTTCATTGTTGATCATAGAATAACAATAGCATACCTACTTCTGTTCCTGTGATCTAACTTTTGCTTTACCTGTTTAGGTACTCCAAATGTAACCCCTGCGGTGCCCAAAATGGCTACCTGAAACAGCTGCTGCTTTCTCTTACCCCTTCCGTGCTTTGTCTGCTTTAATTACTGGAGCTCCCTCCAAGGATCAGCTGTGTTTTTCAAGCTGTTTTTCAGCCCCAACGGAAGGGAAGATCTTCTGTGCTTTGCCTGCTTTTCTAATTGCTGCTCCCTCCGATCATCAGCTGTGCTTTAGAAGCAGTTTTTTTAGCCCCAACCAGCCCCAACCTCAAAACCAGCAAGCAAACTAATGTGCTGAAGCTGACCAGGCTAAGGACTAGCCAGATGAATACCTGGTAGGCAGTTTTTTCCCCCCTATTTTTCTCCCCAAAAACTAAGGTGCGTCTTTTACTCTGGTGTATCTTATACTCTGAAAAATATGGTACCTTCTTGATCTCAGTGAATTTGCACATTCTTTGATTATTAAAGAGACTTCATTTTTTGCAGAAGAATGCAAAAAAATGCATTTTTTTTCATATTGTGTATTCTCCCTTTGGGAATGTATTGGTAAACTTGCCAAATAACGGGTCCTCTGAAGAAAAGAGAAAGGAACAGCTACTTTGTACATATGTTAAGGGTTGCCTTCTTTTCTTAAAATCTGTGCTGTAGTCCTTCTCAAGAGAAGTGCGCGTACCACATTAGGCCAACAAGTACTCTGACTTTGTTTGATTTAGCATAATGTTTGAATCCAGCTGTGAAATAAAGCTTAGGCTAAGTATGACTTAGTGTGGTGTATGAAACAGGGCGTATTATAAGTTCTGAGAAAATATACATTGCAATGAGCATGCTTAGCTTGACATTCACTGAACTTGAAAAAATGCCTTTTTATCTTTCTGCACAGAGAAAAATGATCCATAGCAGATAGTATATGAGTTTCTCAAAAAATGAGGATAGGTTAAGGCAGGGGTGTCAAACTCAATTTCATTGAGGGCCACATTAGGGCTGTGGTTGACCTTGGGGGGCTGGGCAGGAGTGGCCAACAGGGTAGGCATGGCTAGCTTGACACCACTTCCCAAACTGCTGGTGTGCTTCTTCTTCGCACTGGGTAAACTGGGCCGAAGTGATGCTGGCCCGATGTTTCCTCTTTGCATTGGGTAGACTGGGCTGAAGTGATGCAGGCTGGCATCTTAAATTTTCCGGGACAGCCCTGCAGTCAAGATCTGACCACATTGTGGGCCAAATCCAGCCTGCAAGCCTTGAGTTTGACACCCCTGGATTAAGGAATGAAGTATATTTCATCTATAGTTTGACACCCTTAGCTGATCTATGTAGCCTCTCTCTTTGGGGGAGTGCTAATCTCTCCAACTCCAGTGACTTTGAATATTTGGGAATGTAATCCTATTATGTTGCTCAGGAACAGGGATGCTTTAATCTCCTGTCCCAGAACCAACATATCACTTAGTGGAGCACTGCAACTTGGTTACAACTCAGATAAGCAGCATTGACAGCAGCTGGCAGCCATTCTGTTGCTATAGTTGTTAACTGTCTGAAGTAAACACTTTGCCTCTCTCCTTTATACTGCAATTTGTATTTTGTCATTATATTAGCTTTTCCTAAATGTGGAACATTCTGAAGTTGAGACTACAGCATCTGCTAAGTGATCCAGCCATATGTCAACCTCTGATGCCTCTCAGCTTGAAAAGATTGTTCGTGAAGTAGTAAAGCTGGGCTCCATTGACTGATGGACCATTATCCCCATCTGGGTTTGTGGCATCAAGGAAAGAACAACTTTGCAATTGGCTGAGGTTATTTTTTTTATATAGGATATTAGGTTATGTGGCCTTTGTTTGCTTTCACAAAATGTGTTTCACTAGCTACATATACTGCATATATACTTATAAAGACAATGAGAACTTTGGGCTACAAAATTCACCCTGAAAATTGGCTTATCTGGTGGACCAAGTGTAGGTTTTTGTTTTTTAATTGAGAGGTTTAAATGATGATGTAAACATTTGCAGCTTCATGCCTTTTGCTGTAAACTTTGTTGGTAGATATGTAATCAATTTCAGTTCTGGAAATTGCTAATGATCAGAATATGATGTAGTTCTTAAGCTAAAAGTTATTAGCAGAGTGGAGGAGACAACCCATTCTGTTGCTTCCAGGAAATTTGAGATAAATTAACATTGATCTATTTTTCCATTTTTAACAATATATTAAATATATTGTTAAAATATATTTAATAACAATATATATTTAACAAAATATATTGTTAAAATATATTTAAAAACAATATATTAAACAGTATTTTGGTTGTAATTTTGAGAGTTGGTTTACCTGTGGCTGGCACTTTTTTTCCTGTCATGTTGGGTGGGATTTCATGGGCATCTTATCTGCAGATGGATTTATATATGAGTATATACCTTTAAAAATTCCACTAACATCATGTTTCAAATATAGATGAGAATGAAGCATATTATGGACAAGGTGGAAATGAAAAACGAGAAGCTCTTTGTTTTCTCCACTCTTTCTGACATCCTGTCTTTACTTTCTTACATATTTTCTTCCTTTTTCTAATACCTTTTCTGCTGAGCCACAGGTTGCCAGGAAAGGGATGGATAACTCCTGTCGAAATGTTGAACAAATTGCTGTAAAAATTTGGGCAAGAGTTAAAGTGCCTTAAAGTGTGATCAAATCAGGAGCATATTTAGATGGATGAAAAGATAAACTAATGGGAGATAGGTGCAAGGGTTGATGTGCTGAAGGAAAGTGCTGAAGCCTGCTTAGTTTTCATCAGGCTTTGAGGCATCTTCCTTGAAACTAATCAACTGCATTGTGCAACAAAATGACAGCTTTGAAATCCTTTTTCAAAGGAGAAATTTCTTCCCTGAATGACATTTCAAAAGGAGTTTCTTTTCCATTAAATTGAAAATGCAGGGGAAGGTGTCGGCGCCACAGAGTTTTAGCCTATGTGTTCAGTAGAATATACTCTTAATAGGAGCTATATTGTCTACCCTAAAGAAGTGTCTTAATAGTCTGCATTTCAGCGGGGTATCTGGGTCATTTGTGTCAGCATGTTTGCCTTTGGGCTGGAAGTTTGAATGGGTACCTCTTGTGCCCCGTGTGTTTCCCCCCCCCCATGTTCCCTTTTCTTTAAATAATGAAATGCTAGAAAGAGACCTTGGGAAGCATTAACTAGGAATGTTCTATGGACATTTGTAAGAAAAGGGATGCAGTGGTTCAGTGGCTAAGATGCTAAGCTTGTCAATCGAAAGGTCGACAGTTCAGCGGTTCAAATCCCTAGTTCTGCGTAACGGGTTGTCCCGTTATTTGTCCCAGCTTCTGCCAACCTAGCAGTTTGAAAGCACGTAAAAAATGCAAGTAGAAAAATAGGGACCATCTCTGGTGGGAAGATAACAGCGTTCCGTGCGCCTTTGGCATTTAGTCATGCCAGCCACATGACCATGGAGACATCTTTGGACAGCGATGGCTCGGCTTTGAAATGGAGATGAGCACTGCCCCCTAATGTCAGGAACGACTAGCACATATGTGTGAGGGGAACCTTTACCTTTACATTTACCTTTATGGACATTTGTAAATAATAAGTTCCCCTAAGGTAAATATTATTGCAGTTTTGGTGGACTATACAAATGTGCTCAGAAAAAGAGAGGAGGAAGCCTTCTGATAATTTTGAATTGATTATGATATGTAACCACATTTAAATCGAGTGCAGTCATTTTTGACATCAAAGAAGGTTTTTCTAAAGGGAACTTTTATGATCTGCAATTCCAGTATTATTGACCAGGACAGCAATTTGTCACTGTTTTCCTGAAAATTATGTGGTAGCAGACATACCTTGTATATGAACTAGTTATTTTCGCCGTATCGTGGCTTTCTCTGTGGTAAAATTACTGATTAGATGTCATTTTCAGAGGACATGAGTGTAGCTAAATTGCAAGCAAAAGGACGAATGAAGAAAACACTTTGAAGTGGGTTATTTTTAGGTGTAAATATTGGAGAAGGCCAAATAGCCCATTGTGCAAATGACTGTAGTTGCACCACTTGCTTTGTGGCATTGAACATACAAATGTGGGAGGGAAAATTTTATTATAGATGCATATCCTGGTCCATCACTCTGCCCCTGTGTGTGAGAGAAATGTTTTTAGGGGAGCTAAATAGCTTTCTTTTGAGAAAATAGCTTTCTTTGGAGAATCCCTGCTATTAAGTGGGTGAATATAAACCAGCATCAGCATCTCACATTGAAGCTAGTAATCTTGCTATTATGGGTAATGACAGGTGGGTTAGACCTGTCATGTTCACCAGAATGTCCATGTTAGTTTGTTCACTATCTTTTTACTTGGCAATAAGCTTTGCTGCCTGCTACTCTCTGATGGCTACCAGCCTCTAATTTTTCACACAAAAAATGGCAGCCCTCAGAAAAAGTTAGTGTTGTTTTTTCTCTCCGCTTTGGGAGCATCATTGGGAGATTATGTGCTCTCTGTTTCTTTCCACTCACCATCAGGTGACAGCAGAGCCAAATCTGTATCAGCCTTCTTAAGCAGGAACTCAGTGTCTTCTCCATCAGCACTGTTTTGAATTCAATAGCCTCCTCTAGATGGCATTTGAACACTCTTATTTCAGCTTCAGTCTCAGAATGATGGTTATTTGCAGAGAAGAAACAAGGAGTACAGAATGTCAGTTTAGTAGCCAGGTTTGGTGAAAGGTACTCGTGTGATACTGAGGATTTTTTTTTTTTAAATTTCAGAGACAAAGTTAATGTACTGGGGATACATATGACAGGATCTCCATGACTTTTCTCTGTGTAGTAGAAGTTTAATTATCAATCCTCCTTCATGCTATACCTCCAGTTAAAATATTCCTCTGAATATTTTATCCTCTTGCTCTTACAACCTATTGAAAGCATAAAGAGGAAAAAAGCATTGTTTTTCAAGCGCTTCCTTTTTGAGTACTATAATTTGAAAGAAGTGACAGCAGCACCTTTTCTGTTCCCCTAGTCACGCTGAGGATGTAAGTGAACAGAAGTTCTCCATGCTTATAGTGCACTTGTCAGTGGAACAAAGGCTTAGCATATGAGGGAACTATTCCACATATACTAGAAACCTTCATTCTCACAAAGAAATGGGACATAAGATATGTTGAGTAGGAAGCAATAATATGGTTATTGTAGCTTCACTTTAGCATGGTGAAGCAGAAAGGGATAGAAGTAGAATGTAAACTATTATTTCTATATAAGACAGATTAAAGATAGGCAATCCAGCACAAATGATGAAAATTGTTCAAAACACTTAGAGAAATGGACCAAACCATCTATACAAGGAGTTCTTGTCTTAGAGCCATTTGTTTAAGGACCATTTGAAGTTACAATGGCATGGAAAAAACTGACTCATGATGGTTTTTCACACAACCATTGCAGCATCTCTGTGGACAAATGGTCAAAATTTGGATGCTTGATGATTGGCATGTATTTATGGCTTTTGCAGTATCCTGGGGACATGTGGTCCTCTTTTGCTGTCTTCTGACAAGCAAAGTCAATGGGAAATCCAGATTCACTTAACAGCTATGCTACTATGTTAACAGTTGTGGCAAAGAAGGTAATAACATGTAGCAAAAGGCACTTAACAATTGTCTTACTTATAAATGGAAATTTTGGGCTCAATTGCAGTCATAAGTCGAGGAGTATCTGTAAATACCATATGACTTGGCCTGTGGTTTTCTCAGACTAACTTCTTAAATGCTGTGTTTTCTTCCTTTTCATTGCTTTAAATTTCCAGTATTTCAGAATCTTTTTTTTTGTGTTTCAAATTTCATTGATAGCCTTAAGCTTGTTGTGTGAACAGATGTAATTACACAGCTTTCAATTAAAAATCAGATTTATTTATTTATTTATTTATTTATTTATTTATTTATTTATTTATTTATGTTCTAGCTTGCTGATTGATTGACATAGGGAAGAATTATTATCAACGAATGCTTCTGTGTATTCTGAGGTGTAACGATATAACTCATAAGTAAGGATTTGGAATTTGAGCTTTTATTTGTAATTGATGACCACATGGAAATTATTGTTTTTACTGTGTGAGCAGCATCCTTGCTTTTTCTTAACCAGTCAATAAACAATTCTCCTCCTGTAATTCTAACTGTGGATTTTGTGACTTGAATTATTCTTTTGATATCTAAATCAAAGCACAGCCAACATTTCATGATGCATGGCACTTATAACTGATACAATGCTGAACATGTCTTCCAATTTTCCCCAATTTTCTTCTTGGTTTCTGTGCGTAGTAAAAATTGATTTCACAGACTTTGAATGCAGTGGGTGCAATGTAATTCTGTACATTTGCTCCAAATAATAGTCTGTTAAATGAAGGTTTTACTACCGTCCCTGGCAAGCTACTGAAAAGGATTCCTGAGAATATCATGGACAGACAAGACAACAAACATATGGATCATCAAACAAATCAGATCAAAGTTCTCACTCAAGGCTGAAATGCCCAGGCTCAAATTATTCTACTTCAAATATACTGTATTATGGGAAAACCTAGCTCTAGAGAAGGTTGCAATGATGGGAAAAGTAGAAGAAAAGAGAAGAAGAGAATGACCAGCCGCAAGATGGATAGACTTAGTTACAGTGCCAATGAGTGCACTGCTAGAAAACCTGAAAGATCAGGTTAGGGACATTGTCATTGAGAAAATCTATCTCTGTGGTTGCTATGAATCGACAATGAGCTGATGGCATATAATCAATCAATCTGGGCAGCCAGCCATGAAAATCGATGGGAAGGTGCTGGTAAGATTGGGAGATGAGCTGGCTGCAATACACTTGAGGCTGCATACCCATTTGTGCTATGTAACAAAATGGTAGATGGGTTTCAGATACAAACACATGACAAATGCCTTTTGTATTTAAGACATTTGGATGTACTGGACCCTCCACCTATGTTTTACTAAACCCAAGATTTAAATACTATTTACATACTTGGATTGATTTAGAATTTCTTTAAAATCTGTTTATTGTTTTGGAGAATTGGCACTGCAGAAGTTTACATGAAAAAAAGCATGACCTATGGAAATGCATGTCCCAAGAAAGAGAAGTATTTTATATAGTTTTTTTAAAAAAAAGTAGGATAATTTGTTTAGCAGCAACATAAACTATCAGATGACTCGTTTAATGTTTTTTAGGTTAGGAGAAGTTAAGAATGAAAACGGTTATGAAGTTTTTCTATAGAGTTTTATTTTATTTTTTAAGAACCCCATCAGTTAGATTGGAATATTGTTCTAACTAATACAAACATCAAAGCTGATTAAATTCTTTGATTTTCCTACTACTCAATGCGGAACCCATATTTCTAGATGAAGTAGATACATGTTAAATTACCTATAACTGATGAGTTCATCTTCTATTGGAATGGGATTTTTCAGCTATCACAAAATCCATTTATCATTTGCCTATGTTTATGTAAATCTGCTTATTTCATTCAAAAACTCCATAACCCTTTAGATCAGCAAAATAGCATAGTTCTCATGCTGTGTTGTATGAAGTAGATAAAACTGTTACATAGTTAAATTCTTTCCACTGGAATGTTAGGAGGAGATTGGTATGAATACAATAATATGATAATTGCTCTTTTAGGAGCTCCTCTTATATGGAACTATTGGTTCAAATTTGTAATGCCCATGGAATCTAAAATATCATTATTTTGGTTCAAATCATGTGTTTTATTTAAGGGGTTGATCCAGAGACTCATAGATGCCATCTGTCCATGAACCAGAGCCTCCTGTTCTTCTTTTGAGTTTTGGGACACAATAGCCATCTGAAAAAGAATGGAAAGAACTAAGAGAGATGCAGTGGGAAAAGGGATGAATCTATGGAAATAAAATGATCATGAATTTCTTCTATTTAGTAATAAATTATTTACACCAAAACCTATTCTTTTTATTTTGTTTATATATGTTTATTGTTTAACATTAATGATTTGATATCAGTTAAAAGAACAGAGATTGTACAATGTAGAAGGTTGGAAGTTAAGAACTAACCATAGGCAAATTCCAGTCTATTCACCCTCATAGTTACTTACTGTATGGATGTGTTTGGGACAAATGGATACTACATAATTTACTCATGGACTGCATGCAGACTTATATTGCAAGAATGGACCTCTTAATTTACTGGGAAGTCCAGTGACTGCAGAAAATCAATGTCTTCCCTCACTAAGAGAAAAGTAAAGTAAAGTTGTGGCATATGTATTTTGGTAGCCTGGCATGTTCTGGTGATGTGAGATAGCCAGTAGAGTGAGTAAAAGGGGGAAAGCAAGTGTATTCTGACTTTGAAGAGCATCTCTATAGTCACATGCTCTGGTAAACTGACTGAGCAAGACTATTGTGGGTAAATATTGAAGGTAGCAGTCCAATTGGTCCAGTCTGGTAAACAGGGTTGGGAGCTACAGTTCTGGAGCCTCCGTATTGCTAGGGCACATAGCCAGTCTGACTAAAAATTGGAGGGAGGGAGAGAGGGGGCAGAGGAGGGAGGGAGGGAGGGAGGGAGGGAGAGACAAAACTGGCACAGGGTTCCAACTAGTGCAGAATGCGGCCGCGCGGGGGATTATGGGAGCGATGGGACGCTCCCATGTGACACCTCTCCTGCGCGAGCTGCATTGGCTACCTGTGGACTTCCGGGTGCGTTTCAAGGTGTTGGTGACCACCTTTAAAGCGCTTCATGGCTTAGGACCAGGGTATTTACGGGACCGCCTTCTGCCGCCAATAGCCTCCCACCGGCCGGTGCATTCCCACAGAGAGGGTCTCCTCAGGGTGCCGTCAGCCAGACAATGCCGGCTGGTGACCCCCAGGGGGAGGGCCTTCTCTGTGGCAGCCCCTACCCTCTGGAACGATCTTCCTCCAAAACTGAGAACAATTGCTGACCTCCGGACTTTTCGTCGGGCCCTGAAAACTCATCTCTTTCAGCTTGCTGGTCTAGCCTGACCCCGCTGAATTTTTAAGATCTGTATTATAGGGTTGGGTATTTTAAATATTTAATGGTTAATGGTTTTAATTTTTAGCCAAAGTTATATGCTTTTTTAAAGAAATTGTTTAACTTATGTGTACTATTTTTATTTGGCTGTTCACCGCCCTGAGTCCGCAAGGAGAAGGGCGGTATACAAATCTAAACAAATAAATAAATAAAATAAAATAAATGGAGTAACTGGAGAAAAAAGTTAGAGAGAAAAGTTAAGTATGCAGAGCAGATGTTGGTTCTTGATCAGGTAGAGAGAATAAGGATCAAGGTGTGGTTTTCCTGGAAGGAGGGAAATAAAGACCTAGAGGGATTAGAGAGCCTCTCAACACCTAAAGATGGGAAGAAGGGAAGAATGGGAAGATGGCTGGCTTCAGGTGTCAACTTCACCCAACACCCAAGAAAGGTGATGAACCCTGGTATCTGAGAAAGGACTGAATAGAAGACCCTGAAAGATGTTCTTCATCCAACAGAGAATCAGGTGTTTGGCTGAACGGGAAGATCCCAGGCATGCTAAGTATATGACTATTAAATTCCTGTCCATTCCTTCTTTTTCATCTGCTCTCTTGTTAGCCTAGAAAGCTTGGAGAGAAAGGGGATGAAAACAAAGCAGCTAACAGGAAAGCTAGAGGGAAATATATCTGACAGAAAGAAACCTGACATTATGGTCTGTGTTGTAAATAATTATTATAAAGAGCCTCCCTGTCTTGTTTTTTTTTCCTGAGTCATTTGCCACTCTTGCAACAGCAAAGTACCACCTCCAGATCAAAAAGACCGCCTCCCTCTGTCTCCACTGTGACAAAATTGGAACCTGGATGACTGTAGCGTGTGTGCAAATGCAGAATAATCCTTGTGTGTGACACAATAAAGAATTCTATAATGTATGTGCATTTCACATGCTTGTGAAGGAGTTGGGACATTTATGTTAATACATGCCTGTTTGACCCAGGAGTTGATCTGATTATCCACCACTGGTTTCAAAGAACCCTCCTATATGGATTTGCATTTTTTTCTGTAATTTCTGTTATTTATTTATTTTAATGATTTGTATGGACGGCTTACAACCAACCACAAGAAAACTGGAATAATCTGAACAACTCGCTGCAACAATAAAACTGCAAAAACTATAAAACCGTAAAAAAAGAAAGTAAAACTCTTTTGCAGAGGCATTCGCTACCCTGATGGAAAAATGGTAGAATGTGCAAATGTGTAAGCCACAGGATTTATATTATAACCACAATATATGTTCCTTTCCTTGCTCCTATCCCCCTGCAGAGGCTTCTGGCTTGGATAAACTTTGAGAAGTCATCTATATATTGATTAAATAAACACTTCAAGATTATGTTTTGACTCTTCTGAAGATAGTACTGACCCATATTCTGAATTTTCCAGTGGGTGTGGTTATAGATTACTGACAGTTCAGTATGTCCATGCATTAGTTGAATGATTACTTATCAACTGTATGTTCTTTGCTAATTATTTTTTTTCAGAGAAAATAAAATAGTAAAAATTTAAATTGATGCAAATTTGAAGGTTCAAGATGTGATATATTTCTGGTAAAATATATATAACTAGATGGCATTCTAGTCTTCATGAATTTATTTCAGTATTGAAACAAACAGGTGCTCAGTTTACAGCAATGCTAAAGCCTTAAAGAGAAGTGTAAATTGTGGTTCATTTTATCCCTGAATCAGACACAGATTTATTTTATGGCTATCCATAAAATGACACAGTGAGGTAATTTGAATCAAGTTTTAAGCTGCTTGTTGACAGCAAACGCCTCTTTTAAAAGATACAAATGTTTGTGGGGTTAAATGTTCATTGCATGTGCAAGCACAGGATTATTTTAAAAGGATGATCAACTCGTTTCATTAACTTGCATTTTCATGGGAGCTGTATTTCTCCTTTATTCAATTAAGAAGTAGATAACACTTATTCTTATCCATACATAACTTTCTAAGCACACGTTGGCAATATTACTATTCCAAAGGAGAAATCCTGCCTTTATTCAAGGATATTGCTGCTGCTTAAGAATTGAGGAACTTGTTAGGTTTTGAAGTACAATGCTCAGTATCCTCCATTCTTAGCCTCCTTTATCTCTGGCATATGCACTTCCAGCTTTAATAAGCCTACCCAAAATAGTCATTTGAAAGCAGCAGTACCCTTTGAAGTAGAAGATTTTTATCAAGACAGTTGCTGCTGCTATATCCCCCAGGACAGCCTAAAAATGTAGACAGGTGTGTTTGAATAAAGATGGATACATATATACATATAGAATAGCAATACATAGCACAACACTTCACTTTGCAGTTGTAGTCCATTGTACCACTTCTCGGTTGCTCTGTTCACTTTATCTCATAATTTGACATCTGCAAAAGTGCATTGGTATAAAAAGACATGGAAATTAGATCTACTTCAAGCCAGCCAAAATTTTGAAAACTGCTTCTCTGCTTATATTAAAGGTAAGTATTTCTTTAACGTTAAAACTTGAAGAACAAATAAATAAAACATGAATAATAAATATTGATGTATGGTTAGGGAAACCTACATTTATAATTAATAGTATTAAATGCAAGGATTAATTGAGTAGAAGGGCTAAAGATTCATAACTGCATACATTCGTATTGTAATGGAACTCTTGGAAAAGAGAGAGAGAATATTTTAAACCTTTATTTGTTTCCTTTTCTTTCTTTCTTTCTTTTTTTTTGGTCTACCTTCTCATCTGTCATGAGATGAGAAAAAGATAAAAGACTTTTAGTCGGAATGCGTTCTTTAGTGTTATATGAGTTATTATTCTTCAAAGATTCCATTATTATCCCTACTGCCAAGAATCAAGTGACCTTGACTATAGCGGTTCATTCATCTTGTGCCTGGTAATTCTTCTGACCCATCAGATCTTTCTTTTCAAAATGAGCAGCATTAAACAGCAAGTCTTCACATGTCTAGAGAAGCTATTAAGAATATTACTGCTAGTCTCTTGGTCACATTTCTTTTTTTAAAAAGCATCACTTGACACCTCAAATTTCTTCTCCCACAAAACCAGGGTGTAAAGACTGCAGTAGACCTTCTTCTCTTTTTCTTGGAGAGACTTTTCCAGGAGAGGAAAATCACAGCCACTTTGAAGGTTTCATGGGTTTTATAGAAAGAATGTCAAAAGGGAGGGGAGAATTAAAAAAAAAAGTTTCCATTTCCTTTCTAATGGTTAGAACAGAGTCTACTGATTTCCCAAATTGCCCTATCATAAATTACAGATGATACAGTGGTGGAAGTTTCCTTCAAATTTTAGAGGAGGAATCACTATACTTTGCCACTTATGAGAGATAATTGTTTAGGATTTTCCATTTTTAAAAATACTATCTCAGACCTTGTTAGAGTTTTCAGAACAAGAATGACATATTGGAGCAAATTAAAGGTCCATCTAGATAGATCAACATTCAATTGCCTGGGATACACAATGTTCTGACCTGGCTCCCAAACTTGACAAGCATGCTAATGGTGGGTTGCTACCAGTTCTCTCCGGTTCTTGCAAACTGGTAGTGGAAATTTTGAGTAGTTCAGAGAACTGGTAAATACCATCTCTGCCTGGCCCCGCACCCAATCTATTCGCTGCCTCCTGAGTCCCAGCTGATCGGCTAGAAGGAAAAAATCAGGGCTCACTTGACAAGAGAGAGGAAAAAAAACAAGACACCTTAGCTTTAAATTGAGAAGCGAAAAAGCTTCCCAACTGATCGTCTAGAACCGATCCGCTCCTTGTAAACCTCTCGGTGGTGGTAGCTTGGCAATTGAGGCCAAGCTGCCTGAAAGCAGTTTCCAATGCAGAGCGGCAAAAAACTGTTTAAACTCTTGCCACGGTGCTTCAAAGGGCTGCCCTACAGCTGATCAGCAGTAAAAGGCAGGGTGGTGGTAGACCAGTGTGCTTCAAAAACAAAAGGTAGACCGGAATGCTCCAAAAACAAATGGGTAGACCAGTACAGCTCTGCAAGCAGTTAAAAGCCTGGTAGACCAGTACCTCTGATAAATCCTAAAGAATTATTTGTCACATGACCATCAAACCACACCTACAAAATAAGCCCCACCCACAGAACCGGTAGTAAAAATTTTTAGAACTCACCCCTGAAAGCATGCCATTTGTAACTATATGTTCCCTTTATAAGGAGCGTCAGCAGCCTTGGCCCAGAGTCTGTCTCTCTCTCACACAGCAGGCTAATGAAGACTCTAAGAGCCTGTGGAAAGCGACACTCACTAGCTTTTCCCTGAATTGGCCTCAACACATGAGGACTCTCTCCCTCTACCCATACTTGTAAAGGAAGTCCTCTTATCCAGCAGCAGACACACACACGCTCAGAAGATGTTCCCAACTCTCAGTGCCGCAGATTCCAGGAAAGAATTCTGATAACGTTCCTGACAGGATTCAGAAGTTCAGAATATCAGTGGCTGACCGATATGAGAATAATAGTTGTCTGCTTCACCTATTTGTCTCCACCCCCTGCCTTTTATCCTCAGTGCTATGTTGGGGCTTAGCTAGCAGTGATGGCTCTTCTGTCACCAGGACTGGCTCATAGTGTCTTGCTTCTCTCCTCTTCTCTGCCTTCTGCACATCCGCATGTCAGACACTGGACCCAGCTGTTCCTCCTCTTCCTCATCAGCCACCTCTGGTCCTGAGGGCTGTTGCCTCTCCATCTGTGGGCTGATGGATGGTCTAGGTTCCACCTCTGTCTCTATCTCTGACAGCTACTTCCCTCTTCCCCCTCAAAGCTCTCAGATTGCCTTGAAAGCAACAGATTCAGAAACAACATTTAGTAGAAAAAAGGAATGGTTTTTAAAATGAATGAATGAATGAATGAACGAAGGAACGAACGAACGAATGAATGAAAAACAAAATCACATTTATAAAGAAGCTGTTAATAAAACTCATGTTCATCCTATTGTTTAGGGACTTTTTTCTATCATAGGCTGAGAATAAAAAGTAAAGAAACAAGATCCATATGACAAGCTTCCCTTCTATGGGCCAGGAGTTATCGGAAAGCATTACCGAAAAAACAAAGTGTTGCTTTTCACAAAATGATGTTGCCACTATTTGTAGAAAATCAATAGCTATCCCATTAAAGAAGTAAAGGTGTTTATTTATCTTTTTCAAAAAATGTATTGGTGAAATATAACAGATAATAACAGCCAGAAACTGAAAAAGCAGTTGCACATTTAAAAAAAAAACCTACATAATTATAAAGATTAAAATCAAATCAACATACAAGAAATAAAAAAGATCCATGTAATATCAATAAGATTAATTCAACCCTTTATCATGAAATCTAGTTCACTTAGAAACATACTGCTTCATATTCTCAGTTTTAGAATACAAAGACAATCAACAAAAATTGATAATGAACAATTAAGAATATATTCCTTAAGACTAGAAGAACAAGGTTTTTCTCCCACTTATATGTAAAGCTGCTTCTTTGTTGAGTCCCAAGACTGAGAAAGCCAAAGTTCTTGATAAAATGTCAAATACCATGTAACTAAACATCATATTTCCCAGCTGCAATGGGAGCATAACAGTCACATTAATGTTTTCAGGGCTAAAGCACTGGAGCTGTGGTTTGGTAGCTAGTTTTGTACATGTTCTGATCATTCATATTTTGAATCTATCTAATCTAAATTCTTCAGAACTTTATTGTGAGTTTTCTGCTCTACTTCAAATGTGATTTTGTGATTAGAACTTGAATATATCTCTACTATCTCAAATAAGAAACTTTTGCTAAAATATTGGCTAAGATAAAAGTCTCTGAGTGAATCATTGGTCTATCTTAGTTTGTCAGATACCATTACTTCTGGCAATTTATCTGGAAGAAAACCACTGCCAATTGTCACTTTGAATATACACTAATCAACATACCTTAAAATGAAATTTTGTCGCATACAGCTCTCAAAGGGTCACTACCTTCAATATACACTACATAAACATGATAAAATAAATAAAATACATAAATACAAAATTATGCATATACACATATATATTATGTTATGTCCTTATAAGGACATCTGCCGGGGATTGGTCAAATTCACTGGCGGGAAATTCAAACCGCTGTCTATGGGCGGTGCGATTGCCGGAGCGAATATAAGGAGAGCTCCGGCAGCGCAGTGCCAGTCTTGTTCTCACTCAAATAAAGTGCTGAATGGACCTGAGCTGGCCAAGTCTTTTGTTCCTGTGCCTGATCTAACACTGGTGATGAGGATGCACCTGATCTAACATATTATATGACACAGAGAAACAACACAATCTATTTCAGATGTATACATGTACATGGTAAGAAAAAAGAATCTTGCGAGATTTCCAGATGGATGGCATAGGGAACAAAGCTGTTACAGAATCTGGTAGTCCTGCTACAAATACTTGCCCCTCTGGAACAAATTCTGTTGCTCCAGAGGGGAGCAACAGAAACAGATGTAAAGTGGGTGTGTGGGGTCTCTAACAATGCTTTGAGCTCTAAGCACATAGCATGTATAAGCAGTATCCTGAAAAACAGGAAGTGATCTTCCTATAATCTTCTTGGCTGTCCTTACCACTCTCTGTATGGACTTTCTATTTAAGGCACTGCTGTCACCAAACAGTGACACAGTTTGTTAAAATGCTCTCAGTTGTGCCTCTGTAATCCTCTCCTTCCAGGACAGAAGGAGAAAGATGCGCTCTCCTTATCCGACACAGGAAATGCAGATGCTGATTTGCATGTTTCACTAAGGAGGATGGGTGTAGAGACCAATTCAGATTGTTAGTTATCTGTGCTCCCAGATACTTAATACTGTTGACCATTTCTACAGCTGCATCTTTGATACTAAGTGGAGTATGTCTACGCTGGCTCTTTCTAAAATCTACAATGATCTCCTTTGTTTTATTAACATTTAGAATCAGGTTACTTGTATTGCACCAGTCCACCAGAGTCTTCACCTTTTCCCTATAAGTATCTTGATTGTCGTCCTAGATAAGACTCACCACTGACATGTCACCTTCATACTTCACAATATGATTTAGAACAGATTTGGCACAGCAGTCATGGGTCATCAAAGTGAACAGTAGCAGACTCAAGACACAGCCCTGTGGGGAACCTGTACTCAAGGAGAGGGATTTGGAAACTTTTCTTCCAACTCATACAAACTGGGGCCTATCAACAAGGAAATCCAGTATCCAATTACATTTTATTAGTATTAAAACCTAATAGGTCCAGTTCAATAACTTATTTCATAGTTCTTTTACATTCTGCAAATAACTTGATAAAATAGCTTCTACCATACAGTGAAGAACAATCACATCAGCAAGATTCTAAAGCCTTATTTGTGACACTGATGGAGGGAAAGCATGATAACATCTTTTACACAAAGCATTTTGCATATTGATTTCATGGATATTAAATCAATAGGCAATGTTTTACTACATTATAACCCGTCTACTATATTTAGTATGCAGGACTCAAAGCTCTTTTTCTTATTCATGTGTGGATTGCTCTAAACACATGTAATTTGCATTTTACTTGTTCACTTTGCCACTCTAATTTCCAAGAATGTAGTAAGATTTTGTCTATGGAGATTCTCAATCATCCAAGTCATTGGTTGTCCTAAAGGTGCTTTTCAAAAAGCAACTGGACCAGTTGCCTTTTGAAAAGCTTCTTTGGGGTAGCAAAGTTTTGTTTGGTTGTGAATTGCTGTTGGATTCTTATGCTGGTTAAAGGCACTGATTCTATTCTATTCTATTCTATTCTATTCTATTCTATTCTATTCTATTCTATTCTATTCTATTCTATTCTATTCTATTCTATTCTATTCTATTCTATCCATTTCGCCCCAGCCCCCATTCCACTCTACTCTCATTCTCATCCTCTCCTTTCCTCTCCCTCCCACCCCACCCCAACACCAAACTACAATTTCATTTCTTGTTTGATGTTCATTCTGTACATGGGATGACAAATTTCTTTGCCAAGGTGAGCTGAAGAATAAGTTGGAGAAAACTACTCTAATGTTTTATGAAAAACCTGAATCTTTTCCATTGTTAGATCACCACCATCACTTATTGTGTTGTAATAGATAACATTAATCTGTACATCTGCATTTTTTTTATTATTTAAATAGACCACGACTGATGACTAAAGTGAAACATTAAAAAAAAACAACAAGCAAACAGTAACACTTCCCTGAGCACTGGGCTAAATTAAATAAATTTTAAAAAATGGTTACTAACAGATTTTCCATTAAATCCCTCTTTCTACAGCTCACTAATTTTTATCCCAATGGAGGTAAAGTGGCAGATGCACTTAGAAACATATTTGCTATATAGAAATAACAGATAGATCTGCAGGGAACAGTGAATGTTTCCTGAAATGGACGCCTCAGCTATGTATGATTTTGAGTTAAATGCATTAATTTTGATCTCTTTGGTGTAGTTTATGTATTTCAATCTAACCAGTCAAATGGAAGAAAGACTGAGCACCTGTTTCCTTAGATCGTTGATGGAAACAAATAGAATCACACAAACATTAATGCCACTTGGGGACTAACATTTCAAATGGCTTTCTTCTCTAAATGAAACTAAAAAAGACTATGTTCTTCCCAATTTCTCTCTTGCATCTTACCGACAAAAAGAAAAAAAAATCTAATTAAAAAAGTTAGAGAGGATTGCCTCATTTAATGGAACAGCACCTTCAAGTCAAGGATCATTACCATTTAAAAAAAAGAAACAATTACTATTGACAAACTCCCCCAAACAACAACAACAACAACAACAAAAGGGTCTATCCTTTAGAAAACAAGTTTTGGGTAACGTTATGAATAGGCAATACACAAATTCCTGTTGGAAATGAAGATAAGTGCCAGAATGTGTACATAAATACACATATCTTCACAAATTTCTAAACTATAATCTTAGGCAAAGCAATATATGCCAAAATGCAAGAACTTAACCCAAGATTTTATTTTCTTCTTAAGGAAGGCTTAAGTATTCTTTCATGAAAGGCTGAGCTGTGAAAATAAGCATGGACCATTTTATCTCTCTGTCCATCCACCCACCCATCATCCATCCATCCATCCATCCATCCATCCATCCATCCATCCACCCACCCTCCATCCATCCATCCATCCATCCATCCATCCATCCATCCATCCATCCATCCATCCATCTATCTATCTATCTATCTATCTATCTATCTATCTATCTATCTATCTATCTATTATCTACTCCATTTGAGTAATAAGTGGCTGAGTATCAAAATGTACTGTCTTCTGTTTCTGTTACCACTTTCTGAGATGATACTTTATTCTGTACTGTTATTAATAAAATGCAGGAAAGGTAAAAAAAGCAGTTGTTCTATATTTGTTTTTAAATGACTGCTGTTTTATGGTGATTAATAAACATTTGCTGTCCTCTAAATTGATTATCATGTCATGCTGGAGGTGGAGGAAAGGTCACACTAAATGTAGTTTTTAATCTCTGCTATGATCCATTTTTAATGAATCTTTGCAGAAAATAAACTGAGTTATTCACCTAAGTATAATAAATCTACATGGCTACTGTAGACTATCAGAGAGGCTGAGCTCTTTCTGCTGTTTTTGAACAAGTCATAGAAGATATATATTTTTTAAAGTCCTGAAATTCAACCTCCTTGTGCATTCTATTACCACTTTCGTTGTGACAACATTCATTTGGCAAATTGCTTAGGGTAGAACATGATCCAAATTAGCTTGTGAGTATTGAGGTCAGAATCCCAAAGTTCTAATGGGTTAATAGGCACAGCAATCCTAAATCTTTTGGGTCAGAATAAGAAGATGAAGAAAGCAAACTGCCTAAGGTTTTACAAACTGCTTTCTGATCTCCAAAACCCTAGTCTGAAGCTGAGAGCTGTGTGGCTCATGTCTCTGGAGATATACCTCTTTGTACTCTTAGGTAAACAAATGATGTGAATGTAGCACAGTATAGTAATCTGCTGATGACTGTTCTGATTAGTTATCTAGTGTCTTTCTTTCATTTTCAGACTGTTGTAATTCACAATCTCATCTACTTTAGACATCATTTCCCATCCTACCCTCCCACCTCCAATAAAGTGACATAGAATCTCATCTACTTTAGACAGCATTCCCATCCGACTCTCCACCCCCAATAAAGTGACAGAATCATAGGGCTGGAAGGGACTTTGGAGGTCTTCTATTCCAGCCCCCTGCCCCTTGAGGGAGATTTTATATCATCCTGGACAAATGGTTGTCCAATCCTTTCTTGAAAACTTCCAGCACTCTGGGAAATAAGCTGTTCCATTGATTAATTGTTCTCACTGTCAAGAAAGTTTCTTCTTAGTTCCATGTTGCATCTCTTTTTAACAAGGTTAAGAATTTGTTCTATTGTCTCTTCTACTCTGAGGACTTTGGAGAATAAGTCAACGCAAACACCTCTCTGTGCCAGTCCTCATAAACTGGAAGAGAGCTATCACGTCACCCCTAATTCTTATTAGGCTAGACATATCTAGTTCCCTTAAACATTCCTCATAGGATTTAACCTGCGGATCTAAAATCTCATAAATGTTTTGAGATCTGAAGTCACATCTGGAGGGCAACAGATTATAGAGAGAGAAAGTGATATTTCAGGGGTGCTGTTTTCTATATTGGAGGGGACAACTCATAGCCCATAGGTCACAAGTGACTCTTTTTTGTCCTGCAAGATTGTGCTGGTGCATAATATCAGCACTGTTTCTTACCAACCCTTAAAGGAAATTAAAGCAACTCAATATATTCAGTCTCTGACAAATCCAATGGTCCTGTAATCTTTTATGTTATAAAAGGGATCTTCCTTTTCTCTTTCTCCTATTGCTGTGCTATTTTACTGTAATGCTTGTCATGGGACCTTGGAGAGCTAAAGAAAGGTTGGTCAGCTGTAGTCTCTGCTGCCTCGAACAATTCTTCAAGGTGTCAGACAGACTTTCAGCCTCTCATAAGGTAGCAGGGATCTAATTTGAGATTTTTGTATGTAAACTTTTAATGATCTCTTTTGCCCAATAATTAAGAATTTGGATGGAGAATCTCCTAACTGTAATATTTCATTCTGATTTTACTATGTGTCCATTAGCAGAATATTCAGAAAGGGCTAATAATGGTCTTTTGCACTGACCTTCCTTGAATGGTTGGCTTGGTTTGCTTTACACTAGCTTTAGTATTTACATGCAAACCTATAACAGTAAAACGAATATAGAGTTCCCTCACACTAATAATGTAACATGTTTTGGAGATTATCAGAAATGGATTTAAATGTTTGTGTGTATGTATATTATGTACAGTATATCTATATACCGTATTTTCCGGCATTTAAGACGACTTTCTAACACACAAAAATCTTCTCAAAAGTCGGGGGTCGTCTTATACGCCGGGTGTCAGTCTCCTGTAACCAGGCAGACCAGTCCGAAAGGCTTTAAGGAGCCTTAAATGGCTCTAAAGAGCCAAGCTGAATTGCCTGCTGAGTTGCCGCTAATCAGCTGAGTTACACGCAAGCCCCTTGTAAAAGGGAAAAACTTTGCTTTTACACAAGGCTGGCCATCCCAGCTGAGTTGCCTGATCATCAGAGCTTGGATGGCCAAGCCCCGTTTAAAAGGGAAAAACTTTCCTTTTATACAATGCTGGCCACCCCAGCTGCTAATTTTTGCCTGCTAATTGATACGTAGCAAAAATCCCCCCTCCCTCCAGCTTGCTTACCTTAGCTGCTAGCCGCAACGTTTGCCTTGCCTTGCTTGCAATCCATTGCATCAGTAAGCAACTAAATCTCCCTGCCTGCAATCAAACAGGCAGCGAGTTGTGGACTTCAACTCTCAGAATTCCTCAGCCAGCAAAGCAAAGCTGGCTGAGGAATTCTGGGAGTTGAAGTCTACAAGTCTTAAAGTTGCCAAGGTTGGAGACCCTTATTCTATTGGGTAAGGTTTTTTTCCCCTTTGGGAGCTTTAAAAAAATAGTTAATTGGGGGGTTTTTTAGTTGTTCTTTTTTAGACCTAGCCATTTAAAGGCTAGGTCTAAGTTTTAGGGTAGGAAGTTTTAAATTTAACTTTCATATAAAAATAAAATAAAAATAAAATAAAATAAAATAAAATAAAATAAAATAAAATAAAATAAAATAATAAATAAAATAAAATAAAATAAAATAAAATAAAATAAAATAAAATTTGTGCAGCTTTCTGAGATTTAGTCTGTTTCTGTAGAGTTTCACTCTAACTACACAAACGCACAAAATCTCACAAAGCTGTATGTGGAATTTTGTGTGTGTAAAGTGTGAAAGTTGGTTTTTTGGGCTTTTTGTGGCTGTGTGAGGTTCCTGTTTGTTGCAGGGGCCATTTTGGGTCTAGCACAGCTGCTTTTACATTGTGGGTGAGCCAGTTGATGTTTTTTAATTTTTATTTGGTGTGCATTGGAAGAGGGGTCGTCTTATACAGCAAGTATAGCCCAAACCCTATATTTTTACAGGAAAAGTCAGGGGTCGTCTTATACGCCCAGTCGTCTTATACGCCGGAAAATACGGTACTCATTAATTTTCAAACTCTAAGTATCGATTTATCAAGCCTAGTTTCACATAGTTTCATAGTGAAGCATGGGTATTCAGCTAGTATATAATATAAGCAGTATAGATTTATGAAAATTAATTATGATTCTATGACAGTCTTCCCTGGTGTATAGTCAGGTTTGATCGTATAGAGATTTGTAATTGCACAACAAATATAACAAGAAAGAATTAATATACTGAAGGATGGAGAAGATCATGAACATCATAGCTGAATAGCATTGATGAGAATCTCAAAAAGATAGGTATCAGAAGTTTAAAGAACAAAACGGAATATTTTAATTAATGTATAGATGTAGGAGAAACAAGGATGCTTTGAAAGGATAGAGAAGTATGAAGAGTCTTGATATAGGATTAATTACCAGGTTATCTGAGGGACCATTTCTTGCCAGTCACACTCAACCCACTAGAATGGGGAGGCAAGGAATATTGCGGGTCCCATCCCCTAGGATGGGCCAGAAGGGCCTTCTCTGTGGCGGCTCTCTATCTCTGGAACATCATTCCCCCAGAGAATAGAATGGCACCCCACTCTAACATTCTTCCGGATGGCGCTGAAGACCTGGCTCCACCAGCAGGCCTGGGGAACCCAGAGCAGGATGGAGCACATTAAATGGCTTGTGTTATGTGTTGTTGCTGGGGTGGGGGGGATATTTATTATTTTATTATTTTTATTATTTGACTATTATTTTTTATATATGATGTTTTTATATTCCTGTAAGCCGCCTTGAGTCACCATGTGTGAATAGGCAGCAATATAAATTTTCTAAATAAATAAAATAAATAAATAAGATTTTCCTTTTTTGTATTTTATTCTATCTTGTAGTTTTATATTATTTTAGCTGGCCAAATACATAAAAATAATTTGATTTCATCTTATATTATCCTTAATTTCTTTTGTTGTCTTCTTCTTAGTGCTCTTCTATGCTCTGCATAATATTGCTTGTCCCAGAACTTCCGGTTGAAGCCATGGTGAGAACGGCTGGAAAATAACGGGTTCTGCTGAGCCCCATGAAAATCCAGCCGCTGCTGGGATACCCTTAGGGGTTATCGCCTCCTTGTAGGGGAGGTGAAGGAAGGAGAGGCACTTGCTGACCATGAGGTACTCACACAACCACCATTGCTGTCAGTCACGAAGCTGGGACAATTGGGATCCAAGATTGTGCAGGAGTGGTGTATGGACAGAACATTGAAACTGGATGAGATAATTACCAACTTTTACTCTAGTGACTTGCAATAACAAAAAGAATATGAAAAGAAAACTCCTAAATTTAAAATAGAGGCGAATTAATACACACAGAGAGGGAAAAAAACTGGAAACGAAAAGGCAGAAAAATCCCAAGAGAAGTTATAAAGTACAGAAAGCTTGGAAAAAAATAATTTGAAAGCAATTTTAGGGAGAAATTACTTGTTTATTTGAATTTTTAAACCCTCTGGATTTATTGGATTATCAGCTGTTTTTGACAGATTGCTTAATGTTGGATTTGGGAATAAGAGAGCCATCTACTGGTGAAAGAGAAGTATTGCAATGCTATAACTGCAGTATATTCAATGAAAGCTAATCTAATACATACAAAGTCTAATACACAGAATAGAAGCAACAACATCTGGTGAATGGCCTGATCTTGACTCTGTTGCTAGAAGATGACTGGAAAATCTGAGAACATTCAAAGGTGTTTTTTTTTCCTTTTGAAGAGATATAAAAGGAACTAATTTGCAAACAACTAAACTTTATTAAAATTGTCGATTGGATTATGGATTGGAAAGATTGGAGAAAGATTGGAGAAATTTAGTGGATTAATTTGGACTAATGTGGACTTGGACTATTAATGTTATTTAATATAATATTCTATGAGGCAAAAGAAAAGGGTCAGAAGAAAAGAGAGAAGAAGGAAATAAGACTGTAAAATTTGGACAATTGGGAGATATATAACTGGGGAACGATAAGGCTCTAAACGATTATGAAATAAAATGTGGGGTTTTGGAGGTATAATTGATGTAATTTGATTAAGCAGGAGTTTTTAAAATATTGAGGTATTGGAATAATAGATAAAATTTATATAATTTATATTAAATTACTATAAAATGGATTTAGAGATGTATGAAGAAATATTGTTTATGTTAAAAATATGTGTGAATTCTTAAGAGAAGACAGAGACAAAGAGATTGTTTAAAGATACAAAAATGAATGTAGAAGCTACTCAACACTGGGAGAAAAAGAGCAACACAATAAAGAACTAGATGAGAAATTAGAAAAAACGGGGAAGTGGAAAACAAAATTGAGAAGCAAGAAGTTAAGAACAAAGAGGAGAAAAGATTAATAAATAGAAGACAATTACATAACCTCTCAATTTATAATGTATAGAGCAGGGGTGGGTTCTAACATTTTTTACTACTAGTTCTGTGTGCATGGCTTATTTTGTGGGTGTGATTTGATGGTCATCTGACAGTTCTTTAGAATTTAGCAGAGGTACTGGTCTACCCATTTGTTCTTGGAGAGTTCCGATCTACCCATTTATTTTTGGAGTGCACCAGACTACCCATTTGTTTTTCGAGTGCACCAGTCTACCCATTTGTTTTTCGAGCACACTGGTCTACCACCACACTGCCTTTTAACACTGATCAGCTGTAGGGCGGCCCTTTGAAGCCCCGCGGCAAGAGTTTAAACAGTTTTTTTCCTTATAGCCGATCAGCTGGGACTTGGGAGGCAGCCAATAGATTGGGGGTGGGGCCAAATGAAAGGTAAGGATAACATGGGGGCTGGCGGGAGGGCCCAGCTCCTGAACAAAGAGAACCGGTTTGGTGACATCATATCATCACTGCTACTGGATTGGCCGAACCGGGCCGAACCGGGAGGAACCCACCACTGGTATAGAGAGAAAAGAGAAAAACCTCTTTTTTAAAAAAAACAAAAGGAAGTCTTGTGGATGGGTGTTCAAACAATGCAACAGAAAGAGACAACAGGCACCCAGAAGAGAAAGATTAGTAGGCACAATAATAATAATAATAATAATAATAATAATAATCAAAAAGAGATACAAGATTCCAAGAGAGAGAGAGAGAGATAAAAGGTTGACCAAAAAGTCAATAAATGATGGAATTTTAGAAAGATCAAGAGATGACGGATAATGAGAAAATATATTAATAAAATGGGAAAATACCATAACCCCAATAGGTTTAGGTTAGTAGATGGTAAATTAAGAGTAGGCAATTTAACTATAGTATTAATGTTAACAGTGTGTTAAAATATATTGTGAATTTAAAATATTAAGGATTAGAAATGGTGGGGATTTTGAGATTTTATTTATTTATTATTTATTTATTCAATTTATATGCCACCCTCCTTCGAAGACTCAGGGCGTCTTACAATGCATTTATAGCAATAGCCTTCATTCTTTTGTATATACCTGCTTATTAGGGCTTTTGGCCCCGCATAAGCGGTGTTTCTACAAAGTCAGTTGATTGCCCCCACAAACTGGGTCCTCAATTTACCTACCTCAGAAGGATGGAAGGATGAGTCAACCTTGAGCCTGGTGAGATTTGAACTTGCAGTAATTGCAGGCAGCTGGCAGCTAAGTGCTACATAACAGCACTTAGTCTACTGCACCACCACGGCTCTTGATGGATTGAATATTGTTAATAATTGGTGTAATCCTATATATTTGGAATATTGATGCTATGGTGGAATAATGAGTGATTTTTAAAATATGGAAGGATAACATTTACTAAGGGATAACTAACACAGGGTGCAAAGAAATGTTATTTATGCTTAAATGAATCAATGGGAAAATGTAAAAGGAATATGAAGTAAGACTAGTATTGTTCAAAGTTGGAAGATTAGAATCCCACATATTATTTGTATTATTATTGTTAACGTTGTATAAAAAAGATTGGACCCAACCAATGCACTGTCCACAAAGTATGTATGTTTATATTGGAAAAGATAAAAAAAAAATTCAAAAAAAATTGCTTGTCCCAAAAATGATTAGCATGATGAGTATGTATGTAAATGTATCTATACAACAACAAGACAACTTACAGCATAGTGTAGTGTATAAATTCAGCAAATATTTTGGGGTGGTGTCAACTTGTTAGTGACAAGGGAATCAAGTTCTAAAGGAGTACAAATAACGATGGTCTCTGCTAGTATGTCCTTGTTACCATGACAACCACCATTGTTGCTTTTCCCATTGGATTGATTTGCAGCTTTCCATTCAATCATCATTTTTCTATCGCTTTGTGCTTGTGTGGCTATAGCTAGAGGGACTTGGCAATTTCTAATAGTGTCAGTAGAGTCTTTTTGTGCTTAATAACTAGAAACAAACACATGTCAGTAGAATGTGGAATTTATAAAATTGCTCAGATATTTGATGGGAGTCTCAAAGAAATTGCATCCATTTACAATTGTGTATTTGTGACTCAAATGTCTTTACACCTTTGAAACAAATACCTTGCTCAGAGAATATAAGGAAAATATCAAATCCAAGATTTGCTATCAGAGCCTGAACAGTACCAGCAATTTGAATTGCTGACAACTGATTTTACTAATGTGTAAACCTTTGAAAAATATTACTTGTGTAATTATTTGCTCTCTCTTGCAGTTTGAGAATTAAAATGACAGAAAAAGCATGGGAATGATCAAATGGATTATGAATCCAGATACTAATATGGGAGGATTAGTTTCACCTTTGAATTTTCTTTTTAACACCCAGGTTGTCTTACTTGTTGAATATGATGGGAGTTCTAGTCCAACACTAAAATGAGGACAGCTAAAATAATTGTGTTTTGTTTAATTTGAAGTTTAACAAAAGTTAAATATAGAGGAAAAGCTACATTCCTCGTTTTTCCCGAGGCAATTGTTTTATGATGAGTAACAACATGCAAAATATAAATGGTTTGAAACTTTTCTTAGCATGGCTGTTCACTAATTAAAGATCGCTGGCTGATTAGTTTGACATCATTTTGCATATTTAGTAATGAATTGCAGTATCTTATTCTATTACATAGTTAAAGAAAGAGAAGTTGTCATTCCATTAGTGCTTTATCTGGAATACTGAAGGAAAGACAAAAAGTAGATTGTCAATTTCCTTCCCACAAATCTCGGTCTCCCCAAATGTGTTATGAGTGCTGGTGCTAATCACAAACATTTCTTGACATCTCTTCCTTCTGTTAAAAGCAGTTCCAGGGATATATTTATACTGCTTATCTTTTTGCCTCCCAGTTTTACTAGCTATTAAGAAAAGATAGATAGATAGATAGATAGATAGATAGATAGATAGATAGATAGATAGATAGATAGATAGATAGATAGAAAGATATAGACAGACAGACACTAACACAACTTCAAGGAGCAAGTGATTTGGATCAAGGTTGTGGTATTTTAGGAAAGACTCCCCTTGAGTGTTGCAGAAGAGCAATCTCTAAAAGACATCGAGAAATGCATTCATATACTTTGCATTTCAGGTTTTGATTGAGTCTCAAGATTTTATTTTTCCTGATTGCTAAGAGAAATTTTTCCGTTAACTATGTGATCATTTCCCATCCCATGCAAATGTTTCTGCTGAAAAAGTATAGGATTTAGCAGCATTGAGTTAAAAGTGAACCGTATAAAGATCCTTCATTAAAAAAGCAGACATATTGTATGTATATACTCTATCCTTCTAAGTAATAGAGAATAACTACAACATTGTAGTGCAATTCATCTTTTAAAATGTGCTAAACTATAGGTAGGTGGCTTTTCATATAACACGAGTATGACCTGGGGATTAATCTGTTGTAGACTATATGTCAGTTTATGTTAAAATCACCATAATCTCTCTTTTAGGGTATCCTTAGATTATGGAATTTTTTCAGCTCTTCTTGTGTTGTATTGTGTACTTCTTGTTGTGAAGTTTCACTAATAAATAGAAGCAATTCTGAATAAACAGGTACAGTTTCTTTTCTCCCCTTTCTTTCTGACAACATCTTCTCATTTTCTTTGTCATGCCATGTGCAATGGTCCGCCACAGAGAAGGGAGATTGTTCAAATCACTTAAAAATACCTTTTGAAGTTCGACTAAGGACTACATGTTAGGTTCATGCAGAGATGCTTTGATTTGATTAAGCTTTGACTGAAGAAACCCTTTGGAGCATTGCGTCAGCACAGTTGCCTTGCTTCGATCCATGGGACTTGTGTCTGAGATGATTCGTGGCATCAGGGCAGAGCAATTCAATTTTCCAAGATAAAACATTGCCTTGAATAGAATCACAGTAATGATTTGAATGAAATGGCAGAGCCTTTTGTGTACGATCCTAGGATCACAGATTGTCCACCCTTGCAGGACAGAATTAATAATACAATGCTCATGTTATATTTACAGATAAATATAGCTTAGGTGGGCAGCTATATTCATTTGATTGATGGATGAATGAATGATAAGTAGTTGTTCCACTGTTCTTAGTCTGTTTTTCTGCTATAAAACACACTTCTTATTATAACTGTAGGTACTGCTAGATATTTTTCTACAATTTAACAAATTTAAAATGCTGTAGCGTCAAGAATTACTTCCTGTCTGTAGAAATAAGTTAGAAGATGAACATGGTGTATCTCTTCACTGACAGCCAATGAATCATAGTTCTTAGTTTCCCATGCTCCAGAAAACCAATAGATTTGTATTAACTATAAACAGCTGCTTATAAACACTGGCTTTTGTTTCCCCACCTGAATATTCTGTTTTACATTATCCCTAAGTGATGAGAAGACCCAGAGAAAACTGGATAGTTTCTACAGAGGCAGAAATAATTCATTCTTTTGCAATCTTTTGAATTTATTCATAAGCATTGGCCAAGTAAATAGTCAGTTAATTGTATATGCAATTATTTAAAGTAACTTGCCCATCTTACCAAACCTATCCTATCTTCTTCTTGAAAGTACAAAGATTTGCTTGTAAAAATTTCACTCCATTGCCATTTACAGTATTGTCGGACGCAAAAGGTCATTTGGTGAACATTAAGTTTATTAAATGGATTTTATCAATGGTGAAAATGAAAATATTTAATATCTAAAACTTTTTGTCTTCATGCCCCAGTGGGAGATGGCAATGCAGAGAATATCCTCAGATGCTACAATCTTCTGAGTTCTCTGCAAGAGGTTGACATATCCTTAGAATCTTATTGCTCTTCTAATTAGATCATTAGCAATAGAATAATAGTTAGTGTTAAATGACTGAGATAATAACTTATTCAGCAATCCATGGAAAGTTACCAACTATTTCAGTCCCTTAAAAAGTTACTCTTGTAAGTTACAACATTTCAACTTAATTTTGCAGTCGATATCACAATTTTTCCTCCTTATTCATGCTGAACATGAATCATGAAAATAGATGGGAATTGCCTTTTTAAAAATTGTGTAGTGAGTTCATAAAAACTGGTGCTGGTATAAGATGTGCTTTGGATTCCAATTAAAAAAATATAGCCCAATTTAACAGCATGATTCTGAAATTGCTTTATTGAACTCAAATCTTTAGGTGGAAATTCAAAGTGTAGTGCCTGTTATTAACTACAATTAAAAATTAATGAGGAGCTCTCACTTTTTTTGAATGATTTTTTCAGGAAATCTATTCTTCATGAAGGGAGAAAGCCAGTCTCAATCCACGATAAGGGACTCAAGTGTGACAGGTTTCAAACGAATTGGTTTAGTAGTTCTTTTTCATGAACAGCTCTACATTTAGGAAGCAGGCTCTGATAAAGGGAATATTTATCCTCCTATAATGTTTGTCAGAGGTAGTTATGAAAATGACAGATAGCACACTGATGAACCATGGAATGTTAAAGGAGAGAAATATGAATAGCTAGGATTTTCCAGGATTTTTTTTTAAACTAAAACCTCTATTAATATTACTGCTCCTGACAGAAAAAAGCACAGAACACACAATATATTATTCATATATACATAGCGCTTTTATATGTTACTTATGAAGATTTCTGCAAAGTGTTCTATGTATGAAGCAGGGAGTTCTGTGAAGAGACCTGGAACACATATGTTGGAACTGGACATGGATGTCATGTAATCCTGGCAGAGATAATTTAGGTCAGAGGATGCAGAGAAATAAGAAAGGTGTAATGGTCTATGTGAATGGCTCTGGGAGACAGGAGGAAGAGCGACAGCCTTAAAACAGAGGTCTTCAAAGTTGGCAACTTTAAGACTTCTGTACATGCTGGCTGGGGAATTCTGGGAGTTGAAATCCACAAATCTTAAAGTTGCTAAATTTGGAGACTCCTGGTCTAAACAACTGTTATGCAAAAATTATCTCAAGCAACAGAAGAAAAAGAGACATAGGAAGCATCTCAGAAGGAGATATAGTTTCCTGGAAAGTATAAATAAAGTGCAGGAGAAATGCTTTGGGACTTGCAAGAGTCTGTTACTGTAACCTTACATTAAAGGTAGTATTAATACTCACTGTTTGTGCTTCTTATCTGGATCTACCTCAAAAGACTGGTAGAAGATCATTGATGGCGAACAAAGGAAGGTAATACAAGGACAGTTGAAGGAAGGTCATGGAAGAAGAGACAGATTAATTGATTAATTAGCAATGCAAAGGGAAACAGAGGGAAGAGAAGGTTAAGGAAAAAGGGGAAGTGGTATCTCAAAAGTCATATGGAAGAAAGGAGGCAAGTTCATTCATTGATCTGTACTCGTCATGAAAGATTCTTCTAAATTTGCTTTGATGGCAATTCAGGACAATCAAAATGTTCTCAATTTGGTTGATTTGGCCAAACTGTGACCTGCTCTGGAGCTCTTTGAGTGAATTTCTGTATGAAACAAAATACATTTTCTGTTTTACGGAACACTTTTGTAGTTAAGCACAGACTGTTATTAGGGAGCCACGGTGAAACCAGTGTGACTAGAAACTTCAGCTGTCAGACACAAAGCTGTGCCTTCTTTATTCCTACCCTTCCTACTTATATAACACTCTTTAAATGAAGAGCTGGAGAAGAAACATTTCAATTTTTGTGGATACACTCCCTGTACTTCTTGCTTTTCTGAACTTCTTAATTAATGAATTACACATACATATATAGCCAAGCTTCACACAAAAACATGACTCCAAGTGGCAGACAACATAATAGTTAAAAACTCCATAGCAGTCTAAAAAGAATAAATATACGGTATATATAAAATAAACATATAAAATAAGCACATAAACATATAAAACCAAAGAGAAGGAACATCAATAACATTGAGGTATAATATACTTTTCCAGGCTTTCTTAATAGGTCAAATAAAAAGTCAGAAAAAATATATTATATATCAATGTTAGTAAAGTATATGACTTATTTAATACTATTGGATTGATATCAGAAGATTGGAAAAAACAATAAACATAGCATTTATTTATTTATTTATTTAGTTAGTTAGTTATAAATTTAACTTCTTTAATTCGAGTAAAAATGGAATAAACACATTTATTGGTGGTGGGAAATTTATGGACTGTAAAAATGAAAAAAAATGAACTTGTAATTTGATAATTAGATAGGATAGATTATAGAAAGAAGAATATTATGATGTAACTTTAGAGAGAGTCAAAATATAATTGCATTTATAACTATTGTGAAGAATATCAGAAGCCACATTTTTGTATTTGTTTTCTATTTTTTCTTATTTTTTATTCTTTTCTTGTACTTTATGCTTTTTTGTTTTCTTTGTTTTTGCTTTTATATTAGATTGAATCAATTTTTAACTTTTTTAAAATAAAAGGTTCAATAAAAATAATACAAATGACATCTTAAATCAATAATAGTATGAATGCCAAGTCATTAGATTCTATTTTCCCCCCATTAAGGAACAGGTATTAAACTATATTACAGTTTTTCCATTGATTTGGCAATGCTTTGATAAGGCACTGCTTCCAAATTGTACAGCATGCTATCTTATTAAAATGAACAATTACCCAGGTTTAGCAATGGCATTTCCCCCTATTTTCCGAGCTGCTCTTTTATCTAAGACTCAAATGATGGCAGGAGAATGAAGGACAAAATCACTTACACACACAATTCAGCTTGCAACTTTTGAGAACTTAAAATTTTAAAAAGTCAGAAAGGTCTTGAATGAGCAGAAGGAAATGGAACAGATATGTTATGTTGTTCTAGAAATCTTGCTAAAGTTCATTATAAAGCAATTCAGACTGTTTGAAAATTGAGAACTACTCTAATAGCAAAAAATAAAATGGATTTCTGGCAGAGGTGGCATTCAGCAGGTTCTGACCGGTTCTGGAGAACCAGTAGCAGAAATTTTGAGTAGTTCAGAGAGCTACAGTACTACAGAGGTAAATACCACCTCTGACTGGACCTGCCCCCATCTATTCTCTGCCTCCCAAGTTCCAGCTGATTGGGGGAAAATGGAGATTTTGCAGTAACCTTCCCCTGGAAAGGAGAGGGAATGGAGATTTTACAGTATCCTTCCCCTGCCATGCCCACCAAGCCACGCCCACAGATCTGGTAGTAAATTTTTTTGAATCCCACCATCGGTTTCTAGCAATACTTTTTACATAGCTTCATGAGTCTTTTTGGTCTAGTGGTTGAAGCACAGGACTAGAAAGCGGGAGAACACAACTTCAAGTTCCACCGTAGCCCTGAAACCCAGCTGGGTGATTTTGAGCCTATCACATTTCCTCAGCCCAACCCACCTCATAGGATTGTTATTGTGAGAAAAATAGGAGGAGGGTGTGTTGGATATGTCTGCTGCCTTGAATTATTTGAAAAATAAAATAAAGGCAGGATACAAATAAATAAATAAATACAATTCTCCCTTTTTTCCTGTGTGAGTGATTTGCATTTCTATTCTTGCAGTTCCTGTTTATAAGGTTACCATATTTAGGTTTCTGAAATGAAAATACTGGTGCTTGTTTTACGTATTGTGTCTCTTGCATACATTCTCTGCGCAAGCCCCAAGGCATGGATGGGCAATTATGGCCCCTTTATATCCTGTAGACTGTGGACATGATGCCGATAGTTGAATGGTTTCTGTAACTACGGTACAGTTTGGCCAGTGGTTTCTGTTCTCTAGTGAAAGCAGTGCAGGAACACAGTATCTCCACTACAACTGAACAATCTTTTTCTTTTTCAGTTGTCTTTCTCCTGTTGTAGCTTACCTAGCGTCTCCTTATCCTGGCTGACCAACGTCTTTGCAGTCTGCTTTCCAGCTGCTTTAATCATTGTTTCATATTTATGTAAGCTGTGTTTGCTTTATTTTAGCTTTGTTTCTCCCAAAATGACTATTTTTGCAATAATTTGAAAAGGCCAAACCCTGACTTTTTTTTTTTTTTTTAACAGTGCTAGAAATTCACTCTGTAAAGCCATAATGTCATAACTGTATGTTGCAAAGTCTGGAGATTAGAAAGGTATGTTCCTGTTATCAGTTATCTAGGTATGACTGCAGATTGAAATCCTGTCTTTTTCCTATTGTTATAGTTCTGGGACGGGGTGAAAAATGGGGACATTTATTTTTCTTTTCAGAAAAGAAAGGTTCTTCCCCGCTGCCTCAGGTACGTCAGAAAATCTTTGATTCTGAACTCTAGGTCTAGGGGATCAGTCTGGGCAGTTACCCTTTATACAGCAGCCAGATATTTCTAAGGCTGAAAAAAATGTTTTATCTGTGTAAACAACTTGCACATCAAAGAACAGTCAGAATAGGTGGAGTGTGGCTCGTAGATACCAATGTGCCTGTGGATATATTGTTTGCTACCTATCAGTTCCTACCTGAATTCATTTTGTTAAAAAAAATTTTTTTAATGAAAGACAAACCTGAAAGCATTAACTTCATGCATCCTTGTATAAAAAGTTTGTTTCTGGCCATCCTACATGTGCTAAGGGCACTGCAATAATAGTGACTGCAGACCACTGTTTTATTTTGAAATATCCAGCCCAGATAAAAGGACAAAGGTAAGCTAGGATAGTACACAGCATCATGATTTGATGGCCTTGAACACCATTTTTGTTGCCAGGCGAATGGGGCTCCTGTACAGGTAGTCCTCAACTTACAATAGTTCATTTAGTGACCACTTAAAGTTGCAATGGCAATGAAAAAAGTGACTTATGAACATGTTTCACACTTATGACCATTATATATATATATATATATAATTTGATTTATATGCCGCCCTTTTCCGGAGACTCAGGGCGGCTTACAATGCGTTAAGCAATAGCCTTCATACTTTTGTATATTTATACAAAGTCAGCTTATTGCCCCCACAAATGGGTCCTCAATTTACCTATCTTAGAAAGGATGGAAGGCTGAGTCAACCTTGAGCCTGGTGAGATTCGAACTTACAGTAATTGCAGACAGCTGGAGTTAAATCACAATGCTTTTAGTCTGCTGAGCTACCAGGCTCTTCGCCTATCCAACAGGGCTTGCAAAGGCTGCCTTACCTGTTGAATCATGACGCTGTAGATGCCCATTTGGCTTCAATTGTGGCCATAGGTTGAGGACTTCCTGTACTTACTGATTTTGGCTGGTTCAAAAAAGGGGAAGAAAAGAAAAAGTCAAACAGAATTACATTTAGTTAGTATTTTAGTGGGACACTAGCAGGAAACTCCAGGGCTGTAGATTGGATTGGGTACCTGAAAAAAATACATTCCAGAAGGCAAATTGCTAAGAAAAGATATGGATGAGAATCTTGGGAATCTCTGTCTTTTTTTCTACTTAATATTTTGGGACTGGTGAAAGCTGTCATGGCTGCCATTTTGTGAATGTTGTATATAGATACGTGAGATAATAGAGAATATTTTATTGTTAAAACCCATATTCTGTGGATAAACTTACCTACATAGTCAACTCACAAAAGAGGCATATGCTGAATCTACAATCCTATGAGGAAATTCCATCCAAGATATAATGATTCTTGCATTTAAATCTGATTTTATTTTAGTTGTTGTTATATTGAGTTAGCCTTTTGACTAGACTGAAAAGGCTTAGAGCCACAAGAATTCTTATGAGGAAGCTTTTATGAGAATTGTTATTTTAAATGTCACCCAAAGCATGGCAAAGCAGTGGGGTTTTCTGCTGCTGGCTCTTGAAAGTCAGTGAGGATTTATCTGCAGTGATAATTGATCTCTGGATTTGTTTTTATCATAACTCTGGGAACAGATTGCAATCCCAATGAAACTAAAAGGTCCCAGACTTCTCTGTACCATAATCTACTAACCCTGGAAAATATTGTAATTACATTGAAGTCATTTTTTAGTGATACATGTTAACTAATAGAAACTAGGTCTATGATGGCGAATCTATGACACGCTAAAATAAGTAGCCAAAGGAAAAAAAAAGGTAAAAATGTATATAGATATCTTTGCAACTCTAATGAGCTAATTTAGTTAAGATTTTTGCAAGAACATTTAATTAATTGATTGTTTCTGATGATTTTAATGAAAGTATCAGAGCCTCATTCACTCACTAGATTGGATTGAAAAACTAATACCCAAAGAGCCTAATTATGGAACTAATACAATTATTCTTAGTTTTCTTTTTTTTAAAAAATCCACTCTATATTTCAGTGAAATAAGTCTCACACAATTATCCAACCTCACAACTGTTCTACACTGTTGGAAGAGATAACAAAAAGAACTAAATAAAATATGCCTGAAAAGAGGCTGATAAATAACATAAGAATGGTAATTACTTCCTAGAGGAGTTGCTTAGAATTTGTCCACCACTAATTTATTGTTTCTATTTTCCATTTTTATTGTATTACTGGGATGGGCTGTTTTTTCTCCTCTAAAGACAAAAATTCTCAGGATGATAGGTGAAATGTCAGGCATAATTTGACAGCATGGTGCTGTAAACTCTTGCCAAAAGAAATACATCTTTTCTTAATTACCTTGGTTGTTTTCCAACCTAGCTTAGACTTCTAGATAAATAATTTGATAAAGCAAATTAATTTAGCCAAATGTTTATCAATTGCTTTTCCAGAGGGGAAATGGGAAATAAGAAGAAATAAAAGAGAAAAATATATTGCCCATTCTGCTTGTTAGCTTCTGATTAAGCAGATGGGTCTACTAAATGGGTTACATATTGAAGTTGAATCTGATACAGGCCATCCAATATGTTATTTACTTTGAATTGTGGAAAGGTGGCATGTGTTTAATCCCAGTTGAAATGAATAAAATATTAAGGAGCTCAGCTGGCTTTCTCCATTGTAGCTAAATAAGTAGAGGTGAGACTAAATGCTTTTCATAACTCCTGCAACTTGCCACAAGCTGAGGAAATTTTCAGCCTGTATATTTCACATGTCCTCGGTATCAGGGGTGAAATGTTCCTGGTTCGGATCGGATCGCCTGATCCGGTAGCGATGGTGGTGAATGGTTCGGAGAACTGGTGGCAAAAATCCCTCCTCCCCATGCCCAGCTGAGCCGCACAATTATTAGAGGCTTTTTTTTTTACTTTTAAATTTTTCTACAACCTCTTCAGCTGAAAAAATGCTTTTAAAAGTAAAAAAAAAAAGCCTCTGATGATCACGTGGCTCAGCTGGGATCGTCAGAGGCTTGTAAAAGCATTTTTTTCTGCAGCCTCTTCGGTCGAAGCGATTGTAGAAAAAACGTTTTTAAAAGTAAGAAAAAAAAACATTGGCTATGCCCACCCAGTCACATTAACCCCTCCCCCCACAAATCCATACCCACAGAACCAGTAGTAACAAATTTTACATTTCACCACTGCTCGGTATCTCCATGTTGGGCTTCCTGGATGCAAATATTGAGGCTGAAAGCATGGGCAGTTCCTTAGGCTGCAAATTTGATGTCACCGATTATGGTAGATCTCATAGTTCTAGTTGGTTATATTTATGATTCAGTTTATCAGAATGCATATACCAAGTCACAATAGAGAGCTAAGGCCAATACCAATTCCTGCAATACAAATATAAACTTTTCCTTGTCTTCATTTCATGTAGAGTTGAAACACAGCACTCCACCAAACTATCAATATAGTCTGATTTGTGATTACTTCAGTTTGTGGGGTTCAAGGTTTTGCACAATTGACCTTGCATAATTATTCTAACCAATTAATCATACACATGCTTGTTCCTTAGCCCTCAAAGTTGAAACAAATGCCTTCTTCCAACAACCTAAATGACAACTATATATGTTTGTCTCTGGATGAATTGTATTGAAATAAAACTGAATATATATACTGTAAGCAAAGGTGGAGAAATTCCATTCAGTCAGCAAAAGCAAGACCTGATGTTGACTATGGCTCAGATAATGAACTGTTTATATAGAATTTCAATAAAAAAAAGAAGCAAATCTTCAGAATAACAAGATATAATTCCAATGATACTGCATATGCAATGAAGGTAAATCATATAATTAATGCATTAGATTTGATGCATTAATGCAGGTGTATCAAAATCAAGGCCCGGGGGCCAGATCTGGCTGCCAGGTATTTAGATCTGGCCTGTGGGGCTGCCCTGAAAATAGTGAAGAACCAGCCCTTAGTGCCTCTGCCAACGAAAACAGGGCCCTCCTGAGCTCCAATTTTGCTGACAGAGGGTTGCAGGAGGATGTCCCAGGCAAAAATGGAGCTCGGAAGTCCATTTTCTTTGGCAGAGTACTCAGGCCACAGGCACAAGTGATGACAAGCTGGCCAGGGCCACCCTGGCCACAGCCACCCCAGCCCCTGAGGTCAAACGTAACCCAGATGCGGCCCTCAGTGAAATTGAGTTTGACACCCCTGCATTAATGTGTTTGGAATTTCAGGAGAAGAAATGATGAACTGAAGATGACTTTGTGAAAGCATAATAAGAGCCAGTGAATAGACCAGAACTTTATAATTCCTCACTGGACAAAGAGAGGACCTGAGATAGCCCACAAGTGCTCCCAACAGTTGTCCCCCATAATATACTGGAAGACAGCAGTCTCTGGCAGATTTATATGGAATGGCCATCTTACTCAAATGGTGGTTGGTGCCTTCAAAAGGGTACTGGGTTAGCATACATCTTTTCTTAGTCACTTTTGACAATTGCTTGTCAATTTCCGTTCAACTATTAGGTTTGAACTTTGGGTTGGTATGTTTTACAGCACTGGGTGAGTTTCCTTCAATCCTTAGAAAAATAATTTTTAATACAAATTTAAGGATTTAATATTTTGGAAAATTGCTGAGAGAAACAGTAGCAACCTCAGCTATGTTGATCTACTTTGATGACTGGAGGTGAAGAAGACTTCAGGAATCTCTTGCTAAGGATAAAAAAGAATACAAAAGATAATCTGCTGCTCAATAAAAACAACAACAATAAAAACCAGCTCTCTAACATATATCAACAAGGAGTGCCAACACAGCAAGTATTGTAGAGAAGAAACTAGAGTAGCAACATTCTTTATTTTTCTGTGCTCAAAAATCCACAGGTGGCTGCATCCAATTAAGGGATGTTTGCTACGGACAAGAAAATTTGTAACAGATATATACCAGTACATAATGAAATCCTTGTACATTGCATTGATGCAAATATACAGATTATTAAGGCAATGGCTTTCCTTGTTTTAACACAGGCTATAAAATCTGGATCATCAGAAAGACTGTATAAAGAAATTTTAATGAGAGTTTGAACAGTAGTCCTGAGAAGATTGTAGAGAATACCATGAACTGCAAGAACAAATAATTCAATATTAGATGAAAGAGACTAGATTGTTCACTGGAAGCACTAATAATGAAGCTAAAGCTTAAATATTTTTGACATGTAAGACAAAAGCACGAGGCACTAGAGAATCAAAGTGCTTAGAAAAATCAAAGGCAATTGAAAGTGAGGCCAACGGAAGCTGAAATGGCTAAATACTATCATTGATGACCTGAGTTTGAGGGTGTAAAAACTCAAACAGTTATTGACAGCCAATTCAGGCCAAATGATGTCCATTAGATGACAAAGAATTAGAAACCACTACAACAAAGACAGAGCTATAGTGTCTGAATAGAAGAAGTTGTCAATTTCTTTTAGCAAGCAGAAATAGTGTCATGAACACATGTGAGATTTTCATCAAGCAGGCAATTTTTCTAGTGCAGTGATGTTGCTGAATCTTTCTTCTAAGCATAATATCAAGATAGCAAAATATCATAATGAGTTAGAATGAAAACTCTTCTATGGGACAGGCAAAACTGTGTGGCCATCCCAAGGATTTGGAGCTCTCTCTTCAGACAGGGGACCAGGTATTATCATAAGTAAAATTACAAGGGTGTAGGTTTTTCAGTGCAACTTCAGATGTGGGGTTCAGCTGCAAATGGGAATTCATGTTTGCTTTGTTTTTCTAAATGAGTGACTTTGGTAAATGTTGTCTGCCCATACACACAGTTCTTCTACTGAGCTAAGTAAAGAAAGGTAAAATTGAGGCTGGATGTTACTTACAACATTCTATTTTATCTCAATCAAATTATTAGAACATGGTTGTCCAACCTTTTGGCTTGCCTGTGCCACGTTGAGGGAAGAGCAATTGTCTTGGGCTGCATATAAACTATACATCTAATAACTTTGTATATGCAGCCCAAGACAATCAGTGATGGGTTGCTACCAGTTTGCCCCGGATCAGGCAAACTGGTAGCGGTGGCGGGAGGCTCTGCCCACTCGTCCGGATGCTTCTGCACATGCACAGAAGTGTTGGGGCCGTGCGAGTGCACCCGCCCCCACAAACAAACCAGTAGCAATGGGTTTTGAAACTCGCCCCTGGTTATTGTATCTAAATAACAAACTTCTCTTCATTTTTAAAGAGAAGTTATTGTGGGGCCTTAATACTAGCTGTCCAGGGCCACATGTGACTTGTAGGCCATGAGTTGGACATGCCTGCATTAGGAAAAGGCATATGAATGCTTGCATCTCTTGTCTCTTGTTTCTGTAGCTCTACTTCCATAACTAGAGACCTGGAATGAATACATTTTAAGGAGACTATGCTTAAATGAACAGATGACAGAGATCCTTTTAGCTCTTCCAATGTTCTCAGAATTTCAATTTGCTCTTAATTTGGCAAGAGTTTAGATGAATCCTTTAATTAGTCTTCTTCCTATGAAATGTTAATTAGAGATTCTACTAAGGGCTCCTAAGTACACTCTTTGCTTCTGCTCTTCAGGTCATTTCAACAGATGCAGTGTTGATAGCAGAATTGGGTTATCTTATTACGGGGCAAGGGTTGACACTGGGCTTAAAGCATCTTAATGTCAATATCATTAAAAATAGCCTGGATAAAGGTAACCCTCCCCTGAGTTTTCATTTTAAAAATGCATGATTAAACTTTAACAACATTCTACAGCTGTCTCTTTGGAATCCATTCGATCCTATCAATACCAACCCGGGGCAGGTGATGATGTAACAGTTAGCTTTAAGGCAGGGGTGAAATGTAAAATATGTTACTACTGGTTCTGTGGGCATGGCTTGGTGGTGGTGGGGTAATGTGACTGAGTGGGCATGGCCAACTTAAAAAAAAACTTTTCAAAGCATTTTTGAAAAGCCTCTGGCAATCAGGCAACTCAGCTGGGATTGTCAGAGAGGCTTTTAAAAAAATGCTTTGAAAAGCCTCTCTGCTGATTAGGCAACTCAGCTGGGATTGTTAGAGATTTTTCAAAGCATTTTTTTTACCACTTCTTCAGTCAAGAGGTTGCAGAAAAAAATGGTTTGAAAAGCCACTGAGGATTCCAGCTGAGCTGTGTGATCATCAGAGGCTTTTTTTTTTTACTTTTAAAAGCACTTTTCGTCGGAAGAGGTTGTAGAAAAAATGCTTTTAAAAGTAAAAAAAAAAGCCTCTGATGATCGTGCAACTCAGCTGAGCATGGTGGGGGGCGGGCACAGGGATTTTTGCTACCAGTTCTCCGAACCACCCACTGCCATCACTACCAGATTGGGTGATCTGGTCCGAACCGGGAGCATTTCACCCCTGCTTTAAGGAGTACATTATTTCACGTTTTTGAGGCTGCTTTATGCTGTTATGTTTACATACAGCATTATTTGTACTGATGACAGAACTCATTCCTTTTGACACTGAACAGAAATCTGACAAAGGCATCTATCTGCCTAGAGGCCCACAGAATTAGTGGCTGATGACTAGGGGACGAGCCATGTTTAAGAAGAATGACTATCCCCATCAGTTCAAGGAGGAATGAATCTGTGAGAGTTAATTCTCATTAATAAAAGGACTAGTAGTTAGAAAAACAATGAACCCTGGACAATTGCCCCTGCTTCACCAAGAAAGGCCTATTTACTCACTGTCATGAAAAGGAGAAAATAAACAAGAGTTTGCCATCTTAACTGCCTGTAAAGGTTTTTTTTTCACTTACAACTGTTCATTTAGTGACCATTAAAAGTGACAAGGCCCTGAAAAAAGTGACTTATGACCAGTTTTCACACTTACAGCCATTGTAGCAGTCCCGTGGTCACATGACCAAAATTTGAATGCTGAGCAATTGGCTCGTATTTATGACACTAGCAATGTCCCGAGATCACATGATCCCCTTTTGCAACCTTCTGACGAGCAAAGTTAATGGGGAAGCCACTTGACAACAGTTTGATTAATTCTACAACCTCAGTGGTTCACTTAACAATGGTGGTAAGAAAGGTCTTAAAATGGGGCAAACTGCATTAACAAATTTCTCACTTAGCAACAAAAATTTGGGGGTCAACTGTGGTCCTACATTGAGGCAATTTCTTTACTACCGGTTCTGTGGGCGTGGCTTGGTGGGCATGGTGTGGTTTGGTGGGAGTGGCTTGGTGGGCGTGGCAGGGGAAGGATACTGCAAAATTCCCATTCCCTCCCCACTCTTGGGGGAAAGATATTGCAAAATCTCCATTCCCACGGCACTCTGGGTCAGCCAGAGGTAGTGAACTACTACCTGAACTACTGAACTACTCAAAATTTCCACTACTGGTTTTCCAGAACCTGTCAGAACCTGCTGGATTTCACCCCTGCATTAAGGACTACCTGAATATGTAAAAAACAAAAACAAAACCGGATTTGAAAATAGAGTACTCGCTGGAATTCTAAAACTATAACTTTAATCTTCCTTCTAATAAATACTGTATCATTCTAATAAATACCATTAATCAGAACACTTGGATTCCCAATTCAGACCACAAAGAGGGAAAATTGATTTTAATTGCTTCATATTGAGAGATATTTCCTAAAAGGTCAAAACAGATTGTTTCGGCTATTAGTAGACACTGTTTTGTCATGAAATCAGTAGTGTTTCCTCTAGGGTAAGGTTGCTTAAGTATGGACTTGTTTCTATGTATAGGCATGATTTGTTTGAGAATCATTAAGAGAGAGATGTATTGCAGATAACAGTGTGAGGGGCAGAAACTGTAAAATGCTCCTGTGCATGAAGAATAATGCAGAATGCAGAGTTGATTAATGGGAAAGTTATTACATTTGTTTAACCTTTATACTATAGTATATAAATAAATACATATATTTATAACATTTTATCTTACAATGTCTGCTATGTTTAATTGCTTAGCACCTTTCTGTGCAATCAATCTCCTCTGGAGATCAATTCAAGCTGTTTTTTCTTTCCGGGTTTCACTAATCACCATTCAGGAAGGAAAGAAAAAAAAAAAGTAGATGATTTCTCATCTAGGATGCACACTGAGTTTGGAATTCAAGGTATATAATACACAAAATATTACAAAAAACCAAAAGCAATTATCAAGGATCTGTAGTACATTTGGGGCAGTGAATCTCCAGGAACAGCATGAAATATAGACCCATAAACCAGCTAGCTAAATTTTTTGTCTTAGTGGGACCAAAGCAATTTCAAGCAACATGAGGCTTCAATCACTTTCCCCCCCCTTTATACACTGTATTTGCCAGCAAGACAATCAGTTCAATTCTGCTATTTTATGTTAGACAATGGAATAGTTTAGATACAGGTTTTCACCATTAGACAGGTCAATGTTGAATAACTAATCCTAACTACGTATTTTAAAGGGAAACACCATGATATATCTCCCTCATACACACACACACACACACACACACACAGAGAGAGAGAGAGAGAGAGAGAGAGAGAGAGAGAGAGAGAGAGAGAGAGAGAAACATAAAAATGAAGGAAATTTTGTCTTATGAAAATAACATAACAGTAAAGGTAAAGGTTTTCCCGCACATGCATGCTAGTTGCTTCCGGCTGTAGGGGTGGTGCTCATCTCTGTTTCTAAGCCGAAGAGCCAGCGCTGTCCTAAGATGTCTCTGTGGTCATGTGGCCAGCATGACTAAATGACAAAGGCACACGGAACACTGTTATCTTCCCACCAAAGTGATCCCTATTTTTCTACTTGCATTTTTTACATGCTCTTGAACTGCTAGGTTGCCAGAAGCTGGGACAATTAACAGGAGCCCATCCCATTATGCGGTGCTAGGGATTTGAACTGCTGAACTGCTGAACTTTTGATCGACAAGCTCAGCATCTTAGCCACTGAGCCACCACATCCCTTGAAAGTAACATAAACTGGCATTATTGTGACAAGGCATGGACCAATTCAGGGGTGGTATTCACTTATCTTTGCTACCGGCTTGCAAATGTGAGAGTGCGTGCAAATGTGAGTGCATGGAGGGCCTTCTGCACATGCACAGAGCATCAAAAATATGGATAAATGAGATGTGATTACGTCTGGGCGGGTGGGCGGAGCCTCTTGTAGCTGCCACTACTGGTTTTCCTGAAGCGGATAGAACTGGCTGAATACCACCACTGGACCAATTGTACTGGCATGTGAGAATGACCTTGGAAGACAGAGCAAATGGAATCAAGGGAATGGTCAGATAAAAGGCACTTCTGCCCTTAGTAGGAATGTTAGCAGGGCAAGAGTTTTTTTGGTTATAAAGCAGATAGGAGGCGTGATATACTTTGAGACTTGCAAGATTCTGCTAATATAGCTTTACATTAGCTAGAATTAACTCATCTGGTTGTGTTCCCTATTTGGTCTACTTTATAGGCTGACATCAATGCAGAGTACAAGATATGAAAACAAGACTTATTGATTGTTACAATTGATTGATGAACTAGATTCAGTAGGATCAGTGACCCAGTTGTCTTGAGACATATACAACCTACTCCACTGAGATGTTTCTACTATTTCAAAGACCCAAAGCTGACAAAAATGAGAAAAGATTATTGTAAGAGATAGGTAAATACTAGAATAGAATAGAATAGAATAGAATAGAATAGAATAGAATAGAATAGAATAGAATAGAATAGAATAGAATAGAATAGAATAGAATTCTTTATTGGCCAAGCGTGATTGGACACACGAGGAATTTGTCTTGGTGCATACGCTCTCAGTGTACATAAAAGAAAAGATACATTCATCAAGAATCATAAGGTACAACACTTAATAATAATCATAGGGTACAAATAAGCAATCAAAACATATTAGGAAAGAGTCAATATAAACCATAAGGATACCAGCAACAAGGTTACAGTCATACAGGCATAAGTGGGATGAGATGGGTGATAGGAACAATGAGAAGATTAATAGTAATGCAGACTTAGTAACTAGTTTGACAGTGTTGAAGGAATTATTTGTTTAGCAGAGTGATGGCATTCGGGAAAAAACTGTTCTTGTGTCTAGTTTGGAGTGCAGTGCTCTATAGCGTCTTGAGGGTAGGAGTTGAAACAGTTTATGTCCAGGATGCGAGCCGTCTGTAAATATTTTCACAGCCCTCTTTTTGACTCATGCAGTATACAGGTCCTCAATGGAAGGCAGGTTGGAAGAAAAAGGAAAATATTTCTTCTTTCTTTTTTTTTAATAAGGAAATTTTATTATATACCTCTCATGTAATTGACTTATCTTTGATTCATATGACACAGGATTTTGAATATTGCTATAAGTGCTCATTAAACAGAAAACAGTCTTTGAAAATATATGTAAATAAAGAAATAAATAAAAGCTCACACAACCAATTCAGATTAGTGTCCACATTTATTATATGATTTGTACAGCAATTACTCTGGATGCATTCCTAGCCAAAGAGACCGAATAAATCTTTTTAAAAGCCATATGCTTCAGTCATCAAAGATTGCTATGACTGGGTTTTCTAAATGTATTACGAGAATTTCTGAAATCCTAAATATAAACCACACTATAGTGACATAAAACAAGTATTGTGTCATATATTTCTTATGGCTCAAAGTACTTGTAGAAAAGCCTCAATTTCTGAGGCAAGTCGAGTTCACAAGTCATGTTCACCCATGATTAATTAAACCACGATTTACTCAACCCGATATTTTGATTTTGCAAAAGACATCAAACTATGTATTAATCAACTGTAGGTTTGCAGAACAGTTTAGACTAGGGGTGTCCAATCATGGCAACTTTAAGACTTGTGGATTTCAGCTTCCATGGCTGCTGGAGAATTCTGGGAGTTGAAGTCCTCAAGTCTTAAAGTTGATGAGGTTGAACTCTGGTCTAGAACTAAAAGAAGATCTGCTTATTGTACATACATGCCACTGCATCCACTGCACCAGTTGAAGCTTCCAGGAACAAGACCAGCCTCATATGAAATTCATTGCAGTAGTCTGAACTGGAGGTGACTGGGACATGAGGGACTGTAAATTGTAAACACCACAAATATGACCATGATTGTTGTCTGTGCTACAGAAGCCTAAAGTTTTCTCTCCACTACTGTGGATGGAAAGAGCTTTATGAACTGCACATGTCTTGGCAGTTATTGTCCTTATTCCATTTTCTAACAGCCAATAAGGGAGAACTGTTGAAGAGATTAATGACATTTTTCTCTAGTAGCTAAAAGGGGTACATTTATCTTTTATCAATTATGCCTATAGCAACCATCTTTATTTTACATCAATTTTCATTCCAGCACATGGATGGCACAATCAATAGTCCTATATATATTTATTAGGACAAATGGAAGCATCTGGTGCTAACATTAATATAATATCCAAGAAAACTCTCTCCTATGGACTATCAATAAAATGGGTGACAAGAAATGTTGGCCCAGCTCTGATTGGTGGTAATTTGTTGCAGCTTCATTTCAAGAGTTGCTACTTTTAGTATAATTTTTTTTCAAAAATAGAATATCCCAATAAAAATCTGTGTCAAAAACATATATGAAAATTCTGAGACTAAGAGCAATTCATCTGCAATGATTTAAATAGCTATAGTGCTGCATTGTAACAAGATAATTTTGTCCATATCATAGACCAGTGATGGCGAATCTTTTATTAGACACCAAGTGCCAAACTGCATGCACGCATGCCCAAACTGAAAGGTGTGCGTGTGTGCAAATGTGTGCATGCGTGGACATGCACGGACATGAGCACATGTGCAGCAGAGACCCAAAGACCAGCTGGCTGGAGGGAGGTGGGGTATCTCAACAAGGGATACCCCACCTCCTGCCAGCAGCGGGGCAAGAAGTAAGATCTTTTTTTTTTGGTAGCTTCTGTTTCATCGTTTGCAGGGAAACAGAAGCTCACAAAAGAAATGCCACAGAGATCTGACCTGGGGCAATGCGCGCATGCCAGCAGAGAGGGCTCTGCATGCCACTTCTGGCACGCATGCTATAGGTTCGCCATCACAGCCATAGACTGTCAGTAGTGAAATTCATATTTTGGTAGCATTGTGGATGTTTAACATTCTCATATTCTTTGGAGTGGAGACCTCAACAACCTTCTTATACTACCCATTTAACCATTCTATTTATACCATTATAAATTCTATTACATATGGACATATGATTTTTTAAAATATTTCTTTTTCTGTCACCTTTATTATTTTTAAGAATAACTCAAAATGGTGAAGATACCTAATGCTCCCTTCTCCTTCTATTTTCCCCATAACAACAACCCGTCAGGTGAGTTGATAGGGCTGATAGAAAAGGCTGATAGAAAGTGATTGGCTCAAAGTCAACCAGCTGACTTTCATGGTTAAGGCAGTACTAGAACTCACAGTTTCCTAGTTTCTAGCCTAGCAGTACTATGCTATAAAACCATCAAACCCCTCCATCATAAAAAATCTGAGCAAATATTTTAACTCAGATGACTTTGGTTATATTTCAGATCACACCAGCTTCCCTCTGGCAAAGGAATTTATTCATTTGGAAAGTTGATATCTTCTGATTCCTACTTGGGAAAATAGGATTATAATAGAGTCTTTCAGAGCTACCTTCAAGGACCTTCCCGTTTTATGATTGCCATATCTGGCTGAATGGCCTTGGAATAAAGAAGTGGATCATCATTATCATATATACTGTAAAGGCTATATACTATTAATCTCTTTCACTTTGATGATTAGAAAATACCAGAGTAATACAACTGGTCTTCTAAAAGTATCTCTCCAAAATATGGCAGTATGGCAGGCATTATCAATCTACAGAGAAAAAAGTAAGAACACAGCTACTTGGAAAAAAATGTTACTTTCACTGCTGAATATAAATTATGAACATCAGACTAAAATCTAATGCTTAGGACATTTGACGTTTAACTGACACAATGTTCTTTTTAATTTCAGAGATTTATTTTTCAAAGGTTGCTAGTGCTGAAGTAGAGAAGCAATAATCCCAATATAACTATTCATTCCCCCCTCACCCCACAAATTGTTTACCTTCTCTTAACATTGAAACTCAAGAATGGTTTCTTGTAATGTCCAGATTTTAAAGAACAAGTGCATCGGGGGCCAAGAGATTTAATATATTCATGGGATGTGCTTGGCTCTCCTATCATCAGGATCAAAAGCTAGGTAAGTCAGACATTTGCCTGGACTCCGAGATTGGAGGACTATTACTTCTGAACAGACTGTCCACAAAGAACAAAAGTGAGAACAGTGCCCATGTTCCTGCTATTTTCCAGCTGAAAGAAAGCAGGTGAATTTATTCCTCATCTGTACCATACTGTATATATCTGACTAGCATAAATGTGTTGAACAAAGGTTACAATAAAGCTAAAGTTTAATATGTTTCATGTAAAACAAGATTTTTTTTTAAAAAAAAGATATATTCCTATGTGCAATTTATGTTGCAGAAAGAAAGTTTACATTAGAAGGCAGGAGGAATGGGAAAAAATATATTGCACCATTTCTTTCTAAATGTGTTGTGCCTAACCCAGAGAAGGATTGGGTAATAAAAATTAATAATAGGTCTATAAATATAAACATAGCCTAAAATGCACAGCATATCTAATACAATGGAGAGACATATATCTTAGCTCAAATTATTAAAAACCAATTGATAATGATTTGTCAATTTCCAGTGACTATATATTTATTTCTGTTTTAGGGTTAGGGCTTGGAAATAATAAAAGTGCAGCTGTATATCAGGGTACCCTAAGGGAGGTCTTTCTATTCAAAGCAGAATGATAACCAGTTGCATAAGCAATCCTAGTCCTAAATTAATCACAGAGAACAGTAGTTTAGAGCAGGGGTCTCCAATCTTGGCAACTTTAAGACTTGTGGATTTCAACTTCCAGAGCTGGCTGAGGAACTCTGGGAGTTGAAGTCCACAAGTCTAAAAGTTGCTAAGGTTGGAGACCCCTGGTTTAGAGACTGTAACTTCCACCATTCTTAGCTGGTGCTCATTAGGCTAGAGCAGGGGTGTCAAGCTCACATCATCACGGCCGCATCAGGTAAAGTATCGGGACTTCCCACCCCCCCTTTACTAAACTGGACGTGGGAGTGGCCAGCGCGTGACACATTCGGCTCATGGGCCGGGAGTTTGACAGCCCTGGGCTAGAGTTCTTTACAAAATGCAACAAACCAAACTTAACTGGTGCTTGTCAAACTTGACCAGGATGTAAAGTGATCCAGGCATTAAGAACTGTCATGCCCAAGATGTCTATACCTTGTAAACATTTCAACATCAATCTGTTTTCTGATTTTGAAGCTGCTAGTGGTGCTCTCAATGCAGGCTGAGTTGCATTTTTCCCCTGAAGAGTGTTCTTCAAAGGATCATACGACAATACACTTTAGATTCTACTAATCAGAGATCTATGTTTGAACTACCATTAAACAAATTACATTTTTCAACAAGCTAGCTGATGGACTACTGAGATTTCCAAATTCATTAGATAATGGATATATTTCTTAGTCTAAGATATGTGTATGGATTGAACCACTTTGAAAAGTTCCTTGTTAGTTTGAGAGATCTATTATCCACTTGCAATTCAAGCTTATATTATCCACTTGCAATTCAAGCTTATATTTCTATATTATTCAACTGGTTTTATTGGATTATTATCTAACTGGTGAGCCATCCTGAGTTACTTCCCGGAGCTCCTGTTCAAGAGGCAAAGCCTTCGTGATACGAAGTAGACTTCAATCACTTGAAAGATTTTCCTACTGCCTTTACTCCCTTTAGTTTCAGTTTGAAAGACTCTGATCTTGAACAGGCACATAGGAATAGAAGGAACATTTTAGCTCTTCCCTTTCCAGTTATGTTTATTGTTTCCTTTACCGAAATGGGAATAGATGATGGAAAAAATGCAGGTTTCTATATCTCAGTGATTGAAAAAAGGCTAAAAAAGGATAGTGATTTTATTTGTGGGATTTTTTTTATAGACGGAATATTTTCTCTTTCTCTTTATAGTCTAACACAGGGGTCCCAACCCCCAGTCTGTGGACCAGCACCGGGCCACGGCATGCCAGAAATGGGCCATGCAAACAAGTGAACCTCTATCTGTGGAATGCAGGCAGCACATAAAACCACAACTCTTCTGGTCTGTGGAAAAACCTCTCTCTACGGAAACGGTCCCTGGTGCCCAAAAGTTTGGGGGCTGCTGGCCTAACATGTCTAAGCCAGCTGACTGAATAGTAGGACAGAAGGCACTTTTTTTTGGAACTTTACTTATGACATAGAATGCAATTCTAAACATTTTCTTCCCTTGCCCTGCATCACTGCTCAGTATATTCATTTTTGCTGATGTTCAAATTAATTTGCAAAGAATTGCACCTTAATCACTGACATTAAGTCTCCTTTCTCGAGACTTGACTTCCACACGTCTATTGACTGAGGTAGGACAAGCAAGTTAAGATGAGCAAGCTTATTCAGGCATTTAAATGCTGTACATAAAATAGCATACTTATGCTAAAGATGAATTTAATAATAATTATACATATTGGGCTTGTTTGATTTGTTATGTGAAAATGAAAAGTGAGATTTTTTTTCATGTATTATTAAAAGATGTGAATTGATTTCACAATGCTGAATTTTCAGTAATCAAAGGAATAAACAGAGCAATAAATGGAACTATTTAATTTTCTTTGAAAATACATAATACAGTCAAGGGTTCCTTTGAATACACCTGACTCCAGATGACTTCATGGATAATTCATGTAGTTTTCTTGGCAGTATAGAAAAGTAACTCTCAATTTCCTTCTGGGATTTTTTTTCTCCTGACATATTTTTTAAATAATAACTTTAAAAAGGTAAGATAAAAACTAACAAGATAACTAATAATCAAGAAAGAAAATAAAAAAGGAGGAAGAGTGAAGAAAGAAATAGCACACAGAGGTGCAGCACATTAAAAAATATTGAAAGGAACAAAAATACAAAAATAATTACTTCTGACTTCTTTTATAGCAGATATAAATAAAACTTACATTCAACTCCTGCTCTGCGATTACAATGTAATATCTATTTCTTTTATAATCTATGAATATTATTAGCCCCTAAGTCCATATATCATAATTTTATTTTTTTCTGTTTCATACAAAAAATCCAGAAGAGATTTCCAATTAACTTTAAAGTTAATCAATGTCTTTTCTCTAATCAAATCTACCAGTTTCACCATCTCAGGCAATTCTATCAGTTTTCCCAACAATTTTTCCACTGTAACAATTATTTAGCCTTTCTACCTTTGGGAATAAAGAAGTCTTGCTGCCATTATCAAGTACAGGAGCAAAATGCCATGCAATTTTTCCAATTTTTTTTAATCCATCAGACCTAGCAGAAGAGTCTCTGGTTTTAATTGTATATTGACTTTCAACATTTTCTGAGTTAATATGTTTATTTGAGTCCAGAACTTTTAAAGCCTTTTTTTACAAGTCCACCAAATGTTGAAATCTGTTGTAGAATCTGTCTCTATTCCTCTTCATCAGGGGTGTCAAATTCATGTCATCATGGCATCATCATGTGATGTATTTCCCCTTTGTTAAAACTGGGCGTGGGCATGGCAAGTGTGTGATGTATCTGGCCTGTGGGCCATGAGCTTGGCAGCCCTGGTCTAGATAGTAATACATGTCACTTAAGAGGTTAACTAGCCAGGAAAGAATTTGCTAGCCAGTGGAATCTGATACAACTGCAGGACAAATGCAGTTGCAATGTCACAATGCAAATCTCAGCCTGACATCTGACCCAAATACATACATCGGGTGATTTGTGTCACAATGGTGTGATGCAAATTTCATAATTTGTCCCTTTTGCCCTCTACTACTGCCAAAAAACTTTTGGTTGTAGAAGCTTTTGATCTTAAATTCTTCCCAGAAGCAGGACTGGCTGGTGGGACAGAAGACAGTGCTTTCTCTGGATTGCAGTGACAATTTTTAAGGACTTGGGGAAAAAAACCAATTTCATGAAGTCTTTGAAGAGCAGTAAATATAGTGTTTTAGTCCATTTTTATTTTTTTGTTCTGGAGATGCTTAAAAAGGGTTGCCCAATTCATTTTGGCAATGCTTTCCCCTGAGGCTCAATGCCCATTTTGGATGATTTATTCTTTGAATCCTACAGTTTTTCTGTAAGCCTACACTTGTCTGCACTGTTGTGTTTTCTAATCAAGCAAATGCTACTTTAAAGTGACATTTTGGTGCCAGTGTTGTAATCTTGGGTGACTGAGGCCTGTACAAAATATCACTGCTGTGCTTAAATTGTCTTTGGTTTTCCCTTCATTTAAGACAGGGGTGTCAAACTCGATTTCATTGAGGGCCGCATCAGATTTGTGTTTGACATTGGGCCGGGGTGGGTGTGACCAGAATGGGCATGGCTAGCATGACATCACTTGTGTTGGGGGTATCTATGGTGGCCCGAGTACTCTGTTTTGGCTGCAACGGCCTCCTACAATCCTCTGCCAGTGAAAACGGAGCTTGGGGGGGCTGCATGCGGCCCTTCCAAGCTCCATTTTCACTGGCAGAGGCACCGTGGGTGGCTCCTTCACTATTTCCAGAGGGGCCTCGTGGGCCAGATCTAAGAATCCCATGAGCCAGATCCAGCCCCTGGACCTTGAGTTTGACACCCCTGATTTAAGAGGAAGTAAAATGTGCTTTCTTTCTTTTAGTCTTGTTCTAATAATCCTGAAGAAGGAAAGGGGTGGGTGGAAATAATATTAGTGGGGGGAAAATCACTGCTATATTGAACCTCAATGGTTTAAATTGAGTGAGGTGCAGCTGGTGGTGGGTGCATGAGACTTTCACAGAAATGATTTATCACTCTTGAATTTCCATACAGTATGTTTAAAGAACTACAATATTTCTTTAGAAGTAGAATAAAGAAAGGAGCAATATCAGAAGGCCAATGATTACTTTAGAAGCACCCAATCATAAAAATATTGTGGTGCATGATATTATTTTTGTAGAAATAAATATATTATTACCTATGGGTTAAATTTTATGAAACAGATTATCAGTTAATGATGAATTGATTTAATCTGTTAATTTCATGTGCATTTCATCCATCTTTTAGATCAGGGGTTCCCAACCCCTGGGCTATGGTTCCATGGTCTGTTCGGAATTGGGCTGCGCGAGTGGTAGGTCAGCACACATGCATGCATCTCTACTCATGTTAGTGGCAGGCTGGTATATGCACACACATCTCAACTCATGCAAGTGGTAATCCGGGGCGCGCACAGGCCAGTTTCCCTCTCCCCTCCCTCCCGTTTTTCTTTTAGCTAGAAAAACAGCTTCTCCAAGAGACCAACCTTAATATGATAATGTGTCAATATTCATCTTGTTTGCATGTCCAGAATTGGTATATAGGCTAAGATGCATTTCGTTGGTCATATATTTTATATTATTGTAGGCATTCAATTAGATTAGGAAAACTGATTATCTTAAAAAGGTCTCTGAACAGCAGGAGCTAAGAACCAGTCTGGCACCACAAGGTGGAGCTTGAGCACAAGTAACTGGATGTGTGTGTGTGTGTGTGTGTGTGTGTGTGTGTGTGTGTATGTGTGTGTGTGTGTGTTTTGCATTTGCTTTACAATGTCAAATATCTTTGGTGCTTCCAGACCAAGAGGAGAATGTACAACAATCTTAACCCTAATGGATTTGCACAATAGGTTCAGACTCGGTTATATTCTATCAATAGTCCTTTGATTTCTCACTATTCTTGTATACATTTTCTTAACATAATAATAATAATAATAACAACAACAACAACAGTAGTATTGGTGGGCGAATAGAAATACAATATCTTTGGTGTGTTTAATTTGGATCCTGAGATAGGAAGTCCAACATGGAAAGCGATTTGCTTAGCTTCAAACTCCATTATAGAGACTTTGCAGCAGATGAGATGTGTTTTGGGTCTTCCCTGTGTTATACTTCTTTCATTTTATTCGCCAGAAGATATTTCTAGATGACAAGTATCTTGCGTAACCACAGAATTTCGGGAAAGCAGAGGCTAATATCCTAATTTATCATTGTCCTGTGTTTTCTCACTGTGCTTTCTGTCTTTCCTACTGAAAATCCATTGGAGTAGGAGAAAAAAAGGTGAACCAATCTTTTGAAAGGTACCTCTAAGACCCTCTGCCTAGATTACTCCTTTTGTGCTTTTCTCCTTTAAACTTGCTTATGCAGGAGATCTTTTAATTGGCATATTTGATACTCTGAAGTTGGAAGGTGTTGGGGTTCCACTTTGCTTGAAATGATGAAATTCTCTATCATATTAGGGAGACATGGGATTCAATAATACTCCAATTCTTATTTGATCTTTATAATTATGGTAAATTAACATGATGGGTCAACTCAAATTTGAAAAGAACAAAACAGTCCTTAGAAGGAATGATATATTAGTTCAATTAATAAGGTGATTTATTCATTTTTCTTTAGGAGTTACTGGAAAGTGCAGTGGGGATTATCATGAATATCAAATTTGTGGCATTATGTTGGTGTTTTTCCAAGTAAGGCAATTACTTTGCACCATTAAAAGTTAAATAAGATACACAGGATAGTTTTCAGATAGAAACAGATGCACACCTCAACTGATACAAGGTCATGACTGCAGGCTGCTCTTTGTTCATCTTCATTTTTCTTTAAACTTCAACCAGGAGCAAGTTTCCTTTTTTCTTTATATGCCCTTCTCAGGCTCCTTATATAAATTGCTCAAGTATACATTGTCCATTTAAGTAGAAAACTTAACTTGTTATGGATCCCTCTTGAATTCTCCCACAAAACTCCCATGGTAGACATTTTATTTCTTCTCTGTTTTTTTGCTCAGTAAGCTCTAGCCTTGAAATCTGGCTGACTTATATTCTTCTGACAGTCTCTGCTTACTGAGCACAAAACATTCTATCTCCCACAACAAGCAATTAGCAGCTCTTAGAACATACCTTTGTAATCAGCAGCTATTCAGGAGACAATCTTTTCATTCTTCGCAATTCAGCTAATCTGACCTAGGCTTCCTTAGAAAGCATACAGCACAATCTTAGTTCTGGCAAATCTCTTCATTCAAACAGCTGTGAATTATTGTCATTCCCAGTCTAAAAGGCTTCTCAAACAGTCTTTCAGGGGAATGTTTATGAACACCCACCTTATCTCCCCTGGAATGCTGCCAGAGAACTAATTGCCACACACAGGGCAAGGCCAAATTTAGCAAAGAGTCAAACAGAACTTTTCCAAAGCTTTTACTGACCAGATAAACTAATTGCTTCCTGCAAAAGCTCACATCCCATTTGCTTCTCTTTTATGTCTTATGGGAGGGGCCAATCATCTCCAAGCCTTACTCTCAAATCAACCCTGTTTTCTTAATTGTTCCTGTCTTCTGGCAGCTCTGCACATGCAAACACTGGGAACAGGCTCATGCTGTTCTTCTGGGTCGCTGATGTCAGACTCCGAAGACTCTGGAGTACCAGATGGCCTTGGTCCCCTCTCTGCCTCCAACTCAGAGCCCTCGTCCAAGACTTTCCCAGACTCCAGGACTAGCCCATGTTCCTCTCCAACCTCTTCACTGTCTGAATCTGCTGCCAGCTCTGCTGGCCGCTGGCAGGCCACAACATCAGCACACAATACCTGAGACCACACAACTTTGAACATTCTCCTTTCTTCCTTGTTTCTTCTTGCTGTTGAAAGATCAGCAAAGCTTCAATTCATCTTAACACACCACTTTTTTGCACTTTAAACCAACCTTTCTTCTAAAACTATAACAAAAAGCATTTCAGTCTGATCCCACTAAAGTGATATGTGTTATACCACCACATTACAATATGACCCTCAGAAATTGGAAGATGGGGGAATGACAGCATAGCCCCTGACCATAAAAATATTGGTCATTCCTGCTCTACCTGGGTAAGCAATAAATATTCTGAAAGTCAAATATGGAGCATGTTATAGAAAACTAGATTAATTAGAAATTATAAACTAGTGTGCCACATTGATGAATTTCAGTTGAACTGCCTAATGTAAATAATAATCTGAGCTTTGATTTTCTGCCTTACTATACTTTTGCAATTCAACAACTCGGCTGAGAAGAGATCCACATGCTTAGTGACATAGTCCAGATTAGCACTATCATATTCAGCAAGAGGCTTAAGGAAGGGAGAGCCATACTCTTTACTCTTTATTTGAAATCCAAAACAAATCCCTTTTTCCATTGCAAGATCAAATACATCCATGAAAAATTCTTACTATCTTTTATTGAAAATAGCAAACCTTTGCTTTAATATTTGCTTCAAGTAAACTGCTATCTTTGTGAGATCTAAAAATTGGTCTGGAACTGGATCAAAATGATTTCATTATGGAGAATGGGAATGAAGTAAATTCTTTTTAAAAAGTGCCTCTCAGGATTACACAGAACACATTTTAAAGAAAACTGTATGTAAAATAGTGTTGTTTTATAACTTTCTGATGATCTTATTTGAAGAAAATGTTTCCTGCAAATAGTTTTTAAAAGTTTAGTTCTAAAATCTTCACATGTCTTAATAAATTACAGAATTCTGTGAGGCCCAGAATTTATGTGATAGTCTATCCCCTTTGAGATTATGTTAATAATACATTAACTAACATTAATTGTATTAATATTAAATATAACATCAAATTAATATTAAATATCAACAATATTGATGTGAAATATTAATGTTTGTTATGAGGATATAGGCCATAACTTTTTCTAGACTTGATTTAAGACACCAGTCATTTTCTTTGCTTAAAAATAAGTGACTAGCCTAAGATCCCAATCTCAAGAAGGAAGATTTCATTAGCAGTTATAAAAGTTAAAATCCAATATATCTGCTAACTGATTGTTGAAGGCTAAGTAAACATAGCTGTATATAGATGACCATAACTTGAATGGTTATGTAAAGAAAATGTTTTTGACCTCATCTCATTCATTGAATGAAGCAATTTTATATATTAATTAGGATAGGATGCCACATTATGAATTAATAGGAAATTTGTACTGAGAGAGAGAGAGTCTCTGGTCTGTTGGTTAAGGCATCATGCTCTATTCCTTCTGACCTACATGATGATTATTTACATGGGTAGATCTGAAAAGTTATTGCAACTGAATTCAACTGTGTAATAGTTACAGGGTACCAAAGAACTGCAAACACCCCTGATTACACAGAGTATTGTTGACATAGCTACTGCCTAGTCAAATCTTTCCTGTCACAGTTCAGTGGTTAAGGGAGAGAGATGGAGATGGAGGTACATGTGAGCATGTGCCCATGTGTGTGTACATTCCTTTACCATGTTTAGGGCTTTTGAATACCCATCACTTAGATGAACTCGGATATTAGGAATGAGAAATATAGATTTAAACCATAGCAAATTGTGATGGTGGCGGATGGCAGGCCTAAATACTATGTGCCCAGGATTTTTCCACTCTACTTGAGTGGGAAGTAAAGGAATATAGTCCTTGATGTAGACTGGAATTGGGTGCTACTATTTTATTTTCAAATCCCTAAACTGAAGGTGGAAAAATTAATTCAGGAAGCAGGTAGCAAGAGATAAATTTTTAACATTGGTACATAAATGCTTATCTTCAGGACCACACTGACGTTTCCAACTATGGAAATTTCATTGCCATCCTGATTCAGATAAGCACCCATGTGCCAACATTACAATAAGAAATAGGGGGTAGTTTCAGTATCTATATATTTTTATTGTTTCATGCTATTTTATTCTAAGTCCTCACAAGCTGTATTTTACCCCCTGGGATTTGGCAAATGGCATGAATCTACACAGAAGTGGTGATAGCTTTTCACTGTTTGGTAAAATGTCCATGAAAATGGAGCTTTATAAAATGATTGTATATAAAATTTGCCATCAACCTTGACCCTATCTTTTAAACAAGATAAATAACTATATCTTTCTCTTTCTTGCTGTCACCAAATCACTTGCTTTCCACATTGTAACTTGGTTATCATCCCTTACTGAGCTGATGAGAGAGTTCAATAATCACCTTTTCTCTTTTTTGTAAGGATTCAATCAAGCTTTGCTTTGAGTAAACTCTTTCGCTCTCAAAGAGCTCTCAAAGAAACGCTATGCAGGTCTTTCTTGGCACACAATATGTAATCAGACATTTTAAAAGTAGAATTTAATGGAAGTACAATAGTTTATTCTGACGGCTTGATTTGTGCTCTTCAGGGAATCCTGTATAACAATCTGTTCTAGTCCCTGCCCTGCAGGAATATGCAGGTATTTAAATAGCAACACATCCCTCTAAATATTTGCATATAAATATAATCATAAAGATACACAAATAGGCACAATAGTGTCACTAATACTCTATGCAGATGACTGCCTGCAACACACACACTGCCTGAACAATGAAATTTTGGTGCCAAGTAAGTCAAAATGCCTCAAATAGGCACATTTTCTTTAGAAATGAATATATTTTTTCTGCTATGGGTAAGCTTTGATTATCACTATTTTTGTTTTTGTATTACAAGATGACCAATCTTCCATCTGTTGCCCAAATGTTTGCTTTTGTGGCACATTTACATTTTTATTGAGAATATTACACGATGCTCTGGGCAAAAGAAAATAGAACCACTTCATGGCTGTAAGAAAGGTTAGAGGATAACATACTTTGTTGCACACTTTTCTAGGAAAAGCAATAATCTGCTATGTCAGATTATGGGTTGTCTCACATTATAACGTGAGACAACCCAGGAGCAATAACAGCAAACAGAGCTTTGTAAAAAATAGTGGTTTTATCTACAAAAGAATAGATATTATACGTAGATGTACTGTAGGCAGAAGTCAAACAATCAATAAATTACAGCAGGGAAGAACACACGACGAGAGAGAGAGAGAGAGAGAGAGAGAGAGAGAGAGAGAGAGAGAGAGAGAGAGAGAGAGAGAGAGAGAGAGAGAGAGAGAGAGAGAGAGAGAGAGAGAGAGAGAGAGACTAACAGGGCCTCTTCTTATTATACAGATTCTTAAAGGGATAACAGCCAAACACCTTGCTGACTCATTCCCATCATTACATCAATTCATCATTGCATCATCGTAGCAGCTGGTCAGCTATTAAATCACTACCCTGACATGCTATTCCCACATTTGAGTCAATCTGATCATTCTCTCTCTCTCTGTCTCTGTCTCTCTTCCTTCTTCCCTCTCTTTCTCACTCTCTTTTTTTGCAGGGAAAGTCTGCAGGGCATTACTTTTGGAATTCTTTCCAACTGCTTCATCAGCATTCATCATTAGAAGAATTTCTATTTTCTTCTGTGAAATGAAACAACATGTTGCAATCTTTGTGTATATAAATAATTTCTAATCAAACTGATATGCACCTGTTTCCTCTGTGTATGTATGCATATTTGGGTGACGGTCTAATCAGATGGGAGCTTGTATTTTATTTGCATGAGTGTGTCTTTGTGCTTCTGTTGTGTTTCTATATTTGTGTATGTGTGCCCTGAGAAACACAAGACACACTACATGTGCTCTGGTCTGACTTGTGTGATTAGAAGTGAGGAGAACTTGTCCAACTGCCTCCTTCATAGAAATGAATAGGGAAATTTTTTTTCTGAATGTTTTTCTTCAAAACATTTGAACCAATCCAGCCTTGATATTTCTTTGATATTAACCTTGATATTTCTTTGGCAAGGTTGTCTTACTACATTATAGGTGTCAATCTCAATCACATCATGTGATGTATCATGACGTTTTTTGCCTTTGCGGAGCCAGGGTGGGTATGGCCTGCACATGATGCATCTGGCCCATGGACCACCAGTTTGACAGGCCTGTACTAGACCAATCATTTGTCTCTTCTGTTGAGATTTCAGGGAATTATCCAGATAATAGAAAGTGTGTTTCCATCTCCTTTATGCAATTACCTTATGGCATTTAGTTGGGTAAGAAAAAAAAATAAAAGCAAAGGAAAACAAAGATGCAAAGCAGTTAAGTTAAATGCAGTAATCTTAAAATCAAGAATGCTATTGGATGTCATTTACATATTTTGCTCATGCAAGCCATTTTAATACAATAGAAAATAATTGAGTAACATATTATAGTAACAGCTCCACGAAGGCTTTAAAAAATCCAATACATTTTAAATTATACTCTTTGTTTTTCCAATCAGATGTCCTTTTAACTCCAAACTCGTATACATAGATATATCTATCCATAGATAGTTATTATGTATACATATACAGAAGAAGATTACAGGTTGTCCTTGATTTACAACTGGTTGCTTAAAAACGATTTGAAGTTATGTTGTACTGAAAAAAGTCTTACTTATGATCTATCCTTGAAGTTACAACTGCCACAGTGGGAACTGGGTCACATTTATCATTTTTTCCAGCATCCCATGGTCATACAACCATGTTTTGTGAAATTTTTGTTTTGCCATTTTCCAACAAAAAATGCACATTGGATAAGCTGGATTCAGACTTACGATGTGATTAGTTTTATGAGTTCAGTGACTTATTTGATGACCAGCATCAAAAATGTTTTAAAGTTCAGTCTGGTCTGGTGGTGACTTGACTTAAGACTTAAGACACAATGACTTACAACCACAACTCTGGGCTCAATTGTGGTCTTAGGTTGACAATTACCTGTCCCTTGATGGAAATATGGAAGAATGGTTACCTAAGCAAATGAGGCCTGGGACATTTTTTTTTAAAGTCCTGAGAAACTTATTTAGAGGCAGCTGAGGTAGACACTCTCTGATTCCCTGAAGAATAAGAAGGGGAAGGAGATACAATCAGCCTTCCGTTATTGCAGTCAAATTCAATAAAAGTAGCTCTAGTCTTTCATTGAGTTTTTTTGGTCTGGTCTGGTCTGGTCTGGTCTAATTTACCTGGTGGGTGTTTGATCAGACAGAGTGTTATTGCAGAGCCTGCTCACAGTATTTCTATTCCCATCTTAACCTGCTTTGATATCTATGGCTGATCGTGATGGCAAAAATGCAGTGTAGAGATCATCTGCCTAGAAAAGATAGCTAAGACTTTGCTTACAATCCCATGTTTCCTATGAAATCAAAACAGGAGATATTACATAATTGACTTAAGTTGTACTTCGAGATTATTTGAGCCTTGATCCAGACCCTGAAACGTCCAATTTGGGAGATTTGCATGATATATGTTTATATAACCTGCTACGTGTAGTGTATGAAGTCAGCCACTGAGTATATAGCAAGTTCTGATCTAATCAAATAAGCCCATTCATTCATCTTTGCTCCTTGTACAAAATTGTTGTATAATTAAATGGTGTTTCCTCCCTCCCTCCCCACCATGCTTTTTTTTTTCATTTTGTGCCATGTTTTATAGATTGTAACAACTTGCCATTATTGATTTTGTGCTGGCTATTTTGAGAACATTGGCAGCTGAAGAGCAGGGTAAAAATGTTATACAGAAATAATAAGTCCCCTTAGGGACTTTCTGCATATAAAATCTTCCTTCGTGTGATCATTTTCAAATCAGTTAGACTTTTCAGCACTACTGCGTACAGCACTTGTTTTGGTGAGGCAAAATCAGAATTTTGCCTCACCAAAACATGGTCTATCTGATTTTCTTCTCCTTTACAGCTGTGTAATATATATATGCCTAACATAAGAAATGCAGTCACAAAAGTGTAGGCAATTGGCCCAGAAATAATTGATATCATCTATTTGAAAATAAAGGAAAGATTTCAAATGAAATAGAAAATTAATTGTGATCAAGTAAGAGTAAACGAGAATGCTCTGTTTATATGCTTGATCACTTATTGTCCGTTCTGGTTTTGCTCTCTTGTTTATTTAGATTAAAGAAACGATAAGAATAGCTGAGTTTTCCCACACATATAAATGCCACTTCACTTTTTCCTTAAGCATCTTTTTTAACGTACAATAGGATTAACATCTTCATGAAATTATGCATGAGGTTAAGCATTCAGGAGGCACTATGAATGATCACTATAGCTAGCAAGCTATGCAATTGTATTGAAATTTGGCAACCTTATGGCAAGAACTAGTCAATCATTCCAGCAAAACAATACTGATTCTTTGCAATTGTAGTTAGTATCTGAAGACCCAGGCTAGTAAAATTAGGTTTAGGACAACTACTGAATGTTGCTTTAAAGTTTTGGAGAAATTATTATGCCAGATTGCTTATTTGTAGGATGATTTAGAAATTATTAGAATATATCAAGCTGGAATATAGTTACTGGGGAACATAAGAAAAGCTCCAGGATCAGACCAAAAATTCATCCAGTCTATCATTCTGTTTCTACTCTAACCAGAGAGAGATGCCAATGGAAAATCTAATAATCTTCTGGTGGAGACCTGGAAAATGGAGAAAATGAGCAGCAGGGACCAAAGGACTAGTGAGTTGATTGGACAAGAACCTCTATGGAAAAGGTGAGTATGGGAGATTATTCACATGTGCTCTGGGTGGGTGCTGTTTGTGAAGAGATTGTAGGGCAACAATCTCCCATGGGTTTGATTGTGAGAAGGTGAAGGGATCAGTCATCAGGTTCATAACCATAGCAGAGCCTTTTAAAAGACATTGTTTGCTATTGTTGCTGCTGATTGTTTTAGGTAATTGCTTATCTAACCATTTAAATTTTTTTTAGAGATCTTCAGAATAACAAGTTTGAAAAGCCACCTGGTGAGTCTATCTTCATTTTCTGAACAAAAGACAAATTAACTATATGTTTATCAATGTTAAGAATTTTAATAAAGTGAAAAAAAAGTGAAATACGTTCTTCAAAGAATGGCAGCAAAAATTAATAGCTACAATATAAACAGTATCAGTAACAATAACTGCTTCTGTGGATAGACTATGTTTAAAGGATGTTAATGAAACAAATCTTGCTTGATGCAGAAATACTAGTATGAGAAAAATTGGATTTAAGAAAAAGTGTAATTACAAGTCAGAGAAGGTATTTAAAGTGTAAATATAAGTGATAGGCCAAGAGAATGACCCAGACAAAGATTCTACTGGATATACAAAAGAAGCTGGCTGAAGTTTTAAAAATGAAAGGGGAAATATAAATGATAAGCCAAGAGAATGACCTTGAGAATGTCTTTTTATTGGATTTACAAAAAATAAAGCTTGCTAAAGACTCAAAGAAGTTTATGCAGTGGGACATAGAAGTATTGAAGAGAGGTAAAATCCTATGACAATATTTGAATGAATTGAAATTAAAATTTTAAGAAGTAAAAGGAAGAAATATAAAGTTGTTTTAAATAAAATAAAATATTTTATTTGAATATTTAAATAATATTTTATGAAATTCTAGAAGTCCTTTACAGAGTTTTTGTGAACACCAGGATTAAAAAGTTGATATCTTGTGAATTTCTTATAGAGAAGGGATGAGTTTTGGAAAGAGATATTTGTTTCTAACCTTGTAGAGATTGAGGGGCTATCAAACTGGCTTATACTTCTTGTGATGAAGTTTGGAAATCTCTTCATTCTATATTTCTTTCTTCCTTTATTTTCCTTTCCCCTTTTCCTTTTTTCCCTTCTCCCTTATTTGCACTTTTTATGGTCTGTTTTTACTTTATTTTCTTTCTCTCACTTTAGTTTGTACTAGGTTTATTATTCTATACTGTAATTAAAGTCTTCAATACTCTTTTTAAAAAACACTTCTTACTCCTATGTGTTATGTGCCTGTCTCAATCTTGGATCTTCTACCAAAGGCCTTGGAGTTTGAACATTCTGCATAATATCTTAGCATAGGAACAGAGAGCTCTGATGGAGCCATCTCTCAGCTTAGGAGTCACAGCCATGATTGCTCCTACTACTACTGGGATCACTATGGCCTTTACTTTCCACATTATCTTTAGTTCCTCTATCAGGCCCTGCTACTTCTCCAGCTTCTTATATTCTTTCTTCCTGCTGTTGCTGTCCGCTGGCAGGATATTGGCTGCATACTCACTGTCTTTCATCTGGAAATTCAGACATTAGTTTTTAATGCATATTTGAAAGCTCTTGAATTCTTCTTTTCCTTCTTTGCTTAGGTTATTACCGAGCTTCCTAATAGAAAATAATTACATCAATATGTGGCAAGTTAGTACATGTGTGAGTGTGGGTGCGCGTACCTATTCTGTACACCTATAACAGATGAACTCATTCTAAGATAGTTCCAATAATGTTATGAAAAAAATAGAGGGTTTTTTAAAAAGAAAAACCAAGAGAGATTACAGGTAGTCTTCGATTTACAAGCACAATTGAGTCCAAAATGTCTGTTAAGTGAGACAATTTTGAAGTGAATGTTGCCCCATTTTACAATCTTTCTTGCCTCAGTTCATAAGTTAGTAACCCGCTTGTTAAGTGAATCCAGCTTTCCCATTGATTTTGCTTGTCAGAAGGTTGCAAAAGGTGATCACATGATCTTGGGACACTGCAACGGTCATAGGTATGAACCAGTTGTCAAGCATCTGAATTTTATTCACATGTTCATGGGCAGGCTGCAAATGTTGCAACTGTGAAAAACGGTCCTAAGTGACTTTTCTCAGTGCTGTTATAACTTTGAACAGTCACTAAATGAACTGTTGTAAGTTGAGAACTACCCGTACTAGAAGTCCTAAGTGAGTCCCATACTGTACAGTCTAAAGTTTTGATCATTCATTTAAAAAAAAAATCGTTCATTTTTTATCATATTGCAGTGAGTTATGGCTCATAAGGGGGGCAGCCATATAAGGATGAATGGATAAATAAATAAACTAAAGTGATGTTCCAGAATGATGAGAAAATGTCTTCCCTACTTTTGATCATTATTGACTAAAAAGTTCAAGTAGATACATGGTTAGAAAATGTCCTTGAATATTAGAAATGAGCTCCAAAATTGTCACGTAATCTACTTTCTGCTGAATCTGCCCTGTTCAAAAATATATTAATGATTTTGCTCACTAAATCAGTAGGGAAATGGCAAGCTGTCCTATAACAGAGGTTAAAGCTTCGATACCTGCAGTTTTGAAAGTGGCAGGAAGGAGACTTTTGTTCCTTGGCCCAACCCCACTTTGCCCCTAAAATTATTATTGAAAACTGAGCTGTCATGATTACTTAATGTTCTCAATTTTGAAGACCAAGGCCTACTTTATATACTATTCATCAATTTCATTTTGCTTATGGTAAGCAAACTTATCCAATAGCTTTTTTTCTAAGAAAAAAAGATGTAGCTAAAACATACTTTTTTCTATCCTGGAATATTGTCTATATACACCAGTTTGCAATACGCTAAATAAATACATATATAGCACTTGATTGTGGGCTAGACTGAAAGTTTGTTTTTAATGTTCTGGGACTAATTTCTTACGGGGTTTAGAATGATGCTCCATAATTTGCAATGATCATGGCATTTGACAAACAATGTGCCTGACAATTTGCAGACATTTCATTAGGTGCCTGCTGCTTCATGGATGGCTAGGGAATTCTGGGAGTTGAGGTCCACACAGCTTAAAGTTGTTGAGATTGGGAAAAAAACCTGATTTAAAGTATTCCTTCAGAGCCAATGTTCAGATTATTTGGTGTTGTCTGGATGTCCTCCAGATAGAGAATTTAGAAAATTGTGACTTCTTAGAGTATGTAATAGTCTTTTGAGAAACTGTATCCACTTGTTTGGTTGCATTCTTGCTTTTCTACTTTCGTATTTATATTGCTATCAATGGTACCTCTCTTCCTGAGCACTCCACATAATATTATTAGAACAATCCTATCCAACCATAATGAGTTGCAACTGGCATGTTGGCAATAATGATGCAATTGAGAAGTAAGCTAATTGCTGTATAAAAATATACTTTTCAGTATTATAAAATAGCCAGCACTGAGAAACTAAGTGTTCTTTTAATGTAAAACACATTTAGATTTAATACCTTTCCAGGTATAAAATCAAACACAAACTGGTATGTTCAGAAGGTGCATTGTTGACTTGTAAGCAGAACCTGTTCCTCCAGCAACCTTTGGACTGCACTGCAGGTGGTTTAACTGTACTCTGAATAAATGAACAAGCTCCAATTTACCTTACTAAGATGGGTGAATTTGCTCTGGTTAAATATTAACATTGTTGTGTTGTTATTATTTGCAAAGTCATATCTGGCCCATTGTGATCCCATGGACAATGTTCCTCCAGGCCTTCCTGTCCTCTATCATCCTCTGGAGTCCATTTAAGCTTATACCTACTGCTTCAGTGACTCCATCCAGCCACCTTGGTCTCTGTGTCCCCTTCTTCTTTTGCCCGCAATCTTTGCCAGCATTAGGTTCTTCTCTAGTGAATCCTTCCTTCTCATTAGGTGGCTAAAGTATTTGAGTTTCACCTTCAGGATCTGGCCTTCTAAAGAGCAGTCAGGGTTGATCTCCTCTAGGACTGACCGGTTTGTTCGCCTGGCAGTCCAAGGGACTCACAAGAGTCATCTCCAGCACCATAGTTCAAAGGCCTCAATTCTTTGGCACTCAGTCTTTCTTATGGTCTAACTTTCACAGCCATACATTGCAACTGGGAAAACCATAGCCTTGACTATATGCACTTTTATTGGCAGGGTGATGTCTCTGCTTTTTTAGTATGCTGTCTAGATTTGCCATAGCTTTCCTCCCCAGGATCAAGCGTCTTTTAATTTCTTGGCTGCAGTCACCATCTACGGTGATCAAATATTAACATAACGCTTACTATTTTGTAGATTGGTCACAGATATAAGAATGTGAACATCTGAATATCCTGATAAATGCACACACACACACACACACACACACACACAAACGCACAGAAAAACTCAGGTGTCATGTTGTCAAGAAAAAGTCAGGATGAGATTGTTCAGCATTCAGCTCTTTACTCAAGTTTGCAGAGATGTGAAAAGGTGGAGACTTCAAACACTGGATTTCACTGTTACCTTTTCCCTTCCTTTTAGATACTTTAATATTTTGTAATCTCTTTGAAAGATTGAGACAGTCTGCTCTTCACATAGTCTCACAATCAAGATATGTTAATGGCATCAGGAAGATTAGTCAGGCATTGAACAAATCACCAACAAAACCTCAATCTTAACTTTAAATTAAACTTGGTGTAATTTAGCTGATCCAACTGAAATATCTAAGGAATTATCATGATTTTAGCCCATTTTACATGGTGAACATTCGTTAATTTGAATGGTTTCCATTTACTGCCCTTCGTTTCTTAGACTATAGTTGGAGTACAGGTAGTCCTTGATTTACCACCAAAACTGAGTTCAAAATTTCTGTGGCTAAGTAGTATGATTGTTAAATGAGTTTTGTGCCATTTTACGACCTTTCTTCCCACAGCTGTTAAGTGAATCACTACAATTGTTAAGTTAGCAACACGGTTGTTAAGGGAATTTGGTTTTCCCACTGATTGCTTGTCAGAAAGTTGTAAAAGATGATCACATGACCCCAGGACACTGCAACAATGATAAATACATACTGGTTACCAAGCATCCAAATTTTGATCACATGACCACAGAGATACTGCAATGCTCTTAAGTGTGAAAAACTATCATAAATCACTTTTTTCAGTGATGTTGTAACTTTGAATGGTCACTAAATGAGATAAGTCGAGGGCTATCTGTAAATGGTGTAGGGATTACAGGAAGAATCTAGAAAAAGAAATCTGAATGAAATCAAGAAAAAGAAATCTGCCTCTGCTTCTGCTTCCAGCAATTTTGCCTCCTAAACAGCAAATAGCCTGCTTTACTTTCATTTTTGTTTTCACCATAGCTTGATTAACACAAGAAAAAAAAAGATCTGCTCCCAGCTATTTACCTCCTTGCAGCAAGCAACAGAGGCCCTCGCAAAACAGCTGAGAACAAAGCAGCTGAGAGTCTGGAGGCTGATCCAATCAACTTGTGCTAATTAGGCTGTGCTGAAGCTGAAACGAGTTATTTCTTCCTGCTGCTTGCTGTAAGGAGGTAAACTGCTGGGAGGCAGAGGCCAAAGGGTGGGGGCCAGTGGGTGGACGGGGCTACATTCAGTGTATAAGACGCACCTAAATTTTCACTCCCTTTTAGGGGGGAAAAGGTGCGTCTTATACTCTGAAAAATACGGTAGATTGCTTCGGAATGCCACCTGTAGTATGCATATTGCATTTGTGCATTAAAATTAAGACTGTTAAATTGACTCCATCTTTTTTTCCAGGCTGATGTAGATACCTGGAGGGAAAAAAGGCTTCTTTAATTTACAGTGAGAAGTTTGTCACCACATAGGTCCTGAACCATTTTTCCTGAATTATTTTCAAAATGTGAGCAACAATGTTTATTTGTTGACCATCACTGACTAAAAACCTGCTTCTTACTCTGCTTCAACATTTCATGCTCAGTTTTGTAAAATACAACCAGTATGGAAAAGCTGCATGAGGCCATATATTTTGGCTACTGCACATCAAGACATAATGCGACAGTCTAATAAATATTAAACACTTAGCAAAAAAAAAAAAAAGTTGTATCTGTTCTGACCCAACCTTAGCAGAAACAAGAAACAGACTCCTTGTCACAAAAAAACCCTCCTTGTTTACCTCTTGTGAATTAATTGCATTTACCCACCAAAAAGTCCAGGCAATAGTCCTTCAAGGAGTTAATTGCAATACATACCTTATCAGTTCCTTGTGACAATTGCAAGGTTGTGAGCTCCCAGCCGAAAGGCTGCAAATTAAGTTCTGGCGAGCAATCTTTGTGGGACAAAACACAATCAGCAAAATCTTCAGAAATATGAACTGTTGTCTCCTATGACAGCCATTCCCCTTTCCTTCTATTTATTCCCCAGCCAGGGAGGGGCCATTCAACATCCACATGAGCTTTGCTTCCAGAGTCAACTCCTTGTCCTCTGTTGCTCATCTCTTCTAACTGCTCTGTGCATATGTGCATCTGGAACAGGCCCTAGCTGTTCTTCCTCCTTACTCATATCAGCCACCAAAGGCAGCTGCCTCCCCAGTGGCTGGGAAATATTGGATGGCTCTGGCTCTATCTCTGCGTCCAACACAGAGTATCCATCAGAGCCTTCCCCAGACTCCAACACAGGCCCAAATTCCTCCTCAACTTGCTCATTGTCCGAGTCTACCACCAGTTCTACAACAGTATCTCAAAAGAACACAGAATAAATGCACTTAAATTTGCATAATATAATCTTGGAAACTAGTGGGAGAATGACATGCATAAAAATACTGGGAGAGAGAAGACTTAAGAATAATGTCTAACGCATAAAGATAAGTTATTTACAAGGCATTAAAAAAACTACATTCTTATCATATCTAGATGACTGACCATCAAACAAATGAGGAAGCGATGCTATTTTTGCAGTTGCTCTAGAACAGGGCCCGGGGGCCAGATATGGCCTGCGGGGTGCTTAGATCTGGCCCACAGGGCCACCCTGGAAATAGTGAAGGACTGGCCTGTGGTGCTTCTGCTGGCAAAAACAGAGATCAGGAAGGTCATATGCAGCCCTCCTGAGTTCTGTTTTCGCTGGTGGACGGTTGCAGGAGTATGTCACAGCTGAAAATGGAGCCTGGGAGCTTGTTTTTGCTGGCAGAGTGCTTGGACCACCACAGGCGCCCCCAACGTGTGTGACATTGAGCTGGCCATCCCCACTCTGGTCCCCCAAGATCAAACACAACCTTGATGCAGCCCTCAATGAAATCGAATTTGACACCCCTGTTATAAGACATGACTACAACCTTTGAAAGACTGGCCTCAGGAAAATCCCTACATATCATATGGAAACCAAAAAGGTCTACTAAGCCCTTGGAGCAGAATAATTAAGTTCATCTTCCTATGGAAATTAGTGCTACCGATCAATTCCATAGTATCCAAAGTGTATACCATAGCTCTAGGATTATGTGCAAACCTTGAGATGCCTCTCTCAATTTCCTCTGATTACTATTGTTCAAAGGCACCAATGCTATTTCTTACTTATTTCTTTTAGATTATGTATTTTCTTCTAAAGGTTTAACAGTATACTAAACTAAACAGAGTGAGGCAACATAAAGGACTTGCCTCACTTTATTTCCACAAGAAGTCTATGTAGTTAGTTAACAGAGATTAATTATCCCCAGTGAGCTAATATTGGTGGGGAGTTGAAGCTGAAGTCTTTTTCTTCCAGGAACCTTTGCAGCTCCTTGCAGCTTTATCCAGTGGTAGAAGAGGTTCTCTCTATGTGCAAAACGCACACAGAAACTGCTTCCAGCTATCTCAAGCACCAGAAAGAGCAGCTGTAATTTTGCAAACTTTCTTTATTGAATTTGTATACTTTTCTCAATTTTGGCTGGCCTTTCATCAGGTCTTGATTTCTTCCAAACTTAGGGCCTCTCATACTGTTTTGATTAAGTACGTAGCATTGGTGCCTTCTTGACTTACAACTTTTTGTTCAGCAACCATTCAAACTTTAGGAAAAAATGGACTTAAAGACGAGTCTCCAAAGTTATGGTTATTGCAGTTCCCCCACAGTCATGTGATCAAAATCCAGGCCCAACCACTCTTATGATCATAGGGGTACTTCCCTCTCCACCTATTCCCCCCCACATTTGCTTTATTTTTTGGGGGTGCTCTCCTCCACATACCTCTGCTGTCTCTCTTTGCTGCTGCCCACTGCTATCCACAGCTGACTTTTGTTGTCTTCTTCATTCTGCTAGTCCAAGATCCAGATTATATTGGTTGAATTGTTCTGACTGTATTGTGTAACGTTTAAATTGTTTTAATTTGTTTCGCTTATTATTGTTTTGTTTATGTTAGCCATCAAGAGTTGTATGTTGAGTGGATAACATACACATTTAATAAGTAAACAAACAAAGATTGCAAAACATAGCTAATTTATTTTTAAAAGCAGGTGAGGTGGGGTTGTCTGGTAGTTTCAGGAAGTAGCTTCAAAAGATGTCTTTTCAAGGTTTCTAAAAGCAATGCATTACCTTGGAGATCTTCGCAACCCTTTGGTTGATACAACTTGCACCTGTCATTCTGTCATTTCATGATTCTCTTGCAGTGTGACATATGGTCTGTGGACACAAAGAATATATTGCCTCCTTAAAGCCACTAGTCTATCTAATTAGGGGAGAGCTCTTTTTCAGCCAAGAGTTGGATTTGTTTTTAATCCTTTTTTTGGTACTTCAAAGGTCATAAGAAATGAATGAAAACCATTACTAAAAATATATTAAAAAATGTCCCCTCCCGCTCTGCTTTTGTGAGTTATTTCTTTTAAAGTGGAAAATAGGGTTGTGGAATCTCTTGCAGTCAGAAAGCGATATGGGACAAAAATGACATTAATCATGGTTTTGGATAATCTCTAGTGAGGACAGGATTGAGAGGTCCTGCTCTTGACTCCTACTGTGTAGGTTATCTATCACAGGGTTTAGTGTTTTTGGTATACCTAATTAATGCCCTTGGCAAACAATGCCATGGATATCTTATCCCAATGCCTGAAGACTAAGAAGGGTTAGGAGGGGGAACAAAAGACTTCATCTGAATCCTGGCAAGTGGGCGCGCGCGTGGGGGAGTCCTATCCAACTGGGCTTTTGCAAAACCAGGTGCGAGTTGGGGATTTCAATACTCCACGCGTGTTTTGTGTGGCTCACGGGGAGAGGGGGTGGGCGGGAATCCGAGCTTGTAGATTGTTTGGGGTGGGGGGCCAGGATCTTTGATGACTGGGACTTCCAGGGGATGTCCCTGGCTTTGCAGTGGAGGGGTCTTTAAACCTGCCTTCTCTGCTGTGTTCCTTTTCTTTGCAAAGATCCCCGCCCTCCCCTAAAATAGGACGGATCGCCCAAACATTTGTGCTGCTGGCTTCCCTGCCTGTCTTGGCTCTGTCAGGGTTGGGTCTCTCTCGCCTGGGGAGAGGGTCTCTTGGATATATATGTGTGTGTTGTGTTGTGTTAGGCTAGGCAGGGAGGTTTGATTCACATGGTTGTTAACTTAAGTGAATCCGGCTTCCCCCCCCCCTTGACTTTGCCTGTTGGAAAGGTTGCCCCCCACCCCATCGCCAACTCAGCCCCTCTGCCCTGCCTTAATCTTAAACCGAGCTGCGTTTCCTCCGAAATCCAGTCTGTTTCTTCGCTGGGCAATCCCAGCAGATTTGCCTGATTGTCAGAAGCTTCTAAAAGCATGTTTTGCTGCAACCTCCTCAGCCGAGGAGGTTGTAGAAAAAAAATCCCTTTAAAAGCTTCTGGCGATTTGCTTGATCAGCAGAAGTTTCTAAAAGCATTGTTTTCTGCAACCTCTTAAGGCTGTAGAAAAAATGCTTTTAAAAGTAAAAGTAAAAAAAAAAAGTTGGCACGCCCACCCAGTCACATTACCCCCAAGCCACACCCACAAAATAAGCCACGCCCACAGAACCGGTAGTAAAAAAATTTAGAACCCACCCCTGCTCTAGAATAATACATGTTATATCTCTGTTCCAGAGATTGGTTTCAGCAGGTTCTGACCAATTCTGGAGAACTGGTAGTGGAAATTTTGAGTAGTTTGGAGAACCGGTAGTAAAAATTCTGACTGGCCCCACCCCCATCTATTCTCTGCCTCCCAAGTCGTAGCTGATTGGGAGGAAATGGGGATTTTACAGTAACTTTTCCATGGATTGGGGAGGGAATGGAGATTTTACAGTATCCTTCCCCTGCCATGCCCACCAAGCCATGCCCACGCCACACACACCAAGAGATGTCCACAGAACCGGTAAAAAATTTTTTTGAAACACATCACTGCTCTGTTCCATGAGTTGCACTGCATGCCAATCTGCTTTCAGGCCCAATTCAAGATGATAGTTTTCACCTCTAAAATTCTACATGGAATGGAGCTGGGATATTTGAAGGACTACCTGATTATATTTGCCTGTCACGTGAGATCTGTCAAAAGCGGTCCCTGGGGGTGGGCCTTATGGAATATGGAAACCCCCAAAATGAAGCTGGTTCTATCTTGATTGATTTTCTGGAAGTCCCTCAAAGTGTGGTTATTCATCAGGCCTGGGTGACCCCAGGTGACCAGTGAGGTAGAGTGACTTCATTGTTATTAATATCTGTTACTCTCTCTTGGTCTTTATAATTTTTAAAATAATTGTTCATTTTTAAAAATTATAATTATTTTTATATATTGACTGTTTGAAAGCCCTGTTGTATGCCACCTAGAGTCACTCTTTTGTGAGATGAATGGCCCTATGCATTTGATAAATAAATTTTATGCACCTACTTTTTATATCTTGTTTATAGTAAAATGCAAAATTGCATTCAAATCATAGAGTTGCTCACCAATAATTCAGGAGAAAATAATTTGTCCCGACATTCATAGAACTATGGTAGTTTGAATTTTTAAAATGTATTGTTACTCAATTTAAGCATATTTATGCCTTCTTTTAAGATCCCTTAACTATGTTTTAGAGTGGCCTGTTAAGTTTATAAATAAATATAAGGAATATTTTACAACCTGAAGCAAACTCTCCTTTTCACTGACTGATGTTAGAAATGGCTAGACTGATAAAATTGAATTGTCCTTTCTTTTGCCTAAAGCAATTCCAGAGGACATAAACTCACTGTTGTTCTCTTTGTATAAAGCTTAGAAAAGGGACATTTAGATTGCACTCGGGAGCTCCCTCCTGTTGTTATAGGCAGCATTTTATCATCACTTTTGAATGCCAACTTTTTCAATAGAAATGTCTACTTAGGTCATGGACATGGGCCAGTGCCATGTGTAATCAGCACATTTAGACTGTATTTTTCCTATCAGGTAATTAAGTGAATAGGACTTACATTGTCAATGGATGATTTCAGAGCATCGCACAGGCAGTCTTTCTAAATTTTAATTATTGCTTTATTAGTTTACAGCAATACCTTTATTTATTACAGCTATACCTCAACTTTCCTTCAAGTAAAACCAGCAAATATGCTCTTTCCCATCCTTTTATCTTCATTATTACTCTAGGAAATAGGTCTGCCAAATACAAAGTGATTGGTCTGATATTATCCAGGAACATTTTACATTTAAAGGATTGGTGTTATTAATTGAAGATTATGGACAATCAGAGACAAATTTGGAACGAACCTATAAAAGTAAGAGAACTGTGTAAGGCTATCAAAGACTAAAAGAGGAAAGGTACTTAGCTCAGATGGGTTGCCAACATCTTACAATAAATGTTTTGAAGATGAGCTGTTACAATTTTTACAACAAATGATGATAATGATGATGATTTTGCAAAATATAAAGATTCCTAATAGTTGGAAATAGGCTAATATAACATTAAGATCTAAAGACGGATAAGATTTGAGTTTAGCAAAAAAAAGTGTCAACCAATAGCCTCATTAAATAATGATTACAGACTGCTTACCCTGGTTTTGAATTGAAGGTTGAAAATAATTTTATAGAATTTTATTCATGAAGATCAATGTGGGTTTTTAACCAGCATGATGTTACCTAGTTTGGGTAACAAAAAATCTGTAAGAAAACAACGAAGCTCAGAGAGCACTAAGGACCACCATTTCAACCCTGAGCTACAAATATTCTCCTTTAATGGTTTTTAATCTAAAAGACAATTACCAGATTAATAATTTAAAGAAACATTAGAAAGAGTAGTTAAAATATATTTGCATTTACAACTACAAATAGAAGATTTTCATTTAGAATAGAATAGAAGAGAAGAGAAGAGAACAGAACAGAAAGAAGAGAACAGAACAGAACAGAACAGAAAGGAATAGAATAGAATAGAATAGAATAGAATAGAATAGAATAGAATAGAATAGAATAGAATAGCAGAGTTGGAAGGGACCTTGGAGGTCTTCTAGTCCAACTCCCTGCTCAGGCAGGAAACCCTACACCATTTCAGACAAATGGTTGTCCAATCTCTTCTTAATAACTTCCAGTGTTGGAGCATTCACAACTTCTGGAGGCAAGTTGTTCCACTGATTAATTGTTCTACCTGTCAGGAAATTTCTCCTTAGTTCTAGGCTGCTTCTCTCCTTGATTAGTTTCCATCCATTGCTTCTTGTCCTGCCCTCATTTATAATTTATAACTTAAAACTTTTATACGTGTGTGTGTGTGTGTGTGTGTGTGTAACATAAAGTATGTAAGTTTGGATCTAAATGGTTGTATGAGCAATATTTTCAAGCTTACATGTCATCCCCTTCTTTGCTGAAGGACCCTGCATAAATCTGCCACTCTTCTGGCAAAAATATGTTCGTTGCTGAATCCACTTCTGTATGTGTAAATTGTGATTTAGTGAGTGTGCTTGCATATAGATGTTCTAAAAAAACATTTCATCCTCCAATATAGATAGTAAGCAGAGGAAATTACATACCCATGCTGTCTCGCAGAAAAATATGTTTTCATTTCCCTCTTATTATTCAGGATTTATTCTTATTTCTACTATATCTTATTTGCAGTTGATGGTCGTGGATATGGATGAGACGCACACATGGCAGGGAGGATGAGCATAAAGAGAAGGCAAAAGATTGTGTTTGTGGCATATCATCTTTTACTATGCTGTTTCCCCACTACCCCCACCCTTTGCCATGGCTAATGAAAGCAAGCACGATTCTTCAGCTAAGAATTACAAAGCTGACTTCCGGGCCAATGTCAATGTATTCATTGTAGCATCCACTAAGGAAAACCACAGCTTCAGGTTTAATTTTAAGGGGGCAAATGAGGCCAGTCTCATAGCAAGACAAATGTAATAACACTAAGGCTGCTTAAATGAGAATGACTGCAGCAGTGAGGCCGAATTTAACCTTGTATTAGACAGTTTTAAAGGAGCCCTGGGTAATGAGGCTTGTAAAAGCTTCTGGACAATCATAGGCACATTGGGAGAGTTCGGGCGCGCGACTAGCTTTGGGGAAAATAATGGAAAGCTGGCTGCCACACATGCTAATGCCGAGCCTTTGCCAAAGAAATTAAGGCACATCAAGAGAATTGCTCAGCTTTTACAAAAAAAGAGGAATGAGTATGACAAGAAGGACCAAATAGTTAAAAAAAAAAAAAGATCTGGATTTGCATTGCCTAACAACAGCTGCAGGGCTTCATCTAGAAATCAAGGGAAAGAGAAAAGCTTAGCCCACTCTTCCTTCTGTGTGTGGGACTTTGGATTAATATTCAGGCCCAAGGGCTGCAGGGTTATACGTGGCTTCCAAATGATTTTTTTAAACCTGCCAATCACCATTGCTGTACATTTGAGCAACACTTATTCTCTATGTTGAAATAGGGATGATGGAAAATGCAGAGTCTGAACTAAAGACAAAGCATTTTCAATTTTTTAAAGAAAAAACAGGACCACAACCAGACACTGACATGTGTGCTCCAGCCCTGCCAACTTTATATCACCATATCATTCTTTCTGGCCTAGACCAGTGTTTCCCAGCCTCAGCTGTTTTAAAATGTGTGGACTTCAACTCCCAGAATTCCCCAGTCATGCTGGCTGGGGAATTCTGGGAGTTGAAGTTCCACAAATCTTAAAATAGCTGAAATTTGAAAACTCTGGCTTGGACTACTGGAAGACTGTCCAGTCCTAGTGAGGACTAGTCAAACTGACTCATTCTCATCCTGCTATCTCTTAACTGACATTTAATAGCAATCACACCACAACGTGCTGCCTGGAATAGTTCTAATGTGCCCTTTTTGTATTCTTTATGACATAACATAATTTCCTATGTAGAACAAATGACAACAAAACCAATAATCAATACTGTATATACTTTGGCTTCCTCTGGAGTGGTGAGAGGAGTTGGAAGCATTGCTCCCTAGTGCCAACTCAAAGCTATAATGAAGATCATAGTAAACGAACCAAAACTTATTTTGACACGTGTCTAGGCCATTACCTCAGTAGCAAGCAAAGCCAGGCCCATACCATCTTTGCTTCAAGAGGCTTGACTCTGCCAGGGAATATATTTAAATAGCTGTTTCGGTTTAGAAAGAAAAAACAAAGATAGCCAATTGGACAGGGAGATAACCAAAATGATTCTAAGATTAAAAGAAAAATTTATTAGGAATACCCTATTTGGGTTATGAAAGTCTTTATTGCTCACTAATGTTGGCTGGATTTTTTCCTCAAAGCAACATCTGTTTACCCTCCAATTTACTATCATTTTTATCAGAGATGAAAGGTGACAAAGATGAAAGGATCATACTTTGAATTATAATGATGCTCAGTAATTTTAAAGAGTAAAGAATAATTCTGTGCCTGTTTACTTGGAAATGATTCCATTTCTTATTCAGTGGGACTGATGACTTATCTGCAGTGTTCAATTGCTCTGTTACCTAGCATGGGCCAGAAACCTGTTTTGGAGGACTGGAATAGATGAGGTGTCAATGGAGATTGTCAATCATTCATGGTTGTCCTAAAGGTGCTTTTTCCAAAAGGTAACTGATTTTCTTGGTTCTTTCCTTTGAAAACATTTTGCTTCTCATCCAAGAAGCTTCTTCAGTTTCAACTGACTGGTGGGGACTGGTAACCCACCACTCAGTTAGAATTGAAGAAGCTTCTTGGATGAGAAGCAAAATGTTTTCAAAGGAAAGAAACCAATGTCCAGTTGTGTTTTGGAAAAAGAATCCCTGGGACGAACAAATGAGATCTTTCTGTTTTTAGCATCCTCCCACTACACATGCAATCTTGGATGTAATTTCCTGTTGTGGTCTTGAACTATTCTTTTCCCCTTTATGTCACCTCAAATGCTTTTTAGCTGTTTTGGCTGATGTACTATATTTCATTACTGGTTACTCCCAGTAATTGACTGATTACTTCATAAAGGCATGAATATCTCTTAAACTGTTTTCAATAGTTACCATGGTTTCTAACATCTACAGCTATCTTTACTAGTATTGCTATACTAAACTAATGATTATAATAATTGCCTTGTTGACAACCAGCCTTTGCACCATTCCATCATTTTAAATAAGGATAGGGATGGGGATGGGAGAGAGAGAGGGAGGGAGGGAGAGAGAGAGGAGGAAAGAGAGACAGAGAAAACACTCCAGGGAGATCTGCCCACAGGAAAGTAAATGATAGGCAACTGTACCACCAAAATATCTCAGTTCTGATAAAACTTTCTTAAACTAACTTCTACTCAAACCAAGCACTTGACAGAGAAACTTAAAGGTGCATCATGGATAAGAATGTAAGCAGAGCCCTGCCAGATCAGAACCCTGGCCAATCTATTCCAGCATCCTATTCCCACAGTGGCTAACCAACTGCACAAGGAAGCTCACCATTCACAAGCAGATGGCCTCAGATGTAGCCACATTGTCATCAAAGCTAATGGCCATTGAGAGGTTATGCTTTTGTAATTATGTTAGATGTAATGTAGGATTGCTGACTCTTTTTATGGTTAATGGTAGTAAAACTTCCTGATTAAAGATTTCTTTAAGATATAATGTTCCACAAAACTGATCAGAGATTACTAAGATCCTGAATGAAAAATTAAAAATGGCTATGTCCCAATTACGTAAAAGATGTTATATAATTGTGAAAATAATATATCCTGAGGGCTGGATGGATCATCACCGTATTAATTAGAGCAAATCTCTCTAGATTAGAAGGTAGGGTGAATATATTTTATGAGGACTTATTTGTTTGCAAAATAACACAAGAATATATTTTACTACTCAAAAAAAGAAAATTCATGCCTCTATACTGATGAAAAAGATGGGCATAGGTAATATACCATATATACCCACAACAGATACCTTGAGGAGTTTTTCAAATACTACTATGTTAAATTGCTCATTTTCATTTTTTAAAAACATTTGTAATCATCCTAATTAGGCTGGAAAGTTGGTGATGAATATAAATTGTTAAGTGAATTTAAGATATTTCTATGGTTGGGACTCTTTTAAATAGTGCTTTTAAGTTTCTTGCTGCAATGTATCTGTTTTCTTCAATTGCATTTTCTAGAACTTAATTGAATCTGGTAGGACTTTCAAGAATGGTAGGACAACAATTCCCTCCATCATTTCAAAATGATATTTTACTAGCAAGTGGAGCTCTTTTGAGTTCTCTTTAATAGGCAGTGGCCAGTCATTGAGTTGGGTCTTTTTTTTGGGGTGTGCGTGTAAGTTAAATATGTGATTGTGTATTGCAATAACTTTGATCTTACTGTCTGAATTTGACCAACAGTAGTGGTCATCAAAATATTCCTAGAATAGTGATCAGCAAAATAGTAGGGACTGGCCTCAAGTATCTCCATTGGTTTTATTATTGTTTTATATTATTTTAAGCTCTGTTTCAACTGCTTTTAGAGCCATTTTTCAACTTAAATATTTTCCAAGTTCACTCATGTTTAATAAATGTACCTTACGTTGCATTGTTGGGTAACTGATCTGAGTAGCGTGTGTAAGAATGTAAGGATTTGTAAGGATAAAAAGGTGGAATATAAATCAAACTTGTGTGTAAGAATAAATAAATGATAGCATAGCAAACCCTTGCTAAGCTTGCCTCTTCTGTGAAAATCCATCTTCTGGCAGTTTTCAGAGCAAATCTCAGCATTTAATTCCTTCCCTTGCTCTTATTTGGGGATAAGGAGATTACATCAGGACAGGGTTATTGGGAGGTGAACTGCTGCTGCTGGTGGGGTTGCGTGGGTTGGTTGAGGGTCAGTGCTGTCCTACAAGCAGCCTACAAACCTCTCAGAATCCAGATCAACCATACAGCCAATTAGAGACAGCGCCAACCTTCAACCAACCCCCACAACCCCCACCAGCAGTTCACCTCCCAATGACCCTGACCTGATGCAATCTCCTTATTACAAGACCTATCACAAGATTCACCGATGACTCACAGCTGACCCATCACAAGACCCTCACTTGACACACCCACACCTGAAGCCCTTATAAACAGAAGAACACTGACATCCCCTAAACTTCTCTGTAGTTGTTACCTCGCCTGGTAATGAAACATTCAGAAACCAACCCACAAGCTCAGAGAACAAACCTTCACCTCATACATGTTAATAGCATGCCTCATTTTTTCCTCTTGTTATATTTCTATGCCACTGTCACTTGTCTTTCTATTCTGTTTACAAGCAAAATTTGAAAGCATATAAATCAGTTCAAAGTATCAAAACAGCTGAACTAAAGCTGTTAAAGTGACTGGCAAGAACTTAGCTATTGAAATGTGATGTCAAAGCCCTCTGAAAGGCTGCCAAGATCATCTTTTCTCAGGAGGAAATACTTTCCAAAATTCATATAGAAGAAGATAATCTGAGTTGACACCAGGTGAATCAGGGGCCACCGGAGATAGAGTCCTTCAGGTGATCTTCATGTGCAATGATTTCAAAAGAAAATGATTTAGACCCAAATTCTTAAGGCTTTACCTACAGTTCTTAGTTGCTAGAAGTACATTAGCATGGAAGTGATATTAACATTAGAACAATATGGTCTTTCTTTTTTAGTATTTCAGAGAAAACCACCTTGAAAGTTAAAGCATCTAGGAAAAGAACCTAGCCCAGCAGAACAGACCACAAGAGTGAACTGGGAATGATCGTTTGACTATGTGTTTGTTGTGGGGCATAAAGATCGGTCGTTCAGAGAAGAGAAAAATAATATCCCAGTAATGATGTTTGCTGGAGATATTTAAAAATGTCAAGATGAAGGTGATGACTATGTAATCTAAATTCCGCAAGTTTTTAGATGTTTGTGACAATATAATGGCATGTGACCAAGGTTATCTGAAACCATCTTGTCCCAATTTCATCAACCTATTCTATCTGGGGAGCCAGGGAAGCCATGTTATGGACCATATAAAATTAAAGAATTTCAACTAGGAAGAGTGTTTTCTCTGCAGTTGCCCCAACTCTATGGAACAGGTTGCCCCTGATGGTGAAACAGACTCCCTGTCCTTCTCCTGTCCTTCTGAAAGAGAGTTAAGACCTGGCTCTGCCAATTGACCTGGGGGTCCAAGAATGCCATACAATCCTGAAAGTGGTTGGTGGGCTGAAGGTGCTTTCTCTGCCTTTTAACTTTGCAGTTCTTTTTAACTTTGTTTTAATCTAGGTATTAATTTTGCTTTTAACGATAGGTTTTATATAATTTATTGTTTTAGTTGTAAACTGCCCAGAGTTAGGCAAGTGTGATGGGCAGTTTAGAAATTTGATAAATAAAAAGTGAGTGAAATTTGATTGCTCATCTTAACTTTTTTGACAGCTCCTTGAACACCCCAAAGTACGCCGAGGAACAAGATTTGAGTCCTACTATTCAAGTGCTGCATGTTTTATATGCTCTAGTAAAAGAAAGGCTGGTGCTTCTATAGAAACTATCAAACACAGTAGGATGAAAGGGAATTATGTATGAAATGAAACAACTTCCAGATGACTTGGGCTAAATCTTTTGACATTCAAACTGAACAGGCACTTAGATTTCCACAGATTTTCTTTTATTCCTGTGCCCTGTGCATTCTCATTAACACCAACTCCTTGCACATCTTGAATGAAAAGGCTTAAATCTGACCCATCTTTTCAGGAATCTGAATGTTATTAAATTAAAAGTTTTGTCTGACTGAATAGAAGCTGTAGTTTGTTGAGGTTCCTGATTACACACACACACACACACACACACACACACACACAAACACACGAACACAAACACACACACAGACACACAAATATTCTGGTTGAATGATATAAGATCCTTTTCTTACATTCAAATCAAATTATTTCAAGATGTCTCATGGCTACAGCCAAATAAAACTTTTCTTTTAATTCTATAAAGGAAGCAATGCTTTAAGATCTAATTGTGCAGGTTTTGAGAAAATGCTGTTTTGGGCTTTTTTGTCTTAATGGAAGGATTCCATCTGTATAAGACAAAATGCAACTTTCTTCCATGTGCTGGGTGCAAAATTCGGGAAGGAAGAGCCATGTTGATGACTACAAGACTGTTAATCCTACATATGTTACTTTCAATGCTGAAATGCATAAAATTATTGTCTAACAATAGCTAAAATACAACAGGGACATAAAAGAATTCTAAGATTGTCTTTAAGAATATTTTTTTTGTCTGCAGAGAATAATGTGGGAGAATGAATTTTATTCCCCCCCCCCAAAAAAAAACCAAGTTACCATGCCTACCTAAAAAAGAACTGTAAGAGAGTTTGCTGCTGATAGTGGTGACCAATGGTGGGATTAAAATAATTTAACAACAGGTTCACCCATCAGGGTCAGGTTGGCTGTTGTGGGACGCATGGCCCATCCCTGTCCTCCAGCTCCGCTGCACATGCGGGACAAGCCTCCCATGTCAGCCAACCTGACCCTGGGTGAACCGGTTGTTAAATTATACCCCACCAGTGGTGGGTTCCTCCCAGTTCTGTATGGTTCCGCCAAGCTGGTAGCACTGATGATATGATATCACCGAACTGGTTCTGGGCCCCCCCGCCTCCCGCCCCCCCACCGCCCACATTATTCTTACCTTTTATTTGGCTCCACCCCCAATCTGTTGCTGCCTCCTGAGTCCCAGCTGATGGCTAGAGGGAAAAAAACTGTTTAAACTTTTGCCGTGGGGCTTTTAACACTGATCAGTGTTAAAGGAAAATAAATGAGTAGACCAGTGCCTGCAAAAATAAATGGGAAGATCGGTACAGCTCTGCAAGCAGTTAAAAGCCTGGTAAACCTCTGCTAAATCCCAAATAATTGTCACATGACCATCAAGCCACGCCCACAAAATAAGCCACGCCCACAGAACCGGTAGTAAAAAAAATAGAACCACCCCTGCACCCCACCTGCTATCAAAGTGGATGCTGGGCACTGCGCTGCAATTGAGAAACAGGCAATGGAGCGGCCAGCACAAGGGAAGGAGGAGGAGCAAGGAGAAGGAAAAGGGAAAGAGGCCTTCTCCTACCCTTGTGCCGCTGCTCCTTTGCCCATTTCTCTATTGCAGCGTAGAGCCCAGGATCCACTTTGTAGCAGTTGGGGGTGGGATTTAACAACCAGTTCGCCTGAACTTGTGTGAACCGCTGAATCTCACCACTGGTGGTGACACTTTTTCTTTTCCTAATTCAGAAGGCATCTTCCAGTTTTCTTGACTTAAAAACCCCAGTGCTTTTACAACAGAGCTGAACTTTCTTACACAAATTTCTTTCCTCTTCTTCTTATGCTCTCTGCAACAACTATACATCCAAACTCGATTTTGAGGGTCAGCGATTAGCTTGATCACTTTCCTAAGTTTGCTATAAATAAAGCAGGGAAGGAATATACACCTTGCTTAAGCAACTTTGAAAAAAAAAAAGGCAAGATATAAATACAAGAGCTCTCACAATTGCAAAACTCACCCTGTAAAGGTTTTTCAAGGTAACTTAGCATTATTTTTTTTTCTTGGCAATTCCCCTTTTTCATAGAGTCATAATAATAGCAAGTAGTTTTTATTTTTAGCCTCTAAAATACATTTAAAAAAAAAAAAACGTTTGAAGAGCGATGACAGGAATTCATCAACATTTGTACTCCCAAATTTAAAGATTGACAATATTACCGTGACTTGGGAAAATATTCCTTCTGAATCTTGACCTTATTCAAAGTGGTAAGGTTATTTATTTTGTGCGGGAGCAGCTGCTGAATATACAGGAGAGATGTTTTCTTAAAAATGCATGGATTAGCTTCCTTTTCTATCAACTGATCTCCAGCCACACAAACCAGTCTGAGCAATATTGTTTTATATTGTTTAGTCACGCTCTTTGATACTTCTTCACCACTATTTCCTTGGATGTTCTGGAGCAACAGCACTTGAGATCTCCCTATGTTCTGGGTTGATGTGAATTTTCAAAATATTCTTGACCCATGTTATTTTCTAGCTTACTTTTTGTTGCTGTCTGTGCTGAATGGATAAATGAATGACAGTTTATAGATTAAAGCTGTAGTAACTGCCACCTATTATTGAGTGTTGTTATTGTTTGATTTTAGCAATACCGTGGAAAAGGAAGAGAAGCAACAAATAAGGACAATGTGATGAAGAGTACCATTAAGACTATTTCATATTGGGAATGGAAGTCCAGTGAAGATATCATGCCCAAGGTCACCTTAAAACATCTTTTTGAATGACTTATTCATAACTAATTCATCTGGTCTACTCTTCTGTTTCTAATAGTGTCTAACCAAGTTATCTATGAAATGGATACTGATACTGATTACTTTTGCCAACCTTCTCCATTTGGTTTTATTTTGTGGGAATGATGAGCTGAATCTAACTTTGTAAGTACTTAGAACAGAGGTATTATCATTTCATTAATTTCAATTTCTCAATGTATATGGTTAAAGGATGGGTGAGATAAGCTTATCATAAGCAATATCTACCTGATTGTATAATTAGAGTTCTCCTTAAATAAGTGGTATAATTCATTTTTAAGTGGACCAATGAATCATTGTGATAAATTAGATCAAAGAGACCTGGGTCTAAATTTCTATTAAATTAAATAGCTCTTGGGGTACTTTGGACAGTACACCTCTCTTCTTCCTCTTCTCTTTTCATCACATCAAATCTACCTTTCATGAATATATTCCAAGATCCTTCAGGGATAGAAATCACCAGTGCTTGATATTTGCTGTTTGAGCTTTACATTTCATTCTTGCAGTTCATTGCTGAGCATAATGTGTTCTTTAAACATCAGCAATCTAAGATGTTGTGCTTTGTGTATTCATGAAAAAGTTATGCTGAACTAGAAATCACAACCTCAGAGCTGACTTGCATGATTAATTATGTTTTGTACAATAAAAAAAAATTAAAATTAACCTAGAGTCTTCTGATTATTTATTTTCTTTATGTGCTACCAGATCTCAAAGATGTCAGTAGGTTTACAAGCATAAAAACATAAAACAGTGCAGAGATCATTTCAGTGATCAAATGGTATCTCCGATTCAAAGCAACTTCAATCTTCAAAAGCTTTGTGCTATAACCGAAACTTGACACCCATTGGAAATGATGCCAAGGTTGTTACTGACCTAAACTCTAGGATAACCTTTTAGATGGGGTGGGGGTGGGGAGGCCACAACTGAGAAACACTTTCCTACAACTCCACTGATCTTGTACCTCATGAAATCAGAAATTAGCCCTGACTTTTGCTGTATTACAGTGTGGAGTCATCCAATGTTATAGCAAATCATCTGAAGATCACAAAATAAGAGCAATGCTGTTATTGTCACATCAGGTATAACCATGAAGCTGTCAGTGGGGGGATGGGGGGGAGAAGATTATGTTGAAAAAAAATGTGTCAAGGGAATATAAAACTGTTGTGTCAGTGGGGGGAGGGGGAGAAGATTATGTTGAAAAAATGTGTCAAGGGAATATAAAACTGTTGCTTGGTAAATAATAGGTAGTTTTTATTCATTCAAACAATTACTTGCATGACAATAGCTTGATGTTAAATAACAAAGAAAAGGACAGGAAAGGTTTGATCATGAAATAACAGTTAAGATGCACCAACCTCTTGCATCTGCACACAACTGCTTGATCAAATAACAAGTCAACATCTATCAGAATAATGCAAAAGGGTATCCAGTTGTTTGACTTTGAAATGGGAAGAGAAGATAATGCAACCCATCTGGAAATTTCCCTATTGGGTTTTTTTTTCAAAAGAAGAAGAAGAAGAAGAAGAAATTTCATTAAGTATGTACAGCAAACTTTCAGGAGGAGGATCTGAGATGTAACAATATAGAAAGACATTTAGGGCAAGCAAACAGTTAAAAGACTAACAACTCCCAGATGGAAGGATGGGGAGTTTACATATATTTTAATAATTATATTGCCTGACTTTGTTTATGTAGCATTTTAGAAATTATGCATTGAGAGATTATGCACAATTATCTGATTTTTTAGGAAGAAAAAAGTGTGGGTGGACAGAAGCCTTTGAGAATTTTTTTTAGCTTGAATTTTAATAGCACCTGGGCTTAGTGGAGTAAGATTATGTAGTGCAGGGGTGTCAGACTTGTGATGACAATTGCCATGACATATCACAACTTCCCCCCCTTTGCTAAATCAGGGGTGGACATGGCCAGCGCATGACACATCCAGTCAGCAGCCCGTGAGTTTGACACCCCGATGTAGTGCATGATGGTCAACCTTTTAATTCAGAGGTCACAATTGAGACAAACATAGAGTTTAATCAGACCTCCACTCCTATTAGAATATTCAGCTCTGCATCCTTTCCTTTGCTTCAGCAGACACAAACACAACATCACTACTGGTATTAAATAGCTTTGATTACATCAAAATATGAGGTAAGGAATTGTAAGAATTTGTCCTTTATTAGTATTGAAACAAAGAAAAGGTCTTATTGATGCATTTTAGAAAAGATATTTCAAAAAGAAGTTCTGCCAAGGATTTTATTCCTGATAACAGAATGAATCTAAAGGTCATGGCAAGAACAAGTAAAGATGCTTAAAGAAAACCCCCTCCCTGTGTTCTTACTGCATGAGAAACTAGAAATAATGATAATTTCCCACAGTTTGGAATGATATCAGGGTATATACAAATAAGATCAGCAGATGGCAATAGGTGGCTGAATTTCTGTGAGCTTCGAAGCTAAGCAGGGTTGGATCTTGTTACTCCTTGGATAGGATTCTACCAAGGAATGTCCGTCTATAAACTTGAATACTGGAAATTTAAAGAAAAATGGTAGAAAGTGGTAAAAAAAATCCATTTTTTTCTAAAAATGTCATGGCCATGTTTATAAAATCATCAGGAGTTACATCTATCTTAAAGAAGACTTCACCTTTTTTGCATATCTCTCAAGAAATGCTGAGTTTAATGAATGTCTTGACTAACCCTAACCCCAAGTCTCTCATTTAATTTTTCCAAAATTATCACGTCTCCAGAAATTAATCAGTGTTCATTGTGTCATCAGAAGGTATTACAATGAATTCAGAATAATGTTTTTTAAACTTGGCAATGTTAAGATGTGTAGACTTCATGACTGGCATGCTAACTGGGAAATTCTGGGAGTTGAAGTCCACACATTTTATAGTTGCTAAATTTGAAAAATGGTTGACTTAAAAGAAATATCTTTCTGTGGCAGTTGTGGCAATTAAATGTGGGTTTAAGGAGTATGACTGTTTAACTTTTGTCTTCACAAAGTAGCTTTGTCCATTCCTTGCAGAATTCCAGCAAAATTGCCTTAGATGTCTCCTCTAAGCTCTGACTCAGTTTATTTTATATAATCCTATATCATCAAAGATGTTCAAATTCTTGAATGTGTTCCATAAGATCAAAATTTTAAAAGAAGATAAGACCTCAAATGTGCATTATTTTATCATATTTTAGATCACATAAAAATGTCACTTCATCCTGCTGTAAGCCTGACTGAAATGATTAGACTATTGGCCTTCTTCTGATCCACTCACTCTGTTGGTAGGAATGTGTCCATGTGTAAATATCAATCTAAATTTAAGGAGTGACTATATACATTTAATATGCGGGAAATTTCATAGGTTTAAAGCAGTAATAAATCTTGATAGGAATGCTGGCAGGTAACTCCTATTTGTATTGAAAGATACATTTAAATACAAATAACTAAGCACTACCGTTTACTTAAATATCTATTGATTTTAGCTCATGCAGAACTTTTGCTGCATCTCAATACTGGGAAGTGAGATGCTAAGTAATGCAATTACAGAGTAAAGTTCCCTCAAGTTACAATTAACTTTGACCTTTCCCTAGCTGAAAGTCACAGATGGTGCCAAGAGCAGAAGGAAGGTGCTGAAATGTGGCCAGAGATCCTGTGGCTTTAAAATTTTCATAAAGTCTTTAAATTCTTTGGAGATATTTTAATATAGTTTATCTTGCATAATGCCCATTTTATTAAAGTTTGAAGTTTGGAGTGGAGCCAACTTGAGCTTGATCCATATGGCGTATGTATTCTGAGTCTGAGTTTAATATAATGGAGGCCATGTGTAGGAGATTGGATCTCCTCCAAACTCAAACAAATACAACTGGTCCGGTCACCTCTGAGCTTCTGTCATCACAGTGCTGGTAAATGCACAGGGAATTTCTACAGACGCTACAGGGCAAGAGCAAAATTAAGAAATGGGGGATGCATGGGTAGATGCATGTGAGTAAAAATCTATATGGTAAAAAATCCTAATTTTTTTCAGGAAGCTCAGTTTTCTTGAATAGAAGTGAATCTAGATATCCTTTTATGATTTGTCCTGGCCACCTAGTGGAGGCCATTCTGTTTTGGCTTTGAGCCATCAGTATCAAACCTACACAAATTAATATGAGATGATGTTCTCCTCAAGCAAAATAACTAGTCATTGCATTCCATGAGGAATTATATGCACTTATTTGTCACAATTGTTTTCTAGGTAACCTGATGAATCTTCATACATCATCTTCACTGTTTGAGGCATTGTAATACATCATTTCATTAATGTCACAAGTGTGTCACCCTAAACCTAAAACCTATTTCTATTCTATTCTATTCTATTCTATTCTATTCTATTCTATTCTATTCTATTCTATTCTATTCTATTCTATTCTATTCTATTCTATTCCATTCCATTCCATTCCACTCCACTCCACTCCACTCCACTCCACTCCACTCCACTCCAGTCCATTTGATTGTTATAATGATTAAATCAATCAATAAACCAGTAAATCAAACTATTTATTTTATTTATTTATTTATTTTTGTGATTTATATGCCGCCATTCTCCCTGAGGATTCAGGGTGGCTTACATAAAACAGTCACCAATACAAATCACAATAAATATAATTAAAATAAGATTGAAATCCACAATAACAACCATTAAAATTATAAAAACTATACCACCCCATGATCAGAGAATTGTTGGAACAGCCACGTCTTCAGTCCGCGGCGAAAGGAGAGGAGGTCAGGGGCCGTCCTGAGGTCGGTGGGCAAACTATTCCAGAGGGTCGGGGCTCCGACAGAGAAAGCCCTCCCCCTGGGGGCCGCCAGCCGACATTCTTTTGACGGCACCCGGAGGAGGCCCGCTCTGCGGGCGCACACCGGACGATGGGAGGAAGGCAAGAGGTGGTCCTGTAAGTACCCCGGGCCTATGCCATGTAGGGCTTTATAGGTAAGCACCAGAACCTTGAAACGAACTCAGAGAACAACTGGTAGCCAGTGCAGCCCGCGCAGGAGAGGTGTAACACGGGAGTAACAAGGAGCCCCCGTAACTACCCGCGCGGCTGCATTCTGAACTAACTGGACTCTCCGGATGCATCCCAAGGGCAGCCCCATGTAGAGGGCATTACAGTAATCCAACCGAGAAGTAACAAGGGCATGATGACCGTGGCAAGGGCATCTCCATCTAGGAAAGGGCGCAACTGGCGCACAAGATGCACTTGTGCGAAAGCCCCCCTGGTTACGGCCATCAGATGGTCATTCAGGAATAGCCGAGAATCCAGGAGGACTCCCAAGTTGCGAACCCTGTCGGATGGGGTAAGAGTCTTCCCACCGATCGCTAGAGATGGTTTCTCTAGATCCTGAGATGCCAGCACCCAGAGCCACTCAGTCTTGGAAGGGTTCAGTCTGAGCCTGTTCTTACCCATCCAAACCCGCACCACCTCCAGGCAGCAGGACATCACAGAAAGGGCATCCCCAGGGTGGCCCGGGGTGGAGATGTAAAGCTGGGTATCATCCGCATATTGGTGATACCTCACCCACAAACCACAAATTAACTATGAAAGAACCAAACCAAAATCCTGCCTCACAAAATGTAACATAGAACACATTTTAAGATTTTTCACAGCCCTGTTAAAATAGAGAAAGGCTTTTAAGAGAATTGGCTTTATTTTAATAATTGTAGTCATTAAATAGGAGGGGCCAAGTGAAGAGAAAAATTAGCAAATACAAGGATAATGTCTTCAGGGGTGGGAGTGGAGAAGAGATAGCAAGTTGTGAAATAATTCCATTTATAATTCTATTTAATTTTTCTTGGTAGCAAGATTTTGTTTTTCTAATCCAGATATATTTATCTGAAATGGAGAAAGAATGGTGCAGGTTTAGTAAGCTTCAACAAATGCAATAGTTCTGCTTTTGAAATTAGTTTGTGGAGGAAAAGCTAAAGGGAATATTCTTCCCCCAAAATAATCCATCAAAACAAACAAGTAAACAAAGGTTGAAAGCACTTTGAACATTAAGGGTGCTTTTGCAAATGTCCTTACTAGGAATAAATCATTAGCTGAAATGAATGAAAATTAAGGTGGAGTATGCACGTGAAGTTCTAAGTGTACTGTTTAATTGAACAGTAATAGTAATAGAATAGGGATAAAACAAATTATTGCAGCATGGACTGTTGTCCAATCCATTTCATCAGCCACGATCACCTTGGGATAAAATGGGTGGTCTATACATTTTATAAATAAATAAATAAATAACTTGGCCCTGATGCACTAAGACTTCACTGACATTTTTTAGGGTGGGACATTTGCTCCCCCTAAAGGTTTCTCAATATTTTTAAAGCCTTTTAACCTGTCTAGGTCTGGAGTGTCAAACTCATGGCCTCCGGGCTGGATGCGTCACACGCTGGCCATGCCCACCCCCATTTTAGTGAAAGGGAAAAAGTCACAATACATCATGTGATGATAACGCCACGCCACAAGTTTGACACCCCTGGTTTAGATGATACTCCTTCCACTACTTAAGCCCAGGGCTTCTGCTTGTACACTGGACATAAAGGCAGCAATTGCCAGTTGAGACAGAAAAGAAACATTAACAAGAAGAGTAAGCCAAGCACAGACAGCCAACGTCTTCTAAATGTTCCTGTTATTGATCCAGTATGTTTTGAGAACATCAAAAGCCATTTTAGAAAATCTGTTTGGACTGTTTGGAATGACATCACCCCTTATATTGAAATGTCTATAAAAGCTTCTAGATGAATCTGAAGTTTAATCCACATCAAATTCAGCAACAATTTTAAGACAGATCCACACTTTTTGCGTGGCCCATTGGCCCATTGATATATACCACTTCTTCAGCGATGGAATTCTCCCATCTTATGCTATCCAGTTTCAATTCACAGCTACTTTTTCCAAAGTATCTTGAACCCCTCAGAATGGTTTCCCTTCCCTCCCAAAGTCTTTTTCTTTTAAATTGCAAAATAGGAACATTACTACTCTGATTCTACAAAGGTCTATACCAGTGATGAAATCCAATTTTTTTTACTACTGGTTCTGTGGGCATGGCTTGGTGGGCATGGTGTGGCTTGGTGGGCATAGCAGGGGAAGGATACTGCAAAATTTCCATTCCCACCCCACTCCAAGGGAATGGTAATGCAAAATCTCCATTCCCACCCTACTCCAGGGGAAGGATATTAGAAAATCTCCATTCCCACCCCACTCTAGGTCCAGCCAGAGGTGGTATTTGCCGATTCTCCGAACTGCTCAAAATTTCCACCACCGCTTCTCTGAATTGCTCAAAATTTCTGCTACTGGTTCTCCAGAACCTATCAGAACCTGCTGGATTTCATCCCTGGTCTGTACTCAGTTTTTCCTTCTAATAATGCTTCCATGGATCTAGTACTGTAAGAGAGGAGAAAAATAGAAGGGGTGTGTATTATGTCAAAGAACATGAAATTGGAAGGACTGTATGTGAAGTCATCTCTATATGGGAAACCAAAGGAAAGGTACAGGGAATAATGGGAAAGAAATAGTCCTAATAAGAAAAGTAGTAGACTGGACTACATAGATAGCGGGAGGATAAGAAGCAAGGGAACAACCACTGATGGCCATCTTCCAGGCTGAGCACATTCTTACTCTGTTGCAAATCCAATGTAATTTCTACTGGAATTGTCTTAAGAAAAAGACTGGAGCAGCACAGGAGACAAGCAGCTCAGGCTGCAGTGTGGAATTGCCCTTAGTTCTATATAAATGTTCAACTAACTTTGTCTAGGGCTTGGATAATACAAACACTAGACAGCTGTTTAAGAAAGGATGAGACTAGAAAGCCTTTTTAAGCTTAGCTTTGAATTCTCATGCATCAGACACTGAACAAGAATTAAGTTATATTGAATGGGTTCATACGTTCCTTCAGATCATTGTTCATTTAACTCACTTTTGTTGAGTAAACTATAATTGCCTGGGTTTATATGTAAGTGTGCTTTAAAATGTATGTTGCTTGAGGTTATAGAGACACAGTGACAACACCATTCTAAGTCACTTTGTGGCTTTGTGCAACCTTCGTGGCATATTATGAAGATACTTCTCGGAAACTGCGTACTGCTTTTTCATTTAAAAATTGGATTCCCTAGATTTTGATAAGCTATACTTGTCTCTTTCTCTATGAAAACAGATAAGCACATTTCTTATCTCCCGGAAGCCAATATATATATAAAAAGAAACATGCTGTATTAAAATGTTGTATAGTCAAGGCTATAGGGTTTTCTGTGTCTATTTTGTAGCATATTTCTTAGAAGCAAGACAAAATAAAATGTAATTTACAAATATAGCTTTAACCACCTCTTTGCGGATGTGAAATGTAATATGAGTATGCTATGATTGTGTTTTTCCTCATTTCTAGTTGCAGATTTCTGAAGCTCAGCCTTTCTGTGGCTGATTGTCAAATACAAGGAGTTCTCCATGCACAATTCTCTTAAAGAACAATCCCAAAGAGATTTAAAAGCGCATAGGCCTAATACATTCTATTTTCATTACAAAAAGTCACATTTCCTAGATCCTTTTTTGTTTATTTTATTGCAGTTGCTTTTAAAACTACAATAGGAAAAGGTTAATATGACATTTTCTACTCTTCCTGCAAACTATTCATTTAAAATATTTTCTGTATTCTTTGTCTAAAATACATTCAAACATATTCCATCACCCCCACCCCCAATTAGGGGGATTACAAGTAATAAGAAACAGTAAGCCAACAAAATTGAAATCAAGAGACGAGAGTGAAAAGCAAATGTAACTACATTTGTTTTACACTACTCAGATTAAGTTATCTCTTTGTCTTTCTCCAGACCATACACTGTCTCACACATTGTCTATTGTTCTTCAGATTTCTCACATTTCTTGTTATGATGAGCTTATTGAATCTCTACTTTCTCAGTCTTCTTTTCCCCTTCAATCCATTTATTCCTTCTTCATATATCTATTTTGCAAAATGATTCTCGCTCTATCAAAATCAGCATCCTTCGCTAACTGTGATAACATTATACTGCAATAATTACTTTTGGCAAATTTTGGGCAATAGGTCACAAATAAGTCTAAATTGAGTTTGATTCAAAGCATTTGATCACTATTCTATATAAATTACAGATTCTCTATCAAATATACATAATATCGTCTACTGACAAATTTCGAGGCTATTTGTCCTTTAAAAAGCATATTTAAATGGAAAAAGGATCAGCACACCTATATGCTGTGGTACTGTTTAGTCTTCCATGCCCATTATTTTTAAAGCCATGGTTAACTGCCATAACTGAACAATTTGAAAATTTAAATCTGGCATCCGAGGAGAGATTATTAGTTTTATTATTTTAGGGGGGAGGATAGTTGATTCCATAATAAAACTATTTTTATCCATTTTTGGCTTCTGCAAACTGCAGTTATTAATCCTCATGGGCTATTTTTACATCTGTTTCTCATCTCTTCTTTTTTTTGAAATATGGCACTTCTGTATACAGTAAGAAATCTAAGCGCTAATACCTTGCAACTTCCATACTGAGTTTATTGATGAGCTTCTATTTAAATAGAATATGTAACTCATATTGATCCCATTGATTTATTTTTCCTTGTGACGAAAATTTGCATCAATCTGTGGAAAAACATATGAAAACTTCTGAAAATCACTTGTAAGGAACAGCTTTGGATTCACCAATTTCTCAGCAGGGGCAAAGAATCTATAGCCCTCCAGATGTTAGCAAATTTCAAGTACCAGCAACTCAGCAGGGCTGCTGATCCTATAGCTAAACCACATCTGGTTCCTTATTCTGCCTAAAGTAATATTATTGGCAGCTCTGAAGTTTTGGATCAAAGCCCCACAGAGGCTTAAGCTTTGCCAGATAAGTATCCCTTTGTGGATCAACTGATCTCCGTAATAATCTCAGTCAAAAAAAAATTTGGAGGAGATTTGGATGCAGAACATTTGATGAAAAGCTTATGCCCCTGAATCTGCAGTCTGCAATCTGGAAAACTGTGAATGGTTTAGCTCAGCTTGTCTTTAAAATGATTTAAAATATATAAAGTCTTTAAAGGTACATATGCTGGAGCTATGTGAATGAATCTGTGTTTCTTTCTCTCTATGTGTTTTAATGAGGACATTTGACCTGCAGCTTTATGAAAACAAGAATCATTAAGATTTTAAAAAAGCACGTTGGAAATCTTTATAGCTGTGCTAAGATGTTTGCTTATACTTCATAATTATGAGTTTATTTCTCGAGTATCCAATTATCAAAAGGATGTCCAGTCACTTTTCAAAGTTGAAATTTTAGTCTTGGTGGAATATGAATTACAAATCAAAAGATATTTTCTCTTTTTCCTCCTTTCCTTAGCAGAATGCAGCAGAATGTATGATTGACTTATTCCATAGCTGTCAGCTTTGGAAACCATATTAGGGCAGAAGCTTCCATGTTGCCCACCTTCTCATGTGTGGGAAAGTAGGAGGGGGTATGTAGTAGAGGGGTTGTCTATAGACATAATAGCATTCTTCCTGTTGGTCAAGGTCAGGAGAAGGAGTGGTTGGAGTGATGTCTCGAGATGGGACGGCGGTTGATTGGAGCATGTGATTGAGGACTGAGGGGATGGTTTTGGGGGTTTTGATTTACTAAGGGAAAACCCAGACCTCTCAGATTTGGGTTTTCCCAGATGTGCCAGTTTACCTATTTTAGTAAATAGAACTTTGAACATGCTTGCTTCAGAGTTTTTACTTGGTGCTGGGGGGTTTTCTGGAATGCTGACAATAGCAAGATAACTGTTTTGGACAATATATTTCATGTTTATATATTTGCTGTTATTTGTCAAAAAATTGTTCATGATTTCCAACCTGAGAGGAATTCATTGATAGCCTATCTTGATCTTTTCCCTATGGCTTGGAGAGGTTTCCCCCTCTCCAAGCCATACTGGCTATGTCACTGAAGATGCACTTATCATGGATCCAATGCTGTTGTTCGTTGGGGAGGTTTCACATATATACCATTTTGCCTATCTCTAGTAAATGGCAATAATAGGCAAGTCTGAGGAGAACACAGAAAGAAGGCCTAGTAAACTATTGTAAAGAAATCTCTAACACAATCCTAGGCTGCATTAACAGAAGGATAGAATCAAGATCATGTGAAGTGTTAATACCATTTTATAATGCCTTGGTAAGACCACTCTTGGAATATTGCATACAGTTTTGGTTGCCACAATATTAACAAGATGTTGAGACTCTAGAAAAAGTGCAGAGAAGAGCAATCAAGATGATTAGGGGACTGGAGGCTAAAACATATGAAGAACGGTTGCAGGAATTGAATTTAATGAAACTAAGGGTGACATGATAGCAGTTTTCCATTATCTAAATGGCCACAAAGAAGGGGGAGCACAACCTATTCTCCTCACCTGAAGGCAGGACAAGAAGTAGTGGATGGAAACTAATCAAGGAGAGAACCAACCTAGAACTGAGGAGAAATTTCCTGACAGATAGAACAATTAACGTTCCAATTCTGGAATGACTTGCCTCCAGAATTTGTGAGTGTTCTGACACTGGATGTTTTTAAGAAGAGATTGGACAACCAATTGTCTGAAATGATATAGAATTTCTTGCCTGACCAGGGGGTTAGACTAGAAAACCTCCAAGGTCCCCTCCAGTCAATTATTCTATTACTCTCTCCAACCATGTTCCAACTTTCTAGAAGTCCAGGATTAGTTTCTATAATTGCTATATTTATTCTAAAGGAAGACAATCTTTTCCTCAATTGTACATTTGAGATGCACTATGGCAGTGGGGAAACTTTATGTAGTGGAAAACTTTATACTCACAGACTAGAGACAGATGCTATAGAAAGGAAAACTCTTGAAAAGATAAAACTGCTTCCAGCTTACTGTAAATGAATATTTCAGAAGATCGGTCTGCAGTTCATGCATGGGTTGGCAGAAGCAATAGCCTCCCTGCATGACACTGATCTTTTTCATGTGGAGGGAAAACAGTCTAACTGTATTCAGTCTAGACCATGTCAGCTAGAAAATAACTCACCTTAGTGTTGAAGACATTGTTGCTGAAAGCATGGATAGCTTTAAGCTATCCTTGTTCCTCAAGTGGTCCATATTATTATCTCTCTCCTTTTCTCTCCCGGTGCCTCTGCACAGCTTTTGTATTTTCTTTCTCTCCTTGGTCAGTTAACTCTTCTCATCATCTTATTTCCATCTAGTTTTATTTTCTTTCCATTCTTTTACTTTACCTTCTCAGTTCAATATTTCCTTCCCTATTGTTACTTTAAAAAAAACAAACCTCTTCCTCCTTTTCTCTTTTTCCTGGAAGGAAAGCAGAGAATATAATATGTAGAGAAGATGAGAAAAATGTGCATATGAGAGAAAATGGTTTGTGTGTGGGAGAGGGGTAGAGCTTCAGCATTTCGAGATGGGCCAAATCACAACAAGTATCTTGAAGGGCTAAAACTATGAGGAGTCAGTCAAAGGACATATTTGTACAGAGTGATCAGCGTTTACATTCTAAAAAAGAGCAGCCTGAGAACAAAAAATAAGACATTCATTGAATAAATAACTGTTGATTGAAATTAATTTTCTAAAAACTGACACAAAGTTTTATAAAATTAATTTCTCTTCCATCTATATATACCCCTTTGTCAGATTTTTAAAAAGCCTCACAAAGGTTCTTTCTCTTGTGTGCTTCTGATAGCAAGATAATCAAGGCAGAATACTTTTGACTTTCTTTCTCATCTTCTGCTCTGTTTGGGGGCTAAACTGATATTTCGCTAACCACTTTTGCATTACTTTCTTCAAGGTTATCTCCACACCAGGGGTGAAATGCTACTGGTTCAGACCTCTTTGGGCAAACCAGTAGTAAAAAATGCTACCGGCTCAGAAGAACTGGTATTTCCTATGATCAGCTGGGCGATGATCAGATATGACGTGCGATTTATATTAGCTGGAATCATTGGATTTCCTGCTTTCTACCTAATCTAAATCACGTGGCACAGTGGATTCCCCCCTTGCTGTTCTACTTACCTTTGCAGACTCGGAAGGCTTCAAAATGTTCCTTTTTTAGTGCTGCGTGGGTGTGCCTCAGGTGTGCATGCATGGAAAGCGTGCATGCACATGGGAAGTGCGTGCTGGGGAGCAGACTCACAGAACCGGTAGCAGACTTCAGAGGACTTCACCCCTCCTCCACACGTCTCTGCACATACGTCTCTGCACCATTGTATTCAACAGCACATACTGATACAGGTTTATGAGGATGGAGAAATTTGTTAGAATGGTCTCATCTGAAGTTGCCAACCTTATGTTGACAATGGGAAACTGAACATAGCAGGATTCTTCTACTATATTTTTTTCCCCCAACCACTTCTGCATTGGTAAGGCAGGATTCACCTTAAATTAATGATCACTTTCCTTTTGGATAACTATTATATATGTACCAATAACCTTACAATAACTGTCCGAGAATGGAGAAGTTTATAGTCCTGGGTGCCTTCAATGCTGCTCATAGTTCATTTCCTCCAGATCCTTCATATTTCCAGGAATATCCTCTGATAATTGTCTCAAGAGATTTTATGATTTTTCCCCCTCTAAACTTTTATAGGCAAAAATGTGGATATCGGTACATCAGCAGTAACTGGAATAGACTGATATTAAACTGAATAGGACCCAGACTTACATAAGTGGGGCACGTAAGGGAACTCTGCTTCATATTCAGTGAATATATTCCTTAATGAAAATACCTGTAGCATATAGTAATTGGAAAGGAGAGTGAGATATCCACCTGCTTGCGAGAACAGAAATACAAATGATCCAGCCACAGTTTTTATTGGACAGCATCTGTGAGCTTTGAAGCTTAGTTACCCTAGTTTTCTTTCGAATCGCATGAATTTTTGAAATGTGCACAACGAAAAATCAGTTTCCATACCTTTCCTAGAAATGGGGAAAATGTAGCTTATCCACAATTTTAAGTAACTTTGTGGCATTTTATACTGTTGGAATTTATGGACAAACTAAAAAATATATCTGTTCTTTTCTGAATTTTCTGAATTTTATCTTTCAATTTGCAACTATTAAACAACGGGTGAAAGAAGGTATACTTGGGGAATTGGGGCATTGCATTATGGGAAATTGCTTGTAAATTGTATTTAAAAAATAATACATATAGGCCTATGTCTTAGGATATGTTTATAACTTCCATAAGCATTGAAGAAGGGAAATAAATCAGGATTTGACATATTTGCATATACTGTAATTAGTACTATGCTGGATAGAACTATGTCCGTGATAACATCCTGGAAATTCTTCACTCATTGAAAACCATTGAAAATTATACACCTATTGTCCTTCATAGATTTATTATGGTACAGAGACTTGTGTGGAACTTTATCTATGTTTGATTTTTTAAAAACAACCAGACCTATAAATACACTTAATATTTTGTTTCAAAAATGATGGACTCTAATTGGTTTTCTTCATTGGTACCTTAAATGGTATGGCAATTTTTTTTCAGGAAATTTTTATTTATAATGAACAGATGACATTTCATATAGGGATGACATGATAGTAGGCTTCCAATATTTAAGGGGCTGCCACAAAGAAGAGGGGTCAACCTATTTTCCAAAGCACTGGAAGACAAAACAAGAAACAATGGGTGGAAATTAATCAAGGAGAGAAGCAGCCTAGAACTAAGGAGAAATTTCCTGACAGTGAGAACCATTAATCACTGGAATAGCTTGCCTCCAGAAGTTCTGGGTGCTCCATCACTGGAGGCTTTTAAGAACAGGCTGGGCAGCCACTTGTCTGGAATTGTATGGAGTATCCTGCTTGACCATGGAGGTTGGACTAGAAGGCCTGCAAGGTTACTTTCCAACTCTCTTATTCTGTTCTATTCTGTTCTCTTAGTATGTGGTTGAGAATACTTTGTGATTCTAATGAAATACTTAGCAACACATCCTAAAAGAGGGACTATTTTAGTAAATAGCTGGGTTTGTGTTTGTACAATGTCTGAAACATGCCTTCCTAATAACTTTTCAGGGTCGCTCAGCCCCATTCATTTAGCCCTGCATTTTTATCACATTGAGGTGCTTCCTGTTGTATTCTTCTGTATTCTTTCTGTTATGTCTGACGATTGACAACATGGGAATGAGTCACACTTTCTTTGTGTTTGAAGGCATAGAGTCGATACAATAGATTTCATTAAGCAGGCAGGATCTGCTCAATCAGTCAGGAAATGGGACAACGGAAGCAATTCTATTGCAATGTAGTTTGTAAGCCCCTCAACATATTCAGCATATCTGAAGTTATGGTGTATCATCTCATGATTTAAACTCCTGGTTGTATTCCTTTCGGTCCAGCATTTCTCATTATATCATACTGAGTACAAATTATGACATATCCTGCATTCCATGAAATAAATAAAGGGATAATATGCAGCTTTGGTCTATTCCTTTCTCAATTTTTAACCACTGAGGTACTTTATATTCTATTTTAATTGTAATGGTACAGATGTATAACATTGTCCTAAACACAAACTTTTTCTGTTTCTGCCGGCGTGGATGGTGCTTCCTGACTGGTCTTCTAGCTTCAGTCTTTCTTTTTCAAGAAAGAAAAACAAATACCTACAACTTCTGGTTTGATGTACCAGATTCTAACCTACATCTTCTTAGACTTATTGGTGAATGCAGTTTATGGGATTGGACGTTTTTGGGGAGTTTGAGAGATTAAAGGACTGAACCCTACTTGTCTTATTATGACTTTTATTTTTCTTTTCAGCCTCATTATATTCAATTTACAGCAACCAACATTGATTCAATGAAAACTTGTCTATTTTCATCTCCTATTTCTCTTTGACATATTAACAATGTACAGTAGCCAAATGTTCCTGGTACTATTTTTTCCAAGAATGACAGATGACAAGAGTAACCTCTGCCTGTTTTGTGAAGGTCTAATGATTCCTTTTCAATTCCATCTTTACAAATTCTCCATTTAATATAGAGGATCATTTTTACCTATCACAAATTGAAAATTCCCAGCTTAACACAACACAGAAGCCCAATCATGGTAATTTTGCCTAAGTGAACAATATGGATTTTGTAAAGATTGATGTCATACCTATCTCATGAAATACAATAAAAATGTATTCGTGGTGAATGAATATTATAAAATGGCACACTATCTCCAAGAAGATTGGCATAGGCTAATAAAGACTAGGAACTTCAATGTACATCTCATACAGGATAACAGCTTATGTGTTATAATGAAGATACACATATGTATTTATTTCGAAGATTACTTGCAGCATTCTAAATATTGTCAGAGTAATTCCATTCAATCAATGATTTTTTTTTACTGTTTCTGTACCTAACTGGGAAGGGCTAGCAGTTATATTGTCATGTTTCATTTTTCAGATAATTTGGAGAAGCAGATATTCCAGCATTTGAATACAGATCCATGTAACACTTACATATGCTTAACTAAGTTTATTCTTGCTTTAATGCAGGTTTCATTAATATGGCATGCACTAGATGTGTTCCACATCTAAGATGTGTGCTCTTAACCACATTGTGGTTAAGAACAGATGCTATGACTGAATCAGACCACTAAAACTGCCCTCTGGTGTCAGGCTCTTTGGTAGATGTTTAACCTGAAAGTGATTTCTTTTTCCCCAAAGCATGATTCTAAAAGTTCTCTTTAGTAAGATTTATTGAGGTAGATGATGGAGTTAGAAGAATTCTAGCAACTATACTATTTTCAATTTAGAAGCAATATATCCAGACATACTTCAGGATAGAGATTTTTCTGATACTTTTTCTAACATTCCAGTGAAGTAGTGAGGAAGTAGGGTTTTTTTTTTTTAATAATGGAGTTTATAGTTGGTTGTTTACATAATAATCTCCATGTGGGAAACAAGTCACATTGGATAGGAACACGATCATCTTTCCCTCCCTTCCTCTTTGCTACTTCAAGCTGTTATTTAAATTGTTTTACTGGCTTCTTAAGATGACTCATCTTCTAGAAATTTAATGAATTATACTTGAAAATATGACTAAATGGGCTCACAATTCTAATGCTTTCAACTTCATCCATTAGGTTGTAAATAAATTTTGCAATGTACATTGGAAAGAAAAATAATTTTTAACTAAGAAATACAATTTTACTCTATGTAAATTGAGTATTCTCAATTTACAATGGGAATTGTATTTGGTAAATGGTAAATTGAGTATTCTCAATTCTCAATGGGAAATTAAAGGAGAGAATCTAATTTCAGTACAATGAAATTGTACTGAACCCCTGAAGCTCCTTCAGACTTTGTCAGGTTCATTACTGCTCATTATATTTGTTCCCATAAGTGGGCCAGGATGCAAGAGTTCAAATTAGAAACAAGTGAATAAAAATATTTGTAGAGGTGTAACCAGATGGTTAATTTCAGCCAACATTTTTGTATGTATTTTATTAGTCTGAATAGTTAAAACGGATGCTATAAAATTTGAAAAATGGCTCTTCAATTATCATTAATGAAGAAGGCTCCAGAAGAAAATGAAAATCAATGCTAACAAGTCCTTTTTCAATTTATGATAGGGCTACAGTTGAAACATGAAATGTTAACTCATCATAAAAAGAAGATACCATGAGACTGTCTGGTATTTTTGCTAGCGTGGCTCTAGGGCCACCCCTGCTGAAGAAATTTGCAAGGACTGTGTTCTATATTAATTGCCCATCAGATTATTATTTATATATTTTTATTTCTATTTCATGTTTCTAAACTGCCCATCTCCCTCAAAGAGGGGCTGTTGACAAGTAAATTTATAAAAGCCTTTTTGGTGAATTAAGGCACTGAAAACACACTGACTCTTTACATGCTGGAGTTTAAAAATATGCTCACTATTTTACTTGAGAACATAAATTTGTTTTCTTTAAAATATTGCTGTGTTTTAATCATAGCTTTTAGCAAGTTGATTGGAAATAGGAGAGAATGCATATTTAAATACCTTAATGTTAGATTTCTGCTAAATCTAATTTGGAATATACCTACTTATGCAAGAAGGAAAAATTTGTAGCTGCTTTATATAAAACAAATAGTTTGAAAGTTAAATTCTCTGCGGGGAGACTACTAAAATACCTAGTTGTTGCTTTTAGCTTAGTCTCTGAAACCCAAGCAAATTATCCTTAGCCCACAAAATATGACAAAATGTGTAATTTTTAACATAGAGAATAAATAATTTAGACTTATTTAAAACAGCATCCTCCCAACGTGTTAGAAAATTATAGATTTAGGTACTTCATTCATGATCCAAAATATATTAAAGATTTGCTTTCACAGTATTTCATGTACCTTTATATGTAATGCCTAAATTTTCTTTCTCCTCTTTTCAAAATTGAGAAGCTTTCTGATCTTCAGTCCTTTCATCTTTTCAGACCTTGTTCATTTTATGTCATGGAATATATTAGTGAACCACCAAGAAAAAAGTATTTTCTCTGGACTATTACATATTTCACTTTTCCTTCAGTCTACCATCACTTCCTTTGGTATGGTTTATGTTATGTTAAAACTGGAAAGAATTGCAATCAAATCAAAAAATGAACCATTTCTACTCATTCCTTGTAAACTTTATATTCAGATATTTACTCCCTGAGTTAGCAGTAGCTATTCCATATCAGTTACTTAATTTGTTTTGTTTTAAGAAACTTGGTACTCAAGCTTTCTTTTTTTCCCTTTTCCATTATATATAATTTATGTAATTTATTTTCTCTACAAGAGAAAGAGAAGAAGCTTTTACAAAACTCTGGAAGCTTTTCTACAGGAAAATCACAGCAAAAGGATGTAAAATAAACATATGTATAGAGCAGAGACAGTAAAATAAGCATTGAAATCTGGGCAACTTTCTCCTTTACAAAAATGAGGAAAAGGAAGATTCTAGCAAGGTTCTTAGCAGGCTTTCATATTAAACATAAAGGTAAGGTTTCCCCTATCCAGTCATGTCTGTTTCTAGGGCATAGGTATCATCTTGCAGCATTAAGTTGCCGTCACAGGACATATTGTGACGTTTTCCCCTTCGCGGAGCTGGGATGGGTGTAGCTTGCAGGTGATGCATCCGGCCCATGAGATGCCAGTGTGGCCCATGGGCCAAATGACACCCTGCTCTAGGGGGTGGTACTCATCTCTGTTTCTTAGCCTAAGATGCCAGTGTTGTCCAAAGATGCTTCTATGATCATATAGACAGCATGATTATACACCAAGGCACATGGAACGCTGTTATTTTCCCACTGGAGTGGTACCTATTTATCTACTTGCATTTGCAAGCTTTCAAACTGCTAATGGGCAGGAGATATTAAACACAGCCCCATATAACTATGTTACTGCTGATATCTGATTCTAGCTATTTCCATGTAACATACTACAGTCCTTTTTTTCTAGCTGTGATCACAAATAAATGCATTTTGAACAACAACAAAAATTATATCAAATATACAAATTTCAGACGAAAAGCATCCACCAACAAAAAAATACAACCATGCCCACTTCCTCCAAACACAAACCTTTTGACTTTTCCATTATTTCCTTCAACTTCCCCAGGACATTTCAAAATATTTCCTATCAGATTCAGCTCACATTTTTCATTTTTAGGGCTGTTCTTAAAAATGAAGTGCTGTTCTGCAGATAATCACCTTTCCCCCCCATGTGCATTCCAATCACTAGGGTGACCATATCTGTGCTCGAAAAATCCTGATAACTACTCAGTGGAAGAAAGAATTAAAAGAGTTCATTATCTTTTTGCTATCATCTAGGGGTCATTCAGATTTATTCAGGCCAAATACAATAGACTTTCCAGAAGCATTTTGCAACTGAAAATAGTGCCAAAGACATATATTTCACTTCGTAACTTGTCAGTTTCCTGGTATTTTTTATTTATATATAAGTCAATATTAATACGGTACATAGCGTTTTAAACTTTTTAAACCTGTATTAGATTTTACAAAAGGTTTAATTAATACCTATTTAATTAAAGAAAGGAAATTAGCATTAATGATTGCTTCAGTCAAAGAACAAATTACACAAAATTGATGAATAAAACTGATAATAATAAAGGTATGGATTATACAAATCAAAGGATAATATGTTCCTTTATGATCTCATTTATACAAATCTATAAATCTATAAATCTATAAATGAGTATGACCTTAGCCTCTCCTAGTTTTTGATATTTTAAAGTACTGCATATTTTAAAATTTCTTGTCCATCTAGACTAAAAAACAACTGAATCCTAAAATACGTATTTTATTAATGATACATCAAAGGAAAATATGAAATTTCTGAACTGAACTGTTAGTCATTCTGTAAAAATAAAGGACAGAAGGAAAAAAAATTAAAGGATAGGATTTGCTACAATTATTGCCTATTTTTTTGAATGTATAAATACTAATATGCCTCAATTCTTTGGTAAATTAGAGTTGGGGATGGGTGGGTAAAAAGTAAAAAAGTGAGATATTATAAAAATGTACACAAATGATGAAATAAAAATAAATGATAATAACTGAATAAGAAATTGAAATGAGCATAAAGATAATTAGAAAATTGGAGCTGCTCGAATACCACTTTAGATTGAATTGAAAAGGGAAAAACAGGAGAGAGGGAAGGAATAGAGAGAGGAAGGGAGAAGAGAGGAGAAGAGAAAGAAGAAAGGGAAAAGGAGAGGAAGAAAAGGGAGGGGAAAGAGGAGCAGAGGAGAAGGTTAGAAGGGGGGAAGAAGAGAGGAATGGAGGAAGAGAAATAGGAAAGAGAAGGAGAGAAAGAATGAAGGAAGTAGGAGGAGAAACAGGAAGGAAGAGAAGGGGAGAAGAAGAAGAAAGGTTGGAATAAAGGTAAAGGATAAAAGAACAGCCCCAAAAAAGTAAAAATGAAAAATGAAAGTAAAAAGAAAAGATGAATGAAAAATGATGGAAATGACTGTATATGTAAATGTGTTTATGATAAATAAAAATAAAAAACTTTTTTAAAAAAGAAATGGAAATGATTTATAGTTGTTGAATTCTAGTACAGGGATGTGTCTGACCTATTAAACAAATATTTTAAAACTCATTTGTTTCCACGTTTGTATTTTCTAAATTGAAGGCACTTGAAGAGACACCGTACACTCAGGATACATCATTGACACTTACTGTGTCAATATAATTTAGTTCAATGGTTTTTATGAGGTTACAGCTAGTGAATATCAATTTGTGCCAGATTATATTCCATCTACTGTACAGTAATCTTTTCTCCTTCTTATTTTTGGAAATATTCAATGAATTCTTAATCAGGATACATATTGTAATTATGTGCAATTTTATGTTCAAAAGCATGAAATGAAATGAGCAGAAATAAGTACATACCTTTCTCTTTTCCTTAAACGATTAAGCATATTGTACACTATTCCCCTTACTGTACAATAAATGGTAGGGTAACATTTTAATGTCTTTAGCTTATTTTGAAACACTAAATATGACAAATTTACTTGCTAATTAAATATTAAAATTGCATGTCTCTTCATGTCTTGCTATTTTGGAAGAAAAATCTATTCATATGGAAATACTGTGCAGTGAGCATGTTTTAATTTTGCCCTTCTGTACTTAGTAATTATTAGAATATTATTAATATTATGATCTCAATATTCTTTCATATTCCCTTAATTGGTAACTGAAATACATTATGTCAAGCCTACTACATTGGGTTGTATCCAGATTTTGCAACATGGTTTTCCACATTCCCATGCACTTGCTTAAAAATCTTATCTGACATCTCTTTTAGAAAAGAACAAGAATAAAACAATCAAAATTTGAATAGGCTTGGTTTGCACACATTCAAATTCAGAGAATGTCAAAATTCAACATTTGGGTTGACTCCATTTTTATTATTTGAATTATGGGACTAAATGTTGACAACAGGATTCCTATTTGCTTTTTCTGAATGAGTGAAATTAATATAATTAAATACTGATGCCCCTGTGTTTTGTAATACGGACATATTAGTACTTTGACAGAAGCATGGTGGCTGGAGATGATCTTTGCTCTAGCGGTTCGAGTCCTAGCACTGTGTGGCTGGGTGAGCTCATGTCATTTGCCTCAGCTTCTGCTTTCTGTTTGAAAGCATGTTCTATGAGAGTAGATAAATAGGTACCACTTTGGTGGGGAGATGAGTTGGTGCTCCATTCAGGCAGATTACTGCTGGCTCTAAACCTTCCAGATTGGGTACCTGTTTGCAAGATGGCTTGGGATAAGGGAGGGGGCCTTGGGTGACACTGCAGGAAGAGCCACTTGTCTTTCTTTCGCATGCAAAGCCAGCTTGTCCTCCTCTAGCTGATCTTGGGAAGTATGCAAAAGCTGGAAAATGGCAGCCAAACTACTACTCTGCAATAGCATTGTTGTCTCCTGGGTAATGTAACAATGCCTTACGCTACTTCTACTAACGATAGTATTGCGATAAGTAAAAACCTAAATGTCCTATTAAATTTAGTTGCCATGGGTGCACCACAAACTCAATATTTGCTATTAAATGTAGAATAATCAAGCATTTCAAATATTGATTGTTACATACCATATATGCACAAAACACTTAATGCTACTCTGCAAAATGTAAATGGCAAAGAATACAATTTCCCAGTCTAACTATACATGGAAATAAGCTTCTGTACAGTCTTCCCACTGGAGTTAAGCATGTAGAGAGCTTTCATACATACTCAGTTCAGATTTAGAAGGGAGAACTGGTGTTCAGTGTCCTTTCTTTATCTATTTATCAAAGTTCTGATTGGCTGAGAGCTTAGTTATTCCTCCCCCCCCCCAAAGATTTTGCAGTATCTGTGATGCTGAACAAGAATATCTCTTTTTCAGAAACTTTAAAATGCTTGGCTACATTGGATAGTAATTGGTAAAATCCTCACTGATAGGGCATGAGAAAATCTGATATAATTTAATCCAGGATTATCCTTCTACAAGTGGGTTTTAATTACATCAATCTGTATGCATATCATTCCTAAAAGAAAAACACGAAGGAAAATATCAAGGCAATAATTTTATATGCAAACATAACACGGACAAGCAGACATATAGAACTGGGAAAAAGGTATTTGGTAGGTTGTATCAGATAGTCCTCAATTTACAGTCACAATAGAGTCCAAAATTTCTATTGCTGACATTTATTAAGTGTATTTTGCCCCATTTTATGACCTTTTTAAACACTTGTTAAGTGGATGACTGCAGTTGTTAAGTTATTAACATGGTTGTTAAGTGAATCTGGCTTCCCCATTGACTTTGCTTGTCAGGAGGTCGCAAAAGATGATCACATGACCCCAGGACACTGCAACACATCATAAATATGAGTTGGTTACCAAGTAGCTGAATTTTGATCACATGACCATGGAAATCCCACAATGGTTGCAATTATGAAAAATGGCCATAGCTCACTCAATGCAGTTGTAACTTCAAATGGTCACTAAGCAAATGGTTGTAAGTCGAGGACTTCCTGTATAAATCAGCCCTTATTCAATTCAAAGCCAAGAATCAGAGAAAATATAATTCAATTCAAATTGTGTGTCAAGAATCAAGAACAAGCTGATTCAATTTAACTCTCTTCAAGGTTTGAAATTTGATCAGGACAAAAATAATCATCCATAAACTGTAATATGGAAGTCCCCATTTGCCTGCAGCCACTTCATGTCTTAGCAGAATGAGATGAAAAGAGTATTGCTCGCAGGCTTCAGTAAGTTGCCTTCAATGGTTTCATCACAGCATAATTTTGAAATATTCTGCCTGCACCTCTCCTAAAGCAGAAATAGGGATGACAAAGAGATGGCATCGAATCAATGAACAAAAAGCTGTTCTGTGACCCGAGCCATTTAAGCATTTTAAAAAGGAAGTGCTACACTTATTTTTCTGGTGTATCAAGAATGCCCATTGAATTGCTCTTGTGGAAAATTTGGCTTTTCTGCTTCTGATTGGCAAACTTCTTTCCTAGGAAGATCCCTCTCAGCTCTAATTTTGGTGGGTACCTGGCTGGGCAGAACATATTGACAAAGATTGCTTTCTGGATAAGGCTAGATGAGACTGAATTGCTAGTGCATTAATAATATTGTGCATTATTTGCTAGTTTGCAAATAATGCACAATATTGCACAATATTAGTTTGCAGGACACAGATTGGCATCTTCTTAGCCTTGCTACCACCACTAAATTTCTTTAACACTATGAACATTTATGTCATCACTTTGGCATACATGAACTTGCACATCAGTTGCTCAGGCTTGAATGCATTCTCTAAATGTTAGGGGCTGAACTGAACTTCCAGCTTTGTAGGAAGGACCAATGGAGAAATGCAGCCCTCCATCAACACAGAGTGAAAACATGTTAAAGAAGGAATCACCAAGGAATACATATGCCATATAAAAATGGATGCTCTCTAAGGGTGTGAACTTCAATCCTGCAGACTTCACCAGCTAATATAGCTAATATAGCTATTGCTGAACATTGTGGAGAGCTCATATCTACATAGCTGGATGGACTAGAGAAATCTTATGCGAGGTATTTTAGACCAATAGACAGTGGTGGGATTCAGTTGGTTCAGGCAAATCAGTAGTTAAATTGTTGGCTCACCCCTCCCCTCCCCGCCCCTTCCGCGAGGCCCCAAGTGCCTCAATTTGGCTCCCAGGTAAGTGCCTCCTAGGCACAAAAAAGGGCATGGGGGGTATGGCATGGCCCCCCTGTGGCCCATTTTTGCTCCCAGGAAGCTGCAGGGAAGCCTACTGGGCCCAAAACAGGATGTGTGGGGGGTGGTGTGTCCCCTCTGCAGGCTGTTTTTGCTCCCAGGGGAGTGCAGGAGGCCGAGTCTGCCTGTCACACAACCCTGGCCACCCCCACCCCCCATGGCCATCCCCACCCAGCTGGTCATTAGGGTAGAGAACTGGTTGTAAAATTATTTGAATCCCACCACTGCCAATAGACCAGAATTTGTGTATTAAATGGCACTGATGGATGGTATTGGGTTATCCATATAGAACCAATTCTTTATGGGGTACCATTTATATAGATAAGTTATTACTAAGGTATTTTCTACACCACTATATACTTAATTTTTTTTTTTGAACATGTGTAGCAGTATAATAAGTTTGGGATCTGCACATGAATAATGTTTCTCTATGCTGAAACCCCTAACAAAATGTTTGAGTGGCCTCCATAGGTTAGTTGTAATCTGTGCTCTTGCCCAAGGCTTTTCTAAAGGAAGGAAAAAATGTTGGATTTGTTTCCCCAATTCAGTCATGTCTGCTTCATTTGCCATGTGAAACCTCTGGCATGAATGTTTATAAATTATATTGTGATAAGCCTTAATAGCTCTTTAAATCTGATTTAAAACGGAATAAAACTTCGCATTTAATAACATTGTGCCCTGGGGAAAATAAATAATTTTTGAGACAAGAACCTATTACAGTAATCTGACTGAAACAATTAGGCCTGAATAGAGCAAGTAAATCTTTAATTTTCAAGACAAAAAGAAAGATATGTAATGTATTTTTAGAAGTAATTTATATCTTTCTATGGAGGATTTATAACTGGGCATCTTTTCAGTTCAGTAATGTGGCAGCTCTGAGAAGGCTTTGACTGATCTCAGATTCCTGGGCCATTGTTTAAGGTGAAAGCTGAAAAAAAAATATCGAGAGAAGGAAATAGCGGACCAGCATTCTATTGTCGCAAACAACAGCAACAGCAGTGGATTTATTGAGCTTACCCTATTATAGAAAAGGAGGTTTTGTATTTTTGGACAAATATGTGTAATGAATTCTACAAGAAACTTGTAGCTCCGAGCCTTTTTTTTTTTTAAACATCAACAAAGAGGAAAGGTCAAAAATATGATTTGGATCTAGATTGAATTCATTATTTAAAAACAATGCATTGGAATAATGCATGTAAATATAGTAAATAAAATATACTATATTTCAGGTATTTTAGAAAAGTAGCAGAATTCTTTTAAAATTTTCAAAATTTGAATTGAATTGTACCAATGTACTGTCACTTTTTTCTCCCCCCACCCCAATATCTTCTGTAGGTTTTTTTTTACTGTTCTATTTTTTCATTCCCTCATTCAAATTCTTAGTTTGTATTATGTAGTTTGGTTTTTAAAGTATTTATTTGCTTCAATAATAGTTTAAATTAAAGTAATGTAATAGTTCTTAATTATTAATTGCATTATTATTAGCACTGGTTTTTGTTTCTCTCTCATCTCATTCTCATCTAGAAACATATACATATACATATACATATACATATACATATACATATACATATACATATACATATACATATACATATACATACGTGTGTGTGTGTGTGTGTGTGTGTGTTTCTTTTAGCCAGGTTTTTCCTACGTAACCAAGTTTTTTTTGCAGCCCTAGCTCAGTAAAGTCACATCCACTAGATTCTGGGCTTTTTTTCTTCTGGCAGCCAGCAGGCCCTATGCTGCCTAGTGAGAGACTAGGCAGCATAGGATATATATCAGTGCGATTGCTTGAGGGCTCCTGGATTGGAGCTGAAAGGCAAAAGGGATGCAGTATGCTCCCTTCCACATGCTGGGGTAGGCCAGGTGTCTCGATAGAAAAACACTATATATAATATATATTATATATAATATGGAAAGGAACATACTGCTTCCTTTTCGCCTTTCAGCCCCAATCCAGGAGCCCACAGGTGGTTGCTTTCACGACAAACTATTTTGTGTTAAATTTATATTTACTGACAAAGAAATAAAGGGAGACTAGTATAGATCTAGTCCCAGAAGGGTATGGGTAGTTAAATAGCTTGAAATAGATCTATACTAGTCTCCCTTTACTTCTTTGTCAGTAAATACACACACACACACACACACACACACACAGAGAGAGAGAGAGAGAGAGAGAGAGAGAGAGAGAGAGAGAGAGAGAGAGAGAGAGAGAGAGAGAGAGGAAAGTAGCAATTTTACTATTTATTTAATTTTACTTTTACTTAATATAGCAGGTCAAATGGTGAGTTTGTATTTTGCTAGCTAAGTTTTTATGGTAGATAAAATTTGAGTCTGTTTTGATTTTACTACCATTCTTAACAGTATATATAAGAAATATTCTTTATAAAAATATGAAAGTTCTTGGACCAGAACTGAAAAATTTTCAAGGAGAAATTTGTGTTGAATGTGGAATGGAAGAAGAAAAATGTCTTTAGGTCCACCTTATCCTGTTGCCTCTTTGAGAACTCTTTCTGCTTTGCTGTATCAATATTTTTTTTGATGAAACAAGAAAAAATGTTTTCCCTTCTTTGGATGAATATTATCTCAGTGTTGTGAAGGAATATACTTACAGCCACTGGCATAGATGTGGTTCCATTTCACCCAGGCTGAAATTCACATTCAAAAATTAGACTATTTATACTTTGAAATGTATTCTGTTTCAGTATAAGAAAATACGATACTGCAGACTTTGGCATGACTTGCAGGGTCTGCTAAATATTCAGCTCTTACCGTGAAAATTGCTCACAGTGTAATTGGTAAGAGTTGGTCTAAATGATTTATTCCATGTGAAGTATTCCTGTAGAAAAAAATAAGCAAGGAGGACATGTCTTTTGACATGTTATGTCAAAAGTCCACAGTCACACTTACTTCCTGGTACTGATTGGTGAGATTGTGGCACAACATTTTTCAGTCATTTAGTCTCTAATCTTGCTCCTGGCAATGACAGTGCTTGTTTTGCATATCGCCTACAGAGTTGATGGATGAATATTGAGACAGTTGAGATATAGAGAAATATCAGGCATCTAAATCTCACTAGCCCAGGATTATCCATTCCACAAATTGTTATTTTTAAATTGTACCCAGTTTAAAACAATCTAACATTTAACATTGTTGACTAGCAATTCCACGTGCCCCAGCTGAAAGATGATCTATATTTAAAAGCGGTAAGAATATTTTACTGTACATGTTACTTTTAAAAAATTGTAATGATTACCTATTTTATAATAATATTACGGTATGTATTATAGCCTCAGAGGATATACTAGTCCTCTGAGGATATCTTAGATTTTCTCAAGATCATTGGTATATAGTAAATTATAAACACATATTGATAAAATTAAGCTCTGCATCTGCATCTGCAAATCATATTGTTGCATGTATAAAACAATATTTTATTTACACCAACAGTTTCTAATCTGGAACATAATTTATATCCAAAATTTTAAAGCAAAACAGAAATGTTCATATTATAGAAAAGGTTTATTTATAAAATTTAAGACTGTGATGGTTATAGAAAAATGTGATATTTGACATTTTATTATTCACTGTAACACTAGCATCTTCATGATTGATCTTAAGCCTTAAGGGTAGAATATAGCTATGTATTAATAAGATAAGAAATAACCAAACTTTTAAGGAAGTCACTTTCAGGATCAACAATAAAAGAACAGAATGATTCATTTCCAGAAGTGATATTATTTTGGTAATGTACTATTATAATTATGCCTGTAAACATGACAGGATTCCATAGAAAGATAAATGTTTCAATTTATTTTGATGCATTTATAGCAATTTAACATAAATTTGAAACCACTGCTTTCCCTTCCTTCCAATCAAGCATGAAGTATGGCAAATAATATTGCTCCTGAAAAATATCAAATAGGAAAGGTCTATATATTTTTATATGGCGTAACCTTTTATCTCAAATTTGTTACAGTTACTGAGAAATACAGACAGTTTTTATAGAGGAAATAGTATGGTAGAACTCACATTAAGATTGATATGACATTTCCTTAGAAGGAGAAGGAAAGTGTTAATATTCTGTTCAGAAAAATAAGAAATATGTGTCTTCAAACTGAAGTCCAGTCAGCATCTAGGAACAATTAGAAATTGTTAGATTTCCAGACTTGAAATTCTAAACCAAACTCCACAGGAATTGCAGCTCTTATCACAAAATCCACATTCCTGACTTCAAAATCCTGAAATGCCAATGTGCCTGGGAAAAATCTATGGAGAAATAATGAGTATTAGGCTCCTAGGCAGATACCTGCTGCTTGAAAAATCCTTAATTCTGTTGCAAGTTCTTGGAGGAATGCTCAGACAGAATGATGAATGAATTTATAGAGTTCAGACAGTAATAAGATTCCCATAAATTGTCACTTTTTGTCCAGGGTTCTATGGAATCTATATCTGCCTACCCTTGCCTTCTAAAATGTCTGTAAATAATTTAAAAAGCCTATCTATATGTCATGAGAATATATTGTTTTAGAAGTTGGAAATAGAAAAAAAAATAGGAACCATTTTTATGATTTTCGTAAAAACTATAGTTGGGAAGGATAAACTTGCTATTACTTAAAATAGGTCTATCACTAACATTCTTCAAATGCTCAAGCGGATATATGAAATCTGCCACTTGGGATAACTTTGCCAACATCATTGTGAGCTGTCCATGGTACTGATCTTTCATTTACATTCTATGAAAGAGACTGTGTAGAAGAGACAGAAGCAACTGTTGTATGCAATGTGTATGAGTAAAAACATCTTTTTGATACTACAAAGAGAGTACGTTTTGGAGTTCTGGGTATATAGCATCCATACTTTTATTAATGTATGTACTGAAATAGCACAATGTATATAAAGTCTCCACAAGAATAACTTTAAGGATGGCAAAGGCATTCAAAGAAATATTATATTTGTATATGTTAATTTGATAACAGACTTCTGTTTCTCTCTTTAAAAGCATGGAACATATCTATATCTATTTATATCTATATCTACATCCCTCCCTCCCTCCTCCCCCCTCTCTCTGTTTCTCTCTCTCTCTCTCTCTCTCTCTCTGGGTATGTGTTTTTCTATCAAAGCACCCGGTCTAATCCATGTTTGAATCTGAGTAAGGGTATGGCTACTGTAACTGATGAGAGCTAAATAGCTTGAAATATATATATATATATACGTATACATATACGTATACGTATTCATGTACGTCTTGGTGTATTCGGGTCTTCTCCCGTGTAAGATTGAGAGTATTTTGGCAACATTTCAGCAGAATCTCATCTGCCATCATCAGGCCTATGCAAGGGTTTTTTAATTAAGATACTAAGATAGATCTATTTTGGGCTTATGGGTTGAGGGTGTGGCTCATCAGTTAGCCACACCCTCAACCCATGTATCCTCCCTATAAAGGTACAGTATTTGTTTTCTTTCCTTTTCGTAGCTTTATGTGTATTTCTCTTTAGCCAGGTCCTTCCTACATAAACCAAAATTTTTATGCAGCCCTAGTTCGGTGAAATCACAATCCACTAGTTTCTAGGTTTTTTTCTGGCAGCCAGCAAACCCTCTGCTGCCCATTGGGAGACTAAGATCCTACCAGAAAAACTTTACAAAAGGGACTCATGCTTTCATTATGTTACAATTATATTATTTATCTAAATTTATTATAACCCACCACTACCACTTTAGAAGACTTTAGACAGTTTACAATAACTGAATATATAATTAAGATCAGTTTAAAAAAACAAACCACATGAAAAAGACATTGCAGCCCCAATTAAAAACAACCATATCAATAAAAACATAAAAGTGCTCCAGAGGCACATTGAAGAATGTGCTTTAGTTGGACTGACCTTGGAAATTATTTAAACGATGCAGTTGGTGCAAGACGGTGCAATAATGAGACTGCTTAGAGGGACAAGTGAGCTTTGTAGCATTACACTAGCACTTTGGACATTGCATTGGCTGCTGATAAGCTTCTGGGTCCAATTCAAGAAAGTGGTTTTATCTCACTTACTAGACCATTTCTGCACCAAGTTTAAGCTCATGATGTTCATTTACCCTGAGAAGAAGATACCGAGGCTTTGTATTTTTCATGAGATAGAAGGTTTAGAGTTTGGTGATGTCCCAATTTGGTCATAGTTTCCAAATTATGGAACATCTTCTACTTAAGGTACTGGGAGCCCACACCTCATTTACCTTTTAAGAGATCATTAAAATAATTTAGCTGGAGCTGGGCTGTCATCAGAACAGTTTTTTGAGAATTGTTCTGATTATGTATTGTTTGTTTTAAACGATTTTTGTAATACAAAGTGTGCCAAGTCTGTGCCAAGGAATGTGGATGGTGTATAAATCTTTCTATGTATGTATGTGTCAGTAAATCTATAATCCTCCAATGTCATTTGCATTTACTCCTAGTAAAACCCATTGTATTGAACTTACTTGGCATAAAGTTATAGATTATGCTGAAAAATGGATTAAAACTCCAATAGACTCGCTATTAAAATATCTTTATAGTTGATCCCTTGTCCTTTTGCTTTAAGCCGTGTCACTCTGTGCTATAGGAAAGTGGGGAAAAAAGAAAGCAGTCAAACCAGAAACTAATATAAGAAAGAGAAAGAGAACATATAGTAAGCCACTTTCTTGTTTCACTCTTCTTTACCATTTTACAGGTTAAACTTCTTCCCCCTCCTTACTTTGCTTCCTATGTTTCTTGTTTACTGTGTTCTAGGCTAATCAATCAATATCAATCAGAATAGAGGTGGAAAGGATACTGGAGGTCTTTTAGTCCAACACCCTACTCAAGCAGGCCTGAAAACCTGACACTTAGACCATTTCAGATAGGTAGCTATCCAGTCTTTTCTTAAAAACCTACAGTAATGAACAGGAGTGGGTTCTAAATTTTTTTACTACCAGTTCTGTGGGCGTGGCTTATTTTGTGGGCATGGCTTGATGGTCATGTGACAATTCTTTAGGATTTAGCAGAAGTAGTGGTCTACCAGGCTTTTAACTGCTTGCCAAGCTGTACTAGTCTACTCATTTGTTTTTGGAGGCACCGGTCTACCCATTTATTTTTGCAGGCACCAGTCTATTCATTTGTCTTTGGAGGCACCGGTCTACCACCACACTGCCTTTTAACACTGATCAGCTGTAGGGCGGCCCTTTGAAGCCCCGTGGCAAGAGTTTAAACAGTTTTTTTCCTTCTAGCCGATCGGCTGGGAATCAGGAGGCAGCAATAGATTGGGGATGGGACCAAACAAAAGGTAAGAATAACGCGGGGGGGGGGGGTGCAGAGGGTGCAGAACTGGTTCGGTGACATGATATCGTCACCGCTACCGGCTCCGCAGAACTGGGCCAAACTGGGAGGAACCCACCACTGGTGATGAAGCACCTACAACCTTTGAAGGCAAGCTGTTCCACTGGTTAATGATTTTCACTGTAAGGAAGTTTTCTTAATTCCAGGTTGCTTCTTTTGATTAGTTTCCATCCATTGTTTCTTGTCTTGCCTTCTAGTGCCTTGGATAAAAAGTTGATCCCCTTTTCTTTGTGGCAGCCCACAAATACTGGAATACTGCTATCATGTCGTCCCTAGGCCTACTTTTCTCTAGACTGGCCATAACCAATTCCTGCACTTTTTCCAAAATCTCAACATCTTTTTTTGTAATCTGGTGATGAAAACTGGATGCAGTATTCCAGGTATGGTCTTAATAAGGGCTTGTAAAGTGGTACTAATGCTTCACATGCTATTGATTCTGTACCTCTGTTTATACAACTGAGGATTGTATTAGCTTTTTTTGGTTGCTGCTGCACACTGCTTGTTCATGTTTAAGTGATTATCCACTAGGACTCCAAGGTCCCTTTCACAGTTACTGTTTTTGATCCAGGTTTTGCCTAATCTATACTTGTACCTTTGGTTTTTTTCTGCCTAGGTATAAAACCTTGCTTTTTAAAAAAATTAGATTTATATGCCGCCCTTCTCCAGAGACTCAGGGCAGCTTACAATGCGTTAAGCAATAGCCTTCATACTTTTGTATATTTTATACAGAGTCAAACTGGGTCCTCAATTTACCTACCTTAGAAAGGATGGAAGGCTGAGTCAACCTTGAGCCCGGTGAGATTCGAACTTAGAGTAATTGCAGACAGCTGAATGTTAATAACAGGCTTTAGTCTGCTGAGCTATCCAGCCTCCTTTCCACATTAAATTTCATGTTGTTGTATAGGGCCTGTTGTTCAACTCTTGTTAGGGATTGGGGGGAGAATGTTAATACTGGTATTTCTTATTACATACATCATTATCCATCTGTAATCCTGTATGCCTAGGCTTCTTGACCTGAACAAAAATCAAGGATAGATGCCTTAATATTTTTATCTTCCATTTTTGTTGTTGTTGTTAGTTGCGAAGTTGCATCTGACTCATCGCGACCCCATGGACAATGTTCCTTCAGGCCTTCCTGTCCTCCATCATCCTCTAGAGTCCTTGTGATTTAATTAAAGTGAAAGATGCCAGGGAGGTTGCAAACTACTGAAGACCAGGTTATAGAAACTAGTTTGCACATATCCTATAACAGTGATGGCTAACCTTTTTGCTGTTGTGTGCCAAATCAGGGGGAGCGCAGGGGGGGTCATGTGCACGCATGCCCATACCCATAATTTAATGCACTCCGCACATGCCCTCCCCCCACTTTTGGCACGCAATGGGCCCGGTAGGCCCATTTTTTTTGCCCTCCCCAGGCTCCAGAGGCTTTCTTGGGGGCTGGAACCAGATGTCAGGAAACGGGCCTGATGGAGGAGGCCGTTTTCACCCTCCTCAGGCTCCTAGAAAGCCTCTGGAGCCTGGGGAGAGTGAAAAATGGGCCTCCCCCACCAGAGGCCTGCCAGAGACTTCAAATGGCCCATTTCCTGACTTCCGGTGGGCCTGGAAGGCCTGAAAATCAGCTGGTGCACCGGAGCTGACCTAGGGCAACACTTGTGTGCCCACTGATATGGTTCTGCATGCCCTCTGTGGCACGTGTCATGGTCCTATAACATTCCATTCTTAACATTCTTATCTCCTAACCAAATCATGAGCTTTGTGGTGTAACCCTAAGGAGCCTGGATAGCTCAGCAGACTAATTTATAATTTGCCTTGTAATTTAACTCCAGCTGTCTGCAATTAGTAAGTTCGAATCTCACCAGGCTCAAGGTTGACTCAGCCTTCCATCCTTTCTAAGGTAGGTAAATTGAGGGCCCAGTTTGTGGGGGCAATAAGCTGACTTTGTAAAAATATACAAAAGTATGAAGGCTATTGCTTAACGCATTGTAAGGTGCCCTGAGTCTCTGGAGAAGGGCGGCATATAAATCAAATTTAAAAAAAAAGAATGTTACCATTATTTTCCTCTGAAAATTGTTTTGAAAAGAACTCCTTTCCTGTTAACGTGGAGGATAATGGTTTAAAATTGCAGAAGAAACATTAAGTATAGCATTCCTGATTAATCTTTCCTGCCTTACTTAAGCACACATACCATAGCAAATGCCATGTTTATTTTCAATTGTTATTTCTTTTATACAGGAGTTGCTGCAAAGACTGTTCCCTACTGAGATTAATTTACATATAATAGTGTCAAAAAATAAACCTGATTAGCTCTTTTTTAAAAAATGAAGTTCTTATTGGTGCTTTCAGGTATAAATGAGCAAGAGAATACACAGCATTGTTCCCAATTTGCAATTCATTAAATAAGTCTCTGAAAATGTTTTGTCATGACCTTGGGCTGTGTAAAAGCGGCAAAGATTAATCTCTTAGACAAGAGGGGAAAGACCTAAATATGTTCAGTTAGGCTTAGCCAAAATGATTTAAAGCTCCCTTAATGCCCTTGAACAAGTTACTTAACCTCTACACCTGCAAACTAACAAACATGCACTTACAGAGTTCTCAAACACTTTTTTAAAAAAAATATTTCATGCTTAGATAAGACTCATGACTTGACAGTTTTTCCTAGAATAATAAAACATGAGCCCATCCTTATAGCTTCCTTATTTTCATCCAATCTACACTTGAAGAAAAGCTATTTCTCTTTCTATCTCTCTATCATCTCTCTATCATCTATCTATCTATCTATCTATCTATCTATCTATCTATCTATCTATCTATCTATCCCTAATTCCACTATAGGATTCCACTATAACATTCAAGAACATATCAAGCAGGACACATCCCAACACTGAAAACTAAAAATTTCATTTTCCCCACATTTTGCAGACCTGTTATCTGTACTTGGGCTGGTTAGTTTCAGTGGGGTATTTTATAAAGTCCTGATATTCTGTCTCATCAAGAAAGTGTGTGTATGTGTGCATGTGTGTGTGTGTTCCTGGGAGAGACAAGAATGTTTAGAATTATGCTAAGAATATATATTCACAGCAGGCTTAATGGCCATCTCAACTATCTGGCTAAAACATATAGGAAGATATGTTGGGTAATCGTGATACAGGAATAGCTTGGTGGTTGAGGTTCACTTTATTGAAAATGGTAATGGCATCATTGCTAAAATGTGGGAGAATACAATGGTATTAACAATATAAAGTGTTTGATTATATAGTGCCAGATGATGGATTCCTTAAGGTGGACAGTACTCAATATAATACTGAAGAAAAGTTGGGGATGTTTCAGAATATGAATGGAGTTTATGAAGCCACTAGATTAAATTTTTTGGGTACTGATTTTTCCATACAGGAAAACAAAATCTTCACTTACAGTATTAACATGGAACAGGTAGGAAAGCTGAAAAAAGAAACAGAGGGGCTCATTTTGACTGCACAAGACCAAGCCCTACGAACAAATGCAAACAAATACAAAGCCAGAATTGAGAAGCCAGCAATAGATAGCAAATGCCACTTCTGCATAGAAGCTGAAGAAACAGTGGACTACTGGTTGACTGTTACAAGAAGATTGCACAGACTGACTACAAACAACTGTGTGACAAAGTAGCAACAATGGTGCATTGAAAGATCTGCTACTGGCCTGCAACTAAGAACTGGTGGGACCATAAAATAGAGAAAGTAATAGAAAATGAAGAAGCAAAAGTTCTCTGCGACTTTAGAATTCACACAGACACCTGCTGCATAACACACCAGACTTAGCAAATTGTTGATTTGCTTGTTGGTAAATTGTTGACAAAAAAAGTCTGGTGGATGTGGCAACACCTGAAGACAGCAGAATAAAAGAGAAAGAACTGGACAAGATAACAAAATATAAAGACCTGCAAATAGAAATGAAACGATTGTGGAAAAAGAAAGCAAAGGTAGTACCAATAGTAATAGGAGCCTTGGATACAATCCCAAAACAACTGGAGCATCACTTGAACACTACCGGCTTGACAAATTCACTATTAATCAATTGCAGCTTTGCTCAGAAGGCAGCTTTGCTCAGAACAGCTTTCATCCTGTGACAATTGCTTTAGCACCATAAAACATCAACATCCCTCTATCCCTGATCCTTGAGAAGGACTAGATAGGTAGATAAAAATGCCAAATCAAGTCTGAACATCTGGCTGACTGTGCAATGGACCATAATAAAAATAATAATAAGCTGGGTGACTTTGGGACAGTCACTCTCTCTTGGCCCAGCTCGCCTCACAGGGTTGTTGCAGAGAAAATGGGGAATAGAAATACAAAATAGAGAAAAGAGGAAGGTGTGTTGGATATGTTTGCTGCCTTAAGGTATTGGTAAAAAATAATAAAGACGGGATACAAATAAATAAAGAAGGCATCAATGAATTGAAATGGATGGAATTGGACATTTCCAGTTAAATATCATGCTGTTTTCCATTCAAGACATTAAAAACAAAGAAAAAAAGCATTCCTTTCTTAATCAGAAAAGATGGTACTTGAGAATAATGTGGTCAATGATGAAATAATATTACTCAGACTTCACAAACAACCTTATAATATTTATTTTATTAAATTTGTAGGCCATTTAATTCCATTATGAAGTTAATGTTCCAACCACTGATAAAGAAGATTTATAACTTATGGTCAAGTTCAAACTGAAACAAAAACAAAAAACAAAAACAAAACCCATTTAAGTAGGATGTGTTGCTTGTGGTTGGAGACTGGAACCCCAAAGCTGGAAATATTAAGTATGAACAAAGCTGGAAATATTAAGTATAAAAGTGTATTAAGTATGGACAGTGTAGCCTAGGAAACAGAAATGAAGCAGAAGAACAACTAATAATTTTCTGTCAACCCAGTTATTTCTTCATTGGCAACACAGTCTTCAGATGATCAAAGTGATGCCTATATTCATAGACATTACTCAGCTGGAGTACAGAGAAATCAGACTGACTATATTATTAGTAGAAGGGGATGAAAGAGCTCAGTTACAACAACAAAGACAGGGACTGATTGTGGAACAGATCACAAACTGCTCATTTGCAAGTAACAATTCAAGCAAAGGAGAAGAACAAAGCCAACTAGTTTTCATGATAGGAAACCTCCCATTCTCATACTTATCTACAATTTACAAGAAGAACATCAACAACCACTTGAAGTCCTGAACATGATCGATAGGGAAATTGTTAAGGATGAATGTGAAAAGAGATGGCTAAAGATCAACAAACAGAAGAAAGCAAACTAGGTTGTCAGAACACAGAGCAGAAGTTGTCAAAAGAAAAGAAAAGCCTAAGCCAAAGATCTTAGGAAGGAATTTATCAATATATTTCAGAAATCTGCTGGAAGAGACAAAAAGCAATATTCAACAGCATCTCTGTTCTGTAAAAACATCAAAGATGGGAACAGATATGGAAAAACAAAGATATCCAAACTGCAGAAGGGGCTCCAGCTTTAGACTGGTATGCTGATAAATATGATTGACCAGATAGTAACTGATTCAAAGAAGAACAAAGATGAAAGGCATTTATTCAAACTCTGTTCAGTGGAGATATCAACATGCACGGTGCCTTAGAAGATATTTTCTATATATCTATTTTTTACTAAGCTATTATGGTAGTTCTCATCTTTCCTCATTTTCTCATCTTTCCTACTATCTTCTCCTATCGGTTTCTTATGATTTAACAATTGTTGCTTGTAACTTATGATTAATGATTGCAATCATGATTTACGATCTATGACCTATTACTTGCTGTTTATATGTACACTGAGCTTATGCACCGGAGACAAATTCCTTGTGTATTCAATTACACACTTGGTGAATAATAATGTTCTGTTCTGTTCTGTTCTGTTCTGTTCTGTTCTGTTCTGCTCTGCTCTGCTCTGCTCTGCTCTGCTCTGCTCTGCTCTGCTCTGTATATGATAAATGATGTTTTTTCAGCATTCTGGTTATTTCCAAATCAGCAGATTCCAGGAATTTATTGAATATGTAAAGAAATATGGCAAGCAACAGAAGAGGATGAAGTGAAAGTTCTAACCAAAATATAACAGCAAATCTAGGAGAACATTACAGAGGTTGACAGTTTGGAAAAAGTCAGTTGGCAAAGAAAAGAGATGTAACCAATTGCACAATATCCTTCAACAATAAAGGTAGCAAATATTGCTTAGGATCACCCAACATAGATTATACTTTGACATGGAAAGGAAGATGCCAGATCATTTACATCAGGGGTGTTAAACTCACATTGTCACAGTGGCTTTACGTGACTTATTGGGACTTTTACCCCCTTTGCTAAACCGGTAGCATGGCCAGTGCATGACACATCCGACCAGTGAGCCAGGAGTTTGACAGTCCTGATTTACATGAGCGATTGATAAAAAAGCTTGACTATGTTGTTTTACCTATTTGGTCAAAAATGTATATTTCTTGCTGTTTAAATGTTTGGAGTTTTACCATATATTATGTATTTTTGCGTAGTCTTCTTAGCTGATTTTTGGGCTAAAGTTTTTTTAAAAACACTTTTGTGTGCTACAATAGACCAGTATGTGAAATCTATAAGCAATTAAGGTTGCATAGTTTTGTGGAAATATTACTCTGATGAAATTATCATTGATTTAGAATGGAATACTTATTTCATACCTTTTAATTAAAAAAAAAAGATAGCCAGAAGGATTACCTTTCTAATTTTTCTAAATGCATAGATTTCCTAATCAGTTTTTACAGTTGTGCATTGTCAATTTCAGCTGCTTTTAGATAAACAAAGAGAAATTTACATTTTCCTATGTAGTGGCTCTATTTCCTATTCCCTCCCCACAGGCTTAACTTTAGGAAACATCTGTTCTGCTTATTTAAACTATCAAAGGTACAAAATCCATATTTTCCCTCTTTTCTTTTTTAACAATTTCAAATTAGATGTTTCTTACACAGGCTTTTTAGTGCTCTAATGCAGTTTTTTTTAAAAAAATAATTTATATGCCGCCCTTCTCCAGAGACTCAGGGCGTCTTACAATGCGTTAAGCAATAGCCTTCATACTTTTGTATATACCTGCTTAGTAGGGCTTTCAACCCCCCCTCCCAAGCAGTGTTCTTTTTTATACAAAGTCAGCTTATTGCCCCCACAATCTGGGTCCTCATTTTACCTACTTTGAAAGGATGGAAGGCTGAATCAACCTTGAGCCTGGTGAGATTCGAATTTGCAGTAGTTGCAGGCAGCTGGTTTTACTTAACAGTACTTAACAGTACTTAGTCTGCTGCGCCACCAAGGCTCTTGGTGTTAAAGGGAATATGTTGTATTGAGCTATTGCTATTGCAGAAGGTTGAACAGTGAATTTTTTCTGCAATGCAATTTCTAACTTCATATGCAATTACAAAATAGAGATGTACTACTTAATGTATGAAATGCAAAACTGAACTAGGAGTATCATATATTTTTAGTTTTAATTTGAAGCTAAATTAAATACAGCTAAATTAAATACAGAAATTAAATACAAAATTGACCTGATAGTTAAGACATTGTTCTGGTCTCTGATCTCAGAAGAATTGTAAGCAAGTTCCCTAGAAAATATTATTAATAGTAAAAAAAGCATCCGAAACTTTTTTTATATTTTCTGCATTAATTTTGTTTTTAAACCTTTAAAAAGTATGTGGCTCTTGGAAAATTATTGACTCTAATGTCTAAACTAAATAAAGCAAAGATCGATTCCAGTTGAAGCATTAAAGGAGTTTAAAATACTTAGGCTTTTTCAAGGTGACTTGGAAGAACCCTTGTTATCAAGTGACTTTTTATTTTTTTATTTTTTTGTGTGTGGGACAAATGATGAGGTTGGATGTCCAATACAATTACCGTTCTTGTTGGTCTGCCTACAAATTTAAGAATGCTAAATCAATGCTGGCAGTAAAATTCCATTTAGTAATAAGCTTATCTCTGAATCTGTAGTTTTTCTGGAGTTGCATTTACTCAGGTCAGCTCTAAAACAGCATAACATTAGCTTCAGTATTGCTCTAAAGCTGCCACTGAAGCCACATTCCCTGCTTTTGAAAATGCAATGTAAATAAAAACTAATTTATATACTAAATTGTGATCTTTTCCCTGTTCTTGCTCAGTACCAAAAAATCATATATGTTCATCTAGTAAGGACAGATAGTTCTCCCTTTCCTGAGGTAGACAGAAATATTAACAATGCCTAATCTTTTATTCCTCCTCCTCCTCCTCCTCCTCCTCCTCCTCCTCCTCCTCCTCCTCCTCCTCCTCCTCCTCCTCCATTATCACGACAAGTTGGACACCTATTTTTCATTTACACCTTGCTGATTTCTTTCAAGAGAATAAATCCCAGCCAATTTATTACTTTGCCATAAAGTAATCTCATGGGTTTTGTAGACTCCATGTATTTATGATGGAGAGAAACAGAATAAGATGAACTGGATATATATATGATACACATAAGGATTAGTATTATTGAGCTAGGAGAAAAAGAATGTGCAATCTTAAAAGCAGGCTAATCTGGTACATCTAAAATTGCTGTTTGTTTTAATTTCATGCTTGACCTCTTGGGATTATAAATCATGTTCTCTCAGATCAATCAAATAGATTCCATTTTGTAAAATGATATGAGAGATATTTTATGAAATTGCAAACCTTTGTGTTATTGGATCCAAGTAGGACTATATAGTTTTATCAAATAAAGAAAGGACTTTATTGGAGTTGGGTATCTAAAGGGCAAGGCTGTGTTTCAACAGTATGTTAAACAGCTGTTTCTGTAGTATCATTAAAGTTTTTGTAAATGATTCAGGATTTACATGGGTTTGTCACATCACTTTTCTACCTGTGATGGGAACAGTGTAACGTAATTACTGAAGATCTAGTAACAACTATAGGCATAAACTTGAAAATATCACAGACAAGAAAGAACTAAAATAATATTTTATTAATGATGGGGCTCTGGAAATAACTTCAGATGTTGCTTAACATATAAATATAACTGCTGTTAACGGATTATTTGTCAAATAGTTGTCACCTCATTGTCTGACTGATTTGCCTACCTTGCTGTATTAGTGTTGCCAACCTCACTCTTTGTTGCTCGCTTAAATTCAGTAAAGTGAAATAACTTAGGCAGTGAGTTCTGATTCAGGATCCTGGCTTTTTTGAAAATATTGCTAGCACTGGATGAGAGAAAAAAAAGATTAAGCAGATGAGTGATAACTGCCTAAAATAATGAACTCCCTTTGAGGTTACAAGGCTATTACCCCTGGAGACTGGAGATTAATATGTTATACTTGCAAGCAGTTTAGTTCCCCTTTTGAAATTTGGATTTCTCTTCTAGATAACAGACTTATAGTAGGTTAGGACAATTTTAATAGCAACTAGTATCTATATTAACATATTACTGGATATATGTATGTATATAAATATATATACAGGAGCCACAATGGCACAGTGGTTGGAATGCAGTATTGCAGGCTAACTCACTGCTCACTGGAGTTCGATTCTCATGGGCTCAAGATTGACTCAGCCTTCCAGCCTTCTGAGATCAGTAAAATGAGGACTCAGATTGTTGGGGGAAATACGCTGACTCTATAAACTGCTTGGAGAAGGTTATAAAGCACTATGAAGCAGTACTTAAGTCTAAGTGTTATTGTTAAGTGCTATTGCTATTATATACAAACATGCAGACACAAATACACATATGCAATTGGAATTGTCCAGGCAGTTGCCAGGAATCATCTCTGACTCAATCTCATATTATATCAATGAATAGATGGATGGATAAGTAGATAGGATAGGATAGGATAGCTGGGCAGATGGATAGATAGATTAAATAGATTAGATCAGGGGTGTCAAACTCAGGTTCATTGAGGGCTGAATCAGGGTTGTAGTTGAGTTTAGGAGGCTAGGGTGGTTGTGGTCAGCTCAATGTCACTCGTGTTGGAGGCACCTGTGGTGGCACGAGTGCTCTGCCAGCAAAAATGGACTCCATTTTTGGCTGCAACGGCCTCCTGCAACTCTTTGCCAGTGAAAATGGAGCTCGGGAGGGCCGTGGCCCTCCCAATCTCCATTTTCACTGGCAGAGGCACTGCAGATGGTCCTTTGCTGTTTCCAGAGCAGTCCTGTGGGCCAGATCTAAGCACCCTGTGCGCCAGATTCGGCCTGCGTGCCTTGAGTTTGACACCCCAGGATTAGCTGGATAATAAATAGGTAGGTAAATAGATAGATAGATAGAAAGAAAACATATGTTGAGGTTGTCCCTATTCAGACTGCAAGCTCTAATGATGGAACTTATTCTATGGATAAGAATATTCTTGTATATATATAAAATTAGTTTGGCAAGGAACAATCCATTGCTGTGTCTTCTTTATCTAATACTTCTTTTTCTTACTGTCACAATTTTTTTTATTTTGCAGAATTGATACTTTTGTCTGTTGTTTTCTAAGAACTAAGAAAAATCTCAATGAATGGATTCTTTGGCTGAAGGGAAAGAAGGGCCCTTTGCTAGCAGGGAAGAACTTCTCCTGAGGGTTTGGAGCGACTGTAGAAAATCCTATTAGGGTAACTTAACCAATAGTAGATTCAACGAGCATTTTGGGTGAGAGATTGGAGATTATTTTGTACTCACTGGATCCAAAGTCTAAGACTTATTTCCTATGTCTTGTTTGTATCTCAGGTTTTGTCAAGTTTATTAACATGCTATGTTGCATATCTCATTCCCAGGTGAAAAGGCAACAGTGACTGTGATGAACAATATATTTATTTTTTAAGAACACCTGCTGCTCTTTCCATTTCTTTCCCCGGATGACCTGTTAAAGCTTTATTACGCTTCGGTGCCAGAATCATGTTGTAGTTCAATTAAGGTAATATTTAATTTCTTTTTCCTTTTCTTTTCTTCCTAGCAAAAAGGAAACAGTAAATGAATAAGGAATTACTTTCTCTGCACAGTGTGACTTGAAAGAATTACTGTTTTTCTTGAAGAGCTTACAAATGTGACCATTTGATTATTCATGCCAACTCATCAATCATTTTGCGAGCTCTTGTGGTGGGGGAGTGAAAAGTGATTGCAGGGAAAACAACAAACATCCAGTGGCCCTGATAAGAAACATGACATGATGTCTCTGATGTCAGACCTAATTCCAGAAAGGACAGTAACATCCCAGTTAAAAATATCCATTGAAAGAAAACACCCATGGAAAGAATCCCCAAAAGAAATATAAACAAACGACAATCATTGCAGGTTCAATATAGATTCTTGTATTGTTGAAACAAAACTTATTATTTCTCTTGTGCATATTCTAGCTTTAGATTTCTTGTCATGCTTTTCTTCACATGGCTGCATGAATTTGTCTTTCGCAACGGCTCCAGATATTTATTATTTATTTATTATTTATTAATTAAATTTCTATAACGCCCTTCTCCTTCCGGACTCAGGGCGGTGAACAGCCAATTTAAAACCAATACAAATACAAAAAGTTAAAACGTACTAAAATCAATATAAATTTAGGCTGAAATGTAAAACCAAATAAAACTCTAAAACTCTAAAAAGTTTAAAAATAGGAGGGGTCAGGCAAGTCCGGCAAGTTGGAAAAGATGAGTCTTCAAAGCCCGGCGAAAGGTCCGGAGGTCAGCGATAGTCCTCAGATCTGGAGGGAGATCGTTCCAGAGGGTGGGAGCTACCTCAGAGAAGGCTCTCCCCCTGGGGGTCGCCAGCCGGCACTGTCTGGCTGACGGCACCCTGAGGAGGCCCTCTCTGTGGGAGCGAACCGGCCGGTGGGAGGCAATAGGTGGCAGAAGGCGGTCCCGTAAGTACCCTGGTCCTAAGCCATGGAGCGCTTTAAAGGTGATTACCAACACCTTGAAACGCACCCAGAAATCAACCGGCAACCAATGCAGCTCACGCAGGAGAGGTGTCACGTGGGAGCGCCCTGTCGCTCCCATAATCCCCCGTGCGGCCGCATTCTGTACCAGCTGAAGCCTGCGGGTGCATCCCAAGGGGAGCCCCATGTAGAGACCATTACAGTAGTCCAAGCGAGACGTGACGAGCGCCTGAGTGACTGTGCGTAGGGAGTCCCGATCTAGAAAGGGCCGCAACTGGCGTATCAGGCGAACCTGATGAAAAGCTCCCCTGGCCACAGCTGTCGTATGCTCCTCTAAAGACAGCCGTGGGTCCAGGAGGACGCCCAAGTTGCGCACCCTTTCCGTGGGGGCCAATGATTCGCCCCCAATAACCAACAATGGAGTCAGTTGGCTATATCGGGACGCCGGCAGCCACAGCCACTCGGTCTTGGAGGGGTTGAGTCGAAGCCTGTTTCTCCCCATCCAGACCCGCACAGCTTCAAGGCACTGGGACATCACTTCCACGGCATCGTTGGGGTGGTCTGGGGTGGAGATGTACAGCTGAGTGTCATCAGCGTACTGATGGAATTCCACCCCAAAACCACGGATGATCTCACCCAGCGGCTTTACATAGATGTTGAACAGAAGGGGCGAGAGGACCGACCCTTGTGGCACCCCACACACTAGGCTCCTCGGGGTCGACCGCTGCCCCCCTGTCAACACCGATTGCGACCGGTCGGAGAGGTAGGAGGAGAACCACCGCAGAACGGTGCCCCCCACCCCCAATCCCTCCAACCGGCGCAACATGATACCATGGTCGATGGTATCAAAAGCCGCTGAGAGGTCTAACAGCACCAGGATAGAGGAATACCCCCTACCCCGGGCCCTCCAGAGATCATCCACCAACGCGACCAATGCTGTTTCGGTGCTGTAACCAGACCTGAAGCCGGACTGGAGCGGGTCTAAATAGACAGCTTCATCCAGGTACCGGGGGAGCTGCCGCGCCACCACACTCTCAACAACCTTCGCTAGAAAGGGAAGGTTGGAGACAGGACGATAATTTACCAAAGCAGCTGGGTCCAGGGAGGGCTTCTTGAGGAGGGGCCTCACCACCGCCTCCTTCAAAGCGGCCGGTAGGGCACCCTCACTCAAAGAAGTGTTTATAATCTCCTGGAGCCAGCCTCGTGTAACCTCCCGGGAGGCCAGCACCAACCAGGAGGGACACGGGTCCAATAAACATGTGGTAGCGTTCAGTCTACCCAGGATCCTGTCCACGTCCTCGGGAGCCACAGGATTGAACTCAGCCCAGATAACACTCTCAACCTCGCCCGAACCAACCCAGTCAGTGGCCAGCTCATCCCGAATCTGAGTTATTTTATCATCCAGATATTGAACAAAATCCTCAGCACGTCCCTGCAGGGGATCCTCCCGCGCTCCCAGGTGAAGGAGGGAGCGGGTCACCCTAAACAGGGCGGCTGGGCGATTATCTGATGACGCGATAAGAGCGGCGAAATAGTTAGATTTCGCCGCTTTTATTGCCACTAAGTAAGTCTTAATATGAGCTCTTACTAGTGTCAAGTCAGATTCAGAGCGACTGGCCCTCCAACCGCTCTCTAGGCGTCTTTTCCGGTGCTTCATCTCCCTCAGCTCCTTGGTAAACCAAGGAGATAAGTGAGTTCGGCGCCGGGTCAGAGGCCGCAAAGGCGCGACCCGGTCCAAGGCCCCACCGGCTGCCCTATCCCAAGCAGCCACCAGGTCCTCAGTCGAGTCGCATGTCAGTGTCTCAGGAAATGGCCCAAGCTCCGTCTGGAACCTATCTAAAACTCCGTCTGGAACCTATCTAAAACTAAAAGAAAAAAAATGATTGCTGTTATAATTTTTATAAAATAAATTCTCTATAAAAAAAATAAGTGTAAAAAGAGAAAGGGATTCTGAATTGTTAAAAACATTTTTTCTTTAGAGAATGTAGATCAATGAAAACTTTTATGCATCAATCCACAAGTGACTGGCAAAATCTTCACACAATAAAATACAATATTTAGTGTTCTTACATATAGTATGATTAAGAGACCTTCTTAAAGAGGAACAGAACAAAGGGTGTTTTTGTTTGCAGATAATGGGTCTGCTAACTTTACAAAGCTATATGGGTGCCTCTCTTTGATACCACTTTCTTGAAATAGTTGTATGATGAGATCTTGCCCTGAGACTGTCCTATTGCCATAAAAGAACAAGTTTTTCTTATAGCTGATGAAAGTGGGCTTCCTACTTCAAAAAATGAAATAAAACCAATTTCACTTCTTCTGCTCTGCATCTATAATCTAGCTAAAATAATTTGCCTATACAAGATGGCTGATCAAGGAGGTAAAAGAATGACAACATTAATTAATTATCACAATATTCAAAATGAGAACACTTCTGATTGATCTTCATCATATAATTTCTAATTGATCTCAAAGCCATTCAACTGTTTTCTGTCTTAAATTGACTATGATTTATAAATAAATCACATTTTCAGACTTTGGAATTTAATTTTTTTATGACATTGCTTAAGAATATAGCCTATAGGCAATACATTCTGGGGACAACAACAATATATGCATTGTGATTTAAGTCCTTGGGTGTCATCTTTTGAAATTGATACCATCTGTTCTTGTCTATTTCCATACTATGGCTAAATGTGTCTTGAAAACTATGGACAAGTATAGAAGAAGTAGTTGGATTTACTTCTATAATTTTTGTATTTCAGATAATCAGAGTGAGGAAGCAATTTCTAGATCCATTGCATAGTATAAAACTGATGGAAATGGATTCAGAGATTTCTGAATTAGTCTTTTCATAAAACTTATATCACTACTATTAGACAGGTTTGAGTAGATAGCACAGAAGTAGGATAAACGAGACAATCGGCAAGCAGGAAGCTACAGGAAATTTATCGCTTGTATCTGCTGACTTTCATCTACTGTCTAAATATACTAGAAGAGCATGTTTTAGTTGAATTGTAGTTTGTAAGGTCGAAAAATATGCTGTGACATTCTAGAGAGCTATTACTTTGACTTATGTACAGACACCCCTATGTTATTTTATGGATCAGGAAATTACCTACCTAAGACAGAAATTCAATAGGTGAAGGCCTAATCCATTGCCACTGAGCATCCACAGTATTTTTATTCAGGGTCTATTGGAGATTTTATACTGAAGAGAGTTTTACCTGCAAAATATAAGAATTTAAACTATTGGTGCTTAAAGGTTACTTAGCAAGGTAAATGATGAAATTTAGATGGCCATAGCTCTTTTGGCAAATATTATCACCTGAACCCCAACAGAATGATGGATTTTACCTGGAAAAGAAACATCAGAGCAAAAATAAAATAATTAATTTGTCTCTAACTTTCCTATAGCACTTAGACTCGTATACTGGCCCATACTGGTTTACAGTACTGCCTGATTGATTTACACTGTCAGCATATTGCTCCTGACAATATGGGTCCTCATTCTACTGATCTCGGAAGGATGGAAGGGTCTGTCAGGATTGAACTCCAGGTTGTGGGCAGAATTAGCCCTGCAATACTGTATTCTAACCACTGCACCACCAGGACAATGACTAAGATTTGCTGCTTAGCTTCCAAAATGTACAAAACTATTCTTTACTTTATATTAATTTATAGCCCAAGGAATAAATCCAGATTCAAAGCTGCATTGAATCAATACTTTGCTATTGTTGTGGAGATACAGTCTCTTTCACAGTGAAGAATATTTTCCGAGACACAGAAAAATAGTGCATTATGTTCATCAGAATATTCATACATATAATTGAATCTGTAATCTTTGTTACTAAAAGAATAACATTAAAGGTCTCTACTCAGCATAATGTACTTTGAAAAGCATACAGAAATCAGCTCATATTCTACCTGAAAGAAAAGTTCGGTACAAATTTACTATGCACATTTGTAAATATTTTTCAGACTCAAGTATTTGCTCAAAGGACAAGGGGATATGTGAGAAGGGAGAGGAGGAGGGAAATCATTTGCAAATATCCTTTGATTCTTCACTTGCAAGCCTTCAGCTGATATTTTCCCTTTCTTTCTTATGTCTGCACCTTGTTAGAGCAAATTGTTTTTCCGCTCCATATTACCTAACTTAATATGCTGCTGGACTGGTTTTGTGTGATATGGACACATTAACATCACATTCAATAAATTCTTGTGTCAGCAATAGGTTTCACTTGGTAGATAGCTTGGGAAAAAAGTATCTCTCTGATGTTTCTTGGCAAGACTTGGCCTTTCTACATGCAAACTGTTTACCTAATGATTAGTTTGCAAGTACATTGCTGAACTCATCACAAATTTGTGAAAAAAAAATCCAGCTTTCTGCTATCTCACTAGCAGACTTCTTTTTAAGTTATCTGTTATACAATTTAATTTTATTGATACCAAATCATGCCACTGGACTGGAAACATTTCTTCTGCAACGAAATGAGAATTACAGTTCAATACTATGCAGAAACGTTGGGTTTGGCTCAGCTTGCTGCCAGAGAAGCACACATACCCCGAAAGCGACTAGAATTTTTGCAGGAGGAATCTATAATAATCCTCAATTTATGACCATTTGTAATTGCACAGGTGCCTTGCTTAATGACAGCAACAACTTAAAGCATGTACTTCTGGGCTCAATTGTGGTCGTAAATTGAGAGCTGCCTGTACTACTGTTTTCACCCTTTTCTCTCTTTTTTTTGGCTTTCAAGAACCAGAGAGGAGCTACCTGGCAATGAAGTTATGATGTCATCAGATGGAATTGGTTGGCCTTGTATTTTTGGGGGGGATGGCAGGATGTGGAGTTTGCTTCTTTTCTATCTGTCTCACTTATTTTGGCTATGTCACAGGGGAATTCACTGGAGAAAGCAATTATGTTTGCAAGAGTTAGCAGTAAAAGGAAACCAGGCCACCAAAGAACTCAATGGCTGATCACCATCAAAGCTGACACCAGCCAAAGCACAGAAAAGTCAAAGAAACAGTGCAAAATCAGAAGATGTGTAGAGAGACCTGGCCGGTGGTGGGTTGTCCCCAGTTCAGACTGGTACGCAAGAACTGGTAATAAAACCGGTGGCAGGCTCCACCCACTGACCCAGACATCATCAGAAGTGATCTGCGCATACGCAGAAGTGCGCACGCACGTGTGAGCGAAGCGAGAGTACACGCGCAGGCATGATGTGAACAAATAGTAAAGGTAAGTGAACCCATCCCTGGACCTGGCCCATAGACGCGCCAGACACGACTGAATGGATAACATAGTCATCATCATCATCATCTTTTCTATCTATGGTTGATTTGTGAAAAGAGAAGACAATCATGTTACTTGCCCCCAGATTTTAGTGGCACATTTTGAGGGTTTGGATATAAATAAGGGGGAACGGGATTGCATGCAGCTTATCCTTTCTCTTTTATCTATAGGTCTGAATTTCTATTAATGTAATAGTTTTCAAAAACGTTTTGAATGGGGCTTCCGGGTTGGGACTCCGACGTCGCCGGGCGGCTTTCGCATAGCTGCCACCCTCCGCGCCCGTTAGAGCCGCTAAACAGCTGTTCAGCGGCTCGGAAAATCCCCCTTCTTGTTTTGGGAGGGGGCAAGAGCCGGCGAAGTCTAGGTAGAGCCCCAGAGACACCCCCAGGGGATTTTTTTCAGCCCTGGAAGGTGTTCTGTGTGAGGGCTCCCTACTCCCCTCGCTGAAGCTCCGCGCGCCGAGGGACCTCTGTCAGCGGCAGAGCGAGACGATCGGAATCATCCCATCCTTTCAAATAACATCTTGCAACGGCTAAGTGGTGAGGAAAACTTTCTAAAGGGGGAATTTTGCAAAAAAAAAAGGAGTTTTAAAGCTTGCTGAGACTTAAAGGAAAAAAAGTGGCAGTTTAAAATTTGGAGCGGAAAATGGCGCTTGGCTGAAAGAGCAGAAACGAAACTAGAAAGTGAAACTGGCTGAAAGAGCAGAAACGAAACTAGAAAGTGAAACTGACAATTAACAATTTAAGCCTGCCTGGTGTTAACTTAAAAGACTTTGAATATTTTAAAGTGGAAAAGAACTCTGGCTGTTCCCCCTTCCTGCAAAACTGGGGAGGAAGACTGGATTTTTAGGGAAGGGAGGAAGATTTTCTTTTTTTAAGAAACTAAGGTGTTCTCCAGGCATGGCTTCAAAGAAAACTGGTGGGGATTCCCCTCCTCACCGACAAAGGAATTACCAGCCAAACCATTAGCTCAGTCTCAGAGTACGATGCAAGGAGGAGGGAATGAGGATCTGAAAGCTTTCATGGCCAACTTAACAGCATCTCTTGCTAATCAGATTAAAGATTTGAATGCGAAGATTGAAAATAATCAAAATGAAATGAAACAGTTTGTAAAGGAAAAAAGTGATAAGTTGAATCAGAATGTAACTACAGTGGTAACGGCTCTCACTGATGCTCTGGTGGTGGTTGAAAAAAAAGTGGATGACTTAAATTTAGATGTGCAAAAGAATAAAAAAGATGCAGAGGAAAAATTTTTTAAGGTGGATCTGAGGAATCAAAAGATGGAAGAGGAAATTACCATGCTACAATTTCGAAATATGGAGTTTGCCATAAGACTAAGGGGTCTGAAGGAAAATAACAGACAGGATTTGAGGGCTGTTTGTGTGGATATCTTGGCCAAAATCTCAAAACTGGAACCTGAGCTAATTGAGAAAAGAATTGACAAGATTTACAGGGTTAATTCTCAAGTAGCGAGACAGAGGAATTTGCCCAGGGATGTTGTGATTTATTTTAATGACAGAATGCTGAGAAATGATATTTTGTGCAGTTCTTTTCATACCACTATTCAGGTGGAGGGCAATCAAATTGGAGTTTTTAAAGAATTACCACCTAAAATGTTAAGAGATCGGAGAGATTACGGCTTTTTGGTGAACGAACTGAAAAGGAGACAGATCCCATTTAGATGGGATGCACCTGTGGGAATTATCTTGAGATATGAGGATGTCAGATACCGTTTGAATTTGTTGGCAAAAGCACAACACTTTTTTCACAATATTCTTAAAAGATCTCCAACACCACCATGTTCATCTACATTGTTGTCAGTAGAACCTTTCAATACAAGGATTTTGAGGAAGAGACATTAGAACCTTCAAAGGAACAAGAGCAACAGGCAACTCAAGTGTTGGCAGCGGAGGATGTTTTAGGAGCTGAAGGTGGTTTAACGGAGGATTTTTTTATCGGTCTCCCAGAGCCAAGAATAAAACATCCCAGAGCGACAAGAGAGGTGGACCCGGATCTTGAATTGATGATGCAAGAACCAAAAGATCAACGTGTAACCCGGGCAGCCGAAAAGCAGAGACAAGAGAAGCAAAAACAACAGATGTTCGAGATGCCACAAGAAATGAAAGGGATGAATGGGACACTACAAAAATCTGAAGCAGTGGGAGGGGCAAGACCTAAGACTTCTGTTGTTGAACAAAGTCTTAGACAAGTCCTTGGCAAGCTTCGTGAATCTTCAGATGGCAGTTAGATTTTTATCGTGGAATGTGAATGGTCTGAATTCCCCACAGAAAAGAAGGAAAATATTTTATTATTTGAATCAATATAAAAATGAAATTGTTTGCCTCCAAGAAACTCATATTAGAACCCAGGACCAAAAATATTTGATAAATCCAAAATTTGGAGTACATTTTATTTCTTCTAATCTGGCAAAAAGGAATGGACTAGTGTTGTATATTTCTAAAAGAATACCAGCTAAACTTGTAGAAGCGGATGATCAAGGAAGATATATTGCGGTTGAAATAAATATACAGAATGTTCAGTTTCTTTTAATAGGAATCTACGCCCCGAATCAGCAGCAAGAAACTTTTTATAAATTACTACATAGCAAAATATTGCAATGGAATTATAAATCTTTATTGATAATGGGAGATTGGAATGGAGTTACCGATGTAAATCTTGATAAGAAGACACTGGCTAAGAAGGGGAATAAATTACCACAGACCTTTTTTGCATTGAAAGAAGAGTTACAATTGAAGGATGTGTGGAGAATACATCATCCGAAGCAACAGGATTTTACTTTCTTTTCTGATAGACATCAGTCCTTTTCTAGAATTGACTTTATATTGGCTTCCACTGACTTATCTTCTAATATGACTAAGACTAAGATTTTTCCAAGAACCTTGTCTGACCATAGTCCTGTATGGATGGAAATGGATTTCGGCAAGAGGGAGAGAAGATCCTGGAGACTTAATGAGAATCTATTTAGGTATGAGAAGAATATAGAGGATCTCAAAAAACATCTGAAGGAATTCTTCCAGTTGAACTTGAATAAAGGTACACCTATTGAAGTTGTTTGGGATGCAAGTAAGGCTTACATGAGAGGTGTACTGATTTATATGAATTCTAAGCAAAGGATAATTCGACAAAAGAAAAGAATAGAATTGGAGGCTGAAATAAAGGCAAAAGAACAACTGCATATAAAAAATCCGACTGATCAGAAACTACAGCAAACTATAAAACTTTTGAAAGAACAATTTCAAATATTGGTAGCTGATCAGACAGCGACTAACTTGCAATTTGCCAGACATAATACCTTTTGTAATGCTAATAAACCGGGCAGATGGTTAGCATATACTCTAAAAAAGAAACAAAGTTCTCGTGTAATAGAATCTATTGAATACAAGGGTAAACAGGTGTTTCAACAGAAGTCAATTCATCAAGCCTTTTTAGACTATTATTCAAATTTGTATTGTAAAGATAAGATTCAAGAGGACCTTATTGATAAATATCTTGGAAAGATGAGAGTTACCAAAATTTCATCGGAACAAAGGGAAAGACTTAATTGTTTAATAACCTCTGAAGAGATCTTGTTTGCAATCAAACAACTGAACACAGCTAAAGCTCCTGGGACGGATGGTTTGACAGCAGTATATTATAAGAACTTACAATCTGAGTTGATAGAGCATCTGAAGGATTTATTTTGTAGTATACAACGGGGGGGTAAAATACCCCCTTCTTGGAAAACGGCTTTTATTTCACTTATACCAAAGGAAGACGGCTCTTCAAAACCAGAAAATTTTAGACCAATATCTCTCCTGAATACGGATTACAAAATCTTTGCTAAAGTTTTGGCCAACAGATTGATGCCAGTTATCCAAGAGGTGATTCACAGTGATCAAGCAGGTTTTATTGAGGGGAGATATATGAAGGACAACGTGCGGCAAGTCATAGATTTATTGGAATATCTTGAGAAGAGTAAACAGATCCCTGCGGCGCTGGTATTTTTGGATGCGGAGAAAGCTTTTGATCGAGTCAATTGGGATTTTTTACTAAAGACTTTATATAAAATGGATTTCGGAGTTCAGTTTGTACAAGCAATTGAGGCAATCTATCAAGAACAGACAGCACAAATGGTTATTAATGGAAGTTTAACTACGAATTTTCAGATACAGAAAGGAACTAGACAAGGTTGCCCGCTATCTCCATTGTTGTTTATTCTAACTTTAGAAGTTTTGTTGAATTCTTTACGGGACTCGAATAAACTGAGTGGAATTGTTGTAAAGCAAAAAGACTATAGGACGAAAGCATTCGCAGACGATCTGGTTGTAACCCTAACACGACCTTTGGAATCAATCATCCAGATGAAAAAAATTATTGATGATTATGGTTTGGTCTCAGGTTTTAGACTAAACCAGAAAAAGACTAAGATGATAGTTAAGAATATGTCGGAACCACAAAGGATTGAACTGGAAAGGGCGGCAGGCTTTGAAATAGCTACAAAGGTGAAATATCTAGGAGTCCAGGTTGCAGTGTCAAATACTAAACTTTTTCAAAATAACTATGAGACTTTGTGGCATGAGATACAAAAGGATCTTGAGATATGGAAGAAACTGCAACTATCTTTACTTGGGAGAATAGCAGCTATTAAGATGAACGTTCTACCTAGATTTCTGTTTTTATTTCAAATGATTCCAGTGCTTCAAAGTGATAAAACATTGACTGAATGGCAGTCAGGTCTAAATAAATTTATTTGGAACCAGAAAAAGCCAAGAGTTAAGTTTAAAATCATGCAAGATGTTCGTGAAAGAGGTGGCCTCAAAGTTCCAAACCTACTTTTATATTATGAAGCTACAGTGTTGACTCAAGTGGGTGATTGGTTTGGAATAATGAAAAATGACATACTGAATTTAGAAGGCCACGATTTGGACTTGGGTTGGCATGCATACTTGTTTTACGAGGATAAGCTGGATAATGTTTTTAAAAGTCATATATTGAGACGGGCCTTGATGAGAGTTTGGAAGAAGCATCAGTTCAAATTGGATTACAAAATACCTTTGTGGTTGGATCTTGGGCAGATTGTGCCAAATATAAAGTCACTCGGGGGGTTGTTATATAAAGAGATACTTTTCAATGATGGGGGCAGATGGAATTTGAAATCTTTTAAAACTCTGTTGGAAGATGGGAAGAATTTAACTTGGCTGCAGTATTGTCAACTTCAATCGAGATGGAGAGAAGATCAGAAAATTGGATTAATGTTACATGAAGAAGATTTGGTGATACAGATGAAACAGAGAGGTCCGATGCATATTAAGAGGGTGTATAATTTACTGCTAGAAAGAGACTCAGAGAGTGAACTAGTCAAGGATTGTATGATAAAATGGGCACAGAATTTTGCAGAACCAGTGATGTTAGAAACTTGGGAAAAGATCTGGGTCCAGAATGTTAAATTTACGCAGGCACAGAATCTGAGGGAAAATTTTTATAAGATGTTTTATAGATGGCATTTAGATCCTAAGAAATTATCATGTATGTATCCAAATGTTCAACCTAAATGTTGGAGGTGTGATTGTTTGGATGCTACATATTTTCATATTTGGTGGACTTGCAGGAAAGTGAAAGCTTTCTGGATTAAACTCTGGTGGGTTATGCAGAATGTTTTGAAAAAGAAGCTTCAATTTTCTCCGCAACTGTTTTTGTTGGGTATAGTTAAGGATTGTTCACCGAATGAAACAAGACTGATTTTATATATGATTACTGCAGCTAGATTATTGATTGGACAATATTGGAAAAAAGATAGTGTACCGACTATAGAAGAATGGACTTTGAAGATGGCTAATTTTGCGGAAATGGCAAAGATTTCTGCATATTTAAAAGATAGGACCCATGAAGTTTTTGTTCGGGACTGAAAGAATTGGGTGGATTATGTGCAGAACAAATATCAAACTAAGAAGTACCAGATAGTAGTTGATTGAGGACAACAAAAATGGGATGATTATGTTTAGAATAAGTACTAAATTAAGAATTTTTGGTTAGCTTTTTGATAGAGCTTGAAGCAATAAAGGATTACTTTTACTGTTATTATTAGGTTAAAGATATATATTATATTGTTTTTTAGATATTAACTTGATATATACTTTGTTTGTACTGCTGTCTTTGATAAAACGATGGGGAAAATTTTTATACATTTGTAGTTTTAAGGGGGCATTTACAAATCTTATAAACCTTATTTGTTTAATATGTTTTTTTTTATTAGTAGTTAGAATTCTGGATTAATTTTATTGCTAGTGTTATGATATATATTATGGATCTCACCTATATCTAATTTTTAATAATGATTGATATATACTTATGATTTGTATGCAACAGAAGTCAGGGGGGGAGGGTTGGGGGGAAAGGGGGGGAGGGGGGTAATTGTGGGGTTAAAAATGTATTGTAAAACTTTTTCAATAAAAAAAAAAACGTTTTGAATGTTAATGATCAAAGTCCCTTCAACCCCCTGTTTTGTACCAATGTTTTTGTGTATGTTTGAATGTACTGCTCATCTTCTGTTCTTTTTGTACTAGCTGCAAGTAATTTCCCTGCAGGTATTACATTATTTCCTAGATCAGAAATACAATTTTATTGACATCATTTTCAGGATGGTTATTCCTGCTGAGGACTTTTTAAATAAGAGTGACTAAAATTGTCTTATAGAGTTCACAGAACTAGTCATGTGCTACAGTGATGGGTTCCTCCCGATTCCGTTGAGCCGGTAGCGGTGACGATATGATGTCACCAAACCGGTTCTTCCCCCACCCCACCCTGCCACCCTACCCCCTGTGTCATTCTTACCTTTTATTTGGCCCCATCCCCAATCTATTGCTGCCTCCTGAGTCCCAGCTGATGGGCTATAAGGAAAAAAACCTGTTTAAACTCTTGTTGTGGGGCTTCAAAGGGCCACCCTACAGCTTATCAGTGGTAAAAGGCAGTTTGGTGGTAGACCGGTGCCTCCAAAAACAAATGAGTAAACCGATGACTGCAAAAATAAATGGGTAGACAGGTGCCTGCAAAAATAAATGGGTAGACTAATGCCTGCAAAAATACATGAGTAGACTGGTGCCTGTAAAAATAAATGAGTAGGCGGGTACAGCTCTGCAAGCAGTTAAAAGCCTGGTAGACTAGTACCTCTGCTAAATCCTACAGAATTGTCACATGACCATCAAGCCACGCCCACAAAATAAACCACGCCCACAGAACCGGTAGTAAAAATATTTAGAACTCACCCCTGATGTGCTAGTGAAATATGTATACCATGACTAAGTTAACTCTAGTGGCAATAAGGGAATAACAAAAAGGAAATTTTCCTCACTTGATATTTGGGTGAGAATGGCATTTACAATAAGCAACAACAGCATAAATGTTCCTAACACTACTTCTTGTGAACTTAGGTTATTAATATGAAATAGAACTTTAGCCTTTTGCTTTCTGTAACCAGTTTTGGATCAAGGATTATTAGAACTAAAAATTCAACAATTTGGGAAAAATATATAAAAAATATATATCGGCAATAAAAGCAGCGAAATGTAGCTATTTTGCTGCTCTTATTGCATCATCAGATAATTGCCTGGCCGCCCTGTTTAGGGTGACCCGCTCCCTGCTCAGGAAGCGCGGGAGGACCCCTTGGAGGGTAGAGCCGTGGATTTTGCTCAATAACTGCATGACAAAATCACTCAGATTTAGGAAGATCTGGACTCTGACTGGGTGGTCTCGGGGGAAGATACCGGGGCAGGTCTTGAGAATGTTATCTGGGCTGAGTTTGATCCTGTGACCCCTGAGGACGTGGACAGGATACTGGGTGGACTGAATGCGACCACGTGTTTATTGGACCTGTGTCCTTCCTGGTTAGTGCTGGCTTCGCGGGAAGTGACACAAGGCTGGCTCCAGGGGATTATAAAGGCTTCATTGGGGGAGGGTGTCTTTTCTGCCGCCTTGAAAGAGGCGGTAGTGAGGCCTCTCCTTAAGAAGCCTTCCCTGGACCCGGCAATGTTGGTTAATTATCGTCCGGTCTCCAACCTTCGCTTTGTGGCGAAGGTTGTTGAGAGCGTGGTTGCGAAACAGTTTCCCCGGAACCTGGATGAAGCGATGTATCTAGATCCGTTCCAGTCGGGCTTCAGGCCCGGGTACAGCATGGAAACGGCATTGGTCGCATTGGTTGATGATCTCTGGAGGGCTCGGGACAGGAGGTGCTCCTCTGTCCTGGTCCTGTTAGACCTCTCTGCGGCTTTTGATACCATCAACCATGGTATCATGCTGCACCGGCTGGTAGAGACGGGGGTGGGAGGCACTGTGTTGCGGTGGTTCTCCTCCTATCTCTCCGACCGGTCACAGTCTGTGTTGGCAGAGGTCGACCCCGAGGCCCCTTATATGTGGGGTGCCACAAGGATCAGTCCTCTCGCCCCTCCTGTTCAACATTTATGTGAAGCCACTGGGTGAGATCATCTGTGGTTTCGGGGTGAAGTACCATCAGTACGCTGATGACACTCAGCTGTACATCTCCACCCCAGACCGCCCCAACGACGCCTTTGAAGTGATATCCCGATGCCTGGAGGCCGTGCGGATCTCGATGGGGAGGAACAGGCTCAGGCTCAACCCATCCAAGACTGAGTGGCTGTGGTTTCCGACGCCCCGATATAGTCAGTTGGTGCCATCACTGACTATTGGGGGCGAATCATTGGCCCCCACGGAGAGAGTTCGTAACTTGGGCGTCCTCCTGGACTCATGGCTGTCCTTAGAAGGGCACCTGACGGCCGTGGCCGGGAGGATTTTCTATCAGGTTCGTCTGATCCGCCAGTTGAGTTCCTTTCTGGATTGGGACTCCTTACTCACGGTCACTCATGCCCTTGTCACTTTCCGTCTAGACTACTGCAATGCTCTCTACATGGGGCTCCCCTTGAGGAGCACCCGGAGGCTCCAACTGGCGCAGAGTGTGGCTGCGTGGGTGGTGATGGGAGCAACATGGCGTTTCCATGTGACACCTCTCCTGCGCGAGCTGCACTGGCTCCCGGTGGGCTTCCGGGTGGGCTTCAAGGTTTTGGTTACCACCTTTAAAGCGCTCCATGGCTTAAGACCTGGGTACTTGCAGGACCGCCTACTACCACCAATAGCCTCCCACCGGCCGTTACGCTCTCATAGAGAGGGGCTCTTCCGGGTGCCGTCAGCAAAACAGTGTCGACTGGCGGCCCCCAGGGGGAGAGCTTTCTCTGTGGGGGCACCTACTATCTGGAACGAGCTCCCCCCAGAGATTTGGAGGATCCCGGATCTGCGCACTTTCCGCCGCGCCCTTAAGATCTTTTTATTTCGCCAGGCGGGCCTGGCCTAACCTCTCTCCATTTTTAGCGTTAAATTTTAATCTGTTTTAAATTAAGTGGGGTGTTTTAATTCTGTCTGGGCCAAATTTATTTAATTTGTTTTTAGTTGGGTTTTAAATTTTGTATTCATGTATTTTTATTGTTGGCTGTACACCGCCCTGAGTCCTTCGGGAGTAGGGCGGTATATAAATCCAATAAAATCTATAAAAAATCTATAAAATCTATATATTAGGAAACATCTAGAGATTACTGCAATTTTTATCCCCTCCCCCAATTTAACTTAAAAAAGAAGCTTAATTAAGCCTCCAGTTGGGGGTGTTCTGAGGCTTAATAAATTTTGAACAGCAGGTTTTGTTCATCCCAGTTCATATAATAGAATTTCCATTCTTTTTATTCAGTTCTTATTTTAGTGCAATGACAGTAGCATATTAGATGGACTTCTCCAGAGAAAAAATCATACCATAGTTCCATCTAGTTTATCTTTATTTCTTTCTATATTTTACACATTTATTTTACTAGTTCTTATTCTTGGTTCATATTTCCTTTTTTTTTTTTCAGGAGCTTGGGTTGACAATTTAATTACCACAATTCACATGGACCTGAAGACTTCATTCTGTAAGGCACAGTGTTGTTAGAGGGAAGAAAATCACCTTTTGAATGGCCACATCCTGTGCCTTCTGTGTTCAAGAGTGATATGTGATAGATTCTTGATAGCATTATCATTTTTTTTATCAACCAGGGAAGTTGAATGGCTTTTTAAAAAAAAAACCTTCAAGGACACTTTGGAAACAGGCACTGAAAACAACCAATAATGTGGCAGTTGACATTAACTCAATTTGGCTTCAGACCCAATCTGTAGTGTGGATTCTGACAACATTGAAGGATGTCTTGTTTTCCTCAGGCTGAGGTCTAGTTTATACTGGTATCAATCTGGGCTATGGACACAAAATAAATCCATCCCTAAAGTTGGATAAGGGCTGCCCAAATGCCACTTTCTCAGATCTAGTAGAGATCGAAAGGAAGAAGAACCACATCTTAGGTCAACTCTATACCACTGAGAAAAGTAACAGTGCAACAGCAGGCTCTGATCCCAAGCCACAGCTAGAGTACCCTAGGACAGGGGTCCCCAACCCCTGATCCATGGACTGGTACTAGTCTGTGGCATGCCAGCAACCAGTCCACACAGACAAGTGAAGCTCCACCTGTGGGATGCAGGCAGCACACAACACCACACCCCCTCTGGTCCCTGAAAAAACCTTTCTCCATGGAACTGGTCCCTGGTGCCCAAAAGGTTGGGGGCTACTGCTGTAGGAGGTGTTTGTCTACAAGGTCTCCATGGTTCAGCTATCTTATCAAAGTAGCCAAGTTCTTTGAGCCACGGTGGCGCAGTGTTAGAGGGCAATACTGCAGACTACTTCTGCTGTCTGCCGGCTGCCTGCAATTTGGCAGTTCAAATCTCACCAGGCTCAAGGTTGACTCAGCCTTCCATCCTTCTGAAATGGGTAAAATGAGGACCCAAATTGTTGGGGGCAAAATGCTGACTCTGTAAACTGCTTAGAGAGGGCTGTAAAGGATTGTAAAGTGGTATATAAGTCTAAGTGCTATTGCTATTGCTTTAATTGTTCAGGAGTAGAGCAGAACCAAGTTTCAATTTTAGAAGGAAAGATAAGAATGGAGCTCCTGACAGATCTCTTTATGTTCCGGAAGGATCTAAACTAAGCTCTGCATAAAATATGAATCCACAGATAAGTGCATGAAGGTAGAGGTAGGAAACCTATTCATTTCTATATTGAGTAATAAGCAGTGATTTATCTTTCAAGTCCACTGGGGTAAATTAAATAGCTGTCTGTGATGATAAGAACTGGACAATTCCATACTTTGGATGTTGTAGCATAAGATGCATATAGACATGCCCATAGTATCACAAGGTATAATTCCATAAAATATATAGAAAAATTAGGATAAAACAGAAGCTCATAAATGCCAGTTTATTAAGCATTGATGATCATATGCATATTAAATAGTCTATTATTATACCTTGGATGTTCCTTCTGTGTTCATTTTTACTGTCCATTTTTCCCAGTGTGAAGCGATATTTTTCTTCTTATCCTGCCAGATTTATCCAATGCAGAAAAGAAATGTTTCATGCATTTCACTGCTCCCACTACTATCTATCCAAATTCAGATCTATTAGACTTTATAGCAGAAGCACTAAAGTGTGACTATCTGTCAGATTCTTGAACTCAAATCAAGCCTCATTTTTTTTCCTCCTGCAAAAGGAAATGTGTAGAATATGAATGTCACATTCATTTATTCAGTTAGTGGAATAACTGAATGTAATATATGTAAATTTAGAAGAATGCAATGAGTAGGCTTCCCATTATTTCTGAACAGCATATGAATCATGAATAAAATCCTTGAGATGTTTGGAGATGTACCAATGTGGTATCAACAATGTTGCACAGGAGGCACATTCTGAGAGACATATTATGCAAATAATGTGATAAAAAAAGGGAAACCGGGCCCTCCTCATATTGTTACATTAAATGAAGACAATAAAATCTTGTTTATGAAGTTCTGTAGCCTCTGGTGGCAATAACAATTTGATTAGTAATTGGACAGATGCAAGAGTGAATAAATATTCTTCTACCCCGGTTAACAATTTATTTGTAACTAGATAATGTCTAAACCTTTGGGTCATTGTTTCAGAAATACTTTGTTACCTGGCCAAAGAAAGCAGAAGACCACAGATGGTTAAACGATCAACGGGAGTGATGTCAACATCCGACTTCCTGCTTCTTTCTCCATTGAATTTCCTTGTGGGAAGCTAGCAGAGAGTGTTAGAAACCCTTCCTTCCCCCATCCCATCCCATCCCATCCCATCCCATCCCATCCCTCTCTGTTTCTCTCCCTGTTCCCTCTTCCCTTCCCTGCCTTGCCCTGCCCTGCCCTACCAGAAGATAACTGGCTGCTTCTGGTGGGAGAGGGAGTGAAGGATTGCACAAGTGGCTGGAAAACTATCAGAGAATGTTGAAAATGAGGATCATGTGACCATGGCAGAGAAGCAGCAGTATTAGAGTTGTAGTAACATGGCAGAGCTGAAGCAGCCACTAGTTTCCCAGGTTTAATCTGGGAATTAACCTGAGCAATGATTTCCAGATGTTTGAGGTTAACCTCTCTTAGGTACTTTAAAAAAATATTTTCCCTCCGATGCAGCATTTTGAAGTGTACTAAGCATCAAACAGACAGAGAGTTTTAGTCCTATAGGTAGTCCTCATACTTAACAACCTTCATTGAGTCCCCAGTCATGGTCTTAACCCACTGCAGTCATTAAGCAGATCACCATAAGAGCATGCCCAATTCTATAACGTTTTTTTGCAGTAGTTGTTAAGTGAACACCATGCTCATTAAAAAAATCTGTTTTATCCTTTTTTAAAGCTGGAAATGGTGGAAATCAGCAAACGAGAGAGAGAGACAGAGTCTATATTTGTGGTCATATGGAATGCTGCAAAAAGCCATAAAGGAGAGCCAGTTGCCAAGCAGTCACATGACTGGTAGCAGTAAAGGTGAGCCAGTAAAATACAATCACATGACTGGGGGGGTATGTGCAGTCATTTTAACTCCAAAAGTCAGTGTCTTGGGGGTGGGATTGCAACAGATCCTGTTGTAACTTTGAACAATTGCAAAGCAACTGGTTGCAAGTCGAGAATTATTTGTGTATAGATCAGGCATGAGAATGAGAATTTTGTAAAGGGCTGAAGACAATTTCAAGATATCTTCAACATTTTACTCTTTGTAACCACTATGCACTCTGACTTGCCATTCCAGGACAAGAGCCAAAATGCTCTCTAGAAAAATGAGCAAATGTTTGGGGGTTAGAGGCTATACCAAAATGAGAAAAATGAAGGTTATGATGGGAATTCCATTTCCTTTCTCACTTGGAGTAAAGCTCAGCTTATTTTAGACTTTAATTTATAGCTTTTGTGAGTGTCTTACCTTGAAACAGGTGGAAACCATGCCATTAAATTGTATCAATTGAATTGGAAGAGATTTTATGAGATGGCAAATTTGGGGACAGTGGGTTAGCCTGACCTGGATCAAATTGGGAATTCAGTTGTCACATCAGTTTTAGCTATTTTCCCAGAAAAAAGGAGAAAGCATCAAAAAAGATTATCAAAAAAATGACCTAGAAAGATACTTTAGGGAGGGAGGGAGGGAGAGAGAGAAAGAAAGAGAGAGAGGGAGAGAGAGAGAGAACTCCGATAAGAATGAAATCTTTTCTTTTGCACAGATTTTGAAAAACATTCATAACTTAATCTTGCCTCCAAAATAATTGGAAATCTACCAAGATATGAGATATTTCTCCATCTTTATATATGCTTGGTATAGTAAAATGCTGAAAAGAGACAGCATTTTCTGAGACGTAGCTCAGTTGTCCTACGTTTAAATCCTAACTCAATTATTCTATCTTGCTCTTATGCAGGGAAAAAAAAAATATTTCTTTGAGCTTCCAGAGAAAAGCTAAACGATAAATGTAATGAAAGCTTTATTTATTTCAACATTTTAAAATAATAAGGTAGCAATGACAAACACAGCCCAGATCCACCATCTGGACCAAAAGCTTTTTGGAACAGAAGTAACAATGAAATGAAAGCAAGGTGGAAAGATCCCATATCTCAAAGGGCAAAGTATTCCATAATGTGGATGCTGCCAAAAAGAAGCAGCGGTTTTGGAGTCCTATCATTGTATCTCATATGAAGTAATAAATAACCCGCCATTGGCAAACAGAAATAAACAAAATCTACGCCCTGGTTTTGATCTCGTTGGGGTTTGGTACCCAAAATGCTGCTGCTATTGATGATGATGATAATGATGATTATACTTCCCACCATACTGGTTCACAAAACCACATATATGTGTTGATGATGACAATGATGATGACAATGATCATTAACGTCTTCATTACATTACTTAGCACTGCTGATAACATAATGAGAAATGACGAATGACAGTTTTCAATGTGAAAATACTAATATTTCCAGGTATAAAAACAGACTTTTCTCAATGGATTGTAGGAAAAAAAAATCTAGCTTTTCCCCCTCTATGCCCAGGGGATTTAAGAATAATAGCAGTACTTATTCAATAATTAACTAAGGAGGAAGATCTAAGAACAGCTGACGATCTAAGAATATTAATTGAAATATACCTAGCTCAACACACCACTGAATACAGATGGAAGGCAGGAGGAAGATATAATCAGGAAGAAAAATCAACATATGCAGTTATCGGGAAATAAAGATATTAAAAAACATGGGTAGGAACCAAGTGTGAAATGCTACCGGTTCACATTGGCTCAGGCGAAACAGTAGTAATTAAAGCTACCGGTTCGTCTAAACCGGTATTTCTGATGATCAGCTGTGCCACGTGATTTATATTCACTAGAAAGCAGGAAATCCTGTTTTCTAGCGATTCTAAATCACGCAGCACAGAAGTCCCCCCCCGGTCACTGTTTTACTTACCTTCTTAAGCCTCCTTTTTCTGCGCGAAGTGCACATTTGGTGCACATTGTGCATGCACACACATGCAGTGTGCGTTTGGCCCACACTGTGCTTGAGTGCGTGTTTGGTGCACACTGTGCATGTACACACACAGAGCGTCTACTTGGTGCGCACTGCACATGTGTGGGCAGCAAACTGGTGGCAAACCATGGAGGATTTCACCACTGGTAGGAACAGAAGAAAAACGAAGAGAAAAAGAGAAGAGCAAGTAGGTCAAACTGGAAGGAAAATGAATGAATGAAAACGAAAGAAAAATATGGAATAGAAATTGAGCAGTTAATTTGTTTCAAAGATCTGAACTCTTGGACCAAATCAGCTTGTTCACAGAAGTTGCATTCTGATACAAGGATGGATAAAATTCTAGCAAAAAAAAAAAAAAGGTGGGGCTTCCTGTTCTGTTTCTGCTCTTCATTTTGAACTATGGGATACATGTTGTTTTCATTCAGAGTAAGAAGCCGGTATCTGAATATGATTAACATTGTGATGCAGCATTCATAGGGAACTAATGAAAGACAAAGTTATTCTTTAAACTAAGACAAAAGAACAACACAGACACAAGTCCCATGCAATTGCTGTGATATGTCTCATAATATATTTTTTAAAAATATGACTGTCAGGATAATGCAAGGCCACACAAGGGACTCATGGTTCTTTCTTCTCCCTTCCTGAATTCATTTATGCCTTACATATTAGGAATAAATCTGTCTTTACTACATGCTGTTGCAGCAATTTGACCTTGATTCTGTGTAAGCATTACATTAATTTCCTGTTTTCCTTATCTGGTACATAAGGTTGATATTGAAGTTACCACTTTGGTCCCAAATATGATTACATAGATAAATAGCTCAAAATTTTCAAATTGGCATTTGCATTTTGTTTTGTAACTGGATAGAGCAGTAGGTGATGAATGAGAATTACTTCACATTCTCTTTGCCTTCTATGGTTTATATAAGGTCAATATTCAGGGACTGGTGGTTGAATGATTAGTAAAGAAAGACAATTCACGGACAAGAGCTCAAGAAAGTGTAGCGTGATCACTTCCTCAGCATGAAGGAAGACTAAATGAACTGAAGGCTAATGCTGGAAAATCTCTGCTAGATAATTGCTCAAAATATAAGAAAAAACATTATAACTTTTAGATTGTCCTGAAACCATTACATCTGATTGATTGGTTTGTTTTGATATATTCAGTTGCCCATCCTACAGTTGTAACTCTGTAGTTTACAATGTTTTTAAAAATATGAACAACACCTAAAAAGTCCGATTTAGCTAAATAACGACCACTTTGCAGGCTCTGACTAATACTTCAGATCTCATGCCTTCCCTACCCATGTCCTAAGAGCCTTCCCCAAAGCCAGCCTTCCTGTGGATCCTGCAAGATGACATTCTTTGGCTGATGAGACCCACAGTTTGTGGGAATCTAATAGGAGAGATGGAAACAACTGGCCTTCACTATGAAGGAAATTGAAGTTTCCATCTTTGAAATAGCAACTGGCTCATATCCAGCTACCACACAATCTCTCATAATGTGCATGTGTATGAATATATATATATTGTAGTATATATACACTATATATATATATATATATATATATATATATATATATATATATATATATATATATATATATATAGTGTATGTATGTGAAAACAAATACATGTCAGTATAATCTACTTATAGGAAGGAAAGTGGTTGGTAATTGCATTTCCAATTTCTTTTCTTTCAAATGGAAAATTTTTGCCCAATGGGAGAAATGTAACATGATGTCTTCTTCTGCCATGGAAGGGCTTCATAGATGACAACCAGCACCTTGACAAGTCTTGGCAAGCCCTAAGGTTTTCATATGGCCACCACAACTCTTTCCTCATTTAAAGAGAATAGTTGGTTTGCTACCAACACGTTTTGCCTATTTTCACAATATTACCTGAATTTTGATTAATATGTGCTATTTCATTGACTGGAGATCCTGTGACTAAAATTCAAGGTGATAAATAACCTTATTTGTAGCTAACCTTGTTTGTAATGGAACCAGACCTATGATCCCACAATAGTCTCTTTTTTTTTGTAGCTTGTCAAAATTCTCTTGATGTACTCCCTGTAGAAGAGCCAAGATTGCAGTGTTATTTTTTTTTCCTTTTACTAACTTGCTAGTTATTTTGGCTTGATTCACTGTGACATCTTGATGGGTAATGACACCTTAGTGACCTACTGCACACTATGTATTAGGATATTTTTCTCTTGTAATATGACAACAGAGCTACCTTAAGCTTTGTTGTAAGAATATAAATTATGACATTTATTTCATAGGGTAATTGTCAGGCATGAGAGCCACAAATTAAGTCATTTTTATTTTTGTTTTCCACTGGAACAATGACTCAAAAGGATTCACAGCTACTGAATTCCATCAAAACAGATATATATATTTGGCTAGTGTGGAAGTCCACTAAAGAACAACTTTGTAGGTGACCTTATATCATCCACTTAAGCAGATGGTGATAAAGTGTGTGTCCAAAATCTTTCCACAGGAATTTAAGCATATACAGGATTAAGACTTTAATCTAAGTTGCATTGGATTAACTACAAAAAATAATCATGATCATTTTATCCAGTGAATAATGGATTTCTTTAATCTGATTTTACAACTAGATACAGGAACAGGACTTGGAGTTATGTATGCCAAATGTGATCTCTAGGAGAGCATCTCTCAGTTTGACTTTGCTTTCTATGAATGTGAATAATTTCCCCCTTAACCTCTTTTTAAAAAATTACTGATGGTTCTGTAAAGTCAAGGACAGCTAAGTTGTTCTATGTTCACTCTGTGGCTGTACATCATAATAAATTAAGTATATAATAGCAGCTGTCCTTTTCTTCCATGTGCTATTGCTAAGAACTAGTTTTCAGAGTAGGCTAAATAAACAAAATAAGCTTAAATTTCTAGTAGTGAGAGGTAAATATATTTTATAGATATAATTGAGATCTGGTGGGATTATTCTCATGAATGAGAATGAGTGTTTGAAAAACATAACTTGTTCAAAACAACAGAAGCAATAGAAAGAGAGGAGGAATAACACTGTATTTAAATATTTTCTAAACATATAGCTTGACAATACTATAGAGATTGTCTCAGGGGTGGGTTTCAAAACCCATCGCTATTAGTTTGCTCATGGGCACCACTCATGTGCACTCGCTCACTCACATGACACTTCTGCACATGTGCAGAACCTTCCATCCATGTGGGTGGGCAAAGCCTCCCACCTCTGCCGCTACCGGTTCGTCTAATCCAGGGCAAATTGGTACCATCCCACCACTGGAACACCTGGAAAATAAATGGTAGAATAATTACAGGCAGTGATGTTATGTAAGAATACAGGGTCATTCTTAATGCTCAAAGCATGTTCTCTACTACTAATCTTTATTGTTCCAGCCCAAAAGTGTATCTATCCAATGAGGAGCTTTGGAGACATGTAATAAAAACCCAATTATAGCAAAAATTAGAAGCAATGAAGAGGCCATATTGGGCAGTATAACAGAATAACATTGGAGGTCTTTAGTCAAATGCCTACTCAAGCAGGAAATCCTGTACCATTTCAGACAAATAGTTATCCAACCTATTCTTAAAAAAATGTCCAGTGTTGGAATACCTACAACTTCTGGAGGCAAGTCATTGCACCAATTAATTGTTCTACTTTCAGGAAATTTCTCTTTAGTTCTAGGCTGGCTCTCTCCTTGATTAGTTTCATTCCATTGCTTCTTGTCCTGCCTTCAGGTACTTTGGAGAATAAGTTGACCCCCTCTTCTTTGTGGCAGCCCCTTAGCTATTGGAACAGTGCAACCACTAGTCCTTCTCTTCATTAAACTAGAAATCCCTGATTCCTGCAGCCATTCTTCATATGTTTTAGCCTCCAATCTCCCTAATCATCTTTGGTTACTCTTCCCTGAACTTTTTCTAGAGTCTCAACATCTTTTTGATATCATGGTGACCAAAACTGGATTCAGTATTCTGAGTGTGGTCTTACCAAAGCATTATAAAGTTGTATTAATACTTCACATGACCTTCTATTAATGCAGTCCTAGGCTGTGTTAATAGAAGCTCATGTGAAGTATTAAAACCACTTGATAATGCTTTGGTAATTGTCTTTTTTGGCAGCTACAGCACACTACTGGCTCATATTTAAGTGATTGTCCACCAGGACTCCAAGATTCTTGCATTATTGTAATGTATGTTTATAATGCATCTCTCTCTCTCTCTCTCTCTCTCTCTCTCTCTCTCTCTCTCTCTCTCTCTCCATGAGCTCATATCAACTTGCTGAAAGTGAGAGCTACCAGGGTCTGAAATAATGCCTTTAAAGCCTCAGAAAAACAAAACAAAACACTCCAGAAAAACCAAAATCCTTCTACTGCTATTTACTGATGTTTCATTGGAGAAATCATCCTACAATAGCACTTACTTTCAGTTGCTTCTCAACTACTATTCCAACAGGCTGGACTGGCTTAATAAGAATTTGGATTGGGTGTTTTAATTTGTAGGTTTTAACTGGGGGGCCAAAATATTTAATTTGTTTTTAAATTGCTTTTAAATTTTGTATTCATGTTGCTTTACTTTGGCTATACACTGCCCTGAGTCCTTTGGGAGAAGGACGGTATAAAAATTGAGTAAATAGATAAATAAATAAACTTTCCATTTTCATCATTATGAAAACTAAAAATAAATCTCAATTTACATCACATTGCAAAGGCTTTCAATTGAACCTAGGAAGTAAATGAGATAATGCCTCAGTTAAATGTTGACTAGGATTTTAAAAGTTTGCTTGCTTGTAAATTCATCCTGTTTACTCAGTAATGCCACAACTCACTAGATTTAGAATTTTGCTTTAGGCTTGTAATGAATGACAAGCTTTTAACAGAAAGAATATTTATAGCAAATTATAATAGCTGCACCATAATAACCATTATTACTTCTTTTAACAAAAATGATACTGATCAATATGAACAAATAAGCCTTAGAAGCTACATTCATGCTTTCTTGAAATCTTAGTTGCAACTGCAGTTTGTCATCATTTTCAAAATGTCACCAGGTTTTTATGCCTATCCAGATGGCAAAATCAATGTGGAAAAAATGTAAGGTGACTAGATCTATATCCATAATGTGGAACTTTGCAGTCTGAACACAGCTTTTCCCTAAGATTTGGGAAAAATATTTGTGTTCAGAAAATATACTTGATTCAAACTTCTAAAAGAGGCGCCATATTTTTCCTGAAAAATTGAAAGTACTGTAGTCTCACTCACACATTGCAAAGGAAAACTCAAATATATCATATTATGGTTTAGTATGTTGTGTGACTAAGCTGCTATAAGCTGCTTTATATCATATATAAATCATACCAATAATTCTTATCAGACTGCCTATCCCATGTTAGAACTCATAGAACTTGGTGGAAAACATGTTGGGTTCTCAAATTCTTGGCTACCTTGTCCATCTATCCCAGTGCAAAATGTTTTAGAAATTGTCCTCCAAGATTTTAGAAGCTGTTCTTTCACATTTTTCTTGACTAGATAATTTACACTGCATCCATCACTAGATTTGAAATCTTTAATCTGAATGTGCATCCGTTTATTAGTAAAGACGTTTGTAGATTTCGCCTCAGGAGTCTGGAAATGGATTTAGGCTTCAAGTGAAAGGATAGACAGGCAGTAATACCTCTAAATCTTTTCTAGTTTGAATAAAATGTGAGCCAAAATAATGATAGTGTACTCAAAGCATCTTAATAGTTCTCTAGATTTAATGTGTGTTTAAGAATGTCTTGTAATAACAGCTTTTGCCCAAAAAAGAAAAAAAAAGAAAAAGGGGTTGCTATAAATATTTTTTTTTCTTTTTCAAAATGAAAAGTAAGGAAGACAGAATAGAAGAATTTTGGTTGTTATCAAGGTCTTCGCCAATGAAGAATTTAACTTGTCCTTGCTTCATGTCATAGGCTATGAATTATAACCCGATAGACATTTCAGCTCCTTCCCTTAATATCACACAATCAAATCATCTGTGTGATCTATGTGTTATTTTTGTTGCTACCTTTATCAATACTACTGATTGCCAACAGAATTTCTGAGAGTGAGTATTGCCTTTGAAAGAACTGCAGATAATATAAGCAGAAAAAGTCAAATATAAAATAGCAACTTTTTTTTTTTTTTGGTGATATGGAAGAACAGCAGTGGAAAATTACTGTTTCAGTTGAGTCATGAAGCATAAGCAATGAGTGCTACTTATTTGTTAAATTTCTTAGTGAAACTTTTCCAAATCTAGCTTAGTTTGAAATATGCATTCCAATTAATTCTCTCCATTATAGAATGGATGCAGAAGTTTTCACTGAATTGAAAAAAGTATTGCTACTTATACTGATATTCTTTCTCTCTTTTCATGTAGAAGCCTGAAAATCTCTCAGACACACAGCAGATTGTGGTGATTCATACTTTTCTTATTCAGAATTATTTTGCTAAGCTTTGGGGAAAATAGACTACTAGTAAAAGACTAGAAATTCATCAGAATAATTTGTTTGAAATTGGGCACTTCATGATTCTATGTAGATATATTAATGTCATGTTGTATTGTTGAATAGGGCATTTGAATGACATTTTCTTTTGAAATATTAGATTCTAACTTGTGAAAAATGTTGTTTTCTTATAATATATGGGCCTTTCTTCTTTGCCAGAGTATTATATATGTTTGGCACACAGCATTTGGTAATCCATGATTTATGTCTATGGGATTGCTTTGGATAATATTGGCAAGGTCAAATCATTCCCATAAATTGCTTAACGCATTGTAACAATTGCTTAACGCATTGTAAGCCGCCTTGAGTATCTGGAGAAGGGCGGCATATAAATCAAATAAAAAAAAAATACTGGCAGCACGCTGTGCATATCGCCAAAATCCCTTATCACTTGTGTGTCTATGATACATTTAAACACAAATGTATATATGCATTCTTAGTTCGCTTCTCAAAAGGTTTTGGTTGTTGATTATAAATTTCCCAATTGCAGCATCAATTGATTTGAAAGAAGGTTAGACGGATTGGATTTGGTTAAGTCAAAACTATCCAGAAACCCCAGTCAATAAGCTGGCCTGCAAAGTCAAAAAGACAAAAAGTTGTGGAAGAAAACAGTGACCATATAGTGTTTGTTTTTTTTAAAAAAGAAAGGTCCAGTCCCTGGAAATCAAGTTCAACTTGATGGAATCTTTCCCTTAGCTCCTTCTCAAGATGGAGCTGGGGCATGACAATCTTGGAAGTCAGATCTTTTTTTCTGGCTAATTTAATTAACTAGGTTAAGAGAGAGTGTTTGACTGCCTTCCCACAGAATCTTGTGACACCTCTGAGTTATTTATGACCACCAAACCCAACTGAGATCAGCTGGGTAGGCTTTAAGCATGTGTAAAACAAGTGCAACTTCTATATCTTCTGCAAAGATCTTGTGGAATCCTGAAGGATACTATACCTATCCTTCCTATGACTAAGCATCTACTACTGCAATTAACAAATATTCTCTCAAGTTGAAAAAGAATTGTAGAGACTTGTGTTTTAATCACTGAAATTCTGAGCCAGTTATTTAATCTGAGTTTATTTCTGTCAGTGGCTTTTTGAAATTGCCTATTGTATTGAAAAACAAAATATCATGGCATTGGGCTGTTAAAAGTGGCCAAGCTCTCTTGCCAACATCATCTGCCAAATTAGTTTAACAATTGGAAATTTACCACCTACACTGTCTCTGCCAAGAAATCAAGATTATGTTAATATCTTAAACTAATGTGGATTTATTACATCATCCTTAACTGCTGATACTGGTAAATTACCATAAAAATTAGATAATATGACCCAGAAAATTAATTAGGTTAATGCTCTAATCTTTATGTCCATCACAAAGATGCACAGGCATCGTGACAGACAAAGAGAGCTATTCTTAATCTTTAAATAGTCCTTTGAGGACACATATGAAAAGTAGGTGACTACAGGACAATAAAAATGGACAGAACCAGTATAAAACCTGGTCTTGGTTCTATTTAATTCCTCCCCCACATGCTTTTTATGCTATTGGGTGTAAAAAGGTATACTATAATATACCTTTGGGTATATTAAAATGTTCTATTCTACAACAGCTTTTGGAAGATCTATAAATTTTATGGGGTCTCAAGAAGTCCTCTGTGTAGTTAGACTCTCTACTCTTGATCTATTATTTTATGAATATGTGCAATTTCAATTTTCACCGAACTATGGGAATTATTCTGCCTTTCATCCATCTGGTTTGAAGTTGTCTTCAAAAAGTTGCAGCTGCTTCTAGATAAAAGGAGTCATTACTATGGACTAATTGCTATCACTGCTTTGTTCTTTTTTGTTGTTGTTCCATCAATACCTTTTCCATGCTTTTAGGTTGTTGTTTTTTAAGCAACAACATAAACCTGAGCCACCTTACCCCCCAAACACATCTTACTTTATAACTCTAATCTTTTCCAACTGCTTATCAGAACAGCTTTTAAGGGGGGGGGGGGAGAATAGGGGAAAAAAGCAGATCAGAAAAGTTGATCAGAAAGAGAGAAGGAACTGCAAATAACAAGAACTCAAATCTATCCAGATCTGATGGAAGTAGAAGACATTCAATATTGAAATAATTGGCATTTTTGTCCATCTATTGAGCCCTGGGATAGGTAGACTTTCTTTGATGGTGCTAAAAGTATCATTGTGGGATGCACGCTATTCCAAATAACCCTGCCTCTTGCCATTGATGGAAGGTGATTTTGCTGATGATGCTCCAGTGGTGCTCCAGATGGTATGGAATTGCCACCCATTATCTCTTCACACAATGTGAAGTCACAGCTGCCAGTTGTTTAGCTGATGTTGACTTTTATAGACATCAAGTTTTTCCCAAGTTATTATTAAAGTTTACATGCTGCCTGACTCTGGGACGTTACAAATAAAAGCATGAAAAATAAGGAAAAAAGTATAGTCATTGATCAAAATGAAGACGAGAACAGGACCAAAAAGAAAAAAAAAAAAGACCCAGACAGGAATAAAACAAATAAACAAAACAAACATAGTCAACAGGACACTTACTCACCAAAGGCCTGGGAGAAGAGCCAGGTTTTCAAGGTCAATTAAAATATCAGCAGGGTGAAAATGTACTCTGCCTCAGTAACACATGCTCTGAAAATGCCTAAACTTCATTACTGAAATTCATCTTAACATGTCTTTGCCTCCCCCGCCCCAAATCATCATAGAAGATGTGGTGCACAATACCGCAAGGCAGAATACTTGTAGGATCACAATACTCCTGTTTTGTACCATGTAGATAACATTTCTTTTCTTAGTTGAATATAAAATATTGATGTTAGTCTTTGGATACCACTGTCCTTTTGCATTCATATAAACCTGACATTAATCTCTGTGTTTAGATTTCCTCAACACAATGTTATAAGTGTGAAGGGCAGTGGATGTAATAGAACAGGATCAGAGGTGGGTTGCTCCCGGTTCTCACCGGATCGCAAGTAAAAAAAATTAATAGTTTGGAGAACCGGTAATAAGATTGGCCGGCCACGCCCCCGAACCGGTTCCCTGCCTGGTCGCCGTTTGCTTACCCCGCCCACTCCCAATCTATTGCTACCTCCTGAGTCCCAGCTGATGGCTAGAGGGAAAAAAACTGTTTAAACTCTTGCCACGGGGCTTCAAAGGGCCACCCTATAGCTGATCAGTGTTAAAAGAAAACAAATGAATAGACCCGTGCCTGCAAAAATAGAAAAAAACAGCCCCTTTCAGCTTCAGCATAGGTTAATTACCACAAGTTGATTAGATCGGCGTCCTGACTCTCAGCTGTTTTGCTCAGGGCTCTGTAGCTGCAAAGAGAGCTAGAGCAGTTTTTTTCCCCCTAGCTATGCTTAAAAGTGAAACTGAAAGTAAAGCAGGGTCTTTGCTGCAAGGTGACAAAATGAGGCAGAGAGAGATTTCTTTTTCTTTTTCCTCACCAAAAAAGGTAGATGCAAAACTGCAAACAATGGGAAATTTAGGGCAAAAGAGGCGAGTTCAAGATTTTTTTTTTTAATTTTTTAATTTTTATTAATTTAAGAAACCACAAAATACATTTATAAATACAAGTAAAACAATATACAACAGGCATCATCTTAATGACATCTATTATAATATCTGAATTTTTACAGTATCAATATCCTATATTCTTCAGTATACATTATTTCTCTCACCTTATATAATGATATTATTTTATTGATATCTGGTGTCTCTTCCTTAAATTTTATTTGATGTAAAAATTTATTTTACTCTATTGATATCTTTTCTTTTCTTTAATTTTTCTTTCTTTCTTCTTCTTTCTTTCTTTTTTTTACTTTCCTCTAACCATTTATACCACTTTTGCCAGACCAGATAATATTCAGATTCTTCCTTTCCTTGGATCTCCTTGGTGAGTCTATCCATCTCCGCACATTCCATAATTTTGGATATTAATTTCTCTTGAGTTGGTACGTCTTCTTGTTTCCAGTTTTGTGCGTATATTATTAAGATTTTAAAACACAAAAGAAAAAAAGCTCTGTTTAACTAGGGAATTGTAATAATTGAGATACTATTAATTGTATACTGTGTTGAAAGCAGAAATGGTTAAGTTGTGGTTTGGAGGAATATATGGGGGAAATTATTTGGTTTATTATTATTGGTAAATGTAATTAATTGATTTGTAAGAAATTGGATTGCATGGAAATAATTGGAATATTCATGTTCATATTGATTAATATACAAAAAAGATAGTTATATAACTTATTGATTTATATTAAAATGTTGAATTTGTATTAAACAACTGTAATATTACATAATTAACCAATGTGAGGATGGATATAAAAATAGATGACAATGGGAAGGGGTATAATATAGAACAGAAGGGAAAAACTGAATTTGATTAAGATTAGAGATGCGGATGAAGGGTAATATTGGTTTTTTTAAAAAAATAGATGAGGATAAATATGGCAAAAAGGAAATATGGAAATGGTAAATTTAATTGAAATGACTAAACACTGTTTAAATTTGTGAACCGGCCAAATACTCTGTTCAAAGAAAATACATTGTATGTTTGTATGTGTGTTTCTAATTATTGCTATTTATTCATATTTGTTCTCTTTTATTCTTTAAAGTTTAACGATTCATTCTTTATCTTAATATCTTTATATTTGTTTGGGGTTGGCTTTCTTCCCTTTCATCTTTTTTATTGTACAGCAATCTTTCTCCTCAAACCTACCACCTCTCTCTTTTCTTTCCTTCTTACTTTCTCTTCCCCCCCTCTTCTTCTCCTCCCTACTTCCTCTTTCTTTCTCCTCCTCCTCCTCTCTTCCTCCCTCTCTTACCCTCACTCCTACTCTAATTTCCCTTCCCTTTCTTCATCCCTCTCTATTGCTGTATCTTTTTATGCATATGGACTACTCAGAGGGCTGAAAAAATTATTTTGACCAGTCCTCAAATTTACGACTGTCCTCACATTTTACGTTTTTTGCCCTATCTTGTCACCATGGTGAAGAGAAGCAGTTGTGAAATGAGTGACATGGTTTTTAAGAATGCTGCACGGGCATAAATGTGAGGATGGTCGTAAGTGTGAGGACCAGTCATAAGTGCGAGGACCTGTTAGAAATGACTTTTTTCAGCCCTCTGAGTAGTCTCTATACACATAGCCATGGCCATCCGGTCACATGACCAGCTAGCCACACCCACCCAGTCACATGACCTCCAAGCCACACCTACAAAAGAAGCCACGCCCACAGAACTGGTAGTAAAAAAATTTAGAACCCACAGGATGTGTCACATACTGGCCATGCCCACCCCCCACAAAGGAGAAAAAGTTGTGATACGTCACGCGATGACAACATGATGCCACAAGTTTTACACCCCTGTAATAGAATGTGAGAACGACCTTGGAAGGCAGAAGTGGGTGGGGAAGAGAGGGAGAGGTATTGTTTAGGGCAGGGATCACAAACTTTCAGATCTCAGGGACCACTAAATTCATAATTTTAAATCTCACAGACCACTAATATGATCTGCCTAATGACCAGTTGGGTGGGCGTGGCTAGGTGGTCATGTGACTGGGTAGGCATGGCCAACTTGATGTCACTCGTTCTGAGGGGCGCCTCACTGGCCTCTACTCGTCCCTCCCCTCCCAGCCATTCCTCCCCTACCCACCTGGGCTCCTTAGGGCCCCAATAGGAAGCAGTTGTTGGAGCTAAGCAGCCACCACGAGAAAGAGTTGGCAAAACAGCTCAGTTCTAATTGGATCTGGCTGAGAAGGAGGCTCAGCAGAAGCACCTCACTGACGACTATGAGCATAGGCTTTCCAAGCAGAGGGAAGACCTGTGGGAGTGCAAGGCCAGGTACTGGCGCCTGGAGGCTCAGCGGGCTGAGATGGTTAGCCAGTTCCAAGCCTGATGCAGTCCCACTGGAACAAGGCCCTCTGGCTCTTCATCACCAGCAGCACTTCCCTCCAGCCTTCACTGAAAGCCCTGCAACAGGAGATTGAAGCAGACCCTACGTCAGAATTTCTGTCCCTGTCCAACCCACACAAAAAGACCCTGAAGGGGGAGACTCTCTGCAGCAACACAAACGTTCATTGCACATATTTGTCCTAGGGCCATAGTTTGAGGACTCTTGATTTAGTGCAATATAAAAAATTCAAATAATTTTTCTGACGACCACCAAAATTTTCTCAAGGACCACCAGTGGTCCACAGACCACCAGTTGGTGACCACTGGTTTAGGGAACAATCAGATAAAAACCAACAACTGAGTAACAGACAGAGAAAGAGACTTAAAAAGGATCTGCCTTAAATTATCATATGGTATAAAGAGATGGCAGGAGATTTGCAAGATTCTGTTGATATAATCTTGCAATAAAGTAGAATTAGTTCATCTTGTCATGTGGTCTGGTTTACTTGAGAGGCTGACAGTGGAGTTTGTTGGTTGTTTAGCTTGCCCTGGCCATTTTGAAGAGATTATAGCTTCTTCCTTGATAATTCCTTGACTAGCATATTGGTTCATACTGACTGTTCATCTGATGCAATTTCTTGTTTATCTGGGTGTTGGCTATTGGAGAGGTAGTGTTCTAGATGTTTCTCAACCTTGGCAGCTTTAAGACACATACTGTTGTAGGCTATCAGTTTCCCCCCTAGGCTTTTAAGTGGGATGTAAATGGGATTTATTTTCTATATGTCCATTGATGGATGATTTGTTTGAATCATGTGTCACCAAATTTATTTTCTTTAGATGTCATTACATTTTTGTTATTTCTCCTATAACAGATTTCCCCCTGCAAATGGAATTCCAAATATCCCTATTTTCCAGGGTTGTCAAACTCATGTCGTCACAGCACTGTCACGAGACATATCACAACTTTCCCCCACTTCGCTAAACCAGGCATGGGCATGGCCAGCACAATGCATCCAGCCAGCGAGCCACAAGTTTGACAGCCCTGCTCTTGTTATTGTCTGCCAGCAGTCTGTGGAGCTGGCAGCAGAGTCGGACAGTGAGGAGGCTGGGGAAGAACATGGGCCAGTCCTGGAGTCTGGGTAGGGCTCTGCATTGGAGGCAGAGAAAGAGCCATCTGGGAGGTATGTGCTGCTTCTGGACCTCAGCAAGGCAGAGGAACAGGGGGAACCTGCACAGAGCTGCCAGGGCAAGAACAAAAGAGACGACTCGGGAGTAGGGCTTGGAGATGATGGGCCCCTCCCATAAGACTTAAAAGAGGAGCAAAGGCTTGTGGGCCTTTGCAGGAAACAACGTTGTTAATTTTGTGCAGTTTAAAGTCTGAAGCTCTGTTTGATTCTGGACTCTGTGTGGCTTTGCCAATTAGGTCTTTGGCAGCGTATCAAGGGAGATAAAGGTGAGTGATTATCAGCCTTATTCTGAAGGACTCATTACAACTATTTGGGACTCATCTGTGAATGAACAGAATTCACAGCTGTTAAAATAAAACAGGTTTTTGGGACTTCTCATGTGTTTTACTGACTCAGGAAGCCTGGGTCAGAACAGCTCTATCTTGTGCAAGATTTACTATAAAATAATAGAGTACAACTCAGAATCCAGTCTTGGGATCTAAATCCTGCTTTGTCAGATGCCTTTAATGAAGAAAAATCATATTCAAAACGTGATTTTTTTTTTGTTCTTAAAATTTCATATGCCACCTGAAAGGTTTTCCAGTGGTGAGATATCAATCATGGGTGTTTTCTGTTTGTTTTTGTTTTGGCCATTAAAAAACATGGATATAGAAAGAACCAATAAAGATGGAAAGTGGAGGAACAAATGATCTAGGAAAAATTATTTAAAAGAAGACCAAGTTCAAACTGATATGACAAACTGTATCTCTTAACATCTTGTTTCCAGAGAATGGGCAGGTTGACTACACATCACTGCTCATCCAAGAGGAGGAAATTTGCACAAAGGCTATATTTTGATTTATCCAAATAGAAAAGCTTGATTCAGGTGCCAGTTTTTGAAATAACACTAATCAACTCTGTTGAGAGATGAAACAGATCCAATCCTTTCTGCCCCTCTCCATACCCGCCATATAATTGATGCTACTGCAAAGGTTCTGAGAAGCAATTTTCTAATCAAATTTACAAGCGTACATGAAATAGCCAAACCCAGCTTTCCAGGTCTCTAGTATTATTTCCCCAAACAATCTATTTTAGCTTGGCCCTGCATTATTTGAGCTATAGGCTTTCACTAAATATAGTATTTATTGTTGTTGTTATTTTTACAGACCCAATTCATGTCGGAAGAGAGGTAGCTTACTACTGCTCTGTCTGATCTTAATTCTTCTAATTTCTTAATTTTCTGCTCCAGTGAAGTGGGAAAGCTTAAAATTAAATGTTTCATAACTACTGCAGGAATATGCCAGTGAGATCCTGATCCTCAGAGCATTCAGGGACTGTAGGACTCATTAATTTCAGGGGGATTAAAATAAATAAAGATTTTAAGGACTGTTCTGACAGTCTCTTACATGAGGATAATTCTCATCAGTTTCTTTGTACCGAAGCAAATGAAGCTATTATCATTTTTTTATTAATTGTTGTATATGAATCTGTGTAATAGATCTTACTTTTATATTCTGTCCAGGAAAAAAAAATCCTGTTGGTTATTTCTTTCAAAGAATCCAAAATTGTACCCCTTATGGTTGCACATCTTATGCCTTTCCCACATCAACAAAACATTGTTGTGCATAGCTGAGCTGTTCTAATTAATAAATTCATATCCATCCCCAATAATGATACCCTTTGACCCTGTTTCTGTGGGAGGGGCAGGGCAGAATGGTGGCCTCTTTCTGTCTTTCTGAGGAAGACAAGCTATTTTTGTTTTATGTCATTTGGGTAATATGTTTTGTTTTGTTTTTTATATAAAAAAAGCTATGAAATTTTCACTAGACAATATGTTGTTTGATTTACGGTATTGTTTGTGCCTCAGATTTATAGACTCATTCAGTTTGGTGATTGTAACCAATGAAGTGAGATTTGGGATCTAAAAATGCTGTTTATTTATTATCTCACTAGGAAGTTGGTCAATTCAGTTTATTCTCTAATAGCTCAGTTCTGCCATTTCTATTTAAAAGAACTAGATTTCACTAAATTCTCTGTCTTTCTCTCTCACCCCCAAATACAAATAAATACATACATACGTACATACATACATATATATACACGCATGCACTCTCACACCACCACCCAGCCCAGATCTAGCTAAGACACTCATCTCCAGAACAAAACGCTTAGCTGACGAACAACACCTAAAACTGAACTACACACTCTCATTAATGTACTGACATCCAATGGATTCCAAGAAATAAGATTACCAACCTAATACAAAAAGAAACCCCCACTAAAATCCAAGACAGAGAACAAGAAAACAGCAAAGCCGTCCTCCCATACATAAAAGACACCACAGACAGAATCAGCAAAATCCTCCCAAACACAACATCAAGGCAGCATTCTGCACAAACCGAAAAATATCCACCATCCTAAGAAACCCCAAAGACAAAACTGAGTTAGAAAATCAAGGACTATATGAAATCCCATGTACCGCCTGCCCCACCACATACATCGGACAAACCAACAGAAGAATAAGTGCACGCATTGAAGAACACAAGAACTCAGTCAGAAAAGAGGAACCACTTCTTCCCTGGTCCAACACCTTAAAGCCACAGGACATGAAATTGACTTTAAAAAGACCAGAACTATCGCCAAAACTGAACACCTTAAAAACAGAATAATCAGAGAAGCCATCGACATAGAAAAACACCCATACAGCATGAATAAACGAGATGATACCTCCCACCTACCAGCCATTTGGAAACCTGCCCTTATTGACAACGAGTCCCTAACACGACGAATGACACCAGACCAACACTCACAAGAGCCATACAGGATGTCACCACCACACATCTACGCAGAAAGCAGACTCAAACCCACTCTGATAATGAGGCATGATCAAGGACCAGAAGCCAGATCGCATCTGCATCATTAGCCACTTTAAACCCCTCCAATCCATACATGAAGCAGACTGACACCCACCATGAAGAGCTGGCATGGCCACAAACACGAAGCCAAATAACAACAACGCAGCTCACCAGTTCAAATCCCCCTGCAACTCAGACTAAGCCGAGTACAACTAAGCCCCAAACAGAACACACCCCAGCCAATCAGAGCACAACCAACCCCCCATCCAATTAGAGCACAGCCAAGCCCCCACCTGATCAGCTCACAGCCCCACTAGCAGTTAAAAGGAATAAACAGCTATGATCTCACATTGCTCCTGGAAGCACGAAGCTGAGAACACCAGCCTGAAGATGACGAATGAGACTTTGTTGAAACGTCGCCAATTTTACGCGGGAGAAAACCCGAATAACCAAAGACCTACATACAAACACCCGCGAAAACCTCAGAAAACACACACACACACACACACACACACACACACACACACACATATATACCCACACACAGACATACTGCATATGCATATGCTTATACTGTATATACATATACATATATACCATATTTTTCGGAGTACAAGACCCACCTTTCCCCCCCTAAAAGGGGGTGAAAATTTAGGTGCATCTTATACACCGAATGTAGCCAGCCCACTCACTGGCCCCCACTCTTTGGCCTTTGCATTGCAGCAGTTACCTCCTTGCAAGCAAACAGCAAGAAAAAAACAGCTCCTTTCAGCTTCAGCACAGCCTAATTAGCACAAGTTGATTGGATAGGCCTCCCGACTCTCAGCTGATTTGCTCTCAGCTGTTTTGCACAGGGCTCTGCTGCTTGCTGCAAAGAGGTAAATTGCTGGAGCAGATTTTTTTCCCCTTGTGCTAATTAAGTTATGCTGAAAATGAAAATGAAAGTAAAGCAGGCTGTTTGCTGTTGGCTGCAATGAGGCAAACTGATCAGAGGCAGAGGGAGATTTCTTTTTCTTCTTTTCCTCACCAAAAAAGGTACATGCGTCTTATACTCCAAAAAATACGGTATATAAAGTGCTAGGAACAACATATAGTGGATCAAGATACAGTCTTAGTCACAATTCAAATAGCTTCATTAGAATCAATGTGACACTGAGTTATCACCACCAAACCAACTGAGATCAGCTGGTTATCCTTTAAGCATGTGTAAAACAAGTGCAACTCAATAACTTGGCATTTTTCCTACTCCGGTGAAGACATTTGTTGAGTGATATTTTCACATGGAAATCTCTTTAAAGGCTGTTTATAAGAAGGTACCTTAATGGCTAAAGGCATGCAATGCCTCATCAAGCTAGTAAGGCACTTTATACACAGACAATTAATTCCAGGGTGAATGGTCACATTGCTTAGAAGATAGTTGGTTTTTTTTTTCCAGGCTGCATGAATACTGCTATATATTTGGGACCATTTTGTCAACCCTCTAGTTTTTAACCATTCGATGGCTTTCTTTGGTGCCATCAACCAGGTAAGGAAGTAAGCTAACATGGGTAACCAAATATAATATAACAACACTTTCCAGCAAACTGGTACCCCAAGATCAAAAATACCATAAAAACACATTCCAAATAAGGTCTACAGCACTCTCAGAAGGAAGCAGATCGGCAATAACAATGGAAGATCATTTACAGCAAATGTCAAAACAGAGCACAGTTTATTTAGAATGTCTAATTCTTGAATAAAGCTATTTTTTTTAATGTTTGTGTTCATCTCTCAGTGGGTGTGCAAGTGCATTTATTTTGTCAGTTGTCTATAAGTATACATCCAGAGAAAAAAATTCAGTGAGTTTCCAGCTGTCAATCTGAAAGTTAATTACTTTGTAAGAGGGGATAAAGTGTTTCAATTTGTGTAAATCACAGAATTCATTTATTTAACAACTTCAATTAGCAAAGTTTTAAATTAAGCCAGATTTAACTAAAAGAAACAAAGTCACTGAGGACTGGTTTAATTGTCTTTTTCATAGCACCTATTGGAGCATAGCACTGCACAGCTGCTGAAGTACTAATCTGCAGATGAGCATTGAGAAGTTCCCTTCCAACTTATGAATCCATAACTCTTTGTTATTTGGGCTGTTATGCCAGGTTCTCCTTTTCTTCTTTTGTACGGAAACACGGATATTTTTCTAGTTAAAGTTTTTTCTATTCCTGAATGTATCTCTAATGTGACCATCTATTCGTTAATGCAGAAAGTCAACTGTGCTTGTTTATATAGGACAGAAAAATGGAATCTCGACGGTGCTACTCATTTTTGGAGGTGAATGTTTGAGGTAAATTCCCTGGATAGTTTGACATTTCTATCTGATTTTTGTATGTCATCACTATTAAGAAAGCTCTTTGTGTCCTGAAACAAATCTTCCTCCATCAGATGGAAGCTGATGCCAGGGAAGGTTAATGAATGTCTAAGACTGCTAAGTATTTTGGATTTAGTAGCAAAAAGATTCTTCGGAGCATGTAAGGATACAAATATCTGTAACTCCTTAAACCAAATGATTCTTTTTCTGGAATCACATGGCAGTTACCAAGGGCAATCTTCCAAACCAGGAAAAAAGATGTGGCTGGATATTGGATAGGAGAGGAAAGATGTTTGCATAGGTTATAGCAATAGCCGTTGTACCTGGTTTAAGCCATCAATGATAACTCTCTTGTGGTAGACCATTATATGAAGTCATATTGAATCCATGATTATCACTGTTTGCTTGAATAATGCACCACACTGGTTATAGGAAGTAGCCATTTCTATCGTGGCCAAGAATTCAGGTGCTGATTCTAAATTTAATCAACTTTCTCCAACAGAATATGTGAATCATCAGCCTCAGAAGTCATGAAGCCAAGAATCACCTGATCAAACATAGGCATCATCAACACACCAGGAGCAGTATGATTATGAAGATTTAAGGCCTTCCAGTCCCAGTAGTGGGCAAATAGAGCAAAAAGCAGAAGAAAGACATTCTATAAGGCTCCTTGCTAAGCAAGACAGTAAATCCTTCGATTAAAAGCAGCAGGCTTCAGCTGGATTTAAGAAGCAGCCCTGACTCATTATTCCTTGTTGCAATCAACTGCCTAATCTCTGGCTCTTGTGTGATGATCATGTGGGTTCTGCTTGTGAAATTTTGACCCTGGCACTGGCTGACACACTGACTTGAAACTCTGGACTAGATTTTGACTATTCTGTCTTGTTAAAAGCAAGACCATTCAGGCAAGCTTCTTTGAGAAGCTTGAAGGCTTCCATTCCTTGTCTTCTGTTATCTCCTTGACCTTGGGTAAACTGCTAATTCACATAGCAAATTGGTTTCTGTGATTGAATAATTGAAATCAGACACAGGCGATTCTTGTGTTGATACATGTGAATTGATATTTATAAACGCTTCATTCCTTAAAAAAAGAAAAAAAACCCTAAAGCTAATCAAGAAAAATTTAACCAGTAATGGGAAGGTGATATGTTCCTTCTGTAATTAAGGGTTGCACACTCCTCTTTCATGTTGGGATGAATTATACAACAAGGGCCTCAAATCAATATCAAAGCATTATGAACAACTAGGTAGAAAAGCAAAGGACCAGGATGCTCAGATTATTTTATCATTGATACTCCCAAAGGTAGGTTGACCAGTGAGAGAACAGAGAATTTAAGAATTAAATCACTAGGATTGGACTAGAACTCTTAGGCCCCTTCCAGCCCTATGATTCTATGTTCTGTGTTTTATCCCAGGTTTTTAAACCAAGGTTCTCCAAATAAATATGCTGTAGATCCCACAAAAGTGGTATTGGTTGGCAGCACAGTTGTGCCCCTATGCCCGTGATGGCAAACCTATGGCACGGGTGTCACGGGTGTCATGTGGAGTCATATCAGTAGGCACACGAGTGTTGCCCTAGCTCAGCTCCAGTGCGCATGCGCATGCCGGCCAGCTGATTTTCGAGCCTTCCAGGCCCACCGGAAGTCGGGAAACAGACTGTTTCTTGCCTCCAGAGGGCCTTCAGGGGGGTGTAGAATGCTGTTTTCACCCTCCTCAAGCTCCAAGAAAGCCTCTGGAGCCTGGGGAGGGCGAAAAATGGGCCTACCATACTATCGCGTGCCAAAAGCAGGACTTGTGCAGAGCAGGGCATGGTGGTTGCACGTGCATGCATGGGAGGACGAGGTACATTGAATTATGGATGTGGGCACATGTGCAGGTGATCCCCCCACATTTCACCTGTTTTTGGAACACAACAACAAAAAAGGTTAGCCATCACTGCCCTATGCCATAGGGAAAGAAACGGCCCAACAGCCCTACCAACAGGAAGGGTCTCAATCCATAGTCCCTTGATTGTTTCTTTATAGTCAATGGTATAGTCAGAAGAAAGAAGGAAACCTCTGTATCTCCTACAAAGCTTCTTTTTGCTCAATGTTCTATGAAAAAGATATCAACTGAGTTAATGGAGTAGATGTGAGAGAAGATGGTTAGTAATCTTTGGTTTAGGAGGTAGTGGGGATTGTGAATAAAGAATGGGATCAGCTTGACTGGGTAGAAGGGATTTTTTTTCTAATCATCTTTGATTAAGGTCTGAACTGAAAAAAAATGAAGGAGTTGGAACAATTAAGCTTCTCTGAGCTTGGGATATTACTTCTCCTGTTGTCTCAGGGAGACATTCCAGATGTTGTTTCAAACCTTTTTTTTTAAAAAAAAAATGAGCTTTAGGTACTGTGACACCTGCTCCCTTTTCTTCTATTATGCCTTGTGTAAGTACCCTTAGGGCTGTTGTTTAAACACTTCATGAACAAATGTGCATAAATAGTATGTAGAAATCCACCTGCGATACTTTTATGGTATTGATGTGTTCTGGAAGAATTAATCTTATAGTGTATGATGGAGAAATGTTGTGTGTGCAGTTTTTGTCCGGAATTATTTAAAACTGACCTTGATGGAATGCCTGTACTTGAGTTTCCAAGCATGCAGTGTCTTTGCTTCACTGGCACTGCAAACAGAAGCATACGCATGAGCTCACAGCTGGAAAGAGCTTTTGATGCAGCTGTGGGGGTTTTCCAAAACATGCTTCTGCTTTAGCACTTTCTGAAGAGCTCCTTCCCTTTAAATGCTTTGTGAAACCACTCTAATACTTTGCATAGCTCTATTTTTTTTAAAGTGGCATATTTTAACATTTCCCTCCTCTTCAATCCTTTATATCTGTTTTCTATTTAGTCTTGCTATTATTGCCCATCATGAAGACTACTTGAAACAGAAATAAAAGAAAAAGAAAAAGTTCATGAATAACTAAAATATACTTACAGTTCCATCATTCTATTCTGTTCTGTTCTGTTCTGTTCTGTTCTGTTCTGTTCCACTCCACTCCAAACTATAGAATATTTATTGGTGAAGAGGTTCTATTTAACAATAGGTTTATTTCAGAAAATTTATATTTTGGCATTTCCCTATTGAATACACAAACTTATTAAGAATTTACTTTAAATATAGAAAATCCCAAAGAATGGTTTATTTCTTTTTTGCCTTCATTAACATACAAATAAAAATACCTTAACATAAAATCATATATGTTTCCCCCATACCTATATTTACATTTAAAGTTTTTCACAAGAAAAAAAATGCTAACATTTATTTATAGGATAGAATCACAATCATAAAATATTACTAGAAATGGCATTTTGTATTCTTAATGCAAGAAACAAAACATTACATGTATAATATGTTTTTCTTTTCAAGATAGATTGTTGACAGTGAAAATGAGTAGCCTGATGAGATGGAAACACAATTTTAATATGTCTTCTGTCAGAAAGAAACTTGATAAGGAAAGTCACTAATATCTAGTTTAGAGTTGGAGGATGTTTCTCAGAAGTGTCAATTCTTTTGTTCCATTCTTTAATTACATTCATTCAGGTGAACAACTGTCAAACGTGAAATGGATTCTACAGTGGGGACTAGTTGAATAAGTCTGTCTATCACACAGGCATACAGGGCCCATATAAATGAGCCAAAACAATTCACATTGCAAAAAGCTGATTTGTATAAATCCACAAGATAACACTTCTCAAAATAGCAATATAAATTCCTTGCTCTTCTGTCACTAGCTAGACCCCCTTCTTCCATCTGACATCTCTTTTTAAATTGGTAAAGTTTTAAATCTTTATTTGTTATTTTTATTTACAAGAATGGCCCTAAGCTAAGAACTTAAAGGGAAGGACATGGTCCCAGAAATCAATATCATCAATTTTCTAGTTGGTAAATGGGATCTTTCTGATGGGTCACATCCACCGTAAACACATATCTGGGTACCTTTTTTGTGAGAACACTACTGTCTTGTCAAAATGTACTGTGAGTTCAAAAGATTGCCTACTCCGGCCTTACATTTTATGACTTTATGTCAGTTGTGGGATTCAATTTTTTTTACTACTGGTTCTGTAGGCGTGGCTTGGTGGGCGTAGCATGGCTTGGTGGGCATGGCAGGGGAAGGATACTGTAAAATCTCCATTCCCTCCCCTCTCCAGGCAGAGATGGGTTTCAGCAGGTTCGGACCAGTTCTGGAGAACTGGTAGCAGAAATTTTGAGTACTTCAGAGAACTGGTAAACAGCTGATCGGGAGGAAATGGGGATTTTGCAGTAACCTTCCCCTGGAGTGGGGTGTGAATGGAGATTTTACAGTATCCTTCCCCTACCATGCCCACCAAGTCATGCCATGCCATGCCCACTAAGCCACACCCAGAGAACCGGTAGTAAAAAATTTTGAAACCCATCACTGACTCCAGAGGAATGTTACTGCAAAATCCCCATTTCTTCCTGATCAGCTGGGACTCGGGAGGCAGAGAATAGATGGGGACGGGGCCAGTCAGAGATGATATTTACCAGTTCTTCAAACTACTCAAAATTTCCACTACTGGTTCTCCAGAACTGGTCAGAACCTGCTGAATATCACCTCTGATTTGTGTAATTGTGTTTGATCTGGTAGGAGCTCAGTCCATGAGCTTCTCCAGAGGGGTGGTGGTCTTAGAGAGGATTCAGAGAGTTGGCATGTTAATGCTTCATGGAAAACGGTGCACCGAGACCTGCTCCAGATGTGGTAAGAAGTAGCAGTATTAGGGCCAGCACTGGAACACGGCAAAGCAGCAGCATGAATTTGGTCTCAATTAATTAATTACAGTCTGCTTGAGACTTGATAGCTAGCTAAAATACATGGTGTTTTTTTTTTCAGTTGGAGAATAGGTTTGGAAACCACTGTAGAATACAGCTGTTTATTTGTATGCATGAAAAGGAATTAAAAAGTAGAATATGAATTATATACTTTTTAATTCCTTTCCAATTACAGCAACTGGGAAGTGCTTTGAATCATTTTCTTGATTGTCCCTTTGGGATACAGTGGTATCTTTATGTTTTCTTAGCCTATTTTATGTCATTCCTATTAGAATGTAGTGGATATTGAAAACAGCAGTGTGTCTGAAATAGATGCACACCAGAAAGATAAGTATATTTACATTTTGCCAAGAGAAGCAAAATGATATCAAAATAATATATGATGTTGAAAGAGCAGCTTTGGGTACCTAAAAATCTTTTCTGGAAGTAGATTGTTTATTTCTCCATAGACATTATTTAACTTTCTTTCTTTCTTTCTTTTTTTTTAGTTAAAATACTTTAATTATTATAATGTATTTTTTCTTATTTTGGCCTTTGTCTTTGAAAGCTCAAATTATATTGAACTGAGCTACCTCTAGAGAAATCAATGCTTGTGGAATCATGGCTAATCTCACACATAAAACTCATTTTCTATATTTCTATAAAATATGTATATCTATATTTTTTTAAATTCTAAAAAAATCCAAATGCAAAATCTTATAGATGTTTGTGAAAAGGGAATGTTGTTAAGCATCTGGCTTAAAGTCCACAGAAGTTATCCAGACACTTAATAGGCCATATTATTATGCTATCTTTATTACATATTAAAATGAAGGCGTTTTAAGCAGGTGATCGCCTATTGTCAGTATGAGTCCCCTTTGAAATCCACTGTAATTTAAATGTAGTGCTTCTTTCCTTCCTATCTTAACTTTCTAACTTTCCCATTCCAAGAAATTCTAACATCCAATATATCGTCCTCCTCTCCAACTTCCACTCCTCCTCCATGCATCTTTTATTTTATTTTATTTTTATTTTGTCAAGCATATATAAGATTACAGTTAAAAGTATAAACATGATTATGAATACATGAAATGGTTACAAATAAAAGGGGACATTAGGACAGGGACAGTAGGCACGTTGGTGCGCTTATGCACACTCCTTACAGACCTCTTAAGAATGGGGTGAGGTCAACAGTAGACAGTCTAAGGTTAAAGTTTTGGGGGTTTGGAGAAGAAACTACAGAGTCAGGTAGTGCATTCCAGGCATTGACCACTCTGTTGCTGAAGTCGTATTTTTTGCAATCGAGTTTGGAGTGGTTTACCTGAAGTTTGTATCTATACTGTGCTCATGTGTTGTTGTGGTTGAAGCTGAAGTAGTCACTGACAGGTAGGACATTATAGCTGATAATTTTATGTACTACGCCTAGGTCAGACCAAAGGCGGTGTAGTTCTAAATTGTCTAAGCCTAAAATTTCAAGTCTGGTGATATAAGGTATTCTGTTGTGAGCAGAGAACTCTTCTCATGAAATATCTCTGGACTCTCTCAATTATATTAATGTCCGATATGGAGTGCATGATCTAGACAGATGAGTTGTATTCTAGGAATGGTTTAATAAATGTTTTGTATGCTCTAGTTAGTACTATAATATTACCAGAGAAGAAGAATCTCAAAGAGCTGCCTCTTTCTTCTGTACTAAGAGTGGCCAGAAAGAGAGGGTTTTTCTTCCCTTTCTCATATCTCCATCCCATAATGCATCTCTTCTTTCAGATTCAGAGTGGCAAGAAGGGGCGGTGCTTCCCTTCCCCTTCTTTGCTGTCTATCATTAAAGGCTCTTCTGCTGGAGCTCATGAGAGACCTGCAGTTTTAGCACTCTTTCAATCTGGGGACACAATCACTTCTAATCAGAAAGGAAGCAGAAGGAAGGTTTCCCCCCAGCATACTTGGAAACTGATAACAAAAGGCCACTGGAAATGTCCAGTAAATGCCCAGTTCTCACCAGATGAGCGATTTGCAGTAGAAAGCCAAAAATGATCTCTGATAATGATGGGAGGGCCACAATGGTTTGTTGGAGGCCTTGACATGACCTTACTGTGAATCTCTTAAGTGTTAGGGGAACCAAGTATCCTGACCACCTTACATATTTTAGACTATTTATTTATTTAGGAAATAAGATTACTAAAGATAGGTAATGTTACTCCTGCCAAATCCCAGAATTACTTTCACCAGGATTGGTGGCAGATCTTTAAAAAAAAAAACTTTAGATGAGAAGGTCATCAAATTAATTGAGACTTATTTTTGGATAGATACATATAATGTTTAGTCAGAAATAAGTCCCACCGAATTGTAGCTTCCGGATATCTTGTACACTGGACTAAAATAATTCATGTATCATCTTCTTCACATTTGTTCCATTTGGTTTGCACTGCATTCACTGAGTTTATGTGGGAAGGACTTTCCTGTATGATGCAACGAAGTATTTCGTTTTTCTGGCCGCTTGTTTCAGAGCCTGATTAGAACTGGAAAAGTGCCCTGGTTGAGATCACTCAGCTAGCTTCCATGCCTAAAGACTAGATTTTCCCACTGCTGTGCCATATTGACTGTCTAAAATCTCCCTCCCTCCCTCCCTCTCTCTCTCTCTCACACACACACCCCTGACAGAATAAATTCCAGTAAAGTCTAAATGGATACATATGAGATACGTATAGGATATAGCATAAGCTTTATTACATAAATCAAAAATGAGGTTGGAAAGAAATGTAAAGTTTGCTTTTTCTACTGGAAAGATATAGGACTGGTGCCGTTGGTTAATTGGATGGAGCAGCTGGCAGTAACCCTACTGAATGTATATATGAAATAAAATAAAGTAGTGCTGCAAGAACATTTGGAATATGTTCAAAATTCAAAATGTGTTAGAAAGATGGTTGTAAGAGTAAAACTTAACACAGAGAAATAGATATCTTCTTAAATTTAAAAAGTCAGTACAAGACAGTAATAGAAGCATGGTTGCCTAAGCAGAATATTGTTGGAGATGCATTTGTGGGCAAATGGACACATACCCCTCTGCTAAAAACACATTATCAACACAACCTCAGTTTTATCTGAAAAATCCTATTAGTGGAAGGCATTCTGATAACTGAGTATAAAGCAAGGGCCAGTAAGTATTCTCTTTCTCTTCTATCTATCTATCTATCTATCTATCTATCTATCTATCTATCTATCTATCTATCTATCTATCTATCTATCTTTCTAATCTCCATCCATCCATCCATCTCTATCATCTATCTATTTCTATCATTTATCTATCATCTCTCTATTTAACACATTTGGGGACCCATATAACACATTTATATGGGTCCCCAACTTACACATAGCGGCTTAATGGCTTAGATAGACCATTAAAATTCCACAATGTAAAAATCCCCTAATCATCTCCACTTTCACTTCCTTTGTGGAAGCAAGCACAATCACACCAGCCACTTGATCAGCTCTGGTCAGCTTGAGGTCCTAGACCTGCTGACAGAAGCATGTCTTCAAGATAGTCCAGAAAAATGTCAAAGTGGGGGACTAAGAATAAACTAGAAGAAGATGGGTTATAACTTGTTGGAGTGTTCTTTTATCTGCTAGTTCAATGAAGTATTGTTTTACAATTAAAATTGTAAACCACTTGGGAAATAAATAGTGGTAAATAAACAAGTGTTGATCAATTAAGTTCAATTTAAAACTCCTTTCTAAAGAAAAAAAATACATAGCAATGATCTATATATTAGGTAGAAGTAATGTTTTCCACAATTCCAAATAATTTCTTCGAAAACATTGATGACAGTTTAATCACCGATTTGAATATGTAGATTAAATGTCTACTCTATGAAATGCCAGTGCTAATATATATGTTGTAAAAAAACCCTAATATTCATTAACTAAAATCCATTTCTCATACAATGATTTTGTGCTCGATGTAGATGCCTAATTACAACATACATGTATATCATTCTTGAAATTACATTAAAGACTGATTGATCTGAAAATCAACTGGAAAATGAATGATCCTTCCTAACTAATATCATGGCATGTGTATTTTGTCCATCTGCATTTTCTTACATTCAAAATATCTTAAGAAACAATATTCTCCATAGATCTTTTTGTTACAATTAAGAAAGTCTCATGAGTTTTAATTATAGGATTTTAGATCTTGCCTTAATGACTTCTAATTATAGGATTTTACATTAGTAAACATCGGGGTCATTACTGCAACAAGTCAAGAAAACAAATACTACATAACAAACTACTGGCTCAATTTTGTATAATTAACTGTTGCACAGTATGACTCAAAGACAAGCTAAGAATAGATACAGTACAATGAGTACACATATTCATTGTCTATTTATTTAATTTTGGTTTCTCTTCATATCATATCTTTTGGGTACTGGGGACCAATTCTGTGAAGAGAGGTTTTTCCGTGGACTGGAGGGGGCATGGGTTTTTTGCTGTCTGCATCCCACAGATGGGGCTTTGCTTGTTTGTGCTGCCTGGCTTCTGGCATGCTGCGACCTGGGGATTGGGGAGCCCTGATCTAAACAATAGTGATATCTTTTATTTACCATTGTGGGCATAACGTTCACACAGATCAGAAGATGCTTGACAGCAATTTAACAAAGAACAAAATTCACGAAAAACAATCAGATTTCATAATCCAACATGCATATAGAAAACTATTCCTGTCAATCTGGGAATCAGATCCAATGGTTTGTAAAAGTGATTTGAATAGTGTAACATTTTATGATTTTTTTTCCAGAAATTTTGCTAGACTGATCTTTTAATTTTTTAAAAAAGTTCAATCTCTGAGTCAGCCAAAGCAAATAGAAAATTAGCTTTGCATTCCAGATACGATCCCCCCCAAAATAATCAGTAGATTATGTGCAATTATCATAATTTGAGCAGATGCACAGGTTTTCCTAGTAATTTCCCTTAGGGACCACCAGGCTGGAGAAAATAGCTTAATGCAATAGTCTAATTCCACTTTTCAAAACAGAATAAAAATATTCATGGAAATTTTCTTGCATTTTTGAAAAGTAATGTACAAGTATTTATAATATTTGTATTATAAATGAGAAAATCATGACATTCAGAGCTTGTTGAATAAATCATATGCAAAGAGGAGACAAATATGTCAAAATTGTTTGAACATCATCTTTACATAATATAGCTAAATATTTATGTTTTACTTAAATTTGTTCAGATTTTGCTAGGCCATGGAGAAAATGATAAATTAACCCTAATGAATAAAATAGCACTCATAGTTAGACTCCCTGATCAACATTTATTTCTTGATGTTAGTAGGCTGTAAATTTTTTTTAAAAATAAACTTTAACACTTCCTGATGTCAGTGTGTTTACTTACAGTATAATAAACAGATGATTCTCATGACACAATGCTGCTAATGTTTACCTAGAAATAATAAGGTTTCCTTATTTGTTTTATTTATTCGGTCTTTGTTTACCTATATTAAAACTGATATAAAATCTGGACTATGTCAACTTGGCTACACACTCTGACATATAAGACTTCCACTATTTGAACTATCACTGAATCAGAGATATGTACTGTAGAGTTACCCAGATCGACTTGAATCCAGTCCTTTGGTATATTTACTAATTCTTTTCTGTCAAACTAATTAGATTAAAACAAGGAAACAATTTTTATGTGATATATATATGTATGTATGTATGTATGTATGTATGTATGTATGCATGTATGTATATATATCTGTCTGTAAGTTTTCACGGGTATATATGTGTGTACAGGTAATATCTTGGGTTTCTTCCCATGTATTGCAAACATATCTTTAGAAGGATAGCAGTGACGTTTCGATGAAATCACATTCATCATCTTCTGGCTGATGTTCTCGGTTTGGTGCTTATGGACAAACTGTGTGATCTTAACTGATGTTTTTCTATGAAAAGAGGCAAAGGTGTATTCTGATTGGTTGACAGTGTTGTTTTATTCTGATTGGCTGATGATGTAGTTGTATTTTGATTGGGTGGAAGCACTGTTGTTGGGTTGTGGGTTGATGGATAAGATATATTGGAAATGGTGGCAACACAGGCTTTTTGATGAACCTTTGATCTATGGTTTATATTTTGTGTTAAGATTCGTCTATTTATGAGAGCAGGTTTCCAAATAGAATGGTCACCAAATAGTCGTGATGACACCTCCCATCTGCCTTCTACACACACACACACACAGAGTGTACCATTGCCAATCAATTGCGGGTTTTAAGCAAAATGTCTTTACAATATATTTTAATTAGTATCACTAAATCTGAAATTTTGAACTGAGAATGATAGAAATTGCTAGACTCTGTTATTCAGTCCATATCATAATGAAGTAAATGTTAGATGATGACCATTCACACTAATCCAGATCCAGGGAAATCTTTATTCTTTTTCATGATACACTATACATTAAACTGTAAATACATCATTAAGGAGGCTATCTTTGATTCAAAGGAAATGGATTTAAATCAGATAATGTTATCTCCTTTATTTGGAATTGGTCTCTCTGCATTTACCATTCTCCTGACATTTTTTTAATGTCACGAATTGATAAATAAATTTGGCTAGACCAGACAGACAAATTAAGAAGGATAAACAAGGTGACGGGGTAGAGGCAGTGAAGGATAAATGGCAGAAATATCAAGCCCTGATAAGGAGGAGCAAACAAAATTACTATAAAAGCCAATGGCAAGAATTAAAACTGTCGTGTTTATAAAATGATGATACAAAATTCCAGAAAGTAGTTTCCCATGGCAAGAGAGAAATAACTGTGATAATTAGAAGCGGAGGTTTCACCTGAAGTCTGAACAGATTGTTTTAAAAATAAATTTGAGGGTTTTGGAATATCAAACCGTGAATGGGTACAGATTTATTAAGTCATCATTAATAGGGCACCCAATAACTGCTCCACAATCTTCAACTGGTTCAAAATACAATGGTCTGTATCAGTGGTGAAATCTAACTTTTTTTACTACCAGTTCTGTGGGCGTGGCTTGGTGGGCATGGTGTGGCTTGGTGGGCATGGTTTGGTGGGTTGGCAGGGAAAGGATACTGCAAAATCTCCATTCCCACACCACTCCAGGGGAAGGATACTGCAAAATCCCCATTCCCACTCCACTCTGGGGCCAGCCAGAGGTGGTATTTGCTGGTTCTCTGAACTACTCAAAATTTCCACTACCGGTTCTCCAAACTGCTCAAAATTTCTGTTACTAGTTCTCCAGAATCTGTCAGAACCTGCTGGATTTCACTCCTGGTCTGCATTGTTTTGTGCAATTCTAAGTTTGCAGATATGTCACCTCTCTTGCGGAAGCTGCATTGGTTGCCAACTTGCTTCCAGGTCCAATTCAAGATGCAGGTTGTCACATTTAAAGTCTTGCATGGCTTGGGGCTAGATTATTTGAAGGACCATCTTTTCCCAGTTATATCTACCTGGCCCACCAGAGTGGGGTGACAGCATATGATATTGGTCCCCCTCTTAAGGAAGTCTATTTAGTCCCTCCCTGTGGAACATCATCACTGCAAAATAAGATTGTCCCCCACCTTAATACCTTTTCCAATAGGTTAGATCAGTCTTTCACTTTACAATCTCTGATTCACAAATCAATAGCAGGACTCTCAAAATGCCTATATGCAGCATTTATTACCATCTGCCTCTGATACAATACTGTGTTTCCCTGAAAATAAGACAGGATCTTATTTTTTATTGACACCGCAGATAAGGGCTTGGCCTTATTATTGTGGGGGTCTTATTATTTTGAGTGTGCAGGAGGCGGCGAGCATGGAACTGGATGTCCGTATTCGCTGCCGTCACTTTCCCTCCCTGCTCTTCGCACCGGACGAGCATCCCAACACATCTCACCCCACACCAATGGCAATAGCTGCTTCCCTTCCCCACTGACTCTTTATCAAGAGGGGTGGCAGGTGGGGTGGGGGAGAAGCGAGAATTGTTATGATTTAAATCTTGAGTTTGTTGGTCCGAGGACATAGTCCACAGTCACAAAAGGTATTTAAATGGGGTCCATGGCTAAGAAAAAGTTGAGAACCACTGGTCTATGCAATATACTGCACCATTAATTAAGTTTGAATATTCATCACTTTTTACTATGCTATTTTTATTTTGTTATATATGACTATTTATTATATTATCATATATGCTGAAAAGTCCGATTGGGCTTATTATGCAGTCATGTCTTATTTTCAGGGTAACATGGTAGGTAGAAAGAAATTATAGGAGAAGTTTTTAGCTACAAATATAGATGTAAGATTACTTAATATATAAATTATATGAAGATACTTACATGCAAATATGGATAAAGCAAAGAAGCTTTCTTTCAAAAGGTGTCCACCAAGGCTGTATACTGGTCTCCATTCACTTTAATTTTTATGCTCCAGCAATTGGAAGAAAAGTCCCCATATTATTGTATGCAGAAAACATAGCTGTCATGCTAACAATATTAATTGGAATGAGAAGAATCCTGACAGAATTTAGTGCTTATTCTAGGAAAGAATACTTACCAATAAATTATTCAAATAAATTATGATAAATTATTACTATTAATTATTAGCTGAAACACCCAAGAAATTGTGAAAGATGAAACCTAGATAGTAAGGAGATAAAAACAAGTGAGGTCATTTAAGTATTTGGGTATCCAGTTTATTGAAACACATATAGTAGCAACAAGTACAAAAGGCCATGAGACCAATGAGAGGCATTGGCTCATTCTTCTACTCAAAAGGAGAATGGTTACTACAACCAGTGCTTAAGATATTTGTAGGGAAAGCAATAGTGCAGTTGATGTGGGTCCACAATTTGGGATTTCAGTAAACTGGAAGAAAATAATAATCTAATGGGAGACTAGTCCTCACATTCAATATTTATTTGGCAAAACAATTTAACGGTAATAGATGAGTGAATTTGTGCATAAGACTACTCTCACAATTCTTGCTAGATCTGAAAGTGCTGAGTGACATAAATTATCATGCACTATTGAGGAAGCACTTACTTTTTAAAAGATTTTAGACGAGAACAAATATGTAAGCTTAATTTGACTAAGAGGTATCAATGTTTTAAAAAAAATATGGATGAGGAATGTTGTATTATTTACAATCTCTTACATTCCAGTTCCTAAGGTAGGCCTTTACAGAACTTTGCTTTCAAATATTGCCAACAACCTATTTGTGTGTTATTGATAGACACAATTTATGCACTTGTAATAACTTATAAGTGGAAAACCCATTACCATGTTTCCTCGATAATAAAACCCTGTTTTATTATCCTTATTGCCATGTGCTCAAAAGCCGGATTGGGCTTATTATCAGGGAATGTCTTATTTTGGGGAAAACAGGGTACTTACTTACATTGAAAACTTTGTCAGAAACTTAAAGCCAGATTCATTATGCTCTCATTAATCCAACTCAGTCAGGCTAATTTAGAAGAAAAAACTATTTGCTATTGCCTGATGAAAAAAAACATATGATGAACCAAGTTACATTGTTTGCAATAGTTGCAAAACATCCTCAATTGATAGAGTTACTGGCTGAGGACATGTTTGGCATTGGTCTCCTTAGCTTTGAACATCTAAGGCATTTAAGTATTTTGAAATAGGGTTGGAAAGCTTTTTCCTTCTTTAAAAACAGGTTTCATCCTATCTCCCACCTCAGTAATCTATTTTCTGTTAACTTGTACCTGGGTTTTGACAGATACAGGAATGATGTCTCAGGGATCAAGAAAAATGGAAAGTTAGTCAGTTTTTGACATGAATTGACCAACCAAGAGCAGAAATAATTTACTTTCTCTTGACATAACTGTGTCAAATTTTAGAACACATTTGACATTTCCTAAAGGCAAGGTATATATTAAAACCCCGTAAATTAAACTTTGAAGGAGAAATTGTACCAACCATTTCCTCAATTGTTTATTCAATACTGTGTAATGGAGAATGCACTATTTCACCAAGAATTTATGAAATGCTTGATTGTCGAACAATTAGATTGAAGGCTGGACAAATTGTCTTTATTTTGCATTCTCCTGATTATCCTTTTTATTTCCATTTATATTTATGCAATCTTTATTTACATATTTCAAAAGCCAGTTTTCATATTTTTAAAGCAAGATATTAAGGAACAAATTAGTGAGCATGCTTCATAATTAAAAGTGAAAGAACAGCAGCCTAGTCCGGCAAAATTCCAGTTAAAAACAAAGGTATCAATAGTGTCAACAAATTTAAATATGCCCCCAAAGTTACAAACTCATTTATACTTTTACTGAAAAAAAGTTTCAAAGCTTCTGGGACACTTAGTACTCCCTCTTATAAGAACATAAAGGATATGTAGGAGATGACCAGGCTGATCCCGACAGAGGGGTCCAAAGCCTCATAAGTCATGAGTCACGGGCAAGAAATCTAAGTTCAGTCTACCTTGGATGCCTTTCTTATCTCCTGCTCTTCAAGGGAGCCCCATGTAGAGAACATTACAGTAGTCCAGACAGGACGTGTTAGAGATGACAGTGTTAGATCCTAACATTTTGTGCTAGGACCAATTCAGTTTTACTGTTGCCACTAGGTATGCAAGGACATGGATTCACATATTTTAAATCACTTTTCCAGATTTTAATCTATAAGGAAATTGGATTTCTAGTGGGTTATACAATTATTTTGTTACAAAAGTTTGACTTTTCCTTTCCCAAATTAAACCCTTATTCATTTGCTATGGTGATAATTCCTATTCTGCTGTACTGCAATTTCTTGTCCATAATAAAATTTGTTCAGTCTCTCTATCATTTTCTCACATGCACAGGTACATGTCCTCACTTAGCTGTACACTCATCAGTCTTCCTTGTTTTTGATGTTGCAACACTGCAGTTCTAGGTACCATAAACATAATTAATAAAATGCTAATGCGATTTTAGTGAGCCTTTTTAAAAAATATGAACATACAGTGAAAACTCTGTGATAAGGAACACATTCATCTTAAAAGCATACTTAAAAAAGAATGGCATTTGCTCAAATGTTGACAATTGCCTCATATATTGCTTAGTTTGTGTTGGAATAAGATAGGCAGGCCATTTTAAAATGAAATGGAAAAAAAAGATTTTAAAAATAGAATCTTCTCAAAGATCCGCTTATTTAAATCATGAATCCTAACCGATTGAATAAGCAACCCATGTCCTTGAATGCCATGTTTGTATTTCTAGTTATTCCTAAAGTCCTAAATATGATTCCAAGAATGGTATTTAGGCAACCACTGAAATTTTGGGGAAGAAATTTGAGGGAATTGTTGGGAGGGAAATACCTATTTTTAGTTACAGTAGAGTTCTCATCTATTTACTGTATTAAAATGGCAGAGATGTGTCGTCCCTTTTCAGCAATAAAGATTATAAACAAGTCCAAGGATCATAAGAAGACATAAAGACTGCCTGCTGTCTTGGGCATCTGGTTACCCACCAGTTTCATATATGAAGCAATGTATCATCTATACTAACGATAAATGTGTAAGGTGTTAAACAATGGTGAACCTGAAAGTTAGAATTGGCCAGCTAAATTATAGAATTTAAAATGTAGTCCATGTATTTGTACCTAGCCATTTGTTTCCACTGGGTGATCATCATTTGCTGACAGTTGGTTGCCATAAGCATGGGTCATTTTTAAAGACTGCCATGCAATTTTGCATGATGAGAAGTTAAGCATGCCAGAACAGTGGATGCATTACATAGATTAAGGGGCTTTAAAATAATAATAATCATAAAACAACCCCCCCCACACACATCCATTCAAAAGAACTGCTATTGCAGGTCTGAAAGTTGCAAACACCCATCTCACAAAAAGCTAAACTTGTGAGGCAAAAATAGAAGTCATTTGCAAATGTCAGGTCTGGTTGCCAAGTGTAAGTCCATAGCTCTGAACCCACAGATTTCTACTTCAGTTAAAAATCAGAGTTTGAGGGTAAGATAAGCAATTTGCCAATTAAATCCTGAATATATATGTTTTCCTTTGACTAGGCATTCAGTGACTCATTTGACTTTCCATTGGGAATCGATGTTAAAATTTTTGGGCAGTGGAGAAAATATGCAGCTCAAAGTTGAATTGTTGAATTCTTGGTGCCCTTAGGTCATCAGCACTAAGATTGATCTACTCTGTAGCAGAATACTGTGCCTCTGTAGGGCTTACCATACAGCTACCATACTAGTAAGTTAGACACCAAACTCAACAACACCCTGAGGATTATAAGAGGACGTATTAGAATCACTCCAACTTGCTGGCTTCTGGTTCTGAGCCATATAGCATTGCCAGTTTTATGAAGGCAAGATGCACTAGTGAGAGAATACAGAAAAATTATGAACAACTCACTCCTACCAGCTCATGCCATCCTTTCTCATTTAAACTCGAATCCAGAAAGCCCCCACTGGCACTTGCACACTATTTGCCCAACAACTTTAACATTGATTCCCAACACAGTCGAATGGGTCACTGAATGCCCAGTCATATGAAGATAAATAAATGACACCACAAAAGAGGTCATTGGACAATCCTAAATAGGATTTGCTCCTCACTCAGCATCGGCTGGGACCCTCTATATAAATGGGGCATAGTATCCTTCCCTCAGTGAGATTGCAGGGTCCCACATCAAAGTGTAGATCACATTGTCATTGGCTATAAGCTGAGGGCATATACCGGTCCAGTATCTGATTTTTTTTATTATTATAAACAATGCTGCACTTCAATGGTCAGATGATCTGTTAGATGACCTGTTATATTTGAACATAGATCTTTTTAACATTTGTATTTTATTGAGTTCTCCTAATCTAGATGAAATGTTAATATATATTGCTACTCCATGTATAATATGCCATATGCTAAATAATAACTTGATGCTCTCTGATGTTAGCTAGCATGGTTGTGAAACTTCTGCAAGATAAAAAATGAACCAGCAAGAACTCAACAATATACATCATTGCTGGAATTTAGCCACAACAGAGAAGTAATTTCTCTGATGCCATTATTTTTTTGTCTCAGTCAGGTTCAATTGTTTCCGATCCTTCTCTTCCCCCAACAATGCAGATCCCTTACTTAAAATAAGGAGATTTGGGTCCAGGTTTTCCATGATTTCTATCCTTACTAACCATAGTACAGGCTTTTCTATTCTTCCATTTGTTCCCCAACCTTTGTAGTTGTTGCTGTCTCCTGGGATTACTTGCCCTGTCAATTATATATTATACAAAAAGAAGAACAGCACTCAACCTCCATGGGCCAAACAGGACTTAAGCCTGCATAAATTCGCATGTGCTAATGCATTTCCACAGACAAAATGTAGACATGATATAAGTAGAAGTAATATGACTAGATAATTTATGTGCCTGCCTGACTTGCTGGAATGGAAATTTCAAGGTATCTGGTCTTCTTATCACTGTTCTATCACTTTAAGCCACATGCGGACAGGATAACCTTTCAAATGCAGGATGCAGTCAGGAGAATTACCCTCCATAAAATACAACATAAGCCTTTAGTAAGATTATTGTAATATTCCTAGCTTTTTTCTGAAAATTCATATTGGAAGGGAGAGATCTGCCTTTTTATTTGGAAATGTTAAGTATTTGAGGATGGGGGTGACTTCAAAAAAGAGAGTAAAGGAAAAAATATGCTATCCTAAGATTAGCCCTGGATAGATTTTTTATTGAGAAATAATCCTTGTGTTTATTCCTATATATATATCAGAGCTTACTTCTAATCTTGGAACTCAAAGCCTTTAAAATTACTTTAGATTTATTTTTTTTAATTTTCTTTTGCAAATCACCGTGGCTTTTCAATAGCCAACCCATTGTACTTGAATAGTAATTTTAATTCTAACATCTGAGAATAGATTATGCAAGCTCTTTTTATCTAAAAGAATAGAACAACAGCATTTCTGTTTTGTGTATGCATTTCTTTGCCCATGAAGAGTTAATGTATAGTCATTGTGGACCTAATCCCTGAGACAAGCATATATTTACAAAAGATTTGTGTGTATGTGTGTGCATATATCTTAATATATGTTTATGTGCATGAGTAACTTTTCTCCAAAAAATTCTACTAAACTAGTTTCATAGATTATTTTTAGGCATGCATATAAACTGGGTCTACCATGCACAAGGACACATATGCAACTGTCCACACCAGCAAGTCTACATGTCAGTGTACATTGATTGGAACTGAAACCTCCTCCCACACATCCACACATTTTCCAACATGTTTGTCCTCCTCAGTCAGACCTCTGCAGCTGCTCATACTGTATTAATACTTTCTTCAAAGGCCCAATTCAGACAACAGTCAATGACTACAGAAACCTCTTACAATGAAAGCTGAATTTTTCACAAAGAGGTTCTTTGGGTCCAAGGTGGGATTTTCTGGAAGATGGTGGCAAAATCGGTAGATGTGAAAGCAGTAATACAAGAGAGGGCCTGCTAGTGAGATGAGGACAGAAGGACAGAAAGATACCAGAGGTGGAAGATAATATGCTACCTCCCATGGCTGTGAGTTTCCTATCTGACAAATGTGACATAAGGCTTTTAACTGGTGACATCAGTCAAAGGAAAATTTACTATGTGTAAAAGTTTGGAATAAGACAATTTATGTTCATAAATTGCATAATGTAGTGTGTAAAAATAGAATTTAACAAAATAACAGAGTTGAAGGAAATCTTATAGTCCAACCCTTTACTCAAGCAGGAGATCCTATACCCATGATGGCGAACCTATGACACGTGTGCCACAGGTGGCACACAGAGCCATATCTGTGGGCAAGTGAGTGTTGCCCTAGGTCAGCTCCAGCGTGCATGCGTGTGCTGGCCAGCTAATTTTCAGTCCTTCTGGGCCCACTGGAAGTCAGGAAACAGACCGTTTCTGGCCTCCAGGGGGCCTCCGGGGAAGTGGGAAAGGCTGTTTTTGCCCTCCCCGGGCTCCAAGAAAGCCTTTGGATCCTTGGTAGGGTGAAAAATGGGCCTACCAGACCCACCAGTAACCTTTTTGCTGTCATGTGTCAAAAGTGGGTGGAATGGGGAGTCATGTGCGCATGCGCAGGATGCAGTGGGGGCATTGAATTATGGGTGTGGGCACGCACGCGTGTGAATCCCCTCACGATCCCCGCTTTTGGCACACGACAGCAAAAAGGTTAGACATCACTGTCCATTTCAGACAAAGGGTTGTCCAATCTCTTCTTAAAAACCTCCAGCGATGGAGCATCTTCTGGAGGCAACTCATACCACTGATTAACAGAAGATTTTACGGAAAATTGTGGAAATTTTAGATTTAGGGACAACTTGGTCTCTCTGCAAATATGCCCAAATGTTCTTATTATATATCACAGTTTACAATGAGAAGTATGAGCTTCTTGGCTCTTTCAACTGACAAAGTGCCGTGTACAACATGAAGCAATTCTGGAACAAGGTGTAGATGCAAAAATAGACTTGACCAAAGGATTTAAAGGGTTTTTATTTTATATTGCTAGACAATTTTGCATTTTGATTCTCTAGAGGCACTGTTGGGTGTTGTGTATGCATTTGCAGAAATTCACTCAGAAACAAGAAATGGAGAAACAAGAAGATTTACATTCCTTCACCAGCAATCACTATTTCCATCAAAGAAACAGCAGTAAAGAATTGCCACCATTAATGCTATTAAAACATTTCTCCTCAAAGAGTTGTCCAGACCTCAAAATACTTATATGAACTTTAACATGATGCATCAGCTAACACTAGCAGGGCTACAGTGCATTTTATGACTAGAAGCTCTTCAAAGAAACTGCCAGAAAACCAACTCATTTTGTAGCTTTGATAGTGTGGTTTTAATAGTGTGGTTTTAATGGTATGGTTTTAATATTGGTGGAAGAACATACAGGGTGGCCTACAAACAGGTCTTCAAAGACTAATGTGAACTTTTGGTCGAGGCCTTTTCAAATAGTGTCTATTTTGTTGAACAAAGAGTGTTTTGTTCACAATGAATATCTTCCCTCACGTGTAGCATGTTCTACCACAATATGCTCTAGATTTTCTATTTAAAAGCAGTGCATCTTTTTGATATCCAGAATGGTTATTACATTTTGGAGGTGATTTTTCTACTATTGTTGCCTTTCATCTCTTGATATTTAGTATTGAACTATGATAATTATTCATACCTTTTCATTTCTAACTTAAAATATCATTGCAGGGAGGTCAAATAGATTTCAGTCATATGCATTATGAGATTCTTTCTTGACTCTCAGCTGACCAGAGATATACTGTATATGGCTTGCCCAAAACATGTTATTGCCTGATACAAAGAAATTGGTGAAGATGAAGCTTTTCCTTCCTGAAGACTGGATTGCTAGCTGAATTTGACTTCAATTGCTGGCCCTCTAATGATGACCCCAAAGCCAAGGGCAGCAATGCTATTTTATAATTAAGACAAATGGAGGTAAGAGGTGGATCTAAAGGAATGAGCTAGGAATAATTGCTGCTCTCCTCCCATTCCCTCAGCATCTGCTCACTCTGCCAAATGGCAACTTAGCTGGTACATGAAAAAAAAAATCCTCCTATATCACTTATAGAGGTAACCAGATATTTTCCTCCATCTACTTATAATGCTACCATGTAAAAGATGATTATTTGAACAATAGGTAAAAATGCTAAATAACTTCTGGACATTTTCCTTCAGAATCGTATTTTGTATATGGAGCACATAATTGTCTTCGTCATCATCATCATCATCATCATCATCATCGTCATCATCATCATCATGCATGAGCTATTTATTCCTGTGATTCATGCACAACTTGCTAAATGATGGGGCATGAAAAGGTTCAGTAGTTCCTGAAGAGAAAAACAGAATGTTTATGTTGCCCAGAGCACCTTAAATAAATTAGATTGCAGTATTAGTGCAAACACAATATTTTTTAATTTCTTCTCCAGGCTTACTCTATTCCTAATAATGTGTGGAAAAACTAAAATAGAAGTATATAATTGAAATGTACTCACAATTACCTAAAAAGTACTGACAGAGCATTTCTCAAGATATAAGCAAAGCATTTAAGCATGTAGTGAAACAGTGATAAACCAAAATAATTTCCCCAGGAAAAGAAGTTGAAATAGAGTAGGATATTTCAGTGGAGTAAACTTTTCCCCATTCCATCAAAAAGTTAGAAGATGTAGCTACTACTAAGTTATGGAGAGTATCATGAGCTGGTGCCACTCGTACACATTAACTTACAAATACCATTTACATAATTTGTTCACACACAACACATTGTTGGGGGATGGACAAAGAAAGGTAAACCTTTTATTAAAATATATAAACAAGAAATAGCTTTAATAGTGTATGAGGTATTATAAAGTACCTCAAGTACTATCAAATAAAGTTTCTATTCTATGATCACATTTCAGAATTACTTATCCCCATCATATTACATAAAATAGATGAATACACATTTGAATTTTGCTATGAGAATAGATAACAGTTCCTTTATTCAGTTCTGAAAATTCCATCAGAATCCTCAGATGAAAATATATATAGGAGCTTTGAAGAGAGCTAAACAACATAAGCTTGATACTGAAAATTATTTCACTATAGTTTTTTTAAAATAGTTAAGTTAGATCAATGGAAGCTAATCTTCTTGAAATGAGTGACACTTTTTTTGGCCTTGACAATAATCCCCACTTTCATATCTAGGAAATAAAATCAATCTCATAGGGCTGTCATTCAAATCCTGCCTGGGTTTCCTCATAAGAATGCATGGTGACACCTTCAAAGGCTTATCTAGCTTTTAAATTAGATACTAAATACTCAGTTCCCTATACACTTTAATATATAATGCACATGTTCACTTTGTCATTGGATTCTAACCTACCACTCTAGAGTCATAATTAGTAGATGAAATAAACATTATTGGCATTGGTTGCACATGCAAAACTGTAGTCCATGATAGTGATTTCCAAAGTGGCCATTTGAAGAGCTTTCCTTTGGACCTACTTCTTGAAATTTTAGATTCAAAGTTCTTATTTCAATGACACTGGAATATCTATGATTGCCGTTACAGTATATTTTCAGGATATGAATAATCCTTAAAGTTACAATGAATTACAATTACAAAATCCCACCAAAATCAGTCCTGAGAGTTAAAATTGTTAATAGATTAACAATTAAATAAAATTTATTTATTTTAAAAATGTGACAAAAAGTCATAGTATTTTTACTGATCTACTGTGCTACTTTGGTCACAATAAAACAACTTCCATGTATTTTGATTAAGAACATTACTACTATATTTAGTCCTGGAACAAGTAATTAATTTTACTTTTTATTTTATTTTATTTTATTTTATTTTATATATTTTATTTTATATATTATTATTTTATTATTTTATTTTATTATTCATTACACACAATAAGGATTGTTCAGCTGAACTAGAGATATGATTTACTCTTTCCTATATTTCCAAACAAAATAAATAAATAATTATTTCCTGTTCCTCATTGTTACATAATCATTATCATCTTTTATTGGCACTTCTAGTGGCTTGAAAGCATAGACTAATCTAATAAAGAATCCAGGACAGTGTCTCTAATTTTAAGCTTTCCATTTTAAGTAAAATAAATTGCTCTCCAATTGACCATCAGAGCATTATAATGTTTTTGCATTTTAATTATTTACCCCTTGAAAGAAGGATCTGCAGTTGAAAGTCTGAGAGGAAAGCAAAGGATAAAATCGATAATCTATTTGTGAGCATTCTTGTATGGGAGAAAAGTATTCAACAGTCTGCATTTACTGAAACGCAGAACAAGCAAAACATGTAATCATAAATATGAAATCAAGGTTTCAGATGTGCTAATTAATTGATCATTAATTAATTAGATTGATTTGATGGAGCTTGGAATCCTTGTGGATCAGGAACTAGAGAGACTTAATAAGACTGCTTGTCTTATTATTGGTAGCTGTTGGGTAAAATCTATTATCAGATTTTAATGAGTCAGATGCTCCTTCAGGTATAACTTTAACTCTGTGAGGGTTGCAAATAATGTAGGACAAGGCAATCACCAATGCTGGTCCTTCTCTCATGTTTTCTTTGCCTACGAAACAACTTCATTTTCAGTTCTTGCAGCACTGAAAGATTTACTGAGGTGCAGCCAGAAAAAGTATCTCTGACTAGTTATAAAGGTGTATGTAGAGGTGCTCCTTGGAAAATACTTTGGACTGTATTCAGATCCAATCCATTTAGACTTTATAAAGACAATTGTGGTTTTGGAATGCTGGAAAGTAGTTTCTAGAAAGCTGACACCATTTTAAGAGACATGGTTTGCCACTGCAGAAAAATGAGAGAGTCATGTAAACAACTGAGGAAGGAATGAGGAGCATCTCCTACACTACTGGCGAAAAAGATAAGACTAAGCCTTATTAGATAAGACTTAGACTTATTAGATAAGTCTAATTAGGAAGTGGAAAATTGGGCTATGACAAATTAGGAAAGTTAAACTTGAGAAGGTAGAATTAGACATGCACAAACTAGTTTTTACACTTAATCACAAAGGGTGTTGTGGCTGGTCACAGGCCCAGCCACATCCAATGCTGTTGCCTTGTGTGCTAAAAACACTCTTGAGCTGTGGCCTATGGTGTGGCCTTGACATTCCACCTCAGCAAGGAAAGAACCATAGGAAAAAAAATAATTTCAAACAAATAAAATTCATCTGTGAGATCAGTCTACTTCTCATCCAAAATGTTTTCGGTACTGTTTGAGCATAACCAGTTTTAGATATTTCCCACAAGGATAATTATGTTACTTTTTTGTTCTTTTAAATATAACTGCTGGTAATTTCCATTTTCTTTTCAAAAAATTAATAGCACGTTAGGGATGTTCATTGGATTTGGCCAGTCCTCATATCCTGAGCTAATATAGAACCCCTACAAATAAATCTGTAATTTAGAAATTTCTCTTTGCACAGAAGAGCTGCAACCTATTTGTTTGAAACTTGGTACTGTCATATGCACCCCTGTGGTAGAAGTAAATGTGCCTACAAATACCACAGGGAATTTCTTTTTTCCCTGAAAGGTCAAACTAGGCCCTTATCTTGGATCTTGTGGAACCAATTACACACACACACACGAACTGGATAGATTGCCCACAAATTTGGGTCAGGCAAAGTTTCAAGATCAGAAAACTGACATTGAAAGGTTATGAAACTTGGTGGTCTCAGTGGTTATTGGCACATATTGGGTGTCACAGCAAACAAATTTGGACTGGTCTTAGAAAATATACATGTCTTTCAATTACAAAAAGCCTCACTGCTTGGATCTTCACATATACTATGCAGATACATTATGACATCTAGTTTCTTGGGAATGGATTTGGGAATGGACTAGAACTTGCATCAGAACGCCAATACCAGCAGCTGTGCTTTCACATTTTTGTGTAGTCATAATAAATGGTACTTCTTGCAGATATTCAAATCCACCATTGTTAATACTTTGTCATAGGTAGGCAAAGTATTATGTAGTCAATACATTAAAAAAAAACCTCACAGGCAAAGAAGATAACAAAAAACCTAGCAATGGCTAAGAGCAAGAAAGTGGAAAAAAGGGAGAAAGGATCTAATTCTGGCTCCATAATAAACTTAAAAGCCAGAATTGAGAAGACAGCAAAGGTAGCAAATGTTATCTCTCTAAAGAAGCTGATGAAACAGTGGAGCGTTTAGTTAGCTGTTTAGTTAACTTGTTTGTTTGGGTGTAGCACAAACAAGCAAGACAAAGTAACAACAACGGTGCACTGAAAAATCTGCAAGAAGTACCATTTGCCTGCAAGCAAGAATTGGCAAAAGAAAGCAAAGATAGTAGGAAGTAGGAAGAGGTGGTCATAAATAGCAATAAAGTAACACTAACCCAATAAAGACAGTTTTTCTAGCGCCTTGGAAAATAAAAAGGGTACTTTGAAGATAAGTATTGTAGGGAATGTAGGCTGTAGGTACATAGCCAAATTTTGTGCAGAATTTTATGCCAAGTAAAATGGACACTTTATTTAACTGCCAGGCACAGGGATACCAAGTGGCCTTTTACTGAATCTGACTATTACAATTTTGATTTAGCTCCATATTGCCTCCTGGGGCTGCCAATGCTTTCCCAAGTCTTATTACAGATGCTATTTGGAAATTGGAATTATTTGTATGCAAATTATCTTCTCCACCACTGAACTATCTACGTATGTTTCTTCCTAATATATAACAGATGAATAACCAAGAATATGCTGACCATACACCAAACATAGTGTAATCAAGGCCCTAGGCCTTCCCAGATTAAACCTTACAACCAAAATTATATTCAAACAACAGCCAAAGAAATACTATAGCACGTGCTTCTACAGGACTAGATACCCATAATTGTGGCGTTGCATGATATTCTAATATCATTGGTATCCAAAAAGAATCACCCAATAAATGAAGAATGGTATTTGCCTGCCTTTGTGTTAAGGAGGACATAAGAGGGTTCTCCTAGACAGCTTTAAACACAATGAGTAGTCCAGTGCAGCAAATATTTACGGGCATAATTTGATGAGCTTTTGCAAACACTGTATTGAGCTTAATGAACAGTAGAAAATACATTATTTGATTGTTTTTTTAAAAAAAATTCTCTCATATTAAAAACCCCAGAGCCTGAAGTTCTTTTCACAAAGAGGCTGAATTTCTCTATATCCAAATTATTTTCCACCAAAGTTTTGTCCACCGTAGTAGTTGATTCTGTTGATCACATAGGTGAATATAAAACAGCTATACAGTACACAAAAGAGATTTTAAACAATCCCTTGAGATTATTTTTCACATGCATTTGTTTCTAGATTATAGGCACATAACTAAAGGCTAAGTGATGCATATCTAGCTTGCCAGGATATATCCATCCCTCCCTTTCAATAGCACACTTCCTTTGTTCAGTTGTTATTTTTGTTGTTATTTTTGTTGTTGGAGTTAAATGAAATGCGAAGAAATGGGTATCAGTGCCAGAGTGTCTATGTACTGTATATGCATTGGTACATGCATCAGATGATAAACTTGTGAAAGGAGGGGTGGGAGAACTAGAAAATGTATACATGATGTTTACTTTGCTTGTGTAATCCTTACATATTTTAAACCTGGGGATAAATTGAAATAGGACATGAGGATCAGTCTAGGTGTATCTGTGTGGCAAAATGTTGATTGAACTGCTGAGTAATATATTAATATTTATTATTATTGTTTAACTTATTTGGGGTGGAGTGTCTACCACTTTTTGGAATCCTTTTACTGTGCCTTCCTGACATGCCCGCAGTTCCTTCAACAATAGGCAGTATATCAATTTAATTTAAAAAAATAAAATAAAATTCAAGGGCATTGTTGCTGTTGTCTCAGCTGAAAGTTGGATGCAGAAAACGACCTGCGATAACCAGCCTATCAGCTGCATGGATCAGCTGCATGGATAATGTATGCAATCACATGATGGAATATGAATAATATTATACATGAATATTACATGTGAGGTTAAATCAAGATTACATTTCTTTTATAGATCATTTGACTCCAGTAATGGCTTTCCTTTCATACAGGGAGGAACAAAATGATGAACGAGTCCACCTCTAAGAAACTGTTTTCCATAGAGTATTTTGACTTCATAACAAAGACTTCAGGAACGAGATGATCAACCTCCAATTTTGACCTTGCTACTGGGATTCACAATATTTTGTATGTATAATAATATCAAACACTACAGATTGGATCTCACCACTCTCCAGCTGCAGATATACCTACCCAAACCAAGTAAATTTGCATTGTATATATGAATTATTCAGCAGTCTGACTTGTTGAATGCATAATGTGGGGGCTATTGGAGTAAATGCATCGACAACAACCTGGGAATACCAGGACTGTTCATCATGCCGTAACTCAGCCGATATTTCAGAACTAATCACCAAGATAGATTTACCAGAGGGGAATTCTCGATGCCAGATGGAAGAGCTATGTGATCTAACTCCACTGTAAAGCCACACCAAACCCTTACACACTGCAGCATTTCTGGATATATTTCCTGTTAAAGCCAACATTCAGAACACACATAGGGAGTTGTTTTGATATTTACTACAAAAACAAAGGAAATAAAAATAAAAGTACACGGATAGCAATACAATAAAACCCACGTAAAAAAACCCACCTGGAAAATAGATAAAACAACAAATATCAAAAAAAAAAAAAAAAAAGATAAATGAAATAGAATGATACCATATATTAATCATTAAGATTAATACTAATTATATCTAGAGAAAAATAGTTACATTTCTGTTTTTAAAATTAAATTGAATTTTGAGCTCATGGGATCTTTTGCAATTATTATTAAAATAAGATTCTTACAAAGGAACCACTTCCTAAGAGAGTAAGGGTCAAATTTTATTTTTCTGCCCAATATCATTCAAATAATTGGTTTCAGTTCTGGTAATTAAAGTTCCTATGTATTTAGCTGTCAATATTTCAAAGCTGCCAAATAATAGCTCTCCAACTGGGGCTATAATGTATATAAATGTCATTTTCATTATAGAAGTTAATAAATAGCTTAGTGATATAATTGAAAATCAGGAAAATTACTCACCTCTCCATATTTTCACATGGAAATTATAACTTTGACAGGAGAGACCTTGGGGGTTTGAATCATTCTATAAAAATTAAATAATTAACTTATCTGGAATTAACACAAGTACCTTCCTTGAAAAAAAGCAGAGACATCACCCTGCCAACAAAAGTGCATATACTCAAGGCTATGTTTTTCCAGTGGCAATGTAGGGCTGTGAAAGTTGGACCATAAGGAAGACTGAGCGCCAAAGAATTGAGGTCTTTGAATTAGGATGCTGGAGAAGACTCCTGCGAGTACCTTGGATTGCAAGGCAATCAAACCGGTCAGTCCTAGAAGGGATCAACCCTGACAGCTCTTTAGAAGGCCAGATCCTGAAGATGAAACTCAGATACTTTGGCCAGCTAATGAGAAGGAAAGACTCATTGGAGAAGAGCCTAATACTGGGAACGATTGAGGGCAAAAGAAGAAGGGGACAACAGAGAATGAGGTGGCTGGATGGAGTCACTGAAGCAGTCAGTGTGAGTTTAAATGGACTCTGGGGATGGTAGAGGACATGAAGGAATGAAGTCTGGAGGAATGATGTCCATGGGATCGCAATGGGTCGGACATGACTTCACGACTAACAACAACAACCTTCCTTGAATATATATCAATCTGAGATAGTATTTATTTTTGTAACATCTATTCTTTTCACTGCCTAGTAATATAATCCCTAGTTTGTGTCATGATTTGTGATACTATTTCTAGAAGATTCTGTTCTGTTTTATATAGAGATAATGACTTGTGCTTCTCATTCTCAACAACTTTAAGTTGTGTGGACTTCAGCTCCCAGAATTCTTCTAGCCAGCATGCTGCTATTGATTTAGAATCCGTGGGAAAGAGATAGTTCCAATGCTTTATATCTAAAGTATTAAAATAAAATTAAATTAAAGTCCGCATGCATTATTCTGATATTGTTGGCATTCTTTCCCCATTAATTAACAATAGTAAATGCCAAGGCAAACTCAATATTTTTCATCAGGAAAGGGTCAACTTTTTATTTCCTATTGGTTATTTTCACACGCACTGAGTTGCTCGAGTCTCAATCCTGGTCTGCTGGCTGTCTAGCGAACAAATCCAACGTCTTAAATGCTGAGCCATTGTACAACCTCTTTCTCCCTAAAGTAACATACTTTTCTTCTTTCCATAATCTACTCTTTCTAATCATTCATAAACCACAAGATCATTTTTTTCAGGAAAAAGTCTAGAAGGGGCTTTCAGTCACTGATAAATGTGGGTATTGTCCTTTCTGTAATAAGACAAGTCAATTTTGCCATCTCTGTTAATTTTTACATCTTTACCAACTATTTCTCCATTGTAGGTATTGGAGAATCCTTCCATTTGTATGCATATAATAGTCTCGTAGCAGTTATCATGTACAAAAACAGTTTTCCATGACTCTTTCTTAATTATCTACCCATTAGGCTCAGCTAGAAAAGTTGTGTTATACAGTAATCTTTGTGCTGCCCATTGAGGACTTTTTCCCACCAACCAGACATTCTGAAAACCATATAAAGATTTCAGTTTTCTATTAACATTTTGGTCCTGAGAACAGCTGAGCCCTTTGGAATGGCAAGATATGGTGCACTAAAGTTAGTGGAGGGAAGAATCTTGGCCAGAGAAGGGAAGTGCTTTCTTGCTTATGAAAGACAACTTTGAATTAACCCAACATAATTTCTTTACCTTGTAGAAAAGCTAAATGTTACATTATTTACGTGTTTAGCTCTTTGTACTATGCATTGCTGCCCAAAGAGAAGATGACTGGGCATGTAACAATGAATGGGAATTATCCCTATAGACTACTAATCTTGGTTGCAAACTCAGAATAAACCACTTACTCCCATACACCCCCCATTAGCTGTCCCATTTATTTCCAAAAATAACACTTGAAAATGTATCCCCACCCCCCAAATGTGGTGCAAAAGACAAATAGATGAGTTGTAAAAGTGGAGAACATTTGTTAATGATGACAAATTAACAATATCACTGCAGTATATTAAGGATTCTATTTATACCTCAAACTTTGGCAAAGAGAATGTGATAACTCATCTGAAAGTTGAACTTCTAAATCCTTTTTTCCTTTCCTTCTCTTTTTATTTTGCTGAACATTTATTCTGAGACTTTCTTCAATGCTTCCTGTTTGGGTCACAGACAAATGATAGATAGTCTTACTACTGTAGCGAAACCTCCGTGGAAGGAATAGCATCTGAAGAAAAATTCAATCCATTCAGAAGGTCCAAGGAAAAATAATGTTGTGACTTAAGTAATTGTTTAGCTCAGGATGAATTTTGAAACCAGCAGTATTGCTTTGAAGTGGGAGTGGGAGAAAATGCCGTTATTTACAATTCAATTGGAGGTTGTACCTTACTTGTAGGCAACACTCTTTAGCACTGATTAGTTCTAAATTATGATTATAATTCTTTTAATTGTTATTTTTTCTGAATAGGAGGATTGTGGGAATAGAAAAAAAATAGTGTGGTTCGCATAAATGGATGAATAACCAAGTGATAACAGAATAAACATAGATCATTAAATAAATACTTGGAACTAGGTAACTGTGTATTAAAAAGTGCATGGAACCAAATTAAATACAAGGAAAGGCAAGTTTTGACTACACTTTTGGCCAAATAAATAATGTAAAAGAATAAGCATTTATATTATGACACTGAATTAATATACTGTAAATAAGGAGCTGGATATTCATATGGAAGAGGATCATATGGGATCAATGGAGACATATTTCTGTAAACTATTTCAATGCAAGACTCTACAATGTTTAGCAATCTACTTTCCTTCTTTTTACAGTGATGACATTGAGAAGAATGACACTTTGACAATTGGGTTATATACTATAATAAGAATTTCATATGGGATATTTATTATAAAAGAACAAGGTATGGATATGGTCTTTAGCATTGTGATATTTTTATTTCCTCTGCTGTGTTTTAATGTTTGTATTTAACTGTGCATGTTTAAAGTTCTAGAATTTAGACTGATTTGGATTAGCTTGAGTTGGGTAGGTTTTGTTCAAAGTTTAATCTTATTGACAATTGCTGCCCTGTTTTATACTGTTGGGGAATGGACTGGATAAATTTTGTACTGGACGGCATTTCAATGCTGCTCACAATAGGGCTGTTCATAGGTAGCAATCTTCTGCAATGATGTGAATATTTCTCTTCTCTTCCTCTTCCTCTTCCTCTTCCTCTTCCTCTTCCTCTTCCTCTTCCTCTTCCTTCTCCATGGCATTGGCATTTGCATTTGCTGTGATTGAATGAAAATAGCAAAACGATAGAGTGGAACATTGAAATTGTTCCCCAGAGTGACCTCTCTGGAGAGCAGCCGGAGGTCATCTCTACTTAATGCTTCCTACCAATATGAAGTTTAAGAGGGTTTCAGATAGAAAGAGAAGATATTGAGCATCAGAAAGCCAAATTACAATAATTGAGTAAGCTTTGAACAGAACCTGAGATTCAGCTAAATCCAAATTTGACTTCAAATGTAAAAAGAAATGGAATTTCTAATCACTTATAAATTGGGAATTCTTCAATTATAGGAATAAGCTAGAGGCTGAGAAAAGAAGCTAGACTCCAAAACCTGTGGAAGGTCTATGAATACATACTTATTTGCAGAGTACTCTCATTTTACCTCCAGCCAACAGATGATAATGAAATAAATGGAACAAAGATTGAATATATTATTTTTCCCCATTTCCTTAATTTGGGGAGGGGGGGCTGGTATACTCTGCAACTGTGATATGACAACAGGGCACTTCCTGCAAGAATGTACTATGTACTCACTTTAAAGAACTGACATGTACATATCATAGATTGCACTTGGTGTGCTATAAAGAGAGGCTTATTATCTAGATAAACAGTCATTTTCCTTCCTAAACATGAAAGTAAAGTGCACATCGAAAGTCTGAGTGAAGGAATAGCAAACGCAACCAGGCTTGAGAAAAGAAATTAAAATGGATGTCCATTAATGGAATACATGAAGCATTGTCACTGCTGCATTTTGCAGATACTTGGCAATCATTAAACAGACCTTTCCAATTTGGGTATGGGAATGGTTCAGTGCTTACATTGTAACTAATACAGTATATAGCAATTGTGGCTGTGCAAAAGGGGTGGCCGTGTTTATTTTAATTTCCTTTTAGAAGATTTAGACACCCATATCTCTTCATGTACCTGTATGCAGATTTCTACTGAGGAGAAATTTTGCCTTGCAGATATCAACCTTTTTTTAAAAAAAAAAAGTATCATAAAGCAGTATCTATTCAGCCATTCTTTGTCATCCGTAGAATTCAATTCCTATTTAAAGTAATTGGTTATTTCAGCAGCTCAGCTAATATATCCTGTGACTTATTCCTGCTGGGTTAAAAAGTACATGTTTGCAGTTTCATTAGCAAGGGCTTATTTGTACAATGTAGCAACTTAAAAGCAAAGCTGTGCTTGGTTATAATATTCCTTTCTCTTTTCATTCTGAGCAGACCAAACCTCTATTAAAAACAAAAACCAAGCTAAAAAAAAAAGCCCCTTTTTTGGTAATCACTGATGCAGAATGTAAGTGCCATGGCTGGCAAACATTTCAATTCTGACAATAAATTCACCTCCTTTGAAACAATGCCAGATCCTGATCCCCCCCACCCATTATAAGTCAATTGGAAAAAATAGAATTGTTAACACAAAAATGTTATATGTGTGTATTCAATTACTGAGCTAGAGACCATTAAAAAGCCAACTTTCTATGGAAGAGCAATCTCTCTCTCTCCCTCTCTCCATCTCTCTCTCTCTCTCTGTTTCGATCTTCTTACCTTCCAGTTCTTATAAAGTTTTTTTTTACAATAAAATGAATAGAATGATATTAAACAGAGGTTACGAACAGTGGATGAGGTCTCAGCTATTAAAAGAGAGAATAATTCTTACACTGTTTTTCTGTTTTTTTTAATTTTTCTGCAAATTGTGATGATGAGAAAACGAAATCTTCATTCAAAGCTTTCATTCTTGTGTCAGATGTAAGTTTGTAAATCATGTGGTTTGTTATTGTGTTCATGTCATTACCCAACCTGGTTCCCTGTGAATGATTGGCTTGAGGCATTATTGGCTTTTCAACCCAAAATATTTCCAGTACAATCAGAGACAGAGCTAATTCTCTAGACAAGAAGAATGATTCTATAGAAACAGAACAATCGCTTTTCTGCAAAAGGCGTGTTTTTAGATTCACTTTCTCCTTTTGTTTTGTTTCGTTTCTACATGTTTTGTTTCTACATATATGAGAGCCAAGGTGGTCCAGAAGTTACAATGTCTATTTCATCACGTCTGTATTATCAAGTTTTGCATTGGTGGGATTCAGATGGTTTGCACCAATTCAGGTAAACCGGTTGTTAAATTCTGCCCCCCCCCCCCCACTATCAAAGTGGATCCTGGATGCTGTGCTGCGCTACAATGGAAAAATGGACAACAGAGCAGCCAGCCTGAGGGAAGAAGAAGGCCTCTTTCCGTCTTTCTTCTCTCTGCTCCTCCTCCTTCTCTTGTGTCAGCCACTCCGCTTCCCATTTCTCCATTGCAGCGCAGTGCCCAGGATTCACTTAGATAGCAGGGGGGAGTTTTAATTTAACAATAAGTTTGCCCAGGGTCAGGTTGCCCATCATGGGAGATTTGTTCCACATTTGCAGCAGAACTGGAGGAGGAGGATGGGCCACGCCTCCCCCAACAGCCAACCTGACTCTGGGTGAACCGATTATTAAATTATTTGAATCCCACCACTGGATGTCTATGTTGGTGGATGCAAATTCAAAACAGAGAGTTGAATACTATCCATAGGTCTAGAAACTGGTAAAATTTGGCAAACCACTGCCAAAAATTAAAACCTGAGCTACAAGTATGGTCAAACCATAATGTCTTAGATCAACAATTGTACAATCATATAGCCAATTCAATCAAACAATTAACATTAGACATGCATAATTATACAATCAATTACAAACTGGGTTTATAGAAAACTAGATATAAGTCCCCTCATTTGAGAGAAATTGTTAAAAAAGGATGACTTGAAACTACCCAAATCTGTACAATCTTTCCATATCTGTTTTTAAAATATTTCATACAGGTGAATGGAGTGCATTTGTTGTTTTCCTTTCTTAAAGTTAATTACCATAAAAACATTTTACTTACACTAGCTGCCTCTATAGTATTGTATTCTACATGTGTGAAAGACTAAACAAGCAAAGATGGAGTTGTTAAGATTATGTGAGAAGAAGCAACACAGCCCAGGTGTGGGAGCTGAGGAAAGAAGCATTCAAAGAGACTCCACCTGAACCTAATTTTGGGAATTAATTAAGATCCCCTTGATACAAGTAATTAGTATACAAGTAATTTTAAAGGCATTTTACTCATGTAGATTGCTGAGCATTAGCTTACTCAGCATGTACCAAGTCAACATTTATAACGTCTTCATAATAAACATTGCCATTAATTCTCAAATAATTCTTAATTTGCCAAAAATTTAATTGCTCTGTATGGTATTTAGAGTACTCTGATATCCAGTATCTTTTCTCCAGCATTGTTTATGGTTAAAATGCTATGACTAACAAACTCTTCTGATTTAACAGTTATGTGGATTAACCAGTCATTCCAGATGCCTTGATTTAGCGTGAATATGCTCTAGTTTTCTTGATGGAAAATTGTTATCCACAAATTCTGATTCTAGGCACTTGAACCGGTATTCAATCAATCAATCAATCAATCAATTCAGTTTATTACAGTCATAGACTAGAGACCAGAACAAATGAAAACACTCAGTAAATATACAATTAAAAATTCTAGTATAAAATAATGAATAACAACTAAAATATATGATAAAATCCAGTCTGTCAATTATACATGGTCTAACTGTACTAAAATTACAATCCATAAACTGTGTGGCCTGTTGTCAGTTTAATACTAAAAGGAAAAGGAATAAGCAGTGCAAAGGGTTTGCCACATTTGTTATATATCATAACTATAGTGAATTAGACATGTATTTCCATTGAATCCTCAGTGCTGCTATGCAGAATCTAGCCACCTGTGCTGTAGTTAAGGACTGTTCACCCTTAAGCAATCACTGGAGATAAGCAGTGTTGGAACGGCCCACTTGAACTAGTATTGTTACTTGAAAATGTTTTTGTAAAAAAAATATCTTTTTTTTTGTCTTGTCTTGTCACAAAATTTGCTCTTATTTTCAAGTTATATCAGCCCAGCAGTAAGCAAAAATTTCAAATCATTTTTAAAATATTAGATTAGATCATGCTGTGTTGTGATTCAGAACGTTATACCGAATTATATAATCTTAATTAAAGTGGGCTTCATTGGACTCATTTTTTCCTCCTATTACAATTATATATATTATTATATATTATCCCGATGAAGAGGGTATAGCTTCCTTTATTTATTAAACAAAAAGAAATGTCATACTCAGGAATTATACAGTACATGAACTGATTTCAGAAATCCGTGAAGTTATGGCCTCTAGAGATTCATTGGCAAAAAAACTTTTAGAGTCAAAATATTCTTTAAATTTATACAGAATACATGGGTCCTGTTTTTTTTTTTAAAGTTAAAAGTAAATATATAGTGTAGAGATTCAGGATCAGATGGATAATGACAACAAAGTCCAAAGAAGACAGTTTCAAACTTATCTTCACCCATCAAAGATTGTATCAATATGATTAAAGTTAAGAAAAAGAATCTTCAGATTGAAACCAATGGGACTTACTTTTCTTGATTTAATTGCCAAGTTGTCAAAATTTTGGTAGTATAAAGAATATTTATTTAACCACCCTTTCCCAGATGCTGAAGATAGACAAATATAATGTACAGTTTGACCCTTAAGTTCCTTGGTAAAATATGCCTTTGAATTCGCATGAGATATTTTGCTTTAACCTGCTGCTAACTTCTGTCTCTCTCCTCTTGCAGTGTGTTTGATTGATTGATTGGTTGACAAATGCAATTTTTCCAGAAAGTATCACAACTAGGAGTTTAAAGAAAACGGCTGTTTCAGCATAATGAATTCAGAGAACACTCCTTGCTGATAAAGTAGAATGATGCCATCCTGTTAAGGACAATTTTTTTTTAATCTGCTTGACTCCTGCTAGAATGAAATACCAGGACTCAGAAAATACTGCCTGGGGCATGACAGTTCTTCAGCCTGCAGTCTCCTTGTATCTGACTGTCACAAATGCAGTGTCTATTCTGTTCACTTGTGAAACTTCTCCATATATTGAACATTGACTCTCATTTCTGTCTCTCTGTCTGTCTATCCGTCTCTAAAACTTTTTATTTCTGAGCTAAGTGGGAAGGTGAGAAGATTTAGCAGAGGCTATGGTCCAGATGGCAGCCATGATGGTGTGGTCAAAGCTCTCCTTGGTTTTATGTGCATTGCATTTCATGTGCCTGTGCCGACATTATGTGGCAATAATCTTCCTGTGTTAATGTTATTGCCTGCAGGTTTTCTGCTGCCCTGCTGATGTAAGTGTTCCAATGGTTTAATTGTTCAGACTTTAAAATAACTTAGTTTATTGTCAGTTTTATCCCACTACCTGACTCGTGAGCCAAAATGAGTAACAGCTTTGGTGACATTCATGCCTGCTATACCAATTGATGGAATTAGACCATACTATTATTTCAAAAGCCATGTTTCCTCTATCATTCTCCCAGCATTTGTCACCAGATCTGCCCACCTATTGATTTCTAAATTCTGAATCTTCACTTGTCTTTGTTGTTCCACAACTATAAAAAAAGGAAATTTGTCAGCCTTCTGAAGGAGATCCTACCTACTGCCTGCCTGGAGCTATAATGGAGAAGTAGAACTTGACATGCAAAAGGACCAGTTTATAACTCTGGAGTGCTTTGATTTTTAGCAGTCTTCATAAGAGCTTTATTACTTCTTCACAGTCGTGCTTCCTCACAGCCTTCACAACAACCGTATTAGAAAGCAACATAATTTACTGTGCCATTAAATTTTTTTAGCATGGTTAGACTTTTGTCAGTGAAAATTATACTTTTACCTAGTGGCTTAGAACACCAATTGTTTCTGAACAAATAATGTAATAAATATTTATGTATGATTTTATTTTGTTTTAGAAGTACAATGTGCTATAAGATAAGTATTTAGAAACATAGCCTCCCAAGTGGTATATAACTGTGACTTATGATTCATGCAAAAGTAGATCTCACAATTTTATTTTAAATTAGGACTCATCAATCAATCAATCAAGCTTATGAAGCAGTATATAACTACAATATAAATTCCAGTATAGGATAAAGTCATCCACATTTATTGCCTATTTCTGTTTCTACAATAGCCAAACATTGTCAGAAACCATTGATTAAAATGTAGAATATGTGGTTGTTTCGTGTATCTTTTTGAGAAATTTTTAGCCAAATTAAAACCTTTATATTTAATAATTTATGATTTATAAATATAATTTAATAATGATTTGTTTCCTATAATTCCGAACAAATTGACAAATTCATAGACTCGTAGTAGACTTGTTATGTAAGATCCAGGAACTTATTTTTACCAAAGCAAAATGCTTACTTTGCCATGTAGATGTCACATTTTAAAGATGCCTAAATACCTGAAAAGAGATTTTTTTCCTCCTGATGTAATAGGGATAAAACATGGAGGGTCCTTCTGTAGAGGAGAGAAATTTATGTGCTGTCCATCTTAGTTAGAGACAACTCTAGATGGTTTACAACCAGGGTACAAAGAACTGTATAACTTTAATGATAGAAACCAATACTATACATGATCCCCCACCCCATACTGGTGGCTTAAATTTAGTTACTTTGGGTCTTATCACTAATCCATCCCAATATTTTGAATTAATTGCACTGAGAATGTGATGCACTAAACTAGCCTAGAGTTGCAAAGATTCACACTGTTCATTTTATGGAGGGACAAAGTCACCATTAAAAAGGGATTTACATAAAAAAAATACTTCCTGCCCTTGAGACTATTTGAAACTAATTTATATGATCTGAAAAGAAACCAGAGTGTCCTTTTCTTCTCTCATCACAGGGAAACCCAGATTCTTTTTATCCATCTCCTCATCATGAGATACCCAAGTAGAAAGCATCTTCTACTTCTTCACTTTTCTGTCTGACCACACAGGTCCTGTAAGACTGCTCAGTTTTGTGTTTTCATATGCACCATGAAAACACATGAAATGTGTTTGATTGAAATGTGATTGAAATGTAATAATTTTACCTCTCACTTCTTATTCTATCTTATTGTACTTTTTAATTCCTATTTTTGTATACTTGTAATATACAACAACTCTCTTGTATTTTACTTCTGGCTCTTGCCTGTAATAATAAAGATTGGCTGATAAGTAATTCTAAACAAAAAAACAAAACAAAACAAAAAGGTAAGATGTTGCTTGCTCCATTTTGATTGGAATGAATTGATAGACTAAATTATCCAGAAATGTGGACAGGCATTGTTACTCAGATTAAGATTTTAACCAATTGATATTCAGAGAGAATATTCTAAGTAATATAATCTTACTTTGGGGGAAATATAGAGAGGCACCATCTAGGTTGGATAAAGTTTTTTTTTTCTTCCTTTCATTCAATTGTGTCCGTTTCTCAGAGACTTCCTGGACAAGTTTTGTCCGCAAGGTTTTTCAGAAATGGTTTGTCATTGATTTCTTCTTAGGGCAAACAAGTATTATCCATTTGTTTGCTTCAATTTTCATCTTGTTTTTTTTCCAGGTTTATTAAAGAGTTTTTTCTAAGGTTTCAGAGTGAGACACACACAGTATCCTAGATATACGCACAACTAAAAGTAATGATAGTTGGCTAGTTGGAAATAAGTCATGACCAACATTGTTTAGAGGCTATAAACTATTTTCTTTTCCTTGCTTCTCATATATGAATAAATGACAACTGTTTTGATTTCCTGCCAATATATTCTTTCACTAACAAAAGTACAATCAACTAATTTTTTTCTCAGAAATAAATTCTGTTGAGGATAATTGCAGCACATAAAAAAGGACAGAATTGGTACTGCAATGCCACACAATACTGTTTTCATCAATCTGACTCCCTTTCCCTTTCCTTTTATTGATATTATTTGTCAATGAGATTAATTCTAGTAGGCTTGCCTTGAGATTTTAGCATTCAGTGTATCAACCTGGTTTTCATCTTAATATTTTCAAAGCATTTGGTACTCAGAAATTTTAGCAATATATGAGAACATTCACCAAAGAAATAAAATATCTGATTTTACACATCATAACAGCTGCACGAATAATATATGCACAAAATTGGAAACAGGAAAAGGCACCAACAGATGAAGAAATGATAGAAAAAAAATTAGAATGTGCCAAGATGGACAAATTAACAAAAGAAATTAAAGAAAAAGAAGAGACAGATTATTACATAATTTGGAACAATTGGTATGAATGGCTTGAGACTAGAAAAAAAGAACAATAAATACAGGGGAGAATCTAAAAATGTAAAATATGTATATAACAAATATATAGAAATGTAAAATTAAGAGTACTATTATTAGAAAATACAATGTAAACAAAGAAATAGGGACAACGGAGAAAATGAAATAGTAAGACAGATATGGGGGGAAAGGTACAAGACGGAAAGAAGACCACTAAGAAACATTGGTTAAAAAGAGAATATATTTATTCTCTTTAAGGTTATATTTATTCTCTTTAAGGTTATGTGTTTGTCAAATTGTGTTATAATAAAATATTTTTTTAAAAAAAAAATTAAAGAAATTTTAGCAATACTATGAAAATGTCCACCTAATACCACCCCAAATTTCTAAAAGAAAGAGTAGTAAATATCAAGTATACATTAGTTCAGGAATCTCCAAACTTGGCAACTTTAAGATTTGTGGATTTCAACTCCCAGAATTCCCCAGACAATGTGGCTGGCTGAGGAGTTTTGGGAATTGAAGTCCACAAGCCTCAATGTTGCCAGTTTGGAGACCCCTGTATTAGTGGATGAAACAAAACCCCAACAGCAACAGAAGAATAGAGCTCTAAGGAAGAGCCAAAATTATTTGGACCCACTTTCACTCTTTTGGGGGGAGCAGGAAGAGTTCACTTTCCATTGCAAATATTTTCTTGATTTACAAGTCTGATGAACGGCTAGCATCTTCAAAAAAAAATTTTTTTTAATCCTAATTATTTGTGCCTAGAAGGAAAGAAGCACAACCATTGTGGGATTTCTGAAGACTGAAAATGCAGAAATCTGGCAGAAAATGATCCAGTGTTGAATTTCCCTCACTGAGGACTCTATCGGTGAGGAATCAGGATTGATCTTCCAAAAGAAGATAGATAAATCAAGTTTATGAAGCTTCTTCCTCTAATGTTAGTCAAAGTATTATTATAGTTAACTTTTATAGGATTTTCATCAAGACAACAGCACATATTATACATGGAGACTTTTTAGAGAAACTAATAATTATCCTGAAAAGATAAATATGGTAGCATAAAGATGTTGTACTGCATTTTTATTTTAATAAGTGTTTCAATTTACTATCTAATTATGTTATTTTTATGTTACAAATAATAGCAGTATAGCAAGACACTTAATTTTAAATGTTACATAAAATTCAATACATGTAATTAATCTGTAATGAGGATATCATTTAAAACTTTAATGCTTATAGTAAATCCCATAATGTAAAGTCATTCATCAGTACAAACCAAAAAGGAATTACATGAGAGTAATATGTTCAAGTTTCTGCTTAAATTAACCATTTTGCATTAACTTGCTAAAACAAAATAAACCAATTATTATGAAAATGCGTAATATTAGGTACTTCAACCATTCCAGAAAAAGTATCAACTACTTGAATCGGATTACAATAATTTTTTAAAAACTCATATTCAACAAATAAATTGGGTTTTCCTTGTTTGAGAATGATACTTTTTGTTCATTTCAATACAGATCTCATTCAGCAATCACAATTGAGACCAACTACTATGCCTGTAAGGGAAGCAGTCACTAAGTGGGATACTATATGATCATGACTCTGCTTTCCAGATCAAAAGTGACAAGACTAATCAGGTTCACATCCTCACTATTTATCTATGGAGATTCTCAGTCATCCAGGTCATAGTTGCTCCAATGATGCCCTTTTTTCAAAAGGCAACTGGACTTTCTTGGTTTTTCCTTGAAGACATTTTGCTTCTCATCCAAGAAGCTTCTTCAGTTCATTCAGCTATTGTTTGCCTTCTAATCACTCGTCTCCTTTTCAAATACTTGCTATAAGGCTTCATCAGCGGTGGGTTTCAGAAGGTTATGACCAGTTCTGGAAAACCAATAGCAGAAATTTTGAGAAGTTTGGACCGATAGTAAAAATACTGACTGGCCCTGCCCTTATCAATTCTCTGCCTCCCAAGTCCCAGCTGATTGGGAGGAAATGGAGATTTTGCAGTAACCTTTCCCTGGAGTGGGGTGGGAATAGAGATTTTACAGTATCCTTCCCCTGCCACGCCCACCAAGCCACACCCACTGAACCGATAGTAAATTTTTTTGAAACCCATCACTGGGCTGCGTGATTAACAAGAACGGAATTAATGTTTGTATTTACACTCATTGGAGAAGAAGAAATTTGAAAACAGTAAGCAGACATACAATGAAACTTTACTAAATTGCCTTGCAATTTTCCTGGTTTCCATTGCCTCCTTCCTAGGACTGAGAGAGAGAATGTCTGGCTCCACATGGGGAAATATTAGCCAATTGGATAGAGCAGAATGCCAAAGATTTGAAAACTTTCCATTCTGCAAGGTGGCAAAGTGAAACAAACCTGGATCTTTGCCTAGCAGCCATAGAAAACTTAAAAACTCTTGTCTGCTATACAAGGAAGTCCTACTGGGTTTTCAGAATATCCAACATAGACCAGTTATACTTACTGCAGGACTACAGTTATCTCTAATAAGGTCAACCCAGAAACCAAGGTGAAACTGGGAATGATACACTAAAGAGGTAGACTCCAACAGGTGGTTTGAGTTTCAGTAAAAAAAACCCTATTCTGACGTGCGAGAGTCATCATCATGGCAACAACAACAGCAAAACACAATATATCTTGTGGGTACAGAAAATAATACATTCCTTGTTGGAGCCACACCACAGAAAACCTGTATGAAAAATACCAAAGCATAGGTGATCCAAATTTAAGAAGAAACACAATGCTCCATTAACAACAAGCATAGAAGGACAGAAATAACTGAAAATGTAGCCAGAAAGCATGGTCCCTATTACTGAAACTGGGAATGGCAACTTCAATTCTTAGTCAGAACTTCCAAATCACCATCTCAGATAGCTCTACATATAAACAATCATGCAGAAAACATTCCTTTAGATCCACACTTTGAAAATGTGGTACAACAACAAACACATGTATTAAATGAACAAACCATAGAAGATTAACTTCTTTGCCATTTTCAGGAGACAAATTGGAAAGAGCTATTTAAAAATCTCAAAAGTAACCACTAGGCCTGACGAGATTTTCCCAGAGTTTATTAAACATTTAGAACCACATGCTAGAAGATGGCTACAACAATTTTATACAGAAGCTTTGGATGCTGGAAAGGTTTCCATATTCTGTTATAATCATTCCAGAAGCTTATAGCAAATACTCAACAGAGATATAGGGTGGTAACTTGCTGAATATTCAAGGATTTTTCATGTTTTAAGGGGGCAGGGGCTTTGGATATATTGAACTAACTGGCTCTTTTGTTCCTGAAGTTCCTGTCCTAGTCCTGTCATTTTTACAAAAAGCAAAAACAAGCTTTGATATAATTCAAATGAAAATGAAAGGTTGGAGAAAGGATAAGATCCTGCAGATTTTGAAACACTTGAGCAATTCTTGAGCAATAAGGGAAGAACTATTAAATATGTTATTGAGTGACTAATAAAAAGGGAGACAAGATAGAGTTCAAATATATTACAGTCATCCATGACACGTTTTTGAGGTCAGCACACTATTTTTTAATTAAGCCTGTGCACTGGATTTGGCAGAAAACTAGTTTATGGTGTGGAATTAATTCAGAACAGCTTTTCATTTATCTGGATGAATTTAAAAAGATCTCAATATGTGCTCTATTCTGATTCCAAGTGTTCACAAATCTCCTTTCTTCATCTGTCTCTCTGTAGTTGCATTTTGTTAGAAAGCATGGTACGGTATCAGCTGGAACAAAATGACAAAAAACACAAACTTTCAGTACTGTTTGCAAAATGAATGCTTGGCATTGATGTTTAGGAAATTTTGTACACTTAATTGCCTCATGGAATGGCCTAATCCAATTGCCATCAATTACAATTTTGTATCAATTCGCTAAAAAACACGAGGCACAGCCATTTGAGATGTTTACATGTTACTTATCGATATGAAGCTCCATTTTTTCTGAATTTCACTCTGAATCCACTCATTGGGTTCACTTGAATTACCTTTGGAGAACTCCAAGCCATTTCTTGAATCTAAATGTGTGGAGAAATTGCATTTACTGTAAGTAAGTAGATATAAGTCTACCATTACATGGTTTAGTTTTTCCATTTCAGCAAAAGTATAAAATTCTGTAGGTTTAGCTGAATGTGAGAAATTATCACAGGGAAGGAAACCGATGGATTATTATTAGGAAAAATGGCCCAGTATGAAAAAGGGACTCTTTATCAGCGTGGACTTTTTCTATATAAATTTAATTGTGATTTGTTTACAAATGCTTCAACTAAGGCAAACTTTATTGGTCAAGCAATATAAGAAGAAAGGAACCATTAGCCCAAGAAGTTACATTTCGACAAAGCTTTACAACCCTTTGAATTAAAAAATAATAACTCTCCCAGAAAGCTAGGTAGGGAGAAATAGACCCTAGCAAAAGTAACTTCATGCTAGTCATATTCATTACAGTAGATTGCATATATCCTTTTTCATTAAAAATGGCAACTTTAATTTTACTAATAGTCCAGATCCATATTTAAGATACAAGATAGTATGTGAGAACTGAAGGTATTTAAAATAATTAAAGCTGGAATCCAGCCCATAGCTGCAGGCACTTAATTCTGATTAACACTATTGAGCCTTAAGAGAGTACTGTGCTACCTACAGCATTAAAGATACTTTGATTTCTAATACAATAATGTATCATTATTGCAAGAACAGTTAACAATGCCTGTTATTAAATTAACCAGTATAGATTCGCAAGTCTGCAAATACTTGGATTTAACATTATTGCTGCCATTTAAAAGCTTAAAGCCCCCACAGAACAGATTATGATTAAACTACCCTAAAACAATTAACTTTCAAATACAACTATATATTAACGTAGTAACAGTAAATAAAATAAGCAATGTAAATACTATGCACTAAAATTTCTAACTGCAGCCTGGGATAAATAAAACTTCAAAGTCCCCCCAAAGGCAATAGAAGCTCTAAAAGATGTGATGGCACTTTCAAGGAAATTATTCCAGAATTGAGAATAATACATTGCTAATACACTAATACACTGCCATAGATAATATACTGCTCATAGACTTTGGCAATCTCTAAGCTTTTGATGGTGCATCAAATAACAAGATTTCAGATACTGATCTTAAAGCTAGACTTCATCTTGTATAACAGTAGATGGGCTTTCTGATAACTTGATCCCAAATGATTAAGTCCTTAAAGGTTAATACTTACATATAAATTGAGCTCAAATGCAAGCTAGCAACACCAAATAATTTTAATCTGAACGCTGATCTCCTACACAAACATCTAATCCTGCATTCTGCATCCATTTTAATTTTAAGAGCAACTTTTATCAACCCCATTAAAGGAGATGCATTATTGAACTATGGTTCCATAGACAAGGTCATCAGAGATGAATCAGAATATAGAAACTTTCCAAGATTTTTTTAAGGTACAATTTTTATATCTTCATGATAATCAATGAATCAACCAGGAAAACTTCCAGGTTGGGGTTTACTTTTAGGTAAACTACAGTTCCATCTAGAATCAGTTGCACATATCTAGAGTCAACAAATAGTTCCACAATTGCTTCTGCTGTATGATTTCTTTCCTTATAATCTAGTGCAGAAATAGTTACAAAAAACCTGCCACTTTCGGTGAAGTGGTTAAGGTGAGTTTTAGTCTCGCCTTAGGTATGAAAGCCAGCTGGGTCACTTTGGGCCAGTAACTCTCTCTCTCTATTACTGCAAGTTCAAATCTCACCAGGCTCAAGGTTGACTCAGTCTTCCATCCTTCCAAGGTAGGTAAAATGAGGACCCGGATTGTGGGGGCAATAAACTGACTTTGTATAAAAAAGAACACCGCCGGGGGGGGGGGGGCGAAAGCCCTACTAAGCAGGTATATACAAAAGTATGAAGGCCATTGCTTAACGCATTGTAAGCCGCCCTGAGTCTACGGAGAAGGGCGGCATATAAATCGAACCAATAAATAAATAAATAAATGCAACCCATTAACAGGGTTGGTATTGTGAGGAAAATAGGAGAGAAAAAATTACAGGTAGTCCTTGGTTTATGAGCACAAATGAGCTCAAAATTTCCATTGCTAAGCAAGACAGTTGTTGAGTTTTGCCCCCTTTTTATGACCATTCTTGCCACAGTTGTTAAGTGGATCACTGAGGTTGTTAAATTAGTAATATGGTTGTTAAGTGAATCTGGCTTCCCCATTGATTTTGTTTATCAGAAAGTTGTAAAAGGGGATCAATGACCCCAGGACACTGCAACCATCATAAATACATGGCAATTGCCAAGGATCTGAATTCTGATCATGGGGACACTGCAATGCTTGTAAGTGTGAAGAATGGTCATAAGCCACTTCTCTAAATGCTGTGGTAATTTCAAACGGTCACTAAGCGAATGGTCGTAAGTTTGTAAGGCTGCATTATATATGTTCACCACCTTGAGCTACTTATAAAGTAATAAAGATGGGATCAAAAAATCTTTTTAAAAAGCCTTCTTAGGAATAAGAGTCTAAGAGATCGGATTAAAAGGATTTATTAGAAGGAAAATTAAAATTAGAATGAAAGAATTCTAGCAAGTACCCTACTTTCAAATGAAACACCGATACACAGACAACTTAGGAGCCAGTAAATGTTGAAAAGTATGTGAGACAAGATGGAATCTTGATAAAAGGCAGCTGGATAGAAATGCCTTGGACCTCCTTGTCAGCTATTCCTTCTCTTTATGCCAATTAGTAAACAATATGAACATTGAGAAACATGCCACTTCTTGCATGCAAGAAACCAAACAAGCTCAGAGAGAACCAAGGACCCTTCATTTCAACCTTGACTACAGATATTCTCCTTTATTAATATGAACATTGCATCTATGTGCCCTCAAAAACCTTAGATATTGCCTCCAAATTATAATTTTGCTATTGTATTTTAATTTTTAGACAGGAGGGGAATATAATTAAGTATATATGCAGGAATCATATATTATTTCATTTAAATTAAATCAATTTTAATTTTTGCTCTGGCCCTACCTTCTTCAATGTCATGTTGCCCTAGGATTGTCACTTAAGGTCAAGTGTGGCCTTTAGTTTCTCAAAAATGTCATCATTGTGCTCTTTCTATGTATACTGGTCTGTGTACATTTGCAGGCTTGAGTCCAACCAAAATCCATAAATTTATTTTTTATAGAGATGTTTAAAACAGACTGCATATGTGAGAGGGGAGCTAAATCAGAATTATATATAGACCAATATACTTGTATTTTCAGTACAGTTTTCAGGAGCTAAAAGTTAGTATAATATTCTATATTTCAGCTTGAAATTATGCAGCTATTCAACAAAATCTTTCTATTGGCTAAGCCTCTTAGGTACTGTAAATCATTATGGAGAAAAATATTCAGCTTAAACAGTTTCCATAGTGCAGTGACAAATTAAAAGAATCTAAAGTGTTATATGTGCATAGAACTTACTGAGAGAAGTAAGTAGTAAAACAAAAGGATTATCATCCAAATGCTAGTAAAATCCGTGGACCTTAACAAAGACCTCACATAATGAGTTTCCAAACAAACCCACTCTGAAGAAAATGCCAAAATATTGGAACAAAACTATCACTGCATAATTGCCCATTCATAATACTATGGCTCCTCTTTCATCATTTCAGTTATGCCCCATTGCACAATATTTCACAAAATGAAATCTCACTCTGCTCTTTGGAGCTACGGCTTTTTACAGTTTGTTTAACTTGCAAGCTATTATAAAATGGTCCACTATTCATTTACTGATTATTTGTAGACTTTGCTGATCAGGTATAATGGTGGTTGTCTGAGTCAAAAAACAAAGCACAAACTTGATGGTTAGTGTAGAAGTTAATGAGATAAATTACTACAGTTGGCAAATCAATTCCTTTGCTATACATCTTTGCTATACATCCAGAGTAGATCTTCTCTGTTAAGACTAAAGGAAAGAAAAAGGTCTTTGTCAAATGTACGTAGCTGAATAATCCAGTACAAGCCAGTCAGTACTGTATATAGCTAGGTTACAGAACTACATAGATTAGGTAGCAAGACATATCTTCTCACTTGGGCACCCAAAGCAGTTATAAGACGATTGCGATAAATGTGCAAATTTAGAATTATATTAATTATATTAATACTAGGGAGATTAGCAGCATGGTGTTTTAGAGGTGAACTTTCCACTTGGAAGGTTCAGAGTTCAATCCTAGGCAGTAGCATATGTTTCTCTGTCAGGACGCAAAGAGAAAGTATCTACTGTGAACTCTGCAAAGGCATCAGGAAGGGTATCCAGCTAGTAAACTTTCAGCTCCATTCAGTTGCCCTGACTCAACACTGAATAAAGGGATTACAGCAGGGGTGGGTTCTAAATTTTTTTACTACCGGTTCTGTGGATGTGGCTTATTTTGTGGGTGTGGCTTGGTGGGGAGGGTAATGTGACTGGGTGGGTGTGGCCAATTTTTTCTTGACTTTTAAAAGCATTTTTTCTACAACCTTAAGAGATTGCAGAAAAAATTGCTTTTAAAAGCCTCTGACGATTAGGCAACTCAGTTGGGATCACCAGAGGCTTTTAAAGGCATTTTTTTCCCTACAACCTCTTCGGCTGAAGAGGTTGCAGAAAAAAAATGCTTTTAGAAGCCTCTGATGATCCCAGCTGAGCCTCACGATCATCAGAGGCTTTTTTTTAACTTTTAAAAGCATTTTTTCTGCCGAAGAGGTTGTAGAAAAAATGCTTTTAAAAATAAAATTAAAAAAGCCTCTGATGAGGTGGGCGGGGTAAGTAAGCGGCGACCGGGCCGGGAACCAGTTCGGGGCCATGGCGAGCCAATGTTATTACCGGTTCTCTGAACTACTACAAATTTTTACTACTGGTTCTTGCAAACCGGTGCGAACCGGAACAACCCACCACTGTATTACATACTAGGGAGTGTGCATGTGAAGAGTTTGGAAATAGCATAGACCATTGTATGAACAAGACTAATAGTCAAACATAGACACAGGAACAAATTTCCAGATAAAATGAGATTGGATCCAGGAGCTGATTCTCCATGAGCAGACTAAATTAATTTATGGAAATAGATGACAAGGGGACTGTTCTGCTGGATGAAGTCAAAGAAAAGCATTTTCTGATTCTTCTTTTCTTCAGCATTCAATATTGTCTTATACACTGATCTGAAAATTCCTGCAGAGATATTTTGAAAGGTGTATGGAACTACTGGGAGAATACATGCACCCGCAATGCATACAAGTTACAATTAACACCACCTAACATTTAGTTTGCAGAGTTCTGCCCTTTCACAACATGGGAACCAATCTTTTGAGAAATGATTCCCACAACTGAGAAAAGACAGATTGGATCACCCATACATCTTATTCATTTCCCTACTTGCTGTAATGAAGATATTTCTGCTGCAGAAGTGTTTAATGATCTATGAATGTAGCATTAGAAATCAGTCACTGAAGCAAGCTGCAATTAAACATTGCAAGTCTGGTTTTATTACTGCTAATGCAAAATACTATATTTAATATTTGTGAGGTTATTTTAGAAAATGTACGTAATACTAAGAAAAATAAGTTGTTTACAAAAAAACTTTGAAACAATTTGACTTGTAGTCATAATTTTCAACAGATTTGTAAGACGGGTAGCCCTCGTTAAGTGAGTTTTGCCCCATTTTATGACCTTTCTTGCCCAATTGTTAAGTGAATCATTTTTAGTTGTTAAGTTAATAACACAGCTGCTAAGTGAATCTGGCTTTCCCATTGATTTGCTCGTCAGACAATCGCAAAAGGTGATCACATGACTCCAGAACTCTGCAACCGTCATAAATACACGCCAGTTGCCAAGCTTCCAAATTTTGATCACGTGACCATGGGAACTCTGCAATGGTCATAAGTGTGAAAACAGTCGTAAATCACTTCTTTCAATGCTGTTGTAATTTTCAACGGTCACTAAATGAATGGTTGTAAGTTGAAGGCTACCTATATTGCTAAATTTGAAACAGTGTTCCTTAAACACTATGGAGGTAATATTAGTAATATTAAAGACATATTTAACTGACAATGAAAATAATTTATTAGGTTAGAATGGAGAGAAAATAAAAGTTATGATGTCAGGGTTCCAAGTAATACCCCCAGCGAAAGAAGACTCCGAGACTAGAAGTTCCTCAAATTTCCATTTTATCAGAGATGTCATATTGGCACATCTGGGAAAACCCGAATCTGAAAGCTTCCAGGTTTTCCCCACCAAAAAAAAGTCCAAGTCTCTTCCCCTGTATCCAAATGTTCATCACATGATCCAATCAATGCACCGTCCCAACTGGAGATGCCTCCCAGTCATGCCACTCCAGGTACAGGCTCAATGTCCTTGACTCCCAGAGAAAAGAATGTTATTATGGCTAGATATCTCTACAACTCCATGCAATCCCTCCACCCAATTCCCACAGCATGAAGTGGGGCAGCCCTGAAGATCCAAAGAAAAAGATGGCCTCCCGGGCTGACACAGGAACTCACTGGTGCTTTTCTGAGTTATGTTAGTAGGGTGATATAGTTGCTCAGTCTCAAATCACATAGAAAGACTTCTGCTGTGCTGGGTGTTAAAAAGGACACAAATTACAAAAAACTTACATCTGTAGATGGACTTATAAACTTTGTTCTCATGTGTTCTAAGCATGGAACATCTCACATCTCTTTCCTTCTTTCCCATCTTTGCACCATTTCTTTGTGTAAATTAGATGGTTCAAAAATTAATTTCAAATTCTTCCTTCTTCCTTCCTACAGCTAACAGAAAAAGTAATACATAGATCCAGACTCCTCCAATGCATGAGGGTTATTACATTTGAAGGGTCCTTGGTACTCTTTGAGTTTTCTTGCAGATATTTCATTACCCAAACTAGATAATATAGCTAGTAGCCAGCAGGACTTGTGACCTAGTTTGGGTAATGCAAGAAAACAACCAAGCTCAGAGAGGACTAAGGACCCCTCATTTCAAACCTGAGCTACAAATATTCTCCTTTATTGGTTATTATATTTAAATAATGATTTGAATAAAATGCTTTCTTGCTCACAAAGAATAATGTTTGTGACTTTCTGTTTTGGGGAGCCAAACTCTTTAAATCACTTTGCAAAAAGCCCTACTGTCTTGCATAGAGAAACACTACCTTAGGAAAAGTGACTTTCCCATATCAGTGGGAGGTGAAATCCCTGCCGTCTCATCTGGCTTTTTGCCTAATGGTTACAGTAGGCAAGAATTTTTTATAGATGGTTGAAGGAAAATAACTACGCTCTCGGGCTTATGTGTAGTATAAGACTTTCTTTAGACATTGACCATTTTTTATAAAGGAATTGGCTGTCACAACATTCAACGTTCGGGAAATAGAATAATTAACTTAGCCTTCTCAGCTTAGATGAAATTGTCAGCAGGTACGGTTTGAAATCTGAGCTGCCCTTCATCCTTCACCAAACAGTTACAGTGATAATCCGATTTTCAATACTAGCTAAAACAAAATTAAAGTTACCAAAATAATGAGGGCAAGTCATCATTCAAGGTGTATTTTTTTGGGTTTTTAAAAAGGTAATTAGGGGCATTTATAGGGAGATGACAAAGTTAAAATGGCAGCCACTAGTGCAGTGTTTCTCAACCTTGGGAGCTTGAAGATGGGTGGACTTCATCTCCCAGAATCCCCCAGCCAGCAGCGCTTTGAAGTCCACCCATCTTCAAGCTCCCAAGGTTGAGAAACACTGCATTAGTGTCTGAAGCCCCATTCTTTGTCATGTTCATTAGGGTGGGTGACTTGAAAGATCGTTTCCCCCTGTGCTTTAACTGTTTCTTAATATGAACTTGAAAAATAAGAGCCTTTGGAAATGACTATGAGATACATCTTTCCTTCAGATCTTGGATGATTGTTTGTAGGAACTTTTTTGAGTCCTTTTTTTTTTAAGAAAAGGAAAAAATCATTTAAAAAATTGGAGAAGGGGCATATTTGAACAGAAGAGAAAGGAGGCTTATTGATTATGCTCTGAATCAGTGGTGGTTTCAAAAATTTTTACTACTGGTTCTGTGGGTGTGGCTTGGTGGGCGTGGCAGGGGAAGGATACTGTAAAATCTCCATTCCCACCCCCCTCCAGGGGAAGGTTACTGCAAAATGCCCATTTCCTCCTGATCAGCTGGTACTTGGGAGGCATAGAATAGATGGGGGCAGGGCCAGTCAGAATTTTTACTACCGGTTCTCTGAACTACTCAAAATTTCTGCTACCGGTTCTCTAGAACTGGTCAGAACCTGCTGCAACCCACGTCTGCTCTGAATGTCCCCAAAAGTGCCAATCTTCTTAGAATGGCCAGAATTGCAGTTTAGTACATGATCTTAAGAAAAATCCCTGAGATTTCTACTTTACTTCAAATTATTTCAGATCTACCTGCAGCGATGTCCTTGAAAAGCTAGTTTATGCTTATGGATGGTTAGCAAAAGAAAAAAAAATTGTTTCCAGCAATTATTTGCTTTCAAATTTAAGACCAGATTAAATGTTTTTCTGCAAATAAGAGTATTGATACCCAACTAGGCAAAACTGGTTTGACTCCTGTCTTTTTATTTCTTTATTTTTTAGCCTTCTGCTGAGCTTTGCTGATTTTTAAAAAGTTCCTTTGATATATTTATGTTTTCCAGTTCTATTATTTTCACTCTTATTCTTTTTCCCTAATTTGGGTTGCTGTGGAAGATATAGGTGGTTCTGTTGTTCCCTTTGAAGACACAATTTTCATTTTTATGTGGTTTTTTGTTTACTTGTGTGTTTGTTTTAATTTGGAGGATTCTGTTTTTAAACATTTGTTCAATTACTGATTTAAGTATATTATACTATATTTAACTATGTCTATCTGTATTTAGCCCTTATATATAAATGTATCTATGATAATATCATCTAAATATCTAGAATGGTATAAATACACTTTTATTTTAAACTTGTTTTTGCTAGATGGTAACACTTAGGATATTGAATTATAAAAGTATGTGGCATATTGCTAAGTACAGAAAATTATTCAAGGTGATAAAAGATAGAGTTATATTTCTTCAAGAAACTTATATGTTACAACACGCTAAATCTCTCTTATCTAAAATTTGTTATATTGCTTTATCTTATTTTATTTTGGTAATAATAATAAAGAAATACTAAAGAAATAGACGCAATGATTCTAGTTTATATGGCTGAAAAATGGAAGTGGTTCAGGAATATTTCGACCAGGGGTGTCAAACCTATGGCCCAAATGTGTCACATGCTGGCCATGTCCACCCCCAGTTTAGCGAAGGGAAAAAAAGCCACAATATGTCATGTGGTGACAACGTGATGCCTGAGTTTGACACCCCTAATTTAGATAATGCATGACATTTTATTAATCATACATGGGGATAGAAATGTGATTTTTCTTTGCAGAAAGATATTCCTTTTCTTTGTTTTATTAAGTATGCTTAATAGCGCTGTTATTTTGTATTTAGGTAGAGGCATATACTTACAGAATCTATTTCACCTAAGGCCAGAGAAATCAATTTTACAGAAACCGTACTCAGAAATGAAATCTGCGTAGCCTATAAAACCACAGAAGCTGATTACAGAATTGCTCAACAATTCTCTATATCCACATGTACCCTGTTTCTCCAAAAATAAGACATTCCTTGATAATAAGCCCAATTGGGCTTTTGAGCGCATGCATTAAAATAAGCCTCCCCTTGAAAATATTTAAACGGAGAGCTGGAAATCAGGTAAGACGCCAATAGGAGCCCCATCTTGTTCCACTTGCCCCAAAATAATAAGACCTCCAGAAAATAAGGCCAAGCGCTTATTTCGGGGTTCAAAAATATATAAGACAGGGTCTTATTTTGGGGGAAACACGGTATTTCTTCATATATCTTTGGGATTCATTAGATTTTAATGGGCATTCTCTCTACTGGCTTCCACTACATTGCATAAGCGTATAACCCAGGGTGAAATTATAGATGGCTCCAGAATTTACAACCACTAACAATGGTTCTTAGTACTTATTTCTCTCTTGGTCTCTAACTTAAGGGGGAGATGTTCATGCCTTCCATTTCTGGTTCATTTTGTTATTTCTAGGAAACCTGCATTTTCCCCCTTCAGCATTTCTAATCTTCAGCTTGAATTGTGGATATTTCCTGACATTGCTTCAATTCAAAATCCTCTTGCTGCTGTTCCCTGTAAAAAGCTCTATTGATTTTAAAATTCTTAGCTTATTTTCAAAGGACAGAAAGGTTGTAGAGCTTCACAGGGTTTTTTTCCCCCTGTTATATTTTTCAGCTGTTAGCAGTATGAATCATCAGGTTACTCATATTATTTCAAGCTCTTTTCAAGGCTGATTCACATATATTTTGGGCAATCATGTCTTCCTAAAGGACTATGAGACTTTTTCTTTCTACCCACTCTTATCAACACATAACAATAGGTTGGACAAATATATTTTTTATACTGTGCAAATTGAGCATTTTAGCTGCTCTTCGAAAATCTATATTTCTGTATTGATATTCATATATATTTTTTATCCTTACAAAGTTAGTCAAAACTTGAAATATTAATATTAATTAACTTGTGAATATATAAAATGGATTAAAATTTAATTAACATACCAAAGCCAAGATAAATTAGCATAGTTTAATTAAAACTATGCTATTTTATTTAAAATAGTAACAATTCCAATTAAGAAGATTGTTTGTGTTACGTAGAAACAGTGGATTGGCTCTGACCACAATCATAGTTAAAACAGATCAATTGCAGTAAAAAAAAAAAAAAGCTAATCATGTCTATCTCAATTATTTCGATGGAATCCTCCAATGTCCAAGTAAATATTGAAGATATTCATATTCACACCCACAATTAACTCTTCATTAAGTTGAACACTGGCTCTGCATTGGCAGGGCAGAGAAATCTTTGTGGATGAATGAGTGAAGAAAAGACGGGATATTGAAATTTAAATTCCAAATATCAAGAATAGTTTTCATAGCTGGCCCTATAATGCTTTTAAAAGGTTCCTAGGTTTTTATCCTTTTGTGTGTGTGTGTGGTTTTTTTTTGAAGACGTCTCGCTTCTCATTCAAGAAGCTTCCAAGAAAAACAAAGGAAGTCCAGTTTCCTTTTGAAAAAGCACCTTTAAGACAACTATGACCTGGATGACTGAGAATCTCCATAGACATTCCTGGATTTTTGTACCAAATCTTGACAAATTCTGGGCACAACTAAAAGCTGGGATATGTCAGGGCTTGAGCTGCCTTGAAACAGAAACTAAGGTTCTTCAATGAAGGAAGGGAGGGAAGGAGAGAGGGAGGTAAACCATGCTTCCTGCTAGCTTCCTACAAAGAAGCTCAAAGGGAAAATCAGCAGGAAGTTAAAGTTACTCCTGCTCCCAATGATTTCTTTGCATACCTGTGGTCATTCTGTTCAGGTAAGGAAATATCTCTGAAATGATGGCCCAACAGGTCATGGGTTGTCTACTTTGTTTAATTAATTCAGCGTGGATGTGAACAAGAATGTCTTCAACATTTGCTTGGATTGTAACAAATTTGACACTTTTTGGGCTGAGAAGGGGAAATAAGCATTATAAACAATAGGCACTTTGACAAAATATGACTTTTAGACAGAAGCAGATTGGATATCAGCAGGAGAAGAAATGAGTGGAAAGGACTCTGAAGATGAACAGTGTCGTCAGACAGATTTATGCTGGAAAGCATGGTCTCCAGCATCTTGATTAAAAGCTGTTTAAAACATTATTGTCTAATACCAGAATCTTACACTAAGCTTTCTAACAAAGGGCACAGAACAAGGTGTCACACAGTGCCTTGTTGCCACTGCACTTTGTTCTAGCTGCCCACTTCCAGATCATGCTAATTGACAGCCCTGTTGAGAATTCTTTATAGTGCTTTAATTAAGTCACAAAGTTATAAGTACTTGAGCCATTGTGTCTAAGACACCTCTGTGTGAGAACACACATACTGGATATATTATTTTAAGACTTGAGTGTCATTAATGGCTTTATATCTAAATTGTTTATCCATTCCTTACAGACAGAATGCAACCAAATCCAGGAACATGGATATCCCAGACATTACATATTTCAGTATTAGTGGATGTTATTATTGGGTCCCTTCCAGTTACAAGTCTTCCCTTCCAGTCCTTCAGGTCTTCCACTTTAATTGAATCAATCTAATTCACTCCTCTTCTTCTCTTTTCCTCTACCTTTTCCAGCATTCCAGAATTCTCAAGGGAGCTGGTTATTAGGCAAAGAATTAAAAATATGATAACATGATAATCTGAGTTTGGTTTTTTATTCCTTGACTGAGAACTCTACATTAATTTATCCTATGATTTCTCCATCTGACTGTCCACGGCATTCCAAGGAATTTTCTCCAACAGCAGTATCAATATTCTCACTATCCTTCTTGAAAGTCTATCTATCACTTCCATAGAGTGTCACAAAGAAAGCCATTGCCTGCATGGTTTTGATCTATATAAGTACAGACATATCACAGCACCTGAATATCTTTTCCAAAGCCTTTATAGTTATTCTACTAAGTGCTAATTAGTAGTATATTTCTTGGCAGTTGGTTCCTTTATTTTAATTTTCCTAACTTCTCTTGCACATGTCCCTGAGTTATCAGTTTCTATCTATTTGTATGGCATAAACCTGATTATCTCACAAAGTTTTAATATCTACCCTGAATTGATCCAATTTTATCCCATAATTTTTGGTTTTGGTTTCCAATATTCAATATGGAATTCTTTCTGTGGGGAATTTGATTCCCACAGATACAATGAAATTAATAGACAATTAACCGCTATTCAGTCAAATATTTGGAGAGAATAGTAACATAGAGCCAAAGATTCAGTGGGTAAAAACTTTTCTTTAAAAAATGTCTTTAATGGAGCTGTGTTTCTTCAAGGCATGTTTCCCTCATTTGGTCCTTAACACCAATAAGACCAAGGAACTTATAGTAGACTACAGAAGGAATAGATCAGTCATCCAGCCCTTGGTTATCAATGGAGGCCAAGTGGAGTAAGTGGCCAGTTTTAAGTTTTGGGGTGTTATCATATAAGGACCTGACCTAGGGTACTCATATTGCAGCACTGGTCAAAAGGGCCCAGCAGAGATTACACTATCTGAGACTTCTCAGGAAACAACAACTGAATGAAAAATTGCGGGTGACCTTCTATCACTGCACTATAGAGAGTATCTTAACTTACCGCACTTGTGTATAGTTTGCTAATTGCACAGTGGCAGATAGGACAGTGCTCCAGAGGGTTAACATAATTGTCCATTGGTTGCCCTCTCCCCTCCTTGGAAGAGCTTTATAGCTCCCGCTGCCTTAAGAAAGTTCAAAACGTTCTTAAAGATCTATCTTATCCTGGGCACCCGTTTTTTGTACTATTACCATCTGACAGATGGTACAGAACAATAAAAACAAGGACAAATAGGCTGAAAAACAGCTTCTATCCCAGAGCAGTAACTATGTTGAATTCTACTGTATAGTGCAATATTAATGCGATATTAATGCAATATCTGGGGTTTTCAATTCAATTGTGTAGAATGTGAAGGATGTGTGTTTTTGTTTTATTTTTTATAGCTTTCTTATGTATGATGTCCACTGGAAAGGGCATTTAATTTCATTGTACGAGGCACAATGACAATAAAGTAAACTTAACTTCAAAAACAGCTTGAGTGAAACATCTCTGAAATCTGTTTCATAAGCAACCTGATCTAGCTCTCTCTGCTTCTGAAGAGTGAACAGAACAAAGTAAAGATGTTCTCTTGCCTTGCCCTCTTTTCCTTTAATTTCATTGTCTGGTGCTCCCAATAATCATTTGTGCAAGCCTTTCCTCATGTACTGTGTACTAACTATGCCATGCAGAACACTTGCTGCAACTATTGAAAAACAATCAAACCATTTTTTGCAACCTGGGATTTTGAATTGTTGTACGTGATATTGCCCAAACACCAACCTCCCCCACAAAAAAGAATTTGACCACACACAATACAACCTTATCACTAGGGTAAGATCCAGTTTTAAAGCCACACCGTGCCTTTATGTACCTCTTTTCATCTCTCTCTCTCTCTCTCTCTCTCTCTCTCTCTCTCTCTCTCTCTCTCTCTCTCTCTCTCTCATCTTTATCATCTACTTATCTCACAACTTTTTTTTCTTTAATTAAGAACATAACCAGTTATCACTCTTCCTCTTATTCCTTTTTTTCTAGGCATCAGAGACATTCAGGTAGGATCACATCTGAGAAAGACAGTAAGAAAAGTGAAGACATAGGCTGGAAACATATAATTAAGGCCCCACATCTTTTTACATGTGACATGTATGATGTATATCAAAAATGGTTGTGTGGTCACAGCCGGTATTTTTATTTGCTTTACACCTTCTCTCCCTCAAAGGAGGGAGAAATTTTTTCAGACCGACGTGAGCTCTAAGAAAGTTGTTTTTATTCACTGTATGTCTGAAGCTGCAAATACTTGTGGTATCCTAGTCCTCTCTTTTCTTTGGTATTTCCATCCAACGGTGTGTTCAGCTTCCCACGCTGATGAGATGAAGTAATGGCCTTGTGAAATAAAGCAGAGAATGATACATGACTATATAGTTATCCCTGTTTCTCAGACGTGATTGTAGTAAGGAGCTGAACCCTCTCCCATATCCTAGAAGATTTATATGTTAGGATATTTCTATTTACACTAGTTTAACAGAGATGTGATCATGGTCCCCAATTTTCGCATTTTCTAAAATTAAGAATAAATATAAAGCAACATTATGAGTGATGTACTACTTATTATTTAAACAGTGCTAAGGCCCTAATCAGTTTTACCATTAAATGTGGAGATAATTTAAGCAATTACATTTACAGCCACTAACAAACAGCACCAATTAACTAGGAAATACATTTCACATTATATAATACTTCAAAGTTCCAGAACAGCAGGGCTGTTCTTAACTGTTAATTCTAATAATGTAGTTTAATAATACAGTAAACTTTGATTAATAGACAATTTGAAGAAACGTGTGTCCATTAACTCTGAATGTCTGTTAAATATAAATCTAAATAAAATTTTTACTATTTCATATAATAATATAATTATATAGTGTGTATATTATATGAAATGTTAGGCACAATTGGAAAACTGTATGTTTCCCCCCTCACAAAATTTTTTCCAAGGCAATTTTTATTACTTATAGTGCATACAACTGAAGAAAAGTCTATAAAACTGGAATTTTACTGTATTTGTATAATCAAAAAGTGATTTTATTCTAAGCATTCTAATCTTTTAGCACAAGTTCCTTCCCCTGTTAATTCTCTGTTATTTAAGTAAATCACTTTTGATTACTATACAATATTGCCTGTGTCTAATTTATCTTTTTTTGTTTCTTATCTTTTTTCTTTCCTTCCTCTTCCCCAGTGTATATCTCCCCAATCTCCAGTCAGCAACATCTTTATTAGCATTTATTAATCATATGCACAATTTTTATTTGCCCACTCTCTCCCTTTCCCTCTCTCCCTCCCTTTTAACAGGTGATCAGAAATATCTGAGGTGAAAGAAGAAGAAGAAAATATTTTTTAGAAAATGTTATAGGTTTTGATTATGAAACTTGTAATTCAGACAGTTTTGAAGATAGAAATTTTCACTTCAGTGAATTGCATGTTGCCATATCATTTCACACTGGTATGCTGAGGCAAAGAAGGAATAACTGCTCTTCTTGTCCTTTGACTACCCATTTATGAAATTGGCTGCATTTCTCTTATTTCAGAAAAACATGCAAATTCTTTGCTAGAAAGATGATATCAAAAATAAGTGTAAGTTGTGTGCACAAACTGGAATGACCAAATGTTTAAGAAACATGGATAAATGGTGAGTCATCATCTTTGTTGAGTAGTAAAGTACAACCAGACTGGTTTAATTTGATATTTTCTAAGGCATAGAAAATCAAAGACAGGCATACAGAAGAAATAGTGAAGTTACAGAAAAAGCATTCAAAATGATCAAGGAAATAATTAACTAACTCTTGAGAGAAAAAGAAAACTGAACAGGTATAAAAATATAACTATAGGGAAAAAATGTGATGGTTTTTTTAAAAATACAAAGGACTACTCTTTTGATACCAGAATAATATAATGTAAAAGTAGGGAAATTATTATCACAAGCTATGTGATAATCACAAGCTATGTGATAATCACAAGCTATGTGATAATCACAAGCTATGATGGCCAGTTTTTATTAAGAAAAAGTTTAATTCTGAATTTTGACATTTTTATGAACAACCAAAGTAATGAAAACTTATTATTACCTCTAACATCAGAAAATGCATCTCTCAGATTCAGTTACTGGTACTAGATATTTCTGTTCTCATGGTTTGGCCAAAACTGCATATTTCATTTTGTCTGTTTCTTTGCTAAAGGTTTATAAAAACAATTTTCTTCTTTCTTGTTTTTATTTCTGTGCAAAGACTAACAATATCAAAAAATTGCTTGATGCAGCTGCCAACACAGTTGTTCCAATCATTACCACCACCAGAAAATATACAATTACTATCCCAATCCCATGTCTAAAAATGTAAAAAATTATGAATTTGCTGGATTTCCCCCAAACATTTGATTGTAAGCCTTCCTTTGATTTATAAAACCTTTAAGAAAGGAAAGATAAAAGCCAGATGTTTAAAATAAATTCTAGGTATTTATATAAATAATTCTCTGAGGTAAGTGTTCTCTTTCTCCTTTTTAATGAATTTGCTTAATATAATATTGTATGCTCTATATAGCTGCAATTAGCGTGCAAACTGCAAAGGCCACATAAAAAGAGAAGAAAGATTCAGTGAAGTATATACATATAATTACAAGACATTAGTGTCTGATTAGAAAGCTCTGAAAGAATAATTATACCATTGGAAAACATCAAACTTCCATATCCAATAAAGCAGAAGTTGCAAGATGGAATATTCCACTGAAACTTTAGAACTGAATAAAAGCAAGGATTTCAATGATGGTATAAACCTAACTTCTGTTAACATTTTAATATACTGAAATCTCCTCGCAAATTATGAAAGAGAATTTATATTTTAATATTGCTGTTTTGATTCCAAAAAGTGGCTTGTGCATGTTTACCTGACCAAGATATAATTTTCAAGTTCTTTTGGTGGAAAATAGGAATGTATAAACATCACAGGCCAATTCAGGGAGTCTCAAAAAGAATTTGATCCATTTGGGATGCTCCAGATGCACTCTAATTCAGTGCGCTCTAATTCAGGTCTAAAGTAAGATAAAAAAAAAAACAAGAAGTTGATATTTTGGCTTGGGAAAAAACATATAGCCAGATATTCCATTCCATTCTTTTCCTCTTTTTTCCCGTTTCCCCTTCTTTTTCTTTTTTCTTTCTTTTGCAGACTGGATTTGCAGATTACTGAAATGATTGGATAAATTATCAAGCTTAACAGAAATTGTTTATGGAATTGTGATATAAGAGCTCTAATGTCTAATTTAGATATGCTTTTTATGGAAGGGGGCTGAGAAATTGGAAGGAATCATGATAATCCATCATGTTTCTTACATTATTATTTTATTATTTTATTTATTTATTTATTTATTTATTTATTTATTTATTTATTTATTTATTTATTTATTTATTTATTTATTTATTTATTTATTTATTTATTATAGTGATTTATATGCCACCATTCTCCCGAAAGACTCAGGGCAGCTTACATAGAATAATTATCAATACAAATCACAGTATAGAAATTAAAATAAAATTAAAACCCCCATTAAAACCATATTAAAATTATAAAATTATACAACCCCTCGATCAGATTATTGCTGGAACCTCCACGTCTTTAGTCTGCGGCAAAAGGAGAGGAGGTTGGGGGCCATCCTGAGCTCGGTGGGCAGACTATTCCAGAGGGTCGGCTCCGACAGAGAAAGCCCTCCCTCTGGGCCACCAGCCGACATTGTTTGGCCGATGGCACCCGGAGGAGGCGAACTCTGTGGGAGCATGCAGGACGATGGGAGGAAGGCAAGAGATGGTCCTGTAAGTACCCCAGGCCTAAGCCATGTATTATATATCCATTTCATAATAATTTTTGCTTTTCTGTCCTTTCTTAATGATTAAATGACTGCATTTATTCTTTGGAGCCAGCATGATTATTATGAGATATTTGTACAAGAACTTACTGTATCTTTTGCTTCACCTGTCATATATCTTTATCTATCCTTTGGGTCTCTAATGTTTTGATTCTATTCTCTCTTGCTTGACAAAGAATTTCTATGTGGTCTTTTCATCTGAGCATTCCATAATCATTTATTATATGTCTGCCTCTTTCTGTCTTTAATGCCAGGCCTTATCTAAAAGATACAACTTCATCCTTAATAGGTGCTACACAGCTATCAGGTATTCCTACCCATAGATTAGGCAGGTAGAGTAAGTGAGAACATTTTATTACACCACTGACCAAAAGCTAGATGAATAACTACATTTTATCAATGAAATGCAATACAAGTAGATAGGCAAGTTAACTGAAATTCACTTGGAATTTCCTACAAAGTTTCTGGTGTTCATACTAGATATTAATATATCTCTAAATGGCATGTGAACTTTTCAAGAGAAACCATATGCTTCATTGTCCCAAAGGTGCTTTTTCAAGAGGCAACTGAACTTTCTGGGTTTTCTTTGAAGATGTTTCTCTTATCATCCAAGAAGCTTCTTTAGCTCCAGAGATGAAAATGTTTCTTGGATGAGAAATAAAATGTCTTCAAAGAAAAACCAGAAAGTCCATTTGCCTCTTGAAAAAGTACCTTTGGGACAACCATGACCTGGATGACTGAGAATCTCCATAGACATATTCTTCATTGAGACAAGCAGAAGACCAGTAGCAGCAAGCTACTAATGCCAGACAGCAGTAGTAGTGCTACTACTACTGCTATAAACAGGTTCTAATCACTTTTGGAGAAAGAAAATGACTGATAATAATACCCGGGCTTGGTTCTTTCAATCTGATGGAAAGTAAAAGGGTTTGTTTGTTCTTATTTTTCTAATTAGTCAGAGCAAAACACCTTTTTGCTGCCGATCAAATAGAAAGACAAATCCTAGAAATGATATCAAAGGAGATACAGAATCTGAAGCAATAAGCTCTGCGGAATTAAGGGGTTCTTTGTCACACATGCTAATATCAAAAAGAACTGTCCATTTTGTCTTATAAATTATTTCTTATTTCTAAAGCATGCTTGGTAAATGAGAATATAACTATGAGATTGAATCTGCTTTGCTTCATGTTTATTTATTTATTTATTTATTTATTTTTTCAATTTCTATACCGCCCTTCTCCCGAAGGACTCAGGGCGGTGAACAGTTAAAATGACATACATGTATACACATAGAATGTGAATATAAATAATTAAGCCAGTTTGGCTCAACAGTAAAGAAACTTCAGCATAAGATTTAAAATTAGAAAAGATTTATGCCAGACCGGCTTGGTGAAAAAGAAAGGTCTTAACTGCACGACGGAAAGTACGAAGATCTGGGATCATTCGTATCCCTGGGGGTAACCTGTTCCAAAGGGTAGGTGCCCCAACAGAAAAGGCTCTTTCTCTGGGAACCACTAGTCGGCATTGCTTTAGTGATGGCACCCTGAGAAGGCCTACCCTGTGGGAGCGTACTGGTTGGTGGGAGGTTATTGGTTGCAGAAGGTGGTCTCGTAGATACCCAGGTCCTAAGCCATGGAGGAGTTTGAAGGTAAGAACCAACACCTTGAAGCGCACCCGGAAGACCACCGGAAGCCAGTGCAGCTCGCGTAGGAGTGGTGTCACATGTGAGCGCCATGTCACTCCCAATATCACCCGCGCAGCTGCATTCTGGACCAGTTGGAGCCTCCGTGTGCACTTCAAGGGGAACCCCATGTAGAGAGCATTACAGTAGTCCAGACGGGAAGTGATGAGGGCATGAGTGACTGTGCGTAAGGAGTCCCGATCTAGAAAGGGCCGCAACTGGCGAATCAGGCGAACCCGATAAAAAGCACCCCTGGCCACGGCTGTCATATGCTCTTCTAAAGACAACCGTGTGTCCAGGAGGACACCTAAGTTGCGAGCCCTCTCTGTGGGGGCTAATGACTCGCCACCAATAGTCAGCGATGGTATAAGCTGGCTATATCGGGACGCCGGCATCCACAGCCATTCAGTCTTGGAAGGGTTGAGTCGGAGCCTGTTCTTCCCCATCCAGATCCGCACGGCTTCGAGGCACTGGGACATCACTGCAAGGGCATCATTGGGGTGGTCTGGGGTGGAGATGTAAAGCTGAGTATCATCAGCGTAAAGATGGCATTGCACTCCCAAACCACGGATGAGCTCACCCAGCGGCTTCACATAAATGTTGAACAAAAGAGGTGAGAGGACCGACCCCTGTGGCACCCCACAAATAAGGTGTCTTGAAGTCGACCTCTGCCCTCCTGCCAACACAGACTGTGACCGGTCAGAGAGATAAGAAGAGAACCACCGTAGAACAGTGCCTCCCACTCCTAGCCCTTCCAGCCGGCGCAGCAAGATACCATGGTCAATGGTGTCAAAAGCCGCTGAGAGATCTAATAAAACCAGGATAGAGGAACAACCTCTATCTCGAGCTCTCCAGAGATCATCAACCAATGCGACCAATGCCGTTTCAGTGCTGTAACCAGGCCTGAAGCCGGACTGGAACGGATCTAAATAGACAGTTTCATCCAAGTACTGCGGGAGTTGCTGCGCCACCACACTCTCAACAACCTTTAGTCTCAATGTTAGTCTCTCACAGGAAGAAAGAGGAGAATAATTCAATCTAATACTGTAACACTGGACCTGACTCAACCTCACCCACTCAATGCGAGCTAGGGGAACCATTGTTATTTTAGAGGACAGGCATATTGCTAGAATTAAGCCTCTTGACAACAGTCACTTTCCACTCCCTTGATTTGTTCCTTCTGCTGACAATCCTCTTTCATCCAATTTCTCCATTAGGTTTCCCTCCCATGGCTTCCTAAGTCAAAGGGGTTTTAAAACGGGGAATACACTGACCTATCTAATGTACAGTATCTCAAACTAGAGGAAGCAGCATGGGAGAAACTTTAAAACTAATGTATGTCAGCCCTAAAGGTAAACTAGATTAAGAAACAGATGCTATGTAGGCCTAAAATGACTTTTATTAGAATAGCTATAGAAAATCTTTGTTTCTTTCTTCCCTCTTTTATTAAATAGGAATATGTGTGTGTGCCTGTATGAGATATTTTCATAAATTAATTCTCTCTCTCTCTCTCTCTCTCTCTCTCTCTCTCTCTCTCTCTCTCTCTCTCTCTCTCTCTCTCTCTGAAGGTGGTGCTTTGAATCTGTATTGACCCCTGGAGACTGGCTGGATTAATCTCTGCAGCTTTCTCAGCAAGATTTTCAGAATTGGTTTGCTCTTGCCTGCTTCCTAGGACTGCAAGAGAGGACTGGTCCAAGATCACCCAGCTAGCTTCATGGCTAAGGCAGGACTAGAAATCCTGGTTTCTTGTTTCTAGCCTGGTATCTAAACTACTATACAAATTAGCTCTGTCACATGGGTTAATCCCAATTATCTGTTTATTGCCTTGACAATGATTCTTCCTTTCACTGTTAAGGCCACCCTTACACTCTCTACAGTCAGGGGTGAAATGCTCCGGGTTCGGACCGGATCACCCGATCCAGTAGCGATGGAGGCAGGTGGTTTGGAGAATTGGTAACAAAAATCCCTGCCCGCCCCCATGCCCAGCTGAGCTGCACAATCCTCAGAGGCTTTTTCTTTTAATTTTAAAAAGCATTTTTTCTACAACCTCTTCAGCCGAAAAAAGTTTTTAAAAGTAAAAAAAAAAGCCTCTGATGATTACATGGCTCAGCTGGGATCGTCAAAGAATTGTCAGCTGATGATCCCAGCTGAGTTGCCTGATTGGCAGAGGCTTTTTTTCTTTTAAATGCCTCTGACGATCCAAGCTGAGTTGCCTAATCAGTAGAGGCTTTTTTTCTTTTAAATGCCTCTGACAATCCAAGCTGAGTTGTCTGATCAGCAGAGGCTTTTAAAAGAAAAAAAGCTTCTTCCAATCAGGCAACTCTGCTGGGATCATCAGAGCCTTTTGAAAGCATTTTTTTTACAACCTCTTTGCTGAAGAGGTTTTAGAAAAAAATGGTTTTAAAAGAAAAAAAAATTGGCTACGCCCACCCAGTCACATTACCCTCCTCCCACCAAGCCACGCTCACAGAACCGGTAGTAACAAATTTTAGATTTCAGTATATACTAATGTCTACAGTATATACTAATTCTATAGAATTACAGGTAAACCTGTACCCACCATTGTTTTAAAAAAAGCCCTTTTAATGCCCATGTGCAATCTATCATTTCCACTACAAACAAGACTCTTAATAAGAATTGAGTAATTGGTGTATGTGGGAATGGGGTATATTCCATTAACCTTGAAATCCTGTGAATTGAAATAGATAGCGGTGATTCTGTCTCTCTTCCATTACCCACCTTTCTGCTTTTCATAAAATGTAAACTAGAATAGAAAAGGCCCAATGGATTACTGTTGAATTAAAATAGGAGGGGAAGTTGTGGGGTTGCCTTGGAGGCAGCTAGCCAAATATAGATTCACAAACTTCAACAGCTGCAGTAATCCATTGAATCAGAAAGTGGAGCTGCCGATTCCTCCCTGATGTTCTCTCATGGCTCTTGAACAGCAATCAGATGTCTTTTCTTTGGTGTTGCTTATGCTTAGTTTCATAATAAAACCAACAATGACTCAACTGGAAGGAGTCTGCATTCTGAAAAGCCTGTGAAAGCCAGTAATAGTCAATTAGATTAGACTTGGGGAAACAATGGGTAGGGGTAACCTTTTGAAACAGACATGCTAATGAACTCCCCTGAAGCATTTTTCAAGGCCATAGGAAGGACATCATTGACCATGTAAACTACAGCACCCAGCTATAGATTTCAAAAGCATGACATTTAAGCCACAAGTGGCCCTTCCCAGTTCTATTTTGAAGAGGAAGTGTCAATCAGGAGCAATTTCAGGTGAGGAGAAGTGGTCTAAAAGCAACATTTTCAAAAGCTTTCAGAAAGAAGTTCCTAGTTCTGACAGTGAGATGGCTAGAAGCAAGTTAGTGTTATCCCAGACTGAATGATCAGTCATCAGTGAAAGCAGTCTTGAGTTGTCTCTATTATTATTGTTGTTGTTGTTTGTAGCAATGTTTGTTCAAGTAGTACCATATTTTTTCAGAATATAAGATGCACCAGAGTATAAGATGCACCTTAGTTTTTGGGAAGAAAAATAAGAAAAAAGCTGATTGGCAGGTGGATCGGCCTCCTGGAATATCCCCAAACAGCTGTTCCCAGAGGTGAATTTTAACAACAGTTTCCTTGGTTATGAGCTCTGTGTCTTGCTTTTTTTTTTTTTTTTGCTTTTTTTTCCTGAAACTTCTGAAACTCCATTCAGAAAAAAACATTTTTTCCTGCCTCTGAAAATCTCTGAAACCTCTGTTTGGGGGCTTCTTTTCTGATGCTTCTTTTCTGATGCTTTTTTCAACCTCTGAAACTTCCGTTGAGAAGCTAGTCGGAGCTACATTCAGAGTATAAGATGCACCCAGATTTTCACCCTCTTTTTGGGGGGAAAAAGATGCGTCTTATACTCTGAAAAATACAGTATATATTAAATTATTTTCATAAAAGAAATATTTGGGAGTTGAGGAACAATCTGAAAGTTCATGAAAGGGCTGATGAGCTGAAGAAATTGAGCGCCACTGCTAAATAATAATAATAATAATAATAATAATAATAATAATAATAATAATAATAATAATAATAATAATAATTTTATTTCTATACCGCCCCTCTCCCGAAGGACTCGGGGTGGTGCACAGCCTAATTAAAAGCACAAGACAAACAACAATTTAAAAATGAAAAATATTAAATAATTTGGCTCAATATAAAACCCCAAATTTAAAAATCCCAGATTAAAACCAATTTAAAAATCTTCACATCGATAGCCTGGCCTGACGGAATAAAAAGGTTTTGAGGGCACAGCGGAATACACGGAGGTCAGTGATCTTACGTAATTCCGGGGGCAGAATTGTGTGTGTGGTGTTTCTTTTCACATGGCTAATGCAGTGACTGTTTACTATGATTTGATGGGAAAGGCGATTGAATTGGAATAGTATGGAACTGTCTACTCACATAGGCCTATGTGAGTCAGAAAAAATATACATTGTGAGATTCTTTGTTATATAAAGCTGTGTTGTTACATCTTGGTAAATTGGCATGACTTCATAAAACACTTATTCTGCTGTCAGGCACTTCTGTTGGTCTGTAAAGCAACGTGGCTACTCACTGTTAGAAGTAGACTGTTTTACCACTTCATAGATTTGCATCCAAGGGTGCCCTGCTGAAGCAAAATGTCCCAGTTAATTAACAAATTATGTTAATGTGTTTTAAACTCTTGGAAGAATAGAGACATTTAAGCTGTCTTCTTCCACACTAGTATATACAATGATTTATTGAAGTTTTCTAAGACTTCCATCTGAAAGTTTTATATTTTCAGATGCTGATGTTTGAAAGTGGAATTTTCTGCATGCAAAGCATTTGCTCTGCTACTGAGCTATGGCCATTTGCCAAATGTTTTCATTGTTAGACTTCTATTTGACTTTGTAATTGATTAAGCACAATGCCAAAATAACCCCAGTCTTCTGTAATAATACTTTTCTACTGTCGTAATTGTTTACTGTATTTGTTCTTGCTAATACAATGATATGACTAGGTATGTTATATTGATACCAGTGTTCTAGAAAATGGCCAATTCTTTTTTTTAAATGAATCCAGTAAACCCAATCAACTGCTAACACCTCCCCCCAATAAAAAAAAATCTTACTCTAGAATATTATTGAATATATTTTAATTGGAATAGTATTTACTCTGAAGTAGAACAAGTTGCCTCGGTTAACAACAGACAAAGTCAGCATGAAAGAAATTAGATAAAAATGTCTGGTCAGAAACAACCATGGAGAGATTCTGAGTTCATATCCTAAAGCCTGGAGTAGTAGAAAGATAGGTCATAGATTGTGAATTTTTGATATAGATACGCTTTGTCACTATTTGTAATTCTACTTTTAAATGACTTCAGGATCGAGGAATAATAGAATATTCTGCCCACTTTCTTGGAGCGATACTGTTCTTCAGAATAGAGAACATTCTTCTTCTTGTACCATATCCATCATTGGACGTTGGCGATCATGTTGGCAATCCTATTTTTGTCAACACCCACATGAAAAAAATGCTGCTGAGTTTTGTCCAAACCAGTCCCTTAGGTTTTGAAGCCATGATGTTCTTCTTCTGCCTGGACCTTGTTTGCCTTCAATCTTTCCCTAGAGGATTAAGGGAAGGAAGCCGTATGTTTCTGGGTGTCGCATCACATATCCAAAATATTCTAACTTTCGCTTTTTAATGGCTTTGTTTTCCCAGGCGGCTTATCACCTCCTTATTTGTGATTTTGTTCACCCAGTTTATACGAAACAGCCGTCTGTAAATCCATATTTCAAATGCTTCTAGTTTCTTCAAGTGGTTTTCTGTCAGAGAGCAACTCTCTACCCTGTAGAGCAGGATAGGAAAGATGTAACATCTGAGACCTCATAGACAACATTAGACTAGATAAATCTATGGCCTGCCTCAGTGTAAAGATATGTGTATGAAGTTTCCATATTATAAGAAGTTTCTTTCTCAGATTAAGGCATCCAAGAATGTGACTAGATTTTTCCTTTTCTTGATAATTATAAAGATAGTCTTCATGGCCATTTTATTCTTAAATGTCTCATTTTTGTGAACGGATCCTTAGGGTAAAATACTGATGAATAAGCTCGATAGTGGTGCTACTGTTAAAGTTACAGAAAAAAGAGGAAAAAATGGAGGCAGGGGAAAAAAAGAAGGCAGATCCTTCTCAGATTTGTCTATCTCATGAAAGACCTGCGTACACATTCCTTTGCTGAAAGAAGCCAAATGAATAGAAAAGCAGTGCATAGCATAATATGCTGGCAGCATTGATTGCATGACTCTTTCCCACTCTGAAGGAATATAGAGCTCATCCTGAAGAGAAGGAAGAGAGGGAGGAGGGAGGGAAGGAATGGGCCATTAAAGGAAGACTTCCAGAAAAGATTATAGCTCTGAGAAAGAGGAAAGATAAGAAATAAAGTCAGAACAACCCCAGCCTGATTTTAATTAGTATAAGAAACTCAGGAAGCTTCCCACCCTAGAAAAAAAAATAAAGCTTGGATCAAGCTGTGCCTTGTTTCTTGACACTACCTGCCTCAAATTGGTGACATATTCATGTGATCCATGTGATCCATGTGATTCATATATATATATATATATATATATATATATATATATATATATATATATATATATATATATATATATATATATATATAAGATCATTCAGGGCTCCGTGACTGAGCTCTATTAGCGTTGTCATTCTCTTGGCGCATTGAATTATGCAACAAATGCAGTAAGACTGCATCACAGAATCAGTTAATGTACATGATAAATCAGCAACTATTTATATTATTAACAAATTATAGGCTCTGCAATGATCCAGGGCAGGTATGTATAAATTACCTGTCAGCTGTCTCAATCTTTCGGTTCTAACTCAGATTTCGGTGTCTTGGAGACATTTGCTGATAATGCTGATAGCATTGATAATACTGATAATGCATCCATAGCATTGTGTTGGTTTCAAGGTCAGCTCCATCCAGAATATCGTTAAAATAATAAGGAACTGTATCAGCGATTCCTTGAAAGTAAAACATAAATATCAAGATATAAATGCAGAGCAACACACCCACCAAAATTAGATTAATTAGACATATGATGGCTTTTCTGGTTGTGCAAAAAACCTGGATTACTCAATCAGTAATACTGATGGATTTGGCCATTTTCTTCTTCTTTTCTTATACCTGGGGGGAAAAAAACTCTTATTATGATTCATTTGACTCTAAGTATTGCTGATATATATTTTTGCAGTTAAAGTGCCTGTGAAATAAAGTGTCTGCCTTGTGAGGCACCTATATTGGCAAGTAGTTTCCATATTACTTTTTAAAATTGAATCATTCCACTTGAGTAAAAGCACTCTTTTCCCCTGCTAAGTTATGTGCTTTTGATCTGTCTCAGGCAAAGCAAATAGTGACAATTTTTCATGGAATATTTACCGTTACCATTATTTGTTATTCGTTTTGTATGGATGCTGTAATATAATCATGAAACTTTGGGGGGGAGGGAATTAAAATATCTTCTTTGGTTAAGGAATCTTATTGTCTTTGCATCGCTAATGAAGGGATTAATATCATTTCTACTCTCTGAGTTCCTTAAATCAATTGCTTATAGAGCACGTTTTCACAAGTAGCATTTCAACATTACTCTTACACTTAAAAACAAAACCCAGAAGCTTCTCTTGCTTTTTCCTGAGTGTATTCATATTTATGTACTATCCTAGCCAGTAACATTTCTAGCCGGCTTCCCAGACTTATTCTCCAATTATACTGTATATTCTTTGTACTCTTGATTGCCCCATTGTTTTTTTTTTTACATATTCAAATGGAAAGAAAAATGAATCTCCACAGTCTTAATAGTTCCTCATGATGTAATGAAGTATCTGCTTTCAATTCAAACCACTTTCTCTTCAGTTTGTCCTGAGAGTATTTTTCCTGCAGTTCTAACAACCTTGACATTTTACGTTGATAAAGAAGAATATTAGGGTGCCTATGAAGAGATATGCAGAAATGCTGATGAGGAATCTTCTTTTCCTTTCACCCCTCCTATCTGGAGATGGGGGCTTTTGCTCAGGTGATATGCCAGTCTGCCTTCTAAAACTTTTACTGTGAAGGGTTGGAGGAAGAATACAGGTATGTATCCTGATGAAAGGATGATTGGAACGCAAATCTCATCAAAGCCGGTTGACCTAAAAGTGAGGTTTTAATTTTTTTTTTTAAAAAAAATCATTTTTAAGATAATCAGAACTGGCAACTTTTCTAAGGGCAGAGGATGATTCAGAACCTTGCTGAATAATCCACACTCGGCACACATAGAGAAGAAAAAAAAACCTTCATTTTGAATCTATCCTTCCATCAATAGATCAATACCTGAAGTCACTCAAGGAGAGATACAGAGTTGATGACCTTGAGGTCATCTAGTCCAACCCTATGTTCACGTAGGAGACCTGTTCTAGGGATTCGAACCATCGAACTGCCAACTCTTCTGATCAACAAGCTCAGTGTCTTAACCATTGAGCCACCAAGTCAGGCTAGGTGAATGTTTGTAGAAAATCATATTACTATGACTAAGGGTTTGCTTTCCATGATTTAGGAAGTGAAGCAGTGGTGGGCTGCCCCTGGTTTGGGCCAGTTCGCAAGAACCAGTAGTAAAACTGTGGGGAGGCTCCACCCCCTGACCCGGACATCATCATAGGTGATCTGCACATGTGCAGAAGCTTCTGCGCATGCGCAGCAAAGCAAGTGCGTGCACGCAGGAGCAATGCGAACCGGTAGTAAAGGTAAGTAGAACCCATCCCTGAAGTGAAGGTATACAAGTTATTTTTTTTTAAAGTTACCCAGTCTGATCAAGATGTCTGCATTAAAATGAAGTTACCTCTTCTTAAAATAAATAATGAATCGCCTTATACAAATTTCAAAGGATGTTAGTGTAATGTATTTTCTACCTTTTCTGTGATTCAAACAATACTGAAAACACAACTATGCTAAGGTGGACTAGGAAATGTCACTTAGAGAAAACATGCTAACAATTAAAGTATTTCCAGATTGTATGATGATCTTATTGTATTTTAGATAAACAAGATCTAAAAGGAATAAAAAAGAGTTACTGAACAAATTGTCCCAAAAATGCTTTTCAAAAGACAACTGGACTTCCTTTGTTCTTTCCTTGAAGATGTTTGTCTTCTTATCCAAGAAGTCTCTTCAGTTCTGATTGAATTGTGGGGAATGGAAGGATTTATATTCCTTACAGTCATCATATTGTTAGCACTCCCCACCCTGAAGATTGGTTGTTAGCTCTCTGAGAGTCATTGAGGCCATTTGGGGGTTTATCTCTACTGTCAGGGTCATCTGAATCAGAGTGTAAATGGGTGTGGAATCTTCTTGGAACTGCTGAAAGAAACTTGGAACTACTGAACAGATTGGTTGGTTGGTTGGTTGGTTGGTTGGTTGGTTGGTTGGTTGATTGAGGTTAGTATGGAAGAAAGAATCCTACTTGCTTGTAGGTATTTCTAGTATTTTTGGTTTCCAAAAAGACTAAACCATTCCCACAGAACCTCTTGCTGTTTTTATGCTCACAGATTTAAAGACTATAATGAGTTATTAAAGATTGGCTTCAGCTATCCTCGTGCTCATTATAGAACATGTTTTGTGGTTCTTGTATGATTTCAGTTCAGTTCAATGCATTTTGAAAGATAATCTGTTTACAATCTTGAAAGTTCAGACTATGCATTGTCTAAATAATTCGGTAATTATTTCTAATGACTAATTATGGAAGAAACTCATTGGGAAACTCCCCAAATAGCACTTCGGAAGCCATGTAAATAAAAGAGTTCATGAGATTTGTGTTATGTCTGAGGGAAAGAACCAATTCGATACAGTTTGTTCTCTTTTCATTCCCATGCTGCTTTCTATCTTTTCTATGAAGTTGTAATGACTGGAAATGATACAGCAATTGCCTTGTAATTGTGTCTTGTTTAAACTTGCCATTTTGAATGCTAATAAGCCATTTCTAATATGTCCATTTCAGTGACCACATTCATATAGCTACACCCGACAGTCTTCTTTTTTTAAAAAAAAATAAATCCCCAAGTGTTTTTAAAACTATGCATCTATCTTCGCTGTCTCCCAGCAGCTTCAGACAGTAATTCCGGGGTGGGGAAGGGAGGGAGAGTCGGAGGGAGGGAGGGAGGGAGGGAGGGAGAGAGAGAGAGAGAGAGAGAGAGAGAGAGAGAGAGAGAGAGAGAGAGAGAGAGAGAGAGAGAGAATAATCATTTACACTGGGCAATGGTGGGATTCAAGTAATTTAACAACCGGTTCTCTGCCCTAATGATTTCTTCCAACAACCAGCTTACCAAACTGCTCAGAAAGTTAACAACTGGTTATCCCGAAGTGGTGAGAACTGGCTGAATCCCACCACTGCACTGGGGCCTTTGGCAAGCCTAAAATCCAAAGATTATAATGGAAAAAGGGAGTCAGTACAGGAGCATATTAATTTAATGACCAAACGCCTTGGATATTTAGCATTTAATACTGTGCCCCTGTTTTATCTTGTACTGAGTGACTCTTTGTTTGTTGGATAAAGAGTCTGAAATAATGAGTTTGCTATCAGACTATTGCTATTTTTTGCAGAATTTCTTTATATCATCATAAAATATACATTTTGCCTTTAGGTCAATCTTTATTCCAGGTGATCTCCTGGACTCGACCCTGTAGTTTTCTTGACATATTTTTGGATTTTCAGATTTGATTTGCCATTGCCTCATTCCTAGGGCTGAGAGTGAGTTACTGGCCCAGGATCCCCCAACTGAATTTATGTCTAAGTCAGGACCAGAACTCTCCTAGTTTCTAACCTGGTGCCTTTAACCTCCACACAAAACGAGTTCTCAGTTCTAATACTGATCTCACAATACTTCTCATATTTTAAATTATTGTACCAGCATGCAATAATTATGAAATTCATAATTTCCAAAAAGGAAGTTTCACTGAGCCTTGCCAAGGAGACTAATAAACAAGGCAGTCAGACCAAAAAAAGTGATGGTAGAGAGTGAAGGACTGCTTTAGAAGGGTTAAGTTTACCCTTAACATTTTATTTTTGAAAGTTATTTTAAAATTGGAGTAGCATATTTTCTGCACTGGTTTTGTAAAATTTCTCTGTAGATTATTTGATGTGCAGTTTGAAAACTACTCTGGTGTCCTTTCCTTATTCTGTGTTTTTGCTTTACAAAAGTTGTAGGGGGAATGTTTCAAAGGTTTACCTCCGTAAAATCTTTGGATGTTTCTAGTGGAGACTTTGCTGGGGTAAGGTCTACAGAACTTGTTATCTCTGATGTTTTCATCCCATTCTGGAAAAGAAAAGGGGGAATAGGAGGAAATATAATTTAGATAGTTTCTCATTATAGCCCATGGTTGAAACTATACCTATACTCATCCATACTTATCTGTATCTATACCTATATCTGAATCTATATTATCATCTGTCTACCTCTATCTCTATCATCTCTTATCATTCTCTATCCATCTCTCTCATTATTCTCTATCTAGTTCTACCTTTATCTCTACCTTTACCTCTACCTCTCATCATTCACTATCTCTTTCTCTACATTATCTCTATATCATGTATATCAGGGCTGCATCAGGGTTGTGCTTGACCTCAAGGGGAGGGGGGGCTAAGGATGGGCATGGCCAGAGTGGGCATGGTCAGCTCAATGTCACTTATGTCGGGGGAGCCTGTAGCGGCCCGAGCACTCTGCCAGTGAAAACAGACTCTCAAGCTCTGTTTTCACCAGTGACGGCCTCCTGCAACCCTCTGCCAGTGAAAACAGAGCTTGGGACGGCCATGGGCAGCCCTCTCAAACTCCGTTTTTTCTGGCAGAGGCACCACTAGTGCCGGTTCTTTACTGTTTCCAGGGTGGCCCCCATGGGCCAGATCTGGCCCCTGTACCTTGAGTTTGACACCACTGATCTATATCTATATCTATATCTATATCTATATCTATATCTATATCTATATCTATATCTATATCTATATCTATATCTATATCTATATCTATATCTATATCTATATCTATATCATCCATAAAACTGGAGTCTGAATTTGATTTCAACCAAATTGTTCTGCCTTTGAATCAAGAATTAAAATTGAATCAGGCATCCTCTGGTTGCTAAATTTAAATTGGAACTTAACTATTCATGCATTGCCATCCCTCAGCATCAAACTCAGCAGCAATATTTTTACCGCATTTAAATCCTGTCTTTCCTGCAGAAGTTCAAGGTTGCTTACATGCTAATTTTATCTATGCAGCATTAACTTGGTGAGATAGGTTGAGCTGAGAGAGTGAATAACCCAACCTGCCCTGACTATTACTAATAATGACCACAATTTAGTTAAACAAGATTTCAGGGAAGTTATTTACTTTTATGGATAATAGGAATAACTCCTGTTAGAAACTCACAGGCCACAGAGAGGAAACCTCATATAAATATATAATCATGAGCTTTAGATCATCTTTTTATTCTTCGAGGAATTACATCTGTCCTAACTGATTGTCATTAAGTAACTTTAATTACTATTATCCACAGTACTTTGTTCTGGTAAAATTAATGTACCGTTGGAATTAGATATGCATATATTATCAACAGAAGATATATACAATCTCAGCAAATAGCAGCATTCAGCCATCCTTGGCTGGGTTCAGAGGCTAAGCCAGTTAAGGAATATCAGTGATTGTAGGTCATACTAAAAAGTTGACAAAATATCCCCAAAGAGAGCAATGGTACACCGCTTCCGTATGTGTCACCAGAAGCTAAGCCTGATGTGAAAGAAGCTTTACTTTTTTTTAGGTTTCTGAAAATTTATATGAAACTTTCAATTTGGTAGTGGTAGAAAATGTAGTGGAAGGTTGCATTAATAGTACATAGGAAGCGAATAGTGAACAACATTTTTTTCTTGCAGCCCTTCAAAAATAGGAATAGCAAAATAGCACTTAGATTTATATACCCCTTCATGGTGATCTTTAAGAAGTTTACAGAGTCAGTATATTGCCACCCAACAAACTGGGTTCTCATTTTACCGACTTCAGAAGGATGGAAGGCTGAATCAACTTTGAGTGGGTAAGACCTGAACTGCTGAAAATTAACTTGCAGTCCTGCATTCTAACCACTATGCCAATACAGCTCTTATGGTTCCTGGCCCAACTGGCAATAGGTTATTAAGAGAAGCCTTCATGCAGAAGCCTTCAGTTTCTTCCTAGGTTCAAATACAACTGTTTCTTCTAAAGGCATTTTAAGTGTAGAAGGAATGAAATCCTGGATCTCCTTTCTGTTGGAATCAATTTGCTCTTTCTTGTTGGTTCAAAATAAACTAATGAATTATATTAATGCATGGCCAGCATGAACCTTTATTGCCACTGATTCTTATTCAGTGAATGTTTAGCAAATATCATGTCACACATTAATGAAATATTCATTTATTTTAACGATTTGACTCCTTCAAGTCTTACGATAATGAGAATCTCATTTGAAAATTAAAGTCAATGAAGGTTATGCTGTGATCACATCAAATAGTTAAAGCTAAAAATAGCTTTCATGTGTGTTGCCTCAAATCTATTACTGCTGCTTCAGTTAACTAAAGACTTAATTTTTTCCCTCCCTTCAACCTTTAAACTAATTGAATTGTACCTGGAATATATATTTGAAACAGCTACAATAAAAGGCTTTATAGCAATAGCACTTAGACTTATATACCGCTTTACAGTGCTTTGCACCCTCTCTAAGTAGTTTATAGAGTCAGCCTATTGCCCCCAACAATCTGGGTCTTCATTTTACCCACCTTGGAAGGATGGAAGGCTGAGTCTAACTTGAGCCGGTAAGACCTGAACTGCCAAACTGCTGGCAGCTGGTGATCAGCAGAAGTAGCCCTGCAGTACCGCATTCTAACCATGTGCCACCACGGCTCTTGATGCCAGAGAAAAATAATTCTTGTATCTTTTTTCAATATAAAAGGAGTTAACAATGATTACTTGGAAACAATGCAACATACTTTTCAAATGGTAAGAACTCAACGTGTCAATGAAAGAGGAAACTGGCTTTCTTTACATCATTTTTGTGATGTGTTTGTTTTGTTGTTTTAAATAAAAGCTACTAAATCTCCATTTTTTAATAAAACGTGCTGTACGAGATAACCAGGCTGAGCCCGATGGAAGGATCAAACATGTCATAAGTCATGAGTCCCTGTGCACCTGCAAGAGGTCTAGGTCCAGCCCACCTTGGATGGTTCTCTTATGTCTTGCTCATTTCCCTTGACTTCTAGTTGGTCAGATTCTTGTAGAGTGCTTAAACTTGCAATAAATCTTTGTATTCATTTGAATTGCCTGAATTTCCTGGTTTCCCTGGTGCTTGCCACCTGCTGGCTTTCATTCCTCTGCCCTTTCCTCCAGTCCTCCCTCCTCCTCTTCCTCCTCCATGCTAAGGAAGGGTGCAATTTTCAAGTGCAATATGTTGAATGATGGAAATACCAATCATCTGTGAGCCTTTAGGGTTCAAAAATACTGTTAGTTTTCAATGCCATGAAATTATGGAAAAATTCAAAGTGCAAATTGTTTTTGTGGTATCAATGCTTTAGAATCAACATGGGCAATAAAAATATTTCATAGCCATGTGTTTATGACTATACAAGCTGCCTATACCCCCACAAATGAGTGGGAAAAATGGATTAGAATAGAACACTTGGTCACATCCTGATCATTGAGAATTTTTTTTCCTGGACTGTTTTAGTCTTCAGCGTCATGCTGTAGCCATCTCTAATATTTGCCCCACCATCCTAAATTGGACTCTATTTTGTTCAAATTTACAGAGTATCCTGCTGATGGACAATCCTGAGCCACAATAGATAATTTTCTTCCCATATTTCATTGTGTGTTGCATTTATTTTATTAAATAATAACACGTTTTATTAATCATTGAGGCCACAACTATCAAATCAAAGTAGGTATAATTTAAGGTTGCATTATACTGTGAACTGAGGATGCTTGTTCAAGGACTTTCTTTTCAAAGTCCCTGATATCGATGATAAAGATGCTTTGGATCCTGGATTTATTACTTTTATGGAATCCTATTTAAGGGACAACAACTCAGTTGTGAAATATACCCAATTTTTTTCTATACCAGTCCTCATGCCACAGTTGTCTTAGATTATCTATCAATGATTTGCAAGAATGCAAACAATCCCCTTTCCATCATCTTAATATGGGGGGTGAACACAAAATGTTTTTTTCAGTTTTTACTGACACCATAACAATCATAAAATAGTTGGGGGAATACCATAACAATCATGATTGGGTGGAAGGATAGGTAACTTTATTTGAAGCCAGCACTTTTCCTTAATTTCATTACTCTTACTATCATGTTATTTTTATTTTTTTAAGTCATGACAGACATTTTGATAAGGGGTATTAATGTATCCTGACGCTAGAACTAAAAGAAATTTGAATGCAAATAGCATTGATATTTGGTTACCACAGAAACCATGACTGAACTGCTGTTCTTACAATAAATCTTAAATTGCTTCTAATTTAGAAAGCCAATGTCATTGTCCTTGAATGTATCATTGCTGCTTTGTTTGCTTCTCTTTGTGCTTAACAGAACTTTCTTCTGTATTGTTCTAAACTGCAACATTTTGAATTGAATATAGAAATAAAATTTTGAAAAGCAAAAGTAATTAGATTTTTTTAAAAAAATGATTTAAAAAATAAAATATATTATAAAATGCTGAAGAGTTTAACTTCTTACAAAACCATACATGGATCATCATAGATATGTTTGTTTTAAAAAGAGATATTCAAAACACCATAAAATGTAACAGTTTTATGACCTGATTCATTTATTGTGCTAAGTCACCGTTCATGTTATTGATTCATCATTGGGTGTTTATTTGTACAAGATGCTAAATTATAAACCATGCTTTGTAAATCATAATGGCTGATTTACCCAATGTACTAATCCCAAAGTGTGACACAGGTCACATTATGGTTTAGATTGTTGATAAAATCAGATCTATGCTCTTATTCAGACTAGAGTTCTGTAGTGTCTAATATGTGAAAGAGTGTGGAGAAGAGTGACAAAGATGATTAGGGGACTGGAAGCTAAAACACAAGAAAAACGGTTGCAGGAATTGGGTATATCTAGTTTAATGAAAAGAAGGACTAGGGGTGACATGATATCAGTGCTCCAATATCAAAAGGGCTGTCACAAACAGGAGGGAGGAGTGGGTCAACCTATGAAGGCAGGACAAGAAGCAATGGATGGAAACTAATCAAACAGAGAAACAACATAGAACTAAGGAGAGATTTCCTGACAGTTAGAAAATTAATCAGTGGAAAGACTTGCCTTCAGAAGTTCTGAGTTGAACACTGAAAGTTTTTAAGAAAAGATTGGACAACAATTTGTCCAAAATGTTATAGGGTTTCCTGTTTTGGCAGGGGGTTGGACTAGAAGACCTCCAAGGTCCCTTCCAGCTCTGTCACTCTGCTATATTTGAAAACTTAGAAATACAAGCTACTCTAAAATATTATTCCCACAGTAAAAATCAAGAGTAGTTTCATCATCAGCTATCAGATAATCCCAAAAATGTACAGTTTGTGCATATTTGAAAGGTGGGGATTATATTCTTTTATTTTAGGCAACTGTAAAAAGAGTTGTTTATTTCTTTACAAAAAAGGCAGGACAAATAGAAAGCTCAATGAAAGAATTTTGCTTTAAGAAAAGTTTTTAGCTAGGTTGTGAATGAACAATCTTCCATTTATTTATTTATTTATTTATTAGTTCAATTTATATGCCGCTCTTCTCCGGAGACTAGGGCGGCTTACAATGCGTTAAGCAATAGCCTTCATACTTTTGAATATACCTGCTTAGCAGGGCTTTTGCGCCCCCCCAAAGCAGTGTTCTTTTTTACACAAAGTCAGCTTGTTGCCCCCACAATCTGGGTCCTCATTTTACCTACCTCGAAAGGATGGAAGGCTGAGTCAACCTTGAGCCTGGTGAGATTCGAACTTGCAGTAATTGCAGGCAGCTGGTGCTAGTTAACAGCACTTTAGTCTGCTGCGCCACCAAGGCTCATTTACAAAGCAAGAGAGAGACAGAAATAGTCAATGACTAACAGACAATTAAAAAAACTATGTACTCCCTGGAGGACTTTCCATAGACTACCTTGCCATCTGAACCAAATACCTTGTATGCTGCTGCCAGTTTGTCAGTCTGAAGAAAGTTTTCTTATGTTGATTTATAAACAAGCCAGCTGGAGCCCAGGAGGGGAGGAGCTTAAATGGCAAATGTGAAAGTGCCCTTAATTATGAATCTCACTTTGAAATCTGAAAACTACCAATGATATTTTGGCACAAGATTTGGCTGTGGCTTCCTTTGATACCTTACATGTGACTGGAATAAATATTTAAATCCTAAACCAACGATCTCTATGCCTCAGAAGGTGACAGCATATGGCTAACTTTATTTGAGGTCAAAGTGAAGTAGGATCAAGCTTGATTGCTACTTGGGCAGAAATATGTCAGGGAATCCCAGCCTTGTGGAGTAGACTGGAAAATCTCAGCCCAAAGAAAGCAATGCCAATTGATTGGGTCCTTAGCCAAAAAAACTACATGGACATGTCCCTGTAACTCAGAATCTTCTTTTAAGGTTCTGTATGTATTTCTTTTAAAAAGAATGCATGCATAAAGTTCCTTCCTAAAGTTCCTTCCTAAAGTATAAACAAGCAAACTATATATTTCAGTGGATTGTGAAAGAATTTGTTTTTCATTTTGCTCTTGTAAATCTGAACCACCCTGGTAAAATGTTAAAAATAGGTAGAAACTATAGACCACCATAAAAACTACCCTGATGGACATCTATGAAGATTCTCAGTCATCCAGGTCATGGTTGTTCCAAAGGTACTTGTTCAAGAGGCAACTGGACTTTATTTTTCTTTGAAGATGTTTCACTTTTCATCCAAGAAGAAGAACTGAGAAGCTTCTTGGGATACCTTTGGATACTTCAATGGACCTTTATTTAGGCCATCGTGATGAATGTTGCCCTTTTGCCTTAAGGACAGGGAATCCCTAAACCAGTCCATTTATAGCTATTGAGTATGTTATATAATTTCACAATGCCCATACATTTAGGATTCCAAGGAGCCATATATTTGATTAATCTGTCGAATAATTAGTTATGAAATATATATATATGTCAGATGAGACCCAAAAGCTCAACCCCTGTCACTCACAGTGGGTGATATTTGGAGGGGGGTGGAAGGGCAAGTCAACTGCAATCCACTAAAGCAATTTTATTTTGCCTATGAATAAATGCACAGTGACTGAAACTGGAGCGACAACTTATACACTGAGTGACAGGAGAGGATTCTTTAAACTGCCAGATAGTTTGAGATCCGTGATATGCTATAAATCACACATACATCTGACTCTAGCAATAGATTTTAGAAATGTGTAAAGCTGTATAGCCTCCATTCCAAACTGGCTCATTTTTTTTTCATATGTCTTTGGAGAAGACCCATATCTCTTCAGATGTTCTGCTTGATTTTTCTTTTCAGTTTCATTTTTTCCCCTGTAAAAGGAAAGAAAAGCTTTCCTTTTACAAAAGAAGAACACAGTCATTATTTGGCCTGGAGGGTAATATGTAGGATATTTGTTTGGTGCTTAAGTGATGGCTGGAAATTGAAGGCATCAGTTTCACCTACAGTGAAAGACTGTAGGTTTAATATATGGGAACATATAGTGTGCTTCCCATTAAGAAAAAAAGAGTTCCTAAAATGAACTTTTCCCTTCCTTTTGGTTATCTTGCAGTAATATTATTTCTCCTATATCAAGTTAGATCTCAAATTAAGGATTCAACAGAAATAACACTGAATGTTTTTCAGCATGGTAGGATATAAATGTTGTAATAAAAATAAACCAATAAAGTGTTTATTTCTATGTATTTAAAATCACTGAAAACAAATGTGTTCCATCAAACCTTTTAAAGCTTTGTTGGTTGCCTCTAGATTTCTGGGCTCAGTTGAGAATGTTTAAAGATCTAATGCTGCATCACCTAGTCACCCCAGAAGTTCCAATCTTGTCAGAACAGAATTTGCCTATCTAATCTAATTAGGACATCCTATGAATCTCCCGTCCTTACAGTGCAGCTGTGATATAGACAAGATTGGGAGCACCCTATCAAATCCTGCACCTGTTAACAGCGGTGTCCCCCAAGGCAGCGTTTTAGGACCAACACTCTTCATACATTATGTAAATGGTCATTTACATAAATGACCTTTGTGACAATATTACAAGCAACTGTGTTCTCTTCACTGATGATGTAAAACTATTTAATACCACCGATAATGCTGCTACTCTTCAAAAAGACCATTCATATATCTGAATGGTCAAAAAATTGGCAACTCCAAATCTCAACCAACAAATGCTCTGTTCTTACAGATTGGCAAAAACCCCCAGAACACAAAATACAAGCTAGGTCCACATGACCTTGTAGACAACCCTCACTCTGTCAAGGACCTTCAAGTACTCATATCTAATGATCTAAGTGCCAAAGCCTACTGTAACAACATTGCCAAAAGGCATTAAGAGTTGTTAGTTAGTTAGTTTATTAAATTTATATACCGCCCTTCTCCTGGTGGACTCAGGGCGGTGCACAGCCAAGGATAAAAAAATATTACAATACAAAATTTAAAATTTGTAAAAGAATTAAACAATTTTTGGCCCAGAGAATTTAAAAACCCATAGACAATTTAAAATTTAGAAACCCATAGACAATTAAAAAGCTAAAGCTAACCTAATCTTATGTAGGATCTTCTCTGGTAATACTATACTGCTAACCAGAGCATACAAAACATTTGCTAGACCAATTCTTGAATACAGCTCATCTGTCTGGAACCCACATTGTATAGCAGACATTAATACAATTGAGTGAATCCAGAGATATTTCACAAGAAGAGTCCTCCACTCCTCTACTCATAGCAGAATACCTTATGCCCCCAGACTTGAAATTTTGGGCTTAGACAACTTAGAACTATGCCGCCTTCCATCTGACCTAAGTGTAATACATCAAATTATCTGCTATAATGTCCTACCTGTCAATGATTACTTCAACTTCAACCACAACAACACACGAGCACACAATAGATACAAACATAAGGTAAACCACTCCAAACTCGATTGCAGAAAATATGACTTCAGCAACAGAGTGGTCAGAGTGGAATGCACTACCTGACTCTGTGGTTTTGTCCCCAAATCCCCAAAACTTTAACCTTAGACTGTCCACCATCAACCTCACCCCTTTTCTAAGAGGTCTGTAAGGGGTGTGCATAAGTGGACCAAAGTGCCTATCGTCCCTGTCCTAATGTTTCCTTTTATTCCTATCCATTTCACACATTCATAACCATGTTTTATACTTACTGTATATATGTTATCAAATACATGCTTGATGAAATAAATAAAATAAATACAAATAAAATTAAGATGATAGCCCTTCTCGATAGTAACTTTCAGTACAATTCCTGGGGGTATATAGAGCCTCAACTCCCAACTCTTTTTGAATCTAGGAAACAAGTGAAAAATGCCTCATTTCATCATGCCTTTGGTCCAAGATTATAAAGGGTGCCATGAAGAGACATAATTGCATTTTGTTTACTTGGCATGTAATAGGTAGGAAATGACAGTAAGAACAACTGTGATTGTGGAGCTGATTTCCAAGAGAGGGTTAAAGACTACAGCCTTAAGGGATGATATTTTTATGAATAAGGAGAAATTTGTTTTGCTCATGACCTAACCTCGTGATGGAGAACCTAAGACATGCATGCCAGAGATGGCATGCGGTGCCCCCTCTGATGGCACGCAAGCCATTACCCCAGTTCAGCTCCGCTGCACATGCGTGCATACCTCCCACCGGCCAGCTGGTTTTTGGGCCTCTGCTCTACATGCGCATGGAGGGTTGTGGGGGGCACGCATGTATGCATGGGGGGTGGGGTGCATGTGCAGGGATCATGTACACATTGCATTTTGAGGGTTTGGGCACACCCGTGAGCATTTGTGTGCATGTGCGGTGCTTTGGGCACTCAGTCTGGAAAAGGTTAGCCATCACTGACCTAACCAATACTATTAGTATGAAGAAAAAACATCTCTAAATTTTGCAATCCTACCCTGGAATCACATTGTGGTAAATTATGCTTAAAATTACATACAGTTTTAAAAATTAAACACTCCTGTAAACAAGTGCTGCCATTAACTCGTGAAATTCATCTGATTTCAGTGTTTGCAACATCTTAATTGTTTGTTCATTTGTATTAGCTTTGTCCTTACAACCATCCACAGATTCTTGGCACTTAGCAATAGCTACGTAGCAATCAACAATACCATAAAATCAGAATAAAAATACAATGAAGCAGCCACAATGTCAATATAAAGAAACAAAATAAATCAAAATTAAGCAACAATAATAAGACAATAGTATAATTTCACCCTTTCAAATAAAAATGTAGCATTGCTGGCCTCACTGAGCAGCAGCACTTCATTTTAGCAAAGTGGGGAGTCACAAGTGCTTCTCCCTCACCATGAGCAAATCAGATAGCTGATATTCAACTGTAAGATGGCTTTGTAAATTATTTTGTGCTCAAGTATAAAAGAATGTATAGATCAAAATCAGCACTCAAGAATTGATAGTCAATCAATGACAAATCAGTGTAACATGTTTTGTTGATTATGCTGCTATATTCTAAACTAGCTTTCATTTGCCTTCTCACAGTGTGCCCCAAAGGGCACACCTGATCCAGATATTTCATTCCAGCTTTCAAATATTTTGCTGCAAGTATATTGCTTTATCTGGTTTTGATCTTCCTTCCTTGCCTTTCTTTCTTTCAAGATTGCATCAACTCTCCTACCATTACTATTCACCATGAAACCAATGAAAGCAGCAGACACCTATGCACAGAGCTATCACTTGCCATCTGTCTGTTTACAGCAACTCTCCCAAGCTTTTCCAATGAAAACTCCTTATGGGAATTTGTTCATTATCCAGCAGGTGTTAAAGGAAAAGAAATCAACTGAATCCAAACCAGCTGCCCAAACACTTATTAATAGTTTTTATATGAATACGTTAAGTTGGTTTGCATGGAACTGAATACATATTGCTGGACTCTTAAAAAGTTGGTTGTGGGATGATGAAAGGATAAACAAATTTGAAACACATTTCCTTCTTAACTGACCAATAACAGTCATCATCATGATCTTACCTTAATCTGAATATAAATAAGGTGTGTATTATTTTTGTAAGGTGAATACTCTGGCCTGAAACTGTCTATTAACCAAATAACTTCAGACACAATAAAATCCAGGCTGTCCAATATTTGCTAAATAAATCAGGATGAAGGAGGGGAAAATAAGAAAATGTATAAAAGGAAATGAGCCACTCTTTGTCAGTAAATAGCCGTTGTGAATTGTGCCTCAGATGGTGACTCCACTCATGAAGGGGGCAACAAACATCACATGTGTCATAACAGCATCACACAAATAATGCAACTAATATAATTACATTTTAGCATCATAATGTGTGTGATGTCATTGTGGCTTTTACTGGACACCTATATGGATTGAATGGTTTTATATGCCCTGTTCTCCCTAGCTGCATTCTCATTGTACGGGTTTTTTAAACCAATCTCTCCATTATATGCATATGTATTTTGCTTTTTGACCGTACCTCTTGTTCTGACTACTTCTGTAGTGTTCCCAAGCATGGCTATTACAGTCTCAAACATCTGGATTGTCTAACCTTGGGAAGGAATTGATATAGTAATACAGCTGAGAACTGTTATCTAGGCTCAGGAGTATAATAGGTAATAGTTTGCTATAATAGTGGTGAATGGCCATAAGCTTATAATTACATTCCCTATGTCTGAGTTGCTAAGGGTCAAAACTAGTTGTTTTTAAGTATGGAAAACCCCTTTAAATTGAGTGTCTCTGGAATAACAGCAAAGCTTTCTTATCTTGATGGATTCAAAACAAATGACTTCAGAAATGGGTAATTGTTTCACTTCCAATTTGCTGTTTAATCAGCTGTATTGTCCATTGGGTTGATCCCTATTTCACCTCGAGTATAGATTCACTGGGTAAACAAATGATTCTAGAATGCCCTGACTACATTATTTACCTAAATGGGGAATTAATATTTGATAATATGTCACAAGCAGGGAATTAATAATGGCTTAATCTTATGAGATTGAGAATTAAATTTCTTCCTGTGCAGGCAAAATATAGCTTCATAGCGTAACCTCACGCATGCTGGTCAATCATTGGAATGGCATGCGTTTAATCTTACAGACAGTGATAAGATCATCATGACTCACATAAGGGGCTATTTCAGTTTTTTAGAATCCCTGCTTTATGAGTCCCTTGGAGGTAATCATGTTGAGGGCAATGAAGGATTAAAACTATGTGATTCATTAGTCAGCTGCACTTGGGTATAATTATATTAGTCAAATTTAAAGCAGGTAGTGATGGAGGAAGGGGAAAAATAGCTACCTATTTTTCAGCTATGTAAAATAGAAGTCCCTGTGAGCTTACAGACCAATAAGAAAAATAGATGGTAGAAGCATTGGTGTGTGTGGAATGATGTATTTTGTTTGGATCTTGCTTAGCATGATTTGTAAACTCAATTGTGGGCAATTTGTAATCCATAATATCAGTATATTAGCTTGTTGATTGACCCTTCAAATTATGATATATTCCATAAACCATGGTGGTGAGCAATATCTTACTGTTAAGTGAATCCACTTTATGCTTACATGGGTAGGCACAAGGTCCTAGCAGGAAGCTAGAAAAAGGAAAATCAGGAAAAGACCATGAGAGACATGGACTGTCGGATTGGAACAAAAATATTGGGTTGAAGAACCTATGTTCTTCCAAATGTTTCTGAACTACATAATATAATAATGCTGCTCTTGGGATTTGGAGTTCCTCAATATCTGGAAGTCACATGTTGTGGTTAGATGCTAGGTACAACAGGATTCAAAACACTGGAATCTATTTCATTTCTAGTAGCTCAACCTTATCTATTAAGATTATATGATGGAGTCTAAAGGCTACATCATAGGATATAAGAGATACAAGATTTGGTAGGGTTATTAATATACCTTGATTCCATCAACAAATAATTCAAAGGAGTTCATCCAAAAAGAGTGAAACTACCTACATGTTATTTATGTTTAGATAAAGATTGTTTCCTTGTAATTTGTGTGCATGATTTATAATTTGACAACCAGGTGCTTTTAGTTCTTCATCTGAGAAGGTGCCAAGTTCTTTCCTCCCTTAATATATATGGAATAATGATGTCACAGGTGTGATCACATGGACACACCCAAGTTGGTTTATAGGCTACCATACATAAGCATTTCTGAAAAATGCATAGGCATAAATAGTGGCTATGCATTTAGAAAAGAAATCTATGTAAAACGTTAAAAGTATAATTTCCTTTGAGTACACAGATATTTCCATACAGTTTTCTTGGGACAATTCACATGGGATTTGGGATTTTTTTTTTTAATCATCAGGTATAGACTTCCATCGAGGGGCCTCCTGTCTAAGTAATAAATTGGAGTGACCTTGCTCAAAGTTTTTGAGAAAAGCTAAGATTGCCTAGGCTTTGCTACTTATCTGAGCAAAGATATTCTTGAATTGAACTTGGCTCCTGGTGACCCCATAAATGCATCCATATAACTTCCTTAGCAAGTTATACAAGTTGTCACTGCTGTCTGCAGAAATTTTAATCTAGATCCAATTTGTAGTCTAGATCCAAATTGTATCCAGTCTAGACATAGTCCTGGGATTTCTCTGGTAGTCTACAAATATAATACTAGTGTGATTTCCAAAGCATAGGAGTCATGGTTTGTTGTTGTTGTTGTTGTTGTTGTTGTTGTTGTTGTTGTTGTTGTTGTTGTATTGTTTTGTTCTGAAATTCCCTGGCTTTGGAGTCACCTAAAATGCCTCATCAAGATAAACAATAAGTAATTTCATGAAGTAAAGTGCATATTCAGCGTGTTGCAGGTTGCCTCTTCAACCCGAACTAACAGCCAATAAAGTGCTATTTTATTATATCAAAATTAAATGCTTCCATTTACGGGCTTAGGAAAGTAGGCATTTACCTAAAACCACTGTGACAGTAATGGATCAACCAATTAAATAAGAGCTATCTTGAGAAATAGCTCTTTACAGCTTGGTAAAGAAATAGCTCTTTACAGCTTGGTAAAGATCTGAAGGGTGCTTATCATAGTACCATAGAAACTGCAAAAGAAGAAGGGATGATCTGAAGTATGTATGTTGTAATCTCTTTTTAACAAGTTTTATCTGCCATTAGGCCTCCTTAATTTTATTTACTAATTCAATTCTGTGGAACAATTTAGGAACAAATTTGCATTGTAAGGGCCAACAGGCTTCTACAGCTGTGCTTTTTTTCTCCAGTGATGTCATAGAGCAGGGTTCTCCAACCTTGGCAACTTTAAGACTTGTGGACTTCAACTCCCAGAATTCCTCAGCCAGCTTTGCTTTGCTGGCTGAGGGATTCTGGGAGTTGAAGTCCACAAGTCTTAAAGTTGCCAAGGTTGGAGACTCCTGTCATAGAGAATGGGGAGCAGTAGCATTTTTAGCCCTTTCTCCCATTTTATAGAACAGTGAGGCCTGAAAAAACATAAAATTATTTGAATTATAATTTTGAAGATCATCATTATTATTCTCTTTCTCCGTTATTTCCAATCAAACCTCTGTGATGGGGGTCTCAAGGGAGCTTCAGGGATCTTAAATGAGTATTTGTGTAAAAGATTACATAAGGTCTGTTATGTATTGAATATATATAGTTGTGTTAAACCCTGCTAAAGTGAAATTAATCTTTAGATCAGTGGTGGTTTCAAATTTTTTTACTACCAGTTCTGTGGGCGTGGCTTGGTGGGCGTGGTATGGCATGGCTTGATGGGCGTGGCTTGGTGGGTCTGGCAAGGGAACGATACTGTAAAATCTTCATTCCCACCTCACTCCAGGGGAAGGTTACTGCAAAATCTCCATTTCCTACCAATCAGCTGGGACTTGGAAGGCAGAGAATAGATGGGGGCAGGGCCAGTCTTTACTATGGGGGCCAGTCAGAATTTTTACTACTCCCCAAACTACTCTAAATTTCTGCTACCAGTTCTCCACAACTGGTCAAAACCCACCTCTGCTTTAGATGACCCTAACTGTTAACTCCAACTGTTTTGGAGGGAAACTTAGAACAGTCATACTTGGGTGGGCTTTTTCAAGTACTATGATTGGCTAAGGCCCTGTGGGCCTAGAGTATAAATTACAGGCATTTGCCTGCTGTTCTTCAGTTCCAGTTTTGAGTCAATAAATGTTGTTGTAGCTATGCTGGTTTGCTTTTTGCCTACTGAAGCCCACTGCACAATAAGGTCCATGGACCTTAATTTGCCCACTCTTGAGTTCTCAGGGGTGTTAAATTGGTGGCTCGTGGACTGGATGCATCACGTGCAGGCCACACCCACCTCAGCTCACAAAGGCAAAAAAATGTCATGATATGTCACGGGATGTCACATGACATGATCAAGTTTAACATCCGTGGCTTAAAGGTTAAAGGTAAAATCTCCTTGGAATGCATCTCATAGACATCTCATTATAGTTTTCCTGGAAGCAACAAAGGAGTTGTTTGTCATTGCTATCTATGTCCATGGCTAGCCTGCATCTTTGGAAATTCATGGTTTCCTATCTAAATATTAATCAAATTCAGTTCTGCTGAACTTCCTGAGATCCATCAAGGTCAGCTGGGCACAAGACTGCTGTAAATGTACTGTATCAGATTTCTGTTCTCCTTACTTTTTACTAATCCCTGCTCTGACTTTATATTTCAACCTCCGTTTTCCAAATTATAGTGCCAGGAATAGAAAACTGCAGCAGCAAACCTTGCCTGCAAGGAACAAATTAGTGTAACAATTTAAATGGGAGATAGATGAGGTAGATACATAATTTTCCAGTAGGCATGTCTCATATTCAAATGATAGTGTCTTATGAGAGTTATTAATAATCACCTGCCAGCAGAAATACCAAAGTGCAACAGACCTGTTTATTTTCAAATCAGCAGGCCACATTTATTTCATGTCGTTAATTTATTAATGGTAAGAAAAACACAGTTTGCTTATTATTACAATTATTATGCTTCTAGCACAGAGGAAAATGATGAATGAAATAAAAATAATAACATCACCCTGGAAAGAAAGGGAAACAAAATTCTATAAATTAAAAATGTCTTTAAATGAAACAGCTCTTGCCCATTAACATTGGAAATAAGTCACTTTGAAATGACAAAGCAAGTTGTTGTGTCCTCCCAAGAATCAACCTTTATGTTTGGTTGAAAATGTCACTTCAAGCCAAACATAATATGAAAAGTGTAGGCAAGAATGTCAGAAGTGTATGAATTTTGTATATATACAAAATTAAACATCCTATTTCATTCAATGTATATGAAAAGAGTACCCTACACACAAACAGCATCTGGCTATGGCTTGTTTCTCATGATATTCCTCCAGAGATGAGTTGGATATCTAGAGAACTTCATCTGCTGAATGTTTTTAAGAAGGATCACATTTATGTGCGTTGTCTTCTCTGTTTTGCTCAAGAGAAAAGAAAATAGTGTTTAAAGATAAAAAGGGAACCCAAGTAAGATTATGTTGTAAACTGTTGCACTGTCCTCCAGAATCCCTGAGCCTTGCTGGAGCAGTGGACTAAAGCGCTATTAAGTAGCACTTAGCTGTCAGATGCCTGCAATTGTTGCGAGTTCGAATCTCACCAGACTCAAGGTTGACTCAGCCTTTCATCCTTCTGAGGTAGGTAAAATGAGGACCCGGATTATGTGGGCAATAAGATTACTTTGTATAAAAAAGAACACCGCTTAGGGGAGGCCAAAAGCCCTACTAAGCAAGTATATACAAAAGTATGAAGACATTGTAAGCCGCCCTGAGTCTCTGGAGAAGGGCGGCATATAAATCGAACAAACAAACAAACAAACAAACAAACAAATAAATAAATAAATAAATATTATTTAAACCGATATAGTCAGCACTGATGATGTCACCTAGTTTGAGTAATGAAATGTCTGCAAGAAAACAAAAAAGCTCAGACAGCATCAAGGACCCCTTAGTATTTAAACTTTTTCATAGGTTCCTCTACATCTGAATTATGAGTTAATACATTAAAGTTTGTTTTGGAGCAACCCCAGAGAGAGAGAGATTTAGTAATAATATGGCAGTGACTTTCCATTCTTCCAAGTTGTTTCTTTTTCATTTTGAAGACTACCATACAAATAGATTTCCCGGTGGTGTCCTACATAATAAATATATTTAGTTCTTTCTGTGATCATGGACCTGGTTAATCACAGCATTGTGATTAACATCAGCTGTCTGCAATTACTGTAAATTCAAATCTCACCAGGCTCAAGGTTGACTCTGCCTTCCATCCTTTCTAAGGTAGGTGAAATGAGGACCCAGTTTGTGGGGGTGATAAGCTGACTTTGTATAAGTATACAAAAGTATAAAGTCTATTGCTTAATGCATTGTTAGCCGCCCTGAGTCTCCGAAGAAGGGTGGCATATAAATCAAATAAAAAATAAATAAAAATAAAAAATAAATCAGCCACAGACAGCTAGGTTATGTACATTAAGCTAATAAGAATATTTCATCAAATATAAATTTTCACCAAAGAGTTAGCTTTCAGCTTTGCAAATGTATTGCACAAGATTCGATAAATTGCTCAAATTTTGCCCACTCATCACTATGGAATATTTATTTATTTATTTATTTATTAAATTTTTATACTGCCCTTCTCCCAAAGGATTCAGGGAGGTGTACAGCCACAATAAAACAACATGAAATACAAAAATTAAAAGCAATTTAAAAACAAATTAAATATTTTGGCCCCACAGTTAAAAAACCAAAAATTTAAACACCCAATCCAAATTCTTATTAAGCCAGTCCAGCCTGTTGGAAAAGTAGAGTCTTAAGGGCATGGCGAAAGATATGCAGGTCAGGGATCATACGTATTCCCGGAGGCAGTTCATTCCAGAGGGCAGGTGCCCCCACAGAGACGCCTCTCCTCCTGGGGGTCACCAGTCGACATTGTTTGACTAACAGCACCCTGAGGAGTCCCTCTCTGTGGGAGCGTGTTGGTTTGTGGGAGGCCATTGGTGGCAGAAGGCGATCCCGTAAGTAAAATTAGTTTAAACTATATACATGTATATCACTGAATCATAGTAGTTGATACTGGTGAGAGAAAATGTATTTACACAATCCGTCAAAGAACAGCCACAGATCTTGTCTGTGATATACAAGAGACTATTGTAATTAAAGTCATTTATAATCACATTTGACAAATTGTGTTTTCCTGTATTCTGTAAGTGCCTCAGACTTGATGATGTTGATAAATTGTCATTTTGTACTGCTGCAGTTTCTACAGATAATACTCATAACTTGGATAGACTATGTAAATCATCAACTATCTGAGGCATAAGGCCATACAAATGTCTACTCAGATCATAGGAGTGTTTACTTATTCACACTATTGAAAGTGGAGACTACAATATTGATCCACACTGAATTAAATCCGAGACTGCTGTAACTCCCTGCATAGTAAAAGTCTATAAGAGATTCTCAGTCATCCAGGTCATAGTTGTCCCAAAGGTGCTTTTTCAGGACACAACTGGACTTTCATGTTTTTTCTTTGAGGACCTTTTGCTACTCATCGAAGAAGCTTCCTCAGCTCTGATAGGATATTGGGGAATGGAAGAATTTATATTCCTTGCTGACAGCTGGTCATTTGCATCCTTTTACAGGCTCATTGAAGCACTTGGACGTTTATCTGTGTCCTCAAGGTCACCTGAGTTGTGCTTCTGGTTTCTGTAGTCTGTAATTTTTTCTCTGGAAATCCATTCCTGCTCCCACACCATTCAAAGGGTGTTCACCCCAAATTGTATAGCTAAAACTCTGTAGAAATCCTCAGTCATCCAGGTCATGGCTGTCCCAAGGTGATTTTTCAGCAGGCAACTGGATTTTCTTGTTTTTTCCTTGAGTTTCACTTCTCCTCCAAGAAGCTTCTTCAGCTCTGAGAGGATAGTGGGGAATGGAAGGAAAAATTTCAGACTATAGGAACCAGGAACACTACTCAGGTTACCCTGAGGACACAGATAAACCTCCAAGTACTTCAACAACTACCTAAAAGTACAGCCAATGACCAGCTCTCTGCAAGGGATATAAATCCTTCCATTCCCCACTATCCTGTCAGAGCTGAAGAAGCTTCTTGGAGGAGAAGTGAAACCTCCTCAAAGAAAAAACAGGAAGTCCAATTGCCTCCTGAGAATAATAAAGGTAGTATATGGATTACATAAATAATAAAACTCATAGCAATTAAAAATTGTAATCATGCTCATTTGACAGCCAGCAGGCTTGCTTAACTTTCTTAATTTATAACCTTCTTCTATGTAGTTAAAATTCTTACCAGCATCTCGGGTTTTTTAAATATAAGTAAACAATAGAGGTTTTCTGCTTTGTAGTTGAGTACAAGAGGTATTTGATGTAGGATTTGTGTTAATATTATTTATTTATTTATCAGTGTGCTATTTTGAAGGTTTCACTGATGATAATTAAAATGTTACCTGGTACATTTTTACTGTCATATTAAACCTTTTTAATCTTTATAAAGGCTTTTTTATTTTTTAAAAATGCATATTTTGTTTCTTGTCAAACAAGATGAAAAGCCAGTTCTCATATGTATAAGCCTATCCAGAAAACTCACCTAAACTGGCATTTATCATCTTTTATTTAAGATAAGTATATTTGTAATTACTGCAAATATTCTATGTACTAGTAGATAAAAAGGGCCTGGTGGCTCAGCAGACTAAAGCACTGTGATTAACACCAGCTGTCTGCAATTACTGTAAGTTCGAATCTCACCAGGCTCAAGGTTGACTCAGCCTTCCATCCTTTCTAAGGTAGGTGAAATGAGGACCCAGTTTGTGGGGGCAATAAGCTGACTTTGTATAAATATACAAAAGTATGAAGGCTATTGCTTAACGCATTGTAAGCCGCCCTGAGTCTCTGGAGAAGGGCGGCATATAAATCATTTTTTTTTAAAAAAATTACATTTTTATTCAGTGCAAATAAAAATAAAAATTTGAACAGTATGTTGTGATAATATATACATGCAACCTATGACCCAGTTCCAATGAGTTGGCTCTTTGGAAACAATATTCCAGTCAAACTGGATTTTTCGAGGGCCGGATCAGCATTGTAGTTGTCCTCCATGGGCTGGCAGGGGACAGGGTGGAGAGACGGTATGGACACCTTTTGCAGCACCCTGCTGGCCAAAATGGGTGCTGGGGAGGGACCATGGCCCCCCGTGCCCATTTTTGCCCGGTAGAGTGCTGCAGGAGTCCATCCAAGCCAAAAATGGAGCACGGGAAAATCCAGAAATCCACATCCCATTTTGGCTGCCAGAGGCACTGTGGCTTGGTCCTTTGCTACTTCCATGCTGGTCCCACACACCAGATTTAAGCACCCCGCAGGCCAGATCCAGCCCATGAACTTTGAGTTTATTTATTATTTATTAGTTTGATTTATATGCCGCCCTTTTCCAGAGACTCAGGGCGGCTTACAATGCATTAAGCAATAGCCTTCATACTTTTGTATATACCTGCTTAGTAGGGCTTTCGCCTCCCCCCCCCCCGAAAATGGTGTTCTTTTTTATACAAAGTCAGTTTATTGCCCCCACAATCCGAGTACCCCCGGATATACCGGTATAATGACACCCCTACTCATTATACCGGTAATACATTCTTCAAAAGTAATTTTGACTTCTACGTGTGGTTTTCATTAATAGTAACTACTATTCAACCATGAAGTTGCCAGGTATTTAATTGTATTTCAGTAACAATATTGACAAATTTGATAATACATTTTGCAGAAACTGAACAAATAAAAATCCTGATAAAACAAAGACAACAGATGACTTCTACTGTGCTCATGGCTTACTTTGGAAGAGGAAATGATATTATATATGTGGATGATAGCAAAAATATTTTATGTACAAAATTGGAAGACTACTTTGCTTCACACAATGGATGAATGGCTGCAAAAGTTGATGGAGTTAGCAGATTAATTGACTGCTTTGATTAAAGAAATGAACCCAATTTTGTTTCTACTTGGAAACCTCTTTTGGACATTGTACTTCCGGTGAAAAAAATGAAACTTAAATTTTGGATGTTGCTGATTAGATAGGTTTGCTGTTATACAAATGGCTAGTATATATTATTATATAAAAGTAATAAGTTGAGGTTTTATGTTAGTACCGTATTCTACTGCACCAAAAGGTGTCAGAAGTTAATGCTTTTTTTCTTTACTCCTTTACCCTACACTTCTCTGACTTACCTTTTTCCTCTCTCATTTTTCTATTGTTTTCATTTTTCTTGTACTTCTGTATTTTATATTTTGATAAACTAATCAAATATTTTATATCCTAGAAGAGGAAATGGACTATTATCTTGGGAATTAGACTTTATTTCTCTGATAGCTTCAGATGCAGATCCTGATTCAATTTCTGGTTGAGCCTATAAAGGCCTCCTTGAAAGACTCTTACAAGAGGGCAGCTGTGTTAGTCTACAGTAGCACAAAATCAGGAGGAGTCTGGTAACGGCTTTTCTGATTAACACATTTTATAAAAGCCATAAACTTTCATGAGCTGCAACTCACTTGAGCTTCAATTCACAAAAGTGTGTGCATTAAATAAAATTTGTTAATTCGTAAAAAGTGCTGCCACACTCCTTTTGATTTCTTGGAAGGTCCTTGAGTGTCATTGCTGATGGAAACATAAATATTTAGTGCTGAATTTTAATATTACCTTGTTTGGAAAAACGTGACTCTGTACAATTTGTTTTTGACAGCTGAGTAGAAAAAAAAACTGTGTCAGGTTTTTCGGTTAGCACAGGAAGCAAAATGAAATGCAAACAATGTGCAAAACTATTTAAGACTGAAATCCTTACCAGTGGGATGAAAGAAGTAAAAATAACTTGTATTTTGGAATAAGATGCATTAGAAAAGTTTGTGAGCCAGCAGGTTGGAAAATGGTCAGCATCTATGCAGCTATTGTCCTGCCTCTTTTAGCCCCAGCTAGCACAGTTATGTAGGCTATAAAAGCCGTGCTGAGAGGGAGCTAGGGTGTTGATGTGTGAAAATGAAGCAGCCAGAAAGAGATACTTTTTCTGCAGTAGTAGGAATCAGAAGCAGTAGTAGTTGGAGAAACAGTAATAGTTGCTTTGGGGAAGAGTGGAGAAGGTAAGCAGTGAGTACTAGCCAATGAATACTTGTGCATGTGTTGCTTAGGGACTTGTTTATTTATTTTTATTTATTTATTTCATCAAGCATGTACTAGATAACATATAAACATAATTATGAATACATGAAATGGATATGAATAAAAAGGGACATTAGGACAGAGACGGTAGGCATGTTGGTGCACCTATGCACACCCCTTACAAACCTCTTAGGAATGGGTTGAGATCCACAGTAGACAGTTTAAGGTTAAAGTTTTGGGAGTTTGAGGATGTAACCACAGAGTCCGGTAGTGCATTCCAGGCATTGACCATTCTGTTGCTGAAGTTGTATTTTCTGCAATCGAGTTTGGAGTGGTTTACCTTAAGTTTGCATCAGTGGTAAAATGCAATTTTACCTGTGGGCATGGCTTGGTGGCTGTGGCTTGGGGGGGGGGTCATGTGACTGGGTGGGCATGTCCAATTTTTTTTTACTTTTTAAATCATTTTTTACTACCTATTCTCCCAAACCAGTAGTAAAAAAATGCTTTAAAAAAGTAAAAAAAAAAAAACCTGGTTCCGTCGATCACGCGACACAGCTGTGATCATTGGAACTTTTTTTAAAAACTTTTTAAAGCATTTTTTTACTACTAGTTTGCCCGAACTGGTAGTTTTTATCACTACTGGTTCGCCCAAACCTGAGCAAATCAGTAGCATTTCACCCCTGGTTTGTATCTATTGTGTGCTCGTGTATTGTTGTGTTATTATGTTGGCTCTCTTGTGCTTTGGAGGACCCTGACTTGGGTATACTTAAAAGAACCCGTGATGGACAAGAATCTCCAATTCGCCCAATTAGAATAGAAGGAGGTAGATATTCCCTTTGATTAACTCCTCTGATAGCCCTTGTTCTAGCCCTAAAGTGGATATCAGATACTACAAATAATGCAGCAACAACAAGTTCCAGCAGATCCAAAGCTGATTAGCTTGTTAGGATTTGTTGAACTGGGCCCTTCAGCTTTCCATTCTTAAGGAATAATCCTCTTTGCAAGAAGTAGTTCAAACGTGAGTTCCATTGCAATAGAGAGTGACGGGGAAGAGAGACCAGAAAGAATGGACTACTCTGTTGTTTTAAAAGTTGAATATACTTACAGGGCATGCCTATACATTATTCCATTATGGAGTAAATCACAATATGGAAAGCACAGAAAAGAAGCCTGAAATAGGTAAAGAAATTTATTTATTTATTTATTATATTTCTATACCGCCTTTCTCCCACAGGACTCAAGGCGGTGTACAGTCAGGAAAAAATAAAAGATACATAAACATCATAAAATTGATAATTAAAATTATAGCATAGTTTAGCCCAAATTAAATAAAACCCAGAATTATATAATATTTTAATCATTCCCAGTTAACATGCTTAGCCCTGCCTGATTGAACATCAGGGTCTTGAGGGCATAGCGGAAAGCACGGAGATTAGGGATGTTTCGTATATCAGGAGGCAGTTCATTCCAAAGGGTTGGAGCCCTTACAGAAAAGGCCCTCCTCCTGGGAGTCGCCAGTCAGCACAATTTGACTGACGGTACCCTGAGTAGTCCCTCCTTGTGAGAATGAACTGGTCGGCGGGAGGCTATTGGTGGCAAAAGACAGTCTCGTAAGTACCCAGGCCCTAAGCCATGGAGCGCGATAAAGGTGATAACTAACACCTTGAATCGCACCCGGAAGACCACAAAAGGAAGTGATGAGAAAAAAAAGTAGGGTCAAAGTCCAGCCCAGCATAATACTTAGTACAAACACAACTTGCTACCATGCATATTACCATCATTTATTTGAACTGCGCAGAGCAAATCATCAGATCGTATTTGAATGATCAAATTCAGTTCGGAGGATTCTATTTGCATAATTAATTCAATTCCACCAAAGTATTGGATTCAGTGTGAATCATCCCTTCATATGGACTAATAAAATCAGTTTGATTTGATTCAGTTCAGAAAAAAAAGTATATTTGCACAAATACAAGCATGCATCAACATATTAAATTAGAACCAAAGGCTGGCTGGATACCTTAGAAGCAAATCTGTGCAGAGCACTATCTTTTACTAACATCTCTGTTAAAATGTTGGTGCAGAATAATTACTTGAAGGCAACATGAAGGTCAGATGATGCAGAATTTATCCATCTCCTATGTGTTTTCTGCATGGGTTTGGGGAATGATTTATTATATAATTTAAGGTCTGGAGAACAATCAGCTATGCAGACAATACATGCTCCATCTTGACAAGTGTTCAACTATTTCCATGCCTTTCATGTCACTGATCTATAGCCTGCTGCCTTTTCATTTTGGCAGTGATAGGAAGCTTCTTCTAGTAATGGAGGGCTTGATCCTGCCCTCAACATACAAAAAAAGGCCTTTTTAATAGCACTCAATGAATACATATGCACAATAAACACTGCAAAGAGGACAGTTCAACTACAATGCTCAGGAGGTGAACAAATGAAACAGCTGGTCACCATTTTATTACACCACTCAAAGCCTTTGCCATTATTTTTGAGCATGCTTCCCTTTGGTTGCTGTTTGCTGTGTCAATCAAGCCAGGAGAGACACAGTTCTCCCTCATTATTTCCTCCTGCTCTATGAGTTTGCAGTGAAAAATAAAATGTTTCAAAAGTACCTGGATGTTTATTCCCATCTAAAGCACAACTGGAACAATCATTTGCATAGGCAGCTATTTGTCCTGGCATTAATATTATGCTATAGTTGGGTCAAAGCAGGGGTGAAATCTACTTACCTTCCTTACCGGTTCGGAAGCGCACACTCCCCGCACCCACGCACGTCACATGTGCACATCTTCTGTGCATGTGCAAAACCTTCTGCACATGTGCAGAAGGTAAAAAAAATTACTTCCTGGTTAAAACCAGGAAGTAATGACACCCAGGCGGCGATCACTACCAGGTCGCCGAACCACAGGGAAAAATTGCTACCAGATTGGGCGATCCGGTCCGATCCAGGAGCATTTTACCCCTGGATCAAAGTATATTGAATTTTCTCAAGGATATCAAGGACTTCTGTTTTTCTGTTTTGTCCAAGGTATTTTAGTTCATTCCATAAATCTTACCAAGATTTATTATTGCAAATGGAAAACATGGGATAAAAAAGTAAGTAGCAACTGAAAATGGAAGTCTCTCTAAAGTTTTTAATATGAGTCGGTTGTAAGAAGAAAGTTCTGTGTTGTGCACTATAACTTAAAAGTCTCACATTAAAGGTACTTTGAGTACCAGATAAGTTTATTAAACACAGTTAGTTTCTTTTGATTTCTTCTAATTTCTGAGAGAGCTGCTTCTCAATAAAAAGACTTAGGTGGTATGATTGAACAAGAGTTCATTGCATGAAAACCTGTAACAATTAAATGAAATGTATTTCTCACCAGTTTCAGTTGTATCCCCAAGATACTTAAGGGGTACAGCTTGAAATCCAAGCTATTTGGCCAACAATGCTCCTATGTACAATTTACAATGGACATCGCCCAATGTAAAATAGAGGAACACATTTCAATATTTCAAAGGAAAGATACACTTATCAGTGAGGGCAGTGGTGATTTCAGAAAATTTCAGCTTCTGATAAACTTTGAGTGTACGGAACAATTAGTGGAATCATGAGGAAGAGCAATTCTGCCAAGATGCCTAGGCAAGTAATCTTGATTTGTTTGCAGTGAGTCCAGTTCACAGCCCTGCCATGGCTGAGATGTAGGGATATAGGGTTCTTGGCAGTGGTTTTTGTTAAGTTGGGTGATTGAGGATGCAGCAAGCCAGGCAGTGTGTGACAACAGCTCTTTATTGTAGGGTGAGAACACAGCAACTGACCCGGGGAAACAGCTCCCCTTATATACTGTGATGGTCAGCCAATCAGCTGATGGTCAGTTAGTTTAAATTTCCCGCCAAGAAAACCTATTTACATAACAGTTTTCTCTTCAAGCTTGTTCTAATTTAGTTTCTGAATGTTTCGTTACCAGACTAGGTAACATCATCAGCAGGATTGTCTTGTCCTATTCTCCTTAGCTTATGAATAACTTGTGTGCCAGTGTGGTCAGTTGGTCATATGATTGGTTGTTCGTTTGGAGCTATATTTAACTTCTGTATTGAAATATAGTTCTTACTTAAGGGTCTGGCAAGACAAAAAAAGGCATTGGCTGTCTAGAATTCTAAAGGAATTTTCACTACGTAGAATGTGGGCTCATTATATTTATTTAAGTAGCCATTTATATGACTTAATATCCTGCTTCTCATTGTCATTGTATAATTATCTCTTCTAGGCTTCTAACATTTCCATTAAATCCTAATGGAAGGTATCATGAGGAAAATCTTCCCAATGATGCTAGTGTCACCAAAATGGGGTCATTGTGCCCTGAGAAATCATCCATCCATTGCTATCTCCATAAATCAGGAGCACTTGAAAAGTCCAATTTTAGCAAGGTCACCGTTTTTGAATTGATGGCCATCTCTGTGGCTTCACTAATCTGTGCAACCTTCATTTCAGATATGGTATTATATGCTGATCGTGGCTGTAGCACCAGTTACAATTTGTTTACATATTTTAGTATATTTTTAATAGTATATTCCATAAATACTTTAGTACAGTAGATTATTTGTAGAAATAAGATTAACTGTAGAAATTATTTTATTTACTTGAAGACATTTCATTACCTAGCTAGGTAATATGAACAGTGCAAATGACTGTGGAATTTGCTGTCTGTTTAATTCATTGTAGCTTGTCCTGCTAATTTCAGTGGCGGTATGGTTTCCTCCTTGGAGGTTCTTGATTTGACGATTGTTTTGTGCTTGATAATTTGTCCAGTGTTGATCCTGACTGATCTGAGTGTTTGCTTCTGGAAGGAATATATTCTAATGATGGTCTAATATTAAATGTGTTCTAATCTTTTTATTTCTTTCCTAGGTTTTTTACTATCGCTTTTGAATGGCTGGGATATTACTATTGTGACTTGACAACTGAGTTTTGGAGTGTCTTAATCTTCCATCTTTTAACCTGAATCCTTTTTAAAATTAACACAAACTTGTAAGAAGAAGTAATTGGGAAGTTTAAACCAAGGTGTCAGCAATATGAAGACAGCAATTGGCTCTTAACTCTATTTTTCCACCTATAAATCCCAGATAGGTTTTTGAAGGAGGTTTGGATATAAAAGAGAAAACACTTTAAAGGTTAATCTAGTTCAGTATTTTTCAATCTTAGTGACTTTAAGGCAGGTTGGCTTCAATTCCCAGAATTCTCAGGTAGCATCTAAAAATGTAGTTTTGGATGAGAGTGCAGTTTCCCCTCTAAGACCTAATAAAACTTTGAGATTTCTCTTCACTCCCTAGTCCTAACTATGGAGATAGAAATGACACTAGACTAAACCACTTTGTATGATTAATCAGTCCACTTCATCTAAATTTGAGCACTCCAGGTAGTCCTTGACTTACAACAGTTCGTTTAGTGACCATTCAAAGTTACAATGGCTATGAAAAAAGAACTCACAACAATTTTTCACAGTTAAGACCTTTGAAGCATCTTCCTGATCATGTGATCAAATTTCAAACACTTGGCAACTGTTTCATACTTATGACCATTGCTGTGTCTTCTGACCTTCTGACCAGCAAAGTCAATGGGGAGCCAGATTCACTTAACAACCAGGTTACTAAGTTATCAACTGCAGTGATTCATTTAACAACTGTGGCAAAAAAAGGTTGTAAAATGAGGCAAAAGTCACTTAACAAATGTCTCACTTAACAACAGAAATTTTGGGTTCAATTATGGTTGTATGTTGAGGACTAACTGAACCCACTTCAATACAAGCTGCTTTTGAAGACAGTCCAGAAGCTTCAACCAGCTCAGCATGTAACAATCTAGTTGCAATGTGGATCAATTGACTTGAGAAGTTCTATTTAAAATTATGGTTTTAAAACTGTATGATAATCTGGTCCAAACAATTTAATGTTGTCATTAAATTTAATGTTTTATGGAATCTACATCTATAGAAACTTGGGCCTAAGGGGCAGAACTAACCACAATGAATTTTCTCACAGGCCAACAGAAAGTTAAGTCAAATCTGCATTTGTTTCCTGCACTGATTGCTTTTAAAATTCTTTTTAACTGAGATTGTGTTTTTTTTTCTAAGTGGTTAAATGAGGCCAGTTAGTATTTGAAAAATATTAATGACTTTGCTGATGCATTAACTAATTAATTAACTGAATGAATGCTTGAATGAATGAATGCATCCAGCTTGCAAGTTGCAGATAAAGTTGTCAACGTACACAGCTTGGAATAATGGAAAACTGTCCTCTGCTTATAGCCTCTCTTGGTAGCAATAGTTTTAAGCTGATACATTAAATTCAACTTAGAGACTAATAGGCTGTGCAAGGACCAGACTGAGATGTCAAGTTCATACATCAAGATATACTGTTTAATAACCAGCCTGTCTAATAACCTGCCTTCCACATACTATAATATTCTTTTAATAGAGGAAAGGTAGAGTTATTACAAAGAGGACATATTCAGTATACACGTCTGAGAGAAATAAAATCTCTGAATCTATGTGGCTGAATATGTCTAACCCATGAACCCATTATCCATCAAGACTTCTAATGCCAAGTAATTTTCATTCCTGTTTCATTATTCCATCCTCACAGCTAATTCCTTGGTGATTCATTCTGTCCTGCTGAGATCTGAAAGCATTCAAATTAGTTAAAAGAATCTTCACCACATCTATGGTAACCTGCAACCTCCTTTGCCATTCCCAAACATAGAAATGCAGGCTTTGATGAAACCCATCCCAGAATACTAAATGTCTGAAGAGCTATCAGAACTTCTATCAATTATTATCGAAGACTCACAGAAAACAGGAAAGTGACAGAGGATAGGAAAAGTACAAATGCAACCCATTTTGATAACAAAGAAAAAAAAAAGAGGAGCCTAATAACTGTTGGAGATCCAGTTTGAGGTAGTGGTTAAGACATCAGGCTAGAAACTAGATGTGAGTTCCAGTTCCACCTTAGGCACAAAGACAGCTAGGTGACAGTCACACTCTCAGCCTTAGGAAGGAAGCAATGACAAACTCGTTTCAAAATCTTATCAAGCCGGGGGGGGGGGGGTTTCTAATTTTTTTTACTACCAGTTCTGTGGGCGTGGCTTATTTTGTGGGCGTGGCTTGATGGTCATGTAACAATTATTTAGGATTTAGCAGAGGTACTGGTCTACCAGGCTTTTAAATGCTTGCAGAGCTGTACCAATCTACCCATTTATGTTTTGCAGGCACTGAACTACTCATGTATTTTTGCAGGCATTGATCTACTCATGTATTTTTGCAGGCACCGGTCTACTCATTTGTTTTCTTTTAACACTGATCAGCTGTAGGGCGGCCCTTTGAAGCCCCACAGCAAGAGTTTAAACAGTTTTTTTCTCTCTAGCCATCAGCTGGGACTCAATAGATTGGGGGTGGAGACGAATAAAAGGTAAGAATAACGCGGGGGGCAGGGAGACGTAGGGGATGGGGGGCGGGGCAGAACCAGTTCGATGACATCATATCATCACTGCTACCGGCTGGAGAGAACCAGGCCAAACCAGGAGGAACCCACCACTGTTATCAAGAAATCTGCAGGGATTTGTCCAGGCAATAACCAGGAATCAACACTGACTCAAAAGTGCATCTCTCCGACTAAGCTGTCTGCAAGGAATATAAATCCTTCTATTCCCTACTGTCCTATCAGAGCTGGAGAAGCTTCTTGGATGAGAAGTGAAATATCTTCAAAAGAAAAAACAAGAAAGTTCAGTTGCCTCCTGAAAAAGCACCTTTGGGACAACCATGACCTGCATGACTGAGAATCTCTACAGACTCTCTCCCATTAAATTTTAAAAAGAAAGAACTGTATTCTGCAGCACGAGAATTAGCTTTCCAATTTTTAATATTTTTTACAGTAGAAGCCAATCCATTGCATGAATACACCAAGATGACTCTTACATCACATTGACTTTTATTATATATAATTTGCTAGCAGGTTCCAAACATTCATTGACAAAGATCAATGTTGTGCACAGCTGCTGAAAATATATATTTACAAAATTCCAAGGAATGGCTTTTTGTGTGACAGAGTGAAGAGTTTTGCAGTTCAAGGTGATACAATCACAATATTTCAGAGGCTACTTTTCAATCTGGGATACAGTCATCATTCCAGGATAACTCCTGAATATACCTGCACTTAAGTGGCAGCACATTTAATAGATTGTCTGATTTGGTCTCAAGTCCACAGCTCTGGCAGTAGTTACGGTATTTCTTTTTTTTTTTTTTTTTTTTTTTTTTTAACATTTTTTATTGAAAGACGTACATAACACAAAAGAAAAACACAATAACGTTGAACAAACAAACAAACAACAAACTACCTTCACCTAGGTAGCTAAATTCCTAATTTTAGACATCCTTAGTCATATTTCTGTAGTTTTCTTTCTATATACATAATAGGTTAAATCCATCTTTAATTTACTATTAATACCTTTGATTTTACATTCACCATGTTACTTCTTGTATGATATCTTCCTAATATGTTCCTAACTATATGTGTATCTGTATGTATATTGTATAAATTCATTTTACTATATGCAGGGTCAATTATTCACTTTAGATAGCCATTGGTACCATTTTTGCCACACCTGGTAGTACATCGAATCTTCTTTATCTTGTATTTTTTTTGTCAATCTGTCCATTTCTGCGCATTCCATGATTTTAGTTATTATTTGACTGTCGGTTGGGATTGTATCTGATTTCCAATGTTGTGCATACGAAATCCTTGCGGCTGTCAAGATGTGTGTGATTAAATATCTTATGTCCTTGTCATAATGTTCTGTAAATATTCCTAATAAAAAAGTCTGTGGTTTCAACGATATATGCTGGGATGTTATTTGTTCTAATTTTATCCTAATATTGTTCCAGAATTGTTTGGCCTTGGGACAGAGCCACCACATATGATAATAGGTTCCCTTTTTTTCCCTACATTTCCAACAGCCCGGTGATACATTAAGGTACATCTTAGCGATTCTCGCCGGCGGGAAATGCCATCTGTAAAACATTTTTAATGCATTTTCTTTATATGCTGTTGATAGGGTTACCTTCTTGTTATATTTCCAAATTTTCTCCCATTCATCTAACTGTAACGAGTAACCAAAATTTTTCGCCCACGCAATCATATTTTCTTTAACAATTTCTTCTTGTAATGCCTGTGCTAGTAAATAGTTATAAAATTTTGTTATCGATTTTTCAATGGGGCCTAAAAATATTTTATCTAATTGACTTGGTTCTCGTTGTATTCCATATCTCTCCTTGTCTGAGTTGTATTTGGTTTTTAATTGAAAGTAGGGTAGCCAATCCAATTCTATTTCTTGTTCTTTTAATTGTTCTCTTGTTTTTAGATTTCCTTCTTCTGTCAGGAGCTCATGATATGTTTTCATCTTACTTGGGTCTAGAGTGTTAGGGTAAATCTGAGCCTCCATCGTGGAGACCCATCTTGGCATTTCCATATATTGCAACTTTTTAATCTCGTGCCAAATTTTAATCAAAGGTGCTCTAACCATATGTCTGCAGAATTGTCCCTGTTTTATGTATTTTTCGTCCCATAAATATGCGTGCCATCCTTTGGTTAAGTCTGGCCCTTCTATTGTTAATATTCTTCTATTTCGTAAATTAATCCATTCCCGTATCCAAGTTAATACTGTCGCTTTGTAGTAAAGTTGCCAATTAGGTAAGCCCATCCCTCCTCTCTCTTGGGCATCCTGTAAATATTTTAATTTTATTCTGGCCTTTCTTCCTTGCCATATAAATTTAGCAGTCATCTTATCCAAATCTTTAAAGAATGCTTTGCCGGGATTAATTGGTATTACTCTAAACAGGTATAAAATTCGTGGAAGTACATTCATTTTTATTGTCGATATACGCCCAATCATTGATAACTGTAGTTTATTCCATTTCTGCAAGTCTTTATCAATTTGTTTTTTGAGTTCTGAATAATTATCTTCCTTCAAAGATGATACTTTATTAGTCATTTGTATCCCTAAATATTTAATTTTCTTCGTTATTTGTATCCCCATTAACTCTTCCAATTTTCCTTGTTGGGCCTTTGTAATATTTTTTGTTATAATTTTAGTTTTTTGCATATTTATTTTCAGTCCTGCTACTTTCCCAAATTGTCGTATTTTATTCAACACCTTAGTGCCGGCCTCTAGGGGGTTGTCTACTATCAGTACCACATCGTCTGCAAAGGCCATCAACTTGTATTGTTGGTTTTTTATCTTAAGTCCGGACAGCTCCTTGTCCCTCCTAATCTCTTCCAATAATATTTCTAAGGTTAGTATAAACAATAAGGGGGACAGTGGGCATCCCTGCCTTACTCCTCTCTTAATTTCAAAGCAATCCGATGTCTGGCCGTTAATCAATACTCTTGCTTTTTGGTTTTTATATATATTCTGTATCATCGGGATGAATTTGTTTCCTGCTTCCATTTGTTGTAATTGTGTTATTAGAAATGTCCAATTCAGGTTGTCAAATGCTTTCTGTGCGTCCAAGAATATTAGTGCCAATTGTTTGTCCGGGTGATATTCATAAAATTCTAATGTGTCCATTATTATTCTCGTATTTGTTTGGATTTGTCTACCGGGTATGAATCCATTCTGGTCTTCGTGTATGTATTCTGCTATGAATGTTTTTAATCTGTGTGCCATGATTGATGTAAAGAGTTTATAATCTGCATTCAACAGCGAAATTGGCCTATAATTTTTAATATTTTCTCTGTCTGCATCTTGTTTTGGTATCAGGGTAATTAATGTGTCATTCCATGATTGGGGAGTGTTAGCTTTCAATAATGCCGCATTGAAAAGTTGAGTTAGTACTTCATCCAGGGTCTGGTTCAAAGCTTTGTATAGTTCTATCGGTAAGCCATCTGTTCCCGGTGTCTTATTGTTTTTTTGTTTCTTCCTTATTTCCTCTACTTCTATCAGCATTATTGGTCTGTTCAAACACTCTACATGCTGGTCCTTTAGCTTTTTCAAGTTAATTTTGGCTATGTACTCCCTCACATCCTCCTCATCTATTGCTTCTTCTGCATACAGTTCTCGGTAGAATTCAGTCGCTATTCGTTTTTTGTCTTCTTGGTTATAGTACATAGTTCCATCTTTATCCTTTAATTGTATTATCGTCCTTTTTTCCCTCTCTGATTTTAGCTTATGTGCTAACCATCTTCCCGTCTTATTAGCAAATTCAAAATATCTTTGTTTTGCAAATTTCATTTTCTTTGTAATTTCGGAAGTTGTCATCAGGTTGATTTGATGCTTAGTAAGTTTTAGTTCTTCTTTTATCTTCTGTCTATCTGGATTCTGTTGTAATTCCTTTTCTAGTTGCTGAATTTTGGTTATTAGTGTTTCTTTTAGTCGCTGTTCTTCCCTTTTCTTTTTTGCATTGAATGCTATTGTTAAGCCTCTAATATAGGCCTTAGTCGTGTCCCAAAGATTTTGTATACTAGTATGCTCTATGGAGTTAATTTGTAAGAAAATCTTCAATTCCTTCTGCATCCATTCTATATATTGCTTATCTTTCAACAGTTCTGTATCTAACATCCATCTTTTACGCTCTTGAACTCCTTTCCAACATATCTCAATTGGATTATGGTCAGCCCAAATATTAGCAGCTATTTCAATGCTTTTTAAAGTTGTTCTTAGTTGCGCCGTCATCCATGCCATATCTATCCTAGACCACGAGTTATGCGGGTTCGAATAATATGTAAATTGCTTTCTCTCTTTATTCACTTCTCGCCATGCATCTTTAAGCTGATATTCCTGCACCAAATCGTAGAAAGTTTGTGGCAATAATTTTTTCTTAGTTTTTTTCTGTTTGTTAGCCCCATAATCTTTTTCTATATTGTCAATTGCATTAAAATCTCCAATGAGGCAAATATTTTCATAGTCCAATTCCTTAATCTTCTGATGGATTTTTTGAAAATAACTCATTTGGGCAGTATTTGGTGCGTAGACTGTTATTAATAATGTTTTTTTCCCTCCTATTACTATCTCTACCATTAGTATTCTGCCTTCGTCATCTTGATATACTTGCTTTGGCTGTAAGTGCTTGTGCGCATACATGGCGATGCCTTTTTTTTTCTTTTCTGCTAAAGATGTATATAATTCTCCTAATCTGTTAAATTCTATTAATTTACGGTGTTGTTTCTTTATATGTACCTCCTGCAATATTATAATGTCCATTTTCATCTTCTGTAATTTTTTAAATGTTCTTGTTCTTTTTGTAGGTGAGTTGAGTCCATTGATGTTTAATGATATTAATTTGACTTCTCCCATTTTTCCAGTTTGTCTTTAGTTGGTTTTCTGTGTTTTGGTGTTGTCTCCAGTTGGTTTCGTCTTTTCCCTAGCTCCCTCTCTTTCCATTCTTTCCTTTTCTCCCCTAGTTCTCGGTTCTCTTTGCTCCTCTTGTTTTCCCATTTCTCTTTGAGTTGGTCGTTGTCTATCTTCTTCCACATAGAAATTTGTTTCAAAAAATTCCTGTGCTTTCTGTATTGTGTCCAATTTATATCTCCTATCATTCCATGTTACCATGATTCCTTCGGGCATTAGCCATCTAAACATTGCTCTATGTTTATTCAATTCTATTGTTAAAAAGTTATAACTTTTTCTAATTTCCCTTATTCTTCTAGGTATCTGTTTAAGAACTATTATTTCTCTTTCTTTGTATGTTGGTGGTGTTTCCCTCATTATCTTATATACTTCTTCTTTGATTGTTTTTCTCGCAAAGCGAACATGGATCTCTCTGGGGAGCTTATGCCTCCGAGCATAATTTGTGAAGACCCTATATACTTCATCCAATTCTATACTTATTTCTTCTTTCGATTTTTTTGTCGCTTCTGCCAAAATTTCTGTCATTATTTGCCTTGGGTTCTCTTCTTTAGTTTCTGCCACATTTTGAAATCTCAGAAAAAAGGACGATTTTTCCATTTCGAGAAAGGAGATCGAATCTTCTAATTCTTTATTCATCATCATCTGTTCGTGTTCTCTCCTCTCCATTTTCTTATCTGTCTGTTCCATCTGCTGTTCTATTTTTTGGATTCTTTGTTCATTTTTAGTTATATCTTGCTGTATTTTCTCCATTCTGTCGTCCATTTTTTTCAGGTGGTCTTTTATTTCTACAACATTGGCTGTCATCTCTTCGTGGTTTTTCCTACTCTCTATTTGATTGCTGGCAATCGATTCTTGTGTTTTACTCATCCCCTCCTGTATGCTTATTAATATCGATTGTATATTCTGCATATTAAATTGTTGAGGTGGTTTTTCTTTATCTGATGCCAGCATTGTATCTATAGATTTTTGATGTAGAGGTGATGTAATTGTCCCTATGCGGGTTGCTGATGTTCCCTTATTAGATTTGGACACGGTAGATGTAGAAGTGTATGACATTCTAACTTTTGCTTCTGCGAGATGCTTCCGGTAGCAGCAAATATAAAGTGAATTGAAACAAAAGTAAGACTTTTGAACTTTTGAACTTCTCACAGTGAGAATTTGAACTGGGACTAAATAGGAACATTATTAACTGTGATTAATCTTTCCCAACCTGAGGAACGAAGGAATCTAATTTAAAAGACGAATCCAGGAAGCAGTGAAAATGATGCAACAACAGTGAGACTGGAATGAGTCAGCAATTCAGAGAGGGCATCCATTGCTGAAAGTTTGGAAGTATAACTACATTAATTTTTTGATTATCGTGCATTTCATAATATTTTTGCTGCTGTGATAACATTTAATATATTGATTGTGTTAAACTGCTATTGAACAATTTAATAATTTAACAATAATTGGTTAACAATATTTAATAATTTAAGAATATTGGAATAGACACATAAGTTAAATTAAGCTATAAGGGTTAAGATATAACATAATATACATTGTAGAATTAGGGATTGATATAAGGGTACTGTTTTATTGATTAGTTAATATATTGGATAATTAGTTTTAGGCATTTAATTATTACATTGATTGAATTGGAATAGAATTTAACTAAGTGAAGTAAGGAATTGATGATCTGCTGATTTATTTATCCATTTATATAATATATAACAGTATTCAATAGTAAAGAAAATAAGAGATAAAGAGAATAAGAAAGCAACTGATATTTAAGCTTGATCTGTGTTGTATAAATGTCCAATTGTTTAATTATAAAGAAGTAGAAAGATAGTAAGTAGGAAATTGAATATACTTAAGGAGAGAATTTAAAATGAGTCACTGAATTGGAGGCTCTTTTCCCTACTCCCACCTTTGGAAAATTTAACCCCTGAACTCAAAATACATATTAGGAATACAGTGTGTTATATTGCAGTGTATGATAAACTGGGATTATATAAAAGCAAAAGTACGGTATTTCTTTTTATACTTAGGGAAAAAGATTTAAAAGGGTTGGGTTTTTTTTTTTTTTTTGCTAGCAGAGAAAACTCAGCCATCAATACATGTTTTAGTTGTTTAGAACTTTACAAAATTGCAAATATTCCTATGGCTTTAGATACATAAACACTTTAAAAAAATGGTAGCAAAAAGAGCAATCTTTTTTTAATGAGCATCATTAGTGCTCATGCATTATTTGTCTTCTTTTCTTTTCTTTTGAGAAGTATTGCAAATGAGAACTATAGAGAGGAAACAGTGTCGCATTGCATTTATCAAACAGTAAGTATTCATTTTAACGGTGGCTCTGTCCCCTGCACGTGAAAGACAACAGCTCCACATCATAATGTTGCTTGGCTGCACAGAAAAAAAAAATCAATAAAGGAGAATCAATTAAAGTTACTCCTTTAATCTTTTGTCTGTATCCTCTTGTAGCAGAAGATGAAAATGTCAGCTCTGAAACAGTAAATGTCTCAGTAAGTCATATATTCTTACTAATGTTCTCCTTCAATGTAAGACAGGGCTGCTTCAAGAAAGGTTAAAGTGGATGTCAGGAGTACTGAGCAGTAATGAGACATGGCATAAAGGAATGCAAAACAATACTTAAGACCCATGAGCTGCTGACACATTTTTAATGGTCGTGATAATAATTCTCTCTCTCTTCCACTTTTCCTCCCCATTTCTATGCAATCTTTTCATAGTCTAAAGCTAACTTTTGGGGATAGCCCCCTGATCATGAGTTCAGTGGCATACTGAAAGTCATTTCCCCAATTGGGAAGAACTAGGAAAAATGAAGTAGCCCATCCACTCATCACCCAGATTTAACTGTGGTTGATTTACTTTGTTTTAAACTGAATAAGAATGAAAATAGGATTAATTAAATGTACTGTAGGGCTGCCATATTTTTCTCACTCTCTCCCATTAAAAATGACAGCAGGAAATCAGAATAACAAAGTTATGATAATGCAGTTGGAAGTTCAGCGAGAATTTTGAAAAGGTCTCAAAAGGGGAGTGACATCCTTACCACATCCCTACCCCTCATGAGATCCTCAGTGTTCCTCCTCTTTTCCCCCTCTTTCTTAAAAGAGAAAGATTTCTTGGAATTTGATTGGAATTCATGATGATTTGTCTTTTTAAGGTGCAAACAACATAGATGATCCCCATGGCATTAGCTCAACTGATGATTTTGAATCATATAATTGATGTCTGCCCTTCAAGGAAGTCTAGCTTAGGAATTGCACAACAATAACTGTTAAGGACAAAGCCAAGTGTGCAGATTTCCAAACCCCTCTCATCAGTGGTGGGATTCAGGCAATTTAACAACCAGTTCTCCGCCCTAACGATTTCTTCCAACAACCAGTTTGCCAAACTGCTCAGAAAGTTAACAACCAGTTCTCCTGAAGTGGTGTGAACTGGCTGGATCCCACCACGGCCTCTCATTTTGTCTAATCAAAGGAGTTAGTGAATTCCATCTCATTTTAGAGAGAGGACAATTAGCCTGGATCATTTGTTTGAGCTTTTTGATCCAGAGAAATAATCTGCAAATTTAAAGTGATAAGTTTTATTCTCTCCAGTACAAAAGAAAAGGAAGAAGGCAAAAATCAAAAGCAAACATAAAGATGTAATCTGATGAAAATTAACACCTTATGCATATTAGCTTTAAATTCCTAGCAATCTTTATGGTCAAATATGATGCACTCTTTAAATCTATCCCAAAGGTGCTTTTTCAAAAGGCAACCAGACTTTGTTTTTCCTTGAAAATGTTTTGCCTCTCATCCAAGAAGCTTCTTCAGTTCTCTGAACAAACTGAAGAAGCTTCTTAGATGAGAAGAGAAATGTCTTCAAGGAAAAACAAAGTCCGGTTGCCTTTTGAAAAAGCACCTTTGGGACAAATATGACCTGGATGACTGAGAAACCCCATTGAGTCCTAGTTTAACAAAAGTGCCACCTTTGTAAATTTGGTTGTCACTTTGTGCAATAAATGGGCAAGTCCTATTCACTCAGACATGTGCTACTGTGCTAAATAAGGTAAGCCAAACCTTCACCATACTTATTCTGGAACCCAATAACCCAAATCTCACTAAGCAAGCAGAAGGAAGGAAGAGAGTATCTCCACAGCCCTGATTTCTAATAAAATATGCCTGACCACATACAAGCCAGCAGAATGATCCATGACCCCTCCCATTTGGGTACAGAGAACAAAGATTTGCTTATTTGGGGAAATTTCCCCAAATTTCCCAGAACAAGTCCAAAAAGAATTTCCCTGGAATTCTGCCTTTGGTGTTTAAAACCTGATGCCAATTCAAAGGAGAAGGGGAAAAAAAACAACCAGAGATCTAAACAGATGGAAAGTTAAGAAACTGGGCTCAGTGTGAGTGAGAGTAGAGAAATGGAATTATCTTCTGGAGGAGAAGAGATGGGATTTGAAGAGCATCCTAGAGAACTGACCTCTCAAACTAGGGAGAAAGGCAACCCTTCCTTAAAAAAGGAAAGAGGGCCTGAATCCAGTTTAGCAAAGAAGTAAACTGCCTAGATTTGGGGCAGAGAATGAAGTGGTTTATGCTTATTTTCTGTGAGCAAGTTTGTTTTATGAAATCTGATATTCGGAATGTGTCTGCAAATTTACCTCCGATTTTTGCTTCTGAATTTGCCTCTGATTTTTTTTTTAGTTTATTTTGTGCAATTATAGTATTTGGGCAATTATAGTATTTTGTTCCAGCTCAAGTTTTTGAAGCCTCAAATCTCATCTATTATAGATCTGAGCCCAGTTTCCCCAAGACATTTTCTGGGTGATTGATATTTTATAACATTATCGGCGCTTGATGCCTTATTTTGTATGCTTGTGATTGTTTGAGGCATCAGAACATTTAAACTTAAAAGGGAATTTTCCTTTCTCTTATTTTGAATAAATTTGATTTTTAAAAAAATTGATAAACTGTGCTTTGGATACCTCGACTTTTCTAAAAAGGATGGGATAAGCTGTTTCTTTATGTGACATGTCTCAAAGTTACTAGTGCCAGGAGATGGTGCTACAGAAGAGGATGTTGGTGGTGATGATGATGATGATGATTTGCCCTTTTTCAAGCATGTAAATGTTCAAGCTGTGAAATGTCCTACCCTTCTCATAAAATAGAGAAAGCTAGAACACAACATTGCTCTTCTGTCCAACATAAGTGCTGGCTGAGGTTAAGTATGTAATCCAGAGGTTGCACCAAGGCAGGAAGATAGGCCAACATGTGTACAACCAAAAAGAGTACTGGTAGAAAAGGTATGACTTCCCTTTCTCAGTTTTCATCCTGTATGAGCTGGACTTGTTTGTCACTCTACATAACACATACTTCTTTTACAACTTTATATCTTCATTTATTTATTTATTTTTGGCATGTATTGCTTTTTCCCCATGAGCAGAGTTAAATCTGGTCTGTATTGTACTAATAAATGGTTCACAAGCCAGCAAAGATTCTACAGGAAGTCCTCGACCTACGACCACAATGGAGGTTGGAATTTAAATTAGCATTTGGTGATAAATTGAAGCACCACGTAATTGGACTGGATTTACAACTGTCTTATATAGTCGTAAAATGAATTACTGTGGCAGTTAACAAATCACAGAGTTGTTAAGCCAACCACTTGGTCATTAAACAAATCCTTTTCCCAAGTAGGTCTTTTTTTTTTTTTTACCAGAAACTGGTAAAATATGCCAGAAACCAGCAAAAAAGTAACAGACTCTGGTTCCATGACCACATGATGCTGAATGTTGTAAATGTGGGCTGACTGCCTGAAATGCAATCATGTGGGAGAGAGACAGGAGTTGTAACTTTAAAGGCAGGTTGTAAGTAGCTTTTTAAAAGTCTGTTGCAACTTCAAATGGTTATTAAGCTTAATGTTGTAAGTCAAGGACTACCTGCATTGCACCCTTGTGTTAGCATTCAGGAATATAAGATTATAAAACACCATTATAAGACAATATTCATTTTAGTGGTATATTACCAAATCAGACAGGTCTTGCAGTGCAGAGAAAACAATACTTCTCATACTTAGATGCATCACCTCCTGCCCTTCTTTCAGAGGTCTATCCAATATTGAATTGAAAACTGCACCTATTTTGTACTTGTGCATGATGTCACAATACAACTATAAAAAGGTGGAACTTGCCTTGTGATGTCATGTTGCACATTTTTCTATGTGCAACAGATATTTGCTATAACAACAGATATTTGTGCATGTAAAGGATGTTTCAAAATAAAGTGGATTAAATAATGAAATATAAAAATCATTCTGAAAAACATTTCAGGCATCACTTTAAATGTCATCAATGACACCAAATAATACAAACTGTAAATTTATTTAACAGAAGGAGCCCGTTCTTTCTCATTTTCACCTCTCATTTAGTGGCAGGGGGAGGGAATTCTTGGTAGTGAACAATAACCTAAAAATGTATGACCAAGGATTCTGTTCAGAAGACGTAGTGTTAAAAAGCATAGAGTCAGTTGAGAAGGATGTTTTTAAAGATTCTGCTTTACTTGTTTTTAGGGATTTAAACATTTTATTAGAAGGATTCTGCTACACTCAAATGTAATTTCCTTAATGTCTATGGAGATTATCAGTCACCCAGGTCATGGTGGTCCTAAAGGTGCTTTTTAAAAAGGCAACTGGACTTTCTTTATTTTTTCCTTGAAGATGTTTTGCTTCTCATCCAAGAAGCTTCTTCAGTCCATAACCTCGTTAGTGAATATGCCATTTAGAATGCAGATGCCAAAACATAGTTTAAAATCATTTTTTTTAAAAAAAAACCAACAACAATCCTCCAAAGACTAGTCCAGGCATTAACTGACTAAAGATACCAAAACAGTAAGTTAAGTTATTAACTCTCCCATAGAATCCTATGTCTCACCTATTTGAAATCAAGGAAAAAAAGTAAAAATGGTCTATGACAGTGATGGCTAACTTTTTTGCCATTGCGTGCCAAAAGTGGGGGGAGCGCAGTGGGGTCACACGCACGCATGCCCACATCCATAATTCTATGCACCTTGCCCCCCCGTGCTTCCCCCTTTTGGCATGTGATGGTCCGGTGGGCCCTGTAGGCCTGTTTTTTGCTCTCCCCAGGCTCCAGAGCCTTTCTAGGAGCCTGGGGAGGGCAAAAATGGCCTTCCCCCACCCCAAAGGCTCTCCAGAGACTGGAAACAGTATATTTCCTGACTTCTGGTGGGCCCAGAAGGCCCGAAAATCAACTGCCTGGTGCACGCATGCGTGCCAGAGCTGAGCTCGAGTGCCCACCAATATGGCTCCGTGTGCCACATGTGGCACCCATGCCATAGGTTCGCCATCACGGGTCTATGACATCTTCAAAACAAAACTGCATACTAAGACAGCATCAACTATGGTGCTTCTCTAAAACTGGATGCATATAACAGTCCTCTCGACAGTACATCACAGTGAATTTACAACACTGAGTATGTATTTAAACTCATATTCAGTCTCTCATACTAATGGTCACAATTGTCAAAATCTAAAAATCCTGCTTATGTATCCTTTATTGGTCAGCAGGAATTGCTGGAATCATTAGTAGCACTCAATACCAAAACTTCTTCAATTTTGTAAGACACAAGCATTAAAGCAGAGGTCGTCAAACTCAGCAGCTTTAAGACTTATGGACTTCAACTCCCAGAATTCTCCAGCCAGCATAGCAGCATAGCTTCAAGTTGGAAGTTTGCCAAGTTTGAAGACCTCTGCATTAAAGGAAAATATCATCTATTGGACCTAGGAAACTTGGGCTTCTATGTAGTTGCACAGAACAATCTTGGAACATCTGCAGAACATCTTTCTTTTAGAGATGTGGCAGGCCCCAACCACCTAACCCTTGCTTTCCAGAACATCTAGAAGACTAGCACTGATGATGTATGTTACCTAATGAAACTTCTGCAAGAAAGCAACCAAGGTCAGAGAGCACCAAGGACCGCTCATGTCTAGAAGAGCTGGCTTCTCCCACAAATGGTGGGATGAAATGAGGCTGGAGCACAGCAAGATGAGATGTGGATGTATGGGAGAATGCTGCTCCTACAGCCATGAGTTTTTAAAGAGTTTTTGTGGGAGTTTTGCTGATTTTCAATGTGATGGCTTGGGGATTTGTGGTTTTTACTGTTTTATGTCCTGCTCATGGTTATGTTATCGTATTAACAATACTTAATATAAACAAACAATAATCAAACAAACAAATAAATATAAATAGGCTCTTAATGATATTTTCATGTAATCATTCATTTAAGTTTATACTTGGTATTGTGAAACGGAAAAATATCAATTTGGTGATTCTTACAATTATGGTGTGAAATTGCAGTGTGACAATTACTGACTCCCTGTTACAGATTTAGACTACACTGGAGCAGCTGGAGCTACAGGATAAAAGCTGGTTCAAAATTACACAGCTGGGTCATTGTTAAATTAGGATTTTAATTGGAGCGTCTAGTGTAAAGTTCATTTCTAGCCGTCTACTCTGTATTTTAATAAAACATATTAATTCAAAAGGAAATGGTTTCTCGAATGAAAAGAAAATCAAGTATATTAATCGTTCAGTTAAAAAGACTATTTTAAAAAGTATTTAGCTTAGAGTGAAAGAGTGGGGGCGGGGGGGATGATTTCAAAGGATGCAGCCAGCAGTTTGCCAGAGAAGAGACTTTTGAGTCGCCTCTGAATCAGGTGTATTTTGGATACAGAATTGCTTTTATGAGAAGCACCCACAAATAAAAACTGAAAACAAAGTGCCTACTTAGTCTGAGCTGTGCAATTTGCATACTCAGGAAATCAACAGCTTCCTGAGTAATTTGCATGCAGCTGCCAACAACCATCCAGTAAAATGTTGCTGCCACCAGATATAACACTCTGAGAAAATGTGATTACCAGAAAATTATCGTCCTTTCAAGCAACATCTTTCAAAGGAAGGCATTCAAAATGGACCACGATCCCTGAATAGCATGTTCTAGAATCTCTCCAAGTTTTATCTTTTACATATACTGTCTTTACAATTTTCTTTAATGCTGTAAGTATAGCTGTGTGTTATACCTGCTTCAGGAAGGCAGGGCTTGCAAAGGATAGTGAAATCTTATTTAAGATAGTCATCTCCACCCTTTATCATTAAGGTAATTGCTAAACACTAAATCACTACATTTTAAATTACCCTTTTTAAAATGGGATACAAGATAATGCACCACGATCACAAAGCTATAATGTAAAAATAATGACAAAGAACATTGCAACTTTGCACGCCAGGAAAAGGCCTGAGCCAACGAAAGGGCCTTTCTTATAAAATAGGTTTTGCTCATTTGTGACACGTTGCAATGTTTCAAGGTTGTAATCCAAGGGGCTTGTGACACAATTAGTTTGCTAGCACTAAGCAAACTGGACAATTCTTGGATAATCTCTGGGGATCTTTGCAGTGCAGCTTTGAGTTCAACCACTAAAACTGGTTATAAATGTAAGAAAAGAGAGACAGAGATTTCTAAGGATAAAAATATAAGCCATTTTCCTTTGTATCAAGGTACAATCCTACATTAGCATGAATATCAGGAATGTCTATTTTATAGTAATCTTACTAAAATTACAGTTACAATGATAAAAACTAATACAAGCAAAAATACATAAAAGAATAGAAGGAAAAGGAAAAATTGAAAGAAAAAATATAGTAAAGGAATATATATATATATATGATTTCCAAGTTCATCACAGCAACTATAAATTTTAATAACTTAAACTTTAATAACTTAAAGTTCTCCTAGAATAGAACAAATGATGTCTTCTTACCATATTCCATCTCTTCTCTATAAACATATACTTAAAGCCTTGTTATCCTAATCTTAACAAAAGTTCATTAAGGGCTATCAGAAATAACATCTCTATTTTAACCTTGATCAAATACATCAGCTTTACATTCCATATTTTAATTCTAACATTGAAGATCATCAAATAGTGTCATATAATTTGATTTGTCTAGTATAACATCTTTTTCTATGACATTCTTGTAGCTTGTCATTTTAAAATCCACTTTCAAATCAGCTTCAATCTTATCAGGTAAAACTTGTTCTCATTCTTTTAACATTTTTAAACATAATCTATCTATAGAGGAAGACACTCTTAATATTAACATCTGGAATCATTGTTCAAAACATGGTTCAGTATGTCCAATGTTAAAATATTTTAACATTTACGAATAAAGAACTACATTCTTTATTTGTAAATCAAATGTGTTGTCACTGAACTGTAATCCTTAGCTTCTTCAAGTTACCTCTAGTGTCCAATTTTTAAAAGCTTATCTTTTTTTTAATGAATTCAAAACAAAAGCATTTTCCCATAGGAAGGATTCTTTTTAATTAATTCAGAAATCTCATTTCAAGCTTCTTCAGTTCAGTTCAATGTCTCTAAATTGGTCTTCAGATCCTTGTAACATAGTCCATTCACCTTGCCTCTGGTCATCCTCTTCTTCTATTTCCTTCCACCTTTCCCAGCATTAGTTTTCTCCAGAGGCTAGGTCTTCACATAATGTGTTAGAAACTGAATACTGGTAATTAGAGTCTGGTCCTTTGCACCTCAAGGGAGAACTCTGAATTGCTTTGTTATAGAGTAAAAACAGTTTAGAGTTTAGAGTAAAAACAGGCAACTACATCTAGCCTACACAACCTCCGTTTCTGTGGTCCTCCACAACCCCAGTGAATTTCTGCACAATTCGGTGACAATTTTAACTAGTGTACTTGAAAATGAAGGATATTGGGTAAGTTGAATCTCCAAAAAATTTGAGACACTCATAAAAAAGTATTAATACACCACTCTCTGTGAAATTAGTTAGTACTACGTGGCCTGCTGAAGTCCTCAAAAAAAATTCTTTAAAAAATGAAAAAAGAAATATGTCCCAGTGACATATTGGAATGTCCTTCATTCCAATAATGACTGCTGCAATCTAGGAATGATAGACAAATTACAAGTTTGCTTCTATTAAAGAAGTTGCAACGAGGGCAGCGATCTAGATAGTCATTTTATTCTTGTCTCTCCTGTTAAGGTAGAAGAAACTTAGAGTCAGCTAGTATTTGATGTCACGGCACAATAAACACAAGAACAAAAACAGTAAAAAAGTATGTCAAGGTAGATGAGGTTGAGGAGTCCCAAATATAAGCTTTTGACTGATTTCTTCTGTCTTTTGAAAAATTCGTACTATTTTTCACAGCTGAGTTTGTTCAATGATTTCTGCTGAAATCTTTGCTATAGTAATAAATATTCTGGATAAATATGCTAAAACATATTTATCCAGAAAATATTTTTTCAGGTAGTCCTCTTCTTACAACAGTTCATTTAGTGACTGCTTGAAGTTACAGAAGCTCTGAAAAAAGTGATTTATGACCGTTGCAGCATCCCCATAGTCACGTGATCAAAATTCGGATGCTTGGCAGCTGATTCATGTTTTTGATGGTCAAGGGATCCCCTTTTGCAGCCTTCTGACAACTGAAGTGAATGAGCATTCACTTAACAACTATGTTACTAACTTAACAACTGCAATGATAACAACTTTGGCAAGAAAGGTTGTAAAATGGGGCAAATGGGTTCATTTAACAAATGTCTCACTTAGCAACAGAAATGTTTGTCTCAACTGTGGTCACAAGTCAAGGACTACCTATAATAGTCAATAAATAATAATAATACTTATACCTAAAAATGGAAATTGCTATCCATGTAATTGCAAGCTCTCTCTACTTCCATATTGCTTCAAGCCTGTTATATTCACTCTGCCACTTCCTCCTTCCCCTGCCCCTTCTTTCTCTCATAGCCCCTGAGTCCTGCCAGATGTGTTCTAATTTGTGGCATAATACCAGCTACAATGTGTGTAACATGTAACCCCATCCATTTTATAAACATTTGAAATGGTTTTAAACACAGGAACTTGAAAATTCTATTAATTCAGCTTGGCATCCTATTTTTGCTGTTGTCTTTTAGAAATCATTGTACCCCTTACGATTTTTGGTACAATGCAATACCAAATAAAGACAACAACTCAAGGTGTGCATTTCCTTCTTATTCCTCTATTTGCATGATAGGAGATTGAAGATCAATTACTTTATTTACTTTCAACTATAAGTATCTGCGCTGATCAAGCTTGAAAGAAAATGCACTTTGTGTGCGCATTTAGTGCCCGTGCAGCACTAAAAAAGGAACATTTTGAAGCCTTCCAAGTCTGCAAAGGTAGTAGAACAGGGAGTTGGGGGTGGGGGGCAGGAATCCGCTGTGCCATGTGATTTAGATTAGCTAAAAGCAGGAAATCCAACTATTCTAGCCAATATAAATCATGCATCACAGCTGATCGTCGCCCAGCTGATCATCAAAAATACTGGTTTGCTAGAACCGGTATCATATATTACTACTGGTTCAGGAGAACTTGTCCAAACGGGTGGCATTTCACCCCTGAAAACAATATTAGAGTAAGTGGTATTTTACTTGACAGTTATTACTAGGATGGTTATTATTTCATTTATCAAATCTAGAGATTGCCCATCTTATTTACAGAGCAAATTTTATTGTTCCAGAACATGAATTAGCCTTCTGTGAATTAATTGTCTGTGTACAGGTAGTTCTCGACACATGACCACAATTGAGTTCAAAATTTCCGAAGCTATATAAGGCAGTTGTTAAGTGAGTTTTGCCCCATTTTATGGCCTTTCTTGACACAGTTGTTAAGAGAATCATTGTAGTTGTTATGTTAGTAACATGGTTGTTAAGTGAATCTGGATTCCCCATTGACTTTGTCAGAAGCTTACAAAGGTGATTACATGTCCCTGGGACACAGCAACTGTCATAAATATGAGTCAGTTACCAAGCTCTGAATTTTGATCACGTGACCATGGGGATGTTGCACTGGTCATAAGTGTGAAAAATTGTCATAAAACACTTTTTTCAGTGCTGTCGTAACTTCACTCACTAAACAAATGGTTGTAGGTCAAGAACTATCTATAGGTCATGTTCCAGTGAGCCCACAAACATGTACCCAGTACTAGTTTCAGCATCATGTAATAGTTCAGTTACTATCAAGTACAATACCACTTACTCTAACATTATTTTCATAGGTGAAATGCTACTGGTTTGGACCAGTTCTCCCAAACTGGTAGTAAAAAAAGATACCAGTTTGAGTGAACCAGTATTTCCGATGATCAGCTGGGCGACGATCAGCTGGGACATGCAATTAACATTAGCTAGAATAGTCAGATTTCCTGCTTTTAGCTTATCTACATCACATGGCACAGCGGATTCCCCCCAACTCGCTGTTCTACTACCTTTGCAGACTCGGAAGGCTTCAAACTGTTCCTTTTTTAGCGTTGTGTGGATGCACCTCAGGTGCGCATGCATACGCAAAGTGCACGCTCGGTAGCAGACTCACAGAACCGGAAGCAGACTTCAGAGGATTTCACAGCTGATTGTTTTGCAAGACAATTAACTCTGTTTTTCTTCAGAAATGTTAGCAAGGTGCAGCTGTGAATTAATTTGTCAATATCCCTTTAAAATGGAGTATAATTTAGGCAGGTTGGTAAAGCATTACAGAGCTATATCAATATCAGTGACAAAGAAGTTTACATCATTATTTATTTGGATTCATGTTTAGGATAAAATGGCAAAGAGATTAGATTCCAGTGTCAGCTTTTTTGTTTCAGAGTCCAATCTTAATTTTTCAGCTATGTCTGTGGAGAAAGATAGTCATTTGAAAATAGTACATGGATTGTATTTTTACTCGCTATCAGGTGGGGGGTTTTTTTGTTATTTATTTTTTGTGTAATTGCAATTTTTTTATTCTGATTGTTATTGTGGCATAATGTTACTTGAGTTGCAAGTAAATTTTTCTTCGTATGGGTGTTTTATTACTGTAGTTATGTTAATTTTCCTTACTATTTGTGCATTACCATAATTTATACGTTGTAAGCTATCATAAGTCTATATGATTTAATTTCACGCAAATGTATTAAATAAAATAATACAGCAATGTATTGATGATAATCAAATGACACCAGCATAATCTCCATTTTTAAATGACTAAACATTTGGCTTCTAGTTCCTAAAGAAGTCACTTTTCTTAACTTAACACTTTTTCTTGACTTAAAAGGGTTTTCATTATAATATCATTTGCAAATGCATGTAATGTTAGTGCAAATGAACCATTTTTGGCCCAAAGTCTGCTAGCTATGAAAATCAAGTAGAACTGAAAGAATGCTTTCATAATTTCTTGTGTCCAATTTCACCCTAGGCTTATTAAATCAATCTTATTTTTATCGGAGTGGCACTGATGTTTCTATCTATTTGAGTTTCTATTTTCAAGATTGTACTTCCAAAACTCATAGATTGCTATAATCACATTAACCAAATATGTGCTCTCACCTGCTGTTGCTTCCTCTTTTAATGTCATTTGAACAGCTTGTCAGAGAAGATTCATATCATTTTGTAGACTGAAAAAACGGTAGCCTTTATCAAGCAAACCTTGTATTTCAAACTCTGCTGTGTAAATCACATCACATTATTACTCTAAAGATCTCAGGCATAATATCTTTCTACTAACAACTGTGGCTTCCACACTAAAACAATTTTACTAAGCAGGTGATGGAGAAATTAGAGCCGAGGTTCTTACTATACGTACTATTTTTATGTTAGCTAGATGTTTTTTTAATTATTTTGGGAAACTGTAACATCATTGATTTTACTTTTTAATGGATCAACTAGCATTATCGATTTCTATTTATTTACCAAACTATTACATTTTTCTGTCTGTGTTGATCAAATTCAGTGGGAACTATTCCTATTATATAAAATATTCTATTACATGCTTCCATAATCCATGATGTGGAAAACAGCACTGTTTCACAATCACAATATCCAGATTAGGTCTGGCTTTTGCTGGGTTAAATTGAGTTGATCCTATTAAAAGACAAAATTCACAAAATTCAGTATTTCACATATGATCCTGCAAAGTTCAGTTTGCTGGAGAGAAATGTGATATTTCACAATGGTTGGCAAGGACTAGCAACAATGAGTATCCAAAACATAAATGAATAAAAAAGAGAGAATAAATCCAAATGCATTTCCCTCAGTGAAGATTACTGAACAATTTAAAATCTTGACTTTATTGTTTCTCTTTGTGAGGGGAAATATGTGCACTCTAAATACTGTCAGTCATGATTATTAAAAAATTATATTAAATTAAATATTAGCTTATATCTTCTTTATTGGTAAGAGGCATATGTGGCTCTAATGAAATAAAATATTTTCCTTAATATTTCATGGAAATAAACTTCAAGATTGCATGTTAACCTCTTCATGGCTATATAATCAGTTACCTAAAAATTATTGTATCTCGAAGTGGCTTACTATGCATTCAGATATGCACAGATAATTAGGACAAGCATAAGACACCAAAAGCTGTGTATCCATAGCTGGAAAATCATAAGCAAAACATGGATTTAAAATTAGTGCTTGCCCCAGGTAGTGATAGAAAAGATAGCACAAATAGTCATTGATATACTGAACTGCAATGGCATAGAATTTCTCTTAGGTCAAGGTTTAGATACCAGTAGATAACTTGTGTCCATTGGGTCATTTTTTTTCCAGACACATTTTCATATCTAAACAGAGAAACAGAATGATCAAGTGCAGGGAGGAAAAAGCAATGGGAGCAGGAGCGACTTTCAACTTCCCACTATCTTCTCCACTGAGTTTCCTTGTGGGAATCTGGCAGTGAGCATTAGATGTTCCCTTCCCCTGCCACGAATGGGCCGTGGTGAATGTGTGCTGGCACCAGCGGCAAACAGGCCACGCAGAACGGGTGGTAGCAAATGGGCCATGCCAAATGGGAGGTGGCAAATGGGCCCCAGTGAATGAGCCCTGCTGAACGGATGGGCCCCACAAAATGGACCCTGCCAAACAGGCTGAACCAAACGGGTGCCACCGAATGGGCAGCAGCAAATAGGTAGCAGTGGTGGCAAATTGGCCGCGGCGAACAGGTCGTGGTGGCAGCAAACAGGCAGCAAGCAGCAAACAGGTCAGATGAATACCGGATGGATGCTGGGAGACAGAAGCAACTAGCTTTTGGGGAGGAGTTTTCCTCCCCAAAAGCTAGTTGCGTCTTATAGTCCAGAGCGCCTTATAGTCTGAAAAATACAATAGGTTACATTATTAGCAAGATTTTGTTTCATGATTTCTTTTTCATCAGCAAAGAGGACAAAGCATGAGAATTTGAATAAGATGTAATGAGTATCTCTTCAAACTTTTCCTAAGAAACACAAAATATAGTTATTTAGTTTCTCATTAGCTTCTATGAACACCTTCTGAGTTCGTTGAATTAATAGAACAAGTTGCAAATGATGCATGAAATTAAACATTGCTGTTCAGTTTATAAGACAATTCATGACTTATACTCTTGTGCCTAATGCAATTGCTCCGGCCAAGGCAAGTCTAAGGGTTTTCTATTTGTGGATTTTTTTTTTTAAAAAAAATTCACTAACAAAATGAAACTTCAAAGATAAATGTACCAAGTGGAGTTTGATTTAGCTCCAAATATTCTATAAGTAAACTTCTCCAACATCTATGTGGTGCACCTTTAAAGCTGAGGACTAAAACTGGTTCAACCCCATTGTTTCACTTAAAGGTAAGATTAAAGATGTTAAAGAGATAAACTGTGAGGTGCAGGGCATAAGATTTCTGGAGATTATGGGAAAAGAGAGGCAGGGGTTGTGAGAGGGAAAAGGAGCTTCTGGTAGACAATGTGGAATCAGTACCTTAAAAGAGAAGAAGCTACTTTGTTAATAGGCCAAGAGTTAGTTCAGGCCCTTAACAGACCCTAGGTTTGGCTACAAAAACAGAAGAGGAAAAGAATATTTGGACTCATCAGACCAAGGGGTTATTCCCATTTGCTGACAGAAAGACTATTTATGAGAAAGAGACATGAAGTTTTTCTCATGACAACTCTGTCCAGCTCAATTTCAACTCTCTGCAGCTTGGGGTAAAGTGAAAATAATTCAGTGGCATCAGTTGCGGTGGTGGGTTGCTACCAGTTCGCCCTGGTTCGGGCAAACTGATAGTAGTGGTGGCAGGAGGCCCCACCCACCTGCCCAGATGTCATCAAATACGCTCTGCGCATGTGCGGAGTGAACCGGTAGCAAAGGTAAGTGAAACCCACCACTAATCAGTTGGCAATTTAGCCAATGTGGACAAGAAGAAGCTGACAAACATCATCCATTAGAAAGTCATCTGTGGAGACTTGCTAAGTGAAGAGAAGCAAACTGGATTCAGATGGGAAACTAACCTTTAAAAGAGGAAGAATTAAGAATTCCCTCCCAAGAAAAAAGAGTGACTAAAGCTAATTTATAACAGGGAGACTTACTCATTGAGTTTAATAGTTGGATATTGTTTAAAATTACAGTTGTGTTATACAAATACTAGTGTGGTGTCTGTATAGTCCTCCCTAGCAAAAAAAGAGAGAGAGAGAGAGAGAGAGAGAGAGGAAAAGATGCAAAAAAGTTCACAGCCAAAGGGTGTTTTTGTTACTGCATAGTCGAAACAGGAAGAAAATTGCTTCTTAGAGCCCCATTTAGGTGGAAGATTTTTCTAGAGGACAGGGACATCAGGGGCAAGGATGGCTGTTGAAAAAGTCAGGATGGCAGTTTGGGTTGAAGAATGAGACTCGTAAAAAAAAAAAAAAGGTGAGGTTTGGTCATGTAGTTATGAGAACATCTTGAATTTTCTGACTGCAGATGTCCCTGCTGGAGAAATCAGCTCCAAAAATGGACTTCTGTAGAGATTACAGTACTGATTCCCAATTTCCCTCTTTCCACAAATCTTTGTATTTTAGCCTAAACTATTGCATGGGATTATTGTAATGATAAAACTGGGAGAACATTAACACAGCCTTTGGTTTTTGCAAGACTGAAATAAATGCTTCTCATGAAAGAAAAGATACATTCCCCCTCCCCACCAATATTGTTTTCTATTCCTGCAAAAATCAACTTTTGAGTATTGTGTACCTTTTAAAGCAACATCGGTGGGGACAAATTCAACAGAAATGGTGGAAGAAAGGAGATCTAATTAAAAACAACTTTCCCTGTTTTAATGATGATCAAACTACTACTGGATCAAAAAAGAGTCCTTTCATTTGTGAATAGTTAACTTAGTATGCATGCTATCAGGATAAAAAAAAACATTGTTACATTTTTTAGAAGGTTATGTCTCTAAATATTAAATAAACGATCACTCTGCTTAAACCTGACTTCGCTAAATATAAATGATAGAAATACAATTCTGAAAGAACAAGCTTATATGATATCTTCTTCCATATTGAAATGATTCTTGCTAACTCTTATTCAAATTCTTAGGTTTCCCTCACCAAATGAAAAGACTGAGGAGATTCTAAGAAGAGAAGCTCAGACAAAAATGATATCCCAGGGCCATGGCAGATTGTGGGTATTTAAATTTCCATGTTCTGATATAAAGGAGCTTCTAATTTGCTTAATAAAGTCATTACAAGGGAAGAAAAAGACAACAAAAAAGTTAATGCCATTTTACATCTTAAATAATTTATTGTGAGATAAATGTGATGCTGTAAAACTAGTTAACAAAAAGCTTATGCTGTAAGAATACTATTAGTCCTTGTTTGATTGATTAAGATGGCTTATTTGTTTGTTTTATTATAGCTGTGGGTAACTTTCTGGAGGTTGGGACAAAAAGGATAATCTGGAAATAATAACTACCCAATTTTTCAGGGTTTCAAATAATCAAAGTAAATCCAATAAAACAAAGAATCACATGCTTTGGATGTATCTGTTGTTGGTTTTTTTTTTTTTTTACACAATGCCTCTGATTATAAACTAGGCCATCCTTGATTGATTGAATGCATCTGAGTTAGTGTGAACTCTAGTGACAATAAAGGTAAATTTTCTCCAGGACAAACTTTCCTCAACCTGGTTCTTCCAATCTTCCATAATGAAAGTATGACAGATATAGATAAATATTGCCTGATGTAGAAATATTAGAAGCAAACATACTGGGTTATAATAAAAAATGTGGATTATAACACAGAGAAGGCAGCTGGAATAGAAATACAAGTGACAAGCCAAGAGAACAATCCCGACAGGGACTTTTTACTGGCTATATAAAAGAAAGTTGCTTAAAGCTTTGAAAATAAAAGTGGAAAACAAATGATAAGCCAAGAGAATGACACAGATAATGACTTTTTACAGGCTTTAAAAAAGAGGTTTGCTAGAGTGTCAAAGAAACCTTTGGGATGGGAAAAAGTAAAATTGAAGTGAGATCAAATCTTATGACAACATCTTAATGAATTAAATATCAAGATTGTTAGACGAAACAGGAAGGAAGAATATAACTTCGGTTTGTTTGACCAAGGTTAAAATAAGACATGTTTTTATGGACATTTTGATGCTATCAGGATAAACAAATTGATTGATTGATTGATTGATTGCATATAGATAAAGGATAGGCTACAGAAAGAAAAGATATTTGTAACGTTATAGGAAATGCTGAGTTATTACTTTTACCTGTTGTGATGTTGTGACATCAGTTGTGATGAAAATTGGAAGTAACTTCTTTTTTTAAAAAAAATCTTCATCTTACTTTTTTCTTTAAACTTTTGATTTTCCCTCTTGTTTAGTTTGTATTTGCTTTTACTATTGTAATCCTTAATAAAATATTCTTTTAAAAAGAATCTTATTGTGCTGTACCTCTTGCCCCTCTGGAAGGTGTCTCTTCCAAATGCTATGTCATTGCTCTGGACTAAATGTTTCAGGCCTTTTCCCCTAAATAACAGTTCTTGCATATTTATATCAAGACCATATTCATTACTCTTTGCAGGAATTGATCTAATTGTAAATGGATGAAGGCAGGCTTGAAAGTAACAACACATGCTGTACACAGAATAGCATTTGCCAAATAATGTGGAAAGAACATTGATGAAATAGCTTTGCATCCTAGGGAAGCCTACTATTATACACAATTAAGGAGAAATTAGTTTTAATCTGCACTTTCTTGTCGTGAACTCAGTGGACAAAGGCAATGGATTCCAAATAAAATATTGAACACCCTGTAGTAGATTAAGAGAAAGACAATAGCATGATGATGGGAGTCCTACTTTGATTCTGATAAAAATGTTAATTCAGTTTTCTTTTTCTTTTTCTGAAAGAATGGACAATTATGACTATATCAATACCAGGGGTGGGTTCTACTTACCTTTACTACTGGTACACAGCGGGGCCGTGCTCGTGCGCTCACTTTGCTCGTGCGTGCACACGTTCTTCTGAGCATGCGCAGAAGCATTTTGATGACGTCGGAGTTGGTGGGCGGACCCTCCCGCCGGTTTTACTACCGGTTCTATAGAACCTATGCGAACCGGGGGCAACCCACCACTGATCAATACCATGTGGATATTTAGGTAGCGATGATAGCATCATTCTACATCGCATAAAGTATCATTATGTGACTGAAAAAAATGAAAAAAACCATGGTCTGCCCAATTTCCTTATCTTTTTTATTTTAATGTATTGCATACTGCAATTAACAATGGCACCACTGACTAACTCAATTCTAAATTAATTAAAATTTACCACTCCCAACAGCAATCCATGTGGGGCCTTCTTTGAACATCTTGCTATTAATTGTTCATTAATTTCTACATTGTACAGCCAGTTATCAGTCCATGAAAGAGCATCTTATGTTAAAGGTGCTAAGTTTAAATCCACAATGGGTCAGTTCTGCTTGCAGAGGTGATATAACCTCACTACTTTTTGGAAATCAAAGTGCAAATTTTGAATTAAAAAGCAGCTTTCTAGCTTCTATGCCCTGGTTTTTAGGATGTTTCAGAGCAGATAGAATCAAGAACTGTACTAGTTTAACAGTAACAGCGTTGGCAGGAACCTTGGAGGTCATCTAGTCCAACCCCCGGCTCATGCAGGAGATCTGTACTAGGGATTCGAACCGCTGACTGCTGACCTTTCTGATCAACAAGCTCAGTGTCTTAGCCACTGAGCCTATCATAACAGTATGATAGTAATATAGTTTTTCACTTTAATCATGTTTTTTCTTCAAAAAAAAAGTACAACACATTTATAGGAAGTAAAATAATCTTCTATCCACCACATGCTCTATTGCTGTGATGGTGAACCTATGGCACACATGCCACAGGTGGCACATGTAGCCATATCTGTGGGCACACGAGCTCAGCTCTGGCGCACATGTGCGCACCAGTCAGCTGATTTTCAGGCCTTCTGGGGCTATCAGAAGTAGGGAAACAGGTTTTTTCCTGCCTCCGGAAGGCCTTGGGGTGATGGTGGTGGGGAAGGTCTGTTTTTTGCTGTCCCTGGCCTCCGGAGCCTCTCTATGAGTCTGGAGAGTGTGAAAACAGCCTTCCCCACCTCCCGGAGGCCCTCCGTAGGACAGAAATGACCCATTTGCCAACTTCCGGTGAGATTGACAGTTGGCAAACGAGCCATTTTCGGCCTCCAAATGGTGTCCGGAGGGGGGGCATTTTCACCTTCCCCAGATTCCTAGAGAGGCTCTGGAGGCTGGGGGCAGCAAAAAAATTGGCCTTCCAGTCCCAATAGAAGTTGGTAAATGGGCCATTTCTGGCCTCTGGAGGGCCTCCGGGGGGGAGCATGTAAGAGAGAGAAAAATTGGCCTATCGGCCCATCATATGCCAGGAGTGGGAGGGGGGTTATGCGTGCATGTGGGGGTGGGGCGCATAGAATTATGGGTGTGGCCATCCCCTCCCCCTCCCTCCTGGCAAACTCTGGCAAAAAGGTTAGCCATCACTGCCCTATTGCATAAATTAATTCTAGGACCAAATTAGCTAAAAATCTAGTTTGATTAATTCAGAACATTCCATTTTCTTTTCATCATTGTTTCTATTGTCTGTTTTCACACTATAATGGGTTATTGACCTGGAGATTTTGAACCATTCACATTCTTTTGCAGGCAGTCTCTTCTGGGGGAATATCCAAATACTATATATTTTCATGATTAAAAATGTCAATTTTTATCTCTAGCTCCAAATGGTTTTTTTAATAAGCAAAAGGTTAATAAATCTCTTCAAATAACTTATCAAACCATATATTTGCAAGGAAATGACATACATTTGTCCAAGATAAGCTTTCAGTTTGATTGCTATTTTTCTGCCACTAGCAAAATATTATACATATAATTTCAAAAAGCCAAATGTTTATCTTAAAATTATTTGCTTTGTGTTCATGAAGCCAGTGCCACCACTTCCTCCGCTTATTTTTTCTTTGAAAAAAAATCACAATATATGAGGGAGTCCATCTTTTATTTTCCATTATTGATTTTGAAGTTCTATTTACCAAATTTGTGCATTTCAGTCATGGGGGAGAACAGGGATATTTCTTATATTTCTGAGCATGCACTGGGCAGAAGGTCTGTGAGTGACAGCCTCTTAAAAGAAGTATAGATTCCCCATAACAGAAAATGGTTGAAGATAGTACTGTATAATTATTGGCCCAAATATAATTGATTACTGAAAATCAGAGCCATCATTTCTCAGTTTTGAGGTGGGAACCCATGAAAACTGTAATAGGAACAAAATTATAAAATAAAGAGGCTAACCCACTGCCTACAAAAATATAGTTCTTCTTTTGCATTAGAACCCAAAAGACTTCTAATTTGATTCAATTCAGCTTTCAGAACCAATTCAAAGTACTGGCATCCTTAAAACCAGGAGTGAGTTCTACTTACCTCAGCTACCAGTTAGCAATGGGCGTCCACTCGCACATGCTCGCAACGGGAGCACCTGCTTGCTTCTGCACATGCACAGATCATTCATGCTGATGTCCGGGTGGGTGGGTGGAGCCTCCCACCACCATTACTCCCGGTTCACAAAAACCAGACCGAACTGGGAGCAACCCACCACTGCTTAAAACCCTACATGGTGTGTTGCCTATAAAACTCATATAACACTTCCAGCTACAAATTCCTTTCCACTTTCTCAGACTTGTAGGAAATGTATTGCTGTTGTTCTTTGGTCAGGTTGCTTCTTTCATTGTTCTACACTAAGAGAAGTCCATTTATTACAGCATTTATCGTGGATGGGATAACCTCATTTTCCTATTGTTATTTGTTTTTCTATTTTGCCAGATAATGTTTAAAGCATCAAAGGAGGCTGCAAAATCTGTTCAATGCAGATATTTATCAGTGGTCATTCCAGCAATGTGCAATGTTTAGATTTCCCTTTGTTAATGGCATTCTACCTGTGGATGGGAATAGACGTTCAAATCAGTATAAGCCTCTTCTGAAATGGCTGTGTGCTCTGAGCTTTCGTTGGAGTATGTTCTTGGATTGTTCTGCTTTCTATCTTGATTGCAGTAAGTTGGCCCAAATGCAGAAAGCCACAAACAGGATTTTTAAAGATAAGGCAATTGAGGCTTCCACAAAGTTGAGCACAGAAACATTGTGAAACCACCAGTAATTTATTCTCTTTGATTTTTATGAAGAGAAGGCAATTATGTTCATTTAGGCCAGGTGTAACTAATCCATGGACCATGGACCACTTGCAAACCTAAACAGCTAGTAATATGGCCACACAAGATCATAATAAAAAATACTTTAAAAATGATGGAAGTTTGTCATTTAGATACATTAACCATATTATATATATTTTATGTGTCCAAAACAATTTCTCTTTACTCAATGCAGCCCAGGCAAGCCAAAGATTGGACATGCCTGATTACTACCCAGATCCTTTCCTGGGTAGTTTTGTGGAAAGTGTTGGTCATTATCTAGTCAGCAAACAAAGCTCTATTGATTAATATTTTTGGTCCTCAATATAGACTAGAAAGGCTAAAGGCCTATTAGGTATTAGGTATTTATGATCTCTATAGACTCACAATATGCCCCAGGCAGATAGTATTCTGATATAAGAATAAATGTGCGATAGTAAGAAAAAAATCTAATTCTATCTTGTACATGTTTTACACTGGTTTCAGAAGATACGGGAAATTGATTCCTGTCTGGAAGTGTCTTAAGTTGAAGGAAATATACTAACCAATGATTAAAAAGACAACTTTCAAACTTTGCAAGAGAGTAAAAATAAAGACCTTTCCAATCATAGGCATTATTTGCAAAATAAATAAATGCAATGAAGGCAGTAAAGTATTTTATGCTGTGGAAGGAAGCAAAAAACTAATAATATGTTAGGGTTCTGCTCATATATAATCTTTTATTTAAATGACGAGTCCTGGAAATGGGAACACCTCTTTTTTACAGAACATTATTTATTCTTTTTAGCTGGGCATCAGCCACATGTGGTATTTATGTGCTTTCAAATGATTATTGCCTCCAAATAAGATAAGATTTAAAAATGGAAATCAAGGAAGAAAATCAACACTGGCTTGATCATAAACTAACAATAATTTGTTAAAAAGCTACTTCTCATCTAATTTACAATCAGAAAGAAGTCTGTCACATGTACGTGTCACAACACTCCTCTGTGACTTGATCAGCATGAATAAGAACTATTACAGAAATAGAAAGAGCTACTGAAATTCTTCAAGTAAAGTACAGGTCTGTACAAAGTTCTTTTTGAACCTACCATCCTGCAGAATCCCCAAAGTAATCAAAATTAATTTGCTTAAGTAATAGGACATGCCAAGCATGCAGTGCTGGATTGTTATTTTCTGAGCCTGAGGTGCACTGAGACACAAGGAGTGAGGTTAAATTGATTATCACTTCATTAACATTTAACAAGCTGATATCTAATTGAGTTGCAAGAGGAAATTAACACCTTACAGGAAAAAGCATGTTTACAAACTATATTAAAATATTAGGTGTGTCTTTGAAATCTCTAGATGTAATCCTTGATTCTTAGGTTTGTTGGTTTCTTAAACAACTGTGCATCACCCTGCTGATTTCATTTTAAAATGTAGCCTGGATTATTGGAACTGTTTTACCTTTGGCAAAATCTTGTAATTGTGGTATCCAGGGCAAAAGATGGGCAAGAGATTGTTGTTACTTCAAGACTCTTTCCCACTTTACAAGCAATTTTCAAGATTTTATTCCTGATGCCTATCTGTAGACATTCTTTACAATATATCTCACCAATTCTACTTCAGGATTTTTATAAAGTCAATCGGTACTTTGTAGCGTCCTCTGCCCCATTGCCGCCAGCAAACAGGGTGTGTTTTTGATTGGCACGAAAGTGACAGCTCCTCGGCAGGTAGCACAGACATTTGTTATTCGTTAAACCTTCTGACAGCCAATGTATAAATAGCGGCTCTATTGTAAGTGTTCTTTTGAAGCATTCTGGTTACTTGTGATGTTAACAATAAATCAGTTGTGTTGAGCTAGTCTCACCTCAGTCGATATCCGCACACAGTTTACTATTATAACATTGGCGACGAGGTTTTGGAGCGACTGAGGAGACTCAAGGTATGCATCCCTTGTCTCTGCCGCATTACAATGTCCACCCCGGCCACATTCGCCCATTTCGAGCCTCCTACAGAATCCTGGGATGCCTACATGGAGCGTTTTGAATGCTTTCTCCAGGCAAATGATTACGCTGGGCTCTCCAGTGACAGGAAACGAGCCAATTTCTTAAACTCCTATGACCCTAAAATTTTCCCAACAGCCCGGGCATTGATGGTACCTCAGCTCATATCTACGGTGCCCTGGGACGTTCTTTTTGCCAAGCTATAGGCTCATTACACGCCAGCTCCGTCTCGCATTTCCTGGCAGTATGTTTTCTGCCAAATCGTCAAGAGGGAAGGCAAATCCATTAACCATTATGTGGCTTCCCTCAGTTCCACAGTGATTGAGTGTGAATTCCATGATTTGGATGACTCCCTGTTAGAGCAGCTAGTGTGCAGGGTGGGGGACATCCGTTTCCAATGGCGTCTCTTAGCACAAGTTGACATTACCCTTCAAATTGTTATCGACGAAGCCTGTGCATCAGAAATGTCAAATAAGTCGACAACTGAGATGCACTGGACGCATACCACGATTCCGCCTGGCCATGCTACTACTGTCCACTATGACGAAGAATTTTCCGATGGCACTACCGATGATGAGACTGAAGTGAGCTGCCTCACTATGACGAAGAATTTTCTGATGGCACTACCGATGATGAGACTGAAGTGAGCTGCCCAACCCAGCTGCCTGCCTGGGTTGCAGGCAGGCAGCTGATGGAGTCTTCTTCCCTGGTGCCCTCTGCCGTTTTAAATCTGTGATCTGTTCCCTTTGCCGTTCCCTTTGCCGTTTTAAATCTGTGATCTGCTGGCGCTGGGGATAAAAAAGGCCATCTTGCCAAAGTCTGCCGCATGTCTGCACCAGACACCGGTTCCGCATCGGACCAACATCCCATTCAAAGACCCCTGCGGGTTCCAGCCAGGCCCCGGGAGGACTGTTTCACAATCTTTTGAGATGACACCCACCCTGCATTGTTGACCAATCAGGCTTCCTCAGGTTTCAGGGAAAAAAAATTTCGTCATAGTTAAGCTACAGGGTATTCCCTGCCAAATGGAGGTGGACACAGGCTCTTCTAAGTCTATCATTGCCTGGAACACCCTATGCAAACTACTGCCTACCTAAAAGTCACCTTTCTGCCTGCTATACCAGGCTTCGTGATTATCAGGGGAAGGCCATCCCCATTATGGGATGGGCTACCCTCTGGGTAGAGAAGGAGAATTTCTCAGGTCACGTCCCCTTAATCATAGTCAAGGGTCACCTTTCCAATTTACTTAGGCTAGACTGGTTCAAGGTTTTAGGCCTCTCAGTTTCTGGCATTCACTCCACCTTCACAGATGGGTTTGAGGCTCTGACCACCGAATTTGCCAAGGTTTTCAATGACACCCATAGGTAAATACAAAAGGTCCCCTATTTCCCTTAGTCTCAACCCACAAGTGGCCCCTATTCGGCTCAAGCCCAGGTGGGTGCCATTTGCACTCCACCCAAAGGTGGACCAGGAACTGGTCCACCTTTGGACCAGTTCCTGGTTGGTTGCTCAAGGGGTTCTGGAACCCACAGACCACTCCCCGTGGGAGACCTCCATTGTGATACCAATCAAACCCGATGGGTTATGCATCTATATGCATCTGTGGGGATTTTAAATGCACCCTCAATCGGGCCTTGCAAGCGCACCCCTATCCAGTTCTTGTGGTCCAGCACCTCCTCCATTTCCTGGGCTAGGGCACCATGTTTGCTAAGGTGAATAGTGCCCAAGCCTACTAGCAACTTCCTGTGGATGATGCCACTGTGGCCGCCCAAATGATCATTACCTACAGAGGGGCTTTTAAATGTTGCCGCTTCCAATTCAGAATTAGTGTGGCCCCTGGTTTATTCCAAAGCCTCATGGAGTGTTAGTTGCATGGTATACCTGGAGTAATCCCTTATTTTGATGATGTTTTGGTTTCTGCAACTAGCGAGGCCCAATTGCTCCACCGATTACGTCTCATCCTCAGCCATTTTAGGCAGACAGGCCTCAAACTTAAAACATCGAAATGCAAATTTGGTGTTCCCAGCATTGAATTCTTGGGGTTTTTAATAGATGCAGAAGGCCTGCACTCCATACCTTCTAAAGTAGAGGCCATTAAGAAGACCCCAACTCCCACATCCAAGGTGGAACTGCAATCATTTCTGGGCCTCCTTAATTTTTATAGTGTTTTCCTGCCTCACAAGGCTTCTGTCGCAGAACCCCTCCAGGGTGTCTTGCTGGACAGCAAGACACCCTGGCATTGAGGAAAGGCACAGGCATCCGCCTTTACAGCTGTTAAGGACCATTCTTCGGACCATACTTCAGATGCAGCTGTTAAGGACCATACTTCGGACCATACTTCGGATACAGTCCTTGTCCAGTACTCTGACCATCTTCCCCTTGCACTAGTATGTGATGCCTCTCCCTATGGTGTTGGCACAGTGCTGAGCCACTCACTGCCAAATAGGATTGAGGCTCCCATAGCTTACTTCTCTAGGACTCTGTCCCCAGCTGAATGCAATTATAGCCAGCTAGATAAAGAGGCCTTGGCTATCGTGTCAGCAGTCAAAAAGTTCCATGATTATTTATATGGCCGTTTCTTCCAGCTTTTCATAGATCACAAGCCCCTTCTAGGCTTGCTGTCTGGAAACAGACAGACACCCCAAATCATGCCTCCCCACCTGTTTCGCTGGTCAGTGTTTTTGGCCGCCTATAACTACCAACTTATACACCACCCAGGAAAAGCCCTGGGAAATGCCGACGGCCTCAGCTGCTGTCCCTTGCCCTTGCCTTATCTGACCCAGCCCCAGGGGCACCTGTTTTCTTGGTGGACGAATGGGAGGTTCCTGTTACTGCATTGGACATAGCTAAAGCATTGCTAAAAGATCCCAAGATAGCCCGGGGCCTTAGATTGGGTGCGGCCTAGGGGACACATACCCAAGGAATTCTGGCCTTTTGAGAAGAGACAGCATGAGTTGTCTGTGTTGGGGGGGGTGCCTTCTTTGGAGATGCAGGGTAGAGGTTCCCCCTTGCAAATACCCATATTACGCAGCCTTCATGAAGGACAGCCAGGTATTGCCTGCATGAAGGCTCTGGGTCGCAGCTATGTCTAGTGGCCAAACCTACACAAGTCTATAGCTGAGTGGGTGGGAAGATGCCAGCAGTGCCGCCCGACTCCCCCAGAAACCCCCTCCAGGGAGTGGGAGACTCCTAGGAGCTCTTGGTCTCGACTTCATATCAACCTGGCAGGGCTGTTCCAGGGACAGATCATACTAATAGCTGTTGATGCTTATTCTAAGTGGGTAGAGTTAGCTCGCATGTCAAGCCTCTAACACCTTGTCAGAGGCTGTTATCTGGGTCCTTGCATATGGTTTGCTACCCATGGCCTGCCTGACCTGATTGTTTCAGACAACGGGCCACAATTCATCTTTGCAGTTTTCCAGGTGTTCCTGGCCGAACTGGGCATCCGTCATGCCCCAGTGGCCCCGTTTCACCCAGCCAGCAATGGATGGGATGAGAGGGCAATTAGATCAGCCAAGGACGTCCTGTCCAGACTGGGACTGGCCAACTGGGGGGAGAAAATCACAAAATATCTCCTGGTGCAACACACCACTCCCTGTCCTACAACCAACCACAGTCCAACCGAGCTTCTCATGGGCCGCCACCTCAGAACAATCCTGGACAGGCTACACCCAAACTATGCAACAGATACCCCCCTGGACTCTACCAGTAGGGTCAGGACCTTTAACCTTGGGGACTGAGTGTATGCCCGAAATTATAGGGGGGAACCTCGATGATTGCCAGGTCAAATTTCCAAAATAGCAGGGTCCTGTTCTTATAGGATCTTGCTTGAGGATGGTCGAAGTTGGCGCTGAAACATTGATCAGATCCGGGGGCAACTGTTTGTTTCCCCTCCAGCCCCAGTCAGGCAGAACCTAGACTAATTGAGGTGGTGGAGTCCAAAAACAACTTCCAAGCCGGAGCCACGGCCTGCACTCCCTCCTCCCTGGTGGCCCCATCGGCTAACGTACCTATGGATCCAGTCATTTGTCTGCCACTGGAGTCTCCAAGCGAGGCCAGGCCACCAGTGCCTAAGGAACCTGGGAATCCAGGGCTGGTACCATCGACCCTGCCACACATTGAAACTTCCACTCTGGAACTGCAGCATTCCAACAGAATACGCAGGCACCCAGCGTACGTGTTTGACTACGCATGCACCATCCGAGGGGGAAGGAGTGTAGCATCCTCTGCCCCATTGCTGCCAGCAACCAGTGGTCATTTCTGATTGGCTATGAAAATGACAGCTCCCTTGGCGGGAAGCACAGGCATTTGTTATTGGTTAAACCTTCTGACAGCTGATGTATAAATAGCGGCTCTATTGTAAGTGTTCTTTTGAAGAGTTCTGGTTATTTGTGATGTTAACAATAAATCAGTTGTGTTGAACTAGTTTCGCCTCAGTTGATATCTGCGCACAGTTTACCATTATAACACACTGCATGTTTAATAACAGGCATTTCTTTGACTTAGTGTGATGTGTGAATTTAGCCACAATGATTTCTAAATAATAGTTTATGACTTAGCTTTGTGATTTATTCAACAAATCATTGCCAATGTGTACCTATATTTTGATTTAAATTTAGGCTCAGGTAGTGTGAAATAGAGATGTAGATATTATACAAGCATTATAAAATTTTCTTCATTTAATTGCCACAATTCTCATTATTTTTTTAAACTGGTCAACATGAGATATATTGTATTAACAGAAAGGGTTTTCCATTCTTCCTGCATTTCTATTTGCTTTTCACAAAGGTATCCATTTCATAAATTTGTCAATATAGCTATATGTTCAGGAAATGTGGACATTATTTGACCTTCCTGGCAGATCAATAAAAACTCTTGTTTCAACACGTTCAGAATGATTTGTTCCATCAAGAAATATCATGCAATCAAAATGATCAGAATGTAGTCAGAGATTATTTTTCATATGCTTACCGTTTAACTTTGTTGCAAAAGCCTTATCTTGCTTGTAAAAGTGTCCTATTGTGAGGCTCCTATTTATGAATAGTATTTTGCCTTCAATAGGATTTATTTTTGACTTGCACTGTTTGGCTCCTAAAGCTTATCTGGCAGCAACTGTTCAGGAAACTTGAGAAAAATGCTTTCCAGATGAAATATGAACCTGAGATACCTGAATTTCTTAACATCAGAATTTCTTGAACTTTAAGATGGGGTCTCTTTGAAATGTTTTCTTCCAATGACCTCTGTATCTGGGTTTGCTATTATTTCAGCAGCTCAAGTCCTCCTCCCCTTTCTGCTTCCCACAATGTTTCACAAAAAGCAGTTACTGTAAGGACACATGGTCTACCAGTTCAACTTCTGGAGGAAATGTTGTGGGGGGGGGGAATTAAACAGTTAACTCAGTATAGAAAATAAAATATAAAAGTTAAGCTAGGTAGTCATGGAGTGTGAAGTTTTGATTTAGTTTCAGAAAAGAGAGATTATACATTTAATAAGTGATAAGCGCTGCAAGAATTTGAACAATGAAATGCATGTGTTAGGAAATGGTTATTTGTCTAACTAGTTGGTCAGGCAATATATAAACCAACAATGTATGTTTGAAGTCAGGAAGGTATTATATTGCTTTAAGACTGTATTGCATCATCCTGTATCCTGATTGGCTAAGCTCTGTAGCCAATGTACTTAAGGGAAGTTAGGATCACTGGACACTACACCATTTTACCTGCTTATTTGCTGTAACTCTCTACCTGATCTCTCTGCATGATCACTGTTCGATCACAGCTACATGTTGCTTTCTACTATTTATTGAATGTTTTTGATATTGAACTTGTTTTGAAACTCAAGAAGAACTGTTTTATTGTGTATGACTACAACTGGTAAGAAGACTTTGTACTTGAAATATCCTTAGATTGATCTTTTAACTCTCATTTTATCTGTGTATGACTTGGATTGCTTTTGGACTTTGCTTTACTTTTTCTAAAAGTAAAAGACTACAACAATTCAGTGTGTTTGTATGTTAACTGGGATTGTTCACAACCACTCCCAGTCGCTTTTCATGCATTTATTCAAAGGGTATTCTACTCAATAAACCACAACATCAGTTATGAGCCAAGAATATCCTTAACAGCATGTTTCTGATTTCTCAAAAAATATAGGATAGCTATAACATTCTTCTTCATCTTGTTTTAGGGAAACAGAATCCCTGAAACAACAGATAACATGAAGGCAGAATTTAATGTTGGATGGTGCATTCAATTAAAAAAAAATAGTAGGGATTGGATGGTGTTTATTTCACGATCTATATAGACCACTTCAACCCATTCAGGTTCTACGTGGTAAACAAGAAAGCACAAGCACGATATAAGTATACCAGGGTTGTCAAACTCCCAGCCTGTGGCCCAGATGCATCATGCGCTGGCCATGCCCATGCCCGGTTTTGCAAAGGGGAAAAAGTTGAGACGTCACATGACACTGCTGTGACGCTGTGAGTTTGACATTCCTGAAATATAATAACACCAACAATGAATAATACAAACAATAAACTAGGTATCATGGATAGCCATAATCAACTTGAGCCAAGTCACATTAGGGGTAGCATAGTTTCCAAATTGCAAGAAAAGAATGGATCTGCAGCCCACCGACTGTAGCTTACCTCCATGTGAAACTGTTCCCTGGGGTTGCCTACCAATTTTAGATCATAGATACTGTTCCCTAAATTCATTCTGAGTACAGTAAGCTTCTTGAACCCAAAAGAAAATCATGTTGTAATTCTCTCCCCCACCCCCAAATATTATTCTGTAATGGTATGGCTAGCCTGACAAGCTGATAACTGGACATTTTGTTTGCATTACAGTTAACAAGGTTGGAATGGCTTGATTTCCGAAGAGTATGCACACACTCTGCTTCTTTCTTGCTCGTCTCTCTCACCTATTGCCCCAGTTAATTATGTTTCTTACTGATGTGTGCATCTCATTCTGGTATGCAGTCTAATCAGTATCTATCTCAGCTGCCCAACGGCTTTGATGTCATTCATGTGTTTGAGAATAGAGACAGGCTGCATGATCTCTTGAAAGCAAATGTGTAGTGCAGTGTTTCTCAACCTTGACAACTTTAAGACTGGTGGACTTCAATTCTCAGAATTCCCCAGCCAGCATCATTGTTTGGGAAATTCTGGGAATTGAAGTCCACATATCTTAAAGTTACCAAGGTTGGGAAAAATTGATGTATCAGAAGACAGTTTGTTTCTTTCAGCAATTAACCATGTTCTAAATCTATTTATTAGAAGTAACAATCATCATCATCTTAAATTGTTTTCTCTGTTCATCACTGTACAGATTCCCTGTTCTTCAGAGATAAGCATCTTTCTTTGCTTTCATAGTTGAAATGTTATAGAATACTAAACAATAAGTTAATTTATTTAATTGTATTTGTTTTATCTGAAACAGGAGCAGGTAATATAATTTTTTTCAGAGAGAGAGGCCAACATTAAGATGCAATGCAGTGTCAAGCTGCATCAGAGGTGTGGAAGGAAATTTGGAATAACCACACCCTAAAATCTCTCAGGATATATCTAGAAGGTATACTGCATATCTAGAAGGTTAGAAGTTTTAGCTTAGCAAAATTTTATCCATTAGACGTAAGCAAATAAAGGACTGAACTTGACTGGATTTTGTGTCTCTTTGATAAAACAGCTAGACTCTATATGGCTGTATTCCTTTCCTGTGGACCAAAAATTAAAGCTCTGTAATACCTCCATTAAAGGTCAGTATATTGGCAAATCCTGTTACCTATGATATCCAGTTACTTGCTGGATATCATAGGTGACAGGAACCTGAAGAAAACTTACACATGAAGCAAGAGGAAAAATGAGAAAAGGTTATGGGGTTTTTCTTGGTTTGAGGTTTTGGTAAGAATTTCCCCATATTTTGCAAATTTATTTTGCATTATTTGCTTTTTTTCTTTTAAAAAAACGGAAGAAAGCAAAACAAACTTGTCCATCTAAAAATCTATCTTAAGTGGACTCTTAAGAGTCTAGATTTGAGCAATGTCTCTGTTTATTATGCATCTATAAACATTTCTGAAGTAATGCTTAAAAAATGTCATCCCTTTTGAATTTGAAATATCCCTGCATAAATATAACCTAAAATATAAACTGTTCCCCACACAAGTTCTAAAACTAGATACACAGAGCCCAATTAAACAAATGAGTCAAATCCATTATACTTGTTCATTTATTTATTGAGAAAAATGATCCATTTCCGTTATTTATTGAGGAAATGATCATTTCCATTAGTTCTGCGGAATTAAAATTACTAGCTTCTTTTCTGACAGATGTCTAATTTTTCACAGCTTCCTAGCGCCTTTATTGGAATTAAATATTTGGAGAAGGAGCTGTTTATTATGTGCTTGGCTTCTACCTTATGTATGCAGAAACCCTTATTTATTAACTTAGCTGGTCAGATTCATCTCCACATGATGCTGAAGTTAAATAGATTCTCAAATTACTTTCTGTAAATAACACTAATTAACCTTTCTACCCTGAGAGCATTTTCAATTTAAGATGCTGTCCAGACAAAGGAGCCTGCATTTTTAATCCTCCTGTTGAATATTCACTGTCGTCTATCTTACTGTTAAAGATACTGCTAAAATTCCTCAAGCAGCTTGTCTTAGTAGATGTGGCAGATTATGACCTTTGGGAAACTAGTCCAAATTAATTTCTGGGAATTTAAAACAGAAGTACACAGACCAAATGTTAATTGTGTCCATGAAAATGGTTAAATAAAGCATAGTATGGCTTCTCCATTTTGTCTAAATGCTACTAAGACTGCTTATTTGTTTTCTGGTATGTTCATGTATGTATGTATATATGTATGTATGTATGTATGTATGTATGTATGTATGTATGTATGTATATGTGTGTGTATATACATTATATATTATAAGTCCTCTTCTTTGTAGAATTATAAAGTAAGAAGGGTCGTTGCCCCTGCTCATTGACAATATCCAGTTTAAAACACCTCAAACATTCTATTGGAATATTTTGTATAACAAGAATTGACATTATCCTAATTTAAGATTCTTTGCTTGTGTTTCATTGAAAACTATATTTCTGTAATGTAAGGTTATTATTCCTGTCCAATATTGAGATGGTTTTTCTGCATAACAACTCTGGCTATAATTTATGTATGTGTCCTTGTGTGTATCATTATAATACCTCCCTGACGACAATCAAAATCTCAGTTTCCTTAATTCTTATGAATATTTAAGAATTGCATAACACTTAGATGCCTTCCCTGATCTTTTTAATGCCCTTCTTGAATGTATTTCTTTGTGTTGCACACCTGGTCAAATTCAGCAAAATAACTATCCCAACAGAAGTGTCCATCTTGCTAATAGTTAAAAATAATGCAAAATGAATAACTGTTCAGCTCTATAATTTCAATGCAGAAATTTTAATCTTACAAATGCTCCAAGGAAAGAAAAGTAAGAATTAAAGGTTATGATGTATTTCAAACCAGATTGATTATGATCCCTTTATCAAATTCTGTTCTGTTTATTTATGTAGCCACATATTTTTTTGGTTTGCTTCTGTTTTATCAAATGCCTTACTGAAGTCCAAATAAATGACATCCATAGCATTTCATCAGTCCACTAATTTTGCCACTTTGTCAAAGAATAAAATAAGATTTGTCTGGCATGGTCTGTTTTTGACAAACCTACATTGGCTTCTGGTTATGACTTAGTTTGATTCTAGGTGTTCACAGATTCATTGTTTGATTATCTTTTCCAAAATCTTCCCAGGTATTGATGTCAGGCTGATAGGTTTGTAGTTTCTGGATCCATTTTTTCCCTCCTTTTTTGAAGATGGGAACTACATCAGCCCTTTTCCGGTCATTTTGAGCTCTGGTGCTCTAGGATCTTTGAAAGATATGGTTCAGTGGTTCTGAGTTCTGCCAATTCCTTCAGATGTTTGGGGTGTAATCCATCTGGTCCTGATGATTTGAACTCATCTACAGTGGATTAGTGTTCTCTTGCCATTTTCCTGCTTATTTTGACTTGTGTTCCTAATCTTCATTTTATAGTGCATTCATTTTTTAATATGTTGGACTGTAAAGACAGATGCAAACAATGAGTTAAACAGTTCTGCTTTCTTTCTGCTGCTTGTCACCTTCTTGCCATTTTCTCCCATTAATACCATTTGAGATATAAAAAACATGATATATCTTCATTCTTCAGGCGGCTTATCATCCTGACATATTTATTTTGAAGAGGCATCAAAGGCATGACAATCTCCTGTAACTTAGTATTCAATGCATACTTTTTTCATAGCTGAACCAAAGAAGTATGCCAACTTTGGCACAAAATATGTGATCCTGCTTTTGATTTCAGTGACATGCTGGGCAGAGCTTTCATTCTTCAGGTTACCTTACTCAAAGACATAGGAACTGACTGAAGATGAAATGAGAGGCTATGAAAACATAATCTGCTAATTACCAAAGTACACATAACTGTCCTAGATGTACGTAGGGTTATTTTGTCAGATTAAATCACAAACTTGAAAACTTGTGGACATAAATAAAATCATATTTGTTATGCCTTGTTTCAAGCTCTCCTGGGTCTATCTGAGTCAGCCTTTTAGTTTTAATCTCTCAAAGGTTCCTGTGTTTGTTCTGGCCTCCACTTGCTTGTTTTGCCAAATTAGCATTCATTATTTATTTGTTAATTTACTTCCAGGAAATGTATCATACTTTTCTCTTCACTGATATTCAAGGTTAAGAATAACAATACAAATGTAGTAAAATGCAACCAAAACCATAAACATCCAAATAAACATAAAAGCAGTATAATCATTAACACCTTTCATAAGGTAGATGCTACATACTTTGCCTTGCTCTCTTGGAGGAAAGGTGAAGTCTACATCTACAAATAAAGGAATGAAATTAATGTATAATTTGTAATAATATTATTTATAATAATACTTTAATATCAGAATACAGACTAGACTAGACTAGACTAGACTAGACTAGACTAGACTAGACTAGACTAGACTAGACTAGACTAGACTAGAATAGAATAGAATAGAATAGAATAGAATAGAATAGAATAGAATAGAATAGAATAGAATAGAATAGAATAACACAGTTGGAAGAGACATTGGAGGTCTTCTAGTCCAGGGGTCTCCAACCTTGGCAAGTTTAAGACTTGTGGACTTCAACTCCCAGAATTCCTCAGCCAGCAAAGCTGGGAGTTGAAGTCCACAAGTCTTAAACTTGCCAAGGTTGGAGACCCCTGTTCTAGTCCAACCCCCTGCTTAGGCAGGAAACCCTATACCATTTCAAACAAATGGTTATCCAATCTCTTCTTAAAAATTTCCAAACACTAAATATAACCATACATGGTCTGATGAAAGATCATCACATACTGGATTAGATATGCCTCTCTTGGCTAGGAATACCTAAATCTGATGGGTGGAACAAAATTGCCTCTCTTAAGAACTTTTGCCTTATTTCTGTTTCTGTTTCTGTTGATAATAATCAGGAACATATTTTAAGTTTTGCTAGATATTAACACTGAGAAATGAAATCTTAAATCATACTGACATTTTTGATGACTGAAAGGCTCCATGATGTATGGGCAATTTCAAGTTCTCAGTTCTGAGCAACATAGACAGGGTAGACTCTTATAGCATCCAATCTGACTCGGTCACCTGAGTTTTTGTCTTCTGAGCTTTTGGACTTATGCTGGAGCCCAACTTCAGGGAACTTCTAGCTAGAACTTCTGGCAATAGAGAAGTTCCTGAAGATGGGCTCCAGCACAAGTCTGAAAGCTTGGAAGACAAAACCTCTGGTCCTGATGACCAAACCAGATTGGATCCTGCAACATTATCCTGGGAGATGTATATACACCTTCATTCGTAGACTTTTATGACCAACTCTGACTTTACCTTCTCTGTCTCCCTGCCCATTCACGAATACTTGTCTGTTTCAGTACAGTCTTCCCTGCATCCTTATGCCAGACCAGCATAGATAAGAAGCTCAGAGGCCAGAAGTCGTGTCATCTTAAAGCCTTTGGCAGACCGTGGATGTGAGCTTAATATTACAAATAGCAATAATGTACTTGTGTCCATAGAAGATGGTTCAAAACAGAGTCCTGTGATTTGGCCAGCTCCAATACGGCTAATCTGTGAGCATAAGCAGAATTGAGCCTCTGTTTTTGTTCTTGGCAATTATCTATCCTAAATGCAGCTGGCTCAGAAACACCCTTGGGGGGTTGCTTACCCAGCAGGAAAGGAATTGCCTGTTATTTCAGCAGAATTGAACACAATAGGCTGGACCCTGTAGTAAGTGACAGTACTGCTGAGTGGGGTCTGATAAAGATTGAGGTTGAAAAGACAACAAATTATTGCATGTTAATCATTGATGAATGTTCCAAAAGTCATTCTACCTTCACTTTACTGTCTTATAATTATCTCATCAGTAACATTTGACTTTGCCTAGCTAGCCATTATTATATCTGCTCATAGAAAAAAAGAAATGTCAACAGAAGAGAAAATGGAGATAAATGCCTGGCCAGGCACAACATTTTCACCATCATCATATCAGAATCATATAATCTTTTTCTTGAATTTAAGTTTCTAGCAGCCAACTTGAATGCCTCCTTTAATCTTAAGAAAGGAAGTTGGAGGTGGGAAGTAGGTAAAATCTCAAGAACTCATCAAGGGTTGGAAGCATCTTGAAGTTCTTGCTTTCTATGTTGAGAGGGCTTTATAACACTTTCATGAACAGAAAGAATGGGTTTGTGATTCATAGGGAAGAGGTTTTCAGCTGTTGAATTTCATAGGTCCTAGCTGGTTTCAGATACTGGTAGGCTATAGAGTGATTTCATTGGTTTTGGAGTATGTCATGCAAACTTAGCCATTATGCCTTGTAAGCTAAAGGAAATAATATTTGTGTACTGTATTCCACAAACAATGGTTTCTCAAATGATAATTTGAGTCATAGTACAAAAGATCATTCTTGACCTAGGACAATAACCCTCTTGATTTCTCTTTGCATGTGATCTGGCCAAAATCTATTTCTTTGGAGAAGAAAGAAGAGAAATCCTGACAAAACTTTTTAGTGGGTTTCATCAACCCAAATCAATTATTAATGAGAACAATAAACTAAAATAATTCTTCAGGACAATATAAAGACCTAGCGAAAGGCTTTTATTTAAATGCTAGTGAAGTAACATCTCTGATGATGGGGCACACAAGGTTTTGTACTTCATTTCTAACTTTTTTAATATCTAGAGATGGATGTTGAGTTGTTTTTATACTTTGGAAAGATATCAGCTTATTATTAAATTGTAAACATTCTGGGAGAGTACATGTTTATATCATCTATATTCTACATTGTGAGACAGGTAAAATAAGGTTTCTTGGAAGGAAATGAAAATGCGTACAGAAGATTTTCTGGTTAAATATTCTCAGGTTGCTAAGGAAATCAGAACATCCCATTTCAAAGTTGACCGCTTTTGGTACACTTGGATTGGTTTATTCAATTCAATATTTTGACTATCCAACATTTTGCACATTGGTAGGAAATGAGAATAGAATTCTTTCTGATTTCATTGCTTCTCTTTTTACTTTAATGGATACATAGTGTAAGGGTTGCAAGTGTGCTGAAAGCATGATGATGGATTTTCACATTTCAATGAAACATAATCTATATGTAAAACAGTGACAGAATCAAGCTGCAATCATATTAGAACCTTTGATGACAGTTCATGTATTTTATGCTAGAAAAACCAACATTTCACTGCCATCAGATGAAGAAGAAAAACAAAACCCAAAGATATGTACAAATCTTTACACTCAAGCCATTTGGAATATTCTACACATGTATGTGTATGCACCTATATTTTCCAAACTATTTGATAGGTTCTTAATTTTTTTTTCATTGTGTCATCTCTGTTTGAGGTAGGATCCTTATGATTTATGCTTATTTTTGATCCCCAAGTGTAACATGGTTGAGGAAGGTTTTATACTTTGTTCTTTTACTATGTGGCATAAAAATCTACCTGTAGAAAGCCAACTAGGGAAGATTTTAATGTAATTAGAAAAATACTGTAGATGTTCCTCTGAAGAATAGCACTCTTAAATCAGCAGAACTATGTGCTGCTACTTTCATTAGACCGTATTATTTAGACTGCAGGGGGAGTAATAGTTCTGTCAAATTTAAAATATCCTGCAGATACAATCTAGGTAGGACAAGAGCTCCTGGTTATGAGAATCAATATCCATCTGATCATTCTCTGGAGAAATTATAGCAAACAAGTGCAGTGCAGTCCCACCAGCCCAGTTATTCATCACGCTAAAAATTCGCTTGCTAAAATTAAATGGCAAAGCTAGGCATGAATCCCTAGTGTCTCACCTACTAGACACCAGATCCTTGGCTACAACCTTTTATGAAAATAATCCCATAGCAATAACACTGAAGAAAGGAAGAATTTAAAACTATATCCTAATTCAAAGGGGGTGTGATTGCTTAGCAGATGCTGAGCTTATCAGCTAGAAAGATGACAGCTTGGGTTCAAGACCGGAGCTCCATGTGACAGGGTGAAGTACTGTTACTTGCCCTTGCTCCTGCCCACCTAGCATTTCGAAAGCATGTAAATGTGAGTACATAAATAGGTACCACTTTGATGGCAAGGTTACAGTGTTCTGTGCGCCTTAGTGTATAGTCATGCTGGACACCTGCTGGCTACATGACCACAGAAGTGTCTTCGGACAATGCTTGCTCCTCAGCTAAGAAACAAAGATGAGCATCGTTCACTAGAGTTGGACACAATGGACAGGGGAAACCTTGCTTTTGCCTTTCACCTAATTAAAAGAAGAAGAAATAAATTTAATTGTTTCTAAATCATCTAAATAAATGTTGTATACTCAACATTGAGCTCATATTTTGATTTTTTTCCCTCTATTTTTTCCTCTAAATTAAAATGAAAACTCCTTTTTTTTGCAAGCCAATTTGTTTAGACACAAAGAAGGAAAGTACACAAATATGGGATTAAACTCTCAAGAAAGCAAAATCAAATAGTTAACATATACCTTTACATCAGTTTTCATCCATTAGTATTATATTCATATGTGAGCCTAGCTGTCTCAGAAGCAATATTTCTTTTCTGCTAAAGGTTTGATCTCTCCCCCCTCCTCTATTGATTCATCCAAGTCCAGTGTTATAAAATACTAAATTCAATCACCATTGCTACAAATTTAGAGAAGTTTACATAATCAGTGGAGTGGTCCTACTTATATTCTTGTTATTGTGTTTCAATTGCTATTAACAGCCATAGCTTCACTTGAGAATTAATTGCCTATTAAAAGCAATTGTTTCAAGGAGCATCTGAAATGTTATGCTAATTAGTACTTTGAATATTGTCATTTTACTACAGCATAAGCATATCTTCTGTTTTAGGAATATTACATTTAAGCTTTGGAAGCAGCAGGGGAAATATGCTTTATTTATGTTTTATTTTTCTTCAACATCTTAAGACCAGATATTCAATAGTTATAGGGGACATTACAACGATTATTTTCTTCTAGAAAATTCCTGTGAATTGTCTGCCTCTGGAAAATTGAATATAGCTAAGAATGGCCTAAGAATGCAAATGAAATGGTATTGTCTTACATATTATTTGACCTGCACAGATTATTTTATTTTATTTTATTAGTTCAATTTATATGCCGCCTTCTCTGGAGACTCAGAGTGGCTTACAATGCGTTAAGCAATAGCTTTCATACTCTTGCATATACCCGCTTAGTAGAGCTTTTGGGCTCTCCAAGCGGTGTTCTTTTTTTATACAAAGTCAGCTTATTGCCCCCACAATCCGGGTCCTCATTTTACCTACCTCGAAAGGATAGAAGGCTGAGTCAACCTTGAGCCTGGTGAGATTTGAACTTGCAGTAATTGCAGACCGCTGGTTTTACTTAACAGTACTTAATAGTACTTAGTCTGCTGCACCACGAAGGCTCTTTAGCACATTTCTTGTTAAAGGCAGCCAAAGGTTTTACTTCACCAGTGACTGCTGAGGGATTTAGCTGGTGTTTAGAACCTGATTGCTGGACCCCACATAGAAAAACTGAGGAAAACTGTGTAAAGACCAATAAAATGTACCAAGATTAAAAGATGCATTTAGACTGTAGTTCTCAAAAGCCAAGTAAAATGAATCTTCATGGTTACCATAACCTTTTTCCTAATTCATTTCATTAATCTGTACTCAGAGCTGCCTCTTTTCTGTTCTTCAGTTCTAATCACTGCTAAAGGAACATATAGGAACATATAGATCTTAGAGATCAAAACCACTAGGCTTAAGAATCCTATTTAAAAGTGTTTGTGTATGGGGGAAAGAGTGGGGCATTCATTTAAAGGCTTAGTCTTTGAGAGTGGGAAAATTCCTGTTCTGTCCTAAACCACTAGGGAACACACATGGGAAAGGTAAATGGGCCTTAACTACCTGTCCTATGTGTAACTTTGTTTAGCTTGAAGGGATAGTTATTATTGGCATAGTTTGCATAAAACAGCATGAACAATGAACATACTTGGTTGAATGCAAGTACATGATCAGCGGGGACATTTAGTGGACTAGGGAAATATTATTTGTCAAGGACTACTTTCATTTTCATTTAAGTAAAAGTGACTAGTTTCTTCCTGGGACAAAGAAGAAATTGGATTGCAAAGCTATCAGTAAATTCGGGGTTCAATTAGATGTTAAAGAGAAAAGTAAAAATAATAGGCATGGCCACATGAACAAGGGGAAAAAAAGTTCATCTGAAAAGAAATGGAAGGGCTTCCCTAAATGACAATGTTACCCGAAAATAGCAATAATAATAGATCAATCCAGGATTAATTGCAATCAAGGAAATTTCAATAAGAAAGGAAACTAACTATTTTAATAATTGAAGTAATTAACTTTCCTACTGATATAAATAATTATATAGATGTTATCACTAAATGCTAACTTGCATTTACTAAATGCTAAACATTAACTCTAAGGCTAACATAATATCATTCAAATTGCTTACAATTAACTTATTTGTGCTTGAAGAGATACTTGGCACTAAAACTTCTAAAAAAGTTAAATCTAGTTTAAATTAATGAAAATATTTTAGAATAAATAATTTTATTGATCCTGTATTATTTTCTTTCTTATCATTATACATTCTCTCCTAACCTTTCTGCATTATTTAGTTTCTCGGTTTTATTTTATCTGCCCAATAAAGCAAGGAGAAAGGATGTTGATCAATGGAAAAATCTAGCAGTTGTTTACAGATTTTTCTGTTTAGAATACATAACTGCTGTTAATCTATTTCCAAACTTTAAGATATATACTTGAAAAGAAGAATTTCAGTTTCTCATTCATTAACCCGTTTTGTGGTTGAGTAGAATTCTTATTTTTTTTACGTATAAAAACCATGTAAAGATCTTGACCAAAATGGTAGGAGAAAACCTCTCCTTATAATTATTGGGAAAGGTTTTAATTCTAGTCATCCAATTTATAGAGTATATATTCAGATTGCCTGCATGAAGACAAAGAAGAAAATCTGCTATTTTACGTATGTTCATTTGCTGTCTGCTATTTCTGCTAGTGAAAGTTATTATAAACTTCACACTTTCACATTATGCTTGAACTTAGTCCATTAGATCAAATTAATCTAGATGATATTTTTCTTCATATTATGATTGAACATATTCTGTATAATCAATCTAATGTAGATGACATTTGCATCCACACCATGATTGGATTTTTCTATATAACTCATTTAATTGAGAGTACACTCATGTGTATAGCATAATTAGGCTCTCTTACAGCTATTCAGCTATGACCTCAACTGATTATATCAAGCCCCTTTCCAGAGTGTAAGAAAAAGAATACATTAAAAAGTTGTATACACACACCTGTTGATAGAAGATTTAATGAGAATCTATGCAAAGGGTTTTTTTTTTACCACCAGGGGTTTTTGTATTCAGTGAAGGCTGAACAATATTATAATTATGGTCCCATTTTCTTTTCTGCATTGGAGTAACATCAAGAAGCACATGAACAGGTTTAGTGTCTCTGATTGTTCTAATAAAATAATTATGGTGTCTTGACTTTGTCATGCTCCAGATTAAGAAAGCACATGGACATCCGACATTAGGAATTACTAATGTAAGAACTTCTGTTTCTATAGATAGCTGAAGTAATATTCTCTTGAATTCCATAAATGTGTAAGTCGTATTAAGCTTCTAGGCATTTTAATTAATCGATGCTTATGACATTCCACACTATTAGGGAAACTTTTGTTCCAATTGTTCATCTTATTCAACTGTTGAATTTGTTTACACTTTTATCCTTAGCTTTGGCTCAGCAGTTATGCAGAATGCTGACAATACCAAAAGAAAATCTCATCTTGGCATATAAAGATGATTTCACAGCAGGCTGATCCAAGTTGGATTTAAATAGTTATCTATGGCATGGTTGCAGAGATAAGTCAAGAAATTAAGGTCAATAAAAAGTGAAAAATTTAAAGGGGTATGCATTATGACGTAAGATCAACTTTGAATAGTCAACTAAGCATACAAATCCATACGTATAGATTTTCCTTATCCATATTGTGGTATGTGTTATTTAGATTGTATATAAACCAGCCCAAAGTGAAAAAAGATAACAAGACAAGTTTACCAAATTAATGCAAGACGACATAAGCAACATACCATGCTACAGAAGATCCAATGTTGTACAAATTGGTGTCTGGAATGCTGCCAATTGTATTCAAGTGTAGGAAACACCTCTCTCTCTCTCTCTCTCTCTCTCTCTCTCTCTCTCTCTCTCTCTCACACACACACACACACACACACACACACACACACACACACACACACAAAACAAAAAGAACTGGTAAGGCAATTTAAGGAGTTTAAAGGAGTTTAAAAACTCAGTCTGCAACTCCAGAGCTAATATTTTGAATAACATGTGCAGAATCCAATCTGAAAAAAATATAGCAGTTTAATGGTAAAGGAGTCTTTATCGTAGACAATTGAGGTTCAAATGCTGCATTACTAAACTATCAGGTTTTCCTAAAACCTTTTTGCGAAGGAGAGCTACGAACATCCTCACTGAACATATAGGCACTTTACCAGATTAATGTCTGGATGGGCTAAGTCACCTCTTGAATGTTAGCTCTGTATCTGAATAAGGCTAAAATCTTCCACGAAATAGAAAAAAAACATTTTAAGTTTTTTTCCAGCATTGAAAGTCACCAAAATTCCCACTGTTTTAAACAGTAAAATAAGCGTAACTTAGGAAATACAACCTCTTTGAGTTTCTCATCTCAGTGAGATGAAATTCAATAAAATTCAATAAAATTCTTTGAATAATTTTTGGTTACTGCGCTGTATATATTTCTATGGAGAAATTGAATTGATTAAATGTTATGATAATACTATGAAATGTTTTATCAGGTAATAAGTCAAATAAATATTCAGTCATTCCTGATCAAAGTGCTGGCTTGTGAAGGAAGTAGTTATTAGAATTTGGTGCACAGTTTGAAAAAACAGCTGGTATTGAAAATTGCCAGAGAAAAATTCAGGAGTTATTCAGTCTTAAATTGTTAAAAGTACATTTATTAGTGGGAGGGAAAAATTGGATCAAAACTGGAAAGCATATGTGATAATTATGTTACCACATACTGTATACTTTCTGGTTTTAATCCAAATATCACATAATGTACAATAATACTATATTGTACATTGTACAATAAGGAATAATTTCAAAATTACATTTTGTTTACTGTATCATAAATTGTGTAAGATAAAGTGTTAAATTCAGTTTACTTATTATTGATTTCATGGATATACCAATGCATTTTGTCTGTCAACAGAACGGAAGCAGTTTGTTATTGTCTTTTACTGGGATTTTTGGTGACTTTCCAATTTAGCATACAGCTTTGATATTTCCTGATAATTTCCCATCTAAGTACTGGCCTGGCCTCAGCCAAATTAGCTTCTGAGCTAAGGTAAAGTCAGCCAAGGGCTATGACCTACAGAAGCTTCAAATGCTCTAAAATTAATTTGTTCCAATTGGAGTTTATAACTCCCCCCCTCCTCACTCCCACTAAAAGGACACAAAGAAATTATGCATTCCAGCACTGTCATTAATAGAAGAAATTATTTGGGCTTCTATTATAAATATTTGGAGTTTTTTTTTCCTATAAGGATATTGTCCATCCCAGTTTCAGATGAAAATTCCAGAATCCCTGAACTAGCGGAGTTTCTAACAAGTGTTACCTGTTCAGTGAACCTAAAATCTAAAATTCAGGTTTTCAAAGCTGTTCAGTTGCAAGCAAGTACAATTGTGTCCAAACAAAACCGCCTATTTTTTTTTTATAATGTCAGGTCTGAACCTAAAGATTGCAAAAGTCATAAAATTATGTGTTCTTCCTTAATTTTGGAGGAAAGCTAAATTCTTCAATTTTATAGGAAGCAGTACAGTGTTGAGAGAACAATTTTGAATGATACAATTTATGGCTATGGAGCACTGAATTTGAAAGATCCTCCTAGTATTTCTACTCAGGCTTTTCACTGAATTACCCCCCACTCCCCCCACTCCCGAAGGCTTATGTTTAATGTGGCTGTAAAATGGTTTAAACGGTAATTACTCATTCTTTGTAATTGCCAAGGAGGCTATGAGGCATCTTTACTCAAAGTGTAGCAGTTTCATGTAATCCATTGATGAAAGATTTACTATAAGTCTCTGGTAATATTGAACTATGATAGCAGTCACAACATTTTGTCTTCCTAATAGGCAACACACACATACCCAAGTGAATACACAGAGAGAATCACATTCTTACTGTTTTACAAGTGATGAAAATAAAGTAGTATTTAAAATAGTAAATAGAAATAAACCATTAAGTGAGCTTTGGTAATTAATTCTACATGAATCAGGCAATTTCCCTTTAATACTACCTATCACTTCAACTTCATGAAAATACATTGTGTAAGAGTTGGTTCCAAGTCTGATAAATGTTTGGGAAACTGTTCAGTAAAGAGCAAGCTGCAGAAATCATCCGCCATATTTTCTGTCAATTGATTCCTCTAATATAACATTGTTCTAGGACAATGATGGCTAACTTTTTTGCCGTCGTGTGCCAAAAGCAGGGGGAGTGTGGGGGGTTGCGCACACGTGTGCCCATGCTTAATGCCCTCCATGTTCTGCCCCCCCCACGCATGTATGTGCGACTCCCACACTCCTCCTGCTTTTGGCACGGGATGGCACAGTGGGCCTGGTAGGCCTGTTTTCTCCCTCCCCAGGCTCCAGAGGCTTTCTTGGAGCTTGGGGAGGGTGAAAATGGCCTTCCTCGCTGCTCCGGAGGCCCTCTGGAGGCTGGAAACGGCCTGTTTCCCAGCTTCTGGTGGGCCTGGAAAGCCTGAAAATCAGCTGGCTGGCGTGCACATGCACGCTGGAGCTGAGCTAGGGCAATGCTCGTGTCCTCACAGATATGGCTCCGCATGCCACCTGCAGCACATGTGCCATAGGTTCGCCCTCACGGTTCTAGGATGATAGAAAAAGTCAAAGTAGATTATCATTCATAATTGTATCCATGCTATATTCTTATCTATCCTCTGTGCTCAGATTGGGTACAGTTTTGTGTTTGTCATAAACTTGGTTTTACCCCAAGCATGCTTTATATAAAGTAGTATCTCTAAGCAACAATTATCACTTGTTATTTGTATCTTATGATTAATGATTGCAACTATAATTTATAGTCTATGACAGTAATAGCTAACCTTTTTTTCCTTGGGTGCCAAAAGCGTGCACGCGTGCGCTATATAATGCAATGTCCATCTCACACACCCCACTCCCTGCACATGCATGTGTGACCCCCGCGCATGTGCACACAACCCTGCTTTTGGCCTTACATCCCAAAACAGTGCTGGGGGGGAAGCCTCACCTCCCAAAATGGCTGGGAGGGGGAAAAAGCCTCACCTCCCAAAATGGCTGAGAGGGGGGAAGCCTTACCTCCCAAAATGGCTGTGAGAAGAAAAAAGCCTCATCTCCCAAAACAGCTGGGAGAAGAAAAAAAGCCTCACTCACAGAACGGCTGAGAGAGGAAAAAATGCCTCCCCTCCCAAAATGGCTGGGAGAAGAAAAGAAGTCTCACCTCCCAAAATGGCTGGGAGGAGGGAAAAAGCCTCACCTTCCAAAACAGCTGGGTGGGGGGAAGCCTCATCTCCCAAAATGGCTGGGAGGGGCATCTCTGGAGATCTAGGAAGGCACAGGCAGCAGAAAGTGAGGAGAAAGGTACCCCCCCCACACACACACATGCATGCTGATCTCCCGCTTGCAAGGCAGGAGACCGGAAGATCAGCTGGCCGGCGGGAAGCTCTGGAGCATGTGCAGTGAAGCTGAGCTGGATGATGGCTTGCGTGCCCGCAGAGAGGGCTCTGCGTGCCACCTGTGGCACATGTGCCATAGGTTTGCCATCACAGGTCTATGACCTATCACTTTGTATGTTGTATGTATGTATGCTGAGAGCCGATGCACCAGAAACAAATTCCTTGTGTGTCCAATCACACTTGGCCAGTAAAGAATTCTATTCTATTCTATTCTATTCTATTCTATTCTATTCTATTCTATTCTATTCTATTCTATTCTATTCTATTCTATTCTATTCTATTCTATTCTATTCCTATCTTGCATAATAATATACTGTTGCCTATATCTCACCAGGATAGGGAAATTTGTAGTGTATTGGCATGTACCACAATAATGCTGCTTGTATCATTTCTATTAAAGTTCCTAGACCAGAATTTCTATTTGCATGGTTGCATCTAGAAATCTGTTCTTTGCTGGATTAAGACAAAAAATGTAGAAGATTCTGGAATAATTCTATCATAAGAGAAGACATTGTACTGGAGATCCAACTGAGAAAAAGTTATTGAAAATGTTTTACATTATTAAACTAAAATAATAAAGAATTATTTTCAGGCCAATATTAATAAACACAATCAGCCCTCCATCTGTTTATATTACAAACTGAAGCATATAACCAGTTTACTTTAAAAAGTCAGTGAATTCTCTCACAAATGGCTGAGTCACTGTATAGGGCTAAAAGTGCCCCATATTATTAAACTGAAGATTTTCAAGACAATGTTAATAAACACAATCTGCCTTCAGTTGGTTTACTGGTTTAGATGGGGATATGTCAATTTGCATTTGGGATTCAATTCTACTTACTGATGTCTCCATGCACAAATTCTACAATCTCTGCAAAAGCTATTACACAGTAAATACTGGGGGGTGGGAGGGGGCATTGTAATTGAAACAATAAATTCAGAAACAATTAAAATTTCAGAGACATTTTTCATTGCCTTGCTATTTTTGTTCTTAAGTAATATGATTTTTAAAACTTAACTTTTGTTCACAGAAATATGAAGGCAAATGGCTAGATTTATTAATACAAAAAATTATAGGGTGCTCTTAATCAAATAATTTCAATATCAAGTTAATTAACAATTAAAATATATTTCTGATGGAATAATTTGCCTACTTTAAAAATGAAAAATATCCTTTTCAATAGGGTTAAACAACTATAAAATACAAAAGGAAACTGGAATGATAATCACCCCTAATTGATATTAAGGGCTACTGAATTCAATGGAACTTACTTCTGAGACTGACAACATATATACAATATTGTCATGAAAACTGCATATACAAGCATTATTTGTCCAGAAAGATTATGGAAATTACATATTGATATATGTGTGCAACTATAAGTACATTTATAGACTTCTAATTTCATTATCTGAAATTTCTCTGATACATCAACCAACCATTCTCAATTGATTTAAGAGACCTCTCTGACATTATGTACAAATTTTTCCCAGGTTTCGTTTTCTGGGTAAAAATGATTTAATATTTAATTGACAGACTCATATCAAGAAGTTTAAAATTAATGTATAAGATAATTGGATTCCTGTACAAAATTGCCAGCAGTCTGGTCTGATTTCAAGCACATGCAGTGCATTTTTGAAATCTGCTTAAAATTTATTTGAACAGACTTTGAATATTTTAGTGACTTGTAAGAACATAGGTCAATGTCTGAACCATCACTGCTAAAATAGCTTCTATTATTCAGCAAAAAATTAATAGATTTTCCTGCATGGAAGTTCCATTCAGCAATATAACATTCTTTAACCTTGTAGGAGGATGTCAAATTTTATTAGTAGCTTTATGACAATTTACTTATTCCTTAAATGACACCATATGCTGAAAGATATTTGCTATAAATCATTATTGCATATACTGAAGTGAATAACAAATTTTGAGATATGTTTGAACAATCAACATATTGATGGAATTCATGGAATTTGATCATGGTCCAGTAGTTTCACCTTCTTTGATATAAGTGGACTATCTAGCATGAAACGAGCCACTTTTGTTTTTCTGAGATATACACTAGTGGCCAAAATTGTGGAAACCTTTTTTGGAAAGTGTATTGTCTAAAACTAGCTAATAACACCACTTTCTTTTGGAGTAGTACCATAAAATTATATATCAATGGAAAGATAATTTAATCAAGAATGTAATGCAATAACTTTTATGAAGGATTTGCTATTAGAATAGCAGTTACAGTATAAAAAAGAAAAGTGAAACATGTAGAAAAAATGAGATATACAAAAATTATCACCATATAAAAAACGAGATATAAAAAAATTATCACGTCAGTTAATACTTAGTTGGATAATCTTTAGCATGAATTACGGCCTTACAACATCTTCCTATGTAGTGAGCCAAGTCTTTTAGTTCTGCAGCTGTTATAATGTGAAACCAAGATTGAATTATTGCTTCTATTAACTGAGTTTTATTGCTGGGTCGCTTCTGACTAACAAGTTTCTTTAGTGGGCTCCATAGATTTTCAATTGAGTTAAGGTCTGGGCTATTCCCAGGCCATTCCAGCAGTGGAATATGATTATCTTGAAATTCCAAAAGAAAGTGGTGTTATTAGCCATCAAACTTCAAAAATACACTTTTCCCAAAAGGTTTCCACAATTTTGGCAACTGCTTTTACAGTTTGGATATTACACATAGAATCAAGTGTTGGAAGGGGCTTTTGAGATAATTAGCACCAGAGGTCACTTCAGGATGTACACCTCTGACAAATGTTTTTCTAGCCTCTGAAGACTTCTAGCAAATGGGCAAACTTCAGTTCTATTGTTTCCTGCTCTTCTCCCATGCAGATATGGAAGTAACTATTTGATATTTTAAAATAAAAGATCAACTAAAAATTGCTTTGTGTTAGAATCAAGATAATCATCCATGGCAACATTTAAAATGGTTGTGCATTAGGAACTAGGGCCAAGGAATGCTAGGACACTTGTTGCCTTGAAAATAGTGCTTGTTAATGCCCAAATTAAAGAACTTAATTAATGCAAATGAATGTAATTGGCTGAGCTCTCGCACGAGAATCTTAACATCTTGTAAATTCTGTGAAAAGGCCCAAATGTCAGTCAAGAAATTGCTAGACTATGGCATTTCTTTGTGAGATTTGGCAATCTGCCAAGAAAACCTGAAGTCCAAGTACTTGGAACATCAGAAGCTGTCAACCTCTGATTTCTGCAAACACACACATACACACACACACACACACACACACAAAACAAAGCAAGATCACACTGTTATTAAACTTCAAAACTCATGTTTTGTTAGAGGATTAGAAAGAAGAGGGTACTTTGGCCATTTTATTCCTATAATTTGAAACCATGAATTTGCATTGTAGGAAAAGAACATTCAACCATTTAATATAGTGTACAATACTACAACCTAGATATTTTTGACACTTAATTCAGGGGTGTAATCCAGCAAGTTCTGGAGAACCAGTAGCAGAAATTTTGTGTAGTTCAGAGAACTGGCAAATACAATCTCTGGCTGGCCCCAGAGTGGGATGGGAATGGAGATTTTGCAGTATCCTTCCTCTGGAGTGGGATGGGAATGAAGATTTTACAGTATCCTTTCCCTGGAGTGGGGTGGGTATGGAGATTTTGCAGTATCCTTCCCCTGCCATGCCCACCCAAGCCACACCCACCAAGCTACACCTCGCCCATAAACCACGCCCACAGAACCGGTGGTAAAAAAAATTGGATTTCACCATTGGCTTAATTGCATAATAATTGTAAAATAACCAGTAAAGCAAATCATATGAAATATAGCCTGAGAAGTAAAAAAAACTCTTCTTCAAATCTGAACTGCTCTAATTTGTCAACTTCATGTTTGATAAAATGAGACATCTCTTTTTTAAAGCTCAGATTTGTTTTGGAGGGCCTGTCTAACACCAGAATTAGGTGTTAGATTAGGTTTTAGATTAGGTTTGAGTGCAAGGAGTTTTGGTGGGAGGATGAAATCTAGTCATTTAACATTGATATATATATAATTTGATGCGTCTCAATGTATGTAATCTAAACACTCCCCTAAAAGTAGAGTTTGATTATTACTTTCTAGAGTTCGATTTCCATATTGTTTTCTTGGCAACAATTTGGAAATGGCTTGCATTTCTTTCTTCTGGGATGTTTACTTAATGTCCTAGTTTAATCTTTAGACCTGGGATTTCTTGAGAATTGTTTCCCCAAAATATCAACTAACTATGATCTTGTTTAGCTTTATTGAGAACAGCTAAGGTCAACTAAGGTGTTGCAATGGCTGTGACAGATAATAGTATAAACTGAAGAAGATATTGGAGCAGAGGTGGTATTCAGCCAGTTCGGACGGATTCGGGTGAACCACTAGTGGTGATCTGTGCGCCCGTGTGTAATCCCGTCCTATATCACTGTGTTTTTGATGCTGCACACATGCGTGGATGGCGCACGCAAGCAAATTGCCCTTTTGTTTGACATCACACCAGGGGTGGGTTCAAAAATTTTTTACTATCAGTTCTGTGGGCATGGCTTATTTTGTGGGTGTGGTTTGATGGTCATGTGACAATTCTTTGGGATTTAGCAGAGGTACTGGTCTACCAGGCATTTAACTGCTTGCAGAACTGTACTGGTCTACCCATTAGTTTTTGGAGCATTCCGGTCTACCTATTTGATTTTGGAGCACACTGGTCTACCACCACACTGCCTTTTACCGCAGATCAGCTGTAAGGTGGCCCTTTGAAGCGCCGCTGCGGCAAGAGTTTCAACAGTTTTTTGCAACTCTGCCACCACCGAGAGCATTGGAAACCATTTTCAGGCAGCTTGGCCTCAGTTGCCAATCTACCACCAGTGAGCAGTTTACAAGGAATGGATCAGTTCTAGCCGATCAGTTGGGAGGCTTCTTGGCTTCTCAATTTAAAGCTAAGGTGGTTTTTTTTCCCTATTCTTTGTCAAGTGAGCCCTGATTTTTTCCTTCTAGCTGATCAGCTGGGACTCGGGAGGCAGCGAATAGATTGGGGGCGGGGTCAGGCAGAAGTGGTATTTACTGGTTCTCCGAACTACTCAAAATTTCCACTACCGGTTTGCAAGAACCAGGGAGAACCGGTAGCAACCCACCACTGCATCGCACGCATGTGCAGATGGCACGTATGAGTGAATTGTTATGTTTTGTGATGCCGCATGCATGCATGGATAGCACACTGTCATATTTCTGGTGCTGGGTGAACCAGTTGCTATAATATGTGAATCCCATCTCTGTATTGGAGAATGTTACAAAAATGTCTGTTTCCTCTTCCCATCCCTGAAGTTAACATACAATGTACATGAAGGACTAGGAATCAAAGCAAATGTTTGGAAACATTCATACAGTAATTTTTTAATTAGGTCAATACTTTCAGGGACAGAGATCAGAAATTAGTTAGGAATATAAGCTAAATTTCTGCAACTGAATCAGGGCAGAAGGAAATAGTACCTGCTACTTTGCCGAGTAACAACCAAATACCATTATTGAGAATGTTCAGCAGGGGTGAAATCCAGCAGGTTCTGACAGATTCTGGAGAACCAATAGTGGAAATTTTGAGCTGTTTGAAAAACCGGTAGTGGAAATTTTGAGTAGTTCAGAGAACCGGCAAATACCATCTCTGGCTGGCCCCAGAGTGGGGTGGGAATGGAGATTTTGCAATATCCTCCCTCCAGGAGTGGGGAGGGAATGGGGATTTTGCGGTATCCTTCCCCTGGAGTGGGATGGGAATGGAGATTTTGCATTATCCTTCCCCTGCCATGCTCACCAAGCCACACCACACCTGTTCAAGCCATGCCCACAAAACCAGTAGTAAAAAAAAAATTGGATTTCACCACTGATGTTCAGATAAGGTATTTCTTTACCAGATGTTGTTCCTTTCTCATGAACAGACATATAAGAACTCTAGCTTTTAAATAAAAGAATAAATGGAAAGCTGCATGACAACATTTTTTAATGGAGCATATTTTTAATCATTGGAACAGATCAGGAAAACTATGGAGGTTTCAAAGGTGCTTTTTCAAGAGGCAACTGGATTTGCTGATTTTTCTTTGAAGATGTTTCGCTTCTTATCCATGAAGCTGAAGAAGCTTCTTGGGTAAGAAGTGAAATGTCTTCAAAGAAAAACAAAAAAGTCCAGCTGCCTCTTGAAAAAGCACCTTTGGGACAACCATTACCTGGATGACTGAGAATCTCCATCGATATATGGACGTTTCACAATATTTTTAAGACCCTATTTTTCCCAATATTTCTGCTGAGGAAGAGAATCATTTTAGTTTACTTCACTATCTGAAACTGTAGTTCATGAGCTACAAATAGAGAAACCTCTATTTCTATTTAATCTTGATCCTGATTTAGATCCATGATTTCCTTCCAGTGATTAAAGGATTATTGGTGATCCTGTAGGTGATCCTGATCAGTGTTTAATGATCCTGTAGGTAATCCCTGGTGCAGACCTAATTTTTATTTTTTTAAATTTTCTATTTTTTAAAATAAATACAAATTTTATATATTTCGAAATCTGAAATTGTAAAATTGTTTGCATTTTGTGAAATCTAGCATTCTTGCCCAAGCATCCCAGTATTTCAAGCAGAAAATCTAACATCTTGTGAGAGTCATAATTTTTTTTAAGTAATGCTTTTTAAAAAATTGTAATGTAGTTGCTTGACAGACAAATGGTGACAAGACAGTAAATAGCTTTCATGTTAGGTCCACTGTGTTGATCAGCAGGGACAGTAATTAGGTGAATTGTCTCAAAATTATTTAGGAATGGGTTTTTTTTTTCAATTCAGTTTAAAGTCCTAATATTGTCTACTAATGCAACATGCAGCTTGATACCACCCGTATATAATATATATGTCTCAAAGTGAAATATAATTCTCTTTAGGTTTTTTAGAAATGTCTAGATAATTGTTTCTTGTAATCTGAAAAAATCAGCAGAACAATGTTTCTTTCTGTTGTTATTTAACTATGGCCCTAAAATGTTACCCAATTCCTGAGATTTGACCATTTCCTGCTAAAGCTTTCCAAAATCTCATCTAATGAAAATTATGTAAAATGAGTTACAGACCAACTAGATAATTTTAGTCCTGAAGCAGCCAACTGTACAATGCTATCTCACAGCTGGTATTCTGATGGCATTCATATGGGCCTATAATAAAGCATAAAACAATAAAGGCTTTGAAATTAGTGATAAAACTATTGATGGCTAATATTTATTTATTTATTTATGTATGTATTTATTTCTTCGATTTATATGCTGCCCTTCTCCGGACACTCAGGGCGGCTTACAATGCATTAAGCAATAGCCTTCATACTTTTGTATAGAGCTTTCGCCCCCCCCCCTCCAAGCGGTGTTCTTTTTTATACAAAGTCAGTTTATTGCCCCCACAATCCGGGTCCTCATTTTACCTACCTCAAAAGGATGGAAGGCTGAGTCAACCTTAAGATGGTGAGATTTGAACTTGCAGTAATTGCAGGCAGCTGGCAACTAAGTGCTACTTTAACAGCACTTAGTCCACTGAGCCACTAATAGAAAAAGAAGTATAGAAAAGAAGAAAAGAATAGAAAAAATGTTTTGTGTTTACAAATTAATGAAAATATTGCAGAAAATGTTAGTCTGTGAAATAGATTTGACTATTGAGAATTTACTTTAATAGACATAAAGGAGATGAAGTGATAACACTGATAGAATACATTTCTGCAGGAGAAAATGGTGAATTTCAAATTGTAATAATGGATAGAGTTCACAAAGTATGGGGATATATATCCCTATGTAAATTTTACTGACATTAATTGAGATTTGTCTTATGGAAAATAACCCAATGGTTCAGAAGAATATATTGCATAGTTAACCTTGCTACTTTAAATGAACTTGTATGTTCTACCCTTTTCGAAATGGAAGTTTCATATTTTATTGCAAGTCATTCTGATTGTAGAAAAGCGGGATATAAATTATTTTAATAAATAAGGGATGTCCTGTTAAATTGCCAGAACACCTAAAGATGAAATATTTCATGCATAAAATATTTTAAAGCACTACTGCTAAATCAGAAATTATATTAATCCCATCATTGACAGTAATGACAAGTATGTTTAAATAATAATTTGATTAGTGGAAATTGGTTTTCTAGAAGAACATCTGGTAGTTCTAAAGAAGATTCTTGAGGTTTAAATCCTTTAGAAGTCTGAAGATTTGTAGGAAAGGAATGCTAAAAACATAATTTATTATCATTATGGGACTACAAGTTTAGGCTTTATTTTCTGCTAAAAGTAATTAATGGATTTTTCCTGAAACAATAAGGAAATAGTTGCATGCACTCAACACTAATGCAATATTACTGGCAACATTCTGAAAAAGAAAGAGCAATATATCCATAAATATCATTACCTGTCATTTTTCTCATTTATTGAATAAATTTAACTTTTTTCGATTCATGCTTAGAACTTGAATAATTGTGTTCCTGATTTTGAATGAAGAGAACAGAAAAATAGACAATTGTTCCTCAATTCCCTTCTCCCAATCAATCAATTACTTATCTATTATCTATCTTCAAATTCTGAATACACAAAGAGATGGTGTCATCCTTCTTCCACTTCCAGATGACTTGAAATGAATACCCAGCTCTTCCTTGTTACAGAGCTTCTAAGCACCTCCAGAAAAATCAAGGAATGAAAAATCAAGCTGTTCCTTATTGATGGAAGAGAATATACATAGCCAAAGTTTGAACTGTGGGTATTTTGGTGTTCTTACCTGTTTGCTTACAGATGTTTCATTACCAGACTAGGTAACATCTTCAGTGCAAAGTTTGCTCTCTGTTTAAATTCAGTGGTTTGCCTGACAGTGTTGGTGGGACTTTCTCCTTGTTAGTTCCCTGATTAGGCTTTTATTTACTGCTTGATTATTTGTCTAAGTTGGTTGTTCCTTGATTAGGGTTACTTCTTGATTGTCTGGTGTTAATACAGGTATATTCCCTGCTTATCCAGGTGTTGATTACTGGAGAGGTGGTGTTCTGTCTTTTTGTTTCCTTTATAAGCTTTATTTATTGTCTTTTTTGAAGACAATTGTTGGTACATAAACACAGGTAATTTTTATTCCTATGTAAAAGTCTTCATGGTTTTATATACTTTTATGTTTTTATAACAACGTTTTATTAAATTTATCAGTGTATAAAATACAAATGCACATATTATGTTTGTGTGTGTACACAAATACACACAAACACACATAGAGCAAGACATATTACATACATTATATACAAATGCAAAATGGTTCAAAAATGATAAAATATTTTTGTGTTTGTTTTTATTGCTTTTTTTTCTTTTTTCACAAACTTCCTGTTTTAATCTGCAAGTATTTTTTTTACAAGCATTTTAATAATGCATTATTTTACCATTTGCCCAGGTACCTGATGTAGAAAGAAATCCTTCAGACAGCTACTTGGAAACTGAAGGCGAATTCCTCCTATATCAGGCATCTATGGTTTCCTCAACATATGGTTGAGGAAAATTGAAACTTCACTGTTTTTTTAAAGAACAGCAGAATATAAACTGTAGGAAACTTAATTAATTAATTAATTTAATTTGGGTTTTGCTTTCAGTTGTTTCTCAGTCCTGAGGAGCACATTTCCACAAAAACATACCTAATTTAGATATACTTTTTCATCTTTAAAACCAATATTCCAACCATATGAACAATATTAGACAATTTTATGTACGGTTTAATTGTTTGGCTACCATGCATTAATAAATGCCCTAGTCCCATGCTCTCATGCATAAGAATGGATGTAGAAATACAAGATATTTGTGATCTATCCCATGAGAAATTGTTTTCTTCCAATATGATCTATCCTCAACAACTCTTTTAGTTCTCTCAGAGATGCATTCCTTGCCTTTGGAATGTTGTCTCCTCCTCCTCCTCCTCCTCCTCCTCCTCCTCCTCCTCCTCCTCCTCCTCCTCCTCTGGACATAATATGTTCAAACTATGAATTGAACCTAATTATTTGTGCCATGAGAACTCTGGTTTTATTTGTTCTATAATTGGTCTACATTCTTCACAAACATGGATTTTTCCTTTTGCATAGAGGAAGAAACATGTTAAACTATCATACAGCCATATGTCTACATACAGCTGTAGACAAACCATATGCATATTTTAGCATTTCTCCAGTTACACCATTTTCACCTTCCTAGATGACTTCCAGTTCACCAGTTTTTCTTCAACATTATTATTTAAATTATGTTCTTCAACATGTGACATTCCTTCCCCCCACTCAAAAAATCACTACAGTTCTTATAGTTTTTCTTTAGTTTTATTCCAAACAATTCCACTGCTTTCATCCTTAATTCCATTCACTCAGTTGGAGGTACCTTATTTAGCTTTTTAAAAACCCACTTCAGAATCAGTGTCTTTTTTTCCCCATCAAAACCACTCAGAACTTTGTGTGCCTCTTTATAATTGAATCATTTCTTTCTTTTAGTGACTGCATTCTTTATGATTATAATTTATTATCTATGCACATTAAATCTTGTGCACATCTCACAATTTTTTTCACCAGTTTTTTTTGTTAATTTTCCCCTCCTCCATCCATTCATTTTATCGTTCCATCAAACACCCCTTTTCATTAGAATAGCTCCACCCTTTTCAGCAGCTCTTTGTAACATTCTTTTCATTCTCAGCTTCTGCAGGATCTTTCATTATAACCATTTCTCATTCATTCTGCTGGGAGACCTTTTAATCTATCATCTATACTTTTTCATACAGGACTGATACTTACTCATCTTCAAAACATTCTACTTTCATTCTGCTTTCTTTCATTTTTCTTCATTTTTTTTAAAAAAAACCCTCCATTCTGACATTGCCAGAAAAACACCAATCCTCCTTCTTACAGAAGCTCTCATTACTCTTCACTAATTCTTTCATTCTCTAACCAAACGCAGCAAAAATATTCATTTAAATTCATTCTATTAAACTTTAAAAGAAACAGTCATTTTCCTAAACCAGTGATGGCTAACCTTTTGGGCTCAGCATGTCAAACCTTTGGAAAATGCCTCACTCGAGTCAAGTTAACACATTTCTACAAAAATAAACCGACTTGCTTTTTCATCCTTATATCACAATGTTCCAACCATATGAGCAATATTCCCCATTTTTATTTGGTTTGTATCCATAAATGAATTAGCCCCATGGATATAGTGCCCCCATGGATATAGAAATACAAAGCTTTTTCTGAGCTATGTTGCATTTACAGACCACAATTGAGTCCAAAATTTCTGTTGCTAGACAATTGTTAAGTGAGTTTTTGTCCCATTTTATGACTTCTCTTGCCACAGTTATTAAGTGAATCACTGCAGTTGTTAAGTTAGTAACATTGGTTGGTAAGTGAGTCTGGCTTCCCCCATTGATTTTGCTTGCCAGTAAGTCGCAAAAGGGCGAAGATGCAGCACACGCCTCGCTTGAAGTTCCCAGACCTTTGTTGAAAATCTCCCAGAAAGAGGGAGGGGAGGAAGTCCCACCCCTGGCTCCTTTGTGGACCTGGAAGCCTTGCCTTCTGGCCTTTCCAGGCAACGTGAGACTGAACGTGATTGTCTGTTCATGCCCAGTTCCTGGGAGACTGGCCAGGAGTCTGTTGGGCTCGGGCTTGGCAGGCTGGCTGGCTCACAAGACAGTGGTGGCTGCTGGACCAGTGCTCCGAGTGGGATCACCACTCGGAGTAAAGCCGAGCCTGGATATGGCAGGCTGCCCTCACCAGGCAGCTTCAAAATTAAATGCTTCTTTGTGAAGTGGTTCTTTGTGAGGGATCTGTGAAAGTTTTGGAATATTGCAATATGGCCCAAGAAAAAAAAAAAATAAAGCAGAAAGATTTAATTAAAAGAGAAGAGAAAAAAATGGTAAGGCATCCACAGACTGCTTTGAAAATGCCTTTCAAATGTGTTTTCATTTACAATGGATTGGAAATATTTGCTTGACTATATGCTTTGATGTTGAAAAAGAATAATCTTTATCAGTATAAACAGAGATGTATTCTTCAACCTTTAGTGCATTTTGCAAAAATCATGTAGAATGCAGAAATAAGAAGAAATTTCCTGACAGTGAGAACAATTAATCAGAGGAATGGGATGCCTTCGGAAGTTGTGGGTATACCACCACTGGAGGTTTTTAAGAAGAAATTTGTTCATAATAGTATAGGGTCTCATGCTTGAGCAGGGGTTGGACTAGAAAACCTCTAAGGTCCCTTCCAACTCTGTTATTCTTTATAAATCCCTCCATTCAGCCTTACCAAGAGAATGATGATAAACAATACTTGGAAATGTGCATCAGGTCTTCTGATAACAAAATCTTATCTTACTGGCTAGTATCAAGGGGAAGATGACTTTGAAAAAGCTTCCTCTCTCACCATACCATGCAAGACAAAGCAAGGACTGGCTGGGAGGGGAGGGGTGAGGAGAGGCCAGGCGAGGTGCCCCTCGATGTGAATGATACCGAGTTGGCTTGACAAAGATAGAGAAACATAGCCCAGATGTTCCAAGGAGGAAGAACTAAATGATGGGTGCCTATCTCGAAAACGAGAGAAGTATCTAATATCTCCCTTTGTTACCCAGACCAAGGAAAAGCAATACATTAGAGGCTTGAGGAAGTATTGGTGTGGCAACAAGATCAGGCACCAGAGTTTGGCTGGAGTTTGGTGGCTGGGAGGAGAATGGACTAGACTAGAGGTGTCAAACTTGTGTCACATTGCCGTCACGTGACATATTGTGACGTTTTTCCCTTTGTGGAGCTGGGATGGATGTGGCCTACATGTGACGGATCTAGTCCCTGGGCTGCCAATTTTACACCCCTGGCCTAGACTGATCTTTTGGCAAGTCCATTCAAGTATTTGCAAGATAATAATTGTCCAGGAGCAATTGGTCTTCATGTTCATTGTGGTATACATTTTTATATGGTCCAGTTTTCAACGTTAGTTATTCTACAATTTTTAAAATTGCTCTTTGCTTTACTATTAGATGGATATCCTTTGGTGATGTAATATAATGAAGTTGACTTTATCACCAAAGCGCCACTCCTTATTTTTATATGTGGAAACATAACAACTTAAAAAGAGGAAGGGCTTTAAATCATACAATTATGGCTACCATCTTTATTTTTTTCAGTTTCCCTGAATTACTTCTCTTCTCCTCCTTTATTAGACCTTTTCTTGTGCAGTTTTTTTCTTCTATTTACTACTCTTGATTTTTGGGGATTTTTTGGTACCAGAAACAACAACAATCGTAACTATTTTAAGTCAGGCATTCAAAAAGAAACTGAAGTGCTGGCTCTAAAAAAAGGCCTTGGGGCCACATGGAACTTAGGAAAGTTGTGTAAAAAAACCAAACCAAACCCAAACCCAAACCCAAACCCAAACCCAAACCTTAATCTAGTAAATCCTAAATGGAGCTGAGGAACCTAATTAAGTTGTTGGTTCTGAAGGATCTACACGAAATATACTTTTCTCAGAAACAATGATGATTCATTGACTTTGGTGGAGGAATTGTTCAAGCTGTTTAAATGTTAATTAAATAAATGTATTGTCCCTCTTGATATTGAAAAAGGAAAGGTTTTCCTGTCCAGCTGTGTCTGATTCTAATGGGGTGGTGCTCATCTCCATTTCTTAGCTGAGGAAGCCAGTGTTGTCCAAAGTTTCTTCCATGGTCTTGTGGCCAGCCAAAGAGCCCAGAATGCTATAACCTTTCCACCAACGTGGTACCTATTCATTTACTTGCATTTTCATGCTTTCAAATTGCTAAATTTGCAGGAGCTGAGGCAACTAATGGGAGCTCACCCCATTGTACAGCACTTGGGTCTCAAACCCAAGTTGTCAGGTCTCCAGCTGAAAAGCTCAGCATCTTTAACTGCTGAGCCATCACAGTCCCTCTTGGTATGAGAGTGGGCATTAATCCTAAAAGACCATAGAGTTCCAAAGGTAAGAAACCTCTCTTTTTTTGTTTTAAATGGCATGTTTTGGCATTTGAGGAAAACAGCAAATATTAACATGGCATAAACATAAGCACAAAAATCTATTAGAGTGTAAAGATGAGTTTGTTTCCTGCAACAGATTAATGGACTGTTTCTGAAATTCAATATACTCCTTTTTCTGTCCTTGTGACAGTTCCCATTATTTCTCCTAAGACTTTGAGCAGCAACTTAGCCTGATTGCCTTCATTATGTATATACAATCAGCTTTCATTATGTATATACAATCCCCACTTGAAGCATCTTTGAGAGGTATGTAGGGCAGTAACATATAGCACTGATATTGTGTATCAGCACTCCAAATTTCTTTTCTAAGGTTACTTGAGAATCCTGTCACTCTTGCCTTTTGTGTCTTTGTAACTAGTGAGAAACAACAACTCAATAAAATAGCAGTTTGCTCTAATCACCCCTGCAATAGTTTAATTGCTTCTTTTTTATCAGTTCTGCCACTCAGAAGAGGGCATTCTGATTTTATTACAGATCGGAACCAAGGTGAGCATCATCAGCTCCTTGTGACTAAGCTAGGATTTATTTTATGGGCCTTCTCCCCACCCCAAGCTGTATTATCTGATTTTGTTACCACTTAGGGTAATTCGCCCTTTTAATGCTTAACTTCTTTCTATAAATCTTCTCATTAGCTTTTATATTTCTTTTGAACAACATTTGAATGACTGCTTTCCCAAATACTAACCCTAACTGAAAATTCTGCTGGAAATGTTAGGGCTATAAGAGCTAGACTGCAACATCTTACAGATGGATTCCAGGGTAGCAAAGATGCATGGAAAACTCTTTGTTGCTGCCTAGTGATTATCCAGAAAGTTGCAGCCCAAACAGGATAGGCTTGCAACTGCTTTCTTTCCAAATAAGTTCATGTGCTGCAGTGTTTGCATGTTATATACATATAAGACTAAAGCCACAGACCTCGATATATGACTTGGCTGTTTGAAAGATTACCTACCTGGTGAACCTGGTGAAATCAGTCATGTTGAATACATTTTGGGTCCCTCTAACTGTGCCATATATTATTACCTAGGAATTGTTTTTTTGTTTTTTTTGCTGAAATAGCATCATCCCACCTACTCCAAAACAATCCATACAGCTCCCACCCTGCTGATGTTCAGAAAGTCATTGAAAACTTGGCTTTCCTCCCAGGTCTTGGGCACAGTGATGGTTGAGCCCCTCAAGGGCATTTGTTCTTACATAGAGTCTTCTGGATACTTATGCTCTTTTTTTCTTCTTTAATTGTACTTATCTTTTTTTTTTTTTAATTGTAAGCTTGCCAGATCCTTCTAGAGTTGGGCAGTCTCTAAACTATATCAAATCAATAATAAAGCCAACACTGCATTAAATGGATTATATAACTTAAATGAGTTTTGAGTCTACTCTGTGGGATTGCAGTTAGACAGAGTCCTTACTTCTTCTGCCCTCTTTAATAATGATAATGTTAAATAACTATGTGAATTAATAGCGTTAATATTGGTGTTAACGTTTTTATGAACATTATAAACAATGTTTATGAATATATGAAATTAAGTCTCTCTCAGAAATAATTCATGCTGACTTAATGTTTTGACCACAAGTACAGAGACAATTGGTCAGCCAAAGGTTTGCTGAATGAACATTAGTAAAAGCAAGAGAATGATAGAAGAAAAAGGGAGGCCAATCTACATAATGTTTCATGGTGATCTTTTTATTTCTTTCTCAGCCATGACTACATTGTGGAAGATGTTTTAGTGGCCAATTCTTGAACCACTTTACTAAGAACTGTTTATTTTCTTGTCTAGTTTATTTTTCAGGATGAGCTTAAAATATTTTGATTTGGATAAGATTCAAACCATTGAGTTTTTCTACTGCTAGCTTGGCAGCCTGGCTGGGAGGTGGGGAACTGGGCCAGCTTGACTTGTGTAAGCGGTGGGCTGGTGCACACAAGTGAGAGTACCCACCGGCCTGCTGCTCAGGCATGTTGAGTTGTCCATCAGCCATTCATGCGGGCCAATTTGGAATATGCCACAGCCCAGTAATTGGCCTTGGTCCAGGGGTTGGGGATCCCTGTTCTAGGGCAGCATTGTGTGAAAAAGCAGAATTCTTTTCTCTCACTCACTGTATCTAAGAAAAGAAAGCATTAGGTATTAGAAAGTATTTTTATATCACCTGGCTTCACTGATATTTATCTCATTATTATTTTAATGAAAAAGTTATTTTTATATAAAGGAAGTAGGTAATCTGTATTTTAGCTGACCCATTATAATTAGTAGTCAAAGGTGATGCAAGTTACAATTCAAGATCATCTCGCTTACATGATAAGCTATTAACTATATGTATATTACTTAAATATAATATGCCCGTCTGCATCCAGGAAAATTAATATCTTTGATCTTGGATGGGGTTGAACTACTCCATGCATAATCTCGGGATTCTAGTAGACCCACAGCTCCTGCTCAAAGATTAGTCCTGCTCAAAGGCAGTTGTGGCTAGGACATCCTTTGTTCAACTTTGTAAAATAAAAATGTTATCCCCTTTTTTGGATACAGAGGCTTTCCACTCGGTCATTTATGCCCTGGTCATCTCCTATTTGGACTGTTTCAATGCACAATAGAGTTACCTTTGAAAAGTATATGGAGGCTTCAGTTAGTACAAAGTGAGACCAGTTGAACAATTTTTCTTTTCTTTTGTTTCTTTGTTTGTTTTGGCACCTTTGAGTCATTTTTCGACTACTGGTGACTGCCTGGACAAATCCCTGCAGATTTCTTGGCAAAGTGATTTGCCATTGCCTACTTCTGAAGGCTGGGAGGATGACTGGCACAGGATAACTCAGCTGGCTTTGTGCCTAAGAAGGAACTAGAACTTATGATCTCCTAGTTTCTAGCCTGATACCTAACCATTACATCAAACTGGTTCTCAATTCATAATTAACATTGTATTAACGATGTTATTAATCCTTGAGACAGAATTGCCCATAGTGGGGTGAAAAAAAAGGTCAGCAAGATGGTAGTTTTGATCTAGATCAGGGGTGTCAAACTCAATTTCACTGAGGGCCACATCAGGGCTGTGGTTGACCTTGGGGTGGGCCTGGGTGGGCCTGGCCAACTGGGTGAGCGTGACCAGCTTGACACCACTCCTCAAACTGCTGGCATCTTTCCTCTTTGCATTGGATAGACAGGCGTGAAGCCACACTGGCCTGATGTTTCCTATTCACATTGGGTAGACTGGGCCAAAGTGACGTGGGTAGATCTCAGGCTGAAGTGACAGGACCCAGTCCCTTACATTTCCCAGGACGGCCCCATGGACTGGATCCAACCACATTGCGGGTCGGATCTGGCCCGCAGTCCTGATCTGTCCCACAGGTCTTGAGTTTGACAACCCTGATCTAGATTATTGCCATCAATTTGGAATTTCTGACTTTTCCCCAGAAAAGTCAGAAAAACCAAGCAGCAAACAGGATTATTGGCAGGAGTGAAATGCTACCAGTTCGGTCTGGTTCGGGAGAACCGGTAGTGATAAAAACTACCGGTTTGGGTAAACTGGTAGTAAAAAAAAAAACAACTACCAGTTCAGTTGAACCAACAGTTAAAAAATCTACCAGTTCCTCCGAACTGATATTTCTGACGATCAGTGGGGTTTAGCTTTGCTAGAAAGCAGGAAATCCTGTTTTCTAGCAAAGCTAAATAGCACGCCACAGTTGATCCCCCCCTCGCTGTTCTACTTACCTTCCCAAGCCTCCTTTTGGTGTGTACTGCACATGTGCGGCCAGAAAACCAGTTCGGATTTCACCACTGATTATTGGGTGTTTATTTGTGGTGATGTTACAAAACTAAATAGCCTAAACTTAATGCAGGTTTGCTCCCACCCTGCAAATCAATAATGCCCATACAGTAGGAGTAGTAGCAGATGTTGCCTTTAACTTCTCTGAGGTATTTAAAGAAACAGAGGCTGGATGCTTTTTAAAAATATTTGGGTTCCTGATGCATTCACTACAAATATAATCCAGAGAAGCCCTGAAGTTGTAGCTTGCTCAGCTTTTGTCTAAATCCACCTTTCACTTCACTGATACAGATAAATGATATTCTTGGCATAGCCTATAATAGATTTGCAACTGCTTTCTTTCAGAACAATTTTCATCTTCCTAGCCTAACCTACAGCTCTGGTATCTTGTGGTTATTGCTCATCCAAGTACCAGCCAGGTAATCCTATTAAATCTAGGCTCAGTGAATGTGATTCCATGGATATTTCAGCAAGTCAGAGATATAGTGAATATTTGTAAATATAAATATAGCAAAGTTGTGAACTCAGTATCTTGGGAATCCAAGTAAGGAGAGGAAAAGTGATTCACTGAAGGCCATCTTGTCAAGAAATATGGACCTGTAGCTTTCCAGATCCCTTTCTGCCTTTGAACCATTCCCCAAGTTAGCTGCCTTTATTTTCAGCCCTTCACACCCAGATGGAAGAGAGAATCAACACAACCCCTTTAGTTCTTTTTCTTCTATTACACTTAAAAGAAAGTTAGACGGTAGTTCTTTGCAAAGAAAGCATCACTCCAAAAACCGGCCCTACCTACAAGTGCAGTGATTACCTGCACTCTCCTGCAGGAAATTTTCAGACAAATCTTGTCTTTTGCTCCAGTTCTAACCCTATTGATGAAGGGAGTAAGGGGGGAGGGGAGAAATCTTGACGTTGTTACGTTTGTAGAAGTTGGTGGAGCTGCATGTGCTGACAAGGGGGGCCGAATTTGGGGGAAAAAAACACCCTCCAAAGGGCAACCTGCAGACACAAAATGAAAGTGCCTTGAAACGGTGAGTCTTGTGAAAAGAGCCGTTTGGTTGCAGAGAATTCAGGCAAACACAAGTTAAAGAAAAAGGAGTCCTCTCCAAGCCGACATGATAAGCTCTGGTCTCTTCTTATACTCTGCTTGGGCATCATTGCGGAGAGCGTGGATCTTACAATCGCTATGACTAAGCGCCTGGCTCCCGTTAACGCATTGGGTAATTCCACCGGAGGCGTGAATTTTAGTCCCAGCTCCCAATAAGAACATCGTCAGTTGAGGCTTCTCGCCTTTGTGTTTAGAAATAGCCACAAGCCCTGCGTCTCATCGGAAGCGAAAAGCAGATTAGGCGGCTCACTTTCCTTAGAAGAAAAGGATTTGGGAGCCCAGCGGGAGTTAAAACTCCAATCCATTTGAGGCGGCTAAGGTTGTCGGCACTGGCTAACTTTGGCAGTGACCGGAAAATTGCAAACAAGCGGATCTGGGACCGAGAATTCTAAGTCAATGGGCTACCTGTCCTAAAATCCACAAATTTCACATCAGGTTATCTATGACTGGGGTTGGACGTTTTCGCAGAGGCTCACGAAGCCCGGGCAAAAAGTGAGATCTCTACAGAATGCATCGTTTTGCGTTCCCCTTATCTCTATTCCAAGAAATCTGTCTTTCCTCTCCTCGGATCGCAGCTGTCGGGCTCCTGGTTTGGAGAAGTGGCTTTTGCCGATTGTGACTTCTTGTTTCTCAAAGACACCCCTCCCCCACTTTAAGAAAACGCTCCTGGAAGGCACTGCATGGGATCCGTCGTGACATTATTTTTGGACCACGCCAAAAATGATCATTTGGATGAGGCTTCGCGTATTACAGCCAAGGCGGCTGACTTTTGGCTTACTTGGGAATCTCCGCCGTAACTGGTGGGGCTAAATCAAAGGACAGTCGCCGCCTCCTCTTCTTTTTGTCCAGCTCGACTCCGGGTGATATATTTTCTTCGCAACAAATACGGAAGTCGTTTAGGATTTCTTCCTCTTCCAGGACACTTTTTGTTTTTTTCCATTTTGGGGTTTTCTGACTATCTGCCATCTAAATACTTTAACACCACAGAGCTTCCCAATGAAAAGCAAACATCTGCCCACTTGCTTCGTGGGGAACGCTGCAAAAGGTTTGGTAAATTTCTCAGTCGATTTTTGTTTTTGTTTTTTTAAACCTATAGATTCGGCTTTTACCGGAGGAGCGGTTGCGCAGCTGGACTTTCTTTTCCTGTTTCAGCTTGTATATATTACTCTTTTCCTTCCGGCATCACCTTCACAAGCAGCAGGTGGGGAGGATCGTCAGCATCACTCTCAGAAGCTACGGTTAGATTTCTCCTACTCCCCCCTCTCCTTCCCAGCCCTGCCTTATTAAGCGGCTATTTCCCCTCGCTCACCCCGCCCCCTTCCTCTCCCCCTCCCCACGCGGCTTTTCTTTTCGCGTGGATGCCACTGACGGCACGCGAGAGAAGAAGCGGCGGCTGCAGGCTGGGAAATCCCCGTGCGTGAAAAAGCAGCCGCTATTGCGGACTTTGTCCTTTTGGCGCGGCTGCGGTGTGTGTGGGGGGGTGGGACTGAGCGCAGAAGCCACTGAGTGAGGAAAAAAAAAAAAAGAGGAGAGTTGAATCCGTTTCAAGGGAATCTGCCTCTTTCACGCTGCTGCGCTCAGGATCGCCATCCCGGCTCCGCCTCCCCTTCTCCTCGGCGATCTCTCTTCCCAGCCCAGTCTCGGATGGTGCCTTGAGGGTGGAAGAAAAAAGGGATTTTACTGAGAAGAGGAACCCGGAGGAGGTCTATTACCCTGCTACCTCCGGACGGAGGGAAAGAGATTTATTGGCGGCCGCCGGCCTGACACTAAACTTTTATTGCAGTGTCTCCAGCCCGCCCCATTCTTGCTCTTGGACCCAGAAAGACTGCAGCGCGCAGAGCGAAGATCCTTCGCAGGTTGGCCACGCAGGACAGCGAGGGTGGAAAAGACGCCATCTCTTGCTTGGGGCAGATACTGAAGGGCGCTTGGCAGGCGGCATCTCCAAAACAGTCTCGCTCCCGATCGCTGCTTGAGAGATTCTCCCGGGTTAAATCGCTTCTGGGCTGAATTGTGATTTCTTTCTTTCTTTCTCCTTTCCTGGTCCTAGTAGCCCGATCGGAGAAGACGCACTTTTACTTCGGCTTGATGTGCTGCCACGAGGCGGGCGACATGAGCTTAGCTGACTTTAAAGGGCTTCGCCTTTAATAATAAGGATTGCGTTGGGGGCCCCCAAAGATGACTAAATCCCCCACTGGGTGAGCCCATTTTTGCCCTCTGCCCCTTCCCTTGTTGTCTTCCCTCCCCCACTTCTCCCTGGAGAAGCCTTTTCTTCCCACTTTGGGGGCCTCATCCCACCTCGTCCCACCCGGGAACTGATGACAGGCCCACCCGGCTTCTCCCCTTCTGTGCGCCGTAATAACTCTAAAAGGCCGGACGAGCTCGGCCTCCAAATTCTCTCCGAAAGACTGGTTGCTGTGTGGGAAACTGGCGATTAAAGCGGGAGGAGAGAAGCCCGCCTCCCTTCCGCGCCGGAGCCTGGGAGCTCCCTGTTGGCGGCCGTTTGCCGTCGCCCGGAGTCGAGCTTTTGCGTCTCTTTTTCCTCCCTCGCCTTTCTTGGCCGGTTATGCAGACTCCCGGCGGCTGCGGCGGCCGCTGCTAGCCCCTGAAGCTGGCTGCTCTGGAGCCGAGCGGTGGAAATGGTCGCTTCTTGCCAAACGGCGGGGCGAGAGCGCGAGCGAGTGCAGAGGGGGACGTCGAGCTTCTGGGCTGAGCGTGTGCCGCGCGCGTGGGCTCCCGGCTGCTCGGCTCTCCACCGTGGAAGCCCTCCCGTCTCTAGATGGAATTAGTGGAGAGCGAAGCCCCTTGTGTAAGGAACAGACATGATCCATGGACGCAGCTTGTTTCACAGTGAGTACCGCTTCCCCCGCGCCCGTCTTGGACTGAGACTTGAACGCGCTCTGCCGGGCACTCGCGTCGGCCAACCCCCTCTCCCCTCCTCCTCCCCCCTCCCTTCGGCGAAAGGTTGTTGCAAACTAGGAGAAGGAGATCAGTTGCGGAAAAAGGTGAATGGCGTAGGTGTAAATCTTTCACCTGCCGCCGTCTCAGACGCCTCCCCCCCCCCACCACGGAATATTGAATCTGGACACCCTGACACCTTGAACTAGAACCGTGAGGAAACTCCTGGCTCTTCGATCCGGGTTGCGATCTAGAAGAATCCAGTTGGGGGCAAATCTGCCCCACAAATCCATATACGGAAAGAGGAGGTCGGATGGGGCAGAGAGACTTGCCCGCTAAAACTCTCTTCACTTTCTTAAAAAAAAAAAAAACACCCTTATAATAGTTAAGCTAACCGAGATTTTAAAACCGCGCAGAAGTCGGTGCATTCTGGAATTTGGCCAATTCCGGCTGGTGGGGAGGGGGCTTCAGTCTATCATTTGGTCTCGTTGGGAATCCGGTTCTCTGAAATTCACTGGAACTTACTTCTGTGTAACCAGGTTCAAAATCAGAATGGCTCTGTGTCCCTTCCTCTCATCTTCAGCTCCAGGTTGTGTATGTAGATTGAGTCCCAGGTAGGCGTGAGGGTGAGTTTTTCACCGAATGAATGGCAAATATCTGTCCCTGCAGCCAGCTGTCTAAATTAATCCGAATTTATTAATTACTGACATTATTCAGGATTAAAACAAAGGCTGCTGGATTTGAGTAGTTCTTCTTCCTCATTCAGGAAGCCCTGTTATTACATTTAAGTCACTGACTGGTGATTACTCTTAACTCTAAAGTTACAATTTTCCTTGGGTTTCTTTCAGTATTTAAAATTCTCAAGTCATATGATATAATCCTTTACTAATCTACATGCTTTCACAAACACTAGTGAAACTGGGAGAAATATTTTCATTTAATGGTACTTACGTGTCTAATTCCATAGCAATTTACTAAACAAATTCAGAAATAATATATTTATAACCCAGATTAAATAATGAAGTTAAATGTGTTCAAATAGACATCTCAGCAAATGTAGTACAAAACTGTGTCTAATACTTGATTTATTTGACTAAAAAGATCAATTTTTTTGAAGGGTCAGTGATGGGCCCCTAGATAAATTTGTTTTCAGCTTATTTTTTTTTTCTGTTCTCACTGGATACAGTATAGATAAGCATTAGTATCTTGAAGGAGGATGTGAATCAAAAAGCTTAATGGGACTGGGATGTGAAAATGGAGACAGTACTATTCTTAATTTTGGCTTTAAAAGAAAACTGCTTGCTTTCAAAGCATAGTGAATGGATTTTTTTGAGTCAGGATGGTAGTAGGCAAGATGCTCATTTTCTTCTTTTCTGTACAACTTTTATTTGATGGAGGTCATAGAAAATAATCAGATGAAAGGAAAAGGGATTTAGCATTAATTCATTTCTAGTCAAGTGAATAATTTAATTTAAAAAGTTATTTGTAGTTAAAACCATCTGGTTAATATTCAAGTGTTCGGTAGCTAATAAGATTCATAATTTCTCCAATAATGTGCAAATAGATTCATACATTAAACAATATTAAGCTCATTTGATTACTATTAAATAATTCTGCCATTAAATTTAATGGGGTGTGTCCATATCTTTTAATTTACATCATATCAATTGTCATCTAAAGTGTACTGGTTATTACTATGCCCATTTTTTCATAAGTAGATGAAGCTGAAGGATTTCATCCTGCCTTTGAATTATTTTAGTTATTTCAGTAATTCTAATTAAGTAATTTAGGGTTAAAATCTGTTAACACTTTGGAATAAACATGGTAGAACGTTCTGCAAAGTAAACCTGCAAAGAATATTATAGTATGATTACGAATATATAGTACATGATTCATCAGCTTTTCTTATGAACATCTAAATAAATCTTATGTCGTTTATATACACTGAATCATGTTTCACTATACAAACAAACTTTCATCTAAATATTGGTTAAAAGAAGCAAATAGATATTCTTTGGATGTTTTGGACTACAAATCCATGATGCTTATTGCTGATCAGGTTTCAAAGCATTAAGAATGTAACAGGTTGACTACATGGCTTACAGCATCAATTTGATTCATATCAGTGAATGGAATTAGGCATGAATAACTGAGCACAGGTTTCCTACTTTAGCAAAGGGGGATCATATTTTAATACTGTTTATGATTTTTTTTGAGAAGGTAGCTTGAGTTTCAACAAGGATGTTTCCAGACAAAATTTCTGGTTTATATATATAGAATTTTGTTTGTGACTTTGCTTTCTTACCTCAACTTCCTTCGTTTTCTTACCACAAATCATTCACTAAAGAGAGAGAAGTAGAAGGGAGTAGGAAAGCTCAATGGCTTTTGATTGGTAATACAAAAAGTTCTCTGTTTGAAGTCTCCCAGTTCATAGTGTAAATTTCAGAATCTGTCTTTGAAAGAACAACATATAAATCATGGTTTTCTCTTTCTTGTTTTGGAATTGTGGAAATATCATATGCTCAGTCTGCCTATTTAAACATAAAATTTAAATACTTAGTATATTCCATGGTGGCAGCTATTGTTTAGGAACAAGAAAATAAAATGACAGCAGTAGACTTCAAGTATATTCCCTCCCCTATGGCCCCTATCTAAATGCACAATTTTTCTCCCTTTGCTGTTTCTTAAATGTACTGATATAATTTCAAAACCCTGAAATTTCTTTAAAGTGTTTTGGAAATCCAAGATGAATAATGCATTTAGTTAATAGCATAGTTTTATCTTAACATTATTTCTTACTAAATACATTTTTGACAGGACAGAAACCTTTTTGTCCAATCAATTTATTATACAGTGGTCTTTGTCTCAGAATATATTGCTGACTTCCAAAACAAAACTTTTGTTTCAAAGAAAAGTGGGTTATGTGGACATTATGAAATATAAAATGCTGGTAAACAATATTTAACTCAGAATATCATGTTCTCTCAACTAAAGTTCTTTGACAACTAACAGAACTATGTGCATTGATTTGGGCACATATGGGCAATTCCACAATATGAGGCTAAAAGCTCAAGGAATAGCTTGAAGTTGGCTGGGCTTCAAATTTGTGAGTGTCAAACTTACATAGGGTGTCAACAAATGTCAACAAATGATCATTATGGGGAAACAGGTTTTAGAACACTGGTATTCCAGTCCAAGATTAGTAACAATAGTGATTATTTCTCTAGCTTATTCATACATTGTCTCAATCCTAGAATACAGTGGAAAATCCTTTTGTTCCCAAAATCACATTTAGCAACAGGCTGGAAGTGGTATCTGTGTACAGGCATTTCTTATCTGCAGAGTTTATTATCTTTTTATAACCCTTACAATACCAAGGTAGGATTATGAAGCAGAATTAAAAGCTCAAGAACTGTGCATGACAAAATGCTGCGATTCCATCATTTTAAGAGGAGGATAATAAATAAAATAACAAGATAGCAGGTAATATCAAAAATTACTGAGGACCATATGTGGACCAGAATTGACCAAGCATAAACTAAATCTGTTTTAAAGTAGAACACTACTTCAGTTGTTATGGTACTATTAGAAGGCAAGGAAATTTGAAGTTTTAAAGTATAAGATAGCAGGACAGAAGTTTTTAGAATCCTAGAAATATCCACAGTGGTTTGAGGAAAAATGTGAAGAGTAGATATTTGAGGGACAATAACCTGTCAGGCCTCAGGACTTCTTCAGAACCAAAACAACATAACATTGAAATAGTTCAGAAGGAACATTGCAGGTGTTCTAATCCAACCTCTTGTCCAAGGAAGAGATTATACCAAATGACTGTCCATCTCTTCTTAAATACATCCAGTGATGAAGCACCCACAATTTCTGAAGGCAAGCCATTCCACTGATTAATTGTTCTCACTGACAGGAAATTTCTCCTTAGGTCTAGGTTCATTGTTTCCTTGACAAGTTTCATCTAGTACTTGTCATGTCCTAAGGTGCTTTGGAGAATAAGTTGACCCTCTCTTCTCAGTGATTTATCTTTTAATATTACAAATGGAGAAATTTGTAAGTTTTATAGTACTATCAAGCTTCAGTTCAGCCTTATTCATAACTACTAGTGGAAAGTGAATCAATATAACAAGTTCCCAATGACAAGTATTTGTAAATGGTAATGAAATTAGTGAAGTGCGTACCATGGCCATACAAAATCAATTATATAAGATCTGGTTGACTCAGCCTTCTAGCCTTCCAAAGTTAAAATGACCCAGATTGTTGGGGCAATATGCTGATTCTGTAAACCACTTAGAGATGGCTGTAAATCAGTATGAAGTGGTATATAAGTCTAAGTCTATTGCTATCTGAATATTGGTTATCTTCCTTTTTCTTAGCAGTTGCTAGCGCTTTTAAATAATGTTTGCTGATCTGTTGCAAGGCACCCTAAGAGGAACATCTAGGAAAAAGTGGTAATGGGATTCTAAGATTATAACTAAAGAAAATTCATAAATGATACATTTAGGGGAAGCCACTAGTGAATACATAGGGGAAGCAATTCTGCCGATTATTTTTCTCTAGGATTTCCTTAAATTAATGTTTTGAAGTAGCTTCAAAAATAAAAAATGCTATGATAAGATGTACAGAACATCAGAGATAAGTTTTGAACTTCAGCATATACCATATTTTGTATTAGGTGCACATATTTCTTGATTGGCATGCCTGTATAAATGGGGAAAGGGGAAAATTATGCTCAATGAAAGCACAACAGAGTTGGTGTAACAATGTCAGTGGACTCTAGATGTTAGAACTGAATAGGTGCATTATTATTGTTCATCTAATTTTCTAAATACCCAGCTTGATTCTGCTGTAAATATATGAAATAATGTTTCTTGATGCCTGCAAAAACTGAAATATAAACAGCCCAGAAACTTTTTAAACAAGTATTTCTTGTTTAAAAAGTATTCAAAAGCCTACTTAATGGTATTCAAAAGCCTACTAGCTGGATGAAAGAGAATTCAACTGGCTGTTTATTAAATTCATTCATTGGATGACCTTGAAGAAATACTAAATATCAAAATGTAAACTATAGAAATAGTTAATCCATTCACTGGATTATTACAAATTTTGATTGTAGGAAACTATACAATGAATGCTCTGTATGAATGACCAGTTTTTAAAGCTCTCAAACCGAAGCTGGCATTGGTTCATAGTGATTGAAGCTCTGTTTTAAAATGCAAATTCATGCAATAGTGCTTTCAATAAGGATAAAATTTAGCATTTCTTTTCACATAAAATACATATTGGTAAATGGGCAACTTTACAGCACTTGCATTTCAAATTGTAATAGCTTTGTAGCTTAGTAACCCCCATTCACTGCAACAATTCATCTTTGAAGAACATATACAAAGAATGCAAGTGTCATTTGTACATTGTATATCCTAATGCAAATGATATTCAGTAAGCAGCTATCCAGTGCAAACGACTCTTTGAATATAATATCAAAAGACATACCAGTCTACAGAAATGGTGCTTATGCAACCATTACTTTGTTCCCTTTGTCAAGTATTGTCTTTGCTAACTTTGCTAGCTTCCTACCTCAAATTGATTTCTTCTAAGTATATGTTCATTATAGGATTACCAGATCTGAGCTTCAAAACTCTTGAGTACTACTAGGTGAGAGTAAGGAAACAAAACAAAAAATATTAACTTCAATTTAGAGTTAACCCAGATTTTTGCAGTCTGGATTGTTAAATCTAGTTCAGAAGGCTGGGTGCAAAACAATTTACCCTTATTCATTAAACTGGCTGCAGAGCAGAAGAAAACAAAGGTACTACAAATGCTTAACAGCCAGTGTAAAATAATTAGAAGGGTCAGGTATGTGAAATTATTATTACTAGTACTGTTGATTTATTTCAGTGGAAAATTAATTTCTGAATTGGTAGTTAATGTGCAAAATAGTTAATTTGCCAAAATAGTTTCAACAGAATTTAAAGAGTTGAAAATGCTGTGCAGACATTCAAAGGGAAATTTCAATTGTAAACAGTAATACATATACATATGAGATAACATACATGCCCAACAGACCAAGTCACATTAGATCTTCAGGTTATTTGACTGTTTAGATTGTGCCAAGAACTGGATTTTGAAGGACTTAAGTGTCCTCTCAGATATTCAGAATGTTTTGTCCTTGCGAGAATGGCCAAACTAGCTAAAAATATTCGTTTTATTAAAAAAACAATATTAAAGACAGATAACACGGGAGAATAAGATTTACTGAAGTCTGCATTAAGATTTTAAATCAATTGAAAACATGCTAGTTTGGAAAGCTCAGTATTAGGACTCCAGTTATTATTAGTTTGCATCTTCCAGTCATAGTTATTTGCAATAGAGGTAATAGTGAATTGTATCAACTGGAAAGCAGAATTCTGTACCAGCTGAATCTTCTAGATAGTCTTCAAGGACAGCCTAATATAAAGTAAATGTTGAATAAAATGGAGGAGATGATTAATCCTATACTGAAGTGCCTCATGGAACAATTTCTTTCTTATAGCCCCCATACTGCTGATAACCTAGAAGGCTACCATGGATAGCTGCTCAGGACAGCTATTATCTCCCATCCCTTACAGTGAGGTGTTGATGATTCCCTAGAGCCGGGTCCCTGTCTCCTCCTTGGAAGATTTTGCCAGCTTGGAGAAATAGGGATCAAGTCTTCAGATGGGGGATATGGTCTCACAGGAAGCCCTATCTACTGCTTTTAGATACATAGCCTCATAAACCTCCCACAAAACATTTCAAGACATTATCTCTGCCATTTTAGAACTTGGCCATCATTTTGTACTCTTGACCAGATTTGACTGAGATTATCCAAAATGTGTTGGGCGACATGGCCATAACAGTTGATGGTATAATGATAGCAATAATACAACTGGTGTACTTGTGTCAGATATTGGAATGAAAACTTGTAAAAATAGAGTTTGTCTCATTATATTTTACTAGAAGAGTACTCAAATCCTCCGCTTGAAATAAAATTCCCTATACCACCAGGCTTGAAATTTTAGGCCTCGATAGCCTCGAACTACGCCATCTATGTTCTGGCCTAAGCTTAGTTCATAAGATTATTTACCAAAACGTCCTACCTGTAAACGAGTACTTTAATTTCAACTGCAATAACACAAGGGCTATCAATAGATTCAAACTCAATGCAACTCGCTCTAATCTTGATTGTAGGAAATATGACTTCTGCAGTAGAGTAGTAAATGTCTGGAGCACACTACCTGATCCTGTTGTTAGTCTCTAATCCCCATACCTTTTATCTTAAACTGTCTACCATGGACCTTTCATGTTTTTTAAGAGGTCCCTAAGAGGGTGTGCATAAGAGGACCAGCGTGTGTACTGTCCATGTCCTACTTATCCCCTTTATATATACTCATTTTATGTGTTTATGTCTATATTTGCTTACTTATTTTCTTTTATTTGTGTCAATTTTTTTCATTTGTCCATGTGTCTATACTGTTACTTGTTTCCTTGTACTTGTTGACAAATAAATAAATAAATAAACAAATAAATAAATAAATAAAATAAACTCTTATCAGTGGTATCAGATGGCTGAAAATTGTATATCAGAAACATCTGAGGGAGGACAGATTGCCTGGCTAAATCCATCAACATACTATTATTCAATATTCCTATGGCTAGTTAAATGTCATCACTAACTATAAACTACTATAACTATCTGGTATGCACATAACTGACATAGTTAATACCGAAAGCTCATAAAATATCATCCAGGTTTTTTTTCTTTCAAATCTGTAGTGTAGATTTATGCAGAAGTAAGTTCCACTGATTTTCCTGAGACTTATTCCATGAAAACAGCATAGGATTGCAGCTCTGGCTATATACAGTATTTAAATGGTGTCTCTTCAATGTTTCTCTTACTGAATTCTGAGCACTCATAAATCAAAACGTTTCATGCTTAAAAGATAAGTCCATTTATTCCTGTTGCTGTGTGGCTTTTACTATGAATATGTAACCACATATTTAGGATTACTGTGTTCTTATAAAAAATAAGTACAGCCAAACAACATACACTGTTGGTTCTTTCTTTACCATTTCCTACTTTGGATTAAGGTTAACGATAGGGTTGTCCTAACTAATTTCTCATTTCAACTAATATGTTTTTATTTTCCAGTTGTAGCAAGTTTTATCATCCTACACTGGGCTGGGGCAACAAAAAAAGGAGCAGGTATGTTTTTAGAAGAAAATAATCCTTTGAACTGGTTTTGTTTAAAAATTTTTAAAACTTAAAATGATTTACCTTTTTCTCAAACAATTTAGTAAGGGGGGAATTGTAGTGCTTATTGTTCTGAACAGTTATTTCAGAACAATATTTTAAACGATTTTATTTTAAAATAGTTTAAAATAAAGCAGACTCTGACATTTAATACACATCTTATTTCCAAATGTAGATCAGCACTGAAATATGTTAGCCAAAGATTAATGAATAAATTTTCTGAATTCTGAATTCCAACTGCAGCTGCAGGTTTCTGTTTGAATCAGGAGGCCAAAACAGATAAAATAAGATCCTAAAAATTAGACCTTAAAATAAGAGTAACATTTCAATCATATCATGGCCAACAATTATATTACAGTTGGTAAACTTAGAATCGGATGATTACATTTATGGAATCAATGAATTTCAAGCTCAGAAGACATAGAAAGTGATCTAGTACAAATAGAAGAGAATATTTGTAGTTTATGGTTGAACTATGGAGTCTTTGGTATTGTCTGAGCTTGGATATTTGCTTGCAGACATTTCTGTAAAAAGATGGATTGGTGACATTGCAAATATTTATGCTTCTTGGTTTGGAAATATGAATGAACAGGTGCTGCTGCTACTTTCAAATGCAAAACAAGCATTTCATGTCCAACACTTCCTTTCTGGCTAAGAATACAAATGGAATTCCTAACTCACAGATAACTTTTTTTTAATGCTATTAGTAGTCAACTGGAATATAAAGTAATAGTAGCAAGAATTTTCTGATCTGATTCACAAATTTAATTGAGCCAAATCTTGTTCCCCCAAAGTTTATGGAGGAAACAACTGACTGGTTTAAAACATGTGTTCTGCTATAAAGCCTTCTTTGCAAAGTCTGGGTTTACAAATCACAATGAAAACTAAACCTGCCACATTCTGGATTAATGTGATATGTGATCTCAGCCAACTTTAAATATTAATTACTATGCAACCAGTATTGCCTATCAGCTCATCTAAAAGATGGATTCCTAAAGATATAGAATTGCTGAAAAATGATTCTGACAAAATTAAAAACTGCAAACATAACACAGATATGAAGCTTTTTTAACAAGTAATTTGTTTGATGCTATTTTAGTACATTTGGCATCCTAAATATCCAATGTAATTCTAATCTGATATAATTTATAGGTCTATGAAATACAGCTAGTCAAATTTCTACCTCAGCCCCCCCCCCAAAAGAAACTTCTTAATAAATAAATAGCTATAGGTTGTCCTCAGAATGCAATAGCAATTAGAACTAGGACTGCTGTTGCTAATTGATTCATTAGTAAAATATGAATCACATGACTTCACCACCTAGAGACAAAAGTCCAGCATTCGGTTGCTATCGTTAAGCAAAGACTTCATGTGAACAAAATTTCTGTTTTTCTGCCAGCTTCTATATTGGCTTTGCTTGTGGGAAACTGGCAGGTAATGTCAGAAACTGAGACATAACCATGAGCTAGGAGTTGAAGGCACAGATCACAATTACATCACCTGAGGATGTTGCGACACCCAGAACTTCAAGGATAAGTTCCCCTTGTGTTCAGTGCTGTCACAAGTACGAATGGTCATTGAATGAGGGTCATAATTCAAGGACCACTTGTATAAAGATTGAAAGTAAACTCATCCTCCTTCCTGTCTACAGATACGGATTTCAGCAAGGAACTAGGAAGTATAAATTACCTTCAATACTTGTTGCCTGAGCATATTTTGAGTAGTTTTTTGTGTATATGTAATTTATCTAGTACTATTGCCACACATAACAGAGTTAACTAGCTATTAGTCAGAATATTGTTAGGTGTTTTATAAAATGTTTTACTGAATTAAAGATATATTATGTCCTCAGCTTTCCCATGATCCACTGTAATTAACTGATGGCTTTATTTTTGACAGTCCATGTTTCCTGTAGGATTTCTAGGAATTGAATTTCTTTATGTGCTGTAGAGTTTTCCAACCTACTGACATGAGATTTACAGATCTACCAATATCACCTCATCATGCTTGCTTAATAACAACTGATCCTTTTCTGAGGGAAAAAAAATTACATTAACTCTGAACAATTTGTCAATTTCTTACACAATCAATTTTCTGCTCCTTTTTTTAATTGCATATATGTAAAGACAACTTTTCTGCTCATCACTTAATCTTTGCAATTCTGGGTTTCTTGTATCTGCCGTTCTTTCATAATTAGTCTTTCCTGTCCCTTCTATATGTGTCCGTTCTCATTTTTTTGATTGCTTATGAGCTTTTTGTGCTGCTGCATGGACTTCCTTTATTTCCCCTTTTCCTCTCTAATTGGAATTTTTTATGATTGCATATTTAATATTTCCTTTTTTAGAAACTTCCATTAATATCAAACTTTTATTCTATTAATTTTTCATGCAAGAACAGTCTATTATCATTGTTCTGAGTTTATTCAAATCACCTTTCCTTGCAGCCCAAGGAATATTTTTTTCACTTGTCTTTATATTTCTTAAGTCAAATACTCTACTATCATATGGTTGCCTCCTCCAATAAATCCTTTCATATTACTAACTTTTTTTCCCTATTGGTTAAATCACATTACATCAAATCAAAGAAATCCAATTGCTTTCTTCTTTTTATAAAATCTTGTAACCAAAACCAAACAGGAATTTCCTGGAAACCCATATGTAGCAATTGCATCTTACCAGATGACATTGCGATTAAATCTTGTCATTACCATTACAACATTCTCTAATTTGATTTTGGAAAATGTCACCCATAGCTTTTCCTGATTAGATGGTTGGTAATCAGATCAGATCAGATCCTTTCAGTTGTGTTGCCATGCTATTTGGAGTTATATATTTTTTTTATTTATAATGCAATTCCTTTTTTAACATACAGTGCAATGGAGTTTTTGGAGTATGATGAAATCTTGATAGTTCGTTGTATGTGAGAGTATCAGTAATCAGTAATTATTTTTTCTAGAAATACCATAACTGCATTGGTTATACATGCACACTAAGTTATTTTCAGGCAGAAAAATAAGATTATAACTGTATAGCATCCTATCCTGTGTTCTGTTCTTGCAGATTCTGCCATTGTTATTATTGTTTTAAAATTCTGTTTGATATCTTGTATTTCATTATAGCTGATAGAAGAAAATATTTGTTAAACTGAGTGGTCCTCGGTTCTCTCTGAGCTTGGTGGTTTTCTTGAGACATTTCATTACCAAATTAGGTAACATCATCAGTAGTATAGGCACTGTGCTAGATGATGTTACCTAGTTTCATAATGAAACATCTTCAAGAAAACAGCCAAGCTCAGAGAGCACCAAGTACCCCATTTTCCTTTGAAGTGCCCTTTCTGGTAGTCAGTATAAATTTGACTGCCCTATCAGGCTCTACTAACAAACTCCTGTTTAATGTCCCACAGCATTTCCAAAAGTTTACACTTGGAATTTCTTCCTTCTTGTGTAACTGTGGAAAAAGAAGATCTCATCTTTGAGGTTGGATTAATAAACACAGTCCTTGATCCTGTGGTATAAGTAGGAAGTTGTAGCAGACTACAGGTGAAAGCAAGTGATTGCACGTTATGTATTTAAGCCAAAACATCTCATCTTCCTTTCCCTCCTTCTTTTCCAGAAAAGCAAAGCAGTTCAGAAGGACAAAAGACAGTTCAGTGTGGAGTGTGGACAAAATACACAGAAGGAGGTATTTTCACTTCCCCGAATTACCCCAACAAATATCCTCCTGACAGAGAATGTGTCTATATTATAGAAGGTAATCTAAGACATTCCTTTCTCTCTCTCTCTTTTTAATATTTCTACTTACATTTATTAAACTTAACCGCTTCAAAAACAAGAGTTTATCTAGTAAGAATGTATAAATGTTCATTTTTGGGTGGGACATCGTATGAAAACTTTGTATTCATAGAAAATGCATACGTTTCTGAAAGACTCCGCAGAAGCTTGCAAGCTGATAATTAAATAGAAAGCATTCTCTTCCATTTTTAGACTCAGTAATTTGACAATAAGATTAATGCTGTTACACATCACTCTAATTTTTTGTGGTTGTTTTTGAGTTATAAGAAATGGGATGTTTCATAATATGGTTAGGCTTTTGGCAATATTTCAGAATTATTGGCAGCAAATCCAGGTCAGACACAAAGTGTATCAACAAGAAGTTATAGCCAAATCATTCTTTGTAAGAAATATGTTTGTATGAGGTTCACATTAGATAGTTCCAGGGTTGCTAAAACATTTAAAGTATTTTTTAAAATGTGATAGGTAGCGTTATTTTTCCTTACATGGACTGCTTTAAACTCATACCAATTTCATTACAAAATAGAGACCCCTAAGAGATTGGAAGCTATATATAATTAGCAGAAAATCATATTTTTATGGTACTTATTCTTTTACTTTTGTGGACATCGTGATAGAGGTTTGCTAATCTAAATGCACATATATAAAATTATCTACTTAAATGATAAGACTCCTTCATTCCTCTCACATATAAAGGGAGAAATAAACTTTATTTGAAACAAAGATTATTTTGGCTCCTACTGTTCAATTATATATATATATTTAAAAAGTATATATTTGAAAATTATTACAGGTAGTTCCTGAGCCCAAAATTTCTATTGCTAACAACACAGTCATTAAGTGAGTTATGCCCCATTTAATGTCCGCCCCCCCCTTTTTTTGCCATGGTTCAGTGAGTCACTGCAGTTGTTAGGTGGCTCATGAGGTTGTTAAGCAAATCTTTTCTTGTCAGAAGCCAGCTGGGAACAGTGGTGATCATATGACCCTGGAGCAGTGCAACTGTCATAAATACATGTCAGTTACCAAGTACCCAAATTGTGAACATGTGATTGTAGGGATACTGCAACAGTCATAAGTGTGAAACCAGTCACTTTTCAGTGTGATATTCTAGCAATAGAAATAGCAGTTAGACTTATATACTGCTTCACAGGGCTTTACAGCCCTCTCTAAGCAGTTTACAGAGTCAGCATATTGCCCCTAACAATCTGGGTCCTCAATTTACTGACTTCAGAAGGATGGAAGGTTGAGTCAACCTTGAGCTGGATCGAACTCCTAGCAGTGAGCAGTGTGTTATTCTGCAATACTGCATTCTAACCACTGCGCCATCATGGCTCTTAACTTGTAACTTCGAATGGTCACTAAATAATGGTTGTACGTCGAGGACTATACTTGTAGGGTATAGTCAGTTACATTATCCATATAGTAACTTTGAAGATGTACTTATTTTTATTTTTTATTAGCAAAGGTTCTGAATTTCTTTAGGTAATAGATATCTTGACTATTTGAAAAAGACACGACCTTGTTTCAAATGTATTGGACAAATTCTATTCACTATGGTTGTAATGCATAAATTATATTTTTCACAAAGGGTTAGGATCCACCTTTTTATAGTACTGATTCTCTAATTTATTTCTGTAGTTGTGCTTGAACAACTTCAGCCAATGAACTTCAGCTCTTTATAACAAATATATTAATTCTCTGCTTTGTGGCTCTGAGTTCTAGTTCCACCTTAGCCAGAAAACTGGCTGGGTGACTTTGGGCTAGTTATTCACTCTCGGTCCAACCTGCCTGAGTTGTTGTGTGGAAAATAGGATGAGGAGGAATATTAAGTATGTTTGCCAGCTTGAATTACGTATGATATAATAAATGTAGAATTAAAAAAGTATTAAATAAATAATAATTTTAAAAGTCCTAGCTGAAATATTGGTGGTGATTTTGTTCTCATTTTATAAGGGCAGCAGCATGTTACAATAACATCATACATTCTAAAAAAAGTTTTTATTGTTTTATATGATGTGAAATAATGTGTAATAAGAAGAAATAACTTGGTCTTGGATGCTTTTTTTATATTTTGGGAATAAAGAAAATAGGGCACCTGAAAGAGAGAAAATTTTATTTTTACTTCAATTTAACTCTTAATTGTATTTCCCATACTTTAACCTTTCATTGTTATCCAGTTCAAAGCTTAGTACCAGTCTGTATAATTTTGCTGTAATATCCACATGTAATACTAAATAAGAATTTAACATTTGCTTAAAATGCATTAAAATTCAAAGAGTTTGGATTCTAACTTCAGACTGTTGCAAAAAAAGAAAGAAAGAAAGAAAGAAAGAAAGAAGAATTTAATTTTGTCCATTGTAGCAAATCTAAATTATATCAAAATGGAAGTTTACTGCTGTTTTAGATTTTGAGATTCATTTAGCAATGAAGTATTTTAAATTCTAAATTCTTTTTATTAGGTTGCTCACTGCTGACTAATGGGAGATATCAAGAATTATTCCAATCCATTTGTGTGATACTGGCTCCCAGTTATGCAGGAAAGATGTTTAGATCAATCTTTAATTTCCAGCCATTCTGTTAAAATGAAATAGATTTTTTTTTTTTTTTGCTTAGCTTCAGCTGTCAGCTACATGAAATTACAGGCTGGTAAAAATTAAAGCCTTAATTGTATGGCCCTCTTTCATTGCATCTATTCCTCTGCTTCTTGTTAGAACCCCAAGTCTTTTTAAGCAGATGTAAAACCTCAAGGCAGCACTTCTATAAGATAATTAGATGAAAAAGATGACAAGACATGCAGGCATTAAGCAATCTTTTCCATGTTATTAGGACTCTTTGAAGAAAGGTAATTAGAACCTAAATTAAAAAGATTGCTAAGAGTTCAAGTAGTAAAAACTCATTGCAAAACAGCTGTACCACACAACCACTGTAGTTTGCAACATTTTCTTGCCTCTTTGCTTTTACTATTACTAGAGATAAAGAAAGAAGAAACGTATCTTTTTTCTGAGATGACACTTGCAATATGGGCTGGTGGAATGAATGAATAAATATGAATAGATAAACATTTGTGTAGGTGTGTGTGTGTGTAGGTATATGTATGTACTGGCGCATGTTACAGATGTGTGCAAATCTCTGCAGTGATTCTCCTTCAGCATGGTAAAATTGCTCTTGGAGACCTGGAGATGATGGTTAGGAAAGGTCAGGGAGTAAAACCTAAGCAAGATTTCTTGGGATAGTCTACTGTACCTGAACTGCAAAATCAGCATAATCAGTAAACTGTGTTAAACTCCAACTTCGCTGCAATCAACTAACTACCCAAGATTTTGCATTAATTATCACATAATTATTTTGAGCCTAGTATTATTTTGCATAAGAATAAGAAAAATAATCATCCTCATCAAAATAGACATCCTTTTTGTGATTTTTTTTAAAAAAACTCCAAATTTGAGTGATAAAAACTTGTTAGACAAATCTAATATTATCTGTTTCTTGCTTTTTATTTGCTGTGTGAACCTATTCCTTGACCGAGAGCGTGGAAGGTTCTTAGTGTTTCACAGTAATTCAATCTGTTTTGTTTATCCAGAAGTCCAGTTTTTAATTGAACAGATTCTATGAAAGTTGAAATACTTTGATCTTCCTGAACAATACTTAAGATTTTCCAGAATACTTAAGCTGACATGAAACTAGTATTAAGCTTTCGCATCCTGCTGTGATTCCCAGTGATACCTACTGTACCTTGCTGTTCTAGAGGATTTCCTAATTCTCAAGAACAAATGGGTCACAAAGGGAAGCAGGAGAATGAGGAGAACAAATGGCATTTCCATATATGGATGTCTTCCATTGTTTGAAAATTCTTCCATTGTTAGCGCAGCACATTTGCGTGATTCATTAGTGACTCAAAATGTCAGTGCATTTGCTTTGTTTTTCATTACCAAATAGATTGCAAAAGCCAGATCATAAAGAATGTAATCTGGTTTTGGCTTCTGCATTTGACAAATGACAGATGTAACCTGTATGTGGGAATAGGATGCAGCCAGTTCAAAAAATAGATGTTGCTTTTCACATTAAGCTTTAGATAAAGGGAAGAATTCTCTACCAGACCCCAGCAGAAATCGAACATAAATCTAATCTACAATGTTACCAAGTTAACATCTCTTTAATCACTTTTAATGTTTCCATTTGGTTAAACATGAAAGCATGCAAATTTGTGAAAGCAAGCTCGTTAGGCAGCTATATTTGGGCTACCAATTTTTTTTTTTAAAAAAGCTAAAGAGCCAGTATTTGAGTTTTCTTTCAACATTACTTCTGCTTTACCACTGTAGAATAGGATTTCAATTCCTATGCTGTTTAATGGATCAGAAAATATGCTGAAAATTCTGTAAGTTGAGAAATTTCAGCAGCGTTTGACAAAATAGTGCTGCACTATGGCGGTAATATATATTTATATGAGAGGAGCAGAGTTTATGAACCTTTTACAACTATTTGAAATTTAGTGAAAACATGGCACCATAATGGATAGTTTTGGTTCTTGTTTGTTTAACTGGATGAGGCTCAAGATCATACTGAAGGTCACAGTACAGCAAGACTAAAGGTTCACAAACAGTTTTATCACTATAGGATTCTGTTGCTACAACATAACATAAACATATAACATAAAAACATAAACATAGATGTTGCTGAATGTAGTTGTTACTTAGACCAGCCATTACAAACAACACTAGCAATACCACTTATACCGCTTCATAAAGCTTTACAGCCCTTTCTAAGCAGTTTACAGAGTCAACATATTGCCCCCAACAATCTGGGTCCTCATTTTACTGACCTTGAATCTGTCAGAATCGAACTCCTGGCAGTGGACAGAATTAGCCTGCAATACTGCGCCATCACAGCTCTTCAGATAAACAAATATACATTTTCTCTGCTTTGTAAATCTCTTTAAAGAAAAAATAATAATTGCAGGAAAAGAAGAAGCAAAGGAAGACTTAGATGCCTATGCACATTTCTTTTAGCAACTGGGCTATACTGTTACCAATTTTACTTGTCCTGCAATGCAGAATCTAAGTTTTTTTTTTAAAGTGTAAGTTTAGTAGGAAAGCCAACTGATATGATTATTGAAATGCATTCTGTTTATGCTTAGTAATAATAGCTCTGAGTAGAGTCAGTTACTTTGCCTGAACAAAACCTCAAGACCCATAAAATATTTTGGTACATAGGTTTAAAAACAGCCCGTTTGGAAGCAAATACATTTCAGTGCATAAAATTATGGAAAGACTTTGTTTTATTTTTCAGCTGCCCCAAGACAATGTATTGAATTGCACTTTGATGAGAAATATTCCATAGAGCCTTCTTGGGAGTGTAAATTTGATCATATTGAAGTGCGAGATGGACCTTTTGGATTTTCTCCAATAATTGGCCGTTTCTGTGGACAGCAAAATCCACCTAAAATAAAATCCAGTGGCAGATTCTTGTGGATTAAATTTTTTGCTGATGGTGAACTTGAATCTGTGGGATTTTCTGCACAGTACAATTTCACACCTGGTAAGTAATTTTTTAAAATAATTTTAGAGGAAAATATTTTACTATTTATAATGATAGACTTTAGAAATATTATAAAGTTATGCAATAATATAGTACAATTAAAATGTGAAACTTTTAATATATTGGTAATGGGAGTGGAAAGAAAATGCTTTTTTCCCCCTCCCCAGAAAACAGATGCTTATTTTTTCAGAATTTAATCTGAAATCTGCGCTTTGTATTTATACCAAGAGATTTTGTTTAGTTAACTGGCTGTTTATAAATAATTATTTATTTTATTTAGTTAACTGATATATCATCCCACTCATGGTGTTATATATATATTGTGATACAAAAAAATAAATTAAGCAATTAAGCAAAATAAAACTACAAAAATAGGAGCCAAAGCTTTCATTACAAGAAAAGTCTTTTTTAAAACCTGCAATTACGATGCCTAATGAAGCATAATAAAGGAAGTATTGTTGTGACCCCAATCTGCAGTGTTCTAACTATGTTGAAATCCTGGATGCACAGATGTTAGAAATAAAGCTGCCATGATGGGTCCAAAACTTCTCAGGCTGGTAATGATCATTTTGTCAACAAATCTCAGGGTTTTTTTTATGACCTTGAAGACAACAGCCAAAGAACCATTAACTTGGAAAGACAGGAAGAAAAAGCATCACATTTAATCCCTGCAGCACAGGGATATATAGGCCGTGATTGCTGTCTCCTACAACAAGGAGGTGGTTTATTTTGTTTTATTTTTTTTTTGTAGTTGGCTTCATTCTTCTCTGCAATAAAGTATCTACACTGGCTAAGTGGTGCCAATTCTAGAATAAGGGAAGATTTTGGATTTGGAATTGTGCCAGGCTGAATCATGACAGTAGAAATTTCCAATGATAGTTACAAATTCTGGGCAAGTAGTATAAAATGAGATAATTATCTAGGCTGTTGCAGTAACCTAAGAGAGGACCTGGCGACTGGAATAAAAACAAAAAAGCAAAACAGAAGCCTACGGTAACATTCTGATTTAATGAACCATTGAAACAGTGGGATATCCATTAATTCCAGTTGTCCATTAAATACAAATGTAAGTAATTTACATAATTACATAATTGGTATAAAAAGCTTCATTTGCAGTAAAATGTCCATTTAACAAGCAGATTGTCAATTTAAACATTTTAGTGGGATTGGGAGCTACATGAAAAACATGAATCCTACATCTGTTAAGCCATGGTCCATTGAAGCAAGTTTAACTGTACTGTGATTTTATCTGGGTAGCAATCATTGAAGGAGTGCAATATATATAGTTATGCTGGGAGAATTATGAGTACAGGGAAGGAAAATAATTGAAATGTTCACAATGTATTGGTTCTCGTCATAACATTCATTTTGTATATGTAGATCTTGTCAACATCTCAGTCAGCTAGGAAGTTATAAATGCAATTAATTATATGAATGTGTTTTCAGTAAGTAATATTCTCCATGTAAGAAGTGAAAATATGTTTTAACATCATCTCAAGAAAATACTGTACATTCTACTAAGAAAAAAATTGGATTTCAGCTCCTGCTGTCTTCTTTCCTTTGAACATTGTCTTTTATTAAAAGGAAAAACTACTGTTGTGATTTTTACCCCATCTTTTAAACTGCAAATTGTTTTGCCAGAGGAATCCAAGATCCAAAGCATGGGATGCATTCAATTAAGCAGTTCTGTGAAATCATCTTCATTGCTGTCTTTCAATTTTGCCTTTCATCAAATTGTCTGATTTTATTTCTGAAAGCAAAATGAATATCTACAGTCAGATTTGTGATGAAAGTTTGCAATAACTTGCGGGAGCTATCAGAGATTTCTAAAAGATTCATTATATGGAATGAGTAGTGCTACATTCTGAATGTATGTCAATATCCTCCATATATCTCCTAGTTGGAGAACTGTGAACATCAATATGCTGGCTTCCAAGGTGGTATCTAGAACAAAGGTTGTAGTTTGCATAGAATAGATTTATTTATAAGGGGTAAGGCTAGATTTTCATTCCAGTTGTAGCCAAAATGACTGATATTCCCTAATGTATATGGCATGGGTATCATTAAGATTGATAATCTAGTATATACCTTTTTTGTCTTATTAGAAGGCAGACGTTTGAAAGCCTCTATTTTATCAATGCCACAGAAGATGGTAGATAGCAGTAAATTACTGTTTTTTTAAAAAAAAATATATTGCTTATGAAACTAAGAAAAAGAAGAGGTGCAATAGAGCTGAATAAAGATGGAGTTAATAAATACAAGCAGACAAGTAAAGATTGAGGTTTAACCATGACTAAAACTGCTAAAAGATATGTCAGAAAATATGAATAGCTATAATTATTGTAGATGAGAGTGAAGGTAGAATCCGTAGGTTGGTGATACTTTCATGTTAAATTCCAGTGAATTGTTATAATGAAAAATGAGGGGTGGGAACCAAGGATGAATGGATGGGGAGGGGAAATATACAACATTCTGAATGAATTTGAACCAAGGGGAAAAGCGTTTTTTATTAGTTGAGCTGAATGAGAAAATAATGCATAATATAAAAAAAATGACTAGGTTATTTTGATACCCAATAATCTGATGATTTGGTATATATTGGCTTTAAGAAAAAGTGTCCTTGGAATACATGGTTAAACTTTAAGCCTGTTGATAACCTACACATGAAAAAGGAATGCTTTGAAAAGCATGGTATATTTTAGTTTATGATAAAAGACTAAAAGACTTAATAATGGACACCATGACGAGAAGTTCTAACAGAATAATTTTTGCACAAATTTGACATCTAAGAATAGAAAAGATGTTAAAGACTCTAGAATAAAATAAGACTGCAAGAAGAGAAAGTGTAAATCTGCAAGGAACAAAGGAAAACAGATTAATATCACAATAAGTGGAAGTAGACATAAGGAAAGAACATGTAGAAGTTACTTGGAAAAGAATAAAAGAAAAGTTACAGACTGTCACAACAGTCTGCTGGAAGATGAAGTGGACAAGACTGTGAATGAGGAAAAAAAGAACATAGATAGAAATATGATGGGTGCAAAAATGACAAGGAAATATATTGCACAATGTGTATAGAAAAAAATGTACTTCCAAAGAATGTAGTCAAAGTAAAACAGAACCAAAATGCACAGCAATATCAATAGAAGAAAAATTGTTTTGGAATTCAGTGAAAGAACTAAATAAGAAGCCTCCAGTAGAGTGAATGGAATCAAGAATAAAAGTGGTGAAATAATTTAGGATGAAACTGAAATAACTCTGAAAGTATTTTATTAATACTTAATAGTGATACATTGCTGGGTGGAACCGTAACAAAAAATATTTAAGAAATTAATAAATGAAGTTCTAAATTCTGTGAGAATTTTGCAAATGGTAAGGCAGCAGATGCATGTTAAGAAGCATTAAAATTTGTTTGCTTCTGGAGTAGTTGTGTTACTTTATAGTATATGGAATACTATAGTAACCACTAACAAGGAACTAGTAACACTGTACAAGGAATAAATGTATTTATAGCTAAGTGTATAAGGAATATTAATGATGATCAGACATTAAAATGAGTATGTTCAGATAGTTTAATCATATGCAGAGAAAGAATGATGGCAGAATTTCCAAACAAGCATATGATGGAGAAATGAAAGAATTGTGAAAAATAAAAGACAGAGAAGCTAAAGCTAGTTGGAGTTGATGGCATCCTCAAATGTGAGAGTTGAGAGGTTTAAAAAAAAGAAAAGAATGTATGAACTAGTAAATAGGACGGTAGAGAATGGTTGCTAGGATAGAAAGGTATGGAAAAATAAAATGAATAGTAATGATGCAACTGAGTTTGTTTATATTTCATTTAATCTATTTGGCTTATTGTTTATTCTTTGTACAGTGTTACTTACCATGAAATAGTGTGGTTAGATGAGTATGTATGAATAGTATGTGTTATTGTTCGTTCAGTAGAAAAATACTTTTAACATTGTATGCTATTATTATAAAATTTTGATTCATTGCTTTTCCATGGAAGAACCATGTGTTATCATTAGGCTTACTTTAGCTATAATTTTGATAATCACTAGGTATGTTTTCATCTACCACTATGAAGTACAGATTATGTATCGTTCTATATTTCATTATCATGTTATTAGCTCTCTTTCTATCCCTCCCTTTCTGGATTACTGTATTTTTCGGAGTATAAGACACATTTTTTTCCCCCTAAAAAATGGGTGAAAATTTAGGTGCGTCTTATACACCAAATGTAGCCCTGTCCACCCACTGGCTCCCACCTTTGGCCTCTACCTCCCAGCAGTTTACTTCCTTGCAGCAAGCAGCAAGAAGAAACAGCTTGTTTCAGCTTCAGTACAGCCTTATTAGCACAAATTGATTGGATCGGCCTCCCTACTCTCAGCTGTTTTGCATTCAGCTGTTTTGTGCGAGTCTCTGCTGCTTGCTGCAAGGAGGTAAATTGCTGGGAGCAGATTTTTTTTTCTTGTGCTAATCAAGCTATGCTGAAAACGAAAATGAAAATAAAACAGGCTATTTGCTACTTGCTCCAGTGAGGCTGCTGAAAGGCAGAGGCAGATTTCTTTTTCTTGTTTTCCTCACCAAAAAAGTAGGTGCGTCTTATAGTCCAGAGTGTCTTATACTCTGAAAAATAGGGTAAATCCTTTAGTTACCTTAGCAAGATTTTCAGAATCGTTTGCTATTGCCTTCTTTCTAAGACTGAGAGGGACTAACTAACCCAAAATCACCCAACTTGCTTTGTGTCTAAAGTGGAACTAATTCCTGTTGGTGCCTTAACACAAATATCTCTTCCCCTCCTTCCCTTTCTGCATCTCTCACTTCCTCTCTCCCCCTCTGTCTCTTGGTTTCTCTCTGATGTGAAATAAGGATACGTAATGTCAAACAAATTTCTGAATGCCAGATATTCCTGTACATTGGCAGTATTGTGTGCCCAGATTAGCTTTAGTTTAAATAATTTATGCATCTGGCATTAATGCTCAAAATATAAAATGTTCTGGAAATGGGTCCCAATAAGATCAACTTGTAAATAAATTCAGAATTAGGAAACTTACTTTCAGTGCATTATGAAGTAGTCCTGACCAATTTCATTGGATATAATATAGTAAGTCATAATCGCTGTGATATTTCACAAGTGGGTTGGACTTTAATTCCCATAATTCTAAAACAAGAATTAGCAAGTAAAGGAGTTCATTTAGGTGAGTGTATGTAGGTGAGAAGCTTTAACTTATTCCATATTCTTTACATGGTACACCTACAACTACAGTAGCAAATAATTACAGTGTTAGTTACTGCAGATGTAAATTAAAATAGGATACTTTATTTTTCCCAATTAGCTCCAATAATTTGATTTTTTTTCTTTTTTCTTTCCCATCCATGGGAAACATTGGAATCCCTATAAGCTTGTTGTTTTCTCAATTTTTTAAAAAAGATGTTGCTTCTATGAACAGTCATACCTGGAGTTACTATTCCAAGGGGTGATATCTGACAGTAGGGCTGAGAGAAACTTTGAAAGCATGCTTTCTTTCAGTGAACTGACCCTTGAATCCTTTTGAATATGTTTCATGCAACAACACAATCCTTTCACTTCTAAGAGGAATGACACAGTTTTCTCTCCCCACTCTGCGTTGGAGCTCTTCTCAGCTTTTCTTCAGAATTCACAATATGCAAGAAGGCCAAAGGAAGCATGTGATACCCTGGGCATATGCTGAACACTGGTCAGGCTGGGCACCCATGATATGTAGCATTGGCTGTCTTGAGTGGCTTAATTCAGATGGGTTTCTTTGCTTTGGTAAAACAAGCAATTGTGCCTCCATGGCTTGTGTTGCTGTGTTGGAGTAAATAAATCTAACTTTACATGGGTCTACTTGATACAGTAGTTCGTATTATGGTTTTTCAGTTTCTGCAAACCAAAATAATAATAGGAGTTTGGTCTGATTAGTGTAGTTACAATGGGCAACCATTCCTTTTGACAGCTTAAGCAGCCATAATATAAATCAGATTGTCCATGGTTAAATTTCACAAACAGCTTGATTTGTGGTGTTTTCACTGATTATCGTACAAGCATGTATTTCTACATTGTAAGCATATGGATTTCCTAAAGAAACCATATCTTTCATTGTGTGTGTGAAAGAATGGAAACAGGTATGATATGCCTCTCTTCCACAATAGGAATTGGAGTACTGACCCCATACATTTCTGAATTATCTCCTGTACCTTTGTAAAAAATTCAGGGCTGTGGAGTCGGAGCCAGATTCGGAGTCGAGGAGCCGGAGTCGGAGGAAATTTTGGGTACCTGGAGTCAGAGTCGGAGTCGGCAAACAATGCACCGACTCCGACTCCTACTAAATTTAGATTGAAATTTTAAAAAAGCAAGTTTAAATGTCCCAATTCTCCCGACTTCACAGCCCTGAAAAAATTACAGAAATGGATTATTACTTTGATAATAATAGCAGGCATGATGGATTAACTTTGAGCGGAATTTCATGACATGATACATATGGTATACTTCACTTTTGTAATTTTCTAAAAAAAAAAAGGTATGTCATCCATTTGAAATATTGGAGGAATGATATAGCTGATCCAGTTGTCCCACATTTTGGGGGGAAATGGCTCATTGATGAGATGTTCAAAAAATTTATTTAGTAAGTTTCTACTTTTAATGGTATGGAATGCTATTTTCTCCTAACTACACAAAGAAATCGTTTGAGGGCATCTGTTGCTCAGAGCTGAATCAATTTTGTAGTACTGCAGACAGAGGGCCAGACAGAATAAGCTGTGCTTTAAGCTGATCACTTCGATTCATCTGGAATAATCAGATTTCTTTTTATCTTGGTTTTCCCCTCTTGGAATCTGTAAGTCTGTGGCCTCAGATGGTGCACTATTAAATTCAGTTCTATTCACTGGTGGAAACCATCTGTGTTTGCATTTGGCTTCATTGATATGAATGACAACAATGTACGCTCTGCCTTTGAAAACAAAAACACTGTGGAGAAGGAAGGTGGGAGGAATAATTTCTAGGAAATTGCATGAACATAAACACATATTCTGCCTTTATGTGTGTGTGCATACATTCTGTATGTAAAAAGATAATGAGTCAAGACATAAGTAGCTTGCAGAATTTTTTAAAAAGAAAATATGTATCTCTATATTCCCATCTTCTGCATTTTATACTTTTTTAAAAATTCAACTTAGAACAGTTTTAGTTAATTTTTGAAAGGCAGAGGAGGCAGGATTATTCATTCTACTTTCTTGGCCACGAGTTCAGATAGTCAAAGACCACTATTTTGCTGATACATCAGATATCGTGCCTTGTAAGAAGTCAGACTAATAGCAGTGTTGTTCTCTTATTTGTGCCTATAGTAAGTATGCTATGGTATTTGTTTTGCACTTTGGAATCCCCTGTAGACGTTTGGAGCAGCAGCAATTCATTTAACATGGGGGTTGGCAACTTTAAGCACTCAAAGAGCCATTTGGACCCATTTCCCACAGAAAAGGAAACACCGGGAGTCACAAAACCCTTCCCATGCCTGACTATTTCCTGAGCAGCCACAAAACTAATTAAACATTCTGTTTTCTTCTCAAACCTTTTTTTTTCTTGGATTTATCCATGATTGGCCTACTGGGGTAGAAAAGCTCAATAAATCACATGCTGGTGGGTGTCACACATTGGCGGTTGTGATGCATATTTTGAGTGACTGGGAGCCGCAGCAGAGGAATGAAAGAGCCACGGGTTGCTGACCCAATTTAAGATTTTTATCCAAAACTTTTTTTATAGTTAATCGCTTTGGGTCATGTTCATGTTCCTCTGAATAAAAATAATTCTATAGCATTGAACCTTCTATTTGTATTAATCAGTGAATTGATTGGTTTTTTAAAATTTGTTCTATAGCCACCCGTTTTGCTGTACTGTCTGCGGGCAGCAAATAAATAAATAAAACCAGAAAACAGTAGACTAGCTCAGTTAATTAAAACGTTTTAACCACAATCAGTATAACATTGCTGAAGAATTATTGCATTGTACAGCCAGTAAACAAAGCAACCACCACAGACCATTCTAACAGCCTGCTCCAAAAGTTTGAAGGAACAACCAGGTCTTTAGCAGATTTCTAGGAATGACATCACAACAGAGAAGACACTACTCTCGGGTCCCCAAAGTTGGCATTGATTAATGGATTTGGAATATGCCCATCCTGTTGGTTTTGGTTGGGTAAGCAAAAACAATTGGAAACCGGCAGTCCTGTAAATTACCTGCCCTGTGCCAGGCAAGGTTCTACAGATGAAAACCAGCACCACAAAGTGCATCTGATTCACTGGAAGCCAATGCAACTTGCAGAACAGTGGTATTATATGGGTGTATTATGGAACACCTAAAAACTCCCCATACCAGACAAGTTGAAGCTTCTGAACATTTCTTAGAGCAGCCCATATAGACCAGATTATACCAAGCAGTCAGAGCTAGTGCATTTCTGAGGCTTCTTGCCCCTCTGCAAGACAGGGAAGCAGGAGGCCAAAAGGACATATGGGAGGAGACACGGGTGGGGGGGGGGGGGCGGATTGAAGTATGGTCATAAGTCTAAATGGGTTGCCAGGCATCCAAATTTTGATCACTTGACCACAGGAACACTGCAACTGCTATAACTTTAGGCATAGGTCACAAGTCCATTTTTTTTCAACAGCATAGTAATTTTGAATGGTCACTGAATGAATAGTGGAAGGACTAGCTTCTGAAGGACTAGCTGTATAGCTTTTTCCAAGAGACAGAAAAAAAATGTGTGTGTCTTTTTGGTTTGGATGATTAGAAAAAAATTGGATAGTAGAAAAAAGTGACCTTTTTTTAGTGGAAGTTTCTGAATAATACTGCAGTCGCAGTTGTTGGAATTCTTAGAAGAACGTTGATAGTGAACCTGGGAAACAGCCGAAATTCAGTATATTAAAAAAAAAAAACATGTAATTTGGGTTATATTGCAGAAAACAACTCACATATGTGGTTTAGGAATAATCCTGTGCTAATTTTTACGTGGGAATGGAATATGAAACTTAATGTTTCTAAGTGCAATGATTATTGAAATTATTCCATGGGCATCTGGAGCTAGATTACAGATATCATTGTTTATATCTAGCTGTTTTGTGCATTTACTTCTTAGGCTTGTTATTGCATGTTGGGTATTTAAATAACTGCTTTACTTTGTTTTGATTTGCTTTTCCAAAGCTGATATTTGTTTAGGATTATTGGATTAACTGCTTGCAGGATATAAACTCATTCATTTTTATTCACATCTGTCTTGGGATTCTCTTATTGACATATTTCTGTCATACTAATTCATGTGCAAAATCCCTTAGATATTTGATAAGTGGATGTGGTTTTGCTTTTATAGGTTTTAGAATACATCAAATACATCAGAGAGCAGGGATTCTTTTTAAAAAAAGATCATTCTTTTACCTATAATTCCATTGAGAAAACAAAAATATGCATTATGTCATTATTTTTTCTCTTTTAACTGTTTTGTAATTTCTGATACAACTTTGGTTGTTGGCAGATTAGAAATGTAACAAGGGGAAAAAGTGGATAAGAACAGGTTATTTGTTCTTGATTACTTAATCTTAATTAATCAATAGTAACATATTGGTGTAATTAGAGGAAATGTTTCTGTAGATCTACAATAGCTTCTGTAACACTCATTTTGCATCTTTGCAAATGTCCCAAGGGTATATTTCTGTTCTATTTCATATTTGAAAGGGTGCTGATGATGCAGAAGTGATATCCATGATCTTTTGTTCTAGGCTGCTTCCCAAGCAAGTTTGCAGGGGAAAAAAAATCCTTACTGCTTATGGCAACAGTACTGCATGAGAAAATCTGCAGCAGTAAATTTGTCATTATATGTAAAGATGCAAGAGGCTTGAGAACATTTTCTACTTTCCTGTTGAAAAAGACACATTGCTATGTTAGGAATAACATATACTGTACTTCCAGCATTATTCAAGGCAAAAGGTGAATAATAGCAAACTAGCAAACACTGATAGTCTACTGGCCACCACTTTGCCAACATTCATATAATTCTAAGATTATTTTCAGTCCTCACCCACTCCCCAAATGCCCACATAGGATATACAACATTAGAACACGCACATTTATTTATACTGTAATAGATAGCATATTAAATATAAAAATGGAGTTAGTAATAGTTGCACATATAAAATTATAAATAGCAATAGCACTTAGACTTATATACCTCTTTGCAGTGCTTTATAGCCCTCTCTAAGCTTTTTACAGAGTCAGCCTCTTGCCCTACCCTCCAACAATCTGGGTCCTCATTTTACTGACCTTAACTGGTCAGAACCGAACTCTTGGCAGTGGACAGAGTTTGCTTATAAAAACATTTATATCTCAATAAATTCTAGAGAAATAACTTAATACACTTAGAAAGATAGATGCAATAATATGTGGAACTTAACTTTGCTATGGAGAATACCATTGACAGCCAAGAAAAGAAACCAATGGATCATTCAGCAGATTGACCCACTAAATCACTAGACACACACATGATCAGATTCCTATTATGCTACTTTGGATACATTATGTGGACACCTAGGTCTCTAGAGAAGGTTACAATGCTGGGAAAGATGGAAAGAAAGATAAGAAAAGGACAGCTTCAATAAAGGAGAATATTTGTAGCTCAGATTTGAAATGAGGGCTCCTTGATGTTCTCTGAACTTGGTTGTTTTCTGTTTTCTGTTTTCTGATGTTACATAGTTTGGTTAATGAAATATCTGCAAGAAAACAACCAAGCTCAGAGAGCACCAAGGACCCCTCAGGCTGGAGTCAATTACAGCGGTAATAGGTGTACCATTAGAAGATATGAAGGACTGGGTCAGGTCTAGATCATCATAAATTTGGTGTAGTGGGGTAGGATAGTGGAGCCATTTGATATAGTGGTTAAGGCTAAAAATTGGGAGACTAGTTTTAATTCCATCTTGGGCAAAAAGTCAGTAGGGTGTCTTTGGGTCAGTCACTCTCTTAGTCCTAATAGAAGCAGTAGTGAACCACTTCTGAAATATTGTTAAGAAAAATTCAGGGATTTGCTGAAACTGTTGCCAGGATTCAACACTATCTTGTAGGCATACAGAGTAATAATAATAGTGACACATTTTCCATCTGTCAATTCTAAAAGGCCCCACTGTTTGGATCTGCTGATTCTATATTACTGATGATGCTATATTACTGCCAATATATTACGACAATTTTATTATTTATTTATTTTGTGAATAAGCCAGTGCATTTGAAAGCCAACACCAGCTAAAGATGTGATAGCTGCATTTTCATATTTTTGTGTATATAATAATATCAATTATTAGAAACCTCTGGCAGATTAGTAATATCAGAATATGGTTTGTTTTGTTTCTGTAGTTTGGAGAATGAAATTCTATAAGAAAAAAAAAGCTGAAATTTCAGAATGACTTTTTTTTTTTGAAAAGCTTGTAATTTTCCCAGGCCATGCAATAATAGAATCAGAAACTCTGTTTACAGATGCATAAGCCTACCTCTCTTATCATTTCGCTCCAGCCACATCCTTTTTTTTAAAAAAGCCTTTGTGTTTTCAATGCAAACATCTGCATCCGAGAAACCTCTAGTATAACCCTTGTATTGGTCATGTAAAAGGTACAACAAATACAACATGAAATTTGGTTCCAGAAAACATTTAAATAGGAGCTTAATTTTCTACAGATACATTCATTTTAAATCACTGTAGCTGGGACTTCCAACCTAAGCATAATTATTGGGAATTAAGCCTCATTCATCCTAATGAGATTGGCTCTTGAATTGGGTCAAGCTCCAAGAAATATGCTTGCTGAAAGTATAAATGTGATTATATCTTCAGAAATGTTCATCTGTTAATTTCTGTGGTAGCTTTATTGAACTATTTTAATCAATGCACATCACTGAAGTTTCTCAAACAAAAATAGTGAAGTTTGAAGGATGTCATTAGCACCTGAAGTCTCTATTAATTCATTTACTGTTGTTTCAGAACACTTCTCGTCTCCTTGTGACACTCTCCCTCTTTGTGTGTGTGTGTGCATGCTACTCTTCAGTGCAAATTATGCCTCAAAAGATACTATAGAGATATTTGCCTTTCTTTTTCCATCTAATCATCCAAATTGGCAACATTTGTTTGCCCATCATATTTATAAACTAAAATGCAGACGCTTTATGAAATAATAATAAAAAAATTAATCCTCCTGTGAGAAATACATCCTCAGCCCTTTTATTACTGGATTATGCCATATCTGCTGTGTAATTTGGAGGTGATAATTATTAAAGCCTGACATTTTAAGAAAAAGACATCATTTTTATCTATGGCACCTCCATTGTTAATGATTCACATCCTGACTTCAAGCCTAGACTGATTAGAATGATAAAATTACTGAATGTATGAGTTGGAAGGAAAATTGCAGGGATTATATCCAACTCGCTGCTCAGTGCAGGAATCTATTGAAGCATCCCTGACAGATGGCCATCTGGATCTATTTGAAAAGATCCAAATTATAGTTTCTAGGAAGAGTGTTTCATTATTTAATATTAGAGATTTCATCCTAATATTCAACCCAGATCGCATTTCTTATATTTCCTCTCTTTGGACATTGTCCTGCCCTCAGTCACAAAAAGAATAGCTGTATTCTAGATATCTGTAAACTGCTATGATATCTTCCCTTAGTCTTCTTTTTGCAAGCTGGAGATGCCCAGCCCTTTTAACTATTTGTGATAGAGTTTGGTTACTGGGTTCCTTTTCCTCTGTGTTGAAGCCAGCTTCTCCTTTCCCTTTTTAATATATAGCATTTAGGAAAAAAACCAGTATAATCAGTCTGGGTAACACAAAACACAATAGAAATAGTACCCTTACTGATCTGGGTGCAACACTTTGATAAATTAATTCAAGATTTTATTGGCATTTTTAGCTGCTGCTCATTTAACTGCTGTTTGACCACAGAGATCTCTAGATTTTGCTCATGTGAACAATTGCCAAAGGAGGTTTCTTCAGGCTTGAAACTATGCATTTTGTTTTTCTTACTAATTGCAGACTCTTGTACACCTTGGAGTTGCCTCAGAGATCAATTCTGCCCAGATCATGTTGAAATTATTTTGAAAAGCTTCCTGTTATATGGCCATCTCTTCATACAAAGTTGTTGAGTAACACAAGATCTATTTGATTCTTCTCTCTGGGTCAGCCCAGAACTAAAGTTCAACCATCACATGGATCCAATTGTTCAACCAGTTGTGAATCGACTGAATCAAATTATCCTCTAATACGTCAACTCATTAAACTTTCCTGACCTGCTCCCGAGTTGCCATAGGCAGGGGGATGGAAAATAGTACCTCACAGCTGCATTAAGGAATACACACCTCAGTCAAAAAACATCCTAACTGCCTGAAGTCAAGGTCATCTCCATGAAGAACTGCAACGGCCGGAAGGAGTGACTTCTACGATCTGTGAAATTGCTTTGTTGGGGAATGTGACTGGTGACACACTTTGAGGGAAGGGGGCAACAGGGTCAGAGGCAAGGCGTGAACTGGGTGATGTCAGAGTTGGCTTAGTTCGTGCCAACATGGCACTTCTAATAAACAACTGGATTTTTCTTGCTAAATGGCTCAGGGCTCCTGCTTTTATTAGGGCATCGGTCAGAACCTTGACATAATGCACAATTTATTTGTAGTCTCTCCAAAAATTCTATAAGAAACTTTCTTGTATTCCTTAACCTACCAAGTATTCATTTAATCATAAAAATAAATAAGGTTAATCTGAAAGGACTTGCTCTTGATAAAACATTGCTGGTACCTGGAAAGGTAGCAATATTGTCTAAGTAGTTACAGACATGATGTTTGATGTGTCCAGGATAACTTCATCCTTGTTTTTTTATAGCACATTTTGAAAAATGAAATTGGTAGTAAAAGTGATCAGAAATCTGTAAGATCTCCTACTTTTGGGAAAAAAATAAAAACTTAGCAAGTATCGAAGTCTCTTTTTAGTATAGCTTGCTCTTTTGAGAATTTGGTGAGTTAATATACCTAGGAGGGTTTCCAGAAGCTGGTTCGGTAACACAGTAAGCTGAACAATGGTATTGATTTTTTTTTATCTTCATCCTTTCAAAAAGGTTACTATATTTATAGATTTCTTCATAGATGTAGGGTCTTTTGATATTTAGTGCTGCATTAGCTCCATTTTTTTTAAAAAAATTCTATCCATATCTTGGATTTGGTGTTCTAGTCCCAACTCATTCAATCAGGCCTCTATGATACAAATAGTCCTCAACTTACAACCATTAATTTAATGATTTTTCAATGATATGACAGTGCTGGAAAAGTGACTTATAACTAGTCCTCACTTTTACAACCATTTCAGCATCCTTACAATCACATGGTCAAAATTGGGGTAATTAGCATGTATTTATGATGGTTTAGCATCCCATTGTCATTTGATCACCATATGTTACCTCCTCGGGGAATTTCAGACAAGTAAAGTCAATGGGACAAACCAGATTCACTTAATATTTATGTTGATTTACTTAACGATTGCGGCAAAAAGATTGTAAAAACAGGATGCAACTCTCTTAATGAGTCCATCGCTTAGTGATGGAAGGTCTTGTTCTGGTTGTCATAAGTGGAGGACTACCTGTACTCATCAGATCATATGTGATGCCCAGTGTTAGGATTTCTAGTTCCCCGTTTGTTGTTCAAACAGTGTGCATTAGTACTCAGCTATTGGTATCTGGACATATTACTATTTGCTGGTCTCCTATCAATGTGTTGGGAATTTCCCATGATCCTTTCTTGCCTTGTACTGATTTAGTTCCTAATATCCAGGTTTTTTCTACCTGAGACTGTGCTTTCATCACCTCCTTTCTTGTGATTTAATTTAGTGGAGAATCCTTTAGAATCTTATACAGGAACGTTTCTGTGTTATCCGCTATCTAATAAAGCAATGAATTCCAACTGCAAGTTTTAGCAATGAATCCCAACCTGAATTGGAAGCAGGTTTTGGTGTTAGAACTTTATACAATTGGAGTGACTTAAAAGGATCCTTCATCGCACATAACTTTCTAGCTATGTTGACCCTCAGGTTAAGTAAAAGCTGTAAGTAGATGAATTAACCTTGTCCCCTAATTGCTTACTGAAGGCTTGTATCTACTTAGTTTATATAAAAGATATAATATCTCCCTCAAGTTGAACATGACATGGTATGATCACATATGTGCGTCTTCATTTTCTGGCAACAATATGGAAGGATTTGCTGTTGCTTTCGTCTGTGTTATATTTTATTTTTTCTAACTTCCCAGTTTGGCCTGTATCACTGGAATCTCTTGATGGTCCATTTTATCAGAAGAATAAGTTAGATTAAATTGTATTTATTTCTAATGTTCGGTAACTACATGATGTGCAACTAGCATTGGGGATAAATAGGTTGTATCTGACAGAATAGGAATCATCCCATCTGCCATTGTTTACTGAAAAAGAACTCCTAGCTTTTTCAAATAACTGCTACTAGAAAATGCAGTCTTGTTTCTCCTGATACTTATACTACATGGATGTGGGTAAGAAATTTTAATATTATTGTTTCTGTTCTGCTTCCAAGGCCAGCAATCTCCTGAATACAGTAGCAACTTTGCTGTATCAAGGAAATAAATCAAAAGCATTGTTATATGTCTATGATAAGATAAAAAGATTATTAAATTTGATAATTGTACAGAACAAGTATTTTACTACTGTTATATATTGGTATGCCACAGCCAAAGCAAAATCTCTAAACCCTTGATTCAGCATGTAATATTTAAACAGATTTCTCCTTAGTGACAAAAGAAGATTATTGTACATTAAAAGGTCTGAACTGTGTGAAGTTTCTGTGCTGTTCTTGTAAAGAGACTGACCTCTTCAACTTTCTTCATCTATATGGATCTTCTGTTCACATTATTAATTCAGTGGTTTTAGCAAAGGAAACTGTTACTGGAGAATTTATCCTTCTTCAGAGGAATTCTCCAACCGCAAGTTACAATGCCAACGTAAATCAGGAATTAGGCTTTATAAGTAACTTATTTTCTCTTATAAATAACTTCTCTTCAGCACATATAATTATCATTCCCATTTCTGTGACTCCTAGTGTTATTGTGAATACATGTATACTTAGTTTCCTAGTCTAGCTTTAGAAGTGTTTGAATCATTGAGGTGTTATAAAGAAATAAGGTAGGCCTCTTTCTTTCATTTTTAGAATTTTCCATGAATCATTATGACACAAAACATGAGTCAAACACAAGCAAGTTGTGCGCTATCACGAGTGGGTTCAATTCCATTGGGCAATGTATCACTACAGTAGCATTTCCAGTAATGAATTTGGCTCCAGTACATTTTTATTTTTAGAATGGAACGGGGTGGGGTGGGGTGGGGTGGAGAGCATATAAAGAAGAATGAATGAAAAAGATCTTCCATGTGGTATATGTGCTTTCATTTTATCTGTGAGTCCATTCATGTGTTAAATGCTCCATCTATTCTTGCCTGTAAGAAATATTTCTATGCTGGTTAGCAGTCTATAATGCACAGGTCTTGTAATATTGCTGTCAGTGGAACTATTCTTGAGCTTGGAAAGCAGAGGCAACCAATTTTTGCTATGATTAACATGCTTATCAATAGCAATTCAGCAAATATTTGCTCTTGTTTATAATTCTACTCATTTTGTACTTATCCAGATTCTGAAGACTCAGCTTATTTATATCAAAATTGAAATTGTTTAACTATTTAACTATTATTTATATCAAAATTGAAATTGCTAACAAGATGGTTATATTGCTCATTATTTCTTTCATCCCTTTTGACTCAAGGGTGAAGTTGACAAGCTGAAAACAAATATATACAGTGCGTTATTCAGTATGTATCATTATGTTGTCTGACTTTTGAATGATAATACCTAATAGATCTTGCTGCTATGGCCAAATGTGAAGAATACTGAAATGGCTCCTCATCTTAATAAAATTTGGATCTGGTTTATTAGATTAGTAAAAGGTCTGAATTCAAGATTCAGAGCCCAGAAATGAAATTTGTCCAACTAGAATGACACTACATCATAAGTGTGAGCCAATAATATTTCTCTTTTCCCAACTCTTTGTTCTATTCTTTTGATTTTACTTCTAATACATTAGTCTTTTGTTGTAATTTGCAATTCTAAATATATATGGCTAGTCTGTAACCATCAATAATTATTACTTATGATTATCCCATTATTTTCTAAAGGGAGCCATAAATAATATTTCATTTTTTGGTTTAATTTTCATCTTTATTATTACAAAATATCCCACAACAGAGACATACCTAAAGGCCCCAAAATAAATAAATCACAGCATGGTAATCTAAATATTCCATAAACTTAAGCAATGGTACCATCATAAATGAAGTTTTTTGCTTTAGGAGGCTCGATTCTCAGATCCATTGACGCTATCTCTAAAAATTATAAATGTTGTCTAGAACATTTGATGATACTAGAATGTAATCAGGCTGCAGCTACATCTATCAATTGTTTTCACATAAAGATAGCCTTCTGTTTATGATGACAGTTGGACCTTGAATCTTGATCATTAAGCGAAGCAGTGATTAAGCAAGATGATTCTCTCAATGACTGGAAAACTGGTTCTTACAGTTGTGATCATTAAGCAGCTATGTATGCCTCCTGTGATGGAGTGGGAAAGAGGACATGGGCCTTCAACCATACCCAGGATGCACAAACCCTCTTCCCACCCAATTGGAGAGATTGATTGCGAATATGATGGTGTTTATTAGCATTTTCACCAGATTTAAGATTCATTCCGCCAGTGTGCAAGATTTCCCCTCTACGTTGGTGTTAGACAAGGATTAGTGGAATTTAAGAAGGGTTCAATTTAGTCTGTTTGTTGCTACATAGAGACTCTAGGCAGATTCCTCTTTCAAGTTCTGCCATTCCTCCTGCAAAAGCTTTCTTAGCTTCAATCTTCACTGTTCCTGGAATTTTATTTTACTATTAGTTTATCCATAAACAATCCAAGCAATAGTTTATCTTTTGGCTAGATGGCTAGATGGCTAAATATGGCTAGAAACATATTTTTAATATACCGTGTTTCCCTGAAAATAAGACCCTGTCTTATATATTTTTTTGAAACCTGAAATATGTGCTTGGCCTTATTGTCATGCACTCAAAAGCCCGATTGGGCTTATTATCAGGGGATGTCTTATTTTGGGAGAAACAGGGTACTTTATTAATTTTTTATTAAAATATATATAAAAAACCAATTATGAAAAGGAAAAAGACAGGAATGAAATATGGAAAGGAGTAAAGTCTGTTTGGCTGGATGTCAGGGTCATTACTACACTGTCCTGTGTGGCATCTTAATCACAAATATTTATTAAGTTTGATTGTTTAGATTTCAGAGGTTTTAGCAAAAAAAGGATGATATATGTAAAGTAAAAAAGAAGACACAAAAAGATCTGTCTTGGAGTAAATAATGTATAGTATACAGTAGTACCTCACTACTCATCATTAATTGGTTCTCGGAGGCATGATGAGTACCAAAAATAATGAGTACCAAACCATTTTTTCTCATATGGAATAATCTAGTGAGTTACAAAGCAGCTGAAACCAACAAGTTCTAACTTGTACATTGAGTACCAAAGACTGATGGGGCAAAATGTTTGCATCAAAATGTGCTGAGTACCAAATTCGATGAGTTTCAAAGCAATTAAGTAGCAAAGTACCATTATATAAACCCATCTATGGATAAGCTCACCTTCAAAATTTTCATATCTCTTAATTTTCACAATTGTCCACAAGTGGCACTTTTTCATAATATTGTGATTAAAAACTGCTTTCCCTTCTATGGGCTTATCAACAAGCATATATATAGTTTATGCTGGTACTTTTATAAAGCTGAAGGAAAAAATTACTATATGTACTGTAGGACAAACCCATTTGTAGATAAATTAAACCCAATTTTTGGGGTTATAGTTTGGCCTACATTTTTCAGTGTATCTGTCAGTATATATGGTAGGTGTGATATTACATTTTTGGCATCTTTATCATGATCTTGTCTGGCTTAGAGGAAATCACTCTAATCGGCAGTTTTTATGGGATAAACCATTTTAACATTCTTCCGGGCAGAACTATTTATGCATTTTAGATATTTTTTATGTACAGAATAATGAGGATCTAAACCCTACACAGTGCAAAAAAAAAAAAAGATTTCTGGTTTTATAACAAGCTGATGGTCATTATTTGCAGAGTTTTCTCTTGGAAAAAAAATGACTGCTTTAATTTGAGAGGTGTCTGAGTAGCTATATCATATTTGGCAAAGTATAAAGTTCCCCAGTGCAATTTATTGTTACATACTTTTGCCTATTAGCTGCCCTGAAATGTATTTACAAATACTTTTATTTACACATACAATATAGATGTAAATAAAACAGCATTCAATAATTTTAATTAACAAAATCATATTCAAAATTGTTGGTACTACAACAATACTGCTACAATACAAAATACAAAATGTTGGTATTACAATATTCAACTTCTGACTCTGGGTAGAATTTTCTGGTAGGACACTGTCTTTGTAGCTGAAAGAAGGAATGATTTATGAATGGTTGAAAGCTGCCATTACACTGAGCAGTTTAGTTTGGAGTGATTTGTCTGAATTATTTGTGAGTGTTTAATCTGCTTGCAAAGCATGTAAGGAGAGATGTGTGTTTTGTGACTTCAAGGACAGGGTAGTTTCTTGCAGGTTGATCTTGCCATGTCTTCCTTTGCTTTAACTTCTCAGTGTTATCTTTGACAGGCACGCAGACTATTGATGAGATAAGCACCTGTCTGCAGAATTTCTCAGGCTTCAAGGGAAAAAAAAAGAGAGTATTATTCCTTACTCAAGAAGATTTGTAATAGCTAGACTAGAAAGTTCTGTCATTCTGAATGCTCTGCTATGATAATAATTTATCATTTTAAGGCTCATCTATACTCGTGTTGATTTTTCAACCCTTGAATATTTTATCACTTCTTGAAGGGAAGTGAACCAAAACCAAATGTCCAAGGTGAGATACATTTTGTGTTGCATGTTGCTAGTCAAATCTATATTTTGCATTTTTACTCATGAGTCTTGTTTTTGGAATCCATTAGGTGGTCAACAATAAGCTGAAAACATTTATCTGAAGTAGCAAAACATAAACAGTGATTGACTCCTCTTATTCTGTCATATATTTTTGTGGTTAGAAAGCTGTGAAACAACAAGCAAGGCAAGGAGCTTAGATTAGGTCATGTGAGGACTGCATAGACTACCCTATACTACCCTGCATAGAGTCAGGAGATGGTTGTCACTGGTAAACTTAGTAGTATCTTATATCAGATTTGAGCAGGAGGAGGAGAGCAGTACCAAGTACAATGCTAAATATATAGCTTCACTGCAAAGGAAGTTTTTTTTTTTTTAAGGGAACAGATGGGGACAGAAATGGGCTTAACAATAGCAATTATTTCTAATTATTTGTAGTTATGACTGAATGGAAATTAATTCTTAGGAGATTGGTTTTGTTTATAACAAAGATATTTTTTAAAAATTGAAAAATGTCAATAAGTAGATAAATTAATCTACTTGTATTATTATAAAATCTAAATTAGTAGCCTTGTAACCAAAGCAACAAAGTTGGTTTGGTTATTTCATTAATAGCTTCAGATGTTTCATATTTCTTCAAACACTTTCATCTTTCAATGAATCTACAAGAAAGCTTTGCTTTTGAAAGAAGTCAGGGATGTGTTCGTGATCTCAAAGGCTCTTTCCTTTGTTATACTTGGTTTCTTCCCTTTGATCTCCCGCCCTACCCTGATTTTAAACATTTGAAAATAATTTTGCTTTCCTTGTCATTTAATCTTCCCTGACCTATGCTACTGGCATTAGCTCTGTACTTTAATTTACAGAATGGAGTCAGAAGGGGTCAAAAAATGTGCATTTCAGTTGATACAATTTAGATGTAGCACAATTGATTAATTCCATGTTAGTATTCTCTGTACTATCAGCACTCATCATGTTTAGGATACTAAAGACTAGCATGGTAAGACACTCTTAGTGGAAAGTGACTATACATCTATTTTACGCTGCTATTGATTACTGGTATCCAGACACCTCATAATGTCTACTTACATTATGGTGGAAGGTGCTGAACAAGGGTTTCACTGCTTGTTACTGCTATCATTATATGGATTCCAACCTAATCAATACAAATGTATTGTTCTACTTTATTTAAAATAAGAAGTAGGAATGATTAGGCCCCACGATCAATATGTGGGTTGAGTTCTGTGTTAAGATTCCAGTCTTTTCACCAGAAAAAAAACCTAAAAGAGAGAAAAAAAGGGCAGCAATATGCAATGTAAACATATATTTTCATTGCTGATAGAGTTAGATTTGCAAGTGTGACTGGAATGTAAAAGAAGACTTAGACTTTTTTTGGTACAAATTTCCTTTATGTAGTTGCATTTGGCCAACCTTCTCTGAACTAGGAAGCCTAGCAGTCAGGACTGATTAGTTATATAGAAAGGAGACCTCCAGAGAATTCCAAGACTTAAAGTAAAGAGGCAAATCAAAAAATAGTCATTAAGGGATGCAGTGAAAAATCATTTCTACTACCCAGAATTGTATGACTGGGAAAGTTTGCAGATATCATATGAAAATACATAACGTTGCTGATAAAACGATATTGATGTCCATGTTGAATTGATCTTCCTTGGATAGCATATTTCCTTTTTCCTTTTGCAGCTGGCCTGACCTTCCAACTTAACTGCCTATCACTGCTGGCATGCTGTCAGTTTCCAGCCTCAACTACCTGCTAAAAGATTCTTGAGACTCTTTTTTTGGTCTATTCTTGTATCTGCTCAAATATTTACCTGGAATCCTGCAGCACTGCAGATGGGCTTTAGGTCTCCTGGGTCTTGTGTCATTTAATTATTTTGCCTCAGGTTTGTTCTATACTTTCCCCTTCAATTCTTTTCCTAGGCTCACTCCAGTCTTTTCTGTAAGGCCCACAAGGGGAGAAAGAAGCTGAATCAAGCAGAAGCAGTTGGAATATGTCAGGTTCAGTCAGACAAATAAAGGTAAAGCTAGGCGGGGGAGACAACTAAAAATATTACAAATTATGTCATTGTAGAATAATTGATGCCAATTGTAACAAGGAAGATACCACTGAGCAGGAAAGAGGGGCATAAATGATTCACAGCACTTCCTGCTGCATAAGCTATAGAAAGTTATATTTACAAAGGACTGAACTAATCCAGAGCTTTGACAATCTTTACTTCCAATCTTTAGTTTAGGGCACAGGGCCACAAGCATCCACTGCTCTGGATGCTTTTGTCAGAATATCCCTTTTGGATATGATGATGGTATTATGTCCAATGTAGAAAGTCTAATGCTTTCATTAGACGACATTCCAAACAAAGGGACCCTTACTGTAGAGGGCTTTATACGTCACCCTCTGCTTTACAGTTTGGTGAGATCGGGAAATGCTACAGGGATGGCCTAAGAAGAGCAGAATACCATGTTCTCCTAACCTTTTTCTGGAGTAATGGTTTTTTATTTATATTAAGATATTTTCATAGAAGAAAAACAAATTGAAGGAAGATGGGAAAAATGGGGACCTGCCAAAATCACGGCTTTAGGGGGAACCCCCCCTAAAGCCGTAATGGTGAACACATGTGCCAGAGATGGCACACAGAGCCCTTTCTGCTGGCAGGCGTGCCGTCGCCCCAGGTCAGATCTCAATGGTGTTTCTTTCATGAGCTTCTGTTTTCCTGCAAATGATGAAACAGAAGCTCATGAAAGAAGAAGATCTTACCTCTTGCTGTGCTGTTGGAGTTGGGATGCCCCATCTCCTGCTGGCCAGCTGGTCTTCGGGTCTCTACTGTTCATGTGCACATGTGCACATTCATGCACCTTTCAGTTTGGGCAGGCACACGCAGGTAGTTTGGGCACTTGGTGTCTAAAAGGTTCACCATTTATTTATTTATTTATTTATTTATTTATTTATTTATTTATTTATTTATTTATTAATTAATTAAATAAATTTTTATACCGCCCTTCTCCCAAGGGACTCAATAAAAACAACATATATCACAAAATTTAAAAAACAGTTTAAAACATATTAAATAATTTGTTTATTATTTAATTAAAATAATTAAATATTTTATATTTATATATTTAATATATACTATGTTAAAAAACTCAAAAAACTAAAACGCCCATTAAAATTCGTTATTTAGCCAGCCCAGCCTGTTGAAACAGTAAGGTCTTAAGGGCATGGCAAAAGGTACGTAGGTACCATCACTTGTCCGAAAATTAATAAATATATGAATGGCTTTTAACCTTCCTTTCAATAGATAATTACAATTTCCCTCCCTTTTAGCTGTTATATCAGTCCTTCCACCCTCTTGTTTAATCCACTTGTTTCCCCATCTTTCAGAAATGGGGGTTATTAAACCAGAAGTAATCATCTCAAAGAGGTATTTTGGGCATATCATGAGAGAAATGGGACAATTTCTTGTTTGTGAGTTGAGGATCCAATTTGGGACTGCCTCTTTTGAAATGCTTGTGTAAAACAACAAGGTCTGATTTCTTGAGGCCAGGGGGATAATGACATTATTTTAGACTAGGAAAAGAAGTATTTGAATCAAACAGTTTTAGGAACTATTCGTTTGGAGAGGAGCTAGATGGACTTTATGATTAAAACTTTCTCCAAAACTTGCACAGAGAATCACCCCATTACTACAGTTGGGGAATGCAGGGTATTAAAGCTCTTCTGTCACCATCACTTCCTACTACCAGTGAACATGCCAAGTTCCAGGGGACTAATTGCATTCTCTGAAATCAAGGTCTGTATATCTGCTCCCACTTATCAGACTGTCATGGCCCTGTCGGACAAGGAGGAGATGGAGCTGGGGCCAGCACAGGGGGATGGTGCAGTCTCTATAGCTCAGGAAGAATGACCTGAGAATGTGGACAAGGCAATCCCAGGTCCATCGGGTCTCAGAAGAGTAGGCAGGGAGGAAATGAAAGCTCAGCTTGATCAAGGAAGGGGGAGGAGATGGAAAGGGCAATGGTGGAGCAGAGGAACGGCAGAGCTCTAGAGATGATCAAATATCTCCCCTGCCCGATCCCTGAGAGTGAAGAATGAAGAGAAGGTAGAGTCAGCACAGGGTGACCAAATTACTCGGAACAAGGGCACCCCGCCCCTTTCATGAGGTTCACCTGGAGAGTATCACTTAAGGAGATGCCATGAGGAGGGGCTTTTGCCAGGAACAAGTGTTTGTTTTTGGATTACACTCCCTTGCTTTGTTTCGAAGATTGCTTTTGCCTTGTTTTGAGGACTGTTCTTTGCTTGCCCTAGCCCTGAAGATTCTCTTTTTAGACCTGCCTTGCCCATATTGTTTTGAGAAGTGTTTTTGGCCTTTTGGTTTGAACTGTGCCCTTGTTTGTGAATTACATTTGTCTGTTGTTTCACTGTGCCCTTTGGGAAAACTTCTCCTGGTCTTGGACCTTTGCCTTGCTCTGAGCCCTACCCTTGCTTTCTGTCTGGTCTTTTGCTTTGTGGACTGGTCAGGTAATTTATGGGGTGCTGTTTGGGGAACTGAGGGTGGAGCCTAAGTGGTCAGTGGAGGGTCAATTATTTAACCCTTTTGAGGAGAAATAAAAGACTCTCCGGAGGCCTGCCTTGTGTTGCCCACCTGGATCATGACATAGAGACTCATAACTGAAAAATATTCATCAGCCTACAGCACTCACAGAAAAGTGAAAATAATAATGAAGCATAGCCTGAGACCCAGGAATGAGAATTGAAACATAAAATGTTGTGCTGCTTGTTAACTTGGAATTGTAGCCATAACATTATTTAAATGTAGAATTGAGTACCCATGACTTATTTGGGTTGATAAAATTCATAGACTTTGATATAGGTGAGTACTTGTTTATCAAATTCTAATTGAAAATTGTTATTTGCCAGTAAGAAACAGATACAGACTCACAACTAGAATGTGACAGACACAAATGCCCAATTTGTGAATATATCTGGAATATATTTCATGGCCTTCCGTTTTCATCCACAACTCCTTAACTCATATGTTCATCCAATGTGGTATATGCCATCATCTGCATTTGAAATAAGGAAGGGTGCAATAGGCAGATGGACACAATTATAGTATCAGAAATGTGTTGTTTCCATTCCTTTCTTTTTGGGTTACAAAGTAATATCGAGAAACTTCTGCTTGATTACTTGGGGAAGTAGACTGTCCCACAAGATTCTGATTTGTTTCCCTCAATATTGATACTGACATGAAGGTATTGGAAAGGATAATTTTCGGGCTAGGGCTGGTTCCATTAATATGCTAATGATAGTTAGCTATAATTATTCTTTCTGAGAACTCAGGTACTTGAGCTACTCTGAATATAAAGGAGTGTAAAATAAAATAAGATGCAGCTGTGTTTAGAGCAAAGCCTACACTTTTATTGATTCTAGGAGCTGAATGTCAGGATATGTGAGATGCACCTTTTCTGAATGGGACTGCATCCCTGAGGAACATCTCTGCAGTCTGTGGATTCTCCAGCTCAACAGCCATATAATTTCAGTGAAGGAGATAGTCATTTATTAAACTCAGTTGATACAGCAGTGTGTCCCATCTGGGAGGAAACGGACCAGTGATTCAAGACTTGCAGTGTGCTCTTTATCAGACAGCCCTTGAAGGTGACCTGTATCTAACTCAAAAAGCAATACTGTTAGTGGTAAGGGGATCTCATTTGAGTCCCGTATTACCCCTGTGTTGAAATAACTTCATTTTTGAGCTTTTGAATATTAATGGAACAACTTCTATGGGTCATGACACAAATACAATTAACATATTACAGAACATATTGAATCAACTCTTTCCTCTTCCTAGCAAAATGTGCAAAGCCACAATGGGTTACATAAAAGTACCATAACGTTTTTTTCCCCCATCTTTCCGAAACTTGATCTTTTTTTTTGTGTCAGATCTCATGCTGTATGATCCAGTCCACATCTCTTCTTGACTGTGCTAGATTCAGTCTTCCCCAGCTAAACCTCTGGACAATTTTAATAGAATGTAATATATGTAGTTTAGATTTGAACCATGGAATCGTTGGTGCCCTTTGAGCTGGACTTGTCTTCCAGCACTATACACACCAAGCAAATAGACAGTGCTAGCAAATTCCTTTTGATGTGTATTTCTCACCATATTCTTGCTTATCCTTTTGTAATCCCTTTCTCTCCAATATCTCTACTGTGCGAGATGTAAGAAACCAGGTTAGTACAGAATAGTACTTACTAACTGACTGTGATGACTGTAATGGTGAACATGTAACTGAGAGAAAGAGAGAAGCTGGTTGCAAAGTTATGTTTTCAGAACAATTTTAACTTTGAATTATTTATGCATGAGACAGGTTGGTAAGCAAGGTGTACTGGTACTCATTATTGTATCTTTTGAACTGGAAAATAATTATCTTGAGAAGATTGAAATGCTTTCCTTGAAATTGGTCAATTATCCCTGATTTTTCTTTTAGTGTAACATATAACTATATTTATTATAGCATATAACTATTACAATATGATTGTAACTGACCTATAAGAAACTTTTATCAACATCAAAGATAAGAAAAGTACAAAAATATGTAAAGAGTTATTAATTTAATTTTGTGGTACCCAAATTAAACATGACAATGACATACCTTGGTTACAGTTGATCATGCCCAAATCACATTGATATTTCAAATTCAACATGGGGTTGTTCTGGAAGAATGGTTAGTAATGATAATTTCAACAAAGTGCTGTTGCAAATATTGAGTAGAATGATACAGTCAGAACATAACCACTCATGTTATTTGCTTTGTAGTAGTTGCCATTATTTTCCTTTATGTATGATTGTTACTTTGCCTGGATAGTATCATATAGGTCAAGTCCAAGCCGCATAATAATATTTTGTGAGTATAAAGTGGCATTGTGTGAATAGCTGAGTTCATTGTTGGAAGAGAAAGGTGCAAATGAAATCAGTGGACCATTTTTAAAATTTAATAATTAAAAAAATATTCAGCAAAAAAAAATTTCAGCAATATAATTAAAAAAACTTTTATTTAAATTTTATGTAAAACCATTGAATTATTATAAGTTTACAAGAACAAAATATACATTTAAAAAGCTAAAAAATACAAACTAAAAAGAAAAGAAGAAAGACTAAAATAATTTTATAAGAAAAATAATACATTACACTTTCTAATTACACTACTCTTCTATGACACTAAAATAGAAGTTCATATACAATATTAAACACGGTATAAAATCCAGTTTTAGCATATAGGATAAAATTGTGTGTTATTTGTAAATATTTCAGTGTATATGTTCCATTTCCTTCTATTTTTTAATTGTACCATATCCTAATGATACATTTTCTAACAATTTCAAAGATTCAAGGATAAAATGACCATTGAGTATTAGATACCCAAAATAGTCATAATAACACAGTTGGTTAAAATCTTAGTTTACTTCCTCTGAATTTAATGCATTTTATTTGCTTTGGGGGAGTGTCTTCCAGCAATTGACTCCTGGGAATTGATTGACTAGTCTCTGTGATGTTCTTGGTAAAGTTTTTCAGAAATAATTTGCCATCACTGCTTACAAGATCATCCAGCTGGCTTTATGCGTAAGGTTTCTAATCTGATGCCTTAACTATCAACCCAAACTAATTCTTACCTTAATCCCAGCTATGGGATATATCTGACACAGGAAAAATAGCATTTGCAGCATGCTCAAGGTTCATAAATCTCCTAGAGGGGTGCTGATATGATATTATGTTATGTCTGATTATTTAGTTTTCTTGAAGATCTGGGCAGAAGGATCCTCCATTTGATGTAGTAAACCCTTAGTTGTTTAGCGAACTGTGAACAAATGCTATATAATTCTACTAGTTTTGACAACTCTATTTGTTACATGTTCAAGCTGATAGATTTGAATAGTTTCTTGATGGTTCTTGGAACTGAAAGGCATCAAGGCAGACAATTCTTCAAAAGCTTTTGGAATAGGAAACAGAGAAGAGTCTTAGGTATTAGATCTATTATTCAAGGGAAGTGCAGTAATAAAATGGATGAAGGAGCTAGAGCTGTGATGGTGAACCTATGGCACGCGTGCCAGAGGTGCCCTCTCTGATGGCATGCGAGTGTCACCCCAGTTCAGCTCTGCTGCTGATGCGCGTGTGCCTCCCATCTGCCAGCTGGTCTTTGGGTCCCTGCCGTGCATGCGCAGGGGCGGGGCACATGCGGGGGGGCGTGCACACATGCGTGGGGATGCAGCACATGCAGGAGTGCTGCACGTGCATGTATAGGGAGTTGGGCGCGTGTGGGTGACGCATATACATGCATGGAAGCACGGTGCATGCACGGGGCCATGCACGCATTGCATTTGTGGGGTTCGCGCATGCTATAGGCACAAGTCCAGAAAAGTTTATCAATCACTGAGCTAGAGTGATATTGGTAGAACATTCAAAGAGAATCTGACTTAATATACCGGTACTTTACACCAGTCCTGGTTAAATTGTGATTCCCTTAAGACTTGAATTAAGATGCCCTTAGCCCTGGCATCTAAATTGCAATGTTTTAACATGACAGAAGGAGAAAATCATTATATTCATGGAAGGCAATCAATTAAATTACATTTAAAGTAATTTCATTTAATAAAATGTATATTGCAGTTAAATCTCATTTAACTTTTATATTAGCCCTGACTTTTTTTAAGAGTGCAGATAATATGCATTTTTAGTGAAAGAGGAAATTAAGCTCATTTTTCTGTTACTTTCTTGCGCCAGCAGGTAACTATTATATAGTTGGGTAGACCTTAGCTGCAGCCGCTGGGTTGGGCTGTTCAGATGAGTTATAATTAGTTGAATTTAGTCTGTATTATGGACGTCATTTTAATTGAATTTTTCTTGTGTGCTTAAATGTATTTGCTTTTGTTAGTCATTACCCTTTGTTGGAAAAGCATAGTAGAAATGCAGTAAATTAGCAAATTAACCACCTGAGGGTAACTTTGCTTTTTAAAAGAACAAATCTCATTTTAAAAATTCAACTTAATAGTTCTCTTCAGATCCCCATAATTAAGATTAAGCTAGATTATAATGTTTCTAAGAGTGTTGGGAAAACAGGCTAATTTGTTTTTTCCTCGGTTTCAATTTCAGATCCCGAATTCAAAGATCTTGGGGTTTTGAAACCATTGCCAGGTCGGTATGTTCAGTTTTCCATAGCACTTCAAAACCTTTGTATTTGATCTGATTTTCTTCTTGCTTGATCTTTGTGTTTTGTTGTTATTCAGTCTGTGAGTTTCAAATGGGAGGATCTGAAGGAATTGTGGAATCAGTGCAGATTGGAAAAGAAGGGAAAGCTTCTGATTCTGAGGCTGTTGATTGTAAATGGTACATCCGAGCACCACCACGATCCAAGGTCAGTTCTGTTCCATTCTTTGATTTGGGGTCATCATTTAAGCAAGTTACTATATTAATACAGGAATTTATTGCTTTCTACAAATAGCTTTTGTTTAATAAGCAGTATTTATGAAACATGTAAACTTACATTCTTTGCAATATGGAAAAAGTTATAATCAAAGTAAATACTTTGGTATGGTAGATTTAGAGCAATTTGGTGCGCAGGCAATTTTTAGGTTTAGGCCTTTTCCTATGTATCAGTTTATATTACAGTAAACATATCATTGTTTAATATTTTCAAAGACTCCAAAACTTTCAGTTAGTAATTCTGTAATATAAGTACCACTTTTCCAGAATTAAAGAACAATGTTTTGAAAGAAAGGTCAGATCCATACTATTCAATTGCCCTACCATGTTCTATTCACCCTCAGTATGCTAAAATGCAACTTTCACTGTCCTCTGCAGAGACTCCAATTTGTCAACATTTGTTTTAGAGGTGTCCAGAACTGGATATGGTATTCAGATGGGTACATGATTGGGATAGAGTAGATGGGACAATTAGTTCTCATGGTCTTCAATCTGTGTTCCTATTAATACATTGTAAAATTGCATGTCTTTTTAGCAGCTGCATCATGCTGTTGGTTCACATTCAACCTGTCATCTACTTACACACCCAGAATCTTTTCACATGTATAACCAGGTTTTCCCATATTTACTTCATATTTTTATCCAGATATGAAGCTTCATGTTTCTCTCTATTAAACATATTTTGTTCATTTCATTCCATTGTTCAAGTCTATCTGTGGACCTTTTTGAATCTATATATTTTTTTAAAATATAGGTCCATCCTCCTAAATTTGTGTCATCTTCAGATGTGATGATCATTATCAACTCGTTAATAAAAATGTTGAACAGCACAGAACTCTGTTTAGTACCTTTGACACTCCACTCAGTACTATTATCTAATTTGATATAGAGCCATTTAAGAGTACTCCCTTGACCATATTTCAGTCAATTATAAATGTCTACAGTTGTATCATTTTCTACTTACATTGTCATTTTATTAATGAGGACATTATAAGAAACTTTGTTGAACTTTTTGCTGAGGTCAAAATATTAAGTTAGTCAGTCTGTCAAAAAAGGAGATGAGAGTAGCATTGCATGACTTGTTTATGGCAGATCCATGACGACTCTTTTTAACTGTTGCATGCTTATGCAAAGACTCCCAGATATTCTGTTAAATTATCTGCTAAGGGATCTTGCTTGGTGTAGATATCAAGCTGAGAGGTCTGTAATTTTGCAGGATCTTCTTTTTTCTGAAAATAGACACCGTTTGTTCTCATTCAACCTTCTAAAACTTAACAGTTTTCAAAGATTATAATTAATCTTTGAAGTTTTCAAAGATTATAATTAATGGTTCTGCTATCACCTCTACAACTTTCTTCCATATCTAGGATGTAATTCATTTGGGTCCCAAACAATCAAATAATTTAAATTAGCTGAGTGATCATGCTTGGCCTGAGATCATTTCCCACTTTCTACCAGTAGTACCATGCCTAGCTAGAGCTTCATTTCTCTTCAGAGAGGAGACAGACCTAAAAAACAAAATAAAACATTCTGCCTTCTCACCATCATCCATAACCTGTTCCTCGCTTTGTTTTTTCAACAGACCTACATTGTATTTTTTTTTGTTTCCTTTCCTTTTTTTCAGAGATATCTGAAATAATGTTTTTTATTCCTTGGGGCATTTCTTGCAAACCTCAGGTCATTCTCAGCTTCAGCCATTGTCACCTAGTCCTTACTGATCTTTCTTTCTCATTATTTTGTTTTAATTCTGTCTGGTTTATTCCTGAGAATAAACTGCAAAATGGGTATATGTCTGGGGTGTCAAATTCGATTTCATTAACGGCTGCATCAGGGTTGTGTTTGACCTCGAGGGGGAGGTGTGGCCAGCTCAAAATCACTCATGTTGGGGGCGTCTGTGGCAGCCTGAGTGTTCTGCCAGCGAAAATGGGCTTCTGAGCTCTGTTTTCGGTTGTGATGCCCTCCTGTAACCCTCTGCCAGGGAAAACAGAGCTCTCGAGGGCCACTTGCGGCTCTTGTGAGGTCCCTTTTTCCTGTGTTGGCCTTCTGGAACCATCTGCCAGTGAAAGTGGAGCTTGTGAGGGCCGCAGGTGGCCCTTCTGAGCTCTATTTTTGCTGGCAGAAGCACCGAAAACCGGTCCTTTGCTGTTTCCAGAGTGGCCCTATGGGCCAGATCTAACCACCCATGGGCTGGATCCAGCCCCCAGGCCTTGAGTTTGACACCCCTGGTATATGTGGAGGAAAATATTTTTTTTATTCTGTTGACATTTATTTATGTATATGGCCACCTATCTCACATACACGTTTGTCTAGCAGCTAATAATTAATAAATAATAAATAATTTAAACAGAAGTAAACACTGTAACCAAATTTTTAAAAGGAAGCAAAAAAGAAACTTTGTTTAAGCTTTACAACTTCAATTACAGTATATTGCACAAGACAAATCAATTATTAACAGGTTTTCCTTTTTAATTTTAAGCTTGTTTAAAAATAAAAACAATACATTTGAGTCCTAAAGAAACATGTGTTTGTCTTTAACTTAGTAAAAATACCAACAAGTGCTTGAATCCAGAGGAAAGTAAATTGCACTTAAATTTTGAAATGTATATGTGAACTACAGTATGTTATATACTTTTTCTAGCATAAGTTGTACAAAGCGAGTAAGCACATTTTACATTAATTAAGTACTGTAGATAAGATGGTTTAGATTCCCTATATAGTTAGTGTCATTGATTCAGGAGGCAGCTAGTGTAGCCATGAGTTTCTTGAAATTTTTTACTGGATGTATGATGGAGAGATTTTGAGAAGTGGTTCTTATGTTTCCAAGGATATACATTAGGAGTGACGAGGGAGATAAATGATGACTTATGTGTGATGTAATGACATAAATGTTGCACTTATGTACTCTCATTAGACATTTTGGGAGAGACATGCAAGTAGTTACCTTATTAAATTGACGTTGTTGAAGATGTTGTTGTCTTTTGTTGTAGAGAGTAGTATTAAGGGGCACAATGGGTCCATTCTTACTTCTGTTGGCAGGATCAGGATAATTTATTTTTCCCCAGGTTTTAGTTGGTTGTCTTGGAGCAGTTTTTTTGCTTTTTTAAAAATATTTACACAAAGTTGCTGTTGCTGTTTGTTATTGGCCATAACAAAAAGATGCAGATACAATGTATGATTCTGGAACCATAGATTCCTCTCCTGTATCATACAACATGAAACTATACTTTGATAATGTGACATACAAATTCATATTCTCTACATACCAACAATAGGATATCACATTAGTCATATATGATATATGTACATGTGCATATGAAGATGGGATTCCGTAAATAATTATTCTAATATAGTTCTTCTTCTATAGTATGTTGCCTTTATTTTTATTGAATTTTTTCCATATATATGTAAACTCTTATTTTAATTATTATGAAGATATTGATTTTTTAAAATAATATATCTAATTTAATAAAGTTAAGATAAAACAGATTTAAGGGTAGTCAGCTGATTTGGAGGGAATTTTCTTTTGTCTGTCAATCTAAAAATATGATACAGGACCGAAATATATAATAGGAACTTATTTTAAAAGTATGGATAAAGAGAATTCCAGACATTCCCTATTTCTTTGAGATTTTTTTTTTTTTGCATAGAGCTCCATTTGTTTTCATGCATCCTGTACCCTTAAAAAATAGGATTTGACTCACACAGTAGACACTGTTCTGAGTGTGCAAAAAGTGGAATAGACAAGCCTAACATGCTATATACCTTATTGGAATAGTGATTATTCAGGCATAATTTTTCATCAGATTGGATTAGTTGGAATTATGTACACATTTTTCTTCTTTCTAGTAGTAGATGACAAAGCAAAATAATTATGAAGAAGTGGAATTCTAATTATGTAAAAGATGGAGGCAAATATGCAACTATATTAGTACAATAATAAATATTGGTGTGGATGACATGTAATCTTTTAAGACCCTGAGTTAGCAAATACGACTTCGGTCAGCAAAGAGAATGAATACCAGGACACACACACCCTCCCACAGATTAAGGTTATAAATATGAAAAGGAAGCCACCCAGAGATTTTCTTTCACATTTCCACTTTTAATGCTGTTGCTCCAAACCTGGAATGGCAAAGGAAGGTAAGAAGGAAAGAATGTTCTTCTCCCATTCCTTGGAAACATATAAATTTAATAAATGGCTTGACATAACTCATGCGTTTTCTAACAATTTGTCACGCTAAGAGCACCATAGGGGTTGTATAAAATCTATTGCTTATGCCCAGAAATTACAACAGCACCATCATATGTAAGAAAGGTAGGCAGGTCATCAAGGCCAGGAACAAATTCTTTATGAGGCTATAAACCTCTCTTCACTTAGAAACGAATAAACCATTTCTCCTTCTTAAATGTGGGGTTTTGTTTTTGTCAGATTTCAAAATCTTTAATATATTTGAGGGGAGATTTATTACTTTTCCAATAGATACGCTTTTGCTGGCTTCATTGCGATTTTTTTTTCTTTTTTTGGCCTACAAATGAAAAGTGCAAAACTGTGATGAACTTTGCTTGAATACAGACAGACTCTTATGATGGTTTTCTGACTTGGCCAATCAATCTTGTCAACACAAGTGTACAGTGACTGATGAAACAGGATTTATCAAAAATGATTCACTATGAAGAGCTTATGAGAGAGCTTTTACTGAAGTTATATGTTATTCAGAATTCGTAGTAATTAATTTTCTCTTAATATAAGTCATTGGGTTATTGTGTTCAAATTAAAATAAAAAAAAAAAACCAGTTCAATCTGCATTGCTTTTTTATCATTTGAAAAATACCAACTTTAAAAGTGACAAGACAGTAATTTAAAACTGTAATACAATAAGGGCTACTAATTACATATGTCAGGGCTGCGGTGAGGTTATTTTATTCTTGTTGGTAACAGCTCTGCCATTTTGTAGTAACATTCCAAAGCTGAAACACCTCTGAAATCTTGTCCTTTATTTTGGTTAAAATTTTATTATAAAATTGGTTAAAACTTTTATAAATAAAAGTTTATTTATTTTATTAAACTTTCATACCGCCCTTCTCCTACCAGACTCAGGGCAGTGAATAAGATCAAATGGTTCAAAAAGTGGATTTTTCAGACATTTTAAAACAAAAATGTAGAACACTGTGAATTTTCCTCCCTCAATCACATAAAAGTGTTTCATAAGAAAGTACTTATAATGCAGGGCATACAAGTGTAGGTTTCTAAAATAAGAAGATATCATCTTGCTCCATTTGAAGTCATATCAAATAAACAAAAACACTTGCTGGATTCATTTATTTATTTGACTTGAGGCCAGAGATATTTATGTCTTACATTATAACATATTTTTAAAAAATGGATAAAAGAAACCATGTGTGACCAGGCATAACGCACTGCATGTACTACACAGAACAGCCAACAGCAGCAGTAGATAACAGTGGCAACTTTACAATCTGTGAATTTGAATTCCCAGAATTCCTGAGTCAACTCTGGGAGTTGCTTTGCTCTGCAAATTGCTCCTAGAAGCACGAAGCTGAAAACACCAGCCTGAAGATGACGAATGAGACTTCGTCGAAACGTCGCCAAGACACTTCCAATTTTAAGCGGGAGAAAACCCAATAACCAAAGACCTATATGTGTGTGTGTGTGTGTGTGTGTGTGTATGTGTCTATATATATATATATATATATATATTTATGCATGGATCCATGTGTGCGTATGTGTGTATGTGTATGTATGTGTGTTAATATATGTATATATGTGTGTGTGTGTGTGTGTTTGTTTGTTTGTAGATTTTCACGGGTACAGAATACACCAAGACTTGCATACAAACACACACACACACACACACACACACACACACACACACACACAAAGTGTTTTTCTATCGAGACACCTGGTCTACCCCAGCATGTGGGAGGGAGCATACTGCATCCCTTTCGCCTTTCAGCTCCAATCCAATCCAGGAGCCCTCAAACAGTTGCATTCACAACAAACCATTTTATACCAAAATTTATATTTCGCTGATAAATAAACTTTCCTTTATTTCTTTATCAGCGAAATATAAATTTGGGGTATATGTATGTATGTATGTGGTGGTATTGACTTGGCAAATGTGAGCATGCGCACGACACTTCTGCACATGTACAGAGCATCAAAAATGGGATATGATGATGTCCGGGAGGTGGGCAGAGCCGGCTGAATACCACCACATACATACATACACACACACACACACACACACACACACACACACACACACACACACTCCGTTGAAAATAGCAGTGTATAAGGGGACAAAATATTTACCTATACAGTTTTTGCATCTTAACTAATATGTATAGATAGGTCTCTTTCAATTCCTTTAATGGAATAGCTATTTAGTTACTTTTAGTGGGTATATGAGGTTTGCACCCACACACTTATTACAATGGAAAATTTTCTTTGTAAAATTCTAGTAATCGTTACTGATTTAAAAGGGAAGATTGAAATCTCAGAACTGCATTTTCAGTGGGATTTTTTTAAAGAATACAGCAATGGAGGAAAAGAGTTGTCATTGTGATGCTACCAACTCTGTTTTTAATGCAACAGCTTAACGTAGTAATTAGTACTATTATACTTACTTACAATGTTAATCTTAAGTAATATTATTATTTATTATATTTATCTTGAACTAATATATAAGAAGACTTGGTGATTCATTTTATTATAACAAAATGCTTTGCCTAGTCTCTCCTTAGGCAAATGCAAGAAAAAAATTATAAGAAATTACAAATAGTGATAAATTTTACAAGAGAATGAAACAACTTCTAGTACTCCAGGCAGATAAACATTTATTTATAATCAAAGGATTCCACTGAAGGTGTGCAATTACTATATATTTATAACTATACTTCATCATATAGCAGTCTTTCAGGCTGAGCCTTAAAACTGAAAGCATAAATTTCATAAATTTGCTACTATTTACAAGAGGGTTCTATCATGCCAAAATCAGAGTAAGTGATCTTTGAGGATCAGTGGGTCCGTTTAAAATGCTAAAGTTATTTTATAGACCCAGTGAAAAAATAGTCATTCACAAAATGAGGTGGGGGTCAGGGGATGACAACATTTGGCTTACCTTGTTTGGGCGTGGTTGTTATGTAGATGAAGACTACTTACTGTAGAGTTTCAACAGGAGACTTCTGGGGAACAGCAGAACTGCAGGCTGCAGTTGAAAGTTGGACAGTATCCCAGAAAAAGGGATTGGTGATGAGTTCACTTAGAACTCAGACTTTACCATTTAGTAACTCAAACCTTTACCATTTAAGAGGCAAAGGATTAAGTAAAAAAAATCTATAATTAATAAAAAGACACAAAACCTTAAATTAATTAAATTCACTTCCTCTTTCTATAAAAATATAATTTCCATTCATACAAAAACAATGGCAACGAATAGATTTATTGTATACAGACTTTGCAAAATTGATGTACCTCTAATCCTCAACTGTATAATAATTGATTTCTTCTACTTTAAAAAAAAAATTAAAAGCAGATTTTCTCCTATGTGCTCTTTTGTGTTGTTTCCCAATGGTTACAGGGATAATATGGCTGCTCCAGTGATGAGCCTAAGAGAAGAGTATCAGTTATCAGTTTGTTACTCCTTCACTATTGATTTAGTGGTTTTAAGCACCAGGCTAAAAAGCAAGAGATCATGAGTTCAAATCCCACCTTAGCCATGAAAGCCAGTTGGATGATCTTGGACCAAGCCTCTTTCTCTCAACTCCCATCTCACAGAGATGTTGTTGTAGGAAAGAAAGGAGGAGGAAGGCGTGTTGGATATGTTTGCAGCCTTGAGTTATTTGTAAAATAATAAAGGCAGGATACAATTAAACAAAATAAAATGGATACAAATGGATCTCCATTGTTTGGTTTCACTTATATTGATGGCAAAAACATGCATCCATAGTCTCTTTCTTTTCTCTAACTAATGTGTGAGAAAAAGCATACTCTCTACATTTCTTGTCCAGTGGGAAAATGTTCTTTACCAGTTCTCTAAGTTTTTGGAACTTGATCATAATGCAAATAACACAAAGACCTGCAACTTAATTCTTGCTTTTTTTTCTATTTAAAAAACTGAGATGAAACACAAAATATTTCTTTTTAAAAGCTGACTTATTGACCGAGAAACAATAACAGTAAAATATTTCTTCCCCTTCTCTGCTGTATAGAATATAGTAACGATTGCTTTGAAGTAGTAGCTAATAATTATTTGACTGGCAAGTTAAAGAGCCCCACTACACGTCGTTAGTATTTGAGTAAAACCAGGTTAAAACTCCCTAAAGCCCTGTTTTCTATTTGTAAGTGATAAATGGTCTCTATCTAAGGAATCGTAAAATCAAGACTGAAAAAAATCCTTAAGAACCCACTAAAGAACTCCAAAGAAAAAGTATTGATATTTAAAACACCTCATTTCAGGTCTCTACAAGAGAAGTATATACTTCTACAGGCTTCAGCAAAATAAGAGGAACCGAAAGAGAAGGAAGGATTGGGTTTTTAAAGATAGTCATTCAGACTGAACTCTTTTAGCAAACTGTTTTACATGCATTACTAGATCAACCATTATTTAACAGCAATCCCATTTATATACCAAACTGCTTTTAGATCTCTTTCCAGAAACTAGTTCTTTTGAATTTGGTTAATTAAGCTCCATCTCATTATAAGTGCTAAAATAGCTAAATTTAGAACTGATCAACTCAGAAATGAAGAGAGGTAGTTTCTTAAGTTGACAGGATGACCTTTCAAGATGAAAAAAAAATCATATGATCTTATTCTAATTTATTTTTAAAATTCCTGTCACTTTCTCAGAGCAGTTTTTCACCTTGTATGACTTTAAAACATAAATGAGACATACTTGATTAAAAGTGAAGTTAATTAGTGACTTGATAACCAATTAGCTTAGATATTTTCTGTTTCCTTTTTTAGTTCTGTAAGATTTTGAACCTTGCTAAATGTTGTTATGGCTGTTGTAATTATGACAGGTAACCAATTGCCATGAGTATAATGAGTTTGTTGCAGACATATAATAGAGTTATGAAATGTCAGAAGTGATTTTGTAAAGTAGTATATGTATTAGGAAATTACTCAGGAGAATGAAATTACTAGAAATGCCACAATACGTGAATTAGTTGTACTTGATTAGTCATACGTGAGATTCACAATAAAAGTCTGCATTTACTGTATTGCAATCTATAGATAGGTATAATGGATGATCAAAGCCATGCCTTTTTTTATATGTGTGTCCATCTATCTGTCTGTTGTCTGTTTGGCTGTCTGCTGGCTGTCTGGCTGTCAAGTTTGAATATGGAGTATCATTCTCTCTGGATCTCTTCTGCTTTTTGTGTGTGTGTGTGTGTGTAAGAAGAAGGACTTGTATATTAGCAAACACTGAATTAGCCAGCAGATGATAGTTTTGACCACCTGAAGAAAATTTCAGTCTTGCTTTATTAATATCAAGGCTGTACGTACAGCATTCACAGTGGATAGCAATGATTCCTAGTTCAAGAAGACTGAAATAAAATACATTTTGGTTCCATCACTTCTGATTTTCTTAACTGATTAGATAATAAACTTTGCAGCATTTCCACTCAGACTAAAACGTCTGATGATCCAGCAAATTATACTGTTTTATTTTGAAGATGTTGCTATTTATTTTAGGACAAATTGACTTGAGAATAACATTCACTTCAAATATATGTGGGTCATTTTTCATCTTTTTTTGAACCAAAAGTAGGACTGATTATGTGGCCCCATAGCATCAACACAGTATTGCAGCAATACTGAGTTCCTTTTCAATTAGAAATGCACAGCATTTTCTTGATCAATTAAGGTTCTTCAAAGCTAAAGACCTTTCTCAGTTGTTGGACCTAAAGTTTTTAAAGTACTATAAATTTGTTCTTTTGGAAATAGTCCAACAAAAATTTTAAGATCTATTTTCCAAGTATACTGCATATCAAAAGCTATTAGATGCTTTGAGTCTTAATGCATAAAGGCTGCGGCAAAAATTTGGATTGACATGCTTATTTTGTTACTTTAAAAAAAAAAGAAACGTGCATTTCTGCAGCAGTAGAACAACCACTGATTTCTAGAAAGAGCTAGATCCGTGTGTGTGAAATTTTGATATTTACAATGTAGTATAAGAGGAATACTACCGTACCTCCCTTGCTTCTGCCACATCAGTTTGTATATTTCTTTGTCTTCCTATCATTCTAAACATTTTTGAGCAAAATAAGATAGCCCTTTGTCCTTTTTTGTGTTTTATCCAGCATGTTAGAAACTATTTGTCATTGTATTTATAAAGAAATTAAATGGGCAGGCAGTAAAAGACATTTTTTTCCAATGGAAAAATGTCTCATTTCCCAAACTTCAAAAGCTTACCTGTGGCCTATTAGTTGTCTTTTGGACACAAGGGCTTTTACTAAATTATTTTGGACTGATTATTTTAATTGCTGATGCTGCATTAGGTCTGATTAGGCATTGAGCGATGCTTTTTTCTCTTAAACATTTCTGAATTTTAAAACAACTGATCTACTAGTTTTGAGACAAACAGAAAACAGTGGACAAACAGAAGAAAAAAAGACAAAATATTTCTTATGTTTTTCCCTTTTCTGTAAATAATGTAACGTGGTGAAACTATATGAAGACGCGTACTCATTTTCTATTCTGTTCTGAGTAATATAAAGACCTTTGATTATTGTTATGTGCATACTTAGACTTGATCATAATGAGTTTGTGATAAGTATACCTGAGAAAATTCTTCCAAGGACAAATAAATGGTTAGAAAAAGGATTCTGAGTTCCATTCATGATCCTGTTTTCTTGTGGAATGCTACCATTCAAGAACATAAATATGATCATTGTTCACTGTTTTGCTGTAGAGCACTGCATTCTTAGAAAAGCAAAAAGTGATGTGGAAATGCAAGTGTTGGTCTATGCTGTCGTATTCACTGTTCTCTTTTTTATAGATATATTTACGATTCTTGGACTATGAAATGCAGAATTCTAATGAATGCAAAAGGAACTTTGTGGCTGTCTATGATGGAAGTAGCTCAGTGGAGGATTTAAAAGCAAAGTTTTGCAGTACTGTTGCTAATGATGTGATGCTGCGTACAGGTCTTGGAGTAATCCGCATGTGGGCAGATGAAGGCAGTCGAAATAGCCGATTCCAGATGCTCTTCACATCTTTCCAAGAACGTAAGACACTTAATAAGTATTCCATTGTCACCTAACATTTTATGGTGTTTTCCTTCATACCAAAGAAATATGATGATACTTTATGTGATAACCAAGTATGAAGTCTCTACATATGCTCTATCTCTCTATAAAGGGAACCCTAGGTGGTACATAGTGACTTGGATTTCCTTACTTGTCAGGAATATGTATGAGGAATTTTAGATGAGGATGTATGAGTTTTGGACAGTTGCCAAGCTATGGAGAATAAATTTGATTTTCAATGAAGTTCCTTCTCTGTTAGTTGAAGAGTACTATCACATAAACCCATGGTCTTCTTGTTTTGAAGACATTCCAGACTTCTTCATTTTCTTTTCATGGGAATATGCCTAACTCTATATTTTGGTTTTTTTGGAGGTCTTCCAGAATTTAGTTATCACAGGGATAGTCCACAATTTTCTCCTATGATTTAGAGTTTCTAGCCTGACATCCCTCCTTAAATCTGTTCCAGTTCTCTTCTGAATCCTTCTTATTAAATTATGTCTAAAACTAGATATTCAAAGTAAGGTATTCTGATGCCTGTAGAATAAAATCAAACTATTATTTTCTAGTCTTTGGGATACAGATTAATGGATTTAAGCTCTAGAAAGACAGATTCCATTTTGTTTTAAAAAGCCCTTATTAACAGAAGTTGTTATGACATTGGAGCCAGTGTTATTATTCAAAGAGGATGTGGGATCTTCTTCAGTTGATAGGTTAAGCAAAAGCAGGATGACTGTTCGTCATGGGTCATTTAAATTGTATTTCTTTACTGAGCAGTAAGTAAGACTCAGTGGTCTTTATTGAGCAATGGGTAAGACTCTGAAATCCTTCTCGTGCAATCTTGAGAAAGCTGTTTTCTTGTCTTTTGCATATTGAATTGCATATATCAACCCACACACTTGATGTCTACAAGCTAATTAAATGCACTTAAGTCTATGCAATCAAACTTATTGAAATGTCAGTACCAAATAACTAAAAATAACCAATATTCACATGGTAAGATTTATTAATGTAATTGTATATACATTGAATAAACCTGATTTATAGAAGACAAATAGTCAGGAAGAATTCCCTTCTGAGGTATTGATTGCCAAAGACTGGAAGAAAACAATTGATTAACAGAAAATGATTTATCAAGTGAAATTAAATATATGTGGTTTAAAATTCCCCTCCCTTTTTTTCAAATGCAAATCTGTACTCAACTTTTAAAAATCTACTTATCCAACTAAGTGTATATTACGGAATGGAAAGGGGTAAATGTTTTTCTGGAAGAGATTGATAAAAAAAAAATTAAGAATCAGCACTTAGAAATGTGCCAGGAAAGCTGTTTATTTCTGAAAAAAAACCAACAATTATTTGACATACTTTTTTCTGATACAGAAGATGCCATTTAGAACAGCACTCTGAAAATGTATGGAGAAAAGTTTTCTGCATAATTTGGGTTAGGTTAACAAAATTCTGATGCATTCTGAGTAGAGATTGTTAGTTTGCATGATACAGCTTAAATGATAGTTTACAGTTCCCAAACTCATAAATCAAGCTGACCTTAATCTCTGCATAACTGATTCTGTTCCTAAATATTTTTTCAATGATCAAAACTTCCTTTAATATTCTGTTTTACTTATTCAAATCAAAGACATTTTGGACCTTAGAAACAACTGTGAAAGCATTGAGGATTCAGTATTTTCTGGAAGTATATTTCAAAAAAGTGAAACCATTCTTTCTGTCTTTTAAAACCATATTGTCTGAGTGATTGGGTTTATTTTTCAGCTACATTATAGGCTGTGTAACAACTAATGCAAGGAAGCTTTCTGTTTATCTAAAGAGCTGCCAGATGTATTTTTGTGATTTCTGTTCACAAAACAGAATCTTAAAATGTTTCTGAGGGTACTTTGGTGGAAGTTTACCAAGCCAAATTTTGGAGTTTAAGATATTTAAGATATTCATTTATTCTGCAATCTTGAAGCATAGTTTAATTCTAAGATGAGTTTTGAACTGTGGTATGATTTGCTTATCTATTCCACACTAGTTGGATTAAATATGGTAGGTAAAAATAAGTAATGGCATATAATGCATAGTGGCAAATTAAATTATTTATGAAAAATGTGGTAATAATTACAATGGGTTAAAGTTATGGTGGGATTTTCTACTTTTCAAACTATAGACCATTCTGAAGAATATTATATCACTGAAGAATATTATATTAACATTTTGAGAAGTGCATATATAGTTGGTCTAAACAAGCACAACATTAAATGAAAATACAACAGCAGAGACAGATGGCATTTCACATCATCTTCATAAATCACTGCATTTAGCAAGTTCATTTTGCTAGAAAAGAGGGAACTATATTATAACAGGATGGCAGGGAAAGCTGTTTCTATTGTTATTTTAAAATAGTTGGCAACCTGCCTTTATCCTGCTAATTTTAACACTTTGTTAATGTGTGAATATTAATGTAAGTAAATTGAAGAACTCATTACTGAGAGTTAAGAGTTGGGAATTCCAAAACTTTGATATGAAAGCATTGGAAGAAGTCATAAAAAAGAGGAAAGATGGAAACATGACTGTGGCAAGCATTTAAAATGTCAGATTTCAGAGGAAAGACACATTTTGGAAATAATATATATTTTTCTTAGGCATTGTTGTTGTTTGGCACAACAACGGGTGATTATGGGTGCGACTTGACGCACCCATGTAACACCTCTCCTGCGCGAGCTGCACTGGCTCCCAGTGATCTTCCGGGCGCTATTCAAGGTGTTGGTTACCACCTTTAAAGCATTTCATGGCTTAGGGCCTGGATACCTACGGGATCACCTTCTGCCACCAATAGCCTCCCACCGACCAACACACTCCCATAGAGAGGGGCTCCTCAGGGTGCTGTCGGCAAAACAATGTAGGCTGGTGAACCCCAGGGGGAGAACCTTCTCTGTGGGGGCACCCACCCTCTGGAACGAACTACCCCCTGGGATACGTATGATTCCTGATCTCTGTACCTTTTGCCAGGCCCTTAAGACTCTGCTATTTTAACAAGCTGGCCTGGCTGAATAAGAATTTGGATGGGGTATTTTAAATTATGGGTTTTAATTGACAGGGCCAAATTTATTTAATTCTGTTTTAAATTGGTTTTAAATTTTGTATGGTTTATTTTTTTATTATGGCTGTACATCGCCCTGAGTCCTTCGGGAGAAGGGTGGTATAAAAATCCAATAAATACAAATACTAAGTAAGTTGTGTCCAACTTTTCGTGATCCATGGACCACAGCTCACCAGCCTACTACAGAAGGCTTTATGTCCATCTTTAAGTTTTTTGTGCCCAGCAGAAGCAAAATGGAGGTAATGTGAAGTGTGCATGTGTAAAAAAAACCCTACAATGTATAGGAGTGAAGCAGGGAAATTTATTCAATTTTGGGCTTTTAAAATATTACTTTTAATTGAAAGAGACCATGGAACTTAATGATGAAACCAAAGAGAGAGAATTGGAATGTTGTGCCCTGATTTTTCATACCAGAAGATAGTATTGAACTGTGAAGTTTAATGTGAAGAAATAGTGTTTTGGCATGTAACTAGAATCTAGTGTTAAAAGGCAAAAATAGTTTACAAGTGAAGTATGATGGAGAGTCTGTTAGTTAAAGGCTTGTACCTCTACCGTTGTTGGCCAGCTAAGCCACAGTACCAATAAGCAGCAGGTGTGCACAATATCAATATACATAATACACACAAAGAAGTTGTTTTACTGTATGTAATAATAGAGATTCAATCAAATTTTTCATAGGTTAGTTATTAAACTGAAAATTGTCCTTATTACTATATCAATGCAGACTTTCCAAAAATCCAATGACATGGTCTAAATAGTCCTATTTAAAAATGAAAGAACTCAAGTTGGTTCCTGCTCAGTTGCTGGTGAGCTACCAAGAAGACTTTCAACACTGATGGTGCTGGCAAAATGTCAGGTTACCAAATTAGATCATAATCTATTAGCCTTGATGCTGCTCATTACTATATGTCCTTATTAACTTGATTAAAACAAAATTCATTTTGCAATGCCACCCCTTGCTGGCTTCCACATTGACTTTGCTTATTGGAAGAAAGCAACAAAGGTCGTAAATGATGATCACATGACTAGAGGATGCTATGACTGTCATAATTATGAATTGGTTGCCAAGCATGCAAATTGTGATCACATAACTGCAGGGGTGCTGAGACAGCTGCAACTGAGGACTGGCTATAAGAAGTCTTCTCATTGTAACTTTGAATAGTTGCTGAATGAATGGTTAACCGAAGTCTACATGGAGTAGTGTAATCTGTTGAGTCTCTGTAGACATGTATATGTCAGTGAAAACTTTTATCATATCTAAGTACATATTATGTTTTATAAAATTGTAAAGATCTACACTGTTTTACTTGATACATATATTAAATGCCATTGTTGAAATGATTGGTATATGCATTGATTTTATTTCTTTCTCAGATCAGACTATATTGAAATCATTAGGTTTATTCAGTGGCGTTGCAGAGTAACATACAAATTGATTTTACATTTTAGGGAATTATTGAATCATTGTAATTTCATTTCATAGCTGCATTTGCCAAAATAATGTATTAGAATGAGATTACCAATGATGAGCAATGCAGCAACCTTGTTTGTATATGACGGTTTTATATTACTCTTGCGGGTAGTTGGTTCCTAAAAGTTCCTAAAAGATGTTTATGTTCTTCTTGAACTCATTGTTCATTTCATTTCATTTTAGTATATGGATGCTGTATGTTTAGATAGATATAATTATTTTATACTAGTACACTCATGTCAGAAGCACTTACCAAGGCACTTCAGGATTGGAAGGGCATTACCATTGCCCAGGAGACCCCCAAAGGAGCCCCTTACATATCCATGAAGAATAATTTTATGATATTATATTATTTATGATTATAAATATAATTATATAAAACCATGATTTATGAAGAATCATTGTTTAGGAAAAAAATTAAATATTCAAAACTTCAAAAAATATGAATTAGATAACCAAATATTAAGGAAAAAAATATGACTGCATGATATCACTAAACCAAAATGTACTTCATTGATTATAAAAAAATTCTTTGATTGTGTCAATCATGTCAAACTACGGAATGTGCTTGGAAAAAGGGGAATCTCAGAACATCTCATTATCCTCATGCAAAACCTATGTACAGGTCACGAATCCACAGTATGGACAGAGCATAATGAAACGTAATGGCCCTGGATTAGCAAAGGGGTATGACTACACCTACAAAGGTATAGATCAAAGTAGTATAGCTTATGGCTTTCTCTGTGGAATTCTATGAAAGTGAAATTTGGATTTTGAAGAAACAGGATAGAAACTTTGGTGTTGGAGGAGACTCCTGAGAATTGACACGAATAACTAGGAGCTCAGTAGGACACAAATGACCAGGTTCACATTATCATATTTTTGATACATTATGTGAAGATTTAACTCTTTGGAGAGGTATTTAATGTTGTGAAAGTTGGGAGGAAAGATAAGAAGAAAATAACCAGCAATAAGGTGGATGGACTCCGTTCCAATGGGAAGGAGTGTACTGTTGTAAGACTCAAAAAATCGTACTTGGAGCAGATCCTACTAGAGAAAATATTTCTATTTCGACTTGAGGGCACATACTTACTCAACTACATAATAATAAAAAAGAAATGTCTATATTATTTACTTTAAAATATTTCTTCTTTATACAACTTTTCATTGTTAAGCTGAATCTTCCTCCTGATACTTTGGACTGCTTGGATAGTAACAAAGTGGAAAAGTCTAGGATAATTTTCTTGTGTCTGCAAAAGTTAAACAGTTTTTTAAGCCCTCTCCTTTGGAACATCATACCAAACTCCCCAGATGAGATTTGCACCAACCCTTCTGATCTTCCATAAGGGTCTTGAAGACCTGGCTCTGCTAGTGGGCCCTGGGCCACCAATGGGGGTGAGGTGGGTGGGCAGTGTATCACTCTGGAGGTGGTTAGTAGATTGAGAGAAGACTCCACATCACACCATGTTCTTCATGTTCCTTTCCCAACCCCCATCTTTTAATCTTTTAATGATAAATTTTAGTGTAACTATGATTCTTGTTATCACTGTTTTTTTATTTCAATGTTTCTAGTTTTAAGCTTGGTAAGCTGCTCAGAGTTGTCTCTGGACAAGATGGGAGGCACATGAATCCAATAAACAAACAGTAGCTCTATCTAATCATTGTTCTTCCATCGTAAGCTAGAAATAGATGTTATTGCATTTTATTTTTTTGTACTTCCTGTCGTATTCTAGCCAAACTAATGAGGGTGACATCACATCAAGGGAGGGGGGGATTGGATCATAGATATACAGACTTTCTAATCACTCCCTTTCATTGTTTTTTTTTTTAATTGTCACAATTTCCATCTAGACTATTATGAAAATAAAGATAGTATGTTTTAAAACTAATGATACAATGCTCTTGACTATATTATATATAATGTCATATCAAAGAGGCCAGGTCAGTACATCACAAAGATTACAGGAATGCTACTTTATTGATATATAGACTAACAACATCTTGAATATATGTCAGAATTTTCTTCTGCCCATCTTACACCCAACAAAACCAAGGCTTTTACTTTTACATCTTTCTCATCATGTCTTCCTCATTCTCAGATGTGTTTTGTTTTGCTTTAAATGCTCCTGCATATCTTGATCAAAATTATATCTGCAATCTCCTGCAATGGCACAAACATTTACCATCAAGTTAATTTTAATTCTAATTTTAAATTGATTTTTTTAAACTTAACATTATTGTGTTGTATCCTGTGGCAACAACACAACTATATGTTTTTTAATATTAATTGTAATGAACTGTTAAAATGGCAGTATCACCATTGGGTGATTTTGGATAAGTGATATCTGCAGAAGAGGAAAAGAAGTCAGACTAATGAAAGTAGAGTTGTTTTGCTACTCTTGCCCCAGCCTTTTCTATATGTATCACAATATCAGATACATACCTGGAAAAGATAAGTTTGCAGCACAATGTGCCATTCACAACAGCAGTAAAAGCTGGGTTGGTTTCTTATTTCAAGTACTTCATTGCCACATCACAAAGTGAATTGCATAAAAGATGAGAAAACACCCTTCATATGGTATTTCGCTCTTCTGTCATTGTTACATTGTTATATTTAACTACTTTCTGCACTCTGAGGTAAACATAAGAATTTGGATCCTTAAATAAGGCCTTGTGATCCCAGAGAACTTTTGAGGAAGCAAAGGACATGACATGAAGATAATTCTTGCAGGAACTTTCACACTGATTTTGGAACCTAAAGTTATTTGTGTGTAACAACATTCTGGCTTTTTAATTTTTTTTTTTTTTACACACATCCTTATATATTTGAGTGGTTGTTCTATATTCTTGTCCTCAATCACTTACCATGATTTAAATAGGAAACATCTGCTGTTTTTCTTGAAACCTGATAGTATAACCTTGGGGTTTAAATCATATGTGTAGCTCCTTTAGACTTAGGTTGCCACCTTGTGACCAGTGTTTGCAACAGAGAATCATAATTTTCATTATTGGGTTAGATCGGATTATCCTGTAAATAAGATTTTTCTCATGAACTGAACATTTCAAACTTTGCATTTCTGGATAACCTACAAGGTGGTTATTCCCTGTGGAATATGCATCTTCTTATTAGAATAGTGCTGCCTTTGAACTGCTGCTCTATTTCTAGCGTTCAATACATCAGCCTGGATGTCCGTGGGACACAGTGGGACAGGTTGAGATCTTTGTTTCAAATGAGAAGAATCTGTACAAAATTTCCTGAATTTATCATTTTTTTTTGCTACAATAGTTTCCATTCTCTTACTGTGATTCTACGTGTGTGTGTGTGTGTGTGTGTGTGTGTGTGTGTGTGTGTTTAAAGCTTGCAGGCCTGCTAGGAATTATTATCATAATCTCACTTTCCTTGCTTGGCCATTACTGCCATTCCCCAGAAATATAGCTTTGATCCCTGTTTTTCTCATTAGATGTTGTTATGTCTCCATTGTTTATACTTGCCCCACAATTTGCAAAAGAAGAAGGTTGATATGAAGCTGGCAAGGCAGTAACTTTTGATAGATGATCCAAATTGATAGCAGGAAACACAGGTATAGAAAATGAGTGAGCAGTAGAATGAAGAAGCATGGGAGATAGCATGTTAGATAATCCTAACCTTAAGCCTTTGTATACAACTAAACATAAAAGTTGTTGGCATGTATACCACTTAGAGCACACTTCTAAGCATGTCTATTTGTGGGATTTATTTTTAGGAAGAGGGGTAGAGGAACCTCAACTCCTTTTCCTAGTTTTTGAGGCTTTTGGTGGTGTGCTGGTTGTGGGTGAATGTGGGTGGAGGAGAGTTATTTTGTTCAAATGTGGGAAGCAAGACTGCTTTTAGAACTCCCTTTGTTATTCTTCCTGTACTGTTTTTACAAGTACTAATAATACAATTCAGTAGTCCTCAACTACTGGGAGTAGGAATCGAAAAGCAGCATTGTAGCAGATGTATCTGTGTTTTTTTTTCCCAATTTCATTACACGAAGAGCCTGCCCTGACCTCACTAAAAGCTAAAATGTATTACTATTGCTCTGATGTTATTCTTAACAACAAACTTTCATATCAGGATCTATGATACAAGTTATCTTTGAAAGATTATAGGAAATGCCATTTATTTCAGATAGCAAAATCTGTCTGTCTGTCTGTCTACCTATCTACCTACCTACTTATCTATCTATCTTTATCTCTATCTCTCCTATCTCAGATGTTCCTTCTTAAAAGCAAACACTGCATTAGAATGTGGTTGAATTAAGCCTATTAATCTCTTTTTATTTATCATTACAAATTATTATATTTGTCTTTTTAATGCTATCTATATTTGGGATAGCATTCCTTCAGATATTCATACGTCTCCTCTCTTCTCCATTGATGTTGAGAAAGTTATTCTTCCATACCATGAGATTCAAAGGGCTCTTGACTCCTATAAGGTTTTTTTTTTTTAATGTACGGTTTTTCTTCTGTATGCATGTGAACTCTTTATGTTTTTAATTTCATTGTTCTTACTTTTAAGATGTAAACCTCTCAGAATCATATTAGTCTGTATGACTAAGTAAAAATAGAAATGATCATATGGAGTTCACTGTCCTTCAATCCAATACAAGGTTATTTGTAAAATATATGTTAAAGACTGCAGAGAGGTTAATGTAGCTTTAAAATATGTCATTTTTCCCCTTAGTGCCACTTAAAAATTCTAATGGCAGCATTGGGGTAATTATACAGATAGCCATCTAGTTGCATGAACATAAAAATATATCATTGAGTTGAATTTAGAAACGTTCAGTGACTGAACGTGAATAATCTCCACTGGATTGTAAACTTCTCCTTGAGAATTTTGGATTTCCCTGTGAAGCTTGATATAGAGTATATAGCCTCCAGTTACACTTTCATTCTGGGGCTTTAGTAATATTAGCAACTTGATTTTACTAGTTTTTGAGCCTTAGGCAATTACGCTTTACCTCCTGCTCAGGGACTATGAAAATTCAATTTCAGAAAGGCAAGTGTTTTTGCAATTCCTTACCTACTTATACTTAAAAGTATATGTGCTTGAACATATCACCAAAATTTTCTTCATTACTATCCCTAGTTTATATCTATAAGCATCAAGTTATTCTGAAGCTGATGGCTTTTTAAAAAATGTGTATTAACTATGTTATATATTGCCATCTTCTTGAATCTCTCTCACACATTTAGATACACACATTACAGTGGTTTGTAATGAAGACATAAATGTGTTTGACTGCAGGTGTGAAAACTGCACTTTAAATCCTAAATTTTGTTTATACAATAAACAGTGAAGCCATTATGCTGATTACATAGAATTACAGCCATCTGGCCTACATTCAAAATATAAAGTTTTTTAGATCCAATATTGCAGATCCCTTTGCTTGGTGTTGTATTAGATTTACTAATAGCTCTATTGCTACTGAGTAGGAGAGTAAATACACGGTGCAGTCCTGCTAATGCATTTTTTCCTTTTCTTTTTAGCCCCCTGTGAAGCCAACACGTTTTTTTGCCATAGTAATATGTGTATTAATAATACATTAGTCTGCAATGGACTCCAGAATTGTGTATATCCATGGGATGAAAACCACTGCAAAGGTAATGCTAAGCATATGGATTAAATTTCCAATTAATGCCACAATAGATTTAGTTTAATTATTTGAAACGCACAGCATAATTATTCTCATGCTTTTCAGTGAATGCATAAGACTGTTTCTCACCTAGCTCTAAAATATTTTAGAACTTGTTTCAAAAGTTATTACAAAATAAATAGAGCGTTTAATAGCTAGAGTGAAAAAGTCCTATATTTTCTCTGGAAAAGATAAATTGTTGGACTTTGATCAGTATTTGAATAGAGAAATACTATCACTTGGGTTCTTCATTTTGTTCGTAGTGCTTAATATTCAATGCTTATGAAAATATACACCAATATCAAAAGAGCACTCACAATATAATGTTATAATGTTACAGTTATAATGAGATACAATGGCTGATTTGTGAAATGTTGCAATGTTTTGAGTTATTCACGGCTATATGGGACAATAGAGCATTGGTATGTTAAAAGTAAAATAAATAACACAATAGCAATAACGAAGAATGTATATGTATGAAAAGTAAAAACATACATACTTCTATGTGTGTGTCTTGAATGTGTATAGTAAAATATATTTATTTATTTATTGGTTCGATTTATATGCCTCCCTTCTCTGGAGACTCAGGGCGGCTTACAATGTGTTAAGCAATGTGTTATGCACTTGCCCTTATGTAAACCTGCCTTTGTTTCATGAGAAAATAACTCAAAAACAGCAGAACAACTCATTTCTTTGAATTGTTATGGGAAATAAAGCCAAATATTTCTTAAGATAAAAATCCAACTTCTAATGACAACTAACTCTATTATACCATGTTTAAGTGGAATTTTCTATAATTCATTGGTTCCTATTGTGAAAAATTGAAGCCTAAACTAGAATTTCAACCTAAGGAGCTTTGGTGGTGCAGAGGACTAAAGTGCTGTTAAAGTAGCACTTAGCTGCCATCTGCCTGCAATTACTGCGAGTTCAAATCTCACCAGGCTCAAGGTTGACTCAGCCTTCCATCCTTCTGAGGTAGGTAAAATGAGGATCCAGATTGTGGGGGCAATAAGCTGACTTTGTATAAAAAAGAACACCGCTTTGGGGGGGGGGGGGCAAAAGTCCTACTAAATATATACAAAAGTATGAAGGCTATTGCTTAACACATTGTAAGCCACCCTGAGTCTCTGGAGAAGGGTGGCATATAAATTGAACCAATAAATAAATAAGTAAGTAAGATTTATAGTACAGTTTGATAACAATTGTTTTGCCATAATCCTCTAGGTTTGGGGATTTCTGTATCTGCATTTGTCTTCATTATAAAGAACAAGAGGGATAATTTATTTCAGCAACAGCTTCCGTGGTTATTATGCCTTTGAAAGCTTTTTGGAGAAGGGTAAAGGGCATCATTCATTTAGGAAGAAATGAAAAAAGCTTGCAAAATACTTCGCCTTATACTTCATAGCCAGCATAATGAGCCAAGCAGAAGAAATTGAAGTGTAATTCAAACAGAGGATTTTAAAATGGCAAATAATCTCTCAGAAAAACAGTTATAATTTTATGTTTGTTGTAAATGCAAGCAATCTGTCCACTAATTGATAGTTTTAAGTGCCTGAATGATTGTGATGAGGCAGTTCTATTAGATAGCTTTCTTCCGTGCCTAACTGTTCCATATTAATGTTATGAGAAGGACAGCAGGTCCATATCTATGTCTGGTGTGGTTTGCTGGCTCTGTTCTACCAGTATCTTCCCAGAAAGTATGGCTGGCCTACACATTTAGAATTCTACATAAAGTACCTATCTATGCATGATTGTGAATTTGACTCAATTGTTTGATTCAATGAAAATATAAGGAGCAGGACTGAGCAATCATGTGATTCAAAAGTTGGAACAAACATACAGCTTTACTGTCCTTTTCAACATGTTAGTTCCTTAGGCAATTAATGAGTGAAGAATTGCCAATCAATCCTTGACTTGTTACCTTCATCTTTTCAAAAGTGGTGCTGACAATATTTCTATAGTCTTATGAAACAGATGAAATAAGAACAGATTAACTTTTACCACCAAATGCTGTAGGCTACTGGATTATGAAGAGCATTTCCAAAACTGCCACTGATCAGAAGCAGAAGTCCCTGCTAGCAAGTCAGAAGCAATCAGTATTTATTCTGAATATTAATTTTATTTCAAAGCTTTCTCTCTCTCTCCTTGGGTTACCAAGTTGAATAAAACTTCAACACATAATTCATAGCATGTTAGGACAAGTGGCAAATCATCAGCGTATTACTAATTTTAATTAAGAAGTGCAATACAAAGAGAAGAGAATAAATTTTTCATTAAAGAGATTTGAATCTTGATCCTGGATTGTTTTTGAACTATATTAGTTCTATAACTAGTTGCAGTTAGAGAAGATTTGAGAAGGATAGCTTTTATGGTAAGTTTTTGGAAGATTTCTTCTGGAAATAAAAATGTTCCTTAAAATGTCAAAGAATGGCTGAATTCTTCTCCACAAAAGTTGAACAGTACTGACAAAAATGCAGGACAACACAGGCAAAACTCTTTCAAGAAGCTGTTACCTCTTAAATGGACCTATGGTCCGTAATGGAGGAAAGTTGGATACTTCTAATAGAAATAAGAAATAGATTTTGCTTTTCCCAATTAACCCTGAGACCCTCAGTGCTTGATGGTATTGCTTGATTATCTTCACATTATGGGAAATTGTCTCTGTAATGAATTTAAGAATAAAACTATGGTTCTGAATTTAGAATTACAGTTTTTTTTGGGAGTATAAAATGCTCCAGACTATAAGACGCACCTACCTTTTTTGGGGAGGAAAACAAAAAAAATCTGCCTCTGCCTCCCAGCAATTTGCCTCCTTGCAGCAAACAGGCTGCTTCAGTTTCAGTTTCAGCACATCCTGATTAGCACAAGCAGCTGATTGTCGGTTGGATCGGCCTCCCAAAGATCAGCTGTTTCAGGCTGCAGCGATTACCATAGCCTATTGCCGCCTCCGTGTGTCTGGTTTTTGGCTTCCATTTTCCGCCTGTTTCGGGCGGCAGGGATCAGAATGAATGGAAAATGGGGCATGTGGAGGCCGAAAATGAAGCACGTGGAGGTGGCAATAGGCAATAACAATCCCTGCAGCCTGAAACAGCTGATGAAGGGAAGTTGATCCAACTGACAATCAGCTGCTTATGCTAATCAGGATGTGCTTATGTTACCCAGAATTTATTTTCCATTGGCCAGTCAGATGCTTCTAAGAAAGTTACAGACAAGGCATACAAACAAGCAATTTCTTCCCAGATGTCACTTCTTTCCACCTCAGCAACTATTGTAGTGCAGGCAGTTCTCAACATACAGCCACTTGTTTAATAATTGTTTGAAGTTACAACGGTACTAAAAAAAAGTGACAACAACTGTACCTCGCACCTATGACCACAATCCCCACAGTCATGTGAACAAAATTTTGGCGACACGACCACCTTTTCAACCTTCCCGGGCGGCTTCTCCACAAGAGGCAGAAGCCAACTTTGCTTAATGACCATGGAGATTCACTTAATAACGACAACAAGAAAAGTCATAACATTAGACATGTTAATTTGATGACTCATTTAACATACGCACTGCTTAGCAACAGAAATTTCAGTCCCAATGACTGAATCCTTGTCATAAATCACAAGGACTATCTGTATATCTCTTCCTGGCTATTAATGTTAAAAGGTAGACTTTTAACTTTTATGTTATGAGAAATATCCACTCACCACCATTTGATAAATTAGCCTCTTCCTTTTTCTAAACATTACAGCAAGTAAGATCTTGATCCTAACTCAGAAATAATTTAGAGGAAAGTTGACTCAATATGAAATGGAGTAATACAGTTGATTAATTGCATAAGGGCTGCCAAATTCTGCACCAGTTGTAGTTTCTGAATATTCTTGAAGACCATCCTGACGTTTAATAACCAAAAAGAGAAACAACTAATGAAAGTGCTCCTTCTTCTACAGCAAGAGAAAATAATCCAAAACTAGGCAAAGATCCAAAACTATGCAATGTCACTGAATTTTCATTCAGTTCTCACAAGTAGGTCCAGTAGATGTGCTCTTTGATTTATGAAAACAAATGTTTTACAACCTACATAGAGTTGTTTAAACTTTTACACTGGTAAAGATGTAAGGAACACATTATCTCACTACTAAAATAATTGGGAAATCTCTATACTTTCTTTCATCTAACTCTATAAACTCACAACCATTTCTTTTCATTGCCCTAGTTCAGGTGGGAATAAAATGGCAATTTCTATGGATGTACAATAATAATAATAATAATAATAATTGAAGTAAGGTGGGCAAGATGAAATGTTACTTTGCCCTAAAAGTAGATTGGGGCAGTGTTTGAATGATAATAATTTCAAATTTCATTTTAACTCTTCAAAATCAGTTTAAGAATTTATCACCTTTTAACTTGTTAACACCAGTGAAATAATCATTCTCTTTTTGCTGTTGTATTTTGTATTTTATTGAAACATTTATTATAAGCTCACATCTCATGGGAATCAGAAAAAATGTGTGAGGAACGATAGCCTAACCTATCCTTCTTCATTTCTTTGTAGTATGTATCCTCAACTTTCCCAGGATGTACTTTAATTTTCACACATGCTCCATACTTTTTTCTTTGGTGGATTTTCAAATATGCTAAATACATTGATGGACATGATTATCTCTGTCCACTTTGAACTACATTATCTCTCTTCCCTCTAACACCCATATGAGTAATAAATAAATTGCCCCATGGACAAACAATTGATTTTATCCCTCCTGGAAGGAAAAGAAAATACGCTGGCATTTTAAGACTTGCTACTTTTCTTAAATTGAAAACATTTTTGTGGTATATATTATCATGTCACAAGAAAATTCATTGAATTTTCTATTCAATGAATAGAAAATCTTTACCATTTCAATTTATTGCACAAAAGTTTGATCATAAACGGTCTGGAAAGCCTTCAATTTTCAAATGAAAGATGCATTCCTTTGCTAGTAAAATATTGAAAATATAATGATGGGAATATATTTGTTCATGTATACGATAATTTATCATGTACTGTATTATATTTAAAAACAAGCAATAATATGATTTTTCCCATCATATTATTCATACAGTAATTGTAGCCATCAATTGAAAACGTAACCATTGTAAGATGCTCTCATGTGTTGAATAGGCAAAAGTGGTTTCTTATTATTAGATGTTTTATTAAACATTAAAAAAATAATCTGTGTTAGACCATCCATATAATATACATTCTTAACTTGGTATAAGAACAATATATATCTTCAATAACGATTACAGATCCACAGTAAAAACATTTAACAAAAATGTGTTCATAATTTTCCTTTAGGATAAAGTGTAACATAAAAATACAACAAAAACAATAATAAAATATACAAAACAATAATATATTCCAAACATTTCTCCCTCTAAATTCCACAATAGTATTACATATAGTTTTACTATATCCTAGATTCAAGTTGCTTAATGAATCTTGATTTTTTTTTTTTCAGTAAATGGCTGGCCTCTTAAAAGTATTACTTGAAATAGTTAAAAAGTTGCATAGTGGTGTTTTTTTAGAATGGAATTAGAAAGAAGCACCCATCTCATACTATAGGCCAGGGGTGTCAAACTCACAATGTCATGGTGGCGTCATGATTTATCGGGACTTTCTTCCCCCAGTTGCAACACATCTGGGTAGTACCCAATTTGGAAAGATTGAGAAAAAATCATCATGGTAACAATCCATAAAACGAATGGTCATTAAAAAAAAAGGTCAATTTTAATTTTCTGTTTTATTTTTTATTCCCTTTCCCATCTCACAGAAAAGACAAAAGCCAGCCTGTGGGACCAGCTTACAAATACCAGTGGGACAATCATTGGGGTGACTTCTTGCATTGTGATCCTCCTTATCATTATCTCTGTTATAGTCCAGATCAAACAGCCTCGTAAAAGATTTGTCCAGAAGAAAGCAGACTTTGATCAAACAGTATTCCAAGAAGTTTTTGAGCCTCCTCATTATGAATTATGTACTCTCAGAGGGACAGAAACTTCAGTGGACCTTGCAGATATTGCAGATGACTTTGAAAATTATCATAAACTCCGTAGATCATCTTCGAAATGCATTCATGACCATCACTGTGGATCACAATTATCTAGCACTAAGGGCAGCCATAGTAATCTTAGCACAAGAGATACACCAATCTTGACAGAAATCCAACCCCAGCCTGCAAAGCCCCTTATCCAGCCTATGAACAGAAGAAACATCCTTGTCATGAAGCATAGCTACTCACAAGAAGCTGCAGATGTGTGTGAGATAGATGAAATTGAAGAGGTACCAACCACGAGTCACAGGCTGTCCAGACACGATAAAGCTGTTCAGCGGTGAGTATCAATAGAGTTTTGATGAGGACTTTTGTATGAAGACTGGGTTCAGCTCTTATTTTCTATTTATTTATTTATTTATTTTTTAATGTGCATATCCGTTTACAGTCCAACCATTGTTTGTGAGCCATCATTCTTCTTTTTCCAGGATGCATTTATTCATGATGGATGAGTATGGGTGTTTTTTTTCCTTTGGCGGGAAGGGGATAGAGGAGGAGGAGGTGCTTTTGGTATCATCCCATGAAAATAGCCAAGAAAATAGCCAAGAATAGCCAAGAAAATAGCCAAGATTCTTAGCAAGTCAGTGATACCGCTTGCTAAGAATCCAAAATTGTCCTTATTTATATTTTTAGGCATTTACTACAACTTCTAACCCAATACTATCCATGGCAGTATTTCCTGGCAATTTTTGGCAGATGAAAATAGGTTCTTTCTATTTATATTTACCTGCTATTTGGCATAAAGTAGCCTTGGAGACCATTACAGTTACCAGGCTTTACTGTCTGGCTTTGATAATCAAGAAATAATGAAGTTTAAACTTTCCTGTCTTTGATTGTTTACTAATCTAGGCTCTAAAATAGTTTTAGTTCTGAAGTGCAGCCTTCATCCTTTCCATACATGCACACAATCAAGAGCTAATTGTATGGAGGAATTTATAGCATAGAAAGGTCAAACAAGAAAAGAGTTAAGCAGCTCTTCCTAGGGAGGCTTATTTAATTTTTAAAGTGGCTAAAGAATACTGTTGATTACAATTAAGTTGGGTTTTTCATGAACAATAGATATACTTATTTCGTGGAGAATTCTAATTGCAAATATTCCATTGGCTGTACGACTTTGTTTTTTCTTTATTTGTTTGTTTTTAATCTTTCTAATACTGCTCCATCATCAAAAATTGTCTCTTAATGTTTTCGGGAGTGGGGTAAGGTATCTTATTATTTTAATTTCATTAAATATAAAAATGTATGAAAGAGTAGACTTTTACCTATCAAAGATACTTTTGATTTAATTAAGGGCAGTTTTCTTTGAAAAATTAGCACGCAGAACTGATTTCTTAGAGAGCTTGAATGTAATATTTTCTCCTTCCAGATTGTAGGGAGGGATAAACCAATGAGAAAATCCCTTCGCCTTCCCCTCATTGATCATGTTTCTTTTATACAGCAAAACACAATATTTTGAAATATGATATGTCAATTTCTATAGTTGATATATCATTACTTGTCTTGTTTATTTGCAATTTAGACTAGGGGATAATTTTTATGCTTTAGTTTGATATTCTTTTAGATTTGCTCATGGAAAAAAAAAACTAGTAGAGCAAAAGCTTTCTAAATCAAATCTGGCAGAATTACTGTTTCAAAGAAAATTATGGGGACTCTTTTGCTGTGAAATGCACCCTGCGTGCTTGTTAATAAAAATGCTTAAAAGATTATGAGTAAATACAAAGTGAAAAATATTTACATGCAATGTATTTGGAAACTGCCAGAAACCTTGTGATAGGTTTAGGCTTTACACATGCATTTTATTATTCTCCATATTATCGTGTTCATGTGTTCAGTCTTTTCCATCTAAATAAAAGCTAGCCAAACCTGAGGTGTCTACAAGACACAGGAGGAATAAAACAAGTTAAATTGGTGGATACAGCCATGTGATTGGAGCCCCATTATTATCTTTTTTTCTGCATTGCTTCACATACTCCTCCTCACTGCAAACATCCCAATCCAAACCTCTCAGCACACTTTGTCAGTTAGTTGCACAAAGCCATTTTAGTGGACTAATTTTAAAGGATTGATAAAGTTAATAAGAGCATTGTTTTTGCCCTCCAGCCTACCAATTTTAGGTATCTTAAATCAATTTGCCTGAATCTTTAGATATGTTTCAGTAAAGAATGTATATGCATGTATTTCTTTTTTTTCCTATGCAAACATTATTATGTTGAATGAAATAGCCATAACATTCCAGGTTCTGCCTCATTGGGTCTCTAAACAAACATGAATCTGAGTACAACACAACTAGGGTGTAAAAGACAACCGAAGGTAAGTGAACAACTGAATATATTGTTCCCAATTCACCATCCCTACATTTCATTTGTTTTCTTTGAAAAAAATCTGAGATCTTTTGGTAATTTGGTTTTTGTGATTGTGTGTTTTGGCTTGTTTGAAAAATGTTGCTACTCCCTGAGCGTACAAAGATTTTAAAGGGGTTTGCTCTAATTTCAATAACACATACAATTTATTCAATCACTTTCCTCCATTCCATTATAACTTCCTGCAAAATATGATTCTGAATATTAAGCTTGATTGTTAAGCAGTGGTTTGGCATGACCATTCACTTTGATTGTTATTCTCCTTGTCCCTATAAATGTAATATTTTTGTCCTATGTCACTTTGCAAAGCACAAATTGGTCCCATTTTTTTTTTTGGCACACACCCAAATTTTGGTGGCTGCATATGACCCGGGTTCTAAACACATGATTCATGACCATTGAAAAGATGAAGGAAACAATAATTTTTAACTAAACATCTGGCCTGGGTAATGAACTACAAAGGAAGTGCAGAAAATTAATTTTTGAGACTCAGCAGGAAAAACTTCTTGTGTCTTGAACTGATCCTACTTCTCACTTTATTTTAAGGAGAATTGTATACACTTAGTTTACCCTGTTACTGAAAATAAATCTAGGAGATCAGTATACACTTCAGAGGTAGCATCAGAGGTGAAATGCTCCCAGTTCGGACAGGATCACCTGATCTGTTAGCAATGGCAGCGGATATGCAATCATCAGAGGCTTTTTTTTTTACTTTTAAAAGCATTTTTTCTACAACCTCTTTGGCTAAAAAAATGCTCTTAAAAGTAAAAAAAAAGCTTCTGATGATTGTGCGTCTCAGCTGGGATCGTCAGAGGCTTTTAAAAGCATTTTCTACAATCTCTTCGGCGAAAGAGGTTGTAGAAAAAAAATTCCTTTAAAAGCTTCTGATGATCTCAGTTGAGTTGCCTGATCGTCAGAGGCTTTTAAAAGCATTTTTTTCTGCAACCTCTTAAAGTTGTAGAAAATATGCTTTTAAAAGTTAAAAAAAAAAAAAGTTGGCCATGCCCCCCAGTTACATTACCCACCACCACCACCAAGCCATGCCCACAGAACCGGTAGTAACAAATTTTACATTTCACCACTGGGTAGCATATAAGTCACAGAATATGTAGGCAGTTTCAAATTATGTGTTTTAAGTGAAGTTTAACATTGTGGTTATCACTGAACAGTTAGATACACCTAGTAGCATATTTGGGGAAAGGAAAGGGCAAAGGCCATTGTTTCATGCATGCCAAAATGAAAAATGATTAATTTTAGTGCTGCTGATCATTGTGAAAAGATCTTTCCTGAAGAAGATAGTTCCATATTTACATTATTTTTTAAAGCTTGGCTGAAATGAATTTAAGTTTGTTTATGTGTGATTTATTTTTATTTGAAATATAGTTTACTTGGAAATTGATTAATAATGGTAGCTAAACCAATATTTCAAATATTTTGTTAGTTTGTCTGCATCTATATGATCTAGTTTTTAAATGTGAATTTATGTGTACTTATGTGTGTATATGTATACACACATACATAAGTATATGCATGTACTTATGTGTGTGTGTATTTATATATATATACTCTGTGTGTGTGTGTGTGTATACACATATACATACACACACACACATGTATATACATACACCTATTAAAAAATTATTCTTGCCTTTGGCCAATGAAACTGTTCAGCAGTCTTCTGTTCACCCCTTCCTGTAAATTATGTGTTCATAAGTGCTCTTATATCCAAATTCCAGTCACCAGAAATGATATTCTATATGTGTTATGGCTACCCACATCTTTTTGCCCTCAGGTAGCCAAACTTGGAGGGGCGGGGGTATATCTTACTGCCAATCACAAGTATGATTGTTTTAGGGGTTTTGTTGCTTAAAACCTTAAAAAAATCCCAGTGGACAAAAACCTTTGTCCACCTTTGCCCAGGTATTTCAATAAATCCCTATCAATGGATGGATGGAGGATGGATAGATGGATGGATTGATTGATTTTTGAGCCTAAGGTACAAAAGCAGATCCATATGAGCAATTTTTATAATTTTGCACAGAACTAGCTTCCACATAAATCACATTTCTTTTCATGGTTGAATTCATGGTTGAATTCATGGTATCATGAATTCATGATTGAATTCATGGTATCTTATCTATATAACATCTTTCTTATGTTACAGTATTTTTCATATTGTGTCAAATAAGATTCTTTCCATTGAACCTGTTATATATTCATTTTTTCATTATGTAGATTGCTTCAGAATAGTGCATCCGGGGTGATTTTGAATATACAACAGTGACTTAATGAAAGTATCAGCTCTGGAACTACAAGCTAGAGATGTTCTGGACTCCAGTGAACTACTCCGATTTCGTGGGGAAAAAAACACCAGTCAATAATAAACAAAATTAATGAATGGCAATAAGACCCTTATTACTATCATTTATTGTAATCATATTTTTCTTTTATATTGTTATTTATTTTCTTATTTGATTACAAAGAAAAGTTATCCACTTTCAGGAACAAATGATTAATCAGGTATTTATGGATTCATAACCACTTCAACAGAAGTATCAGTTGAAAACATCTAATCATGTGTCAGAAGGTCACGCTGAGAAATTGATCTGCATGTATATTGCTGAATATTTCAATCGGCAAAAAAATGTTTGAGATTCATTGTAAAAAGCATGCATTCATACTTACTGCTATTCCAATCCATTTCTTTGTGTCATATGCTTGCTAATTGTAAGTTTTTATATAATGATACATAAAACAATGTATAATAATTTCTTAAACTGAGTTTTGCAGTAGTCTTATTTACTCTAGCAGTTAAGTAAGGATTTATAGTACATTTGCTGGTTCACATCTAAATGGGGAATCATTTTTAGTACTGAAATTCTGAAAGTCATCTAGAACAGGGATCTCCAAATTTGGCAACTTTAAGACTTGTGGACCTCCAACTCTCGGAATTCCCCAGTCAGCATACAAAAAGTTGCCATGTTTGAACACCCCTGATCTAAGAAGGGAATGAAGCAAGTATGAATAAATACTGAACTTATCTTTAATTTCTCCCAAAAACCCAAGTAAGATGAGATTTCAACAGTATCTTTGTTTGTTTGCTTGTTATTTTAAAGAATATTGCACACAGTACTTTCTGATAGATTACATTAGGAATAATGTGTAATGTCAAATACAGTAAACCTTGTTCCTTATGAACTACAGAATTCCCATGTCATTTGCTGAACATTTCTATCATTGTCTCAATGTTTGAAAAACAATTTTGCTAGGACTTTTATTTAACCATCCCAAATGTTGCATAAGAAGCTCTTTATTCACTTTATCAATGTGACATATTATCTGAAATATTGAAAGCTCTAAAGCTGAAGTTCACAGATGTTGAAATCTCAGAATCATTATGGCTTTGAAGGGTGCACATAGATGGGCGACAGCTGTCAGATTCAAATTAAAACTGATGGTAAACTATCAAATATTGTAAATTGCTAAATGTAGTCCAGTGTTGAAAGTTATTATAGATTGATTGAAATTATTTAATATTTGTAATTTTTTAAAGTAAATTTCTATTACCTCAAATAGCATATTTTTTAATGTGTACTTTGGAGTAACTACTTTTATAAACAAAGCAGTTGAGTAAAAAGTGTTTCCCTCATTGGCCTCAAAGATCAGAAGGCATTCAAAATAACTTTAAAAATATATATTCACAAACAAATCTCATGATATTCATTGGCACTTAATCTCAAAGTCTGTGACACATGATTACAGTTCCAGTATAGAGTAAGAGTTATGCTGGAGGAGGAAAGAATGGATATATTTGTGTGTAATTATGTAAATTTTATTAGCAGTAACATTGACTTAGGTTTTGAAGCTTCTACTGCAAAAACCCTCCCCTTTTAAATAGTCAATTTGCTTGCATTTAAATTGAATATTGCATAGATTGGTGAAGTGGGGGTTATGGAGTTACTGGAAATCTTGGAATAATACTGAAGTGCACTTTATATTTCTGATAGACTGTGGTGATCACTATTCAGTGTTTAAAATGTATGGCCTCATGTATTACAAGTTTTTGATGCTATGTCATGTCATGAAAGATGGCGACAATGTGAAGAGAAGTTTCCTTGAGTTTGATTCAATTTAAGCCAAGCTCTCAATGTAACAAGAACAAACAACAAACTCATTTCATCAATGCTCCTCTAATTCACTCTGGCTTCTCAAAAACCAGAGGAACTTTTTAATCATTCAGAACATTGCAAAGCAACAAGAAGACTTTGAGAAAAAGGAGCCGGATAGGTTATCCTTTAATCAACTAAAGAAAGAGAAAGTCTATTGTCTCTTGGACTGCTGGGTAGCCTAGTCAAGAATTTAACTGAAGATGTTTAAGTATGGTAAGTAGTTTCATCCATGCTCATGCATGTTTGTGCACTTTTTTGTGGTGAGGGCTAACTTGACCATGAATATTTAAATCCCCATGGAATTGTTTACAAAAACTTTGATTTTATTTGAGAAAAAAAATAATGTCTCATGTAACTGTCTGGAGAAAACATGTTTTTATTATGATGCATTTACATGCCAACAGTATCTCAGATTAAAAATACCTTTATATAAACAAAAGCCTTCCATAGTTAACTAGTTGCTGATCATTGGTTAAAACTGCATAAACAGATTAACTATCTGTAAATATAAAAGAACCTCTTCTTTGTTATCAGTTAGGATAATATTAAAGCAGCCAGCCACATGGTCCTGTGGGATGGTATCTCACACAGATCAAGTTTTTCTACATCCACCTTCTGAGTTTTCTGCTTCTCATTTCCATAGAACTTTCAATGACTTCTGGAAGCTGCTGTTACCATACCTTTTGGTTTAACTAAACTTGCCCTGGTTTGGCCCTTGGTTGCAAGTAGAACCATACTGACCTGCAGTGGAGAATTGTGGATATTTATTTATTTATTATTTATTTATTAATTAGGCTTGTATGCCGCCCTCTCTCCAACAAGGACTCAGGGTGGCTCACAGGAATAAGTTTTTACAAGCAAGAATCAAAATTTAAATGTTAAAATTATTAAAATTCCCTTTAAAAACCCCTTCAGTCCCATCCGGCCTAGAGAAATAACCATGTCTTAAGGTCATGGCGGAAGGAGCGCAGGTCATGGGCCACCCGGAGCTCCAGAGGGAGTTGATTCCATAAAGTGGGTGCGCCCACAGAGAAAACCCGTTCTCTAGGAGTCGCCAGTCAGCACTGCCTGGCCGACGGCTCTCCAAGAAGGATATAGACTTAGGTTACAATTTACTGTCCCCTTCAGTTTGCACAGGCAGAGAGTGGATTGAAATGCCTAAACTTGCAGACTGGCCATTGCAATTCCACATAGAAAGATGTCTGTATAGAAGCAGTGGTTTAGCTGTCTCTCAGAACTGACTCCTCCTCTATATAGTTGAGCCATGACGCAGTGGTTAGAATGCAGTACTGCAGGCTATTTCTGCCGACTGCCAGGAGTTAGATTCTCACTGGCTCAAGGTTGACTCAGCCTTCCATCCTTCCAAAGTGGGTAAAACAAGGACCCAGATTGTTGGGGACAATATGCTTACTCTGAAAACTGCTTACAGAGGGACGCAAAGCACTGTGAAGAGGTATATTATTGCTATTGCTTGGAAAATGAAGATTGGTTATAATGTTTGATATTACAAAGTATTTTAAGTTTTGTCTAAGCATGCTGTTGTTTTTCAGCAGTAGTTTTAATTTTGTTTTGCTATAATATCCAACTGTCTGACTTTGTCATTACCAGATTCATCAAGACCTATGTATTTAAGAGTCAGGAAATTAATAAAACTAAAAATAATTATTTTTATTGATATTATCCAAGCATGATATTATCCAGGCGTATTGGCTTAGCTTAAATATCAATCATAGCCAAATCCAATTTAAAGGTAAATTTCAATTGTACGACCAATCAGGCTGATGTAAATACTTTTGTGATAGATGCCTGTTTGTTACATGCTACAGTGACTTCATTCTTCCCTATATGACAAATGTTTATTGGTGGTTTTCTCATGCATTTCATACTGTTTCAAGGGAAGGACAAATTAGACTTTTATACTTACCGTATTTGTGTGTTACGTTCTATCTCATTTTTCAGTCAGTCTGAATTTTTTAAAGGGCTCACAAAAAATGTATATATTCTACACATAAATTCTTTTAATATTTACTTTTTTAAAAAAAATACTCTAAAGTTTCTCCCAATGAACATCACAGCAGGTGATAAGTAAAAAGTAAAGGACAATTAAATTTCAGGTTTTGTATTAACTTGTGCAATTATGCTTGGTCATGTGAAAATGAAAACCAAAGAAACTTTGCCCATTATTTATAATTGTTTACTTTTATGTTTCAATATAATATGCATATGTTGACTTGGCATCAGAACCGGTGGCATAAATATGGCACTGCAAGCCATGAAGACACAAGAGTATTTGTTGTATACTCTTCATTGCAAAACTTTACACAACCTATAATGTACAATACTTTGTCCTCAGTGCTGATGCTACATATGCCAATTCTCATGGATTATGAACTCATTTGTTGGTTGGTCCACAAGTTGTCACAAGGATCCAGAAGAATTCAAGGAAAAGCTGACATAACTGTGAACTATAAATACGATAAGCTTTCCGGAAGGTTTTTTTTTTTTTTTTTTTTTTTTTTTTGCCATTTAAATATTCACTTGCAAAAATTCAGGGCTGTTCTTTTTTGGGTTCATGTATCTGTTACTTTTCTGTACCCCATGCCTTATTTCTTGAAATGCAGTTACCACAAGTGTCTATGGATATTCTCAATCAAGTCATGCTTTTTCCAAAAGTCAACATTCTCATGAACCAAAGAAGCTTCTTGGATGAAAAGCAAAATGTTTTCAAAGAAAAAAAAAATCAAGAAAGTCCAGTTGTCTTTTGCAAAAAGCACCAATTACAACTGTAACTCCTTGTTCTCACATCTTCGACAAGGAACATTTATTTTTGGATCTTCTCAAATGATATTCCAACATTAAGAATAAGATGAGATATAAACCTAACAAATAAATAAGGAAGTCATAGTTCTGGTGGTTGAATAGAGCACACCAAGTTCTTGGATAACCTGTGTGATAGTGCTGCAACACAATTCCTTACTGATTTTGTTCAATAATATTCAAAGGACGCTAAAGAAGCTTCTTGGATGAGAAGCGAAACGTCTTCCCAAAAAAATCAGAAAGTCCAGTTGCCTCTTGAAAAAAGCATCTTTGGGACAACCATGACTTGGATGACTGAGAATCACCATAGATGTTCAAAGGAAGTATGTTGTCATAAGAAAGGCCCACACCTTAATAAGATGGTATAGATTTCTGCATTATAATCCGTTGACATTACTAGATAGTAGGAAACAAATCCTGCAGGATCCACATATGAAGGTAGCACTTAAAATGAAGACATACTAAAACTGTAAAAGAACAAACTAGCCCTTGGACACTAGTGCAGTGCCTGTATAGCTCCCATGAAATAGAAAATCTGTCAGTCATGCTAGAAGTACCTTGAGCTATAAATCTCCCTTTTTGTCCACCTCACAATCAGAACAGTGTTGACTATTAACAGGTATTTTCAGGAAGAGTTATTCTAGAGCCGAGGTGTCAAACTCGTGTCGTCATAGTGGTGTCACATGACATATTGGGACTTTTTTCCCCCTCCGCTAAACCAGGCGGAGCCAGTACGTGACGTAATTGGCCTAAGGGCCATGAGTTTGACATCCCTGTTCTAGAGAGAGAATCTTTTATTCCTAAGCTATGTGATACCATCTGCAAATTTGCCTTCATGTGGCAATAAAGCATCTTTCATTGGCTTGATATACAAGTCCCACATGGATGGATTTTTTTCCACTTTATATAAGAGCACCCAGATGTTTCCTACAGGTAATCTACAACTTACAACTGGTTGTTTAGTAACCATTTGAAATAATGCCAGAGTTTTCAAAGCTATAAAGTACAACTACCGTCACTCCCTGCAGTGATGTGATTAAATTTTGGGCACTTGGCCACTGGATCACATTTATGACTAGTTGCAAAGTTCTGTGGTCATGTGACCATGATATGCAATTTTTTTTGCTATTTACTGGCAGAAAATGGGGGGGGGAGCCCCATTAGATATGCTGGATTCATTTAATGATCATGTGACTTGTTTAATGACCACAGTGACTTACTTTACAACCATCATAAAACAGTAAAAGTGTAGTCACATGATTAGGGTTGCAAGCACAATGACCTGGGACCAAAATTGGTCATATTTTGGACCAATTGGTCATAAGTGAAGGATATGCTTTTATAATTACTGGTGTTATATTCTAAATACTTTGAAATAGTTTTAAAGGTTTGGTAATAACAAAAATAAGAGCAATAATATATCTGACAATATTTGCTACCAAGGTAAGTTTTTCTGATAGTCCATAAACTTCAGAGAGGACACTGCAGTCAAGTGGCATTACCTTGTATTCACCATCTATATGGAAATTCCATGTGTATGTTTTGTTCAAGAAAATTACTTTTTCGTGTATATCTTTCGGTACTGATTGTTCATTTTGTTGTTCATACTCATATATCTTTCAGTTCTGATTAGTTTTTGAAATTCAAGGCCAACGAATTTTAAAACATCCTTTTTTCTCCTATCCATCTTCTTTCTAAACTCTATTTCAGATTCTTTAAACAACCTGTTTGTTTTCCTAATTTTTCATTTTACAAAGTAAATATATTTATCCCCAACTTTATTGTGATTGTCTTTTTCTTCTTGATTATAGATAGTATAATCTAATTCTTTAAAAAGAAAAAAAACAATGTGTCTTTTGTTGTTAGATTCATTTCTAGGTGTATTTAATGGTGAGTTGCACCTGATAAAATCACACTTCGGAATAGTACTTTTTGGAATGGGCAGTGATTGGAATAGGGAAATTTTGGCTTTTTAATACACACACACACACACACACACACACACACACACACACACAGCACGGTGATTAGGCACAACATTGTTCAGCACTAGCACTTCAAAAAACACTTATTTTTTTAAATGTATATTAGCATACCCATTAGCACATAATTATGCACTTAAAACTCTGCTATTGGCCTAAAAATCATTTATCCATATTAGCATGCAGTATGGAATCTTAAAGTGCTTTTTAATGTGCTTTCAGTCTTCTCTAAAAATCGTACCAAGACAGCAATGAAAAAAAAAAAAGACTAAATGGGGAATAGAATAGAATTGTAAGTTGTGATCTTTGAAAATAAAACTGCAAAATGATAATGGTTTAAAATTTCTTTCAGAAATATTACAAACCCAAACAGAAAGCTTGGTGTGAATATTTAAAAGGCAGTAAGATTTCTGTAATTCTCTTTTTAAAGACAGAGGCCCAAACTTGAACAATAGAATATGGCTTTAATCACATGGGATTCTGCCGGTTCTAGGCGGTTCGGCTGAACCGTTTGTTAAATTGCTGGCTTGTCCCACCCCTCTGCACCACTATTTATTGCCAATAAATATGGTGGGTGAGGGGCAGGCGAGCCAGCAATTGCTGCCTTCTGTGTCACAGCTGATCGGCTAGAGGGGAAAAAACTGTTTAAACTCTTGCCGTGGGGCTTCAAAGGGCCGCCCAACAGCTAATCAGTGTTAAATGATTAGACCGGTGGTTCCCAAAGTGGGCGGTACCGCCCCCTGGGAGGCGGTGGGATACCTTAGGGGGCGGTAAGAGGCAAGGAGGGTGGCCCCCACCCTTTGGCCTGTGCAGTTACCTCCTTGCAAGCAAACAGCAAGAAAAAACTCCTTTCAGCTTCAGCATAGGCTAATTAGCCCATTGATTAGATCGGCCTCCTGATTTTCAGCTGATTTGCTGTCAGCTGCTTTGTGCAGGGCTCTGCTGCTTGCTGCAAAGAGCTAAATTGCTGGAGCAGATTATTTTTCTCCTTGTGCAAATCAAACTGAAAATGAAACTGAAAGTAAAGCAGGCTGTTGGATTTGCTGTTTGCTGCAACGTTGGAAAATTAGGCAGAGGCAGATTTCTTTTTCCTCACCAAAAAAGGTAGGTGCAAACAATGGGAAATTTAGGGCAAAAGAGGAGAGTTCAAAATTTTAAAACACAAAAGAAAAAAAAACTCTATTTAACTAGGGAATTGTAATAATTGAGATACTATTAATTGTATATTGTGTTGAAAGCAGAAATGGTTAAGTTGTGGTTTGGAGGAATATATGGGGGAAATTATTTGGTTTATTACTGGTAAATATAATTAATTGATTTGTAAGAAATTGGATTGCATGGAAATAATTGGAATATTCATGTTCATATTGATTAATATACAAAAAAATTATATAACTAATTGGTTTATATTAAAATGTTGAATTTGTATTAAACAACTGTAATATTACATAATTAACCAATGTGAGGATGGATATAAAAATAGATGACAATGGGAAGGGGTATAATATAGAATAGAAGGGAAAAAAATGAATTTAATTTAAGATTAGAGATGAGAATGAAGGGTAATATTGGTTTTTTAAAAAAATAGATGAGGATAAATATGGCAAAAAGGAAATATAGAAATTGTAAATTTAATTGAAATGACTAAACACTGTTTAAATTTGTGAACTGGCCAAATACTCTGTTCAAAGAAAATACATTGTATGTTTGTATGTGTGTTTCTAATTATTGCTATTTATTCATATTCTCTTTTATTCTTTAAAGTTTAACAATTCATTCTTTATCTTAATATCTTTATATTTGTTTTGGGTTGCCTTTCTTCCATTTCATCTTTTTTATTATACAGCAATCTTTCTCAAACCTACCACCTTTCTATTTTCTTTCCTTCTTACTTTCTCTCCCCCCTTCTTCTCCTCCCTACTTCCTCTTCCTTTCTCCTTCTCCTCCTCTCTTCCTCCCTCTCTTACCCCCACTTCTACTCTACTTTCCCTTCCTTCCTCCCTTTTCTTCCTTCCCTCTCCTTCCTTCTTCCATCTCTCTTTTCCTTCCTTCATCCCTCTATTGCTGTATTCATTTTCAATTTTATATTTTCCACTATGGAGTCTCCGGTCTTTCTTTCATTTATCAAGTATATTTCTCAAAATTTCCCCTCATCTTTTTAATTATTAGCAGTATATTTCATCTTATTCCATTTTTTCTATTGAACCGAGTGTAGTCATCTTTATCTTTTTTTTCCAGTTATTTCCTTTTCAATATTCTTGTTTCTCTTGCTTCTCATTCATCTTTTCTCTTTCTTTTTTTTTGGCAAGCTAACCCATTCTCTGCTTCTTTGTTTACCTTAAATGCCTCCCTTACTGTTTGAAACATCTCCCTTAGTGTCTCATATTCATCCTCCCAATTCTCCATATTTTCAATTTTAAAAGGCTAGGATTTTTAAGCTTATTCTTTTCATTTACATATGGGGGACGGGTGCTTTTTAAGGAGCCACAAGGGGGACTGAGAGCAGAGTCGTTCTGACAGTATCTTTTAAAATTGCTTGGAAGACCCATTTTTTCCCTAACAATAATGGTTTGTATACTTTGGAATAAAACATATACCTGGAAAAAGTACTTGCAAAACTTGGACAGAAGGAAAAGAAAGGCAGGACTGGACTCATCATCAGTAGCTAGTTAGTTCATTGTTATCAGTGACTTCCACTGATTCTAAACTCATTTTAAGACTGGGATTGGTGACTACTGAAATTTAAGTATTCAACATTGGTCTCAGAAATCTTTGATTTGAACTATCAAATCTCTGATTTGAACTTTGATTTGAACTATGGCAAGAAAAATCATGAAATGGGGCAAAACTCACTTAACCATAATAATTTCTAGATATTTTAAGTGTAGAGAATTCAAGTGTTGAGAATGACTCATTATTTCATCTTTTTTTCTGCACTAGGTACCACTATTTGATTTCTTTTCATTTTATTCAAATAACAACAGAAAACCCAATACAGTTCAGTATGAATTGACTTTCCAGTCCTTCCTTGATGCACTTTTTTCACAATGGTTATCTAGTTTAAATGCCAAAGAAAAATCAATGATATATTTTTCAGACCTTTGGAGGATCACACTGTCAATTGTTCACACTGCTCAAGCAAAACTAACATACGTGAATTAAGTTTTAGCTAAAAAATGGAACTTTAATACCGGAAGTCCATTCTTTAAACTTGGACTTCTGGAATTAAAGGGCTCTGGATTCAATGGTACTCCAGACAAAAGATGGAGAAGAGTATCTTACTTTTAGACATGATAATAGCTGTCTAGAAAGGTGAGTTATGAGCTATTTTTACGTCATCAGGAATTTAATTTATTACCTGTTAAAAATGCAAAGACGAGTACAAGGAGCAAATAAACGACCTTCGTGTTGGGGTTGGTTCTGGACCAAATCTTACTTGTGGGACAGAAACCAGCTCTCAGTCCTCCTTGTGACTTCTTGAAAAGCATCCCCCCACAGACACGCTCCACTGCCTTAGGACTGCAGGTTGATACCATGGGGGTCTGGGGCTACTGGTCTACCAGTTAAAAGCCTGGTAGACCAGTACCTCTACTAAATCCTAAAGAATTGTCACATGACCATCAAGCCATGCCCACAGAACCGATAGTAAAAAAATTTAGAACTCACCCCTGCTCCGCATTGTAATGGGCTCCAGGAAGAGGAGGGGTGCCATCTGCCCCATTGCGAAGCTCAGTAAGAGCAACATGAGCCAGCTGCAGGCACAGCCAGGTGGACGCACACACGGTGAGGAGCAGACTTAAGGTGCCGCCTCTAAGCCGAGGGGTGACCCGATGGTGCAGTAGGTTCGCTCCCGCCGCTGCCCAGACAGAAGAGGAGAAAGAGATGGAGAGAAAGAGAAATGAAGGAGAAAAATGGGGGGAGAAAGAAAAATGAAGGAGAGAAAGGGAGGAGAAAGAGAAATGAAGGAGAGAAATGGGAGAAAGAAATGAAGGAGAGAAGGGAAAGAGATGGAGAGAAAGAGAAAGGGGGAGAGAAAGAGATGAAGGAGAGAAAGGGGGGGGGGAGAAAGAACCATGAGAGAGATGAGACACCCAGAGATACCTGTTTAAAAGAAAATACTGGGAGCCACAAAACTGGGTGGGAGTAAGTGATACGGAGTTGGCAATGCCCACCCAGGTTTAAGGTTGTGTTTAAGTGTTTACATGTGTTTAAGGTTGAGTATTTAAGGTTGCAGACATCTGACTGCTTCACCCTGAAGCCAGCCCTGTAGGCCTGCGCCCGTCTCCCACCGGGGCAGCAGTGGTCTACCTACCTGGTTGTATCACCTTGCCCTGCAGCTGGCTCAAACGCCTGCCTCGGACTGCTCCAGCAGATTATTTTTCTTTAATTAATTTAATTAAGATTAATGCAATAGGCATAAATGATGACAGGTCAAAAATGCAGGGAGCTATCAGAAATCACTTTTTTCAGCCCTCTGGGTAGTCCCTATGTGCATATGGACTATTCAGAGGGCTGAAAAAGTTATTTTTGATCAGTCCTCGCACTTTTGACCAGTCCTTGAACTTACGACTGTCCTCACATTTTACATTTTGCACCCTATCTTGTTACCGTGGTGAAGAGAATTAGTGGTGAAATGACTGATACTGTTGTTAAGAATGGGCATAAATGTGAGGATGGTCATAAGTGCGAGGACCAGTCAGAAATGGTTTTTTCAGCCTCTGAGTAGTCCCTATGCACATAGCCATGCCCACCCAGTCACATGACCAGCTAGCCACGCTCACCCGGTCACATGGCCACCAAGACAATTTTTTTGTTAAAAAAATGGAATCCCATCACTGGCTTTGATTCATTCTTCCCAACTACTGCCATTTTCCATTGGAAAATCCTGACCCTTAAAGCACAGTTGGCTGAGGAATTCTGGGAATTGAAGTCTACAAGTCTTAAAGTTGCTAAGCTTGGAAACCCCTGCCTTAAAAGAATAAAGTGGCTTTGTATCCAAGTTCTTTCTTGGAATTTTTGAACTTGGTGGAAAAAACCTGATCTACTGCAAAACTCAGGAATCAGCAATACACTGTATGCCATTCCCCACCCAAGTGACAGCTTATCTCTGGTTGATTAAACCAAAATGATTATAAGATTTTGGGGTTTTGTAGTGCGCCTTGTGTCTGGCCCAACAAGAAAAGGGCTAATTTGAATTTTTATCTCTCCTGATGTTGCAACCTAGCACTATAACCTATACTGAGAATCAAAAGTATCAAGAGAAGAGATGCAAATATTTCTGTCTTTCCTTCTGCCTTGTTGGGCAGTAGTTGAGCAAGTAATTTCAAAGCAAAAAATAGCCTTGTTACCAGTTAAAGGAAAATGGTATGCTTCTCAAAATAAAATACATTTAATATACATTATCTAACAATCAATATAAAGGGTGATTGGGAGACTAAACTGGAAAATTCCACAACGTTTAAAGACACGAAACATGTGTCTATGTCACTTCAAGAGCCTTTTTATTCTGAATTATTTTCAGGTGCAGATTTAAAATGCTTGTCTTTTATGTTATCTGACTTGAATATAATAAGGAATAAGGCAGCCAGTTCTTAACAAGCATGTGTTTAATGGACAATGGGGTCAGCCAGTGATTCCACTTTATTCAACCCTTTCTTTAAATGTATCTGCCAACTTAGTACTTGACCTAAATCTATTCTATTCTTGCATTTGCTGGAGATGCATTGTATTCATTTCCTCAGTTTAAAAGATATTGCTGATGTCGATATGTGGGAGATCTAAATCCTGTTTCATTTAGTCATCTACTTGTTAAAAATAAGACTTATATTTGAGGATTCTTTACCTTTTTCTAAACTAATCCTCCTCCTCCTCCTCCTCCCTCCTCCTCCTCCTCCTCTAACTAAACATGAATCTAAAATGTCATGGAGGTGATAGGTTTTCAATATACTCTTCAATATTTATATAGTTATGACATGCTATATTACTTATTAAAGAAGAGTCCAAAAGTTGCAGATAAAGCTTCAAACAAATTATCAATTAATAGGGTAGTAATCCAATTTATAAAATTCAAGTGTAAATGGTAAACCTAGAAAAATTCAGATTTAAAATGTGGTACAAATACACAGCATAAAGTATAACCCAAGGCCAGTTTCCAATTAAGACTTGAATTCTACATCAAATTTACTTATTAAATAGGAGATTATTTTGGACATTGAAACATAATCCCATGACTGAATTCACATTCTTCCCAGAAGGAATTGAATACTCTTTTCAATAAGCTACAGTTAAGGTATACAAGAGACTAAGAGGGAACAAATGAAATGACACTGGAGTAAAACAAGAAAAGTTAGTTCATCAATTGATAAGGCAATTAGTATTGGAAGGAAAGAAAGAATCTAAACAGCCATTTGATGTTCAGCATATACAGATGATTTCCCACCAAATCTTTGTGGAACTGATGTGCTGTTGAAAATGTTTAGTGAGGGGGAAATGGAGATTTATTTAAATTATTTGGAAGTTTTGGAAAATAGTTTCTTATGCAAGCGATAACAATAACAAAAAATAAAGTAAAATAAAAAGCAATGCATGAATATGCTTTTTAACAATATGGTTAAAAATATAGACAACAATATTTTGAATATTCAGCCATTCTATTCTTTCTCTTCTACAATCCTTATTAGCCAAGCAGCCCAAAGTTATAGGTCAGCAACAGAAAAGCTAAAGTTTCCAACCATATTCCATCTTTTGAAAAATATTAGTCAAAATTGATGCTTAAATCAGTATTCTGTGATTATGATTGCCGTTATCTGCCATCATACTTGCCCATATTCTGTCTTCCTTACCCAGCCCTACATTAACTATTAAGCAAATTAATTAATTAATTAATTTAACAAATTTAAGCAAAATAAGCATGTGCTTAGGAATCCAAGAGAATAGGGGAGCGAGCACTACAGAATTTTCTTCCCTAACAATTATGCCTTTAGCTCTTTCACTACCATACTCTAATTGAATTGTTTTCAATTGGTGTGACTCAGGCTGAGGAATCAAATTCTGAATCTGAAGAAGCTGCTCCAGCTGAAATCTGTAGGATGTCAGCCAACACCAACCAAGAGTCACACAAAGCTAGATGATCAAAACATCAACATCTGGACAGCTGGAATAAGAAGATAAGGATGATATAATGCCTTACAGATCCTATACCCAGTGAGTAAAAAGGAGAGCAGAGCACAGGAATTCTCTGAAACTTCAAGTGATTATTGAAGCTGGTTGCAGCCTGATTTGAGAGGCAGTTCTGACTTATGTTCCTTTCCTGGAAACAACTATCTGATACCTGGCTTTTCAACAATGTTCCTCTGAATATTGTTGTGTAAGAAACCTTCAATCTCTGGACAGGGTGACAATTCTGAACCAACTCACAGAACTTTGGACTTATTTCGGATTTTTCTTTTGCACTCTCCTATTTTAAACAAATCATTTTGGAAAGCATCTGAGACCATTTGGTTTGTGTGCTTTGGCTGTTATTATCTCTTGACCTTGAGTAAACTGTCAGATACCATAGCAACTGTGTGTGAGTCAGTATTTGAAACCAGAAGCAGGACAATGTTCAATTTTAATTTGTTTTTTAAAAGAGGTTTTCATTGATCTGGTGAGTAACAAAAGATTAAAAGTTTGGTTGGAGGCTTTTCAGAATTGAAAACAATGCTCTCTAGATCATGTAATTTCAGGAAATATAATATTGAATCTTATTTTATTTTATAATCTTTGTGGACATTATTAAAATGTTTTAAATAAAATATTAAATTTATTTTAAAAATTTAATAACATTTTGTTAACAAATTTTAAAATGTGCATTTTTATGTTGCCCTAGGTATAATAAATAATGTGATTATATTTGTTCACTGCTATTTAGCGTTAAATATTTTATAAAAATGACTATTGTTTAAAATGTTTTTTAATGTATAATATAGGAATCTAATTTGGGGGATTGCATTAAAGTAATTAAATTTTTCATCTCTTATTTAACTTTCAGCACTTATTGAATCTTAATGTCAGTTTAAGAAATGGAAGGGGCAAGGGGCACCACTATTGGGCTATGTTTAGGGCATTAGTAGGCCTTAATCTGACCCTGAACTCAACATTTGAAAGCAGGTGAGAATTCACATTTATCAGAGATATCTGAAGGGACCAAAGACTTGGAAAACATGACTTTACACTCTGATATTTACAACGGTTTTACTGTTTCATTTGAAAAGTTTACTGTGTTTAATAATTTACACTACATCTTATGCTTAATTGTTTAATTATTTCAATTAACCAAACTAAATTAATACCAGGGGAAGCTATGGGAAGCGGAACTGTGAAATTGGATTCCATATTCCCTTGTACAAAGCTGCTTTCTTATCAATAGGAGATTCTCTTACATATAATGCTAACACCTAAAAAAAAAAAAACCATTGGTGGGATTTTTGTAGGAAAGAAAAGATACAAACCAACTTTCATTTCAAGGTCCAAAGAGATAATTGCATTCGCTCAAATCTTGATATCATTTGACTTTCTTCTCTTTCTGAGTAACCCATAAGGTCAGAATAGGTTCAAAGATTCATGCAATATGAATATCAAGAGGGAAGCTAATTATTAATATTGATTATTAATATTATGGAAATGTCTATTTTAGCAGAGCTCTATTTCCACCTGAATTCCTTATAGGGTCATTTTCTCTTCCTGACAGATAATTTATATAGAGCTAATGAATTCTCAAAGGTGAAACCGTTTGATCAGAGCTGAGAAATAGGACTCAAAGGACTTCTACACAGAAAAGAAGCTATTGAGAGTTACCAAGTCACTGTAAAGTAGTTCTTTGCTCAATACAATTTATCTAGATCTAAAAAAAACAAAACAAAACAACACTAAGGTGTTTTTTTAAAAAACTAGGAATTCTTATCTGTATTCTCAAATGAAAAGTGGGAAGGGAGAAAAAGGGAAAGTGAATCAGTGGCAGATGTGAACAAAATTGTATTTTAAAGAAAACAAAATGATAGAAGAATGAACAACGCAATTCCAAGATTAGATCTCAGCATAAAGGGTACACTTAAAACCTACTTCTTTATATTTCCTAGAAGTTCAGTAAATGGAAAACCTTTAATGAACGAAGATTAATCCTGGAATATACTTGACAATTTTGCTACATTATTTTGATGTTATTGAGAATATTTATATATTTCCAGAAAAAAATGAACATTTCGTGAATTGTAAGACATAAAAGTTTCAAGGAGTCTCAGAAGAACTTAGAAAGTCCTGATTGTTCTGTATTTCCTATTTGCATTTTTCATTATCATGCTACTACTTAGCATGATAAGTATCTTTGTTGATGATTAAGATCATTAGTTAGATTTATACCAGAGGTGAAATCCAGCAGGTTCTGACAGGTTCTGGAGAACCAATAGTGGAAATTTTGAGTAGTTTGGAGAACCAGCAAATGCCACATCTGGCTGGCCCCAGGATGTGGTGGGAATGGAGATTTCGCAATATCCTTCCCCCAGGAGTTGGGAGGGAATGGGAATTTTGCAGTATTCTTCCCCTGGAGTGGGGTGGGAAATGGGAATGAAGATTTTCAGTATCTTCCCCTGCCATGCCCACCAAGCCATGCCCACAGAACTGGTAATAAAAAAATCTGGATTTCACTACTGATTTATACCCTGTTTTATTTTATATTACCTTCCTTCATAACAGTATATATAGCACGTTTCTCTCTTTCTCCCTAATAACCCTTTGTCATAGGTTGTGATAGTGACTGGACTAAAATCATATTTTGATTTTTCATGGCTTAAGGAAGACTTGAGCTTCCCAGTTGTAGGTCAAAGCTTCAAAGGTAATCAGATTGTTTGAATGCCCAATTGATGTAGTACAACAGAACAGAGTTAAGACACTACAAATTTTAAATAGAATTAGCTGTTCTTTTGTTGTACAAGCTTTATAAAGTAAATAGGTTATTGTATGATTTAAAGTGGGGAAAGTCAAAAGAGAGGCATTCAATACACATTACTCAAAGATGCAGATGGGAATGATGAATTAGGTTTTAGAAATTCTGAAATAAATTAAATTGTTTTGAAATAGAGGCATTCCTTATTCTGCACTGCTTAACAGGGAAAAAATTAAAGGGGAATGGTTAGGAAATTAGATTAGAATGTTTGTCAACTTGTGAACTCTTATTCTCTTTTTCTTCCTAGCTAATCAACCAGACAAATAAGAAACCACAGGAAAATTTCAAAAGCCAAATATGATCTGTGCTACTTATTTGTGCCGCATAATGTAGAAACCTCCTGATGATGTTGTTTCCACACTGTAAGAGATGTACTTCAGCTTTGCATACATTAATATATGAATTATATTCTTACGGGTTGTGAGATGCAAAGGACAACGTTCCATTCCTGACAATGATATTGGCCTACTAAAAATTTTAGAATACACCAACAGAACAGCTAGTTCTATTTAAAATTTGTAATGTCTTAATTCTGTTCTGTTGTACTACATCAATTGGGCATTCAAACAATCTGATCACCTTTGTTAGATTTAGCAATAAAACACTTAGAACAGTAGAGGGAAGCTACAATACATTTTGCAGATGGAATGGCAATGCCCACATGGTGCTTGAACTGCATGGAATGTCTGTTCTTATGACTCTGTCTATATGTCTAAGGTTAGAGAGTCACAATAGAACTTTTGTGCTAAAAATCCAATCCAGTGTATATTGGAATAAGCTAATACCAGAAAGGATCAAGGCATGATCCTAGGAGTGAGAGAGTGAAAACATCAATGAAGATTCTCTGGGAGCCAAATATACATATAATTAAGCATATAAAAGGATGGCATAAGAAATCAGGTTCAAGGATATGAAGAATCCTTTATGAAAAGGAACCTTTCATAGCTTTTGTGTAGCAATCAAAAGACAAACAACTGAAAAACAAAGTCTCCATGAGCTATCATTGTACATGACAATGAAATGGATTCTTGCTACGTTCTGCCTATTTTCTGTGAACAAAACAAATTTCATTTTAAATGCTTCCTCTTTGTGCCCTAAGCTCTTTGACACATCTTGCTATGTAAAATCAGAAAAACATTTCATTGTCATCAGTTACGCTTGTTTTGACACTTCAAAGCTGGAATGCCAGCAAAAAAAAAAAATGCATGCATGCAGTTTTATTTAGATTTCATTTCCTAAACCAGTCTCAGTTCTCAAACTGAAAACTCTCCTTGGATATTGAAAGGCTGGCTATGAACTGATCTTCAAAATGTCCAGAAAAAATAGGGCAGAATAAAAGCTACATTTAAGTCATCTTACATTTTAATAATATTTAAATTGGATCTAATTAAATTAATGCAGTGAAAAGGATTTGTATCCTTGTAGGTATTTCCCTCTTTACCGCATTAAAAATAGAATTTAGGAGGTTTGAAGGTAATATATGATCCTGTGCAGCAGGGGTGGGTTCTAAATTTTTTTACTACTGGTTCTGTGGGCGTGGCTTATTTTGTGGGCATGGCTAAGTGGGGGGGTAATGTGACTGGATGGGAGTGGCCAACTTTTTTTTCTTTTTACTTTTAAAAGCATTTTTTCTACAACCTTAAGAGGTTGCAGAAAAAAATGCTTTTAGGAGCCTCTGACGATCAGGCAACTCAGCTGGGATCACCAGAGCCTTTTGAAGGCATTTTTTTCCTTACAACCTCTTCGGCCGAAGAGTTCGCCGAAAAAAATGCTTTCAGAAGCCTCTGACAATCCCAGCTGAGCTGTGCAATCATCAGAGGCTTTTTTTAAAAATGTTTTTAAAAACATTTTTTCAGCCGAAGAGGTTGTAGAAAAAATGCTTTTAAAAGTAAAAAAAAAAATGATGAGGTGGGCGGGGTAAGCGAGCGGCGAGCGAGCGACAACTAGGCCAGGACCGGTTCAGTGGCGTGACCAGCAATGTTATTATTAGTTGTCCAAACTAAATTTTTACTACCGGTTCTTGTGAACCGGTGTGAACCAGGAGCAACCCACCACTGCTGTGCAGCCCTGCTCTAAAACAGCCACATCATAGGATGGTGGTGCTAGAGATTTATGTATTTGTGAGAACCTTCAGATTACTGGGGCAGGGGATGATCCATGGAAAAAGCATACTTCTGAGGTTCCACTAGATGGCAAGATTGCAGTGAAGGGAACTGGCACCTGCCCACCCTAACCAATCTGATAGGATGGGTAGATTCTCTCAGGCAGATGCAATCCTGGAAATAACCTAATGTGGTTGTCTGAAGCGTAGGATGAATGTCAAATGTCCATGCAAATAATGGTGGGGAGAGCAGGATATAAGAATTTACATCAGTGTGGTCTTAATGAATTGCAGTAAGATCAAAAGACTAAAGTTCAATTCATCCTCCTCCATGGGAGTTGGTTAGATGACTTTGAGCCATTACCTCATAGGGCCCATGAAGGAACATAAATCTAACAAATTTAGGTTATGTGGGACATAAAATTTATTTATGTGGTACATAAATCTAACAAATAAATACTGCTGAAATATTGTTTTTCTAAGAGGGGGAGTAGAAAAAGAGACAGGGAAAGAGGGAGAGGGAGAGAGGGAGATGTTGAATGTTTAATTGCTTTCTAATCAGATAATACACGGCCTCTACCTAACTATCAATTGAAGCTTTTTGTTCATAATATATGCATTTTTAAAGAAAATATTAATGGATCTATGTATTCTAGATTTTCATATTACTTAATTTCTTCTGAAATAATTTTAAATAACAAATATACAATTCACTCTTTTCAATTTCAAAATTCTAAAACGTGCAGGGATAGATAGATAGATGATAGATAAATAGATAGATAGATAGCAATTCCACTATTAGTTGCCTTACTGTATCTGGCTGTATTATTACTATAATGCTGATTTGATTATAGAATAATTAGTCTGAGAGAGAAAATATGTTAAGAAAAGTTATGAGAATTATATTTGTGTTTTATATTAAATACCCATTCAGCTATGATAATTGATGTTGATGCTCTAGTAGTAGTAGTGGTAGTAGTAGTAGTAGTAGTAGTAGTAGTAGATGCTCTTACAAGAAGCACATAGGCCTATCCCATTATTTAGATCAAGGCTTCCTTGGAAACTCTTGAAGGAAACTAAGGCTTTAGCTTTTCTTCTGGAATGTTGTAAGAGTTTCTTCCTTTCCTAGTTCCAATAGGACATTTAAAATTTGTTCAGGATAGAGATGTGGATAAATAAATAGAATGTTACAGATAAATCACAGAACAAAAATGAGAATATAAAATATATGGGATACCCATGAACATTTGGCATCTTTTGAAGTTATCCTACTTTTCCATTTATTTTGTCCATGTACACACTTAAGACTTGGAAGAATTGCTACTGTGAAAAATGTATATGGCTATCCAAAAGTATATGAATCTTTAGATCTGGGACCTGGAGCCAAAAACTATTCTACAAGTTGCCTAAATAAACCTCTAATAATCATCCTTGTAGTTTTTCAGGATTTTTACGCATTCTGTTCATCTTTATGCATTCTGTTCATTTATTTTTGGAAGACGGTTGATTTTCACAATTTGAAAAGGTTTGTGAAATCTATATAAAGTCTCGGTTAACCTTTCTTTTGAAAAGTGTCAAATTTCCCTTGAATTTCAATAATACAATTTCTACAATACCTGATGCATTCCCTTCGTTCAATATTGTCATGCATTCGACGTGGGGACTTGATGCAGTCGATAGATATCAAAGAGTCATATCTCCATGTGCCCATGCATACAGATCACAGACGATACCTACGATTCGCATTCGGAAATCAACACTATCAATACAAGGCCATGCCGTTTGGACTGTCATCAGCTCCTGAAACTGTAATAACAGAAAACAAAACCAGATTACCTTAGCCTATAGACTGCAGCTTGTTCAGTCTTACCCAATGCTTAAGATGCTAGGTTGTTTTATTCTATGATCAGTTTATATGGGGGGAAAAAAATCCTTTCGTAGCATTTTTTATGAACATGTGGTTTCTTCTTTGAAAAACTGAGTCATTGGGTTCACTAGTGACCACCTTTTTATCTATCTATCTATCTATCTATCTATCTATCTATCTATCTATCTATCATCTATTAATCTTTTATCTATGTGTATATCCATGTGCGTGTATACATTGACAAAGTGAGAGACAGATTATAACCTACAATTTTGCCATACATTTGTTACTTAAAGGAGTGATGAAATGTTCAACATTTGTTCCATCTTCACTTTCATTTCAGTCACAAAAAATATCAACCACAGGTGACAGATGAACACTGTAAGTACAAAAGGTAATGTTGTTGTTATTGTTGTTGATGATAATAATAATAATAATAATAATAATAATAATAATAATAATAAATAATTTTGGGGAAAAAAATCATGTGTTGTCCCGATTGTAATTGGAGCCCTTGGAGCAATACCCAAAGGGTTACCCTGCTATTTAGAAATTCTAAATTTACCGGACTTGAACATTTTGACTCTATAAAAAACCACCTTACTCGGAACAGCTTACATCCTCCGACGATAACTTAATAGTTCCTAGATCCTTGGTTAGGACTCGAGCTGCTGAGCTATTAACTGGCCTCAAAGACTGTGACTCTCACTACAGATTAACCAATAATAATAATTTAATTCAGTCTTGCCCAGATTGGCACTGTCTATTTGTAGTACTCAGTATGCTAAATTAGGGTATAGAAGGCTATACTAATTGGCAATGGATTTGGACATGAAGACCAGGACTTTTAATAAATTAATCAAAAAATAGGGAGGCTTGGAAACAAACTATGAAGGTCATGTCAGGATCTTTACAGCCTCCATTAGCTCATGAAGATTTAGTTTATGATCAATGAGTTTTGACCTTTCAAATTGGCTTTCTTGCCAATTTCATTCTGTCTGCACTTTGCCCATCAAGAGAGAATTGGCTACCTGTCTTGTCTTTCTGGAGGAAGGGTAGCGGGGGGAGAGGTATACGAAAGGAGTATAAATGGAACTCATAGATGGAATTACTGGGCATTTTCATATTTGGTATTGTGTCTTGGTCTAATCACCCAATTCTTGAGTTTAAAACAGTTTATTGGGCTGTGTGGTTTAGATCCAAAAATATTTTGAAAGCCTGCTTACTTTTCACAATCAAGAATTATGCAATGGTTAAAGTTCAAAAAGAAAGTTAACATATACTGTTTTGTTACATGCTTTCCACTACCACCTAAATTAAAAATAACACAGTCTTTAAAAAGTGTGAAAAAATAAGGCCCAATGACTGATAGATTGCCCAGGTGTAATTGTTACAGGCTAGGTGATGCTAGAATTAAGGAAAAAGAATTGGAAAAAAATTCAAAATACGATGATATGCAGATTTAAATTGGGCACTTATGGAAAACGAAATCTGTGGTTATACCAATCATGATTGAAGACATTGGAGCAATAGCCAAAGGACTCCCTCAATATCTGGAAATACTGAATTTATCAGGCCTGACTACTAATTTTACAAAAGAATCTATCCTATTTGGAACTGCCTATATTCTTAGATGCTTCCTAATAACATAACAAATGTAACAACAACAATATACAAAAAACACCTTACTCAGAACTGCCTATGTACTCAGACATTACTTTAAAGGCAGAGATAGTGACCACTTTTTGGCTTGCAAGCCTAGGGATCTTGGTCAGTTCAGTCTTTAGTTTTAAACCCACAAACCAACCAACCAACCAACCAACCAACCAACCAACCAACCAACCAACCAACCAACCAATGAATGGAGTCTGGATGAATGTGGCAGGCAGCTTCAGTAGGGACCAAGATGGCAGCAAGCTACAACTCTAATCAACTGGATTCTTGGAGCCCAGAATCAGCAACTTAATTCCAGGCTGCAAGAGGATCCTGTTCCTGCCTCTCTGAGGCAATCAATAAAATGTTGGGATTAGCTTGTAATGAAGTCCAGTGCACCAGCCAAGATGAGAAGGTGGGAGTGACATGACATAAAGGAGAAAACCATAGCTGGAAAGTACCTCAGAATCACATGTGTAGTGGGAGGGATTCAAGTACAGAGCAACTTCATCCATTTCTGCTTTCCAGAAATACTTCTTCAGTCATTCTGGTGACGGGACATCCAGGCAGAGCGGATAAATCCATATGAGTAAGAACAGGTTTTTTTAAAGCTTCTCTTAATTGCTTTGACACACTGATTTAAAATGTGTGAATACAGAGATAATGAGTTTCAATATTCTATGCTTTCAGGGGAAATACGATTTTGTCAATTTTCATGAGCAGTATTTTCTTGCATGTAAACCTGCTTACTGGCCTGGAACAGCATATTCTGAACATCTTTAGTTATTGAAAATGACACACAAAATGATACAAATGATCCAATATAAATTAATGGGTAATATAACCGAACATCATACTTGAGGTGAGATCTGAGAAATGAAAAATGGAATAGAACTATTACTTAAGTTGGCAGCAGCTTCAAAGGTCACAGACCTTCATCACACATCAATAATTCTCTTCATAAAAAATCCTAATTCTGTTTGTTTAATGAAGCTCTTAGTGTTTGTCTGAACCTTACACCTCTGAAAGAAGGGAAAATGTTATTTTTCAAATCAAATGATTCTTCAAATCATCAGTTTTGAGCATCAACTATTAAAGTTTTTTAAAACTAGTAGAACAGATTCTGCGATGATTGATAACTTTAAGAAGCAATATGTGTCAGAAAATCCATAGACCCAACTGCAATGTGTTAAAAAGGAAACAGAGCTATATAGCCATAATTATTTCTCTATGGGGATGCCTAAAAAAATAATGCATACATATTTCACTCGTCTGCATGGTTAATTGAATTTGACTCAACTTTTCTGAAGATAAATGCCTGGGTAAAACTCAGATGCTTCCGGAAAATAATGGTTTTGCTTTGTTTCATAACATTATTAAATTATTTCAATTTGGGTTTGGGGATTATATTTAATGGATGGAATATTGGTGAATTGTCATGAGGAACAGTTTTGAAATTGGCTGGAACTTGCATAACTTGCAATGGAAATAAAAGCAAAACAATGATTAGGGATTATTCACATACAAAGCAGGGGATATGGTTATTAGCTCAAATAATTAATGTATAATTATAATTTCAACTTTGAACAACTAAAATACTTTATTTATTCATTTATTTTGATTTATATGTCTCTCCAATAAGGCCATTTAATTCGCCTGAATCTCCAATAAGGCCATTTCTGTTCAGTGCGGAAGCCTTGCACCAACCCAGTTAAATGGTTGTGTAGTATATTTTGGAAAACCTCCAGAGATGGAGCACCTACAACCCCAGGAGGAAAACTATTTCATTGATTAATTGAATTATCAAGTATGAGTGTGTGTGTGTGTATAATACACAATATATCATATCATCATATGTCATATCATCATATATCATATCATAACATAACATATCATCAGCAAGTATTGTGAATCCAATTGGCAAAAGAAAGTTCAGGACCAAATAGTTTGGAAACATTTGGAAGAGTCCTTCATCCTGCAATGAATAGACAATGGCTAAAATGATGATCAATATAATAATATAGTATAGGTATAGGTATAAGGTATAAGATATAGTATAGTATGGTATGGAATGGTATGGTGTATGGTATGGTATGGTATGGTATGATATAGTATAGTATAGGTATAGCTATACAGTATAGCTATAGCTATACTGTAAGGTATAAGGTATAGTATAGTATAGTATAGTATAGCATAGCATAGCATAGCATAGCATAGCATAGCATAGCATAGCATAGCATAGCATAGCATAGCATAGTACAGTTCAGTTAGTATAGTATCAGAGGTGGGTTCTAAATTTTTTTACTACTGGTTCTGTGGGCGTGGCTTATTTTGTGGGTGTGGTTTGATGATCATGTGACAATTCTTTAGGATTTAGCAGCGGTACTGGTCTACCAGGCTTTTAACTGCTTGCAGAGCGGTATTAGTCTACTCATTTTGTTTTTGCAGGCACTGATCTACCCATTTATTTTTGCAGGCACCAGTCTGCTCATTTGTTTTCTTTTACCACTGATCAGCTGTAAGATGGTCCTTTGAAGCCCCGCAGCAAGTTTAAACAGTTTTTTTCCCTCTAGCCAATAGCTGGGACTCAGGAGGCAGCAACAGATTGGGGGTGGGGTATATAAGGTATAAGGTATAAGATATAAGGTGTAGTGTAGTATAGTATAGTATAGTATAGTATAGTATAGTATAGTATAGTATAGTATAGTATAGTATAGTATAGTATTATTTCTTTAATCTGGTCTTATTAGGTAAAAAATGAAACTAGTGACCAAAATGAAGATTAAACTTTCTTTGTGTCATACATACATATAAACTTTAAACTCTGTGTGTGTGTATATGTGTGTGTGTGCGCGCGCGTGTACATACATATTAATACAAGCTATTTCCCAATGCATTCCAAAATTAAGTAAAAGTTGTATTTAAGAAAATTCAGTATAGATATGCAGGTGGGATAAAGCTTCTCTTTCTGAAGTAGAACAGAGACATCTAAAGGCAAAGAAGAGAACACACTTAATTCACCCAAAGTCAAAAATTCCGAGCAAATTATTTTGTTGAGAAAAGTGATAGCAGTTGCTACCTGTTTTTGCCTTTCTTTATTTCTAGTTCTGTCATAACTTAACTTGGCAGCAACAGACACTTTAAGGATTTATTTATAATGTTGAATTATTATTGTTATATATTTACAATAAATTTAAGGAAAGATTGTATAGGCCACAGGTGTCAAACTTGCAGTGCTACATTGCCATCACGTGACATATCACATTTTTTTCCCTTTGTGGAGCTGGGGTGGGTGTGGTCTGTGCGTGACGCATCCGGTTTATGGGCCACCAGTTTGACATACTTAATATAGGCAGTAGCCACTTTATAAAAAGAAACGGCTGGTTCTTGCCATTTGAAATAAATGGGCACATTATGTAGCAAAATCTACGCATACTTGTAGTCCTCTACTGATACAATTGGCTCCAAAATCTTGGTCATTGAGTGAAGCAGTCATTGAGCAATACACCAGGTGACTGCTTTGCTGAACGACCACAAAACCAGCTCTCCCAATTATGGTCAGTAAGCAGAATGCTAGGGAGAAGGTCCAGGGTCTGATAGGGTGAAGAGAGGGCATATGCCTCCTATCACACCCAGGAGGTCTAGGCCTCTCCCCACTACATCAGGAAGAACGAATCTGAGAACTATGGCATTGGCTAGCATTTTTGCCAGATTTGAGATTTGTTCCTCCATCTGAGGAACGCTGAGGAATTTATGGAAATTATTTCATTGCACTGGAAGAATGAACCTCAAACCTGGTGAAAATGCTAGTGAACACCATAATTTTGGAATCTTCAGAACATTTACCTTCAGTAGCATTTTCTCCACCCCTTTGGAGCAGAAAACCTTACAAAACAGCATTCTGAATGGCTCAAAATGCTGACCATTGCTAGTGTTTTCCCCTTCCCTTCGGATGGGAAATGCCATCGAATGCCATCATTCTGAAAGGCTCAAAATACTACCTAGTATTTTTGCCAGATTTGAGTTCCATTCCTAAAGTGTGCAGGAGGATATCCCCTCCCATCATGGAGGGGATTGGAAATCCCTCAATGAATTGGGGGATGGACCTCAAATCTAGCACGCGCTCTCCATGCAACCTTCTGTGCCAGCTTCTCCATTGACTTTCTGGGGAAGCTGGCAGACAAGACTGCAAATGGAAATCACATGATTGCAGGGCACTGAGAGCAAACCGCACTGCTCACAAGCACTGATGATGTTACTAGTTTAATCGAATAGCAGAGTTGGAGGGGACCTTGGAGGTCTTCTGGTCTAACCCTCTGCTCAAGCAGGAAATCCAGTGGTGGGATTCAGCCAGTTTGCACCACTTTGGGAGAACCGGTTGTTAACTTTCTGAGCAGTTTAGCAAGCTGGCTGTTGGAAGAAATCATTAGGGCAGAGAACTGGTTGTTAAATTACTTGAATCCCACCACTGAGGAAACCCTATACCATTTCAGACAAACAGTTGTCCAATCTCTTATTAAAAACCTCCAGTGTTGGAACACTCACAATTTCTGGGGCACGTTTTTTTTACTGATTAATTCTGTCAGGAAATTTATCCTTAATTCTAGATTGGTTCTCTCTTTGATTACTTTTCATCCATTGCTTCTTGTCCTGCCTTCAGGTGCTTTGGAGAATACGTTGACCTCCTTTTCTTTGTGGCAGACCCTTAGATATTGGAACATTGCTATCATGTTACTCCCTAACCCTTCTTTTCATTAAACTGATATGCCCAATTCCTTCAACAGTTCTTCATATATTTTCATAGTTTGAATGATGAAACATCCACAAGAAAATAACCCAGTTCACAGAGCACCAAAGATCTTTCACATTATTCCTCACCTTGCTTAGATTCCCTCTCTCAATTAGGCAAACTGATATTGAAGGAAGGAAGGAAGGAAGGAAGGAAGGAAGGAAGGAACTTTATTCATAAATCACATAATCTTCCACTAGATGGCAGTAACAGCTTTCTCAAACAATATCTAGAACAGAGGTCTTCAAACTTGGCTTCTTTAAGATTTGTGGACTTCAACTCCCAGAATTCTCCAGCCAGCATAGAATTCTGGAAGTTGAAGTCTTAAAGCTGCCAAGTTTGAAGACCTCTGATTTAGAACATTAGTCGCTAGCAAAGATACAATGGGGCTAACAAATAGGATGCAACATTAATACTCAGATTAGCCTATATTCATTTTTCTTCCATAAAAATGCTGCTTTGGCTGCATCAATAAAACAAGTATTCCAAATAACATGTTGGGATGTGTTGGGGGAGGGGGGAGAGAAGGGGGGGGGAGAGATAGGAAAAAGCAATGGTATTGCTTTTCTTTGTTGACATGAAAATTGCATGAAGATTCCAGGACTAGACTAGAAGGAGACCTTGACTAGAAGGAGACTCTTCAACTCTAATTGGTGAGAAAGTGTTTCTGAATGGACTTTCTTTAAATTAAAAATAGGAGTTCTCCCTAAGTTTCAGACTCTCAGCACTCAGAAGAAATAAAACCATGCAGAAGACTTACATGATCATCCAAATCAACAAAAGCAGCTGGAATTAATGGCATGCATGCTAATAACATTCACTTTTTTCCCCATTGATTCTTTAAGAATCTTCTACAGAAGTATAGATGGAAAGAAAATACCAATCCTGTGATGAACTTAACTTGGCAATGGTTGTACTACTGGTAATACAATCTGGTTGCATGTAATTGTACTCAAAAGTTGAGGAACCTTTTACGATAAGACTCATTTTTTAAATATTGTTCATGGCAGTCATTAAGTGAATGATTTCAGTTGTTAAGCAAATCACAAAATCATTAAGGGAACCGTCTGGCCATTTAAGTGAACTGATGACATTTTTAACCAGAAGCCAACAAAAAATGATAGAAACCAGCAAAAAATGACAGAATCCAGCAAAACCCCAACACTGATTGCTAAGTGCCTGAAATGCTGTGATGTGACTACAGAAGCCAGAAGTGCTTTATGGGCCATCAAGAATCCATTTTGAGGTTGTCGTAACTCTGAAAAACAACTGGTCATAAATTGAAGGCTACCTGTAATTGTTCTAGAATTTTTGGTAAAGCAAACAGCAGACAATTTTTTTTTCCTTAACTGCATGATATTTTATTTGATTCCTAGAAAATACGCAACAGCATCCTTTCAGGTTCTGAGGCTTTGCACAGCCCAGTTAATAGTATAAAGCATGGAGATGTGAAAACATAATAAGTTTTGAAAAGAGTTACTAAAAACTAAGGAAGAACCAGACCATAGTATTGTAGCATCAGGACTAAGCTCATAAATCTCCTTTTGCATAATCCCTCTAGGTGTATTATATTGTACTCTTCCTGCCTTAGAGTACTGTAGCTGTTTGGTAGTTAATTTCCTTCAGGGAGATACCTTAACCCTTGCATTTGACCAATCCCTTACTGAGAAGAATATAAACTAAAAAAAAGTTGTCATAAAATGTTATAGTGCCATCTACTGGCTATGGAGAATTGAGCTGTCTAGCTAAAGAAATCATTTCTCCTTCCTTCTGAGAATCAGTCTCATATGAGATAATTAAAAGTAAATATTTAGAAAAGAAAAAAAGTTAAAAAGTTTATTTTTAACACTAAATGGCCCTGCAAAAAAAAAATAATAATAATGCTGGACTGAACACACTACTGTTGAAATCAGTATTAGAGACGAATTATAGGCAGCATTAGAGAGGAAGCAGTTTTACAGAATTATAGCACAGAAGATAAGCTTAGGACAGATGATAAGGTAAAATGATCTGACAGTCATAAATAAAATTATATATATGCACATAAGGTGAAGAACAAGATGCATCTTGGAATCTACTGCAAGAAATATACAACAAATGAATTTGCCCAGAAAAAAATAAATCACCAAAGATCATAAATTAGACTTACCCTCAATTAAGTCAGAATTAAAATCCTAGGATTTCGAAGTATACTGTTTATCGATTCCTTAGAGACAAATGGAATTTGTCAAAGCCAAGGAACCCTCTTTCCTTCCCTGTATTTGCAGATTATTATAGTAACTTTTAATCAGAGGAGCTCCATTATTTTAACTCAATTTTTCTCCCCAGGTTTCCAGATTCTTCTTTGAATTTAAAAAACAAAAATACTTTCCCCCCCTTCCTCCAGAAATGTAGCAGGTGGGAATATTTCCTTGGCTGTGTGCTGAACACATGCCTTAGTTGGTAAAAGTCTAGTTGAGACAAAGAGGGGTTGATATCAATATCTAATATCAATTTTGTGAGTGCTGGTTGGCATCATATTACAAACATTAGACAATTTAAGGTGTTTAAAGAATCATAAACTAATGCTGTGATGTCAGCACATGAAACAGCTTTGAAAAGTGTACACACTTTGTTGCAAACTTCCATTGAGCCAAAACAACATTTCAAACTTTTGCATGCTCCTAATTGGCATATTGATCTGGAAATGCACAGTATCACTCCTCTTATTATCTGAATGCTTTTCTAGATCCAGCTATTGATCTTAAAACTTTCATATTGATTCTGACACTGATACACAATATGTTTGGTTTGGTTCCATGGGATACAATACAGCAAAAGAAAAAAAGAAAGAAGAGATTGATTTTGCTTAAAGAATACTTTAAAGCAGGGGTGTCAAACTCAAGGCCTGCAGGCTAGATTTGGCCTGTGGGGTGCTTAGATCTGGCCCACAGGGCCACTCTGGAAACTGGTCTATGGTGCCTCTGCCTGCGAAAATAGAGCTCGGGAGGGCCACGTGCGGCCTTCCCGGGCTCCATTTTTGCGGGCAGAGGGTTGGAGGAGGCTGTCCCAGCTGAAAATGGCGATTGGGAGCCCATTTTCTCTGGCAGAACACTCAGACCACCACAGGTGCCCCTGACATGAGTGATGTCGAGCTGGCCCACCCACTCTGGCCATTCCCACCCCACACCAACCCTGATGTGGTCCTCAATAAAATCGAGTTTGATAAAGATAAAATAATAAACAGCATGCCTGACACATACACAATATTTACTATTGTAAGGTCCCAAAATATAATTGAGTCACCAGAATGCCAAAAAGAAAGACTCAAGACAAGGCTTGCAAAAAAACAAATTTTATTTATGGCCAAAAACAAAATACTGGGTGGGACTATATCCAGAACATAAAGATACAATGCATGTGAGGAGATAGCCACACCTTGGGGAAGGTATGGCGTCCATTTATACCCTCAGAGACATCAGCTTAGTACCCAATTCTGGCCCCCTGGTTCTGCAAGGAACGAGCTTATACAGGCATAAATTAGGGCTGAGGTGTAAATTATCCCTTGGAGATACGTACCATGCTCTCAGATGGCACAAAAAAAAAAACAGGAAGAAGATTGATATGGGTTCAGGTCAAATGGCAGGGACATACGTTTGACAAATACGTATGTCCCTGGAGGGGCAGATATGGTGAGAGCAGGGGACCATATCATGTGCGGGGGGTGCGCACACGCTGTCTTCGAGCGATTGCGCGCCCCGGTCCCCGGAGCTATTCCTGTTCCCCAGGTTGTTTAGAGTCTCAGGACCCGGGGCTCCGGCTGTTGTTGTGCAATGCGAGGTCCGTGGTAAACAAGGCCCCCCTCATATGTGATCTTCTTGAAGAGGGGGGTGCGGACCTGGCCGGTATTACCGAGACCTGGTTGGGCCACGAGGGGGGAGTTCCCCTCGTGGAGATGTGTCCACCGGGTTTCCTTGCATTCCACCAGCCGAGAGCCCAGGGCAGGGGTGGGGGAGTAGCGGTCTATTAAGGAAGGTCTGGGTCCGAGGGAGGCCACTGTACCTCAGATAGCCGGGTGTGAGTCCGCCTTTGTGAGATGGGGTCCCAGTGGACAGATGGGTCTGTTAGTCACGTACCTGGCTCCCTGCCACGTGGCAACGACCCTGCCCGAGCTTCTCAATGTTATAGCCGAGGTGGCGGTTGATACCCCCAAGCTTATAGTCATGGGGGATTTCAACCTGCCATCTATCGGCGAGACATCTGAGATGGCTCGGGAGTTCATGGCTTCCATGACGGCCATGGACCTGACCCAGGTAATTCAGGGCCCGACTCACATTGGTGGACACACCCTGGACTTGGTTTTTGTCTCTGGTCAGTGGCTGAGTGGTCTTGATATCGGGGATATAGGTGTTGAACCCTTGTCATGGACTGACCACTCGCTCCTTCGTCTCAACTTTCTGACCGTTACACCCCATCGCAGGGAGGCGGAACCAACTAGGTGGTTCCGCCCCAGGCGCCTGATGGATCCTGATAGGTTCCAGACGGAGCTTGGGCCATTTCCTGAGACACTGACACGCGACTCGGCTGAGGACCTGGTGGCTGCCTGGGATAGGGCAGCCGGTGGGGCCTTGGACCGGGTCGCGCCTTTGCGGCCTCTGACCCGGCGCCGAACTCACTTATCTCCTTGGTTCACCGAGGAGCTGAGGGAGATGAAGCGCCGGAAAAGATGCCTAGAGAGCGGTTGGAGGGCTAGTCGCTCTGAATCTGACTTAACACTAGTAAGAGCTCATATTAAGACTTACTTAGTGGCAATAAAAGCGGCGAAATCTAACTATTTCACCGCTCTTATTGCGTCATCAGATAATCGCCCAGCCGCCCTGTTTAGGGTGACCCGCTCGCTCCTTCACCTGGGAGCGCGGGAGGATCCCTTGCAGGGTCGTGCTGAGGATTTTGTTCAATATCTGGATGATAAAATAACTCAGATTCGGGATGAGCTGGCCTCTGACTGGGTTAGTTCGAGCGAGGTGACTGAGCCCAGTCTTGAGAGTGTTATCTGGGCTGAGTTCGATCCTGTGGCTCCTGAGGACGTGGATAGGATCCTGGGTAGACTGAACGTTACCACATGTTTGTTGGACCTGTGTCCCTCCTGGTTGGTGCTGGCCTCCCGGGAGGTTACACGAGGCTGGCTCCAGGAGATTATAAATGCTTCTTTGAGTGAGGGTGTCCTTCCGCCTGCCTTGAAGGAGGCGGTGGTGAGGCCCCTCCTCAAGAAGCCCTCCCTGGACCCGGCTGTTTTGGTAAATTATCGTCCTGTCTCCAACCTTCCCTTCCTAGCGAAGGTTGTTGAGAGTGTGGTGGCGCGGCAGCTCCCCCGGTACCTGGATGAAGCTGTCTATTTAGACCCGCTCCAGTCCGGCTTCAGGTCTGGCTACAGCACCAAAACGGCATTGGTCACGTTGGTGGATGATCTCTGGAGGGCCCGGGGTAGGGGGTACTCCTCTATCCTGGTGCTGTTAGACCTCTCAGCGGCTTTTGATACCATCGACCATGGTATCATGTTGCGCCGGTTGGAGGGATTGGGGGTGGGGGGCACCGTTCTGTGGTGGTTCTCCTCCTACCTCTCCGACCGGTCGCAATCGGTGTTGACAGGGGGGCAGCGGTCGACCCCGAGGCGCCTAGTGTGTGGGGTGCCACAAGGGTCGGTCCTCTCGCCCCTTCTGTTCAACATTTATGTAAAGCCGCTGGGTGAGATCATCCGTGGTTTTGGGGTGGAATTCCATCAGTACGCTGATGACACTCAGCTGTACATTTCCACCCCAGACCACCCCAACGATGCCGTGGAAGTGATGTCCCAGTGCCTTGAAGCTGTGCGGGTCTGGATGGGGAGAAACAGGCTTCGACTCAACCCCTCCAAGACCGAGTGGCTGTGGCTGCCGGCGTCCCGATATAGCCAACTGACTCCATCGTTGGTTATTGGGGGCGAATCATTGGCCCCCACGGAAAGGGTGCGCAACTTGGGCGTCCTCCTGGATCCACGGCTGTCATTAGAGGATCATACGACAGCTGTGGCCAGGGGGGCCTTTTATCAGGTCCGCCTGATACGCCAGTTGCACCCCTTTCTAGATCGGGACTCCCTGCGCACAGTCACTCAGGCGCTCGTCACGTCTCGCTTGGACTACTGTAACGCTCTCTACATGGGGCTCCCCTTGGGATGCATCCGGAGGCTTCAACTGGTACAGAATGCGGCCGCGCGGGGGATTATGGGAGCGACAGGGCGCTCCCATGTGACACCTCTCCTGCGTGAGCTGCATTGGTTGCCGGTTGATTTCCGGGTGCGTTTCAAGGTGTTGGTAATCACCTTTAAAGCGCTCCATGGCTTAGGACCAGGGTACTTACGGGACCGCCTTCTGCCACCTATTGCCTCCCACCGGCCGGTTCGCTCCCACAGAGAGGGCCTCCTCAGGGTGCCGTCAGCCAGACAGTGCCGGCTGGCGACCCCCAGGGGGAGAGCATTCTCTGTGGTAGCCCCCACCCTCTGGAACGATCTCCCTCCAGATCTGAGAACTATTGCTGACCTCCGGACCTTTCGTCGGGCGTTGAAGACTCATTTCTTCCAACTTGCCGGACTTGCCTGATCCCTCCTATTTTTAAATATTTTAAATTTTAAATTATTTTAAATTATTTAAATTTTTAGAGTTTTAGTGTTTTATTCGATATATTTTCAGCCTAAATTTATATGGACTTTTAGTACATTTTAACTCACCGTATTGTTATTGGTTTTAAATTGGCTGTTCACCGCCCTGAGTCCGGAAGGAGAAGGGCGGTATAGAAATTCGATTAATAAATAAATAAATAAATAAATACCAGATACATTACAGAGGCCTAATAACAGAATATGTTTGTTACAGGAGATACAAACATAAAGGCATATACGTATTACAGGAACCTAATGGTTACAGAATCTAGTATACCAGTATATCATATTCTAGTATTATTTATTATAACCCTATTATTGTTTCCCTTCACTATATTTATAAGGCTGCCCGACTCAAACAATGTGACAAATTACTAAGGCCCTTCAATATTTCTAGCTTTTTCTTTAACTGGTAAGATAATGAAAGCAGATTAAGAATGTTCTGAACATAGCAGAATAGTGAGCATTTTAAAAAATCAGAGCTCATTTCTAACTTTTGGCTCTCAAGCTTTCTTAAGGTGTTGAATCATTAATTGATAAAAATGGAAATTACTATGTAAGCACAATTATGATTCAGCCAGAGAATGGAACATTCTTCTAGCCAACTTTGGGACATGTAATTCTAGCTGGGCTTTTTCTCCCGTATGAAGCCTGCTAGCTCTCTTCTTGGTCTGACTATTGCTAATAAATCCTGAAGAAAATATTTCTAATATTTTCTGTTAGGATTTCCCAACAGAAGTTCTGCAACTAGCTCATCAATTGCCATTTATAGAGCGACTGCTATGGTGCTATTCCCAGGAATAATTGTCTTCTCTTGCTTTTGCTAAGGCACAGGCTGAGATTAATTATCGGCTGCTGTGTGTCTTGCTTTAGCACTACTTTGCTAAAATATGTAACTTTGCCAAACAAGATGGGGATTTATTTTAGCAAGAGAAACATTTATTTTCCCCCGATTCCTGTCCTAATGGCCAGTACTTTTAAACCTCAATTAAACCAATGTTATAGTTCAACAGAAATACTTAGTCTTGGTTGGTAGTTAATTCAACTACCAACTACTCTGAAAGTACAGAATCTAAACAGAACAGTGAACATTTTAAGGTATCCTAATGGGCTGGAAAAAAATAAAAACAAATAGAAAACAGGGATGTTACTTTTTGTTAAGCTGTTTTTGATCATTGGCCATGTTCACTGTGGTCGTCTCATTTCCTGAGATGGTGGCTATAAAAATCATATAAATAAATAAATAAGTCAGAACCATGTGCTCTAAAAATTCCAAATTTGTTTATTGACAAAAAAGCATTTTGCAGTAGCTGAAATATGTGAAAATATCTTCCCCTTTCTTTTAGCAATTTTTGGTATTTTTAATTTATTTAAGAAAATTAATATGTCTGCCCAATTCACCCTCAGTGTCTCTACACAGTTTACAAAGTTAAAAACCCAATATAAAAACAATAAAAAGCAACAACCCTTACCTCCTGACAACAGCAATCAATCAATCAGTCAGTCAGTCAGTCAGTCAGTCAGTCAGTCAGTCAAATAAACCACTTAATAAACTCCATCTTATTCTATGATCCCAGAGTCCAGACCAGGGATGGGTTCTACTTATCTTTACTACTGGTTTGCAACGGGATTGTGCACATGCATTTGCTTCGCTTGTGTGCGTGCCTTGCTTCTGCACATGCGCAGAAGCTTCTGCACATGCGCAGATCACTGATGATGACATCTAGGCCTCCCATTGGTTTTACTACCGGTTCTTGTGAACTGGTCTGAACTGGGGGCAACCCACCACTGGTCCAGACCCACTGGCAAAACCAGGTCTTCAGAATCGCAAAAAAGTGTCAATTTTATCTCTCGGGATGATGTTTTACAGGGAGCGAGCTACCATGAAGCAGGGCCATTTTGGTCCTACTAGATTGATCTCCTTAGGAGAAGGGACTCGTATCATTCTCTGTCTCCCCACTCTAATGGGTTGGGTAATTGTGATTGGGAAAAGACGGTATTTCAAATAATCTGGTCCCAAGCCATGTAGGGCTTTAAAGGTGACAACCATCACCTTGAATTGGACCTGGAAGCAAAATATTCGATGGAATATGAAAGAACATCGATGATTAAATAGTTAGAGGTAAAAACAGGAAGTACATAATGCTACATATGGGATTTATACTCCCAATTCATTTATCAGATGTATAAATATATATTAAGAATAAGCCTTCTATAAGTATCAGAGTAAAATAAATAAATTTCAATATCCATATTAATTTTTTTTCAACGTATCCTGTGATTATTTATTTTGATTTGGGGGATTATTATTGTATTACATATTTGTAGTTGTTCATAACTACTTGGATTTACATGACTAGCCTAAGTGGCATAAAAGCATTTGCCTATGTACATACATTTCTGGAAGAGTCAGTATGGTTTTATGGTTAACATATTGGACTACAAGCAAGGATATCCACAGTGTAGTCCTCCCTTAGGCTTACTTTGAGCCAATCACTGTCTCAGTCTGGACTAGAATGTAAAAACAAAACCTGTTTATCATTCTGCATGGGACCAACAAGAAAGATTATGATCTATAACTTTCAATAAAGAGGGATTTATGCTGTGGATGAATAGTAAGTATGAGAGCCAATCTGGTGTTGTGCTGAAGGCACAAGGGTATAGAATCTGAGAGACTGTAAGTTCTATTCCTGCCTTAGAGGCACAAAGCCAGCTAGTGACACTGGGCCAGTCACTCTCTCTCTCAGCCCTAGGAAGGAGACAATGGCAAACCACTTTTGAAATCTTGCCAAGAAAATTGCAAGGATGAATCCAGGCAGATATCAGGAGCCAACACTGACTTGAAGGTACACACAATGAGAAAATGGAATGAATTTTGAGATTCTTCTGCAGCTGTAAAGGTGTCTTCTTATTGAATACTCAGTGGATTTTAACACAGAATGAAGGTCACATATGTTAAAAGAAACAAAGCAATTCACTGTACTCTAATGCCACTCAAATTATAACATACCAAGGGAATGCTTAGGTGCTTCCTCCAGTAATCTCCATGCCAGTGGTGGGTTTCAAAATTTTTTCTACCGGTTCTGTGGGTGTAGCTTGGTGGGTGTAGCATGTTTTGGTGGGCGTGGCTTGATGGACATGGCAGGGGAAGGATACTGTAAAATCTCCATTCCCTCCCCAATCCAGGGGAAGGATACTGCAAAATCCCCATTTCTTCCTGATCAGCTGGGACTTGGGAGGCAGAGAATAGATGGGGGCGGGGCCAGTCAGAATTTTTACTACTGGTTCTTCAAACTACTCAAAAATTCCGCAACCGATTCTCCAGAACTGGTCAGAACCTGCTGAAACCCATCTCTGCTCCATGCCAGTTAGCTGTAATCCAAAGGAAAGCTGACTTGAGAGAATTGGCATGGAGAAACAGATTGTCCTTCTTTCCCATTCTGAGTAGAGTTTGTGTGACAGACTTGTCCTTTTTACCTGAAGGAAGACTAGAGCTTGGTTTGGAGTTTCTTAAAAAGGAAGAGCCGCAGCAAAGAGACCGTGTTCAACAAAGAAACTATGTGTTCAGGTTTACCCATGGTTAATTGAAATCATCATTATCCCAATTTTCTAGGTTCATAGGACATACTAAATCATAAATTAAACACATGGATTGACATTTTTTATCACTCTTTCCTTACCAGGATGGACATATCCTATCTCTTTTAAGTCTCATGGTTTTGTATTATCCTGAATCTAATAAAGGTGATTCAGATTTTCCCCTATGCACACTTTGTGAGTAAAGATTGCTTGAACAGCAATCTGAAAGCCTGAAAAAGCATTAACTGAAAACAAAGCTCAACTGTAAATATGATTTAATCGAGCATGTTTATTTGAAAAGTGTGCAATAGACAACTGCTGGGCCATGTACATTAGGAAATGATGCTCAGCTCTGAGAAATTGTGCTTTGAAACTAATATTAAAATTGTATTATGGATAACAGTTTTTAAGGAAAAGGCTGATTTTGGTCTTTTTCACTTGTAGCTACTGTGATTTCCTCTCTGTCACACTTACCAGGGTATTCATATAATTGTATATCCATGAGTTAAATTTGGATATTCTAAAACTTATGTGGAAATTGCTTTTGGGTTTACAATAAGAAACAATTCAGTCTGGGTTGTAAGTGTACATTGAAAAGCAGAGCAGAAATGTTCATGACAATTAGATCTGATAAATAAGCAACAATTTAGCATCTATCATCTCTCTCTCTCTATTCTATCTATCTATCATCTATCTATCTATCTATCTATCTATCTATCTATCTATCTATCTATCTATCTATCTATCTATCTATCTATCGGAATATATCACAAATGCACACAGACATACATAAACACACACATACATTCTAACTGAGAAGCAAATTATTATCTAAAGTGAGAAATAGTTTACCAGCAGGGACATGATTCTAGCATATCCAGTTTAAATAGACCCTGGCAGTCAAAACATTACATAACATCTGCATCTAATGTGAACGGAATCTGACTTGTTTATCAGTTCTCTAATGTGCTTTAGTACAACAGGTGTGTACAGTAAGAAGGTGAGAATGACAGACCTTATTAGCTCTGTGATGTTCAAAACACATGGAAAAACAAAGAGACACATGGAAAAACAGAGACACAGATTTACCCCTCTCAGTCTCTTCAGACATGTTTGTACTAAACATATGATCAAATTCATCAAATTAAGAGCTTTGTAAATCACAAGTGTTTATTGGGATATTGGCCAGTCTATTAAGTACAATTTCCCTCTATTGTTAACACTGGCAATTGATCTACAAGGAGTAACTTGCATCTCTTTTTTTGAACAGATTAGATTGTTGGGGTGATATGTGCTAATACTACAATCCACCAAGACTAGAATGTACACTATCGACCAATAAATGTTATTTATATTTTGCAACTTTTAGATATGTTGTCTTCAGTTTCAGAATTCTCAAAACTGTCTATGCTGGCTGGAGAATTCTCAGTATTTATTACTAATTTGTTTAAAAAATGTATATGGCCACCTATCTTAAGCCACTCTGATCGACTCATAGTAATAATAAAACAAATAAAAAAACAGTGAATCAATAAAACAAAAACCCTACCCATAACTTCAGATTTCCCTCCAGATGCCCTATAACATGCTAAGTTTCTCTCCTTCCATACTTTCTACTGTACCTATACAACCCCAATTTCTCAATAAAAAGCTAGAAATCCTTTTCACATTCATGTATACAGTCTGAATTCCAGAGACACAAAGGAATTGTGAAATTATCTGTACAACCTTGTAAAATAGAATGTTAAAAACCAACCTGTTCATAAAATCAGTTTGTAGATTCCATAATCTTGGAGCCTCATTGTGCAGTGATCACATTACTTCTATCCAATTCACCAAATTTGTAAAACCTTATGTATAAAATAGAGGAAAAAGACTCATAATGCTGCAATTCTGTAGATAAATTATTATTTTACTGTAATTCTGCAGATAAATTAATTTCACATCTTCTATTATATTAAGCCATTTTGTTATTTTCAGTGCATATGAACCTATATTTGTGGCATAATTTAATAAGCAGAGTGGTCTAAAAATCAATTTAATGATTTCTACCATCCACTGTTTCTTCTAATATTAATTTGTTTAATTTTTCTATCCACCTTTAATGATCGAAAAGATGCATACTGCAATTCAGGAATATAAAGTAACTCATATACCAGCATACCCAGAATAAGATAAATATATGAGTTTCAGATATATAGGAATAGATATAGTAATACACAACAGTATGATTTTGTCTACCTATTACTCTACTTCTTACATTAAGCATTTTAAGATATATTTCTGGGTTGTCAGTGATGAATAACAAATCTAAGTTTCCAGTCAGATGATAAGCATAATGCTTTTAATGTGGCCAGTTTTTGCACTTAATGGATATCCATAATGATATCCATAGTTACACAGATATAGAACTGTATAAGGGCTTATAGGCTTTTTGTAATGGACTGGACTTCCTTGTTAATGCATCTTCCATTCCACAGATATTCCATAAGGGTTATACACTTACATTTTCTCTGAACCATTTTGCTGTTACAGTTGGCTTATCTTTGGTTTAAATATGCATGTAAGTATTTTTGTAAGATATTTTAAAACTTCTATTGCCAAATGTTTTGGGTAGATAATAAGTTAGAAGAATAAAGAAGTTAGCATGATAAGACAATAATTAGCACAGAACTTTTTAAAATAGAAAATATTTAAAAGCCATCTGATACACGCTGTTAGCTCAGAATTATGCAAATTCACTGTTAAAATCTGAAAATGCCCAGGAGAAAATTGTTGTCTTTGAATAGCTGAAATAATGGAATGGAAAAAAAAATTACAGAAAAAGGCAGTTTCCAACTGAATGGATAAAGTTCGTAATAGTAAAAACAGACTGATAGTGGAAGCAAGTACTAATTGAAATGGTGGCCTTCTCTTGACTGAATGTTTTCAAGATGTGTCTATAGTATCCAAGCAAGGGATATGCTCAGTGGCCTAAATGGTCCTTTCCAGGTTATGATCATTACACTCTATGGAACGCATCAATACCTAACATTGTGGACCCTGAACAATCTAGACACTGGACCATAAACTGAAAAGTAGGATGGTATCTGACCAACTTGATTGGCTGGAGACTTAGAAAATGGTTTCCAAAGATGACCTAAGAACCCAGAAAAATATATACAAGATAAGATTGTCAACTTCAAACCGAACCTGGCAGAAGCCATTTTGTTGGTTCTCAGCTGCCACACAGTATGGATGGGTGGAGGAAAGCGTTCGTTTTACACTTAGTTATGCCAATATGATGTGCCAATTGTGTCCAATAAAGAAGTTTTTTGAGAGAGATCATAGCCTTGGAGTTCTGATTTTCTTGGATTCATTAGTTGGAACCTTTTTTAAAAAATTTGATTTATATGCCGCCCTTCTCCGAAGACTCAGGGCGGCTTACAATGTGTTAAGCAATAGCCTTCATACTTTTGTATATTTATACAAAGTCAGCTTATTGCCCCCACAAACTGGATCCCCAATTTACCTACCTTAGAAAGGATGGAAGGCTGAGTCAACCTTGAGCCTGGTGAGATTCAAACTAGTGTAATTGCAGACAGGATGTTAATTACGGTGCTTAGTCTGCAGAGCTATCCAGGCTCCTGCTGGATAGCTCTGCAGACTATCCAACCTTGACAATGATATTCAGTTATAATTGAGCTTTTCCACCACTACACACTATAAACCAAATCAGTGGTACCCAACCCCCAATCTGCAAACCAATACTGGGCTGCAGACCATTGGGAAATGGGTCATGCAAGTGGTAGGTGAGTATGTGAAGCACCATTTATGGAGACAAAACCATCCCCCCCCCCACTGTTTCTTGCCATCACTGCCAGTCCATGGAGCCAGAAAGGTTGGGGACCATTGAACTAAATAATGTCAGTGAGCTATTATAACAACATTCCTGAATCTGTCTTAGATCATGTACAGATAGTCCTTGTTTAGTGAGTGTCTTGTTTATTGGCAGTTACAAAAGTGATGAAATAATAACTTTACAACCAGAGGTGGGGTTCAGCAGGTTCTGACCAGTTTTGGAGAACCAGTAGTGGAAATTTTGAGTAGTTCAGAGAACTGGTAAATACCACCTCTGACTGGCCCTGCCCCCATCTATTCTCTGCCTCCCGAGTCCTGATTGAGAGGAAATGGGGATTTTGCAGTAACCTTACCCTGGATTGGGGAGGGAATGGAGATTTTACAGTATCCTTCCTCTGGAATGGGATGGGAATGGAGATTTTACAGTAACCTTCCTCTGTCACACACCCCAAGCCATGCCATGCCACGTCACGCCCACCAAGCCACACCCACAGAACTGGTAGTAAAAAATTTGAAACCCACCCGTTTATAACCAATCCTCACATTTATAACTTTGCAGGCCTATACAGCAAAGGAAAACTGAGGGATCTATTTGATCACAGCAGTTAATTTTTTATATATACTGTAGATCAAAATTTCCCCTCTCTTTCTTTCTCTCTCTCTCCAAATATTACACTGCAAAAAGTTATATTTAGATTATATGAATCATACATTAGCCACTAGACTTTTGGAAGTGATGTTCAAAGGAGTAAGAGCACCAATCTTATGTAAGTAACTTTGGGCCAGCCACTCTCTCTCAATCAACTCAATTAATTTATTTATTTATTTATTTATTTATTTATTTATTTATTTATTTATTTATTTATTTATTTATTTATTTATTATTTATTTATTGGTTAGATTTATATGCCGCCCTTCTTTGGACACTCAGGGCGGCTTACAATGCATTAAGCAATAGCCTTCATACTTTTGTATATACTTGCTTAGTGGGGCTTTTGCCCCCCCCCCCCAAGCGGTGTTCTTTTTTATACAAAGTCAGTTTATTGCCCTCATAATCCGGGTCCTCATTTTACCTACCTCGGAAGGATGGAAGGCTGAGTCAACCTTGAGCCTGGTGAGATTTGAACTCGCAGCAATTGCAGGCAGTTGGCAGCTAAGTTCTACTTTAACAGCACTTTAGTCCACTGCACCACCAAGGCTCTTTTTTACACAGAGTTGTTATAGGTAAATAAGAGGATTAGGTATGATGACCACTTTGAGTTACTTATGAAAAAACAATAACGTTGGGGTTAAAATATTTAATAAATAAATAAAAAGAAAAAGTTGGGAATGTTGTGATATTGTTTGGGAAACAATGGAAATGACATGCAATTTTTGGTTGTCTTTTAATAACCCTGTAATCCCTTACATGGGAGTGGAATAGGGGGAACTCAATGGAGTGTTTACTGGCCGGATGCCCTTCCTGTCACCAATGCAGAGTTTGCAGCAGATAAATACTCATTGTGCCCAGAGAGAGAAATATCTGCTGTTGCCTAGGACAAACCCACAGCCTCATGATTGAGAACCTAGAGCTCTACCTCTAGGCCACTGCACCACTCTGGAAATGACATGCAAATCCTGAAAAGAAATACAACACAAGCCCAGATTTCTGATACATTCCTGCTTTTTCTCTTTCTGGTTACTAACTGGATCTCTAGCTCAGAGGTCCCCAACCTTTCTGGTTCCACAGACTGGTGGTGGCAGCAATGGAGTCCAGGGAATGATTTTGTGTGCATAATCTAGATTCCATGCATGCGCAAATGAAGCTTCACACGCTCACCCTACAGCTTGCATAGCCTGATTCCAACAGTACTGCAGACTGGTACTGGTCCATGGACCGGGGATTGGGGATTCCTGTTCTAGCTTATCCAGCAGAACTTCCCTCCCAAAAAACAAGTACCATAAATGATGAATGGAGAAGTATTTTGGCTGAAACCAGACATTTTCTTGATGGGACTACTGGATAGACAATTAGAAAAGAGATATAGAAGATTTTTTTTATACTGTATGATAACTGCTGAAAAATTATTACATGAACAAAAATGGAAAGCTTCTAAAGTGCCCACAGTGGAGAAACGGCTGACGAAGATGACAACAAAGATTGCAAAATTGACTTGTCTGATTAAAGAACAGCAACTACATTTATGAGTGATCCCTTTCAGCATTTGGCTGAAAAAAAGTAAAAAAACAAATTTTTCATTTATGGGTTGGATTATTAGAAAGCGAAAGAAAAAAAATGAATAATATGTTGTAAACCTTAGAAATATAAGTATTCCTGTTACTGCTGTAAGAAAGGTTTTTTTGCTTTTCTTTGTCTTTCCTTGCCTCTTTTTTATTACTTAATACTTTACTTTCTCTACTTTTTTCTTTCAAAAATTGCATTTTTTTATTCTCTTAAAAATGTCTTTAATTATACATACTCATTTCTAGATGGTCTACCAAGTCTGTCAGTCTTTCAGCTACTAAATTAAGGAACTGAATAGAAGTGAGCACTGAAGAATGTGAACTATTATCTTCCTTTCAATTAACATACTTACAACAAAGCTTTTCAGATCTCTTGTGCTATGGTTTCTACTGGATCTCATGCCTTCTTCTTAGATGTGGTCTCTCTTGAGCCCTGATCAAACTAATTCCAATTATGAGACTGAGAAAGAAATTATATCTCACAATGGGAAATAATTAGAATTGTGGGGTTTCCAGAGAGAGCTGAAATTGTGTTATCAAGGGCATGGGGAATATAGTTTTATTAACGTAGATATATTAGTTTTATTAACGTAGGTATATTAATAAAATCTTGAAAGCCTGTCCAGAATTCTTTCTGTTCCTCACATTATACTGGGGAAAACGAAGGCAGGGTTTCTTTGAGTTTCTTTCTCACACATCCTTCTATCTTTGGATTGTGTAATCTCTTCTCCAAGTTCCTTCCTTAACAGCTCTATCATATCTTCCCCAAGGTTAGCTCTACATTTCTTGACTTCTTTCTCTTGGTCATAAATGGAAACCTTTGACTTCTTTTCTACTTTGACTTTTTTTTAGTCACCACTAATCTCCAATCTACAGTTTTAGTTAATCTCTCATTACAAATCCAAAGTTCTTATTTCCCTCGATTTGCAGTACCCTCCACTCCCTTGCAATTTTTTGTGCTAATCTAATACCTGTAGTCAATTCAGTTTCCCAAGCAATGCCTTTTTGCCCTTGATTTGGCATGGAATCCATGCATGATCTGCAGCAAATATCTAGGGATGCTTCTTGCCCTGATCCTGTCCTCTCCCCATCAAAAGAGAAAGCTCTTTTGCTTTCTCTAGCTCTATGGTTTATTTCTTTCTCTCACTTATTTCTCTGACCTTCTTATTTGAGGAGGGGGATGTTCCCCGATCTGGAATTACTTGCAAATTCTTATACATGTGTTTAAGTTACTTCTGCCTTCTACTAATGATCCATCTACCTGTTTATTCCTCTTTTGGATAAGGTCACAAATCTGTTTTCAATAATCATAAATCCTGATTACCCAAAATTGTACTTACTAAAAATAGTGTGACTCTGCTAATTCGTTTCAATTTGTAATCTCTACTGCTTCTCTTTCTTAACAGAACATGGGTGTCATAGTCTCTTTTGAATTGGAAGACTTGGAGGTAGAGGACGCTACAACAGTGCTCATAACATGAGAATCTGCTCTCAACTATACTCTCAACAGATGCAGAGACATTGTGGAGTGGGCCTAAACATTCCACCTGTAATTAGAGCTGTAATTAGATCCACACAGGAGTCAAAACATAGGCCATTGGACAGGCATCTACGGTAGTAATTGCAATCTGTCCCTTTTGTTGGGTAGCTAAATGCTATGTCTGAACCAGTGGTGGGTTTCAAATTTTTTTACTACTGGTTCTGTGGGCGGGACTTGGTGGGCATGGCTTGGTGGACGTGGTAGGGGAAGGTTACTGCAAAATCCCCATTTTCTCCCAATCAGCTGGGACTTGGGAGGTAGAGAATAGATGGGGGCTGGGCCAGTCAGAATTTTTACTACCTGTTTTCCGAACTACTCAAAATTTCTGCTACCGGTTCTCCAGAACTGGTCAGAACCTGCTGAAACCCACCTCTGGTCTGAACCCACCTCCTTTGTTTTCAGCATTACTATTCCCCAAAACTCACTGAAAAACAGTGTACATTCATATATTTGTGCAGGTTATATTGGCCAAAGCCTGCTGGCTTCTTTTCATCTTTTTTTTTTTACAGGAAGAGAAGTCTGAAGTATGCATGCACCTGCTGCCATTACATGGATCAATATGAAAGGTTCAAGTCCTACTGTTAGAGACCTGCTAGGAAGCAAATGCTAATGCCTCTTTGGAACTAAAAGATGGTTGACTGCCATTCACAAGGGTGATTCTTCCCAATGCTACCAAATTGACTCATGAGGTACCATTCTCAACTTCTTGCTGTATTGTTCCTTCCATCAGAAGCTGGTTGCACTGAGTGCCTTCCTGGTATGTGAAGTCTAATTTTTGCTGAAAACAAGAAGTGGTGGGATTCAAAAAAATTTACTACCAGTTCCATGGGTGTGGCTTGGTGGATGTAATTACTGCAAAATCCTCATTTCCACCCGATCATCTGGGACTCAGGAGGCAGAGAATAGATGGGGGTAGGGCCAGTCAGAGGTGGTATTTACCGGTTCTCCGAACTACTCAAAATTTCTGCTACCAGTTCTCCAGAACTGGTCAGAACCTGCTGAATCCCACCTCTGCTGTGGACCTTTCCTACAAGAATGCTGCCTTTTCCAATTCGTAACCTGGTTCTTTTCTTTGCAGTGCTGAATCTGTTTCTACAATCACCAATCAAAAGTCTTTTGTTTGCAGTGGCATAGAATAAATAATCAAACTTATTAAAGGAATAGAGGGAATGAAATGGGTATGACTAAGCATAAAGAAGCCTTAGCTAAGCTAATAATAAACAATAAGAAAATGAGCCAGCAACTAGACACAATATCCAATGCGTTATTGATTTATATTCCTTGTGGCTCTGCATACAGCCAGTGTCTCCCTCTGCCACTTCTCCCTTCTTTATATACTTTATATACTTCTTTATATACTTCATATACTTTCTCTCCCTCTATTCTTGTGCTCCCTCCCATTATTGCTCTCTTTTTCTATCCTCAATGTCATCTGTCTTCCATTTCTTTCTCTTTCCATGAACATTAAAACACTGCAAATCAAAGAACTGAGAATAGACGTTGGAGGAAGAAGGTGAATTCAGGACAGAATTTTGACTATTATGTTTATTTAAAGAAAAATGTAGCCTTCGGATCAAAATTCTTTAGGCTGTATCAAGTCAAACCTTTATTACTGTCAGAGGCCATCATAAGGAAGGTGGGGTATGAAGAATTAAAACAGCATCAAAATAGATCAAAATAAAAAATTATGTACACAAAGCTAAAAAAACCCATATAAACAAAAAAATGTAATAAATTCTAAAAGGAGGGATAGGAGCAGATCAGTGTAGGGAGCATGTCAAACTATCACAATACAAAGCACTTTAGAATGATGAACCAGGTCCTCATTAAAACTGGTTTATGGCAAAGGTCATATTCTGATGGATTTTAAGTGTTGCTGTACAGAACCTGGCAAATTATATGTTGGTATCTGAAAGCAACAGGGATAGGTACAATTGTCCTATGCACCCTGGGTATTTGTGAAGTAATGGAGAGATGAGGCTAGTATGAATATCTCTGTAGTGCAGGTCCTGGGAAAGTACATGCTCTGTTGTCTCCATGGGTTCAGAGTCATAGGGTAGAGAATCTTTCTGTATCACCCTTCAAGGACAGCTGAAGAGAGTGCATGACATCATGCCAAAGTAAAGGCCTTCCGGTAGTTAGGTCCTTCAAGGGTAGTGTAAGCATGTCATAGGAGAGGCAGAGTAGCTATTGGGTTCACTGGTAATAAAAGTTGAGGACCTGGCTAGGTCCAATTGTCACTCTGTGTCTGCTACACACAGTCTAATGAGTGTTTTGGCCTAATTATATCCATGCTGAGTAAAGACCTTGAGAGAAGCCCAAGGATACTTTAGATGCTACTGTCTTTTCTTTGGGCTGTAAGATCCAGTAACTCAAGCACCATTTCAGGCAACAGTATAATAGAACAGAATAACAGAGTAACGGGGTTGGAAAGGACCTTGGAGGTCTTCTAATGGAACCTGATCAATCAGGAAACCCTAACATTCCAAACATGCGGCTGTCCAGTCTCTTCTTAAAAGTCTCCAGTGCTGGAGCACCCACAACTTCTGTAGGCAAGCTGTTCCACTGGTTTATTGTTCTCACTGTCAGGAAATTTCTCCTTAGTTCTAGGTTGCTTCTCTCCATTAGTTTCCATCCATTGTTTCATGTCTTGCCTTTTGGTGCTTTGGAAAATAGGTTGACCTTATTATCAAACAATGCTTTGAATTTTCAACTTCTGAAAGGAAATATTGCGGGAAGGGGGGGTATTGGTGGTTGTATTTCAGCCTTCCAACTTTCTGCAGACCTATATTTCTAGGGTTTTAAGGAGAATAGTACATTTTTACTCCCAGAGGTCTGTGGCTCCTATTTCCACTCTACATCTGCATTTTCCCCAAATCGAAAATGACTCCACATGAAATTATTTAGGATCATTTTCATGTTGGAGAAGTGAATGGGAATGGCTACTGGGAGGCACAGCATTATTTTCATCCTTAAAAGCTGCTGTTAATTTCTACTTCCTGCCATCGGGTTGAATTTGTGCTGCCAAAATTTGGGTGTTGTGCTGCTAAAATTCGAGAATATGCTTAATGAACACTGACTAGTTGCAAATGATATTTTCTAATGTATGCAACTAACTGGACACAGTCTTATTGATACATTAAGTTCTTCCATCCATTCATCACTTCAATCATAACTAACTCTGAATGGGTTACAAATCTACAAACAATAGAATTTAAACATGCAATAACACTAACACCAGATTACCAAACATTGAGGAACAACTTCAACATTCCCTTCCAGAGGAGAGCTTTATTATTGACCACTCCAAATTATTATAAATGTTATTCATATGCAGGCTGTACAGCTAAACATTTCAGCTAAAGAGAAGAGGGTCAACTTAGCTCAAATATAGAATGAAAACTTAACGGAACAGAATAACACAGTTGGAAGGGACCTTGGAGGTCTTCTAGTCCATCCTCATGTTCAACAGGAGACCCTATGCCATTTCAGACAAATTGTTGTCCAATTTCTTCTTAAAAACCTACAGTGATGAAGCATCCACAACTTCTAAAATCAAGCCATTCCCCTGATTAACTGTTCTGTCAGGAAATATCTCCTTATTTCTCGGTTGGTTCTTTCCTTGATTAGTTTCCAACCATTGCTTTTTGTTCTGTTTTCACGTGCTTTGGAGATTGGGTTGACCCCCTCTTCTTTGTGACATCTTTTAAAATACAAGAAATACAACAGAAGTAAGAAATTTAAAGACAAAGATGGCTCTGTCACAATTACTTGAACGATTTCTATAAATATAGAAGAGACATGGCTAAACATATAGTCATTAAATTGTTTCACATTCATGTTCATAGGATCTCCCTGAGAAGGAATCTGGTTATTGGAAAGTATACCACTTAGATTTATCAAAATGAGATCAATATTATATTCCAGATGTCTTTCTTGAAGCCACTAATCTACCATTGTAACACTAATTAGCTTGTGACTTTGTTACTAACCTATCTGTTTGAAGCTCCTGAAAAAAATAAGGGAAGATTAAGATTACATAACTAAACCAGAAGACCTTGAAATTCTTCTAGTCCATCCCCATGTTCGGTGCTCCATCCTAATGCACTCACAATTCATAAGTCATCAGAGAAAAAGGAAACAAAAACAAGAAAGGCTAGAATAGAAACAGAGAATAGAGAAGAAGCTATTTAAATTTCTGAGGCATTTAATAGAGACATCTAAAGTGTCTCCAACAAGTAGCAACAACAATCTTTCTTTGAATGCTCTTGGGATCCTTAAACTTTCTACAGATAAATTGCTGTTGTTAGAAACTCTGTGTAACATTCAACATTTCCTAATTTAAGTCAGTTAGGTACTATCTGGTATGATAAGAGAATTTATCGTGACCTTCTTTTGGTATTTAAAAAATGCTATTCATATTCCCCTTATAACTCTCCAAGGCAAACTAGGGAATAATCATCAACTCACCTACCTTCTTGACTGACCTGGAAATGCATACATTTAGGATTGAATTGGTACTCTAACCATGATAACCTGTTAACTAAAAATCCATACCTCAACTGAAGCATTTTCATAGAGGGGCGGAGATTAGACAAAAGTATAGGCAATCTTAAACGATATATACCTGACTTATTTTGCCATCTTTAAGCTCATTCTCGATGCGGGAATTGGTTTTTTTTTTTAAATTACAGAAGTAGAAAAAGTTGAAGAGACATTAAAAATATATCCCAAAGTCTATTTCTGGAAAGGCACTTCACCATATGCTCCCGCACATGCTGCCTTCATAAAATGTAACTCCGATGAGTTATAAAACTCTGATTATGGGGGGAGGGGGGATGAGTGGTGCCATTACAAAACATTTACTACTTAAGCATGATTTTTTTGAAGTGGCCAGGTTCTGCAGTAAAACTCAGTCAAAAAAAAAAAAAAGGAAAATTGTCCCTTGGATAAATAATTTCATTGCACCAAACAATTTTATATTTTATAATGATTGGTAGGTCAGTAACACTAGACACAGCAAGTGGGAGCCGTTTTTATTTAACTTCTCAGCGGCAGACATAGATGTACATGTGGATATATAAAGAAACACTATAAAAAATGGGCAATTACTGTAACTTTTTATCTGAATGTGTTAGCATTTGCTAAAATGGTAACAGCACAGTGCTATTGTAGTGCCTATTACTATTTTTCTTTCTCTTGCATATAGTATGTTGCAATTAATTGTGAGTACTTTTCAATGGGGGAGGCCGGGCTGCTGAATTGGTAGGCCAGACCTATCATGTTTTGCTTAAGAACTGTCCTGTCTCAGGTCTACCTTCTCAGGTATATGTTCAGCACACATTCTTCCTACTCCCTAACAGAATCTGTAGAACTCGGAAGAGGAGAAGGTGGTACATTGGGGTGTGCCGAGGGGACTGACTACCCTTTTCTAGCTTCTGCTTGTAGTCAGTACAGGGAAGAAAGCTGTTGACTGCTTATTTAGAACAAAATCGGTAGTGTTCACCCACCTTGTTCATACACAGGTAGTCCTCATTTAGTGACTGCTTCCTTTAGCAACTGTTTGCAGTTACAAAAGTGCTAAAAATAAATTTACTACCAATCCTTACATTTACGACCTTCACAGGTCTAAAGCAAAAGAAAGATGAAGCAAGATTACTTTTACCAATCACTTCACTTACCAAATGAGATGCTGGGAAAGAACACATACCCATATGTGTTTGACTACAAATAAGACCTTGAGCAAGTCACTCTTCTTCAGCTCAATCCACCTCACGGGTTTGTTGCTGAGAAAATAGGAAGAGGAAGGAATATTATATATGTTTGTGTTATGTATGAGTTATTTATAAAAATAATGAAGGCGGGATAGAAATAGATAGATGGGTGGACAGATAGATGATAGGCAGACAGACAGACAGACAGACAGATTCTATATGTAGTTTCATCTCATTTGGCTTCAGTGGTTTGATATTGGGTTGCAATTCCCTGAAGTACCTTTATATTTTACCTGGCAATGTTTATGTAGTTCTGCTGTTCAGAAAGGAGAGAATATCACTTTCCAAAATGCAAAGCTAACGGCTTAATTATCTTCTTAGAAGTTTAAATTCCATGTTATAAAGCATAAAATGCTAAATTATATATAAATTATAAAAATGGAAGCATTTGGACAGTATTTTCACCCCCAGCCCTTATTAGATGAAGGGCTCATTTGATTATTATGTTACCACTTCTTAAGGAAGAGGGATTGTCGATGGTAGGAAGACAAGCTGTTTTCCACTGGTAAAATACATTTGGTTCTTTTCTTTGTTTTTAAATAAAAATTGGCCCAAATAACTCCTGAGTGAAAAATAAAAAGGCAATAGTAGGGTAAATGATAGCATCTAAAGGATTCTATTTCTCCGATCTTTCTACTTTGTTTTTCGGCAGCAACAGCTCCGAAGCCGTTTTTAAAGCTGTACATGTCTGTATTTTACAGCCTATAACAAATGCTAATTTTGCCTGCTGCAGTGCGTGTCCCACACCGCGCCTCGGCCAAGACAGCGAAAGGTTTGCGGGCGCAGGATTCCCCTGTGATTGTACGAAGGGGAAAGAAAGAAAGGAAGGAAGGAGGGAAAAGGGTTACAGATCGGACTAAGGGAGCGAAAACTTAACTGAAAGTTTATCTTTCACTCGGGAATGCGTTTACCGAGGTCCCTTTTCTAATCCACCCGGCTCTCTTCAGCCCTTTAATTCCTGAATATATTCCGCGGGAAGGGTGGAGGCCGCGAGGTGGCACTCTACAACCAGATTTGGAGTTCGTCTGAGCCGCGTCCCATTCCATCCGGGTAAAGACGCCTCCCCCGAACCCCCTCCACATATCTAATCCCCGATCGATAGGGCATTCCTGGGGAAAAAAGAGAAGGCTTGGAAGCCCAGTGAATAAGGCACTGCTGCCTAGACAACTCCTGTGTCCTGAGGTTTTAAAGGGACAGACCTCCTGCCCTTCTCACCACTTGCCAGCTGTTTGGCAGCGCCCGGATCAGAAAGGAACTTCCAAAGGCAGGGAGCGACCGCGCTGCTTCCCTCTCCCGCCCCTCCAAGGAGTGGAGCAGCCTTCGGACGCGGCTGCTGGCCTCGCGTCCTTTACCTGGACGAAGGGGAGGGACCACAGCAGAAGAGAAGCGGATTTCTTTTCTTTTCTTTTCACTCGTTTGATGTTTATTTTATTTTATTTTTAATCAAGGGGAATGAAAGGAAAGCGGGACTTTTCTTTGAAAAGGAACTGGAGTCCGAAGGGCGTCTTTCTTCGTTCCGGATGAAGTTTAACCTGCGTCCGGCGGGAGGTAGTGGCGGCTTTTCCCAAAGATATCCAGGGGAAACTGAGCAGAGGAACAAATCTCCTATGTGTGTGTGTGTGGGGGGGGGGGGGGGACGCTTAGACGCGTTTGGTTAGGTGGGTGCCGAACAGAAGTGGGTCTGTGTGTGAGAGAGAGAGAGGGGCGGGGGGGGGAGAGAAATATTACTTGAGTGTACCCAGTGTGAGAAACAGTGACGGGTGCGAATGTGTCTGCGAGAGGGTGGGAAAACGAGGCGGGCTATTATTGTCAATGGGCGGCTGGGGGTGGGGGGTTGAGGCGAATCTCGTTTCTTTATTCCTCCGGTCTAACCTCGCCTCATTTTCCCCCCCCCCCAAAGCGAGACAACTTCGAGGACAGCAGCTTTGGCAAAGCCGTCGCTCCTCCGCTATGGGCTTTCCAGGTAACCAGGCACTTCTCCCTCCGCTCGCTTGCCCTTTGGGCCACTTGGAAAATCCGGCGGATTTCTTTACAAACTGAGAACGGGGGAGAGAGAGAGAGCAAGACTTCCCAGCAAGCAAGGTGTCTTTTCGATAAAACTGTTAGAAGAAGAGAGGGAGATGGGCAGGGGAGGGGAGTGGGGGGGGGGAGGCAACAGGAGTTCCGAGTCGCCGAGATTTAACTTTTGAGAAACAGCCAGCCCGAACTTCTCAAGTGTGGCTCTCTGGTTCTACACTATTCCCGCTTTGATTTTACCGGGCGGGTTTGCTGTAACCGGGAGAGGAGAGAGGTCATTGCCGACGGGGAGTGGAAGCTGAGCGAGGGTTCCTTGGGAAGGAAATTCGAGAGGGAAAAACGACTTGGATGCGCCGAATCAAGGCGATGGAAAGGAAGAAAAAAACAAACAAACCGGACTTCACAGGCAGGGGACTTAATAGAGGCAAGAGGGAGCTTGTATTTAATTTATCCAGTTCTGGTGTACAATGCCCGATGGAGACGAGTAACTCTTCACCGCGCATGGCGCAGGAACGTCTCCTTTTCCCTCGGGGTTTATGAGGAATGCGAGAGAAATAAGAGAACTAGTGTTATGTGGTACTCTACCGTCTGAAAAGAATTGCCGATAGTTGTTTTTATTATGGGTAAGGGAGGGGCAGGGCTGCTTTTGCCATTTTGGGGGTTTTTAGATTTATTTATTTATTTGAGAGGAGGAGGCGTCTGACATATAATGTGCCCCTCATGTATTTGGTGAGGTTTAATCCCAGTGAGTTAAAAATCAAACCTAGGGGTCAAGCTGGGTTTAGCACTTGTTCCATCTTGCAGACTTGAGGTTGTAACGGCTAGAGAGAAAAAAAAGCTTCTATTATAGCGGGAAATAAATTTGTCTTTCGGTCCCCGTCGTGGCGAACGAACGGGAAAGTGACCGAAAAGCTGCAGGACAACCCTTTCCCCACATCCCAACGCGCGCTTGTTTTCCCTCCGAGAAAACAGTTTTATGCAGAAACCTTCATATCTAAGTATTTCTTTCTTTCTGGCCACTGTGGGAAACTGAGGTACCGGACTAGGTGGGCGGTTGGTTTCGCAGTCCAACGCAGCCGCGGGACGCCCTAGAATGTAAACCCCAGTCTTTCGTCTTGTTGCCCTTTGTCTGCCCGTGTACCTGAGGAAAGCGTTTCCTTCTAAAGGACGCCATTCCTTTGCTTCCTCGCGCCTCAGGGGAGGGGAAGCTCCAAAACTCTGGCCCGTGAGGAGAAGAGTTGTGGGGGCTGAGGAGGAGGGGGGCGGAGGTGGTCGCGTGGCTCCAAGCTCCGCTTAGGTCTGACCGCCCTTTCTTCGCTCTTCCCTTTTGCAGGCTGCGACTGCTGCGCGCCTCCCGCCTTCCAGTGAAGTCTCCCGTTTGCCCCGTCCGTGGCTGAGAGAAGAAGCGCGCCAGAGAGCGCTGGTGCGGGGCTCGTGCGGGTCCGCAGGCGGGGCCAAGCCAAGCAGAGCCACGGCTTACGCGCCCGCTCGGAAAGTAAAGGCAGCTCTCGTTCGCTGCCGCCCCGCCGCCCACTTTAGACTCTCCGGTTGGTGACGGGCCTTGCAACACGATGCCCGGGCGGCGGTTGTGGTGGCGACAGCGGGGAGCGCTGGCGGAGCCGGCTGGCAGTTACTCCTGCATGGCGGCGGTGCTGGCTTTTTTGCTCTTCCTGCTGCCCACCAGTTGCCCGGCCGTGGGAGCGCAGAACGACACCGAGCCCATCGTGCTGGAGGGCAAGTGCTTGGTGGTATGCGACTCTAGCCCGTCCGCCGACGGCGCCATTACTTCATCGCTGGGCATCTCCGTGCGCTCTGGTAGCGCCAAGGTGGCTTTCTCGGCCACGCGCAGCACCAATCACGAGCCGTCTGAGATGAGCAACCGCACCATGACCATCTACTTCGACCAGGTCAGGTGGCGCGCCAGTCTTCTTTCCTCTCCCCCCTCCCTCTCCACCGCCAACCTCGCTCTTGGTTAAGCCCCTCCCAGAATCAGTAACAAAGTCAAAGCCCCGCCCAGTTGCCCTCCTTACCTCCTCCTCTTTCACACGGTGAGCCTTCATCCCATCCAATCACCGAAGGCTTTGCTCCCAGCTCCACCTTGTGTTAAGAAGACTTGGTCGCAGGTTTCTGGCCCCTTGTAAGGTTTTTTTAGCCTTAGTTCCATCTCCATTCTCTTCCCCGCTGAGCCCTTCCCTTAGCATCTGGGACCACTGTTCTCTATTGATTCCCCAGTTCTGATCTCCTAAACCACCTTCTGCCTCTATTCAAGTGACCCATTTTATCTGCACCAGCTTACTTAATATTCTCTTCTCAGATTCCAATCGAACCCTCCTCCATGTGTCCTATCTGCTATCGTGTCCTATTTCACCAGGGTTCTTTGTCAAGTTCACTCTTCCTTCAGGAATCTTAAGAACAACCACTACAATAATTCACAGCCAGTATCTTGGTAGCAGTTGTTCCTCATCACCTTCTTGGATGAGAGTCATGTTTTTATGAATTTCCTTTTAGTGTGTCCACCAATAAATGCTGCCAAGGACATCTTTCTCATTTTATTGGAACAAGCTTGGCTTCAGTGCATGTGTCCTTTTAAAGACATAGCTACATCTCATTTCACCAAATTGGTGACTCTGGGACATTCTTCTGTAAACTGGACAGGGAAGACAGTCTGTAGAATTCTGCACAACATGAGTGTAATGCCAAGTGGGGACAAGCTGAAAAATTTAAAAAAGCTTTGAAGAACCTATTGTTGGGTTCCTGCCAGTCCAGAAATAAATAAAGAAGGATGCAATGGAATTTTTAAAATTAACCATTTTTAAAATCATTGTATAGATATAAATATACACCTCAGGCTAACTGCTTAAGTAGATTAGAATAATAATATATGCATTGTATGTACTATTGTTGCATTTTATCTCTTTAACCAAAGAATAGCTTCTTCAAACCTGTAGGAATTTTATGTTAAATATATTTTTTTGTAATACAAAAAGAGAATTTTTTTAAAAAAACCATGGCAATATAAATTGGCAGAGTTTTAATATTAATAGAATTATTCTGAGTTTTCTGTGATACACAAAGGCAAATAAATGTGTCAGTTATTCTAGGAATATGTCTACCATTTTGTCATATTCATACCTTCAACTCATGAAACAGTGCCTTAAAGCAAAAGATTAAAATTATAGTTTCAATATTGTTGCTTTTCTATGTACACATAAATAAATCAGTAATAAAAATTAGTAGTTTCTGTTTAGAAGATCAAGCTGGAATCCTATATTTTAGGAAATAAACTTCAGTATATTCAGTCACACTTAACAAAAAATTTTTACATGTGTGCCCAGAAGCACATTTCACTTTTTTCTTTAGGAGTTAATTATATTTAAAAGGGTACAGAGCTGTAGATTTCTGAGAACTAAAGAAAATGAAGTTTTGATTTTTCTGTTTGTTTTGTAACATGAAACCTGTTTTAGAACAGGTGTAATAAGCTCTAAAATTCACAAGCTCTACATCATAGCTAGACAAAACAATGAACAGTGATTGTATTATGATCCTCCCATTTGGAAGCCTACGTATTCAGGGGTCAAAAAAATAAGATCCCAAACGTGTGTTAGCAAATAGTTATGTACGAATATGGATTACAGAGAAGATTAAAGATCTGATTCTGCAAATAATTAAAAAAAACCTAATTGTATGAAGAACTTTAAACATCTGTTCTGGAATATTCATTAGATTCTGAAGAGCCTGCAGCTTTTGTCCTCATATTTTTATGTAATCTGCATTGTCTTTGGATTTAAGAAACCAGACTGCACTGTGCATTATATTGAGATAAAGACCTTCCTTACCTTCACTCTTTCTGCTTTTGTGATACTGATGATGCTTTGAAACATTTATAACTTGGCATCAGGTATCATTCTGCATTATTGTAATTGGCAATTGCTATTTTATTTTACCACTAAGATCATGTTCAGAGTCTCTGTGGGTTAAAATATATATATCCTCATTTTTTCAAGCTTAATTGAATAAGTTTTGCTTTAGGATGGGCGTGGAAGCAGAAAAATAGAATAAGGGATGCAGATTAAGAACGCTACTTATTTTAATATCTGAGCTCCCTTCTCCACATTTCATCCCATGCAACATGACTAAGCCTCTTTCATTTAATGTTAATGCTGCAAGCCCCAAGAGACACAATTAGTTTCAGTGCTGTCATGTGAAAATGTAAAATCTAGTGGTTTGTTCAATGGACTATTTTCCTTCTTTGTGTATGTCTCAGCAACGATTTGATCTGTTTTCTCCTTCACTGTGCAGACATAGGCTGCCATCCTATGTCTTTCATGCTCTCAAAGAAGCTTTGGGTGCACCACTGGGTAAATCAATCAGCTGTCTGAACCCAACCTTTTACAACACCTTAGGAAGTGGCTCTTTCCCCTGCAGTCCGTTTTAATTATACAGCAAATGCCAGTGGTTTTGCACTGCTGGGAAAGCAAGGGAGGGTTGTCTGAGAAATGTCTTTCCTCCACCCCACTTTCCCTTTCATGAATGAACAACCTGATTTCTTTCCTTTTGTCCTCCAGGTATTAGTTAATATTGGGAACCATTTTGACCTCGCTTCCAGTATATTTGTAGCACCAAGAAAAGGAATCTATAGCTTCAGTTTCCATGTTGTGAAAGTATATAACCGACAAACTATCCAGGTATGTGCCGGCATTAGGGGTTCCTTTTTAGATTATGTAGTTGTTTCATTTCACAAAACCATATGAAAGTCTCATCAAATAAAGCAATAACTTATTTGTTAGTCTACTGTTTAGCAGTGTTATGAAATGGGCTTATTTGCCTTAGTAAGGGGTATGATTTTTCATCCCTGGTCAGTCTCCTTTGACTGAACTAACAGAGAGAGAGGACAGCCTGATCTGGGAAGAAATCTGTAGATCATCTAAAACCTTCTCGGTATCATCCTGCATGAGAGAGATGTGTTTTATCTTACTTGTCACCCACTCATTATTTTGGGTTTCCTGCATGTGGAGGAGCTGATTTACTTCCCTTTGGTTATAATGTACTATGTGAATGTGTGTTTGTACGATATATTGGAGTATAACTTTTACAGATAAATCTTATGAGACTACTTAGCTCACATTTCTTTTGCACTGCAGGTCAGTTTAATGCAAAATGGCTATCCCGTGATTTCTGCTTTTGCTGGAGATCAAGATGTTACCAGGGAAGCAGCCAGCAATGGAGTCTTGCTCCTGATGGAAAGAGAAGACAAAGTGCATCTCAAGCTGGAGAGAGGGAATCTCATGGGAGGATGGAAATATTCAACCTTTTCAGGGTTTTTAGTCTTTCCATTATAAAGAAAAAAAACAAGGTGAATCCTAACCTGCAAGCTGGAATAGGAATTCAGTTCTTAAATGACAACAACAATTTCCAAGAAACTTCTGCCTCCTCCTAGAACTGGGCTAGACTTGCCAATAATTCCAAACACCCAATCAGACTGCCATCACTGAAGAAGGAGAAAACTTCTTGATGCCACTCTTTGTGTAACTCTTGACAGTTCCTCGAGAAATCTGCAGATCTGATTAGTTTTAGATGACCAGTCATCCTTAAGAAAGAAAGAAGTTACCAACCTGAGCAATTTATACCTGTGATTGTAAAGTCAATTTTGGATTTTATTGTTGGGATTCCGTTTCCTTTTTTCCCTTTCTTCCTCTTCTTGTCTTGAAGGGATGCATTAATTGGAACCACAGAAGTGTTTGTAATGGACTTATTCCAAAGCCAGAAGACCCCAATATCTGATGATACGTTCCTATATGTTTTCTCTTTTTGTGTTTGCATAGCCTTAAAAAAAGAAACAAACAAAGCACCAAGACAAAAATAAGATTTTTTTCAATTATTCAAACTTCAAATCTGTATCTTCTGGGGAGGGTAATTTTTGGACATTACTGTGTCAAGAAGTGCTTTATTCAGTGAAGCAAATTTTGCACGATTGGAACCTATTTTATTTTGTGTTATTCGTGTTTTCCATCATCCTTCTTTCCATTTACTGACTGTTCTTGTGCTAAAGAAGACAGGCGATTTGACCCCTATGATAAAGCAAGCACATGTATACTCTGAGGCTTGCAGTGAAACTAACCAGTGAATGATGCTGCTTGTGTTATCCAGCTGATTTAATCAAAGCATTTGTTGGCACCGTGGAAGACAATACAGCTTGAGTTGGAAAGGCAGCGTCTGATATTTCTTACATTACCTGAATCTATTTCAGAAGGTTGTCAATATCTCAAGCAAACATACTGTAAAATATAATATCATTTCTTTGCATCACTGGGCATCTTTTGCTGCTTTCCTGATATTTATTTGATGGATTAATTTACTTATGCTTATATATGCTGTGATTTGGCCTCTCCCTGAGTGTTCCCACAAGTTATCTTCCCTCCAGGTTAAATAAAAACAGATTCACACCAAATTTGCTCGGACCAGACAGTTCGTGGGGCAGAATCAGGGACATTGAAATCCTGAGGCTTTGAAAGGTTACAAAGATTATGTGGTTCAACTATAAATATACCATAATTTGTATATCTTTTTTTTTAATTTTTGTTGAAGTTTCCCCAATTAACTTCCAAAGACTTTTGAGTAGTCTTAATCCAATACTGTATACAATACTGATTTCAAAATAATAAAAAAGAAAAAACCTCAGGTTGAGTTAAAATTCACCTTCTATGTGTCAATGTAACCAAAATGCTGATGATCTTTAGATTCAGAATAAATGGGTTTCATGTCCAACTTGCCTTCTTTTTACTTTTATGTCAGTGTCAAAGGTAGCTGGGCAATATGGAAAATTGCATTTTGGTTTGGAAAACAGAAAATGAGGAGAATTTGGAGGAGGGGTCTGTTTGCTTTTAACAACCAATTTGTTTTTAAAATACATATTTCAAATTTGTCTATGAGGAGTTAGGTAGATTGGGATTTCATTCCATCTTTCTTTTGATAAGTTCTTGTTTCCCTTCTCAAGAAACAAAAATGGTACAAATGTTTGCAGAATTCAAGAAGAAAATACATTGCATACAGGACTGATTTTTTTATTCTAAATTTGTCATTGATGGGTCACTATTAGATATTAGAATAATTATTAGCAACATCTCAGTGTACTTTGAAATATTTTTCTAAAAAGAGAATTCTAAAAAAAAATTTGTATTTTTCTTTTTGCTTACGTTGACTCTGTTTGTTTTTGCATCTGGGTTGTTTCTAACTCAAATTCTGTATAGGGTTATACTATGTAGAAAATTTCCATCCATATATTCTTAGACATAGAGAGTATAGGTTTTTAAAAAATTAATTCTTGCTATACTGTGATCTATGAATATAGATTTTAGTGTTAAATGGGATATAATATTATATAACTTATCCAATGGCAAATCTGGACAGTTATTTCATTTGTATTACATTGCAAATATATTTCATTACAAAATATATTAATTTATGATGTGTTAGCAGTTTCTGAACACAAAAATAAGAAACATTCCATTTGAATGCTTCAGTTGAAGCATAAATATCAGATGTGAATTACCTGTAGGTATCCTGGGTGGTTGCTGGATTAGACTGTTTAGCATACTTGGTCATTGCCCTGATATAAGTCCAACATCTGGATGGCTATAGGTTCTCCAAACAGTTTGAACAGATTTTAATCCCTTTTCTTTGTTACTGCGTGAAATCATAAATACTAGTTGCAGAAAGAGGAAAACCAGTTTTTTATGTTTATATGTAAAACTGCATCATATTATTTGCTACATATTGACTAATCCCAGTATGCTGACAACATAAAAAAGAATTACGAGCTAATTCCAGGATTAATTATATTTAATTTGTTGTTTGTAAGATAGCATTTATATAATCATGATATCAAATTACCTATGTGTTTCTAAGATATAAAAGAGAAAGGAGGAAATGCAAAAAAGGAAAGAAAGGAAAGGAAAAGGAAAAAGGGAGAAAGAAGGAAAGTGTGTAAACATATGCCAAATATGTACATTTAAAAGGGGCAGTAGAGAATTATTAATGTTTCAGTTCTGGTTTAGTAATGACAGTAACTAATTAATACTCAAAATTCAACAATAAATTTGGATAAAGACAATTTAAATAGAATTTGTGATACTGTAGTTTCTGCAACAATAAATTTGGTTGCAGGTACTATTGTAATAGTACTAAATTGTAATATAATAAATTAAATTGTAATATAATAAATAACTTAAAATAAATAAATTAATAAATAACTTAAAATGGATTATTTCAACATAATATCTTGTATCAAATCATATTCAGTGAATAATGCAGGACATTAACTCCTCAATTTATCGTTGAAAAGACTAAAGTTGGATGTGGATGATGGGAATAATAATCCAATATATTTAGCGGCCTATATAAAAGACTGGGAAAGGCAGCATTAAGAATACTGAATTCATTTACTTCCATTCATCTTATATTAAACTTATAACCAGAAATATAAAGCTAACATTATAAGATGACAATATTAATACCTACAATATAATGTATAAATGGGAATGGTGAAAATAGTTTAAAGCAGTTTATCAAAATTTAATTAAATTATGCTTGGGGAAATATTTCAATTTTGGCTGGATTTTGTTTCCATTTTCTAGAATGAAAAGTAATTTACTAATTGTAATTTCTGATACTACAAAGAGTCTTGTTGATGTTCTTCAAAAATGTGCAATATGCAAACATGTGCAGGGCATATGTTCAGAATATTTTTTCTAAAATAAAAGAACCAATTTCTTTAAACTGTTAAACTTCAAAGATGAGATTAGAAACCCAAGCATTTCAACTGTAGAATTTTTTTTAACAAAATGTAATTATTTTATTTCAGTATTACTATTTTAGCTATTCTTAATTGAGATAGTGTTAAACCTAGCAAGGATGAATTGTATACATCATGTAACAAGAATATTAAAAATAATGGAAGTCACTGATTATTCATTCTTATGGGACATATTGCAGGACTAGAATAAAAAATGCTTATGGACTATAGTAAAAAGCTTAATTGCTGGACTAAATGTATACATGCATTCTATCCAGCAAAACTGAAATTGAAATTTGAAAAATTTAGCAAATGACCAGAATTTTTTTTAAAGCATTAAAAAAAAGAAAATAACTATTTTTTGTTGTCTTTTTTAGTTCATTTTTATATGCCAAATTACTTAATATATAACTATTGGTCCCAATTATTATCAATCTATCAATATCTTGAAGCTATCTAGATTAGAGACCTCTAGTTCCATGTTATACACAATTTGGCCACCTACTTAATTCCTGCTATTTATAAAACAAAATTAAATACAAGACATTAAGGTATCATAAAATAGCATACTGTATGTTGTTGTAAAAACACAAATAAGTAACAAAAAAAATTACTGAAAATTCAAAGGGATTTGTGGAGAACAAACCTCACTCTGGGATCCTAAGAATTATTACATAGCAGCTACAGTGCTGAATATAATGGGACTTCTAAGTAATTTATTTTGACTTGTAATCTGAGGCAAGTGTGTCCTTGTACATAGTGCATATATGGCGGTGTTACTACATTATGAATTTTCTTGCTTCTGTGGTAATTTCTAAACGACTACATGCGAGATTAGTAATCTGAGGGAGAATTAATTACTGCATTCTGTATTACTGAATATTGCAGGGGGATAACCATGTACAAGAGATCCACTAGGCACTTATTATTTCTAAAAAAAAAGGTATTAATATTAAATTTCTCACTCTTCAGAGAGTAGAATTTAACATTTGTTATGCAGATTTCTCTAGCTTTAAGGATTTTCTATTAGGTAAAAGGTCACAGGAAAACAAGGAATAAAGAAAAATAACTAGGGGCTAAAAACTGCCCTCTTAATTTCCTGTTTCCTTCCTCTGCAAAAGAAGCTCCATTTTGGTCTTAGAATGGTTCCTATTTTCTTTTCTTTTGTTTCATTTATTGCTGCGTGGTTATGATAATGATTTATCCCCCCCCCCTTTTTTTTCTTATATATATCTTCATTTTTCAGCTTTCTTGCTGCTATGGTTTCCTCATCTGAAAAAACTCGAGGAAAAGTAGTTTTCTCTTGTTATCTTTTTTCATTCTTTGGATGAAGCTCAGGATGGTAGGGAGGCTGCAGTTTCTGAAGCAATGAAGGCAGTGAAATACAGCGCCAGACCCCCTCCAATGGAATCAGGCTTCATTTATAAAACTGTAAAATACATAATATATATAAATGATCTTTCATCATTATCATCTGCAGAATATATTCTTAACATCATACCAGATTCCTTTTCAACAGTGTTAATATTTCTTTTAAAACCTAAATACCCACTGTATTTATATTTGTGTTCTCACAGAGGCACAGTATTTTGATTCTGTTGTTTATGGTATTGGAAGCTGACCAGAGTTGCTTGATAGTGAGATGGGTGGCATACAAATTTAATGAATAAACAACCCAAAAAGTTAATGGTACAAGAGTGATTAATTAAATAATATTGATCTGTGGAACGTAGAAGTTGAGGCTAAGGATTAAACAACATTATTTATTTATTAATCAAATTTTTATACTGCTCAACTTATCTGGTGTGACATTTCCATCCATGTAGCTGGAAAACACTAAACTGGAAACGGTGGCAGGATAACACAAAACAATCTAATTTACTCGATTAGTGGCTGCTCACTTCAGCATTTATTCTGCTTTTTATTTACAAATAAAATCCATGAAACATAATCTATATCATGAGACCTAATTTATATGATAGTCTAACCTGGATCAAGACTATTGTGCATGAGGACTAGAAGCTTAATCCTTCTTTTACAATACTTGATGTTTTTTTTTTAATAAAATGCTTCTTCCCACTGGCACAGAATTGAAATATAACATCCTATCATGGATATCACTGCCTAATTCATGACTTTTTTGTGTTACATGAGACAGATTGTTTAAACATGGTATTGAATAAAACAAAATTTGTTGTGTTCAGACAATTTAGGTTATAGTGTTTTCCCAAAATGAAAACACTGACAGCTCCAAATAGAATGTTCGGACAGGAGGAAAAAAAATCATTTATCCTATTAATACATTCTCAACAATCTACAATGAGCTCTTCTTTTCGCAAGTAATTTATTTGAATAATAAGTGTTTGTAAATTAAAATGCCGTGGCTTATAAATCATAATACAGGACTCATACATAGTTACTTTGGCTTAACAGGTATAAACCTAAATTTTATGTAGTGTGAAATTGTCTCTAATCTGGGGTTTTATCCAGAACTGGGTTGCTTGAAAGCATGAAGAATGAGCAAGATCTGATGATTGATTGAAGCAAAGTTCCATTGTATACTTCCATCTTTGCATTCTGCAGGTGTGGTCTCTATCTGCAGTAAACTAAAAGGCACTACAGAAAGGAAAGATCTGCAACAATAAATATTTATCTAGCAAAGCACCCAATACAAAGATAACATGGCAATTTTCTAAACTGACTGAAGAATTAGCCACAATGGTATCTCTAGGTTCTTTAGGTTAATGGAATTCAAGTGCCCTGACATATCTCTGCAACAAATTGTTTATAATGGGAAAATGTTATTTTTTATGGAAAGAAACAATCTTTTTTTCCAGTATAAAACCAAATTCAGAATAAATAATATTCCAGTATAAATAAGCACTATATTTCTTTCTTTGGTTCAGCCAATCAAATGCATTTATTACTTGGATTTCATTACTGAAAATGTGCCAAATAATAGACTAAATAGAAAATGTCATATAAAAATCCATAAACAAAGAATATTTGGAGATATATTTTTGTTCAGGCCATTAATGAACAACCAACTAATGCCACTTTAAAAAGATGGATATTATGGCTGCCATTTTCCAGCTTGGAACTCCTTTCTTTTAATTTACCTTTAAATAAAAACAGCGGCAAAGTGGACTCACTTATTCCATTGTTAAGGTACATCCATTGCATTTTTTTAAAAAAAAACTTGCTTACCATGGAGAGGTGGGCGGCACATGAATTAACAACCAGTTCACCCAGCACCGAAAATGTGAGCGCACGTGCTTCCATGCATGCATGTGGCTTAAAAAACATGGCTAAATAGGATGGCATAGCGGCGGGGCAGGCAGGCAGTCCCGCCTGCAAGTCACAACTACCGCTTTTCCCGAACCGGTCTAAACAGGCAGCAGCAGTTACCATGGTGACAATAGCTCACCAATAGAAATGTAAAATAGAAGGCAATGAACCTACCCAGCTCTTCAGCTCAAGGGAATATTAAATTGGAAAGGTAATAATAACAATTCCAATGAATACATACCTAATTTGGATTGTGTAGAGTGATTTGGTGGTAGCAAAATAAAATGTTGCAGTGAACAGTAAATTAGAGTGTGTTTTGGATTATCCTGTCACCTTTCCCAACCTAATGTTTTCCAGATTCATTGGAAGGGAAGCTCTCAGGATTGCCAGTTAACCTGCCAATTAAGAATACTGGAGATGCTGCTCCAACTCATATTGGAAAATGTATTGGGGAAATTATGCATTTTATTTTGATCGCGTATCATTTAATGCAGCATCTATTGTTTATTAAATTATTATGCCTCATTGATTTTGTGTGCATCTGGGGAAAAGAGGATATGCTTTAAGGCAGTCTGTAATGTTATTATTCTGTTAGTGTTTGAACGTATACACCAGAGTATGTAGTAAGTGTTCTTTCCATGATACAATTTTATATTCTGTAAAAATCTGTAGCAGATTTAGCAGAAAAGCCAAGGGCTAACCTACTCTTTGACTTCCAGTTACTCTTGTATTTTAAGCCAATTACTTTTAGAATAGTATTTTATATTATAGTATTTCATTTTTTCCCCCACATACTAGAAAGTTTTCAATCTCTTTTTGCATCTCAACCTACTCTGTGAATGGCCAATATCTCTATAACCAAAATGACAATAATAATGCAATGAGCAAATAGAACAATTTAGCTCATAGTGATCAAACACTTTTATGGACTGGCCTTTTTTCTGTAAGATTATGAGTTTATTTTAATGTGACTATTACCTAAAGTTTTATTAATTGAATTAATATTCAATTAATCTTACAGACTAACTATATAGTGTTGAAATAATTATACCTAGCAGTTTGATGAAACCTGATTCCCATAATCGTTCCTTGATACTTTTTTAAAAAATGTATGTATTGAACAAACAAATATGCAACTCATGTTAGTATAGAGCTAAAAGAATATAACATGCCAATTATTCTGGATAAATGTTGAAACATTTATGGATTAGGGCTCAAAATGTTATGCAAATACCAATGGTAAATCACCTGAAATTGAATTTTTAAACTTTAAATTTGATTGAAATGTTCAATTCAAACATGTTACATTTAGTTAATGCTATGTTTATTTTCCACATAATTTTTGCCTGCTCTAAATTTATACTAGAATATTTCCCTTCAGGTAGAAAGCAATGTACTTTTATCTATTTTATACTTGTCTTATTTGAAACTTAATTAAATTCACTAATATTTATTGGGCTAACTGCCCTGTGCTCTTAAACAGAACAGGGCATACTCATTGATGTTAATCTTACAAAAATAGGCCAAAGAAAAATCCTCAGGTATACAACTAATGTGTGAGTAGCAGCCATAGTGCCTATTATCTGTTTATTAAAATCATTATGGCAAGCACTTAGCAATTAAAGTAGATAGTAAACATAATTTTTGGCTGGGGCAATAATTAGTTTTCTCTTTAAGGAATCTTACTATGACCATCCAGAGCAACATATAACAGTGCAAACTTTCTTGGTATTGTTTTTCCAGATGCATAAATCATAAGATCAGGTAATTAGTTATAATCTCAAATTAACAAAACATGTAACATGACTGTAGAGGATACTTTTAATTAGTTACCATCACCAGTATTCAGCATCCACTGAACTGTTTCAATAGCCTATAGAAAGTCATGTGCATATTTTTGTATAGGGCAGAGTGTACATTCCTTCAAATCTGTGTATAAATTATTAGTACGTGCCACTCTTATCTTACTGCTGTCCTAAGATATGAGTACATTGACAAATAAGGGCTGAATTTCATTCATTAAATCTGAGTTACAATTGAATAATCCAGTCTAGAATCTGAATCTGCCTCTTTTGACCCTGGATTGATTTAAATTATTTCAACAGCTGATAACACTACTTCTGGATGACTTTGTCTGGACTAATGTTGATCCTGATTTGTATTTAGGCCAGTGTTTTTCAACCTTGGGAACTTTAAGAGGGGTGGACTTAAACTCCCAGAGTTCCCCAAAAGTCCACTGCTCTTAAAGTTGTCAAGGTCAAGAAACACTGATTTAAATGGAGATTTTTCAGACAAATGCAGGGTGATAAACTAAACTGATAAGCTGAGAAATGTAAAAGTGTTAACTTGCTAATGCATAAATGAAGACATAAAAGAACAGTTAGTATTATATCCATGAACTTTTCAGAACAATTATTTTGCCATTAACACTGCTAATCTACTGATGTGAGAGATGTGAGCCACAGAACACTTTTACAAACAGCTACTAGTATAGTTAATGATTTGTGTGTTTTCTGATTTATAACCAATCAATTACTTCCTTTCACAGCAGGAGCCAAACAGAGATGTACTGTAAGTATACCCTTAACCTTCAATGGAGGCTATATCAACCAGCAATGAGAAATAGCCTTTGTTCTCTGTACTATTTTAAACTATGAACAAAAAGTTGTCACATTTCAAAATATTTCAACCTCACAATTTGTGAAGTTCTAGGACACAAAATGGCTGCAATCTCCTGATATTTGATTATCTTCAATTTTGGAGCACATTTAATTTTAAATATTTTTCTATCACATGACGACAACAGAAACTTCTGAAGACTAATATGCTTTTGTTGATGGTTCAGGACACTCCAGCCTATTCTAGTGTTCCATCAGTGAACTTTAAAAAGAAGTAGTAAAATTAAGAGAGCAACAAAGGTTAGGCATTCAAAGCTCTTTCAGAAGATAGCAGACAATCCAGCAACCCTGGAAGAGAAAGGGCATGGAGGGCCCTTTCAACCTGCCAATGAAAGAGAAGAGGTGTCCATGCCACAATGCACAGCAGCAAATTGGAGTCAGGTTGCTTGCTTACAATCAGACAAAGTACAGCAAATGAACTGGGTTGCTTGGGCAAGGCTTGTGCTAGCACTGTCATAAAACACTACTTTTGATAGTGAGTAGGAGTAAGAAACAACAGACAATGCTTGCCTTCTTGATAGGATGATGGCAGCCAAAAGGCAACATTGTGTATCTCAGTCTGCGCTCAAGAAACGGTACTTCTTCTTTTTTAAAAAAAATTGATTTTATATGCCGCCCTTCTCTGGAGACTCAGGGCGGCTTACAATGCGTTAAGCAATAGCCTTCATACTTCTGTATATTTATACAAAGTCAGCTTATTGCCCCCACAAACTGGGTCCTCAATTTACCCACCTTAGAAAGGATGGAAGGCTGAGTCGACCTTGAGCCTGGCTAGGATTGAACTTGCAGAAATTGCAGGCAGCTGGATTTAATTGCTGCCTTTAGTAGGAGGCATTAGCCCCCTACGCTACTCAGGCTCTTCTGATGAGATAACCTCATGCATATCAGCCTTTAATCATGCTTTAATCATGCTCAGTGTTAAATTACTCTACCTGGTCAACCATAACATGAGAGTGAGTAAACTAAGTCAAATGCTTCATTTTGCCTAACTAGTCACCCAAGAACAGCTAAATGTAAAGAATTGATTGAATAGTAAGGTTTTTCATTAAGCAACTCATGGCATCCGGCAGCAGAAATATAGGCTGTAGTGCCCAAATCAAGCCTACTGCTTTCTATTTGAGTAAGAAACTAGTAATTCAATCATGCTATTGAGCTCATAGGATATCAAGCATTTTCTAGAGGAAATAGACCAAGTAGATTTGACTAGCAGCTGACTGAATGTCATTTGTGACAATGGTACTTTTGTGTAAATCTGCAAATCTTGGGTTTCCCTTGAATATGCTTATGTCTGTATGGTGGTATTTTAGCAACACATTCACCATTTTATCAATACAAACATTATCTCTGAGGGAGATGGGCAGTTTAGAAATAAGAAATATAAATAAATAAAAGGGTTCAATAATTACATATTTATACTCTGTCTATAATATTATTTTAATGTTGAAATTTGAAGCAGTACTTTTAAAAAACCTCATTTGTTATCACTATATATGTGCTAGATTTTGTATGTATCCCTAGTGAAATTATTATACCTTATATGTATTACTTCTAGAATGTGATTATGCATTTTTCACAGCCATGTCACTCTCAAATGTTTTAATTCACAGTCCTGTAGTTTCTAGAAACTAAAATGTAAAATCTGTATTGAAATAAAAAAAATGGCATTTAAATATGCCAATATTTAATATTTAAATATGCACTTTGTAGGGCTCTGTTCTGACTTGGAGTCAAGCCCAAATTTAGTATGGGTGAGGCAAGTTAATGGTAATTCTTAATTCACTTCAGATGGGATAAACACCCCTAAGCCATTATGGTCCAGTTCCCAACTCCCCTTGAAGTGATTGTGCAGACAAAAGTGCACCATAGGCAACTATGGCAAATGAAGAAAATATTAGAGATCTATTGGTATTTATGTAGGATATAGAGTTGAAGCCTTTCCTCAAATCAGATTGATATGTGCAATCAGACCGCATGTTATCCAGCTCTAGCTTTGCATAACTGCTTTTGTGTAACAATTATGCTTCCCTGCTGGCCAGATACTTGTTTTCAATGTGTGATGATATTTTATGATGGTAAATACATTATGATTAATTGTTTACTTTTTTCATCCTACTCACTGCTGTTTTCACTTTTCCCACAGGGTTACCTACAGAGGAGTGACAATGGGGACAAATGATGAAAGCAGCCATGATGATACAAGCTTTACCTCTTATATACATGATGCCACACACATAAAGGGTGGATTTTGTATTGTGATAGCACAATGCTGTCATTTTGATGCCTCTGTTTCCCCATTTTTGCTTTGCCCATATTCAGTGTGTTCTCATTTTCTTATTCTTCTCTCTTCCCATTCATTCTCTTCCCCTCTTCCATTCACAATATACATTTTTAAATCATCCAATCTGTAATTTAAAAATTATTTCATAGCTGTATTCATTTTTTTCTTAGCCTGTCTTCCTCATTTACATAAACTTTATTATTTGCTTGATTTTTTTTTTATTGTGTATAATGCAAATGGCAGGACTTTGCTTTTCCTGATTCACTGAAGTAAAAGTAAATTAGAATGGATTATCTCAAGGCTGATGTAATCTATATGAGACTGTTCTGAATCCAGTCATGAAACAAGTCAGCACCTTTGTGCACCTTTATTATTTTGCTTAAATTGCTAAGAACATTTAGGAAAATACCTTTATACTTGCACATTAGTATAGAAGTATAGAACAGATTATTTCATGAAAAAAAGCACGAAAAAAGCAACTCACTGTTAGAAAGTCATAAAGGGGCACTGTTGGTTAATTCCTAAGGCTAGGATGATCATTTTATTCAATCAAAATATAGCAAAATGAATTCAAAAAGCTACGTAAACACATGATTGGACAAAGCAGAATATCAAGAATACCAGGAAATGAGAACAAAATAGCAACTGAAGTTCCAGAGCAGAAATATCTGCAATATGAAGTCCATATGAATCCCACATGCTAAAAATGAGGAAATATGTATTTTGTTGAAAAAAAAAACCAACTGTAATATATAGTCACCAGTACTAATATTTATATTCAGCTCATCTAGCAGTCACTGAATGATTTTGGATTTTAAAATTATGATAGGAAGTTTTTTAAAAAAATTATTTTCTTCACATACATATAACTTAAATATTTTTACTTTTCTAAGCCATTTTTCTAAACCCAAATATTGCACGGGAGCTTCCTGTTACTCCCGTGACACACCTCTTCTGCGCAAGCCGCACTGGCGCGAGCTGCACTGGCTGCCGGTGGCCTTCCGGATCCGCTTCAAGGTGCTGGTATTTACCTATAAAGCCCTACATGGCATGGGTCTGAGGTACTTGCAGGACCACCTCCTACCGTCATCCCACCGTCCTGTGCGTTCTCATAGAACTGCCATCTTCTGGGTGCCGTCGGCTAGACAATGTCGGCTAGTGACCCCCAGGATAAGGGCCGCACCCGACCCTCTGGAATGGGTTACCCACTGAGCTCCGGACGGATCCTGATCTCCGCACATTCTGCGCTGGCCTGAAGACGTGGCTTTTTCATTAAATTTCCTGACCGATTATGGGGTTTGAACTTGGGGATTTTAAATTGGACCGGATTTTAATATTGTATTGTTGTTGTTTTTATTGTGTGGGCCGCCCCGAGTCCTACGGGAGAAGGGTGGCATATACATTTTAAAAATAAATAAATAAGTAAATAAATAAATAAATAAATAAGTATTAGAACCTGACTTAAGATTCTAAAACACCTTAGATTTTGATTTACCTTTTATGCATTTTTCTCTCCTTCTATAATGTGGCCTCTGAGGAATAGTGACCAAAACTGCATATGATCTTTCAAGTCAGGTTGGAGTATAGATTTATATAAAGGCATTATGTTAACAGAGCCATGGACAATATTAAATAAGCAAAGACCAATTTTTCTTTTAACATTGGAATAAAACCATTCCACTTGGAATATTCTGTTGAAATATTTAAAGTGGATTGAATTTTTATGAAAAAAACCCTCAATTAACATTTTTGTCTAAAAATATAGATTTTGAAACTATTTATTTTTGTTGTATTTTTGTTTGTAATAAGCAAGTGGTAGCCAATGCTAAATGCTAGCATCAAATCTACCGAAAAACTGGTCAAGGAGATGGTTTTTAATTTTTATCTTAAGAATATGATAGAATAGCAAAAATGAGCAAGAACTGTTTTATCCTAGCACTGTTCTTTTCTATTTTCAGTAATATTTACTGTGTGCATGGCCTTAGATTAAATGTGGATATACAGTTCCATGCAATTCTATATAGAACTGTATATCTACATTTAATTTCCATATTTCAAATGCAGCTTCTTACCTGTTCTATTTTTTTCCCTCCCACATATAAGCTTGCAAGTTTTCATTTCTTCATGGTGCACAAACACAACTGGACAAACAATGTATGCACGCAATAAGTCCCACAACCATCGTCTTCATAAATTAATGCTTCTGTCCTTTTATGCATTTATACATGGAAGGCAGGTATTAAAATTAAGCAGTTTCTTGGGGTTTGCATGATGCTGACTTTTCAAACTCACAGAAAACAAAACAAAACAACACTCATTTTGGGACCAGTGTATCATCCTAAGTGCACCAGAGAAACTCATTTTGCTACAATAAAAAGGTTTTGGAAGCAAAATTTTACTATGCTGTTTACAATCTGCTCTGCCTATGTAATTTTTTTTGTTTTACTGAACTGAGTCTATGAGAGAAACAACAACAATGGATTCATTGAAAAATATAGTTGGCCTATGACCAACAAAATAACTTAAAAAAATATCTCTGGATGTTTCATTGAGGCTTCTTCCTAACATACATGCCTAGAGCAAATGTTGCACATGTCAATGTTCTTTTAAATATCAACAAACAAAATAAAACAGCACAATGTTTGCACTTGGGAATCTAAAAAAGTCAAGCAACGCTGCAAATTAAACTATGACGTAGATATTGAGCATGTAGTGAGTATGTGTGCTTATCATACATATCAACCTATCTGAGAAAGAAAAGGTAACGCATATAGAACATTCAGGAATCATAGTTTACATCATAAACTATGAAACTTTCTCAATTAAGAAAGAATGTAAAAAAGACCAATACACTTATCTACTAGTCAAATGCATTATGCATAGTATTTAATGACTTTTCTTCTCCTCCTGAACTAGATCTAACCAATGGGTAGAGGTATGGAATATGTAGCTATTTTATTGCTGAATGTATTTCTTCTAAATTTGCATAGCTTAAGAGGGGGTTCCCAAACTCTTTAGCTCACACACCCCTTCATAAAGTTTCAGATTGTTCCTTGACCCCACCCCACCCCAAATATTTATTATATGAAAATAGCAATAGCATGTAGACTTATATTTATATACTGCTTCATAGTGCTTTTACAGCCCTCTCTAAGCTGTTTACAGAGTCAGCATCTTGCCTTCAACAATCTGGGTCCTCATTTTACCCACCTGGAAGGATGGAAGGCTGAGTCAACCTTGAGCCTGGTGAGATTTGAACTGCTGAACTGCAGCTAGCAGTCAGCTGAAATAGCCTGCAGTACTGCACTCTAACCACTATGCCACCTTGGCTATTGAAATAATTTAATAAATATTACTTTAACTAATAATACTATGAATAACAGCAATGAATTGACCCTTGAGGGTCAAATTGGACTTCTTTGGAGAACCCTGGCTTATAGTATTTTTTTTTTTTAAAAAATAGGAAACTGTAAGACTCAAAATACATTTTATAAAACTCTCTGTTCACAGACTTCAGTCTAAGTTCAAATAACAATGGAGAAGTCTTTGACACTAATTTTAACATCAACCATAACAAAACCAAGAAATAATTCCATAAGAGAGTAGAGCCTCTCATGCAGTTTTCTCAGCTGCATGGAATAACATTTTACAATGTTGCACTATCAGGATTTGGATTTGGATTTATTGGATTTATATACCGCCCTACTCAGGGCGGTGTACAGCCAACAATAAAAATACATACGTACAAAATTTAAAAACCAACTAAAAACAGATTAAATGAATTTGGTCCGGACAGAATTAAAACACCCCAATATAATTTAATTTTTTTTTAAAATTTAACACTAAAAAGTAGATGAGTAGATGAGTTTTCCATAATGATTCTTTTCATGGTAATCCACAACCTAGAATTTGGTTTCATTATAGCCAGAGGTTAGATCAACATTTTCATTAGAGCCCAAGATCCCCCCTATTCAAGCACCATTGAAACTTCAAGAGGGCATATACCTCTTTTAATATTTGCTTGCATTGCATGTCCCATTTTGATACTTATTACCCTAATTTGAAGAGATCCTTCATTGTACATGGGTAGCCAACCTCATATTAAACATGAAGAGATAATAGAAATGAAGAAAGCATTTCATATAGTATAATAATATATAATTTGTATTTCCAATCACTTCTTCAGGGTATGTGGCTTTGACATCCTCACTGCAGGTAGAATAGCTGATTAAACTGTATTTGAAAGCAAACATTTCACATAAAAGAACTGAACAAAAATTAATGATCAAAATCCAGCATAGGCAAACATACTTTCAGCTTTTGATAGTCAGATTTAAACATTATTAACTCTTCACTTAATCATATAAAAAACACTTGGCTGTTAATATTACCTGTCTGATTGTAGAGATCCATACATGTTCATGATTGGATGTATGCCAGGAAAAGTGGCTATGAACAATTTGCGAAATCTAAATACTCCAAAGTCTATTTGATTTGCAGTGCAGTGAAGAATTGTTGAGAATGAACATGTCTCTTTGATCTTTTCTAGATAATAGGCAAACAGAAAGACGAAACAACCAAATAAGCCTCTTCTTATAATAAATATTTCGATCAGCTGGTGGTTGCCAGTTCTGTTTCTGCAGAAACTATATTTCTTGCAAGCAAGTGTCCTTTAAGAATGACCACAAAGAAACTACAGCTTGTCTGTGTGAGAAAAGTGAATGTGTGTAAGAAAAGCTACGAATAATTAGGCTATTTGGTATTGCAAATCCATTGAAAGGATGTGATCAATGGGTCGCAATTTTCTATCCACAGCATCTCATTTGTAAGTGAATAACAAAAGAGAGGGAAATCATGAAATCACAACACATTGTACTGGCAAGCACAAAGCACACATCAAATTGGCATCTCTCCCAAGGGAGACCTTCTATGCTCATTATATTTACCTTTTCTTCCTTCCACTGTTCCCGCTTCATTATTTAGAATCTTGTCTAGGAATTGTCTGGATGGTGAGATATTGTATCCACTCCCAAGTTCACACAGATTCATTTAAGATACAAAACCAGAATAATTTGTTGAAACAAATTAAGTCAAGTCCAGAATAATTTTTTGGGAGTCTTACAGTCATCTAATATTGGGCTGGATTACAAATATTTCAAAATAGATGAAGTAGCCATAAAATAAACCACTCAGTATCTTCAAAGTACCCCATCCATTCCATACCATAAACCTAGAATTAAATGTAATTTAAATAATTGATATCCAATACTGTACTGTATATGACAACTTTTCTATAGTGGCTAAATAGGACCCAAACATTATATATAAGATTACTAATACTTAAAATCTATTCCTTGCTTTTCATTATTATGGGTAGTGGATTGATTGTTATATTTATGTATTCTGTTTCAGGAACCTATGGTATAGCAGAATAAGGAACAATCCTTTACAAATTACACTTTTACTTATTTATGATAGATAGATTGATTTAATGAGCACCCTCATAAAAACTGAATACATACTCCTTAGGTACATATAACATAGAATGCTATGTCATTCACTGCCAAAAATTGGCCATAATCAGTGTTTCTAGACAGTTTGTTGCCTGAAACAACTTATCAAATGATGTCTTCTCTGTTTTACTCAAGATGCTGACTGAGTGATCGTATTTCAAATCTCGCAATTGAAGAATATCCTCTACCTACTTTAGAGCAGAAAACTAGGTTAGATGTGCAGAACAGGTTGAATGGTGCATGCATACATTTTCCTCCAAAGCTACCTAACTCTACAACATCAGCTGAATACAAGAAAACACCATTGCTTTCTACTAATAGAATAAGTATTTGTTTCCATTCTAAATAGCAGACTTTATGAGGGATCATTTTCAAACTTTCCAGAGGTAAAAAAAAATATTTGGTAAAGTAAGAATGTTTTTTGGGGGGAGAGGGGAAATGGAAATTAAAAACCCCTTATATCACAGCTGTTTTGGAGTTCTAGACAGAAGCAATCCAAAGATTATGGCTACAATTCTCCAAACACCTACCCTGTTTTCCCCAAAATAAGACATCCCCTGATAATAAGCCCAATCGGGCTTTTGAGTGCATGGCAATAAGGCCAAGCGGTTATTTCAGAGTTCAAAAAAATATAAGTCAGGGTCTTATTTTTGGAGGAACACTGTAGTTATGTCTTTATTTAGAATACACGTCTTAATTATACTGCTAACATCTTCCAAGTACAATGGTATTCCTAATAGTGAATCCAGAAAGGCAGTGAAACATTATTTTCCATTCAGCTTTTCTGAATAAACTCACCTATCACCATAAAATGGAGAAAAAAAGATGTGAAGCTGCACATGTTTTCAATAATATAATTTTCTCTTGAATATACGGTTTTCACAAATGGAGTGTCCTGTTAAACTTTCGTTTAGATATTAGATTTATTTGGGGAAGCTTTTACTGATTAGAAACAACCTATACTTAACATCTAACCCATGGGTAGTCTCCATCCTGCCAGTGGTGTCAGCAGCAATGGCAGTGGTGGGATGACATCATTGGGGGGGGGGGAGCATCAGCATCCCTCCACAATGGTCCCAGGTCTCATATGGCTCTTGAGAAAATGAATTCCTCACTCTTGTCTTAGACCAGTGTTTCTCATCCTTGGAAGCTTGAAGATGGGTGGACTTCAACTCTCAGAATGCCCCAGCCAGCAGGTTGACGGGGAGCACCAATTGGTTTTGTAAACATGGGCTTTTCAGAAAGCATTAACCCATTTGAGTTATTTGCAAGATGGTCAATACAAAAATAAATTACTAACAATATCTATTTAGTTTGCTTGTCTGGTCTCAAGCTATAATCAGGATAAAGTCAAGGCAGAGATTAGTGGCACTGGTTAATGATCACCATTTATATGTTTTTCATTCCTGTGGATTATTATGAAAGACTACAAATATTTTCTTGGATAGTATGCTGTCATATAATTCTCCAGGGGTTAAATGCTCCCGTTTCGGTCTGGTTCTCCTGAACAAATAGTAAAAAAGGCTATTGGTTTGCTGAACTGATAGTATCAAATGTAAAAAAAAAAAGGTTCCGACGATCAGATGAGCGATGTGCGATTGTTGGAACTTTTTAAAAAACTTTTAAAGCATTTTTTTTACTACTGGTTATGCTGTGGTGCACGATTGTCAGAGCCTTTTTTAAACTTTTAATAGCATTTTTTTTTACAACCTATTCGGTGAATAGATTGCAAATAAATGCTTTTAAAAGGTTAAAAAAAAGATCGTGCACCACAGCTGATCACACCGCCCATGTGCTATTCTACTTACCCCATGCCTCCTTTTGGCATGCACTGCGTGCACGCATGCATCTCACATTTGGCACACACAATACACATTTGGCGTGCATGCGCAGCCAACAAACCAATAGTAAACCGGTTCAGTTTCACTACAGCTGGAGTCAAATATATTATATCCAGGCTAACTCTTATTCTCTGCCACATGGTTCTAACAAAATTCGTTTCCTCCAGTTTGTTCAGAGGATATCCAGCTTCATCCATGGAGGCTTCCATTTACGCAAAGACCCCCCCCTTTATTTGAGTAATATCATAGGAAATGATCACACACAGAACACTGTATGTTGAGAAATGCCTAATAGGGCTTTTAGTATGAAGGAATGTTGGTTATGGGATGCACATTTTGATTACAATATCAATGTAAATATATGGGAGAAAATGTGGGAAACTGGTATCAAATTTACATTTTGTCATAATTTAAGTGATATATGGAGAGTATACAACATTGGCTAAACTGTGTAAAGGAATATCAAACCAGGTGTTAGAAATGTGAAAAGGAAGAGGGAATGTTTTATCATGCAGGGTGGACTTGTGAAAAAGCAAAGAAATTTTGGGTGCATATTGGTCACACAATGCTGCAAAAGACAATTGTGAACTAATATTATGATGAAACCATTTTTATTGGGTTTTAATGAGCTATGAATTGGAAAAGAAATATCAAAAATTAATCTGTATATGATAAACCGGGGCAAGATTATTATACACACGAAGATAGAAAAGTAATGAAATATCCACAGTTGGTGGATATCCATCATATTGGTGAAGCTCATGAAAATAGCAAAGCTAACTAATTTGGTCAGAAGATGATCAATAAGACCTTTTAAAAAAAGATTGGAAGTCTGTTGGTTGAAAGAAAAAAAGGCCAATTGATGATTTATGGATCTGGGGATTAAAAAGTGTGAAAGACGAAGGGAAAAAAAATAAGATGGCAATTATTTGATAGAAAGAAAGGCAAAAGTTATAATTACCATTTCGGTTCTACTGCATCTGGTTTTGCAAAATAAAATAAAATAAAAAAATCCCAAACCCAATTTTTTACTATCTGCACAGCCTAACTCAAGTAAATTTTTCCTTACTTAAATTTATATTCACATTTTAATATTTGGCCAAGTTTGCACACCAGTCCACTGTTCCCAGATACACCCACCTTCATTTATATGGCCAGCCCACTCTCCATACATTAATTGAAGCAAAATCCCATTTCTCATGCCCCAAAAGTCCTAAGCATTCTGATCAACTGTGCTTTCAATTACCCAAGCTCAGTTCATGAAATGTTACAAACTGGAACACTGTCAAATTCTGCAAACCTCTCAGCTGAAATAAACCTTTTAAAAAGAAAATGACAAATGCTTCATCTTATGAAATGAAAAACATGTCACACACTTCAGTGCATTGTATGTTTGTGTATGCACAGTTTAATGCTTTACATCGACACATTAATGGTTTAATGTAAGCATTTTCAGCTGTTTACAGAAAAAATATTTTTTTGCTATTCTGGCTGTGAGGCATTTGATATACTTCAGATCTCCCCATCTTTTTAATTCTGTTGTTCTCCAGTCAGCCCCTTTGAATGCTGAAAATGTAATAAAATGTCTTGGAAGGCAGCAATTGTAATATTTTTAATATCTTCCTATATTACAACTGCATCAAGAAGTGTGTCATTACTGGCCAAGTTGAGATTGATTGTTCTGGAAGTGTTGTATTAAACAAAAGACTGTTTTTAATAGAAAGCATATTGGTGGCAGCTTTCAATGACATTACTAGTCTTGTGCAGCTGGGATGCCATATGTTTTAGAACTGTGTATATATGTGTGTGTGTATATATAGACATGTGAATGTATGTGTGTGTACACACACACATATCCATTGTGTATGTATGTGCATTTATATGTGTATGAAACATTTATAATGTACATTTACATCTAGTCTTGTGCAGCTGGGATGCCATATATTTTAGAGCTGTGTATGTATGTTTGTGTGTATATAGAGATGTGACTACACACACACACACATATCCATGTGTATATGCATATGTATTTGCATATGTATTTGTACGAAACATTTATAATGTACATTTACAAATTCCTCTCTTAATTTTTGGGGAAGTCTCACGGATCAAAATGCCTGTAATTGTGACGACCACTTTTCTCCATATTTAATTACTTAGAGTTGCAAATTACAGCACACAAAAATTCAAAACCTAGCAGCAGTATTTGAATGAGAATTTAGCAGGTTTATAGCTTTGTTTGGCCCAAGGCTGGAGTAATAAAAGTCTCATTTTTAAGTACCACTTGGGTTTCTGGGATGGAGACATCTGCATTATTATATCAAAATGGTCCTTAGCGGAATCAATGTGGCTGACAGTAGTCATGGCTTTTCTCTATGAAAAAAAAATGTCGTGATAGTGGTGCTTTTTAATGCTGAAGAAACTGATGATTAAAATTTTATGCTTCTAGTTACTCGCTAAATGCTCAGCAGATGTCCACATCTCCAGTTTAACTGCTGGATGTATCTAATAAAATATCTAGTTAAAATAACATTTAAAACTGATGAAAAGACTGAATTGACCATTCTGCTAATTTAATACTGTTGCTAAAAACCTAATGTTATAATTCAGCAATAACTGATTTATTGTCTCTTAGAAAAGGAACTGGGATCATAAAGAGTTGATAATTCCTTTTTTCCTTCCACAAAGGTTTTCATAAAAATTCAGAAACATGTCCAAGATCTATCTCTACCTTTACCTTTGTCCCCATCTGTAACTCTTACCTCCCTTTCTATCTCTATGTTAGAACCCAGTAGTTATATTTCTGGTTTATGCAAAAAGAAGCCACAGATCAGAGATAGTCAGGAGCATGTGGACTTCAATTCCCAGAATTCCTCAGCCAGCCATTCTGACTAGGGAATTCTGGGAATTGAACGCCACAAAACTTAAACTTCCCAAGTTTGGAGAGCCATGCATTAGACCATAAACCAGTGATGGTTAACCTTTTTGGCACTGAGTGCTGAAAATGGAGCAAGCATGCAGGAGCGCCGGAACCAGGAAGAGAGCAGCTGGCCAGCGCACATGAGCACAGCAGCCAGCTGCTCTTCCAGGATCCGTTGCATGAATGCACACCAGCGAGCTGGTCCGGTGCGCATGCGCACTGGGCAGCTGCTGTCTTCTGGGTTCCGGTACATGCATGTTCACCGGCCAGCTGGTGTTCATGCAAAGATGCATGCACCAGAACCCTGAAGTCAGCAGCTGGCCAGTGCATATACAAGCTCGACCAGCTGGCCAGCACACATGTGCATGATGGAATCTGAAAGAGCAACTGGCAACAGTGCACGTGCCCACAGAGAGGGCTCTGCATGCCATCTCTAGCATAAATGCCATAGGTTTGGCATCATGGCCATAAACATTTATATCATGTGATCTCCTGATTGCTTTTGCCCTCTCTCATTTGAGATGTTAATCTAGTTCATTTTGTTCATTTTGCTGTTTGCAGTGGTAAGAATAGTATTCTGTTTTGTTGCTGGTTCTTTTTCTATGGAATATATATCCATTTCCCCCCCAATTTTTTTCTAACCTCTGTACACACAGTCCACCAGCATAGCTGATAATGGAAATTACTCAATAAATCTCTTTTTAAATTCGAATTGCCCAAGTCTCCTTCTCTTTCTCCTCTGTGTATTTCTCTAATTCATACATTCTACATGCAAAATTTCCAGTCAAGGGCTATTTTTGTCTTTTTCACTGCACATCTTTTACAAAACAACTTTTAAAATATTATGTAGAAGTTTATTTTGTTTTCTGTCAGGATTGTTAACCAGAGGAAGATTTATGGAACCATCTTTGTCCTATTACATTGGTTTATCCCACCTGATCAGGCAGGGAAGGTTTATTACACATCCCCTCAGTTAAAGAACTCCAACAGGCAGGCTATAGGACAGTGGTGGCAAACTGTTTTGGCACCGAGTACCCAAACCGGAACGTGTGTGCATGTGCACGTGCCAGAGCACTGGAAACACGAAGACCAGCTGGCTGGCACACATATGCTATTTTTTTGTCCGTTTTTCGGGCTATTTTCAGGCTGTTTTGGGGGCCATTTTTCAGACGATTTTCCTGGCAGTTTTGAGGCAATTTTGGGCAGTTTTCAGGCTGCTTTTGGCCCAAGAAATGGCCAATTTTTTGCCATTTTGTAGGCATTTTCAGGCCATTTTGGGGCCTTTTGAGGGACATTTTCCAGCTGTTTTTGGCCCATTTTCAGGCTATTTTGGGGGGCTATTTTCTGGTCATTTTCTGGCCATTTTTGAGCTGTTTTCTGGCCATTTTTCAGGTCATTTTTCAGAAACCAAAAGAGCAGTTGGTGACGGTGTGTGTATCCACAGAGTGGGCTCTGCGTGCCAGAGGTTCGCCATCACGGCTATAGGAAGAGATCCTTTTCTGCCATTGACCCCTTTCTGTGGAATATTCTTTTTTTGGGGGGTGAGACAGGCCTCCAGTCTCCTGGACTTTTGTAAAGGAGTCTTTACTCTTTTACAAGTTTGAGGTGCTGCCACAGAGAGGAAGAAGTCAAGCTATTTTCCAAGGTACCTGAAGGCCAGACAAGGAATAATGGATGGAAACTGATCAAGGAGAGATTCAATCTAGAAATAATGAGAACTTTTCTGACAGTGAGAACAATCAACCAATGGAACAGCTTGCCTTCGAAGCTGTGGAGCTTCATCACTACAGGCTTTCAAGAAGAGATTGGACTCTCATTTGTCAGAAATGGTGTAGGGTCTCCTGCTTGGATAAGGGGTTGAATTAGATGACTGACAAGGTCCCTTCCAACTCTGTTAATCTGTTTAAAGGGAGTCAAAACATGGCTCTGCAGCCTTATGGGGGAAGCCCAAAGGAGAACACAGACCTGTGGCTAGCTAGTGTCCTGAAAACCCTCCCTTCGCCTTTTAACTAATTTTAAGAGTGTTTAACCATCCTTTCCTCCTAAATTTTTAACTTCTATATACTGTTTCTATATTTAACATTGTATTGTGCACCTCCCACAGTCCTTCTCTGAAGGAGATAGGAGTTCAGAAATGTGGAAAAACTATAAAGTCTTAAGTGAAGAAGACCCGTAGGCATAGAAGTCCTAAACTATTCACTCAGCCAAGTTGTCTCCAGTTGTGTAGAAATGTAGGATCAAAATGTTTGAGTTTCATTTTCCTTTTGACTGGTGCTCCTCATCCCAAAAGTCTATCTCATCCATCTCAGAAGCATGTTAATGAAGTGAAAAGCCTGTTGAATGGCTACACAAAGTTTAGGATGTCAAACACTGAGCTCATTTATCATGGGAATCTGTTTAATCCTCTGATCTTCCCATTTCATATTAGAGTATATCTATGATAATTTTAGATCAGAGCAAGAGGGCCTTGCTATAGGGCTGGACATGAAGAAAATTTACCAGAGTTGCCTATGGATTCTTAAGGATTCTGGTAATATCCATATAAATTAGTTAATTCTATTTTAATTTAAAGCACTTGTGGATCTAATTCAAACATGAAGTGGTAATAAACAAAACTGTATTCAACCCATCAGTACACCACTGGAGCTATGAAACTGAAACTGACTTATTAAGGTTGACAATATGATTTTATAGGATTTTATACAGCCTTGGAATACAGTACACAAATGAGTATGGTGCGAATGACTAGATAAGTAGTTTTCAATATACATACACATTCAATAAGAGCAAGGGTTTCATTTGAAGTTTGGGGCTTATTTGTTTTTATTATTACAGGAGGCAGATTTTGAGTTCAGACTTCCTCTGTTATGGAATAGAGTAACTAGCACACTTTGACACACTGGTCATTCAGCTGACAATTTGCTTTTAAGAATCTATGCACTGCTTGCACAGGTTTTATTTTTACTGGATAAAGTGTTTGAAAGAAAAATGCAATTCTTCCTCAAGATACAGACTCAAAAAAACAAGAGCTTCATACAGGCTTGACTATTGAGTGGTACCATTAGCCAGAGAGCATGGAAATAAAAGATATATTCAACAAGGATATGTAGAAGCTTCTCAAATAGCTTTTAGCACTAGATCCAAGGCTGTGCAAATAGTTAAGTCTATCGGATGAAATTTTTCTAGTGGTTTAGTTATTTGATCCAGTTTGTTCCCCAAATTCAGAATGTGCTTTATGAAGCTTTCAGCAAAAAAACCCTTATCCTATCCCCACCAAAGGGGCTCTTCTTTATTTTGCTTAACTGAAAAAAATAACACCAATATTTCTATAGTACAGCGATGGCTAATTTTTTTGCCATCGCGTGCCAAAAGCGGGGGTATTGGGGGGTGGATTGCGCACGTGCATGCCCACACCCATAATTCAATGCGCCCCATCCCCCCACACATGCATGCATGACCCCCCACTCTCCCCCCACTTTTGGCCCCGGTGGGCCCTGTAGGTGCATTGTTTGCCCTTCCCAGGCTCAAGAACCTTTCTAGGAGCCTGGGGAAGGCAAAAATGGCCTTCCCCACCCTCCCGGAGGCCCGGAAACAGCCCATTTCCTGACTTCCAGTGGGCCCAGAAGACCCAAAAATCAGCTGGCCAGGGTGCACATGCTGAGGTAGGGCAATGCTCGCGTGCCCACAGATATGACTCCGTGTGCCACCCGTGGCATCCATGCCATAGGTTCGCCATCGCGGCTATAGTATATCCAAAAGAAAATACTGTGATGCAATGAGAGCCATTTCTTTTAATATCTCCCTCCTGGACAGCCCAGTATATATTATCTTTCTAGAGGCTCTCTGTGCAGGGACAAAAAATGTAAGCAGTGGTGCATCTATAGTGCAAATTTAAAACAGTAGAAACAAGATTGATTGTCTTTGAAAGAGGGGAAAGAGGGGTAAGCATTCTTCTTACAGCATGTGGCATTGACCCTTTCCTAGCCATCTTCATTGGCTACATCAACCCAAGTTACTTCTAAGGCTAGACATCCATTGTTCAAGTTAACGTCTCTTCCATACTTTACTTTTTGCTGCTGATCCTAATAAGTACTCACCTTATTCTGCATTTCACCAGCAGTTCATAAATAAGTCTCAACAGATGTTCCAATTTGCATTTTTAAGGCTTTCAAATTAATGCTTTCCTTTTCATAAAAATAATTGTAGGTTGAGAGGGTTTTTTTTTTCCTTTTCTTTTTTATCCCAAACATTCAATACATTACTGGCCATTGCATGATCTTTTATAATTTGTTTGCTTCTGTTGACTCAACCCAGAGATGTTTATGTAGACCAACTAGAAACCTTTCTGTTCTGCAGAGGTAACTGAACCATTTTGACTCTGAAACCTAATTAAGTAGCTATTATGGTAATACAAATTCAAAGCTGTTAATCCGCCTTCCTCTTAAATGGAAAATCTTGAATTTAATTTAATTTAATTTAATTTAGTTTAATTTAATTCTTGGTCTTCTTATACATAGTTTTTCCATTTTTATAGTAAACCTTATTTTCAATATATATTGGAAACATTTGGAAAAAAATAATTAAATCTTGGCAAAATGTTTAAGTTTAATGGCTATAATTCCTCCTAGCCAGATCTAATTACCATCTCCTACAGAGATATCCACTGTTACATTTTTTTCCAAATTTGTAAATACTTAGTTTAAAATAAATATTTTAATAAAATAGTTGAGACTTCCTCTGAACTATTAATAAACTATTAATAAAACAAATAAGTTTAATTTAATTCCTTTTTTGCAGTAAAGTTAAACCTTATTACTAGAAGTAAGTATTGCTTTTGTTCTTCTGCTTGATTTTATCTTATTATTTTATTTTATTTTATTTTATTTTATTTTATTTATTTTGTCAAGCATGTATTAGATAACAGATATAAGTATAAACATGATTATGAATATATGAAATGGATACGAATAAAAGGGAACATTAGGACAGGGGTGATAGGCACGTTGGTGCGCTTATGCACGCCCCTTACAGACCCCTTAGGAATGGGGTGAGGTCTTAGGTTAAAGTTTTGGGGGTTTGAGGAAGAAACCACAGAGTCAGGTAGTGCATTCCAGGCGCTGACAACTTTGTTACTGAAGTCGTATTTTCTGCAATCAAGTTTGGAGCGGTTTACCATAAGTTTCTATCTATTGTGTGCTTGCGTATTGTTTTGGTGAAGCTGAAGTATTCATTGACAGGTAGGACATTGTAGCAAATAATTTTATGTACCACCCTTAGGTTGGACCAAAGATGGTGAAGTTCTAAATTGTCTAAGCCCAAAATTTTAAATCTGGTGGCATAAGGTATTCTGCTGCAAGCAGAGGAATGGAGGACTCTTCTCGTGAAATATCTCTGGACTCGTTCAATTGTATTAATGTCTGATATGCAGTGTGGGTTCCAGACAGATGAGCCATACTCAAGAATTGGTCTAGCAAAAGTTTCGTATGTCTTAGTTTGCAGTTCAATATTACTGGAGAAGAAGCTATGCAAGATTAGGTTAACAATTCTTAATGTTTTTTTGGCAAAGCTGTTACAGTGAGCTCTGGCACTTAAATCATTTAAAATGAGTACTCCAAGGTCCTTGACAGAGTGTGGGTAGTCTACTAGGTTGTATCCACCACATCTACTAGGTTGTATTCTGTGGTCTGATTTTTTTTGCCAATGTGTAAGACAGAGTATTTGTTGGTTGAGATTTTAAGTTGCCAATTGTTTGACCATTCTGACACGTAGTCAAGGTCTTTTTGTAGGGTAGCAGCATTGTCGGTGATGTTGGTAAAGTTAAACCTTATTAAGTATTGCTTTTGTTCTTCTGCTAGATTCCATATGGTAGCTTGTTATAATACAGAACCATTTTATGTTATATTGACTTTATGCTCTTTATAAATACTCTGTATTTATAACAGAAGAACATAGGGCTGCAAATCATTGCTTTCAAATCCAAAAACATGAAAGCACATTCCAAATTGTCAAAAGCCTTTTCTATATCAAGAAAAATCACAGCTACGTTGGTTGTTGTTGTTTTCTAGTTTCATTTTGTTTCTAATTCAAAATCGGCTTGATCTTGTGTCTCATGTATCTTTTCAGGAGAACTCTAGTGTGATCAAGATATATTAGTTTAGCTTAAAAAAATTTGTTATCTTTGCAGGTATATTTAATAAAGAGATGAGTCTGTATGAATCTGAATGAATTAAATATTTTCTTCTTAGTAAATCAATGAGATAAAGGCTTATTTTCACTATGACAGAAATAGTTCATGTACTTGAAACTCATTCATTAAACAAACAGCTCTTGAGTTTCTTTTGTGACATTCTTTAATGTAAGCTCCACATCTCTACTGTAATCAATAAGAAACAATCATTCAATCATCTACAGTGGCCCACCAGAAGCTCCAGGACATACCCAATCAACACTTTCTTTTCAACCCTCAAAGCTAAGTAAGCTCTACATATCCTCTCAAAATGCTTCACCTCTCTGATCAAACATACATGTAAAATCTTGTTAGCCTTCCTGTTCACTTGTTCACTAAATTCAGTGTACAGTATGTGTATTCTTTTATATTATTTCAGTGTGCTTTTATAATGGCATTGCACAGCTCTTCAGGCCTAATTCCTAAAAGATCTTGCAGTCACACTCATGCATGTTCCTCAAAAACACTTTTCTGGAATTATTTGGAATTATTATTATTTATTGGAACCATTTGGAAATATTATTATTTCCAAAACATCATTAGCCATATTGCATAAGTTCTGGTAAGGACATGCTCCCCTATGCATAGGTTCATAGGTTAGTATCATATTGTGATGAGATTGCCTTATTGAAAAAAATATTAATGTAGGGTCATCTTAATAGGTCAAGTGAAGGGACAATTTTTATTCAATAAAAGAAAGAAGGTCCCACATACCCATCAAATTAAATATATGACATGTGTTATTCATTTATTATTTCAATTATATTTATATGGATTGTTCATTATATTTTAAACACAGCTAAAAAGAAACACATGTATATTAGCAAAGCTCTCTGTTCCATTGCTTTATTCAGCAGCTGCTCTTCTTCAGCTTGTTATTGCTCAGGGCAGGTTCCCCACAATAGTGTTTGAGTGGCTGATGGGAAAGGTCAACAAAATTGGAGTTACTATTTGAGCCTGAAGCTTCGGAGAACAAACTTGCTAAAAACTCAAGAAGTGAAAAGGAGATCTATAGAAACTTTAATATGATTGGAAAGCTGCTAGAAGCAAGACATAAAAATAAAACAGAAGCTTACATGATTTATTTTATCTTATCCCATCGCTAGTTGCCACATGATAGTTCTTTAACATGGTTTTTTTTATTATTTGAGGCAAGCATTTTTGTTGTTGTAGTTGTTGCTGCTGTCACAGCTGTATCTCTCTCTCTCTCTCTCTCTCTCTCATATATACCTCCACATAACAAAGGTGATTGTCATTCTGAACTTCTATTATATCTTGGTTATCAAGTTCTGAAATGTCTTGACACATTAATTTCTCTTAATAGAAAGGTATCTTCTGTTCCTCTTTGTCAAATATGATGCTACCTAACTTCTGTCATCATAATTCCAGTTTAGAAATAGACTGTGAGGTGATTGAAGTGTCTTCTATCTATTTGTTCTCACATCAATTTTTATTTTCTCCAAGGTTGTCCGATAATGAACATGTATTGGGAAGATGGACAGAAGCTCTAGCTTTGATCTGAAATTCTAAGATATAACATGTGTAAAATGTTTTCATCTATTCATCCATGAAATGTTTAAAGTGGATTACACTTTATATGTCAAGTTATATATACTGCAAAAATCATGATATCACTAAATAACATATATGAAAGTAGCGAATTGAATAATTGGGAAGTATGGCTTTGTAATATTTTCACTTTTAGATCCTTTGAAGTCAAGAAGATATCTTTTAGCATTAATGTTGCTGAAGCAATGGATAAAATACTTCCCTTACATTGTCACTGTAAGAGACTTAATATGTCTCTCTCAGAAAAATAACTGTCCAATTGCCTGCTTTCATTTTTATTTCTGTAATTGCAAGAAAAAAATTGTGTGATTCCCATAAAACTGCAAATGCAAGCAAAGGCAATCCATTGCTTTTTGAAGGCAACATTCAGAAATATCCACAATATGCATATCTACTTTTATTTTTAAGAGTCATTTTTAAATGAGTCATTTGATATTGTTCTAAAACAACAGCTTGATTTAAAAAAAAATGTACAGGGCAGAGATGATAGCAGGGTGCCCATAGCTTGGCTGCAAACAATCTGGGTAATCGCTATATTTTCTTTTGTCTGTGTTGCTCCCTGTGGCTTTTTGGACTTCTGGAGCTGAGATATGGTATCCCAGGGGAAAAAGCAAATATTGGTCCTGCTCCATGAGGGACCACACTTGTCTTCAAATTAAAGAAAGAAAGAACAAAATGAGTTAAGAATTGTATGATTGAAATTTGGTGTTTGGATCCTGGAAAATAGAATGGCAATTGAAACCTAGGGCTGCAGAACATGTTCATTTTTTTCTAGGGAGAGAGTTTTAGCACTGAATTATATTTATATAGCTCTTGCATATTCAATAGTTTAAATTTGTATTTATTTATCACAAACAGAGCTGTTTCCTCCAGAGATGTTTTTATTTGCTGAGGTCCCAAATTACAACATTATATACACAATTCTAATAAGTAGTCATACTGTGCCTCTTTAGAACTCTGAAAAATAGCTTTTTAAACCTTTTAAAAAAATCTTATTCAAACCACAAAATTAGATGTGAATGCAAGTGATCGTTACAAGTGATTAAATAGTAATTATTACATTCAAAAATACTTCTATGTAAAAGAATAAACCAATGATTTGTAACAAAGGGGGGAAAAATCTGTTCTAAACCCATATATCCAGATATATCTGTTGACCAATAAGGCATTCCAAATAAACTAATTGCTGTGTGATCGATTGTGTAGCATAGGGCAGGAAAAGAAGATAAACAACAAATTATGAGAATAACCAATGAAGTAACACAACACAACCAATGGTTCTTGGGCAGGATTTTAATATCAGATGATCAGACACGTTTAGAGTCATAATAGGACAACTTGAAGCAATTAATTTCCTCAGTATAATAGAAAATAATAGGGTTGAACTGTGGAGTCTTTGATTGTCTTGTCTTGGTTTACTTGTAAATGTTTCATTACCTGAATAGGTAACATCATTAATGCTAATGAGTGTGAGACTGCTATGGGAGCAAGGCCCATATTCACTATTACTGATGATGTTACTCATTTGGGTAATGAAACATCTCTAAGCAAACAACCAAGCTCAGAAAGCACCATAATTTCTTCAATAAATGGTCAATTTTAGCAGGAAGATTCCTGGATGTTCTTGCAAGGCTATAATTTCAGTGAAGAGAGATAATTTGTTGGGAAGAATAGTAGAAGAAATATTGTGCTAATCTACGAGAGGATTTCATAATAATATGAAAGTTGTAACATCTATTCAAAGAAGGAAAGAAGATTTAAATGCAGTTATTGATTTGGTTTTTTCCCTAAAGCATCACAGGAAATACTTCATGACTTTCAGGCAGTTTGGGATGAGGAGGAACTTCCCTAAATTAAATAATTTTGTGCTGAGTATTTGTTGAATTTCCTTTTGTGAATAAATACTATTTTATAGCAAAGGCTTTACATTTAGTACTGAGTATCCTATGGCCTAAGGAAAATAATTGGTTTTTTAAATTTGCTTTCATGCAAAAATAATTTCAGTTTTCATTCCATTTTAAAGTTTATTTCCTCAACAGTTTATTCATTCCTTTTGTATTTTAAATTCATTTTTGCTATGTGTTTGTTTTCAGTAGACACTCTTAATCTTCTGCTGCTTGAAACATTGGTGCTTAACATTCAAATGGCATGGAAAATGAAAACACTCTGTTTACAGGCATCAAATCTGCAAAGTATTGGGCAGATTAATGTACGTTTTTAAAATATGTTTAGTCACATTTTAACACACTTAACAGCACTTTTAATAAGCTTTCTGTAGCTTATAAGCTATTTTTATTTTATTTGTAGCCACTGCTTCGTCTCTGCACTATGTGCCAATCTTTGTTCTTTTTGATAAGGGGCTTGTGACTTGTGAAAGAGATAATTTGTTTCTTTTGCCCAAAGGGGAAGAATGTCTTTAAAAATAATTTTAAGGGCTATCAGGAGGAATATTGTGCTAACCTGCAGGATTTCTCTGTTTCTCTATTGCATTAAAAAGTCCCACCAGGTATTTGTATTTGTGTAAGGCTGCCTTCCTACAAATTTAAAAATCAATAGCTAGTTTCTACAAATGTGAGTCATTTGTTAATTATTTTACTTTATTTTTTTTTTATTTTATGCAACCTGGTTTAAAATTAATTTCAGTATCTATTTCTATACCGTATGGGATAACCTTCTATTTCTCTGGAGATCCCTGTTTCCATTTTTCTTCATCTGCTCCAGCTGCAACAACAATCACTTCATATCTTGCTTAATCTTCACTTGGGGTCTCTGGAAATTTTCATCCATCCCTTTCACTGATTCAAGTTCTTGTTATAATAAGATTTAGCAAACTCCTATCAGTTTACATGGAACCATTACTCCAAACACAATCATCTTAGTTGGACAGTGGTTGTAATCTCAGGTTTAGTTGTATGTGAATACTTTATATACATGCACAAGTTTTTTTAAAATAAATTTTTATTATAGTTCCAAAAACAAAAAAACAAAAAAAATGTATAATAGTTTTTCCATCATGGTGTAACATCACCAAAATATCCATGTATATATACACCAATAATCAAAAAGTAAAAATAAAAATGTAAGTAGTTTCTGTACGTGCACAAGTTTTTAATACAGTAGTGCTTTTTCTTTTCCTCTAAAATTGGTTGCAGTGGATGAGTGTTGTGGTCTGCCGGCAGCCAGTGGAGCTGGCAGCAGAGTCAGACAATGAGGAGGTTGAGGAGGAACATGGGCCAGTTCTGGGGACTGGGGGAAGTTCGGATGAGGGCTCTGTGAGCGGGAGCTAGACAGCAGTGATGCAGAGGAACAGTGCGCGCATGCGCAGAGCTGCCAGAAGACAAGAACAAGTCAGAAAGCAGGGTCGACTTGGGAGTAAAGCCACACCTTGGAGATGATTGGCCCCTGCCATAGGAAACAAAAGAGGAATGAATGGGGAGGAGGCTTTTGCAGGAAACAATTCATTTGGTCAGTCATTTCAAGAGTGGAAAGTTCTATTCCTGACTCTAAGAGCCTCTGTGCCAAGTTTTGCCTTACATTATGTTTGGAAACAAGTTACGTGGCAGCTTGCCAAGCGAGATAAGGGATGTGATAAATATTCCTTTGAAAAACTGTTTGGACAAGCCTTGCTGACTGCGATTGAAAGTAATTCACAGTTGTGTAAATAAAAGAGGTTTGACCGGGACCAAGAATCTGCTTCCTGCTTTTTAAGGGAGTCTAGATCAGAGCAATGAGATAAAAATGATTTTGAAAAGTTTTTACTTGTCTCTCAACTTCCTATCAAATGATGTTCAAACTTAATGCTATCTCGATAAGTAATAAAATTTTTCATTGCAAACTCTTAGAACAGATATTAAGCATCTGACTATCTTTTTCCATGTCTGGCATTGTTCAGATCGGGATCTAAATTCATTTGCAGGGTAAAGAAAATTAAAGGAACTAACTGGTATGCGTTCAACAAAGGCTATTTGAAAAGCCTCAATCTGTTTTTAGAACAGCACATCTAATTCTGTGATTCTTTGAAAGAGCCATTTATCTGCTACATCTCATTTGTTTGCTTTACTATTAAAAAAACAGCAAATAAATAAATCATGATAATAATGATTAAAATCATAGCGAGAGGGAATCAAGGATGAAAGTGAGTTCAAACAACAACAAAAAAAGCTGTGGCTACTGAGAAAATGTTACCTTTTGAAATGAGAGGGTTAGTACTGATATTGAAAAGAAACATCCTTTCATAATGACATAGCTGTCAACATATCCCATATAGGTTTATGATAGTTAATTGGCACCCAAATACAAAAATAATCTTGAAAAATTGAGGCTTCTTCTTTCAAAGAAAATCAACATGTTCCGTATAAATGAATCTGAAACTTTCAGCATCGCTGTTGCATTTTGGGGGTCATTTGAAAGTTTATTCATTTGCATTCCATTCTTTTAATACCACTAGCAGGAGGAAAATGGACGACCAATTGACCTCTTTCTTTCACAGCTTTTTTCCTTTGTTCAGAGTTGATATTATGGCTCTTGTGCTTCAAAATTATTCTGTTTCCAACAGAAGACAGAAAATATGAACGCTTTGTTTTTAAATCTATTTTCTTTGGCTGCCAGCAAGTGCACCTGTGTTTACAGCCACAGGATAGTAGACTAAGATTTCTTCAGACAGTGGGTTGGCATTATCTGATGACCCATTGATATATGATGGTGTCATTATGCAGATAAAGAAATGTGTTTTTTCCCCCTCCCGCCATTTTCAACAGCAGAAAACAGGGCAAAAAATTCTGTTCTGCAGTGACATCGATATTATACCTGATTTGTGTGATAAATTTCTATATACAAACAATTTGAGCACATGGTCAATTCTGGCACATGAAGCAATTAAAAATGATCTCCATGGGATGGCTTGATAGCATCTGCAGTTGTTCAAAGAAACTGGTCAAACAATACAGAAATACACATTCACATCTATCAAGTTAATGCTAGTGTAAATTTTATATTTCAAGTCTCGTTAGGGCAAAGTTGAGCCATGTATGGCCCTCCAAATACTGTATTATTCAACTATAGCTCCCATAATTTATCACTACTGATCATGCCAATTAGAGCCAATAGGAATTAGAGTGCAACACATCTGGACAACCACACATTGCTTTAGGAGCTGATTTAGTCAATGTGGAATGCAAGCCAGATTGCAAACCTATTTTAGTGCAGTATTATTACTTAGATGCCCCAGTTGGTTTGTCTGTATTAGAAGAATGGAACATACGTTCTTATTTAAATCAACAAGTAGGTCAATTCAAAGCCAGCTTTTGTTATCTTCCAATGATTTCTTCAAGTAAACTGTTTCAAAAAAGCAGGGGAGGGATACAAACAAGGCTGATTTGATGATGCTTTGTTGTACTACATGGAATGTTCAAATTGGATAACGCTTAATATTATGTACCTCAGTTTAATAAATACTGTCTTCAAATCAATAGCTCGTGAACTGGGTTCTCCTTGCTGAGGTAACTTCTTTTAATGAACTAACAACGAAACTGTGGTAATGCATGTATGGAACAGAACAGAGAACTGGCTCTGACATTTCTTATATAGTACTGTCAAAACATAAGTAACCAATCACGTAACTGCTCACATGTTCAACCAATCACGGGCTAGTACATTTAATACCATTCCAATGGGGGGCGCTTCCCTGGGTCATGCTCAGTATACAACACAGTTCATATCCAGAATTGGGCCTAGAATACTAGCATGAAGAAAATAACATAGCAATCAAGTGTTATTTCCCCATTTTTAAAAATGTAAAAATCAGCTGTATTGGAACTTGCCTCAATGTTTAAAGAAAACATATAGACCTCTTAGAAGATTTGAAACAAATGAATGGTTTTTATATTAACAGAGTTATAGTTAATATTTACTTGCTTGCTTACTTACTTACTTACTTATTTACTTACTTACTTACTTACTATGACCAGAGGTGGGTTTCAGCAGGTTCTGACCAGTTCTGGAGAACCAGTAGCGGAAATTTTGAGTAGTTCAGAGAACCAGTAGTAAAAATTCTGACTGGTCCCACCCCCATCTATTCTCTGCCTCCCAAATCCCAGCTGATCGGGAGGAAATGGGGATTTTGCAGTATCCGTCCCCTGGAGTGGGGTGGATATGGCGGTTGCTTCTCTCTTGATTAGTTTCCATCCATTGTTTCTTGTCTTGCCTTCTGGTGCTTTGGAAAATAATTTGACCCCCACTTTTTTGTGTCAACCCTTCAAATACTGGAATATTGCTATCATGTCACTCCTAGTTTTTCTTTTCTCTAGACTAGCCATACCCAGTTCCTGCAACCATTTTTCATATGTTTTAGTCTCCAGACTTTAATCATCTTAGTTGTTCTTCTCTGCACTTTGTGTTAGACCCCACAAAACTTTCAATGTCCTTCATAAATGGATTCTTGTGGCAAATCCTTGTTGAACAACATGGTCTTTATAAAACTGGAAAACATCACACACTATTTTGATATTTTGAAATAAAATTGGAACAAACATTCTCTCCAACCTATAGCCACTTACATCATTCCACAATGAGTTATTTCAAACAAGGTCCAGGATACAGTTCTAAACCTACAAGCAATTTGAAATTTTGGGAGCTAGTCATGGCTAGCTTTTTTACAATATCCCTTCCAAGATAGGTGTAATAAGCAAGAAAGAACCACTTACCAGAATTAGTTGCTCCTCACCTTTCTCTTTGGTCTCTGAGGAGGATTCCACTCACTCCCAGATTACGTTTTTTGGACCTATGGGCAGGCATCCTTCCATATTGGACTTATGTTGGTCTCAGAAATCTCTTCTAAATATATTTGATGTATAAGACTGATTCTTTTTTTGTAATACTTTTTCTTTAATAAGTATGGTGACTAAAGTCACCATGTAGGTGATTGTAGATCCAATGGTGCCTACCTCTAAGACAAAGTCTAATCACATTTGACCAAATAAACTATTCTATTCTATTCTATTCTATTCTATTCTATTCTATTCTATTCTATTCTATTCTATTCTATTCTATTCTATTCTATTCTATTCTATTCTATTCTATTCTATTCCATTCCATTCCATTCCATTCCATTCCATTCCATTCCATTCCACTCCACTCCACTCCACTCCACTCCACTCCACTCCACTCCACTCCACTCCACTCTACTCTACTCTACTCTAATATAGCATAGCACCATCATTTTGTAGCAGGTTATATACCAAACAAATAGAAACATGGAAACTATATTAACTTAAAGTATATTATTACATAGCTAAAGGATCTTCTACTTAGTATTGTCATTATATTTACTGTTTGAGATTGGTATCATTTTTAGATTTGTAATCTATTCTCATTGATGTAAATTTCTGGAAGCCTGTTCAGAGATCTGTGGGTAGGCAATCCATACAATAAATACATAGAGTAAATTTGTAAGTCATTCCTATCCACAACAGAGATATATACTGTTTGTACATAGGGATACATAGGGATCAGACTTTGATATATGAAAATGCCCACTGCATGTTCCCCCTTGTCCCATCCTTCTGTCCCCACACCATGCATCTTTGATTTTCAGGACACAGTAAAACCAGTCCATTCTACTGTTGCAGCTTGTAGGAGCTCACTGCTACTGGCTCAGTGAAAGCTGTGGGCTAGACATACAGTATGGTAGGATTCAGTCTCTGGAATCAACCACAAAGGACAGGAATAACATCTCTTGTTCCCTATGCATAGTCACAGGAGAGAAAACAACTTGTTTCTTGAGATTTCAAAATAGCTGGATTTCTCATCAGCTTGCAATGTGCCAATAGTGGTTTGCCATGGTTCCTGCTTGCCTAGCATTTGAAATGGGCTATAATCCCCATGCACTAAAGTTCTGAGGAATATGTAAAGATAAAGCAGCTGAAGCCACTGGTAGCTCTGGTGTTTCTGTTTTTCTGTGTCCCAGCGCATCATAAATCTTTCCCCAATTCCCAAGGGATTACTGCAGCATGTATTGGTTATATACTGAAGCAGTAAAGGGCAGATGAATGAAAAAGCTTATATGCTACCATGAGTCTAATATGCCTTACCTTTTACCTTTCCTATTTTGCTACCTTTTATTATGTTGCAATGATTAATATTGTACATTTCTCTCACCTAACTTCCCCAGGAAGACTGCTGATTTTCAGCCTTAATAAATGAACTCCCCTCTTTCAGTAATCTAGAACATTAATAATGTGTTGGTCTAGAGGACTAAGCATTAAAACCTTTCCCAGTGGCTATTCCTTAATGAAACTGGGTCTCTGAGACTCAATACATAATCAGCTAAATAAAATACCATTGGAAATGGTATTTCAGGGCCTGCTGGGAAAAAGAGCTGTTGGTGGCAATTGCTGCAGATTCAACACGTGCAGGAGAGTGGTTCAATATATAAGCTGATTGGCCATACTGATTCTTGGCCCTCAAAGCAATGCAACTAATCAGTAAAAAAAGAAAAATGTAATCCCTGAATTTATTTCAGTATTTTGGGTTTTCTGACACCTTCCCATTAATTGGACATTGACTTTATAGCCACAGAGAAAAAAAAAATCTATAGTCATGTAGGGATACAATGAGAACAAAATAGGGACAGACTCAAATGAGCAATCTGTCTCCAGATATGCAGTGATGAGATTTATTCTGCTAGGTAGAGATTCTAAGGGAGACCTATTTATCGTCTTAGCATTTAAATAGTGTGAGTGTACCTAGCAACCAATTGCCCAAAGCTTAGTTTTGAAAGATGTTCTGTTTTCAGATTGAACAGATCAAAGAATCCTTGCAACATGGTAAGGGACAATTACCAGAATATAACTCAGCTATAATAAGCACCCTACTAGATGGATAACTTTATTTGGAATTGACAAATGCTTCCCAAAGCAAGATTTTAAATTTGAGTGTTGAACGTGAATGCATGAACATGAATGCACATGGAATGAATATTCTGAAAAGAGAAGTGATGGGTTAGAATTCAGCTGAGGGTTGGCAGAGAAAGAGTAGAGGAGAAATGGAGTCATTTTAGTCATGTTTCTCCCTTCATTAACCAAAAGGATTACTTAAGCTTCAGGACAGTGATTAGGCAATAGCAATAGCACTTAGACTTATACACCACTTTACAACACTCTCTGAGCAGTTTACAGAGTCAGCCTGTTGGCCCCCAACAATGTGAGTCCTCATTTTACTGACCTCAGAAGGATAGAAGGCTGAGTCAACCTTGAGCCAGTCAGGATCGCACTACTGGCAGTGGGCAGACTCAGCCTGCAATACAGCATTCTAACCACTGCGCCACCAGAGTTCCCTTGAGGCAGCTTGAAAAGCACTTCTGCAGGAGACAATCCTGTAATAAAATGGACTATTTGTGGGGGAAATTGGTACTCTCTCCAATTCTCCTGATAGAAGAAGAGTAAAGAAGAAAAACAGGGGAGAACAGCCCCTTTCCTCTCTCTGACTGCATGGGGTGAACATTGAGAGAGATCACTGTCAGAGGACTGACAGAAGAAGACTCAATTCCACTTTTTCCCTCTTATGAAGAAAGGCTTTTGGAGCTGGGAAAACTGGTACCAAAGGACCTGCTCCCTCTTCTCTCTTCTGGTCTCCTGCTGTCCAGTTATTAGGATTAAATTTTACTGAGTGTGATGCTGTGCATTCATGCCCTTGACAGATGGGTAGTGAGGATGTTTATGCCAGGCAAGTAGAATATGCGAATATTCCATTCTCTTATTTTCTGGCTTCTCCTAATTTTTATCCTACCCTACAGGATGTGTTACAGAGGAGTGTTTGCCACTGGTTACAAAACCAACAGGCAGCTTTCATTTCACTAGCAGTTCTGCTCTTTATCTCAAGGAAATTGGCTTTATTTGGGTCAAGGGTGGTAAAAGCAACCTTTTTTGTGATCGGGGCTCACAGCTAGTTTTTTCAGAATGATATTCTAATATTTGGGATTTTTTAAAACTTTTAAATTGTGTTAAAGAAATCTGGAGGTTGTGATGCTTTGTGTTTGCTTAAACTGGAAGTTACTATGTCATTGATGGAATTTGCCGTCAAATTCCAGTGATGTGATGCTGGATGACTGCCCCAAACCATGAGTGAACAGCCTTAATGATGATTACAATCTTAATCAGTCCCCTTGAATTCAGAACTTAGCTTTAGTAAATGAATATCACCATCATTGTTTAATGACCCCATAATCCCTTGTGGGATGGAGTCTGAGTTTAGTAAATGAATATGCCTATTGTAATCGTCTCTTTCTCCCTCCAACCACCATATCTTCTGAAGAGTTGTAGACAGGTTTTATTCAATATAACACTACAAAAGTTGAGATCCTGCTAGAGTTCAATTTAATCCTAATACATTTTTCCTTCAGCCCTCCAGACAACTTGTGGTGGTTATGAAATGGAGAGTTGTGAATGCAACTGCATTTCCTACTATATTGACCATGTATATATTCATCTGAAGGCCTAAAAAAGCACATGAGCCAAAAGAGAGAGAGAGAGAGAGAGAGAGAGAGAGAGAGAGAGAGAGAGAGAGAGAGAGAGAGAGAGAGAGAGAGAGAGAGAGAGAGAGATAATTCAGGGATGAGTCCAACTTATACTTTCATTCCCTTTTGTACTGTAGTTGCCTTCAGGACAAGATTGTTGTAGTATACATACTTGAAAATGAATTCCTTTGGGACAATCTTTCCTCAGATAGTTGATCCAATCCTATGGGAAGGAAATTAAGGGCTAGCTCTTCCGCTAGCCTTGGGAATCAGGATGAGCTAAATCCCCAATAGGTACGGTGTACAATAGGGTTGTCCAGCTTGGCAACTTTAAGACTTGTGGACTTCAAGTCCCAGAATTCCCCAGCCAGCCATTCTGAGAGTTCAAGTCTGCAGGTCTTAAAGTTGCCAAGCTTGGACACTCCTGATGTAGAAGAGGTCAGTTCTATTTGTTGTTTTATTGCTTAGTACACTAATGAGCTAGTTTAGTTCGAATTCATTGATTAGTTGATTAATTTGTTGTCTTTTTGAATGCTTACTAGAGTTACATAGATTGAGCTGGGCAGGTGTAAGAATACATAAATGTATACATTTATGTTGTAGGGCACATTGCTGCTGCTAAAGATTGCCTAATACCATTTATCTGCCATCTTATGTCAGTTATGATAGTGCTAGAATTCCACAGTAAAAGCTAAACAAGGGCAGTGCTTTCAATGTGTTACAATGTCTGCACCACTTCTGTTCTTGTAAGTTATTGTTCAACAAGTTTGTTGAAATTTAGCTTCCTTTACAAGTCCTCGGGGTTTTCAGAGGCACTCTTTTCTTTTCCCTCCTTGACAAAGAGCAGAGTTCAACCAAGAGTGAATGCTTTTGAAAAGCCTACCACAAGCCTTGAGTGATTGTTCCCATTCTTAGTATCAAATGATTTGTTGGCATGTCAGTTACAAGAACCACTGCTCTTTCTAAATAAATGAAGGTGATGGGGGGTCTGGAAAAAGGCTTAGAGATCCGATTAGATAAATATCCTGTTTAAGCATACATTGGGTTTTCAGATTCAAGCCATGGCCATGTAGTTTTTCCAGTGAAGGAAAAAAAAAGAAGCATTTCAGGGCCATTCAGGCTATCCATCTAGGAATTAATAGGGTTGACAGTATGTATGTACACTTACTGTCACATACATATCTTTAGCCATTGTGTTTGCAAAAAGATTTTGGTACTGCATTTACAGGCAGCAGGGGAAACTCTGCTGGCTGTAAATGAAATTCACTGGTGAGAAAAGTAAGATTCTACATTTAGGCAAAAAACAAAACAAAACAAATGCACAGGTATATGGCCCAATAGTAGTAACTGTGAAAGGGATTTTGGAGTCCTAGTGGACATACACTTAAATATGAGCCAGCAGTGTGCCATAGCTGTCCAAAAAGCCAACACAGTCCTAGGCTGCAAAAAGAGAGGGATAGAATCAAGATCATGTGAAGTGTTATTACCAGTTTATAATGTCTTGGTAAGGCCACACTTGGAATACTGTATCCAGTTGGTCACCATGATATAAAAAAGATGTTGAGACTCTAGAAAGAATGCAGAGAAGAGTAACAAAGATAATTAGAAGACAGGAAGCTAAAATTTTCAAAGAGCAGTTACAGGAATTTGGTATGTCTAGTTCTGTGATGGCGAACCTATGGCACCCTAGTTCAGCTCTGCTGCACATGCGTGCACGCTTTCCGCTGGCCAATTGGTTGTCGGGTCTCTGCCCTGCATGCACGGGGGCACGTGCATGTGCAGGGTGCAGGGCTCATGCACGGGACCACATGCACATGCATGGGGTGGGGCACATGCATGAGGGCCACACATGCATTGCATTTTGGATGCAAGAACTTTGGGCACTGGGTTCGGAGAGGTTAGCCATTACTGGTCTAGTTTAATAAAAAGAAGGATTAGGTGTGACTTGATAATGGTGTTCCAATATCTAAGGCAGTGGTCACCAACTGGTGGTGCATGAGAAAATTTTGGTGGTGGTCCGCAGAAAAATTATTTGCATTTTTCATATTGCACAAAATCAGGGGTCCTGAAAATATGGCCCCTGGGCCGGATACATGCAATGAACATTTGTGTTGCTGCAGAGAGTCTCCCGCTTTGGGGTCTTTTTGTGTGGGTCAGAGGGGGGCAGAAATTTTAACTTGGGGGTCTACTTTAGCTTCCTGGTGTGAGGCTGTGGGCAAAGGCTGGAGGGAAGTGCCGCTGGTGGCAAAGAGCCAAAGGGCCTTGTTCCAGTGGGACTGCATCATGGTGTGTAACTGGCTGACCATCTCAGCCCGCTGAGCCTCCAGTCGCCGGTATCTGGCCTTGCACGCAGGTCTTCCCTCTGCTTGGAAAGCCTATGCTCATGGTCATCACTGAGGTGCTTCTGCTGAGCCTCCTTCTCCGTCAGATCCAATTTGAACTGAGCCAGCTGTTTTGCCAACCCTTTCTCATGGTGGCTGCTTAGCTCCAACAACTGCTACCTGTTGGGGCCCTAAGGAGCCCAGGCGGGCAGGCGAGGAGTAGCTGGGAGGGGAGTGGCAAGTAGAGGCTGTTGAGGCGCCCCTGAACATGAGTGACATTGGAGTTGATCACGCCCACCCAGTCACATGATCACCTAGCCATACCCACTCAGCCAGTCATTAGGCAGATCATATTAGTGGTCTGCAGAATTTAAAATTATGAATTTAGTGGTCCATGAGGTCCGAAAGGTTGGGGACTCCTGATTTAAGGGATTGCCACAAAGAAGAGGAGGTCAACCTATGCTCCAAAGCATCTGAAGACCGGACAAGGAACAATGGATGGAAACTAATCAAGGAGAGAACCAACCTAAGGAGAAATTTCCTGACAGTGAGAACTATTAATCAGTGTAATAGTTTGCCTTCAGTTAGTGTGCACTAACACTAGCAGTTTTTAAGAAGAGATTTGACAACCATATGTCTGAAATGACATAGAAACTTCTGTTTCAGCAAGGGTTGGACCAGAAGATTTCCAAGGTCCTTCCAATTCTGTTATTCTTTAAAACTCGGTGTAATATTTCTCTTTGTTTGTCTTATCTTAACAAGCCCAAGATAGCTAATGGCTTCCTTGCTCTTGCTTAAATTATAAAATGCCCATGTTGTCTCAAAGTTTTCTATTTAAACCTTAGGAGGAGGAAAATCTGTGATAGTCTGCTATTTTCTAGCATCTGATGCTTCTGATCTTACCTATGAGAGAATATAATGCAGGATTTTTTTTTTCCCTGGGCATTCCAAAAACTGCAGCTCTCTCAGCAGCTTCTTCCAAAGTGCTAAAAACAGTAGAAGAATTTTATTAAGTTCAAAAGAAAAACCATCTTTTTGGAGAATTATTTTTCAGGGAATTCTCTTAACTTCTGACATTATCCTCAACTAACTTTAGAAATAACAGGAGGTGGCCATATCTTTATTTTCATATCTAAATTAGAATCAGTTACTATTTCAATGTAACACCTTTACTGCTTTAATATCAACCTGCGTGTATCTTCCAGCACACCTATTTCCAAGTCTTTCTGGCTTAGTAAGGGCACATCTTGCATATAAATGCTCTTAAAAAAAGATCAAAATAAAAAGAAGAGTCATTGTGACAAATTAAAAGTCCACTTATTTTTAACCTGGGTTCTAAGTGTGTCCAGGGAAAACTTGTAAGTAGGTGAAACTAACTGTACAATAGAAGTTTGACTTTAATATTACTGCAGCTTTTTTGTTTCCTATAGCATGTGGCAGTTTGTAAAACCTTTTAACCCTTGTTCCCTCAGGTTGTTCTATTCTGTTCTCAACTTTAATTCCCAGGGGAAGTAATACAGCTGAATAGAAATCTTCACTAGCAATGGATTTTCTATTAGAAGTTCTAATAGAACTTCCCTTTTGTATGGAAAATTTTTTTAAAAAATGAAGACAAACTGAAATACCATTACTTTTGTTTTTTAAATGATTTGGCAGGGCAATTAAATCCCTGATCCAGATTTACCATCCATGTTTTGATTCATATTTGAAACCAGTGGGAATTCAAAGGAAGGGCTGGGTTTCTTCTTAACTGGCATCCCAAGTTAAGAATCACATTTTAAATGCTAAACTAGACAGTCACTTCCCACTTCTGTATTTAAGGAATGCATTTGTATGCTGACAGCAGTGTTTTTCTAAAGTCCTTTTTGTGAACTCCCGTGTTATTGAACTGTTGAATATTTATTCTTTTGAATTGTTTTCCTCCTTCCATTCTTTAAGTCATATTACACACTCCGATCTTTCTGGCCGAGGAAAATCCATCACTTTTGTCCTCATGGGTAGCTAGAAAGATAATACATCCAACCCTCGGCTTTAAAAATAAAATAAAACTGCAATTGTTTGCATATTGTGAATTTCTGTGATACAGAATCTAGGGAAAGCATACAGGCTAAAATAATATGAAGAGCTCTGTGTACAAAGTTATTGCCTTAAGGACTAGTGCTGAACACAAAGTAGGTTTTAAAGTAATTTCAGTGTGGGTGTTGATCCAGGACAATTAGTTTGGCATTGAAAAGCCAAGGTGTCCTTAATCGGGCATGCTAGGCCTAAAATAGTACATATCTTCCAATAAAGATGTTGGTTCAGGAAATTGTCTTTTGAATTTTGTTGAAATTTTATTGACTTATTCTGCAAACGTAGCTTCATCTGTCATGTCAATTTCTACAAACTGAAAAAGAAATCAGGTTAAGGAGCAACTAATGCTATTGTTTTGGACACTCTTGTCTATATTCACAAGTATTACAAGTAGCATCCCCCTATGAGATGGGCTTTGAATTAGTTTCATACTGTTCTTCACAAGTTTTCACTTCTGTTCTTTGTCTGTAACAATTGCTCTTGTTTAATATTTACTGGTACATATATTACAATATTACAATAATTGAACTGTTTTATCCTTGCCTTATGACCGATTACATCTTGCTTGGTTCTTCACATGTACAAAAGACCTAGATTATGTATTTGATCGTCCTGTTCCATAATGTTGAATTCCAATTTGCATGATCACTCCCCCTTCCCCATGTAACACCTGTTATCATTTCATCTCTGTTAGTAAGAATTAAGTCCAGTATGGCTGACCCCTTAGTACCCTTCTTCTACTTTTTGGGAGACAAATTTGTCTGCTAGGTTTGTCAGGTACCTGTTTGATATTCCGCTTGGTGCAGAGTTTGTCTCCTAGTTGATGTCAGGGTAGTTAGAGCCTTGATTACTATTGTGATGTGCTTCCTACATATCTTAGTTAATTGATTAGCAAAAAAATTAATAATAATCTATTTCCTCTGTTTGGTTGGGTGGCCTGTGGTAAACACATATATGTGATATATTTGTGTAGATGTACTTTTAAAACTCAAAATATGGAGAGGATCAAGAAGGGGGAAAAATCTAAAACATCCCCCATTTATAAAATGCAATAAAAAAAATCAAAATTAAAGAGGGCTGAGCTAATTGTTCAAACTATACTTTATTCATCGATTGTACTAATCTGATGATTCTTTTTCTAATTATGCTGAGACTAGCGAAAGGCAGTTTGTCTGGTAAGCAGAGGAAAAACAATCATAATTACTTTGGATAACTTGCACACTTAGATTTCTTTGTCTGAGAATTGCAGACAAATAATGTAATGAGTTAGGGCTTATTTGAAAGGTTCTCGTAGAATCTATGACAGATTTCTCTATTGATCACTTGTGCTTGTAAATGTTATCCTTCTGCAATTGTCAGAGAGTATCAATCTACTCTTTGTCTCTTTTGCAGTTCACCGCTTTCTTCTGAACATCCTACTAAACTGAATCACTCTAGTTATTACCATTTATATGACGGATCTGTGTTGAAAGGTTCTTATGAGTTTCTGTCCCGGTGGATCATAAGATGGAGCTGAAGCAGGCTGTCATCCAAAACGGTATAATAGCTTTGGCTGGGAAGTACAAAAGTGCCACAGATTATTGATAGAGTCATATCTGCAGTTCTGCTGACAAACCTGATATATCTTAATACCTCAAAAAGTAAGAGTAAAAAAACAACAACAGTCCAACTTCTTGTGTTCCTTCTAAAATATTAAGGATGCTGGGGATTTTTTAAAATTTAATTGGATAATTCTTCTTATTCATTTCTTATTACATTTACAAGGTTTGATGAATTTATCGGAACCTTATTTCTTATACCAACAACCAAATAGTAAGAACTAATTTCCAAGAACCATTTAAAAAAAATGCATAGTGTCTTTCATGCATAGTAACTCAGAATTGTAACATCATGTGCAATTAAAACATCCACACAAATCTAAAGGAAAAAAAAAAACATGTTTCCAGAGATTAGAATAGAATAAACTTCATTAAAAAAAAAATAAAACATTTCAATCTTGGCACAGTGGAGATGTTTTTATATCTGCCTAAATCCCGACAATGTGGATGTCAGTCACATTTCCAAGAAAGAGAATTCTGGCATCACCATCACGAAGCCCCAATCCGTATTTTATTCCAATAGATGATTCTACAAGCAGCTTTCCTGGTCACTATCAAAACAGAGATTTTCTGTTGTGAGGGAAGGAAATCTTTGAAAAATCTTGATTTTTTTTTTTTTTAGGATTTTAACATTAGCATTAAGAGATAAATTATCACTTTATTATTATAGTACAATTTTTAAAATATTTTTCAGTTAATGTTAAGTTGAAATGGAAACAAAATCTATAATTACAAACAAATTTAATATAATAATGCAAACTATACAGTATCAATTTATCAACTGCATAAATATTAATGGATCTGATTGGATAGAAGGAAGAGATTTAATTGTAATGCAAATATACCTTTGTGCTTATTTTGCCAAGCCAGGCAATCAAGTGATCTTAGTAATATATAAGTTTTCTACTGCCTGTTGGTACTACCACTAGGTAGGACAAACCAGCAGAAGACTAGCAGAGCACATCCTTGAATAGCAATAAGAAGACATGGTGAAAACTGCTGGATCCTGCAACAATATCATGGGCCACGTATATTTGCCATCATTCATGAAGAAAACTCCTTAACTTCACACAACATTTGGACAGACTTAATCATAGCTTCAGCTGGGAAACTGTTAGTATCCACAACCAAGTCCAAAAATGCTAAAGAATTACTGGAAGCTTGGCATTCAGACAAGTTGGTCACAAACAGGCACATCGAGATAAGCAATATTTATCTACATTCAAAAGAGATAATCAAAAAGTTAAAAAAAGAAACAAAAAGACCAAACACCTCATCAGTAATCAACACCCTGATGAGCAGAGATTAACACTGAGATTAACATTAGACTAACAATCAAGAAGCAAACAATGCCCCAATCAAGGAACTACCAACTCAAACAAACAAGCTAACAGTAAACAACAACCCACCACTGCCATCAATACCGACAGGACAAGCACTGGTATATAAAATCAGAGCAAATCCATCTCCCTATTAGCACCAATAATATTACCTGGTTTGCTAATGAAATGTCTGCAACTCAGACAGCATCAAGTTTTTTTCACAAATGCCTTCAAGTCATGACTTTTGGCAGCTGCCCAGACTGGGCCCAGTAGTTTGCTTGACATGGTTTTTGAGGTAGTTTGCCATTGTCTCCTTCCTTTGGAACGTGGCCATTATCCAGAACTGTGTAATAATTCTCAGCAGGTGCAAAGTTGCTGACTTTGATGTAAAGCATGAAAAGAATTTCTCTCAATATAAATATTTAAAATTGTGGGAGATACTGCTGTAAATTAATTGGTGATAGAGAATTTATGGCTTTTGAGTTGTTGAACTTTAGCCTTCATCAATCCAATGCGGCATGCTCAGTAATGAAGGAATGTGGGTTTTAGTTTCTTTATTTTACAGTTTATGCTTTTGCAGGCTTCACTTCTCAACTGCTTATCAACCAACTTCCCTGTATCCCTCAATCACAATAATTAAATACAAAATAATGTATTTAAAGTTTAAAAACATTTCAATAGCCCTAAATTAGAGGAGAAGTGAGAATAATATTAAAGTATGGCACATCAGATTGAAGCAAGCAGTAAAAACAAACAGTATTTGCAAACAGATTTCTATAAATACCTGTAACCAAGATATGCCTAACTGTTCTGCATTTTTAGAATCACAGTTCGTAATCAGCTTCTTATTGCATAATTTTTTTTACAAGGCTTTTGTAATAGATGCAGAATAGTTCAATATTCCAAACTGATATTAAAAAAATCCAGAAATGAAGCAAGATTAAAAAAAAACCCTCCTAAATCTTAAAATCTTGATATTCCTTGGTAGGATAAATTTTGTCAAGAAAAATAAATTGCTTTCTTTTAAACTGACTGCATTAAAATCAAATGAACAGAACACAGGAGGTTGTAATTATAATGTGTTTCTGATAAGATAAATATCTTGCTATGGCTAATCAACATAGATGCTTTGAATGTAAGTTAATTTCCTCTATGTAGTTAATGCTTGGGAGGACCATCAAAAGCTTTCAGGAGTAGGGTTTTTGTAATTGCTATCAATTTTTTTAAAAGTCAACACTGAGAGGCAGAAAGTGAAAATAACAAAATTACAACCATTTAATTTCCATTATTTTGTAGCAAGTTATGGAAATGAACATGAATATATAGAGCAAGAAGCATGAGAATGAGAAGGATGCTAAAATGACTTTTACAGTGTTAACTTTTAGTAGGGAAAGGAAGAAATTATATAGTCTGCTGGCAACAGATGAATTTAGTGTAAGAAATTAATGACAACTACTTAATCTTGCTGAGGCCATTTCACAGCTGTATGACAGATCCAATGAATGCATACTTAACATTGCTGCATAGTTTCTTATGGAGAGCAAATGTTTCCACACAATCCTGACAGAATAAAGAATGATGTTCATAGCTGGGTTTTGTTTTGTTTTTTGGATACCCATATGCTTATAGGTCAGGATCACCCAATTCTTCCTCATGTGTGTAGAACATGTACAGTCTGATGAACATGATGTAGACGTTTGTACAGAGGAATAATACTCAAGAATTGTCACTAGTTCCAAGGACAATTTTTAATATATTTCATGTCAGTTGATTGTTATCAGCCCTTTGAAGTTGTCCAGATCGGGAAGGAGACTGCACAAGAAGATTATAACTAAACTTTATTGAGATCAACTTATTACCAAATGTTGTGTTTTTCCTTCCCACTTCTTATACCCAAGAGAGTCAGGGAGGACCTAGCCTGAGTCTCTTTCTAATACTAATTATTTTTTTCCAGGTCCTAGGAATGCTTCTGCTTTTTTGTTTTTGTAATAGCATCTGAATAATAAGCTTATCTCCATGGCTTATTATTATAATTGTATACATTGTCCTTTAAAGAATAAAAAAATATATCTGAAATAAAGGTATATATTGTAAAGAAAGTTTTTCCCCAATGCAGAGCTTTGTAAATGTGTCGGGATTGAAATTCCTAGACTGGAAATTCTAAAATGTTCCAGTCCCTGGTGTTAAGAAAGGGTGTAATAGAGCCTTGCTTTATTGATTTGCAATGGCAATGCTGATAGTCACAGGAATGGACAATTTGCACCCTAAATTCAAGTAGTGCAATGTCTTCATTCCACTTTGTACAAATTTAGCACAGCTGAATTTTATTTATTTGTTTGTTTGTAAATTTGTGTTTGCAATATTTCTATCCTTCTGATCGCACAAGGGATTCCAGCAATTAACACTAACTTCATCTACATTCAGCAAACACAATGATATAAAACAGTTAAAAATTATCAATCAACAGCCCCACTGTTATTCACCACTACAGTAAAAAAAAAACAAAACCCCAAAAACCTCCAAAAACCTCAAGATACTATGAACGAGCTTTTTACTGATTTCCTGAACATCATCAGGGGAGGGTGTCATTTGGTGCTCCAAAGATAGGCTATTCCAGAGGGTAACATTCTTAGATTCCTCTTACTTTGATAGAGGAAGAGGTGCTTTGCTGTGCGTTTTTTATTATAGCAAAAAAAAAAAAAAAAAAAAAGAGGAAAATGCCTTTCTAGGCAAGACTTATCCCTTGGGTTGATAGAAGCTGTTGAGATGGGAATTGGTTGCTTCATTTTCTTCACACTTTCCTTTGGCATCATTTCCCCTATACCGCTTGAAATAATTGTGCTTGCCATTTGTCTTAATAGTGTAGATATAAAATAAATTTCCTTTTCTAGTGCATTTTTGCAGAGTTTTCTATGGTACTTTTGAGTTGAGTTCCATTATCGATCCACTTCGTAAATTGATAGTCTCTCTCCCCCCCCTCTCTCTCCCTCTCTCTCTCTTCTTTGTCATGTGTCTGTATTCCTCTCTCTTTCTCCCTGGTAATATAGTGCAGCATTAAAAAAGCAGGAGAGTATTTTACAACCTTCTTACTGCTGCCCACAGGGTGCTATAAATGCACAAACTGGATATAATTGAAGCACATATTAACTTACCGTCTGTTGTACAGGAAGAGCATAACCAGGCTGTTAACGTGCACTGTGTTGAAACTCTTTTAACTTGGGGGTTGCGAATTAGCTTGCAGGAGTAATTTGGTAAGCACCTGGGAAATTGCAAGCTTCATTTCCTGCAACGTGGAATATGATTAAAAACAGAATATATTATTATCATGGGCACCATTAAAAAATGTGTAGACAGCATTCCATGATGTTAAAATGGAAATTGGAAGTTGTATTCAAATGTGGAAGATAGTGCATGTTAATTATAGCCTACCACCGTGCATTGAAAGTGCAATTCAATTATTTGCTTTGTCAAGCAATATTTTGATTAACTTGAACTTTAATTTTGTACATCTGGTGTTTTTCACAGTGGGATGAAATCAGGGTTGAGGTATATTGCTGCCAACAGCATCCAGAAACAAGAGAAAGAACATATGCAGAGCCACAGTAAACCATATTAAAGCACAGAGAGACAATCTTTTTGAAATAAAACTAAGACCTTTTTTTTTTAAAGTCCATGTAATCAAAGAAATGAATCAAGCTGAGTATTGATGGAGAAGAGCCTAAGGTTTTGTTTATCCCATAGACTTTCACAAGCACTGGCTATCATTATACAATTACACAACTCTAATTGCTACAGTTAAGTTATTATAACCCTTAGGTCTAAATTCACAAAGTAAAATACAGTTCAGAATGTGGGCCAAGAAAGAGGAAAATACATTAAAATGCTACTTAAATCTTTTGAATTATGGATGTTTTGGAGGTGTTAATGTTCTTTATGTTTTTTCTCAGTCTAAAAAAGCACAATTACTGTAATATCAATAGGAAGAGAATAGATAGATTTTAGCAAAGATGTATGTATGCAGGTATGTATGTATTATTTATTGAATGTATAAAATGCACCCTCCAACTGACAGATGGAGATTACCTTTCTACAAATAGAATTCAATGAACAGTAGCTAACGAAGAATAGTATTTTACAAGTATTACGGTACAATACCATACAAGAGCAACATATATATAAAAGCAACCTTGTGAAAAATGGCCAAATAAAAGAGCAGAGCCAAAATAAAACCCGAACAATGAGAAATAAAACAAAATGAAACATCAAATGCCTGTTGAAACCAGGGCCAAAAAGATTAAATTTGGACTCCTATTTAAACTGGACTGAATCAAAGGCTGTCTGATTCAGCTCAAGGCCAAACAAAAACAAGATTTAAAAACCTAAAGCTTTGTGAACTTCCCATAATGTAATATATTTAGAAATATCTGTAACTTTTTTTTTCCTTTTAGAGGGAATTGTATGAGATTTTCAGGTACAGAAGACATGGGTTGGATGGAAATATTTCACTTCAAGGCAAAGACAACGTATCCGGAGATGGGACAATTATAGTCATTTAAGATGCTAAGCCAAACCAAAAAGTAAATTAATGTATTATGCCTCCATTTTACCCTGTCCATCCCAGAGCTTTTTAATTAGGTAGAAAGGAAAACTTAAAACATATTACTTCTTAGATTCAAATTCTGGTTTTTGAAAACCAAAAATGGCTGCCATCTGTGTCCGGATTTAGTGTGTTCAGATAAAACACTAAATCCAAGGTTAATCTCTACCTGTAACAAGTCAGGTAGTTTATGTACTTCTTAACTTTTATGACACCTTAGGTTAGTGTGCAATATCTGGCTGAGGTAAAGATGATAGAATAGCACTGGCCTCCATCGAAGTGGGCTTACAAGTGGGGAAGTCATGAGCATGGCACCATGATAAATCCTGCCTCCAATTTTACAGTATTAAACATGTACAAAAATGCTTGTTTTTCTACCATAAAAGTAGAACCATACACAAAATGAGAGTGTAATTGCAATGCCACAACCATCATCTTGCCTCTTCCCATGAAGGCCACTCCTGAATGATGAAAATGGATGTTTGCTAAGAAAATGTCCAGCCTGTCAACAAATATAATTTTGCAGGCACAAGGAAAACAAGGGGCATTCTCCAAATGAATTAGAAGTTGACCATATGCAGAGATAACTTTTTTTTCTTTCAAACAATAGACAAAATTTTCTTTTTGGGTCTTTCTTTGCTATGGGAAGATGCCAACATTTCAAATATGATGATCAAGACAGGAGAAAAAAAAAGATTTGTCATATCATTTCAATCTGTTGCCTTTGCTATGTTTTTGGAGGAATAATCAAGATAGAAGGAATATCTCAAACCTTTGCAGGTAGGCAAAATGGAAAGCGTTGGCTGTGAAGCCCAAGTTCTAGAACTTTAATGAGAGAATTTGGAAATGCTTGGAAGAATATGAGTAATTCCACACTGTTTATTTCATTTGAATGCTCTTTGGTTTCCAGTTCCCATCAGTGACTTCTTATACTAAAATTTATTTCCTCTTTATATTTGGAATCATTTGCTCCCAGTCTGAAATGTGTGTCTCTACATGTTATAGGAATGGAGGAAAACATGACTTAAAGACAGTGAATATGCTTTTACTGAGTTAATGTTATCTACTCCAAACTTTCAACACAAGCCTAAAGTCATAGTTTATAAAGGTTAGTTCCTTGTGATTTGTGTATTGACTTTCTTTAGCATTTTGAAAAAATAATGTAGCTTATAACCTTGCCTTTTAGAATAAAGGATAGCCTGAGGGTTAAAACTGTCTAGTCCATTTTTTTATTCAGTTTGCTTGGTGACCTTTTCCTGTAATTCAGGATGTGACCTAACATCTGTCAAACCTTTAATTTTGGCAGGTCATCTGACATGCCAGCTGGAAAGGAATCCATAGCTAAGATAAGTCACTAGAACTTTTATTGCCACCATTTTTCACTGCTTAGCTACTATCTCTGTTTTCGTTCTTTCATACACTTTTGATTTCCCTTGCATCACAATTATTTTCATTGCAACTTCCTGCAAACTTGAAAATAAATATGCTTCATTCTGAAAAGAAACAGCTAAGAGACTACATTTTGCTGATCTCTTCTGATCTTCTTCTGAGTGGCATGACCTATTTTCATAACTGTTATTGTTTCTCTCCCTAATGGATTTTAGAGTAACCTCTAAATTATGTGCCAACATAACTGGTAATATTCAGGTACTTTCTTTCACTGAGTAGGAGAGCAGGCAAATACATGGTGATGAACCTGGAAAACAATATAGTAGACAATATACTTGCCATTTTGGTTTTTTTTCCCCCTGGATTCTAATTTGTTTTTTTTTTTAAAAAAAAGATTGGCTTGTAGGTCATTAGCATTCACCCCCCCTCTCTCTTTGAAAAAATATGACCCGCAGAAAAAGCTTTCACGTGTCTACTAAGAAATAGAGTCTGTCGAAAATGTCAATTTCCTTAAAACTTAATGTAATTGGTAAATAAAATTTGTGCCTTTTAAATAATTGTAGAACCAGAAAGCTCTGTTTTTTCCCAACTTTTAGAACCATAGGAATACACCCTGATTACATGATTTCTATCTCTATATATTCCTGTTTATTTTCACTATCGGTCATACATCCTATCTATCCTACTGAAGTTTTTTTCTAAAGGAGTGGCATGCAGAATGGTTTGATTCTCCCAGAGTGACAGGTTCTGTGAATATTCCTCAATTTATTGCTCTTTCTGCAGGTTTCTCCTTTAAATCTGTATTGACCTGGTATGTATGAAATTGTGCTACAGTGATAACACAATACATTTGAGTAACTACTCTGTATACTATTAGAAGCTTATTCATATTTAATTTTTTCTTAAGACAATAGTACCTCTAGAATTTTTTTCCCATTAAAAATAGCAATTTAAAATGTATTCTTAAATGTTAAAAATATTTATGTTAAGAGCCTTACTGATTCTTTCCTTCTGTGTTCCACAGACAGCTGGACCATCTGTACATTATTTAGCCTTTTATCACATTTACAATAGCTGGGTACCTACTGAAACTTAGTTTAGCTTAACTTGGAGAAGGGAAGCAATTACCGTATTTTTCACATTATAAGACGCACTCCCCCCTGCCAAAATAGTGGGTGGAAATGTCTGTGCATCTTATAGAGAGAATATTGCAGCATGGGGGAGGGGGTTGGTGTGGTGGCGTCATCTGCCACTGCTACCACCGCCTGTCACCGCTGCTGCTGTTTGCCGGCATCAGCGAACACTGGACCCTTAGCTGCCAAGCAGTGGTTGGATGGTCCTCTCGGAATATCACTGATCAGCTGTTCTAGATGGTGGGGATTGCCACTGCCATTCCCATTCACCGCCATTTGCTGCAGCTATTCACTGCCACTGTTCACCACAACATTGCACCATTTGGTGGTGGCAATAGGGGGCAGTGGCAGCAAGTGGTGATGAGCGGAGGTGAGCAGCAAACAGCGAGCGGCAGCAATAGGCAGGGCAGTGATAGACAGCGGCAGTGATCCCCGCCTCCCAGAACAATTGTTCAGTGATATTCTGGGAGGCCAATCCAACTGCCATACATCTGCTTGGCAGCGAAGACTCCAGTGTTCCCCACTGAACACTGTGTTCCCCACAGTGTTCCCTACCGAAGGCTCCAGTGTTCCCTAAGCTGAGTTCCCCACTACTCAACTTAGTAGACTGGTGGTGGGTACAATGGAGCAGAGTCCTGATGAGTCACGTGCTGGGGCTGCGATAACATGCTGAAGTTGACCAGGCTTTTTGCCATTTGCTGCATGGACACTAGCCAGATGAATACCGAATGGATGCTGGGAGGCAGAGACAGATTTTTTTTCTTATTTTCCTCCTCTAAAGCTAATGTGTTTCTTATAATCTGGTGCATCTTATAGTGTGAAAAAATATGGTAATTGATGCTTTTTTCTTCCATAACTTCAGTAAATCAGACATATTTTTCAGTATCTCATTTCTGTCAAAATGTTGTTCATATTTCTTTCTTATGTAATGCTCAGTCTTAACTGGAACATATTACTCTCCCCAGTAAAGTTAACCATCCCACTAGATTATTTTCTCTTTGTATATTTTCACTATCACCAATTTAGATTTATTGTTATTTTGTCTATTTGTCATCAACTTCCCTTTCTCATTCTGGAGCTAAAGTGAGTCCTTTTTTTAATGATCCCATTTCACTGTAAGTTTGTTGAGTCATTTCTATTGCTCAAACAAGAGATCTGAATCAGGCGTAAGTGCTTCCATGGCTTGCTTTATTTTTTACTACTACTAGACAATTTAACTGCAAGAATAGCAAAATACAAGCAGCCTAGAGTAACAATAAAGGACATAGTGATCTTAATCCATCACTAATAGTATAACCCAGAGATGTCAAACTCAAGGCCCATGGGTTGGATATGGCCAGCGGGGTGCTTAAATCTGGCCCAAAGGGTCACCTGGAAACAGTGAAGGACTGGCCTGCAATGCCTTTGCCAGCAAAAACAGAGATTGGGAGGGTCACATGCAGGCCTCATGAGCTCTGTTTTCACTAGCAGAGGGTTGCAGGAGGCCATCACAGTAAAAAATGAAGCTGTGCACGGCCCTCCCAAGCTCCATTTTCACTGATGCCTTCCTGCTGAGGGTTGCAGGTAGGCATCACAGCCAAAAATGGAGCTTGGGAGCCTGTTTTTGCTGGCACAGTGCTCGGGCCCCACAGGCTCCCCCGACATGAGTGATGTTGAGCTGACCATGCCCACACTGGCCACATCCATCCCAGCCCCTGAGATCAAACACAACTCTGATGTGACCCTTAATGAAATTGAGTTTGAAACTCCTGGTATAACCCAGTAGTCCACAAAAATATGTGAGTATTTTATCAGTTAGAGAGCCAGTTTGGTTTAGTGGTCATGGCATGAGGCTAGAAACAAGGAGAATATGAGTTCTAGATCCATTTTAGGTATGAAAGCCAGCTGGGTGATTTTGGAGCAGTTATTCTCTCTCAATCCACAAGGTCAGGTCTCAGGTGAAAGCAGTGGGTCAATTCTTGTCACAACCCAATGGATAAACAAATGGTTGATCTGAAAAAAATGAGCCCTGCACTTGTGGGAAAATGCTAGGAAGACAAACAAATCCCAGGTAATGCTTCCGCACCCTGCACAGAAGGACACACCACAATCTCTGTCTCTTAACAAGTTTTAGCCACTATGTGGCAAAGGGGTAGTGTCTAGTCTTGCATTACAAAATAAATCCATACATTATTTTCTTAATGTTTAAAGTCATTGTGGGACCTTCAGGCAGTTGTTGCCTTCAGCCCATCATGTTGTGAGGATAAAATAGATATTGAAGAGTCGTGTATCCCTATAGCATTCAAATACTACATTGTTTTCTCTTTACTTTTTCATAGAAAAGAGGAGAAACTAATTGGACTAGAGACTAAAACTGATCTTTTATTACTGTTCTTGTCTTTACATTCGCATGAGAGGATTTGTTGTCTGTTCTTTTATTTTTCTTGATGGAGTCTACATTCCTTTAATGTAAAGAACCAAGATCAAAAGCATCTCTATGAAGAACAACTCTCCCTTGTCCACAAAGCTCATGATGCAGAGGTACTAAATTGTATGAAGTGAAAAAGAGCTGTGACCTAACCACACACAAAGGATCTCCCCCCCCCCTTTATTCATACTATCATTTCAGCTGTTCCCCTCTCCATCTCTTTTTCCTGGTATTTCCTTTTTCAGTCTGGACTTCTGAAATCTTTGTACAATTAAAATGAGGGACAAAGGTTGAATAAATGAATATTTTATTATGGTTTTATTTATGTGACGTGGAAAAAAAGCAAGATAAAATATCACAACTGATGGTGAGCAATTGCCTCACTTCTAGAGAATGTCCTTTTTACGTATACTACAGCAGTTAATACCACATTTTTCAGGTAACACCTTATTTGTTCTTTCTGCTAAAAAGGTGGGGACAGATACTTGACTTTGTGGAAAATTAAAATTCTGTGTGGTGTATTCGTTATAGATTTAAGACTTCCTTTGAATTAATTGACTGGGAAGTTCAGCTTCAGTTAATCTTGATTGTATGGGTTTTGTTTTGGTATCTTAGTTTAATGTATGCCTTATGTCATCCTGGGCAAATCCTATTCAGTGGCTTATGAAATTAACCTTTTTTTAAATAAAACACTATAGGCCATCATATAAATACAGAATATTTACAAAAATATGGAGCTGTCAGAGTAATTAAGAGCGGCATAAATCTGCAGTTTACCAATTGGGATTCTCAGCTGGAATTTCATGGCAAATTCAATGAAGCTAACTCACAAGTATTTTATCTTCCAGAGGTTATCATCAATATTGGTAACAATTTGAGCTCCTAAGCATTCTCCTCCAAATATAGGCTCAAGATCCAGAAAGAAGTTGAGAGATTTGAACAATGGGCCCTATCCAACAAAGTGCAATTCATTGGTGAGAAAAGTAAAGTTTTATACTTAGGCAAGAAAAATCAAACGCAAAGGTATAGAACAGTAAAAAAAAAAATCTAAATTTTTTTACTACCAGTTCTGTGGGCGTGGCTTGGTGGGCATGGTGTGGTTTGGTGGGCATGGCAGGGTAAGGATACTGCAAAATCTCCATTCCCGCCCCACTCTGGGGCCAGCTGGAGGTGGTATTTGCCAGTTCTCTGAACTACTCAAAATTTCCACTGCTGGTTCTCTGAACTGCTCAAAATTTCCACTACCGGTTCACCAGAACATGTCAGAACCTGCTGGATTTCACCCCTGGTATAGAATTGTAGTCAACAGCAGTAACTATGAGAGGGAATTTTCTTAATATTCTGAAATTGGAATGTCCTTTCCTCAGAATGTATTTTCCATGCTCACCATGAAGTGAAACTCATTGTAACAAAGAACACTAAGCAATTTATCCTCCAGGTGGTTTCTGAGGCAGTTTTTCATTTCTTTCAAGGATAACCCTGGAAAGACAAAATTGGTTGAAGATGAAGCACAGCAAAGTCAAGAGATAGGCTGCAGGCTGGCCCAGAATTTGGTTCCAGTATTAAAGAGTAGAGGCTGTCATACTTTGCTTTTAATTATCTTACCATAAAGCAACAAAAGATCCATTAGTCCAGAAGTGCCTAATCTGAGGTCCTTTTGGTACAGCCTCCAGAGACCTTGACAATATATTATCAAACTGTAATTGTAAATGTGATAGATGGAAAAAAATATCAAATACATGGCCGGCAAGTGATCATATTCAATGTACTTAGTTCTAATTAAATGTAAATTAAATTTAGTTTTTGCCCTTGTCCTGTCGACCACTTTATGAAGCGTGGCTTGTAGTATGCTATTCAGCTATGGCTCAAGAAATGTTGTGCATCTATGCATTTGGCCATAGTATGATGTAATCTTCTTAAAGAGACCCATGTCTCAACATACAATGTAAACACTACAAGTACAAGCATAACATGCCAATATAATTTACCATGTCTAAGTGACATTTTAATATAATTTTGAGCTGCTAGAAAATATTCTGGAATCATCTATTTTATTCAGTGATTAAAAATGAACAAAGAAATCTTCCATCGAACTAACAATACAAAATTATTATTTACAATAACAATGAACTCTTCCCAATTTCTTTCCCAATATTGTCCACAATTTGCATTTTAACACAACTATATTAGAAATGTGCTATAATTCAACTATATCGTTTTGAAAGTTTTGTGAAAATCTACCAAGAAGTCAATCTGACAGAATCTCTCTACTTTTGAAGAGAAATTGCTAAAATCTATAAACCAGCCCAACCTCAGATATTACTGTATACCTAGTTCTCTATCTTGAATAGATGCAGTAGTGAATTGTATGGCAGTCAGACCATTTCTCATTTTGAATTTATTCAGTGAAAAAGAATTAATGTATACTTCTGAATGATAATCAATTATTTTTCTAGTAACAGTAACTGAATAAGGACAAATTGGCAGATAAGGTTTACTAATTTCTTCTGCTTCCTGATGAATGTATTTTCCTCCCAAAATCATCAGTGAGGTTAGGATCATATGAATGCTAACCATTGCATATCCTTTTCAGGGCATTCAGTGGCAGGAAACAGTTGCTTTTTTGCTCTTCAAAGAACCAATGAACTGCAATATATATAATAGAATTGCATTTCTGTTGATTGTGATACATAATGGCATGAATAAAAGGGACAGATGACTAACGCCAACTGGTAGATTATTCTTACATTCTTTGCCTAAATAAGGCTTATATTATCAAATACTGGCTGTCACCTTGTTTCCTAAAGGTTGCAATATACTTTTGGACTCCTACAATTTATATTTGCCTCTTTATATATTTTACATTCTTCTTTAAAACTGTATTCTGAAAAATTCCAGCTTACATCTAGAAATTCTTCTAAGCAGGCTATGCCAGATGTCCTGTTTAAGCAGACTAGATTTATGTAGACCAGTTTCTGGTTAAGTTGACTACTTTTTGCCATTTGTTAACATGCTGAAATAAATAACTAAATAAATATATACTGCTCAAAAAAATAAAGAGAACACAAAGCAGAAGATATCCGAGATCTGAATGAATGAAATAGCCTTATTAAATACTTTGTTCTTTACATACAGTAGTTTATACACTGCTCAAACAACTAAAGGGAAGTTCGGCGTTCGGTGGTGGGTAATTTGGAGAACTGCCTGCCCCCCCACCATGCCCAGCTGAGCTGCAGGATCATCAGACGCTTTTTTCTTTTTACTTTTAAAAACATTTTTTCTACAACCTCTTCCGATGAAAAAATGCTTTTAAAAGTAAAAAAAAAAAAAAAGCCTCTGATGATCACGCGGCTCAGCTGGGATCATCAGAGGCTTTTCAAAACATTTTTTCTGCAACCTTTTGGCCGAAGAGGTGGTTTAAAAAATGCTTTGAAAAGTCTTGACAATCCCAGCTGAGTTGTCTGATCGGCAGAGGTTTTTCAAAGCATTAGAAAAATGCTTTGAAAAGTTAAAAAAAAAAAGTTGGCCACGCCCACCTAGTGACATTACACCCCTCCCAAGTCACACCCACAGAACCGGTAGTAACAAATTTTACATTTCACCCCTGCACACTGGATGAAATATGTACAATCTGGAACCTATACTCAACCTCCTAACTGCCTAATTGTGCTTTTTTCAAGCAAATGGACTTTTCTGGCAACTGGACTTTCTTGTTTTTCTTTGAAGATGTTTCACTTCTCATCCAAGAAACTTCTTCAGCTCTGACTGGATGGGAATGGAAGGATTTTAACTCATAGCAAATAGCTGGTCATTTGCATTCTTTTAGCAAATCATTAAGGGCACCTGGAGGTTTATCTGTGTTGTCAAGGTTACCTGACTGGTGCAAATGGGTGTGGAGAAAAACAAAAAGTCCAGTTGCCTCTTGAAAAAAGCACCTTTGGGACAACCATGACCTGAATGATTGAGAATCTCCATAGATGCTAAGATTTGTGAATTTCCAGATGTTCCTCAATTGTCACCAATATTTGGTAAACAGTAGACTGGATCAGGTAGGAAAGCGTAATTATGGAATTTAATCCAAGTAGTAAGGCAACATTTATTTTTTTACACTGAGTCTTCTCACATTTTGTTTTGAGCAAAGTCCAATTATTTCTTCCAGGTTTCACCTTTGTGCTGATGAACAACCTCGATGAGCTGTGGTCATAAAAAAATGTTCCCTCTGAGCCTGTGTAAATTGAATGCTGGGGCCTTTAGATTAAAAAGATGGGGGGACTGGAAATGGCTTATGGGACGTGCTGGTATTTGATGTTGGAACTTCACCAAAGGTGAGATAAAGGTCTGAGAGAAATTAAGCTTGTTCTTTACCCATGGTGCAATAGCTGTTAATTTCTGGACTGAAGTCTGTTATAGTGTTCTCTATATTAAACTCCCTTAGTACATAGTTCAGAAACTTTAGTGGTGGCCAGATTGTTCTCAGTGGGATGTTACGTCTGTCTTAATTTAATTTAGCTCTCTATAGGTTCCAAGCAAATGTTAGTTATTTAAATAGGCTTTAAAGTCAGAGTGGCAGCATACCAGTACTACTAATAAATAGAAATAAATGACTAGTGATATAAATAAACCAGTAACCTAAACACTTTTATCTGCATGGTTTTACTGCTAAACCACTGATTAACCTAGTTAAGAGCAATAAGTCTTCAAGTATCTTCGCAGACATTACACCTATAAACATTAGGGTCTTTGCAAGCGTTTAAGGAGGCCATAGAAGCTCACTTTTTCAGTCAGATTTTTAAAAACTTTTAGTAGTTTCAAAAGGTTTTACTATGAAAGTTATTGTGATTTTGTTTATTTTGTCATGCATTTAAATATTTATACCCACCAGTTGTGTTACTTTTTTTTAGGGCGGAATAACAAGAGAACTCTATGAAGGCAACTGAGGTGGAAGGAATAGCTGTTTCAATTCTGGGGGCTCATTCTGTTGGATATGGGTAGGAGAGAATGTTTGTTTCAATTTTATTTTGAAATATCAAAAGAGATTTTCCAGTTTTACAAGGACCGTGCTGTTCAACAAGGATTTCCCACTAGAAGCCATTTTTGAAGGGCCCACTGAAAGCTTTGTGGGGTCTAACACAAAGTGCAGGGAAGAGCAACTAAGATGACTGAAGTCTGGAGACTAAAATATATGAAAAACAATTGCTGGAACTGGGTATGGCTAGTCTAGAGAAAAGAAGGACTAGGGGTGACATGATAGCAGTATTCCAGTATTTGAAAGGTTGACACAAAGAAGTGAGGGTCAACATATTTTCCAAAGCACCAGAAGGCAAGACAAGGAGCAATGGATGGAGACTAATGATGAAGGGAAGCAACCTGGAATTAAGGAAAAACTTCCTAACAGTGAGAACAAGTAACCAATGGAAGAGCTTGCCTTCAGAAGTTCTTCACTTTATCACTGGACATTTTAAGAAGAGACTGGACAGCCACTTGTCTGAAATGGTATAAGGCCGTGATGCTGAACCTATGGCACACATGCCAGAAGTGGCATGCAGAGTCCTCTCTGTGGATACATGCACCATCACCAGCTGCTCTTCTGGTTTCTGAAAAATGGCCTGAAAATGGCTGAAAAACAGCCAGAAGACAGCTCAAAAAACAGCCAGAAAAAATGACCAGAAAATAGCCCCCCAAACCACCTGAAAACAGGCCAAAAATGGCTGGAAAATAGCCCCCAAAACAGCTGGTAAAGGCCCCAATATGGCCTGAAAATGCCTAGAAAAATGGCAAAAAATAGGCCGTTTTTTGGGGGCCAAAACCAGCCTGAAAATGGCCTGAAAAACGGGCAAAAAACCAGTGTGTGTGTGCCGGCCAGCTGATCTTTGGGTTTCTGGCTCTGGCACTCGCACATGTATGCGCATTCTGGTTTTGGCACTAGGTGCCAAAAAGATTTGCCACCATTGGTATAAGGTAAGGAGTTGGACTAAAAGATCACTGGGATACTACTATTTCTTCAGTCCTATTTCTTTTGTTTGAAGGTTGAAGTGTTATGACCTATTTAATAAATATAGATTATCTATTTAGTCTGTTTCCCAGTGTTAAAATATTAAAATGCAAAAGAAAGAAAAACAGTGATTGCATTGAACACAAAACTCTCCTTTTCAAATAATTTCTCATTTTATTGGAACCACTATTGAACTGTCGTCCTCATTTTCTGTTTTCTTGCTGAATACTTTTTTTGTAGTCTGGTAATCTTTTGTATGAACTGCTATCTTCTCCTCATTGACCATCTATCAGCTTAATCCTCTCACCGAATTGCTAAAACCATTGACCTCTTTCATAACTCTGATCCTATAAAATTATTTTTAAACACTTCTGCTGACTTCCTGCGAGCAGAAATTCCCCTTGTTTTCCTGAAAGCCTTTCTGACTTCTGATACTTGCTCAGGACTTGTGTTCCTCCTGATCGACCACACTCATTGTCAGAGCTCTCTTCTCCCTTTAAATAGCTTTTCTTCATTTTCATTGCTGAGCTGAAGGCTTAGAACTGCTTCTTGGAATACTTATATAATATTACCTCTTCTATTTTCTTCAAATGCATCCTAAAAATTTGCCTTACAGGAAAATCCTGTACATAGCTATTTAGAAGTGCACCACGGTGAGTCCAATAGCACTTATTCGCAGACAGAACATGTAGCCTTCATTATTAATCTACCCAAGCCAGAATTCTAAACAGAGCAGCTATGGAGACTTCCTTTTTCATTCACAATCATGATTATACATACTGGGTGCTATAATACTTCACTGCAGATCTTGATTATCTTTCATCTCATTAAAAAGCTGTTGAAAATAATTTATGATTGAGTTGCAAACTGATGATGAAAAATCCATTTGAGCTAATGGTGCAATCAGATTATATTATATTGTTCAATTTTTATTGGTCCTGATAAGATGGTACTGGATTAATTATATCTCCATTTCACCATCTCGGTAACATGAAGAAATACCATTACTGTGAATTATTTCATTTAGAAAGAGATCCAGCTCTATTTTAATTACATTATTTCATGGGGTAACAAAAGGAGGACAAGCATTTACTTTTCTGCATTTGCAAGGAAGATATAGTTAAGTTGATTTCAGGAACCAAAGACATGGAATTCCCAATGTGGAATGCCAAAGCAAGCAACAAAATCACTGTACATGTGTTAGGAAATGAAGTGAAGCTTCATTAAAACAGGCATTTATATGAACTATAAATTTAAGGCATTCATATGAACTATAACTATTTTATTTTCATTTTAAAACAATAAATCACTTGTATCCATATTTAGCATCTTTCGTATTCAAATTTCAGTTTGGAAAGATAATGCAGTGGACATTATCTTCATGATCTGAAATGGCCTAGTCCAGATACAGTAATGGCATGTACAGGTAGTCCATGAGTTACGACCACAATTGAGCCCAGGATGTATGTTCCTAAGTGAGAAATTTGTTAGGTGAGCTTTTCCCCATTTTATGACTTTTCTCGCCACCTTTGTTAAGTGAATCACTGTAGTTGTTAAATTAGTAACACGGTTGTTAAGTGAATCTGGTTTCCCCATTGACTTTGCTTGTCAGAAAGTTGCAAAAGGTAATCATATGACCCCGGGACACTGCAACCGTCATAAATATGAACTAGTTGTCAAGCATCCAAATGTAAATCACGTGACCATGGGAATGCTGCAGTGGTCATAAGTGTGGAAAATGGTCATGTCACTTTTTTCAGTGCCATACTGCCATTGTAACTTTGAATGGTCATTAAATGAACGGTTGTAAATCGAGGACTACCTATATTCAAAGACCATTTTAAAATATGGACAACTAAACAACAATGATGGATTTAGAAAACACAGTCCATGTACCAAGCAGGAGAAAGATCTTGCTAACATATTCATAGTACACACCCTGCAGATTTTCTTGATGCAGGACACAATACTAAACCAAACAAATCCAACTTTAATTGGAGAACTCTATTGTCATACATCATTACACACATAAAATCATTTATTATCCATACCAGTGCATGGACAGCATGAGGCATTTCTGTGGGTGCATCTTTATTAGGAACCGGGTGTGTTTTGTCTAGATTTGCATCCTCTTATGTAGAAAAATAGATCTCAAGGTCAGAAGCCCAAGCCTATGAGGATGAGAAACCTGTGACTCTTCAAATCAACTGTTATAATTATATTACAATTGCAAGATCTCTCACTAACACCTACAGGGCAACAGCTGTTTCTCACCAGGTCAAAGCCTTGCAATTTTATTTTTGGGATGATGAATATTATTGTTTGCCTTCAAGACGCATCAGCTCTGGGAAGGCTTTTCATTTGTGAAGAAGCTTGTTACATATTCCTTTATCAGAAGGCCATGCTTGCTTTATACATATTATACTATAAAGCAGTGGTGGAATTCATTTTTTTTACTACCAGTTCTGTGGGCATGGCTTGGTGGGTGTGGTGTGGCTTGATGGTCAGAGAGGGGAAGAATACTGCAAAATCTCCATTCCCATCCTAGTCTGGGGCCAGCCAGAGGTGGTATTTGCTGGTTCTCTGAACTATTCAAAACTTCCACTACCGGTTCTCCAGAACCTGTCAGAACTTGCTGAATTTCACCCCTGCTATAAAAATTGAAGAGTCACATTATAGTAAATTACTCAGAAGCCCTGATTATAGACTTCTAGCAGTTAAACACACATTGTAAGATTCTTTTTGTAGATCTTGATCTGACCTCTTGATCTGTTCCCATATATTATCTAGACTTATCATCATTTGTGTTCTTGTATACCCTGTGTCAGTAGTGAGTTCCACTTACCTTCACTCCTGGTTCAGAATCTGCTTGCTTTGCTCACTCACGGCGCTTCTGGCATGCATAGAGTGTCTGTGATGATGTCCGGGCAGGTGGGCGGAATGTCCTACCACCACCACTACCGGTAAAAACCCACCACTGCCCTGTGTCTCACATCATGCCTGAAATGAAGTCCTTTTATTACAATCTTGGGGGTGCTGCTGCTCTCAGTCACTTTGAGTTCAGTGGTTTTGTCTGAAAAACTGAAGGTGTGGCATAATGAAATCAGTGATGGTATAAGTAATGAGGATATATTACGACTGACTTATAATTGCTGGATTTACTTTATAGTTGGCATACTCATATGATAGGATACAGAGCCATTGGAGAATTTGATTTTTGCCCATGATGATATGAAATAACCTAAGCTTCATCGCTTAGCTCATATAAACTTCAGTGAAGTGCATTTAGAACTGGATGTATTTCAAGGAAAAAATCCATTAGAGATGTTTCTTTTAGATCAAATCGTGTTAAGATAAAAGGCACCCCTAGACAACATGCGAGCTATGTTCATTGCCAAAGCTGAGATGGGATGCCCCACCCACCCCCAATACCTGTGAACGCTTTAAAGTACCCTTGAAGAAAACATTCAAAGCAAGCTGAATTGACCATGAATGGTGAGGAATCAGACAGGGCCCAGTGACCCAGTAAACCAAATTATTTATATTCACTGGTCATATCTCAATGCCAGCCTAGTTAGGAAGATAGAAATAATAATAAGAACTCTCAGATGGGTTTATTTCAATGTCAGGCAATAATTTCCACAGTCTCTGACTTTTTCTTAGTCTTATTTTGTGAAATGTAGAAGGCCAAAGTTATATGCTATAAGCTATGGTTCTGCTTTTGCTCAGGGCTGCTCAGCAAACCCCTATATATCACTGTTTTGTTATTTGCAAATAAAAAAAAAGTTTTATCTTCAAAGTGATTTGGTTGCTTTAGGTGGGTCAGGTTTGGGCTATAAAATCAGAAGCAATTTTTTAAATGTTTATTTATTTCTTGGATTTATTTTCTGTCTTTTCTCCAAGAATTCAAAATGATGTATATTGCACAATATAGTGTCATCTCCCCTGTTGCTGCCAGCAACCAGGGGGTGTTTCTGATTGGCTACAAAAATGACAGCTCTCTCGGCGGGAAGCACAGGCATTTGTTATTGGTTAGACTTTCTGACAGCCGATGTATAAATAGCGGCTTTGTTGTAAGTGTTTTCTGAAGCGTTCTTGTTACTTGTGATGTTAACAAAAAATCAGTTGTGTTGAGCTAGTCTCACCTCAGTCGATATCCACGCACAATTATGAATATAACACTAGCGATGAGGTTTTGTGGTGACTGAGGAGACTCGAGGTACGCATCCATTGTCCCTGCCGTGTTATGATGTCTACCCTGGCCACATTTGCCCGTTTTGAGCCTGCCACAGAATCCTGGGATGCCTACATGGAGCATTTTGAATGCTTTCTCCAGGCAAATGATTACGCTGGGCTCTCCAGTGACAGGAAACGAGCCCATTTCTTAAACTCCTGTGGCCCTGAAATATTCACAACAGCCCGGGCATTGATGGCACCTCAGCTCGTATCTACGGTGCCCTGGGACGTTCTTTTGGCCAAGCTATGGGCTCATTACATGCCGGCTCCGTCTTGCATTTCCCGGCAGTATGCTTTCTGCCAAATCCTCCAGAGGGAAGGCGAATCCATTAACCAGTATGTGGCTTCCCTCAGATCCGCGGCGATTGAGTGTGAATTCCGTTATTTGGATGACTCCCTGTTAGAGCAGCTAGTGTGCGGTGTAAGGGACATCCGTTTGCAATGGCATCTCTTAGCACGAACTGACATTACCCTTCAAATTGCTATCGACAAAGCCTGTGCATCGGAAATATCAAATAAGTTGACAGCTGAGATGCACAGGATGCATACCGCGATTCCACCTAGCTGCGCTGCTACTGTCCACTGTGATGAAGAATTGTCCAATGGTACCACTAATGATGAGACTGAAGTGAGCTGCCTAAAATCTCTGCCGGGAAAGAGGACACTAGGGACACTAGTTGCCTGCCTGGGTTGTGGCGAGAACCACCCCTGTTCCCTTTGCCATTTTAAATCTGCGATCTGCTGGCACTGCGGGAAAAAAGGCCACCTTGCCAAAGTCTGCCGCACGTCTGCATTGTACATCGGTTCTGCATCGGACCAATGTCCTGATAGAAGACCCCTGCAGGGTCCAGCCAGGCCCTGGAAGGTCTGTTTCACAATCTTCTGAGATGACACCCACCCTGCATTGTCGACCAGTCAGGGTTCCTCAGGTTTCTGGAAAAAATTTTTCCTCACAGTTAAGCTAGAGGGTGTTCTCTGCCAAATGGAAGTGGATATTTATTTATTTATTTATTTATTTGTTTAGATTTGTATACCGCCCTTCTCCTTGCGGACTCAGGGCGGTGAACAGCCAAATAAAATAGTACACAAAAGTTAAACAATTTCTTTAAAAAAGCATATAACTTTGGCTAAAAATTAAAACCATTAACCATTAAATATTTAAAATACCCAACCCTATAATACAGATCTTAAAAATTCAGCGGGGTCAGGCTAGACCAGCAAGCTGAAAGAGATGAGTTTTCAGGGCCCGACGAAAAGTCCGGAGGTCAGCAATTGTTCTCAGTTTTGGAGGAAGATCGTTCCAGAGGGTAGGGGCTGCCACAGAGAAGGCCCTCCCCCTGGGGGTCGCCAGCCGGCATTGTCTGGCTGACGGCACCCTGAGGAGACCCTCTCTGTGGGAACGCACCGGCCGGTGGGAGGCTATTGGCGGCAGAAGGCGGTCCCGTAAGTACCCTGGTCCTAAGCCATGGAGCGCTTTAAAGGTGGTCACCAACACCTTGAAACGCACCCGGAAATCCACAGGTAGCCAATATGGGCTCTTCTACATCTATCATTGCCTGGAACACCCTACACAAACTACTGCCTACTCTACCTAAAAACCACCTATCTGTCTGCTATACTAGGCTTCGTGATTATCAGGGGAAGGCCATCCCCATTATGGAACAGGCTACCTTCTGGGTAGAGAAGGGGAATTTCTCAGGTCACCTCCCCTTAATCATAGTCAAGAGTCACCTTCCCAGTTTACTTGGGCTAGACTGTTTTGAGGCTTTAGGCCTCTCAGTTTCTGGCATTCATTCAACCTCCACAGATGACTTTGAAGCTCTGACCACCGAATTTGCCGAGGTTTTTGATGGCACCTTAGGTAAATACACAGGGTCCCCTATTTCCCTTAGTCTCAACCCACAAGTAGTCTAGACTAAAGCCCAGGTGGGTGCCATTTGCCTTCTGTCCAAAGGTGGACCAGGAACTGGATAAGTTGGTTGCTCAAGGGGTTCTGAACCCACAGACCACTCCCCGTGGGAGACCCCCATTGTCATACCAATCAAACCTGATGGGTCTATACGCATCTGTGGGGATTTTAAGTGCACCTTATTTGGGCCTTGCAAGCGCACCCCTATCCAATTCCTGTGGTCCAGCACCTCCTCAATTCCCTGAGCCGGGGCACCATGTTTGCTAAACTGGATATGGCCCAAGCCTACCAGCAACTTCCTGTGGATGATGCCCCTGCGGCTGCCCAAACGATTGTCACCCACAGAGGGGCTTTTAAATGTCGCCGCCTCCAATTTGGAATTAGCGTGGCCCCTGCTTTATTCCAAAGTCTCATGGAGCATTTGTTGCATGGTATACCTGGTGTCATTCTTTATTTTGATGATGTTTTGGTTTCTGCAACTAGTGAGGCCCAATTGCTCCACCAATTACGTCTCATCCTCACCCATTTAGGCAGACTTAAACTTAAACTCAAACTTAAAAAGTCAAAATGCAAATTTGGTGTTCCCAGCATCGAATTCTTGGGGTTTTTAATTGATGCAGATGGTCTGCACCCCATACTTTCTAAAGTAGAGGACATTAAGAAGGCCCCAACTCCCACATTTCTGGGCCTCCTTCTGGGTTCTGTGACAGAAGCCTTGTGAGGCAGGTGTTTTCCTGCCTCACAAGGCTTCTGTCGCAGAACCCCTCCACAGATTGCTGGAAAGCAAGACACCAAGGGGAAAGGCACAGGCATCCGCCTTTACAGCTGTTAAGGACCACCTTACTTCGATGCAGTACTTGTCCAGTACTCTGACGTCTTCCACTCGCACTAGTATGTGCTGCCTCTCCCTATGGTGTTGGCGCAGTGCTGAGCCACTCACTGCCAAATGGGATTGAGGCTCCCATAGCTTACTTCTCTAGGACCCTGTCCCCAGCCAAATGCAATTATAGCCAGCTAGATAAAGAGGCCTTGGCTAGCGTGTCAGCAGTCAAAAAGTTCCATGATTATGGCCGTTTATTCCAGCTTTTCATGGATCACAAGCCCCTTCTAGGGTTGCTGTCAGGGATCAGACAGATTCCCCCAAATCATACCTCCCCGCATGTCTCACTGGTCGCGTTTTTGGCCGCCTATAACTACCAACTTATACACCGTGCAGGGAAAGCCCTGGGGAATGCTCAGCCACTGTCCCTTGCCTTTGCCTGTATCTGACCCAGCCCCAGGGGCACCTGTCTTCTTGGTGGATGAATGGGAGGCTCCTGTTACTGCTCTGGACACAGCCAAAGCATTGCAGAGGGACCCCAAGATAGCCCAGGTCTTAGATTGAGTGCGACGGGGATGGCCAAGGGGACACATACCTGAGGAATTCTGGCCTTTTGAGGTGAGGCAGCATTGGTTGTCTGTGTTGAGGGGGTGCATTCTTTGGGGATGCAGGGTAGTGGTTCCTCCCCTGCAAATACCCATATTATGCAGCCTTCATTAAGGACACCCGGGTATTGCCCGCATGAAGGCTCTGGGTCACAGCTATATCTGGTGGCCAAACCTTGACAAGTCTATAGCTGAGTGGGTGGGAGGATGCCAGAGCTGCCAACAGTCCCCTGGAAGCCCCCTCCAGGGAGTGGGAAACTCCCAGGAGCCCTTGGTCTCGACTTCATATTGACCTGGTAGGGTCTTTTCAGGGACAGACCATACTAATAGCTGTTGACACTTACTCTAAGTGGGTAGAATTAGCTCGCATGTCCTCCACCTCAGCAGAGGCTGTTATCTGCATCCTTTGTACATGGTTCACTACCCATGGCCTGCCTGACCTGATTGTTTCAGACAATGGCCCACAATTCACCTCTGCAGTTTTCCAGGTGTTCCTGGCCAAACTGGGCATCCGCCATGCACCAGTGGCCCCGTTTCATCCAGCCAGCAATGGTCGGGCTGAGAGGGCAATTAGATCAGCCAAGGACATCCTATCCAGACTGGGGCTGGCCAACTGGGGGTAGAAGATCACAAAATATTTCCTGGCACAAGACACCACTCCCTGTCCAACAACCAACTGCAGTCCGGATGAGCTTCTCATGGGCCACCACCTCAGAACAACTCTGGACAAACAATGCATCAGATAGTTTACTTAAGTGTGTTTAAGGGAACCTTCTTTTTCTGTCATTATCTTTTTGTGTTTCCTTCTTTACATCCTTCTTTACAGAATGTAGTTAGGGTAGAAGTGTCCTCTGGCATATTTTCAATAAATATTAGAATATTACAAATGCTTATTAGCATTCATTGATAATTGGGCCAAGTCCATACTCTGCATCCAAGACAACTATATCATGAGCATTTCATTTAATGTTCCAGAACTTACTTACTCAGTATCATGTCATTATCTTGCTTATGTTCAGGAGCACACCCTTTAAAAGACTTTTTCTGAATCCAAGTCTCTACCAGCTACACTCTGACGAAATTATTTTTTTATGCTAGGACATTATTATGGCGGCAATAATGTTCAGTCATCATAAGGAATATTCTCTGCTTTTATTAGCAATCTGCAGATGAAAGATTTTAGATTCATTTACCTTTTTCTAAGTTTGCTGGCCTTTTGCCTTATTTTTCTCATCTTTTGTGTTTAATCCATCAAACTTCATCAAAGGGAGCACTGTACCTGTTTCCTCAAGATAATTAAGTTGATATAAAATGTCTACAGGTTAGCAGCACTCCTGAGGCACTCTTAAATATGGCCTAATGTCAAACAGCATTCACATTGTTCCTTATATACTGTATACATTGCATTGTTATTTCCCTTCTTCCAGAGCTGGAATTTTTAAGAATGCTAACTATGTGGAGAATTTTATTTGGTGGGAGAAGTAAAACCTAAAATACCATTACAGTTCTACTGATAAAATGATTACTATTCTTAGTTATTCTGAGGAACGTATTTTGAAAAAAGTGATAGATATAATAGGTTGCATTTATTTCTTCATTTAGTCATTAACCATCTCCCACTTTGATTTTTTGAAAATTATGCCCAAATGAATCTTGCTAAGAAAAATATCTCAAAAGCTGGGTACTTGGAGTTTTCTCCAGGAAACCCAGATCCTAAGGAATTTTAAACTTGGGACAATATGAAGACTTTAATTTGTGACCAGATAGACAAGGAATTGTATTATTGATTCAGACTGATGTATTTTCCCAGTACATCAACCCAGTAAATTGGTTGAAAATTTTCTTTAAAAATTTCAAATCTCATCTAGTAATGTTTCCTTCCTTCCTTCCTTCCTTCTTCCTTTCTAAACACCTGTTGTCACTGATTCTTAGATCAAGATTAAATTTGCACATTATGTTTAGAAGAAATTCAATAGTTCTAAGAAGGCTGCACACCAATTTGCACCACTCAGGTGACCCTGATAACACAGATAAACTGCCAGGTGACTTTAACAATCCACTAAAAGAATGCAAATGATCAGCTGTCTGCAAGAGTATAAATCCTTCCATTCAGAGCTGAAGAAGCTTCTTGTATGAGAAGCAAAATGTCTTCAAAGAAAAAACAGAAAGTCCAGTTGCCTCTTGAGAAAAAAAAAAGCATATTTGGGATAACCATGACCTGGATGACTGAGAATTTCCAGACATTTAGAAGAAAAATAATATAAAATTGATTGGTTATATCATTTTGTCCATATGGTTCAGTAGAAAGAAATAATTGATCCTGGGAGATTTTCCATCATGTCCCAAATGTGAGTTCCAACATAATCTTGTGTCTTCTCTTGCTTTAAGCCAAGAGACTGAGGATTCATTCTGAAGAAGTATCTCATATTTTAGCATAACCCATTATTTCTTCTCTGCAAACAGGGAATTTTCCCTTTGCAAAGCCTGTGAGGTCCTTTTCCTCAGTTTTTGATGCTTCATCCAAGGCCCAGAAATAACATCAATGGAGATATTATGAGATCTATCCTGAAACTCCAATAAAAAGACCTTGTCTTAACAAGCTTGGTTCTTTCCATCACATCCCTTCTTATCTCTTTCCTCTCCAGCTTTCTTCTAGGGGTCTTCTTGATACTGTCCCTCCTTCAAGCATTTCCTATGGCCATCTCAAGAATACCATAATATGTTGAGAATGGACAATTTTGCCTCTAGACTTTCTCTTTTAGGAAAGCAATCGGCCTGAACTTGCAGCATGTGTACTCCTTGTCATCTTTATGGAGGAAAACAAACATGGCATATCCCTGCAAGTCATGACAGCATTTTCCTCTGTCTTCAAACTCGTCAGATTAATGGGGTGGGGGTGAACCACCCTCATCTCATATGATTCCTCATTCACTGATGCATAAAATTCACCTGAAGATGTATCTGCTATTGACTTTCCAGAGAAAAGAAAAAGGGGTTGTGGTTTTGTGGTTGTGAATTTTCCTATTGGGTTTCCCTTCCAAACTCCAGTTTGTTCAGCTTATTTTCTGAATTATTTGTACAATAAATATAATTGTACAAGGGAAAATGAGATGAACAATATTTACACATGGAAATTCCAAAAATTAGAGAAAATTACATGGGATGGAATAGATTCTGCTGGAGGAGGAAATGTACATTTTAGTCTTTAGATTTATATGCAATTGCTTGACATATTTTATTGTGAGAAATCATTAGCTAACTTGATAAACTGTAGCAGCACATTATAAAGAAAGAAATGCAATGTAATCAATCATTAATTCACGTTGCCTGGTTAGAGGATTCAGTAATAAACATGTAGTTCCACTGAATAGATAATCTTTTGGAAATGTTGATTGCATATAATCCACAAATAATGTACCACCTGGATGTTTTTGGTTAAAAGGAAAAATGTTATTGCAGACCATCTGTTTTGCAGATGCACAACAATAAATATATAATACCTGATAGTCAAATGTTCATTGGAAAATATTTTTTTCCTGTCTATTTTTACTAAAATATGTGTCAGAACACCTGCTGTGTATATTGTGTATGTCTAGTTCTTTCTAGTTATGAGGACACAATGATGGGAAGCCCATCCTGACTTGAAAGATTATGTTACTAAAGATGGTATAATACAATTACTCTTGATCTACAATATTGGTTTCTTAGTCTGATCTAATTTGTAGCTGCCTCAGACATTTGCAATAACTAGACATTTGCTAGACAGTTAGCTTTTTGGCCTAAGATAGAAGGGGCAGCTACAGAGATATCAGCATCTAAAGGAAATGATCTTGAATATGCCCACTAACTGACCTAGTAAAATAGGTTCAGGAAGAGGAAGTCCTACAAATAATCCAGCTCTGTGCCATTTAAAGATTTAAAAGTGATAATCAGCATCTTGAACTGTACCAAGAAAGCAAATGAGAGCTAGTGTAGCTCATACAACAGCACTGTAGCTCTGGACAACCATGGGATACCAAGCATTGTCTTCATGACTTATGACCCTGGTGAGAAGACTTATTTTGTTTTAATTGGTTGTTTTGAGCCACCTAGGACCATTATGTGAGATAGGTGGCCACATAAGATATGTGGTCAAAGGAACAAACAAACTTAAACATCCAAGCTAAGCTTCAGATCTGGCTTTTCTGGGTATCTTCTAGCCAAATACTAATAAGATCCAGCTCTGCCTAGCTTTTTGAATTCAGCCAGAGTTGGCTAGTTGTTATCATCTTAACTGGTCACATATTATTAGAAAAGAATGCTTGAAAAATTCAGATGCTAAACTAAGATGTATGCAAACGTGTATATTACTGTAATAAAGGTGAGGTTATTTGAACCTCACTCAAAAAATGTCACAATCTAGACCTGTGAAGTTGATAAAATACCAACATTTTGGGAAGAGACACCAGTACATTTATAATGACTTACAGTAAAAATGTTTTTGAATTTGTTTCATTGGGTAGCCATTTTTATACAGGTTTATGATACATCTGAGATATCTGTGATGACCCAGGGCACGACACAGAGGTAACACAATCAGCTGGCAGTTCAAATCCTTTATTGCTCCAAAGCTCCCCAAATGCTCCAACATTTCTGGCAAGTGCCAGTGCAGAGTGAGAACAACTTCCCACACAAACCTCAAGCAGCCTCTGGCTGCAATTAGTCCAGTCCAGCACTGTCTGCACCAAAGCTGAACAGCAGGGGTGGGTTCTACTTATCTTTACTATGAGTTCGCAATGGGGCTCGCTTTGCTCTCACACACATGCACTCTTCTGCACATGCACAGAAACTTCTGCGCATGCACAGAAGCATTTTGGTGATGTCAGGGTCGGTGGGTGGGGCCTCCCACCAGTTTTACTACCAGTTCTACAGAACTGATGTGAACCGGGGGCAACTCACCACTGATGCACAGCAATAAATCCCAAATGTCTTTGACAACACAAGAGTCAAGCAAGGAGTTCAGGAAGCAAAAGATTCAGTTAATTAATCCAGAATGCCAACAAGGAATGCAAGGACTCTTAGCAAGTTCAAATTTTGGCACACAACAGTTCAGGAACTCAGCATTTGTTCCAGACAAATGCCCCTCCCCACAGTGTCTCCTTAAGTCTCATTCCCCAGGTGTTCATGGTGAAGCTGGGCCACTCTCCTCACTCATGACTTGCTCCGTCTGCACTGATCACACCTTCCGTACACTCTCCGAGCCCTTGCATCAAGAGCTCTGCCTCTCCTCCCTGCCTGCAGGCCTTACTAATTCTGAACAGCCTTGCCTAGACTGACTCTGCCCTTCCCCAGTTTCCTCCAAGGCCAACGGAGCTGCCCTCTCACTCGCTGTCAGTTCTTGTTCCAGCTTATCTTCCACCGCAGATTCAGACTCCAATGGGGGCATGACAGTATCATAGATTGGGGCAGAATTATTCTCTTTGAGAATATATGAAACCTATCGTCCTTTTAAGCAATCAAACTTTATCTTGAAAATTATTTGAAGATTTCCTATTTTTTAAAAAAAATATTTTGATAATTATCCAAGGTTTCTTTAATGTACAAATCACAACTTGGTCAAATTTTCATTGACTTATTTCCAAATAAATATATACTGAATAGTACACAACAGAATTAAATTCCATTATGTTCAGTATGCTTTGCTTGTTTGAAACACTGTTGATTGTGGCTCAAATACATTAACTTTAAAAGCGTGTCTACTTATCTGCTCTGCACTTTGGCTTTTATGAAGCCAATACTTCTAATGGAATTTATCCTCATTTCCCATCCATTAGTGTTTGCCATTTCATTGGTCATTGTATTTAGTTTCAGTTAAAGTTAGCTGATATTTCTCCACCTGATCATTGTAAACATTATTCTGTGACTGATAGAAACTTTTCCCCTTTTTTCTTTGAGAGAAGCATGGGGATGATAATGATTATAGTTTTGTTCATCTGAATTTGAGATTATTTTTCTACTAATCCAAGTATAGAGGGGAGTAAATAAATGCTAAAATCCATCTTGTAGAATCTTCATGAAATTTCTGCTTTAGTAAAAAAAAAAAACCTTCAATCCTCCCCCCAAATTGATTTTATCTGATTTATTTATCAGATAGGCAGCCTGATCTAATTAATCTCTGTAGCCACTGGATTTCAAATCTGAGAAGGTGATTGAAAACTATAATGACATTTATGTGCAGTGCTACTCTTGTCTCTCGTGTGACAGTTGTTCCTTTGCCTACTTACTTTATAGAACTCCATCTGTTCCTCATAATTCCTTTTTGATACTGCACATCTGAATGAATGTTAATTGGCCTCTGCACTTCTTCATAACCATTATTGCTTTCACCATCTCAACTGGGTCAGATACTTTTTATCTTATACAATCACTGCATAATATTCCTGGGTCATGTGGCAATTTTTCAGTAATGTTCCTGAAAGAATTTTTTTCTTCATTATTCAGTTATTCAAAAAATATATTCATATGAACATTTGCATATTGCCTATATGTATAGGTCTTAATATGTTTGCTACTTTAATTTATTCTTATTCCATAACATACTAAAGGAAGAAAAGGAGAAAAGCATTAAAATCCATCCCTCCTTCCTTCCTTCCTTCCTTCCTTCCTTCCTTCCTTCCTTCTTTCCTTCCTCCCTCTCTCCTCTCCTCTCCTCTCCTCTCCTCTCCTCTCCTCTCCTCTCTATCCTCCCTTTCTCCGTCCCTGTCTCCCTCTTCCTTTCCTTCCTTCCTTCCTTCCTTCCTTCCTTCCTTCCTTCCTTCCTTCCTTCCTTCCTTCCTATCATCTCTATCCTTTCTATCTCTATCATCTCTTTCTCAATCACTAACTACTGTATATTTATATATATCTCTGAATGCTTTAAAATTTATTAAAATTATTATTAAATTGAGGTGAATGTTATCCACCTGGAATCAAACTGATCAACCCTTTCAAGTTATTAATAAACAAACCACTGCTGAGACTGAGGGGAAACACGTTTTCAGTCCAGAATTTTATGTCCCATTTCTCTCCAACCAGGCTAACTTATATCTTTATCTACATTCCCAGTTCAGCCCCAAAGTTCTTAATGAACCAATACACTGCAGTACATAATTTGGTATCTTTGCATTTTACTCCTTGTGTCCAAACCATAATGTCAGTTCTATGATGATTAGATCAAATAAAAAACTAGGGCAAGACCAAATATACGAAGAGGATTTTTTTGATGAATTAATCTGATATTTAACCTTTATTAAAGGTTAAATGCCGCCCAGAGTCCCTTGGGAGTGGGGCGGCATAGAAATGTGACAAAATAAATAAATAAATTAAAATGAAAAACACTTGAATTTTCCAATAGGTTTCCAACTCTGCCTAACAATTTTTTTTTGTAAATGATCAATATATGTGTTATTAATAGTCTTCAACTATGTGTCAAAATAAATTATAGAAATAATTTTAGGTTTTAAAATGCTTTGTAGTATGGTAAGTAATATAAGAATTTTCAGAAAGTACAAGTTTGTCAGGTCAGTTTAAAACAATCAAAGACTATTTTAGTTGAATATATTCTCATTCATCACTTTTAGACATTCTGAATTCTTTCAATGTATCCATTTTTTGAAGTGATGGTTAATGATAAGCCAATCCACAGCACTAATATCATTATTTTCCCCCAAACTCCAAAAAGGATTTACCTGTGATTTTTAAATTGGAATATTCCAAATAATAAACTTTCACCCCCCAATTCTCCCTGTATGTCTTGTGACCTTTCACGTTGGAAAAATAACTGCCTGTTGATTGAAACAAGAATCAGGCTCCTGGCATGATACCAGAATGTTAAGCAATAAATTTCAAACTGTGCCCATAATATAAACTCCATGCCAAAGCTCAGGATTCAGAAAATTAATCTCCATCTTCATATGCAACTCGTAAAATATATACAGAAAGACTTGTCCATCCCATATTTTGCAACAATTTATCTATTCATTAGAGAAATAACTTCTCAGAGAAATAACTTCTCTTAGAATTGTAATTCAAAGTGTTGGTGCAGTTGAAGGGCAGTTCAAGGGCCTGGTTATGACCTATAAAGTCCTCCATAGCACAGTATGTATGTAACACTGTATGTAAGGTCAGTGTCACTGTATGTAAGGTGGTGGGTTTCAAATTTTTTTACTAGCGGTTCTGTGGGCATGGCTTGGTGGGCATGACATGCTTGGTGGGCAGGACAGGGGAAGGATACTGTAAAATCTCCATTCCCTTCCCAATCCAGTGGGAGTTTACTGCAAAATCCCCATTTCCTGCCAATCAACTGGGACTTGGGAGGCAGAGAATAGATGGAGGCGGGGCCAGTCAGAATTTTACTATCGGTTCTCCGAACTACTCAAAATTTCCGCTACCAGTTCTCCAGAACTGATCAGAACCTGCTGAAACCCAACCCAGGCCCTGTATGTAAGGGCCTGCTTACATATAGACTATCTGCTTGAATTGTTTCTGCTTGCCCTGACAGAAATTATAGAGTAGACAATGCACCAGGCAAGATTGACTTTTGGGAGTTTTGTCTTCTTTGTCACAGCGACTGCTCTATAGTACAGTATTCCCTCCAAAAGCCAGATGTTCTTAACCATGTTGACTCTTTCAAGACATTAAATACCCATTTGCTGCCTCAAACATTTGGATATTAAGCTTCTATTGGTTTATTTGGTCAATTGTTGTTCTTTACTGATTGTGAATATAGAATTTTTTAAAATCTCATCGATATGTTATATTGCTTATTCTAACAAATTATGTTGGCTTGCCTTTTTGTTTTCATCTTCTTTTCATTTTCTAGAATCACAGCTATGAGATGGGTGAATATATATATATATATATATATATATATATATATATATATATATATATATATATATATTTATTAATTATTTTATTTTCGTAGGTCTTTATGTGTATCTTTCTTTATGCCAGGGATTTTCCTACGTATATTAAGATGTTTCATGGCCTAATTTTCGGTGAAATCTCAATTCACCAGCTTTTAGGCCTTTTTAAATATTACAGCAGCTATATGCTATCTGTTTGAGTTTATGTGGGAGACTAGAATGGACCCATTTCTGCCTCGTTAGGCTTTGTCAACTAGCCACACCCACTTTTCTTAATTCTGCCCTGTAACAGTCAAATATTTATTATTTTATTTTCGTAGGTCTTTATGTGTATCTTTCTTTATGCCAGGGATTTTCCTACGTATATTAAGATGTTTCATGGCCTAATTTTCGGTGAAATCTCAATTCACCAGCTTTTAGGCCTTTTTAAATATTACAGCAGCTATATGCTATCTGTTTGAGTTTATGTGGGAGACTAGAATGGACCCATTTCTGCTTCGTTAGGCTTTGTCAACTATATATATATATATATATATATATATATATATATATATATATATATATATATATAATTTAAATTAATCAATCTAGAAGTAACATTCATCTTGACACTTATGCTTTCTCTTAAATTCTTAGGACAATTTATATCAGTTGATGTAGAGACTAAGGATAGTGACTTTGATGGAGATATGGAGAAGCTGTTGCTTAGGCAAAAGGAGCTAAAGCAATTTTTAAGACCAGAAAATTGATTTCATGGTCTGGTCTACCTGCCTACCTATTAATCTATTTGAAATATTTAAACAAAAAATGATTTTAGCATTCTAATCCTAAAATATTTAACATAATTCATGCTGTAAACAAATCCAATTTTTAATTCATTTCAATAGATATCGTAGATCCATTTGAAAGTATATTTGACTTATGAGCTGTGGTGGCACAATGGTTAGAATACAGTACTGCAGGCTGCTTCTACTGCCTGCTGCCTGCCTGAAGTTTGGCAGTTTGATTTTCACCAGCTCAAGGTTGACTCACTCTTCCATCCTTCCAAGGTCAGTAAATGAGGACCCAGATTGTTGGGGGCAATATGCTGACTCTGTAAACCGCTTAGAAAGGGCTGTAAAGCACTGTGAAGTATTGCTATTGCTTTTCTAGTTAATTAAGTAGCCTGATTATTTATCATACTATTATGTAATATTTTCAAACTGAAGTAAAGAACCTTGATAAATATCAACAAAGCCCAAAATGCCATTTCTTACAAAAAATATTTTATGTTTAACTCCTGCCAGGTTTACCCCCAAAATATTGCTTGATTGCATAATGAAAGAGGCCAACCAAATTAAACGTAACAGAAGAACAAATGTAACTTTCATTCATTCCTCAAAACAAGTGAAAAAAAAATATCCAGTGATAATTTTATCTGAAGAATTAAGTCACCAAATTTTATCCACCTGATAAAACAAGAGAAAAAACAAGACAAATCCATGTTTTAAATCAAAACATGTTTCAAAAATTAATCTGCAACATATAAAAGGCTTTTTCCAGCTTCTAACAAAGCCATAATTTCTGAGCTCTCTTTTAAAATACCAGTCAACAACCTATATTATCTGAAGCTTGTCCCCTTCTGTAAAGCCAGATGGTTCAGAATGAATTATCAGGGGTAATGTAGTTTGCAATCTCTGTTGCTGTCAAATGTTAGCAACTACATTTAGCAAAGAAATCTGCCGATAGTTTAAATACTCCACTGAATTTTTACTCACCTTTGGTATTATTGTTATATAAGGTTCATGAAAAGAAAAAAACAAAAATTCATTTAGGAAGGTATCATTATATACCTCCAGCATTATTAGAACAAAAAATTCTATGTATGTCTTATAATTGTCCTACAATTAATAAAATAACTCTATTAATCCATGAAAACAACAAAGGTTTTCTTATAGAATGAAATACATGTCTTATTGTATAGGAAAGCCTTTGCTATTTTCATGGATTTAACACTTTTTCTTCTTTTTCCTTTAATGATAGAAAGAAGCCAAATTGCTGCAGCCAAATTGGCAATCTGAGATTACGAAATCTTCATAAGAATGATTTTATTGAAAAATATTTTACTATCAGGACACATTAGGTTAGCACTAAACATTTAAACATAAAAATGGAAAATGTTGACTTCCTGAATTGAAGTCATTATACGTCCTAAGAGGCTTTAAGTATAAAAATAATACATTCTTGCTATAGTTTCAAATCTAGAAGCCACCATTTTAGAAGCCAAGGTCTTCGATCTTTATTAAGCCAGCATTCTGCTTTATCCATGTTCTGCAGGATTAAAAAGAGAATGAACTGGAGAAAATTACAAAATACAAAGACTTACAAATAGAGAAAAAATGACTGTGGTAAAAGAAAATGACTGTGGTAAAAGAAAGCAAAGATATACTAATAGTGTTAGATGCCTTGGGTGATTATTATTTAACGCAATAATTGTCAAGTGTCAAATACCCCTCGACACCAAAGCACCTTGACGGTACAGAAGACCATGGGGAGGGGGGATTATCACCTGAGGATCTGGAGCATACATGGAACAGAGTGGAGAGGGGGTGTTGCGTTAGGACACCATGCACACTAATAGGGGGTGATGGACGGGGCTGAGAATAATTTTTGAATTAATTAAACATTCTTTGATCTGGCTACCTATGTGTTATTTGTCCAAAATTTGTTTAAAATCTCTAGACATATGGTAATTATCTGATTCATCTTTTTAAAATATATGAGCTAAGCATTTATGATAGTCATTGGGTTGGACCATAATAATTTTCTTAATGTTTTCTCAAAGTTTTTCTCAATGTTCAAAATGTAATCAACAATATTAAAAAAAGTCTTCAGGAAGAAATATTTTATAGATATATTAACCAAAATTACTACATTCCTGGTTGATTTTTAATTACCATAAATATCCATCAAGCTATCTCCTCGATAAGAAATTCTTCTCATAAAGTTTTTTGGGAAAAAAAGAAGACAAAAGAAAAGAATCAAGTTCAATCAACTAAGCATTCTTTCTTAGTAACTGAGATTCACTTTCAGAAATTCAGAAGACAAAAAAAAAAAGATTCTGAGTATGAAAAAGTTAAATAATCATTTATTTTATATTAATGACATTTGTGATACACACTTGGCCCAGGAATCTTTTTGTATTTCAGACTACTGTCTGCTATTAATACATAGAATGTCACTATCAGGTTTTCAGGCCGTTTACAAATAAATTTTATGTAAATGGTACACATGTCCACAAGTCGAGATATAATACATAAGATATAAGTCGAGATATTGAAAGGATTGGGTACAATTAGTAACAATATTTAGTTCCCTCCCCCAAATAATCTTTATGATTCTATTACTAAGTATCATAATCAGTGATGGGTTTCAAAAATTTTTACTACCAGTTCTGTGGGTGTGGCTTGGTGGGCATGCCATGGCATGGTGGGCATGACTTAGTGGGCGTAGCAGGGGAAGGATACTATAAAATCTCCATTCCCTCTCCAATCCAGGGGAAGGTTACTGCAAAATCTCCATTTCCTCTCAATCAGCTGGGATTTGGAAGGCAGAGAATAGATGGGGGTGGGGCGAATCAGAATTTTTACTACCAGTTTTCCGAACTACTCAAAATTTCTGCTACCGGTTCTCCAGAACTGCTCAGAACCTGTTGAAACCCACCTCTGATCATAATATCTTTTAAGAAAGAAAGTGGAGCAAAATCTGCTGTATATGTGATCTATTAAAGATTTAACTAATCAATAGACCTGAATGGAAATCAAGAGCATGCATCTAGAGAAGCCAGTTTCCCAGAAAGTTTTGTTTTTTCTAGTCCCCCCACCCATAACTTAGTTTATTTTGAATTACTCATGAATGAGTTCAGGATGGGTGGATGTACTGTAGTATACTTATCTGTACAATGTTCGGTGCAATCTTCACTACAAATTAATCATGAAAATAACTTTTTTATTTGCTACAACCTCTTGTTTCATCTTCCACTTTTCACTCACTTCTTCACACTGTGAATGGATTAGTTCCACCGTGCTTTGGAATACATAGTTTAATTGTCATTGCTTAAGTGTGAATATTTACGGTCGCAGTTTTATTTATTCAAAATCTCTTTGGGATGCTTAGGCATTATTCTTATACTCTGCTTAAACAGTTCTGTGTTGTGGGAATATTATGAGCATATTATGCCCTATTACATTTTAAGAAAACTTTTTCTTAGCTAAGTAGAAAGATACAATGAAATTATATTGGGAGAACATGGCAACTGGTAGCACTGTTGGTTTTCCTCTTATAGCTTCTACATTTGTATTAAACTAATCAACAGACCTGAGCAGTCAAGGCCATAGGAAATAGATCCCCAGAGAGATGAAAGTCATTTTTCATACAATTTCTCCAGATTTTGCTGTAACTTGGTTTCTTTTGAATCATCTGGCTTTTATAAGTTCGTTGGTCAGACTAACCCAAGTGACACTAAAGATACTGACAACCTGGGTTTCAAGATGTTAGTTCAGAATGATCCCAATCTAAATTATGCATCTGTTTTTTTTAATTCCACATGTTCAATATTTTCATGAAACTGATTCAGAATTACACATTCACACAATAAATGAAAAGTATTATCATAACTGAAAAAAGTACTTTCATACAAAATATTACTGTAGAAGCAAAAGAAAGATAAGGAAAGGTTGACCTAAAATACTCACTGGAGACTTTGATCCACACTGAGAATCCAATTAGTGTTTCTTAATGGTCCTGCCTTTAAAACCATGTTGGGCACATAGTATAAAATAAGCATTTACTTCCGTGGGTCTTAAACCTGAAAATCTGGTATTATATCTGGTGCCTCAGCAGATGGCAGCACCTACTTGAACTTGACTGATCTTAGAAGTTAAGAGCTGGTCCCAATTACTACTTTAATGGAAGACTGCCTGGAAAATTGGGGGAAAAAATCCTTAAAGATGATAATGCTAAACCATTTCTATAACACTGCCAAGAAATTGCACTGCTTCATTCATTAGAATTAACTTCAATTTGAGAGCATCTTTCCGTTTTATATCTCTTCTCCCTTATAATTGTTTTTATTGATTTTATTACAGCCCTTGGAAGCTGCCCAAAGAAACTAAAAGAGTCAATGGCATTTACATTGTCTAAATAAATGTGTTTGTATTATAAATGATAGCAATACTCCATCCCATTTCCTGAATGTATAGATTGTGTTGCATGCTAGTTCCAATAGAAAAAGATAGGATCCAATGCTAGAATTCCTAAATAAGAGCCATTGTCCTCATTGGTTTTACTGTCTTAAAAACATTAGTTTATATATATCTGGAAAGATTCTGCTACCATATTCTGCCCCCCACCTGACACATCCCTGTTGTGGTCAGCCAGCAGTCTGCAGAGCTGGCAGCGGAGTTGGACAGCAATGAGGCTGAGGAAGAACATTGGCTAGTCCTGGAGGCTGGGGAAGGCCCAGATGAGGGCTCTGCATCAGAGGCAGAGATGGACCCAGGGCCATTGGGGAGTGAGATGTGGACTCCAGAGCCTCCAGATACTGATAGGAGTGAGGCAGAGGAAAGGAGGAGCCTATTCCTAATGAACGTATGAGAAGAGCTGCCGGAAGGCAAGAGCAGCTCAAACAAAGAGGACAAGTCAGGAGTAGGGCCAAGAGATGATTGGCCCCTCCCATAAGGCTTAAAACAGACCAGCAATGGCATTTGGGCTTTGCCGGAAAACAATGTTGGTAGCTTTGTCTTCTTCTTCATCTACATCTTGTATTTATTTTTGTATCTATGACTTCTGAACATTTGCCCTTTGGCAGTTTGCCTAATTGGACCGAGGTTTGCGATAAGACTGAGGAATTTGTATTGGGAGGAATTTATTTTAATTTAGTTGAATGACGCTGGGAATAAAGTAATTCTCAGCTGTTCGAATAAAGTTTGTTGGTTTTTTCCCAGACTGATTTTCCTACTACTTACTTGGGCCTGGGTCACAACAATCCCCAAGCCATCTTCACTATATGTTAGATAGGAATTCATTTGTGTAAATCTGCTTGTAAAAATTTAAAACAATTTGTAGTTAAATTGGATGACTAAAAACAAAACAAACACAAACACAAATACAAATACAAATACAATCTTTCGTCCTAACAAGTATTAGCCATCCAATATACGCTTACAATTTTCAAGAATTGTTCACAGTAGATAGTGTAACAAATGAGAGTTTCGTAAATAATCAACATATATTTCCTTTCCAAAATCAGTATGTCATTTTAAAAAATTAATTTAGGTCTTTTTCTTTTAATTGTTCCATGACAAGCTAGGGATAGCTTGTAAGAAGTAGGAAAGACAAATGTTACACATTATAGTTGTAAGATTATCCAATTTTAATAGTACCATATCACTTTCTAATGTGACAAAGAACTATCTACTTAATGTGGTCTGTTATCACAGACTCTTAATCTAAATCTCCTTTAATTGTTTAATCCTGAACACATATTTTTTTATCTTTTTAAACCAAGGAAGCATTGCCCATATCACCTTTTAAATCCTCCAAATTTTAACCTTAGAGTCAATGTTGTTGTCAGATTAAAATTTGTAATATTGCAGAAGAGAAAAATCATTATTCTTATTCTTTTTCTTCTAATTCTGGCATTAACATATTCCACCTTTGCTTTTCTGCTCAACGGTCAGTCTCTTAACAATATACAGTAATAATAATTTTTTAAAAAACCACCAGATCTCTAAAAATGAATAGATTCCTAATAAACATGGCTCTTTTGATCTATACAAAAAAAAAATTCTCAGTTTAAAAAATACAATATGAGTGATGGAAAATCTTTTATTATAAAACTGACTGCATTTATGAAGATTAGCTTGGACTGATCTCTTATCTAAAACCAAAAGAAATTTAACATATGCAGGTAACTTACTATTACTCCAAATTATATGGGTAGGATTAACTTTTTTAAAATAATACTTTGATTAAAGATTACAATTTATAACAGTAAAAATTAACACAAACTAAAAAAAAAGGATGAAATAAAAAGTTAGAGTTAATTATAAATAATTTGTCCTGTGGGAAAATGATTTTGTTTTGAATTATTTAAAAGATTTTATGAAAAAAAAACCCACAACAGCATGATTTGAAGTTGACAAATTTCAGGCTGGGGGTGGAAATCATATGCCAGAGACCTAAAAAAAAAAAAAGCAGCTATTTGGGTATTTGGGTAGCATTGATGTAATTCATTTCTTTTCTTTTCATGCATTGGCAGTGCTGTATGTTGATGCTGATCCATAGTTTTCTTGAAGTTATTCTATATCTCTATCATCTGTATCTCTCTCTGTGTGTCTCTCTCTCTTTCTTTCTCCCTCTCCCTCTCCCTCTCCCTCTCCTTCTGCTTCTGCTTCTGCTTCTGCTTCTCCTTCTCCTTCTCCTTCTCCTTCTCCTTCTTCTTCTCCTTCTCCCTTCCTCCCCTCCCTCTTTCTCTCTTATCTATCTATCTGATTTTTAGGGATTATATATAATTTAAAGACATACAATAACTGAAATGAATTACAGTACTTCCTGTGTTGTATTTTAGTTCAACCACCTTGAGGTGAAATTTCCTTATCAAATTGATTGCGTATAGTAACTGTTTCAATTTGCAAAAGGATATTATTCAGGTAGTCATATAGTTGCCAAAGCTTGTCTGAATCATATCCTTCTTCCAAACTCTGTTTTTTAGTCGGGAAAAAAGAAAAGGCAATTAATGTGACTAGAGGTGAAAGCAATAGCGAAATGGCTTACATATAGAACATAACCAATTTATGAAGACGGGTCCAATTCAATTTCCTAGCACCTCCAGTAAAAGAAGGAAAAAGCCCTGCCGATAATTTTGATGAGTCACTGCTAGTCAAGAAAACCAACATCTGAAAGTATTCTATATATTTGAAGATAACATGAAGAGGATGAGATCTCTCCTGTAAATCCTATTTCTTCTGTACTGCCTATACCATAACCAGAAATAGCCCCCAAATAATGGTGATATGGTGACAAAGGAGATAATGATGAAGAAGGAGAAGGAGGAGGAGAAGGAGGAGGAGGAGGAGGAGGAGGAGGAGGAGGAGGAGGAGAAGAAGAAGAAGAAGAAGAAGAAGAAGAAGAAGAAGAAGAAGAAGAAGAAGAAGAAGAAGAAGAAGAAGTTACTATCACTATTTGTTGCAGAAGAAAACAATCACCCACCAAGACTGTGGCAATTTAAACAGAAATTAAGTCATGCTGGAGTTGTAAAACTATTGCACAATTTTTCTGACAGGAGTGATTATCCCTTCCCACTGCACATTCTGACACCACATCCCACTCCACTCTTATAATGCAGGAACACAACACCAGCTGTCAAGCAGATTCTTTACTGCTGACAGGTGTAATATTCCCATCCTCCATTATGCATGCACACACATTGGACCTTTCCTGAACTGAAGGGAAAAAAAGTGAAACAGACATTGAAAAGAATTTCTTAGATCAATTAGATTAGATTATATGTCATGCCTAATTTATATACCCGCCTTTTGTGAAAGAGGAAATCTATGTTTATTGTCAGAGGTTCTTGTCAAACCTGTCATAAGCATTGTTATAATATTATGCTAGCTAATATCATCTCTGTGATTTTGACAAAACAAATATAATTGTTATTTAAAATCACCTGTCAAAGTTCAGCCATTTAACAAGGAAAAAAGAAAGAACCCTTCTTCTGATTGTCACAGGAGTATATTAAATATTACTACATCCAGAGGGTTGAAAAAGAGCAAGAAATAATTGCATAACTTGCTCTCAATTGTAGGTCTTGAGTGAGTTTATGGATACAATAATCAACCATGTGATATGTTAGATCCACAATAAAATATAACTACAAATTTTACTAGTCTTCAATTTATGTAGGGAGGAGTTATATACTGCTGTTTCTTAAAAAAACCCCAATCCTATTTTTGCTGAGGTAATGAAAAGACACTCTGAACTTCTAGTTCACAGTTAATATCTCTGCTCAGTTTTGTTTTGTTTTTAAAATATTATTATTATTGTGGTAATTCACGAGCCATTGGGAGCTGTGATTCTCTTTTTTAAATAGGAATAGTTTGAAATTTTCTGGTGACATGTTTTCTATGTCTTCTTGTACTTTTTTGGCTGAATAGGTTGAACTGAGATGACTAACTTTTATTATGGCACACATTTCTATCACATGAATTCATGACTTCACAACTGAACCTTGGACATTCCATTTTAAAATGTTGACCTTAACTGTGTGAACAGTTTTCTATTATAACCATTACATCAAATCTTGCCACAAAGTAACCGACTATAGCTTATTATGCATAGCTTTATGGTACAATAGTTCATTTTATAGTTAAAAGAATACCATATGTATTTTCCTTTTGATCCAGTGACTCTTGAAGATACATCTTAAATATAAATTTGAACCATCTCCATTCTTAAGGATCTTTTCTACTCATTTTCATGAAAGGAACAATTTATGGCAAAATAATGTATGCAAACTTTCTTTTTAACTTCTGCCTCTTTGATGGGTTAGTCTCAACTATAAAAAAAAAATCAAACTTTCATGATGCTTTCTGTTGGATTTAACTGTGAAACCTGGAAGGTTGCAAGTCACTGACGAAAATAATTATGCAATATTTGGCCACATCACAAGCTACTTCACATAGAAATGTAGTTGTTCAAGCACATTAGATATGAGGAAATCAACTTTCAACAAGCTTAGATAAGTACTAGGTAGGATCCTGTGGACAGAAATCCTCACGCTTAACCTACCAAATACAGGAAATGTGGGAACATCACAAAAATAAGATCTTGAATGTATAATCAGATACAATTCTAATAAAAAGGAAAACAGAATGGGTAGCCTAGGAAACATTGTGGATGCCTAAGGATTTTTTTGTTCATAACTTTATGAAGTAATCTTGTTTGTCTGTTTTCAATATAAAACTATATAAATGTTTATTCTGTTTGCTTTGTGAATTTTGATAGGTTTATGATATTTCATTGCCACACTAATTGCGTGCAGATTAGTGCAGGCCAGCAGAATTGAAGAAAACCCTTCTGTGTTGCTTTTTCATTCAGAAAAGGACTTTCAAAAATTGCAATTTCTATATCTTGATGGCACACACCTCAGATGAGTAGAGTTTACTTATTTATTAAATTTATATCCTCCAGTTCTTATGAAGAAAACATAAAGTGTGTATAATCAGTATTAGCTCTGAGGTATAATTCTTGCTGTAGGAAAAAGAAGTGGAACAATAATGGAAAAAATAAAATTCTTATTCTTTAAAGCCTAGCAACTTGGCATTTAGAGTGATTGGAATTATTGTTACCAGACAAACAGTTCCATATGATGTAAATTGCAACACCAATTCTTGACATTAATATTTCTGCAAATTACAATGTTGGAGAATCAGTAGCTAATCCAATCCACTTCTTTTAAATCAATGTTTTTCAAACTTGGCAACTTTAAGATATATGGACCAACTCCCACATATCTTAAAGTTGTCAAATTTCAAAAACACTGATTTAAATTATACCATTTGGCAGCCCTGGTTATTCAGCTGAAGTGAGGGGAAAAATGAAGATAGTTTGCTTTGCAGACTTTCATCTGAAACCTCTGATGTGGGCAGTTAAATAACTCTTACATCTCTATATGTAAAGAAAACTTTTCTATAGCTTTTTCTATAGAACTATCCTCAGCAGTGTTTAAAAATAATCCTGAACACGAATGCAATACCAGATGGAAATCAAAAGGCAAATAGGAATGCTACCTGAGGGAGACTGAGGGAGACAAAAGCTACTTGGGGTAGTGTTTTGAGCAAGCTTTAGAAGAAATCTGAGAAATTTAGGGTCATATAAAGGCATATTAAGAGTTTTGATGAATTAAAACTGGATAAAAAAAATGTAGCCCAGCAACATCTGCTTGATCTCTCCAGTGGAATACATTTCACTGAGAAAGATGAAATTTTTTTTTTTGTTGTTGTCAGGCAACAGGACAACATGATTTGATCTCTCCTTTTCTGATCATAAAAGATAAAACATGCCAGTCCAAGGTGATTTATGGTGAGATTTTAAAAAGGAAGTTCAAATACTACAGATTTTTAACTCTTACAGATTATCTATTTTGTGCTAGAAATTTGATATATACATATAATTGCCATTAGTGACCTACAAATCTAGGATTCAGGCACCTGAAGAACATTTTGAGTCAGTGATTCTGCAGAAATAATAAAACTAAATGTGAGATAATTATCACATGAATTCTAACCACTTCTTTTTTCTAATTTAGCATAGCTTATCTCTCAGCAGGTTAATATTTAAAAAACATTCCATATTTCATAAAGATTAACTCATGCTTAATCTGGTGTTTAGTTTATTGTTTAATGATTTGTCTAATGACCATATCAAATCCAATAAGATAAAATAGAATAATATGGTGAAAACATCCTTTGAGAGAGAAGACTGATGTCTGCCGAATAGGAAGTCTCCAGAATAAATACATAAAGAACAAAACAGGTAAGTATATTTCAGGGTTTCTTAGTGTGTATCTTGCTGTTTTGAATGACAATAAAGCAAAATAGTAGACCAGGTTTCTTTGGGTTGGGTTCACAAAAATACAAGATTCCTTAGTTGGCGCTTGGATTACAGCATTATTATTCTGTTTCCATTAAACTTTTTAAAAAATATTTTTTATATTTTATTCAGAACAAAGTTAAATACAAAATATAAAACTAAACAAAAATCCAAGAAGACATAAAAGGAAAAAAAAACCCACAAAGCAATCAGAACATTAAAAAAGGTGCCTCAGACAAAAACACATTATATATATATTATCCTCCCTACTTGAATATTAATATATTACTACCCCTTGTAAAACAGGCCCTCCCAAAAATTTTGAACTACTAAATCTATTAACAATTTGTTGACCTGTCTTCTATATGTTATATTAGTGACAAAGTAGTTAAATGGAAAAATAATAGTAAAACAGAACAAAGTTAAAGTTTCAACTCTCTTTGTTAACAAAGTGTTATTGTAATCCACTCATATTCTACAAGATTACTATGACATTTTAACTATCCCATGTTATCCCAAAGTTATAAATAAATCATCCTGGTTCCAAAATCCATGTTTGTTTCCTAATATCCTCTCTTGTCAATTGTTGTTTAATTAAATGTAGTAAATTCAGTCTCCTGAAAAGGTCTATCTTCAAGTCAGACTGCAAGCAGAAATAATTAGCAGTTAACTGTAATAAATCCATCCAGTTCCCTCCATCTTCCTAGAGCGGGTGTCTGCAACCTTCCGCTCTGGAGCTGCATGCAGCTCTTTCATACTCCTGCTGTGGCTCTCTGTTGACTGAACCCATCACTGGCTGGCCTTGCCCCTCACCCTCCCCTCCCAGTCATTCCTCGCCTGGCCTGAGAAGGTAAGGTTGATGACGGGGGATGGAGACTTGCTCCTTATTCCAGAGTGGGAGCGAAGCATCCCTGTACTTGCCATATCTCACAGGTGCTTCTTCTGGGCCTTGTTGGTGCTGTGCGTACCTCGGTTACTCAGGGAGATGTATGACTTGCTCTTGCCCTGAGACATTGGCCCAGCCCAGTTGCAGTCAATGCTCTGCATTGTAATGGGTTCCAGGAAGAGGAAGGGACACAGCCTCCCCTGCTGTGAAGCATGCTAAATTTAACTGTGCTGTGCAAGGTGCTGGGAGAGCAGTGGGCAGGCTATGGAGGTGGCAACAGCAGTGGCATAGACTGCAGCCAGGCTGCAGCCAGTGTCTTGGGGCAGAGAGCAAGTTCCGCATCTACCTGAGCGACCAAGGTGTGCACGGAACCAACAAAGGCTGGAAGAAGCACCTGCATGATATGGCAAGTACAGGGGCACTTCGCTCCCACTCTGGCATATAGAGGAGTCTCCATCGCCCGCCATTTCCCTTACCTTTTCAGGCCAGGCAACGAGTAACCGGGAGGGAAGGGTGAGGGGTGGAGCCAGCCAGTTGTGGATTCAGCCAACATGGAGCCACAGCAGGGGGATGAAAGAGCTTCATTTATCTGGGAACCTGAAATGACTCTTGATTTAAATATGATAAAAAGCACCCAAAGAAAAAGAAAGAACAACATCAGCAAAAAAACAAAAACAAAAAGCCCAACCCTTGCCTGTTTTTGGAAATGGTTCAAGAGGGAACACACACAGAGACACAGAGAGAGAGAGGGAAATGAGAAAAGGAGAGAGAGAGAAAGAGAGAGAGAGAGAGAGAGAGAGAGAGAGAGAGAGAGAGAGAGAGAGAGAGAGAGAGAGAGAGAGAGATGTTTCCCACAGAAAACACCAGGAGCCACAAAACTTGGGTAAGCGTGGCTGGGGTGTGTGTGTCATGTGACTGAGTTGGAGTGAGTGACATTGAGTTGGCCACACCCTCTTGGTGATTTCTTTTTTTGTGGGAAATGGGTCCAAATGGCTCTTTGGGTGTTTAAGGTCCTAGAGGAAAGAATTCCTTCCTAGAGGAAAGGAATTTGTCTCCCTCCCTTCTAGCTGAACCTGTAATGATAGAGAAGTATAAAGACTTAGATTTCAGAACAACAAATGAAATCCACTTTGCTAGTTCTTCAGCTGTGAGACCATCTTTGATCTGGAACTGGATCAAAGTCCTTCTGTGTATCTTTATCCAAAGGTAAAACTTCAGATTTGACCATTCTTTGAATAAATATTAAAGTTCAATCTAGCTTTTGTAAGAGAAATTCAGGTAAAAGCTGCATATTTCCCCACCCTTCTTTCTTAGATTTCAGACATTGTTCAGCTATTTTAATCGGTGAAACTTAATCAGGGAATAAAAAACCATATTTCCTCTATATTTCAATCCAACATTATAAGACAATTTAATAGATATAAACTCCAGATATTTTGCAAATTCAAAAAATATAGAATCCAGTGGTGAGAATCTAATATCTCTTCACCACCACTGTGAAGGTTGCTGTGCTTTCCATTCAGAAGAGCCAAAAGTTATCCAGAAAAATATATATAACACAATAAAGTCAAAAAGTGCTTAGAAAAATAAACTGCTTGACAGAAAGGTGGATACACCCAGTGACTTTTCAATTGCTTCCAGAAAGAATTGGAATCTTTAAGACCCTTCTTCCCCACTGGGTCCACGATCATCCCAGAGTGGTCTTGGGTCACTCCTAAGTGCTCCATTCAAAACCAGGTACCAGGTAGCAGCATTGCAAAAGAACCAGCTTTAGCAGATCAGCAGTTCGCCGATAAGAGGAGAAAAAAAAAAACTCTTACCGTGCAGCTGCCATCTTGAACAGTTTTCATTAACCTGATTTTCTTCTCAAGAAGTCATTAATTAGGAAAGAAGGAAAGAAGGAAGGAATATATGTAGCATAAGTATAACCTCCCTCCCTTCTTTCCCTCCCTTCCTTCCTTCCTTCGGAGGACATAACCTTTCTCCTTTCCACGGATAACTTTTCTTTGAAAAATTGGAATATCTATGCAGGAATCAAGCATTCTGTACTCATTAGGCCCTTATGCACATTTTTGCACTGTTCCCAGCACATCCTTGGGAATCATTTTGAGAAATCTGCATATTTCTGCCTATAACCCAGTTTTCTGAAACCCATATAATACTGGACCTTTTGGGCAATCTGCTTTTGTATTCTGTTTCCTAATTCCTCTGAACCTTTAGGCATCCTCTACTACTAACTATGTTAAGAAAGAAATGCAGGCAACCTTATTAGTATACTAACCTCTCTCAAGTTAGCTTCTAGTTTACAATCCCTGAAAAACGAAGAAAGAAGGCCTAGTCTCCCCCTCCCCTGAAATGCATGCACTGATGTCTTATATTGCCTCTCAGCAATCAGACTCAAATGAACCATTATTTTTCCAGTTTCTCAATACACATAAATGCTAGACACTATAATCTATCACTGGTTAGATCTAAGGCTGCAAAAATGCAATTTATTCAGTGATGGGATTCAACTAATTTAACAACTGGTTCTCTGCCCTAATGATTTCTTCCAACAACCAGTTCACCAAACTGCTCAGAAATTTAACAACCGGTTCTCCTCAAGTAGTGCCAAATGGCTGAATCCCACCACTGAATTTATTCTATTTTTCTGTAATCGCTGATAGGACAGTCTTTTTAACATAGGAGGAGTGGTGTGTTCAGAGCTGTGTGCCCTCCCCTCTGTAAAACTGCACCTACCATGTACTAAATAGGGCAAGGGTGCTATTCATCTGTTTTCTTTTCTTTTGTAAAGAGTAGGCAGTGGTGGGATTCTGCCAGTTCTAGGCAGTTTGGCCAAACCATTTGTTAAATTGGCTTGCCCCGCCCCTCCACACCACTGTTTATCGCCAATAAATAGTGGTGGGTGAGGGGCAGGCGAGCCAGCAATTGCTGCCTTCTGAGTCCCAGCTGATGGGCTAGAGGGGGAAAAAACTGTTTAAACTCCTGCCACGGGGCTTCAAAGGGCCACCCTATAGCTGATCAGTGTTAAAAGAAAACAAATGAGTAGACCAGTGGTTCCCAAAGTGGGCGGTACTGCCTTAGGAGGGTGGTAAGAGGCAAGGGGGGGCAGGGGGGCACTAGAGGCAAAAGAGGGCGGTAGCGGGGTACTAAGTGGCAAGGACAGTGGCCCCCACCCTGCCTGTGCAGTTACCTCCTTGCAAACAAACAGGAAGAAAAAGCAACTCCTTTCATCTTCAGCGTAGGCTAATTAGCCCATTGATTAGATCGGCCACCTGACTCCCAGCTGATTTGCTTTCAGCTGGTTTGCGCAGGGCTCTGCTGCTTGCTTGCAAAGAGTGCTGGAGCAGATTTTTTTCCTCCTAGCTATGCTGAAAAAACAAAACTGAAAGTAAAGCAGGCTCTGCTGCAACATGACAAAATGAGGCAGAGAGAGATTTCTTTTTCTTTTTCCTCACCAAAAAAGGTAGGTGCAAACAATGGGAAATTTAGGGCAAAAAGAGGAGAGTTCAGGATTTTAAAACACAAAAGAAAAAAAGCTCTATTTAACCAGGGAATTGTAATAATTGAGATACTATTAATTGTATATTGTTTTAAAAGCAGAAATGGTTAAGTTGTGCTTTGGAGGAATATATGGGGGAAATTATTTGGTTTATTATTATTGGTAAATATAATTAATTGATTTCTAAGAAATTGGATTGCATGGAAATAATTGGAATAGTCATATTCATATTGATTAATATACAAAAAAGACAGTTATATAACTAATTGATTTATATTAAAATGTTGAATTTGTATTAAACAACTGTCATATTACATAATTAACCAATGTGAGGATGGATATAAAAATAAATGACAATGGGAAGGGATATAATATAGAATAGAAGGGAAAAAGTGAATTTGATTAAGATTAGTGATGAGGATGAAGGGTAATATTGGTTTTTTTAAAAAAATAGATGAGGAATAAATACGGCAAAAAGGAAATATAGAAATTGTAAATGTAATTGAAATGACTAAACACTGTTTAAATTTGTGAACCAGCCAAAAACTCGGTTCAAAGAAAATACATTATATGTTTGTATGTGTGTTTCTAATCATTGCTTTTTATTCATATTCTCTTTTATTCTTTCAAGTTTAACAATTCATTTTTTATCTTAATATCTTTATATTTGTTTGGGGTTGCCTTTCTTCTCTTTCATCTTTTTTATTGTACAGCAATCTTTCTCCTTAAACCTACCACCTCTCTCTTTTCTTTCCTTCTTACTTTTTCTTTTCCCCCCTCTTCTTCTCCTCCCTACTTCCTCTTCCTTTATCCTTCTCCTCCTCTCTTTCTCCCTCTCTTACCCTCACTCCTACTCTAATTTCCCTTCCCTTCCTTCATCCCTCTCTATTGCTGTATCCTTTTATGCATATGGACTACTCAGAGGGCTGAAAAAGTTATTTTTGACTGGTCCTCGCACTTTTGACCAGTCCTTGAACTTACAACTGTCCTCACGTTTTACGTTTTTGCCCTATCTTGTCACCATGGTGAAGAGAAGCAGTTGTGAAATGACTGACACAGTTGTTAAGAATGCCGCAATGGGCATAAAGGTGAGGATGGTCATAAGTGCAAGGACCAGTCAGAAATGATATTTTTCAGCCCTCTGAGTAGTCCCTATGCTCATAGCCACGCCCACATGGTCACATGACCAGCTAGCCATGCCCACCCAGTTACATGACCACTAAGCCATGCCCACAGAACTGGTTGTTAAAAAAATTGAATTCCACCACTGAGAGTAGGGATAAGGATGTTTTTGTTACATTGCACTTAAGTCCTGTTTTATGGTATTTTATACTTTTTTTTATCTTGAGAGGAAAAAGAATTAGCTCATGGTGTGCCCTGCCTGCTCCCAACATTTTTAAGATCAGCAAAGTACAAACGTTTGAACATTGGCTTCACTTTAGTTTGTGAGGAGCTGAAGGGCAGAACAAGAAAGAAAACTATGCTGCGTTCAACTGCTTTTTATGCAACTCATATGCTTTTTTTACAAAAAAACAAAACGAAACAAAACAACAACTTAGAAGCAGGAGGTCCCCATTGCAAGGTAGGGATGTGAGGATCAATAAAAATGTAGCCTGCATTACTGTGTGCATTTCATATGGCTGTATTACATTCCAATCTTCTAGGTTTTTTAAATGGCTAAAAAAAATCTGTAGAAAACTCCATTTGGACATTTTGTATGATTCTTTCCTTCATTTACAAAGCTGTTAAAGTACGTTGGCAAATAATCTTTTTTTTTAAAAAAAATGCAAATTGCCCTGCTTTATTCTTTGATCTGCAAATTTCCCCGATGCATGCTTCTCTGAAATAAATTTCCCTAGTGCACAACTTTTTTTAACAAAAAAATCCCATCAGTACCACAGCTTTATGTATCATTTAGTAAGATTCTGTTCAAGCACATCTTTTTGAAGGTTGTTTTACTTGAGAAAAAAATAAATGCTATCTGGACTTCTGTTGATGTCAGGATCTGAATTGCTGGAAAGCCAGAAAGGGTAGAATGCCCAAATTTACTTTGTATAAAATCTGTGGAAAAATTCTTTGATACTCCTAGTATAAATTTCCCAAGGAGAAGAGTTTCAAAGAATCCAGGTCAGATTTGGTTTGGAACCAATTGAGAGATAAGGATCAAGAGCCTCTTGCTTTTGACTCATGGTTGACACTGGAATCTACTATGGGATCAGAATCTTTGAAGGTGGATTTGGAAGATAAGGAAGAGTATTGATGCCTTTGAACTTTGGTTTTCAGAGAACACTTCTGAGAATACTCTGGACAGCTCACAAAACAAGCCAATGTATCACTGAACAAAAATAAATCAAGGGTTCTTCAAATCAAGCACACGTATAATCAAATTATTATATTTCTCACACATTGCTACTCTATGTGAAGATCTAGTTCTCTGGAAAAGATGCTGGGAAACGTAGAAGGAAAGAGAAAAAGAGGATGACCAGCAGCAAGGTGGATGGACATAGTTACACTGGCAATGAGAGCTCCATTGGAAGTCCTTGAAGACCAGGATAGGGAAAGATCATCATGTAGAAAATTTATCAATGTGGTTACTAAGATTTGAGAATGACTTGATGGTACATAATCAGTCAGTCAACCAATCAATCATAATTGATTGATTGGTTGTACATAATCAGTCAGTCAGTCAGTCAACCAATCTATCAACCTATCAAAAGTCTCTACAGAAGCTCTGTTTTTTCCCCCTATTACATTGTGTATCAGCTGTACTCAGTCCTGTACCAGGAGGCTCTGACACTCACGTCCCTGTGACTTCCTGTCTGAACAACTGTGACATGCTTTACAAGGGGCTGGGTTCATTTGAAATCTTGGGTTCATTTGGAATCTTCAGTTGGTACAGAACACAGCTACCATGGGTTCTAAATGGTATTAGCCTTCTACCACCTGTAACACACTGGTTTGGGGATTGTATTGGTTGCCAGTGAGTTTCCAGGTACAATCCAGTTGCTGGTTGTTACCTTTAAAGCTCTTAATGTCTTGGACTGAGTTATCTGAGGGACTATCTTTTCGCAGTTGTTTCTACCCATCTGATCCAGTCTGATCCAAGCAAGGTAGTCTCTGTTCTCATCAACCAAGGAAGATGTCTTCTCTGCTGTAGGTCCAGCCCTCTGAAACATTCAACCTCCAGATATTAGGATGGTCTTGATTCTGCTGCTCTTTTGAAAAGTCTTGAAGACTTGGCTAAATATCTGGGCCTGGTAACCCAAGTATGTATAAAGCCCCATTTACACCAACAAATTGTAACATCTCTTGGCTGTTATTTGTATTTATTTTCTTTTTTGTGTTATGCTTTAACTGTTTTTATTGTTTTTTTATAATTGTTCACTGCCCAGGTTTGAGATGAGTTTCTATACGAATGAATGAATGAATGAATGAATGAATGAATGAATGAATGAATGAATTACAGTTACTATCAAGGGCCAAAGCTATAAAATTTCTCTGTAGCTGATATTATATTAATTTGGAGTCTGACCTATCTCTACTTTTGTTAGGCTAATACTTGATGATACTGCTCAAGCCACTGAATTGAAAAGAAATATAAAGTTATTGTCGGTTAGATCCCATTTTAATGATCATTTTAAAACTAATGCAGAGTCATTTTGTAAGGTGGTAAAATAGTAGAGGTTGCAGAACAGAGGTTGTATTCAGCCAGTTCGGGCCGTTTCGGGCAAACTGGTAGGGACATTTTGAATAGTTTGGAGAACTGGAAAATTGCACCACTGGCTGGGCCCACCTCACCCTGCCACACCCAGCCCTATATATCTTGCCTTCACTACACAGCCCAACTAATCTCCATGCCTCGCCCACTCTGCTCACCAAAGGTAAGCATGCAGCCTGCTCGCCCTTTGCCTCAGGTGAGGGCCCAGGGATGCATCATTCCCCAGCTCCGGCCTTGCCCTGGAGCCTCCTCCCACTCACCATTCACCTCAGCTGGGTCAGGGAACCCACCATTCCCTCACTCTGATCTTGCCCCAGGCTCTGCCCACATGCCACCCCCTCTGGTCTCAAACTACGGCCCCTGGGGCAAAGCAATTTATTTAGCCTGGGGCCTCCTGTGCTAGGCTGAAGGGTCACAGGGGCAGAGGTGGAGGGGGTGCAGGAGGTCCAAAGTGGTTTGGGAATAGACTGGATGGTTCTTCTTACCCACAAGAAGTCCCATCCGGAAAGCGCTGCAATGGACATCTTGCAGCTGCTTTTTCTGCCCCTTGCTGAGCCTTGGTCGCTCACGGAGATGCTCCATGTGCTCTTTGGATTGGCAGCTGCTTCTCTGCACTGCTTCTCTTGCTGGGAGAACATCTTGTGCAATTTAGCAGCTGTGACCCGCCACTTTCCTCTAAGTCCCATCCGGAAAGTGCTTCAGATGAAACAGCATTCAACATGGCTGCTGCTTCTATGTGCTGCGGAGTCCAGATGGGACTTAGAGGAAAGAGGTGGCTAAATTGTACAAGACTGTCTCCCAGCAAGAGGGAAGGGTGCAGAGAAGCAACCACTGCCCCGGAGAGCAGAGATAGGAAGCAGGCCCTGAAAGGCTGTTCAGTTGAGCCTCGCTGATGGCGGAAGCTGCACGTGTGTGCATGCATGGAAGCTGTGCTCATATTTTCAGCGAAGCAGTTGTGAAATTATTTGAAACCCACCATTGTTGCAGGGCAATATCTGGAGGGACTCTGTATGGGGAAGACTGAATTATAATACAAAAAATAATTATGGCAAAGCAGAAAGTTGTACAATAGGACCACAGAATCTGAAACAATATCTCTCCTCATACATCACAATTTTATGTAACAGATACTATGGTAGCAGCATTACTATCAAACTAAATCTATTTGCTCTATTTCTCTCTGTCAGAGATTTTGTGGGTGGGTAGGGGGTTTGAGGGTGGTGATGGTTATACCAGGTCTTTTGCCATGAAAATTTGGTGCCAATTTGAAAACAACTCCAGAAAAACTATTCTTATAGCAAGATATATGTTGGACAGTTGAACCAATTTCTGTCTCAGCTGCAGCAAAAGAGAAATAGTAAAACTTCCATTTTCAAGCATGATAGCTCTGTGGGGTTTGTTTTTACAGTTCATGAGAGCTCTTTATTCTCATTGTATGAACTTGGAACTCTGCTAGATTTTGCAGGCAACCTTACCGGCACTGAATTTAATCCATCCAGAGTATTTTTCATTAGTTTCACAATCTCTGTTAAGTTGAAAGAGTTTTTCCCTGTCATACAAGCTATTTTGTATTTGATCTTTCCAGGTAGTGGCCATCAAGTTTAAAATGCCTGCAGCTCTCTCCTTCCGCTTCCTTCTGCTTTGCTCCAGATTGATATTTTTTTCTTTAAAAGCAGACTGCAATCCAGATGAAAAATGAGTCAGATGCTAAACATACGTGCCATGTTAATATCTCAAGTTTCAATGAAAATTTATATGAGGAACAAAGGACATCTGCAGGCCTAGCTTTCTCCTCATTTCAAAAGCTCAGATACTTAAGGAAATAGCCAAGTAAGACAGCAGGTATTGGAAACATAGGGAATAGGATGACATTCTTTATTCACAATGTTTAATGTGCTTAGCCTTATGAGATTATCCTAGCATTGGATCATAGCATTGGAGATATAAGAGGTAAGTCACTAGAGATTCTCATTTGAGACTAATATACAGAAATTAGCATAGCACCACAATCATTTTCAGAAAGAAAAAATGCATTATTCATGAGTTAATAATGCAAAATTTAACTAAATACTAAATTAGATGGCTATGTAGCGGGCTTGAAAATATTACTTGAAGAATACTTATCAAGTACTTTCTCATCAGATTGGAGAGACATATTAATGGGGTGCCACAAAGATCAGGCCTGGGTCCTCTAGCCTTCAGTATTTTCATTAATGACTTGAATGAAGAAGTGGAAGGAATATTTATTAAATATGCAGATAACACAAAATTGAATGAGTTCATTAATATCCTAGAAGATAGGAATAATATTCAAAATGTTATTTATAGGTTAGCAAACAGGCCAAAAGCAAATAATGATATTTAACAGTTCTTCATTTAGGAAACAAAATTGAAACACATATGCATAGGAAAGGGGATACCTGTCTATAATGGTTCTTGTGAAAAAGATGGGGAAATGTGATTGGCTTGCAAATTGAACATAACTCAGCAATGTCAGTCACCTCAACAACAATCAAATTGAGACTGCGTCAACAGGGTGTGGTTCCCAAAGCAAAGACATAACTTGTTCTAGTTTATTCTGTTTTGGTTAGAACCCATCTCATGTTCTGGGCATCACATTTTAGGAAGCAAAATTTGGAACAGGTTCAGAGAAAACCAACAAGAATGATTTGGAGACTAAATCCTATGAAAAGAATTGAAAGCAACTGCACGTTTTTAATTCCTGAGAAAAGATGAGTGATGTCGGAACACAGTAGCCATTTTGAGAGAGAGATGGGTGGTATCTAAGAGTGATAAATTAATTAAATAATTAAATAAATAATAAAATGGCACTCATCAATTGCTTAAAAGGATGTCCCTAAAATAATATTAAGACTTTCTTCTTTGGGCTATTTAATTCCATTATTTAAGAGATTGAATAATGGAATTAAGTAACAGGAACACAGATTCTCACTGAACACTAGGAAAAATAAAAAAAAACTTCTTACCTGTAAGAATAGTTTGAAGTCAAAGCAATTACCTAGAGAATGACAGATTCACTTTCTTTTGTGATATTCAAGTAAAGACTAGACAGCCATCTGTTGAGGAGGTTTTAATGTGCCTTCTGCATTTAATAGGGGTTAGACCAGTGGTGGGTTTCAAATTTTTTTACTACCGATTCTGTAGGTGTGGCTTGGTGGGCATGGCAGGGGAAGGATACTGTAAAATTTCCATTCCCACCCCACTCCAGGGGAAAGTTACTGCAAAATCACCATCCCCTCCCGAATCCAAGGGAAGGTTACTGCAAAATCCCCATTTCTTCCCAATCAGCTAGGACTTGGGAGGCAGAGAATAGATGGGGGTGGAGCCAGTCAGAATTTTTATTACCAGTTCTCCGAACTACTCAAAATTTCCACTACTGGTTCTCCAGAACTGGTCAGAACCTGCTGAAACCCACCTCTGGATTGGACTTGATGGCCTAAATAGCTCCCTTCTTTCATGTTTCTATGACCTCCAAGCATTCATCAGGTTAAGTGAGGAAATCCCCTTTAATCAAATACTTATTCTGAAAAGTAATAACTTGCTCGACACACAGGAAACAGATGCTGGAATTTGGGGAGGTCACCGGCAGCAATTGGCAGTCTTCCAGATTTTTTTTTTAAAGAAATCTTAATTCCCCCCTCCCCTCCCTCCTATTTCTGTGTTGAAAGGAAAACTGTGGCTGCCGCAAAGCCTGCTCTGTATTTCCAACTTCATTTGGTCCCTTTGGGTGTGATGGAAGTTTGTGGGAATGGTTCTTCTAGTTGACCTGTAGAGGTAGAATGCAAAGAATGGCATTTTCTTGTGTTTTCAGTTAGAAAAATATTGGGGGCTGGGCTTTTTGCTTAAAAATGAAAACAATGAACATGTGGTGGCATTGATGATTATATAGGATAGAATATAGAAAAAATATTATGGTCTACCATTGAAGAAAGAAGTTAAAATATAATTGTGCATATAACTGAAGAACATCAGAAGCTTCTTCTTTGTATTTTTTTCTATTTTTCTTCAACTTTTTCTTTTCTTTTCTTTTCTTACACTTTTTGCTTTGTCGTTGCTTTCCTTTTCTCCCCTCCCTTATTTTATATTAGTTTGTATTAGTTTTTTTATCTTATTTTTTAAAAGTTTCAGTAAAATTCATTTTAAAAAGACAATGTTGGGGGGCAATAAAATAAAAATTTTGTAGAGAGCACATTTATATGCCAGAAAGAAATACACTAATATTGAGATTCTGTGACAGCTTTTGGTTTGTGTGAAAGGATGGAGGTGACAGACTCCTTATTTCTCAGGAAGCAGAGCAATACTTATAAAATAGCCCAATTAAAAAAAAGTAATATCATACTATCAATCTATCAATTGTGCCTGAAATCAACAGTAGGATTAGCTATTTAGATACAGTGTGATTAAGGGAATACATTTTCCTGTATAGTTCCTTTCACTTTTGTGGGTGTTTCCCCCCCCCCCCCCAGGTCCAGCTTTAAGATAAATTTCCAGACAAGGAAAGCATCTGAAAACAACAAAATAAATTGAAAGAGATGTACTTCTCTGTATAGCCAGCATTCTAGTAAAACATAAAGGCTTCCCTGGGAATTAATTAAAGGCAGATGAGCCTCCCGTCAAGATAAAGCACCATAACGTCAGCTGGTATGAGCATTCTGTTGAGGGAAGCAAAATATGTGCCTGAAGCAGTTCACAAACAGAATAAGAAGTACATTTTCAAATTCCTAGATTCATTTAGAGTCTTGATCATATTTTAGGGAGTGAGCAATGCGTAGTTGTGATTGTTCAGTGTAATTCACAGAAGAGGAACTACAAGCACAGAAATATGATGAAGCTTCCCAAATTGTCTAGTTGCAGGGGATTTATTTGAAATTCTGAACAGTTTCTTGGGAAGGTTCAGAAATAAAGACTCTGCTATAATTGTATTTCTAGTGATCAGCAGAGAAGGCATTTTTATGTATAACTTGTCATATTGTCTTGACATTTTTATATTTGTTTACTATTTTTTCTTTTACTGCCCTAATTATTATTTATCTCAGTTGCCTGGTTTTTCCACTTACCCAATTTACTTAATAATGCCAATGTAGACAAATAATTTATTCCTGAGAATGTAGAGAATATCATTTCAGACTATTTCATTCCATTGTTTTCCTATTGTATTCATTTTGTTTCTTTTTCTGAATATTTTCCCCTTTTTCTGGCAGGGGAAAAAATTGATAAACTGATAGCTCAATGTATAAATTAACCTTTTACCCATTGATGTAGTTTTTCTTCTTCTTCCCAACAGCAGAAGTGAGAAGAAAAACTTTGGAATGGTTACTTGTGGAAAGAAAATGCTTCATTTTTGTTTATATACTCAACATACCCTGAAGGAGGATAAAGAATTGGCATGGTGGGTAAGAATTTCAATAGGCCACAATATAGCTTGACAGGATGGGAAGATGAGTAAGATAGGATGAATAAGCACCCTGAGGTAATTTTAGGAAGTCAGGAATTATCTTTTCAAAGTTCTGAATTCATTTTGAAAATAGCTCACAGCAAATAACCCTAATTTTGGGACATATAATAGTTGACAGGGCCTCTCTCAAGACTAAACGATACAATGCATGATTAACAAGTTAATGCAAGTATGTAATAGAGCATGTACAAGCACACATGTATGGGTTGTGGTGAATTGAGCCTCACTGACTCACACAATGGTGTGTGTGTCTCTTAAACCCATCACCCACAATTTACTAAATAGCCCCTGCTCGGCACAATTTCCAGGAAAAGCTGCCACATGTGCTACATATAGCTTGACATGAAAAGAAGCTTGTCATATAGATCTGTACTTATGAATAACACAAGTTTCATGTGTTAATATATCTGCTTTCTTCATTTATCTAACACTTAGGTTTTACTTCCTTTTACTGGGTTATGGGTGCCACTCAATTGCAACAAACATCTTTAGCAATTTTTCCCAATTTTCTTCCTTTTCCCACTAGTCAGTCAGTACCTAGTTACTTTCTGTTGTATTCAAGCCTGTTTATTACACTTGCTCCCTTCTCAATAATTCTTTCCACTCTGAAAATCACCACCCAAGCTCGGATTGTCCCCCAGAGGTGCCATTTGCAAAGCAATATAAAAGAGAATAAGTACGTCCTCTCTAAACTCATCCAGATGTTAAAAAACAGGTTAGATTTGCTTCTTTATTGTTGTATATCTTTTTGTATTCATTTGTACCTCAGTAAATTAGATGTTAAAACTAACTTAATTGTTTGATTCACTCGGTTTGCATATTTATACTGATATGCACCATTTTTTTTAAAATCACAGTATAGCATACCAAGTAGAAACAGTAGGAATATGATCTAATTTAAAGGCATCTTCCTATGGAACTGAAGGATTCTTAGCCCACCTAGTTCCACAGTCTGCTAAAAATACTGATAAAGCAGTGAAGTATAGTAAACTCAACAATAACATAATTCATTTCCAATTCAGATTTTTTAAAAGTAAAAAATATAGAAGTCAAATGGATAAACTTTCATGTCCCCATGGCTAGACTGGACTCATGAAATTCAGCATAAACAAATTATCAGACATTTCCTTGAAGTGCCAGATTACCTGTATGTCACCTACAATTTATCACTCTGTTGAGTTTTAGAAGGGGAGGGCAGCTCAGAAAACTAAGATTCAACACTTTACATAAATGCAAAGGAATTTTTCTCTTGCTTGCTCAGCCTGACAACATAAGGGTAGGTTTGGAGTGTGTGAGTCTCCTTCACAGCCCATTGAAGCCTCACCGCTTCAGAAGAAGGTGCAACACAGAATAAAAGTACATGTAGACCCTTTTTCCACAGGGTCTCTGCAGTCTAAATTTTGAAGCAAACGAACAAACTAAGTCACTTCCCCCCCTCAAAAAAAAAAAAAAAAAAAAAGACTGCAGTGGACACTGCATGTTAAAAATGGCATCATAGTAGTGAGCAAGATTAAATTTCAAATGTATTTTGTTTTGGCCCAATATCAACAGAAGATATAGGTAATCCTCAATTTACAACCACAATTGAGCCCAAAATTTCTGTTGCTAAGCAAGACAGTTGTTCTGTGAATGTCTGACCTGTCCCAGTTTAGGGATTCAGGAAAGAAATATCCTCAACTCCATTTGTAGTGAAACATATGTTTTTACTGAAGCTAAGTGGTTACAGTGTAGCAAAGTCAAATCTGAGGAATTCCTGTGTAAACCTGGTAATTTTCCCTTCTCCCAGAACCTCTCCCCATGGTCATCTTGGTGGTGTCCAGTAAGGTTCAAATTAGGTGTTTTGGGAACAGTTCCATATTTTGGTGCCGCTTGTGAGGGGCGGGCATTTACATTCCTTTCCCAGATTGGTGTCCTTGGATCTTTCAACCATTGCATTTGGTTGGCACCTCTGGTTCCTGTCATCCCTTCTCCCTATATCCTCCCATTCTCCCCTCCCCACAGTTTATGGCAGACTGCCATCAAAGTGAAGAGAAGCTGGGCTGAAGTGGTTTGATGGCAGATCTGACTGTGAGTTATGTATCATTTTTATGACATTTCCTGCAAAAGGTGTTAAGCGAATCACCTTCTGGCTTTGCTTGTCAGAAAGTCTCAAAACACAAAACTCCTAAAACCTTAGAGAACTGAAAACTTCAACTCAACAAAATACAATACATATTAATATTACAATTAATTATAATAGATGTTAGGGTTAATATATAATGAACTAATCACACATTTATATAATTTAAAATGATACAAATGACCCAATATTATTTTGTGCTGTCTATTATAAGAATGAAAATGAGAGTAGTAAAATATTCTATGTCGTTAGTGTATATCAATTGGCTGTTAAACAAGGTGACAAGCACAGTAAACATAATAGACATAATTACAACAGTGCAATTATACAAGCAAGGCTTTTGTCAGATCTGTTTAACTCTTACTGGTGGTCAGTTCCCAGCAAATTTTACAAGCTTAGCAAAGCTGTATGTCAGAGTACAATCACACTGAGAAAGAAGAACAAAAACAAAACACTGATCAGTATCACCAGGGAGCCTTGTAAGTACTGGAGAGATAAGAGATATTCAAATGTCTCTGTAAAATGAGCAGCAGAGATGTTTGATAATCTCAGTGTGCCAGACTCTCAGGGACCTGGAAACACCAGAAAAAGGAATCTCCTCATGTTTTCTCATATGGATATTTAGGTCATTACAACACGTCACAGTGAAGGGCCCTCTACGCTGTGACACTTCTATCTGTTTAAAATAAGCCACAAGGGTTACTAGGTAACCTTGACTATAGGAGGATTATCAGTCCTCTTATGTTCTTTATTGGATTTTTTTTTTTTTTGAAAGAAGTGATCTGCCTTTTTCATAACCCAACCCAAGGAAACGAGTTAACAATGTTAGCTTTGCTAACAGCTTTTACAAGGACTGGAACCTGATGTTAAGGAACTAAATCTCTTAGGAGAAAAAAGATAAACTGAACTGGCTGTGGAATTCTGGGACTTGAAGTCCACACACCTTAAATGGCTGAAGTTAAGAAACTCCGACCTAACAGTTGAAGTACAACTTGGGATCTGAACTTGATTGTCCAATCCAATATTAAAATATTGGATAGGACATCCCACCTGATCTCCTCTCATCAAAGCATCACAGTCTGAAATTTCATTACAGCAAGACTTTCACTATGGCAACATCTAGCTGTTTCCATCATTGCGCCGATTAAGTTTCCATTCTTTTTCACCAGTTTTTCTTTCACAAATTTTCCATTTATGCTTATGTTAACTTCTGCTAAACCTCTTAATTCCACAAGGGCAGGACAGTTGCTGTCTTACAATACTTATTCACTTTCACTTTATTTTCATTTCTTTTCTCCAAATTCTTTACCTTTCTCTTGGCACCACCAATGGTTCTTGCTGCCTATAGTCATCTCATTTCTCTTTGGGGGTTATTTGAAATTTACCAGGCAAGGGGAAACCCTTGATGACAAAATCAGTATGTTATCATTTCTGGGTAGGATTGCTTTCTTCTCTGTTCCCAAATTATGACGTTTCCTTCTGTAAGTGCTATGGTACTAATTTTAATGCTAAAAATTTAGGCTGAGAGACTATGAAATAATAGATGAATGAGTTCACACAAAGTTCATTTCTTTCACTGCAGATTAACTAGAAAGTGATTTTATACTTGAAGGATTACAGGATAAAGCTTCCTAGAATCTTGAATTTCTAGGAAGAAATTCACAGAATTTTCTTTTCTGAAAACCCATCTCTTTGGTTCAGCCATTCTGATACCAGAAGCAAGAATATTTTTTTCTAAAGTAAATTGTAAAATAAAATCAAATGACAGCAGAAATAATGGAACAGTTTAAGGATCTTCCTTGGAACGTTTTCCTACCTAGATATCTGTAAGAGCATTATGTTGCCTACAACGTATTAGATAATAATATGCTATTGGGATCTCTGGATTATCATTGCAAGGAAACATTTAACATTTTCAATTGCCAATCAAAGATAGAAGCAGTCCTATGGAGTAGCTATATCTTCCATGTATATCACTTTTACATTTAGAATCCCATTACTTTATGAGCAAAAGCTGTAGCTTCCAACTCAGTCATTTTTGTTTTCTTGCTCTTGCTGTATGATCCCCTAAATATAGAGTGCATTGATTATTTCCATCTTATTAGTTTTTCAGTATTAGTTTTTATTAACGTTTTAAAAATACAACGGCAAACATTTTGGAACCCGGGTACAAAAGTAATTTTGCTTCTTTTTCAAGCACAGCATGCTTTTCATTTATGTTATAACAGAATAACAGAGTTGGAAGTTAATTGACAGTTCCATGTCTTGTGAGTTAATGATACCTTAAGATTATGAGAGCAATGAATATCTTTGTGCTCCAGAGTATTTTAAATATTAATTCAATTTTAAAGGCTGCTCGTTTCCCTTGAGTGTTTAAAATGAATAGAAAAGTCTAATGTGAGGAATACATTATATTACCATAGTGAGTTTTGCAAGGTTGCATAGGAAACCAGTAAGTTCTTAGTATTTCAATCTCACACTTGATATGTACATGAAGACAGGGATATGTTTTAGTATAATCCAGGATGATTTTGTGATTAACACAAAACTGACTTTTTTTGGGGTGGGGTGGGGGTGGAAGGTAGAATTTGCTACAGGATTTCATTTTTTCAAACATTTATTTAACCACACGCACACACACAAATACAATACCATAATGCAATACCATTTGATAGATTGATCATATGCCATCCTATCTGTGTTGACCCTTGACGACCACTAGGTTTTGACTGATCTCATCCTAAAGCTTCAGGTTTTCCAAGGGGCACCTATCAACTTTTAATTGAGTCCATCCGTCTTGTTACTGGTCATTCTCTCTCTTTCCCTTCCATCTTTTCCAGTACTATAGATTTCTCCAGAGAGCTAAATCTTTGCATAATGTATCCAAAGTGTGTTAATTTGGGCTGAGTCATTTGTGCATTGAGTGGAATTCTGGCAAAATACCTTGGTATTCTCAGGGATCTTCTCCAACATCAGACTCAGAAAGCATCACTATAATATTCTAAATCCAGCTATAGCAGTCACAAGGAAAACTATTGTCTTCATAATTCTGATCTTTATAGGTATAGTTACATTTATACCAACATCCAAATGTTTTTCCTTAATCTTCATAGATGTCTATGGAGATTCGTAGTCATTCAAGTCATGGTTGTCCCAAAGGTGCTTTTTCAAGAGGCAATTGCACTTTCTGGTTTTTTCTTTCAAGATATTTCACTTCTCATTCAAGAAGCTTCTTCAATTAATCTATGACTGTAACCTTGTTGATGATATCCTTACGATTTATATTGACATTGTTTCCTGATTGCTTATTTGTAACCTATGACTATCATTAAATGTTGTATCTTATGATTTTTGATGAACGTATCTTTTATTTTATGTACACTGAGAGCATATGCACCAAGACAAATTCCTTGTGTGTCCAATAAAAATGGCCAATAAAAATTGGCCAATAAAAATTCTATTCTCTTCTCTTCTCTTCTCTTCTCTTCTCTTCTCTTCTCTTCTCTTCTCTTCTCTTCTCTTCTCTTCTATTCTATTCTATTCTATTCTATTCTATTCTATTCTATTCTATTCATCTTCCGAGCTACTCCACCAAGTGGAGTTTGTGGCATATGGAAGTCAGAATTGGACTTTGAAGAAGCAGGATAAACAAATTATCGTGGCTTTCGTGGTTCTCAATGAGTTAGTCCCATTGTCTTAAGTTATTCTTTTGGGGTGTAAAGAATTGCAGCTAGCATTCTGTCAGCACCACTTTGTAGAACAGACCATGAAAACAAGTCCACAGGAAAGATGGATAAAACTTTTTTTATTGGGACTGATTTTGACAACACAATCATGCAAGTCTGATTGTGCTGAACCTCCTTCATTTTATAAATTAGTGATATAGAGGAAGTGTATCACTCAGCCCCTTCTAAATGTTACCTGGACAGTCTGGATTTTTTTAAAAAAAATCAGCTCTTTTTTTCCCCCTTGGCCAACACCTTCTACATATCTTCACTGAGGTAATCTTTATTCTGTACACATTATCTGTATCACATTACCCAGCAGCCACTGACGTTTGGATAATCCCCATTGGGTGCTGCACAAAATTCACAAAGGCTTTGCAGATTTCTAATTGACCTTGGTTGCCACATTCGAACAAGGCCACAACAGAAAATCTGAACATTTAGGTTCTATTATCGTTGATATGGACCTTCAAGTCAACCTAGACTCCTGGTGACCACATGGAACAGGTCTATATTAATTTTTTGACAGTATTTTAAGACCCGAATTCCCAGGACCTTTTTCCCAAGGTGTAGAGGAAATGACTGCTCCAAAGCCACTTAACTGATTTTGTGCTTGAGCAAGAACTAGGTTAGCAATTGGGCAAGGATATCACTATGTACAACATCTTTTTGGTATAACTGCAATTTGCTGCAAATGTTGCTGCTTATATACCATATTTTTTGGACTATAAGACGGACATTTTCCCCCCTATTTGCTGAGGGTGAAAATCTGAATGTAGCCCCACCCAACTTCTCAAACGGAGGTTTCAGAGGCTGAAAAAAAGCATCAGAAATGAAGCTCAAAAAAGAAGCCCCCAAACAGAGCTTCAGAAATGAAGCCCCCAAACAGAACTTCAGAGGCTTTTTTCCTAAAGATCTGTTTCAGAGGCTTTCAGAGGCAGGAGGCAGGAGAAAAAGTCTTTTTCTTAAACAGAATTTCAGAAGTTTCAGAGGCAGAAAAAGAAGCAAAAAAAAAAAAAAAAAAAGGGAAGGAAGGCACAGAGCTCACAACTAAGGAACCTTTTGCTAAAATTCACCTCTGGGAACAGCTGACTGGGAATATTCCAGGAGGCCGATCCACCTGCTAATCAGCTTTTTTCTTATTTTCCTCCCCCAAAACTAAGGTGTATCTTATACTCTGGTACGTTTTATACTCTGAAAAATATGGTAGCTCTATTCTCTACGTGGTTTGATATCTAATGAAGGATTTGGACAGCATGCAACAGGCAGAAAAAATGAAACTGAAGATTGACTTCAGATGGAGCACGAAAAAATGAGCTGATTTCCCTATGGCCAACATCCTAAAATAGTTCAGCAGAATTTGCAGCCTACTATGATTTCTTGGCAATTGTGGGTAGAAAAAAGTGAATTTTTCATGCAAATAGGAATTATGCAAACATTTTAAGAAAGTCAGGAAGGGTGCTGCAGCTATTTGTTTTCCCTGTACTTGGGAAAGAAAGGCATAAATGAATTACATGACCACATAGGATAAATATTTTGTTCAAGAGGATCTGTTCCCAATCTGGTCTTTCAATGGTGCAGTTTATTTATTTATTTATTAGTTCGATTTGTGTGCCGCCCTTCTCCAGAGACTCAGGGCGGCTTACAATGCATTAAGCAATAGCTTTTATACTTTTGTATATACCTGCTTAGAAGGGCTTTCGACCCCCCTTAAGCGGTGTTCTTTTTTATACAAAGTTAGCTTATTGCCCCCACAATCCGGGTCCTCATTTTACCTACCTTGAAAGGATGGAAGGCTGAGTCAATCTTGAGCCTGGTGAGATTTGAACTTGCAGTAATTGCAAGCAGCTGGCAACTAAGTGCTACTTTAACAGCACTTAGTCCCCTGCGCCAACGGCTCTGGGGTGATCAGCTATCACTTATATAACTGAATCCACCCACCTTGAACAAAAATGTAAAGAAATATGTAAGTGACATGACATGACTGATTCCTCTGCTTTTCACCTTATATTTATTTATAAATCTTGCAAGCCATTTATAAAATGAAGAAAGGACTTTTTGAAATTTATTCTCTTTCATTTTCTATTGTTTCACAGGTACAGTAGTTTTATTTCCAACATATTGGAAAAAACATTCTTCATTTGCATTCTGAGATTGTTGATAACATGGGTACTTTATCTTTGCTCCCTTTAGATTCTACATACTGACATTTTGGTAGAATTGACAATTGCACTTCCATGTTTTTAGGGATGCTTGGGCAAAACGATCAGTTTCTAAGTCATTAAAAAAAAATTCTTGCCCCATGTGATCTGAAAATGGATTTTTATGGGCAGTCTTTCCAACTTGTAAAATAATTTTCAGATATACCAGAAGCTGCTTATGGGAACTGTTTATATTTTTAAAAAGCTTGACCTTTGCTAGGTTAAATACACCACTGAGATTTTGCAATGCTAAACTAACTTTATGTATCTTGAATCTGTACTGGAATTGTAAAAACTGGTGGTAAGGAAATAAGCTATAACAATTTGAAAATAAACATAAACTCTTTGGGCCACTGTTTTTCTTAGGGTTCTCCAAAATGTCTGTGTTGACCCCTGAGGATCAATCAGAATATCCTATAGGTCAATGGTCTTATTATTATTATCTCTTTTATTCATTAAACATGAAAGTCAGTCAACTGAACATTTAAAAATGTATCACAAATATCATTGACGGGAGCTGATGGTTAATACGGGTTGCTGCCAGCATCCTAGGTATCAACCAAGTATCTTCTTAAAATGTTCTGAGTAGAGCAGTTTTTTGCAGTTCCGCTGGTGTTATTGCAGGAAGCTGCAATTTCTTGATGTATTTTGTAAAATTCTTGGACATGGTACCAAGTGGATATCACTGTTACATGTTAATCTATAATTGCGTAGTTTCGATGGCCAGGTCTCAATATTTCATGATTTTTCCCAGTTCTTTTTCTTCAACTCTGGTGTCTCCTGATACAGTGATATCATCATCATCATCATCATCATCATCATCATCATCATCATTGTGTGCTCATTCATTTTGAGAACATTGTGTAGAGGCTATATGGAAGTGTTTGGTGAATGGGGATGTATATCACTCCTGTTCTATTAGATACTCAGTGACATTTGATTCCATACTTTATTATATTCTTTGGGATTGGTAGAGCTGGAAGAGTTTTATGATGATTCCACAAACATCATAAAATTTGTCTCAATAACTATCAGGAATGAGCTAAGCTCTTGGTTGCTCCACTTTGGTTGACATAGAGGTAACATAGTTCTCCCGACTAATCATTGTCCTATATAAAACTTCTGGGAGGCGTCATTCATCAGTTTGCAATGAAGTGTCATCAGCATGTTAATGAGTCTCATTTCTATATTTCAATCAAGATTGAAGTAGGGCTGCTGTATCTAGAGGCTATCAATGAAAAATAAATTCAGATTAAATCGTACTAAGATGAAGTTGCTATTTATGCATAAAGAACTGGGCTATCAGCAGTGGTGGGTTGCCCCAAGTTCGGACCGGTTCGCAAGAACCAGTAGTAAAACCGGCAGGAGGCCCCACCCACCACTCCGGTTGTTGTCATCGGCAAACTGCGCATGCACAGAAGCTTCTGCAGAAACAAGCACGTAGACTAACGAAGCAAGCGTGCCTGCACAATCCCGTTGCAAACCGGTAGTAAAGGTAAGTAGAACCCACCCCTGGCTATCAGCCCCAGTGGTTGTTCTAGACTGGGGTTACATTGCCTCTGAAAGAGCTAGTTTGTGATATGGGAGTGCTCCTTAACTTGTGGCTCTTGTTGGAATATCTGGGGAAAGACTGACACCAGAATACCCCAATGACCAGCTGCCAGATCTGCTGAAAATTTTGTACCATTGAGTATGTGGGCTAAGTATCAGGCTTTATTGGTAGGGTCCCTTCAGGAATATATAGGGATATATATACAATATATCCTTTAAATATGTTACAAAATTGTATAGTTGTCTAAAACAGACTCATGAAATCCATGGTTAGTGTAATCATACATAAAACACCCAGCTTAATCCTATTATACAACTTTAATACAAAAAGGGGAAAAACATGTCCACTATGAGTAGAGCAAAAAAAAAAAAAAAAAGCCCAAAGCATTTTTGAATATTTCATGAAGATACATAATTTGTTTCCTTTTATATTAAAAATGTATTATCAGAGCAACAATGATGCACTACCAACATATGTGTGCGTGTGTATAAAATGATATAAACAGTGTGACTCTTCATGGCAGGATATAATATAGAGTTATCTTCTGTGGGGTTTTTTTTTTTTTCACCACACAGGTCTTTCTTTTCAGGATATTTAGACAATAAAGCAACTTGAGCAAAGCTGTCATAATAATAGCAGTGGTAAATATTTAAACATGTATCTTTGCTGGGAGTGAAAAATAGAACGTTATGCTTGGAATATTCTTGAAGAGAGCAATTTGAACCTTCACTGAATATACAGAATATTTTTATATAGTTACTTATTTTTAATCTATTACTTTGTCTGCTGCTTTATCCATAAATTTTCGTGGCATCTATCAAACCCACAGCAATAAAAAGACAAATCTCTTAAAATATCTCCTTCCCCACCCCATCCTCATTATCTAGTTATAAAACCATCAAGAAATGCTCAGCTTGATTAAGCCAATATATTTGGCTTTCAGCTTATTTTTCGCCAAGTCCATTTCAAACAATGTAGAATGACCTGGAGGAAAGGAGGAGTGAACCATTAAGGAGAGACTTCCAGGAGGCATTATAAGTCCCAAGAAAGAGGAGAGCATGGGAAAGTTATTCAAAATACTCCCCACTCCAATTTTATTTGATGTAATATTCCAATAGTCTGTAATTCTACCCTACTACAATAAAAAACATTTCTGAAATCTCTGCAGTGCTGTTTGAGCTGGACTATCTCAAATGATTGACAGTCCAGCAGATTCATCCCTTGCTGATCTTTAAGCTTATACAGGTAGTCCTCCTTTAGTGACCATAAATTGGGAATGGCAACTTGGCCATTAAGCAAGTCACTAAAGCAGTCACTAAAGCGAGACTTACTGTGCTTATGATCTTCCATAAGCTTTTTGCTTTACAAACCTGCAAAGGTTGCAAATGCGAAGATTCGTCATAGTTTATCATCACCGTAGTATCTGTAAGAAGTTATAAATGAGAAAGTCATGAAACAAGAACTACATATAGTTCTTTATATGTGAAGAAATAAGTAAATATCGAATGCTGGCAAACCCTGAGTACTGAAAGAATATTCTTTTTTTAAAAATTTGATTCATATGCTGCCCTTTTCCGGAGACTCACGGCGGCTTACAATGCGTTAAGCAATAGCCTTCATACTTTTGTATATTTATACAAAATCAGCTTATTGCCCCCACAAACTGGGTCCTCAATTTACCTACCTTAGAAAGGATGGAAGGCTGAGTCAACCTTGAGCCTGGGGAGATTCGAACTAGCAGTAATTGCAGTCAGCTGAATGTTAATAACAGGCTTTAGTCTGTCACGCCACCAGGTTCATTATTTATTTTGTCACTGAATCTTATGTATCACCACTACAAATTATAAATGGTACTTCCATCCCTCATAGATTGGATCAATATGGCACTGGTTTGAAAAGAAACCATGAATCAATTGTACACTAGTTTGTTTCCTTATCTTTTCTAACTAGCCAGCTGGTAAATCCTTTCTGTTCTTTATCTATTGCTGCTACTGTCAATTGCCTGATTAGTAGATCCAATAGAAGTAATCATTCTCAGGAGCTTTGAATTCCCAAAAGTAAAACTTTATTGGTGTTGTGGTCTCCTGGCGGCCTGTGGAACTGGAAGCAGAGTTGGACAGTGAGGAGGTTGGGGAGGAACAGGGCCAGTCCTGGAGTCTGGGGAAGGCTCGGACGAGGGCTCTGCATCAGAGGCAGGGCCATCTAGGAGTTATGTGTTGCTTCTGGAGCCTCCAGAGTCAGACATCTGCGAGGCAGAAGAACAGGGAGAACCTGTTCCCAGCGCGTGCATGCACAGAGCTGCCAGAAGGCAAGAACAGTTAAGACAAAAGGGATGACTCAGGAGTAGGGCTTGGAGGTGATTGGTCCCTCCTATAAGACATAAAGGAGGAGCAAAAGCATGTGAACCTTTGCAGGAAGCAACTTTGTTTGTTCTCGTCAGTTTAAATGCTGAAGCTCTGTTTTGATTCTGTGCTCCATGTTGCCTTGCAAACTAATTGCCAATTAGGTCTTTGGCAGTGTGCCAAGGGAGATAAAGGTGGGTGCTTTTCAGCCTTATCCCAAAGGACTGTGGCAGTCTTCTGTTGGACTCTTTACAAACTATTGGTTGCTCATTACAGGCTGAAAATGAACAGAATTTACAGCTGTTGAAATAAAAAGAAGGTTTTTGGGTCTAATCATGTGCTTTTTACTGTCTCAGGAAACCTAGGTCAGAACAATTGGATACACCATTTCACCACTGAAGAATCAAAACCAGCTCTGGTTTTCCCCTGCAAAGGCTTGCTTAGTTAAACAATAGCTTCCCTTTCTCCCCACCCCCAAGTGTTCACATTGTCCAATTATGAGCCATCCTTTTGCTATGGGAATAACCCACCTCCTTCTTAGGCACCTGCAGTAGTGACCTTGATGGTCTCCAGACTCTCATGATTCATGTGCAAAATCTTACATGGTTGCTACAGCTTCAGCTACATTCATTTACCATATTTTCAGCTAGCCATCAATCTACTTTTTGAAGTATGCAATTTTATTGCAAAGAAAAATAAGGTAATAAATAATAAAGCAAATTAAAACAAAGGTATGGGATAAGAAAGAGAAATATAGCTAAATCTAGTTTTTACACTAATATAAGTCAATCTAAGTCAAGCTAATCCTCCTTTCTTTGGCCTAAAACTTTTTGAAGCTTCTCTTTGACCTCCTCTTTTATACTGAATCATGTGCAAATTTTAACATCTTCTCCTTAACCCCATTCTATCAATAACAATACTGAATAACACAAGCCTCAGGGCTGTGGCACTCCATTAGATGTTACTCTTTTAATTAGATACGTAACCCTTGTAAATGCTGTCTAAGTGCAGTTGTTTGGCCAATTATCAATCCATCTAAAAGGATCCATGCTGTTCTTCCTGTATCCTTGAGTTTATATTTTATTGATAAGATCTTCATGAGAGATTCTGTTGGATGCTTTGCTAAGGTCACTATATCCATGGCATTTCTCCAATCTGTTACTCATTAAAAGCAGAATGTCAGCAAAAATATGAATAAAATCTAAATCAATCAATAATCAATGACTTTTTGAAAAATAATATTCCCTTTTAAAATCTAGGAAATATTCTTGAATCCAAACCAGTGGTGGGCTGCTTCATGGTTGCAAGGGTTCGGGTGAACCCTGAGCTCTGATCACTGGCTGGGCTCACTCACCGGCCCCTGCTATCCATATACTGTCCATTTATAACTTACTTTCTGGCTCATTGGTTGGCCCAGTTGTTTTCCGCGCCACCCCTGCTGTTCTCACCGGAGCTGCCTGAGCTGATTAGGAGCCTGTCTGAAGCTCTGTTTCTCTCCCAAAGGGGCACGTGCATGCGCACATTCACAACTAGTGAACCCTTTGTTAAAGAAACTGCATCCCACCTCTGATCCTAACCTCACTGTCCATAACTGCAGAACAAAAGAAGTTATGTTTTAGAATTCATGAAGACTCCATGTTTTAGAATTCATAAAATACGTTACTAATGACTGTTTGAAAGCCAAAATGAAATAAAATCTGTATTATAATATGGACTTTTTCTTACACGCATATTATTTTAGTTTTATTTTGTTATAAATGAGATTTGGTCAATATTAATTCATGCTACATCATTGTAGAGCCCACCAGGGAAATGTATGAAGCTGGAGTACCAATAGTTCTTTCTTGGCTACTATTTCCATGCTCCTACTCCATCTACAGTATGCAAAAGGTAAGATTTTTGAACTAGAATGTCTTTGGTGTGATCATATTTCTGATATGCAATAATTATAAGTTCGCCTTAAATAGTAAAACCCAACATCCTGTTAAAAAGCATTAAGTATTTCTAGTTTTATATTTAAGAAAGCCAGTTGGGTGTAGTGGTTAAGGCATCAGGCTAGAAACTGAGAAACCATGAATTCCTGTCCTACCTTTGGCATAAAACTAGTTGGGTGACCTTAAGAAGAAAGCAATGGCAATCCAGTTCTTAAATCTTACCAAGAAAACTGCAAGGATTCTTCCAGCCCATCACAAGAAAGAAAGAAAGAAAGAAAGAAAGAAAGAAAGAGAGAGAGAGAGAGAGAGAGAGAGAGAGAGAGAGGGAGGGAGGGAGGGAGGGAGGGAGGGAGGGAGAATTAGTTTGGGTGAACATTAGGTGTATATTTTCTTGTTTCTTTCAGACTGCCAGCTTTTTCAATCCACCATTCTCCCCCCCCCCCCGACACACACACACATACACAAAAAAATCACACCAAACAAACATAGAAATGCAAACTCCAACTACAGCTGCAATTTGTAGGCTGAAAATAACCACAGTTAAATTGTTCCTCCTGGATCAAAAAGTGCTAGGCTCAGCTATCAGAGCTTCACTACTGTTAATAAGAAATTGCTGGTTGTATGATTTGGTGGTTAAGAAAACAATATTAAAGGAAATCCCCTGGTTTGCTGTTAAACTGAGTACCTCAGGCGAAATTTTGACTTACTGAAAAAACACTTGACTTCACTTTTATTTCCTTCTGATTTACAACTCACAGTATTCAATTCTCACGCACGCTTATTAGCGACAACTGTTTCTAACAGACCTATACTCCTGCCAATCAGCATGTAAATGGAAAATTTTCCAAAAGATAACTTTTGGAGTATCTTCCCTAATTTGGTGATCTTCTGTGGAACTTCAACAAACTTAATTTCTCACAATTCTTTCATACTGTTGGAAATGGCTTACCTTAGGTATGTAGCACTTTAGCAGTAACTATATCAATAAATGCCTGAAGAAAAAGACATTCAGAGGCCTACTTGTGATAGTCACAAATTCCTTTAAGATGACAAGGCGATCAATGCCAGTCATAGTCCCTGAATGAAATATTGTCCTTCTGAATGAAGTCATCTACTTTTTTTTACTCTGCTTTTTGCTTGGTCTTTGCAACATTCAGGAGCTCTGCAAAATATTTCTTTTTTCTCCTTGTTCCATTCTGTGTTTAGACAGGAAAGAAGAAGTGGCAGCACAAGCATTTATCAAGAAGAACGTTTTTGTGGTTATTGGTCTGAGCCAAAACAACATCCAGCAGTACAAGTTCTGGTATGTTTGTTTGGATTTTTTTAAAACTAATTTTTATTAGAAGTTTTTTAACCAGATAAAGATCTACAAGAAAAATATACAAAAAACCAAGTTAAGAGAGAGAAAGGGGATAAATAAAACATACAGATAAGAAAAGGGAAAAAAAATAGAGAAACAATTTCTGATTTCCTTAGTCACAAATTAACTCATTGTCACTTGTCCCCAACCAAAATTTCACCACATAACTTCACTTCTTCCCATATTCAGCCCTTTTCAGTCAGCAAATCCAGAAACAATCAAATTATTATTTTTATTCAGTTTCAGCAAAAAGGTCCTAAAGCAGGAAACCGTGAGTTCAAGTCCTCCCTTAGCTATGAAAGCCAACTGGGTGACCATTGGCCAGTCACACTCTCAGCCCAACTCGCCTTGTGGTAGGGAAAATGGGAGGAGGAGAGTGTGTTGGATAGGTTTGTCACCATGAGTTATTTGTAAAAATAATAAAAGCAGGATACTAAGAAGCACACAAAGAAATAAATAAACAAATAAATGGAAAATTTACTGAAATCATATTAGTGTTAACTTCATGGTTTCCAACTGCCATTCCCTACAGCAGAATTAAGATTTCAATTGGAAAATCATTTCAAATAGATTACTGAAAGTCAAGGCTGGCTAAATCTTTAGGCAGTGTAATAGCATTATCTCATGTAACAGATACTCAGAGGTCATTGTTGTATCTTTTCTATTGATTAAATAAAACATAACAGTTAAGAAAGGTTTTCCTGCTGCTTACTCTATTGAATAGTCTAGAAGATCTATCCCCAGTGAACCTGCAAGAATACAATACAAGGAAGTTACGTAACAAGAAAGTTACCGGCATACTTAATTAACTAATAATTATTAGAAAAGAATTCAATACATTCCCTGCTCTTATTTCAGTTCTTCATCCTGAAGACTTCTTTACTAATTAGGTTTGAGAAAGTCCAACCTTGAATGTAAGGTATGATTTAAGAACCACATTGGTGTTTGATTTATAGTTTTGCATGCTGTATTATGTATGCTGTAAATGGAAAACTTGTAATTTTTTGTGATGGCTTTTCTAGACATTCTTGACACTCTAAACAGACTTCTGAGTCAATCCATTTGTGGCTGAATAATATAGTATTTTTAATTGCATTCTTTTTCAAGACTGTCTGAAGCTACACATTCAGTTCCTTACTGCTCTCAAATTTTTCCCTAACTCCTATACTTCCAAAAAATTCTCCTGGTAGATCTACAGCTACTTTGAACTTATGTCTGCCACAATTAAAAGTCTATGCCCATAAACAGTCCTTCAAAATCTAAATTACTTCTTTGCTTTGGCAAAGTAAAGCATTTCTATAGGTAAACCATTTCTATAGGTGAAATACTGTTGTTATTGGCATCTTTTGAATATATTGAAGTTGATTGCAAGCTCTTCAGTTTGTTAATCTATTCCCAATTTAGCTTTAATGCCTGTACTACTACGTGATATAAAAAAAAAAGAAGCTCCTGGAGCACTTAAGTTTTCAGCATGAATGGTAGCTCTCATACTCTTCACATAACACAATCTCTGCCAAGTGTAAATTCATCATAATGCTGATGTTTTGCCACATGTTCCAGCTATTGTGTTGTAAACTTGAGACACTGTTGCTCTCTACTTGTGGCTCTGTAAATCATCTAAATTGTGAAGGGAAGTTTTTCAAAGGAGTCACCTTGCAATGTCAGTTTTTCCAACCATTTACCTTGTAGAGGTAAATAAGATAAACCCTCCGCATTTGCATTATGTTGAGTTTTCCTCAATTCTATCTTGTATCTGTGCTTTTCAGTGAATACAAGGCAATGTGGCATCAAAGCCATTGCTGTAAATGACATTCCTTTTTGAAGTCTAAAGACTGATAAAAGTGACTCATGATCAGTGGCAAAGTTAAACTTTTCTATACAATACTGGTTGAAAAATTGAATGCCTAGATTCACATTCAGAATCTCCATTGGTTCCTGAATAATTATTTTTTATAGCTGTGAGTGATCATGATGCAAACGCTACTTGGCTTTCACTGCTATCTTTCCTTATATATGACTTAACGGTGCTGATATCATACAGTGAGGCAACTCAAACCAATGACAGCAGTAAGAGCAGGTTGTAATGTGTGAGCACCATTTCTAATTTTTCAGAAAATTAGTATGTAACACTGAGTTCTAAGCTGTCTACAAAGTGCTGGTACAGAGGCTAACTCCCCAAATACATCTGTTACAATAACATAACCCCATATTATATTTATGGTGGGGAACAATGGAATTTTACTCCATATACAAATAAGCTTCTGCTAGGTTTGTTTGGCTGAAATGTTGTGCCCCAGTGAACTTAGCAAGATGTCTTCAGTTCAAAGAAGCTCAGGAGTGTAATAGTGGATTCAATCTAATTTTAAAGTCCCAAGTTGGACGGTGAGGAGGCTAGGGAGGAACATGGGCCAGTCCTGGAGTCTGGGGAAGGCTCGGATGTGGGCTGTGCATCGGAGGCAGAGATGGGGACAGGGCCATCTGGGAGCCTGAGTAGCGTAGGGGAGTAATGCCTCCTACAAAGGCACATTTAAGATCCAGCTGCTGCAATTACTTACGAGTTCAATCCCAGGCAGGCTCAAGGTCGACTCAGCCTTCCATCCTTTATAAGGTGGGTAAATTGAGGACCCAGTTTGTTGGGGGCAATAAGTTGACTTTATATAAAATATAAATATACAAAAGCATGAAGGCTATTGCTTAACGCATTGTAAGCTGCCCTGAGTCTCCGGAGAAGGGCGGCATATAAATCAAATTAAAAAAAAATTATGCACAGACTCCGGAGCCTCCAGAGCTGGACATCAGGCAGAGGAACAGGAGGAGCCTGTTCCTAGTGCGCACATGCGTAGAGCTGCCAGAAGGCCTGGAGATGATTGGCCCCTCCCATAAGGCTTAAAAGAGGATCAAAGGCATGTGGCCCCTTTGCAGGAAAACAACATTGTTAATTCTGTTCCTAGTCGGCATCTCTGTTTGATTCTGGACTCCATCTGGCTTTGCCAAGTAGGTCTTTGGCAGCATGTCAAGGGAGATAAAGGTTGGTGATTATCCAGAAGGACTTCTCCCAAAGAACTTTTTGCAACTAATTGGAACTCAGCTGTGAATGAATGTAATTCACAGCTGTTGCAATAAAAGAGGATTTTGGGACTACTCGTGTGTTTAAATAACTCAGGAAGCCTAGGTCAGAACAATGGGCTGCACTCAGCTTTCAAAGGAATTCCCTCAGCTTCTATCCAAATGAACCTGGTCTCTATTTTTTTGGTATGACATATGGAACTGGACATACTCTATAAAACTTGGGTATGAGATTATTATTGTGAGCCTATTACTGAAGTTTATATGTGCAGATACTATCTTTGAGCAAAAATTGTCCATCGTCCAGTATCTTTCTCAACCAGCTGGTTTCTGTGATACAAAATACAGTATATAAATATAGTTATACTGTATATAAACTGTTGAAGGACCTCCAGTTCATCAATAGCCTTCTTATTAAATCATAAACCCATTGTGCTGGTCCAGCCTGTGTATATAACATAAAAGCCCAATATATCCTGCTGATTACTGTAGTTTACAATTACAGTCATTCAGTATAAGTCTATACCTGTTATGTCCTTATAAGGACGTCCGCCTGGGATTGGCTGAAGATCCTTTCGGCGGGAGTTTTGAATCCCTGTCAGTGGGCAGTGCGTCTGCCGGAGCAAATATAAGGAGAGCTCCGGCAGCGCAGCGCCAGTTCAGTTCTCGTTAATAAACGTTGTTACTTGAACTCTGCTGGTCTCATCTTCTTCCTGCGCCGATCTAACAATACCTATAATTTCTGATAGTTTTGGATTAGCATCCTTGAAGTGCTGCTCCAATTCATCTTGTGCTAGTTTATAACTGGTATAAAATCATGTATCAATTATATTGATACTCGCTACTGGTATAAGCCATATTACTGCTGGCCTCATTTCATATTTTATGCTATAAACTGAACTGGCTCTCCCTGTTTAATTTCATGATCAGATTCTTTCTCTATGGCAGGCCTCTATAGCAGGTCCCACTGATGAATTAAAAATCATCACGGGCCACAAAGGAGTGGTCAGTGGTTAGCAGAGGAGCAGTTGAGCTTGTGATGGTGGTGAGACTTGGAATGCCTAGCAGCATATTTTTCAGACTGGTGCAGTGATGAATTTATTATTATTATTTTTTAAAATGCCAGCATGTCTCACAAAGCTGTTTGACAGATCACATGCCTGTGGATCTTATTTTGTGCGGCCTGCTTCACAGCATGGACTAGTCTTTAAACCAGCATGGCAAGAGGTCCATTTTCTCTTGAAGAATAGGGTCTGTGAATATGTCTCACCTATTGCCTTTTCTGTACATTGAGCTAGCATATGTGAACCTCTGCCACGATGATAGCACGTTCATTGTGTCCTCTCAGAGTTTGTAACATTGTCTCTATACAGGTGAAACTCGAAAAATTAGAATATCGTGCAAAAGTTCATTTATTTCAGTAATGCAACTTAAAAGGTGAAACTAATATATGAGATAGACTCATTACATGCAAAGTGAGATAGTTCAAGCCTTGATTTGTCATAATTTTGATGATTATGGCTTACAGCTCATGAAAATCCCAAATTCACAATCTCAGAAAATTAGAATACTGTGAAAAGGTTCAATATTCTAGGCTCAAAGTGCCCCACTCTAATCAGCTAATTAAGCCATAACACCTGCAAAGGGTTCCTGAGCCTTTAAATCGTCTCTCAGTCTGGTTCAGTAGGAATCACAATCATGGGAAAGACTGCTGACCTGATAGTTGTGCAGAAAACCATCATTGACACCCTCCATAAGGAGGGAAAGCCTCAAAAGGTAATTGCAAAAGAAGTTGGATGTTCCCAAAGTGCTGTATCAAAGCACATTAATAGAAAGATATGTGGAAGGGAAAAGTGTGGAAGAAAAAGTTGCACAAGCAGCGGGGATGACCGCAGCCTGGAGAGGATTGTTAAGAAAAGGCCATTCAAAAGTGTTGGGGACTTTCAAAAGGAGTGGACTGAGGCTGGAGTCAGTGCATCAAGAGCCACCACACACAGACAGATCCTGGACATGGGCTTCAAATGTCGTATTCCTCTTGTCAAGTCACTCCTGAACCACAAACAATGTCAGAAGCGTCTTACCTGGGCTAAAGACAAAAAGAACTGGTCTGTTGCTCAGTGGTCCAAAGTCCTCTTTTCTGATGACAGCAACTTTTGCATCTCATTTGGAAACCAAGGACCCAGAGTCTGGAAGAAGAATGGAGAGGCACACACTGCAAGATGCTTGAAGTCCAGTGTGAAGTTTCCACAGTCTGTGTTGATTTGGGGAGCCATGTCATCTGCTGTTGTTGGTTCACTGTGTTTCATTAAGTCCAGGGTCAACGCAGCCGTCTACCAGGAGATTTTGGAGCACTTCATGCTTCTTCCCACAGACAAGCTTTATGGAGATGCTGACTTCATTTTCCAGCAGGACTTGGCACCTGCCCACACTGCCAAAAGTCCCAAAACCTAGTTCAATGATCGTGGGATTACTGTGCTCGATTGGCCGCAAACTTGCCTGACCTGAACCCCATAGAGAATCTATGGGGCATTGCCAAGAGAAAGATAAGAGACATGAGACCGAACAATGCAGAAGAGCTGAAGGCCGCTATTGAAACATCCTGGTCTTCCATAACACTTCAGCAGTGCCACAGGCTGATAGCATCCATGCCATGCCGCCTTGAGGCAGTAATTGATGCAAAAGGGGCCCAAACCAAGTATTGAGTACATATGAAAGCTTATACTTTTCAGAGGTCCAATATTGTTCTATGTACAATCCTTGTTTTGTTGATTTCATATAATATTCTAATTTTCTGAGATTGTGAATTTGGGGTTTTCATGAGCTGTAAGTCAAAATCATCAAAATTATGACAAATCAAGGCTTGAACTATTTCCCTTTGAATGTAATGAGTCTATCTCATATATTAGTTTCATCTTTTAAGTTGCATTACTGAAATAAATGAACTTTTGCATGATATTTTAATTTTTCGAGTTTCACCTGTACTTCTATATTACAGGTTATTCATATCTGCTTTTACTCCTGACTATAGCTCCATGGTATCTCAAGCAGTTGCGTTTCCATGGAGACAGTAATTTTCAAATACTGTCTTCAAAATATTAACTCTCCTTCTGTAAAGATGCTTCCTTTTATTTTGTTTTTTTTTTCAGAATAACCCCTGTTATTCACTTTAGTTTAAGCAGCTTTTCACATTCAGCTGCATGTACTGCCGTTCACTCTCCCTCTTTCTGCTTGTTCGTACAAAACTGAAATGTTCTAACTTAATAATAGTTTGGGCACCAAATGTTCCTGCATTATTTTTCTTAAACTTCTCAGTAACCTTTATACTTGCTTGCCACCACATCAGTAAAACAGGCAACATCATTTTAGAAAGTACTTCATTTGCCTCCAATGTTGTTCAGGTACCCTTTGTATAATGTCAATTCATCTGAATTAACATCAGATATATTATTTTTTTTCCCCAGTAAAACTAGATATCCTGCTGGGCAGTTTTTACTTTTAGCTTTACTCACTGTAACCAATTTAAAATTATTCTTCCTCGTGGTTTGAGGTTTTACTCTCACCTCTTTGATCTGATATAACATGTAAATTTAGAGCCTTTTTAATTTTTTAGTAATCAATTCCCATGTTTTGCAATTGTAGAAGCTTACGAGTTCTCTTTTTCTCTCCCCTATAAATTGATCAGTTGCTTGGAGAAACTATGTCATAATCAATATAGTTTATTTTGATTCAGATACCAAAATATGCCAGGGAATATCCTGTGTGGAAAACTGTAATTAACTCTATGGAGATTCTCAGTCACTCAAATCATGGTTGCCCCAAAGGTGGTTTTTCAAGAGGCAACTGGACTTTCTTGTTTTTCTTTGAAGACATTTTGCTTCTCATCTTCAGCTTTGACTGGATGGTGGGGAATAGAAGGATTTATACTCTGCAAATGATAGCTGATCATTTGCATTCTTTTAGTAAGTTGTTAAGGCCACCTGGAGGTTTATCTGTGTCTTCAGGGTCACCTGAATAGTTCAAATGGGTGTGGAGCCTTCTTGGAATTGCTGCAAGGACCGTATTGTAGACAAAGAATGCAAATGACCAGCTGTCTGCAAGGAATATAAATCATTCTATTCCCCACCATCTGTAGAAATTTCTTGGATGAGAAGTGAAACATCTTCAAAGTAAAACCAGAATTGCCTGTTGAAAAAGCATCTTTGGGGCTGTAATTAACTCTTTCATATTTGCAAATATTGCTAGAAAAACAGAAACTCTCTGCAAGTACAATGAAGTTTAAATAAATAAAATTTAGGCCGTCCTTTGGATTGGAAGCGAGACAAAGTATTTTGTTTGCAAAATGGATTGGCTCATTAGTCACTTAACGAGAGGTAGGATTTTAAAAACTACAAGCCAACAAGAGTTTGTTTCTCTCTGGTTCTCGGCTATATGTTTGTTTTGATGTGTGTGTTTTAGAAATTTCATTATCATTAGAACAACATACCAAACATTTGAGGACCATTAATCCAGAAAATAAAACTCTTCTAATTGATACTGTTCAAACAATTGAACTAAAGAAATGAAGGAAGTTTTGGTTTAACATGGCTTCTTTGTGACTCTGTCTGTGAAAAGGGATATTGGTGTGACTTTTATCACTGGTACAAGTGCTCATTTATTTTGACTCCATCTCTTTCTTCCTCTGGTAAATTATGAGGTGTTTTGAAGGGGATAAAATTAAGGGTGAAATCCAGCAGGTTCTGACAGGTTCTGGAGAAACGGTGGCGGAAATTTTGAGTAGTTCAGAGAACCAACAAATACCACCTCTGGCTGGCCCCAGGAGTGGGGAGGGAATGGGGATTTTGCAGTATCTTTCCCCTGCCATGCTCACCAAGCCATGCCCACAGAACCAGTAGGGAAAAATTTTGGACTTCACCCCTGGATAAAATGGCATTGTTTTCTTCATGTAGGTGACACCAATTGGCAGCTCTCTTTAGGTTTATATTGCTTTTTTCATGTATATATCAGGCTGGTTCCCTGTTGAAAAGATAAAAATGGAAAGATACAATAAAAATAACTAAGGATATTAAAATCATTCTTTTAATGTCAAACTTGCTGCTAACCTAGTTCCACTGCTCAGGTTTGAGATGCTACTTTTTAAATCCTCTATTAAACTAAGTAATCCTGCCTCTATTAAACTAAGCAAAGCTTTACAAAAGTTTAACGTCTCCATTTCAGGTGCAATTTTTTCCCTCCATTTATACTTTAGAAGATAAGCACAAGATCCAGAAAGTTATTGATAGACTTGAACATTGGAGCCCATTCAACAAAATGCAATTCAGTGGTGAGAAAAGTAAGGTTTTACACTTAGGTGAGAAAAACTAAATGCAGAAGTACAGACTAAGTGGTACCTGACTCAACTTACTGTGAGAGGGATCTAACTGCCAAAAAGGCCAACAGAGGAACAGTAATAAGATTATGTGAAGTATCATTATGTACTGCCTTGGCAAAATCACACTTGGAATACTGCATTCAGTTCTGGTCACCACAACACAACACACCCAAAAGGTTGAGGCTTTAGAAAGAGTGTAAAGAAAAGCAATAAAGAAGGCTGAACACTTTCAGGAACTGGGTATGCCTAGTCTAATGAAGAGAAGGACTATGGGTGACATGATAGCAGTCTTCCAATATTTAAGAGACTGTCTCAAAGAAAAGGGGGGACAATCTATTCTCCAAAACAGCTAAGGGCAAGACAAGAAACAATGGATGGAAAAGAGAGATCCAGCCTTAAACTAAGGACAAATTTCCTGATAGTGAGAACAATTAATTCCTTTTAGAAGCTGTGGATGCTCCATCACTGAACATTTTTAAAAAGAGACTGTATAGCTATTTGTCCAGAATGATATAGAATCACTTGATTGGGCAGGCGGTTGGACTAGAAGACCTCCAAAATATCTTCGAATACTATTATTCTGTAGTCTATTATTCTATAGTTCCAGCATCATTAAATCTCTGCAGGCCTGAAAATCAAAACTAAAAAATTATGGCATAAACAGGCCATGGTGATCCCAGTGGTTATCAGCACACTGAGTGTCATACCAAAAAATCTTGGATGGTACTTAGAAAATCTGTGCATTGACAAAATTTCCATCTGCCAATTACAAAGGGCTGCACTGCTTCGATCTGCACATATACTATGCCAATACATTACAACATCCTAGGTTCTTGGAAAGAACTAGATGCTATGTAGGCCAATACCAGTTAAAGAACTTGAAGCTATATTTGAAATGTTGTGTGTATAATAATAATAAAAATTAAACTTGCATGCTGCCCAATTTTCAATAACTAACAATTCCTGTTTTTGTCACGGAATATGAAAGGCTTTGTGTGTATGGAATATTCTATAATATTAATAATTTATTGGTTTACTAATTCCTCTTAAAACCATATAATGTCTTGCATATGATTTCTGAGATGCTATTAATGCTACCAACATTTATTAATCTTCTATAACCACAAGTAAAAGCCATGTGGTTAGAATTACTGTAATGTGCAATGTTTTAAAGTATACCAGAATGAAATTTTATAGGCCACACAAACTTTTCTGTTTGGGAAATTTGTTATTTTCTGATTACCAGAATCAGCCCAATCCTACTCTTCCTTAAAATGAAAGCTCTGCTCCTCTGCCCTCTGACCCTGACATCATGAAAACACTTCTGCGCATGCGCAGAAGAGTGTGCACAAGCGAAGCAAGTGTATGAGCGCGGCCCCATTGTGAACCAGTAGTAAAGGTAAGTAGAACCCACGCCTGGACACGGTGCTGCAGAGACTTAATGACACTAGAGCTGCTGACCAGAAATGGTCTGCCCTCTGGCAGTTCAAGCCCAGCTCTGTGAGACAGAGTGACCTCCCATCACTCAATCCCTTAGCTCCTGCCTGCCCAGCAGTTCAAAAGCAGGCAACATTGCAAGAAGATAAATGGATACACTTCAGTGGGAAAAAATACCTAGCTGCATTCATTTGTGTGGAAAGCAGAAGCCGGTACTGGACCTGGCCAAGATGCAAGACATCGCAACACAAGGTAAGGTGAGATTAGAAGAGGAGCTTGAAAGGGCCAGCAATTTGAGTCCGCTATCTAAATGGTGTCAAGTTATTTTGCTCCCCGTGGTACACCAAGGATAGGTGCGCAAGAGCCAAGTGTAACAAAGTAGCAATCTAGGCTGTCAGGACTGTATTGGGTCTATCATGTGTAGATTTCCCTGATACTGTATGCCATATGCTAAATAATAAATACGATAAAAACATTCCTGTGATGTTTTTTTTAATCTGTATGTGGTTGAAATATTATATTGGGCCGTCAATTTTTCACAATTTTCAGTTGTGTCAGTTGCAATATTTCATTGCAAAAAGAGAAAAAAATATATATTTAAAGGACTGTATTATACAACTAGTACTACTATTAGTATATTCATCAGACTTTGATGAATGTTGTCATTCTGTCCTGGCAAATGATTAGAATGTAACCTTTGCTACCTTCTATGCTTATGTTTAGTGAAAAGAAGGACTAGGGGTGACATGATAGCAGTGTTCTAGTATAACAGGAGCTACCACAAAGAAAAGAGAGTCAAGCTATTTTCCAAAGCACCTGAGGATAGGACAAGAAGCAATGGGTGGAAACTAATCAAGGAGAGAATCAACTTCGGGAGAAGGGCGGTATAGAAATTGAATAAATAAATAAATAAATAAATAAACTTAGAACTAAGGAGAAATTTCCTGACAGTTAGAACAATTAATAAGTGGAACAACTTGCCTGCAGAAGTTGTGAATGCTCCAACACTGGAAATTTTTAAGAATATGTTGGATAACCATTTGTCTGAAGTGGTATATGGTTTCCTGCCTGAGCAGGGGATTGGACTAGAAGACCTCCAAGGTCCCTTCCAACTCTGTTATTCTATATTCTGTTCTGTTCTGTTCTGTTCTGTTCTGTTCTAATTCGAGATAAAGTAGGATTTAGTCCATATATACCATGTGACTTGTAATCTACCGGTAATTGGCAATAGATAGTTTTCAGATACAATTAGAAAGAAAACATATTTTTAAAATGAAACAACAAAAATTCTATGAAATGAGAAAAAGAATCTTCCGTAATTTTGCCACTTGTTTCTGTCAACTAAATTGGAGATATTTTATCCATATTTTTGCCTTCTCCGATGTAAACACTAAAAACAATTTTTAATTGATAGGCCTTAGGAAATGCTGTAACACCGTGGTGGATTTTAGTACTAAAGGCTAATAAGGACTGTCAATCCCAGGCACTAATGTGATCATTATGAAACTGAGAGATAAAAACATGACACTTTGAAGACCTTTTACAAAACAGAAGTAAAAGAACAAACCTTGTCAAGAAATTAAGCTGTCTCTTTATTTATACATATGTGTGTGTTTGCGTGCTCTGGACATAGCCTCTGTATAATAATTCTAACCATTGTTACCTTTAATATTAAATCAGGCATACAACAAGCATTGCACATTTCTCCAGCATTAAGGTGGAGGTTTTGTTTTAATGCTGTACCCACCATCTCAGATTTTAAGTAGCATTCCAGTGAAACCCACTGGAGTAGCACCCATTACTTTATAAATTGCGGTGTCACTGCTGATTCTGTGCGGCAAGCAGGAAATCAATACGCTATATGGCTTTGTGGAAATCTGTGTGAAGCAGGTTTTCCAGCAGTCCATGTTGGTGTGGAACTACTTAGCACTTAAGATGTACAGTATTTGGAAATTTATAGAAAAGTTTTAGATGTAAAGACAATGAGGAGAGAGAGATGGAAATTACCATTGGATTGAACAATTCATTTCTGCTCCTCTCCAGACCTCTCCTCCAAGCCCATACCTTAACCTTAATAGCCACTGAAGGCATCATAGTAATAATGGCTCTGTTCAAACAAAATATCATTACTGAATTAACAAATTTTCTTTATTCACACAACACACTGAAGTATAAACTAAATGATAAAATAATTGCTGATATAGAACATTAAGTAAAATAATTCAAAGTAAAAAAAAATTGGAGTCCCTTGCTGATCTAATCTCTTTTATATATTATGCTCTTTAAAACTTTTTAGTTTGACTACTTTTGACTTGTTTAATGTTTTAATATTTTTTTGCTGTAAGCTGCCCAGGGTCAGGTCTTGTGTGTGTGTGTGAGAGAGAGAGGGGGGGGGGCATGGTGGAGCAGTGGACTAAAGCGCTGTTGAATAGCACTTAGCTGCCAGCTGCCTGCAATTACTGCAAGTTTGAATCTCACCAGGCTCAAGGTTGACTCAGCCTTCCATCCTTCTGAGGTAGGTAAAATGAGGACGCAGATTGTGGGGGCAATAAGCTGACTTTGTATAAAAAAGAACACAGCTTGTGGGGGGGGGGACAAAAGCCCTACTAAGCAGGTATATACAAAAGTATGAAGGCTATTGCTTAATGCATTGTAAGCCGCCCTGAGTCTCCGGAGAAGGGCGGCATATAAATAGAACAAATAAATAAATAAAATATAAATGGGCAAATTTGGTTTGTGTGTGTGTGTGTGTGTGTGTGTGATTCCAGTCACTCCCTCACAACCATCATGTTCACATAATAGCACAAGAAAGAGATTAAAACGGAGATAGAGAGAGCTTAATAGGTACTCTATTAAGTGTATTAGATAGACCAGGGGTGTCAAACTCGATTTCTTTGAGGGCTGCATCAGGGTTGTGTTTGATCTCAGGGGGTGGGGGTGGGGGTGGGCTGGGTGGGTATGGCCAGCTCGACATCACCGTGTCGGGCACCATGGTGGCCCAAGCACTTTGCCAGTGGAAATGGACTCCCAAGCCCCGTTTTTGGCTGCAATGGCCTCATGCAACCCTCTGCCAGCAAAAACAGAGCTCGGGGGGGCCTATGTGCAGCCCTTGAGAGCAGTGTTTTTGGCTGGGATGGGCTTCTGCAACCCTCTGCCAATGAAAACAGAGATTGGGAGAGCCATGTACAGCCCTCGCAAGCTCTGTATTGGTGGCAGGGGTGCTGCAAACCAATCCTTCACTATTTCCAGGACCGCCCCTGGGCCAAATCTAAGCACTCCAAGATAGAGTTACATAACATAACATAACAGTGATAACAGCAGATACTTCAGTTGATTTCTCAGCCAAAAGTCTAAGAAGTGACTATTCAGCCATCAGCCATCATGATTCCCATTTTATCATTTAAAAGACTAGGAGAGTTGTTGTCTTTTGATAACTATTGGCACGGCTTGGAGAAGGGAGAAATCAAGCACATTCTTCCCCTCATTTAATCAGCTCAAGTTGGATACTTTTCTTAAAAGCTTCAAAGGGTTGGTTCAATTTTGTAAAACTTTGAGTGAAGCATCCTTTTCAAAAGCCTTCTGAAGCTATGCAGCCTATCTGCTTCTGAAGATGGAAACAGAGCTGCCATCTTTATGGTCCTTTGTTTTCTGTCACTACATGTCAGAAGACGCCTCAATACATGCCTAGCAAATGTCTTCAGAAGCTGTTTTCAGCCTCACTTCATCATTGAGAAGTAGCATCTGCATTAATTGAGAATTTAAGCAATGAATAATAATAACTCATTGACTGAAATTTAGTTGAATCATCAAGGTGCCAAAAAGTTCCCATTTATTAATATAGGCTTTTTAAATTTGTCACCAGACTTTGAAGTTATAATTTATTTTCACACACCAATATTGTGTGCATTTTCTGCAAGAGAGAAACCTTTGTTCTATCTTAGTGGCAAGAGGCTGCGTTTCACTTCTGCAAGAGAAAACTGTATGATTTTAAAATCATCATTTAAAATGGAAAAGAACAGTTGTCTGCCAAAATATATTTATCCTTACGTCCCTTTTAAATAGTGTATTAAACTAGAATTCAGTATTAAGCCACAGATAATGCAAATGGTATTGCCACAATAAATAATAGCTATAAATAAGAATGCCAGTGTTTCTCGTATTTTTATGTGCTAAAGAAAAGATGGTGTCAAGTTATTTTTCCCATATGCTAGTCTTCATTGCCTGATTATTTTCACTGTAGGGAAAAGGAGATGTAACAGAACAGAACAGACTTTCTTGCTGACAACTGACAGCTCCTAGGCAGATCCTATTTGCTGTCATTTTCCAGTGAAGGTATTGTCTGGTAACTTGGAAAAATAGTATTTCTAAGTCCCAAAGGTGCTTTTCCACGAGGCAACTGGACTTTCTTGTTTTCTTTGAAGATGTTTCACTTCTCATCCAAGAAGTTTCTGCAGCACTGACTGGATGGTGGGTAATGGAAGGATTTATATTCCTTGCAGATAGCTGTTCATTGCATTCTTTTAGAGAGTCGTTGAGGCAACTTGGAGGTTTAACTGTGTCCTCAGGGTCACCTGAGTAGTGCAAATGGGTGTTGAACCTTCTTGGAACTGCTGAAAGGACTATGTTGTAGACAGGAGATAGGTGTTGTATACTTCCTCCTCTGTTGAGATAGGGCTGTTCAGTTTTGACATAGATGGTCTGTTTGACCCCCTTCCAAATCAGCTGTTTTCTCTGTCCAAAATCTTTTCCTGACTGGTACAATGCAGTGAAACATATGCAGATCTGTACATTGGGGAAACAAAGCTGGCAGGAATAGCCAACACTCCAGAAGATAGGCTCGAGATACAGAAGGATCTTGATAGACTTGAATATTGGGTGCTATCTAACAAAATGAAATTCAACAGTGAAAAAAGTAAGGTTCTATATTTAGGGAAGAAAAACAAAACGCACAGGTACTGTTTATGTGGTACTTTGCTCAATAGTAGTAACTGTGAGAGGGATCTTGGAGTCCTAGTGGACAACCATTTAAATATGAGCCAGCAGTGTGCAGCAGCTGCCAAAAAAGTCAATACAGTTCTGGGCTGCATAAACAGAGGGACAGAATCAAGATCACGTGAAGTATTAATACTACTTTATAATGCCTTGGTAAGGCCACACTTGGAATATTGCATTCAGTTTTGGTCACCACGATGTAAAAAAGATATGGAGACTCTAGAAAGAGTGCAGAGAAGAGCAACAAAGATGATTAGGGACTGGAGGCTAAAACATATAAAGAACGGTTGCAGAAACTGGATATGTCTAGTTTAATGAAAAGAAGGACTAGGGGAGACATGATAGCAGTATTCCAATATCTCAGGGGTTGCCACAAAGAAGAGGGAGTCAAACTATTCTTCAAAGCACCCGAGGCAATGGGGCACCTAAGGCAATAGAACAAGAAGCAATGGGTGGAAACTAATCAAGGAGAGAAGCAACTTAGAACTAAGGAGAAATTTCCTGACAGTTAGAACAATTAATAAGTGGAACAACTTGCCTGCAGAAGTTGTGAATGCTCCAACACTGGAAATTTTTAAGAAGATGTTGGCTAACCATTTGTCTGAAGTGGTGTAGGGTTTCCTGCCTGGGCAGGGGTTGGACTAGAAGACCCCCAAAGTCCCTTCGACTCTGTTATTCTATTTCTACTTCTAAAACAACCACTTCACAAACGCATGGCACAACATAGGAAAACAAACCCATCAGGACAAGATTCAGCAGTCCATCTGCATTTAAAAGACAAAGACTACACTTTTGAAGACAGCAAAGTTTACATTTTGGACAGAGGATTTCTGGTTTGAAAGAGACATCCAAGAGGCCATTTATGTCAAAATGGAATAGCCCTCTCTCCACAAAAGGGGAGGGATACAATATTATCTATCTCCTTTATACAACACAGTCCTTTCAGCAGTTCCAAAAAGGCTCCACGCCCATTTGCACTACTCAAATGACCCTGAGGACATAGATAAACCTTCAAGTGGCTTCAGCAACTCTCTAAAAGAATGCAAATGACCAACTGTCTGCAAGGAATATAAATCCTTACCACTCAGTTAGAGCTGAAGAAGCTTCTTGGATGAGAAGTGAAATGTCTTCACAGAAAACCAGAAAGTCCAGTTGCCACTTGAAAAAGCACCTTTGGGACAACCATTGTTGCATATTCAGTTACACTGATGGCCCCTAGTGGCCAAGTTAATTACTTCCTGTGTTCTGATTGGTTGAAACGTGACAGCTCGGGGTATAAAAGGGAGCTGTCAAGCGCGGAAGTTGCTGTTGCCATGCCTGTCAGAAGTTAGTTCAATAAATGTTGCAGTTGCCATTCCAGTTAGCCTCAGATTAATCTGTCTTGATTGGAATTTATTAGTGGCGACGAAGGTGGGATTTCCTGGCATCAATCTGTGAAGAGCGAAAGTGAGGATTACGAGGCTGTGAAGCGCCTTGGCAGTAACGGAGTGTCAAGCTAATAAGCACTCGAGTAAGGGGGTGGGGAATGGCGTCCTCACACAATTTTGCCCTGTTCAATCCAGCGATGGAATCGTGGGAGGTATTTGTAGCCAGATTTGAGTGCTTCCTGATAGCTAATGATTACCGGGAGTTGTCACGTGAATGGAAATGAGCCTACTTTTTAAGCTTCTGCGGCCCCAAAATGTTTGAGACTGCTATGACCCTCATGGCCCCCCAGTCTATTCATGCTGGGACCTGGGAAGAGTTTATGTTAAAGTTAAAAAAACACTATGCTCCAGCACTGTCTCGAATCACTCGCTACCAGCACTTTTATCATCGCGATCAGGCAGAGAGGGAGTCCATTAGCCAATACATCGCAGCATTGAGGAAAGCGGCTAGGCACTGCCAATTCGTGGACTTAGATGACTATTTGCTGTACAGACTGGTCAGTGGGGTGAGGGACGAAAACCTGAAAAGATGCCTCATTGCCAAACCTGAGCTCTCCTTTCAGAAGGCCCTGGATGAAGCGTGAGCCACTGAGCTAGCCACCCTTTCTCTGGCAGATTTGCCCCGGGGACAACAATCCAATAAGCCTAGAGGCAAGCCCGTTCACTACAACCATGCTGAGTTTAGTGATGAATACGATTCAAGTGTGGAAACCGAAGTGGACTGGATAAAAGACATGCTGCACCCTGCTAGACAAGCCTGGCAGCCGCTGGGGAACTTCAGCAGTTGTGGGGAAAGTCACTTGAGAGCTGATTGCTGTTTAAAGGACATGGTTTGTCACCGGTGTGGTCGCTGGGGTCACATCACGAGGGTATGGAGGGTGCCGAAACCAGCGGAGATTCCCCCCACCCCCAGGCCGATCGTTGGGCTCCTGTCAGAAGAGCAGTCGAGCCAGGTGGCCATAATTCATGGGCTCGTGAGCAAGGGGGAGTTACCTTGGTACATCCTGATCCAAATGGAGCAGCCCGGCACAAGATTAATCTGTCAGTCTATATTGAAGGCCGGCCGTGCCAGATGGATGTGGACACTGGCTCTGCCCATTCAATTGTGTCATGGAGCAATGTTAAAAGGCTGATGCCGCGTATGGCCAAAAGCCTCCTTACCCCTTGCCACCTACAGCTGCGGGATTTTCAAGGGAACCCGATAACCGCCGTTGGTTATGGACGCTTCCAGGTTGCATTTAAGAACTTTTCTGGCCGCCTGCCACTGATCATAGTGGAAGTCCCATTGTCAAATTTACTGGGATTAAACTGGTTCCAAGCTCTGGGACTCATGCTGCAGGGAGTGAATGCCATCCGCTTGTCCGAATTGGACATGCTGATTCAAGAATTTCCATCAGTATTCAACGGCAAGTTAGGGTGTTATAACGGCGCCCCAGTATCATTTAGCCTTGATCCCCAGGTTCCCCCTCAGCGATTAAAACCACGCCGAATGTTGTTCGCGTTACAGGCGAGGGTGGATGCTGAATTAGATAAGTTAATATCACAGGGGGTACTGTAGCCTGTGGAATATGCACGGTGGGAGATATGGATTGTGACGTCTATTAAAGAGGATGGCTTGATCTGAATATGCACAGACTACAGTGCGACTTTAAATAAGGCTCTCCTGGGTCACGCATATCCTGTCCCCGTAGTGCAGCATCTGTTGGGTTCCCTGGGCCAGGGATCAGTTTTCACCAAGCTGGACCTGGCCCACGTGTACCAGCAATTATGGGTGGATGACCAGACAGCAGAAGCACAGACAATTGTGACCCACAGGGGGGCATTCTGATGTTGCCGCTTGAAATTTGGTGTTAGTGTGGCCCCGGGGATTTTCCAGAGCATGATGGAGAGGCTGCTGCAGGGAATCCCTGGGGTCATGCCATATTTTGACAATGTACTAGTCATGGCAACCACTACGTGTGAGTTGAGGGATAGGCTTCATCAGGTCCTTCGTAAATTTAGCGACACCGGGCTCAAAGGGAACAAGGCTAAGTGTCAAGTTGCAGTGTGGCAGGTGGAGTTCCTGAGGTACTTAGTCGATGACACCGGCATTCACCCGACTGTGGCAAAGACATCTGCTATCCTGGACGCCCCCGACCCCGTGATGTAAAGCCAACTGCAATCGTTCCTTGGTCTGTTAAACTTCTGTGCAGTTTTTCTGCCTCATAAAGCCTCAGTCACGGAGCCCCTGCACCACCTCTTGGACCGAAAGACAGTCTGGCAGTGGGGTGCCAAGGGGGCTGCTGCATTCCATGCTGTGAAATGACTTCTGACATCCAATGCTCACGCAGTTCTCGGCCCACCTCCCATTGACACTGGCATGTGACGCCTCCCCGTATGGAGTAGGGGTGGTCTTGAGCCATAAGTGCCCCTTTGGCTGGGAATTGCCCATAGCCTATTTTTCCATGACCTTGGCTCCAGCTGAGAATCATTACTCACCATTACTCCTTGGATAAGGAGGCCCTTGCTCTGGTGGCAGGTGTCAAACGATTTCATCATTACCCGTACGGTTGGTCATTTGTATTGTATTTGGATCATAAACCCCTATTGGGAATCCTGGCAGATGACTGACAAGCTCCGCAGATTATGTCGCCCCGCATGACTCGCTATTCAGTATTCCTGGCTGCATACTTGTACCAACTGGTTCACCGCCCCAGCCAGGACATCGCTCACACTGATGCTTTGAGCTGCTGCCCTGTCCCTGCTCTACTCGCCAACCCGGTTCCTGTCTCATCGGTATTCCTGATTGCTGATTCGTCACTGTCAATCACCACACCGGATGTCGCCCGTCTATCCGCAAAGGACAGAGTCCTGTCCCAAGTGCTCGGCTGGATGGCCAGGGGATGACCGCAAGGGCCGTTTGCACCAGAATTTAAGCCCTACGCCATGAGGAGGCTCAAGCTGCTCCACTCCACCCCCTCTGAGACAATCTTTGTTACAGCAATTTCATCGGGGTCACCCAGGGGTGGTGCGTATGAAGGGTTCGTTGTTACATGTGGTGGCCACATTTAGATAAAGACATCACAGAGTGAGTTTTGACCCACTCTCAGTGCCAGGTGGCCCTACCTATGCTGGCCAAGGACCAGCCACGGGAGTGGGAGGATCCTGGGGCACCTTGGTTTCAGTTACATATAGATCTAGCCGATCCGGTGCAGGGACAGTCATTCCTGGTTGTGGCAGACACATTTTTGAAGTGGGTGGAGATGGTATACATGTGTTTCACCACTTCAAAGGCCGTCATTCAGGCGGTAGGCCAGCTGTTCATCACCCACGGGTTGCCGGATATGATTGTGTCTGATAACGGGGCCCAATTTACATCTACCGAGTTCGAGGGCTTCCTAGCGCATCAGGGAATATGGCATTGTTTAATATTGCCATTCCACCCAGCCAGCAATGGTTTTGCTGAATGCACCATTAGATCCACTAAAGACGCCCTAAAGAAGATGAGTCAGGGAAGTTGGCATGAGCGTCTAGAAGAATACTTAATGGCCCAGCATACGATGCCTTGTCAACTTACTAATAAAAGTCCCACCAAGCTCTTAATGGGCCGCAAACTACGCACCCTATTAGACCGGATACACCCTTCTTACTGCCTGAGCAAACCTTTGGATAGTACTGACTGTTCCAAGTGGGAGACCCAGTATATGCCTGGAACTATGGGAGTCAGCTGTTGTGGCTGGCTGGAAAGGTCGTAGGAATAGTGGGGCCATGCTCCTACCAAATAGAGGTGGACCAGGGTTGGATTTGGAAGCACCATAAGGACCAACTGCTGTCTAGGAGGGTGTTAGTTCCCCATCAGGACAGTAGGGAGCACCTGAATGCACAGCCATACAGCCCACCCACCAGCGGATCTGCCACACTGAACCCTCCAACACACCCTCGGACAACTTACCTGTTGCTGGCAAGTGACTAGAGGAGGCCAGACCCATGGATTCTGGTTGCCTGGAAGATGTGCCTATCCAGAGGGACAACTCAAATCCACTGCTGGAACGAGCAGAGAAGGTGGAGCCCAGGCGATCAGGGCGGGTCCGTCGGAAACCAGCATATTTGAGTGATTATGCACGCACCTGACGGGGCGCATGCGCAAACTTGGTGGGAAAGAGTGTTGCATATTCAGTTACGCTGATAGCCCCTAGTGGCCAAGTTAATTTCCTTCCTGTGTTCTGATTGGTTGAAACGTGACAGCTCGGGGTATAAAAGGGAGCTGTCAAGCGCGGGAGTCATTGTTGCCATGCCTATCAGAAGTTAGTTCAATATAAATCTTTACCACTCAGTTAGAGCTGAAGAAGCTTCTTGGATGAGAATTGAAATGTCTTCACAGAAAACCAGAAAGTCCAGTTGCCTCTTGAAAAAGCACCTTTGGGACAACCATGACCTGGATTACTGAGAATCTCCATGGACAGTGCTTGAGTATTCTTTCATAAATTAGCAGAGGATTTATAAATACTCAAGATAACATGATAACTTTACATGATACAGGATTAAATAGGAACTTAAAGTAATTTGTTCTGATAGTTCATATACATTTTGCAAATTCTAACTTTGGAATTAGCATACAATATGCGATAATAATCTGAGGATGCCCTTAGACTAATTATCTATATTAGAGTACACTGCTTAAAGTTCTTGAGTTAAAAGCATGTTACCAAAATGCTAAAGCTATCTAAACAATTCTAAACCAGAGTTTAGCCAACTATTTTAGTAAAGATTTAGTTTACATACTGCCCATCTTGGAATAGCAAGCAATTTGAGAGTCTTTGTATTTGGGGATAAATGAGTGGATAAATGATCTTGCTTATAAGAAGTGATTAACCAGATGTTCATGAATATTTCAGTATAATTGTAAAAATATGATAATGTAAGATATGCCTTTCTATTTATAGTAAATGTGTCCTTTCTTATAGAAATACAGTATTTTCATAGGTATGAATGGTGGATCACTATTCCTATTTCTCAAAAAGAAGTGCATGTTAAGATTGCATATCATTTACATAAAGCAGGCCAGTAAATACACAGGCAGGTTAGTAGTCTACTACTGTATAGCAAAAAAAAAAAAAAAAAAAAAAAAAGTTGTTCTTTAAATTGATTTGTCTATTTAGCAGATAATAACCTATGGACTAGAACTCTCTGAACTAGGATTATGTCTCAAGAATCACAGTCAAAGCCAGAAGTATAAGGAGTATTAATTACCTGTAGAAAAGAATTTTTTTAAAAAAAATGTATGGATTGGTTTTTTTTACCCATTCATTTTTAGAAGCAGAGTACTAAATATACATCCAAAGGAAGGTCAATGAACAAAGCTCGTTAAAAATTTAAAATCATAACAAGTCACGCCATGTTTCAAAACCTACATTATCTGAATTCATTTGTTTGCTTTCCCTCTTTCTTCAGATTAAAAGGCTTTGTTTTGATTTTGTTTACTTCACAAGGAGATCTCCAGCTTCTCACATTGTCTCCTTTCAGATAAGAAATGCATACCAACCTGGAGAAGAGTTGGGGAACCAAAAGAAAACAGCCATCTTTGGAAATGTGGCGCTAAAAGTGAATTAAATCTTTTAATCCTAATTAAGCATCTTTTAATCCATGTACCTAAGCTGTTTCTTTGAATCCTTAGTGTTATTTTGTTCTACCTGCCTTGTCCCTATATATGTAGTCATACTTAGAGGATTACCTAAGTTAAATTCTGAAGGATCCCTACGATTTCTCTTTTTCGTTTCTCTCATTGTCTTTCATTCCCAATAAAAAACATTTTTTGTTGGACCTCAAGTAATTTATTCCCAGGTTGCTATGGTTTGGTCACATAGAACTATATTATTTCCCCTTTATGACAATCTTCTTGCTTTCTACAAATAGATAACCAAAAGATAAGGACTCTTTGGAATTGTTCAAGAAGACACAAGGAATTAAACTGAGTCAAGGAAGTAGAGGTAGTTCTCACTTATTCAATGTTATAACAGGTAAAAAGGAGACTTATAACCGGTCCTCAAAGTGTGGCCAGAATCCAAACAGTTATGTGATCATCAGTTTTAATCTTTACAGCTGGCTTCTAACAAGCAAAAATCAATGAAGAAAGTGCAGGAAGTTGCAAGTCACATTTAATGACCTATAGTGATTTCCTTAGTGACTTCAGCCAGAACTGATGATTGATACAGTACACTTAGTGCTATCATGTGCCATTTCATTTTATGACATCATTGCTAAGCAACAGAGTTGCCAGTCCCAATTATGGTCAGTAAGTGAGGACTAGCTATAGTTAATTTTTACTAAGAGGGCAACTTCACTAGCTTTGGCAAGATATCATCAATGTGGAGCAGCATCAGAGGTATCCAAAGAAATATTGCAAGTTTGGGAACAAAATTATTTATATTCTCTTTAAGATTTAGAATTAAAGAGAAAATATATATCTCAAAAACATATTTTGAAATACATCTAGGACATGCATAATTGCTTAGATGCTTTTTAGTGAAAATAATGATGGCTCTAGCAACATTATCATTGCTAAAAAGTGAATGCAACCTAGGTTAGTGTGACATTTTTTCTCTTTAAATAAATCATCCAGCTATGTTCTTACCCTGATGCCAGAATGAGAGGGAAGAAGAGAGTAAACTGCCTTTGCAGAATATAAATTCCAATACTAAGGAAAAAGTGAAAATAGTTGAATGTTCACATTTGTGTTCTTCTCTCCTTCCAGGGAGATATGCCCAACTTTCACAAGAGTAACCTAACCTTACAAAAGTGCTCTAAAATAGGTTAGGAGAATGTATAATGCACCTTAAAAAATGCATTATGTGATTCATAACTCCAATTGCCTAGAATTGCTGGTAGAGTAGCTATTTTCATTCAAACTCTTCCATCTCTGGAACCCTTGATATTGTAAACACAGTTATTGGAAGAAGAAGCTGGTTATGTGAATGTCAGGGAGATAGCTAGTAAAACTTCAATCCCCATTTAAAGTTTCTTGCTTTAAGTAACACCTTAAAGCTTAAGTCTCATTCAAATCAAATTGGGACTGAAGATCATCCAATATTCAATAATAGCTATCATGTTGGTAATCATTCATTCATTCATTCTCTGTTTTCATCAGGTGCATAGCCTAACAAGGATTTAATCCAGTATACCTATTAATAGAAAAGAAGAATAGGTTTTGCATTTGCATGCAGTATTGTTTCAACTCCTCCCCTCAAGATGTTGCTATAGGGCATTATGTGCCAAAACAACTAGATGCAAAGATAGTTTTTCCCCCATGCCATCTCTATGCTAAACACCTAATTTCCACAGCGCTGTTTTATGCCTAAGGGTATTTAACCATGTAGCAGGACTGTATTACTATTAACCTTCTCATCTTTCCTTCTCCTATTGGAATCTTATTATTATATTACTTTGTTGTTTGTATGTACACTGAAAGTTTATGCAACGGAGACAAATTCTTCATATTCTATTCTATTCAGTCATATTGTAGTCCGAACTGATACAATGATGTACGTCATGACAGTTAGAGTTACACAATTAGTGATACCAGGAAGAGTATTTGTGGTCACTGTTCGTATTTGGATTTCTTCTCATTAAGCAATGTATTTTGCTCCTTTTTTAATGACTCTAGGAAGATCTCTTTAAAAAATGCTTTGTATTGTGGTTCAAAGATATTGTTATTGTGAAATACTGCTTTTATACTTTGAATATATGTTTTTGGATGATTATGCTTTAACCTTCTTTGTGAAGCATTTTATCCTGAAAAGAAGATTATAGATCTAAAAATAAAATAAAAATAAATAATATTATACATTAGTTTTCTTTCCTGTTGAAAAAAGACATTTTTAAGCAAGAAAGAAAACCAATGTTTAATATGATCTTTTTAGATGTACACAGTCTTTTTTTCAAAGTAAAAAGTCACTCATTTCTTGAAATCCAACATTATCTCTACTTTACTTTCTGTTTTCTCACGTAATACTATAATGCTGTCAAACTTCTCTTCAGCTTATCAAGTGATATATTATCCAACACAATATGCTTGAAAATTGTTGCTGTCAGTTAACCATCTTGCCAAATTTTTAAAATTGTGGAATTACTGGTAGTTCAGCACAACCTTTTATATCTGTTTTACTTTTTATTAACCCACAAAGGGCGGTAGAAAACTGTTTCCATTGTCAGTGATTTAATGCTTTAAGTATGATATCTAAATTCATATCAAGTTTAACAATTTTTTAGGATGTTAGTTGAACAGTGTTTTTTTAAAGGTATCTTTAAAAACATTAGCTACAGAATGAGAACATTGTCACTTTTAATTGTCATTTAAAATAACTTAAGTATAGTGATTATGTATGCTGCCCAGTGTGGGATGAGCAACCATATAATTATGAAAAACAACGAGGGCAAGGATATTAGAATCACATGTGTTTATTTAAAACTCTTTTAAATGGATTCCCCTAGTTTCGTAAAACTTCTCATGATTTTATCTTGCTATAATAGACATATAGGGAAGAATTCAACTGCAGAATAAAATGTGGATAAGATCTATCTCCTATAATACCATGACAGTTTTTTGGGTAGAGATCTGATCAGTGAAAATCCTATAGAACATGGTGTCTGCATTCTTCCTGCCTTCAATCTTTGTCCATAAACCACATATTTATTCAGTTACACAAATTTGGAAGACAGAAACTCCTCTTCTGTTAGTGAGGCATCCACAGTACTTGTTGGGTCAATTCCTATAAGCTACGACTAAATTCCTATAAGCTACAACTCAAATTCCTGGGTATAAATGTAGGAATATTTTTTTTATTGCACTTGCATTGTTGTTCTAGTCAGCCTCCTGGAAGACCATGCCCCATTTGAGAAATAAACTAAAGTTTAAATTTAAACCAGAGAAAAGTATCATGAATAATCCAATTTCTCTTTTAAAAATTGAAAATAAAAAAAATAATAAAGGAAATAGTATTATTTTAGTATTTAGCTGGCATGATTACAGAGTTTCAATTTAGGTAGGGTACCTTTCTAATAATATTTACTTGGTTAATAATATATATTGGTTATGAATTACTGTTTCTTTGAAAGTTTAACTGTTCTTAGTTCTGTTTGATTCTAGTTTATACAAGAGATCCAGCAACTGACCTTACTACTTCATTCCATAGGGCTATTACTACAAGAGAGCTAGATTATAATATAATTCTTGATTATGTTTGGTGGTAGTAACCTGGATCGTTTAGTGAGCATCCATAAATACATAGGCTCTACCAGCAATACTATATGCAAGTCTTTTGTTGAAATATATCAAAACGATCAAAAATTTTTATTACTAAAAAAGCATGATCCAAAATGCAAGTTTAGGAGAGCTATGTTTAGTTTTCACTTGAAATACTCCATCACATTGCATCAGCTTTAACCAGTCATCCTCCGTTGCATCTTCTTATATTTGATCAGATGTGTCCTGGCATGACTGATCTAGTTTGATACAAAGCAGAGCTGTGTATATTCCAGGTCAAGAAGTCTGAAGTGTATAAAGGGGAAACGAAAGTTAAGTTTGATTTTCTACATTGTTTCATAAGGAAAAAAATCCAAAATGATAAATCAAAGCTTAGGTAAGACGAAGGTGGACAAACACTGAAATTTACTACCATTGGTTCCATGAGATGCACTTTGTTTCAGTTGTATTCATTTCTATTTATACTGTGCTGTTTAATGTAATTTGTCTTTGTTTTGACAGTTGGAAAGGAGGAAAGATGAAGATGTAGTAAGTGGTAGAAGAAGACCTAATTCTTACTAGACATATATTCTCTCAGCAGATCTGAGCATAAATTAATCCTATTTTGACTGTGAGGTTTAATGTAAATTGTGTTTTGTTTTGACAGCTAAAAGAAAAGAAAAGAAGAGTTTAAGAGAATGCAAACTGAACTAGCAGCTACTAGTTCTGCTAGTATTGTATTTCTATTGAACATGCAATTACATATTAATAAAACTAGAGCTTTATTTAATTCCACATTTACTCAATATCATTAGGTTCTACACTTCTTTAACTTATATAAATTACATGCATGCATACATTTAATTTATACTCATGAATAAAATGATAGTCATTGGGTAGATAACATAAATGACAACTTCCCTTTTAACATTTCATTTGGACATTTGGACACAGTTTTGAATTTTGTGCATAGAAAGAAATGTTCATTGCTTTTCTGAGCAAAGTACATGGTAGTATAAAAAAATTAATCATCTTGGCTGTGGCAACTAATCATAGTTTAGAGCTTTTAAAAATCAGGAAAGACCTATAGATAATTTCAGGGAGTTTCCAGATGTTAGGAAGGACCCCTACAACGTGGAATCTATAGGCTCCAGCTTTTAGGGGATATTTATGCTGGGTAGTTATGCTTAGAAAGATTGAAGGTAAATGAGGTCCAGGCAGAAGAAGAACATCATGGCTTCAAAACCTAAGGGACTGGTTTGGACAAAACTCAGCAGCGTTTTTTCATATGACACATTGACAAAAATAGGATTGCCAACATGATCGCCAATGTCCGATGACGCATATGGCACAAGAAGAAGAAGAAGAATTATGCTCAACCCATCCCACTCTGAGAAACATATTTTTTTGCTGCTGCAACAATTTTGTACCTTCATTGGCTCAATGCAAACCATTGCCCAGATGGACAGATTATTCGCACTCCTTTTCTTCGTCATTACTGGTGTACTTAAAAAAATAGTTTGTTTTTTTTTAAAAAAGGAGATGAAACAGGAGCGACAAAGCTAGATAATACTTTATGTTGATCAGCCTCCTGAGTTGTGCAAAAATCTTTGGTAGGTTTCACACTCGATTTTGTTGTCCTTTCTTTTGAAATATTTTTGGTACACATTTCAAGATACTACTGAGCAAGAAGGATCATTCCATACTACTAACCTAGAAAAAACATGACTTTATTGTCTGAAAGTCTGAAATTCGTCTACTATAAGTGTCGGTATTCACATGAGGTAGTAATTGACACTATATGTGGAAAAAAAGAGAGAAGGGGGAAAGTATTGAAAAGTATTTCTCAGCAGTCATTTAAATTTGGAATACATTTATTTTAGGTTCAATACACTGTTTAAACTCTCAACAATTCATGGGTAGTCATATTCACCAAGGGAGGAATTTCCATTATACAAAGTATGAAAAAGACCTTTGTTAAGGGCATACAATATATTAGACAACTGTGAGGGAAAATAACAAATGTATACCTTGGTGATCTAGATTATTGATAAGACATAAATATAGGACATAAGTGTCACATTGTCTAAAGTATACAACACTTGGATTTGTTTTATATTCAGATTGTAAAAATTCAGGAAAATATGCTAAACATAGCCAAAACAGTGTATAAAAATGCACCTTTAATAAAAACATAATTACAATATTTAAAGAAAGAACCTTAAAGGATGGGAGAGGTTGGAAGTATATGAAAAAAATGGTGTTTGCTATTTTTCAACTAAGAAATAGCAAATACAATTTAAATGACATATAGCAGGCATTTGGAAAGGTTAGTAATGTGTTGTGTTGTAATTTGGTAGTTTTGATAGAGTTTTCTATTTCCATAACGAACAACTTCTTGACTGCTTTCTAGACAATTAAAAGTAGGCCATGCTTCAATGTGTGTCATATTCAACAGAAATAGAAAATACAAGATCACTTTCAATGATGAAAGGGAGATAGAGTTGTATCTTTGACACATTCATGCTCAGTTGTAATTCAAGGATGAATAGCTGGAAAGATAATATTTCTATTAACTGGATTTCTATCCTCCTGGGTGGTTCAGAGTATCATTCCTTTGTTTTTCCACATAGAAAAACAGTGAGCAGTGTTTCCCTTGAGATGAGTGTTACACAGTTAATGCAGAGCACCCCCATTTCTGTCTGCATACCTATAGGAAAATTGAAGGAAGTCTCTGTACCTGTACATTGGATGGCACTAATGGGCTTTCAGATTGTTCTGCATTATAAATCCAGTTGTTTAGTAATAGTTGGAGAAACACAATTTTTTTTCATTCATGCTTCACATATGGTAAAATAGATTTCCTATGACATTTTCCTTCCTATTTTATTGAAAATGTTAATTGCAACAGCACTTGTATAAACTTAGAGAGCACTCTTTAAGTGGTTTACAGAGTCAGCATAATTTCCCCAACAATCTTGATCCTCCTTTTACTGACCTGCATTCTGCAGTATTAGCCTGCAATATTGCATAAAAGGGAAGCGGTGGTTCAGTGGCTAAGACACTGAGCTTGTCAATCAAAAGGTCAGCAGTTCAGTGGTTCGAACCCCTAGTACCGCATAATGGCATGAGCTCCTGTTACTTGTCACAGCTTCTGCCAACTTAGCAGTTCAGAAGCACATAAAAAATGCAAGTAGAAAAATAGGGACCACCTTTGGTGGGAAGGTAACAGCATTCCATGTGCCTTTGTCATTTAGTCATGTCATCCACATGACCACATGTGGACAACACTTTGGACAACGCTGGCTCTTTGGCTTTGAAACAGAGATGAGCACTGCCCCCTAGAATCAGGAACGACTAGCACATATGTGCGAGAGAAACTTTTACCTTTACCTTTACTGCATTCTAATCACTGCACCATCATGGCTAATGACTACATAACAGCCTGGTTCATAACAACATCTACATACTGTTTAAAAGGGACAATCAACAACCAAATCAACAACCAAAAAGGAAACAAAAGGAACACTTCCCCACAAGCAATCAATACCCAAATGAGCATAGATTAACTCCAAGAGTAACATCAGACTGTCAATCAAGAAATAAATAATACCCCAATCAAGGAACTACCAAACAAGCTAACAGTAAACAGCCCAGCCAAAGAACTACTGAAGACCATCCCACCAACAGTAACAGAGGAAGCCACTAAAATATAAATTTAGAGCAAAGCCCATTTCCTACTAGCACTGATAATGTTTGGACAATGAAACGTCTGCCAGAAAGCAAGCTCAGAGAACACCAAGGACTCCTAATTTCAAACCTGAGCTATAAATATTCTCCATTTTTGGTAACAATCAATCTACCCAGATACTATAGAACTTTGCATAATGACTCTTACTTCTACCTCTTGCTCAATTATTCTATTGAAAATGGGCAAGAGCTGAATTGTGCCTTGTAGGCCTTTTATTGAGATTGAGCTGTGGCAACATGAGCTAAAATTAAAGACCCATTCTATCCTAGTCTTACAGGAAGTAAGAAGATTCCTGTCAGTTTCTCTGGAAAAAAAACCTGCAATATAAATAAAAAATAAAATTTATGAAGGCTTTACAAGGAAGTAGAGCTTTATGGTTTTTTTCAGATAGTATTTCTTTCCTTCTGAGCACATATGAATGAATTTAACAGATAAATAGAGAAAAATCAAAGTGCTGATAAAGAGGTAGAGGGGAAGAAAAGATGCATTATTCTACGTAATATAAATATATTATAATGTTTTTATATATAATGTTTTTGTATCTTTGATGCTATCAACCTAGGCAGAAAACAAAAATATCACAATCTCTTTTTCTTACTTCAAAAGAGTGATGGGATCAAATAATTTAACAACCGGTTCTCTGCCCTAATGACTGGCTAGGTGGGCATGGCTAGGAGGGGTGACAAGCAGCACTCGGCTTCCTGCACCACCCTGGAAGGAAAAACAGTCCATGAGGGCTGGCACGCTGCCCCTCCCGCCCCGTTTTGGGCCTAGTAGGTGTCCTTGCACTTACCTAAGACCCAAAATGGGGCACATGGGGAATCCTGGAAGGGGAGAGGTGAGGAGGGGAGGGTCCAGCCAGCAATTTTACAACTGGTTTGCCCAAACCAGCCCGAACTGACTGAATCCCACCACTGCTTCAAAACCATAACATTCTGAAAATACCCTCAAAAAGCCTAGGAAGGTAGTTACTTCCTTAAGTTAAAATATTGGATTAAAAAAAAACCCATATTATATAAATCTTCTGCAGAAAAAGAAATTAGGCTTACAGATTTTATCTGATTTGTCTGACATTTGTCTAGCCTTAAAATTGTTTCAAACAGTGATGTTCAGACATCTATGGCTGAAAAATTACATTTTGCATATTAGCAAAAAATGGCATATTAGCTTTTGCATAAAAGCTATGCAATAAGTTTTTGTATAAATTTTTGCATAAAAGCTGTTAAATATATAGCCACGTCTGGCTCTAGGCATTTTTGTGTTCTAGGTAGAGCCATGTTCTGGCATTGTGTACGGTTTGGGTCATCTTCCAATTTTGCTAGGAATTTCAAAAAAAGCACCCTTTTATTTCTTCTTTTCTTCAAGTTTTTGACCATTACAACCCTAATTTTCAAACCCAGACATGTTTACCCTTTTTATATTGCAAGCTTATATTAAACCTTTGAGGAAGCATGCTAACTCACAGAATTTGCTGTTACTAGAAGAGCCGAGGTGGCACAGTGGTTAGAGTGCTGTACTGCAGCTACTTCAGATGACTGCTAGTTCAGCAGATCTGCAGATCAAATCTCACCGGCTCAAGGTTGACTCAGCCTTCCATCCTTCCGAGGTAAATAAAATGAGGACCCAGATTGTTGGGGGGCAAGATGCTATTTAGTATACTGTCAATTGTTATAAGCTGCCCAGAGTCCTCGGAGAGTAGGCGGCATAGAATTATTATTATGATTATGATGATGATGATGATGATGATGATTATTTGCTGCTTTTTTATTGTGTTTTTGAAATACTTTACAATTTTAGCACCCCATAAAATTTGACAACTTTTGGCTGATGTCTACTTTGTGTAGCTTAGATCTTGCCCTTGTCTGTAGTAATGGGAAAACATGCAAAACAAACATGCAAAAGTCTTAAATTCATGCAGACCTATTGGAAAAAGTAAAACAATAAAGATGAAGTTAGAAACTGCATATATGTATCTATATACTCACAAAAAAGCAAAAATCTCCTCCCTCCATAGAACAAATAATTTATGTCCAAGAAACATCAAACTGAGAAGAAAAGTTGAAATGGAAATGAATAATTTTTCCTTGACAGTACATTGCCACAGTCATATTTCAGCATTTCCAGTTGAATTTGATATTAACACTGAAGAAGAAACTCTGTCCAGTAAATGGTAAGGCATATCATCATTAAAATATGGAAAGTGCTTCAAGACAATCAGCTCCTCTAATTTCTCTATTTTGTTTCCATTGCACTCCCCCCCTCTCCACCCCGGGTCGTGTCACCCTCTGAGTTGTTTTGTTCTCCTCTGTGGCCATCTCTCACTTACTCATTCTAATCAAAATCTAATTGAAACCTAATTCATCTAGGCAAGGTTCATTAAATAGATTAAGTTAAGATTAAATTAATTTTTCAAAGAAGTAAGAAATTAAAGTTCATTATCATAGTGTGTGCAGATGTCATTGGGAAGAAGAGGCTGAATTATGAATCTTTATGTAACACAATAAAAAATAAAGGCAGGAAAAAGAGCATCTGGTAAACATTTATGAGTAGATTTTTTTTAAAAGCTTAACCAGGTATGTCTTTTGTTTGATAATCAAAAATCACAACTGAGAGAGAGAGAAAATGGGTGTCTTATTGGAAAGAAGGCATCTTCTGTGGCTTTAAACTTTTGCAACCCAAATTTGGATCTTTGAAAATTGTTCCATTTGCTTTTTTTTTTTTTAAATATTTTTTTGTATTATCTCATCCTAAGGATAATAAATATCCAAGCAAAATTATATTGTGGTTATATAGCATGGGCAGCTTTCTTGGGCAGTATCTCGGGATTATTTCATGAGCCAAAATTAAAACCAAGCCATGCAAGCAAAGTATCACTGTATATTAAAACAGGTGCTGAATTTTGATCTTCTTGAAAGCAGTTTCCTACTCATAAGGAATACACTATAAAAAAAAGTAATTTCAGAGATGAGTAAGCAAGGGTGAGATTCTTTCTATTGTGAAGAATATTAACCAATGTTCTTAACCATTGTATGAATCAAAACACTGATATCAGTTGACAGTCGCTATTTTCTGTTTTTCAGATGAAGATTTGTCAACATAAAACATCACAATAATTTACATATTGGAGAAGATGAGCATGACAATGAATACATTGTTAACAACAACTTCATGTTGAGGGAATTGCTTGCAAAGAGCAGATACTGGGAAATATAAAGGTGTAAAGAAAAAGTGTAAGAAAATACTTGCACCTTTTTTAAAAAAACTACAGTTTATATGGAAACTGGAGAAAAGAACTCAGATGTGGAGGGGGGAGGGGAAGGAAAGGAGGAAGAACTAATGCCACACATTTATCTATGCCTATTCAAAAGCAATGTAAAGTTATGAAAAAGTTTCATGGGATAGAAAATACAGATGGCTCAATTGATCAGTTTTCCTGATGAAGAACATTTTCCTAAGTTTCTATTACAAAAATAAGCCAAATTAAATATCCCATAATTTATACCTGCCAAATGCAAGAGAGATAACTGTTCCTGTCATATAGAGGGTAAAACTGCTTACTCACTAATTGTTAAAGATGACCAGGTTGTCAGAAAATAGTGCTGCCCTACACATGGCTAAACACTCAGCAATTCAAGTCCAGACCCATGAGTAAATCACTCAAAGGCTGTGTCTAGGTAGACAAATCTGCCAGGTCTCCTTTTTCCGTAATAATTATAAATGCTTTTCATTATACATTTGAAGAAATCTGCAGAATTGGTTAAGTTCTTACCAAAACCTGAACCAGATGAATTTATCTACATAATTCAAAGTCAGATTGTTCAAATAGTTGTTTCCAGCTTGAGTTGAGCATAGGATAGAAAATCACCCAAGACCAAGAGCATCCATAGTGGGAGTCCAAAACTCAAGAAAATAGTCAAGATTGTATGATCAAAGCTCTACTCTATTTTTTTTTACACATGTTACATTTTTAAAAAAGTCACGGCTTTGATTACATAGATGAAAATTATATTACTTTTTTTGTTTCTAGCATCACTTGAACATCAAGTATTATGGCAGTTATTTGTTTCTTCTGTTTTTTAAAGTTACCGTAAGAACTCTAACAGGAACAGAGGAATGAAGAAAATACATATGCAGTATTTGATGTAATATTATAGGATTCAACTGTTTAAAACTACCAGATCAGGGGATCACAAAGTTAATACAAATGAAACATCCTTCTTTGAATTTGCATTAAAGCATATGCATCTTCCAGAAGAGTTAGCATAGCTGTTTCCAAACCTTTCTGAGCTTGTCTACATCTTTTTATACATAGAATAGAAAATAATAGATTTTTTTATTGGCCAAGTGTGATTAAACACACAAGGAATTTGTCTTTATTTATTTATTTAATTAAATTTATATACCACCCTTCTCCTGGTGGACTCAGGGCGGTGCACAGCCAAAAATAAAAAACATTTCAGTACCAAATTTAAAATTTTTTAAAACAATTGAACAGTTTTGGCCCAAACAATTTAAAACATAGTTACTAAAACCCATAAACAATTAAAAAACTAAGGGGGGGGGGGTTTACGCCAGCCCAGCTTGATGAAATAAAAGAGTTTTTAGGGCACAGTGAAAGGCCCGGAGATCTGGTATCCTGAGGATCTCCGGGGGCAAATCGTTCCAGAGGGCAGGTGCTGCCACAGAGAAGGGTCTCCCCCTGGGGGTCACCAGCTGACATTGCCTGGCTGATGGCACCCTGAGGAGTCCCTCTCTGTGGGAGTGTACTGGCTGGCGGTAGGCTATCGGCAGCAGAAGGCGGTCCCACAAGTACCCAGGCCCTATGCCATGGAGCGCTTTAAAAGTGGTAACCAGCACCTTGAAGCACACCTGGAAGACCACCAGAAGCCAATGCAGCTTGCGCAGGAGAGGCGTCACATGGGAGCGCCCTCTCACTCTCATAATCCCCCACGTGGCCGCATTCTGTGGAGCCTCCGGATGCTCCTCAGGGGGAGCCCCATTTAGAGAGCATTACAGTAGTCCAGGTGGGAAGTGATGAGTGCCTGACTGACTGTGCGTAAGGAATCCCGATCCAGATAGGGACGCAACTGGCGAATCAGGCAAACCTGATGAAAAGCCCCCCTGGCCACGGCCGTCATATGCTCTTCTAAAGACAGCCATGCATCCAGGAGGATGCCCAAGTTGCGAGCCCTATCCATGGGGGCCAATGACTCACCCCCAATAGCCAGCGATGGTGTCAACTGGCTATATCGGGACGCCGGAAGCCACAGTCACTCGGTCTTGGAAGGGTTGAGTCGAAGCCTGTTACTCCCCATCCAGGTCCACACGGCCTCCAGGCACTGGGACATCACTTCAAGGGCATCATTGGGATGGCCTGGGGTGGAGATGTACAGCTGAGTATCATCAGTGAACTGATGGAACTCCACCCCAAAACCATGGATGATCTTACCCAGCAGCTTCACATAAATGTTGAACAGAAGGGACGAGAGGACTGACCCTTGCAGCACCACACAAACAAGGCACCTCGGGGTCAACCTCTGCCCCACTGCCAACACTGACTGCGACTGGTCAGAGAGATAGGAGGAGAACCACCGCAAAATGGTGCCCCCCCACTCCCAACCCCTCCAACCGGCGCAGCATGATACCATGGTCTTGGTACATATGCTTTCAGTGTACATAAAAGAAAAGATATGTTCATCAAGAATCATAAGGTACAACACTTAATGATAGTCATAAGGTACAAATAAGAAATCAGGAAACAATATCAATATAAATTGTAAGGATACAGGCAACAAAATTACAGTCATACAATCATAAGTGGAAGGAGATGGGTGATGGGAATGATAAGAATTTATACATGAATTTATACATGTGGAGCCATTTCACTCATAGTCTTAATACAAATGTTATCTCTGTGTGCATATGAACATACAGAGCCTGGGAAAGGTTTTGAATGTAATTATTCTTATCCTCTAGAGTAGGGGTTCCCAATCTTGGCAACTTTAAGATGTGTGGATTTCAACATTTAGAATTTCCCAGCCAGCCATGAGGATGCCTCAAACAGGTTGCTTCATACTTTTATTTATTTATTAATTAATTAATTTATTAAATTTATATACCGACCTTCTCCTAATGGACTCAGGGCGGACTCATCATACAACATGGTATTGTTTTGTTACAAGCTGGTCCATTGTATATGCATGAAATGAACCTTCTAAGTTTCTCTGTAATCTTCTCTCTAATAGCTTCCTTGGCTTCCCATGTTTTAATTAAATTCCAAGGGAAAACATTATGGGAGAACTCATTCCATTTGCTTTTTTCCATTGCAGCACGGGTCATTCCCTTATTATTCCTAAGGGAAACCTTGCCCTTAAGAAATTGTTGAATGTTTTTTTCCTTCCCCTAGCAAAACCCATTCAATCCAAAAATCTAGTACAGAATTTCACTCCTTTGCCCCCTGTACCAGTCATAGGATTAAGCAGCTCTCAATAAGCAGATAGGGATGAAGCAATTGCCCTGCTTTCCCTGCTTGGACAGTGACTCGGGGAAGTGAGTGATTCTGGCTGCCATTCTCACTAGTCACTTTTCATGCATTGATGGGGGCTTTGGGCTGACTGCTTGCAGTAGATGCTTTCATACAGGGCTCTCAAAACTTGGCAACTTTTAAGACTTGTGGAGTTCAACTCCCAAAATTCCTCAGCCAGCTAAGCTTGGAGACCCTTGCTTTAGTAGATGCAGAAAGATTCTGTGCAGCCCATTCAGCTGGAACCTCTCAGCACATCCTTAAGTTCTTTTGGTCCAGCTGACTTCTGGAAATCCTTTAGGATTCCTTGTAGCCAACTCTGGAATGCCTTCCAGCTTTTGCTGCAACACTTGCTGAGCAATACTCCTCTCAACCTTTAACTAGAGCAGGGGTGTCAAACTTGCGTTGTCAGGCGGATGTTTTTCCTCCTTTGATAAACTGAGCGGGGGTGGGGCCAGCATGTGGTGTATCCAGCCCATGGGCTGTGAGTTTGACAGCCTTTACCTAGAGCATGCACTATGAGGAGAAGACAGAGAGGCTCCAATGCAGATCAAAGCAACTTGATTTCTTCTTTTCATTCTGAAAAGGCAACACTGTTATTCCATGAAGCAGTTTCAAGGGGTGCTTTGGTGCATTTTTCTAGTAAGTTAATTGTTCCTAAAGCTTTACATACAGAAGGTATGCTGGCTAACACCAAATGGGTGCAGATAAATTCTGATTATTTACCTATCAACGTACAAGGTACTTAAAAAGAAAAGAAGCAGGTCGACCATCTAGTAAGTCAGAGGCTTTGGCTTCCATCTGTGGAGTGTATAACAAGTCAAGAAAAATATGCACATAGTTGCTGCATGAAGCATATGGTGCACTGAAAATATTGCTTCTTCCAATGTTGCTGATATTTGATCCATGTTCACCTCTGTTAAAATGCACAAGAAGTCACTTTCTAAGTTGAAAACTTCAGGTTTTTTCCACCCGTCTCCTTTAAACTACACAAAGAACATTGTTTAGAATATAAGGATATCTCCCTGGGAATTCACATTAGTTCTCTGATCTAGAATTGTTTTGACAGGAATTATGTTAGACAAGTAATTTTTCATCTATTAGTAATTAAGTTAAAATGATTGGAGGGACTTAGTCAAGTGCCTAGATGAAATGGATAAGGTCTTTTATGTGTCCTAATGGAAAATGTCTGATTAAGTGATGGAGGTCAATTTAATTAAAATGTTCCACAGAGTGAAAGAGGTAAGCAAAAATACACTGGAAACTTTAGAGGGTCCTTATCAGATCAAGCCTGCGAGGACTGCTCTGTTTGGAATCATGATGGCTAGAATGCTGATATGCTGGTCTCTCAGAAGTGGCTTTCCTTTTTCTAATCTTTCCTATCAAATTAGTTGAATTAAGGAACACTATGTCAGTAGCTTCCCCCAGGACTTCCCTTAATTTCATTCTCTCCAATGTTGTGTCCCTCTGCAGAGATGCAATCATGATGTCTGCTTCTTGATAGAAGCAATGCCCTAAAATGAATATATTACAAAAGTGAACATTTCTGTGGCAATCTACAATATTTGCTGTCTAAGCAGTGCTATATTTGCCCATGGCGTTAGTTAGGTGTTCTGTTTTAGCTGCATTGTAGTGATGTCTTCTTAATTCAAAGGTTTAGACCAGATTGCAGCTTCCTAAAACCTAGATGCATTCTCCAAGAAATCTTCAGTGGAACTAATACATTGCTTACAAAGCTGTATTAAAAGGAGATAGATTATTAAGTATGCAATTGGAGAATATTCAAATCGATTATATTTCATTTCAATTAAATTTATTCCTATAAATAAATCAAATTGAGCTTTTGATTTGGCCTGTCTATTAGTTTTTGAAATGCAGGACCTGGCAAAATATTATTCAAAGGCTATCGGCCCCAAATAGGGACTGAGGGTAAAACAGCAATTTGGTGCCTTTGAATCAGTCTTCAATTCTGGCAACTGTATGGATAAATTTATGCAGTATACTTGGCAGTCTTTTCTGAAGTTGGTAATCATTATCTTCTTCCTAGAATCAAAAGAGAGAGACTGACCCAAAGTGGCTTCAATGCCTAAGGCAGAACTGGAACTCATGTTTCCTCATCATTCCAGCACCTCAGTCACTAGACATATAGGAAATACTTTGTTTCCTATATTATTGGAGATTCAGTTATGCTTTCCTGAATGTTTTTTTAGTTCTTTAATAAAGCTTATGTATTTATGATTTTGAAGTCTTATAATAATTCTGCTAACTGGCCTGCTATCTTACTGTTAATTTTTTTTTCAATCATGTTTGATTCATGATTGAACAAGTCCCTGCAATTTTCTTGGCAACGTTTTTCAGAAGTGGTTTGTCATTGCCTCCTTCCTTGGGCTGAGAGAAAGTGATTGGTTGAAGAAGGTTTTGTGCCCAAGGTGATACAACATGGTATCCAGGTTTTTAGCCTGATGCCTTAAACATTTCACCATACTGGCTCTCCCTTGTTAAATCTTTAAACACCGATGTGCAAAATTTGGGCCTTGTTAAATATTGATACCCAAAATTTGTTCTGGTATAAGCACCACAGATTCTATTACTTTCATTTTCCATCCTATAAAATCCACTTTCATAAAAGTGAGCCAAATCTTGGGTTAAGATTTGAGCTAGAATAGCAAGCAGTGGTTTTGCTGGACATGGAAAATGCCTTTGATATTGTATATTTGAAAAATTGGACTATGTTGTGGTCAAATATGGATTTTATTTTTAAATCAATGGTATTAAAATATGATATTTTAATACTTTAGGAAGTATGATTACAAACAGACATTATTAAAAAGTCTTTATGTCCTCATATACATAACTTGATAATGTAACCACTGGTCCATCTTATCAAGTAACTGAAGGACATTCTGGGCATAAAAGTGACTGCACTGAATCTGAATTATAATCATATGCTGATAATATATTAGATCTTATTTGATTATTATAAATATTCACAAAGTGTGACCATGGGTGGCTTATATAATTAAAATAGAAAAACCAGGTAAAGCACACAGAACACCACAAGGCAGGTTAATGAATATTAAACCATAAGATGTTTCAATTCAAGGTAATTTCAGTGATTTGGCCCTATACCTGAGGGAAAAATTTTCAATGCCCTCCATTTCCCACCTTCCTCAATATCAGTGGATGAAAGGGGATTTCAGGCAGATGACAGTAATTTTCTAATGATCTATTAATCTACTTTATAATCCACATCGTTAGTTATGGATCAGAAGAGTTTGTGCCTTCTAAATACCTATTTTTAATTTTGAATTATTTCATTACAATTAAAAAAAAACCTCTGTAATAAAATGGCTCATATTTAAAAATAGACAGTCTTAGAAAAAAGACTAATGAAACTAAAAGCACATAAATAAGTTTGTATGATAATCACATAGCCATACAAATGGAAAGATGACAGAACATTTTGGAGTAATTAAATGCTCTTTGGTTTTTATCATATTACCATTTAACACATTAAGCTTTCACTAGTTGACATACTTCTGTACCTGATCAATTGTAAATCTGTGCTTTTGTATTTTGGTTAGGATCCCTAAATGGAGTATATTCGTAATGGATTTTCATATATATCCTAATTCAATCTTTTTTTTAATTCTTCTGAAAAAGTGATGCCAAAATTACTCTGTTTTCTTTTGCATAGGAAGAAAAGAGCTCCTTTGGACATGGTGTTTCTATCTTGTCATTCAATGAAAATACACACACATATATCTAATTTTTATTTCTCTGATAAAGAAATAGCATAGATCTACTTCAAGCTATTTATCTCTCATCAGCTAGCCATACCCTTACTTGGATTCAAACTTGGGCTGCCTGCATGTTAGGCAGTTGTATTAACCTCTGAGCCACAAGTTCTCCTCCTTTCATCAGCTTGAGCCAGGGGAGATATTATGTTTTCCTATCGAGACACCTGGTCTACCCCAGCATGTGGGAGGGAGCATACTTCATCCCTTTCACCTTTCAGCTCCAATCCAGGAGCCCTCAAGCAGTCGCATTCACGACAAACCATTTTATACTAAACCATTTTAATCTAAAATGAATTAAAAAAAAGAAAATAGTTGGAGCTTTATCCTTTGAAATTTAGAGTCAACTGCTTCAAGAAGAGAAAATGCTTTCTTTAAAAAAGGTATAATTTTGACTGCTGCTAATCTCTTTCAGTCTCTTTCTCACAGACAGCAAAGCTAGATTTTCTATAATTTCATTAATTCTATTATTTAAGGCAATTTCATCCACACCAAAGAAATAATGCTTCTTATATTCTGAAGGTACTATCCAGCAAGTTGTATCAGCTAAAGTTTTCCCTTATTCCTTTGTCCTATTTTTCAAATTCTCATGAACTTGTAAGGTGTCTCTGTTACTACTAATATCCTTTTGTCTATTCTTTTCTTGTTTAGTTCTGCTTTTATTGTTTTTTTATCTTTGTGTTTCTTTTCCTTTGTCTACTTTTATATTTAGTTTCTTCAAATAAATCAGAATAAATGTTTGTTTCAACAGAAGTGATAATATATATTTTGTGTAAAGGTTCTATATTAAGAAAATATATATCTTAAAACATCTCAAATGGTTCACAAGATGATTCTTAATCTTTACTTAAATATCCCAGCATTTAAATGAAAGATAGAAAAAATAGGTATTTGAAGGAACACAGAGTTAAATTTCAAAAAGCAATAGTCCAAACCAGATAAAAGAACCTGAGATTAGTAATCAATCTTTTCCGATGAAATCAACTATCAGAATTATTTTTTTTATATATTTTTTAAAAACCCATCTAATCCAGTGTCCTATGTCATAAATGCCCAGCAAGATCTCTCCAAGCCATTAGCCTTCTTTCTTAATTGTATTTAAAGCATGTTACTTCTAAAGTAACAATGGTTGGTCTAAATATCACTTTCTGTTTTATGAGACAACTGGTTCTCAGTGGATTTGTCTATTCAGTGTTTGAAACCATCTGAATTGATAAACACTGTCATGGTTGAGGCCAAATAATTACAGTTTATTATGCATGATATAAATAAGGATCTCTTTCCACACAATATGATTTTTTTTAAAAAAAATATTTATTTATTTATTTTCTTGCATATTCTATACATTCATCAAATGAATCCAAATTCTAATCTGGGAAGAGGTTTGAAAAAAATCATATATGTAGTATTACTACTCTTGATTACTGTTATTGGCTGATTAAAAATGTTTGTGATTTTGTTCAGTTACCTTGAGCTGCCTAGAATGTTTTAAATGCTGCAGTTGCAACCTTAATGAGGTTTCAGAAGTTTTAGTAAAGCAAGAAAAAGAAAAAATATTAAGAGTCAAGTGTTTTTTTTTAATAAGTAAAAAGGACAACAGTAGTTATTGATAGATGGCTCAATCCCAGCATTATATTATAGTTCGCCCTCTTAATACTATTCAAAATTCAAAATTTTTGGAATTTTTGAATTACTGTTCAAAATTCCTTTGGAAATTTCACTAATATAGATTTGAACATTACAAGCCTGGATAGCTCAGCAGACAAATGCATTGTAATTTAACTCCAGCTGTCTGCAATTTGTAAATTCGAATCTCACCAGGCTCAAGGCTGACTCAGCCTTCCATCCTTTCTAAGGTAGGTAAATTGAGGACCCAGTTTGTGGGGGCAATAAGCTGACTTTGTAAAAATATACAAAAGTATGAAGGCTATTGCTTAACGCAGTGTAAGCTGCCCTGAGTCTCTGGAGAAGGGCGGCATATAAATCTAATTTTTAAAAAAAAACATTTGAGAGACTGTTTTGTATGTATTTGTCTAATTTATTCAATGGCGCAGTAGTATATTTGGGTATTCATTATGGCAAGGAAGGGGATATTAAATCAATTATGCTCTCTCGTTGTGAAAGGCATTTTTATTGCTTTCAAGGATACCATTTAAGTGGTAAATGTATTCGGAGAATAAAACATAATGAATTAAGTTGATATCTTAATATTTCAAATTTTAAATATGTATATACAGGTAGTACATGATGGCTTATGCCCTGTCTCCAGAGTTCTTCTTTTGCACAGCCATATGCTACTTTTTACACCGGAGACCCATCAAAGATTCAGAGATGAATAAAGATTAGTAATATGAAATCAAAGCCCAACCTTAAAATGAAAATAAAAGCAAGATAGAAACTACCAAGTGTTTTCTGTCAAATGATATCTATCTATCTATCTATCTATCTATCTATCTATCTATCTATCTATCTATCTATCTATCTATCTATCTATCTATCTATCTATCGCATATATGCTGTATGCTTAATGTTATAGACAGCCATACAGGATTCACCTCAGTGGTAGAATTCAATTTCCTTTTACTACTGGTTCTGTGGGCGTGGCTTGGTGGGCATGGCAGGGGAAAGATACTGAAAAATCTCCATTCCCTCCCCACTCCTGGGGAAGGATATTGCAAATCTCCATTCCCACTCCAGTCTGTGACCAGCCAGAGGTGGTATTTGCTGGTTGTCTGAACTACTCAAAATTTCTGCTACTGGTTCTCCAGTACTTGCTGAATAGCACCCCTGATTCACCTCCACAATACATAAAAAGTTGAAAATGTTTTGTTCTGCCTTTGTTATTCCCTGACATGCTTTTAAGATGTTTTTGAAGCCTTTGTTATCTTTTTCACTGTGTTGAAGAATCTGTTAAAAGCCTGTTTCTGTTGTTCTCCTGGGTAAGGCTGTGGAAGGTGGTGTGTTTGTGTATGCACATTTGATCTTGCTGATAAGGGTATCCATGACTCCCACCCCCCCCCTTCCTTCAGGGGAAGAGATGGGGTAATCACTCTGCTTTGTCCTTTGGGTAGAAAAGCAGCTGTGTCAAAATCTGACCTCTGTTTTCCCTCAAAGTTTTCATCTATTGTGAAGGAAGCTTGTCTTTCTCTGTTTAGAATTTTATACAGTTATACCTGCCTGCACTGTACTTCAGTAGTTATTTTTCTCTGCTACCTATTACATTCATGCTGTTGTTTTAGTTTTGGTCTTCTTTTTTAATGTTTTAGAAATTCTTCATGTTTTAATAATGCTAAACTCTGCCCAGAGAATTTCAATTACTGGATGGATTAAAAATAATATTACTAGTTATATTGAAACTCTAAATTTTCTAGTAAAGAATTGTGTATACATGTAGAAAAAAGATAGCATTTCTGTTTCAGATGCCACACTTATCATTTTACAGATTGTTATCCTTCCTTGCCGATGTCCCTGATTAAAGGGAAAAGAAACTGTACATGTATTTGTACAGAGTCTACAAGCCCATCTTCTAACTCAGTTTTGGCATTGTAAAAACTTGTCCTGTTCTGTCTGTCTTTAAATCCTGCTCCACAGTCAAAGAGAGGAAAGTACATTAAATTAAATTAGTATTTACATTTTAGGTCAATATCCTATGAGGTTGCTATCCCAAAAACTATTAATTCTAAATGTGTTATGTTTCTTTACTATTCTGGGAAAATTATTCAGTTCAACGTACGGTTCCTGTTAAATTAATTCCGTGGAGAAAACATATCAATCAAGAATGCAATTAATACTCTTTATAGAGAACAACTCATTCATACTTGTAAAATAAGATTTGGCAAGAGAATAGGTAAAGGTAAAGGTTCCCCTCGCACATATGTGCTACTTCTTCCTGACTCTAGGGGACGTGCTCATCTCAGTTTCAAAGCTGAAGAGCCAGTGCTGTCTGAAGATGTCTCTGTGGTCATGTGGTCGGCATGACTAAATGCCAAAGGTGCACAGAACACTGTTACCTTCCCACCAAAGGTGGTCCATATTTTTCTACTTGCATTTTTTATGTGCTTTCAAACTGCTAGGTTGGCAGAAGCTGGGACAAGTAATGGGAGCTAACCCCGTTACGCAGCACTAGGGATTTGAACGGCTGACAAGCTCAACGTCTTAGCCAATGAGCCACCACATCCCCTTTTGGCAAGAGAATAAGAACTGTTAAAAACAGTTTTGGACTTTGGACTTGCTTCTACAGCATTATTCACTGGCTTCAAAATGATGGATGTGATAACGTGATTGACACCTGCCCCTTTTTATGTGCATGCAGTACATAGAGTACATGGTAAAAAGGAGAAGGACTTTGGATGCTCGATTACATCCAACCTTTTGAAACCAGGATTGTTTCCACAAACAACTCTGTCTTGTTTTGTCACATTCCCTTTGCATGTGAGACGGAGAGACAGTTTGGTGCAGAGGTATATGGGATAAAATAATAATAACCATATATGAAGACCAGAAAAATAATGACAATGAATCATACCCTTCATCTTCATCAATGTTGACACACTCTACTTACCAAAGAAAATAGGTGGGTGTGAAATGTTGCAAGTACATTACACTAGACAGTTGAAGAAGAAAAATGGGCATTGGAAGAATACCCTGAAAGACAGTTAAGAAGATACACTGAAGCTAGTACACCAGGAAGGCTTAGTGAACACTGGAGCAACTGGTCTACGAGAAAGACTAAATGAAGAATAGAAAAGAGACATGACAAGGCAAAATATTAAATGGCCAGTACATTAAAAAAAACCTGTGAAGCAAGTAACAAGATGATTTGACAATGGGTAAGACCAGGAAAGTTGAAGAAAGAGACAGAAAGGCTAATTCTGGCTGCACAAGACCAAACATTGAGAAGAAGTGCACACAAAACCAAAATTGAGAAGTCAGCAATAGATAAAAAAAATACTGCTTTCTCAAGGACGCTGAAGAAATAGTGGAACACCTAGCTAGCTGCTACACGAGGTCCATACAAACTGACTACAAACAACAGCATGACAAAGAAGCACAAAGGATTGGAATATTTGCAAAAAATGCCATTTGCCTGCAAGAAAGAATTGGTGGAACCATAAATTAGACAAAGTAATTAAAAAAAACGAAGAAGCTAAACTACACTGGTAGTTTAGGATTCAAACAGATAAACATCTGCCATGAAACCACTTCAGATTTAAAAAAATTGTTGATAAAAGAGACAAAAAACAATCTGGATACTTGGAGACAGCAGAATAAAAGAGAAGGAACTGGAGAAAATCAAAGCAGTTTTACTTGGAACTGCTTACATCCTGTGACAATACTGTTAACACTATCAAACAACATCTCCTATCCCAGGTCTTTGGAAGAACAGAATAGATGGACAAAAATACTAAATTTAGTTTATACATCTGGCTGACCATAATAATTTCTACACAGAAGAAAATTGCCTACCCTATGCTAGTACATTTTAAATCTGAAAGGTTTCTTTGTCTCCAAGGCATAGTCTTGGCTTTTGAGATGAGAGTTTCCAAAGGAAAAGTCTTGTAGTTCTTTTTATCCATCCAAACATCTAGCCTCACTACCTTTTTTAATGTTAAGTGCTTCTCAACATTCATTCACCCAGTCCTTACATTAGTCCATGACTCTCATTTTGAAATGGCATCTTTCTAAAGAAAGCAGTAACTATCAATAGCTAGATTTACAATATACTGTGTTCATCTCTCTATGAGCTATGTTGCTGGTGGTGGGAGGGGGTACTATTTTCAGGGATTTTCCCCCTGTTTTTCTTTGAAACTCTCTCTCTATTCACCCAAAAAGGTATTTGGTTTAAAAAGGGTACATTTTCTGGCTCTCAAAATAAAATAGAAAACTTGTAAATATATATATATATATATGTATATATATCAAATCTATTCTCCATCTCAGGGTGTCTCAAATATGCACTTTCTATGCTTTTGTCAACTGGCTTGCTTCATTTAAAAATGCTGCAATGCAGTGAGCAGACATATGTGAAATAAGCTGAATTTTAAGATTTCCATCCCTTTAGAGGCAAGGAAGGCCAATTTTAAACTATTATCTTTCAATCATTGAAGCCTTCAATTGAATCATTCATACACCAGCTGTGTTAGAGTGTCTAAGGGTATATTAGCTTTATGCAATATGTGAGTTTTACAGTTAATGTTAGTCTTGGTGCCAAATGACTACAGACTCACAGGTTATGACATTGTAATATCCTGTAGGTTTTCAGAACTACAGAGATTAGTTGTAGTTGTCACAAATCACACTAGCTAAAGAATTAAAATCTACTAGAACGAAATAAAACAAATCATGGGAAGAAAAAGTGTAATAGAACTAAAAACCTGTTAAATGATGTATATCTCTGTATATTTATGTGTGATGGTCTCTATCAAATACAATACATTTTAATGGAAATAATTTTATTCTGAATAGCAGTGCAGCCTAAATAAACTCTACTGGCAAGCATATTATTAAACCCACTTCTGTTTCTAAAATAGTTGTCAAGAAATTCTCCCTATCACATAATTCTGAACAGCAAATGGAATGTAGACTTTTACCAAAAAATAAAATAAAATAAAAAAATGCCTGCAGAACCCACAATTCCTGACTTTCCCTCCCATTTTAGCAAGCTGCTATGAATACAAAATAAACCCTCTACATCCACCTGTTACAAAAACTTGTTTACACACAGCATTTGCACACAGAGGTTGCTGGGGTTTCTTCTCCATCAGCCAGGACATGTGAAATAATTGCTCCAATTATACAAGCTGAGATATCACACAATAACCTGAGAGCTTTATTTGGTGTGTAAACCATTTGCCGCTTTACAGTTTGGCTTCTCGGTTTGAAAAGTTTTTTTCGAAGTTTTTTTTAAAATAAATAAATAAACAAACCTTCCACTAGCCATTTCTATTCCATGTCTTTCTGCAACAGTTCCATTGTTTGTAGTAATATGGATAAATTGGATAGGAATTATTCACAATAATTTAAACAGATCTTAACATGAATTAGACCAAACTATAGGAATCTTATTTATGGTACAATGGAGGCTATAGCAATCAATGCAGTGCTGTATATTCTCAACTGATACAGGCAGTCCTCAATATACAACAATTTGTTTAGTGACCAATCAAAGTTATAATGGCAATTATAGAAGAAAACAATTTATGACCATTTTTTACACAACCATTACAACCAGGGTGAAATCCAGTAGGTTCTGACAGGTTCTGGAGAACTGGTAGCGGAAATTTTGAATAGTTGGAGAACTAGCAAATACCACCTCTGGCTGGCCCCATAGTGGGATGGGAATGGAGATTTTGCAATATCCTTCCCTGGAGTGGGATGGGAATGGAGATTTTTCCATACCCTTCCCCTGGAGTGAGGTGGGAATGGAGATTTTGCAGTATCCTTCACCTGCCACACCTACCAAGCCATGCCCACAGAACCAGAAGTAAAAAAATTTGGATTTCACCACTGATTGCAAGCATTACTATGGTCCCATGATCAAAATTTAGATGCTTGACAACTAACTCATATTTATGACTGTTGCAATGTCCTGGAGTCATGTTATCACCTTTTGTGACCTTCTGACAAGCAAAGTGAATGGGTGTAGCCATGGTTACTGACTTAACAACTGCAGTGACTCACTTAGCAAAGGTCATAAAGTGGTACAAAATGCACTTAATATATGCTTCACTTAGCAAAAGAAGTTTTGAGCTGAATTGTGGTCGTAAGTCAAGGACTAACTGTACTTCAAGAAATTGGCACTTAGGTAATTTTACTTGTACTTCAAAATTAGCTAGCACGTAGACAGATCGTGTTAAACATTCTTCCATTAGAGAAGCAGAGTTCAAAATATCACACAGGGAGCAAATCAGATGATCTAAGCAAGCTATTATTTAATCTATAATAGGTTTCCAATAAATAAATGTCAACAGCACTAAAATACTGTTGGTCTAATTTGGCAGAAACTAGCTGAATGACAGAAAAGATTAGCCAGGAACATGGCTACACCTGCTCTTCTTCAGTGTTCATTAGATTTTAGTCAATTGTATTATTTCTGGCTTTCCCAACAATATCCAACAAGAATTATGCAAAGGTGGCGGGATGGGCTTCTTTGATTAAAGAGGTTAAAAACAATGACTTTTATAAAAGTCTTTTATGGATCATTTACTGAAAATGGATAAAAACAAATTAGTGATTTGAGATTCACTGATTAAAAGGTGTTGTTATAGGAAGAAGAGAACCAAGATATGTAATTTAGGAGATTGTATATGGTAACCATTATGTTTAAAACTTCTGCAAAATTTGGAAGTTGCTTGTCTTTATTTATTCTTTGGGAAGGGGGTTTGCGGTCTTTCACATTTTCTTTTTCTTCATTTTTCAGTTAATGTTTCTGTCATTTTTAACGCTTTGGTAAATTTTCTTTCAATTATGGAAGCATACAAGCGAACAGTGAAAAAATAGTGTTTCCCTTCTCAAAATTTGAAAAATATTATTTATGACCTATTATCATAATAGTAGATAGTGGCATTTGACCCATTCGTCATCATGATATAAAAAGATGTTGAGACTCTAGAAAGAGTGCAGAGAACAGAAACAAGATGATTTGGAGACTGGAGGATAAAACATATAGAGAATGGTTGCAGGAATTGGTTTTGTCTGATTGTCTACTGAAAACAAGGACTAAGGATTATGATAATAGTCTTCCAATATCTTGGGGTAATAGTGTCTTTTGCTTGAGCAGTGGGTTAGATTAAAATGCCTCCAAAGTCCCATCTAACTCTGATATTATGTTTTCTGTATTTATAAGCACATCTCCGACTTTCCCAAAAATTATTTGATTCTTTATACTGCAATATGAAGATATACAAGTCACACAAGATATAGTTTTAATATATGATTCAATTTGAATTGAAATTAAACTGAGAAATATTGCTGATCTATTAAAAGCTTACTGGTCTTCCCTTAAAATTCTTCAAGCATGTTTTATGTACAATAGGGATCATAATGGGTGCAGCCCAATATACTTTTCCAAATGTACTGGAACTGATTTAAAAATATACCTGCTGTTGCTTATTTAAATACTAACATAAACCTTTCAAGTCTGGTATTAGGTTGGGTATTAATGTTTCTAGGATATTACATATTAAGTTATTTTTTTCCAGATAAACTTTAACTTCTCTTGCTTCTTAAGTCTCAAATGATGGGGAGGGGGGGGAGGTCTACTATATGCATTTCTTGTTACATTTTCCCCCCTACAGACCAGTGTTTCACAAACTTAGCAACTCTAAGCTGTGTGGACTTCAACTCCCAGAATTCCCCAGCCAGCAGAGGGAATTCTGGGAGTTAAAGTACACACATCTTGAAGTTGCCAAGGTTAAGAAATTCTGCCATAGACAATTGTGCCATAGACAACTGTGGAAACAAAGATTCTGGATTAAATAAACTTTTCATTTGATCCTGCATAACCTTGTTTCTGTTCTTTTGATACGTTCTGTTTCTGTATTGCGTTTCTATTTTAGGTCCTTCCTACATTTTAAAATTTCTATTATGTTGTGTCTGACTCTTATAGACTGCCTGACTAAGGCCCTGCAGTTTTCTTGGCTAAATTTTTCAGAAGTGGCTTGCCATTGCCTGCTTCCTAGGACTGAGAGAAATTGATTGACCCGAGGTCAGTCAACTGGCTTTGTGTCCAAGGTGGGACTAGAACTCACAATCTCCCAATTTCTATCCAGAAGTCTTAACTATTATACCAAGCTGGCTCTTTCCACATTGCCCCTGACTAAAAACATTCTTAAAGTCAGCACTGTGCTCTAAATCAGGGATTCCCCACCTGGATTACTCCCCCAGCCACCTCAGAATCAGAATAGAGCGGGAAGGGACCTTTGAGGTCTTCTAGTCCAGCTGTCTACTCAAGCAGGAGATCCTACACCATTTCAGACAAGTGACTGTCCAGCCTCTTCTTAAAAACCTCCAGTGATGAAGCACCCACAATGACTGAAGCAAAGCTGTTCCACTGATTAATTACCCTCACTTAGCGCAAGTTGGGAAGTTTCTGTGAGGGATTTGTTTGAAGTGCATCTGCAGCAGAAGTGTCCTGAGGTTCCAGGTGGGGAAAGAATGCAACTACAGTGGATCAATGATGAGGAAGAGGAACTGCCTTCTGCACTTGATCCAAGAACACATAAGGCAGGAGCAGAGAAGGTCACCTAGATTACTCAGAAGGAGAAAGCCTCACCCTTCTTGATGGGCTGCACCAGAAGCTGGCTATTTAGCACAGCAGAAAGATGGAGGTGATTCGGAGAGCAATGTGTTTGTTTCCTAGCTGTGTGTTTGCTGGTTGTTGGAATTCATGTCTCTCTTTGGATTGACACCATGCCTTGACTTGGATCATGCCTTGGAAACTCTGGACTTTTCTTGACTTATGAACACTCTTGTGTTGTGGATTTAAATTTGCCTGCTGGATTTATTTTGATTAAGAAACTTTCAAGTGCCTTGTAGACTCTTTGACCATTGCTATGTGGACCAGCATTGGTCTGCTCGTGGCTGGACTTAATTAGGACAGTTTTGGGGGTTTGGTGAAGGGAATTGCTGGGGAATTACTTAAATCACTTAAATCACAGTTATGATGTCAAGGGCCTGGTTCCTCAGCAGACTAATGCATTGTGATTAACTCCAGCTGTCTGCAATTACTGTAAGATCGAATCTCACCAGGCTCAAAGTTGACTCAACCTTCCATCCTTTCTAAAGTAGGTAAATTGAGGACCCAGTTTATGGGGGCAATAAGCTGACTTTGTATAAATATACAAAACTATGAAGGCTATTGCCTAACGCATTGTAAGCTGCCCTGAGTCTCCGGAGAAGGGAGGCATATAAATCAATTTTTTTAAAAAAATGTGTGTATGTGAGTGGGAAAGCATACCAACCCCCCGGTTGTGACCCACTACTGGGCCATGGCCTCTTCAGATCTGAGCCGTGTGAGAGGCAGGCTGGCATGCACATACTTGTGGAACTCCACTTGCGGTGGGCTGGCACGTGTGCACTCAACTCATGCAAGCAGCAGGCCAGTGCACATGCACATGCACACACAGCTCCACTCATGTTCCCCTCCCCTCTCCCCTTCCCCTGCCAGGCTTTGTGCCAAGCCACAAAGGTTGGGGATTGTTGCCCTAAATAATATGCTGAACTCATTTTTGTCTGGGCAAGAAGGCCATATTATTTCCTTGTCATTTTTTCCCCTTATGTCTTACTTTGCATTGTGTTGTACTTCGGGGTGAAGAATGAAACCAATGAAGAATGACACCAGTGGATCAAATGCTACTATTGATTTTAAATGATAGCACATAAATAATATCACAAATTCACCACTTTGGGACCTAAGTTTCTTGAATTCAGAAGTATTCATTCTATTGAGCAAAACTTCTGAATTTGTTTCAGTTGATACAAATAGAAATAATTTAGAAATTTTTTTTCATTGAAAATGCTTTAAGTGTATTCTCAGATAATACATATGATTATGTTTGCTAAGAAAAATGAAAATAAGACTGCCTCTCTTTCAACCATACTCCATTTGCAAATGGAATATACCCTTCAAGTATATTTAATGTTTATTTATACATTCTGATATTTAATGGGTTGTTTCAGTTTTATCATTAAAAAAGAAAGTAGAGTTACTTAAAATTGCCCTGGATTATAGAATGTATTTTTCCTTTATAAAATGAACATGTATTCTTTCCCTTTCAAAGCGGAAAAAGAAACAGAAAGCCAATTTAATAGCACTTCATCTCTCAAACTCATATTTTTATGTTTTAAAAAATTCATTGTCATCAGTCATTCAATTGTGACCGACTCTAGGCCACTCTATGGAGAACTCTCCATACTGGGTGGGTTGCTACCGATTTGCTCCGGATCGGGCGAACTTGTAGTGGCAGCAGCGGGAGGCTCCGCTCACCTGCCAGGATCCTTTTGCACATGTACAGAAGCATTTATGTGCACGCACACACGTGCGCACGAGCAAACCGGTAGCAAACTAAATTGAAACCCATTACTGCTCCATACCCGTCTACCTCACACTGCCTCCTTCAGATATGCCCACTATCCCAGTGTCCAGCTAGCTGGTACTAAGTGGCCCCTTCTCCTTTTTCCATTGATCACTCCCAGCATGATTGACTCCTTGGTGAGGTTCAGTATAGGACTTCTTTGTTTGTTATTTTTGCAGCCCAGGGGATGTGTAACAGTCTCCTCCAGCACCACAGTTCATAGGTGTTTACCCTTCTCCTATCTGTCTTTTTCAGAGTCCAGATATAGCAGCCATGAAGAGCAGTTGGAAAAATTATTACATTAACTAATTTGCATTTGATTATGAAGTTGATGTCTTTATTCTTGCCAATGTTATTTATGGCAGTTCTTGCAAGTGCTATATATGCTTTTTGGTCTCTGGCCTCTTTGGTCAATTTTAGAGCCTAGGAAGATGAATTATTTTACTGTTTCAATGGTCTTTGCACTCTGATCTGTCTTTTCTCTGCAGTTATCATTATCATTGTTTCCTATATTTAAAAAAATAGTAATGAATTATTTTCTAGTTCTTTTTTCCAAATACATTGAAAAGGCACAATTCTCCCATACATTCTCTATAACTCCTCCTCGTCCTCCTTCTCCATCATCTTTGTGTCAAGTCTTACTTGCTGTACTTTCACTATCACTAGTCCAAAGCTAGTGTTCCATGTGAATGTATATGGATGACAGAATGACCCTGGAATAATAATTTCTTGAAGGTATATGCATTCCTTAGCATCCTAACATATAGATATTGCTCATCCAGCTCATTTCATTACTGCTGTGGGACTGCAAGAGGAAGCACACCTTCCTGCTTAAGTTGTACAATGCCCTCTGCTGCAATTTAGAGGAAAGAACATTTGCATAAATGATGTAATTGTTTTTTTTTCCCATGCGGGGGTAAGGAAGATTATATTATAGGTTCTCGTGCACAATTGTGGTGTAAAATGAATTTTGTTGTTTCAAATATAAAGAGGTCATATGATTGTAAATGAGAGAGTTGGCTTACTTCTTAGTTTCTGTTCTAATACAGGCAATTAGATATAAGAGATAATAGCTCCTGTACTATGCCCTATTGTCTAATTGCTACCACTCTGTTTTTGTTTTAATGTAGTTTCTTGACAAAGTGCAGACAGTAGATTCGGTGTTGGTTCAATTACAAAAATCAATCAAAGTACCTTGAATCTTACAAGGAGACATTAAGAGTATGAAGGTCCTACTGGAGAGACATACTTTCTTTGAAGATGCATATTACCCACTGGAGATGCTTAATTCTGCTTTGTTCCATATGCAGTGGGACTCCAATAAAAAAAGTGTAGAGTTGACCCATGATCTACCTCATTGCCAAAATAGACCTTAAATATGTGGGCACAAACTTGGAGGATCCAATCTGTGTCCAAGGAAAATAGAAATTCACTTATTATAGTAAATACATATACTTATTGAAGGACTGAAATATTTCAATGCACAATTTCATAAACTAGACTTGAGCATTACCAAGTTTATGCCTGAATGAATATATATGTTCCAGGATAACATTGCAGGATCCAATCTAGGTTGATCACCGGATTAAGTCTTCTGAGCTTTTGTACGTATGCTGGAGCCCATCCTCAAGGAACTTCTCTCTCACTAAGAAGTTCCCCAGGAATGGGCTCCAGCAGGAATCCTCTCATTGGAGAAAGGATTGTACAATAAAAAAAATAGGACAGTCATTGTCCCCATTAAGTAAGGCAAAAAAAAACATCAGATCGCACCAAGTGAGCATTCACAGAGTTGATGTTGAAAAAAGTCCAAAAGCAAAACGTGATTCATAACTGAGGTAGTAGTGGGAAAGTTCAGTATAATCGCACTGTATTGTATTGTACTAATTATTAGTAACAAGGCAATCCTTTCCTAGTTTAAAGTATTCTTTGAAATATAGTTATTTCTAAGTATGCATACATTGGTAATTCCTGGTAACAATTTTATGCTCCCATGAAGCACAACCAAAAGAAAAGCCACCAGAAGAGAAATATGTCCACCATGTAGTTGTTTCTTTCCATTCCATTCAATATGCTAACAGAGCAAAATAAATAAATAAATGAATAAATAAATAAATAAATAAATAAATACTGATATATAGTTTAAAAAAAAACAAGTGTTAGAACAACCAACTCGAACCACATTCAAATATGAAAATACTAGGCTGGAGAATTACTTCCTAATTACTGGAGATAGCAATGTATATGGGAGATGGAGGCAGAGAAGGAGGAGGAGGAGGAGGAGGAGGAGGAGGAGGAGGAGGAGGAGGAGGAGGAGGAGGAGGAGGAGGAGGGAAGAGCGACCCTACCATCATCTCCCATCTTATCCCTAGTGCACATTTGTGATATCCCCAATACCCATAATGTGCAATTACTTTGTTCATATGGCCCTTCTGTCAGCCATAATCAGTATAATCTTTATTACTCTGTTCTGTAAAAAAAGGAGAGATTCGGTGTCACCCCACCCCCATTGCGTCTTATTCTTGTTTAATTTAAGCTTTTTCCTTATATAGTGATGTAGATTTAAATACATTTCTTATCTTGGCATATTTACAGTTGCTATAGCATAGCGTTATATTTATTACTTATAGCACATGTGATATAAATCTTTTGTAAGGAACCATGCAGAAAGTGAGGTGGTTGATTAGATTGCTTACCACAAATTATGGTTCGTTGGCTACCATCCAAAGTGAAGGAGATGGAAGCATTTCCCTTCCTCCCTAGCTTTCTGGTTAAATATCAGAGTATTAGCATTGTACTATGAAGACTGCACTCCCAAGCATGCTTACCTACATTGAAAATAATGGAGCATAACTGTGAGTAGGAAAAAGGTCAGAGATCAGTAAACATATTTTTTTCCATGAAGAATATTTTAGATTCATTTCTGCATTAAACATGTTGCATGAAACCTTGGAGTACAGTAATGCATATAAAAATATACAACATTTGGTTAGATCCCTGCTGGCAAACCTATGGCGTGTGTTCCAGAGGTGGCATGCAGAGCCCTCTCTGTGAGCATGTGCGCCGTTGCCCCAGCACAGTATGCCATAGGGCAGGTGTCGGTAAGCTGCAGGCTCTTTCGTCCCTCTGCTGTGGCTCCCTGTTGGGTGATCCCACCACTGGCTGGCCCCACCTCTTGCCTTCCCCTCAAAGGAGTATTTGAGGGCTGAATGCCAAGAGGCATGGATTTCCTCTGCCTTCTGCATTCCCTCCCCACACTGAAGTGAACCAAACAGGTTAGGGTCCCTGCTAAGTGGCCCCATCAAGCCCCATGAAACTCCGCCAAGCAAGGCTCCAAACTTTCAGTTCATGCATTCCTCATGGCCAGCGCCAAGGTGGAGAAGATGCATGCCCTGTCTACTCTGCTCTTGCCGGCCATAGGTGGGGCCCCATGCCACTGCCAACCAGCTAGAGCATCATGTTTGTTTGCTTGCTGGTCGCTTCCGAGGAGGAACCTGCACTCAGGCTGCCCAGGAGGGGGGGGGGGAGGTAAGAAAAAGAGGGAAGGGGTGTGTGTGTCACCCCAACAGGATCCAGATTGGAGTTGCCTTATTTTGTGTGGATCTCTAATACTTGGCTTTGTCTGCCAGCCTCCATTTCCCCTCCACAGCCCAAGTTGGATTCACACAACATGTGAAGCTGGGCAGGAGAGCATGGATAGATAGATAGATAGATAGATAGATAGATAGATAGATAGATAGATAGATAGACAGACAGAGAGAACAGAGATAGAGGGGGAGGGGCAGGGAGGAGAGAGAGAGAAAGAGAGAGGGGGGAAAGAGAGAGGTGGAAAGAGAGAGAAAGAGAGAGAGGGAGGGAAAGAGAGAGAGAAAGAGAGAGGCAGAGAGGTAGAGAGAGGGAGGGAAAGAGAAAGACAGAGAGGGGAAACAGAGGGAAACAGAGAGAGGGAGGGAAAGCGAGAGAGGGAAAGAAATAGAGGAAGGGAGGGATAGAGAGAGAAAGAGAGAGAGAGAGAGAGTAAGGGAGTGTGGATTTGGTATGGCTTGGTGGGCATGGCTTGGTAAGCGTGGCAGGGGAAGGATACTGCAAAATCCCCATTCCCACCCCACTCTGGGGCCAGTCAGAGATGGTATTTGCTGGTTCTCTGAACTGCTCAAAATTTCCGCTACTGGTTCTCCAGAACCTGTCGGAATCTGCTGAATTTCACCCTGTTGTGCGCCTAATATAAACCTTACTGCCCCAAATAAGCCCTACTTAAGAGCCTGCACAGAGTGCCGGTCCCCTGCCAAGAAGCAAGACAGGTGATGGGCCTTGAGTGACCTGGCTGTGGGGGCCCTGAAGTAAGCCAGTGCAGGGCATGTGGGGCATCTCCACCCCCTTGCCTCATGGCAGAGTCTTCCATACATGAAAAAAAAGACACCTCCCAAAAATAAGCTCTAATTCTTATTTTGGGGCCCAAAGGAAAATAAGACCCAATTTTATTTTCGGGGAAACACGAGTAGTTCAAATTGTTAATCTCTTGTCAAAAGATATGGTTAATCTGGGATTCTTAGATTAACTCTTCCCATAGACCATGAATTCTAGTTCCACTTTAGGCACAAAGTCAACTAAGACACCTTGGGCCAGTCACTCTCTGCAGTCACTCTCTCTCAGACCCAGACAGGAGGCAATTGCAAACCACTTTTGAAAACCCTTCCCAGGAAAACTGCAGGGACTTGTCCAGGCAATCTCTGAGAACAAAAATATAACTCTATTTAGGTAAATGAATTAGAACCAGTGAAGAACCTCATGGAAACATGTTAATGGAAAGACTGGGGGATTTTGCAGCAGAAGGTGACAAGTCACAATGTACACCTTGAACACAGCCCTATTCATTCTTACCTCAACTTTGAATTAGCTTGAAGCATAAACAGGCAATTATAATCTAAAAATTATATTTTAGTGGTAAAGCACAGATTTGAATTCTTAAGATTCCACCAGCAGCCTGTCACATTAATATTTAATGGATTTCCAGCAGAACAATTCAAGATTTCTGTCTGAAATACTGCACTGGAAACCTGTTGCAATTACACTTGATTCAGAAGGACTAATAGGCTCATGTAGTAGAAGGAGTCTTCTTATGTAGTAACAAGTAAAATATCTGTGATCAAATCAAGTCATTCTTGGAATGATAGCTAATCTGTAGTCCTCTTATATCAGTAAAATAGGAAGGATAAGTTATTTTTGGTTATAAAAGATGTGAAGTTCATTCTATGGTTTTTCTGTTATTTCTTTGTTGATTTCTTTGTTCAGAACTGTCGTTTTCTGAACTCAGAATATTTTTTTTCTCTGTTCCTAGCAACTAAAGAGGAGATCAGGAAATAAACGAACATAAATTTAATAAATTTGAAGAATATATTCATACTAAATGATATGACAGAAAGACACTAAAGCAAGTTCTACAACATGCATATAGTTTTTAAAAAGAGGGAATTTTTTTTGCTTCTTCCAATACATTTCTTGACAATTTTTTGTATTGAATTATGCCTTTAATGACTGGAAATCAACTTTAAGGAAAGAAAATTAAAGCTACTTGAGAGTAGCAAGATACCCAAGTGACAACAAATAAGTGTTTCCTTTATATTCTCCAGAAGAATCAGAAAATGGCAATATCAAATATATGAAAAACCCAGTTTCTCTTGTATGTTCTACATGTTCCACAAAAAGACCATGTTTCTGCAGGTACTGGTTGGAGCAAAATGCTGGAAATAAAAAGGGTTTCATTCTTTTTCTAACTTTGATGGACTTTTCATACGTTCTGTGATCAGATTTTGGTTTGTTCAATAAAGAATTGTGCAACAACTAGTGAGCAAAATAGATTCCATATCTGAATTGAGGCTGTTTCCTTTATATAGATTGAACTATAGGGGACATCATTGGATCTCTGATCCCAATACACTATGATTTCTTATAGAAAAGTTCACAATTGGTAATTGTGTTGCAATAAGGGATCCTGAAAACTGATGTACTAGAGGAGCTTTTGACAGTTTAACCAGATAATTACTGACAACAGTGCAGTTCCAGTATGAAATGCAATACATAGCAATTTAGTTTTGAATGATTACCCTTTTTCTCTTCTTTAGAGCTTCTGTTTAAACCTAATAGACCTGTGGATTCAATCTGAGGTGAATATGCCAAGTGATTCTTCTATGCTCCACAAAAGACAGTGCAAGGTTGAAATAATTGGAAGATGTGTAATTCTACATGAGAACACATCACAGTTTATTTACAAGCTGCCGAGAATATTTAGTGACCTCCATTTTATGAGACATTCTTGAGTAAAAGGTGGCATATGTAAATTGAAAGGTTGGGGGGAATAAAGTGGCACAGTTTTACTTTAACTTTAACCTTTTTTAAACAGTTTTACTTTAACTTTAACCTTAGACTGTCTACTGTAGACATCACCTCATTCCTAAGAGGTCTTTCAGGGGTATGCTTAAGCGTACCAGCGTGCCTACCATCCCGGTCCTAATATTCTCTTTTATTTGTATCCATTTCATGTATTCATAATTATGTTTACACTTGTATCTGTTATCAAATACATGATTGATGAATGAATGAATGAATGAATTAATTAAATAAATAAAAATAAGTATAATATCATCATGTATTATATCATTTAGCTTTTGAGATTTGACAAGAATTGTTGTAAGGACAATACTGGAAGAAATCCTCTAAAGACATTAACGTGGCTGTGTTATAATGAGAATGCTTATAGGTAAGTCTATTCTGGTATAGATTTTAGTTGCATACACATGTACATAATGTTAAACTAATTATTTCATTTGTGTATATGCATTTCATTTAGATTTCTACCATGTTCGTCTAATATGCAGGCAGCATTATGATGAACAAAAAGTAGGCATGCAGTAAACCAAATTGTGTCATCAATGATCTAATAAACAAAAATCCAGTGTTCAGAGAAAACAGCAAAGCTGACAACATGTCTTTGTATCCATGGAACAAACTTTCAGAATAGATACTGGTAGTTTGAATGTGAATTGTTTCTCTTTCTCTCTTTCTCTCTGTGTGTGTTTCTCCCTCCCTCTCTCCCTCCCTCCCTCCCTCTGTTTCCCCTCCTCTCCTCCACTCTCTGTGTTTTATTTAGGATATGAATGAAGGTATCATAAATAATGGAGACAATGAATTCCCTTAAAAAAAAATCCTCTGATTTTTACATTTCAAATGTCTTTGTCATTTTCTCTTAAAGTTGTTTTCTAATATTTCATAGCTTCTTTGATAAAATCCTGGATGTTCACACAAAGACCAAATATTTCCAAACATTTCTGTACCCAAGTGTGTGCAAGAGAACCAAAAACCTTTTTTTTAAAAAAAATAATCAATCCAAGACATGTGTAAATTGTGTTTCCTTTGCTTGGAGTTTTTCAATATAATTTTATGAATCAGAATTTCATCGTTTTGTTTCTCATGAATTTCAGCAGTTTCCTTGATATGTAAGTGGATACAACAGACATTTAACTGTAACTTGAAACTGCAGGTCTCATATGTCACGTACCATTTGGTAGCTTGAACATTGTTAGCAAGCAATTGGTTTGTAGTTCCTTAAAACTACACTCTGTCTCTGTTTTTCATTATTTAAATTGTTGTAATGGTTGTCATCCATTCTTCACCTAAAATTACATTAAATTGAATGACCAATTTTTCATGGAGAGTTGTCAGATATTTAAACTGAAATCCATGAACTTCATCTTTTCCTGTGCACTCCAGTTCTTAACCTTCCTTACTTGTTTTTAATTATTTCTGATGTTAAGACCGTATCATCCATCTTGACTGAGTCAATATTTTTCTCGATCTGTTTTATCCATAACCATCTTTATTATTTCTTTTAGGTTTATTTATGTTCTTTTAGGTTTCCCAGATGTCACTCCAAAACTGTAATTTTTCATCTTTTATTATAATGTATGTTTGTAGTATTTTCAAGTGATGCTTTGTAAAATAAATGCTGTATTTGTTTGAAACCGCTGATTTGGTTGAAATTGATTTATTCTACTTTTATATTGTTCAATTTTCCCTCAAATAGCTGTGACACATTGCTTTAATTCTTCTGAGATTCTTTAATCATCTTAGTGCCAAGATTATATCTTTTCTATAAACTTCCTTTGATCTCATTCTTTTTCAATTTTCTTTCTTTCAATTTTTTCGGATTGCTGATATCAGTTCATAATTTATTGATCTTTGTAATCAAACTTTCTATTTTGTTGGATGTTTTTGCTGTTTTGCTTTATTGCATGGTATGCCAGCTCTGATGTTATCACTGCTGCTGTACTATAAATTAGTTGATTTGTTGCAGCCAATATGTTTGATTCAATATTTTCTACTACCAATTTTGTGTCTTTCAAAATTGTTGATAATACTTCCCTAGTTGTAGGTTTTTCTTCAATAGCAGAAACCGTTCTTTTGAGTTTTTTATATGTTCAATAATCTTTACTTTCAGGCATTAAGAAAATTTGATGTTGCTTTTAAAAGCTTTTATTTGCTTGACAGTCTTCAGTTTCATTTATGTTATGGGATAGGCAACTATGGCATGGCTGATTCAGGAATTCTGAAAATTGAAGCCCACAGATTGGTAAAGGGACCATTGTTGCCTAACCCGAGTTGTGTTATTATTATTATTATTAATATTGTTTATATATTCAGCTAGGTTTTCCCCCCAATACTTGTAATTTAGTTATTGGTTTTATTCTAAGGAACAATCTTCATGGATCCATGAATTATTATTCCTGCTTTTCTGAGACTAAGTATTTTTGTTTCCAATACTTTGTATTGAAATCTCCTAATTTTAGGTTTCATGATTGTTCTTTTTCTTCAATTTACTGATCATATATTTCACTTTTCTGGCTCTTCTAATTATTTTAAATTCACTCATCACTCTTGTCATCTAGCAAGAACAGCTGAGCTGTTAAATGAACTGTAGCCCATTTAACTACTAATGGCCAGGAGACAGATTATCAGGCATGGTCCTTGCTGACTGACTGATTGATTGATTGATTTTTTTTTAAAATTTGATTTATATGCCGCCCTTCTCTGAAGACTCAGGGCAGCTTACAATGTGTTAAGCAATAGCCTTCATACTTTTGTATATTTATACAAAGTCAGCTTATTGCCCCCACAAACTGGGTCCTCAATTTACCTAACTTAGAAAGGATAGAAGGCTGAGTCAACCTTGAGCCTGTGGAGATTCGAACTGGTGTAATTGTAGACAGCTGGATGTTAATTACAGTGCTTTAGTCTGCAGAGCTAAACCAGGCTCTGTCAACAAGTAAACCAGGATTTGTCAACAAGTGCAAGGAATAAGTATTGGTGTAGACATAGACATGGGCACATGAAAATTGGCACAAATAAATGGATATAAATAAGCAAAACATAGCCATAAACTCATAAAATGAGTACATATAAATGGGGACAGTAGGACAAGGACAGTAGGTATGCTGGTGTGCTTATGCATGCTCCCTTAGGGATCTCTTAAGAAATGTGCACGGTCTACGGTAAACAGTTTAAGGTAAAAGTTATGGGGGTTGGAGAAACTAACAACAGGATCAGGTAGAGTGTTCCAGACATTTACTACTGTATTGTTGAAGTCGTATTTTCTGCAATCAAGATTAGAGCGGATAACATTAAGTTTGTATCTATTGATAGCCCTTGTGTTATTATGGTTGATGTTAAAGTAGTCATTAACAGGTAGGACGTTATGGTAGTTAATCTTGCGTACGAAGCCTAGGTCAGAATATAGACTGCATAGTTCAAGGTTATCCAGGTCTAAAATTTCAAGGCTAGTGGTATAAGGAATTTTATTGCAAGCAGAGGAGTTGAGTACTCTTCTTGTAAAATACGTCTGGACCAGTGGTGGGTTGCTCCCAGTTCGCACCGGTTTGCAAGAACAGGTAGTATACTGGTAGTAAAAATTTTTATTAGTTAGGAATACTGGTAAAAACATTGGCTGGCCATGCCCTCGGACCAGCCCCCGGCCCGGTCGCCACTCGTTTCTGCCGCCCACCTCATCAGAGGCTTTGTTTTTTTTTTACTTTTAAAAGCATTTTTTCTACAACCTCTTAGGCAGAAAAAATGTTTTTAAAAGTAAAAAAAAAAAGCTTCTGATGATCGTGCCACTCAGCTGGGATCTCAGAGGCTTTTAAAAGCATTTTTTATACAACCTCTTCGGCCGAAGAGGTTGTAGGGGAAAAAATGCATTTAAAAGCCTCTAGTGATCCCAGCTAACTTGCCTGATCGTCAGAGGCTTCTAAAAGCATTTTTTTCTGCAACCTCTTAAGGTTGTAGAAAAAATGTTTTTAAAAGTAAAAAAAAAAAAGTTGGCTATGCCCACCCAATCACATTACCCCTACAAGCCACGCCCCCAAAATAAGTCATATCCACAGAACCGGTAGTAAAAAAAAATAGTAGAATTATCTAGACAGTAGAATTGTCTGTGGTGTTAAACAGTTTTACATCATTGGCAAAGAGGATGCAGCTTCTTGTAATGTGATCACAAAGGTCATTTATGTAGAGCAGAAAGAGTGTTGGTCCTAGAATACTGCCTTGGGGAACACCACTGTTAATTGGTGCAGGGTTTGATATAGTGTTTCCAATTTTAACTACTTGTTGCCTGTTTTATAGGAATGTAGCAATCCATGCAATCTATGCAAAGATCCAGAAATGCCATAAGAACTTAGTTTTAACAGAAGTTTATCATGTACCACTGAATTAAAGGCTTTGCAGAAGTCTATGTAGATTGCATTGATTGCTTTACTCTAGTTGAGTTGAGAGGTCCAAATGTTTTTGCAGTGTATGAGTTGCAAATTATATGACAATTTTTTCCTGAAACCAAATTGCTTCTTAGACAGTAGGTTATTTGTCATTAAGTGAAGAATGATGGATTGGTTTATGATGGATTCCATGACTTTACAGGTGATGCAGCAAAGGGAGATTGGTCTATAATTCTCTACAAGGCCGGGGTCACCTTTTTTGAAGATCAGTATGAGTGTTGCTAATGTCCATATGTTAGGCAAGGAGCTCATTCTAAAAGATACTTCATAGATGGTGCTTAGAAGTTCAGCTATGGCAGAGGGGAGCTTTTTTAGAAAGTGGGCACATATTCCATCAGGATCAATAGATAGATGAGAATTGATCCAGTATGTAATATTTCTTTTCTATATTTATCACTGGAAATGAATTTGGATTATATTCATCTAGCCTCTCTACTAAGACTTGTTTGTTATGATTGAACCTGCCAGTAGTTACCATCAGTATAGCTCCTGTTTCATTAAGCCACATAGGTCTGTTCATCAGATTAAGAATTCTTTCTTTTTCTTTTCAATTTGCCGCAAATAGCTAATCAAATATGCAAGGAAAACTAAGAGAAAACAGCAGCATTTGCAGGATGATGATGACGATTCTAAAATAAGCCAGATCACATGCTTAGTTTGGTTAATAAGTGTGCAGTGGTTTCATGAAAATTGCTCAGTGGGATAGCTAGGAGTTTCCACATTACAAAGCTGGTCTATTTTCATAGTGCATAAGAGTACATTGTGCTTTGCTGGCCCATTAAACTAGACCGGTATATGAACCATATACTGTATTACAGAGGTTTGTTGTACCTGTCAAATAAGAGCTTGTTCTTTTTCTGTCTTAATTTCAGCATCTTTATTTTTTTTTCTTATTCAATCACCATTTTGGAACACATGTATGGTTGCTCTTTCCACCTCTCCATATTCATATAAATTAGTTATCCCATAATTAACAATCCCCTGGAATCCTCACAGTTCTCTGCTCAAAGAGGAGTTAGAAATCAGTAATCAGTACCTCATTCTCTTTTCTTACTGAGATGTTTGCAGTCTTTTTTGGGAGAGGGGTTTGCAATACTTGGGTATTTTGCAGCAAGGGAGGGCAATCTTTTTGAGTCTGATGATTCAAAAGACCTTTAAGAAAGGTTTTTTTATATATCAAAAGCTTTTTAGTAAACATATTTGTTGCTGGATAGGAGGGACTGACATTTTATGACTTGCTCACTAGCTAAAAAAAAAAAAAGAGGAAGATAATTGGAATAAAATGGCAATTTTCCCAGAGCAGGAAGCAGATTATTTCAAGAATCTACATTGGGACATGTGCTTTTTAAACTGCATAAAAAAGTTTTGCAATGAGCTGAATAACTTTGCAGCTGATACCAAATTCCAATACCACTCAGAGCAGTGAATAAGAAAAAAAGTAATTCTAGAAGAATCTCTTCAAAAGGAGTGAATTGACAGCCAAATAACAAATATATTTCATTTTAAGTAAGCATACCATGATGCAATTTAAGACAAAAAAAAAAATCAAAACAAATTATATCCCCAGAAAATCTGTCGATATTTTGTATATTTCTGATTGCCCTATTTAAAAAAAAAAAAAATAGACAAGGCAACAATTGGGAAAAGGATGCAACTTTGGAGATTTTGATTTAGAAAAAAAGTGACTGGGAGGGGCATGACTGAAAATATCAAATCATGGATAAATGGACCAGAGAATAATGCTGTTGTCATTCAGGGTTGCTGCCAATTGCAGTAGTACAATTTTAGAGAACGTGAGATTCATTTGTCTTGAAACCCCCCTTAATTGTGGTGTGAATATGCCTTGGTAATGTTTTTATAACACTGCCATCTTCTCATCCGAGCCCGTAGCTGAGGTAACTTAAAGCTATCTTTACCTTATTCAGTTTTAAAGTCGAGTTTTTCCTCTTGTTCCAACACAATTTCTGCCAAAGACACAATCACATTCCTGGATCCAGGAACTGGGTCTTCACTTGGGCACTTCAGACTTCTATAACATACCACCACCCTGTGAAAACTAAACATAGATTTCCATGTTATTTTAGTTTAGGCCAAAGGAAAGACCAAAAAGCTGGCTTTTGTGGGAGATACCTGCCTGCATCATTAATACCTAACTGATTGTCCCTAGTATGACTGATTGTCACTGATAGGGCACACACAAACACACACACACACACACACACACACACACAGGATTGATGCCATCAATTCTTTTCTTCCATGTATGTAACAGTGGTTGCTACCGGTTCTCCCCAGATCGGGTGAACCAGTAGCAGCAGAGGGAGGCACCCACCCGGATGTCTCTGTGCATGCGCAGAAGCTTCTGTGCATGTGCAGAAGTGTTGCACACCCATGAGAACAATGGTAGTGAACAAAATTGAAACTGGTATGTAACCTATCAGTCAGGTATAGCTTGTGGATCTAGTATTCTTTTGAAAATGTGCTAAATCCAGCTGCCAGGTTGTAGGGGTAGAAGATGGTGCAATACATCAGAAGAGCACCCTCCTGCTTACCTCCGTGCCATCCCTCTGTACTCATGACCTTTCAAAAAGCAGCAGAACATCCCCTCTTGTAAACCAGCTCAGACAATTCAAAAGCTAAATAATTTTGCCACATGTGGCACCTACCTATACTTTCCCATCCCCTTCTATCACATTTAAAAAAAAAAAAACAGATTGGTGATTTTTTTTTTCTCTCTGCAAGCAATAGGACACGGTAAGAAGAAAAACAAAGCCAGATATTTTGCTTCATTCATTTCACATCAAAATTGTGAGGGAAACACTTCTCACAAAGCTTGGACCTAGAGCTGAATAAGGCCTGGCAGTCAGGCAATAGGATTTATGCCAGCTTACTTTTCTGCCAGTTGAAATACTGGAGGATAACATATTAAGGTGGTTGTGAGGCAGAGCCCAGAGTCATACATGATTATAAATTGACAACATTTTTTTCAGCACCATTAAATCACCCAAAGAAAATAAAGAGAACAAGAATTTTACATTGCCAGATTCTTTTCTGCCTTTAAATATATTTGTCAACTTGTTTTTTTGTTAATATGGATATTAGTCTGAAATCTAAGTACATTATTACAATAGACAAACATTAACACCATATGATAGAGCTAAATCTAGGTGTGAACAGGCATCATATAATTTCTTTAATTAGGTGCATTTGAAAAGTTGTTTCTCCACGTATCAGTTATCTCTGATGTTCCCCCCCACTCCCATTATTACTTGGCTGTAATATGCTCCTGTTTTGATTCTTAATTATAGTTGAATAAAATACAGATGGACTGCTGTGAATCTGACTTGGCAATTGTGAAATTACTTCTAACATCCTTAGTGCATTATATTTCCCAACACTGAATTTTGATTAATTTATACTTTGTAAGAAAACCCTTTCTTTTGTTACAGATTTGGTCAAAGAATAATTCTAATTACAATAAATAAATACATGCATACATGCATACATGCATACATGCATACATGCATACATACATAATATCAAGGCCCTATCCATACAGTTTTAAATGGTCTCAATTCAAAAACTGATCAGATCCAGACCTGCTTGGTTTCAAGGTCATTTAATAAAATATGCCCACATGCATTCAATTTAGTGGTACGAATTATGAGTTTAGCTGGCCCAGAGGCCATAGACTAAACAACCAGATAGTACTAAAGCAGGATAACAATAACTTTGACCTGATTGAAATATATGAATTATTGTTAATGGGTTACTCCCATAGCATATAACATACTTTCCATGTTGCTAAGTTGCATCAACAGTAGAGTCCTTCAAGTTTCTAGGTTCTATCATATCTCAAGACTTAAAATGGACACCTAACATCAAAAAGTTCATCAAAAAAGTTCAACAAAGAATGTTCTTTCTGTGCTAACTCAGAAAGCTCAAACTACCCAAAGAGATGCTGTTTCAGTTCTACAGAGGAATTATTGACTCCGTCATCTTCACCTCCATAACTGTCTGGTTTGGCTCTGCTACCAAACAAGACAGTCACAGACTTCAATGGATAATTAGAACTGCAGAAAGAACAATTGCTACCAACCTGCCTTCCATTGAGGACCTGTATACTACATGAGTCAAAAAGAGGGCTATGAAAATATCTACAGATCCCTCACATCCTGGTCATAAATTGTTTCAACTTCCACCCTCAAAAAGACCCTATAGGGCACTGCACACCAAAACAACTAGACACAAGGCCAGTTTTTTCCTGAATGCCATCACTCTGCTTAACAACTAATTCCCACAACACTGTCAAATAATTTACTAAGACTGTATTACTATTATTCGTCTCTTCCTTACGAGTATCTATCTCTTCCCACTTATTACTATAACCATGTCTTTCAATTACATTGTTTTTATTTGTTTCCTAGTACGATTTGATAGCTTATTAGTAACCTTGGCTATCACTAAGCATTGTATCTTTTTATTCTTGATGAATGTATTTTATTCTCCTTATGTACACTGAGAGCATATACACCTAAGACAAATTCCTTGTGTGTCCAATCACACTTGACCAATAAAGAATTCTATTCTATTAATTATGTACAATGTTTTGTGAGAAAGAATCCAGGATATGTTCTTCTGATCCAGTAGAACGACTAAGCCAGAGTTGAATCAACATTTGGCATGTTAAAGTCCACATGAGATAAGTAACTCTCTTGCCTACAGGAAAGTAGTACCAGATGTGAAAAAGTTCTAGGTATGTTTGAAAGGATTTCAACTGAGTAGTTGGCTTCTTTTTTTTGCCAAGCTTTTGGGATTGGTCAGGATAACATGGAACTTAAATTTTTGCAGAATTTTTATTGTATCCATTTCTACTTTGAAACACTGAAGTGATCCAATTTGAGTGTAACTCTGAGAAAGGAGTTAATACAACCCAAAGCTTAAGAATCTCCCACCTATACTGGATAGCTTTGAGGTGGAATTTGACAGTTTTGGGAACAGTAGTGCAGGTCTTCGAAGAAAGGTACAACTTTCCATCAAAATATACTTTATTCTGAGATATAAATTTGGCTGAAGTGAGAAAGCGCTGTGTTTCAAGTGCAAAGAGATTAACATAGCTAAAGGACTTAATAGGAGCAACTTCTGAAATAAGTAATTATCTTGCATGAATACTCTACTCCCAAAGAGCAATAACAGATATAATTCCCTATGATGCTTCTTTTCTGATGAAAAGGAAGACTACTCCACACAATCTGAACAATGTAGCCCTAAGGATGATCCACACGTGGCTCATAGATGCAGCATTCATAGGGGACTGAAACAGGCAAAACACTGATTGTAGTCTTACAATCGAAGCTCTGCCCTTTGGTATAGGCATGCAATATTAATGCACATATAAAAGTGTTGGGGCTTTAACCATGTTGCTATGACTATCTTGCCTGTTTTGACCTTCCTGGTGATGCTGCTGTCCCCGGATATCCTAGCCCTGGCCAGCAGATCTCTGGAATTAACTTGATCTTTAATGTTGTTCCAGGAAAATCTCTTAAACTGCTATCTACCATGAATAATTTTAAATACAAAAATTCATCTTAATGTGATGGACTATCTTGTTTAAAAAAACATGATGCAAGATGCTATTGCTATCAATCTAGCCAGATGAGGGCATTGATAAATTTCTATTTGGCCTTTCTTCTTCCAAAACTATGATCGTATTACTTGCAATGAAAATGAAGGAGGCAGGAGGGAGGAATAATAATAATAAAAAAAAAATCATGGAGCTATAGAGGGAGTAGAATATCTATTAAGATTCATTCCCCACACATCAAACATCAAAGTATATCCTGCTTCTCTTTAGTCATGAATTGAGCTCCATTTCTGCTTAAACCAGTGGGGATTGGATAGCAAACAGCACAGCATGAAGTCTGTGTCATATGAAGGTATTGAAAAATAAAAATATATGTGACAATATTTTTCAGTTTTGGGGGGGACGGCATGAGTTAATGTTTCTTTTATTAGTATAATTCAAATTTGAGTATTAGAGATTAGGTGTTAGGCAACTTAACTAAGAAAACAAATGTTCATAACATAGTAGGCATGTGGTTACTGTCTAGTGCAGGGGTCAGCAACCTGCGGCTCTGGAGCAGCATGTGGCTCTTTCACCCGTCTGCTGCGGCTCCCTTCACTCAAAATATGCATCACAACCACCAATGTGTGACACCCACCACCACATGATTTATTGAGCTTTTCAATCCCCGGTAGGCCAATCATGGATAAATCCAAGAAAAGAAAAGTTTCAGAAGAAAAGAGAATATTTAATTCAACTACATATGGTAGTTTTGTAGCCACTCAAGAAATAGTCAGACACAGGAAGTGTTTTGTGGCTCCCGGTGTTTTCTTTTCTGTGGGAAATGGGTCCAAATGGCTCTTTGAGTGTTTAAGGTTGCAGACCGCTGGTCTAGTAATTCTATGTGGAATTGTGCTCCTGTTCTCTCCAGTTATGAAAGTGACTTTTTTGGGTTTAATGGTCAGTCCTGTCAGTCTTCTGGTCATTTAGTTTTTCTCAAGTCTAATCTACAACATACGATTCCTGTTATCCTGGGGGAAATGGGAAGATGAGAAGTGAGAGCTATGTACAGTACCATGAGCATCTATAGTGTGTTGTAAATCCAGCAAACAAAGAAACCAACAAATAAATAAATTGAACTTGCTCTTTTTCTTAAATACTAATCTTATGTGTTGTTCCATATTTAGACCCAAAGATTATTCACTGCTATTATTCAATCCCATTGATTGTTCCAAAATCTAACCCTTTCTCTGAAGTACTTTTAGGGATTACAGTTACAGAAAAAGCAATTGTGCCAAGAATTCATTGTTTACTCTATAGGTTGATGATAAGGTCAGCCTCAGTTCTACTAGTTATATGAGTGACCATATGTAACAAACAAACAAACAAACAAACAAACAAACCAGTTTAATTTGCACAGAATAGAATCCATCATCCTTTTCCTGCTAACCCAGACTTTGCTTTATCTTCAGGATTTTCCAGTGAAGTCTGAAATTTCCAAGAGCTAAGTGTTGAAATGGTTGAATCTGAAGTTGAATAGCTGAACAGAATTCATTGTAAATGTCTGATTGGTTTGTGAGCAGCCACCAGTCCTTCCCTACCAGTACAATTAAAACCATTTCTCTGGGACTTCACATCTTTCTGAATGTCTTTTGATATTTTTAAGATTCTTGATATAAGCACTATTTTTTCAACTCCAACCACAACTTTTTTGGGGAGGGGGGAGTTTAATTATTTCATTGTAGGTAGAATAATAAGTAAGATGACATTGACATCAAGGCATTATTTTGGCTAACTATTACCCTCCCACTAACTTTCTCCTGTACTGATTAATTTAGACATGGTATTAATGAATTCTCCAGGCATACTATTAAAAAAATCAGGGTCTCTTCTAATTTGATTAACTTTCTGCATGCCTACCTTTGCACTCCTCTTTTCATCTGCAGTTCTAAATAATTTGGAAATACAATGTCAGGATTTATCCACAATGAAATGCTATTCTGTATCAATATTTCCAGGAAATGTCTACTGTGAAAAACCACAGGAGAGATCAATACCAAAGAAAATCTGTAATGTTATAATTAGATTAGAACAAGCATGCCTGATTATTGTTTCCATGTTGGTTATCTCTGCAATGATTTTTCTTGTCAGAAACACTGTTTTATTGAACTTTTAGGGGATTATAGTATGTGGATATTATTAATTGTGAGGGATGTTGAAACAAATTGCAACATCATAATCATTATCATTGCAAAAAGATAAGGATTGCAATGAAAGCTGTGAAAAAGGAAGCTCTTTTTAATAAACAATTGTGATATTTCATTTGAAGCTGGATCTGCCAACTTGACTTTTGTGACTCCCCCTGTAGATTCTCCACAGCCCCATGTAATGGATTTATGAATTGGAGAGGGTATAGCTTATATGGTAATTGTGTGAAATAGGTCACACTTACCTGACTCAGCTTGAAAACCACTTGACAGGGTTTTTGCTTTCTATGGTTCCTTTATGAGAAGGCAAAGAAGGAAGGGGAACAGTGAAAGAACAAGAACATCTGGAATATCTGTAGCAAATCTTCATCAGTGACAGTGGGAAGAGGAAGAAATTGCCTCTTGATTCCCTTGTCTTGGAAATTAAAAATGTGCACAAGAGACAATTTAAATATGGGGTTGAGATCAAATGGGGGGTGTAACCACAGACTCTAACTGTTTGGGTTTGTTTGAGTGGTGTTGTTTGAGTGCTGTTTGGAGTTGTCAAGCTGTGAAGTTATGAAGGTATGGTAATGGGATGGAGGTATTGATATTTCCTCCCTTTTGGACTGCTCAAAATAATTCTGGAACATGTGTGCTGGACTTCATTTTGGGCAGCTGATACTGAAGGGGAAGAGAAGCATGTTTCTCCAGTTCCCATGAACTTACATTTACAGCAGGAACTTAATGAGGGCTGCTGTGAAGAGGTTAATCAATGTTGATGCTGTTGATCAATCTAAGGGTGGAAATCCAGCTATGACTGTGATGGGTGTGGCCATTGGAAGTTTGAGAAGTTTTGGTAGTGATGGTGGAAGATTGCCGGCTGGTCAGAGACTAAAACTGAGGTGGAGAACTTGTGCAGCTGGCAGGGATGGAATCACTCAGCCAGGTTTCTATGGCATTGGGATAACTTGTCCTGTGTTGAGGGTGGACAGTGTGATGCAGTATCACCCTCAATGATGACTGTCACAAGACTGTCCAGAACACTGCTCAGAAAATTGAGGAGTGCCTGTTTTCCTTTTGGTGGAAACTAGAGGGGTATCACCAGCTAAGGGATGAGTTGCAGTGGATGGAACATCCTCTAGAATATAATCCTACATAGTCCTAACACTTATGGCCTTCAGGAAGTCTTCAAAAGGTGTTTTTTTTTTAAAAAAAAATCAGGACTGGGGGCACGTCATGACAAAAAAGAACCTGCACATTGTTTCTACCACATATGACATCTTAATTAGCCATCTCTCAACCTTTCTTTTACTAATATTGATTAATTAATTGTTTCGATGGTTTTTTATATTTGATTTTAACAATTAGTTTTGTTGTGTGCTGCCTAGAGTCACTGTGTGTGAGATGGGCAATAAACACGATTAAATAAATAATCAATGCTTAGTTTCACACCTTAGATTTTGGCAGCTCTTCTTGAAAGTGTTGCTAGTGTATATGGAATAAACCAGAACAAAACTACAGGCTTCTCTGGGCACATTTCTCACAACAAAAAGATCAGATTATTCATTGTTTGCAGTGTTTTCATTTTGTGTATGTTCCTTTATCTTTGTGTAAGAAAAAGGCCTGTCTATTTAAGGCTACCAGGCATTGCGATGGGAATAAGAAAATGCTTGCAGTGCTGCTGTTTGAATGGCTGGTAAATCAGTTTAAAAGTACAATTTGAAGTGAATTTCAGATTTCATCTTCAGAGAAATACCTGAGGAATTTCAAGGGAAAGTAAAAGATCTTTGAAAAGTAACAGCATTTCTCAGGGATGTTCCATATATTCCTAACTGCTCTTGTGACTAGGAGTGCTAAATCTAACTTCTAAGATTCTCAGCTCTTCATTTCATAAAAAACTTTGCTGATAAAGCAAAGGGAACAAACATATAGGAAACACACACAGAAACACACACACACTTTATATAACATAAATTTGTATAAACAAATTTGGTGTGTCTGTGTGTGTGTAATTTATTCATCACAGCTTGTGGATGCTGACTGTTACCATCACCTACTTCTATGGTTAAGTGTTATTTTAACAGCATAAGTCATGATTCATTCAGAATGGAAATATTAAACAAAATAATTAGGTCAGAAGAACTGGTGACTCAAATTTAATCAACATATTATGCCCTACTTGTACTTGATAGTACTTTTTTTTAGTAGCCTGAAAACTGTAATACAATAAATAAATAAATAAATCTTTGTTAGGTTATCATTTATGGCTGGTATTCAAGCGCCAACAAGAAATAAAATAGATTTGATGGGCATCAAATTAAACACATTCTACTGGAGATAGTTTGGTGGGATGAATGTTTATGTGAATAATCAGTTTAGAGCAGTCATGGTGAACTTATGATATGCATATCAAAGGTGACATGTCATGATATTTTGGGTGACACATCAACATTTGCCAACAACTATTCTTGAAAGCATGCCCTTGTTCTTGCAATTTTTGGAACTTGCAGAGGCCACATAAGAATTGGTATGTGTGGTTTTCAGAAGCCATAGAGAATATGGATGAGCATTCCCTGATAACCACTTCAAGAATGAAAGTCTCGTGTGACCTGGAGCTGCCTTGGTTGGCCACAAAGTCCTGTCAACACTAAAAGAGCACCACCTGAAGGTCAGATTATAGTATTTCCTATACAAAAGTATTTCAGAGCAGCTTATCAACTTTAAAATACAAAATTAAATGCATCTTTCAAATGGTATGAAGGTTTTTTTCCTGCTTTTGTTTTCCTTTTCAATCTTTCAATTATACAGTTATGATCAAGTCATAACTGTATCTCTTACTGTGAACTTACTTGCCATTTAGCAGACATGTCTCTGGATCTAAGAGGACTTAGAAGAAATACCCCTAAGCATTTGATGATATGACCAGAGGAGGTGATAACTCACCTTAATTACTCTGACTCTTCAATGTTTCCTTCTCCCCCTCCATCCCACTACTAGTAACTAGTCCACTATCCCACTAGTGACTAACTCAGACTGGGCATGCCTCTTCTTCCATCTTTCTTCACTTGGACTCTTATTTTTATAGAGGTACTTACACCCTTACAAAGATTAAGTGAAGATTACAGGGTTGAATTGTTCTAGATCTCCATGCTAAATCCATATTTTATTATACCGTTTCCCCAAAAATAAGACATTCCTTGATAATAAGGCCAATTGGACTTTTGAGCGCATGCACTAAAAGAAACCTTCCCCCCTCCCCAAAAAATAATCCCTCCCTGAAAATATTTAGACACATAGCTGGAAAACAGATAAGATGGCAAGAGGAACCCCATCTTGCTCCATGCATCCCAAAATAATAAGACCTGCCCAAAAATAAGGCTAAGAGCTTATTTTGGGGTTCCAAGAAAATATAACAGGGTTTTATTTTCTGGGAAACAAGGTATCAGTAGGTTCTTCCCTAAGCCAAGTCCCAACCACTATTATTTCTGTTTGGAGGCTTCTGGTCACAAGCTCTCTAATAATTGTTTTATTATTATGCAGCACTTTGCATTCTTTATGCTTTTTGGCGCAGGATCTTTCTGTTCCCCATTCTAGGATCATAATCTCTAGGCTTCAGGCCTTCAAAAATCTGGCTCCATGACTCTGGAACAAGTTTTCCTTTTTCTTTCAATGTTGTGCATTTTTATGGCTTTTAAAATTGCTTCATACATTTGTGTTTAATTTGATATGTGAGTAAATATGTGTCCTGGTTGTCGCAGGGGTGAAATGCTCCCAGTTCAGACTGGATCGCCTGATCTGGTAGTGATGAAGGCGGGTGGTTCAGAGAACTGATAGCAAAAATCCCTGCCCCCCCCCCCCGCATGCCCAGCTGAGCCACGCGATCATCAGAGGCTTTTTTTTTAATTTTTAAAAGCATTTTTTCTACAACCTCTTTGAGGTTGTAAAAAAAAATGCTTTTAAAAGCCTGTGATGATCCCAGCTGAGCTGCCTGATCAGCAGAGGCTTTTAAAAGAAAAAAAAAGCCTCTGCCGATCAGGCAACTCAGCTGGGAACATCAGAGCCTTTTAAAAGCATTTTTAAACAACCTCTTTGCCAAAGAGGTTATAGAATAAGTGGCTTAAAAAGTTAAAAAAAAAGTTGGCCACACCCACCCAGTCACATTACCCCACCACCACCAAGCCAGGCCCACAGAACTTGTAGTAACACATTTTAGATTTCACCACTGGGTTGTTGTATCCTAATCCCATTACAATTGTTAGTTTACAGCTTAGTATTTGTTTTTCATTAATTATGGGTATATGTTTGTGCTCTGTAGTATCACAGGACATTCCTTTAAATATGTATGGTTATAACGTTTGATTAGTTTTATTCTAAATAATGACTTTGCAGGTTGGTTGATAAGAACTGAACTAATACTACTGGACAGAATTTATTGTGCTTTGATCTCTACTGTACATTAAATGACTATGGAAATTATCAATCATCGAGGTCACAGTTATCCAAAAGACGCTGTTTCCAAAAGGCAACTAGACTTTCTTGTTTTTTTCCTTTGGAAATATTTTGCTTCTCATCTAAGATGTTTCTTCAGTTCCAACTGACTGAAAGAATTTATATTAATATTTATATACAGATAGCTGCAAGAATATAAATCCTTCCATTCCCCACCAGCCAGTTAGAACTGAAGAATTGCAATCGCAATAGAACTTAGAGTTGTACACTATCCCATAGTGCTTTACAGCAGTGGTTGATGGTTTACAATGTATTTGCATATTGCCCCCAACAATTTGGGTCCTCATTTTACCGACGTCAGAAGAATGGAAGGCTTAATTAACCTTGAAGCCACCAGGATCGAACTCCAGACTGTGGGCAGAGTTTGCCTGCAATACTGCATTTTAACCACTGTGCCACTGGGACTTGAAGAAGCTTCTTGGATGAAAAGCAAAATGTTTTCAAAGAAAAGAAATAAGAAAGTCTAGTTGCCTTTAGGAAAAAGCATCTTTTGGGCAATAAATGAATTAATTAAAATGTAGCTGTAGTAAAAGTAATAGCATGGGCAATCTTACCCACTAAATGTTCACTTAGGACACTATTCTCTTAGCTCATTCACTCATCATAGAAGGGCTGAACTTACTACCTGACTCTTGTTCTTTATTAGGAATACACTCATAGTGCTCACATTTATCTTCTTCAGGAGAAGAAAATACAATAAACTGCATTCACAAAAAGAAATAAGAATCACTTTTATGATTATCCTGAAACAGTTTTCCCAAAGAGGTACCTCTTTGAGATTTTAGCCAGTACAACAGCCATTTGCCAGATGTTAGCTGTAAGATTCCTGGCTGTCTCAAAGCTGCTTCTTCAAAAGGCAACTGGGCTTGTTTTTCTTCCTTTGTTTTTTCCAAGATAACCATGGCCTGAATGACTGAGAATTTCCATAGACAAAGATTCCTGGCAGAATCTCCAGCTGCTTTGGAATCCTGTTCCAAAGGGCCTCAAATAGCTCAACAGACTAAAAGCCTGTTATTAACATTCAGCTGTCTGCAATTATTGCAAGTTCGAGGTCAAGGTTGACTCAGCCTTCCATCCTTTCTAAGGTAGGTAAATTGAGGACCCAGTTTGTGGGGGCAATAAGCTGACTTTGTATAAAAATATACAAAAGTATGAAGGCTATTGCTTAACGCATTGTAAACCGCCCTGAGTCTCCAGAGAAGGGCAGCATATAAATCTAATTTTTAAAAAAATCCAGACGTAAGAGGGATTTTCTCCCCTAAAAATGATGTACATTTGGGAAAGTTTTTTACAAACATGAATATATTTATAAAATCTTACCTACGAAAATGTACATATTAACGAAAGACAGAAAATGCACGAAGATTTCTTTGTTATTTTTTAATCTGCAAAGTGATGAGGAACTCTGGTATAAAGGATTAATGAATGCATATATTACACTGTCAAGGGCTAACCAAATACCAATTGGTACCTTCATAACAGGAAACAACTCTACCATGATTGTAAAAATCAGCTCTAATCATTTTCTTCTCTTGGCTATGGGTATTTAATTATGGATGACAAGAACGTCATAAAAACTTCAGGAAAACTTTGGTTATAAATCTTCATTTTTCCCCTCTCTCTTTTCTTCTGTTCAACCCAGCAGAGCTAAAAAACTGGAACCCAGCAGAGCCATTAGAAATCATTGTCCTAACAATGATGTACATATAGTTCTGCATCATTGACACTCCTTATTTATGGTGATGCCAACACACAGACACGCAGCTCTGTAATATCACATTATTTGCAATTTTATCAGCTGAGTCACACGGCCAAGCTGTTTTTTTTTTGAATTTCTAGCTACTGGTTTTTATTTCTTAACTTTCATATGAACAGAAGCAAGATTGCATCTCCAAATCAGAGGACTATACTACCAAATGCTTGATCAATTTCCTCTTGAGAACTAAAAGTCTAAAGAAGAAGTGGAACGGAAAACAATGTTTGCATAATTGAAGTTCACTTGATGGGTCTTTGGTACCCTCCAAGCATAGTTGTCTTCTTGCAGTTATTTTATTACCTAAACAAGATAACATCATCAGTGCTACTAGGGAGTGAAATTTTATATTCTAGTGACTTGCCCTGTCAGCGTTGGTGGGAAAGGCCTTAGTAGTTCTTTGGTTGGGCTGTTTACTGTTAGCTTATTTGGCAGTTCCTTGATTGGGTTGATTATTTGCTTCCAGGAAGCCTGGCACTCTGACAAATCAGCCTTCAACAGGCACCAACATAAACAACAATATTCAGAAGAGACAGTCAACAAGCTGAAAAGGGAACAAAAATATAAGCACCTCCTCACCAGCAATCAATACTCAGATGAGCAGAGATTAACACCAAGATTAACATTAGACCAACGATCAGGAAGCGAACAATAACTCAATCATGGAATTGCCAAACAATACGCCAATGAGAGAACCACCAAGACCATTCATACTGCCAGGATGGTCACTAAAATATAGAATAAAAGAAACCCTACTCCCTATTAGCACTAATGATATTACCTAATTTATATAATGAAATGTCTGCAAGAAAATATCCAAACTTAGAGAGCACCAAAACCCCCACATTTTATCCCAGAGCTTCAGTAAAGTTCATTTTTCAACCTTTCATATAAAGGTAGTTGTAATTTAATAACCACTCCTTTAGCGACCATTTGATGATCCTGACCTGCTCCTCAAAATTGTGCTCTCCCAGCATCCTGCAGTCACATGATCACTATCTGGGTGCAGTTATGACAATTGCAGTGTTCTGGGATCATGTAATTGTCATTTGTGACTTTCTCTGCTGGCTTCCCACAAGATAGGTCAATGGGGAAGCCAATAGGAAACAGATCAAGTAACTCCAGTAAATCACTTGTATTGTTCCCACCTGGTAGCAACCACCCCCAACTCCATTGTGCTCAGACCATGCCTTGTAGGACCTGTGCCCCCTCTCCTTTCTGGTGACAGCATTTTGTCATCTCTTGACCTGTAAGTAAGCCATTGTGGACTCCATTAATGATATCAATGGGGAGTGCTGGGATTGTCAATGCTAAATGATGCTATCATAATGTCATGCTTTATAATGCATTCCTTAGCATTATAAATTATGGTCTGAATTTCTGTCGTTAACTGAGAACTACCTGTATTCATAACCTAATGAACAGATAAAAGAGCACTTCTATTGTGCCTTCAAGTTATCATTTTCTTATTTTCATTTTTAGTTTATTTTATGGAGAAAGTAATATTTGTTACTATAATATTAAGGTCTGTGTTTTTGTGCATCTCTGCAAATATAGAAATAATTATAGGCAAAATTATATTTTCTTTTCATACTGGAAAAACAGAACAATATATTTCTTGTCAGAACTCTTTTTGTTTGCTAGTGTGTTTAATATCTACTTGCTGCTTGCATTGCATTTCATTTGTGATAGTGTGCAACAATCCAACAGACCTTAAGCTACTAGCCGTCATCTCTAGTCCAATCCACATTTTGAACTAGAAGCGTACACAATATAGGGAAAATATTCCTGCATGTATCTCTGCAATACTTGAGGCTTTGTGAATGGGAACAACGTAAAGATCTTTGAAACTTCTACAACTCTTCATAATAAGAGCAGTTTCTTCAGTACTAAGAATGGCATGTCACCAATGGTACATTTATAAAGGAACTCTTGGGGATCATGAGTTTGCTTGCATTTACTTCTTAAACCAGGAATGTCAGAGCGGCAAGGAAGAGTTTAGTAAAAAAAAAAAAAAAAGGAAAGAAAGACTTAAGCTGTGCCTATTTGCAAGTCTTTAAAGCAGCCATGTCTTTTCTCAGGATCTTGTGGCATAATTTGGCAAAAATTTTGAAATTTATCTGAAGAATTTATTTGCACTGTAAGATCTATGAGGGCACAAGAGCAGGGGTGAAATTTTCTCGGTTTGGACCGGATCGCCCGATCCAGCAGCGATGGCGGCGGGTGGTTCGGAGAACCGGTAACAAAAATCCCTGTGCCCCCCCCATCACCACCATGCCCAGCTGAACCGCACAATCATCATAGGCTTTTTTTTTTACTTTTAAAAGCACTTTTTCTACAACTTCTTCCACTGAAAAATGCTTTTAAAAGTTTTTTAAAAAAGCCTCTGATGATCGCGTGGCTTAGCTAGGATCGTCAGAGCCTTTTCAAAGCATTTTTTTAACCACCTCTTCCCCAGAAGAGGTTGCAGAAAAAAATGCTCTAAAAGTCTCTCTGACAATTCCAGCTGAGTTGCCTGATCGTCAGAGGGACTTTTCAAAGCATTTTTTTCTTCAACCTCTTCAGCAGAAGAGATGGTTAAAAAAATGCTTTGAAAAGGCTCTGACGATCCCAGCTGTGTTCCTGATCGGCAGAGGCTTTTCAAAGCATTTTTTTGCATTGCAGAAAAAATGCTTTGAAAAGTTAAAATAATAAAAAAAAAAAGTTGGCCATGCCCACCCAGTCACATTACCCCCCACCACCACCACCAAGCCACGCATACAGAACTGGTAGTAACAAATTTTACATTTCACCCCTGCACAAGAGTAATGCTAGGACAAAAGAAAATTTGTTGGGTTCATGTTTTCTCACAGGACTGTCTTATGTCAAAGTATATTTATCTATGTCGTATGGCTTTATTACTTTTATTTTTCTCATCTGTTCCACTATCTTCTCTTATTGGTATCATTATTATAACTATTGTTACTTTGATATTATGATTATTATTATTTTGTTGCTTTGGATGTATACTGAGAGCTTATGCCTTGACAAATTCCTTGTGTGTCTACCATATTTGGCCAACAAGTCCAGCCCCTTGAATTCCATTAACACTTATCTAGCACAATTTAGTGCTAACCATTAGTTGACCAGATTCCTTGTGTATGGGCTTACACCAGAGGTGAAATCCAGCAGGTTCTAACAGGTTCCGGAGAACTGGTAGCGGAAATTTTGAGCAGTTTGGAGAACCGGCAAATACCACCACTGGCTGGCCCCAGACTGGGATGGGAATGGAGATTTTGCAATATCCTTCCTCTGGAGTGGGGTGGGAATGGAGATTTTGCAATATCTTTCCCCTGCCATGCCCACCAAGCCACACCCACCAAGCCACACCAGTAGTAAAAAAAAATTGGATTTCACCACTGGCTTACACAATAAATCTTCTGAACCAGAACTTACATGTGATCCTGATTCTTTGCACCTGACAATTAGGAGATCAGTGTGCTGATTAGTATTCAAATACATATGGTTTTTAAATGACCTTTAAAATCCTCACCAATTGAATGGTAATAAAACAAGCTTAATATTCAGGAGGAAAAAATTGCCAAACTCACCCCTCTTGATTCTGCTTACGATTCTGTGACCTAACTAGATTTTTCTTCAGGAAATTACTTCCATGCATTAGGACCCTGTAGGTGTGCATTTGTCATCATATCTTAAAAATGGACAGATATGCACAGACAGTCACATTCTATGCGCTGCAGTTAGGAATGTTTATTATGGATAAATCCATACATGTTCACTTATCACATGAAAACTTTGCAGGTGGTATATAAATTCTACAGAGATAGGAACTAACAGGTCAGGAATTGTAAAGTGTTTCTCTCTACGTTTTATACATACACAATGCAGAACTCATCTTTTTCTACTCTGTTTTTCTACTCTGTTTTTGGAAGAGAACCAGTCATGGTTGTTTTGTAAGAGAGGCAAAGGAAATGTGGCCATGTTAAATCATTGCCAACTGTTGACACCATTAATCACAATATCTTCCTGAATTATATTTAGGATCTGGAGTTGGTGAGAGTGTGTCAGGATAGTTCTTAATTGCAGGGAGAATCTTAGCAATAATATCGGTAGACGTGGTAGAATAAAATGTGCTCCTTAGGATCACACACAGCTCATTTTGGCATCTTGGAATTATCTACATCCTGGTGATGCTCAGATTGTTTGCTCTATAACATCTGAATGTGTATGTTCTAAATCAGTTTCTGGGTAGTCTGGATGGTGTAAATAAACAGATCAGATACTACCTAGACCTTTCTGGCTTTGCAGACAAGCAGGGGGAAGAGAGAGGATGGTTCTGTACAAGTGGCAGATAAGCATGCATGCATGTGCAGTTCTACTGTATTTGTGCTCGCACAAAGGGAGCACATGTGCACATGCTTGGCTGCTGCTTGCACAAGTGGGAATTCACACATGTGTACTGACCCACCATGTCCACAGCCTAGTTCTAAATGGCTCAAGGCTCGGTAGAGGGCGATGGCCCAGGAGTTGAGGACCCCTGATTTAGATGAATCATTTGTGGGTGGGTTTTTCTCAGGAGGAAGAACCTGAGATTTAATAATTTATTAGTTTGAAAACGTTTCTAAAACTGTTAAAATTGAAGACCCTATTATCAATTTTGGTGGACATCTACTGTTACATTTTTAGACAGAGTTTTTTTTTCCCCTTTGGCCTTCTCTGGATGAACATTTAACATGTCTTTCTTTTTCTTTTCTTTTAATTGTAATGATTTTATTATATCTCAGTTGTGTATGAAGTCTTCTGTAAACCTCTTTTCCTCTTCCTCCTAATATCATTTATGATCTATTTACTCATTTCAGTGACTGGCTGGGGAGGAGACACTATAGGAGCAAAGTCTAAGGTTCTTTAACTCTAGGAAAATACTAGGCATTATTAAACACTTTTTCCCCCTAGCATACTGTTTCTTTTTGATAAATGTTTTAGTACAACCCTCCCCCATACATGTAGCTTCTGATGTTCTTAAGCTAATTTACACAATGTGATTCGGCCTTGCTGTATAACTCAAAGTGTAGAGGCACATTTCTGCAAACATCAGCTAGAATATCAGGTAGAAATATGTGTCCAGATGCATATTTTATATAAACTGATAAAGTGGGACAGTCACTAACAAGGATATCTCCTATCAGGCTGGGCGAACAGAAAGAGGAAATAGGCAAAGAGGAGGGAGGGAAAAGAAAGAAAGAAAGAAAGTGTCAGACAGAATGATATGGATAAATCAGGAAACTATATGCTGTGAATTTTATAATTCACCATAAATTGATACTTTCAGGGTGAAGCTTTCATATTAGCCAAGAAACTGTCATAGCTATTTTGGGAATTATAAGTGCATTATTGGCATTCGGAGCTGTTTGCTTGCACAAATAAAACATCTCATGAATGAAATAAATAACACAAAAAGGAGACTAGAATTACACTTGTAAATGCATGCTATCAAATGACAGCCAGCCAGAATTTGTGCCACAGATGTCTTGGATGAAGCCAAAAACACCTGAAATTAGTTTTGAAACTATTACTGGGGTAAATAAAAAAGGAACCCAAAGCAGGGCGACTTGCCAGCAGTCTCACAATATGTGCTTATGTTGTATCAAGACTTAAACAAAGATCCTTTAAAAAATGCAATTTCCAGTTAACAACTCTTTAATTAGTGATTATTATGTATGAATACTAAGCCTGTTACAGACAATATGTACACCGTATCATATTAGAGCTGCCTGAAAATTCCTCTTTTGCAAATAATCTGATTTATACCTTTTGGATTTATGTGGAACTGAAATTAAGCCATCCCTTATGCACACTTCCAAATGTTGCTACATACAGTGTTAAAAAAGTAAAACATTTATTTAAATATTACTTCATGCTTTGGCTCATCTGAAAACAAATGTCCTTGATGCAACTGAGGTTGCACAATCTTACCCTATGACCAAAGTTCAGGCTGTAAAAACTAATTTTGAAGGTACTGTATCTCTGCATCAAGGGAAACCTCATGATGGCCCCAAATTTTGATTTCTTGTCACCCTTCTCTTGCATTCTGCTGTTCCTGGTAAATGTCTTACTGCTCATAAACATAAATTAGGAAATACAGTATTTCCTCTGTACCCTGAAGCATCAGGTTTTCTCTTAGTGACTTGAAAAAAAGTTTTTAAATCACCCCAGCTCCGTTAATAAAAGAAGTATAGTTTATTTCAAGAATACTTCTTGGAGAAGAGGGAATCATTGAGGAGGAAAAAGAGATGATAGTTCAACAGAATAACAAGAAGAAAGGGAAAAGGAAATATTGTGCATACACATCTACTATACACTATAGATTATTTATTATTCACCATATAAATTTTGATCAAATTATGCTTTTCTGTCCAAATATGCCCAGTTTTGCCACACTCTTCCCTCTCTCTCACTTGTTAAGTGGATAGAGGTTTTAAATAAGCTGTCTTCATGCCACTAATGTTATTGTGCCTGGTTATTGTGTCTGGTGGAAGCTTCAAGGTGATGCAAAATCCTTGAGGAGAATTGTGTCGCCTCTTTGCTTCACTGTGGAGAATCACATTGCTCTTCTTCCACACGTCTCATTCTTTTCCAACTTTCTCCCTTTTTTCACATATTGTCAAGTTAGCCCTGTTGTAGTTACTAATAATCTAAGGCAGAAGTGAAGTTTCTACATACATACACATAGAATGTAGAAGTTTCTACATTCTATTCTGACTGAGAATGAAGCCTTCATCAATTCTATTATCCAAATGCCTCTTCCCACCCCCCCAAGTTTCAACATGTTCCAACATGATCTTTGTGAAGGTTAATAATCGTCAACAAGGGAAGAGCAGCTTGCCAATAGTTCATAACCACTCTATCCCATTCCATTTCTTTGTAAAGGCAATTACGAGAAACCACATTTTAAATACTAAACATATGCATAGACACAGCTGTGTTGCTTACTTTGGAGCCTCAGCATAATTAAGCATGGCAAGGGTTACCTATACAAACAAGAGGAGATGGAAGCTCCAATGGATAATTTTAGATCAACGGTGAATACCAATTATCTGGTTTTTTTATATATATGATCAAATTGTGCTTAATCAAAACAGAGCTGGATTTTTTTCACCTCCATGAACAATAATTGCTCACATACTTAAAGATTGCTCTTTTAAACTGGTAGATTTTTATGTGGTTTTACGCCACCCACCCAACAGCAATAATTCATTTGCAAAATAAAAGGGCAAGTTTACTTGACATTATTTAAGATCAGACTCCCTTCCCTGCCTCTTCTTGTGCTAACAATAGATTTTTATCCAAACACAATTTTAGGGATTTCAGTATTTGGGTTGATAGGATTATCTAAATTGGACGTTTCAAATGGAAGCATATGCCTGAATGTATAGCCAAATAATAGAATTCTTTGAAGCATCAGTGCAATGTTGCCCCATTTCTTAGAATGTCAACATCCCTTCCTCCAATAATTTTATCCCCTTTTTTAATGCTATGACAAATTCAACCCTAGATAAACTGAGAATATTGAAAATATTTTTATGAAAATGAAGTAGTAATGGGAACTGCTGAAGCATCATTTTAAATGCCTTTTATTTAGTTAGTTTAAGCCACACTTTGTGCCACAAGTAGTCTTTGACCTGCAACCATATTGGAGCCGCCCCATGATAGTTTCCACTGGTGACAATGTTAAATGAGACAGTTTTGCTTAACGATGCCCAACTCTGATCTCCCTGATGCCACTGTTAAATGAGCATATGGGTCATTAAGCAAGCCTGAGGTACTTCAAAGGTGGGGAGGCCTGCCACCTAACTGGTCTTTAAAGGAGGCAGACAAGCAGGAAAAAGCTTTGCAAAGCCAAAAACAGACTATCTTGGGAGAAGAGCCCAGCTAAATTAGGATGTAGTGCTGCGTTCCCATACAGAGAGGTTTCCAAATAAGATTTTGTGTTTGGCCAATGAAGCCATGCTTGTGGCCTGGGTACCAATCTCAGTCTACTGGCCATCAGGAGACTGCAAATCTCTCTTGGCTCTTGAAAATTTTGGGAAAGTGAGCCACCTGTCTACAAGAAAGCAGCTTTAGGATCATCTTCCTAAAACCTTTCCCCATCCTCTCCCAGATATCCACATTTCTTCAATAAAGACAATTTTAAAAGCTGGGAGGGAGAAACTTGTTGATCTCCCCTCCCCCAGCCCTAGTGCTGAAAGCCTCTGTCCTCCAATCACAGTATCTTTTATCTGTCTAATTTAATAAATTTACTTCATGCCCTGAAAGAGGGTGACAAAATCTGTAAGTTACTTACCTTGATGAGTGATTGTCAGGCTGAAGAATAGAGGAAGGGAAGGAAGCAAGCAAGCAAGCGAAGAAAATCTTTCCTCAGCTTGTTTGCCTTGAGGGGCTGAAGAAAAAGTTCAGCTGAAAATAAAAAGCGGCTACATGAAACATGCGCCAAAGGGCCACAGCAGAAGTTGGTTCCTAAACAGAATCAGACGGACAGCAAAAAGCTTGGAAGCCTTTAGTGAAAAGGGATCGAGATTGGCAAGCACAGGTGAAGATGGCCTCTAATTGGGGAGAGGGAGGAAGATCAACAGGTCTGTCCCCTCCTAGCTTATTTTGTTTGGTTTATTGAAGAACTGTGGGTTTATGAGGGACAGTGGTTAAGCAAGGGAAAGATTTTGGGAAAGTCATGCTCAAGCTGCCATCTTTCCATAGTTTCCATCAAATCCAGGAGAAGTTTGTAGTTTCCCAATGGCCCATTGATCTGAGCAGAAAACTGAAAGCAGTTACCATTTCTGCACAAAATTTCTGCTGAAAATGATAGCTGCCCAAGCAGTGAGGGGTTCTCAATCAGGGATGGATGGGAGGGAGAGGGGCAGGGGATGCTGCCATGTCCCATGTGGTCAGTCATAAGCACTGCAGCCTCATAAGTTTGCAACAAGGTCATGTGCAGTTTTTGGGGAGCGTCTGTTATAACTTCAAATGGGCATTAAGTGACCAATCTTATCTCGAAAGACTATTTGGGGTAGTTTAGACTTAGCAAGTTCTAGACTATTAATTCTAGATCTGGAATTTTGAAACAGAGGCTCTTTTCAAGGGACCAAGGCAAAGGGAAGTCCAGCCCAGCCCAGCCCAGTTGAATTTTATTTCTCTCACCAGATGATGGCAAAGTGGTGTTTGATCTTTTAAAATTGATAGGTCCTTAAGTTGTGTTGGATTCTGCAACAAAATATATGGATCGTAATAACTGCGCTGCAGGATCCAAGCTCAGTGCTATAGCAAATGATATATATTACCATAATCTATTTCATTGTATGCAATGTATTCCTGTTTTTTTCCCTGAATCATATTGTCCTATGATCCTTATTGATATTCCTTTGCCTCTCTACCAATTCTGAATTAGAACTACCAGGAAAAGGCATTGTTTCAGCAAATTGCTGTGTCAAGGGTTTTTGAAGTATGAAGAGAAAACAAGATTGCAAGGAATATATTCTGGTGGACGAGTATCAGTGGAAGTTAATAAAGCACAATGGGATGGGAGTCAAGTTGTTCTTGTTTCTTATGTCGGTTTCAGTATCTGAAGGCTTGGAAAATTGCTGTAGTCTTTATATAGATATTCTTTATATATATTTATTTCCTATTACCTTTACCTCCCTCTGTATTATTGCTTCCTCAGGCATTTGGCTAAAATTACCATCAAGCTCATAGTTTCTCACATCTTCTCTATTTAAAAAAAAAAAACAAACTCCTGCAAATTCCTAAAATACTGTGAAATTTGGCAGTGATATTTACCATATCCGGAGTTTCTTCTTCCATTTTCTTTTCTCCTTAGGCCAATTCACAAAAATATCTGATTTATGTTGCCTTTCAAAAGTCTGTCTTTTCTCAAGGCATCTGCCAATCATATCTAGATAAGACGTCTTTTTCTGTCTTGTGATCAGATCAGAAAACTGTTCAAATGCATACAAATAATACATTAGTGAAACAAAATAGGAGGAATTCTATTTTCAAATCTGCCCTCAGATGTATTTCTAAAAAAACCTTCTGTCTTTTGAACACAGTTGTGATTTCCTTCATGTAACTTCCTATCAGTGCCAATTGCATTTGGGTTTTGTTTGTTTAACCTAGATCCTGGTTATTTTTATAGTCACATTGGATGATGTTCTTTATTCTTTTTAAATTACAAAAAGACATATTCAGTTATGCTTTATAATATGAGATTGTATCAGTATTGTCATCCATAGTTTTGTGCTGACCTTGGGAATGGTGAAAAATAATTCATACATACTACACCATGATTGGCAATGTGGTTTGCAAGTTTCTTGGCTATGCAGATACAGAAAAGTCGTATTGATTATGTGCATGCCATTGGATTTATATATTCCTATATTATCTATATGTCAATAGGCTGATGCTCTCCTAGTGATCTCATGTAAAGGAAGCTAACTGTGGCATTCTAGATCTTATTGAACTACAATTCTCAGAATCATTAGAGGACAACATTGACGATATTGGCTATGACTGCTAAAGATTTAACAGCATCTAATATAACTGGGCTATCTTGGTTTAGTGAATGCGATCGTTTGTGGGATACAAGAGATTACCAATATTAGACTTTTTCTGCATGCATTGTGCATTCAAGAGTGAGAATGAGTAAAAGTTGCTTATATATTGCTGTATAAAGAAAAAAGTTAAATTTTTATTTAGCTGTCTTCAACCATTCATAAGCATTGGCATGGAAGTGGGGTAGAATGAATATATTATATTTGCAATTTCCATCCTTACTTCCAAGTTGACAAAAAAAAAAATGAAAACTAGATGCAAATTGTAGTCATATATCATGGAAGAGATCAAGTCTTTCTTTTCCAACCAAAACTTTCTTACTGTAGAGCAACGTATCATATTAGCTGAATACATTACACCTGGTTTTCATGTTTCTGTGTTGACACAGGTTAGTCTGTACATTTTCCTTCATATCTACGTTTACATTAGTGGACATTTTTTATATATGGTGGGAGTCCTCTTTCTCACACTCACTGAGGTTGAGAGAAGAACATCAAGTGAAGGGATTCATCAGGAAGATAGGTGGTGGCAGTGGTAATTACCAAGTTACCAACCAAGGCAGAAGCAGAAGAAGGGTGTACAAACTCAAATATAGCAAATGTCTTCATCTTTTCATTCCATAGATTTTTTTTTTCTATAATTTTAGGATTTAAGAGGAAGGAAGAAAAAGAATAGAACAGAACAGAACAGAACAGAACAGAACAGAACAGAACAGAACAGAACAGAATAGAATAGAATAGAATAGAATAGAATTCTTTATTGGCCAAGTGTGATTGGACACACAAGGAATTTGTCTTTAGTGCATATACTCTCAGTGTATATAAAAAGAAAAGATACATTCATTAAGAATCATAAGGTACAACACTTAATGTTAGTCATAGGGTACAAATAAGCAATCAAATCATACTAGGAAACAATCAATATAAATCATAAGGATACAACAAGTTACAGACATACTGTCATAAGTGGGAGGAGATGGCAGAGGTGGATTTCACCAGGTTCTGACCAGTTCTGGAGAACCGGTAGCGAGAGAAACGGTAGTAAAAATTCTGACTGGCCCCACCCCCATCTATTCTCTGCCTCCCAAGTCCCAGCTGATCAGAAGGAAATGGGGATTTTGCAGTAACCTTCCCCTGCCACAGCCACCAAGCCATGCCATGCCCACCAAGCCATGCCCACAGAACCGGTAGTAAAAATTTTTGAAAGCCACCACTGGGAGATGGGTGATAGGAACGATGAGAGGATTAATAGTAATTGTAATGCAGACTTAATGAATAGTTTGACAGTTTTGAGGGAATTATTTGTTTAGTAGAGTGATGGCGTTTGGGGAAAAATTGTTCTTGCGTCTAGTTGTTCTGGTGTGCAGTGCTCTATAGCATGGGTTTGAGGGTAGGAGTTGAAACAATTTGTGTCCAGTATGCCAGGGGTCTGTAAATATTTTCACAGCCCTCTTTTTGACTCGTGCAGTTTACAGGTCCTCAATGGAAGGCAGGTTGGTAGCAATTATTTTTTCTGCAGTTCTAATTATCCTCTGAAGTCTGTGTCTGTCTTGTTGGGTTGAAGAACCAAACCAAACAGTTACAGAGGTGCAGATGACAGACTCAATAGTTATGCAAACTGCTGATTATTTTATGTAATTGATGGTTGTATATAACAAAGTGTGAAAAATTGAATATTTGTAGCAGCAACTGGAAAAAAATGACTGAGAGCTAAATTTAATAGCAAGATTGCTAGGAGTTCTTCTTTTTAATATGACTTATATCTGATTAGGCTGTTATACTTCTGGTCAAAGAAGTTTTGAAATAGAGTGTAAAGAGTCATGAATATTCTGTAGCAAAATCTTCGTAATAGATGGTTATCAAAATTAACCTTTCTACCCTTTTTCCCTACTGCACTTTGCTGTTTCAGTAAGGCAATAACTTTCTAAAAGCTGTCATTGAGAATATAGCAACACAGATTGAACATACTGTATACTTGTTCTTTAATTAAGACATAATTATGAATGAAATTAAATACTGAGTGTGCAGTTCTGCAGAGTGTTCTGCATGCTAATATATTATAGAAATCAAAGATCGTATTTCAAGGGCATGAGATTATACATATACTTTTTTTCACAGTTAATCTTGGACATGGGGTTTCAAAGTTTGGAACATACTGTAGATAAAGAATCTATTTTTATAGATAGTAGAAATTTGGCATTCCTATATATTCAAATAATATCTATGTATCTACTATGATGGGACATGGTGGCTCAGTGGCTAAGACACTGAGCTTGTCGATCGAAAGGACGGCAGTTAGCTGTTCGAATCCCTAGTGCTGTGTAACAGGGTGAGCTCCCATTACTTGATCCAGCTTCTACCTAGCAGTTTGAAAGCACATAAAAAATGCAAGTGGAAAAATAGGGACCACCTTTGGTGGGAAGGTAACAGTGTTCTGTGCCCCTTTGGCATTTAGTCATGCCAGCCATATGACCATGGAGATGTCTTCAGACACTGCTGGCTCTTCGGCTTTGAAACAGAGATGAGCACTGCCCCCTAGCGTCGGGAATGACTAGTACATATGTGCGAGGGGAACCTTTACCTTTATCTACTATGATGGATTATTTTATATCTACTAAATTTTACACAATAATTTTTCCATTTGCTACTTATCGCTGTGAAACTTGAACTCTGAAAAAGGCAGATAGGAGAAGGCAGACACCTTTGAACTGTGGTGCTGGAGGCAATAAATATGCATCTTATGGACTGAAAAAATAACAAAGAAGTCTTAGATCAAACCTCGCCAAAAATATGAGAAAGCCAAAATTACCAAATAGAAGTTGTCATATGTTGTATATCTTTGTATATCTCATGAGAGGTGAGTCACTCGAAAAAGTTGAACATGCCAGAAGTGATCAGCAGAAAAAGGAGAAGGGGCTGCCCTAACACTCACTGGCTGGACACTATAAAAGATGACACTGAGATGACCATGTAGATCTGATGGGAGTACTGCAAGGCAGAAGGGCATGGAGAGTGATAATCCATTGAATGGCCAAGATCTGACATGATGGAATGACTGTCAGTGACAATGATCTACTATAGTATAGATTTTGATTTTAGGCAAAGATTTCTTCTCTACTGTTAAAGATACTTGGACTGACGGGTATTTCTTAATCAATTTTAACTGTTTTAAATCTGAATTTTAATTCTCATTGTTTTAATGACGGATTATGCATTTTTATCATTATGAGTTGCCCTAAGTCCTTGGAGATAGGGCAGCATATAAATGGCATAAATAAATAAATAAATATGGCTCTTTAAATCCATTTAATAATGTCCACCAAATGAGCAACACTCCTGAGCCAACATACTATCAGCCTGATACTAAAAGAGAACTATTTCATTCCTCCTATATTTTTCAATTTAAGGATGGAAAAACCTATGTACAACAGCTGTCACTTTTTCCAAATCAAGCCAACTTTGAATCAACTGAGAAGCGATTCCAACATGGATTATCATCATGGATAATAAATGCAGCATATTCAAAGGTTGAGTTCTGGACATGAATATTTACATTAACAACTGCTTCCAATCTCTGTTGCTTCTTTAGATACTATATCTTGTGGCTGTTTTTGTCTAAAATGATTTTGCATTTCAAGATACATTTGAAAGCAATAGTGATGTTTGAAACAGGATAATAATTCATAATATATTATCTGAAAATAACATTAGGAAGTGCTGAAAATCTTTTGGTAAAAGGGATTTATAGCTCTAGAAAAGCAGCTGAACTGTAAGCAAGGTGAGCTCCATGATTCCCAATAATGATCTCTTTTCTACCTTCAAATTATGCACAGAAGTAAGCAAGGATGCACATCATTCAGACATTTTAAGGAATTCGCAGAGCAACCCTTGAGTATTCAAAGGTGTGCACATGAAAGAGATTGAGAGCAGTTGCGAAATAACACAGCCAACATGCAGATACACTGAGTTGTGTTTACTTTCAAGAACTAGTAATAAGGCACAGTCCAGTAAATAGTCCAGGTCATACACAGATAAAGCAGTAGATCCAGTCCAGGTCATACACAGATAAAGGAGCCTGGATAGCTCAACAGACTAAAAGCCTGTTATTAACATTCAGCTGTCTGCAATTATTGCAAGTTTGAATCTCACCAGGCTCAAGGTTGACTCAGCCTTCCATCCTTTCTAAGGTAGGTAAATTGAGGACCCAGTTTGTGGGGGCAATAAGCTGACTTTGTATAAAATATACAAAAGTATGAAGGCTATTGCTTAACGCATTGTAAGCCGCCCTGAGTCTCCGGAGAAGGGTGGCATATAAATCTAATTTTTTTTAAAAAAAGGATAGTAAAACAATAGTCCAGGGATATTCCCATAATAAAGTCTTCTTACCAGATGTCGTAGTCATACACAATAAACAGTAAATAAATTTCCTAACAAGACATTAGTTGCTTTTTTCTATGCTGCAAAGTGAATTACTACTTTAGTTTTAATGAATTTTGGCAGAACAGGTAGGAAGTGATCAGCTAGCTCAATTGAAACAGCAACTTTGCAAAGAAACAAAATACACCAACTTTATTGCAATTTAGATGGTTTTTAATAGTAAAAAAGAGGACTAACATCAACATTGTAATAGCATTAATAGGCAAGATGTAGCTTTTAGCCAGTTTTTATTCAAGGACTATTCACAAATTCCATACTTTCAGGAAAAATGTATTTTGATTATTTTTAATTTGAGCTGGGTGATTTATTTGGGGGGAAGGGAGACAAAAGAGCAAGAACAAAGTACCCATAAAGGGGAAAGAATAAGAGGCATGTGAAAAGACTAATATATTATTCTAAACTTTGCACACCCAAACCAAATACAGAGAGAGAGAGAGAGAGAGAGAGAGAGTCCATGAGGAGCAGGTTAAAAAAAATCAGATGGTGACGTTAATTGTATGATTGTGGCCACCACCTTGACTTTTTAAATCTCGACAAACACACTACGTACATACACATACACAAACACACATGTCAGACAATGGGAATGAAGCCATTAGCTAATGTGATCAAGACAGGTAGTCCTCAATTTACAACTATGATTCTAGGTATAATTACTGTCATAAATCATTGTGATTGTAAGTTGGGGCATCATGTGACCAGACTCTTTTTTTTAACCCTTTTTTTGTGGTGTTTGTTAAGCAAACACAATGGTTATTAAGCAAATTCATGTTCTTGAATGGGTGGTATTTTTGCCAGAAACCAGAAGTTAATGCCAGAAATCGGCTAAAGCATCACAGCTTGCAGCACCATGATGGCAGGACACTGAAAATGGCATCCAAACCAGGGGTTAAATTCAGCAGGTTCTGACAGGTTCGGGAGAACTGGTAGCGGAAATTTTGAGTAGTTCAGAGATCTGGCAAATACCACTTCTGACTGGCCCCAGAGTGGGGTGGGAATGGAGATTTTGCAGCATCCTTCTCTGGAGTGGGATGGTAATGAAGATTTTGTAGTATCCTTCCCCTGCCACGCCCACCAAGCCACACCCACCAAACCACACCACATCCATCAAGCCATGTTCACAGAACCAGTAGTAAAAAAAATTGAATTCCATCATTGGCCCAAACTGCAACTGTCATCACTTCAAAAATGGTTTGTAAGTAGCTCTGGGGAGGTCCACTATAGCTTCAAACATTTATTATTATTATTATTATTATTATTATTATTATTATTATTATTATCAACAACAACAACAATAACTTTATTGTCATTGTATGTCTATACACAGTATACTCATATAACAAAATTCACTTAACACTCAAAGGCCCAAAGACCAGGTCCAACATACATAACAATCCCCAACACACTCCCACCCACCAAAATTCCTCACCCCTAAACCACCCAAACATACATACAACAGACCAATTCTAAGTTGACCATTTGTAACTTCTTCTTTGTCTTTCTGCAATGACTGATTAATTCAGATCAACTTGTACTTTGGATGTGGAGCTTAATATTAAAATATGCATTACGCTGATTACTTAGTATGACCTTTTCTTTAGTCTTGCTCATTCTGAATTTGAGCAGGAGTTATTTTGTACCATATTCAAAAATGATCGGAAGTTTAATCAAAACAGAGTTAACCCTCTGCATCAGACTGAACAGAATATAGGGTGTGGGTGTGAGTGGCTGTTTGTGTGTATGTGATTGTATCCAAGATCTAATATGAATTTGTAATTCATTCTGAGGAATGGGGTCATATTAATTTCATTCAAGGGATTCATTCAGTATCAGTGTGCATACATACCCAGAAATCTGTCAAATCACTGAACTATTCTGAAGGCAGTTCAAATCGATTGAATTGCCTTCCCATCAAATCCTCAACGTTGAAGTTTTTCACAGCTCTATTACATTGCCCATTAAGAAAAATATGCTTCCAAACAAAGTGTGGAGATGCTCTTTGTGTATTTACATGCTTGTATTCAGTGTGGTGACCTTTTTTATGTGAATTTCCAGATTGACCCACATGCTGCCTGTTTTTTATAGTTTATCCAATAATTACTTTAATATATTCTTTGATATAGATTATTCCATCTTCCCTTTGGCTCATTAAAAATATTGTTAGTGAAGGTAAATCTCACTTCTTTAAGAAGAAATAAATATTACAGTATTACAAAATTAGATGACACCGATTCTGTAGGAGATGACCAGGCTGAGTCCGAGGGAGTCATCAGTCATCAGTCCTGAGTCCCTTTGCTCCTACAAGAGATATAAGTCCAGCCCACCTTGACTTCCTTTGACTCTTATGTATCACTAATTTGCTTTGGCCATTAGTAGTTCAGATTCTTACAGACAGCTTAAGCATGCTACACCCATTTGAAGTACCGCATGTTCTGATTTGCTTGGCACTTGACAAATTGGATAGAATAGAATAGAATAGAATAGAATAGAATAGAATAGAATAGAATAGAATAGAATAGAATAGAATAGAATAGAATAGAATAGAATAGAATGGAATGGAATTCTTTATTGGCCAAGTGTGATTGGACACACAAGGAATTTGTCTTGGTGCATATGCTCTCAGTGTACATAAAAGAAAAGATACATTTGTCAAGAATCATAAGGTACAACACTTAATGATAGTCATAGGGAAACAGTCAATATAAAACTTAAGGATACCAGCAACAAGGTTACAGTCATACAGTCATAAGTGGGAAGAGATGGGTGATAGGAATGATGAGAAGATTAATAGTAATAGTAATGTAGACTTGGTAACTAGTTTGACAGTGTTCAGGGAATTATTTGTTCAGCACAATGATGGCGTTCGGGAAAAAACTGTTCTTGTGTCTAGTTGTTCTGGGGTGCAGTGCTCTATGGCGTCAGTTTGAGGGTAGGAGTTGAAACAATTTATGTCCAGGATGCGAGGGGTCTGTAAATATTTTCACATCCCTCTTTTTGACTCATGCAGTATACAGGTCCTCAATGGAAGACAGGTTGGTAGTAACTGTTTTTTCTGCAGTTCTAATTATCCTCTTAAGTCTGTGTCTGTCTTGTTGGGTTGAAGAACCAAACCAGACAGTTATAGAGGTGCAGATGACAGGTTCAATAATTCTTCTGTAGAACTGAATCAGCAGCTCCTTGGGCAGTTTGAGTTTTCTGGTTGGCGCAGAAAGAACATTCTTTGTTGTGCTTCACACATTCTCAGAAACGTCTTATTGTTAAACCATTTTGGTTTAACAATAATACACTATGATTTGGTAATCATAGTGTAGGAAAAGGGATTGTGTGAGGTACAGCATAACATCTTTCTTTTTAGTTCAGACTAGTTTAGGGGGTCATCGTGTAGAAAGAAGGGGCTGCTACACAGTGAAGTTTACATAGCAAGATAAAATGCTTTAATTCTATAGAAGTAGAAATAAAAGTCAAGAATTGGTACTAAAAGTCTATTTTATTCTTAAAAAAAAACCATAGCACTGCTATCTATATTGAAAATTTCTCTGTGAACCAAAAAAAAAAAAAAATGTTTCATTCAAATTCATTCCTTTTTATCCCTCCCTTACTCATTCCTTGCAGCCCATGCAAATTGTATCAGTGAAAAGACCTAAAAGACTGCATTTGTAAAATTTGTAAAAGAAGTTACATTAACTTCTTATCAGTCCCCCACCTGGTGTCTTGCGCTGAAATTGGTTGATGAAATGAGAGAACATGTAACTTCCAGTAGGTTCTATTTACACTTCGGCAGCATAGATCAAGGAATGAATAGAAGGCCTTGATTCTGTAGCCAAGAAATATACTGCCATTTTTCAGGGTGAGCTCCTCTTCGTACTTCTGCTGCTGTGGAAAATAGCTTTTTCACAGGATCAGGCTTCAGAGTCTATACTCTTAGCAGAGACCATTTATCCAAGATTACATTACCTGCCTGGGCCTTAAAATTATCACTGCTGAGAGCCCTAATACCGCCAGCACTCTTCCTTATTGGATGGAAATTTCAAGAAGATCATCCTCCTACCTCTCCGACCGGTCGCAATCGGTGTTGACAGGGGGGCAGCGGTCGACCCCGAGGCGCCTAGTATGTGGGGTGCCACAAGGGTCGGTCCTCTCGCCCCTTCTGTTCAACATCTATGTAAAGCCGCTGGGTGAGATCATCCGTGGTTTTGGGGTGGAATTCCATCAGTACGCTGATGACACTCAGCTGTACATTTCCACCCCGGACCACCCCAACGATGCCGTGGAAGTGATGTCCCAGTGCCTTGAAGCTGTGCGGGTCTGGATGGGGAGAAACAGGCTTCGACTCAACCCCTCCAAGACCGAGTGGCTGTGGCTGCCGGCGTCCCGATATAGCCAGCTGACTCCATCGCTGGTTATTGGGGGCGAATCATTGGCCCCCACGGAAAGGGTGCGCAACTTGGGCGTCCTCCTGGATCCACGGCTGTCATTAGAGGATCATACGACAGCTGTGGCCAGGGGGGCTTTCTATCAGGTCCGCCTGATACGCCAGTTGCGCCCCTTTCTAGATCGGGACTCCCTGCGCACAGTCACTCAGGCGCTCGTCACGTCTCGCTTGGACTACTGTAATGCTCTCTACATGGGGCTCCCCTTGGGATGCATCCGGAGGCTTCAGCTGGTACAGAATGCGGCCGCGCGGGGGATTATGGGAGCGACAGGGCGCTCCCATGTGACACCCCTCCTGCGTGAGCTGCATTGGTTGCCGGTGATTTCCGGGTGCGTTTCAAGGTGTTGGTAATCGCCTTTAAAGCGCTCCATGGCTTAGGACCAGGGTACTTACGGGACCGCCTTCTGCCACCTATTGCCTCCCACCGGCCGGTTCGCTCCCACAGAGAGGGCCTCCTCAGGGTGCCGTCAGCCAGACAGTGCCGGCTGGCGACCCCCAGGGGGAGAGCATTCTCTGTGGTAGCCCCCACCCTCTGGAACGATCTCCCTCCAGATCTGAGAACTATTGCTGACCTCCGGACCTTTCGTCGGGCGTTGAAGACTCATTTCTTCCAACTTGCCGGACTTGCCTGATCCCTCCTATTTTTAAATATTTTAAATTTTAAATTATTTTAAATTATTTAAATTTTTAGAGTTTTAAATGTTTTATTTGATATATTTTCAGCCTAAATTTATATGGACTTTTAGTACATTTTAACGCACTGTATTGTTATTGGTTTTAAATTGGCTGTTCACCGCCCTGAGTCCGGAAGGAGAAGGGCGGTATAGAAATTCGATTAATAAATAAATAAATAAATAAATCACTTGGCCCACATAAGCCAAAATAAAAAGGAAAAATGCAGTAAAGCAGTTAACTGGGTTTTTTTTTTAAAAAGATGAATTGCTTTTCAGAAATTCCTGAATTCATGTGTGACTGTTTAATTGATTTCAATTAATTCAATTTCAATTTCTCCCCAACAAGCTGTACTTGAAAGATCCATGTTCAAAGTTCGTACATCTTTTTATCTCACCTCTTATAAAAAAAAAAAAGTTAGAGTCCTGTTGCATCTCTCCCCCAATAGTGCCAAGGAGGATCTACCGGGTTTCAGTTGAGGTCTCTTTCCTTCCCTCTCCGTCTTCCAGGGAGCTATATGTGAACTAAAATCATTTTCTTCTTTCTTTATAAACATTTGATGGGAAGAATTTCCATCCCCAACAAAGGAGAATAGGTTGAAATGAGGTGTCTTTGATGCTCTCTGAGCTTGGTTGTTTTCTTGCAGACATTTAATTACCTAAACCAGAGGTGGGTTGCTCCTGGTTCTCACCAGATCGCAAGAACTGGTAGTAAAAAAATTTAATAGTTCGGAGAACTGGTAATAAGATTGGCTGGCCATGCCCACAAACCTGTTCCCACCCAGTCACCATTCGCTTACCCCGCCCACTCCCAATCTATTGCTGCCTCCTGAATCCCAGCTGATGGCTAGAGGGAAAAAAACGATTTAAATTGTTGCCCCCGGGCTTCAAAGGGCCGCCCTACAGCTGATCAGTGTTAAAAGAAAACAAATGAGTAGAGGGGTGCCTGCAAAAATAGAAAAAAAAAACCAGCCACTTTCAGCTTCAGCATAAGTTAATTACCACAAGTTGATTAGCTCTGCATCCGGACTCCCAGCTGATTTGTTCTCAGGTGTTTTGCTCAGGGGTCTTTTGCTAGCTGCAAAGAGTGCTTCCTGGAGCAGATTTTTTTTTCCCTAGCTGAAAAAGCAAAATTGAAAGTAAAGCAGGGTCTTTGCTGCAACGTGACGAAATGAGGCAGAGAAATTTCTTTATCTTTTTCCTCACCAAAAAAGGTAGGTGCAAAACTGCAAACAATGGGAAATTTAGGAGCAAAAGAGGAGAGTTCAAGGTTTTAAAAACAAAAGAAAAAAAGCTCTATTTAACTAGGGAATTGTAATAATTGAGATACTATTAATTGTATATTATGTTGAAAGCAGAAATGGTTAAGTTGTGGTTTGGAGGAATATATAGGGGAAATTATTTGGTTTATTATTATTGGTAAATATAATTAATTGATTTGTAAGAAATTGGATTGCATGGACATAATTGGAATATTCATGTCCATATTGATTAATATACAAAAAAGATAGTTATATAACTAATTGATTTATATTGAATTTGTATTAAACAATTGTAATATTACATAATTAGCCAATGTGAGGGTGGATATAAAAATAGATGACAAAATAGATGATAGATGGGAAGGGGTATAATATAGAATAGAAGGGAAAAATTAAATTTGATTAAGATTAGAGATGAGGATGAAGGATAATATTGGTTTTTTAAAAAATAGATGAGGAATAAATATGGCAAAAAGGAAATATAGAGATTGTAAATTTAATTGAAATGACTAAACACTGTTTAAATTTGTGAACCGGCCAAATACTCTGTTCAAAGAAAATACATTGTATGTTTGTATGTGTGTTTCTAATTATTTATTAGAATATTTATTCATATTTGTTCTCTTTTATTCTTTAAAGTTTAACAATTCATTCTTTAACTTAATATCTTTATATTTGTTTGGGGTTGGCTTTCTTCCCTTTCATCTTTTTTTATTGTACAGCAATCTTTCTCCTCAAACCTACCACCTCTCTCTTTTCTTTCCTTCTTACTTTCTCTCCCCCACTCTTCTTCTCCTCCCTACTTCCTCTTCCTTTCTCCTTCTCCTCCTCTCTTCCTCCCTCTCTTACCCTCACTCCTACTCTAATTTCCCTTCCCTTCCTTCATCCCTCTCTATTGCTGTATCCTTTTATGCATATGGACTATTCAGAGGGCTGAAAAAGTTATTTCTGACTGGTCCTCGCACTTTTGACCAGTCCTTGAACTTATGACTGTCCTCACTTTTTACGTTTTTTGCCCTATCTTATCACCATGGTGTAGAGAAGCAGTTGTGAAATGATGACATAGTTGTTAAGAATGCTGCACGGGCATAAGTGTGATGACCAGTCAAAAGTGCAAGGACCTGTCAGAAATCACATTTTTCAGCCCTCTGGATAGTCCTTTTGTGCATATGGACTACTCAGAGGGCTGAAAAAGTTATTTTTGACTGGTCCTCCCATTTTTGACCAGTTCTCGAACTTACGACTGCCCTCACATTTTACTTTTTTTGCCCTATCTTGTCACCATGGTGTAGAGAAGCAGTTGTGAAATGACTGACATGGTTGTTAAGAATGCTGCAATGGGCATAAATGTGAGGATGGTCATAAGGACCGGTCAAAAGTGCGAGGACCAGTCAGAAATGACTTTTTTCAGCCCTCTGAGTAGTCTCTATGCACATAGCCACGCCCATCCGGTCACATGACCAGTTAACCACGCCCATCCGGTCACATGACCAGCTAACACCACCCATCCGGTCACATGACCAGCTAGCCATGCCCACCCAGTCACATGACCTCCAAGCCACACCCACAAAATAAGCCACACCCACAGAACCTGTAGTAAAAAAAAATTAGAACCCACCCCTGACCTAAACTAGGTAACATCATCAATGCTAGCGCTCAGTGTTCTTCTCTAAGGTTAAGGAGTCAATAAGTGTTCAGAAGGGAGGGCTAGTTGGGAACCTTGAGCTCATATTAACATTTCAAATGGAATTGGTAAAGAAAGTGGAATATTAAGTGCATGTTCAGTTTAGATTCTTTCAGTATATAAAGGATTCGAAATGGCTCCATGTCATGAATCGTAAATGGATACCCATACCCCATTACAATTAAAACATTAAAAAAAAGTCATTTATACATACAAATGTTAAAAATAATTAAAAGCCGTATAGCACAATTACAGGGAGAGCTATTCAAGAACATTACAGCCATTTTATGGCTGTAGGTAATCCCAGGCTAGGTAGCAAAGCCAGACCCTTCCTGAAAGACCATCAGGGTAGCACCAGCCTGACTTTGGGAATCATATTCCATTGGACAGGTACAGCAGCAGAAAAGGCAATCCTCCTGGAGCCTAAATGAGATCTCTCTAGTGGATGGAACCTGCAAAAAGCATCTTATGATGGATTTGATGGGATGGGTCCCTAAGGAGAGGCAACCCATCAAATAATCCATCCACATGTCATGTAGGGCTTCATAAATTATCACTAACACCTTAAATTGTATCCAGCAGCAAATTCCCAGCCAATGCAAGTTGCAGAGCAAAGTTATAATGTGCACATATCTAGGTGTGCATATAATTGTCCATGTTGCCTGTATTTATCAATTGAAGTGTTTGAATATTCTTCAAGGGCAATCTCATAGACAGTACATTACAGTAAGCTATAAAGAAGATTGGCAGGGCATATGTGGTTGAACGTAGAGCCTCTTCATCTAGGAATGAGGACAACTGGTGCACAAATTGAAATTGTGCTGTGGCCCTCCTAACAATGACTACTACCTGTTCTTTGAGCAGGAGTCATGAGTCCGGAAGGATCCCCAGATTGTGCACTGGATCTATTTGGGAAAGTGTAATCCCATCCAGAATCAAAGCTGACAAATTCCTAGATTCAGGTGGTCCAAATCCAGTCATTCTTGCCTGTTGTGTGCCATACCATCCCCTATAGCCTTCAGGCATCAACACAGCACATTGGCAACATTGCTTACTTGAGCAGGCACAGAGATATATAGCTTAGAAACATCATCATACCGATTCACACCATTGCTAGGGATGACCTCGCCCAGCAGTTTCATGAACCAAGTGAGTACCAAACCCTGAGGCATTCCACAATTTAGGGGTTGAGGTTGGGATCTCTCACTGAGCCTCATTTCTTAATCACTTTCAGAAATTGCTTCTTAATTGCTTTTCGGCTATAAGTGCTGGTTTTCTTTAAATTGGGGTTGGCACATTTGACAGCACTGGATAAATTTCCTTCAATACTTAGCAAAATAATAGTTAAATATAAGTTTAAGAATTTAAAAGTAATCTCTCTCTTTTTTTAAAAAAAAAATTAATAAACAGCAAAGGAGTGATTAGAACAGTGATTTTTAAAAGTTGCAAACAAACTAAGAGCCCAGGATCATCTTCTGCATGCTTTCCACAATCATAGGCACATGGCAGGGCTGTCCATTCCCTCCTTTATTATTTATAATATTAACAAACATGCAACAACTAAGTTCCTTAGGGCAGTGGTGGATGAAAGTAATCAAATATTTTAGTTACTTTTCTGAATACAAAATTAGTGAAAATGAAACAAGTCTAAATTTCTGGCTGCCTGTGCGACCAATCATAATAAGCCACAACAACAACAGTGATCCAAATAGAATGAGCAATAATGTTCAAACTAAAGCATAAAAATAGCAGTTAATGACTGGACTAAAAAAAAAAAAGGTGAGGCGGGGAGATAAAGAAAGAAGGACGCTAGCAGAATAGCCTTTGTATAATATTTGAAACCTTTTTAAAATTTTTCTTTTAATTTTTTGTCAAATTTACTTCAATATGTTTATGTGTGTATATATATATATATATGTATGTATGTATGTATGTATATGTATATGTATATGTATATGTATATGTATATGTATATGTATATGTATATGTATATGTATATGTATATGTATATGTATGTATGTATGTATGTATATATATATATATATGTCTTTGGTTATTCGGGTCTTGTCCCGCGTAGAATTGGAAGTATCTTGGCGACGTTTTTGACGAAGTCTCATTCGTCATCTTCAGGAGCTTCCAATTGCTCCTGGAAGCACGAAGCCGAGAACACCAGCCTGAACATGACGAATGAGACTTCGTTGAAACGTTGCCAAGATACTTCCAATTCTACGCGGGAGAAGACCCGAATAACCAAAGACCTACATACAAACACCCGCGAAAACCTCAGAAAACAAATAGATAGATAGATAGATAGATAGATAGATAGATAGATAGATAGATAGATAGATAGATGATATAGATATAGATATAGATATAGATTATGGTTATCAGCATGAAAGTGCAATGGAGTCTGTCCAACCGATTTTACAACCTTTTCTGCAGTAGTCGTTAAGTGAATGCTTAATGACTCTAGATCAGGGATGTCAAACTCAATTTCATTGGGGGCCGCATCAGGACTGTGGTTGACTTTAGGGGACTGCGTGGGCATGGCTGACGGGTAGGTATGACCAACTGGGCAGGCGTGGCCAGCTTGACACCACTCCCCAAATTGCTGTTTCTTCTTCACATTGGGCAGACCTGGCCAAAGCAATGTGGGCCGGCTCCTTACATTTTCCAGGACGGCTCAACAGGCCGGATTCAACCACACTGTAGCCCAGAACCAGCCTGTAGGCTTTGTGTTTGATACCCCTGCTCTAGGTTTTCCAAAACCTAGAAGTGCTGGTTTTCTTTAAAATGATTGTAAAACATGGTCACGTGATCATGGGATGCTGCAAATGGCTGAAAATGTAGCCATGTTGCCAAGCATCTTAAGTCTAGACACATGATCACAGAGCCAAAGTTCTGAACATCAGAACTTTGGTCTGGGTCATAAGCAGCCCAAAGATAGGTCTGTTGTAATTTCAAATGGTCACTAAGTGACCCGCTGTAAGTCGAGAACTACCTGTATCATTTTATGGTGTTCCTTTCTTGCATGTTTTTCTTAACCAATGAAAAGGTGATTAAAAAAACAATGATAGATTTTCAGATGACCAAACAACAATAGATTTTCAGATGACCTCATTTTCCACAAGGTATATTTTACAAATGACCTCATTGTATTTATGCTGTTGTAGATACAGTGATTTTTAAAAAATAAATAAGGTAAAAAGTTAACTCAAAAGTTAAATATTAAATTGGGATTTAATATTTTCAAATGTTTATATTCTTTTGAAGTTTATCTCTACCACATGGGAATTGATAGCTGGGTACAAAATGGGCTTATAATCAAAATATAATAATATATAATATAATCAAAATATATAATATAATCTGATACTGTTCAGCATCAGAAAGACAAATATGATTCCAACTATCCAGTATATACAACATGGATTAATATAATGAATATAATGAATTATGGCTTCAATTTATTGAAATTGAATTGAATTGAATATCTGAAAATATATATTCTATAAATTTGTTTTCACTTTTCATTTTTAATTCATAATTTAGGACATTCTTTTACTCTTTTGTGTATTTAGTTAATAAAAGAACTCTCTGATGAAAAAAAAATGAAAATGGTTCATAGAGGAATAAAAAGAAAAAGACTAAGTTGTTGTTTCAAACATATTATACTCCTATATTGCCAGCAGCATGAAATGCCAAACCCAGATAGTAAGCAGCATGAGCTCAGAATTTGCTCTCAGTCCTTCAATTTGTCATCATTTGTCCAGTGTAATTGTAAGCTCCAGGGATGGCAGGTGTAACAAATGAGTTGCATCTTTTTTAGACTACTTTGTTCCCAAGAGAACAACTTGTCTTTCTGTCTTATTGTAAACATCCTGATCCATAGCCAAGCTAAACCTATAATCATAACAGAAGTCTTAATAGAGTCATGGCCACATAAACCATGAGTAAAAATGCTAAAGTGGTAAATTCGCTGTTGAATACCTCAGAATTCTCAGAGTGTGCTTTCTACCTCTAACATTTTCATTTTCCCTTTCCCAGGTGCTCAGTTTGTATAGTACTATATCACACACATTATGGTTTCTCTATTGTGAAGAGCAGAACTTATGTCGATATCACCAGCCTCACAATAAATAGGAATTGCCAGCGGCAGTAGACACAAGCATTGCCCACACAGTGCTGGTCTTTAAGTAGTTACAACATTTTCTTCAGCTGTGGGCTGCTTGACCTTTGAAGAACATGCTGAAAACATCTTTCAAAACACTACAAAATGTTACAAATCAGTCCAGAGGTTCAGATATAGATCATACTACAAGTTCCTTTGATCATTATTCTACCATCTTGACTTAAATATTATTCTACAGGTGGTTCCTACCCACACCCAAAAGTGAAAAGAGCTACTAGAAAAGAGAAGTGTTGTAGTACCTTTATATAAATATACCTTGATTGCTAATTGAGGATGAGTGAGACATAATTTGAAAGTCAAATCTATTTACTGGCAAGAAGGGCTGCAGAGAATTCCATCCCAAATCCTTTGTGAACAACCTCTGTTATGTATTTTGAGAATGCCTTCGTTTCATGATCAGTGTTAAAACCCAGTGAAAAACACAGTAACACAGTTGTCCACTAAGATATTGTCAACATCCCAGGTTTTTTTACCCCATTTCCATAAATATTTCCATAAAATTCCAAGTCTACTTAATTCAGAAGTGGAATGCTCTTTAGAGATTTTCTATCTGTTGAATAATTTAAAAAAGCAAAAAATGTGGCAGTTATGATGGTGACTTTCATGAAATACAAGCATTTCTTTGATTTTAATTAGATATTCACTCTCAAAGGTGTGTTTGAAGAACAGTGTCTCAAATCTATCAGGAATACAAATCCACATAATTTGTTTGATACATTCTTACCTTTTGATCAATGGTCTCCTACTATTCCTGCTGCTCCTATGAAATACACAGCTTCATATTTTTCATGTAACCTGTGTGAAAAAGAATTATTTATCATATCATATGGCCGCCCATCTCACAAAAAGCGACCCTAGGTTGCATGCAAGAAAGAGTTAAAATGCTGACCGTACGTAAAAAGTCATTATTAAAAAGTTTTAAAAATCATAAAGCATACCAAAGATTAGCTGTTAACAGCAATAATGGAACCACGCCAAGATTATTGGTCCCCCTGGGACACTGAAGGCTGATGACATAATCAGGGCTTGAAGGACTTCCAGAAAATAAGTAGCAATGAAGCTAGCTTCATTTTGGAGGTATGTGGGGAGAAATAATATTCCATAAAGCAGATGCTACAGCAAATAAATAAATAAATAAATAAATAAATAAATAAATAAATAAATAAATAAATAAATAAATAAATAAATAAATAAATAAATAAATAAATAAATAAATAAATAAATAAATAAATAAGGGCGGGAGGAGCACCTCCTGGGACCCACCAAGTGTATTTCTCTAGCAGACAAGAACCACAGCATGTCTCTTCTGCCAGATCTGATAGGATGGGCAGATATAATTGAGTAGAGACAGTCAATCAAATAACCTGGCCCTATGCCATGATGAAGGGCTTTAAAGGTTAAAAGCAGCATCTTGAAGTGGAAAGAAACAGTTATTGCAATCAATTTTGCAGTTAATTTGCATTGGTAGTGGTAGATTTTCATAAAAAATCTATTCCAGTTACCTGGAGACATAGCACCAACATGGCCCAGAATTTCCAATCAGTTTCATCCATAATCCAGAATTTACTTCTGAGCAGTTGTATGACATTTTATTTTATTATTTTATTTTATTTTATTTTATTTTATTTTATTTTATTTTATTTTATTTTATTTTATTTTATTTTATTTTATTTTATTTTATTTTATTTTATTTTATTTTATTTTATTTTATTTTATTTTATTTTATTTTATTGTTTGGAAACACAAACGCTTAAAGAGTGCTGTGATTTCAATGCAGTGATAGCAGGAACTTCATTTCACACTTTTAATATGTGACAAAACTTAAATACTTGAATGAGGAATCGTTAGTAAGCTTTTGGTTGCTTAGAATGAAGTTCTAAGGGTCAACCAGTGATCAATGTTACTGAACCTCATGCAATTTATTTTGGAATAAGCATGTAAACCATTGAACAGAAGCTGTTCTTCTTTTTAAAAAATGAAAAACAAATGCACTGGCCCATGTGATTTTAATGTTCTGAGGTCCTCTGTGAATTAAATCTTCCCTCTTATTATGACTGTAAATATCTGTCAATGTCCCTTTTATGTCAACATCATCATTTATTTGTATAGCTCACCAAAGATTCACTTCATGTTGTTATATTTGAGGTATACAACTTCTAAACTTTTCAAGATGCTGTAGGTACTAGTAGGATCTTTGTGCTTCATGGTCATTCATGGTGTGACAGGTTCTATTTTGGAGGATCACACCATTTACCTTGAAAAGAAATTCATGCAATATTTATTCTTTATCACTTCTTTCTTTTAGGGATGTGCAAATTGACACTTATTCTATATAAACCCACTCTTCCACATGGCTCAGCTATAAAAATTAGTCATTTTATTTACATGATCTAAAATTACATTTTTAAGTCTAAACACTTCATAAAATCATGAGAGGCCTATTTGCAGAAAGGCAACTATTTTTAAAATAGGGTACTTTAATTTTTATTTTTCTGTTATTTTCATTACTGGATGCCAGCTGACTAATCCACTTCTAGAATTAGGAAATTAGGAAGTTTGGATTAAACTACTTAAGAAAATTCATTTTTTAAATTGTGTAAGTGAACAAGAAGATGTCAGGTATATCTACACATCTGTAATGTTTCCCTCACTAAATATGAATTTGGCCACAGAGAATTTGGCCATGTGATTACATTCTGCTTCTTTCTGATAAAGCAATGCATTATGTGCATCAAATATTCCTATTATGTAAAAATATCTTTTATTTATTATAAGAAATTCACCTTTATATCTAGGTTGTACACAATTGACCTGGATACTGTATATGAAAAAATCAATTTCAGACTGGTGTATATCCTTAAATATCTTCCATTTTAGGAATTTTTGACCTAGATCACTTTCTAGAAAATTTATTTATTCATTAAACTTATATGCCATCTATCTTACCTAAAGGTGATTCTAAGCAACTTGGATCCTTACATGTGTACATTAAATTTTAAACCTTGCTTCATATTTTAATTTAGATTAAAACTGTCTTGCATATGGCAAATATATTCATCACTTAAAGGTGGAATACCCATTAGAATAATAGCAAAACCATTGAGAAGATAAAAGATAATAGAAGAAGCAAATAAATAAAGCTGTTGACTATAATCAAATTGTAGAACCAGAGAAATCTGAAAGCCCAAATTTTCAACATTTCTTTTTCTGAAAATCCTTTTATGAATGCGTACAAAATTGTATCCTTAATCATAATTTTTTTCCCCAATCATATATTTAACAGAATAGCTCTTCATCAGATGTATGTAGCTCTCAAGAAATTTCCTGTTCTTTAGGCCTTCCTTATATCACTGATCTCAATTTAAATACGCACACATTATTAAAATATACATGTGAGTGGAATGCAGAACAAGATTGCCAGATCAAATTTGGTCATTTTGGCAATATGATTTGTGCATGCTAAGTGGTCAAAAGTGTGTTAACACTTACTTCTGACCTAGAAGTGTTCCTCCCCACCCCCAAAAAACGAGCAACAATATATACATACTTCAGTGATATATTTTGAGTTTATTTTGAGTTTCCTTTTCGTTTGGTTATATGACTGAATATTTAAACAAGCCCATTAAGGTGTTTACCCAGATATGGATCTATATCAGGGATGAAATCCAGCCGGTTCTATCCAGCTCAGGCAGTAGCAACAGCTGCAGGAGGCTCCGCCCACCTACATGATGTCATTTTTTTTGCAACATTATAAGCTTCTGCGCATGCACAGAAGGCTTTGTGCATACACAGATAGTGCATGTGAGCAGAGCGAGTTCACGCACAGCACGTGTACATTGGAAACTGGTAGGGAAGGGAAGTGAATTTCACCCCTGATCTATATTAATGGGACTTGGAAGTAATTACACACAGTAAGCTTTTTCCCTGACATCCCTTTGACAGATTTGCAGAATGTTGCACTAATTTCAAAAATCATTGTGTGGATGAGGCTTACACATGCTTATCTATGACCCCCGACTCATGGTTTCCATATGCTATAATATATCCATTTTAGAACTATGGTAAAATCATCAATGATTCCATTCTTGTTAAAATGGACAAGAGTAACGAAATGACATTTAGTTTAAGAATTTATTACTTGAGGAATACAGTAGTTACATACAGGTAGAAATACCAAAGGTGCTTTTTCAAAAAGCAACTGGATTTTCTTGTTGTTGTTGTTGTTGTTTTTCCTTTAAAATGTTTCACTTTTCATCCAGGAAGGTTCCAACAGAACCAAAGAAGCTTTTTGGATGAGAAATGAAACATTTTCAAGGAAAAAAAAGCAAGAAAATCCAGGATGACCTGGATGATTTAGAATCTCCATAAATGTACAGCTAGAAAGTGCAAAATACTGGACTTCATGACAATCTTTATTATATTGGAAAGAGTCTTTGGATTGTAGTTGATCACAATTGCTGAATATGAGCGAGCAACGTGAATTGCAGGTCAAAAAAGTTAACACCATTTTTCATGCTATCAATAGAGCTATATCTCATAAACAAAACTAAAATTTTGACTACTGAAACCCAGTTTGCTTTGCAGGTGCAAAGCAGAGCAACACAGATGATTGGAATTAAAAACTAAACCCTAGGTGGAGAGCTTGGGTGAACTGGCATCTTTTGCCTTTAAAAAAAATACAGTTGAAAGTGAATTTAATTATTTATAATTACAGTTACAATAAAAATTATATTTTTCAAGTTCATAGATACAGTTATAATGACAAAAATATATTGGCAATTCTGAACACTCAATTACTTCAAGAATTTGAAATGTGTTCCATCCTGTTGAAGCAACAGCACTGAGGAAATACAAATACAAATTTACCGGATCCAGTGTTGCTTATAAAAAAGCATGTCCAAACATTATTGTCGAAATGCTATGGTTCATGTCCTACTTAATGTACAGTATACAGCACATAAATTTATTCTGAAATGCAATAATTATCTGTACTATCCAGAGTTACAGGACTGACAATCTCAAGTGGCTTTTAATTCTTTCTTTACTAGGCAGCAAAGAATTCAGATCTGCAATAAAATTGTAAGAATTGTAAAGCTGTCATAATACACAATCACAGTAATAAAATATAGTAAAGTGAATCTTATATAGGGAAGATGATGACGATGATGACGATGATGATATGATATGGCCTATTTCTCCCACTCCTTAGAGAAGGCATATGCATTGCCATCATTGCAAGATCAGCATTCTTGAACTCCTTTGTTCTCCTTGTATTATTGTACGTCTGTTATTTAGTCATTGAAACAGGTCATGAAAGCGGTAATCCAGGCAAAGCTAACCTTTGAACATAAGTGCCTGTCTGAAGTCAAAAAAGTTTAAATCCCATTTGGTTGTTCTTCCAATTTTTTTTTTTGTTTTGTTTTTGGAGCTGCAATGTCAGCAAACAGACTGAACAAAATATATTTGCACAGAGAAAATCTGACACCAGACGCTATAGCGGGGCTATTGGTCAAATGATCTGCTAACTGAACCACATTATCTGCAGGAAAAGACAGTTTGGTGCTCCCTATACAGAGTTGCCTTGCAGGTCTCTTTTCAGTTCATTCTGTTCTGAAAAGTAATTATCACTTCATGATGACAGGAGTAGGAGTGTCGATGTTGGTGAGAAAATGCCATGTTCATTCTCAATGATAATTCCCACTTACTGAAATGATACAGAGCCACTTCAGTGGTTATAAAATACAATGTGACAAATGCTCTCTTTAAAGCTTTCAGGCTCCCTAGCTAATATTGCCTTGAGTTCCTTTTGGTACTTGATTATCGTTACAATACTGCAAAATATTGTAGTAATGACAAACTAAAAGGAAAGTGGTTCAAAAATCCATTATCTATATAATGCTAAAATTCTTGTATCTGTTTGTATGTTTGTAACCTTGAATTGGGCAAAATGTTGTATTGCAGGGTAACAATTTTTGAGCCAAGTTACCTCAAATGGGTACCTAATAATCTTGGCTCATTAGTCCTGTGGGATTTTAAATTTGGAAAACGTGTGGCTGCTTTAGCACCATCTTGCCACCATCTTGCTAATTTCCAATGCTCCCTGACACTTACTTAAGCAATATTTAACTTTCTCTGCTGGCTTTCCCACTGACTTTTTCCCTGCAAGCTTACTAGAGGCAAAGTCAGTGGGGAAGCCAGCAGAAAATAAGAAATTAATTTTGTTCTCATCCTTTTTTTGCCAAACATTTGATCTTTTTTACATAACTAAATCTCTCTGAAACAAAGACCCAACAGATTATCTACTTCATAATGAAACAAATCAGGATCCCATCATGGTAAAACCTGTTTACTGCAACTTACTGCAATCAATCATTTTTCAAGAAGCTCAGCTTAGTACAATGTAACAACGTTTTGTTGAAATCAAACTTTTGTTGGTTTTAAACATTCTTAGGAAAATCATTTTCCACGAACAATCATGGAATTTTAAAGTCCCCTAATATCATGATGTACAGGTAGTCTTCAATTTATAACCCTTTGTTTAGTGACCATTTAAAGTTACAGCGGTACCAAAAAAGTGACTTATGCCCATTTTCACACTTATGACCATTGCAGCCTCCCCATGGTCACATGATCAAAATTTGGTTTCTTGGCAAATGGCATGTATTTCTGATAGTTGCGGAATCCCAGGGTCATATGATCAGCTTTTCCGAACTTCTGACAAGCAAAGTCAATAGGGAAGCCAGATTCACTTAACAACTTTGTTAGTAACAACTGTAATGATTTGCTTAACATCTGTGGTAAGAAAGGAAGTAAAACTGGGGCAAAACTAATTTAACAGCAATCTTGTTTTGCAGTGGAAATTTTGTACTCAATTGTGATCATAAGTTGATAACTACCTATTACTATATAAAAAGCAAAAACAACTGCAAGTTCCTTATGAGAAATGATCTTCCTAACTATGTTAGAAAGCATTAACTTAAGCACTATCCAGTATATCATATTTACATTTTTTCCTATTATTAATTTATCTGCCACCACCACCCCGCCCTCCAAAATGTTAATTTATTCATGGAGTGTAGAACAAGGAAACATTTAGGAGCAACTATATCCTTTCTCCTTAGTTTGATTTTCCACTTTATGGGGAAGGTGGGGGTAGGGACAAGGGATGTGGGAAGAAACTTCTACTAGCTTTTCCTGAATACAATCTATAAACTATGAAACTAAATAAACTAAACCCACTTATTTCATCTAGCTGGGCTGGCTTGATCCCGTCCTCTGTTTTAAATTGGAATTGATTTTAAATTGGACTGTTTTAATTGTCGGCTAAAAATATTTAATATTTTTTAATTGTTTTAATTTTTGTATATCATGTTTTATTCTGGCTGTTCACCGCCCTGAGTCTGCAAGGAGAAGGGCGGTTTATAAATTGAAACAAATAAAAATAAAATAAACTATTTATAATAAAATCATAATTTTAATTTTTAATTTGTTAGGAAATTAATTGGGATTTTTTAAAAGGTAATTGCTAACAGGCAACTAAATGCCAACTATATCTATTCATTCATATATTATATACACTTTATATAACAATAAAAGTTTGCAATTCACAGATTTCAAGGTCAAAAAGGGCATAGCATTACCCCTTTTTGAACACGAATCAAAGTTCAGACAGAGAGATGAATGAGAAATGTATTGGGTTGTCATTTTTATGGCAAATTAGCTTATTTTTCCATTAACTGTTTAATTCAACAAACTGAATGGCAGTGCATTGAACTGTCATTGCATTTTAATATTCAGTAAAAAAGAAATAAGAAAATATGTGGAAAAAATCTCACATAAAGTAATACAGGCATACAGAGTTATGTATGTAATCTTAAATTCATTGGAATTTGTAGCAAAAATGCTGTTAATACTGCCAATAAACTGTGATTAGATTTGAGTAATTATCATTCACTAAAGGGTTTTAACAAAATTATTTTTGTCCTATCCATTTTTTAATCAAAGCAATCACCTACCCTTTGATGTATTGCGACATTAAAAATCCATTTTACTTTTCCAATAACCTGCAATAACAAGCCTAGCAGCTAACAATAGAAACTTAATCAATTTCTTATGTTACATTAATTCATATATATCAGGAGGAGGAAAGAACAAGAATAGAATAGTTGTTTGATATTATGAGAAGCTGCCTGGGTATTTTTCCAATATCTTCCCCCCCCAAAAAACCCTTTCGATCAAAGGGAACATGACTCCTGGTAAATACATTAGGCACATGTTTTCTTGGCAATGTGAGTGTGGAAAGAATGACAAGATAATTATATGTAGCAAGTTGCAAAGAACTTTACCAAAAAGGGGGAAAAAAAGTCAGGTACTTAATATGTCACAATGTCAGCAGCATATAATACTATCTATGCATTGTTTTCGCAGTCAATTTTAGATGATCTGCTGAAATAATTTTAAAAGAATTCCATTCCACAGAGATTTGATTTGTCTTATTAATCAATGAGATCAATCAACTAAAGATCCCAGATGATCCTTCTAAAAATTCTTAGATTTCGAAGAAAACTTGTTCTTGACATATGTATTTCTGAGTGTGAGTGAGTGGTGAGTGTGTGTGTGTGTGTGTGTGAGAGAGAGAGAAAGAGAGAGAGAGAGAGATACTTATGCATATTATTGAAAACTGAAGTAGGATCATTAAAAAAAAAGAGACAGACAGAAAATTAACGCTGTCCTAGCAGAACAGTGGCAAACCCTTGGTCTTCTGAATTCTGTTCAAATCAAAATAGAATAACTGGAACTCTAAAATCAGGGAAGACATTGAAAGAGAAAAATTAGGAGGTGTTTTTTTTTTCCTTCTAAATACTAACCCTTACAGATTTGAATGCTTGGGTTCACAGGAAAATAGTTCAGACAATACAAACCACTTTTAAATCTGGACAGTGAAATAGAAAAAAATTATGAAATCCAAAGTGAGTGGTATGTTATATCTGAACAATACTGCTCTTGCGTAGGGTGAGTATCCTGCCCAAGGCAGTATATGCTGCACAGTTAAAAGGGAACTGATATGTAATTAGTTGCTTTACTATTATAGTGCAACACCTTAGGGACTATCATCAGGTTGACTTTCCGCCTTAAATGGCAAAATATTCTAGGTTGTCCATTTGTAGGGAATATGAGGATAGGATGAAATAGAACAGCCTGCAACCTTTAGATATATATCAAGTTACAGACACTGCTAGAGGAACAGCATTTATTTATTTGGGTAAGATTTCTGTAGTGCCAGACAAACAAAGGATTTCATTTTATTTAATATTTTTTCTTTATATTCTGTGAGCGGTATAATCTTTTCAGTAGCAGTCTCTTGGCTGTCACACAAATTGTTTGAAATGTTGCATGAGGAACAGATTTTTTTTTTAAAAAAAGTTATAGATTGAGCTTGTGGAAATCTGGAACATCATACATATTCTTCGGTGTACTTGTAATTATGTATGTATTTTTGCTTAAGAACTCTGCATCTGTAGACTGCATTTGTATGTTCCTTTTTCCAGCTTATTCAATTTCCAGTAAGGATATTTATGAGGAAATAACATTGTCTCCTTGCAAAAGAAAAAAAAAAGAAAGAAAGAAAGCCTTTCAATTATTACAATCCAGTTTATAGATTCCACATCTTAAATATTCGCTGAGATATAGCACTGCATTTTTATGAATAGCTAAAATATATGTCTCTATATTGATGCTGATTCTGTTATTTTGCTTCATTAAAAGCCAAGAGAGAGAGCAAAAATATCAGTAAATCCTAATATACGGGTCTGTGGTATATGGTAGAAAAGATGGCAATTGTACAATTTAATTGCAGTGGGTAGGATTTAGCTGCTGCCCTAGCATTTCAGTAAGAGCATGTGATCTGGAAAGATCTTCTCTAACAGATCATCTTCAGAAAACGACAGGCTGGAATGTTCACGAAAAGCATGTAGAGATCAGGAGTGTCCAACCTTGGAAACTTTAAGGCTTGCAAAATTTAACTTAACCTAAAAAAAGGCCTGATGGCTCAGCAGACTAAAGCATTGTGATTAACATTAGCTGTCTGCAATTACTGTAAGTTTGAATCTAACCAGGCTCAAGGTTGACTCAGCCTTCCATCCTTTCTAAGATAGGTAAAATGAAGATCCAATTTGTGGGGGCAATAAGCTGACTTTGTATAGATATACAAAAGTATGAAGGCTATTGCTTAACACATTGTAAGCCGCCTTGAGTCTCCAGAGAAGGGCGGCATATAAATCAAATTAAAAAAAAACCAAAAACTTCCAGAATTCCCCAGCCAGCATAAGTAGCTAGTGCATTTTAGGAGTTGAAGTCCACAAGTTTTTAAGTTGCCAAGGTTGGACATCCCCTTATGTAAATGGTCGGGAGTAAAATACAGAATAATAATAATAATAATAATAATAATAATAATAATAATAATAATAATTGGCAGCGCAAGAATAATAATAATTTTGGCAGCTCAAGAACAAGCCCTAGCCACAAACTGCATGAAGGCAAAAATTCAACATGTTACCACCTCTGTAATGAGAAAGATGAGACAGTTGACCACCTGATCAGTGGGTGCAGCAAAATTTCACAACCGACTACCTACAACGCCATGACCATGTTGCTAAGATCATTCACTGGAAATTGTGCCAGAAGTTTCGATTTGAGTACAGCAAAAACCACTGGGAACATCAGGTTGAGAAAGTTTTAGAGAATGAGAAACTCAAGATCTTGTGGGACTTTAGGATTCAGACTGACAGGCACTTGGTCCACAACACACCTGACATAACAGTAGTTGAAAAAAAAAAGTATGGTTCATTGACATTGCAATACCTGGTGATGCACGGACTGAAGACAAGCAGCAAGAAAAAAATCACAAAGTACCGGGACTTGCAAATTGAAGTTGAGCGACTTTGGAAAAAGTAATCGTGTGTTGTCCCAATTGTAATTGGAGCCCTTGGAGCAATACCCAAAGGGCTAACCCGCTATTTAGAAATTCTAAATTTACCAGACTTGAACATTTTGACTCTACAAAAAACCACTTTACTCGTAACAACTTACATCCTCCGATGATACCTTAACAGTTCCTAGGTCCTTGGTTAGGACTCGAGCTGCTGAGCTATTAACCAGCCTCAAAGGCTGTGAATTTCACTACAGATTAACCAATAATAATAATAATAATAATAATAATAATAGTAACGAATTAACCGAAATCACTATGCCACTTTTTTTCATTAGCAAATGGAGTACACATTCCCATCTTTCTTTTTCAGGTCATTTGAGCAGCAGATTATATGACAGCAACACAATTATGTCAGGGAAAAAAAGCAGAGTTAAAATCTCCAGAGTTTATTTGTTTCTTTAGGTTGATTGGGTTGGTTTCAGTCTGTGGAAAAAATAAGGTAAAATAAGTGGCTTCCTAATGCTTACTGCACCTACTTTATATATGTATATGTATATGTATATGTATATGTATATGTATATGTATATGTATATGTATATGTATATGTATATGTATATGTATATGTATATGTATATGTATATGTATATGTATATGTATATATGATGGTCTTTTGGTGCTGTGGTATCTGCAGAAAAAAATTTTCAGGCTTACTGACAATGAGTTAACCACACTTGCCCTAGATCAAAAACATCTTTAGAATGCATAAGGATATCTGTTGGATTCTTACCTTCAGATCAAACTGTAGCATTTCTCTCATGAATGAATCATGTGTGTTTTGGGCTAAACAGTCTTTCGTTGACATCAAAGAGCAAATTTTCTGCAGATATTTAGCATCAAAATCATAGCAGCAAATTTTAGAGTGAAACAAATTATTGTGCTGTATAGGAGGATTTGTCTATATACAAATACTTGGCCTTTTTTTATATATAGAAGTAAAGATCCTAGTATCCTTCTGTTGATATTACATGAGTAGCCAATTAATTCTACTATTGTTGGGAGCAACCTTATACAAAATGTTTACTTACCCCAGAAACATTTTTTTAAACTTTACTTTGTGTGGGAAGCTGAATCCTTGCTAGATTTTCTTACTCTAAAAATAGCCTTATGAAAATTAGTGTTCTATCTCATGTCTTAGTAGAAATGTCAGCCCCAAGTTAATAACTGGGTGCTAAAATTCATAATAACCCTGGGATCACAGAACTGAATCCGTAAGTTTAGACTTGAGAATTAGATCTTTTTGTGGTTGAGCCTGAATTATGCTAATGTAATATTTAGAATGACTAGAGTAATCAAGGCTGCTCATATTAAAATATTATGCTAATTTTAGATTTTATTTTCCATAGATCATCGCAACGACTGAACTATATGCCAATAATTGAAATATCACTTTTCATGGAAAAGCAATGCGTTCCAACAACGACCTTTGAAGCAACTTTTGATGGGTCATAAAAACCAGGTGTTACAACATTAAATGCTTTTATAGCTTTGAACTCTTAGGAAATTTGAAATCCCTGAGAAGAGAAAAAAAGTTTTTGTAGATCAAAGGAAGAAACCAATGAGGGAACCAATAAATAATTAAAAATAAAGCCTTGTTTCCTCCCCCTCACAATTTTTAATTATTTTTTAATCTTACCTTTACTAATTTTTTATAAATAACTCTAAGTGGGGAACATAATACTTTTTCTTCCTCCTGTTTTCTGTATTACAGCTATTCTCTGAGTTGAGTTAGATTGAGAGAGAATGACTGGTTCAGGTCAATAATGGGATTCAAATCCCATCACTACCGGTTTGCTTGTGGGTGCGCATGTGTTCATGCACAATGCTTCTGAGCAGGCGCAGAGACATTTGGGCAGATGGGCGGAGCCTCTCGCCCCACTGCTACCAGTTCACCCAATCCAGGCAAACTGGTAGCAACCCACCACTGGTTCAGGTTCCTTTCATGCCTAAGGTGGGACTAGAACACACAGCCCCTTAGCTTCTAGAGCTTCTGGTGCTCTAACCACTAGACCAAACTCTAATTCATCACCTTTCCCCCTTGCATTCTATATGTTGAAGAGTTGGGTTCGATTTGGGGAGAAGTGAAATGGAAATTTTGATAAAACTGTTCTGCACATTTAAGAGGTACTTGGCCACATCAAAGTAGATGTGGATGTTGCACATATAAAACACCAAGAAACATATCCAAAAAAAACATTGACTTAAGTTTGATTTCCAGGTGTTGTAGCTTAAGTAAATTCACACAATCATTCAATCTCATCACACTCCCAATGTAAGAATACACAGAGGAAAACTGGGAGTGTGGAATGCCTTATGTTACTTAGCTGCCTCCAAGAACAATGATCTGGAAAAAGTTCATGTCAAGATTTAGGCTCTAAGCAGTGCTGACTAATGGTTTCCTTTCCAGAAGGAAAACAAGACCCTGTTGAAATTGTCAATCCATTTTGGCACATTGCTTGCAGTGTGGAAGACAATTTGGAAGACAAAGTATGTTTGTTTTTCAATGTTTCTGCTTTTATGTACTAGATGATCATACCATTGAATTCCATTTTTAGCCATGCTGCTTAATATCAATATGAAGTCACTTGACAAATTGATTAGGCAGTGGTGGATTAAGCATTATTATTAAGTATTATTGTACTCCATTCTGTTTACCCTGTTGTTGGAATTAGGTTGCCAGGCCAAAAAAGGTAAGTCCTGATGAGACATAGTTTTGGGATTGGTGGATCCAGGATTTAAAAAATCTTAACTGATTTACCTTAGGAAGAATGATACTTTTCAGAATTCATTTAATTTACTTTTGCCACTGAGGCTCAATATTCCAAATGAATGAATGAATTGAATGTATTGAATGAATGTATTTTTGGCTAGCTTTTCTCACCAAAGGGAATCATTTGTGGTTTGCTACTGGTTTAGTAGCAAACCACAACTGGTTTATGGTGGCCATTGCCTATTTAGATGAACATCAATTAATATAGCCTTCCATGTGGATTTGCCCTTGAGGATGACATAGTGAATACAGATAGCATGAACATACAATTACACATACTAAATAATATTCATTTTGGATTTTAACATATTAAAATATCTGACAACTTCAATGTTATTATATCTTGCTTTCTATGCAGGAGTTCAAGGGGGTATGGATGATGATTGGTCCAATGTCACCCAGTGAGCCACTATGGCTGAGGATGAATTAGAACCTCCCCAGTGCCAGTCCAACGCTAACCAGTGTATCACATAACTCACTTATTGATGTGTTGAAGACTACTTGGGTATTAAAGACTCTTATCCTGAAATTGCACAGTATTAAAGAATCCCCTATCTTCAGATGCTCATCTAGTGCCATCATTTATGTTGCAGCATAAGAACAAGCTATTCACCCCAGCCTTTGAGTCTTCTTTAATGTAATTTAATGGTACTAGTTTCAGTTATAATATGTAGCTATTTATTATCTATATCCCATAATTTCTGATCCCATAAGTCTATGAATCTAAGATGCAAATAGAATTAAAAATAATGAAAATACATATGTTCTCATAGTAACAAGCATGGAGAATATTTTTATAACACTCTGCATGGGAAACCACAGCAAAACATATGTTTTACCACATGGAGTAAAACACAAAGCAAGCAGCCTCCATATGGATGCACAAATACAGCTTGTGCACCTCAGTTCTACCAACTGTCAAACTCTTTGTTTTAACTTACTATAAAACTCTTTTATCTGATGCAATGCTGAATTCTTCTTATCCAATTCTGAGCCTTCACCTACATCTATAGCCACAGAAAATTGGCCACTGTGAATATTTACACTGGGACCTAAAGTAGGTCTGACAGCTTCTCAAAGACAGTCTAGGAAGAGAAGGTTATACATGATGTTTTTCCTCCTTAGCAACAGACCTCTGGCCCATGGCATTGTCTCAGGGCATTTTCAAATTCATGATAATTCACTCTCCCAGAAGTAGACAATATGATTCTCTAGAGTTCTCATCTATAAAAAAGCAGAGGTTTATGTACTACAACTGTCTCCTACCTAATCAGCAGCTGGCTATACGAACTGGGCATTAGGGAATTTATTCCCATCACATTTGGAAGACATTGGGTTAAGGCTACCATCATCTTCCAGAGCTTCCACTGAATTGTCCACTAGCATTCCTCCCCCCTTCTAACACTAGGACTAATTTGGATAATTAAAAGAAAAAAAGAAGTGTAGGGATTCAAAACATTCATGCTACTCGGGAACCTATATTATGCTTCAGGTGAATATATCTAATGTCATTCATGAACATCTGAAGAGGTTGACATTACACGTTCATCCCTGCATAAAGCTATTGAATTTAAAGATTTGGAAAGAAAATTAATAGTTTTGCTCCAAAATTAGTTTTATGATATTTTTTGATAGAGGTCATTATTTTCAAAGTCAAAAGACAATATTTCTGGAAGAGTGTATAGGTAAATGGTTTTTTTCACACTCAAAAATGTGTCTGAGCGCTTTTTTATATCCAAATGAATTTGCCAATTAAATATCAGGAAATCATATGCCTACAGTTCTGTGATTTCTGCATGAATTCCATGGGAAGAATCTCTTGTGATTCCAAAATATGTTGTTGTAACCTTATTAAATATTTTCTACCATTTATTATAAACAGAGCTAGCCAGGGAAATAATAATAATTAATCCTTTCTTTAAGGAATCTAATTAGATTAAATCCAGTGGAAATTTATTCAAACCTTATTTCATGATATCCTCTTTGAAATCAAAAAGTCTTCCTTCCTTCCTTCCTTCCTTCCTTCCTTCCTTCCTTCCTTCCTTCCTTCCTTCCTTCCTTCCTTCCTTCTTTCCTTCCTCCCTCCCTCCCGCCCTCCCTCTCCCTCTTCTTTCCTTCAATCCTCCAACATTCATTACACTTTTCCATTGTCTGGCTACACTGGCAATTTTCAGAAAAAGGGATTTAATTATCTATGCCATTCATCTCATATAATATGGCAGTTCCTATGTTCATAAATGCCATTGTGTGATACAGGAAAAACCAATATCGTATCATTAGTAAATGCTTATTCAGTTGCCTTCTAAATATGTCAAGTGACTTATACACTTTCGTTGCTGTTAATGCATCACAGCCCTGCATTAATTAGTGCTCTTAAAGCTAAGGGGGAAATGGGTCAGTGACAACAGCTGCAATGCATCAAGTGGGAAGCAAGATAATAAATGGATAGTGGAGAGTTTTTATGTCACCAAAATGTATTCATGACAAAAGGTAAGTCTGTGTTGTTGACTGAATAATATAATCAGGACATGTCATAGAGTGCTAAATAATAAATTGCTACTGCTTAGTATGTTACTGAGCACTGTTAACTTTTGAGTTATAAGCGTAAGTTTTACCCCTATCTTTCAGAAATGACAGATAATATAGGGTTTATTAAAATTAGCCAAAATACATTTTCCATGCATACTTTTCCAATGAAGTGAATAGAGCTACATCCTTTTCAAGAACCATACTGATGGTTGATAAATGGTTTTCTTTGTTAATAAAGTAAAAGAAAGTTCACCAGACCTCTTAAAATTAACTTGATGTCCATTCAGATATATTCTTGATATATTCTTAAACTAACTTAATTGTAGCAGGTGGATAGAAAAGACTGCCAATTAATATATATTCACTCACAGTTCTTGGCCTATGAACCTGAAAATCATCAAGAGCTATGAAATATTAATATGTGGTATCATCATTTAAATACATCACACATACATGTAATACACATGTACTTATACACCCACATGTGCACGCACACAGTTACAGCCATAAATCTGTTCAGATTACTTTTATGTTTCATAATTTAGATCTATGTTGCAGTGGGTAATTTTAGTTTGATAATAAAGAGATCGTGGATTCTTGTTTGTGCCATAGAAGACATGTTAGTGTCACTACCATTTTAAAATCAATTTTGGGAGGATTTGGTGAGGTTATCAGTGCCATGTTTTTTTAAAAAAGTGAGTTTAGATGGAATCACATAATCAAATTGATCTTATAAGTGAAGAGATTTCAACTGCTAGAAAAATAAGGGATGGTTTTGCTGTTGGGAGGGGGCCAAAAAAAAACCCCAACTCATATCTAAGCCCCATCCATTTTATGAACATCATGTAACACATGTAAAAAGGGGGACTGGGGTTTCATTTGCATAGCTGCAGCCACCACCTTGACTATTTGACTCCCCCTTTGGATTTGCTAGAAACAAATGCAGTCAATGGCTTATAACAAAACTAATGAAGTACTTTAATTGGTTGAATGACCAGTTGACCACAATCAATAAACATAAAGATCAATATATAAAACCTTTGTATGCTCAGATATATACATCTGATCCACTTGTAATGAAATGAATCCAGGGGTGATATTCACTTTCTTTCACTACCGGTTCGTAAATGTAAGTGCAAGGACACGTGTGTGAGCTTTGCTCATATACACCACCTCTGCACATGTGCAGGGGAGCTCAGTGCATCAAAAATGGGATGTGATTACATTTAGGTCGGTGGGCAGAGCCTCCCGCAGCCACCGCTAGCGGTTCACCCGATCCAGATATAACCAGCTGAATACCACCACTGAGTGAATCAATTTAATCCCAGGCAGATTTGTGTGTGTATGTGCATGTGTGATGCATCTGGTTGTAATATGAAAGCTTTATAACTGCGATGATTTTCAGATTCATATTCTGGTGTATGGTTGGACTGATTAGATGTCTGTTTCATGCATAGGCAACAAAGAAGGCACAAACTTCAGCTGGTACAGAATGCTGTGGTGCAGACAATTATATACAGTCCTATGTTATACCTCTGCTCCATGAGCTTCTTCACTGATTGCCAGATCGCTTCTGAGTCCATTCAAGTTATTGGTTTTAACCTTTAAAACCCTTCACGGTATGGGTCTGGGTTGAGAGGTTGTCTACTTATTTCAGTCTATCCCATTTGATTTGCCTGAGAAGGCATGCTGCAGATACCATCAGCTAAGGCTTTACATTTTATGGGTACTAAGAGATATGCCTTCTCTGTCTTGGTGCTCACCTTATGGATCATTCTTCCCCTCAAAATTAGATTTCCTCCTTCCCTTTTGAAATTTTGGAAGGTCCTCAACATCTAGAGCCTCCCTTATCTCAGATATGCTGAGATAATTCCATTGTTGAGGTGGCCATTTTTATTCTCTCTTTGTCTAGGCTAGAGGTTTGTATATATATTTTATACTGTTTATTTCTTATTGAAGAAGTTTATACTTATTTATATCTGTAGTTTTTATATCTGCAGTTCTTGCAGATATATGTGCTTCCCAGAGTGGCTTTTGGTGAAATGAACAGCTATATAAATTTAATAATTAATTAATTAATTCAAAATACTATTTATAACTCATGGCATACATCTTTAGTATCCAGCAATTTCTCTAAATTCCTCCTCAAACCCCTTTTTTAAATTTAATCCTTGATTGGGGAAATAAAGGAGTAAATTCAGACCTTAGAGATTGGCGATGGTGACTCTTATATTCCAGCTTTAACAGCAATAAGATGGCAACTAGCCCTTATTAAACATTCTCTGACATGTGCAGTACCCATGATTTTTATTGTACTAAGTTGTTCTGATGTTTCCAAATCAAATACTTTTTAAGTATATAACGGTTCATTTGCCTTAATAGCAATAGCACTTAGACTTATATACTACTTTACAGTGCTTTCCGGTCCTCTCTAAGTGGTTTACAGAGTCAGCCTATTGCCCCCAACAATCTGGGTCCTCATTTTACTGACTTTGGAAGGATGGAAAGCTGAGTCCACCTTGAGTCTGGTAAGATTTGAACTGCCAAATTGCCTGCAGGCAGCAGAAATAGCCTGCAGTACTGCACTCTAACCACTGCATCACTGTGGCTCATAAATGCAGAAATAACTAACAAAAGATGTTTATTAGATTAGGCTAGCCCAACTGGGCTGCCCACTAGTAGCTTGCTTCAGTACAAAGTTGAGAAGCAAAGATTTTATTTGTTCACCTCTATTGTTAGTAAGGCATTTGCAGTAGGCTTTTAAAATAAAGGAAAAATACTGACCACAAATTGAGATAGTTGCTAATTTTTTTGGCATATCCAATTATTACTTATTCAGTGCCAGAAGAAAAACCAACCCATATTAAAGACTTAAAACGTGACAATATCTGCAGTCTTAAAGAGACTCAATTTAAATTAGGCAGTAACTGAAAATAAAGTTAGACATTTATATATATATATATATATATATATATATATATATATATATATATATATATATATATATATATATATATTTGTTTTCTGAGGTTTTTGCGGGTGTTTGTATGTAGGTCTTTGGTTATTCGGGTCTTCTCCCACGTAGAATTGGAAGTATCTCGGTGAAACGTCACCAAGATACTTCCAATTCTACGTGGGAGAAGTCCTGAATAACCAAAGACCTACATATAGATATAGATATAGATATAGATATAGATATAGATATAGATATAGATATAGATATATACATATACATACACACACACACACACACACACACAAAACACATAAATGCCACAGGTCATAATATTAACTTTAATAACACAAAAACAGTTGCAAAAATAGAACATCTCAATGGCAGAATAATCAGAGAGGCCATTGAAATAGAGAAAAGACCATATTGTATGAATAAACATGATGACACCTCCCGTCTGCCTTCTATTTGGAAACCTGCTCTCATAAATAGACGAATCTTAACACAAAGTATAAACCATAGATCAAAGGTTCATCAAAAAGCCTGTGTTGCCACTATTTCCAACATATCTTATCCATCAACCCACAATCCAGCAACAATGCTTCCACCCAATCAAAATACAACTACATCATCAGCTAATCAGAATAAAACAACACTGTCAACCAATCAGAATACACCTTTGCCTCTTTTCATAGAAAAACGACAGTTAAGATCACACAGTTTGCCCATAAGCACCAAACCGAGAACATCAGCCAGAAGATGATGAATGTGATTTCATCGAAACGTTGCTGCAATCCTTCTAAAGATATGTTTACAATTGCACGGGAAGAAACCTGAGATATTACCTGTACACACATATATACCCGTGAAAACTCACACACACACACACACACACACATATTTGTTTGTTTTCTGAGATTTTTGCGGTGTTTGTATGTAGATTTTCGCGGTGTTTGTATGTAGGTCTTTGGTTATTTGGGTCTTCTCCCGCATAAAATTGGAAGTGTCTTGACGACATTTCGACGAAGTCTCATTCGTCATCTTTAGGCTGGTGTCTTCGGCTTTGTGCTTTCAGGAGCAAGCATCTCCTGGAAGCATCTCCTGAAAGCATGAAGCCGAAGACACCAACCTGAAGATGATGAATGAGACTTCGTCGAAACGTTGCCAAGACACTTCCAAGTTTACGCGGGAGAAGACCCGAATAACCAAAGACACACACACACACACACACACACACACACACACATATATGTATGTGTGTGTGTGTGTGTGTGTGTGTGTGTTTTATACATACATACATATATATATATATATATATATATATATATATATATATATATATATATATATATATATATATATATATATATATATATAAATTAGATTTATATGCCGCCCTTCTCTGAAAACTCAGGGTGGCTTAAAATGCATTAAGCAATAACCTTCATACTTTTGTATATTTTATACAAAGTCAGCTTATTACCCCCACAAACTGGATTCTCAATTTACCTACCTTAGAAAGGATGGAAGGCTGAGTCAACCTTGAGCCTGGTGAGATTCGAACTGGTGTAATTGCAGACAGCTGGATGTTAATAACAGGCTTTAGTCTGCCTTTAGCCTGTTGAGCTATCCAGGCTCTTTTTTCCTGTCTTCAGCATACCTGATGGCTTCTCTGTTCATTATTGCTAGATTTTATTTAATATACTTCAGAAGAATTCTGCAAACTTCATACATAGCAGAAGTTCAGTTAAAATATGCTTGTTAAGCAGAATTGAGCCAGGTACATATTGTAATGATCTATCACAAGATACCTTATTGTAGTACAAGAGATTATGAATTACTAAATTAGTTCTAGTAGAATGAAATAAGGCTGTTGCTCTTTTGCTGCTTTACCTTTCTGTTTTTATTTTTAATTGCTTTTTATTGAACAAACAGTATAGGATAAACACTAAAAATGTTAACTGCCAAGGGTCACTTTTGATATCAGTGTGGTATGAAGCTAAGAAATAAATAAAAATATAAAATAAAAAGAAGATAAACAACTAAAGCAAAAGCAATAAAAAACAGACCATATAAATGAAGAAACTTGTCAATATTTTAAATGTCTATATTGATATATTTTTACAAATAGCATTTGTATAGATGAGGAAAATGTATTCGAAGAAGTAGTGAATAGTTAATATCATTTATAAATGGTGTTCAACATTTGAAAAATATCCTCAAATGTTCACTCATCCAAGTTTTTTCCCTTGGTCAAAATTAAATGCAACAGCAATTTCCAATGCTTTTAAATAGCACTAATTCGAACAAAATTTGTCTTGAATTTTCCAGTATTTTGTGAAAATAACAGGAATTCCATTAATTCCTTATATTACATCACTTTATATGCTTTAGGGAAAAAGGCAATTGAAAAATGCAAACATTTATGGCCAAAGATTGAAAATGATTTTCCCCATTTGTTCAAAAATGTTTGGCTATAATAAATAACTATTTGGGTGGTGAAAGAAATGATGGCATTATGTTTCAATCTTCTTGCAATTTTACTGTAAAAGTAAAAAAAAAAAAAACCCAGCCTTTTTTTTAATTTAAAACTAAAAATCAGGTAATTTTTTTTCCTTTGGGTAACAACACATCAACCCATTACCCAACAGAAATGTTTAAATTTCCTTATTTTTTAAAAAAACTTTCGTTGGGTTAAAAGGAATTTCTGATACATGGTTTTGGATAAGGAAAGGAACAGTTTGAAGCACTGTTATAATTTATTCAGCAATAATGCAGAAGTGGTTTTCCATTGCCTATATCCCTTTAAAAATAAAGGTAAAGGTTTCCGCATTCAGTTGTGTCCAACTCTAGGGGGCGGTGCTCATTTCCATTTCTTAGCCAAGGGAACCAACATTGCCTGAAGACAGTTCTGTGATCATGTGGCCAATATGAGTATACACCAAACTGCACTGAACACTGTTATCTTCCCACCAAAGTGGTACCTATTTATCTACTCACATTTGCCTACTTTTGAACTGCTAGATAATGAGCTCACCCTGTTGCACAGTGCTTGGATCTCAAACCTGGACTGTCAGCTTTGCAGTTGATAAGCTCAACATCTTTAAACACTGAGCCATCATGCCCTTTATAATCTCCTTAAAGGGAGATTATAGGACATATACATCCCTGTTTAACCTGTTATCCTTCAATTCCAGAGAAAATTGGCCAACTTCTGGAAACTATTAGACAGTCTAGACTTATCATATAATCTCTGCCCTAGTCAACCATTAAATCAATAACCTCTTTTTGCCCAGTCCATAAATATCCAACGTATTTATATTTCATAGTACAATTTCCATTATTTACATACATATGTCTAATATCAGGACACAAGTATATAAATCACAGGATTTGTGTCATGACACAGCAATGCATGGTGTTATGATTTATTATTCTTGCCCCCTCGCAGATCCTTATGGTCTGATCATATCATAACAAAGCAGTTCCAATCTTCATTCTTTATGGCATTCATCAGCCACAATAAAATTGTATGTAGCATATCTTCTGAGAATAGGTATGCATAACAGTACATGAAGATCTACATTTACATTTTAACTTTATACAAATGAAAAATTAAAACTTTGAAAATATCCCTATCTTCATATGCAACAGAACTAATGTTATTCTACGTCATTCTACTATTAATATTTTCTATTTCAGCTTCATGACATATCAAATATTAAAATTTATGTGCATGGTATCAAGCATTAAATATAGCACCTGGATATATAACTAAAAGTAATCCATTAATGTCATAAACAACTAGTGTTACCGCAAATCAAAATGACCATGCCAGGAACATTGCATTAAAAACACGAAGCTGCTATATACTTAAGATTGAAAAGATTTGGGCTGCAATGTTTTTCCCAGTTTCATCAGTGACTCTGATATTGTTTCAACCAATCATTTGCTTGTATAATAAAATGAAGTATATGAAATATAGACAGGTTGATTGTTTAATATTGATATTGATTGTATAATAGTGTTTAATATTGATTTAGTATAATATTCACATATGGAAATCAAAAATGTATTATGCTACCTGTTGTTGTGATGTAGACATAAATATCATCACAGACATATTTTTTTAAAGATTAAAAAAAAACTTTCCAAACTTTCCAAACAGTAAACTATGCTGAGAGATAGTGACTGGTCCAAAATTTCTCATCATCCAACCATTTTATGTGCCTTATGAGCCTAAGGAAAGACGAATCTGGCTCTGACTACTGCTAATCGAAGACATTACACTGGCTCTATAATAGGAAGATTATTACAGGGATGTATGAGGGTTTCCTAGGAGATTAGGCAAATTTATAGGAGGGTAAGTTTTAAGAACACATTGGAAACCCAAGCAGTAAAAAGAGAAGTTTCCAGTTTTAAGGTGTCAAGGCAGACAAATGCGCTTAGCAAGACAAAAACATCTAACGTTTCTTCTGTTTCTGACAGATTTCCAAATAAATACTACTTGTCTTGCAATCAAGACAAGTAGTAACAGCGATAGAAAGCCATCAGGTTTATGAAGGCTATCTGGTATATTGTGTAGAGTGTAAAATGAGTAACTTTTTTTCCTTTCTGGACCGAGCTACTTGCTCTTTACACATTCAATGTAAAGAGCAAGTAGCTTTTAGTGAATCAGGTTGTTCCCTGGACATCAATTGGAGATATGAGTTGAGGAAAAAAAAACATTCAGAGGTACACCAGCTATAGAAACTCTTCAGGTAATGTACATATCTGCCAAAGGCAATAATGAATGATGGTCTCAGGAAGAGGATACCATTCCCAGTATAAGTGATCTTTTAGAAGAAATGGATAACCACTACTTGCTTTTCGTGCAGCACAGTAAACTGATGAAGTTAAGAAAACTTAATGCATAGATGAGCTAATGATTTAGGGGGAAAAAATAGGAAACATTTGATTTGCTAGACACTGGAGAATATTTTCAGACAACCATGATTTATCCAAAGTGGATTGGCTCTACTTCACAAGAATGAAAGTTAGCCTGCTAGTGCTGATCATTTGAACTATTTGAACTCTTCAGAAAATTTAAGATGGAATTGAGAATGTTTCATTCATAAAAAAGATGAAAATACTTTTAACTTTCCAAAATAAAAACCATGAAAAGGGAATATGTGAAAATAGCACACTAAGAGTTAATTTTTTTCTATACAATATTACAGACATTATTATACATGGTTTTATATGTATGTATACACGTGTTTATGATGAACTCTTACCAACAAAGAGAAAATATATTGTGTATGAAGTTATGGTTATAATCACAATAAGTTATCTAATGAAGATGAAACTATAGGAATAATAGAAAACAGGCTAAATTAGACTAAGTTTTAAAAGCTATATAACCATGAACACTATTGGCCAGCTATTAGAAAGCTCCTACCACTTGGCTAATATATAAAGAAAATGAGGACACAGAGAATCTCTTGATAACAGTAATTGGAAATAAACAATAACTGGAAATAAACAATAACTTGATATCCCCTCCCCTTTTTTAAAAAAAGTAGTTTACACAAAAGTCTTTGCTGAAAATATGCTTTTTCCTTTACACAAATCCATGCTGGAATGCACATGTATGTTGGAATGTGCCAGGTCAGATATATTCTCCTCATAGCTGCCATCACCACAAATAATGGAGCCATTCCTTATGGTACAGTTTTTAAGCATATAAAATATAGCAGCCAAAGCTATGTTGAAATCACCAGTGTGTCGAAGAAATATTCTGCGTATTTTGCTCCATTTATAGTTCTACCACTTGATAGAAAATTATTTTCAAATCCCAACTGAGCCGCGCGATCATCACAGGCTTTTTTAAAAAAACTTTTAAAAGCATGTTTTCGGCCGAAGAGGTTGTAGAATTAGTTCCTACACTAATTTTGTTTATTAAATGGTCCCCTTATATATGGACTGTTTTGCTTTTTACACAATCATCTCTTTAACAATTTATGGTCTCCTTGCTTTGCTTACATTAAATCATAGTAGAAGACATTGTAACCTACTTTTCTATGAAGTTTGTAGCTAAAGTGGAGGTAGAAACTGGAAAATTACTGGAGAGATGTCGAAGGAAGGAAGGAAGGAAGGAAGAAAGGAAGGAAGGAAGGAAGGAAGGAAGAGAGAAAGATCATCACTTCTCCGCCAACTCTCATTTATAAAAGAAATTATCATCTAAAGCAACCAAAAAATGAGATAAAAAGACAGCAGGTTTCTTTGCAGAGAAACATATGTTTTGGGCAAATGGAAAACAGAATTTGGATATGGCTGAATTGAAATACGGATTGAAGTGAATATCCTTATTAGTCTTTAACAAGAATGCAGCATAAATATTATAAAATGGAAACAGCAACATTAAAAGCAAACTATGCTTAGAAAATGTAAAGACAGTAATTATGTGATATAAAAAGATTATTTGTTCTCATTTAAGTGCTCAGTTATTGGGTACTGGTCAGTGATGGACATGTGTCCAAATTATCTGTGAACTTGTGTCAGTGACTTAGATATTATGAGTGTTTTTTTGTGCCCCCTACCTGATCAGCAGAGCTTGCCAGGAATTGTTTTAGGATAGGAGCTAGACATAAATTGGTCTCTTTAGGGAGAGTTCCTGCTACATTCTCCTCCCCCCCCGCACAAATAGTATCCTGGGATTGAGGGAGTGTTATCAGTAAGAACCCCTTTCTCTGGAATTGTTTCAGTTTCTGGAAGAAAGAGGTTAATATACAGATTGTGGATTGTGGGTGCTCATTGTTAATTCTTTTCAAATATGGGAACTGTGCCATAACTGCTGTTAGAAACATAACCATTCGGAAGCAAGATGAAAGTATTAGGATGGCCATAGATATTTTGTCCCTCCCTGCATAGATACATAAAACAACTATTGTGGGAAAATGATTCAAAAGACTGGCCTCAAGTAAGAAAATACTGTTCATTGATTTTAGCCAAGAAGAATAAGTAGAATATAGACCTTTACATTCTGTACATATATTCTGTACATGGTATCTTTTGAAAAAAGAGCTATCAGGAGAATTATGTAACTAATAAAGATCCAATTGATGCTACAAGAAAAACGGTCATGGCATGCTGAAATGTAAATGATATGGCTTCATTAAATGTTTCCCATGTATGATTATTGATATTCTTCATAGATCAGGGGTGTCAAATTTGCGACGGGCCTGCAACTCAGTCGGGATCGTTAGAGGCTTTTAAATGCATTCTTTTCCTTACAACCTCTTTGGCGAAGAGGTTGCAGAAAAAAATGCTTTTGAAAGCCTCTGACGATCCCAGCTGAGCCATGCGATCATCAGAGGCTTTTTTTTTTAACTTTTAAAAGCATTTTTTCGGCCGAAGAGATTGTAGAAAAAATGCTTTTAAAAGTAAAAAAAAAAAACCTCTGATGATTGCGCGGGTCAGCTGGGCATGGGGCGGGGGGCACAGCAATTTTTGCTACCGGTTCTCAGAACCACTCGCCACCATCACTACCTGATCAGGTGATTCGGTCCAAACCGGGAGCATTTCATCCCTGGTTGTAATATGTATAAACTTTGACAATGATAATGACAATACAGATATTGTAACCTGGCATGTGTATCATTGCCAATTAATATGCACATTTAATTTTTAACATATAAAGCCGAGGCGGCACAGTGGTTAGAGTGCTGTACTGCAGCTACTTCAGCTGACTGCTAGTTCAACAGATCAGCAAATCAAATCTCACCGGCTCAAGGTTGACTCAGCCTTCCATCCTTCCGAGGTGGGTAAAATGAGGACCCAGATTGTTGGGGGCAATATGCTATTTAGTATACTGTCAATTGTTGAAAAGCCACCCAGAGTCCTCGGAGAGTGGGTGGCATAGAAATATGATTAATTAATTAATTAATTAAATAATTTTCATAGTGAAACAAATGCCAAATGCTTCTAAATCAGTCATGTACTGTATTTTTTGGAGTATAAGACGCACCGCAGTACAAGATGCACCTTAGTTTTTGGGGAAGAAAATAAGAAAAAAGCTGATTGGCAGGTGGATCAGCGTCTGGAATACCCCAAAACAGCTGTTCCCAGAGGTGAATTTTAGCAACAGGTTCCTTGGTTGTGAGCTCTGTGCTTTGGTTTTCGTTTTATTTGTTTTGCTTTTTTTTTCTGCCTATGAAACTTCTGAAACTCTGTTTCAGAAAAACCCTTTTTTCCTGCCTCTGAAAGCCTCCGAAACAGAGCTTCAGAAGAAAAAGCCTCTGAGCTCTGTTTGGGGGCTTCTTTTCTGATGCTTTTTCAAGCTCTGAAACCTCAGTTTGAGAAGCTGGCAGGGCTACATTTGGAGTATAAGACGTACCCAGATTTTCACTCTCTTTTTTTGGGGAAAAAGATGCATTCTATACTCTGAAAAATACGGTAATTCATGGAAAAGTTAACATTACATTAGTTACAATCTACTGTATTTAAAAAGCGATTGTAAGTCTGGTTTCACTAAAGTTGTTCATCTGAAATTATTTCCTAAATTGGAATGTTACATAAGTGAATTTGGCCTTGCTTGAACCAACACTTTGTAACTGTGTTATTTTCAGAATTGCCATATTTGGGCTGCAAAACTCAGGATGATCACTCTACCCTGTTCTGGATTTCTGCAGCCCAGATTTGTTAATCTCCTTATTTGGTTATATGAACAGTAAGTATCAGGACCAAACATATAGTATGCATACAGATAATCCCCAATTTAATCCACTGTATTTCCTGATAATAGGAAGAAAGCCTTCTGTCTGAAATCCCTATCATTTTCTGCAATTCATTACAGAGTGTTCTCACTCTGTATTGTAGCCTCTTTGGCTTCTGAGTTTCATCCTATCAATATAGACTGAGTGGCAGTTTTTGGAAAAAAATAGCAAGAGACAATTATTTTTCTCCCAGTCAAGCTATATTCCCAGTATGTATCACTACTTTTATCTGCCCTGTTCCTTTCATGGAAGGAAGGGTAGTGAAGAGAAAAACCTTGATTGAATCCTTATAAAAGTCAATGAAATTCATTGTCCCCATGCAATTAATGTTAGTATGGACTACATTTTGACAAGCTAGTTATTCACAGATCTATCTTGCTTGATTTATGGGATTAAACTTTGTATGACCTCAACTTGGTTTACACTAAGGTTTTCTCTAAGCATGTCTTCAATGTGATTATTTTGCTTCAGAATCTCTTTTGACATTTGTTTTAAAACTTTTGAGGTGCTTTTCCCCATGTCTAATGGAATAGCATTACTGAAATATTCAAGCTACAAGATATCCTCTTTAGTTTGTAAGAATATTTCCCAGGGACCGATGGGAAATGGAATTCCTGGCTCTGCTGTCTACCACTTTGCATCAATATGAATAATGGAAAAGTAAAAGTAAATTCATATTATGTCCCGTATGCTACTGTTAATTATCGCAAATAATTATTTTCTAGAGGAGAAGGAGTTTATGGATGATCTCCTATCTTATGATTACTGCTAGTGGTTGATCAAGGTTCAGTGATGGCTTGATCAGATTTGTTTTGTTTTGTTTTGCTAAATTAAAATGATTTCTCTGTGTTAGATTTTAAACAGTTACACAGTTTTATTTAAGATCTGCTGGTTGTTTAACTACATTTTCATCTATAATTACTAAGACAGCAGACATCATTTTGACAGCTGGGATATGTATGATTCCCGACCTCCGAACCTTCTGCCGGGCCCTAAAGATTCTGCTTTTTCAACAGGCTGGCCTGGCTGAATAAGACCCTCGATGGGATTTTTTAAAATTATGGGTTTTAAATGGACAAGGCCAATTTGTTTAATTCTTTTTAACTGGTTTTAATTTTTATATGATTCTGTGTCTTATTATGGTTGTGCACCACCCTGAATCCTTCGGGAGAAGGGCGGTATAGAAATCTAATAAACTGAAACTGAAACTGACAACTGTGAGACTAATTAGTTAGTTGCTGTGTTAAAACTTTAGTCTGATTCAGTAGGACTCTTCTAACAGATATATGAAAAAATGGTCACAAACTAGCTAAAAGTAATCTTTCCTTACTCCTTTTCACCAACCAAAGTCAACAAACTCAACAAAGTTCTGAAACAGAAAAACTGAAACACATGGAGGACTGTTTGTGTTGGGAGGATTTGTTATGGTTTGATAGTTTTTGATACTTTTAAATTTGTTTATTGTTGTTTTGTGGACCATCCAGGTTTATGGTATGTAGATGGGTGGACATTTTAAATAATTAAGTAAATAATTTAAATAATTAAGTAATTTATGATAATTGCATGATGGCAAAAATGCAACAAAAAAATTGCAGCAATTCAGTTAACTGGATTTTGGTTAATTATGGAATCCCTGCTATTCCCCAATATTCTGCTAAACATTAGGTGGAGCACATCACAAACACCACTCTGGACACTTTAGTCCTATGATGGTGAAAGTGTGCCAGAGGTGGCACACAGAGCCCTCTCTGTGAGCACGTGCACCATTGCCAGCTGCTCTTCTGGTTTTGGGTGCATACATGCATGCCAACCAGCTGGTCTTTGCAGGTGCTGGAGAACCAGAAAATGGCCTGAAAACAGCTTGAAAAACGGCCAAAACCAACCAAAAAACAGGCTGTATTTCTGGCTATTTTCTGGGCCTTTTCCAGGCCATTTTCTGGCTTTTTTTCAGATTGGTTTTTTTGGGCCAGAAAAGGTCTGAGAAATAGCCTGAAAGTCACCTGAAAAACAACCTGAAAACTGCCCAGAAAACAGCCTGAAAACGGCCAAAAAAACGCCATGCATGTGCCGGCCAGCTGGTCTTCAGGTTTCCGGCACTCCGGCACGCACACATAAACCCACATGCACCTGCATTCCGTTTTGGGCACTCAATGCCGAAAAGATTTGCCATCACTGCTTTAGTCTAAAGCTGCTTTCTCTGTTTGGAGAAAAAGATTCTGGTTGTCACATGTATTTGAGAAAAGGGAAAACCAGTAATGATGATTCTCAACATTCAGTTTTGAGAAATATTAATCTTATGCTTATGCTTATGCTTATGCTTAAGCTTAAGCTTAAACTTAAGGTATACTTATTCTTAATATGTTGACTCTATCCAAATCTATGCTTACTTCATTTAAATCAAAAGGAGTCAGTTGCCAATAAATCTTTCTAGAATTTCAAGTTTATGTAGAGAACATAGCTGAGTTTGGGTTTTTTTTGGACTCCATAGAAACCATTTTAGGCATAATAATGAGCACATCCTCTTCTCTTTTTCCTGCCAAAAAACTTCCACAGAGACCAGAAAGCAATACTTCAATGATTTAGACTCCATTTAGCCAGGTTGGTTAAATGGACAAAAAAAAAAAAAAAAAAAAAAAAAAGGAGGAAGGGGCCAGAAAAAATGAAAACATTTAAAGAAGATCTGGCAAACAGCCAATAGCAGACAGGTCTGATAAAGGCCTCTGCAGGATGGTAAAAAATGACATGATAATTTCCCTTATCGAAGCCTGTTTCTTTTTTACTTATATATTAAATGCAACATATGTCCAGGAGGAAAAAACACATGGTTCAGTTGTTTGAATATGAACATACATGTACACACACTCATCACGGACAACTCTGAGTTCTGGTAGCAGTCAGAAAACCAGCTGTAAAAAGAACATGAAAAGAAAGCAAACAGAATAGGAAAATAGGAGAAAATAAGCGACCCAGGGGACAAAGGATATATGAATCAGCAAGAAACTTTACAAGACTCCAATATAGAATAAATACCAGACATTAAATCTGGGCGTCCTTCAGCTTCAACTTGTAACCTGCTCTCAATAAACCAAATGTTTATTTGTGGACAATGATTTACTTCTAATGCCTTTTCACACATACACAAGCAAACACACAAAAACGCTGCCATTTGTTGGTCATACCAGGAGCTTTTTTGGAGCAGATCTGAAACTCTTATCTAACATTGCCCCAGAGACATTTTATGAAACTTTATATGTCTGTGTTTATCTCCTTTTCATTTTGGACTTTATATTTTATTTCATTTTTTTAAAATGTACATTTGAAAATTCATTCTGTTTTTAAAATAAGCTCAATTGTTTTTCTCTGGATTAATTTTCATGTTTTATTCGTACTGTATTTAAATGTATTCAGTGCTGTGTTTAAATTGCTATATTTAAATTGTTTTTATATTTACAGTGAATGTTTAATTCGTCTTAGCTGGAGAAAAAGAAGCTTTGTTAAAAGAGCTCTAAATCAATAATGGCTGCATGCCTTAAAGGGCTACATGAGTTTCATATCTCGGCATAAAAATAATCTTTTGTTTTTCCACTGGCAGATCCTGCATTCATTCACACAAGGTCCTGACTCAGGTTAAGAGTTCAAGATGATTTCTAAGGAAATCTGAAAATGAATGTTACAAAATTAAAAGAAATGTCTTATAGTTCTGTTGAAATTAACAAGTAAGGTAGCAAGAAAATAAAAATAAACAAATAAATAAATGGATTGCAGGAATCAGATCAGGACAAGGAACAGCAAGATCCTCTGAGAATTCTAGCTTTTCTTAAATTAGTATTATATACAACAGTAATAATCCTATAGTGTGAAAATATGCAGAAGTGTTTGAGAGGCGATATAGTCTGTCTCATAAAATCATCAGAAATTGTGATAAAATGTACTCTACATTAAACAAATTTGCCACCAAAATAGTCAAAGTAAATCCAGTAGTTTTTGCCTGATACATCACATTTTAAAGGCAGCCATATATCTTGCCTCAACATTTTGCAAAAAAATATATAAATCTGTTCTACTATTATAATATTTCATTTGCATTGAAATAATCAGTATAACGTCTCAATGAAATTTATCCCTTTCCTTACTCAGGATAGCTTATTCTAGCATGGAATATAATGCTATATGGTTGGTTGTATAAGCCAGATATTTAGACTGGCATAGTAATAATTATTAAATACGCACTCATTCTACTCCTGCTAGAATGTATAGATAGATAGGTAGGTAGATAGATAGATAGATAGATAGATAGATAGATAGATAGATAGATAGATAGATAGATAGTCCTGCTAGAATATATAGATATCTATATATCTATGGATATAGATATAATATAGATATACACATACATGTTATGTACATATACAAATCACAACTACCAGTTTTTTAGCTGGTGTTGATTTTCATATGCATCAAGTTCTTCCCAAAATTTAGGATGTCATAATGTGTCATCACAGTACATGTGTACATCCAAACAGGGTGGCCTTTTGTAATTGATCAGTGGAATTCTTGCCAACACAGATTTTCTAAGTAGCATCCAAGATTTTTTAGTATGATACCCAATGTACCGATAACCACAGCTGGTCTATGCCATAGTCTTTCAACTTCAATTTTTAGATCTTGATACTTTGTGATATTCTCCACTTTCTTGTCTTCTACTCTTTCTTCTTTTCAACTAGAATTAAATCTGGTATTATGAGCCATGACTTTATCTGTTTGTATTCATAAATCCCACAATATTTCAATCTGCTCACTTTCAACTACTTTTTCAACTCTATGTTACCACCAATTTTTCATTCCTGGCACATGATAATTTTTAGAGATGTTCCAATGAATTGTTTTGGCAGCTCACCAAGCAACAATCTCTGGCTAGATGCCAAATGGTATCAAGAAAGATTCTCAATTGCTTCTAATAATTAAGCATCTGAGGGCTTTTCTCCTGAGGGAAAACTACAGGTTACTTGCAGAGGTGGTATTCAGGAGGTTCTGACCAGTTCTGGAGAACCGGTACCAAGGGTGGGTTTTACTTACCTTTACGATTGGTTTGCAATGGGAGCATGCACAGATCATCAATTCCGATGTCCAGATGGGTGGGAGGAGCTGCCTGTCACTTTTACTACCGGTTCTAAAGAACTGGACAAAACTGGGAGCTACCCACCACTGGCCAGTACAGAAAATTTTGAGTAGTCCGAGAACTGGCAAATAGCACCTCTGACTGGCCCCACCCCCATCTATTCTCTGCCAGCTGATTGGAAGGAAATGGGGATTTTGCAGTAACCTTCCCTGCCACACTCACAGAACCAGTAGTAAAAAAAATTGAATCCCACCACTGGTTACTTGTATTAATCCCATTACAAGATTCCTGGTAGCACTAATAATACCACTCCATCTAGTCAGATTTCCATGCTACACAGATCCATTTATTTACTATTTATATTTTACTGTTGCTTTATTTAAATCAAATGCATCACATTTTACCACTCCAGTTATATTGTGAAAGAGCTTTACCAGTTGTTCCACAGTTTATTTTCTTTTGGCTATTGAGCTGGTCAATGATTAATATAGTTTCTCTGTGTGTCTGTCTCCTTTTCCAGGTTCTTCATTCTGAAAACCAGAGGACAGCTTACCAGACAGAAAGGCTTTTTAATGTTGGCCATTCAGTTATTGAAGGTTTTCCCTTGGAATTAATCTCATATAATTAATGTCTTCTTCTTGCTATTAAGACTTTCCTTTTCTCTCAAAGCCTTTAACACTTTTGAAAGAAATACACTGTGTGGTGGCTAAAATACTCCTACACACTCTGCAACGTACACAAATTGGTTGGAACACCATATTTTTGCTGCTGCTCCTACTCTTTTTGTGGCCACCAAGGAACAAATTACAATTTGTTTTTCACAGAGAAGTCATCAATGTTCTTGCTTATGCATGCAATAATGGTCATACCCTTGGAGTCTTTTCTGAGATATATACTGTAAATATTCTCACCATGATGATATTATAGATGAAGTTCTGGTTAAGCAAACTGGTAAACATATCGTATATATTTTTTTTTCTCAGCATTTCCCCATAAGTGCAGAGTCTGCTTTCTTTGGATAAACTCAGTTACATGTAACACAATTAAAAATGTGCAACTGGCTTGTCATCAGAGGCTGAGAGAAGTTGTCAGGCCCAAAATCACCCAGCAGTTTTCATATCTAAGGCAGGACTAGAATTCAGTTTCCTGGTTTCTTGCCTGATGCCTTATCATTGGCATCCTTCAGTCTCAAGAGACTATGGTAACATGCTCTGGAAAGAGGTCTAAAACAGCATCTAGTGTGACTGAAAAGGCCAATTTGAGAGTGGCAATCCCTTCCACACTGAGGGCAGATACATTCTGTCCCCTGCCCAGCCCCCAGATTTCTCTGGTTCCGGGACTGCCTCTTTGCCACAGCCTGCTGAACAAGTGTCTCTTCGAATTGTAGAAGACCATGCTGCAGCTATCTCATATCCATATCCATAACAAATCATACAGAATATACCATTGAATTGTTGGAAGAAATATCCTTCTGGGTTCAGTTCCAAGTGGGGAAAAAGACACTGGATTCATGGAAGTTGCTTGGAAAGAAGGTTTATTGATAAACAGGATCACATGGTTTGAGTTCCTAAACAGAAAAGGGCCAAGATGCTGAGAGTGCCTTGGTTTTATGCCCTCTGTTAGGTTTTGGTTTTGAGCTTGTATTTTGATGGGTTGTCAGACTCCCATGGGGCCATGCAGGGGCAACTCTCTAGTCTATTCTGAATCCCAAGCTTGGTTGAGCCTTGTTGGGGGATGATGTAATCAAGGGGCTTTGGACAATTCCTATTATGGCTCTGCTAGAAGGAACTAGATCTTTGTTATGTAGAAAAGATTGGCCCATTAACAAAGGTGGGGGCTGAGTTTCTGCCTCCCTTTTAGGGGAAATATTCTGCCCTTTTAATATTTCCTAAAATAGTTCATTTTTCTAGGAGAGGGGTGGGTGCTAACTTCCTACAGTATAAAGATATTTTAAGTAGCTTCAATTGCCCATGAGCCTCAAAGAAGGCCCAACCCAGAGAAATACCATACTTTAGATCGACAGCTACTCTTAAATTTGTTTTCTCTACATTGGTTTTTATCCCTCGTTTGTAACATATTCTTGAAATGAAAGATCTTCACAGTAGTTGAGATTATTGATCTCTGGTTGTATGTGAGGATATTTGTTTCATTTTCTTTTATGTCGATGAGAGTGGTTGGTGTGATATGGCTGAGATATGTTTAAAGTTCCAAAAACTGGCCACAGAGCTGTTGTGATTAGGAATACACAGCTATAGTTATCTAGTTTTTCTGTTAAAAGTATCTCTTGCATGCTGTCAAGAGCTGGTTGCCAAAAATTGACATATGCTTGTCAGCGTAACAAGTCATTTCTGACTGAAGCAAGCTGGGGTGATACATGTTGCTGTTCTCCTAAATAAAAATATGAAGTACTTATTTCCAGACAGAGGATAAATTAATCAAAATGTCAGATGCAAATGGCAAATGAGAAGTATTCTTCACAGTGTATACCTGCTGCGGTACATAGTCATTTTGTTATCTGATTGTTGTTTCTGTCCAGACATTGTTCCAAAGAAAGGATTATTTGTGGCTGTATTTAGATCAGGAAATTCTTTATTCTCCTATCCTGATGTTTTTAGAGACCATGAACCAGTAAAAGAAAAAAAAAAGTACGTTAAACACACATATTTCCTTGATGCTGGGGATTACTGTTGGTATTGAATACTTTGATAAATGAGAAAATATTAGTAAGTTTCTAAAATCCTCAGGACCGCATAGTTCACAAATATTCTCCTAAATCTCCATATCTAATTTGTTTAGAGAAGGTGGTTTTGGAATAAACCCAATTTAGAAAAGGCTTTGGGCGAGAATCTTCTTTGCCTGAAGATTACTGATACTTTGAACTAAATGAAAGACTTACTATACTCAATTTAAGTTTAAGACATTGAACTATGCCAAAGAGGGTGATAATAGAAATGTCAATATGGAGTAATTGATTACAGGCAATGAAAGGAGAAGAAATGGAAGCAGTCATATTATTCTCCAGCAATGTATACTAGTTAAAAGACATTACTTTTTTTAATGGAATATTTAGATAAGCTTCATCGTTTACTTGTTACTATTTTGCCTTGGAATGTCAGCAGTAATACTTCTTAATAATGGAAAATTACTGTTTTACATGTTTCTTGTATAGGAGAATGCATTATGCATACAATGATATTATTTCATGAAGAGAATGAACATAAATTCTATTTATTTCCTTTCATTTTATAGGTCTCCGAGATGTCAAGATTTGCTCCACAGGGAAGAAATCAGTTGAGAAGGCAAGAAGGCTGCCATGAAAATGCACGCCCATCACCAAAATAATATCTAGTGCAATTTTTCCATTCCCAGATATCTCTCATGGCTTTATAGAGTATTGTTTTGAGAAGCCTAATTAATCCCAAGCATAGGGAAATGAGTCAGCCTCCAGTTTTCTTCTCACACTAATGAGATGGCTTATTTTGTAATGACTATTCATCCAGAAATAAGCAGTTGCAGAACAACTGCCAGAAATGTAAATGCCAAGAAGCATGATGGGACAAGGGCAGGCAAAATGTCCCTTTTTTCCCCCTAGGGAACTTTGAGACTTATATGTTAAGTAGAAAGTTTAGGAAACTCTAAACACCTCATATGAACAAATAACAATAAAAGCATTTCAAATACTATGTGTAGGGTATCTATTATAGAATAGATATATCTCCACTTTAAAACATTAGTTTCCTTATTTAATTAGCTTTCAGCTCTATGCTCTTGCTAACCCTTTTCCTTCTGCCATCATTCAGACAATAAACTATGTACTGTGGAATTTCTGAAGTCTTACATTTCAAGGCGTATACTCCTGTCTTACTATATTTGCATTATTATGTCAAATTTCCCACTGGTTTGTATTCAATGTGCCTGAGAAATTCAAAAGAAAAAAATAAATCCTGTATTATAGTTCAAGGGCTGATACAATTTTCACTTTTTAAGATAAAAGAATCCCATTTTTAACATACTAAGTTTTAGTTACAAAATTGGTTTTGCAACTAAAACTTAGTATGTTAAAAATGGAATTCTTTTACCTTAAAAAGTGAATAAAGACTATAAAAACTGCTATGTAAAACACAGACACAAACACCCAGAAGGAGAGAGAGAGACAGAGAGAATTACTGTATTTTTCTGTCTATAAGACACCTCCATATATAGGGCGCTCGCCCAGTTTTCTTACCCAAAATTCAGAAATCTGGAATGCTGCCTCATTTAAGTGCCGGTAGATGTCGGCCTTCCCTCCGGTGGGCCTGGGCAACTGCTGGAGAGAAACAGGCCCATTTCAGCGCCTGGCACCTAGATGCTCTCGCTTCTCCTAAGCATTTCTTTGTTAACCTGAGAAGGAGTAGGGATAAGAAAGAGGGGGAAATGGCCTCCTCCTTCCCTCACACTGGCCACTCCATTTCCCATTTCTCCATTGCAGCACAGTACCCAAGATCCACTTTGATAGCGGTGGGGGCGGGTGTTATTTAACAACCGGTTGGCCCAGGGTCACGTTGGCTGTCAGGGAAGGCTCATCCAGCATGTGCAACGGAGCTGGAGGATGGGGATGGATCATGTCTTCTCTTGCCTCCCCCTCCCCCCCTCGGGTTTGTAAGACACCCTTCCATTTTCAAGTAAATATTTGAAAGAAAAAGTAGCATCTATGGTATGTCTAGACAGCTTATCTGTTGAAATCAGTCAATTAACTTGACTGTGAAATTTCATGGCTTCAGAGACATTTGTCTGACATTACTAAGATTCATGCTATTTCTTCTAGTTTGCCAGATCATAAGGAAAAAAATAATTTAGGAGTCTTCTATCAGTTAGTGGGTTGCGAAAGCGTATTCCGATCATCTTTCTTTTTATATGTCAAACTCTGCTTTGCTTTGCTATTGATCCAATGACATCTTTCAATCATCAGATTCAACCAGTAGTATTAAATCATGCTCACAGAAGTTATAAATGCATTTAGCTGTATGGAAAGGAATGAACTGAACCCTGGTCCAGTTACCTAAAACAACAGTAAACAGAAAATAAATACGGAAGTTTTAGAGTAATCTGCAGCAGATTAATAAGGATCACTCTTTCTAATTAATAAGGATCACTCTTTCTAAATAAGACTTTTTTCCCTTGCTTACATGTTAAACTCAATTACATTGTTGATGTGGTAAAAGCTTTGAGACTGAAAACATCATTTAGTTATTCTTTTTTTTCATACAATATTTTATATATATTCACACACTTGATCTTCTCTAAAAGAGATAAAACAATATTTTCTTAATTGAAATAATATGTCTTCTGCACTTGGCTCCAGTTTATTAAACTACAGACTAGAAAATAAAATAAAATAGATCCTGTAGTTGGAAAATATGGATATTTTTTTTTATTTTTCATTCTAATTAAAATATTGTTGAAAAAGGAAGGAAGGAAGGAAGGAAGGAAGGAAGGAAGGAAGGAAGGAAGGAAGGAAGGAAGGAAGGAAGGAAGGAAGGAAAATATCAAAATACCAACTTGTTTTTTAAATCATTTGATTGTTGGAGAAGGAGTTGCACTCTGCATTCAGACATACATATGAACTCCTGAGGAAAAAAAAAACTAAAAGAATAACCTATTCTTATCTTGTTTGGGGGAAAAAAAGACACCACTGGTTTATGAGTTTACCCACAAAAGATAGACTTTTGTTTAATTTTGATTTAATATGTTTTGCAGCCAGTACAAGTAGTATTGTCTTAAATCACAGTTTATGGTTTAGCATTTTATAGAAACTCAACTAGTTGGGATTATTCAGGAAACTAGAGTTAGACAAACCTTGGCTCAGACCAATGTGAGAATCTAATCACTGTCTGGAATGACTGGAAGCAGCTTTGCAGGTGTTAGACCAAAGCATTTGCTCGCTTATCTGTAAATGTCAGGGACTGAATACAAAGCACATATCTCTGCCATTGAACTATGGCACTTAAATGTGATAGATTTAATCTATTGCCTTTCTATTATTTCACATTCATTCAATCAGATGGGGCTAAATGCTACACAATTTGGAAATAACTCACATCGACTGCAATGGAACAAATATTTTAGTAACTGTATTCATTGTCTAATATGCACAATTAAGTAATTGCCAAAACAATTCAGTATAATTCTTAGAATTAGAATAATCCTATGCTCAGAAGTGATTTTCATCACTCAAAATATTATAGAAGAAAGAAGATTGATCGACATAGATAGACGGACGGATGGACAGACGGACAGGCAGACAGAAAGACATGCAGAGTTAGAAAAATAGTTAGAAACAAATATCACTATACAGTAACTTTTGCTAATATAATTGCCTCTATAAAACATCAGCATCTAAACATAAATTCCCTTTCTCCCCATGTATGAAAGCTTATAAAATATTTAGATTGAACTGTTCATTTTTTTATCCATAGAGTTTAATTTCCTATAAAATATGCACTAGATGCGAAGACTTGCTCCATTGTTTTGTTTTATATTATATTTTTATTCCTGTCATTCTGTTTTCAGATAACAAATCAAGATACTTTTAAGATAACTTCTGATTAATTTAAGACACAAATTAGCTTCTTTTCAGTCTCACATGCTGGCAGCAATTTAGCATTATACAAAATTGTTTGGCTTTATTCTGAAAAGCTGAATAAAAATTTGTTTTCAAACAAGTGTGGTCAGTTAAGAAGTAAGCCCATGCAGCAAATAAATTCCTATCAAATACTAAGAAATGGATATTCTGTATTTACAGTACATGTATCAGATTCTTGAATTTCCACAGCTATCCCCCATCCATAGATGGAGAACGATCAAGTATCAGTAAAGGTATTCTCTTCTGCTTATCAACACTGAGCTTTATTGTCAGATACACTAGCTGCTAAAACCATGAATGATTTCAAAATTGACTTGCGGACAGTGGAAAAGAACAACAATCTTATTTGTAGTCACAGTTTCCAATTGTAAGTTTGACTTAAGGTCTATGATGATACATTTATACATCCCACTCATCTCTTGGGGATTTATGGGCAGGACCTGCTGCTTACAAGTAAACTTCTTCACTTCAGACTCTTATACATAGGTGTCCTTTGGTGCGGTAATAATCATTCTTGCGGTTAGAAAATGACTTATAGAATGACTACAGCAATTTCAGTTGAATTAAATGGAAGGTAGCTTCAGACAGAATAAAAACTAAATGCTTTCTATTGCCTATTTGTCTTTCTCTGCAAATAGTTCTACAGACCATACTATCAGTTCAGTAGTAAAGTTCTAGTTCTAGATGAATGGCTAACCATAACTGATATAGTTCTGCCTTCATGGTACCTAGAATCTTCTGTGCTGCATATCTCTTAACACATTGTCTTTCATTCAGCAGTAATAACTATCATTAAGATTGTAACTTTCATTAACACTGAGCAAAGGAGCATCCGGATCATGAAGAAATTAGAATACTGTAATGTCAGATGTGAGAAAACAAAGGTAGGGGAACATTGCTCAATTCTAAACGCAATGCTCCATTCTACATACTAAAACAATGCCTATACTAATACAGTAAGTTAAATTATGATCAGCTCCCTGTGATGTTTGTCCTTAAAGAGTATAATTAGAACACATTTGTTCTTTCTAGCACTTAAAAGATCACTTGACAAATGCAACATGAAGGATAAAGTTAAATTTTGTAATATTAAGCGCATGCAGGGATACTATAAATTCCTAACAAGTCCAAAAGTTGAGTTTGTGAACATCAACAAGGCTAATAATTATGACACATGTATTTATTATTTATTTACAGTATTATATATATTTTTATCCTGCCTTTATTATTTTACAAGTAACTCAAGGTAGTAAACATGCTAGTACTCCTTCCTATATTTTCTCCACATTAACAAACCCGTGAGATTAGTTAGACTGAGAGAGAGTAACTAGTCTTAAGTCAAATATTGCATTAAATATTACATAGTGGTGGCATTCAAAAAATCTTAGTGGTGGGATTCAAAAAATCTTACTATGGTTCTATGAGTGTGGCTTGGTGGGTGTGGCATGGCTATGTGGGCATGGCTATGCGGGCGTGGCAGGAGAAGGATACTATAAAATCTCCATTCCTACTCCATTCCAGGGGAAGGTTACTGCAAAATTCCCATTTCCTCCCAATCAGCTGGGACTCAGGAGGCAGAGAATAGATGGGAGGGGCCAGTCAGAGGTGGTATTTACTGGTTCTCTGAACTACTCAAAATTTCCGCTACCAGTTCTCTAGAACTGGTCAGAACCTGCTGAATACCACCTCTACTTCTAACCAAAACTAAGCAAATGTCAAGATTATTTATTAATTTTTGTTTATATCAACTACGAATGATACTTAACTTGGTCATGCACTGCTATCAATATCAGATTAGAAAATGCACTCAAGCTTTTTTACATTGGCTTCATTTTTCACTGTATGAGTAGTACTTAAGTGATCACTATTTCAGTTTTCTGCCTGTGTCGTGATCTTTATCTTGGCAATATCTTATTCTAGGACCATGTATTCAAGAAGCCAAATTGATTTTGATTCTTAAATGTAACTGTTTGTTCTGAAGTCTGGATCATGTTTGATTTGGTTGAACATTCCAGGTCTATTCTGATGCATCAGAACTTGGCTTATCACTTATTTCAGAGATTTTTTTTCTCCAACTTCTTAATATAATCTATAATGCTTTGAATTGACAGAGTTGAACATTGGGCCCTATCCAGAGGTGGGCTTACATAATTTAACAACTGATTCACCCCAGCACTGAAAATGTGAATGACTTGCTTCCAGACGTTGTGTATGCTCCAACACTGGAAGTTTTTTGTCTGAAATGGTTTGTCTAAAATGGTATAGGGGGTTGGACTAGAAGACCTCCATGGGCCCTTCCAACCCTGTTATTCTGAATTGTTAATAGTCTCTTATTAAATACTAACCAAGTTCAACCAATTTAATTTTTTATATTGTCCAGGATTCACTAGGTGTCTCCACATAACTAGGCTGTCAGGTTTTGAGGTTGTCTCAAATAAATTGCATTTCAAACAAAGTCTTTGATGAAAAAAACCTCTCATTTATTAAGCACAACGTTCTAACACCGACTCATCGTAGCTAACACTGACTTCCCAGTGCCAACCCCTCCCTTCCTGTCTCCACTCCTCTGGTCTCATTGGCCATCTTCCAAGTCACTCTTTCCCTAATCTACCGCTCCAGCTCAAAGGAATTTCCCCCCTCCCATCCCATCTCCTAGGGAATATTATCTCCAGGGAAAATAAGTAGGTGAAAAGTCAAAACGTCGCTTTCCAGATGCCCTACTTCTCCTTCTTATGTCAGCACTAGAGTGAAAGCGGCTTGGAGTGCTGACATAGGCACTTATATAAATGACCCATTTTTATGCTTATACCCCTTTTTAAAAATATCTCTGTGAAGGTCAAAAGAAGACTTCTAAGTGCAAACTGAAAATCTTAACAGTTTTTTGCTAATAGAGATCCTTCATCAAAACCTGCTTTGAATTTCCATAGTATCATACAAAGAGCAATTTGTTATTTTTATTACTTCCCCATTTATTTTTTCATCTACTCATTTTAGCCTGGTATTCTTTTACTCTATGAGTTTTTAAAAAAATGTTCATACACCCACAAATGTATAACCTCCCCCCCACATACACACACTTAGATTTATTCAAAGTGGTTAAAGGATCCCTTCTAACTTTATGTGCTGATTTTTTATGGCTAGCATTCCGTTCCAAGCATTTCTTGAACAAAGCACTACCATGTGGCCTCATGTCATTTCAAGGAAAGAATTGGAGAAGGAAGATGACAACTGTACAAAGAATTAACATGGTAGTGAGGGTACTAGACTTTTTAAAATTTAGGAAAAAATTAGAAGATATTGCTTAACCACTGAGTACACTTAAAACCTTCACCCAGCCCATCCATGATCTCCCAGCCCATCTATGGAGTAATATTTTATTCATTATTTACTTTTATGAAGGAAGGACAGCTGTGAGTTGGACTTTACTTACAGCTATTTATCATTTATCATTTACTTTAAATCCTCTAACAATAAAATATACAAATCCTACCCTTGAGAAATCTTTGAGGAATTATTTTTATAGTTGCCTTCTGTTTTAATGTGTATACCCAGACGAAGATTATATTTTTCCTTTACAAACCCGATTTGAGATAGAAATATTTTCTCAAATATTTTCCCTGTAGACTAGAACTCTTATATAAGATTTTTTTTCCTTTCCTTTTCTTTTAGTTTCTTCAAATCACTCTTGAGTCCTGTCAAGAATCTGGATATGTCTCTGCAGTTTTCTTGGCAATATTTTGTAAGTGGTTTGCCATTGTCTTCCTCCTAGGCTGAGAGACTGATGGGCCCAACATCATTAAGGTGACTACGTGCTTATGCAGGATTAGAACTCCTAGTCTCTGGATCTTTCGTCTGATGCCTTAAACCACTACACTAAACTGGCTCTTGTTATATAATGAAATGAAAATGTCTTTATGAATCCCAGCCATTTGTTTGTCAAATAAAAAGGAATGTCACAATTTAGCACAGTAAAATAAGCAAAATAGATCCATACTTAATAATTAAGTTGTGCAAAATATAACTAGTTGACTTCATAACAATTAAACTTGGGTTTAAACTTGGGTTAAACTTGACAAAATCATGACACAAAGAGACTGTCACCAAGAGACCCAGGTTCAAATTCATCCTCAGTCATAAAAGTTCAGTGAGTGAAACTGGATCTTTTCTTTTTTCAGCCCAATTAATCTTACAGGTTTTAATGGGAAAGATAGAAACACTGTGGACCTCCCTTCAAGCTCCTGAAAAGCAGCAGGATATAAAGGTGCTAAATGAATAAAGATATGGATACTATTTAGTAATGTATTATGCCCATATACATTATATTACAGGTATTTTCAGCAGTAACGCCTTCATAAATATCCAAAAGCATTGAAACTCAAGAAATAATCACTATTGAAAATCTGCCACGTCTGCCTGGTTGCAAAGTTTTTTTTAAATGGGGAGGGGAGGAAAGGAAAGGAAAGGAAAGGAAAGGAAAGGAAAGGAAAGGAAAGGAAAGGAAAGGAAAGGAAAGGAAAGGAAAGGAAAGGAGGATAGCTATTTTATATTCTAAACATATGTGGCATAATTTAAGATGATCATGAAGATCAAACTGGGGTTAGCATTTATTGCATGCAGCACTTGTCTATATTAACTACTTGAGACTGGTTAATATGCATGAGAAATAATTGCATACTATCCAAATTATAAGTGGTGTCACATGTGTCAGTTCTAAGGCAGCCCTTGAGAGCAAATTGCCAATAGGCAAAGCTTGACATTTATAAACAGAAGAAACAAGATGTACCATTTTTGTATACAGTATTTGTAAATATGAAGAATTAAAACCTTTAACAATGTAAGTTTCCTCAGTGGAAAGTAAGGGGGAGAGATTCCTTCAAATAACCCTCTAAAGAATAAACTGTATTTTTGCAAATGTGGAACACAGTGTAAATTATATGTTCCTAAACATTCATTTTTAATTTAATTTTAATGCATTGCCCCAAATACTCAATTTAATTGAGCTCCTCTATCCAAATCAATTGCTTTTTCTAAAAACAATATATATCTGCATTCAGTTTAATTAATTGAAGTACATCTCTAAGTATTCTAAACACAGAATAAGTTATTTCCTTTGGTTATCATTGAACTGTCCTAAGAAAACTGATATTCATGCTAGCTCACAAAACCATCTAGTCAAATTTGGATAAATTTATGTTATACTTAGAGAATGTTCCAGAACTCATGTTTATCAGTAAATATTGTAATTCGTATTTATCCTCATCACTTGCGTGTATCAGGCATGATTTTACTATCGTGATCAATAAAAATATTAAGAAGAGATTTTCCAGAGAGGAATTAAAATTACTTTCTAGAGGTACAATAAGAACAATAGAAAATCTGGAAAAACTTTTAAACTAAAAATCAGAAAGTTGGAAGGGAAAGGAGGAAAGAGAAAGTACATGATAGCAGAGTATATGATGGTAGAATTCTCCTACAACCTAAGGATTTTCAGGTTTGCAATAAAATGCCTTCTATATCTGAATGGTTTCAGTGTTGTTTGGAAATTGAAAACACTAATCTAATAGATCCCAGCAATAAACATCCCAGGGCTTTGACAGAACTTATCTTGCAGATTGCAATATACTGGAAATGTACACCTTTTCAGAAAGAGGTCTGACAGATTATTAGAATTTTGGGAGAAGATAGTTTAGAGAAAAGAGGAGACAAACATTTTCTTGACTTGCTCTAATAATTTTCTCTTACTGCCATAGTCACTTTCAAGTTCCAAACTCTGAATACTCATAGATTCCAATTCTTTCCCCTGCATTGCCTGAGTACTGATTTGACTTAGTGATGACAGACATTGTCACATGGCATTGCAACAGAAGCCCAGAGATGATGAACCTTGCTATTAAAATTTAGCTTATGAGGGGAAATGCCAAAGGGTACAAGGAACTATAACTATAATCACCATTAGCAATGTGATTTCTTCAGATGCTTTCTGCATTCCATAATGCAAATGTCCTTCTAACTTTATATCCTTTGAAAAATTAGGGGGAGAAATCTATGCTCGGGGAGAAACTGCTGGAGGAATATTTCAGCATGAAAAAAAAAATACTGTTATAACTAGCAACCCTTTTTCTAGTTTCCTGTCCTGGAAAAGTAAAATATCTGGTGTCTGACTTCTTTAAAATATTTTAAAATGGCCTTCTGCAAAAACAGCATTATGCATTTAATTTAAATAAAGTCTTGGTTGAAAGCATGGAAGATATGGAAAGTGAATCCACTAGAGCAAGCATAGAGAATCTTGAGCTATACTTAAATTGCTGAATAACAGCCTCCAGTGGCTCCAGATAATAATGCCAGGGCAGGGGGTGGGGGGATCAGGGTTGAAATCCAGCATGTTCTGACAAGTTCTGGAGAATCAATTTTGAATAGTTCAGTGAACTGGCAGATACCACCTCTGGCTGGCCCCAGAGTGGGGTGGGAATGGAGATTTTGCAGTATCCTTCCCCTGCCATGCCCACTAAGCCACACCACATCCACCAAGCCATGCCCACAGAACCAGTAGTAAAAAAATTTGGGTTTCACCACTGGGGGCAATATAAGACAACAGTGTTCCATTCCTGCTTTACAGTGTTTAAACTGGTAGACAATCATTAATTCTGATCTGTTTGTAGTCTAGAAAACTATCAATAAAAAATATAAATCAATATTTTAGAATTTTGGCACACATATAATCTTTTCTCAGTTTTGTGTTTCTGGCATTATTCAACCTTACTGGAAGCAAATAACTATTTTAGTCAATATTTTGTGCAAAACCATTATAGAATATATAGAGAATATATAGAAATCCTTCTTATTAGCTGAGCAAATAAAAATAAAGTCCAGACCATCACAAACCAGTCCTTTACAGACCATAGAGACTGCACTATACAATCTTTAACTAGATTCTAGCTCTTTGTGACCTTATGAGGGCCTCTAATAAGGAAGTAATTGTCCTTGATAGTATTCTGTTTAATTTGGTGGACAGGTGTGATGTAATGTGGAATTTGGGATTTGCCAACATTTACCACCAGGAGATATGCATGTAATGGGTAATTGTGTTTGTCGACCATTGTGGAATAATTATTCACAGGCTGCTTAAGACCCATTGTTACTTAGAAGGTGAATTATCTCTTTACTCTTTAGCTGTTTTATGACCAAATATCAGCTTGGCCACAGGGTCTACATTCTTGGGCCCACTGCATTATTTTTCCCCCAAGGCAATGGTGGGATTTGGTGGGATGTGTCTGCTTCAGCATGAAAAAAAGTAATTTCTGATGCTGATCAGAAGTTGAATAGTAGTTACTAAAGCACTACACAAAAGAGATGAGCTTCTTCTCCCTTTGTATGGAAAAAAGCCTAAGATAAATCGAATTTCTCCACCTTCTATTGCCTATCCACAGTGTAAGTTTCTTCTTTGAATGAAGAGTACCCACTGGAATTTGTGTGTTGCAATGTCAAATTCTGTTCTAATTAATATTACTAATAAGGGCCCTTGTTCTTTGAGTAACTGTTTTCACTCCATACTGCAAGCAAGAAAGTCTGGCAATACAGATGGGGAAATAGAAATATAAGCTGCCTCTTGCTTCATTATTGCAGCCAGAGTAAGAATTCCCTCTCTATCAACATTCTAATTAATCTAATAAAAAAGGTGTAGCTATATGCAGTGTAATAATATTCTCCCCAAGCTGGAAGGAATTAGAACTGCTGTTTGGAATATGTAAGAAGAGTTAAGGCGAAAAGTAATGAGTAGGATATGAATAAAGGTTGGAGAGCTAGTGGCTCCAAGACACGACATCTCTTTCAAAGCTCAAAATTAAAGGTCATTCTGGGAAAAGGATTTGGAAAGGAAAAAGAAAGTAGAAAAAGAAAGTAGAGCAAAATATGTTAAGGAGTTCAGAGGTACATAATAATTTAGGACCCTTGTCTTCCCCTTCTTTGCTATTTTACTATTTTATGGGCAGGTTGCACATACCTTTGACCCAAAATATATTCCAGTTTTAACATAGACACAAACACAGTATGACCCATTGGCAATTCATTCCTGATAGACTTATAAGATTTATTGTGATTCAGATCACAGTTTAGGCTGCTTCAAATTTTATTTATCTATTTACAGTTGAAAGTTAGCCCTAAAGGGAAAAAATACATCACACTTGCACTTTTCTAGGAAAAGTGAATTGCACTGAACTTTGCTCAGTTACAGCTAACAGATATATATTGCCAATTCAGAACATTCAAGTGTATTGAGATGTTTTGAGCCCATGTACTTTTCCAACCACTATTAATTTTCCTTCTTTACTATTTCTGATATAACTATTAATGCAGTTTTAGTGGTCTAGCTCTCTGACGGGGGGGGGGGGGGGGGGAGGGAGGGAGGATATGATTTCTGATCCCATACATCATATTTCAATTGCTTTGGATTTCATGGATGCTCAAGGGAAGATTTTCAAATTTGTTTAGTGTAGTTTTTCATTGTTACCCTTAAGGAATATATATTCAGGCCTTCAATGACAAATCAATCTTTAGGCAAATATATATTTAGTAATCCTCATGTTTAGAAGGAATATGTTGGAATTTAGCTAAGAGGCAACTGGCAAAATCTCTTTCTAATATAGTCTCCATTGCACGTGTTTTTAATAAGTTTATGAAAAAAAAGTTATAGGAAATGAGGTGCCTTGTTGCCCTGCCTTGTTATATTATTTTCCAAGAATACAGAAAACAAATGCATTTATGTTTTTAAGAAAACAATTGTTGAAAATTGTTTTATTTGTAATCTAAATTTCAGCAAAATGGAAAGAAAAATTGGACATAATGATACTTTAAAACATAATGTTATTAATATTAATATATGCTATCACTGTAACAATAATAAGAAATCACCACCAATAAATTTCAAAAGGCAGCTTCATTCAGAACTCTTACATTTTGTGATGATACTTTTAAAATGATTAAAAGATTTCTATCTGCCTATCCCAGGTCCTTGGAAAGGACACAACATTTGGACAAAAATGCCAAACCTAGTTTGAACATTTGACTGACTATGTGACAAACAATAATATTGATCTATTAATAATATAAATTTCTACAAAAATTCAGGAGAAAGTGGATAAGGATAAAAAATTGGAACATTAAAAAAAGAAAGTGAAGGCTTGATTTTGTCTGCTCAGGATCAAGCAATTCTATCTAATCCAATCTAGGCCAATCAAGGCCAAAATTTAAAAATCATCAAATGATTTAAAGTGCAGACTGTACAAAGAAGCAGAAGAAACAGCTGATCAAAGGTTCAGCTCATGCAAGAAGATTGCACAAGCTGATTATAAACAATGACATAACACAGTTGCCAGAATGATTCACTGGAATATGTATAAAAAATATTATATGTCAGTAATGAAAATATGTGGGAATACCGAGTTGAAAAAGTCATTGAAATTAGACAGGGTAAAGTATTGTGTGATTTCCAATACAAACAGATAAAGTCTTGGTTCACAACATGCTGGATTTAAATGTGGTTGAAAAGAAGAATTGATATGACAATACAGGAGGAGCAAAGAACTGGAGAATTGGACAAGATCAAAAACTATCATGATCTGAAAATCAAAATTAAAAGATTATACCATAATCTGGCAGTTGTCATCCCGGTGGTTATTGAAAGACTGGGTGCCATAGCAAAAAATTTTAGATGGAACTTAGAAAATGTGAGCATTGAGAAAATTTCCACCAGTCAATTACAAAACGTCACATTGCTTGGATATGAATATATATTACATCATTACAACATCCTAAATTCTTAAGAATTCTCTGAAGGTCAGTATCAATTAAATAACTGGCAGGTGTCAGTTCACAATTTTGGGCAAACAACAACAACAACAACAACAATAAATAAATAAATAAATAATAATAATAAGTGAGACTTTTGAATACAGACAGATCATCACTTGGAACAACATGCCAGATATCACAGTTGTCAAAAACTGAAACAGACGATTTATTGACATCATGGTACCAGGAGATGCCAGAGTCAAAGAAAAAGAACTGGAAAAAATCATGAAATATTGCGACTTGGCCAACAAAACTACATGGCTATGGATGAAACATGTAACAGTGATACTCATTGTCATCGGGGCACTTGGTACCATGGCCAAGAATTTTATAACATACTTCAACAAATTGCAGCTTCCTGCAATAACATCAGCAGAACTGCAAAAAACTGTGCTACTTGGAACATCTTACATTTTAAGAAGGTACTTGGTTGATACCTAGGACGCTGGCAGCAACTTGTATCAACCATTAGCACCAGTCAATGGTATTTGTGATTCATTTTTGAATGTTCAGTTGACTGAGTTTCATGTTTAATGAATAAAGCAAATGAATAATAATAATGATGATGATGATGATGATGATGATGATGAAACACTTTGAATTTTAGAAAAGAACTGTGGGAAAACACAGAACACAACAAAACTGCCTCCTGGATCAAAGATATTCAACAACAAACAACATGAAACAAAATGGAAAATATTATAATAACAACTGACATGGTTGCAAAACAAGCAAAGAAGGTCAAGAACTGGAGTGCCCTGGCCTGGACAAACTGCATGGATACTGGCTAAAACCCCTGACCAGCCTCCATCATTGCATGGCCTGTCAGCAACAAGTGAAGAATGGTTAACAGCTGGTCGAACATGATTGATAATGAAAGATCAAAAGGGCACAGAACCAAGCAACTATCGTCCAATTACTTGTCTGCCAACAACATTCGAACTTTTAACAAGAATACTGGCAAATTCAGTATTCAATCATCTGATAGAAAGCAGTTTGTATCCAGTAGAACAAAAAGGAAATTATAAAAAAATCAAGAGCAACAAAAGATCAGCTGCTCATTGACAAAATGGTACTAAAAATGCAAAACGAAGAAAAACAAATTTAAATATGGCATGCATTTATTACAAGAAGGCATTTGACTCATTACCCCACAGGTGGATTAACACCTGTCTGGAAAATCAGCAAAAGTATTTGTACATTTTTGAAAGCAAATGTGCAAAAATGGAAAACAGTCCTAACAGCAAATGGGGAGAACATTGGTAAAGTCAACATCAGACGAGATGTCTTCCAGGGGACTCACTTTCACCACTACAGTTCAACATCGCATTAATTTCACTGACAATAATCCTACGAAACACAAAACTAGGATATCAAATCTCAAGTCAACATGGCAAGATAAACCATCTACTATACATGGATGACTTAAAAATGTATGCAAAAAGGCCCACTGAACTTAAATCAATACTCAACACAGTTCAACTGTTCAGCAACAACATCAAAATGAACTTTGACTTGAAAAATATGGTATACGATCCATTCAGCAAGGAAAAATGGAAAAAAATAGAAGGAATAGAATTGGGAAATGGAGAAAAAGCTTTGGTGGCACAGCAGATTAAAGTGCTGTTAAGTAACACCAGCTGCCTGCAATTATTGCAAGTTCGAATCTCACCAGGCTCGAGGTTGACTCAGCCTTCTATCTTTTCAAGGTAGGTAAAATGAGGACTGGGATTGTGGGGACAATAAGCTGACTTTGTATAAAAAAGAACACCGCTTAGGGGGGCCCCAAGCAGGTATATACAAAAGTATGAAGGCTATTGCTTAATGCATTGTAAGCCGCCCTGAGTCTTTGGAGAAGGGCGGCATATAAATTGAACCAATAAAAAATAATAATAAATAATAATAAACTCAGCTGGGATCGTCAGAGACTTTTCAAAGCATTTTTTACCACCTCTTTGGCCAAGAGGTTGCAGAAAAAAATGCTTTGAAAAGCCTCTGATGATCCCAGCTGAGCTGCACGATCATCAGAGGCTTTTTTTTTTACTTTTAAAAGCATTTTTTTGTCGGAAGAGGTTGTAGAAAAAATGCTTTTAAAAGTTAAAAAAAAAGCCTCTGATGATTGTGCGGCCCAGCTGGGCATGGGGAGGGGGCGGACGCAGGGATTTTTGCTACCGGTTCTCTGAACCACCTGCTGCCATTGCTACCGGATTAGGTGATCCAGTCCGACAGGGAGCATTTCACCCCTGCAACCTGGCCATTGAAACTACACGGCTATGGATGAAACATGTAACAGTGATACCCATTGGGGTCATTGGGGTACTTGGTACCATGGCGAAGAATTTTATGAGGTATATCAGCAAATTGCAGCTTCCTGCAATAACACCAGTGGAACTGCAAAAAACTGTGCTACTCAGAACATCATGTATTTTAAGAAGTTACTTGGTTGATACCTAGGATGCTGGCAGCAACCCGTATCAACCATTAGCACAGTCATTCGTATTTGTGACACATTTTTAAATGATCAGTTGACTGAGTTTCATGTTTAATGAATAAAAGAGATAATAATAATAATAATAATAATAATAATAATAATAATAATAATAATAATAATACCACCACCAGCCTGGTTAGCAGACATTGCAATACGTGGAGACAGCATAAAGAAAAGAAAGAACTGAAGAAAGTCACAAAAATAATAACCTGCAAATAGAACAACTGATGCAAAAGAAAACAAAGTTAGCACCAATGTAATAGACCTTGCATGCAATCCCATACATTTGGACCATCACTTGAATACGGTACTTTCATCATTAGTTAATAGCAAAGGGAAGCTTTACCTAGAACAACAGGTGATGATACCTTTGATCCCATCAAATAATATCTGTCTAACCAGGTCCTTGAGAAGGACTCAATAGTTAAATAAAAAATGCAAATCCAATCTATACATCATGTACAACCAACGATAATAATATAAGCACAAGAGCAATAAAGTTTTAAGTGTCCATTCAGAAGGGTCATAGTGGTTACATCAAATTGATTGATTGGTTGATAAACAATAGGTAGATATCAAAGTTTGCTTTTAGACATTCATATCATTAGCCAGGCTCCTGATCAAGATCAACATTAGGAAATGTATTATGGTCTTGCTATTTTAGACTTCACTTCCCAGTATTTGTAGACATCTTTGGCTAATAATGAAGGTTTCTGGGGGACTTCATTTCAAGCCTGATCTAGCACAGGGATCTCCAAACTTGACAATTTTAAGACTTGGGGACTTCAACTTCCAGAATTTGATGGAGTCAAAGGTATCATCACCTGTTGTTCTAGGTAAAGCTTCCCTTTGCTATTAACTGATGATGAAAGTACTGTATCCAAATCAATGGGCTTGACAAAGTGTGGATAGGCACCGACAATAAAATCTTGGCCAAATTGTATAGTTTTTTGGTAGATTACGATTTGATGGAGGAAGTAGTAAACGATCCAATGACGGCATGGGCTAAAAATTTCGGACAACCAATTAATCTAAATGAATGGGATCAAATCTGGAACAATAATATTAAAATGACTAAGGCAACAACCTATAAGGAAAATCAATATAAAATGATTTATAGATGGCACTGTAAGGATCGCTAAAATTTATCCAAACACGATTCCAAATTGCTGGAAATGTGGACATCAGCACGGCACATATTACCATTGCTGGTGGACCTGCCCACAAGCCAAAGAATTCTGGAGGAGGATATGCAAATGGATGACAGAAATAACAGGAGATACTATGGAATTAGAACCAAAAATATTTCTCCTGGGAATCCTAAAAACAAAATATGCAAGAAAGAAGAAATATCTTATCACTCACATTATAACTGCAGCAAGAATTTCTTTGCCCAATTTTGGAAGGAGAAAAAGATTCCATCCGAAGAGCATGTAATTAGGAAAATACTCAAATGCGCTGAGATGAATAAATTGTGGTTAGAAATCAATGACAGAGAAGAAACTGAATATTACAGTATTTGGAAAAGGTGGTATGAGTGGTTGAAAAAAAGAAAGGTGAAGTGAAAATCAAGAGGTTAAATATACATGGAAAAAATAGAATTATTTATTTTATTTATTTATTTATTTATTAGATTTGTATACCGCCCTTCTCCTTACGGACTCAGGGCGGTGAACAGCCGAAATAAAAATTCAATACATAAAAGTTAAAAATTAAAACACATATACATTAGGCTGAGAATTAAAACCAAATAAATATTAAAATGCGGCAACGCTACACACATTAAAAATTTTAAAATTTTAAAAATTCTAAAAATACAGCAGGGATCAGGCTAAACCGGCAAGTTGAAAAAGATGCGTCTTCAGGGCCCGACGAAACGTCCGGGCCCTGAAGACGCATATATAGCATATAGATACGAGTTATCTATATAGCATATAGATACGAGTTATTTTATCAGCAGCGGGAAAGAAAAGGCAATGAAGATGAAATTTGATGTAAATAAATGTACCATTAGAAATGAAAGTTTATAAAAGCATAAACTCTACAGGTGGTATGTTTAAAAACATGATAAAAAAATTATGAGTGAACACCATGTAAATAATAATAATGCATTAATGTAAATACCATAAAAGTACACTTGTTTATGTATAATAATATCATGAGACCGGAAATGAGAGAAATGTATTATAATTTTTAATCAATAAAGATTTTGAAAAAAAAAAGAAAGTACTGTATCCAAGTGATGCTCTAAATGTTGGGATTGCATTGAGATTCTCTCTCCGTCCCTCCCTCCGTCCTTCCCTCCCCCATCTCTTTCATTCTTTTCCCCCTAATATTTCCAAATATTTGTTGCTCTGGATCCACATCTGTTCCATTCCAAAATCTACGTTCCATTTAGTTGCTGCCATGGTTACTGCTGTGTGGTGAAAGTAGGAACTTGTGTTCTTGAGCTCCTCCTTCTCTGTGGTTGATGTTTGAAAAGCTCAACTGAAGCTAATAGATGGCTGTGGAGTAAGTGGGGAACAAGATGATCCAATAATGAAAATGCTGTGTTTGAATGCAAATGTTCATGGATATTATTTGTGTCATGACATCATGATGACTTTGGGCAAAATTATGATTAAAAAATCTCTATGGTGAAGATATGACCTCTCCCTGCTTCCATTTAGCTGGGAAGAAAAACAAATACTTTATTTTTATTTTCTCCTATTTTTGTCACCTTTTAAAAGAAACTTTACTTAGGTGCTAAACATGTCTGCAATGTGGGTTGTTTTTTTTTTTTGTTTTTTTTTTTTTTTGGTTTAACAATTTTGAATTTATTTTAAGTAATGATAACATTTTGCTTCCTTGTTTGCTTCCTTGTTTGTTTCTATCAGCAGCAAGTAATCAGGAAATGTGAAAATTAATATTAATCCCCATATCTGATTCCACAGATAGAGAGAATTAAGAATTAAGCCTCAGTTTCAGAAAGATTTGGGCATGTGTTGTGACTTCTTGATTGAACATTATATGCCAATTAGACATTGGCCTCTTCCAACTCTCCTTGGTGGCCACTACAGACATCTGCAACAAGCCAGAGCAAATGGCCATGTGACCACAGTGACATCATCATGTAAATTCCAACTTCAGATACTTCCTCTCAAGAAGTCATGGGATTTCTATTGAAAAGTCAAGATGTAGATTTCATCAATTGCCCCCTCTTTGTCCTCCATGCAAAAACCTATGGTGGCAGTGAGAAAATGATTCCTTTGTGGCTCTTGTAATATTTCCCAAGCGTTTGCAGAACAGAGTTTGTGTTTTATAATCCCTTATATATCACAGAAAGGCTGTACATCATTCATTAGGTTGAATATAGTTCTTTAACTATATGTTGTTTTCATTTCATCCTCTAGTGGTATGGAGTTGTATGGGTAGTCCTTGACTTACAATCATTTGTTTAGTGACCAATGTTACAATGGCACTGAAAAAAGTGCCATTTTTCACACTTATGACAGTTGTGGCACCCCCATGGTCACCTGATCAAAATTCAAACTCTTGGCAACTGTCATGTATTTATGCCAGATTCACTTAACAATCATGTTACTAACTTAAAAAACCTGCAGTGATTCACTTAACAACAGTGGCAGGAAAGGATGTAAAATGGGGCAAAACTCATTTAGCAAGTGTCTTGCTTAGCAACAGAAATCTCTGTCATTAACTTTACAGTTTGCCCCATTTCTTTTTTTGAAACCATCTCCTTGTTTCAGTAACTTTGAAGGCCTTTCTCCATTGCTGAATTAGTGCTATTCCACCCATTGTTAAGTCAGCAGAAAACTCTACTGCATGACATTTGCTGCCCTCCAGTACCAATCATTGCTGCATCTGGTCTGAATCACTGCCATCCATGTGATAGGCAAAAAGATGGGCTGAGAGCTTCAGATTTGCCAGTCTCCTCTTCGTCTTTCATCAGCTACTGGGATGAATGCACCAGTCGCAGAGCTCAGCAAGAATGGGGAATAAATGCTGCAGGCCTCTGCCTATTAGGTTCCTTCCTGGGTTGTTTTTTTTTTCATCTTACATCTCATTCTGCTGAAACTTGAGTTGAAGGAAGTTTAAACAAAGCAAGCAAACAAATAAACTGGAGATATGAAAGAAGCTCAGTCATAGCTCAGCACTTTTAGTTAACATTTTCTCTCCCACCTACATTTTTTTGTATGCCCAATAAATGTCAGCTTCCAGATGTGTTCACATAGTATTAGAAATGATAATTTTGGTATTTCTGTGTTAAGCTACTTCAGCCTGTTACCTTATTTTTTTTATAATTTAATAGTGAACCCTAATCCTAACTGTTTCACTCCCCACTTTTCTAATGTTTCATCAGAAACATCATTGAGTGATTTAAATTAGCTGTCAGTTTTACCTTGCTTTTCCCCTACTTTCTTTGTGCTACACTATTTTAAAAATAAAGCATATGGGTAATTAAAAAAAATACTGCCAGTTTTTGTTAGTAATTCTAATGGTTTATTGGCATAGCATTGCTGTATCCAGTTCTTTTTAGAGAGAGAGAGAAATAGAATGGACACAGAGAAGGCTGACCAAGGATCGGAGGATGGGTGGGGTGCCTGCATCACCCGGAAGGGGCTAATATGTTTTACTAAGAATCTATCCAGCATTGGTAATTTCCCAGGGTTTTGTAACTGATATATGGGACAGGAATGAAATATGCATGTCAACATCATTATACAATTATCTTATTTAATACTTGTGTCTGATATCAGGCACTATATAATGGGATAACATTTGTGGTAAGGTTAGTGGGCACACAAGTCAACTTCTTGGCGTAGTTTGGTGTAGGTGTCATTGATTAACTGGCATTGCCTCAAATTAAATCTCTGATGAAGCATTACAGATAGCTCCATTGGATGCTATCAAGTTAAGGGGGAAGAAGCTATTTTAATGTGCAGCTAAGCATGCCTTAAATCCAATCTCACTCATAGTTGAAAAAGAGATGGAACTGGATGCTATTGGTCACATATACCTTAGTGGAATGTCCATTGAGCAGAGCTGAACTAGATAAGGTCTAAACATTCTTTCAAACCTGTGATTCTATGAGGATGACACCATAGGGTGATGTAATGCAGCTACATGACATCGCTCAAGAAAAAAAATGTTTCCAGAAGTAACACAAAAGAAAACTCTTATGTTTGGACTGTTGGAATTATTTACCAGGCCATTTGTTAAAGTAGATAAAGAGGCCAAGCATTTTTCTTCTTTTGTAATATATTTTTGTAGGCATGGCAGCATAAAATATATAGTGTAAATCATGTATATTTCTGTTTTTGTGTGTTTCCAAAAATAGTGGAAGTTTTGACTTTGTATGGCAGTTTTTACCTGCATGATATAATTATTCCATTTTCTATGTTCAGGTATTATTTACTTGTTGAACTTCAAGTCATGAATCTTATATTTGTTACTTGTTCATTTTCTCTTGGGTAAAAATCTTTGTCCTAAGAAGTATGTCTACATATGTATTGAAAAGCATTGATGAAAGAGCACAAAATAGAAAATTTATTAAAAAATAAATAGAAGTACTTCATATCTTTAAAAGATGCAGATTATTCCAAAATATTGTTTATTCTGTCACATTTATGTGCACTTTTCCAACTCCTTCTTCAGTTGAAAGATAATTTAATCCAAGTCTGATTTTAAAATAAAGAACCACTAAGAAAAAAGATCAGGGGTTTTGAATGTGCTCATATTTATGGACGGTTTGCACCTATAAATATAAATCAATGTATGCAAATACTGTTCAAATCTGAAACCTGTAATGTCTCCTCTTTTTGTGGTGATGTAGTTTCTTTTTCTGGTTGTATTGAAGTTGCCATCTTACATGCTTAGCTTACATATTTAAACATGATGTTCATTCAAACAAGCAACATTGGCAAATAAATTACCAGTATTTTATTGAAGAGGATCATGAGCCAGCTGTTTTAAGTGCTCAATTTTTATCTGGTTTAGAAACAGCCATTTCATTTCAGTTGTGAGATTTAACTTTGCTGTTTGAGATATCATTTTTGCAAAAGGGTGGGGGAAACTATACGAGTTTCCTAATTCAAAGCATCAATCATCAAAAAATGAACATAACCTAATGTCACTGCTGAATCAGGCCATCAATTTATTGTTTTGTAAAAGCAATCAGCAAGCTATCAAGCAATAAAATGTATGAGATAAGTGCTTCTTTCGAGACAGCTTAGCTATTGACAATGATATACTGATGCACAAGCCCAACTATTTTCCAGCCTGGTGTTCCTATTAGTTGTTAAAACTGGAGTGTCGTGGAACAGATGTGAAATATGTTTCTTATTATTATGGAGCAATTTAGTATGTTTAATAGCCTTGTATGCCACTTAGGCTTGCTGTCTTATTTAATAAGGTTATATTTCTACATTTTTTTGTTCTTGTTTTCTTGTTTTCTTCTTCCCCCCTCCCCCTTTGATTTGCTTGGAGAGAGTGCAACCAGTTTGCACTCAATTTTCCAAGACATGTTGAGCACCTGGGCACTTTTTTAAAAAAAAACTTGTTTGTTTTCAGCTGCTTATTAGGGAAGTGCAGGATGTTTCAGTGAAATTGCAAAGCCAGTGATATACTGTCACTTCCTGCTATGAGAGCAGATATTTTACAGCATGTTAACAAGGTACACTGGCTACGCTATTGGAATGTAATAGGCAAGGCCTTTTCCTCTCCTTGTTTGTGCTGATAATAAAAAGGCACACCAACACTTATACATACCTAAAAAGCCTTTGAATCAAGTAAGTTAATTGTGTATATGGATGAATTCAAGAACCGCCCCTCCCTCCACTTTACAAGTTCTTAAATCTCTTCTCATATTCATGTAATTTGGGCCAGCAAGCCTGACATGGCCTCAGGGACAATAGATAAGTGCAAATAAAATTTTCATTTTTAATGAAGCAGCTCAGCTTTTGACAGAAAGCCAGAGCATCTTTAACAAAACCATTATGGCTTCTGTTCTCTACTAATATTTCTTTGCTGACTATCTTAAAGCTTATTCCAGAGCATTTTTCCCAGAAGCTTGCTATATCAATATTTATTTATTTATTTATTTATTTATTTATTTATTTATTTATTTATTTATTTATTTATTTATTTTAATTTTTATACCGCCCTTCTCCCAAAGGACTCAGGGCAGTGTACAGCCAACAATAAAACACACCCCTATACAAAATTTAAAAACAGTTTAAAAACATATTAAATAATTTGGCCCCAATGTCTTAAAAATAAACCAACAGTTAAAATTCATGTTTAGGCCATCCCGGCTTGTTGGAATAAAAACGTCTTGAGGGCATGGCGGAAAGTGCATAGGTCAGGGATCATCCGTATCTCCAAGGGCAGATCGTTCCAGAGGGCAGGTGCCCTCACAGAGAAAACTCTCCCCCTGGGGGTTGCCAGTCGACATTGTTTGACCGATGGTACCTTGAGGAGTCCCTCTCTGTGGGAGCATATTGGCCGGTGGGAGGCTATCAGTAGCAGAAGGTGATCTCGTAAGTACCCAGAACCTAAGCCATGGAGCGCTTTAAAGGTGGTCACCAACACCTTGAATCACACCCGGAAAACCACTGGGAGCCAGTGCAGCTCGCGCAGGAGAGGTGTTACATGGGTGCGTCGTGTCGCTCCCATAATCACCTGTGGAGCTGCATTCTGGACCAGTTGGAACCTCCAAGTGCTCTTCAAGGGGAGCCCCATGTAGAGAGCATTACGGTAGTCCAGATGGGCAGTGACGAGGGCATGAGTGACCATGCACAAGGAGTCCTGGTCTAGAAAGGGGTGCAACTGATGGATCAGGTGAACCTGATAAAAGGCCCCCCTGGCCACAGCCATCACATGATCTTCTAGAGACAGCCGCACATCCAGGAGGACACCCAAGTTGTGAGCCCTCTCTGTGGGGTCCAGAATCTCACCCCTGGTAGTCAGCGATGGAACCAGCTGGCTATATTGTGATGCCAGAAACCACAACCACTCGGTCTTGGAGAAGTTGAATCTGAGCCTGTTTCTTCCCATCCAGATCCTCATGGCCTCCAGACACTGGGACATCACGTCAAGTGCATCATTGGGGTGGTCCGGGGTGGAAATGTACAGCTGAGCATCATCAGCATACTGATGGAATCACCTCCAAACCACGGATGATCTCACCCAGTGGCTTCACATAAATGTTGAACAGAAGGGGTGAGAGGACCGACCCTTGCGGCACCCCACAAACAAGGCGCCTTGAGGTTGATCTCTGATCCTCTGCCAATGCAGATTGCGTCTGGTCAGAGAGGAAGGAGGAGAACCACTGCAACATGGTGCCCCCCCAACCCCTCCAACCAGTGCAGCATGATACCATGGTCAATGGTATCAAAAGCCGCTGAGACGTCTAATAGGACCAGGACAGAGGAACAACCTATGTCCCAAGACCTCAAAGATCATCAACCAATGCGACCAATGCCATTTCCGTGCTGTACCCCGGTCAGAAGCCCAATTGGAATGGATCCAGATAGACAGCATCATCCAGGTACTGGGGAAGTTGTCGCGCCACCACACTCTCAACAACCTTCACCACAAAGCGAAGGTTGGAGACTGGACAATAATTCGCTAATACAGCCGGGTCCAAGGAAAGCTTCTTGGGGAGGGGCCTCACCACCATCTCTTTCAAGGCAGGAGGGAAGTAACCCTCACTCAAAGAAACGTTAATAATCCCCTGGAGCCAGTCTTCTGTAACCACCCGGGAGGCCAGCACCAACCAAGAGGGACATGGGTCCAATAAACATGTGGCAGTGCTCTGTCTACCCAGAATCCTGTCCACGTCCTAGGGAACCACAGGGTCAAACTCCTCCCAGATAACACTCTCAAGATCCACCTCCATCACCCCATCTGAACCTACCCAGTCGGAGACCAAGCCTTCCCTAATCTGAGCGAGTTTGTCATGCAGGTATTGCACAAAATCCCCAGCCCTACCCTACAAACCCTCCCATGCTCCCAAATGAAGTCGGGAGTGGGTCACTAAACAGGGCGGCTGGGTGATTATATGCTGATGCAACAATACATGATACAACTAGAAGATATACAATAGAATTAATTTAAACCTTAAAAAGAGTCCTCTATTAAAATGTATTTTAATCAGATGTGTTCTGAGAGATTCAAGGCTGAATCTACCAGAACCTCTTCCTCCTTCCTTATCCAGTTCAGGACTGCATGGACTCTTATTTTGGACTTCTCTCTGGAATGTACTGCCTCATCCCTGGGAAACTGGAGTGCTCCTACCAAGATTCCTCCTTGCTTCTCTTGGTACACACACACACACACACACACACACACACACACACACACCAACAAGCAGCAGCTGAGGCATGAGTGAAAGTTCTCCTAGTTATTGTGCTTCTCTGCTGCTCATTTTTCTTTTTGCTTCCTGGAATTTTCCTCCAAGTGTGACTCTGCTTTTTTGGATCAATTGATTGTTGATCCATTGGTTATAACAAGAATTGACTGGTTGGCTTGTCACCCAAGCCTGGGGTCCTGAGATAAGAGACACTAACTGGCTCAAAGTCACCCAGAAAACTTTCATGCCTATGGTAAGATTAGAAATCTTGGTTTCCAAACTGGTGTCTTAACCACCAGACCAAACTGCTCAATTACAATTTCTGGACAAACCCAAAGTTATAAATTACTTCTTCAGTAGAAATGAGTGCTTAGAGTCAACTTTGGAACCAGAAACATGCCAGATAAATCATCTGCAAAAACCAATTCTATCTTGCAGGGATTTAACTTGAGCTGCTTTGACCCATCTAGCCCCTTATAACCTCCAGAAAACAATTCAGGAGTTTTCCTAGTCTGCCTGGGATAGTGCAATGTTCAATTTCATACTTCATGCCAACTTCTCCTGGGGGTTCCATCAGACAATGTGAATAGCATGGAGAAAGAACCATGCTCAAGTGCTGTTTTTTTCCAGCCCAACATTCCTATCAACACTGATAGGAAACATCTGAAGAAGAAGTGGAATAACTATAAAACAGTACTTTTGCAAGTTCAACAGATGGTACACAAGATACAATAATTGATTCTATTAAATGCTGATGGTTTCAAGTGCTCTCTATCCAGTTGTTATGTTATTGAAATCATCAACCAAAGCAACCAACACCAAAGCAACCACACAATATTTTCATGTCATGCTTTTCTAGAGTCCTGTTCTATGCACAGGCTCTCCCATATCGATTTTTTCCCTAGGATCCCCTATAAGTGAAGTATCACCCCTTTCTCCAAAATCTTCCCCACAAAAGAAATATGAAGATTGGCAGAAGTTGTCTATAGGCCCACATTGAGAATTGACGATTTCAGGTGGTCAGTACAGATTCCTTCAAGACAGATAATACCTCTCCCTCCTTCAACAAGGTATCAACCACTTCACAAATCCAGCCAGGTATACCCTGCATCAGAGAAGCCAAGGAAACTATGGGTCCATCTTGCAAGCGATGAGGTGTATGTCACGGAGAACTTCCTTGGTTTTCCCAAGTTCAAATGAATCACAGATATCTTTATAAGAATTTGACTTTGCAGGATTTGTCTAGTTCGCTTATAACTCTGAATGAATATGACTGATTTAATCTGTATTGATTTAATCTGCAAAGAATACTTTGACCATCAGAAAGACCTTTTACTTTATTACTCAGTATGTGGGTGACTAGGCAGTGAATACAAATCTGTGGACACAAAATATCAGAGAGATAAGATGCTTTCTTCCACTTTTATCATAATATAATACTCCCAAAGATAGTTATCCAATCATATTTGGTCATATTCATTTTTTGTTTCCTCCTAGCATAATTCCAGATTTCTCTTCAGCTGCTTCATTTCCTGAAACTGCTAAGGAAGGTGTTTTTTTTTTTTTTAAAAGCCAGGATTTATGACCAAACGGGGAGATTATCCCAACTAATTCCGAATTTATTTCTAAATTCCAGGATTACCTAATCATTGCCAAAATCATCATATGATCTCAGGGAATGTGACTCTACTTGAAACCTAGGGTGAACAATTTTAGCTCATGGCCACCTCCATAGAGGTCAACTTTCATTAGCAGTTTCAGGAAATAGAGCCTCAGATAGCTCAACAGACTGGATAGCCTGTTATTAACATTCAGCTGTCTGCAATTATTGCAAGTTCGAGGCTCAAGGTTGACTCAGCCTTCCATCCTTTCTAAGGTAGGTAAATTGAGGACCCAGTTTGTGGGAGCAATAAACTGACTTTGTATAAAAATATACAAAAGTATGAAGGCTATTGCTTAACGCCTTGTAAGCCGCCCTGAGTCTCCGGAGAAGGGCGGCATATAAATCTAATTTAAAAAATAAAAATAAAAATAAAAATAATAAATAAATAAATAAATAAATAAATAAATAAATAAATAAATAAATAAATAAATAAATCTGATGTACCAATATGAACCTGACCAAAAAACAATCCAGTCATAAGAGAAGAGTGATGATAGCAATAGCTCTTAGACTTATATATCATTTCACAGTGCTTTTACAACCCCTCTAAGTTGTTTACAGAGTTAGGATATTGGCTCCAATAATCTGGGTCTTCATTTTACCAACCTCAGAAGAATGGAAGGCTGAGTCAACCTTAAGCCTGGTGAGATTCGAACTGCCAAATTGCAAGCAGCCATCAGGCAGCAGAAGTAGCCTGCAGTACTGCATTCTAACCACTGTGCCACTGCAGCCTTGTGTTGTCCATCTTCAGATCTAACCTATCCTACTCATATGTCTTGGGTCATACCTGACTTGGGGCAGTTCATGGTCTCAATGTTAACAATAAAATATTGAATAACATAAACTACATCCAAGGTCAGAAGTATCTACCACATGCATATGCTCTAAAAGTATATATATGGATGAATGGAGGAATTTTTCTGCAGGATTATCTCTCAGAAATAGATTTCACAGCTGTTGCCATGCCTAAATGATGGAGTGGCAGGGTGTTTTACCAATCTGCTCAAAGAGATGTTGGTGTCATATCTAGTTCTTTTTTCTTTTAATAATGAAAAGGAAAAAATAGTTGAACCAAATTATTTGGAGAAATAAGGTGGATCACATTTGATTTAGAATAACAGCATTTTGGCAAAGAGCATTATCCTCCAATGAACAGCAGAGTGTTTTATTCTTCTAAAAAAGAAGAGTGGAAAAGTGGAAAGTTGCCCGCACAGTCTCTTTCCACAGAAGATAAAGAAAGACCATACTCTGTACTCTCATGGATTTTTTAAAGGGGATTGGCTTAATTACTGTCATCATACGCTATTTTGATATGATTTGGATTTGGATATGATAGGATTTGCTTCTATTGCAAATTCTCTCATAGGGGAAATTTATTTCCACCATGTAGATATAATTTTTCTATGGCCTTAATGAAGTTATAAAAGAAGATTGCCTAAGGACACTCTCTTGTATATAAGGAAGCCTTCCATATGATTGAAGCTCCCACTTGTAGAATGGTTTCATCACTCTGTATCATATCAAAATAGTGTATGATGACAGTAATTAAGCCAACTTGGAGTATATTTTGATTTTTAACTCCTGGAACCTTTTAAATTGCTGTATTCTTGTCAAATGAACTGAATTGCTATTTCTCATGCACAAGTCTCCTAAGAGTATTTTAAAAAAAAAAAAGCAAAAGGCTACACAAAAATAATGTAAGACGTTTGTGCAATAAACAATGGCAACATCAACAACAAAATATTAAAACAGCAAACTTCAAAACAGTTCCCTTTCCCTAGAGATACACTCAGACTCCATACTAACTTGAGAAGTCCTCTGTGAGCTGCTCAGTTCAGATTTCTGGCAAGAACAATCTGTTCAAATCTTCAGTGTGGGAAGGAAGAGAAAGATAAAGGCAACAATATCTAAAAAAAGATAAATGGGGAACGGGGAATTTGCAAGAAAAGTGGTGTGACAGAAAGACAGAATAACTGGCCACAATCACTGTGGAATCTGGCCCTTTGCAACCACAATTGACCTGTGTTTCCCGTAGATTACTTCTAAAGGAACCTGGTTCTTAGAGGGGAAAAATGCCCTTTTCTGGTTGATGATACTTTCTTCAGCTTTCAAAAAACTGAAAGAGTTGCTTTACATTATTGAAGAGTATAAACAAATTAAATTAACAAATAAAATTAAATTGTTCAAGCAGCTAGATTTTACAAAAGGGTTATAGGCTTATAAGAAGGTACCTACTTATGAGCGAAAACCAGGCTGGGGTGGAAGGCAAAGTTAAATATGTCATTTATTTGGATTGCCATAAGAGACTCAAGTCCAGACCCTGTGGATTCCATTGACTCTTACCTAGCACCAATTTAGCTTCAGGCATTAGTTGACTAGATTCTTATGTATAGGTAGCAAGAATAAACACTTTTGCACTTTGAATTCAACAAATATTGCTGGTTATTTGTGCTTGACAGTACCTTAGAAGTTGCTTTAAATTAACTCATGGCTGGTGTGCCAATGGGTAAGCATTTCAACTCCTGCACATTACAGAATCATTTCTTTCAAAGGATTTCTGCAGCTCAATTAAGCCACAGTAGCACTGCATAGGTATGAATAATTGGTATGGCTATAATTTTTAGTAGTTGGTTATGTAAGTAAGACTCCACACATATTTTTTTGCTTAAGTAGTACTAGTTTCAGTGTGCTACTTTCATTCTCAGCAAAATTAGTGAGACATTTTCAGTACAAGCCAATATTGTGTTAGGTGTTTCTAACCAGTATTTTTGATCCCAGAAACCTGGGACCTTGGACTGATATGGAACCAATCAAATGGCTGGTGTGACTATGCTTGTTGCTGCCATGGGTGGGGGGTGGAGTGGGGAAATGGGGAAGTTGGGGTATGAGTTCTATTTTGTGAATTTATAATGTTGTAGGCTTCCTAGAGTTAATATGTGTGAGTTGGGCAGGCATATAAATTGAATAAATTGAAAGAATGAAGAAATGAATAAATTTTTAAAAAAACAAATGCTTTCATGAATTTATAATTTATAAACTTTTCAAAGCTAAACATTAAAGGTCTGGACTGATGAATCTGTTAGTGTTTTCTCCTATTTGATTGTTAGAACTAAAATTATTTCTGTTTTAAAACCAGATTTGCAAAGCAATCTGATTTTCATGATTATACTTGTCTATCTCTAGTTCTAGGACAGAATGAAAATAGACCTCTGGTGGAAACATTGATGTGCAATTACACTTCATTTATGTAATGGTTCAGGAAGCACAGATGTAATAAATTTAGATTAAAATTTATAGCAAACCATTTTATCTTATCTGTATAAAACATCAATAAGGAGTTGAGAATAAATATTAATGACAGCAAAAATAGTATTTCAATTTTAATTCTGAAATGAGACAAAATGTTCCATGCAATTTTTAAAATAATATTTAGAAAATATATTTTCTGCAATCTAACTTTGTATAAAGCAAAGGCATTTCTTCCATGATGTTGGTTGAGAATAAAAATATGAAATGACAATGAATTAATGAATGAATTTAAGCCACACACTCAGTTGACTAGAAGATGTTTCTCAAACCTTTAAAAGAGTGCAAATTTGGTCAACAAGAAAGGTATTTGCTACAAACTGCCACAAGATCTTTAAAGCCATCTGAAACCTAAGGAGAAAAAAAATTGTGCAGCTTTGGATGGCTATTTAATATGACTAAATTAAATACAGATCAATGTCCTAGGAACATCAACTCTTCTAAACTGATTGCTTTCTGTATTAATCAGCAGTAGAGTTCTTAAAGGTTGTGGTTCAATATGCATCAAGTGCTCTTTTCATCCTAATGCTAATTATGATCTCCAAAACTCATTATAGTGAGTCGTGTTTCCTTTGTTTCATTTATTCAAGAAATTTAGATATTTTCTTCTAAACCATGTGCTGCTATACATGTATTATTTTGTGAATTCATCTTCATGTACCACTATCAATAGTGGTACATGAATAAAATCAGCACTAATTGCTTTAAAAGCACATGTCTTCATAGTGTCATGGATGTGGAATTTCCTCCGAAGATGCACACATCTGTAGTTAGCTGATCCAGTTGGAAGTTTGCTAACTCGCCATAGTTAACTTGCTATGCCCAACTTGCCACAGGATAACTCACAGCAGGACAAGAATTACACTAATATCACAGAAATGGTGGAATAGAAGCATTAAACAAAGGAGGCAAAAGGAGAGACAGAATGAAATGTTTTTAAAATTTATTTGACATAATTAAATGGAATTGTTATATTGTCCTGTGGTGAGTTGTCCCATGGTGAGTTGGCCATGGTGAATTGGCCATGGAGACTTGTCCCACTCTACATTCTTGAAATTCAATGTATTTCTTCCAATTATTGATTATTCAGTGCCACAGCCCATTGAGATTATTTAAGGTCTTGTTGCTTTATATGAAGAGATTCTTAAAAACAACAACAGAAAGAACAGTTTTATATAAAATTGTTGCTAACAAAATTAATGTAGGTCTTAAACCTAGTAAGTGTGAAGACAAAGATAATTGAACAATAATTCATACTAGACTACTCATAACAATTTACTTTCCTTTTTAGAAAATTTCTAGTAAAATCTAGAATAAGCTCAGTTAATATACAGTACATAATGTACAGTCGTCAGGGTAGAAATTTTGTCCCCATAAGCTAGACCTGAACTGGGCTTCCAAAAATGAAGCTATTTATATATTCAACAATATTTGTAATAATAATTTTAAAAAGTTTAGGTTAAGATAAAAGTAAAAAATTTAGGTTTTTAGTTTAGGTTAAGATAAAAAAATAAAATTTCCACTTGAGCTTGAAATCAAATAAAATTGCAGATAAAATTAAAAACTAGGATAATTTATTATGGAAATTCGTACTTTTATATTACTATGGTTTTACAATTTAGAATCCTTGCACCCAAAAATTGGTTCTGTTCATCTCAACAGAATTGGTTCTGTTCATATAAATCATATATGATGATTTATAGTGAAATTAATTTTATTATTGTTTGTTGCCTTGGATGTTCTTTTGTATAAAAGCAAGTTTTAAATGTAACAAATAAATAAATGCTCAGGATGAAGAATTTTTTAACTTCAACAGTTTGGCAGAATAATTCTTAATTATAATTCTTGTTATTAAACATGAGAAGGACACCATAAAATTGGGCTAATTTGAATTTCTGTTTTAACAATTCTTATGCTAACATCAAAGTAACTTATAATGTTTAAAGTAGCCTTTTACACAGATGAATTGTCACCCACAATTATTATTTATTAAATAAAACCATCTGAATACTGAACTAAAATGCTAATAAACTCTTACACAAACAAATAACTTGCTGGGATTCTGTTATTTGAGACTGAACTGCCTCCCAGTCCTAATATGTGCTGTCATTTCATAAATATGAATATTACTTTTTTTTTAAAATTTGATTTATATGCCGCCTTCTCCGGAGACTCAGGGCGGCTTACAATGCGTTAAGCAATAGCCTTCATACTTTTGTATATTTATACAAAGTCAGCTTATTGCCCCCACAAACTGGGTCCTCAATTTACCCACCTTAGAAAGGATGGAAGGCTGAGTCGACCTTGAGCCTGGCTAGGATTGAACTCAGAGAAATTACAGGCAGCTGGTGTTAATTGCTGCCTTTAGTAGGAGGCATTATCCCCCTACGCTACACAGGCTCCTACTTCCTAATTTCCCATGAAATTACTTCCTAATTTCATATGTTTTCCACAAAGGGGTTTGGTCAATCTGCATAAAATGGATGCCTATTACACTTTTAGTCTGTATTTATATATAGATTTGGGAATGGGACCTGGATATACCCATTTCTGATGGTAAGAAGGAATTATTCATTGTCCTTACTCTGCCTGACCCTGAAATATCTCTGTAATTCCTTTAATATAAAACCTTCCAGTATATTTCTGAGCTGGCAAATTAGAAGGGACAATAAGGTTAGGAACCAAACTTCCACTTTATTTTCACATTAAGAGGATGGAAGTGATGGAAAGAACAATAAGATCCTAGGAATAGAACGAAGCTGGATAAATTACCTCAGTGACAGAAACAGAGTGAAACAGGAGTGATGAGGTGCTTAAAAATGGAAAAGCATATTAGAAACATTAGAAACACAGATTCATTTCTCCCATTGTCACCTCTAAACAATCCTTATGTTCCTCTCCTGCTTATATTTACGACTTTACAGTTACATACATGTTTTAGAACTTCACGAAGATGACAGGAATTAGGAGAACAACTATATTAGAAAGACTAAAGAGCAGAGTTGCTTTGGAGAGAATGACTCACCAGTCTGGATTATGATCACATTTATATTCCATTTATTTACTTCTTGAAAGGGCTACTCGCTTTACGTCTTATGTGTCCATATAACCCATATATGCATTTAATATTTTTTTAGGGATAGCATTTGAAAGCAGGCTATTGTAAATTGATTTTAGTGAATTCTCACTTTTGTTATGTCCCCACTTTGGGGGGGGGAGGGGGCAGTAAAAGGAAAATGCAAGCGACTGAAAACGTTAGGCTGAAAAGTACATGCAAAAAACAAACAATATTTTTGCATATGCTTAGCCTATTTAAATTCCATTATGTTACACCCATTATTATGTGAGTAAATATTGTTTTACACTCAAGTAATTATATTTCTCTTGTTTTCCTTCGTCCTAATTTGCAACAGTGCATCCCTCAATCTGGCGTTAGATGTAGCCAACTACTTTCCGTGGCAGGTATGGAGGTTAATGGGAAGAGGATTCAGTTTTGCTAGCAGATGGCCACCCTCAATTTAAACTCTGGACCTCAATGAATTTTATTGTTCAATGGTCTAACAGAGACCAGCAATCCAGACCAAGGGAATGTATTGATTTACATGTTTATCAAATCCACACATGAGATCTAAATATGTTCTTTGTGAAATCTTCTGGTGCCATAACAGTTCTGTAGGCTTAACAAGATTAAAACAATACCTTCTGTCAGTAAGACACAAAATATGCAAAGAATGTGAGTGGCAAACATAAATCTGCAATGTTTTCATAGCTGCTTTTCCATGTGGCCGAAGTACCAAGGGTGTTGTACATGTCAGGCTACGTGAAAAAAAAAATAAAATGCCAGAAATAAATCTTCAAATCATTAACTTGTGGACATTTTCATCTTGCCAAATCTGTTCTATCCACATCTGGCATGAAAAGATGAAAAAACCACTTTCTATGAATGTGGGATACTTTATTTATTTTAAGCATTACAATTTCAATGGATGCAGAAAGAAATTACACTAGAACACATAGCTTTTTATGCTGGAAAACACAAAAAGAATGAAAAACTGGTATGCTATTATTTATAATAATAGCCGGTTACTGAGTTTTGTGGCTGCATCCCAATCCTAATATATTATGCTATTCCAAACAGCACAAATTAGCAAAAGCCGAGCTCTGTTGATGAATGGTCACTGAGCTTGTTAGTCACAACACAAAGAGTTCAGCCAAGTATTGTAATAAGGTAACAAGGAAGCATCCCTAGAAATAGGTAGTTATATTTGTTTTTATCTTTCACAATTTATCCTTCACAATTTCAGTTAAGAAATCAATGAATGAGGCAAGATAGTTTTGAGCCTTAACACTTGAAGATTTATGACTCTTTTGTGTTTATAAAAAAAATCATCCTTTGATTGTTCTTTGCTGTAACTTTTAGCCATGGCTAAAGCTTATGTTTGCGGGTGTGTTTATGTGCATGTGTTTGTTTGCTTATTTATTTATTTGTTGGGAATGTTTCCAAATGTTGGTTGTTTGTATACAGCTTTCCCATAAAAATGTTGTTAATTTTACTGCTGTTTTTAGGAAGGAGGATATTTTATTACTGTTTCAGGTCGGAGGATATAGATACAAATTATTATGAATATAATGAAAGTGTGTAAATCAAGACTGGAATACAAGCACATCCTTGCATTACAATAACTTGAAGATGGCAGGCTCTGCATTTTCAGCCTATGGAAAGAAAGTAACAGGACTTACATCTTGGCATAACTGCAGGAAAGTCATCAAAAATCAGTGTCTCCCTATTTGTGAGATTAGTCACTAAGTAGAGGAAATCAATGTGTAAAAAGAGGACAGAAGTAAGGTGGGTAGAGGAACAACAATTTATGTTGGTTGTCAGCTGCAGAAGCTCCTTCCCTCATCACTAATTATTGTTTGCCCAAGGCTGAAAAAAAAAGTGGAATTGCACAAGTCCCGCATTCTCATGTGTAGCAAAGTCAAGTCACAGAAAAATATGATTTCTTCAGTCCTCCAGATAGCGGTTTCCCAGATAAAGATCCTGTTGTTAGTCTCTCTATTTCCCATACCTTTTACCTTAAACTGTCTACCTTGGACCTTTCTTGTTTTTTAAGAGGTCCCTAAGGGGGCATGCATAACTGCACCACGATGCCTACCATCCCTGTCCTACTGTTCTCATTTATATGTACTTATTTTATGTGTTTATGGCTATGTTTTGCTTATTTATTTCCTTTTATTTGTGCCAATTTTTTTCACGTGTCCATGTCTATGTCTATACTGTTACTTGTTTCCTTGTACTTGATAAATAAATAAATAAACAAATACATACATACATATATACATACATACATACATACATACATCTTCTTGCCTTTTTATATAATTCATAATCTGCCTAACAACTCATGGGCATTTCAAGTAGAGTGATACATAAAGAATTAAAAGGTTCTTCTTATATGATTACAGATGCAAGCAATCTGAATCACACACCATCACATATAATGTTACTTTTGCAGACAATTAATGCTGGGTGTAAGAAATGGATGTTACTATATTTAAAGGCAGCTAATGTCATTGGAAAATGACCTGTAAACAGTTCTATTTTGTTCTATAACAATAAATAAATAAATAAATAAAAATAAAACCAGGTTTTTAGGCATTCAATTAAAATGTCATAATGCTATGGTTGCTTGATATCCAAAGGATTGAATTTATTTTCCTTAAAAAATATCATTGAAAATCTTTGAATTGAATTCCCCCCATCCCTAATACAACATGTTAGACATGTTAAAAAATTTGATAGTTAGATGAAGTGAATAAATATTGAGTGGATTTTATTATTTGTTTGTTTGTTTGTTTGTCAATCATGTACAAAGTAACAAGTATAAGTATGAACATAAACATGAACAAAGGAAGTAAATACTGATAAATGAGGACAGTAAGACAGGGACTGTGGGCACGTTGGTGCGCTTATGCGCTTATGCACAGCCCCCTTAAGGACCTCTTAGGAATGGGGTGAGGTCCATGGTAGACAGTTTGAGATTAAGCTGTGAGGGCTTGAGGCTGTAACTACGGAGTCGGGTAGGGCATTCCAGGTGTTGACCACTCTGTTGCTGAAGTCGTATTTTCTGCAATCAAGTTTGGAGCAGTTTACCTTAAGTTTGTATTGATTGTTTGCCCATGTATTATTGCGGTTGAAGCTGAACAAGTCGTTGACAGTCAGGATGTTATAGCAGACAATTTTGTGAACTATGCTTAGAGCAGGTGGCACAGTTCCAGGTTGTCCAAGCCCAAAATTTCAAGCCTGGAAGCATAGGGAATTCTATTGCGAGTAGAGGAGTGGAGTACTTTCCTTGAGAAATACCTCTGAGCCTGCTCAATTGTGTTAATGTCCGATATACAGTGGGGGTTCTAAGCGGACGAGCTGTATTCGAGAATTGGTCTGCCATAGGTTTTGTATGCACTAGTTAACAATTCAATGTTACTGGAGAAGAAGCTTCGCAAAATAAGGTTAACAACTCTTAAAGGCTTTTTGGCAATGCTGTTACAGTGAGCTCTGGGGCTTAGATGGTTTGAGATAAGTACTCCTAGGTCCTTGACAGAGTGAGGGTATTTTATGAGATCGTTTCTGCCTAACTTGTATTTGATGTTCTGATTTTTATTGCCAATCTGTAGGGCAGAGCATTTGTTAGTTGAATATAATATATATATAATATATAATGAAGTATTATTGTCTCACTATTGTTTTCAAGCTCATTTTAGGGGCTGCTGCATTGGTCTTTGAATCAAAAGAACTAATTGTATGTTTTAATATTAAATATTAATACTAGAGATGCAAAGGACAGTAAAAATCTCACCTAAAAAGTACTGTATATAGACACATTTACTCTGCTCATTCTTTTTTCCAGGAAGTGATCAAAATTAAAAACAAAATAAAATTATTGTATAGATTTATTATGTATTTTTCATTGTATACACTTTTATACACATTTTGTATACAAATTAAATAATTATCCCTCTAAATTTTTTCATGCCCATTAACACACAAATGTAAGCATATAATTAGAGCTAGTTCTTTTATAACCTCTAGTTTATGTTTGTGGGTGAGTTTGTGTGCTTCTGTTTGCTTATTTATTTATTTGTTGGCAATATTTCCAAGGGCTGGTTGTTTGTATAAAGCTTTCCCAAATAAATGTGTTAATTTTACTACTGTTTTTAGTAACCTTTTCTAGAAAAAAGAAGATCACCTGTGAACCCAGATATTAATTGCTGTCCCAAAGTTAACTCAGAAATATCATTAGCCATGCATTTAAGGCTTGTTCACTTTATTCAAATGTTAGACCAGGGGTCAGCAACCAGTGGCTCTGAAGCAGCATGTGCCTCTTTGGGCCCTCTGCTGTGGCTCTCTGTCAGGTGATCTCACCACTGGCTGGCCCTGCCCCTTGCCCTCCCCTCCCAGTCATTCCTTGCCTGACCTGAGAAGGACAGCGGGCCAGGGTAGACACAGAGAGATACAGAGAGAACGAGGAAAAAGGGAGGGAAGGAAGGAGGGGAGAGAGAGATATGTCAAAAGGATTTTGTGGTTCCCAGTGTTTTTTAACAACTGGTTCTCTGCTGGGTAGGTGTGACTAGGGGGTCGTATGACTGGTGGAAGTGAGTAACATCGAGTTGATCATGCCCACCCAGGTTTTGTGGCTCCCGATGGTTTTTTTGTTTTGTTTTGTTTTGTTGTTTTGTTTTGTTTTGGTTTTTTTTGTGGGAAATGGGTTCAAATGGCTCTTTGAGTATTTAAGGTTGCAAACCCCTGTGTTAGACCATTTGAATCTAACCTGGTTCATTCTTTTTAAGGCCATCTTTGGGGATTGCAGGTTTAATTTATTTATTTTAAAGTCAGATTAGTCTTCCAAATATTTATACATTGATCCCTGCATTGAGCAGGAATTGGGCTAAACATTTTCCAGGGAGAATACATAGATGTTAGATGCATATTTACTTTTCCAAAGAGAGATGTATTGGCACAAACATGAAAAGTGACATTGTAGGATAATTCTATTTTACTAAGTAACATAACACCCAAGCCAATTATCTGATTTCCGCTGAGAGAAATGAGGACTAAAAGGACAAAATGCTAAATGTTCTAAATGCTTTAGATATAAATTGACTTTGGGAGTCTGAAAACCAAGAAGTGATTCTGAGCTTCGCCAGTGTACATGGATCTGGAAACTGTAACATATCTGAAGTAATTACTTTTCTAAGAATAGTTTTTTGGGGCTGAAACTGGCGTTATTGTTAAGTTCTTCCATCATTAACATAAGGCAATTTATTCTTCATGGATTCCTTACCTATTCATCAGATTGATCCTTCAGGCAAGACTGCATAAGTATTTCACTCAGGGGATCTGAAAGCTCACTAAGTGCTGCTTGAAGAATATGCTAAAGCTTGGTCTAGATGGATGGCTTGTTAAAGAGGAAACATTCAGACAGAAGGCAACACTAAAGAAATGAGCGAAGGGAAGAAGGATGATGCCGTCATCCATTCATATTTTTCATATTGCCTTAATTACACAGTACTCACTTACAAACCCTACTCCCTTCTAGCACTGATGATGTTAACCAAGTCAAGCAGGGGTGGGTTCTAAATTTTTTTACTACTGGTTCTGTGGGTGTGGCTTATTTTGTGGGTGTGGCTTGATGGTAATGTGACAATTCTTTAGGATTTAGCAGAGGTACTGGTCTACCAGGCTTTTAACTGTTTGCAGAGCTGTACCGATCTACCCATTTATTTTTTGCAGGCACTGATCTACTCATGTATTTTTACAGGCACCGGTCTACTCATTTGTTTTCTTTTAACACTGATCAGCTGTAGGGCGGCCCTTTGAAGCCCTATGGGCAAGAGTTTAAACAGTTTTTGTCCCTCTAGCCATCATCTGGGACTCGGGAGGCAGCAATAGATTGGGGTGGGGCCAAATAAAAGGTAAGAATAACACGGGGGGTAGGGGGCATGGCGGGGGGGCAGAACCAGTTCAGTGATGTCATATCGTCACTGCTACCGACTCGGGAGAATCCGGCCGAACCGGGAGGAACCCACCACTGAAGTCAAGTAATGAAATGTCTGCAAGAAAACAACCAAACATAGAAAGAACCAAGGATTCTACAATTCAATCCTAAATTACAAATATTGACTTCTATCAGTTGTGACATTTATATAGACATTTGCCATTTCTTTCTTAATTTTTATATCTCTGAAATATTTTTAAGACATACAACACCATTGGATAAAGGATGAAATTGTAGGACAGAAAGTTGTTACAGATGTTTTTCCATATATTTATGAAAATCCATGTAATCTGAGTTGGTCCACATTTAGTGTTCTTTCTAAAATCTATTTGCCAATAGTTTAGGTGCTCTTCACCAATTGTGTGTTGCCCTCTATCCTTTAAAACAACTGAAGTTTAATACATAAACAAAGATAATGTTGTAGCTCTGTTACCTGAGGACTCCGAGAGTGAAGGAGAGGAGTTGGCAAGGCGTCCAGGACCCTCCTCTCTGGCAATGCTTTCAGTGTCCTCCAAAGGCCAAGAGATAGGCCTGGGGCCAAGCACATCCACGCAGCCACAGGTGAACAGTAATGAGGAAGATGAGTCTTGTCTGGACCCTCGATAGCATCGCAGAGATAAGCGCATGCAGCAGAGGAAGAGGCGCGCCAGGGATTATGCTGAGTCACTGGACCACACCCCACAGGGTATAAAAGAGGATGTGGTGGCCGGTTCAGCTCTGTGACAAGCAAAAAATGGATATCGGACAACCTTATTTGTATTACTGGATTTTGTTTTGATTATCTGTCATGTGTTGGCTTTGTTCCCGGACGAAGGGAGAAACTCTCCCCTCGTGAGTAAAGAATACCTGGCAGCCAGCCACTGGGTTTTTGCCAATTCTGATATTGGATAAACTGTTGTTGGCTGAGTTCTTTAACTGTTGCCTTTCTATGGGGGTGCATGTGTTAAACGGGGACAGAACAGATAAGGAGAAAAATGTTAATCGAACACTTAAACTAAAAAGGAACAAAAGAAAAAACAAAGGAAAAAGACAAAACAAATATAAAGCAAAAAGACAGTTTATTGATAGAAAACTAAATCTTGACCACATATACTAATATTGAATGGACCATTATTGATTTTGATATAAAGCTAATTAGTATATTGAGGATATAAAATTAATTGAATAACTCATTAATTTACCAAAGTGTTATATCATGTTCATAAATTTTAGTAAAGTGCACTCAAAGTTATCAAAGAAATATTAAAAATTATTGACATATAACAATTATTTTTGTTTTACCCCTGGGCTCTTTAATACATCAAATGTCCTTAAACTGTCTAATAAAACAAGCTATTGGTTGCAATACAAAATTAAGCATAAGAAGAGAAAGTGATATTTGTGATAGCTTTAGAATATCATATTTTAATCCTATTAATAAAATTGGGAAAGAGTGATACCTATGTTTTACCAAGACATCTTCTAAAAATATAAGTTGCAACATTTCAGAGATTTCTTTGCAGTCAGCAAGTAACAAGAGCTAAATCCAATTTATCTGGTAAAGTACCAACTATATCCTCTAAAATTTAATATCTGAAATTTTATACTTCTTGACCTTTGGATTAAGATCAACTCTAGTGTCTCAAAAAAGTTAGGCTTTCACTTCACATACCTGTGGAATTATTTGATGGAGTGACATAACATTTAACATCAAGAATATGATCAAGTTGCTAAACTTAATATTCTGTTTGACAAGTGCATTATTTTGTTTATCCTTGTGGGTACAGTACCAATTACTAAATATTATTTTCAAGCATTAAAATATATATTATTTATTTAAAATTACTTTTGTCTTGCTTTCTTGTCTAAGGAAACCAGTATAGGGTCCTATCCTACATTAAAAAATAATAAAATAATATAAATTGTAACTGCAATCAATACTGAGTTAGCAAATGACAGATTTTGGTTTATTTCCTTAAATATATTGTCTTCTTAAACATCTAGATTAATTGAATATACAGCATCAGGAATAACATTTCATATGTTTCATAGGTTTTATGAGAAAAAAATGTAATAAAATTATTGTGGTTTTGTGTTTGTTGGGCAGGGGAGACTAAAACATTTACTTCTCTAGCAACCAATAGAATAATATGTCAATGGCTTCTTGGAAGATTCCTTTCTTTTTATGAATAGATGAATTGGAGAAAGATGTTTTGTCCAATTTTTCAAGGGAAAGGAGAACTTTCTCAACATTGATGAAATATTTTGAAAGCATAATTTCTTTTGATTTTTTTTTTTACAAAGTTTTGCTTTGTAGCGGGCTCCTCAAAAATGATGAAATTAAAGACATTTTGGGTATTAAAGTGGCCACAGTGAAACATAAATTATTGTTTTATAATTTATAAATATTTATAAACTAATAATTAATCATTATTGTTTTATAAATATTTTGTGGTTTTGGTAACCATGAGCATTGTTTAGCAAATTTTTGGGATGTGCTGTAACATATTATCAATTATCCAATTTATTACCTATTGACTTCCTATTGCCTTTTTATCAATATTGTGAAAAGCCCATTCAATATTACTGCATAATAGCCAAGGTTTAATTTATAGTCTTCTTTTTCCAAATCAGGCTCTTCGAAATTTATATTTCTTTGAGACTATAATTTAGATATAGACTAATTTAACAAAATATGAAAAATAATCTTAGATTCAGGTTATATTTGGATATAGAAATGACATTGGGTGTAACATTAGCAGAGTATTGATTATTTTAAATAACTATATGATTACACATAAATTCAAATGCAGTCTTCACTGAGCATTTCTTTAAGATGCAACAAGTCATCACCAAAATTGTGTGATAGCCTTGGGAAAGAATATCAAGTGAAATTAATAAAATACTACTGTGACACACTATGGCAATATTTTTGGACTTTAAACTGTGGTCTACAAAAAGGTAAGGTCCCATCACATGCATGTGTGGGTTTTTTTGGAGTGGAAAGGATTAATCATGATATTCCTCTAAGCATCAAATTGTTATCTATTTCAGCTAAATACGGTGGAACGTGATTTTAAAAATCCAGAGCAGAGAGTTTTCCAAGGGCCACAATGTTAGAATTAATTCCATAAATTGTACAATCCTGTTTTAAGCAGTTTAAGCCTATCCAGATATTCCCCAGAAGTAGTTTTATTTATGATGCATAAATTGTAAGAGACAGTCATGTAAATAATGGCTGGAACCTAAACTACATTACAGTAGAATACTTAAAATGAATTCAAGTTCTTATACGTATTTGTTCACAAATAAAAGATTAGAGAATCACAGTATCAGACTAGGTATCAATGTAATATTTAAATTCAAATATCAATATAATAACTTTTATTATGTGTTGAGCTTTCACACACTAGAAAAGACTTAACTGTGTTCTGTCTAGCCTATTTGCTGCATGAACACAAGGTGTCCATTAAAATATCTATTCACAGTAGAATGAATGTTTCATTGTACTGTGTTTTATCTCCCATGAGATTATTGATGTCACCCAAGTGAGGAATTTCCTAAATATTATTACAATATAATGAAGAGTTGGACTTAAGCCTTGATCTGTGTGCTATTATGGATAACAATCAAGGAAATGAAAAAAAAAAGCATAATAAAAATAGTGACTGGATAATATAAATAGCATGCAAACCTAGATAACAGAATGATTGGATCTCAAGACTTTCAAGGCAACACATTCACAGAGAATAAGTAATGTTCAGAATAGTAAATGAGGCTGTCCCATAGGACTTAGAAGAATTTTCTATTTCATTTTTGGGGTTATTGCTACCATATAACAATACCAGTCAGTCAAAGCTTGGCTGGAGTCTTAAGCTAAGGTGACATGATTCTAAATTTTGTTTTTGTTTCCTTTTTACCTTTTAAATTTCCACTTTTGAATGGTATGTATATGTGCATTTATCTCTATGCACATGTTGAGGATTAGTCTGAATATCAAGATATCAGGAATTCTCTAGCATTTTTGGATTTAGTTTGATTTAGGCTGTTCACAACTTCCTAGTTGAAAATATGGTTAAGTCTGTCCATGTATTATGAAATTAAAGATTTTTCATTGTGTCTTCTTATTGCTAGTTGATACATATGGATGTGGTCTGCTTCTTTTGCCTTTCTGTACTACATAGTGGCTATCACAATTCTTATGTTGTATGTTGTATATGCTCTACATTTTTCTTACTGAGTACTGGATCTTTTGTTATTTAAAATGTTTTGGAGGGCTTTAGTGATTTAGGTACAATGATGCCTTGTGATTATAACAGTTTGTGAGGTTTTCCTGAGACAATCACTTTCATAGTTGTGTTTGTGCTGTGGTGAGTTGAATGGTCAGGAACATTTTGATAAAGTTGTGTGAGTATCCATTTTGTTGGAAGCTTTTGTATAGGTGTCTGTTTACTTTTTCTGGTGTTCTTGGTTCATTTGAATAATGTTAATTTTGCTCATTTGAATAAGGTTGTTCTTTTTGTGTGAGGTTGGGTTGTTATCTTGGTAGTGGAGCACTTAATTACTGTGGGTAGGTTTAAGATAGTTTAGTATTTCTAATTTGTTGCCATTTCCTTTGCTGAAAAGGATATCCAGGAAGGCTATTGTGTTGTTGTTTTCTTCTTACCTTAAGAATTTTATTCTTTTGAAGGTGGTGTTGATTATTTCACGTGTCTTCTCTAATTATTCCTTTTTTTTATTATTATGATTGTATCTATGGGAGTGCTGTAGTTTCTAGATGCTGCTTTATAGTCTCTGCTACGTATGATGAAATCAGTGATCTCATGGGTGTTTCACTGATTTGTTGATATATTTTTCTATCAAACTGAAAGTAGATAGTGAGGAAGAAGTTGATAAAGTCCATGAATCAGGTGTTTTTAATCTTAGTATATTTAGTTAGTATGGATGTATTATGCAGTACTGCTACCATGGATTCTTTTTTAAATATTTATTTTATTCATTAAACATGAAACTCAGTCAACTGAACATTCAAAAATGCATCACAAATACAATTGACTGGTGCTAATGGTTGATATAGGTTGCTGCCAGCATCCTAGGTATCAACCACGTACCTTCTTAAGATGTATGATGTTCCAAGTAGCGCAGTTTTTTGCAGTTCCGCTGGGGTTATTGCAGGAAGTTGCAATTTGTTGATGTATCTTATAAAATTCTTGGACATGGTACCAAGTGCCCCGATGACATGGGTATCACTTACATGTTTCATCTATAGCCATGTAGTTTCGATGGCCAGGTTGCGATATTTCATGATTTTTTCCAGTTCTTTTTTTTTTCTTTCGATGATGATGATGATGATGATGATGATGATGATTTGGTTTGCTTGTGTATTTTATTCATTGAAACTGTATGTGAGCAGAGAAAGAGGATACATTGCATGATTTCAGTCATGGATTTATTAGATTATTAGATAGCAAAAATAGAGGTAGCAAAAATAGAGGTAAAATGTCTAAGCAAAGTTTTGAATGTAAATAATAAGTTTTTGGGTTTTTGGACCATGTTTCTGGCCACAAGGTGAAAGGTTTCCAGCACTACATTTCTTTAGAATTGCCAAGTTTACTTTGATAATCCTATTTTGCCTCCCTTTGTCAGGAGTTGGAGGCACTTGCTGTGAAAAGCGACTTATTCCTCTTCTCAGAAAGAGCAATCCTATTTCCTGGCCGTTTGTCAATTGCCTTCCAGTCCAGGGAGTAACAGCTACTAAGTATCACTCCAAAGCTTTGTGATTTGTTCTTAGATGATGGTTATTTTCCTTCTTGATTTGTTATCTTGAACTTACTTTCAACACTTTAACAGCAGTGAACAAAATCTCACAATTCAATACAGCAATCACAGTAGGTAGCATAGCATACTAAGGAAATACTGTATATGAGGTCAGTGTGACCTGTTTTATTCCACTCTATGACTTTCTTCCTTGCCCACAACACTGATGGTGTTCAAGCTCAGTCCAACTGTTATCCATTCCAGTTCTTCAAAATCCTACTCTTTTCACCCAATCGGTTTACACCTTAACCAAGACTGTGATAAAATAACTTGGCTGTGTAAATCAGATGGTAAATCAAATGCCACAGAAGAAGCAGAAATAATCATTTTATAACTTAGCATTACTGAAGCAAATTCAAATGAAGAGAAGAGAAATGAAGAGAAAATGACTCAATAAAAGATTTTTTTAATGGAGCTTTTATAAATAGTTGTACAGAGTGAGCATCTTGCAAAGCAGATTCTTGCATTGTTTTATTTATTTATGTGTAGATAGAGGCATACAACATTTCAGAGTTGCCCTACTGCCCCACCCTCAAGACAGTGTGGACACTGAATAGCAAAACCATAATACAAATAAAACAAACTAATATTTTAGAATTCCTATAAAAAAATAGAAACATTAACAACCAACTGACATTCTCAAAGGCAAGGTAGAATGAAACTGTTTTCATTTGCTTACAAAAAGCCAAGAAGGCTATGTGGAGAATGAGATTCTCAGTCATTCTTTGTCTCAAAGGTGCTGTTGTGGTCCGCCAGCAGCCTGTGGAGCTGGCAGCAGAGTCGGACAGTGAGGAGGCTGGGGAGGAACCTGGGCCAGTCCTGGAGTCTGGGGAAGGCTCAGACAAGGGGTCTGCATCAGAGGCAGAGAGAGGGCCATCTGGGAGTTATGTGCTGCCTCCAGAGCCTAAGCGAGGCAGAGGAGCAGGGGGAGCCTGTTGTCAGTGCGCACATGCACAGAGCTGCCAGAAAGCAAGAATAGTTAAGACAAAAGGGACGACTCAGGACTAGTCTTGGAGATGATTGGCCCCTCCCATAAGACTTAAAAGAGGAGCAAAGGCACATGGGCCTTTGCAAGAAGCAACTTTGTTAATTCTGTGCCGTTTAAAGTCTGAAGCTCTGTTTGATTCTGGACTCCACGTGGCTTTACCAATTAGATCTTTGGCAGTGTGTCAAGGGAGATAAAGGTGGGTGATTATCAGCCTTATCCCAAAGGACTCTTTACAACTATTTGGGACTCATCTGTGAATGAACAGAATTCACAGCTGTTAAAATAAAACAGATTTTTGGGACTACTTGTGTGTTTTACTGACTCAGGAAGCCTAGGTCAGAACAGCTGCTTTCTCAAAAAGCAACTGGACTGTTGTTGTTTTTCTTGAGAAAGAAGAGCCTTGGTGACTCAGCAGACTAAAGTGCTATTAAGTAGCACCAGCTGCCTGCAATTACTGCAAGTTCAAATCTCATGAGGCTCAAGGTTGACTCAGCCTTTCATCCTTTCGAGGTAGGTAAAATGAGGATCTGGTTTGTGGGGACAATAAGCTGATTTTGAATAAAAAAGAACACCACTTGTGGGGGGGGGGAGCTGTACTATGCAGATATATAGAAAAGTATGAAGGCTATTGCTTAACACATTGCAAGCTGCCCTGAGTCTCTGAAGAAGGGCGGCATATAAATTGAACCAAATAAATAAATAAATAAGAAGAAAACATTTTGCTTGTCATCCAAGAAGCTTCATCAGAATCTGATGGTGGAGGGGGCATCAACGGATATCTACTGATAGACTGAATGTTTGGGGGATGGAAGGATAAGTTCTGGTAGGATGTTGGGGAAGATGGAAGGATTGTATTTCTTGGCAGTCATCTGGTTGTTAGCACTTTCTCTCAGAGAGCTGTTGAAGGTGCTTGGGGGTTTATCTGTGCCCTCAGGGTCACCTGAATCAGGATGCAATTGGTTGGTGGACATGTGTAGAAGCACAAAAATATTGGACAAAAATAAGGACATGGCTGGAAAAGATGGCAAAACAACATATTGAGCTAAACCCAGAAATATTTTTGTTGGGAATTTATCTGAAAGTTATATTAAAGAGAATACTTATTTAATTATTCATGTTCTAACTGAAGCTAGTATTGTATTTGTGCAACAATGGAAAAGTGAAGAGATTCCTATTGAGGAGAAGGTGATTAGGAAAATATTAGTATGTGCAGAAATGAACAGATTAACACTAGCAATTAAGGAGAAATTGGGAAATATTCTGTCAATGATTAGAGAGTAAAAAGGGGAACTGAAAATAAAAGAAGATTAAAGAAGAATAGAAAATATATTAAGATAGAGGTATAAATAAGATGAAAATTGTTAGTATTAGGATGAAGAGGATAATTATGTGTAATATTATTACTGTATTTTTACTAGAAAACATGTTAAGAGGAAAAATGAATAGGTTTATAATGTTTAACTAACATACTATAATTTTAAGATTAGAGAATTATATTAAGTGAATGATGTTGTAAATGTTGAAGGTTGGCACATAGAGATATTTGAACCAGATGACACACTGTTTAAGGAAAGATGGAACATTTGTATTTTGAAAATAAAAAATAAAGAACTTTTTAAAAAGGATGCAATTGGTTGTGGAATCTGCTTGGAACTGCTGAAATGTCTTATTCCTCCTTCTCTGTTGTGGGAGCGGTGAACAATTCTAACATAGGTAGATTCATACATAAACCCCCAAGTTCTCAGCTCTCAGAGAGAGTACTGATGATCAGATGACTGCAAAGAAATACAATCCTTCCATTCCCCCCACCCCATCCTATCAGAACCTATTCTTCCATCCCACCATCATCAGAACAGATGAAGCTTTTTGGATGAGAAATGAAACATTTTCTTCTTCCTCCTCCAGAAAAAACAGTCCAGTTATTGAAAAAACACTTCTGAGCCAAGAAGGTTGCATGCATCTTCAAGGAAGAAAGTTCCATAAATTGAGAGGTACTACCAATAAGCCTGGTGTCTTATCCAGTTTGCTCGGTGTTTACTAACTTAGCATTTAAATAATCAAAATCTCTTTATATGAGTTTATAGAGAAAAAACAGTGATTGGTTGATTGAGTGATTGATTGATTTCATTTCATTTATCTCCACCATGACTGTAGATACTCTAATGGTCTAAAACATCCATTAGTGGAAAATAATAAAACCCTAACAGTAAATATATAAAGCAAAATAACATAATAAATATAACCTAACTTATCCAGTGTATAACCATGTTAACTATATGTCAAAGGCCTTCTGAGTAATTATATTGCAATCTTAATATTATGCTGATAAACCCATGAAGATGACATCACAGGGTATATACATCTCATAGTAAAACCTCACTGGATATTTGAAAAATATTCCAGAAGTACTGTACTATCTGTAAATTTTTTGACTTTGGTACAATAATATAATAACATCAGTCCAAAGCAGGAGGCTATAATGTAATAGTTTCCCATCCTCTTATTATTTTATTTCAGAAAATACTAGATTTCCAAATTGCTCTTGGAGATTGTTTTACTAGTGCCAAAGTCAGAAAAGGGGAAATATTATTCTTATTATTCTTATCAGAATTCTGATGATGGCGGTGTCTTGGCTCAGGTCTTGTTGTTTTTGTATTATATATCTTACATTAAAGGCTGAAAAGCATGATTGAAAAGTGTTGGGTTAGAGAAACAATGGTGACCCTTATTCACAATAAATTGACCCTCTAGAATAATACCGGTTTGAAAATGGCTAATAAATCATTTTAGAAGTCATGGGTCATTAATGACACTGTTGGGGTTTTCCTGTTTTCTGAGTTTGATTGTTTTTCTGAAGACATTTCATGATCCTTCTAGGGTGTGTCTGAAACTGGAATCTGCTGGTTTAAATATGGTAGTTTCTACTTCCAGTCTTGGAGGGGTGTGGTTTTTGTTCCCCCTTGATGGTTCCTTCATTGAAGAATTTTTATTACCTGATTATTTATCTGATACGCGCTCTACATGGGGCTATCCTTGAAGAGTGTTCAGAGACTACAGTTGGTCCAGAATGCAGCTGTGCGAGCTATTGCGGGTACACCTAGATACACCCACATTACACCAATTCTCCGTGAGCTGCACTGGCTCACTATTGGTCTCTGGGCACAAGTCAAGGTGTTGGTTATTACCTTTAAAGCCCTACATGACTCAGGGCCAGACTATCTTTGAGACCGCCTTCTACCGCATGGTTCCCAGCAACCGGTAAGATCCCACAGAGTTGGTCTCCTTCGGGTCCCATCAGCTAAACAATGCCGGCTGGTGGGCCTGCAGGGGAGGGCCTTCTCTGTGGCTGGCCCAGCTCTCTGGAACCAGTTAACTCCTGAAGTTAACTACCCCCACCCTATCGGTCTTCTGGAAAGCAGTGAAGACTTGGCTTTTCCAGCAGGCCTGGGGCCGTTGATCTCGCTGTTCAATCTTGCAAGATCCAGCCATGGATGGTGTGCATGTGTTTTTAATGTTTTTAAAATGCTTTTATAATGTTTTTTTTTTAAAAAAAAAATTACGTTCACGGTTTGAATTATTTCTGTTGTAAACCGCCCAGAGTCCCTTGGGAGTTGGGTGGCATAGAAATATGATTAATTAAATTAATTAAAATTAAATTACTATTTCCTATTAGAATACCAGAGAGGGTGTGTTCTGCCTATCTGGATTATCTGAATACTAGGGAGGAAGTTCTTTGGGTTTCTAGTTTTCTTTCAAAACTTTTGGTTGCATCCAATGTTTCCTCTAAGTTTTGACATGCCATTGCTTTGTGCACCTTTTCACAAACCCAAGTACAAAATTCTGGACTAAAATAGGAGCATATCAGAAAAAATTAAAAATACGCAAAAGTCACATTTTAAAATATTTACATGTACAATATGTACAAATGTACATATTTGTTAAAATATAGAAACTGCAAAATATAATACTTTATGTTCATGTTTGAAAGTTGGATTTTCTGGTCATTTTTATGGACTTTGACAAATGCCTCCTACAAGTTTTTTTAAACCTTGTATTTTTCAGAGGTGACTTGCAGGTGTCCTCCTTTTAAGGCTGAGAGAGAATGACAGGCCCTAAATTTAACCATCAGGCTTTGAGGTTAAGGCAGGACTAAAATTCACAGGCTTTTGGCGCCTACCCTGATAACTTTGATCGCTACACCAAACTGATTCCACACACATATCCTCATAGATTATAATATAAACTCACTATTCAATTATTTTGTAAGCAGTTAAACATCTTTTCCTTCCTTCCTTCCTTCCTTCCTTCCTTCCTTCCTTCCTTCCTTCCTTCCTTCTTTCCTTTCCTTTCCTTTCCTTTCCTTTCCTTTCCTTTGTTCCAAATTTAATATAATGAAGAGAATTTTTTTCAAAAAATATTCTCTGAATATTTTCTGAATGTATTTAAACTTTAATTTTTAATTTATTTTTTTTAAATAAAATGAACAATAATCATGGAGCTTATAGACCTTGAAATTCAGGTGTTATTAATTAAAACTTTTTTTTTTTTTAGAGAGAGAGAAAAACATTGTTTTATGTACTGGGAGATAGAGGGAGCCTTATTGAGATGTTCTGTGATGACTTGATGGCAGTGAGTTGGCAGATGGCAAGCTGGCCATGCTAAACTGGCTGTGCTGAGGTGTCCCATTCCACTGATAACATAAGAGTCAGATTAGCCTATGGCAGGAATTGGGCATCGCAAACTTCAGAAGGGATCTTCCCTAGTTTCTTGGGCTGTAAAGGTGATGGAGAAAAATGTACTTTCAACTTTGCAAGGTTTTAAGGACTGTATTAAGCTGATATTTCTAACAGTGCACAACATAGAGATCTTCAGCTGAAAAGATAGACATTTGCAATGTATCTTCCATTCTTCAGGAGTAAATGAGGACCAAATGATTTGCTTAGCTTTATGGCATATATGTTGAATTAAAAAAAATCATTAGCTCTCTAATATGAAACCTCTTCAGTTCTGATCATGATCTTGTTTGGTATTCAGCGGAAAAAGTGGCTTTCCCAAATTGCTTTTTCACAAGAAATAGCATATAATTTCCATTTATTAAACCATACAAATGTTTTCCACAGTCCTCTCATCTTTATCATCATTTTCAGCATACTAACTTCATTCATTATGATTCATTTAGTTATGCAACTGTCTCTATAGTAAACATATGTTGATACATTTTCCATAAACTTATGACTCAGCTTCTCATCATATTTATATAAAGTATTTCCTAAACCCAGAGACCCAAACATGGGGTTGTATTATTTTTGTTGAACAACATTCAACTCATCAACTTATCATGCAGGAGAACAATAATGTAACAATGTCCAAATAATAATTTAAAGCACTAGATGTCTAAAGGATCAATGAGAGAAGATCATCAAATGATCATGGTGGTAAAATTGAACAATCTAATCTAACTGTTACTAAAGTAATGTTAAACTCACTCTTATGAAAAGGCTTGTGAAGCTTGGTTCCACATAACTTGTTAGTTTACAATTTTAAAAAAAATCAAATAAAATATTTTTAGCACGATGAAAGAAAATATTTCACTGGTATGGAATTCTTTTAGCTATTTTTCTTCCCAAGCAATTCCCTTAATAGATTTTTCCTCTCATGGTAAAAAAGACAAATACCACCTACAATTTCCTAGTGAGGAAATCCTTAACTTGTGAACAAGGCCAAGTTTTCCCCAGATTCCAGTACAAGTTCTAATTGTAATTGCTTCCTCACAGTTCTAGTGGATCTCCCTTGCCAAATAAAGGTAGAGCTATTTTTCAAAACACAACAAAAAACTATCTTGAAAAAGCAGAGATGGGAACCATCTCTATAAAACACAAGATAAAGATAAGATCTAACGATTTTGACATTCCTGGAAACAGTCAAGAAAATCTCTCATTGTGGTGTAATGTTAAATTCTTACACACTTAAGCTTATCTTTCAATTCAAGAGGATTTTTTGAAAAAGTTTGTTGGGTAGCATTTTAATCTCATTTGAGTTGCTTAATATTGCTGAAGCAATATTAACATTTCACCCATTTTTTTCTCCTGCATTTCTTAAATCAAAAGTGAATATACATATATTTAAAGAAAGTGTACTCCAAAATGGTTATGTTAGTGGCAGATGAAATATTAATGGGATGTATATTTGGTTAGGAACAAACTTAATTTAATTAAGACTATGAACACAGGTTTACATTTATTTGCTTAAAATGGAAGGGAAAGAAAACATTCCCAGCTCAATTGATAATAGTGCCAGTCCCTATATACAACAGGATGTGATACATCTGCTACTGTATTTGTGGGTGTCTCTAGTGAACAGATGTTTCTCACCCAAACTTTACTAGCTCAAGGCCTTTCCTTGTGATATAATATCATCTATTATATTACAGTTTATTATCTGTTTTAACAGATAGCAGACCTTGATGCTAAAGGCACAAGTTGCATTGAATCACACAAGCCTAGGGTTATAAGGATGACTTTTAATACAGCCCTACTCAGTGCAAGATCTACTAGAACAATTCTGACGACTATCTAGCCTCTGTTTGAAGAGCTCCAATAAAGGATAAGTCACCATAAGGCAGTCTGATCCACATGTACAGTCACTAACATCTTTCTGAAATTTATCTTGTAGTTTGAATCCATTGATTCTAATCAGCGGCAACTAGGGACAGCAAGGGGAGGGGGTACAATGACAAAGTGTCATAGTCTCATAACACAAGTTTCGTCCCTTTAGTGAGGATTGTGATGTTATATACATATAAAAGCTTGTGCTGCAACACTACTTTAATCTTCCTGATGAAAACAGTAAGCTCCTCTTGACTTTCATGGTTCTTGTCTGGCTCTCTGGGATAATATAGAATAATTTTACATTCTCTTTTGTGTGACAGCCTTTAGATGTTTTTATTGTCTTGCATTCAATATTGTTGAGAACATATTCTGTAGGATGCCTTTATGGTTGTTTCATGTACTGGATACCACACTTTTAATCGTATTCACCCGTTACTTTTTTGTCATTATAGCATTTCAGAAAAAGCTTTTAACCACATTTGATTTTGATTTTAAGTTGATATTCCACAGCCTTTATTCATACATTCCTTGCAATTTTAAGAATATCCTTTATTCATACATTCCTTGCATTTTTAAGAATATCCTTTATTCATACATTCTTTGCATTTTTTAAAGAATATCTCAAGATAAAGATATTTCTAAGTAGCTTTGTATCTAAGCAGACAATCAAATATAGTTTCTCTTTATGAAACAAAATTCTAGGGAAATCATAGTAATTCCCTTCCACTTTCCATTAGACCCAGCAGAATACTACAAAGTTGTCAAAGCGCTGACCTGCAGTCACACCAAAGGTGATGTGACTTCAAGGTTTGTATTTCTTATCTGACATTTTCATGTCTTTCTTTAGGGCACAGACAAAATGTATTAGAGATAAAGACAGATAAGACAAAGCTTGAGATTTGCTTTTGGGCTCAGGGGTTAGAAAGAAAATGATGTTAGATTTCTTAATGTAGCAAATACATAAAAAGCAAGAAGCAAAACAGAAAAAAGTACTCAGTTAAGAGATAGGTTATATATGGTGAGGGCACGCCAAATACAAACAAGAGAGACCTATTCCAATAAGGGATGGAAGGATTGGTATATTACTAATCTCTGTCACATTATACATATACATATACAACTTACATCCACAATTTAGGCCAACATTTCTGTTGCTAAGTGAAACATTTGTTAATTTTGCCTGATTTTACAAACCTTCTTGCCACAGTTGTTAAGTAAATCACTCCTGTTGTTAACTGACTGACATGGTTGTTAAATGAATCTTGCTTCCCCTTTGACTTTGCTCATCAGAAAATCCCAAAAAGTGATCACATGACTCTCTGACACTGCAATCATCATAAATAGGAACCTGTTGACAAGCATCGAAATTGGATAATATTGATTTAAAACCGGAGCTGTTCCTATTGGGTACCCTCTCAGAGAAAACTAGTAAACAAAATATTTATTTGATTATACATGTAATAACAACTTCAAGGATTGTTTTTGCACAAAATTGGAAAGCAGAGAAAATATCTCTGGAAGGAGAAGTAATTAAAAAAAAATGAGACTGTACAGAAATGAATAGATTAAGTTTGATAATTAAAGAAAGAGAGGGTTCAAAATATTTTAAGATATGAGATCAATTTTACCATTGGTTAGAAAAGAGATATAGATAAGCAAACTAATATGTAAGAAAATGGTATAATTAGAATATTGTACTTTTGGAGAAATGTTGTAATAGATTAAGTGAAAATGTAGACAGAAGAAACAACAAAAAGACGAAGTCATGGAGAAAACACTGAGATGTCACATGGAAGGAATGACTGATGTATTAAATGTTTGTTTGTGTATAAAAAATTTTTTTCCAAATTTGATCATGTGACCATGGGGATGTTGCAATAGTCTTAAGTGTGAACAATGGCTCATAAGTCACTTTTTTCAATGTCGTTGTAACTTCGAACAATTCCTAACTGAACTGTTATAAGGTGAGAACTATCTGTACAGTTATGGCTATTTCATTTTGTTCCTGTACTACTTAAGACAAATATAATACTATTTGTGATATTATATATTGTATGTATGTATGTATGTATGTATGTATGTACACCAAACATTTAGGAGGGATTTTATGTATGTTTCCTAAAACTATTTGTTTGTCTGTTCCCAAAAAAACATGGCCTAATTTGATTTTTTAAAATATTTGTTTTAAATATTTTTTTAAAATATTTGTTGTACAATAAGAACAGCTCTGTTGCCTTCCAGATGTAGTAGATTTCAAGTCCTTAATATTTAGCCAATATAAACTAAGCATGCACTGCCAAACAAGCCTGAAATCTTTCTCGTACCTTATTACAGTGAGAGAGAGAACTCAAAAAGAGAGAGAACTTAGAGAGAACTAAAAAACACTTCTATCCAATTAAATACAGATCCAAATGGAGTATACAACGTATCTCTGCATGGGATAGATTTATGGAGATTAGCATTGTTTGGCAAGTGGTCCTAGAACCCACCATATGTGATTTGCAGTCAGAATAGCATCCAACAGATCCATCAAGTGCTTGATAACTATTTCCTTTTGCAATTCCACATAGGAAGAAAAAAAGGAACTTAGACTAAGCCACTGGGCAAGACATATACATGGGCAACATATTGCTCAGGGAATAGTGACTTCAAGATTAGCATCACTGTTTGTAACAAATCACCCCGTTTCCATCCTCATAGCCTCAAGGTACAGAAATGCTCAACGTGGATGGGGAATTAATCTCTGCACATGTGACTAATTTTAGCCCCACCTGGAGAGGAAAATTGAAATCCTGCCTTGAAAGTCTCTCAGATGCCCCTCAGCCAAATGCCCTTCTTCAGCATGGTGGTTTGATATCTTCAAGGTTGATTTTTAAATTGTAAGCCATTTATTTGGTCCATTGAGCCTCATGACATTATAGGAGCACATTTCAATATGGCTTATGATATTAACTCAGTATATCAATACAGGCAGCATTAAGAAAGAGCGGCCTCAGAGAATATCGTGAATCAGATTAAGAGGCAAGAAAAATGGGAGGTGAGAATCCCTAAACCAAATACATAAATAGGAATGGTAAAACAAAAGTTCCTTTCTTATGCTGAGGGAGACATAAAGGGAAAATGCATTGTCTAGATATTGTTCAACTTTGTATGTGGACATAACAAATTAAAACTTTTTTCCTGCCTAGTCCTGAAAATAGAAAACAGATTAACTGATTGGATAACATTGCAAGAGCTAAACTTCAGATATTATTGGCTAAGTCTGCATAACTTATGACCAATCAGAGTAACACAGGTCCACCGGCCAATTATATGCTCGTCTACTTTGTTCAATGAAAAGGAAAACTGATCTTCAGGATCAGAGATGGAGAAGAAGAATGTAAAGATGGAGCATGGCCCAAACATTCAGACACACCAAATGGACTAATTTATCACAGCAAAAATAAGTATGAGATTTATAGTATGTACCACATAAAATATCTATTATTCAACTCCAATTACAATGATTGGTGTCCCATTAGAGACTGGAGTTACGGCAATCCAGGTTTTTCCCTTTTCCTTATTTCAGAAGAAAAATCTTCCCTGTCCTTCCCGCCCCACCCTATTTAAAGTTTCTTCATCTTTGTATATGATGATCTCAACATGGACATGTAGTGATTCTAATCATCATATATTTATACTAGAGTGAATAATACAGAAATGGAACTGAATGAAATATCTTTTACCTTGGAAATATTTCTGATAGAGTTACCAGTAGTAGATGGAGTCAGAGTGTTTCTCTCCCCCTCCCTCCTTCTCTCTCTCTCTCTCTCTCTCTCTCTCTCTCTCTCTCTCTCTCTCTCTCTGAAATAGAAAATAGACACAGGGAATGAAATGATATAGAGGGATATTGTAACAGGCAGTGTGCTTTAGGGTCTTAAATTCTATAATTTAAAGTACCTATGCTTATTTTATTTGAATTTTTCTTTTCATCTGTAGTATACTTATACCATATTAGGGATGAATAATTTCTATTGCAATTTAGTTTTGTTGAACCTGCCAACTAAACTAAGGATAGTATTTCACTTTATATGCAGAACAAATGTGCTTTCCTGATAAATATTCTTATAAAGGTATCATCCAGCAGTGGCTGGTATGGAAGTGAAATCTTTTAACTAAAGAATATTTTAAAACTGAGAGTCAGTTTGGTGTAGTGGTTAAGGCATCAGGCTAAAATCAGAGAGACAATGAATTCTAGTTCTCATGACCTTGGTCCAGTCACTCTCTCTTAGCCCTAGGAGAAAGGCAATGGCAAATCATTTCTGAAAACCTTGCCAAAAAACTGTAGAACTTGTCAGAACTGTGTGCTGTCCTACTCATGCACACACAGAGACACAGACACACACCATGGGTGTAAAGAATCCTTATTAAAGCTTCTGAGCCTGAATCCCCAGCAACTCCATTAGCTGGCACCAACTCAACTCCAATGAGTTCCACAGCCTACTCAAATGAAGTCAACACTAGTCCTTAGGGCAAAGGTGAGTCCAATCCACTAGGCAAAAGCAAATTTCCAAGGCAAAGGCAAGTTGCAAGATAAAGTCATGTCTATGGGCAAAGGCAAGGTGAAGCAAAGGCAAGGCAAGGCAAGGCAAGGGAAGAACGGAAGGGAAGGGAAGGGAAGGGAAGGGAAGGGAAGGGAAGGGAAGGGAAGGGAAGGGCAACAGCTGAAGAGACATGATCCAAAGTTCAAGGCAAGGACACAATGCAAATACAGCAAGGAAATGAACACATCGTTCCCAGTGTCATCTCCATCTGTCTGCTGTGCTAAATAATGAGCTTCTGGTGCAGCCCATCAAGAGAAGGGAGGCTGCCTCCTCACAAGTAATGTGCTACTCCTGTCTTTTCTCTGTCCTACGTGTTCCCAGGGCAGGTGCAGAAGGCAGTTCCTGTTCCTCATCACTGACCTGCTATAGTTACATTCTTTCTCCACCTGAAGCCTCAGGGCTGTCCTGCTGCAGCTGTATTTCAGCCAAATCACTTTCAGATGACTGCTTGGAGCCATTGACCAACTTCCCTCCTGATGTGGCCCGAAATGGTTCATTCTTCTCCAAGCTGACATCTGGAGAGGTATCTGGGGAACCAGGGAGAGTCATCACAGGCTGTCTTCAAGAATGGGACACAATTGAAACAGAAGAATAAGTAATTTAAAACCTACCCATTGCAATTTGAATGTGCAGATCAAAAATGCTTCAAAGGAAAGCACATTTCCAAATAATGAATATTTATTGAATATTGTACAACATGTACAAGTACTTATCGAGAATGAACTTTCCAAAGACAATGAAAGCATGTCAGTGGAAAAGAACAATTGTGAAGACAGCATTCAATGGGGAAAGCATGTAAAACAATCACAAAGCACTTGATATGAGGAGGAGGAAGTAGTATTCCTTGGGGAAATAGCATACTAGATCTATAAACAGATTTGAGGGATTGCAATGTGTCTTCCCTTATAGCTACCAATGGCACAACATAGCTTAGGGAAGAAAATGAATTATGATATCCTTTATACAAGCGATCTTGTCTTAGAGAAATAGAGTTTTGTTAATGTACTGATGTATGTGCCTTAGTTTTGCTGATCAGAAGTTCAGCAGCAGAGGGGAAAATGAAGCTTAGCCTATGTGTAACAGATAGATCTGGTATGAGACATTCTTAGTCCTGGTTCTGCAGATTTCTGGATCTTAACACCACTGACACCTAATTTCAGAGGCATCAAAGAGTTTTTTTTTTCCTGAGATAAGCAAGTTTCCAAGAAGAGGAAGAATTCAGAGAGAGCTGTCCAACTGCTGAAGCTTTCACTGGAGCTAGAGATGGGGAAAAAATATTTAAAAGAATGTTTGGGATCAGCAAAAGGTTCAAAAGGTCTGAACTGTTCAGTCCTGGCTGTCTAGTTCTATAGTTTCATCTTGAAATGTGAAGAATTTACCCTGCATTCACTATAACTACACCAGGATGAGCATTTCCACTTCCTGACAATGTAAGCCAAAGGAAAGCTGCAGTAAAATCAAACAGTAAACAACAGCCTAATCAAGGAACCACCAAGAACACACCCACTAACATTGACAAGCAGCTAGTGACAGGGAGCGCAAAAAGCTTTTCTACCCACAGATTGGCTCAGCAATAAGATGGCTGCCCATTAAGTTCAGGGAGTGCTAGGCTGTACAGCCGCTTGATGTAGAAAGTGGAGGTGGGCTCCTCAGGCCCTGCCAACGACTCTTGGCCTCCCCCCACGGGAGCAGAGAACTCCATCAACTATGTACTTACTGACCAGCCAGTGATGATCCTGAGGGACAGAGAGTAGAACTTGAACTCAGGGCTAACAGATAGCCTCTGAGGTTATCAGAGCTAACAGATAGCCTCTGAGGTTTGAAACAAACAGTCCAGCAACCAGAGGGGTAGTCAAAGTAGATCCAAAGGTCAAAATCCAGAAATGCAAATAAGAAAGGACTATAACAGCTAATAACTGTCAGAGTCACTAAACCACACAACTGTCCAGTCTGACAACTGATCAAAAAGCTGGAAGCCCCTAGCAACAGGGGCGGAATTTAACTGATTTGACAGGCTCTGTCCCTCGTTCTGACCAATGAGCACAACCCACATCTGGCTGCTGTCTCCACCTTCAATGGAGAAAAGGAATATCTATCAATGTGATCCAGTAGCATACCTTCTAGATTGAAGTTTGTAAGACTTAAACACCTCCCCAGTGTGGTATCTTATTTAGTGTATTTAGTGAAAACAAGTTATAAGAAAGAGGGTGCTTACTAAATCATCAAAATGTAGATGAAAATCTTTGAGAGACACCAGTGACTTGAATAAACATTAATGCTGCATTGAACAGTGAGATAAACACTAATGCTTTTTCTATTAGTATTTCCAAAGTTTGCACATAGAAACTTTTGTCATCAAGGATGTCCTTATGTGCAAATATTCTCTTCTTCTCAAATTGTTAGCCAAATTTTCTTTCCCACACCCAGCTCCCCACTATCACAATAAATCTGTAAGACTGGCCTATATGTCCCAGGTTTGCTTTCCATTTACATGTGTTAATTTATACTTGCTCATTTACAATTACTATTCAATTTAAATACATTTCACAAGTGTAAACAAAAAAGAACAGCTAAACAGAGCCACTTTAAACATCTGAATTTTCCTCTGTCTTTTTGATTCAGTTTTGTATCCTGTCAACTGAAGATACTCAACTCAAACTTAACACAAGTGAGTTACCAGTGTTCTTCAGAAAACTGTTTGGAAAAAGTTGTTCATCACTGCAGTATATTTTAAGGATGAGTAGCACTCTGGAGATGCTATGTACAGGTAGTCCTTGGCTTACAACAGTTCACTTAATGACCATTTGAAGTTACAACACACTGAAAAAAGTGACTTGACTATTTTTCACATTTATGACCATTGCAGCATCCCATGGTCACATAATTTATATTTGGATGTTTGGCACCTGATTCACATTTATGACAGTTACAGTGTCCTGGGGTCATGAATTACCTTTAGTGTCCTTCTGACAAGCAAAATCAATGGGAAAATCAGATTCACTTAACAATTGTGTTACTAATTTAACAACGGTGGTGATTCACTTAACAAATGTGACAAGAAAAATCATCAAAATGGGGCAAAACTCACTTAACAAATTTTTCACTTAGCAACCTAACTTTTGGGGTCAATGATGGTCATAGATTGAGGACTACCTGTACTCTGATGTGTTTTTCAAAAATGAGCAACTTAGATATTGTTTCATATTTTCCACCACTGTTCCTCTCCCAAAACCTTCATAAATCACTGCTGCCTTCTGAACTATACTATTATGTGATGAGATATATTTACTTTTGTCAATTTCTTTAGGGGAATATCATCAGAGAAACTATGCAATTCAGTTTTTAATCAACTTTAACCTATACAAAGGCTTTTAACCTTATATAGGCAATTGCCTGGACTAGGCCCTACAGTTTTCTTGGCAAGATTGTGGAAATGGTTTGTCAATGCTTCCTTCCTAAGGCTGAGAATGAGTGACCCTCCCAAAGTCGCCCTGTTGGCTTTGTGCTCGTGACAGGACTAGATCTCATGGTCTCCCAGTTTCTGTTCTGTTGCCTTAACCATTATACCAAACAAACTGTTTTTCTTATATTGAAATCAAAATGTTGCTCTAAAAATTTGAATAGGCCAGACTCTCATCCATTATTATTTTTTTTTATGAGCAGCTGCAGGCTAAATAGAAAAACACGGGGACAGTCTTTATGACACAGTGTCATCATCATGGTTCTCCACTGAAGAATAAAATTCACACAGTGCATCATTATTAAACTACAGAGTTCACTGCATGAGAAGAGTTAACTATCACCAATTTTTATAGATTTGGAAAAGATTATAAATTAATTTTCCCTTAATTGCAATAGCTATAGAGTGACAAGGCCTTCTTGCCCTTCCTTTTCTCTCTCTGCAACTCCTTATAAAATCATCTTGGCAAATGTTTGTTTTAAGGAAAAAAAATCCATAAGACAAGTTTACTTTTCCAATAACTTCATCTACTTATTTTATTCTACAAAAGCCTTCTCTAGTTGCCTAAAATAAAATTGGACTAAATGCAAAACTCCCAGCTGTTCCCCATGTGGTGATGTCACATACACCTCATAACCCTGGCAGCCCTCCTAAATGAAATGGTAAATAGTGCAATCCTCAGTTGCAAAAAGGTGATTTGCCTTTACTCTGCTCCAGGTATAGGAAGACAGGTAAGGTGTCCCTGAATGCCAATTAAAAGGAAACTGCTTTTCCTAGTCATCTGTTTGGCCACTGTGGGGAAACAACTTCTAGAAGGGATATTTCTGTAGGTCATTTCTGATAGGTCTCTAATGGGCATTGTTGGTAGTCTAAATAATATAGTTTATACAGAATAGGAGAATACTAGAACTATTTAAATCAGAGAAGATATGAGATTAAAGATACCTAGCCTAAACTCCTTGTTAAGAATCTATCTATTAAATCATCCAACCACAAAAGATGGCCATCACTCCTGATGGCTGAACAAATAGACCAGGGGTGTCAAACTCACAGTGTCATGGTGGCACCATGCAACGTATTGGGACTTTTCCCCCCTTTGCTAAACTAAGTGTGGACATGGCCTGTGCATGACGGATCCGGTCCGTGGGCTGGGAGTTTGACAGCCCTGAATTAGACCAACTTCTGTAGGGAAGTCCACCACTGTCCCAAGTAAATTGTTTCACCACATTTATCAGCTCTCATCATCAATGAATCCTGATTTTTGCTCTGGATCTTATTGTCATATTGCACTACCGTCTGGTTTGGAAATGTTACTGCTTCAGAAGCATTACAGGAGAATGGTGCAGACAGTGGTGAGGATCAGTGGTGGGTTTCTCCCAGTTCTGCTGAGCTGGTAGTGGTGATGATATGACATCACCGAACCAGTTCTGCACCCCCGGTCTCCCACCTCCCGTGTTATTCTTACCTTTTATTTGGCCCCACCCCCAATCTATTGCTGCCTCCTGAGTCCTAGCTGATGGGCTATAAGGAAAAAAAACTGTTTAAACTCTTGCCGCGGGGCTTCAAAGGGCCGCCCTATAGCTGATCAGTGGTAAAAGGCAGTTTGGTGGTAGACAGATGCCTCCAAAAACAAATGAGTGGATTGGTGCCTGCAAAAATAAATGTGTAGACCAGTGCCTGCAAAAATACAGGAGTAGACCAGGGCCTGCAAAAATACATGAGTAGTCCAATGCCTGCAAAAATAAATGGGTAGACCGGTACAACTCTGCAAGCAGTTAAAAGTCGGTAGACCAGTACCTCTGCTAAATCCTAAAGAATTGTCACATTACCATCAAGCCATGCCCATAAAATAAGCCAAACCCACAGAAACAGTAGTAAACAATTTTAGAACCCATCCCTGGTGAGGATGGCAGAAAAGATTATTGGTAGTTCACTTCAGTGGTGGGATTCAAAAAAAATTTACTACCAGTTCTGTGGGTGAGGCTTGGTGGGCGTGGCTTGGTGGGCATGGCATGGCTTGGTGGGCATGGCAGGAGAAGGATACTGTAAAATCTCCACTCCCTCCCCATTCCAGGGGAAAGTTACTGCAAAATTCCCATTTTCTCCTGATCAGCTGGGACTTGGGAAGCAGATGGGGAAATGGCCAGTCAGAGGTGGTATTTACAGGTTCTCCGAACTACTCAAAACTTCCACTACCAGTTCTTCAGAACTAGTCAGAACCTGTTGAATACCACCTCTGGTTCATTTCCTTCTATTCAGGACATAGCATATCGTTTGGGATGCTACACATCCTCTGCACCACCTGTTTTCTTTGTTACTTTCTGAGAGGAGGCTTTGCGGTATCAGAAGCAGAACATCTAGATTCAGTCGGTTTTGTTCCATATACCAGTAATATCAACCTTGTGAATTCTCATGTTTTCTTTTTCCACTATGTATTCAAAATGGACAATGATTTGTGTGTGTGTGTGTGTGTGTGAGTGTGTGTGTGTATGTGTGTATGTGTGTATCTATATATAGCATGTGTATTATATCTTTGTATGGGTTGATATATACTTTCTCTTGAAAGCAGGCAACAGAATTTCATTTTTAATGTGTGCCAGTATGCTCACAAACAAATAACAATAAAGGTTATCTTATCTTCTCTTAAATTTTAAAACATCAATTTCAGCAGAAAACAGGTAGAAATTCCTTCTTGCATATGATGGCCTTTAAAATATTTTTGCAGTATTATCAGGCCCCCAACTTCCCTTATTCTGTCTCAATGGTGTTTTTGAAACTTATTCCTAGGAGGGGTGAGACAAGCATTCTCAGAATGTATATTAAGATCAGATTGACAAAGCTGTGAAGATGAAACCAGTTGCCCAGCGGAAATTCACAAATGTAACACAATGCCTGCAATTCGACAATACGGCAAGTTTATGTTTTTATATTGAGAATGAAATTTCCCAACAGTTAGCTGGCTCAGGATCATAGAATTGTTAAATAGCTGTTTCATAATGGCAAGTTATATCATTTTTGCAGCCATTTTCTAATGGAATTTAATAAAAATCATTCAAAAAGAAAGCAATAAAAACTGTTTATATGCTTATAAAAATAATTGGCATGGAATTGGTCTCTAAACTTCACCAGAGGTGTTTTTCCCCCCCATGCACCAATTTAATTACTAAATGAAATAATAAATAACAAAACCTCCTCTTACCTAGAATCAATTATTATCTTCAAGTTTTCTCTGTAGCTCTATGTACATACAGTCTGGGTGTTACCTGGTAATCAAAAGTGGCAATCTTCCCTACGAAGGAATATCAATCTGGCTCTTATTTAATGCAATATTTATAGATGATAATGACTTGTATTATTAGAGTGCCTGTCCTCAGACATTTGCATCTAATAGACTTTTTCATAATTACAAGGAGGCAGATTGGAATTTATATGACAGAAGGGCATATGCCTGTCCATGGAATCTGTGTGCATCCCTGTCATTTTCCACTGTAAAGTGAGAAGATTTTGCTGACTTTCTGAAAATGTATTTCTCTGCTAATTGCCCCCTCAGGAGCAATATGTCAGCAGTGTTCTCCTCCAAATCTTGTATAATGATTAAAAATGGAGAAAGTTAGCTGAAGAAAAGGTCAGTGTATAATTTCCACTTATTGTAACAAATAGAGGTAATGGGAATGCTCCATCTTTTGTACCTATCTTGGAAACATTTTTCCTCCTGCTACTCATCAGAGACAGAGGGAGGAAGGGAGGGGGAGAGATATTCCAGTTTCATTGTGTTGTGTTTAATGTTCTGTTTATGAACTATCAGCCGTTAATGCTAGTGAGGTATGATTCTACTTCTTGTGCCATTTTCCATCAAGAAATTAACTTTTAAGCAAAATTTAATTATCCCTTTATTTATAAATGACAGGAGAATATTTTTCATTGCCAATGGAAAAATGGCTGAAGGATTCATTACTGCTAAAATACGAGGCTTTTGACATCCAGCATATTGTATGGAGTTCTTCCTTTTACAATGATATACATTCGTATTCATCTAGCTAGAACTGAAATGCACCATTTGCCAGCTTACATTGCAGTGGGGGCCCCTTATGAGAGGACATACCTAAGTACTATCAGTTAAGGAGGGGAAAAACCATTGCTATTGCTGATTTTTTCATTGTTTTATTATACGCTGCACAATTAAACCTTGTTAAGTGCATGAATTCTCAATGTTGTATAAAATGCACAGCTGCTTTTCAGTATAAATCAATAAATCACTTTCTAAAATAACAATATCTGAGAATATTTTAATGCCCCTGAACAGGTGTTTTTGTCACCTGGGAGGCAATAAATCTTGGCTTGAGAGACACTTTGTAGAGTCATGGAGAATTTTCAGATTCTTGTCTGGAATTTCTTATTCCAATGGGTGTTTGTTTTAGGGCAGAAAACAATGAAATCAAATAAGCAGCTTTAGATTCAAGATCCATTTCATGTTATGGAATATATGTGCTAATGTGTGCATAGTATGATTTATAACAAAACAGGAGACTTCATCAATTGTCCAATTTGTAAAATATTCCTGCCTATTTATTATATTAGAATACTAACTAGAATCTTGAAAATCTATAAAATTCAAGTTAAAATTGACTCTAATGGGATTTGGCTCTGAATGGCAATTATATAAAAGCAAATTTTCAGAAATACAATTTGGGGTTCAAAATAAATAGAACTGTGTATATGTATAATATGTATATGTTTTATATGTATTAGTACTTACATACATATATGGTGAATCAACATATTTGTACACATAATTTCCAATATTTAGCTAACCTAATAGCTTGTAATTTTAAAAAGGGACAGAACTGCTTTGGTCGCAAAATTTAAAGAATTTATGTAGATGAGTTCTATGCAATAAATATTTCCTTCCTTATTTTGCAGCCATTATTCTATCAGCCAAGATCATTTGAATTTTTCTAATGCTGAGTATCAACTATTACTTACATTTCTTTTTGGTTCCATCTATTCAGCCATCTCCAATCTGGTGTATTTCAGATGCATTCAGACTACACTTGTTGATTGGGAATCCTGAGTCCCAATCTCAAATAATTTGAAGAATGCATATAGCAAAGAGGTGATCTAACATTCAAAGCCCATAAATTGAAAATGAAATAATAAGTGCTTTTTACATAGAATACCTGGAACTGACTTTCACTATGAAATTCCTCTTTGATGTGGCTGGTAATACTTTCTCAGTTGAGTTCTTTATTAAGGACTCGCCACAAATGTCTCTAACAGCAGCTCAGTGAAGCATCTCCAACCATTCTTCCCTATTCTCTTTTATCAATGTCTTCTGTGACTGTTTAGCTTGTTTTTGCTGGATTGACAAGATAGCTGGTTTCTACAAACAGCTCCCTGGGAAATACCTTGCTGAGTCATTCTAAAGTGTACATCAGGGTTGTGCAGGGTTGGTTATTAACCAGTGTTCACCAATCTTGTAAAGTAGTGCTAAACCTCTTTGAAAACATTTGTTCAAGGCTCTTGGGAGAGCATCCTCTAGAAAGCACTATATCTCTCCTTTAAAAAACGATCTCTTACAAAACAAGAACGGAAGACCAACAGCAGCAATACTCCTATGAGGATTGACCTCAAAATTGCTATGAAGTTTATTCTCCACCACTGTTGCATACAGTAAAAGCACAATGGACACAGAATGTTTCCTATCAACATGTGGGGACATTGTTGGGGAAGGGAAAGAAAGCCACCAATAATATCCTAAAGATGTGGGTAACTGAAAATGGCCTTGGCCAGAGGTAGCAGAGTAAAAAGTTATAATTAAAATTATATTTGAATTATTACAGAAGCCTGAATGATCTTTAATTACATAGGTATGTTGCCTTTTTAGCATCCTGAATTAAGATATTTTTTTTTAAAAAAATGTATTTCTTTTTCATTCCTTAGAAATTTTATTGAATATTTAAAAACATTGTCCAAAAAAAAAAAACCCCAACCCCCCCCCAGAAAAGTAGGAAAAGCATAGAGTAAAGTAAACATGTTAACTTATCCAATGTCAGCTTAAAGCTTCAGATTATTATTAAAATCAAGACCAAATGCAATAATAATACTTTTAGAGTAGAAATTTTAAATGTGGATAAAATATTATTGTTTATTTCTCATATAAAAATTCTATACTATGTAGGAGTTTGGGAAGGAACCAGTTGTCAGTTGCACTCTATTTGGACATTACAATATTGAGATACATCTCCTGTAATCCTCAGAGCCTATTTTTTTTTAAAGAAGTGCAGACTTCTTGGCAAGAGTATCTATTCTTGCCATATGGTTTATTTAAACATAAAATGCCATGTCTGTATTCCCTAATGGAAAAAAATTGCATATTTTAAATTTCCATTGTCAAAAGGGCACTGCAGACTTGGCTCTCACTGACTACAAAAATGTAAAAAAAAGGGGGGGGGATAAAATCAGCCTCTGGATGGTTGCTGTATGAAACTTTTCTCTTACTGTTTTCAACTTGGAGGAAGCTTTAATAATTATCTTGTCCTGCACCAACTTATTTATAAGTTTTACCTTACCTAAAAAGTGCCATATAGAAGCAAAATAGTGTTACTTTATGATCAGTGAGATTTGGCTCTGAAGTGTCTTTAAGGGACAACACACCATGAAAAAAGTTTCCTTTTTAATGCCTTAAAGAATTATGAGAAAAGACACTAGCAGAGCAGATAAAGTCTTTCTCTTCTCTTTTATAATATCTGTAGCAAAACACAGTGGAAGATTTTAGTCTGAAGGTGACGGACATGAGGTCTTCAGTTCATTGTTACTTTTATAAATACCTTGTGCTTTTCATGTTCTAAGGAATGCATTTCTTTTAGAAGAAAAAAATGTATCATTTTTTCCTGAGTGTACCGTGTGATGGATTCTTATTCAAAGGATGGTTATTTTCTTGTCTAAGTATAAAATGTCTATAAACATATTAAATGTACTCAAGTGTCATATCAAATTGTCATGATTTAAGGATATATCAGTAGGAAAAAGTCTAATGTAAAGTAAAATACCCTTTAAGAACAACTCAGTATGAATCGAGATCATTTTTCCAATATAATTTTGCACCCTTTATTGTTCCTCCATTTCTTTTATAGGTGTGAAGTATACAATTCACAGTTTTTCAAATGCTGGGCTATGGCTTGCATTGGTCCTCCATAATAATTGTCAATCTCTAGTTTCTAAAATTAGTAACTGAGCTGAACTTTAACCAAATTAATGTGATTTCCTTTGATAGTTTATTTATCTTGGCCCCATTGATGTCATGCAAGAACCCTGTATATGGCTCAGGGTTTTTACCAAGTCAGAATTGCATTTCATTTGCATATATTGTGCCCCTCTATGTGTCTATCACACTTTCACCATGCACATATACACATACATCCCCATCAAGCTGATTAGGTCAAATAAATAAATAAATAAATTGCACAGAGGCGGAAAAAGAAGACTGTAAGGCAAACAAAACCGGCAGCAAGCGTTATGGTCAAAACTTAAAGATTTTGTATTTGAAGCCATTATTCTGTATAATTTCAAACTTCCATAATGTGGCAACTTGACAAAACTCCATAAATGTGGCATTGTTTATTCAACAAAACGTACCATTTTGTTAGTATGCATATACCTCCTCCTGTGCTGAAGTCACCGAAACGTTTTGATTTCAGTTTTCATTGATGTAACTCTGTAAACTTCAGCGAAGTCTTATATGTGCTCAGAAAGAAACAATGCTTTTAGGAATTTGGAGAAAGATGTGGTAACATAGACATCCATTCCTAGGCAACTAGAAACTTGTCAGGAAAGTACCCATCTGTAAAATACATCTTATCATCTCCAAATTGTAGTAATATGGATCTATTGCTCTTGTTCATCCTTCCCCAAAGGAAGTATAGTAAAAAATCATATAAAAAGTGATTCAAAATATTACTTTAAATGCTGCTGTTCAAAAAATTTGATAGCTTCTTTGTGACACATTCCACTTCTTGGTGATTTAGGAGGCACTCCAATAAACTATTTTATCTGAGATCAATCCATCAAATTTTGACTGAAAGTCATAGACTAACATTCTGGTTGGTAAAGCACCAACAATATATGTAATAAATAAAAATATTCAAAGAGTAATAGGTGGTTTCCTTATAAAATGGAACAAACTATGACAAAATTAATTATACCCAGAGTTTCCTTATAGAAATCATGATTGAACATATTTTTCTACTTTTATCAGCTATTTTTTATCAGCCTATAGAAAAAAAAAAGAATTTGCTTCCAAAGCACAACTGGGCCAATTTACAAGGAGGTGTGAGAACAATTCACTGTCATGAATTGGAAAACTTGGCAGAATAGGTGATATTGATTTGATGATACCCTTCACATAAGAACTGATTCAGTTCTGGAAGGGTAATAGCACTAATATCTCCTCTTATTTATCAGATTTGCTTTGAATCTTATAAATCTAAAATTAGTAAACAGAATGGAAAGCAAGGTACCATGAAAAAGATCTGTCAGCAAAGAAATCTCTAAGGGGTTCTCAAAATAGACTTATATAATGGTAGTCTAAAAGGCAGAGTTACCAATGGGAAACCAACATACCAAAGGGAATACCAATATGTTGTAAGTACTATAGGAATCTTTCCACACAGTTATAACAACTCTAATCCCAATACCACTCAGTTAATTTGTAGAAGCAGATATGTGTGGGAAAGAAATAGACTACTTTGTCTTCTTAAACTAGCCAGCTGTCATTTGGGATCACTTAACTTCCATCTACAATTCTGACAAAAAGAATCTTCAGGTAATTCTTCATACTCAACTTGGTTGCAGAAGTATGAAAATAAAACATCTGGCTCATCTCCAAATGAGTTCAATCCTGACCAATTCATGGTTGACTTAGCCCACATCCTTCTGAGGTTGATAAAATGAGGGCCCAGATTCAGGGATGGGCTTCAAAATTTTAGCAAGGGGTTCTCTGCCCAGTTGCTGGGTGGGCATGGCCATGGTTGGCTTGGCCTAGTCAGCTTCCTGCACCATGGGGGGGGGGGTGTTTTTGCCCTCCCTGAGCTCCAGAGTCTTTTCTCAAGCCTCCAAGAGGATGAAAATGGTCTCTTCAGTCTCTGGAGGCCATCTGGAGGCCAGAAACAGGCCCTTTTCCAGCCTTCCCGAACTTCCAGTGGGCCCATTTTTTGCCCTCCCTGAGCCTCCACACATGCTCTGCACTTATCCACATCCAAAGTGGGCCGTGTGGGGACTCCTGTGAGAGGGCAGGGAAGGGTGGCTGGGGCCAGCCAGGAGTGGGATTTGTGGGTTCTCCAAATTGCACAGAATCTTAGCTAGAGGTTCTTCCAAACCTTGTGAACCCCCAGCAGCCCACCCCTGTCCAGATTGTTGGAAGCAATTTGCTGATATTGTAAACTGCTTAGAGAATGATATAATGCAAGGGTCCACAACCCCCAGGCTGTGGAATTGCACCAGTCTGTGGCATGCTGGAAACCAGGGTACACAAACAAACAAAGCCTCAGCCCCATCTCCATCCTCTCTCCATGGAACTGGCCCCTGGCATCAAAAAGGTTGGGGGCTGCTGCTGTAAAGCACTATGGAACAGTGTCTAAGTACTATTGCTATTGTTATCTCTCATCCTTTCCTGTGGCTTCTGAATGACCTCACCTGTTTACAGAGATTGTGTGTGTGCTTGTGAAATTGAAATCTTTGCTGTGCTATTAGTACATAGCAAAGAGACATGAGAGAGGTGTTAGACTTTTACTATTGTTTAGAGTTGGGTACAGTGAGAAAAATGAAAGAAATGTTTCACTTAATAACGACAGCTGAAAAAACTTTTTTTCTTTAAGCTAAAAAGCTAGAAGTTAAACAGCTAAAAGTCAAAGGAAAACAGCACATATCTAAGCATGCCTAACATTCCAGGAACTGAAGCAAGTAAAAATGAAGCCATTTGAAAGCCCAGCAGGAGTTGAAGAAGCCAAGAGCAGAGATGGTGCAGTGGCTGCTGACCTTTGAAAAGAATTGTTGATGCTATTTCTTGGGAAAGCCAAAGGTCATCCAGTAGGTACCATTAGCAAGACAATCTGCAGCTGAAAATAATGCAAGAGCTGAGGCTGCTGACAAAGCTCAGTGGAAAACTGTGGAGAGTTTGCATCCTACCAAAAAAGCCCAGTGTGTGTGTGTGTCTACTAATAGGCTACAGTGATAGGTGACTCATGAAAGAGGTCCACAAGGGGAGAATGATTGCTAGCTATGGTACTAAACAATCTGACACTGACTGGGGTCACTATGAACTATTTTTTCCTTTTTCTTCAATACTTACCCCACCATCAGGTTTGTCACATTAGCCTTAAAAATCCCTTTGGATGGTGTTTTCTGAGCTTGCTTTAATTGATTAAATTCTAAAGGTAAAAACAATTTTTGGATGCCCAAGTCTAGAAACTTAGCAATTAATATAATGAATTAATTTAATTGCTAAGTTTGTAGACGGGGCATCCAAAAATTGTTTTTTTCCCTTTAGAATCATAAAGAAGCAAATGAGAATGGATTTTTGTTACCTTATTTTGTTCTGCTTTTGAGAGAGAAGAGAATGAGAAAGAACAGCAGTGGCCATAAATACTAACAATACTAACCACTGCAAAAATATTGAATTGCATCCATTTCCCATTGGTTTTAGGCAACATTAAACAGTGGTAGATAGAAGTGGTAGATGGATTTTTGCATTCCATGTACTGCTCCTTTCTATGTGATTTAGCTGCTTGGGTCATCCAGTAGCACAGATTTTGAAAAAAAAAAAGATGAGAGAGAAGAGTGAGCGAAGTCCCATTGCATAGAAGCCACATAATATTGGCTGCAGGCCCATGGGCAATGTTTTTAAAGGTCACATCAGCAAGGTATTTCTTAACATGTTTCTCAAGAATTGATAGAGTAGCTAATCACTGCTTTGAAAGAAGGGCATTCCACAATTTGGAAAAGATATTTTAGGAAATAATATCAAGGTATTTATAATAAAGATAAGAAAAGTTTGTTGAACTGGACTAAAGGCTCAACTCACTCTATTTTGTTTATTTTACAAATAAAATGCAATTGGAAAGTCCACAGTCACTGCTTGAAGGCAATTCCTCCCTCTAGTTCTATCTGCCTGCCTCTGAACCAGGAAATGATGCTTAGCCATCATGACTAATAGCTACTGATAGCCTTAAGCTCTGTGAATTTGTCAGATCCTCTTTTAATGCCACTAAGCTAGAGGCTGTCAAAACAACAAACAGTTTCCAAACTGAACTGATAGGAACTCACACACCAGTTATTTGATTCATTTTGATGCCCAAAACAAATCTTAAAAGTTTGTTTCAAGACAATGACTTCACTTCTGTTTTTCTCCTCAGTGGTGTCAGGGCTACCAAGATGTTTACCTGCATTCAGGGTTAACAATATCTATGAATATCATCTCTCCTTTTAAATTTCAAGCATGTAATAAACTTGGCTTCATTATTTACTCTGAAAGAACAAGACCGGGTATCACAACTGAATATGTATATATGCTTTAATTGCAGATGAATCCTAAAAAATCTTATTTAGCACTCCATTCACCTGAGTAATCCAAGCTATTCTGCATATATTTTTCCTTTGGTGAGCAATCGAGCAATGCAAAAAGGGAGGGGCTTTGGTTAGGCAAAATAGCACTTGCCTAGAGTTTAGCATGCAAATATCAATACAAAACTAAATTTTAGCCATTAATTGCAATCAGTCAGTCATCATAAGTCATTTAACTACTGCCTCTTTTGAAAAGGGAGCGACTACCCTGCCATCTTTGCCTGAAATAATTGATTCTAATTCTCTGGTAATTAGCTTATTGCCTGATAATGTGTTCGCAGCGTAACTGGCTTCCTATTCATGTTCACTCCACCAAAGACACTAAATATTTATACGTACAAGCTGTCTCTCTTAGAGAAATATTGATAAACAATTTCAAAGTCATGCCTTTGTTCACTCTGTCAGTGAATCATACAGGAGAAACAACATATTTTTAGATACAAGCTGTCTCTGTCAGGGAATTGCCTTTCATCTGATTCTCAGTATCTCTCCTTCATCAGGGGACTGGATAGGGGAACAGAGCTGGGGGAAATTTTCACAACCAACCCAGCTACCACTTCCCCTCTCTTAATTTGCATACTGTTGCTAAGCAGCTGAGTTCCTGTTTGGCCACACCTTCAAGCTGATGAAGTTCAGTGAAAAAGAGTGGGAACCAGAAGAGAGCAAAAGTTATTTCTGCCTGAAGCATCTCTTGGATTTGTTGCTTAGCACAGTCAAGCTGAAATAAATTAGGAACAATTCCACAATCCTGCTAAGAGTTGTTTGTTGGAACTCTATTACCTATACAAGAAAAACAATTGTACCCATGTTCATTTGTAACAGAGTTTAATAGCATAGCATTTAGATTTATGCACTGCTTCACAATACTTTGCAGCCTTCTCTAAGTGGTTTAGAGAGTCAACATATTGCCTCAAACAATCTGGGTCCTCATTTTACCGACCTCCAAAGGAGGGAAAGCTGAATCAATCTCGAGCCAGTCAGGATCGAACTCCTGGCAGTGGGCAGAGTCAGCCTGCAATACTGCATTCTAGCCACTGTGCCACCAAGGCTCTTAATCTTGCCTCCTTAAAATTGTTTTTAACTGTTTAAAATTTTAATTCTAAAATTTGAACTCAAACTTTTTAATTCTTATATACTGTTTTTTATATTTTGTATTTTGAAATTTTACCATACACCACCCAGAGTCCCTCTTTGAGGGAGATGAATGGTTCAGAAATGTGAAATATAAATAAATAAGATGCCCTAAAACCATGTTGCCTTATTCCTATCATCATTCATGCTTTATTTCCCGCTTGCCACTCCTGAGAAGTAAATTTTGCCTTTCTTGGAGTGAATAATAGCATAAAGCAGGGAAGACGATCAGCTACACATCTCGGCTTTTCCATGATGTGAACCTGCAGCTAAGCTATTCTCCTCCCTCCACCAACACTTGTCTCTGAATAGAAAATATGCTCAGAGTCCCAGGTGCCTCAGCTTGATATTAAACAGATGCTTAAAGAACTACCTGGAGGATATATAATGAGAATGTTCCCAATACCGATAGGTCAGTTTTCTGTGATAATTGTCCAATCTGAATAGAAATGCATTTGTGTTGTGAAACTACCTTCTGTCATTAAGCTGCTGGCAAAGAGAGAAGACCTTGCTCAAGTCTTGAGGGGATCTCTGCAAGCATAGTTAAGGTTACAAGTTCTTGATACATTTGAGTCAGTTAATTGTAGGCTTAGTTTTAAAATATTTCTAGATTTTCATTGCTATGCTAAACCTTGAATTGAATCTGGAAGGAAACTAGGTGCAGCTTGCACAACAGAAATGTAACATTGTCAAATTTAGAAGTGCCTGGCACTATGTGCTACCACATTCTGGGCCACTTGTAGCAATGGTACCTTGTAGTTTGCTCAGTTTACAGAATTGGAATGTTAGATACCTGGTAATTACAGAATCTGAGGAATAATAACATCCCAGAAAGATATGACTGAAGCAAAGAGTTGTTTTTCAAGGGTTATAAACATGGCCCATTTCTTGCCTTCTTGAACTTATGGTAGGCCTGTTTTTCACCCTCCCTGCACCTCCGTGCGCACCCTGCACTTACCTCCATCCAAAACAGGCTGTGTGAGGACTCCTGGGAGAGGTGGGGTAGGGTGGGCGGGGCCGGGCCGGGCCAGCCAGGAGTAGGATTTGGGGGTTCTATGAACTTTCTCTTGAACCCCTGTGAACCCCTAGCAGCTCAGCCCTGGAACCACCTATATCCCATTGAATCTCTCTGATTGGTTTGATGTGCTTCAGCTTCCATTGATTAAACCATATAATCTGCCTGGACCCCAGAAGTGGGGTCTCTGCAGCAATGTCTTTCTTCTGCAATGAGGTTCCCCACAAAATTCAGTAAGAGGGGACTGTAGTCAGCCCACTCTTACTGATATTTTAAAGGACACTTAAAAACTAGCTCTTCACCCAGGTTCTTGGCAAGGATTGCCCACTTTTTGCTTTTTTTTTTTGTTCCCCTGAAAACAGCATTTTGCCATTGTTGTTCTTCTGCCTTGTGCTGTTTTTGAGATTTTTGCATTGGCATTATTATTCTGATCAATCATCGCCAACCAGCCAGATGTTTAGACTGGATTTAGCATTATTTTCCATCTATTGCAGGGGTGTCAAACTCGTGTCATCACGGCAGTGTCATGTGACATATCGGGACTTTTTCCTCCTTCACTAAACTGGACGGGGGTGAGGCCAGCACGTGATGCAACCAGCCCGCAGACCATGAGTTTGACACCCCTGATCTATTGAATCCTTCTTAAGGACCTCAGATAGGCAGATTTTGTTTTTGATGCTACTAAAAATATTGTTGCATGACATTCCAAGTTAAGCTTTAACTCCTTCATATTCTATAACTTTGTTTATTTTGTCATCCTTAGTTCTTGCTTGCAAGCAAATAGTATTTTAACCCTGAGCTACAAATATTCTCCTTTAAATGGTATTTCTGGAAGATTTTGTACATTGTCATACAGTTATTTGTAATCAGTATGCATGATTTTCTTGTAGCAACTAGCTATTCGTTGTTTTTCAGTAACAGTAATAATAATATTCACTGAACTCTTGCACAATATGTTTGCCAAGAAAAGTAACATTCAAAAAAATGTTCATTATCTGTAACCATGATAATGAGCATAGCATTTTCACATGAACATTTTAAAAATGCAATCTGTATGGAATATGATTGGGGAAAAAAATACTCTTTTGTGCTTACAAAAGCAAGTGGCAACACTGTAGAAAGTGCAACAATTTTCTCTTCCCAATCCAGAGTACGGGGATAGAATTACAGCATTTGCCAATTTTTGGATTTAAGGGAGTACTATGTTGTTACTTTTTTGGTTTATTTCCTAGAGCATTTTCAACACAAATATTACTTTAAAAACAACATTTACTGTATGTCATTATCACTTCTGACTGAGATGTCACCCAATTGATCTGTTAATAACAATAATTATAAACTTCCCACTTAGAGAACAAAGTACAGTGTTGCCTCAGAATAATGATGTGGTAGACTTTTCTCAAGTATCTTTTAAACTGCAACTTAGTGGATGAATGGGTATTCACATGCATAAGATCTGAGGTTTATCTCAGGCTGTGCCCATTGTAGAATTTTAAATAGGTCTGGGAAAAATTGCTTCTTGAGAGTTGATGGCATTCAGTAACAGGTCTTAACATAATACTGATTTGAGATTTTACAATCAGGAAGTTCTGGGATCTAAAAAAATCCAATTCAATAATGAAAGGTTTATTTAAAGGACAAAGAAAAACAGGGGTTGACAAAGCCATAAATCCAGAGCAGAATCAAAAGATTTACAATGGATTTTACTCACCTGAGGCAGTAGAGATAGACTTAATCCATCTTCTTCCAAGAACTGTCATCTGATTCTCTTGCTCCATACATTTGTGTGGTAGCCATCATTAAAGAAAAGGCGGGAGGGGGGGGGAACCATATTTGAATGATCAGATTTTGTTGAGGTGGGAAATGAAGGTGAAGAAGTCACAGGCTTGTCTCAACCTATGTTTTCAAAGTATTGTTTAGCTATTCTAAAGCCAATATTTTGGGAGGGGAAGAGAGACCTCTTGAAAGTTTCATCATTAAGGAACCTTCAGTACCTTTGTGAATATTTAGAAGTCTATTATATTATAAGATTATTCAGTAAATTGGAATATAATATATATTTGGAGTGTACTTCCAGTTGGATCCAATATCCGAAGAACTGAATAAGAAATGAGGTTTTCATTATTGCACAAATTCTCTTAAATATTTTGGAATTATTCCTATGAATATACCGTGGAACTTATTTAGAATAATAATTGCTTTTAAGATAAATATGTGTACCAGATTAATTCACATTTAAAAAATCCTTTAAAAGCCATTGAGAATGTTTTTATGAGCCCAATCCTCCCCCCAAATTTTTTCTTACTTAAATTATGATTTTGATATGATTAACGATAGCCATTTCCTTCATTTTCAATTACATTATTCTGGGTATATTTTGACTCTGCCAAGGTTTTGATTTTAGGGCTTTTTTAGAATTCAAGTTACATTGCTCAATAGTTACTGCTTGCCCCCAGAGCCTGTGCTCCTCTTTAATTCAAGATGTGATTGCTTTTCCAGTATGGAAGGCTATTAGATACATTTGGAACATTTTGAGGCGGAAGTTTACACTTCACCTGTGTTCATATGAAAAATATGTTAATACCTTAACCCAGTTTATGACCAATCATTCTTTCAAGACACTCAGTGTATTGCAAGAAAAATAAATTCAATTAAGTTCAAACATATTTTTATTGCTCAGTTTGACTTGGTTTGGATTCAATAAATCAAATGGGCTGGTATGTTTTTTTAAAAAAAATAATAATTATGAATCAGAATCTTAAGGGGAGACAAATTCATCAAAATATTGTTATGTTTATTGGATAACTTAACAGAGATATCAGAACATTTGGGTATTAATATTTTTATGATGGAAATATAATGTATTTTGGGTTACTTTAGCATACTGAATCAGAGCAGGGAGGAGATGATTAAAAAACTTTTCCCCTCCCTAGCAGTCTTAATCAAGCCCAACAGTCTTAAAATTTTACAGATGTACTAAGTAAAAGAATAATTTGCTTCTAACCACTGAACTGTGTTCCACTACTCAAGATTGACTGAGATTTGTGCATCTGTGTCCCAAAATTATATGGATTATTTTTGGTGGCAAACCAAACTATGCCAGGCACAGATGTGTTCTAATTTCACCTGTATTAGTAATTGAACATTCACAGTGTTTGTTTGTTTGTTTGTTTGTTTGTTTGTTTGTTTGTTTATTTATTTATTTATTTATTTATTTATTTATTTATTTATTTATTCATTCATTTATTTATTTATTTATTGGTTCGATTTATATGCCGTCCTGCAGAGACTCAGGGTGGCTTACAATGCATTAAGCAATAGCTTTCATACTTTTGTATATACCTGCTTAGTAGGGTTTTTGGCCCCCCAAGTGGCAGCTGGCAGCTAAGTGCTATTTAACAGCACTTTAGTCCGCTGCATCACCAAGGCTCTTAGTGTTCAATGTTTCAATTTGAAAGATAGAAAAGATGTATACAAAAGCATTCATGTAGATCCTTTCTGCAACTTCTTGAAATTGTTATGTCTTCTTAGGATCATACTGACCATCTGTCCTCCAGCTCAATGGAATCCTAGAAAAAAAGCACATTTGGTTTAAGGAGACAGATGCCACATGTATGCTGATCTTTCCTCCTTCAGTTCCAACTGCATGTATCTATTTCATTCATATGGTAAGACCACACCTAGAATACTGCATCCAGTTTTGGTCACCACACTATAAAAAAGATGTTGAGATTCTAGAAAAAGTGCAGAGAAGAGCAAGCAAGATGATTAGGGGATTGGAGGCTAAAACATACAACAAACAGTTGCAAGTACCCTGCATGGTTAGTTTAGTGAAGAGAAGGACCAGGGGAGACATGATAGCAGTGTTTGAATATTTAAGGGCTGTGACAGAGAGGAGGGGGTCAAAGTTAACTGGGGTCAGAGAGAAGGGTTTTTCCAAACACCCGAAGGCCAGACAAGAAATAATGGATGGAAACTGATCAAGCAGAGATTCAACCTAGAAATAAGGAGAAATTTTCTGACCGTGAGAACAATCAACCAATGGAACAGTTTGCCTTCAGAAGTTGTGGGAGCTTCATCACTGGAAACTTTCAAGAAGAGACTGGACTGCCATTTGTCAGAAATGGTGTAGGGTCTCCTGCTTGGGCAGGGGCTTGGACTAATGACCTATAAGGTCCCTTCCAACTCTGTTATCTGTTAATCTATTAACTATACATACAAAGGACTAACCAGTGAAGTATTTTGTATGTTGACTCCTAATGACTACCTCGACAATCCCCTTCAGTTTTCTTGGCAAGATTTTTGGAAGTGGTTTGCCATTACTTTCTTTTTAGGTCTGAGAGAGTATAAGTGGCCCAAGGTCACTAGCTGGCTTTGTGCCTAAGATGGTTTCTAGCTTGTTGCCTTAACCAACATTTTGGCTTTTGTAAAAATGCTACCAGCATCTAATTCAGCCACACGATCAATTGAACTGCTATATTGGAAGTAAAGATTCACTTTGATTTAATTTAAGGTGTTGAACTGTTAATTTAAGGTGTTGAAGAGGTAAAAAAAATAATACACAAAAGAGAAGAGGACATTCTGTAGCATTTCCATTACTTCAATTTATTTATTTATTTATATTTATATTTATATACCGCCCTTCTCCCTGGGGACTCAGGGCGGTGTACAGCCAAGTAAAAACATAGAGTACAAACATTAAAATATGATTAAAAAGATATATGTAAATTTGGCCCCATAATTAAAAAACAGTAACAAACCAAATAAAACATTTCAAAGTGTTAAGCCAGCCCGGCTTGCTGAAAAAAGAGAGTTTTAAGGGCATGGCGGAAGGTACCGAGGTCTTGGATTCTCCTTATCTCTGGGGGCAGTTGGTTCCAGAGAGTAGGTGCCCCCACAGAGAAGGCTCTCCCCCCCCTGGGGTCACCAGCCTACATTGTTTGGCTGATGGCACCCCGAGGAGGCCTTCTCTGTGGGAGCGCACGGGTCGGTTGGAGGTCATTGGTAGCAGCAGGCGGTCTCGAAGATAACTAGGTCCTATGCCATGGAGCGCTTTAAATGTGTTAACCAACACACAGGAGAGGTGTTGTATGGGAGCACCAAGCAGCTCCCGTAACTACCTGCATGGCTGCATTCTGGACCAGTTGGAGCCTCCGGGTGCCCCTCAAGTCGAGCCCCATGTAGAGAGTGTTGCAGTAGTCCAGGTGCGAGGTGACGAGGGCATGAGTGACTGTGCACAGGGAATCCCGATCAAGAAAGGGCCACAACTGGCGTATCAGGCGAACCTGACAAAAGGTCCCCTTGGCCACAGGCGTCAGATGATCCTCCAAGGACATCTGCGTATCCAGGAGGACTCCCAGATTGTGAGCCCTCTCTGAGGGGTCAAAAACTAGCCCCCATAGTCAGAGATGGAGTCATCTGACTATATCAGGATGCCAGAAACCACAGCCACTCAGTCATGGAAGGGTTGAGTTTGAGCCAGTTTCTCCCCATCCAGATCTGCACAGCCTCCAGGCACCGGGACATTACTTCAAGGGCATAGTTGGGGTGGCCAGGGGTGGAGATGTACAGCTGGGTGTCATCAGCGTACTGGTGGTACTTCACCCCATAGCCACGGATGATCTTGCCCAGCGGCTTCACTTAGATGTTGAACAGAAGGGGCGAGAGGACTGACCCCTGAGGCACTCCACTTATGAGAGGCCTCAAGATTGACCTCTGCCCCCCTGCCAACACAAACTGCAACCGGTCGGAGAGAAAGGAGGAGAACCATCATAACACAGTGCCCCCCATCCCCAACTCTTCCAACCAGTGCAGCATGATACCATGCTCGATGGTATCAAAAGCCGCTGACAGGTCTAACAGGGCCAGAACAGAGGAACAACCCCTGTCCTGAGCCCTCCAGAGATCATCTACCAACGTGACCAATGCCATTTCCGTACTGTGCCCAGGCCTGAAACCCAACTGGAACGGATAGACTGAAAGCTGAAGAAGAGAGTCAGGGCAAAGTAGCAGCTCATACCAGGACAATTTAGCCATACTACTGAACTAAATTTACTGAGCAGTTTTTTAAAAAGTTAAAACTTTTAACTAAAAATTAAATTAAATTAAAATTAAAACTATGATTGACTCTGTCCAATATAGTGTGATATTAAGAAATGTTCCTCATGTCTTCCAACTTCTAGTTAATGTTCATGGAGGTGCTCTGCTATTCTTCCACCTGACTGCCCTACATGGTGGCTGTTACAGTCTTTACACTGTATGTTGTGGATGACTCCTGTTTTTTCCTTCTTGGAATACTGGGGTTTTTTTTGTTTACTTAAGATGTTTTGGAGGGTTTTAATTGATTTGTAAGCTATGATGATGCTGTATGGATGTGATACTCTGTTGGATGTTTCTGATATGTTTTTGATGCACAGCAATGTTATCCTTTTCTTAGCTTGTATCGATTATGCTGTGGTGGGTTGAGTAGTCACACACTTTTTGATAAAATTGAGTGGGTATTCATTCTGTTGGAAGATATGATAATGGGTAGTGGTTTTTCCGGTATTCTGAGTAGCTGCAGTATGCATATGCTCATCTGAATGATATTCTAATAGAGCTCCCTTCTGGGAGATTAGGTTGTTACTTTGGTAATGGAGCAATTGGTTGATGTCAGTTGTTTTTCATGAACTTGTGTTTCTTGTTTGCCATCAATACTTCTACTGATAAAGATATCCAGAAAGGTAGTGTATTCTTGTTTTTTTTTCCCTTGTGAGTTTTATTCCTTTAAAGATGTTATTGATTGTTTTGTGTGCCTGATTGTTTTATGTATCAATTTAGTTAAACAGACCAAATACAAAGCACTATGTTATCTCATTCAATATTTAATTTCTCACTGTCTGAAATTATCAGAGGAGAAAAGAAAAAGCTACTATAAAATCTACTGAAGCATTAGAGGAAAGGGAAAGGTGAGAATGGATAAAAATATAATGAAGAGTGAACATCCTCCACAAATAATACTTCTGCAGTAAAAATCCGCATAAGCATTAATGGAATATCATTTTCTGCTGTTAAGATTAAGCTTGAGTGATAAATTGATTGTTATAATTGTTATAATTTACTGGGAAAATATTACACACACACACACACACACACACACACACACACACACACACACACACACACACATCTTCTCAAGTTTTCGCGGGTGTGTTATGTAAAAAGTTAAAATCTCAGGTGTTTTCTTGGTGCTGTGATACCTACTAGAATTCTTACCTCTTTGCAGTTGACAGTAATAGGGAACCAGAGAAAGCTGGGCTATTAACACGCAATCAGGCTGCAGCTAGGATAATGAAGCAGGACCCACGACTTCTAAACTGATAGTAAAGGCCAGAAGATGACAAGGTAGAGAGCTTATCGAAACGTTGCCAAACCTTTAAAGTGTTGGTTAGGATTTTAGCCAGAGTTTTAAAAGACCTTACAAAGTGTTTTGGGATTTTGGAGGATTTTGAGCTGAGATCTTAGCCAGGATTTTAAGCATTTTAACAGACTTTTAAATGACGTCCACTATATCTGTTAAAATGTAAAGATTAAACACCTCTGTTTGTTTCATTTTCCTGGAAAGGATTACAATTTCTTTTCTAATCCTTTCCATCTTAGTTTCCATATAATGTTCATTTGTTCCTGTGTGGATTTATACAGTCCTATCAAAACTGAATCAACATATTTCTCATTTGTAGGGGTATAATCTTTATAAACAGATTGATAAACCCTCTGCTATTTTCTGTATTATGTTATGATTCAATTGTAGAAGTAAAAAATCTCAGATATTTGACATAAATAAAATGTCCAGATTTATTTCTTTATATCTTTATAAAACTATATTTTGTATATTTATTTGTTTATTTTTCTTTTGAATAAGTCTAGCAAAGGAATTGTTAGATTAGATTTTGGAATATTTAGTATATAATTGTATCACTAATGTATTTTGTGTATTTAATTGTTCAGTTAATTATGCATTCTTTTTTTCTTTGTTAAAAACCTAAAGCAGAGGTCCCCAACCTTTGTGGTTGGTAGCCCAGGGAGGAAGTGGGGAAAGGGGATCTGGGCTGGGCGAGCAACAGGCCAGCATATGCATGCATGTGCAGCTCAATTTATGCAAGCAGTGGGCTGGTGCACATGTGCATATCTGCGCAGCTCAACTTGTGCGAGTTGCTCACGCAAGTTGAGCTATATGCCTGTGCATGCCATTCAGGCAGCCCATTTGCAAATAGGCCATATTCGGGTAGTGGGCTGTGGCCTGGGGGTGCGGGACCAGTGGTGGGATTCTGCCGGTTCTAGGCGGTTTGGCTGAACCATTTGTTAAATTGCTGGCTTGCCCCGCCCCTTGCCAATAAATAGTGGGCTGGAGCGGGGCGATGGGAGGACGAGCCAGTAATTTAACAAATGGTTCACTGTTTTTTTGTAATTTATTGGCCTCACAGCACACCGAACCACCAAGGAGGCAGGGAGAAAATGGGGCTGGATTGATTGATCAAAGCGAGGCAGAAAATCTGTGGAGCGAGCCAGGCCCGCCGATCTGCGAGAAGCCAGATTTTGCACTTGGGCCACTTATTTGAGCCAAGTTAGGCTGGCTCAGCCCCCCCCCAATCATGAGCTGCTGCCTCAGCGCAAAAAGAGGGGATAATCCTGAAGTTGCGCCACATCAATGTAGATCCCAGTCTACATCACGCTCTGAGTGTTGCAACTGAAGTTCCTCCAAAACTAGGCGAGATTCAGCCTTAAGAAGAGAGGAAAAGGCTCTGGGCAGAGGGGGGCTTTGCTTTACCATTTTCTAAGGCTCTGGAGGATTTAAGTAGCTTAACTGTGCTTGCTTGCCAATACCAGAATTACAGAGTTGGAAGGGACCTTTGGAGGTCTTCTAGTCCAAAGATCTCCAACCTTGGTAACTTTAAGCCTGGAGGACTTCAACTCCCAGAATTTGAAAGTGCGAGGACCAGTCAGAAATGACTTTTTTCAGCCCTCTGAGTAGTCCTTATAAGGACTACTCAGAGGGCTGAAAAAGTTATTTTTGACCGGTCCTTGCACTTTTGACCAGTCCTTGAACTTACAACTGTCCTCACATTTTACGTTTTGTGCCCTATCTTGTCACTGTGGTGAAGAGGAGTAGTGGTGAAAGGACTGACACTACTTAACTATGTTAAGAATGCCGCAACAGGCATAAATGTGAGGATGGTCATAAGTATGAGGGTCAGTCAAAAATGACTTTTTTCAGCCCTCTGAGGAGTCCCTATGCACATAGCTGTGCCCACCCAATCACATGACCCGCTAGCCACGCCAACCCAGTCACATGATCAGCTAGCCATACCCACCCTGTCACGTGACCACCAAGCCACATCCCCAACTAAGCCACGCCCACAGAACCTGTTGTTAAAAAAATTGAATCCCACCACTGTGTGGGACCCCTGATCTAAAGAATCTACTCCAAAAAACTATAACATGAAACTATCGTTCAGTGTATTTATACATCATTTCTTTCCTTCCTTCATCATAATATATTGCTATAGATAGATAGATCGATAGATAGATAGATAGATAGATAGATTATAGATAAATAGAGAGATAAATAGATAGATGATAGATAGGTAGATAGGTAGATAGATAGATAGATAGATAGATGATAGATAAATAGATAGATAATGTTTCCTTTATGTATATGAACATACATGTATATATTGCTTTTTGGAGAGAGAGGGGGGGAGGGAGGGGGAGAGAGGAAGGGAGGGGGAGAGATATTGGAACACAAATTAGTGGCTGTTTCTGTATTTTTACTATTTTTATTTTTAAGTTGTTTACATATTAGATACAGTGCTTCATCAAGAGACTGAATCAACTGCATACAGTTATACTAAAATTCTACTTTAGATTAGAGCTATCAATACACAAAGTAATTGCAAGCTCTGGAAAAATTCAAAGAGCAAAGTAATGAGCTTAGTTAAGTAGAACTACAAAGGCAAAGAACAGAAGCAGCAGTTCTTTGGTCAGCTCAGTTTGGGGCTCACTTCCCAATATTATCTGTCAAATCAGATATAATGGAACATAAATTGTCCTGACCGGAAAAAAAGCATGTCTGCATCATTACAGCAGAAATGAATTCTGCAGCCTCTTCTTTGTTTCTGAAAACTGGTATGAATAACTGTTACCTCCTAGCAGGTGGGATGTCTTGTGGTGTAGAAAAAGAACTGAGCCATGTATGTGTGTGTGTCTTAAAGAAAGGCAGCATAATTTAATATGTAGCTAAGGTAATATAAAAAAGTTACCGAGTCTGCACTTCAAGGTTTTACTTAATCTTTCAATTGCTGCACAACATCATCTGAAGAGGAAACCTACATCTGAATCCGTATTCTTAGGTGTATAGTGTAAGTATTCCCAGAGTACTTTGCACATTCCAAATCTGCAATTAGGCTGAGTTGTGACTGCCATCCTTAGTAAAGAAAATGTGAGATTTCAAAGACTAGCTAGAAAGAGATGAAACAGAAATCTCTATTGGTTGAAAAGATACAACGTGCAATGTGCAAAAGACATAATATAGCAGGGATTACAATTTCAGAGCTATAAATTTATGCTCAGCTACTTTGCTAATTACTTCTCCTCTCTTACTAATAGATTGGTCCTATGCCCTCTTTAGGGCTCAGCTGTGGAGTAAAAACATTTAGCAACGCCTTTCTGTATGTCCTCTTTCTAATTCCATTATCCCTAATTCTCAAGATGCTGAGTAATTCTAGTTCACACATTTCTCTAAACCCCAATGTGGTTTGTTTGATTGTGATTAATGGAATATGGTGGTGAACAATTATTTCTGGACCAGACTACTAGTATCATGGATCAGTGTGATGGGTATGAGGCATCTACTGAACCCCTCACATACATATTAGGTTTTCCACTGTGGCTCATAAATAAATCTCAGATCTCCATACACTGTATTACTTTGTGGGTTTTTCACTAGACACTAGTCTTAAGAAGGTAAGGGTTGACAGTGAATTATCCCAGTATCTGGCATATTTTAGATATACTGGAAAATTCAGTTGCTAGTCTAGTTACCTTTAAAAATGTAATGGAAGGAGAAACTTCTCTGCCCTTAGCCTTAGGTTTTAAAATACCATGGACTGGTTCATTTTAACTTTTCAAGAAGATTACAAATAAATAATAAATGAAAAATCTAAATCAGGGTGTCAGAACAGAGTACTAATAGAGTTATTTAGCAATAAGATTATTGATTCTATGTTAGTACACTGGATTTTCTTTTCATAACCATTTCAGAGTAAGTGGTGCCAAACTGGTTAGATTTTTAAATTCAGTAATACTTTAATTCACTTTAGTGCTAAATTAATAAAGCTGGGGAGAATCAGGATTTCCAGCCTGGGTGTTATTTATTTGGGTGCATTCATGTCAGTGTTGTCTATTGGTTACTGCCTAGTCGCTGCAGTAGGCAATGGCAAATTACTTCTGAAATCTGCCCAAGAAAATTGCAGGGATTTGTCCAAGCAACCTGGAGGCAAAAACAAAAAACAACCTCACAGGAAGGAATGGAAACAGCTTTTGCTTTTCTGACAGTGATTTTAACACCATAATAAAAAGCTAAAATCGATGTTGCTAATTTTTCAACAGAGAAGAGAGTCAGAGTAACAATATCTAAATATTTACCATAGTTTCTGAATGTATACAAGTCCCTGTTTCAATCAGCATATTTGTAGAACAGTTTAGTCCTCTCTTTCATGCACAACTACATTTTCAGCATCACTTTGGAAACTGTTAGACTTCTTTACATGCTCTTGCTCTTTTTAAAAATTGTATAACACTTGCTCTGTTTAAAAGTGTCTAAAACAACCTAAGGTGGGTCTAGAATTCCCCATTTCCTGGTTTCTAGCCCGGTGCCCCTACTTTTTATGTTGATATAGTTCCTTTTCAGAACCATATTCTAATTTCCCTTCTTTATTGGGACTATGTAAAAACACTCAAATGATAGGAAGTGCTGGAAAATGGATGGTGGAAGAAAAAATAATTCTGTGAAGAAAACAACAGGTCTGTCAAACTTTATGGGAAAATGGAAACAAGAGCAGTTTTAAGCAGGCATGAAATTTTATTAAGAGCTAGCTCCACAGAACAATAAGGAAACTGTCTTCAAAAGAAAAGCTGCAAGCAGCTAGGATAAATGTGTGAATACACACACACACACACACACTCAGATATTTCAAAATCAATGTATTTGCTGTTTTAGTTCATTCAGAACCATAATGGTTTGTTCCAGCTTTGTTCTATATTCAGTTAAAGAATTCACATAGTTTTGTGAATCTTTAAGGTGTGTTTATTTTTAAATGTTTTGGGATTTCTCTTTTGTAATCTGTACTATTTGTAATTTCTATTTGTGGATGCTTTTGGTGTTTGAAGCAATATAAAAGTCCCATAAAAATACAGAAGTTTTATAACAAAATGAATCCAAATGACTTGCTTGTTTAGATGTCATTTTATATTTACAGTAGTTACTTGATTACTTGGTTTATATGGCATTCTATTTGTTATTAGTTTTGAACAGTGTACCTACTTGCATGTATCTGAAATTAGTAAATCAGATGGAAACAGTAAGAATAATTAGGTACAGTGAATGTGTATACATTTATGCACATATAACTGTATATGTATACACATAGAGAGAGACATATACAAACCAAAAGTAGAATCAAACTATAGTGAGTAAGAAAGTTACTTTTCCTTGGTATAGGAAATGCTTGAGCTAAGATGTTTCCCTTTTGTTGTCATCTGATGCTTGTGCAGGTAATAAATGATATATTGAGAAATGTTATATTGTACCTTACTCACAAAATACAACAATTCTATAAAAGAAACTGAAAAAAGGTCACAGCCTTCCCCGCTCCTCTTACGATTGCTAATAATTTCAATTCACCTTAATAACTTTAAGAATGGTGGCTACAAACCTAGATGCTGTCCTAAAAAAAGCATTCTTGGGTAAAACTTTGGGTTATAAAATTCTGCAATCTTTTTATTATCTTTCCTCTGTTTGTTATGAATGCAATATTTCTGGATATTGCAATTTCTGAAGTGTTAATGAAATATATATTTTATTAATGAAGGTCTGAGTATTATCTGACATAATTTATGGAATGATTCTTTAATGATATTAAAATTACTGTCATGTATTATAAAACCTGTTGGAAAGCAGAGTCTGCCATTACTTTTTGTTATTACTAATGCTGTCTAACAGTGTCTGTCATTTATATAAAAGATAAAGATAATCCATTTCTCTTTTCATTCATTTACTCTGAAAAGTTATACATATATTCCAAGAAACTCTGCAAAGACACTCATCAAGTCAAACTTCTTAATCGGTAGAATACATAATAAGTAGCATAGACTATAAGAAATTCCAGAGCACATTAATCCTGTTTATGATGAATTCTTCATTCTTTGTCAAACAGTGGTATCCTGAAACAAAATGAATGCTGGTTTTCCTACAATTTCTTAATAATTTTCACTCCCTTCCAGGGTGGGAAACTTCTAAAGTAGGAAGAATTCTAGAGTCAGCACTACTAAGTAGAGTAAAATCTTTAGATCCAGATTCACACAGATTAGTATCACTATTAATTGCTGAAAGAACAACTATTACTCATTTACCAATAGGAACATTTCATTTAATTCTTCCTTGTCAACATTTCTCAGAAAGATGTTTATGTTTCTTGAAGCATTTTCTAATACTTTCTGTATTGTTGAGTTGGAAGACACATCAGGTAACTTCATCTGTCTTCTTTCTTCTGTGCTCAGAGGCTATGGACAAATAGAATATTAACAAAAGAGTAAAATGTTGACAGTCAGTGAATAGAGAAATTTAGTTGTTATGTTTAGAAAATGCTGTTTATCACTGTGGGTTTGAATATGCATTTTCTCTCTTTTCAAGTATTCCATGATGATGATGATGATGATTGGCCGTACAGTCATCCAGATATTTAGATTGATTTTGATATTTTTGTCCATATATTGAGTCCTTCCCAAGGTATTATAATTATTACTATATACAACAATCTGAAATCACAGCTGCAGGTTGTTCAGCTGGTATTGGCCTTCATATGCATCAAGTTCTTCTCAAGAACCTATGTCTGTGATGGCATACCTATGGCACACCTGCCTGTATTGGCATGCAGAGCCATGTCACCTGGCCTGCGCGGTGTCGCCTATTCCTCTTCTGGGTTTTTGACACACATGTGCATGTGACAATCAGCTGGCCTTTGTGTGTTCAGCAGTGCTGGAAACAGGAAGAACTGGTCTTCCGTTTTCCGGTGTGAGCATACATACCGGCCAGCTGATCAGCATGTGCGCATGTAACTGGAAGACTTGCTGGCTGGTGTGCATGCACGCACCAGAAACTGGAAGTACCTTATCCAGTTCTTCCAAGTACCCCCTGGGTAGCTCCTCTTCCTGATTCCCTTTTCGGTACTTGGTGTCTTCTTGCACACGTGCTCCCGTTTCAGCACTCGGTGCTGAAAAGGTTTGCCATCACTGACCTAGGTTGTCATATCAGTGTATGTAAAGGTGAGAAGTGTGGCTTTTTGTATTTGAGAGGTGAGAATTTTGTCAATAGGCATATTTTCTACGATAAGTATCATTCGAGGTGTTTTGGTATGGCACCCACCAGGATCACCATGGCTGGTTTATGCCGTAAGCTTCCAATCAATTTTCAAATCTTGACCTCTCTCTCTCTCTCTATTTATTTATTTATTTACTTTTTTTAATATAATTTGTATGCCGCCCTATCTCCATAGGACTCAGGGCGGCTCACAACAAATAAAAACAAATCCAATAAAATGTAAAATATATAAATATGCATACATAAAATAGATAAATGTATAAATATATAATTCAAACATATATTAAAACCCATTAAAATAATCAAAAAACCCTTCAGTCCAGGCTGGGAGATGTGAAGAGCCATATTTTTAATTTGCGGGAGAAGGTGCGAAGGTCAGGTATTCAAATGCTTTTTTGGAACTGCACCCAAAGTGCCTATTACTAATGGTACTATCTTTGCTTTCTTTTGCTACAGTTGTTCTATTTCTATTTGCAGGTCCTTATACTTTGTGATTTTCTTCAGCTTTTCCTTTTTTATTCTGCTGTCTCCATATACTGCCACATCCATTATCCAGACTTCTATTTTTTTCCCCTTCTTATCAACAGTTGTTCAGTCTGGTGTGTTATGTGGCAGGTGATTGAATTATAAAGTCCCAGAACACTTTAGCTTTTTTTATTTTCTATTACTTGGTTTATTTTGTAATCCCACCAGTTCTTGCTTGCAGGCAAATGCCTTACTCCCCTAGTTTGTCTCTACAATCTGAGCTACTTCTGGCAAAGCTTCAATTTCTTTACCTTGAGTAGACATTAGCAGTTCTTCCTCTACTAATGAAAGAGCACATGTGAGTACTGAAGTGATTTTAGTTAGGTCATAGTTTAGGAAAAATAAGACTAAGAAACCTTTCCACTTCTAAAGGTAAGAAAATAAGAACCAACTCATTTTCACTTTCAGCTAATAGGCATGAATTCTGATCTCCTATATAGGTGATGAAAATGGGCTGAGCCAACTGAACCGAATTGGCTTGGCAGCATAACTTCACAGATGCTCAATATTTTGCATGTCAAGGTGAAGTACCTTTCTGAGGAGTTTCAGGTGCAATATGTACAAGTCATAATTTGGACTTAAGAGTTTTGTCATACCAGACAATTCAATAATGTAATATGGCACTAGATACAATGCTGGCTGAGTATTATATATAAAGAATATATATCATATGAGGCACAGAAAGAATAAATGATTACAGCATATACAGTATATATATATAACTATAGCAGCATTTAAAATCTACAGAGAAATCCTGCTTCGAATACATGCTAGTTGTTATCTCTCTTTGTTTAGAATATTTGTGCTGTAAAATGCAGTATTCATATATATTCTCTGTATAGTTGTACTTAATGTATTTTCAGACTTTCATTAAAAATGTCAGACTATTCCGATCACATGATGATTTTCTTAATTTGGATGATCGTAGGGTCCCTCCTACTAATAGTCTATTTAATTTCCTTGCTTCAACATGATAATGTCACACTGACTCCCATTAAGTTTATTCCAACACTAACAATGTCTTAGCTGCTAAAAAATAGCATCCACTGAACCATTTTTCTTACAAAGGGAAAGTATCCAGATGCTGTATTTCTTTTCTCTTTTTTTTTGTTCAAAATTGTAGTCAAATGTTATATTTTTCCTTTAAGCAACTTACTGTTATCAAGCCTGAATGTTCAAGAAGGTTTAGCATGGAACATGGTGAGAAATAATCCAGACAACACAATTTTTCTTTAGAACAGATGGCAATGATGATGATGTACACTTAAGCTGTTCACCCCTAGAAATATATGTATGCACTTTCCCATACATGTACAAATATATAGGATGTGCACATCTGCATTTTTTGCATAATTTTTGCCCTGTGGGGGAAAATTTCATTACCATGTTAATCATTATGAATGAGCCAAATCGGTGATATTTTTCAGTCAGAAAAATGAACAATGTTTATTATGAAAGCTAGCAGTTCATGCAAAATTAAACCAAGTATCAATCTTTGTATGTAAACACATGAATAGTAGAACCTAAAGTAATTTTGGAAAATAAGTCAGAAAGGGCTAAGAGTTTGACATATATCCTGCTGTAAATAAAAATCTCAAAAAATGCAGTATTGGACGCTGAAAGATTTAGCAAGGTATAGCACATCCCTTAATAAAAATGTTCCTATATACTGCAATCATACTGTCTCTCCTTTGAAATCAGCTATAAGCTTTTTAATGTGCTTTTCGGGCAAGAGGATCTAACTGGGGTAGATCCAAGAGAAGATTATACTGCATTGAAATCAATAGGATACATAAGTCGTGGCTAAGTAAATCCCATGGAAATCAGTGTAATTAAATATGTGACAAACTACTTCTGTAACCAACTCTGTGTTGAATTCAAAAGAAGCATTCCATTTAATAGTTATCATTTAACCAATATGGTCATAGTCAGGGTGGAACATTAGAAAAATGAAAGCATTAGCTTCGTTTTGTCTGAAATGCAGTGTTCTTATCAGGTTTTACATCAGAACATGATGACAAGTAAATGTCTTACACCATTGTAAATCTATATTATAACAAGGTGGTGAATTTATGAGCACTTCACGACTGAGATCACTGCACTGGTTTTCGATATTGACAAAACCTTAAATCACTGTAAGTGTTACAGCAGTCTAAGTTTAATGGTGTAGGCAACAACAACAAAAAAAGGGCAGGAATATTTGGAGAGATTTTGAGATTGTCCAGTTTAATTTTGCTAATTACTGCAGATTGTGAGTGTATCCCTGTTACAATTTACAAGGCTAGGATAAGGGGAGGTTTTACCTTGGCAATAGCCCTTGGAGAAAGCTATCTCTTAATTTGGAAAAGGCATATGTTCACACTAAACCCTGGTGGTGCAGTGGTTAAAATGCAAAATTGCAGACTAACTCCCACTGCCTGGAGTTCAATTCTCACTGACTGAAGGTTAACTTAGCTTTCCATCCTTCCAAGGTTGGTAAAATGAGGACCCAGATTGGGGCCAATATACTGACTCTGTAAACTGCTTAGATAGGGCTGTAAAGCATGATGGCTTTTAGCTTCTTTTAAACATGAGCAATTTACTAGAAAATGGTATGGTTATCTTACCAAAGCTGCATCTCTGCAAGATGAAGAAGATCCCCTTCATCATGAAAAATACACAAACTTGCTACTGAAAACTTTATTAGAAGAGAAGAAACAGATATTTTTCTTAGCCTCAACAATATATGATGATTTTTCCTGAAAATTATTTTGTCATCCTCTTATTTGTTTTCTTACCTTGTAATTTGTTTTTATATGTAAGAACGGGGCAAATGAAAATGGGACAAATAACCTGGTGTGGTTCTATATGAAAAAAAAATACTACATATTACATATTATATCTGTGGGAGTAAATATTAAATACTTTAATTCAGAAATGGAAAACTATTGTCCTTCAAGATGGTGAAGAACACAGCACACATTATTATTGTCTAAGCTAAATGGGGCTTTTTAAAGTTGTAGTTTAGCATTTCAAGAGAATCACAGGTTACCCATCTCTCCTTGAAGTGTGTCATCTTGATATTCATACATATTGATATACAAAAATGTGGGCATATCAGCTGGTGCAGGATAACCAAGTTCTGTTAATTCAAGGATCACGCTGAGCTTTGACTGGCATACTCAAGGCCACCTATCCAAAACTGCAATTTCATTGCCCTGCTCAATGGCCCCCTTCACTTAAGAAATAATTTTTTATTCTTAAAAACTTTCTATACTTCTCTCACAAATGGGAAATGGGATTGAAATATTTGCTCACATCATTAGAGATGGAGTGCTAAGGTATACAGAAGATGTGTTTGCATCTATATAATATTTGAGGATTTTATTTTTTTTGCTGCTCTGCCTTCAGAACTACTCTATGATTGGTGGGCAAAGTGGCATTTACCAACTTTTTTTTCCCCTAACGCTGATATTTCTGTTTTATTTATTACCTAACTAGTTGTCCTTGTACTGACTCTCTATATGGTAGAGTTATAATGTCCTTGTAATTTTTTTCATGATAACATCATTCATGAGGCAAAATTACTTAATTTATACTGTCTTATTGTTTCTAGCATTAATACATGCTCAGAATTTATGAATAATTATTATATTCATTTTTCTCTATGGGTAAATGCATGTATGTTCTATTTTGTGTTCTATTTTTCACATAAAATTGTTGAATTGGCCTTTTCTGTATGTATGTTTGTTCACTTAACAGAACTATATTCCCACTAAATCACACAAAGGTGATCATCACACTATTTTGATTATAAATCGTGCATGCTTGTAAGTACACACAAACTCACACCCGACAATTTGGCCTGTCATACTGCATCTCACAGCTTGTAGTAAAGTGCATTTGTTACCATGACAACTATTGTATTCATTGTTAAGAGAAATATTGTCCAGTTGACTTTCAAGATAAATAAAGTTGAATGATTAGAGATCTTGTCCTTCTTATTGATAACAGGTAGTAATACATTCTCAAATATTTTTTCTCCATCTTGAATCACATTGTTAAAATATGAATCGGGATTTCATTCTTAATACCCCCTCCTTGTCCCCTTTTATCCTGACTTATATCTAAAGTTAGATCACTCTAATTTTGTTACAGTGACCATACTTTCTTGGAAAAAATAAATGAGAAACCTAAAAGGGGGTCAAATCTGAAAGAGATTTATAAGGATAAAAGAAATAATTATTATGTTTCTTTATAAACAAAATTCAAGAGCAAAAGCAAGAAAATATTTGGTTAATCTAAAAGTCACCTTTCTTTAACAAAGAACTGCCCTTTATAACTAAATACATATGTATTTATATTTAATGCCTGAAATATTCACTATCAATAAATATGTTTAAATATTATCAACAACATCTTTAGCTTTAATTTCCTTTACCAAAACTGTTTCAAGAGCTCTATCATGGTATTCACAATTTAAGCAGATCAAAATACTGTGGCAATTAGAAAAAACTAACTAACAATCATCTTTGATATCTTGGAGAAAAATCTACATCCAGACAAAAAAAGTCAATTTTTCCATCTCTTCTGCTAGACAAACTTTTTTCTATTCCAAGTCTCAGCCCTACTTTCCACTTGAGTGAAATAAATCAGTTTCTCTTTTATGCTCAGAATAAAGGAGAACATGTGTTCTTCTTCCCTTGAGGATTGACAAACAGACTAGTTTTCTATGTGGACAAGAGAAAAAAACCTTTATTCCCTGCATTCTCCTTCATATAGGTGAAGAGAAAATGGAGGATTACTGAATAATGGCTGTGTCCTGTTCTCCCTCTGACCCGTTCCCCTAGCGGGAACGGAGAAGCATTCTGATTGGCTACTGACTCTGATGGCCCAGGTATAAAAGAGCTGTCAGATGGACTGAAGCGCTGCTGTTGTTGTGAGCTGAGCAGCCAAGGTTAGCAAACTCTGTTAGCAAAATAAACTGTTAAAGTTTACTTTCCAAGTCTCATCTCAGACTGTCCACCACTGTTCTTGGTTCTAAACAGGTCTGAGTTATCTGGATTTAAAAAGCAAACAAAGGTTTTGGGGACATCTTTATACTGTCACGGAATGTCAAATGTGGTAGTAGCCAAAAGTAAACAAGTAAGACCTTTTATTTAGATTACCTGAGTTAGATGGCAAGGGCATATTTGATCCAAAATAGACATTCTCCATCTCTAGAAAAAAAAAAAAAAGAGGGGGCGTTGAAAGAGAAGTAGAGGTGGGCAAGGAGTTCTACTTTTTTCTTTTCTTTATATACGTGTGTGTGTGTGTGTGTGTGTGTGTGTGTGTGTACGTACGTATGTACGTATGTATTCTTTTGTCTCTATTTTCTCTACAGTATGAAGATGTGGGGGAACAACTATGCTCATACAAAGTGGAAGAACCGTCAATATATGGAGCACTTTTCATCATACTTTTCAATAGTCTTATGGATACACAACAAATAGTGCAATACAAAAGCCGTAAAAAGCAGTCCTTAAATACTTTCTTTTCCCCTGCCTCCATACTGTACTACACACACACACACACACACACACACACACACACGGGTTAGTCCACCAATCACGCAATTGTCACTGCAGAGTTTTATTTATCTGACAATGCTGAAGTCACGAATCCTGATTAGGGAAGAAAAAAAAATTGAATAGCTTACTCAGGTGTGAAGCCAGATGTTGAAAAAAATATATACTGTCGTTTCATGTGATCATCAAATAAGGATAGGTGGAATCAATCCTATGAACCAACAAAAAAAAAATCATCAATGATCATTGATCATTTGCTCAGCTAGAATTTCTGAAGATCTTTGTGCTTAACAAGTGAGTGCAATCCTACTATAGTCATCACATCAAGAGAGCAGAGATGCCCGCTGTGTTCCTTGCTCTGACCTACTTAGAGGATTGGTCTATTTGCCTCCTTATATGAGACTAACAAGGTAGCCATTCTCTTTATCATGCCAAGCTTAACAGATAAATTCAGTATTGAATCCATCACATCCATTTTAAGATGAAGATAACTCAAAGGGTTACAAGCAGGAGTTACTAGTGTTAAAAATAGAGTGATATATTCCTACAGAAGCATTTAATGAAGTCTGCATATAAGGCTTTAAATGTCTGATTTGACAATAATCATTTTTAAATATGTAAATTAAAAAATCTAGTCACCTAGTTTACTTTAACTTAGTTCATGTTAACCCCATTTCTTTTTTTAGTTAAATGGGTATATTGGGAAATAAAACAGAGCAATAGCATAGAATTGGACATGGATCTAAAATAGCCATCCATAGCCTTCATTTTTGTTTGTTTGTTTGTTCTTATTAACTATTGGAATGAATGTGTGTGATGGTGGCACAGTGGTTAGAATGCAGTACTGCAGGCTACTTCTGCTGACTGCCAGCTGCCAGAAGTTTGGCAGTTCAGTTCTCACCAGCTCAAGGTTGACTCAGCCTTCCGTCCTTTGGAGGCCAGTAAAATGAGGCCCCATATTGTTGGGGGCAATATGCTGATTGTGTAAACTACTTCAAGATGTCTGTAAAAACCTGTGAAGTGGTATATAAGTCTAAGTGCTATTGCTATTTATATAAACGTATATATTCATATATAATATATTTATATTGGAATTATCTTATTGCTTTCTTATTACTTATAACTTTAAATCTCAAAGCAACATTTATATCTCCTATTCCTACAGTCTATTGAATGAGTTAAGAGGAGTTTAGAGGCTGAGCTACAATAACAAATTTAAGTCATACAATGAATTTCATGCAATTTTGCCTTTATTTTTCATTTACATTGTATTTGGTTAACACTCTTTTTTTTTTTACTTTTTCAGCATGAAGAAATATGAATCTAGTTCAAACTAAAGATGATTTACAGTTGTAATTTAGAAAGAGGGAAAGTTCTATTAATCGGTTGTCCAAAAAATAAGACAAATATTTCAGTAATGAAAATATCAGCAGTTTAAAGTTGGGGATTATATCCACTTAAGGAAATAATAATTATTTGGTTAAATCTCTATAATGCTTTCTCCTGTTTTTTTACACATGAACTTGCCTTCCCCACTACTAAGATCGTGTGAAAATTTCACATTAACCAACATTTCTCTTCTTTGCAGTAAATCTTCTGAGGTTGTGTTCCAGCATTTCTACCTGAAAATTGACTAATTGACTCTGTTTCTGCAGATGGTGTATCTTAATTATTAGGTTTTATAGTATATATATTGCAAATGGAAATAAAATGGCAATCATAGCAGCATGGAAGGCAGCATTTAATAGTGTATAATACATACACGTGTATATTAGAAGAAATAACTTGATTATCCATAAATAATCAGTGTTTCTGAAGACCTGCACAAAAGGGACATACAGGTAATTAAAAAATTAATAATTAGGGAGATTTACATAAAGAGTGATTGAAACAAAGAACTGGCTATATGAATACAATGTTCATGATTATGAGCAAGACGTGATGCATTTGCAATCTACATAATTTTGAACATTAATTAAACTAAGTTTCAAAAAGCTATCATATATCAATTTTCTTTAGGCAAGGTAAAATTTATCTTACCAGATTTATTTTCAGTAGAAGGTCATCCCTGTTTTTCAGCTCTCCATTCAAACAGACAACTAATGGAATTTATACAGTAATAATAATAAGTTGTTGATATGTTTTCTTCTACAATGAAAGACTGAACTTTCATTTCTATTTCTATAAAATTCTCAGGTACTGATACAGCTGAGGTTTTCCATTAAGGGTATAAGCAGTTAATTAAAAAGAAATTTCATAGTATTCAGACTTTGGATTATTACCTTTCAAATGACTGATAAAGCATTTTTCACCTTTAGTTATTCTCAGTATTATAAATGCAACTTGTGGCAGGGAGATTGAGTTCAATATCAGTATATAACAACTTGTTATCAGGTAGTGTGTGTCCATTTGTGTGTATATATGTCTAATTTCCTGCAAAAATCCTGATATAGTTAATAAGACAAAAATAGTCAATATTGGTTGCATATTTCGGTTATTCTCCATTTAAATAAGGTCAAATAGATTAAAAGAGAGTTTAAAGGAGAGATGAAAGGAGACCATCTTAATAGACAGTAGTAGTGTAAAACATTTACTTGAGTAAAATATGTTGGAACATTTATATTTATTACAATCAGTTTCTGATTTTAAGGTGGGATCTTAGCAGTACAGTCTGTTTTGTATGTCATTTGGCAGACTTCTATATTTTCATTTTAGATGAAATAATGTTATTGGTCAATATAAAATAAAACATTATATTAGAATAACTTGAAATCTCCCAAGTCTAATATCCATGTCAGAAGCAAACAAATATATGTTTTCAATTTTGATTTAGGAGTCATTTTCTTGGATAACTGTCAGTTCATCATTCATGAACTAAGGATAGGTGATTCTATCTCACCTTTCAAAATGCTTGAATGTATCAATATGCAACATGACAAAGATGGAAAAAGGCCTAGCATTTTTGTGCTGAACAAAGGAATAAGATATTGCCCTTTGAAAGAATTTCCACTTTATGTATTGACAGATTCATAAAAAGAAGGGATAAACATTTCCAAAATCGGAGCTCCTTTCTTTGAGCAAAGCCTTTGATTTAGCCTCTAGATCTGTGATGGCACGCAGCACCCTGTGGGCAGGTGAGCCATTGCCCCAATTCAGCTTTGCCACTCATGTACAGGCACCTCCCACCAGCCAGCTGGTCGTCAGGTCTCTGCGGTGCATGCGTGGGGGCAGGGCATATGCAGGGGGAATGTGCAGGGGTGGGATGCATGTTGGTTTCTAAGTGTGCATGCGTGGGGGATGGGTACATGTGCAGGACCACACATGCATTGCACTTTGGGGGTTTGGGCACGCGCACGCCTTGGGCACGATCCGGAAAAGGTTAACCATCACTGCTCGAGATCTTCTTTCAGAAACAACGAGCTGTAATGTTTAACAAAATAAAAACACAAAAAAATATTAACTACATGGGGGAAGAAATTATATTATTAGCTTGATTTTGATTAAATCTAAATTTGGTTCTACTACAGTTGTTAAAAACCTGAAAGGTCAGATAACCTTCTGTTGATTAACTTTTATACCATATTTGCAAATTTGTTAATATGTGATAAACTTTGATAGCATCATACAACTTGACTATGATACTAGACTACAGCTTTTAGGGCTGCAAAAATCAGGACAATATTTCAAGCCTTTCTTGGCTCCCCTATTCTTCTCTTTTTCTCCTACCATGTAGGCCAGTGGTGAAATTGAGCTAGTTCTATCCGGCTCGAGCAAACCATAGCTGCGGGAGACTCTGCCCTCTGTCCACCCACCTGGATATCATCACATCCCATTTTTGACCCTCTGCGCTTGCGCAGAAGGCTCTGTGTATGCATGTAGTAGGCACACGCAAGCACTCGCATTTGCAAACCAGTAGCGAAGGTAAGTAAATTTCACCCCTGATGTAGGCTAATGAAAGTTTTGATAATGCAACATTTTGTGCATCATTTTTGGCATTTTAATTTTTGTGCCATTTATATCTTTCAGGGATTTTTTTTCTAGCTGTCTAATTTGGATATACTAGATTTTTTATTTTGTTGTTGTTTATTTAGGCTACATATGAGAATTTCAAGAAATTGTTTCAATTTCATTTTTTCTATGAACTTGTATAGAAGTGTGACTTACCATACCAAGCTCTGTAACATAAATGTATGAATAATTTTCACCTACAGTATTTGTAGGGATAAAATATGATTTGTCTTATTGTCCTTTAAAGATAATTTGTCTGACTTCATTATCCTGTATATCTAACTGATCAAACCTGTCTTGCAGTGTACTTCATCAACAGAAGCAGCGCTTGCATAAATAATAGAGCTATGAGTCTAAAATGATAATTACCCGAATCTAATGAATCACATAAATCATTTATAATGAAAGGAAATAAACAGGGATGCTGAGATGAGCACATTAATAACTTAAATTTCTCAAAAGCTATGAGTACTTTAATTTATATGTTGTGTCCATGGTTGGTAACAACTTAAGTTCTATCAGACAAATAATTAGAAGCTAATCTAAAGGGGATAAGTATAAACATTTCAGATTGGACAAATGAATATGAAAGTTCTGCTAAATTATATCCAGTGTAATGACATTGTATGTAATCTATACTATATATGTAACCTATAATAATATACAGAAATATAGTAATATTAAGGAGACATTTGAGTTAAATTTTACTTCACTTGAGCAAAAAGGATACATTGCAATGCAGCTCTCATCTTCTTAATCTGTCACATATTGGGCAGACAGGGAAATTAGGATGGAGTTTTTTGCCATTTATTTCAGACTTCAGAGTTGAAGAATTTCAGGAAAGTATCATCTATCACCTGGCTGGGAATTTTGATTAAAAGTCTTCTTGCTGTCATGGCCAGGTATCACAAAGGAATAACTATTCATTTTGCTCCAATTAAAATTGATGTTGTTGTGTTATAAATAGGAAACATTTACATCAAATCTTGCTCAACTGAAAACTACAGCATGGAAAAAAACCAGAAACTGCTACACTCATTGAAACCTTCAGAGAGCAATTGTTACCCAATGTGTTACACAGCATGGGCAGATCTAAGAATAAGACATGGGAACACTATCATTTCCAGTAAGCCCCACTCTTGAAAAAATACATCTTCTACCTGTAGAATTGTTGTCAGAAATATAACTGAAGTTATAGGAAGGCAAATAGAGTCTCATGAAGCCCAGTCATAAGGGAAAAAATCATATCCAATTTGTTCCTTTAGCAATTAGTAGATAGCATACTACAAATCAGTAAATAAGGATTATATTCCACGTAAATATGATGTGATCACTGTCAGAGCCAGTTAAAAGATGCAGACAGAAACTCATCCTTTACATGGTTTATCAGGCAAATGATTGGTCAAGCCGGTAGTTCTATATGGCCTCCCTGTCACTGGATTGGATTGATGAAGAGGATTCAATAGTTTTTGGCTTAAACCCCAAATACTTGACCTTTCAGAAATGTCAGCAGATTTGTACAGAATAAAGTGGCATGAGGGCAAAAAAGAAAGGGAAAGGAAAGGAAAGACAAGGAAAATCTATTTCAGTACAGAAAAAAAAGTTAGAATTTTGGCATGCAGCTTTGACTTTATCTATTTGGTTCCCCATGTAGCTTCACTGCACCCTAAATTAGATTGATCTCTCCCCACCACCACTACTTATTTTACCTGATACAATCTGGATTAATTCTGCTAAAGTCAATGGAGCTATCATTCTTCTTTTCTAGGCAGACGACTTAAATCAAAAACTGGCATTGTAACTTTCTCGGTGATGATTGCCTTATCATCTCACGTTTCAGATTCTGAGCACCTGCAGATTGTCTTTTGTGTACTTCCCTGGACAGCTTCAGTTTAATGAGAGATTCATTTGAGAATTTCAGTTCTCTGTTCCTTTTGTTTCTTCTACAGAATTCTCTTCTCCAATTGTCACTAAGCCCACTATCTATATTTTGGGAGTCTGACACTTTCAATTATCAGTGGAATTAGTTAGGATCAAATGAGTTTTGGCTTGACATTTAGAATGCTTCATAAAAGTCTAAGGAACTTCTCAGACCAAAATTAAGTAAATAGGGCTGTGTCCTTTTTATCCCCATCAATGTATCCTCTGACTACAGTTTCTGGGATTTAATAATGGTTTCCCTCTATCTTTAGACACATAAAAAGGCATTTCATAGTTTTATAAAAACCTGAAATCTTTCTCCTTAAACAACAAAAACATAACTGCCCAACCTAAAACATGTCTTTAGTGTGATGAAGCCAAAGAAAGCTAAGTAGAATCATCTACCTCAAAATTGTGCTCTCCTGTTCTGGGGCAATAAAATAAAATAGATACTAGCAATAGCAATAACACTTAGACTTATCTACTACTTCATAGTGTTTTACAGCCATCTCTAAGCAGTTTTCCCGGAACAATCTGGGACATCATTCTACTGATCTCAGAAGGAAGGAAGGCTAAGTCAATCTTGAGCCAGTGAGAATTGAACTGCTGGGAGTCTTTACCATTCTACCATGCTTTAATTCTGGAACTCAGCAGAATTAGCCTGAAATACTGCATTACTGCATTCTAACCACTGTGCCACCATGGCTCATCTTATGTTTTACACTTGGCAGGAACTTTGAATCTCTGTCTGAAACTCTGGAATATTGTGTTAAGTATAAACAAATCAAATGGATCAAAAATCTTAATCAGTGTAAAACAGTGTTCCCTGTGAAATTTGCTCATAATGTTGCTTTATTTCATGCTCACTTTTGTAGATCTCTTTTAAATATTATGGTATTAAATTCATGGGTATGGGAAAAAATTCACATCTTAACACAGATGCTTTCTTATTAAATAAGTTAATGTTCAATATAGTATTTGTGATTATTTCAAAACAAGCTTATGGTTGTATGAGAATTTTGCATTAGAAAAGTGAAATCATAGAAGCACTCATGTTTCTAAAAACAAAAAAAAAGCAACCAAGCAAAATAATTAGCCAGGTAATTGCCAATTAGGATGACATCAATGAGATGTGAACCTGGTTAACCTAATATTTTCTAGGGATTGGTCAGCAATAAAATGCTTATTGTACCACAATTCACAAAGATCAAATCTGGCAGGCATCTGCCTTTTATTGTATTTAAATTTAGTTGTTTATTTGAGACACGAGAACAAGTTTAGTATCTCAACTACTAGACCTCTAACTGGCATTAAAACTCTATAAACAAAGACAACAAGGAACACATTTTCTATGGAATAGAAATCTATATAATTATATAATTTGTACATATCCTTTCACACATCTGTACATTTTGTTAATAGAATAATCATTTCTACTTTCAAGGAGCGATACAGGCATAGCTGTAGAGGTAGATATTCTAACATATTTTAATCATTTTCATCTTGTGTGGTAAGATTCCTTTACCACATTTGCTTATTCAGCAGTATGAATTAGCTCAATTGTGGGGGGGGGGGGGGGGGAGGGAGAACTTTCCAGAATGTCTGAATTATCTCTTTTCCCAGAGTGTGTTTCAAGATGTAACGGCTGTCAGAGGTCTGTATGGTGTACTTCACTTTTCAATTCTACTTACTTGGCACAATTTGTGACTAATAAATGACGAGCAAAATCAGAGCAGAACAAGAAAGGCTTAATGTCATCCCCAGATATTATTTCTCAATGGTGGTCTTGACAGTTTTTCAGTTTTTTAATCCATTTGTAGTTAGCAGTGCTACACATTAAGGGTTTGATCCTCTTCTCAGATGCACAGGCACATATTATCACAGTACAATCAATTCCCAAATGTAAACCGATATTCCATCTAGACAGTTTGGATTAGCAGTCAGGGAGCAAATTCTAGACACTTAATTTGAAGTGATCTATCCATGGACAGGCAAGCCAGATGAGACCCATTATTTTCTGCATTTCTAACAGTGCTGAAAAAATGTATTTTTAGCATAGCAAGGAGCCTTTCTTTCAAAGTATTTTTTTTAAAAAAAAAGTGTTTACAATTGGTAATTTGATCCATATGTACGGTAGACAAGAAGCTTTCCTTGGACTTCTTCAGGAATGTTCATTGCTTAGTCACAATCTTTAATATTTATATTTAAAAGTTATTGTATCTGTTCAAAGAATGTCAGAGATGTCAAACTTGTGGTCTCACATTGTCATCATGTGACATATCGTGACTTTTCCCCCCATTGCTAAATCGGGGTGGGCGTGGCCAGCACATGATGTCTCCCTGCTTTAAATGTTGCATCAATCCTCTGTATTGTTTTGTATCAATCAAAACAATCACATGCAATTGTGAAGGTTGCTAAGTGTTCACTTCAAGTCATCTTAGCTGAATAACTCTGGAGGGCAATTAAATTAAATTATATTATATTCCCTAATCAAATTAGAACAGAGGTACCTGCAGGTAGGATATTTCAGATGACTGGTACTTGAGTAAAGTTTATTTTCATTTGACTTTGATGAATTTACACTTTTTGTTTTTAAAGCATAAGTTATATGTTATTTTGACCAAATTATTCCTGTGGTATGATTGATATAATTAAGATTATAAATATGTATCATATATAGATGAAGGTAAAATGGATTAGCTATGCAGAAGAGATGGGCTTCCATTATGAATATTAGTTTCCACAAAGTTTTAATTCTTATCTAATTCTTTACCATTCTACCATGCTTTAAATTACAGTACTACAGGAATTGTGCCACATGTCAAGTAGAAGAAGGGGGACTACTGAAGTCATTGTTCAACAGGACTACTCACCAGTCAGATTAGTTCTTTTGATCAGTTCAATATCAGCCTATGATTATTTATTCTAATCACACCTTGAACAAGTAAGTGGAGTATGAATATATGGAGATCCCATCCCAACAAATAAAACTATATTATTTGCTAGTCTTTGGCACATAGTAAGATCTATTTCCAAAGAATTGGGTGGACTCTGGCTATAGCCAAAAATATCTGACTTCTATTATTATGTAAATTAACGCATGAGACTATATAGTAAATCTAACATAAAAAGGTCTTTGATAAGATTTCCAGTAAAATACCAAGCCACATGGTCAAGAAAACTATGTCATTCACCAAGAATTCCAGGAAGAACTAAAGGATTGAACTGAGATGGTTTGGTTCTTTTCTTTATTCATTCAAACTGAATGACATTTATCCACTATCAGGCCACATTGACAAAATTTTCTCTCATAGGCATGAGGTATTCCTCCATACATATAAAAGGACATCATATGCAGTGTAGCATATGTGAAATGGATTGTTCTCCACATTCACACAGAGTGTATTTTATAGGAGTTGATTCTGAAGCAATGTGGTGAGGCCATTGCCACATAAAGTTCCAATTCTCTTGCAAACTGCTCTAGTTCTGTTCTAATTTGCATCTCTAACTTGAAAATCCAGAACCTCTTCAGATGCCCAAGTCCAAGTCTGGGCTTAATTCAGCAGGGCTAATGCTTATTTCTTCTTTCGTTCACAACACACATGATTATCGTAGAGTCGACCATGCTTTTCTACATAGATATAGATATATGTTATATGAAAATATACTGCACTACTGCAAAGGCAGGATACAATTATGTAGCAGACGGCTTTAAAAACAGGGAAGTGACATCAAAGTTGTTTCCTCCATATTAAACATTCTGCAATTACCCATTCAGAGTGAAATCAATACAGGTAATTCTGAGAAAGTAGCTGGAAGATTGCAACCTGGGTCTGTGCAGCATTTACTCCATTTTCTTTTTAAGCTTAAAGTAATTTGCATTTTATGTCTACCATCTATGGAACACCAAGGCAAATATCTAAATATTGATCTTTTTCTACCTTTGTTTTTCTTTTTGACAGTTTTATATTTAATTTATTCTTTTTTATTTTTGTTATTTCAAGGGAAACTGCTGTTTCCAACTGAAAATATCGGAGCTGAAATTTCTTTTAAAAGTCCTGACATCCTAAAAAAGGTTCTTGCAATAATAATCCTTTAAAAATAATTATAATAATAATTAGCATGGTATTGAAAATGCCAACTCTATTAGGAAAGTGTGTTGACTGAGGAAAGATTGGGTCCATTTAAAAAGACTGTGTATAATGCATTTTTAACCTCTGGCAAGGCAGAACTCATCAGGAAACTAAAACATTTTTAAAAGCTGTAATGGCTGTAAATTGCAACACATCTGAATCTGCTAACATCTATAGCCTTAAGAGCATCTATGTCTTGCATTGAGTGTGTGTGTGTGTCTCTCTCTCTCTTGTGTTCTTTTTGCATTGCAATGCCTGGTGCCAAAAGAAAAGCTTTTTTTGATTCATGCAACTGGTTTGCTATGTAAACTGTAATTAAAAACCATGAATAATGGTTTGTCTATGTAAAGCAAAAGCAAGGTAGCTGAGGAACTCTTTTATGTAGAGTTTTATTATTCATTGGAGCATGACAGCTTCATCCAATGGGATACAAATGATTGTGTTGGGAAATGGGAAATGATTGGTGGGTTTGCAGCTGGCAGCTAGATATAGGCAGATTGCCAGTAAACTGTTGTTCACTGCAGACCTATGGGGGAGGCATTCTGGAAGTAAGAAACCAGAAAAAATATTGGGTTTGGGTAGATCTAAATTGCATTGAATAGGAGCAGTTTCACTGTCAGTGTAAGAAATTAAAGCAATTCCTATTGTATAGCTCTGTCCAAAACCATAATTGAGAAGAAAATTCTCTAGTGAAAACAGTAAAAATGGTTTTTAAACTGGAAATCTAATCAGCATTGACTCAGTGCAACTTTGGAATTCATTTTTGCACTACAAGATATCTGTTTTCTGCTTTTTAATAGGCACTATAATAGGACTAAGAGGGAGGGAAAATGCAATCAGCATTGATTTTTCCTAAAATGAGAATCCATAGTGTCAGAAACTTCTATAGTTATGACTCACTTGTTCTGAAATCTGTATTATTTTCCTATGAGAACATTTCACAGAGACAGGGTCCAAGTAAGTTATATGTTTTGCTTTGAGTACATTTGGATGCAATGGAAGAGCAAGAAATAATGTACCACTGATTGCAGCCAAATGGCTTAAGCAATTGAGCCAAGCTATAATGGACAAAAAAGCAATACATTCTGTATTCTGCAATGAACAGTCCTAACCTGGGAAAATTTTCATTGTACAATATAGTAACAATAGCAGAAATAGCTCATGGAATAATAAGCTTTTTCTAATATGGAGCTGTGGGTGTAGACTATGTTTCCCCTGAAGGCGTATTTGGTTCCTCATAGTGTAATCTTTTAGTTTGAGTTTGAGTTTTTTAGATTTTTATACTGCCCTTCTCCCAAAGGACTCAGGGCGGTGCACAGCCATAATAAAATAACTCATCATACAAAATTTAAAACCAATTTAAAAAGAATTAAACAGATTAGGCCCTATCCATTAAAAACCCATAATTTAAAAATGCCCCATCCAAGATCTTATTTAGCCAGGCCAGCCTGTTGAAATAGCAGGATCTTTAGGGCCCGGTGAAAGGTACTGAGATCGGGAATCGTACGTATCCTGGGGGGTAGTTCATTCCAAAGGGCGGGTGCCCCGACAGAGAAGGTTTTCCCCCTGGGGGTCGTCAGCCTACATTGTTTAGTCGATGGCACCCTGAGGAGCCCCTCTCTGTGGGAGCACGTTGGTCGGTGGGAGGCTATTGGTCGCAGAAGGCGGTCCCATAGGTATCCAGACCCTAGGCCATGGAGCGCTTTAAAGGTGGTAACCAGCACCTTGAACTGCACCCAGAAGACCACCGGAAGCCAGTGCAGCTGGTGCAGGAGAGGTGTCACATGGGTGCATCGAGTCGCACCCATAATCACCCTCACGGCCGCATTCTGGACCAGTTGGAGCCTCCAGGTCTCTTCAAGGGGAGCCCCATGTAGAGACAGTTACAGTAGTCCAGATGGGACGTGACAAGGACGTGAGTGACCGTGCGTAGGGTGTCCTGGTCCAGAAAGTGATGCAATTTGTACATCAGGCAAACCTGATAAAAAGCCCCCCTGGCCACAGTTGTCATATGTTTAGTAGGGAGTTTAAAGTTGTTTTTTTAAAAAAATGACCAGTCATGTTAATAACACTATTAGATAGCTCTTTTTCCAGTGTTTTATTGAGAGTGGTCACTTTGCTTTATATGCTAATTTAGAGTGAGCAACACACCTATGCACATACAAGTACATAGTAAAATATACATTTTTTTGTAAAATATATATTATTGATCTTTCCAAACCATCATTACAATTAGGCTTCTAAACCAAGTACCTCCCAGGATGTGTTGGGCTTCAAATCCAAATATTGGATTTGAAATCCAAGATACTCTTTTTTAAAAATTAAGTTTTTTATTTATATATAAATATTTTGAAGACAGTGTATTGTCTGGGCAATTCATTTTACAAAAGAAGGAAAAAATAACAGATATACTGATAGTAAATGCTGATGATACTCAGCTGTACATCTCCACCACAAACCACTCCAATGATGCCCTTGAAGTGATGCCTTGAGGCCGTATGCATCTGGATGGGGAGAAACAGGCTTTGACTCAACCCTTCCAAGACCGAGTGGCTGTGGCTGCCAGCGTCCTGGTACAGCCAGTTAGTCCCATCACTAACTATTGGGGATGAGTCATTGACCCCCACAGAGAAAGCTCTCAATTTAGGCATCCTCCTGGATGCACGACTGTCTTTAGAAGATCATATAACAACCGTGGCCAGAGGAGCTTTCTATCAGGTTCGCCTGATTCACCAATTGCGTCCCTTTCTAGACTGGGACCATTACGCACAGTCACTCAAGCCCTCGTCATTTCCCGACTTGACTACTGCAATGCTCTCTACATGGGGCTCCCCTTGAAGTGCACCTGGAAGCTCCAACTAGTCCAGAATGCGGCCGCGCGAGTAATTATGGGAGCAACTTGGCGCTCACATGTAACACCTCTTCTACGTGAGCTGCACTGGCTTCCAGTGGCCTTCTGAGTGTGCTTCAAGGTGTTGGTTCTTACCTTTAAAGTGCTCCATGGCTTAGGACCTGAGTACTTACGACACCACCTGCTGCAACCGATAACCTCCCACCAACCAATACGCTCTCACAGAGTAGGCCTACTCATAGTACCATCATTAAAACAATGTTGTCTAGTAGTTCCAGAGAGCCTTCTCTGTGGGAGAACCTAGTCTTTGGAACAAAATACCACCTGGAATACAAATAATCTCAGATCTTCGCACTTTCCAATGTGCCCTGAAGACCTTTCTGTTTCAACAAGCAGGGCTAGCATAAACATCTAAATTCTATGGCTAGGTCTTAGCAGATACACTAAGTTGACTCAATTTATTACTTACTGTTTATAAATATATATATTATATGTATATGAAATCCTATTCTGTTCACCACCTTGAGTACTTCAGGAGAAGGGCGGTATAAAAATTCAATAAATAAATAAATAAATAAATAAATAAATAAATAATTATACACGTAATAATTACAACCATATTTAAATTGTATTATCTTATTTGTGATCATATTAATAGTATTAGCATACTTATAATTATAAACAACAGTAATATTTTACTTACATATAACAATAATCTTTCTTCATCTAATTTCTATCTCTTATCTCTAACCATTGATAAAACCTATTCCATGTTGAATAGTACTCTGTATCTCCTTTATCTTTTATTTTCAATGTCAAGCTATCCATCTCTGCACACAATATTTTCCGAATTATGTTTGGTGGGGTGTTCTTATTTTTCCAATATCGTGCAAATACAATTCTCGCTGCTGTTAATACAGGTAGCATTAAGTATATAGTCCCTTTATCATAACTTTCTGATATTATACCTAACAAAAATATTTCTGGCTTTAAATCTGTGTGTTGCTTAATCAACTTTTCCAGCCACGTGTGTATTTTTGTCCAGTATTTTCTTGCTTTCATACATGTCCACCACATATGATAATAAATACCTGGAATATGATTACATTTCCAATATTTGGCGGACATGTTATTAAACATTTTTGCTAGTCTTGCCGGTGGCAAATGCCACCTATAAAGCATTTTATAAAGATTTTTCTTATATGCAGTAGCCATTGTCAGTTTATAATTTCTATCCAAGATACTCAACGGCCTTGATTTAGGGAAAGGCTGCATTAGAAAGTACTGAGTAGACATCATCTTCAAAATAATTACCATATTCTTGAAAGAAGGAGCTATACCTTTGCTTATTCCATCACTCTTTTCTGAGGCAGTTTCTTATTTCATGCTTGAATATGAACTAAGCATATAATTTAATTCAGTATTACAACTCAGGTTGTTAAGTCACTGAGAGAAATTTTCAGAAGTTTCATAGAAGGGATAAATTTATTTTTCTTCCACACCCAACAATGAGTTCTATTCACAGATACTTGCACAATGTCTCCCCATCTACCCCATATCAGCACTGATAAAGAATGCAGAGAAATTTGGATGCCCTATTCACTGAGCCTTATGCATCTGAAAGAAATTATATTGGAAATGCAGGTCTGCAATCAGTAGTCTTGTGTAGTCAGAACTCCTGTTGCTCTTTGATTTGCAAATGAAGAAGATTCTTTCTACAGTAGTAGCTGGGCACTGAATCTATACATATTCTAGGTGTGTTTGCATGTAGTCTTGAACTACTCAGGATGTTTACAAATGTTCAAGTCTGTGCAGAGAATTGATCAAATGCCACAATTTCTACATCTTCTTTTTCATACCATATAAATAAAGAGATTAACGTAGTAAAATAGAAGCTTTCTGTAACAAACCTGTGAACATTCATTAAATTTCTTGATGTATTCATTTTTCCCTGTCCTTCTATGCAGAGACCATTCAAAACAGGGATGGGTTCTAAAATTTTTTACTACCAGTTCTATGGGCATGGCTTATTTTGTGGGTGTGGCTTGATGGTCATGTGACAATTATTTAGGATTTAGCAGAGGTACTGGTCTACCAGGCTTTTAACTGCTTGCAGAGCTGTACCGATCTACCCATTTATTTTTGCAGGCACTGATCCACTCATGTATTTTTGTAGGCACTGGTCTACCCATTTATTTTTGCAAGCACTAATCCACTCATGTATTTTTGCAGGCACTGGTCTACCCATTTATTTTTGCAGGCACTGATCTACGCATGTATTTTTGCAGGCACCGGTCTACTCATTTGTTTTCTTTTAACACTGATCAGCTGTAGGGCGGCCCTTTGAAGCTTCGCGGCAAGAGTTTAAACAGTTTTTTTTTCTTTCTAGCCATCAGCTGGGACTCAGGAGGCAGCAATAAATTGGGGGTGGGGGCAAATAAAATGTAAGAATAACACGGGGGTTGTGGGTGCCGGGGTGTGGGAGGAAGAACCGGTTTGGTGATGTCATATTGTCATGGCTACCAGCTTGGGAGAACTGGGCCGAACCGGGAGGAACCCACCACTGATTCAAAATGGTTAACACATAAACCCACATAAATTAACAATTACAATGATTAATGTATTTCAAAAGAACCAGATGAACAGTACAGCTAAATATAACTCCTCAAGAGAATACATTCCATATAACAAAAGGATACTCTGTTCCATGGGCCCAAACAGAGATTTCTCAAAATGTAGGCATATTTTTTGCTGGTCCTAATGCCAAGAAAGGTTAGCATAGTTTTTTAGTTAATCAGGCTTTAATCTAAATCATTTGTGACTTCAAAAATTAATATTGGCGCTTGCGCAAATGGCCATCAGTATATGCCTTTCAATAGAATCATTTACTCCCAATATTGTGCTCTGGTTTGCAACCTGGCTGCTACATTACACCTTGATGAGCACCCTTCATAACATACTCTGCTAATCTGCAGTGCATTCAGTAAATACAATATAGGTTTTGTAGGGAAATAGGCAAGTCGGCTTTATGAATTTATAGTGCATATAAGAGCAAGGTCTCCTGCTTTGCCATTTCATGTAAATAAAAAACTTATCTGAAATACTATATATGGAAAAAGAATGGTGTGTTAAATAGAGTTTGCATACTGAAAAAGAATCACGTTAGAAAATAATAAGTAGAAAAGAGAACTGCCAAGCTGGCACTGATTCTTTCATGCTGAAGATAAGAACAGCTCAGTTCCCATTGTTTGCTTGCCGTGAAGCTCTGCGCATTTCCATGCAAAGATTCTGCATTGCTTTGAGAGCTGCTTTCAGACATCTGTCTTTCTATGACTGCAGCGTTAAAGATCTAAACTAATTTCTGGCAGTAACAGCTGAAACTATTGAAAAGTTAAGTTTTCATTTGTTTGCTTCTACTGTATATTGTAGATATTATGACATCTTTTCCCATTGGAGGAAATTCTCCCCTCTCACATCCTAAGCTTCAAATATTTGAAGGGAAATTCAAGATCACTGTGCAGTTACTGCTTTGTAATCCAGAAAAAGACAGCAATTTATAAGAATTATGTCGTTCTTCAATGTTCTTCAGTACCGGAACATCCAAATTACTCATGGTTTTTTTTTTGTTTTTGTTTTTTTTGTCCTTCTGCCTTTTTTCCCCTTCTTCCCCTTCTATGGGCAGCAGCTCAGATTGCTTGCTTGGTGATATTTCATCAGTTTAGTGTCAACTCTTAGTAATTTCATATAATTCAACTGCAAGATGATCTGTCCAGAGCCTGGTCCTTCAGAGCGTCTACTGCTGTGTAATTGAGTCCATCCTCCTTTCTGCTGATCCTCCTCTATTTCTCTTTCCTTCCCCTTTTCCAGCATTATGGACTTTTCAAGAAAGTTGAATCTTAACATAATGTGCTCAAATTCCAATAATTTGAGCCTGGTCATTTGTGCCTCAGATGGGTTGATTAGTCTTTAATGCATTTGCATGTTTGGCTATCCATGATACACTCAAAAATATTCTCCAACACTTATCCAAAAGCATCAAGATACTCTATCTTATCCTACTTCTTCAAGATATAGCTTTCATGTTTATAGAGAGTCACAAGGAATACCATTACCTGGATGATTCAGATTTCTGTAGGTATAGACACATCATAGTATCCGAATATATTTTCTAAAACCTCCATTGCAACTTTAGCAAGTGCTAGTCTGCAGTTTATTTCTTGATTCCTGGTAACTTTGCTTTTAACAAGAATTCCCTGCTCCCTAAACGGCAGAAGCTATCCAATCCTTCCGTTTTAATTATTATTTCTACACATCATCAATAGTTTTCTCATTATTAGAACATGCAGATCCTTTGCATATTCAGCTATCAAAGTCGTTTCATAGGTGTCATTAATGTATCTTTTCTAATTTTAAAACCATGGTCATCTTTTTTCAAGTCTATCCTCCCTCAATATATTGAGCATACAGGTTGAATAAATAAATAGAGAGTATACAGCTTTACCTCATTATTTTACCAACCTGAAGCTGGTCTGTTTCACCATGTTGGGTGCATACTGTGGCTTCCTGACCTTTATAGGGATTTTGTATTAGGATAATGAGATGTTTTGGGATTCCCATATTTCTAAGGAAGTTTCATAACTTGACACAATCAGCACAATTGAAGGCCTTTCTATAATCAATGAAGCACACACTGACATATTTTTAGCATTATTATGTTTCTCAGTTATCCGCCCTGCATCAGAAATAAAGCTAGGTTAAACATATCATATTCTAAGTAAAAGTATCCCATTTCAGTCCATTTTAATTCACTGATGCTTGCCAGTGTGCAGTCACTTAATTTCATATTTCTCTGTATCAAACTTTCCCATGTTCTTGTTCATTATATACCATATCCCCATTGTAATTCTTTTTCTGCATGGCAACTTCAGGAAATACATGTCCTAAAACTTAATCTAGTCACATCATAAACACCATTAGTACTGCAAAAGATCGTCAGCTCTTCCTCAATAGCATTTCAGGATTATTTAACCCAAGGGAACCATCATATGACACTATATTGTTGTCTAGAACTTGTCTATTCTTGTAGTTTGTTCTTTTTTTAAAAAAGTAAAGATATTTTTATTGTTAGAATATTAAATTACAAAGGAAAAAAACCTCTGCATTAGATAATGATGGGCAATTAAAACAAAGAGTAACAGCTACTAAGCATAAACAAAAAACATTGTGGGAAAACCGTCTAGTGACATATTCTTCTCTTCCCTTTCATTGTTTTCCCAACTACTGACCACAGCCTAGATATCTATAATTTATATTATGCATTAAAATTATGTCTAGTACTTATTTAAATCCTTTTGTCTAATTTTCATTGGTCACATAAATTTCTTAAAAACCATATTCCAAATGTCTAAATTTGACTGCTTTGTAATATTTAGGATTTAAGGGAGCCATTTCTTTGTAAAGTAGAAGAGTGTTTTTCCATTGCCTTCTCCTATGCACTAGGACAGAAATTTCAAACTTGCAGCCCATGGGCTGGATACTTCACACGCTGGCCACCTCCACCTCCGGTTTAGTGAAGGGGGAAAGTCACAATATATCACATGACAATGATGTGATGGCACAACTAGGAAATTATGTCTCTGTCATTATCACTAAAGTGATAATCTACCTTCAGCCTCTTACTGTATTAAGGTAAGGGTAAAGGTTCCCCTTGCACATATATGCTAGCTGTTCCTGACTCTAGGGGGCGGTGCTCATCTCCATTTGAAAGCCAAAGAGCCAGTGCTGTCCGAAGATATCTCTATGGTCATGTGGCCGGCATGACTAAATGCCAAAGCCGTTACTTTGAACACTGTTACTTTCCCACCAAAGGTGGTCCCTATTTTTCTACTTGCATTTTTTACATGCTTTCGAACTGCTAGGTTGGCAGAAGCTGGGACAAGTAACAGGACCTCACCCCATTATGCAACACTAGGGATTTGAACTGCTGAACTGCTGACCTTTCGATCAATAAGCTCAGCATCTTAGCCACTGAGCCACCACATCTCTTACTATATTGCTTCTATCCAATTGAAGTGCTTGTTTACTTCCTTTATCTGGATGCTTTTTATACTTAGCTAGTAGTATATATATTTTGTGGGCACACTCCCAGCATTCTTCCCTCATCCCATCCAATAATATCTCTACCCCAGCAAAAGGCAACATGGCAGGACTGAGGAGAGAACACCTCAAAGTAGGGTGATATCTTTCATATTTCATATCTGAAAAAATAAAGGTATTTATTGTGATCATTAATGGAGAAACATGGAAGAAAAATATATGAAATATGCAGGGAACATCATTATGAAAAGCCACATCATACTTGTGTCCTCATTTTGAGATCATCATAGTTAACTGCTGATATGATTATCCATGACTGACTCTGGGGAAGTGAATTCTGTAGCAAAATGAAATTGTCCTCTACGTCACCTTAAAAAAAAATCACATAGTCAGAGACCACCAAATTCAAGTATTTTAATAGAGAATTCTTTCTCCTTTCCTGTCCTTTATTTCTTTCTCTCAACTCCCACACAGATTAATATTCCTAAATCTCAAAGAAAAACAAAACAAAACAAAACCCAGAGCTCTAATATATTGCAAAGTTTGATTCTTTACTAAGTAATCTTTGTTATTTGTTTTATGAGTACATATGCCCAAAATATATCAAAAACCTATTTTAATGAGTTTTGATAATTAATCATTAAAATATTTCCAGGTTGTCTGGAAATGAAAAGACCAGTCCATAGTTAAACTGAGCTCTATAGTTAGCTGATGAAAATGTGAGAGGGAAGAAAACTCAATAAAATATATAAATCTTTTTCTTTCCCTCCCTCCTCCCTTCCCTTATTCTTAATTTATTTTCTATTAAGTGATACTCAAACTAGTTGACACAAACATTCAGTAAAGTTTCCTTTCAGCAGATGTTGATGTTCTTGGCAGAAATTAGAGAATCTTTAGGTGTTTCATAGTCATGTTGGTATCGACAGGACTTAATGTCAAATGTGTTTGCTTTGAAATCCAAGAATTTCAATTTTATAAAAGGAGTTTTGGCACTCTTCAACATCAACCACTTTTGATTTGGCATTAAATCAGAATAAGAAACATTTCGTCTCTACAGTTTGTAACCAATTAGGGTACAATTTAATATTGGAAAACTGTAGAATATATTTTCCTTGTTTTCATAATTCTGTTTTATCTTATTATTTCACCTGGGAAATACTGCTACTTACCAGAGGAACAGATCACTTGTATTAAATTGCAGAGTGGCTCTGGGAATTCTTGAACACAATTCATTAAAAATATATCAGAAAACGGATTTAGTCATAGTCTTATTTAATTGATATGAACACTTCTGAGCAGAGGACACTTATTTTAATAACTGCCTTCTCTTGTGCCTTGAAGCTTTCATTGTGGTAATGGACAAATATATTTTCATCATTTGCAAAATTGCTGTTTCTGAGAAAATTATTGTATACTCTAATGAGGGGAGGAAGGAGCTACTCTTAATATACCCCAAAATGGTCAACTACTCTCTAAAATAGAAACTCTGAAGTAGACTCTTAAAATGGTTTTAGTAATATGCAAATTATACAATTATACAACTATATGACACATATGCCTTTCCTCTCTAGACATGAAACAACCAGTAGACAGTGCCTTCTTTACACAATTTATTTCTAGAAAGATTTATGTTCTGGTGAAAATTATAATAGTTTTGTCTATCTTATGTGTGATGGAATTTCCTTATTAGCATCCACTCTAAGATCACTCATGTAACTTGTCCCCAATAACCACTTTGTTTTTGACTAACTTATCCATGTTGTCATACTGTACTGTTTAGGTATCTCTATGTACATAGTCCTCAACTTACAACAGTTCATTAAGTGATTGTTTGAACTTACAATGGCACTAGGGAAAAAAAAAGACTTGATCATTTCCCACACTTATGACCACTACAGCGTCCCCATGGTCATGTGATTAAAATTCAGATGTTTAGCAACTGATGCATTTTTAGCAGAATAATAGACTAATAGAGTTGAAATAGTCCTTGGAGGTCTTCTAGTCAAACCCCTTGCACAAGTAGGAGATCTTATACCATTTTGAACAAATGGCTGTCTAGTATCTTCTTAAAAACCTCCATTGATGGAACACCCACAACTTCTGAAGGCAAGCTGTTCCAGCGGTTAAGTATTCTCATTGTAAGGAAATTTCTACTTTGTTCTAGATTGTGTCTCTCCTTGATTATTTTCCATACATTGTTTCTTCCTGCCTTCTCGCCCTTTAGAGAATAGATTGAACCCCTTTTCTGTCTGTCAGCCCCTTAGATGTTGAACAAAACCTTGGTTTATCTCCTGCTATCATGTCACCAGTAATCCTTCTTTTCACTAGACTAGACATACCCAATTCCTGCAACTGTTCTTCATATGTTTTAGCCTCCAACTCCTCAATCATCTTTGTTACTTTTTTCTGCACTCTTTCCAGAGTTTTAACATCATTTTTATATTATGGCTAACCAAGGCATTAGAAAGGAATCTTCCAAAGACATTAGAAAACAGCACTAACACTTGATTCTATCCCTCTATTAATGCAGCCTAGGTCTACGTTGGATTTTTGGCAGCTGCAGCACACTGCTGGCTTATATTCAAGTCCACTAGTACTTCAAGATCCTCTCGCAGTTACTATTATTGAACCAGGTATATTATTGAGTCACTGATTCTATAATTGTGCATTGAGGATTCAGATTGTTGGCGGTAATTTGCTGACTCTGTAAACCACTTAGAGAGGGCTGTATAAGACTATGTGCTATTGCTATTTGGTTTATCTTGCCTAAATGTAAAACCTTACTTTTTTTAACCATTGAATTTCATTTCATTAAATAGGGCCCAGTGTTCAAGTCTGTTGAGATCCTTCTAGATCTTGAGACTATCTTCTGCAGTGTTGGCTATTCCTGCCAGCTTAATGTCATCTGCAAATCTGATGAGTTCGCCTTTTATTCTCTCATCTAAATGGTTTAGAAGATATTGAAGAGTATTGGACCTAAGACAGTACCTTGGGGTATCCCCTGCTTACTTCCTCCATATAGATGTAGTTTCATTAAGGACTACACATTGAGTGTGGGTTCTCAGCCAGTTATGAATCCATCTGGTGGAGATGCTGTCTATGCCACATTTTTCTAATTTACTAAGAAGTAGTTTGTGGTTTATTTTGTCAAATGCCTTACTGAAGTATATTGTGCCCAATGCCTTTTGCTTGTCCACTGATTTACTCACTTTAGTCACTACATTAATCACTATTTATGATGGTTGCAGTGGTCATGGGATCACATTTTGTGACCTTCTGACAAGCAAAGTCAATGGGGAAGTCAGATTCACTTAACCATGGTGTTAGTAACATAACGTAACAACTGTGGCAACAAAGGTCATAAAATGGAGCAAAACTCACTTAACAGCTATCTTGCTTAGCAACAGAAATTCTGGGATCAATTGTGGTTGTAAGTTGAGGACTACCTTGTTATTTTTCTAATGCATATAGTAAAGCTGTTCTTGTTCATTATTGGAGGTCTGATACTTTTTTTCTTGGCTGTCCAAGAAATGGAGAGAGAACTTGTCCCTTAGACTTTTCCATTCCTCCCTGACCTCCTCCCCAACACACATCTCTGAGTTGGAAATTAGATGCCAGGCTTTGCTTAAAGCAAGTTGCAAGGAAGTAGCAGAGTTCCTTCCTAAGAAATCTTGAGGAAGCAAATCTTGAATGTAGATCCAAGTTAAAAGCAAACAAAACTTGAGAAACTATTAATGAAAGTATGCCACACAACCTTTCTTGATTTATACTGACTTTTCTCATTATGCAGCCTGTCATTTAGTATTTCTTCTTGACCAAATTATAGCACCTAGAAAAATACTGTAAAGGTGATTCTACTTACAACCACAAGTGACCCTGAAATTTCTGTTGCTAAGCAAGACATTTGCTTTTCAGAAGGTCACAAAAGGTGATTACATGACCCCGGGACACTGCAACTGTCATAAACACGAGTCAGTTGTCAAGCATATAAATTTTGATCATGTGACCATGAGGATGCTGCAACAGTGGTAAATATGAAAAATTGTCCTAAGTCACTTTTTTCAGTGCCATTGCAACTTTGAACGGTCACTAAATGAAATATTGTGACTACCTATATTTCAAGAAGAGCTTTCTTTCTTCAGATTTCTGTAGGCACAAAAGATTCATTACTTTACTATGCACTTATTCCTATAAAGGGTTTTGTTTTTCAAGGGGGAAAAAAGCTATTGAAACAAAAGTCCTAGTGTGAACAAACTAATAAATGCATATTTACCTGCATTGTAATTGCAAAATTCCAAGCCAACTAAGTTACTCTGCCTGTTGTCTATAATTTGGTATTGTCCTGATATTTCTTTAAAGAGGAATGTGTTCACAAGCCAAAAAAAGAAAAGAAAAAAGAAAGAAAGAAAAAGAAAATTAACCTCCAAATTCTTGCCGAAAATTAAATGCATCAAATGTTAAATTTAATATAAATTGCCATACAGGGATGGTTAAGGCCTAAAAATATAAGAGAACCTAGATGCAGGTGCATAGTAAAATGTACAATTTTTAGAAGTTTGTGGTGCAATTTAATAAAAATATAGAACAATGCATATATTAAGACAAATTATACAAAATGTTATGTTTTACAGTAAAAACTTCTCAGTGATATTAAAACCATTTTTCTAATAAGTTACTTTGGTCCATGTGCCACTCTGGATAGAACGATTGAATACATATATCTAAAAGAATTTTATATCTTACTCCTATTCATTAATTTTACACAACTCACATACCTTTTTGTCTTGGTGGTGAAGGAAATGAATAATAAGTTATTCTTTTATAAAAGTGTTTAATGTATTAAAAAGCTATGATGTCCCTACTGTTGCAAACTGACCACACATTGTAATTAGTAGAGACAATGTGTTGGCTTGCTAAAAGCTCCCTTGGAGACAGGAACCTACACCTTGGGCAAGACCACTATCAGTAAGAAAGGAACATCCGCTCAAGGTGAAAAGTAAAAGTAAACATAATAAATAGTTGTTGTTAGGCAGGAAATGTCCAGATGACCCTTTAAAGTGTAAAACAACTTGAAGAATGATTTAGGAGAATAAAGGGAAGTTGGGTGGGCTTCTTAGGCGTGGCGTGCATTGTAGGAATATAAAATGTGTAGCTTGAAAACTGCTTTTTGCACTCTTTGAACTCAATCCATTTGGGAAGGAGCTAAGAGGCCGCATTTGCAACCACTTATTTTTCATTTTATCTCCAATAAACCTTTGATTTTGTGAACCAGACTTGTTTATGAATCTGAAGATTAAAATATTTGGGTCTTATATCTCACAGTGGCTTCCATTGTCTGTTAAACTGTATTTTTTTTTTCATTTTTATATTGATTTTTTAAAGTAAAAATGTTTGAAGAAAGTTTGCCCATGGTACGAGATATGTGGTATATGGATACGTTATGCAAAAAATGCATTTAACTATTTATACAGATCTTCTTTTGACTGATTAAAACAAGCTACTTAGCATTAGTTGATTTACCTTTCCAACACATTATCTATGTACTTTGACTGAAACTTATAGATTACAATATTAGAATAATTTTTTTAAAAAAAAGATTAGATTTCAATAAATCACTTATTTTGTTGTTAGCATTGCTGGTATTCAGTCATTTGTTTGACAGATATTCTGGAAGAGTGAAAAGGCTAATAGAAAAAGCAGTAATATATAATGTGAAAATGTCATTCGTTTGCCAGCTAATCATGGTGCCATAGCAATGAACTGTAAAGGTTGGACTTGTTTAGTTTAATTTTATCCACATATGGCTATTCTGGTATTTTGTGGAATAGTCAGTGGGTTTCTTGGAATGTAACTACTAGTTTCATTACCTGTAGCTGAAGACAAGATTTCTGGAGATGTAAACCATATCTTGCAACCTAGGTTAGATAAGATGCTATTACTAACATGGACCCTTCTTCATTCTTTTTATTTTCTCAAAAATTCTGCTGATCTCTATTTCATATAACAACATGTTTGCTTTTATGTGCTGGTTTTATATTTATCTGCAGTGAGGCACAATTTGATCCAAGGTGACCCCCTTTTTTAAAAAAAAATCATCGAAGTAACAATTCGGAGTAACTTCAAAAATTTAAAACTATACAGTTAAGGTGACTCTAGAATCATTGATTTGCTTTCAAGCACACTGTGGAATGTATGGCCAGTTTTGCCCCCATGTACAGAACTACCTGGGGTGCAAATTCAATCATATTCAAGAAGGAAGTTTACATGACTCAAGAAGATTATTTCATTGAAGTATTTAGGGAAGATTCAGAAGGAGCATTTTCTGTCTTGAAAAACATTGCTGTGAAACCAATCTGCCTTGATCAAACATAATCTGTCTTTGACCTTATCTCAGAGGGGTAGTTTCTCTGCATGCATAGAAATCACTTTGTATGAATTAAGTGAAGTAGTAGAAATTGCTTTGTTCCACAATTTGTGAGATGCAGCCACCAACACTGCCCTGTCAAATCTTTACCTTCACCCGCCCATCTGCCTAAGCTCCAGGGCATCCAGTTGTGATTATTTGCCCAGGTAAAAGCCTTACAACAGGTAGCTATCTGACATCATTTGCTCTTTCATGGGGAAATCCTTCATTCCATGTGAAATCTGGATAGGACACAACAAACTTTTCCCCCCTGCTTTTAAATAAGTGGCTCTAGTTTTCTATTTCCATAATGCCATTATAGATAGAACAGTGAATTCATCCTTAAGAATCCACAATTCCCATTGCCACCATAATCATGGCTCCTCCCATTGCCCTGATAATCATGTTTACCCATTGACCCCATAATTATTGCCCCCATAATCATGACTAATGCACGATAGCTATCAAATGCTACTGTGGCATTTAATACCAGTGAAAGAACTGTAAAGCAAGAAGATGATGTAATAGTTGAACATTTAAGAAACCAAACCCTTTAACCTACTCTGCATTGTAGATTGCATCACCTTTTTTCACCCATGACCCAATCTTGACCACGAGGGCAATTGGTGAGCAATAATGAGACAGGGGTCCTTCACATATGGTCCGTGTGCCTGTTTCTTGTCTGGCCTTCTGTTAATTAAATGAGTTTCTGAATTTAAGAAGCGAACTTCCTTTCCCCCTTTTTCTTATGCTTCTCTCTTTTCAAGATGCAGTTTAGCTAGTTTCTATTCTCATATCTTTCTTAATAAAGCTACTTTTTTTTTCAAGTACAATAACTGTCAGCATTCATTGAGAGCTTGGCTAAGCCCAGACTCTGCATCTAAGAAACGGTATTATGAGCATTTTATTCTTTTTAATGGGATGTTCTGCTACTTAATTGCTCAGTGCTCTTTCGGCAATCCACTTATGTTCAGAAGTACCTCCCCTGAAAGTGGCTCCTGCTGAATTTAAATCCCCAACATGATTCCTGCTCTTTCATTTCAGGAAAGCCCATTTTCTTTCTATGTAATTATAGGATCCATTTAATTTATTTTTACAAAAACAAATTTCTCATTTTGACCTGCATCTTGTTCCATGGCCCAGTTAAACTAGGACTGTTATTGTTTATCTGTTTTTCTTGTTCTCTGGTGCCTTTCTCTTTTTTTTTTTCCCATACACATTTTATAAGATAAGCATTATGTTCAGTAAATATAACATTTCTGTGGGTTCATTCATGCACTTAGGCAAATCTGTTGTACTTTTTTCTGTGTATTCATTTTGGGTGAAAGGCATCTTATGGTATGTATCTCAGGGCCATATATTTAATTAGGTATTAGGTAAACATCCATGAGTAGTTTTGTTGATATAATAGTTACATGCATGGTAGTCACACATAGGAATAAACTCTGAAAAAAGGAACTCTATGTTGGAGTAAATAATGTACTGATCATTTACTTATAAGTAATTTTTTATTTCCTTATTGATATTTCTTCTTTCCAGCTAGTTAGCCCTTACACTTCATCTCTTTGGCGGCAACATCATTTTACAAATGTTTTTGTTCATCTGAGAGGGGTGTGTAAACCCCTCTGAGAAAAGGATAGGGAAATGAAAGTAAGGGTCTTTTTCTTCAAATGATGTATTAGTGTAATAATACATCATTTGAAGTATAAGACCCTTGCTTTCATTTCCCTATATTTTTCTCAGAATATCTTCCATAAGGCTTCTTTGTCAGGGTATGAAGATTTAATAGCTGTAAGCTGATGAGAGGTTGTAAGCGGAGGCAACAGAAAGCTGATACAAGGGAAATGAGGCAGCAGGGTTACTGCCACTTTAAGAATCTGGGTAAGAAGCTGCCTATATAAGGGAAGCTATTAGAGGGTGTTTCCTTCTCCTCATGCCTTCTCCTCGTATTCTCTCTGGTCATGTATCTCATTGCTCTCTGTGAGACAGTAACTGTATGATAAGGTATTTAACTATGTACAAGTCTGTAAATATTTAGCTGTATATAAACCACTGTTATTTGTTTAAAGGCTCTGTGTGCTGTGTTTTGCTCCTGGGTTTATCTTGTAATACTAATCACGCTGCCTAAACTCTGACATTCTCATTTTAATTTTCTCACCAAATTCCCTATAATTCTATTTTTCCCCTCTTTTGAGAAAAACAGTCAATGAGATATTGCTATTATGCAAATAAGAAATAACATTGGGGCAAACAAAATTTGTTGCTTTGTATAGCTGTGCAATTTATGAAAAGGGAAGAACTTGAGCCAATTGTTGCTAGAAGAAGCTTCTTCCCATTCCTCCATCCCCCATTCTTTTTATTTCCTACATCTTAAAGATTGTGTTACATCTTTCAGGGGAGAGGAAGACTTAGAAAAGCAAGCTTCCCGCAAAGGAAAGAAAGCAAGATGAATGCTCTCTGTGCTTTTGCAAATGTGCTAAGGAAATGTGACTTTGTATCAATAAGCACTGTCCAGTATGTTTGTGGAAAATAACCAGCACCCTAGAGCCCAACATTCTCTGGACAAAAGAACAAAATCAAACTTGATATGTATAGACATTAAAGCACTTCTTCAAGTCTTGTTCTATTTATTGAATGGTTGGGACGCACAGTGGCATACTGGAAGGCAGCACTGATTTAAATTTAATTATCTTCAGGGCTGCCGAGATAATTATTAAGTGCTGGAAAAAGACTACTATGGACCCCCCTCCCCCCACATGAACGCTTCCCGCATGCCCCCTGTGCATGTGTGCGCGCCCCTGCATGCCCCCTCGCCCTCGCACATGCATGGCAGAGATCGGAAGACTATTTACACACAAATTAAGTGTGTGACATCCACATGGACATCCAAATTCAATAAAATTACATAAATAACTGTTCACTGAGTTTCAGATTAATAAAGGTTATGTCAAACAAGGCTGCAAGGCAGTTTTGCTATATACACAAAGTATAGAGTGTGAAGTATATATCCAATATTGTTTTTTTCTTTTTTAAAATTTGGTTTTGTAAATTTTTTTAAAAAAATTTCCCCCTCATGGTCCTCTTTGAACTCCATGGGACCTGGAACAATGTACTGGCTGAACCCCCCCTCCCTCCTCAGGCCTGATTATCTTTATATGGAAATGCTTTATTAGATAGCAAGGCTTTTTAACCAAGAACTATTGGATGCCTCATAAAATCACCACACCACATGGCGGTAGGTAGACAAATAGAGACATTTATATCTGATACAAAATCATGATATAGTCATGCAAAAAAAAATGTGGGGCACATGAGGTTACAAATTATGTGTCCTCAAAATATCATTAATGGTTTTTCCCAATAATATGTCATATACAAGATAAAGGAAGGAAAAAATTACCATAGATGGGGAAACATTGAGGAAGAAGGAATCTCCCATACCTCTGTTGGTTGTACAGTATAATAGATTGGTGATAGAAATTGTGAATTTGGGTCCAGTATAATCCCACAAAATATTAATTTCAATTATTTTCTCTCATATTGGTGGGAGAAATTTACTTTCATGATTTTTAAGGCAAACCAAATTTGCCTTAAGCAAACTTTTCTTAAATAGAGCATGTCATAAAATTTTCTTTAGCAATTGGAAGGAAAAGCCAATATCATTACGTAGAAGAATAGAATCCAGAAAAATTAGGAGGAAAAATAAGGGTGTATTCTAAATTAAACAAGAAGGAATTCAGAGGGGAAAGTTTCTTAGGTAAACAATTGTTTCACCTTATCTGAGATTTTTGAAAAGAAATAAATATGGGGATGTGATTGGTGCAAAGATATCCATGGAGAATAAATAAGGTGATGATTAAGATGATTAAGGTGATGATTAGATCACCAATATTTACACTGTCGATGTCATTATTTATTCCTCCTTGTTATGAATGGTTTGGTCTTATTCTTGCTCATTACTAAACTGAGCCTATTTTTCTGTACAATATTTCTGCCAATAATGCCAATGATATCTCTATCCACCAAAGCCAAAGGAAGGGTGATTTTTTTTCTCTTATGATTGTGCTGCAATGGTCAGAGGAAAAGAGGTAATTCCTACAGACCGTTTTATTACTTTTTCCCTCACCAATTCAGCCTTGCCTTCAAAGTTAAACTTTTCTTCAAATGAGTGCACCAGGCTTTCTCAGTGGAAACAGGAATTGGTTGGTTTTTCTTAATTTCAATGAAAGAATAAGATTATGAGTTTCAGAAGTCCCTAAAAACCTCTTCCTGGTACAGATTATTGTGCTTTTAAAGCCCATGTCATGCCCCTTTTGAGATTATTCTTACTTTTTAATGTGGAGGCTTACATTTTGTTACATTTTTGACTGTTTTAATTGTATAGTCTGATGTCTTAAGCTCTCCAGTCTTTGAATGGCTGGCCATAATACATTTAAATCATTATAATCGTCGTCAACATCATTATCACAATAACAGCAGCATGGTTAGGATCCCTTTCTTTTTGCCGTAGCTTTAAGCCTCATATTTAAGTATTGATTCAAAAATAGTTCCATGCAAAATCATTGCTGGGCAGCCAAGAAAGGTCTTAATAAAATGCCTGCATGCAATTTATTATGTGCCACTAAGTTATTGTCAACTCTCAGTGACCTCATAAACCCAAGCTTGAATTTTGGGTTTAGACAACTTAGAACTACACTGCCTTCTGTCTGACCTAAGCATTGTACACAAAATTATCTGCTACAATGTCCTATCTGTCAATGACTACTTCAGCTTCAACCGCAATAATATACAAGCACACAATAGATACAAACTTAAGGTAAACCGCTCCAAACTCGATTGCAGAAAATACGACTTCAGCAACAGAGTGGTCAATACCTGGAATGCACTACCTGACTCTGTGATTTCATCCCATAATATTAACCTTAAATGGTCTACTGTTGACCTCACCTCATTCCTAAGAGGCCTGTAAGGGGTGTGCATAAGCGCATCAACGTGCCTACCGTCCCTGTCCATTTATTTGTATCCATTTCCTATATTCATAATCATGTTTATACTTATATCTGTTATCTTATACATGTTTGACAAAAATTAATAATAAATAAATAAATATAGAAGATGAGTTGAAATAAGTCAAGAAATTACTTACTTATTTACTTACTTACTTACTTACTTACTGGTTCAATTTATATGCTTCCCTTCTCCGGAGACTCAGAGCGGCTTACAATGCGTTAAGCAATAGCCTTCATACTTTTGTTTATACCTGCTTAGTAGGGCTTTTGACCCCACCACCACCACCCAAGCGGTGTTCTTTTTTATACAAAGTCAGCTTATTGCCCCCACAATCCGGGTCCTCATTTTACCTACCTCGGAAGGATGGAAGGCTGAGTCAACCTTGAGCCTGGTGAGATTTGAACTCGCAGTAATTGCAGGCAGCTGGCAGCTAAGTACTATTTAACAGCACTTTAGTCCACTGCACCACCAAGGCTCTTAATTACTTATGAATAATCTTGTCTCCATTTCATAATTAGATCAATCATCTGCAAAAGGAAAATGGAGCTGGACTGAACCAGGTAATATTGCAACTAGTGTGCTTGAAACAACACTAAGAATCACAACTAAAAACAGTAATCATGGAATTATTTCAAAAAAGCTAAGTTACTATTTTTTTAAAAAAAAAATGATTTATATGCCGCCCTTCTCCAGAGATTCAGGGTGGCTTACAATGCGTTAAGCAATAGCCTTCATACTTTTGTATATTTTAAAAGTCAGCTTATTCCCCCCAGAAACTGGGTCCTCAATTTACCTACCTTAGAAAGGATGTAAAGCTGACTCAACCTTGAGCCTGGTGAGATTCGAACTTACTAATTGCAGACAGCTGGAGTTAAATTACAATGCAATAGTCTGTTGAGCTATCCAGGCTCTATACTATTAACTTAAAATCTCAGGGCAATTGTTAAAAAAATGAGGAATGCTCTGCTTGGACACTAATCTTAGCTGTGAAGCGGCTGATTGTATGATTTACTTATTTTCATTTGTACCAGTATTCTCTCCAAGGAGAGACATCATGATATAATATTTCCTGTGAACCTCTATTCAGAGCAAGAAATGTGAATGGTTGAATAGGCTATAGATTCCTGGAGACCTTTGTAATAGAACAAAACAGCATTATCACACTCTGCCACACCACAACAATAAAGTGAGCTTAAAAACATCCTCAAACAAAACTGAGAATAAATTCTAAAGCATCTAGGAGAGAAAAAAATTCTCAGGAAAAGAAAGCATTTGGGAAATTAATAAACAGGTTTCAGTGCATTGTTATTTAAGAACAACTTTACCAGCTTTGCAAAGGCCATATCCATTTGCTATTATTCAATTAGCTTTTCTATTCATGATTTTCCATACATTTTTACACAATATTTATTACTTAATGTATACCACTTGCTTGATTCTCATTTCATAGGTGCAGTTTTTCATACTCATATAGGGTTGATACTATAGCTATAGATAACCAGTTGTTGTTGCTAGTTATACAAAGATGAGAAAAGTGAATTGGGTAGAGGAGATGGAGTGTGACCATACTGTTTTCAGGACATTACTACTACCATAAGAAAAAGGAGTAAAAACATTACATACAGTATATAGCCTAGGTGCAGTTGGAAGATGCTTATGAATAGACCCTAAAGCATGCATTTTTTCATGGAAAGAACCTTTGTTTTCAAGTCCTGCTGGCAGGCAGGGGAATTAGGTTTGTGTCTATCCCACTACAGAGAAATTAAAGGCCCAACTTCAACTTCAAATCCTGTGTGATCAGGAAGAAGTGCTGGCGAATCAGTGATAAACAGCAAGATTCTTTCCCTCTATCTCATCTTATTCAGTACAGTAATTGAGATTTGCTACCAGGTAGTTTAGATAGAACCTGCTGATTAGAAAATGGCTCAAGGAGGACTCTCAGCTGGGGACCAGTAATGATGGGTGAAGTGCAGGAGTGAACATGAGTGGTCTCCAAGGAGACCTAAAGCTTTTTCATCAGCCAAAGGATCAGCAGAAAAGTGTGTCTGCCTGATCTTGTAGCACACCAAGACTAAAACCACAAAATCAGTCCTGCTATTTTGCCAGTTTCAATGGTGTTTAAAACAGAAGAAGAAGAAAACACAGGATTTAAATAATAAAAAGGCCCTAAAAGAATAATCAATTGGAGGACTGGCTTGATAGATATATTGTTTTCTACACAATGGGGGATGTGCTAAAGTAGATTCAACAATGTCCTTCCTCATCTCTTTAATTAAATTAGATAAAAGAATGAAATGCTTTGTCAAAGATGTATTTGACAAGTGTGTTGTTGTAAGTATATATGTTTTAGTTAGACTGTCCACTAAAAGAACAAGACAGGTGGTGAGACAATGGGTAAAATTTGTTACCCCCTCAAAAATTTCTGTGAATATGAAAATGAATTAATATTTTCTCCTTCGTGAAAATCCAGAGAGTATATGGTTAAAACTCTTGACAACTGTAAACTATATGGATGTTTTAAATAAATAAACCATGCATCTCGAAGAAGGAATGCAACACATTTTCTTAATAAAACAGAACTATTTTTTCCCCAGCTCTGGCACTGTTGCTGTATGGAAACAGAAACTTTATGTACATTTATTGCAAGACAAAATCCAGTAGCCAATGTTTTGGTTCCTAAGAATAGGGGAATATTATAAATACTTTCCTTTTCTACTGATGGAATAATATGAGTTTTTAAAAAATTAGATCACATATATAAGGATTGGGCATGAAAACAGCTCTCTAGTGACTCATCTAGTTGTTATATTGGCAAGTTAAACTTCCTTATTACTAAACAATGTCCTGTAGATGGTGTCCAGCATGGTCTTAATTATATCCTCCATGAGCTGGATTTCATAGCATCTCTTGACAGCCTCTTGCTTTCATGCTAACTTTAACAGCTATTTCCACCAATATTCAACCTAAAATGACTTGCTGTAGTCAAACTCATCATATAATGCAAGAGTTAAGAAATATAAGATCAGAGATGAGCAGATATAGGAAGCAAACCAGGGGTGAAATGCTCCCGGTTCGGACCGGATTGCCTGATCTGGTAGCGATGGTGGCGGGTGGTTCAGAGAACCGGTAGCAAAAATCCCGCCCCCCCCCCATGCACAGCTGAGCTTCACGATCATCAGATGCTCTTTTTTTTTTTACTTTTAAAAGCATTTTTTCTACAACCTCTTCAAGCCTCTGACGATCCCAGCTGAGTTGCCTGATTGTCAGAGGCTTTTAAAAGCATTTTTTTCTGCAACCTCTTAAAGTTGTAGAAAAAAATGCTTTTAAAAATTAAAAAAAAACAGTTGGCCACGCCCACCCAATCACCTTACACTCCCACCGAGCCATGCCCACATAACTGGTAGTAACAAATTTTACATTTCACAACTGAAACAGACTATAAAAGAATAAAGGTGCTAGGATATGGCAACAGGTAGGTATCAGTAAAAGAGAGATTGAAAATCTGGTTCAGTTTTAAAGCTTGTTTTTAAATGAAAATCATAGATTGCTCCAGCTAAACATAAGCAAGTGAACAAATTTTGGGTGGCCGGACCAATGATAATTTGCATTTTTAGCCAAATGTCTCAGAGCAAAAGATGAAGACAAAATGCAGATGAAGATAACATCTGCCGGAATTATATTGAATTCCTGTTGAATGTGCAATTCTCTATGAAATTTTCTTAGCAAAATTCAGCAACTGGTGATCCCCATCCTAGTACTATTAAGTATTAAATCTTCTGTGTGTCTTTCTTAGTTAACCAGCTGGTGTAGTTCATGATAAAAGGACCATAGACAGGTTCTGATTAATTAAGGAAATCTAAACCAAAATATCCCATTTCATTCATTTATTTATTAATCAAATTTATATAGCCACCCATTTCATATTTGAAACTTATAACCTAGGTCAGTGATGACTAACCTTTTTGTCCTTGCTTGCTGAAAGCGCGCACATGTGCACTACAGCTTGTGCATGTGTATGCCCACACTAATAATACCTGTGCACAACACCTCCTTGCACATGCACATGCCACCCACCTGAGAGCTCCCCCACCCCCACACATGTGCATGCGACCACCCTGAATCCCATTTTGTGCCTAGCAGACCTCCCTGAAACCCCCCGGGACACAAATGGGGGCACAGGGGGGCGCGGGGGCATGCACTCCTCTGCCCCCTGCATGCCTATGCTGTTACAAGTATTATGTCTGCCTTGTATGCAGTTTTATACCTCTCTAACATTCATCTCCATTGCTCAGTGATGCATTTCCTGCCTCTCAAGAATTTACCTGTATCTGCTTCTGTAAGGCACTTCCTGTTCCTGTTGGATGTATATACAATTCATTTATTAAATTTATATACCACCCTTCTCCTGACGGACTCAGGGCGGTGAACAGCCAAAAATTAAAATACATACAATATGAAAGTTAAAATAATTTAAAACATAATTAAATCAATTTAGGCTTCCCCCAAATTTAAAACCCCTCACTAAAATTAACCCAATTAAAATATTTTTAAGCCAGCTCAGCTTGTTGAAATAGAAAAGTCTTCAGGGCCTTGCGGAAAGTACGGAGGTCTGGGATCAGTCGTATTCCTAGTGGTAGCTCATTCCAGAGGGTGGGTGTCCCCACAGAGATGGCTGTCCCCCTGGGGGTCGCCAGTCGACATTGTCTGACCGACGGCACCCTGAAAAGACCCTCTCTGTGAGAGCGTATTGGCAGGTGGGAGGTTATTGGTGGCAGAAGGTGGTCTCGTAAATACTCAGGCCCTAAGCCATGGAGTGCTTTAAAGATGAGAACCAATACCTTGAAGCGCACCTGGAAGACCACTGAGGCAGTGCAGCTCGCGCAGGAGAGGTGTCACATGGTAGCACCAAGTCGCCCCCATAATCACCCATGCGGCCGCATTCTGGACCAGTTGGAGCCTCCGGGTGGTCCTCAAGGGGAGCCCCATGTAGAGAGCATTACAGTAGTCCAGGAGAGAAATGACAAGGGCATGAGTGACCGTGCATAAGGAGTCCTGATCCAGAAAGGGATGCAACTGGCGTATCAGGTGAACCTGATAGAAAGCCCCCCTGGCCACGGCTGTCATAGGCTCTTCTAAAAATAGCCGTGCATCCAGGAGGATGCCTAAGTTACAAGCCCTCTCCGTGAGGGCCAAAGACTTGCTCCCAATAGCCAGCGAAGGCACCAGCTGGCTATATTGGGATGCCGGCAGCCACAGCCAGTCGGTCTTGGAAGGGTTGAGTTGGAGCCTCTTTCTCCCCATCCAGACCCATACGGCCTCCAGACACTGGGACATCACTTTGAGGCCAACCTTGGGGTGATCCGGGGTGGAGATGTACAGCTGAGTGTCATCAGTGTACAGATGGCACTGCACCCCAAAACCACGGATGATCTCACCCAGTGGCTTCACATAAATGTTGAACAGGAGCGACGAGAGGACCAGCCCTTGAGGCACCCCACAAACAAGGTGCCTCGAGATCGACCTCTGCCCCCCTGCCAACACGGATTGCAACCGATCAGAGAGATAGGAGGAGAACCACTGCAACACGGTGCCTCCCACTCCCAATCCCTCCAGCCGGTGCAGCATGATATCATGGTATCAAAAGCCGCTGAGAGGTCTAATAGGACCAGAACAGAGGAACAAACCCTGTCCCGAGGCCTCCAGAGATCATCAACCAATGCGACCAATGCCGTCTCTGTGCTGTACCCAGGCCTGAAGCTGGACTGGAACAGGTCTAGATAGGCAGTTTCATCCAGGTACGGTGGGAGCTGTCGCGCAGTACCTGGATGAACCACACTCTCAACAACCTTCGCCACAAAGTGAAGGTTGGAGACCGGACGATAATTTGCCAAAACAGCCGGGTCCAGAGAAGGCTTTTTGAGCTGGGGCGAGGGCTTGTGTGCCAGGAGAGAGGCCTACATGTGCCACGTGTGGCACACGTGCCATAGTTTCACCATCACGGGCCTAGTTTCAAACTAGTTCAAGATGGTGACTAAGGTAGTGACTTACTTAGGTCTTAATTAAATATATACATAATTTAATTTTTGGAGATCTTTGTGAAAATGATTAGTAGATGAATAGCAGCACTTCATGCTAGTTACTTACAGACTCTCAATCTGATACCATTATCCCTAGTTCTGGAATATATTTCTAGAATATATTTCAGTACTTATTTGTGCAGTTAGATTGCTTCATCCAGAAAATGATGCAGTCTCAGAAGAAATCTTGAGCGAGGGTATTTGGAGCAAACAAATTTATGATATGTGTTTAAGAAGCCAAGAAGTCTTTCATAACAGCATACAGGTTACATATGCGGCAAATATTCAACATCCAGACACACAGAGAAAATACATTTGTTTCAGATCCTGCCTCATTATTACAATGTCAAAATAAACAATATAAGGATCTGAATATAAAAAGGATTATTTTATAGGTAGCCACTTTCTGTTAACTGGAATAAAAATAAAATGTCCTCAATATTTGGTACATTATAAAATAATTTAATGGATTTTGTTGTCCTAAACTATTTACAGAGGAGAAATATTTATTACTATGTATTACAACCAATAAGATAAAACAGGATGCAGATTTCTTACATGTTCATATAAAAATTATTCATCAAAGGCAAGAGGGGTTTCTTTCTCATAGTTTTCAACAATATGCCTTAAAAGATTATCAAAGATGTTACACAGAGTTCTCAACATCCCTATCCAAATTTCATTTGTCACTTTCAAAGGTATTACTGATCAAAATTTCAAGATACAAATACCCATAAGATCAAAAATTAGTTCACAATTTAGAAAGGGGTGATATCCACATTGTTTTATTTTTTTTAAAAAAATGACTTAGAATTGTGAGAAGTTGAAAATGACTTCCACTGCTATGCATATAATAGCGTACTATGCATTTTATGTCCATTTACCCTAACATTGTACTGTAATTCACATTCTGATATAATTCTTTTAATCCAAATAACATAGTTTCATTCATCCATATCCTTTTTTTTTTAGTGTAGCCTGTCATACAAAAAGCTAAGGGATAGGGAATGCAACTAGAAATACAAAATAAGTTCTTTGGATGATAGAATTGCACCCTCTTCCATGTCCGTGTAATATTTTTAAAACTTTTTTATTATTTCTAATCTATTTTATATTTGAGAGTATAGTTTTCCCTATCTTCATTTTTGAACAGAATACATCACAATTGAAGTGAATGTGCGGGACTATATTGTTTCATCTTTTTGACAATTCAAGCAAATTTTCTATTACATGCCATCCATTTATTTTCATTCAACTACTTTCTCACTTAGAAATATGTATATGATAAGTGATTACAGCTATACAAAAAAATGTTTCAATTATCACCATTCCAACATGGTTAAGGCATGAAACTAGGTGGCACGTGGAGTCATCTCTGCAGGCACATGAGCCGACACCCAGGTCAGCTCCACTTCACATGCCTTCCTGCCAGCCAGCTGATTTTTGGGTCTCTGCCACTCTCCTCACTCCCCATTTTTGATCCCAGGAGGCCTGCTAACACAAAAATGGGACATGGCGGGTGCGGTGCAGCCGCCACCCCGTTTTTGGCCCCAGGAAGCTTCAGGGAGGCCTGCTAGCACCAAAATGGGGGTTGCACTCGCATGTGGGGATGCACTGGGAGCGCGGGGGACCTGTGGGGGGGCATTGCATGCTGGGTGTTGTTGCACACACACTGTCACACATGCGCTTTCGGCACCAGAGGGAAAAAAAGTTGCCATCACTGTCCTGGGTGTTTGTCTGACCTAATTTTGTCAACCTTTGGCTTGATTGTGTTTCTTATTGTGTTGCTTATCTGAAGTTTCTGCCTGACCCAGTCTTTCTGAATGGATTACCAAATCTGCATTTCTAAAAGCTGGCCTCCTCAGTTTCTGCTTGGGGCAGGGAAACTGGGGCTGGTTTCTGTCTCTCTTAAGATTCCCCCCCCCCCCCCATTTCTCCTTTAGGGAAAATATTTTGTTCTGCCTTTTTAAAATCCCCCAAAATATTTCATTCTCTAGGAGGATCCGTGGATGTTGACTTTCTACAAATGCAATGTCAAAACAGCTACTAGCAAGCAAGACAGACCTGAAGACACACACACACACACACACACACACACACACACACACACACACACACAATTTTGAGGCCTTCTGTATCATTGGATATTTATTTATACAGAGAAGTGTAAGAATCAGAAAGTATACGTTACTAAGTGTACCTTACTAAAGCAATGAAATAAAACATCATTTAGCGTAGATCTTTCCCTTATGAGGTCTTCTCTCCGCTTCTAAGGGCAACTGTCCAAAGTAACTAAGATACTTTTAAAAGGAACAGATACTAAATATGGGATTATAGGCATTCACAGCAAGAATTCAATTCCTAAAATATTCTCTCTTAAAAATAAGCACTTATTTAATATGCCATATCATTTGACTTTGGTTTGATGATTTATGGATATCTTAACTCTGAGGGACAGGGACAGCGAATTTAGTGACAGAAAAATCAGAAATCGTGTAAAACAGCATCATTAATTTTCTGATGATGTGGTTCATAATTTCTGTGCTTCAATGTCTGTACTTATAGCATTTTAAACACTAAATTCTAGGCTATCAACCGACATTACGAACTCAATTAATTTGGAAAATGCATATGGAAATGTCAGGCACTTGTAAATCTGTGTTAAAATGCCATTGCCATTTAACAATCTCTTACATGCTTTTCTCCCCATTCCTAAAGCATATTCTAGCAATATTCATGTTTCCAAAATGATTCTCAAGAGTCTTTTTTTCCCCTGACCTACTGCAGTTATGCAAAATCCTATTATTATCAGTCCCATCAAGTTGTTTAACACCTCAGCTTATAAGCAGTTTGCAATGATTTATACAATTGCACCCTTTGAGTCAGTTGTTTTGTTTAAATTCAGGCTGGCTCTGATCTTTAATCTGGAATAATTGGCATAAAGATAAACTAAATAAAAGCCACTAATCCAATTATAGTGACATGATCCCATCAATTAAATTCCATAAGTTGGAGAATATTTAAAGATGAGCTTAACAAAGTAATTTTCATTTGCTTAAGACCCAACTCAGAAAACCTGAATGAATTTTAACTTGCTGTACCATGAGTGAATAATATAAATTACTATTGAATAAATTTGTCGAATCTAATTTCCGTTACACTCAAGAAAACTTCACATGATCTATGACTTACTTGTCCCCTGACAGAATTTAGTCTGCAGTCTTAAATGCATTATCCAGTCAGAAAGCTTATTAAACTGAATAGAGTTTCTTTCTCAGTATTTAATTCCAACTTACTCTTATATATTTATTTCAATCTCAGGGCTAGAGAGTAGACTGGGAATTCAAAAGAGACACCCTGAGATAGAACAATGGCAAAACTATTTTTTTTTATTATTATTAAAAAAAAGTCCATGTCTATATCCTCAATAGGTTAATTTGACTTTAGGGACTCTCTACCTTTTATGTGGAAAAAAAAAAGAACTATAATAGAGTAAAATTCCTTTCTTTGCAGTGGTGGCATTGAATCTGGACTGATTTTCACAAATGAATAATGGTAACAATTCAGACTGTAACTCAACTGATTTTGTATGATGATCCCCTAAACCAATGACCCCCAATCTTTTGGATTCCAAGTTCCATAGAGGGTAGCTTTTCCACCAACTAAGGGAGGATCGTGGTTTTACGTGCTGCCTGGATTCCACATGTGGCTTCAGTCAGTCTGACTAGGTGGCTAAGACACCGAGCTTGTCGGTCAGAAAGATTGGCAGTTCGGTGGTTTGAATCCCTAGTACAGGTCTCCTGCGTGAGCAGGCAGTTGGACTGGATCTCTTCCAACTCTATTGCTGTTATTACATGGCCCAGGGGTTGGGGAACTTCTGCCCTAAACAGTACTCTCCCTATTTGATCAATGGTGACACACTATGGCATTGTAATCTGAAGTTTTTAAGTTGCTAGAAAGTTTGGCAACTTTGGATTACTCTCTTAAAGTCATCACACATCAGGAAATCAAAGACTGTAGGTTCTGAGCATAAGGTTATGGACTGATAGTGAGGGACGGAAGAAACAGAAAATGTTTTCTGGTACTCATCTAATAATTATTTCAAGCAATTTCGTATTTCCAAAAGTTCTAGCTCATCTTGCCATTCGCCCAAGGGCCTACATGCTGTTAGAATCAAGGTATTTTTAGCCACAGTGCGAGGATGTACTACTAAATCCATAGCACCAATTTCTAGGCTGACCATACTGGATTTCTTTGAAAGATTTCTCTCTCTCCTAGGACTCTGTATTGAGGTTGTAGTTTCAATGCAATTTTGCATTGTACAGTATTTAGCAGTAATGCATTGTAAAGCACAAACCTTTGTTGTCTGTTTTGTGAACCTGTGTTGTTATTTAACTGCTATTGAGCTGTGGATTTCAAATTCTCAATACAGGTTTTGCAAATTGGCAAATGCAGCTAATGTTTAGGTTTAACTTCTTTTCCAGCTCTAAACTTGCAGTGCATGTTGATTCTGTAATGGCAGCTGCAGGAGGCTCCACCCTTTGGAGCTTGCAGCAACATCAGAACACACATAGAAAAGGAATGAAGTTTGTGTCTCAGTACTACATGCATTCCTCTGAACCCTCCCTCTCTCCTACTTTTCTTCAAAAGCTTCTCCAAAACAGTGCTGATCACCATACCTTATTTTTCTAACACCATTCTTATGGCATAATTAGCTCACTCCCCACCTTCACAGAACACGGGGTTTCAAATGAAACCAACATATCCCTTTTAGTTCTCTTGAGAAAGAGAAAACTTTATTTACTTATAATTCTTTGAAAACTTCTGTCTCATTATCTAGTCTTTCCTGAAAACTGGTTTGCATAATGCTGGTCGGGGAGACTCAGTATGGTAAAAATGCAGGGGCAAAAAATAAGAAACTTGCAACAAACAGTAAGTAAGCCAATAAAAATTAACCACTTTACTTAGAATGAGGAAAATCAATTAGAAATCTATAAACATTGATTCCGTGTGGTACACTTGCTAATTGTTGAAGACTTTTTTAAACAGCCATTTTGGGTATGAAAACAACAAAAGCTGAAAATGTTAATATACAAAGTGAAGTGAAGGCATAACTGATAATATATTTCTCACTGGCTGTTGCTCAGCAAGACGCTGTCGTATGTACTGAAAGACCACTCTGTTGCAATATCTTGAGCTGCATGAGGTAATTAATTTACAGTATCCAAGTTAATGAAATCTTTTTTGAAGGATTAGCACACTGTGCTTTAAAACGTGAACACCATATCCAGTTTAGAAGCACAACCTAAAGATATCGCCATAGACAAAACTCTTCCAGTGCTTGCTTCCTTTTTCTTCTCTTTGAAGAAAGTGTTTAATTATGTATTTCATACCATATCTTTTTCCCAAAGGGGAGAAAGTGCTTGGTTATTCATATAGTGCAGGCATTGCACATTTATCAATTGAAAGCAACACAACCATTAAGTAAAGGCACACATTTAGAGGAGCACAGATTGGAGTAGTTCACGGTGACAGTTATTACTTCTCTCTGGGTTAAAGGACAAAAGGTCCAGTAAATCTTTTAATACTTCTGCTTGATTTTTTCTCATTTGGCCATTGTTCAAAGGGAGGGGGTTTTCGCCTGAAAATAAGAATAGCCTTATCAAATTAGCAATCTTGGATTTATATCTCACATAGGAGTGTCTGTGGAAACAATTCCAGCTCCTTCCTTCCCACTATATATATATATATATATATATATATATATATATATATATATATATATATATATATATATATATATTGGCTCGGGCGAGTAGGTAGCGATGGTGGCGGGCACTTTGGAGAACCAGTAGCAAAAATCCCTTCCCAGCCTCCAGCTTGTTTACCTTCGCTCTTCGGACTGAATCCTGAGCCGCTGGTTGCAACACCTGCCTTGCTTCGCAATCCATTGCATCAGCAAGCAACTGAATCTCCCTGCCTGCAATCAAGCTCATCAGTGAGCAGCTCTATCTGCCTGCCTGCCTGCCTGCCTGCCTTGTAAGTTTTTTTCCCCTTTGGGAGTTTTTTAAAAAATAGTTAATTGGGGTTTTTTTAGTTGTTCTTTTTTTAGACCTAGCCATTTAAAGTTTAGGAAGTTTTAAATTTAGCTGCTTTTAGGTGAAAATAAAAATGAAATGAAATAATATTTGTGCAACTTTCTAAGATTTTGTGTGTTTCTGTAGTGTTTCACTCTAACTACACAAACACACAAAATCTCACAAAGCTGTATGTGGAATTATGTGTGTGTAAAGTGTGAAAGTTGGTTCTTGGACTTTTTGTGCCTGTGTGAAGTTCCTGCTTGTTGCAGAGGTCATTTTGGGTCTAACACAGCTGCTTTTACATTGTGGGTGAGCCAGTTGTGTTGTGTTGTGTTTTGTAGGTTAAAAAAGGGCAAAGAAGTGATGTCAAATTGGCCACATCCACCTGACCAACAAGTCACGCCCACCCAGTCACCTGACCGCCAAGCCATGCCCACTAATTAAGCCACACCCACAGAACTGGTAGCAAAATTTTTTAGATTTCACCCCTGATACACATACACACACACACACACACACTTGTTTTCTAAGATTTTTGCGGGTGTTTGTATGTAGGTCTTTGGTTATTCGGGTTTTCTCACATGTAAAATTGGAAGTGTCATGGCGACGTTTCGACGAAGTCTCATTCGTCATCTTCAGGTTGGTGTTCTTGGCTTCGTGCTCCTAGAAGCACAAAGCTGAGAACACGAGCCTGAAGATGACGAATGAGACTTCATCGAAACATCGCCAAGACACTTCCAATTTTATGCGGGAGAAAATCTGAATAACCAAAGACCTACACACACACACACACATACATACATACATATACATATACATATACATATACATATACATATACATATACATATACATATACATATACATACATACATATATATATATATGGCTCAGTGGTGAAATGCTCCCAGTTCGGACAGGATCACTCGATCCGGTAGCGATGGCGGCGGGTGTTTCGGAGAACCGGTAGCAAAAATCCCTGTCGCCCCTCCCCGCATGCCCAGCTGAGCCGCACGATCATCAGAAGCTTTTTTTTTTTTACTTTTAAAAGCATTTTTTCTACAACCTCTTCCAATGAAAAAATGCTTTTAAAAGTAAAAAAAAAAACCCTCTGATGATCGCGCAGCTCAGCTGGGATCATCAGAGGCTTTTCAAAACATTTTTTTCTGAAACCTCTTGGCCGAAGAGATGGTAAAAAAAAATGCTTTGAAAAGTCACTGATGATCCCAGCTGAATTGCCTGATCAGCAGACGCTTTTCAAAGCATTAGAAAAAATGCTTTGAAAAGTAAAAGAAAAAAAAAAGTTGGCCATGCCCACCCAGTCACATTACCCCCTCACACCAAGCCATGCCCACAGAACCGGTAGTAACAAATTTTACATTTCATATGGCTACATCTGCTGTGCCAAATTGAACTTGGAGGATATTGGATTCATATCTTCATATATGCATTTTTAGAAGAACATAAGGCACAAATCAAGACTGAATACTGCAGGCTTTCATTGACTTGTGGGATCCTCTCTGAGTTTGTTTTCTTGCAGATGTTTCATTATAAAATTAGATAACCTCATCAGTATATGTTTTCTATGTCTTAAATATGAACTAAGAGGGGAAATGAAGGGGAGAAATGCAGCAGATCTGAGCAGAAATGCATCTTTGGTGCTTTTTGTTTGGGATAACATCTTACTCACCTTTCTGGGTACCAATATGGCAAAAGTAATTGACTCCCTTATAGATGCAATTAGGATATTTGATTCCTCTTACAAATTGAACTTCAGAGTGGTTAGAATTGGTCATAGAGATCCAATGCAGCTATCTATACTGTTAGGAAGATAAGAAGGGAAAAAAACCAACAACACCAAATACTCAGCTGAAAACCTTTCTTTTCACCCAGGTCTTTTAAAAATGCATATTGTATGATCTGGACCTCTTCTTTTGGGACTGCTTGTTTCAATTGTATTTTTGGTTTTGAACAGATTTTGTATTCAATAATTTAAAAATGGTGACAGTAAGATCACTCCAGTTTTCTCTGGTGCTTCACAAGATCAAGTGCTTGAACAATGAACTTCAGAAGCTATAAAAGCTTTGCTTAGTTGGGTAGGCTATCAAAAAATCAGTCTGTGTCCAAATTTTGCAGTAGTCCTATCCTTAGTCTATGTCCAGGCAGCTTCTCCACTCACTTGATAGAGACCACCATCACCTGATGAATTTATGCCTGACGAATTAAAACAGAACATAATGATTTTCCCAAATATCACCTCCTACAACAGTTGTGCAGGCAGAAATTTAACAGTTCCAGATTTTATCCACAGCTTTTTCCTACAGACATATCTGAAAGTGTTCTGCCTGGTGTATATTGGCAAAATTCCCATTATTTCCATATAAATTGTAAGATAAAAATTAACCAGATCTGCTGTTGTTTTGTAGCTAATTCAACCTGTTTATATACCAAGTTCACCTTGTAGGAAGGTGAGTATTTTACCCTCAAATAATTAGCGGAAGCCAGAGGGTCCAAGGAATTCACTATATGTATTTTCATAAATATTTTGTGCCTCTTTCATGGGTGATGGTAGAGTTGGTGAAACCTAGGAAGGAAGCAGAGCTTGATCAGAGAGAAGGAAAGCTACTTTATCAGGCAAGGAGCAAGAGGAGGAGACTGTCTTCCTCCATTTACTTTCCAGAAAGTTACTCAGTGACTATTCCAGGTAGGCCTGCTAAGAGCAATACCCAGGAAAGTTGGTTGGTCAAATTGCTCCAAACTGTTGTTGATATTCAAGTGCTATAATGGCAACTCCATTATTTCTGTTTTTTTTTCTTTTTTCTTTTCTAGTTATAGCTATCTGAGAAAGTTCTTTAATGTTTAATGTAATGTTCTTTAATAGTTTATGCTAAAATTATGATAATTTGCACTATATTTTCTTAAAGCTGGTTGTCAGTAAGGAAGACATCCACAAATTACAACTTCACACAGTGAATGCCATTATCAACAGAAGACAAGATGTGATTCTTATCTATTTGCCTTTGCTCCTCTGCTTGCTGCCTCTAAAAAATAAAAAAAAAACCTCATCTAAATAATTAGAGGAGCCCCCTGGAACATCTAGCTAACAGAAGAAGAAGAGAAACATGGCCAGCTAGATATGTTTACTCCAGAAGTCAGAGGAACAGATGCTTCTAGATTTGATAATACCCATTCTGTAAATGGAACCAATGGTATTATTTGTTGCCAATTAGTGACTTCTAGCTCCGTAACTCAGTCTTACATATCAGACTTCCATAAGTTCTTACTAGCAGGTTTTATTTTACACAGAATTGCTAGTTGCTGAGATGTGGTGGCTCAGTGGCTAAGATGCTGAGCTTGTCGATCAAAAAGTTCGGCAGTTTGGTGGTTCAAATCCCTAGTGCCACACAATGGAGTGAGCTCCCGTTACTTGCAGTTTGAAAGCATTTAAAAATGCAAGTAGTAAAATAGGGACCACCTTGGTAACAGTTCTGTCCATCTTCGACGTTTAGTCATGCCGGCCACATGACCACGGAATTGTCATCAGACAGTGCTGGCTTTTTGGCTAAGAAATGGAGATGAGCACCGGCCCCTAGAGTCAGGAACGGCAAGCATATATGTGTGAGGGGAACCTTTGCCTTTACCTAGTCCTTGATTATCTAGCTCATTCTTGTTGACATAATAGACTGCCAGTACTGTAGACATGAAAATCCCAGAAATTAATCAAGGACATACTGAGGGCACCTTATACCATTCTAAACAATTCCAGCTATATGTAATCAGGAGTAAGCTTTAATCACATTATTCCTTTCCAAATGCACTTGTTTGAAAATTACCTATGCGCATAGCCATTCAGTAGGGCACAGCAAAAGATCGATTTTTCAAAAGAAGTCTGTAGATGCTGTATGTACTAGATTTGGTTTTACACGAGACCTTGAAGGAGAATTCCATTTTTTCCTGCTTAACTTTGAAATGCACAAAAGCAAGCAAAAGCTGAAGTAGAACTGGGCTGTTGTTTTATTGTTTATTAAGCAAAAATGTAAAGCATGAAACCAAAATGCAATAAATAAAGCCACAATTATAAAGAAGACAGATGTATACAGATGATGCAGTATATTTGCATCACTGAAAGAAACATACCATACAGCCTGATCCCAGGATCGAGACGTGGCTACGATACAAGAAAGAAAAGAGTGGCTACAAATAGACGGAAACAATGTGATATGCTGGATTTGTACATTAATGTTAAAAATATGCCTGAACTGAAATAAAGCAAATTACAAGACACACTGTTCTCCCAGAGAGGTTGTGCTTCATATATCGCCAGCACCAATGTGTCATCTCCATGCAGGCCCAGCTGCTGCTGTATGCATACCAAGTGTCAGAGGATGAGACCTGCACTTAGGTAAGATGTCAGCAGTAGAGGATGGATGGTTGCAAATTGGCCAATAAAGCGTCACTGACAACAAGCGCAGAGAGTCTGTTAAGGTCAGTTGAAAGAAACAGGCAGTATCAGGGAGCAGGTGCGAGACAGATGGCAAAGCTCTGTAGAGGAAACAGAGCACCAAACCAGAATTATTTTTTCATCTATGAATGCAGCAGCAGCAACAACAACAAAAAAGGACTTGTTGTCTAATGTGTAGGTTTCTATTAGCTATAGTTGAGGGATGTTAACGAATCATTGCCGTGTTTAATACAGCTGACAATAAAATGAGATTTGCAAATTAAACAAATTAAGCGCCTAAAAATTGCTGCTCTGAGAATAGTCAACATCTTTTAAAAGATGTTTCTTTTAAAAATCAGAGCTTATAAATGTTTCCCTTTTCTCTTTTCCATCTCTTTCATTACAGATCTGCAAGAAGCAGCTGAACATGAGTCGGGAGTATATACTTAAGTAAAATAACTATTTATATATTTTATTTAAAAAAAATTACTGTCATATAGTTTTGCAGGAAAAAAAATAGTTTGTTGAGCTAAGGATATAAATATGCGTAAATAAATATCCGCATCTAGAAACATGATAAGCTTTCCCGGTAGAAGGACCTACTTTAAAAATATATTAAAAAATTAAAAAGTTGCTCCCAGTCTCACAAATTATCGTATCTCCTTATTTCAGTGACCTTATTCCCCAAATCTTGTGTTTTCTTACCCATGAATGTTGAGAAATCTCATAGGAGAATATTGGGGGTGTACCGTATTTTTTGGACTTTAAGACGCACAGGAGTATAAGATGCAGCTTAGTTTTTGGGGAGGAAAATCGGGAAAAAAATCTGCCTACCAGATATTCATCTGGCTAACGTCCTTAGTCTGGTCAGCTTCAGCACATTAGTTTCCTGGTTTTTTATCCCCTGCTTGGGGGTAAAAAACAGCTTCTAAGGCACAGCTGAGAGGAAGCAGCAATGAGAAAAACAGGCAAAGTATGGGGAGATCCATTCACTTGGCTAGCGCCTAGTTAGGACTGAAAAAAGCTTCTAAAGAACAGCTGAGAGTCAGAGCAAAGCATGGAGATCGTTTCACTTGCTAGTACCTCGTTAAAGCACAGCGGAGAGTTGAGGGAGCAGGCAAAGCTGGGAAGATCGCTTTATTCACTAGCGATGAGTGCCTCGTTGGGCTGAAAAAAAGCTTTGAAAAAGCTACATTTGAAGTATAAGACACATTCAGCCTCTTTTGGAGCGGGGGAAAGGTGCATCTTATACTCCAAAAAATACAGTATGTCAATCTATATTGCTTTCTAAGACAGTAACCTATTTTCTCCAATGGAGTATCATATTCTTCATTCAAATTAGAATGTTTTTCATATCTCCAATTGGGACAGTGCTTTAATTGGACCATGTGATGGACTTGTGGGTGTTGGGCAGGGACTTGAACTTTCCTTTATGTGGGGAACCCTGGAAGCTTTCAGATTCGGGTTTTCCCAGATGAGCCAATATGACATCTCTAATAAAATGTAACTTTGAGGAAACTCAAACCTTGGAGTTTTCTTTCATTGGGGGTGTTGGAACTACTTGGAACTCTGACATTAACCTGAATCTTGACATCATTTTTTAAAATTAAATTTATCCTGAGTATTTTAAATATTTTTCTCAGATGTCCAGTGAAGTTAGGGTAAGGAAGACTACTACTCCATTCCAATCTCCCTCAAACACCAACTTTTATATTAAATGTGGTTGAAAGGATTGCATTTTACACTGTTATATAAGTTTAAAGAGGGTTTTTATAAAACGATGTACTATTGTTATTTGTCACCAGAGAGATTGTCAAAAATGTATAAAGAACTTTCAAATTTATGATTGAAATGTGCACAACAAAAGGAACATTTCATTATAATTGGTGGACATGTAAGAAGTTGGAAAGTATTGGATTCAAATACATATATTGATTCAGAGGCTGTTAAATATTAATGTACAATGGAAATCAGAGGCATTTCCTTTTGGGCTGATAGATAAGCAACTAGAAAAATGTCATGGAACTTGTGTGTCTGTGTCTGTGTCTGTGTGACAATTGCAGCAAGATAATTATATGCTCAAAAGTGGAAAGATTTGACACTATGAATAAAGGAAGAATGGTTGGTGAAGATGATAGTACTTTTAGAGATGGCCAAATTGGTCTCTGGAGTATCATTTGAACATCATTGGCATTGACAAAATCTCTATCAGTCAATTGCAGGCAACTTTATTTGGAAAGAGGAAGAAATGAAAATCCTATGACATCAAACATCATAATTACATCAAACTATATCTACCTATTCCAGGTCCTTGGTTAAGACTTCACAGGTAGATAAAAAAAATATTCTAAACATCTGGCTGACTGTATGACTTTAACTCAGTTATTGATCAGTTCTACCCAGTTCAGTTTTCATGGTCAAAAACTGTAATATTCCTTAAAGTGCAATATTCGTTATGAAACTACAATTCAGATCATTCCATGATTGATTTTTGACCTTTGGGGGATATTATTAAAAACATTTAACAATGAACCATTTTCTAGCTGCTGAATATTTGACCCTCATTTCTAAAGAATTCTTGTTCCTTTCATTTAAAATTCATTGGTGTCATTGGTCATATCCTGGAAACTAAAATGTCACCTATAATTATTTTTATAGCAACTCTGGCCTTATTTAAAAGTCCCAAATACATATTTGTCCTTAATGCCTAGCTAGATTTTCTGTTTGTTTTTTTGTTTTTCTACTAGTTTCTAGGCAGAATCCTTTTCTTAAGGCAACATTCTCTCCAATATAAATATTTAAAAATATTATTTATCTTATTTATGTAAGCACATCTTACCCTATACAATAGAAATGAAGTTAAATGTATATTTAAATCCCCATATTTATATAATATACATTCTGAAAATAACAAATGGCATAATAAACATGTGAAACATTAGGACACACACACACACACACACCCCACACACACATGTGTATGTGAATTGTTTCCAAGGTCAGGGAATCACATTTCCAGTATTGTATATGTTATGTAAGAAAATTTGAGAACTCATTAAATAATACATTTTGCAATATATTTAAAATATTCCATACTGGAACCAAAATTGAATTGATATTAGCATGTCAGCCTCTTTATTTTTCAGTCTGTTGCTAGATTAGCTTCCCTGACTACTTCACCTGCTCCTGCTCCTGCTCCTTTTCTCCTTCTCCTTCTCCTCTTCCTCCTCCTCCTCCTCCTCCTTCTTCCTTCTACAGTGTAGTTATAGAGAGACAAGGGTTGGTTACCCAGACTTTTCTGAATTATCAGATTACCTCTTTTGGAAAGTGATGTTATATTTTATGAAGTGCTAGATCTATATTTAAGCTGATGGCATGTAATTTTTTTCCTTGTGGTTCCATCAATCCTTATATCCTTATTTTATCTTTAATACTTTCTCCAGAATCATTTCAAATGCCAGCCCCAATAGGTAGACTAGACCAGGAAATCAACACCACAGAAAGCCTAACACTATTTTTCTTGAGTTTCCTATAATAACAGACTCTTGCAAGGCTGATTGAATTGTAGCTCTTTCCCCTTCTTATATGCCAGTGAACTGGGAACGTGTCTATGTGAGTAACTTTAAAAAACTTTGGACTGTTTTAGACAGTTTCCCCTAGTTCTAGTAATGGTTCGTGTACATTTCCATACTCTCTGCACAGTAGGAATAAACAGATGAGACAGCATACCACATTTTCTGCAGTGGAGTAAAGTAGTTTAATAATAACTAAAAATAATCATAATCATACAGTGAAATCACAATCATTTTAAAGTCACTTGTGATTGCAATGTGGTTTTTTTAAAAAATGGGGTGCAGTGTTAGTTCTTTAAATTTGTAGTTTATTTTGTTTTAAATTGAGTGAAATCACCATTGAGACTACCTTTCTTATCTACCAAGATAAAAAAGTAAGGACTTCCCAAGAATTATCTGCAAGAGGCTTCTGAAAGAGTATGGATTTGGAATCACATTGCAGTCAACCAAACCAATATCAGTTTTCACACTGAATAAATAGCAAATAGATCACACTGCTTTGATCTATGAATGTATGATAGTAACTACTTCATTTTAGAAGAAATACAGATAAGATCCTTTGTAAACAGATTACAAGAATATTTTCTTTAAAAAAAAAATCACCTCCACAATAAATTCCTACTACAGGAATCTGAGAACGATAATGTCAACAGTTGGAAGTTGCTACAGCTTTTGTGATGTTCTAGTTTCTTTCTTATCTTTTCTTCTTAAATAACCAGGCTTCTGTAAAAAAATAAATAGAAGCTATTTTTAACAAATGCATTTCTACACCCAAAAATCACAGCTTGTATTTCTTGGACAGGTGAAAATATGTAGTAAAAGAGATAATGAAACTTTGTGTCATGGGTGGTAATGTATGTTCTATTGCCCATGGGAAGCAATGAGGAGGCTGTAAATTAAATAACAACTTTTGTGATGGCTTGCAAACTAAATTTAAATATTCCAGAAAAACGAATAAACATCCCCTTACAAAAGGAAGTTTTTCTAACAAATATATATGCATTTAACATCTGATGTAGAAGTAGTATTATAATCTTTAAGAATTCCACTTTAGGGTGTGGAAAACTATATTACTCCATATTACTCAGTAGTGAAATCCAAATTTTTTTACTACTGGTTCTGTGGGTGTGGCTTGGTGGGCATGGCACAGGAAGGATACTGCAAAGTCTCCATTCCCACCCCACTCCAGGGAGAAGAATATTGCAAAATCTCCATTCCCTCCCCACTCCAAGGGAAGGATACTGCAAAATCTCCATTCCCACCCCACTCTGGGGCCAGCCAGAGGTGGTATTTGCCAGTTCTCCGAACTTCTCAAAATTTCTGCTACCGGTTCTATAGAACTTGTCAGAACTTGTTGGATTTCACCCCTGATATTACTGCTACTTTCATTCTCCAATTCATAAAAAGTAATTTGGAAGTACAGATAGACTCCAATTTACAAGTGCTTACTTAATGATGGCTTGTATTAAAATCTGCTTAAATGATGGTTTGTATTAACAGAAGGGGCATCATGGCTTGTAAAGCAGTTCTAACCGTTGCAAAATATCTCCCCCATGGTCACATGGTTGAAACTGGAGTGCTTGGCAACCTGTTTACACTTACAAATAATTGCCAAGCATCCTATGATCATGTGTTCAACTATTTGCAATCTTCTCTGCCAGTTTCCCCAGAATATCAGTGGGGAAGCTAGCAAGGAAGATTACAATCTGTTGTAATCTGCTGTGAAGACTTCCTCTTGTTCATGGAGGCTCACTGGCCCTTGTCCCTGACAACTGAAATCCTTTGGCAAGCAACATTTTCACTCTTTTTCAGCCTCTGAATGGAGGGACACTCATATCCAGCCTATCATGGTCTGCTGCCACCCTCTTGAGGTATCCTGCACTCCTCACCTGGGGCTTCATTTTTATAGAGATCTGCAAGATTGTTTAATGACCAAAATTGGCAGCAATGGGATTGCAGTAGTTGAGCAATGTAATCAGTTATGGTCATAAATTGAGTAACAACCTGCAATCCAGGGGTGAAATGCTCCCAGTTCGGACCGGATCCCTCGATCTGGTAGCGATAGCAGTGGGTGGTTCAGCGAACTGGTAGCAAAAATCCCTGGCCCCCTCTCATGCCCAGTTGAGCCGCACGATCATCAGACTTTTTTTTTTACTTCTAAAAGCATTTTTTCTACAACCTCTTTCGCTGAAAAAATGCTTTAAAAAGTAAAAAAAGCCTCTGATAATCGGGCAGCTCAGCTGGGATTATCAGAGGCTTTTAGAAGCATTTTTTCTACAACCTCTTCAGCTTTAAAAGACTCTGAAGATTCCAGCTGAGTTGCCTGATCGTCAGAGGCTTTTAAAAGCATTTTTTTCTGCGACCTCTTAAAGTTGTAGAAAAAATGCTTTTAAAAGTAAAAAAAAAAAAGTTGGCTACGCCCAACCAGTCACATTACCCCCCCACCCCAAGCCATGCCCACAGAACTGGTAATAACAAATTTTACATTTCACCACTGCTGCAATCCCTGATAATTGTCGGATCTTCTGATTTAAAATGTTAACAGAAAGAAAACAAAAAGCACTGCTCCACAGGTTTTGCAGTAACAATAATCCTCTCACCCCTTCGCCATCCAAAAACGAAACATAAAATGTTTTATTTGTATATACATGCAGACATTCTCAGCTTCACTTCCTATTGCAGGCCTTTTTTAGTTATCTACAAAGAAAACAAAATCTCAGCAGTCTTTATAAGGAAGAAAGCTACATTTCCATTTAAAAGTCCTGAAACCCAAATAGGGAAAAGGACCACCCACTATCATTGCATAGCTAAAGTGTGGCATAAAAAGAAAGAAAGAAAGAAAGAAAGAAAGAAAGAAAGAAAGAAAGAAAGAAAGAAAGAAAGAAAGAAAGAGGAGAAGTCAGATTTTCTGTGGCTTTAAATACAGTGAGTTTGAACCAGAAATAAACCGACTCAGTTCTCAAATAATGCAGATATCATAGGATTTCAGAGGTGTCTTTGAACTGGGGAAGAGTTCTGACATGGGAATCAGGCTACCATGAACCATCCTATAAGAAAATTTAATTAGGATAAAACCCAGCATATAAATATAAATGTCTATGGCTGATATAAAAATGGGGGGGGGCAGTATGTTTGCTGTCATTGTTGTCCTAAAATCTAGTAAACATGGGTATCATCTTTCTGGATAATATAGAATTTTCTGCAAATAGCAGAGATATAGCTTAGAGTTGCATCCATTTTTTAAAGTTCCATTTGCTCTTGTGGCTCAGAGCACTTTCTGTGCGCTTTGCCTGCATTGTTAGCTTTGACCTTGCTTAGATAGGCATGAACTGGCTACAGTGTTCAATGTGCTAATAATTTCTAGGTTGGATTACTGCAATTAATTATATGTGAGACTCACTTGAAAATGATTCAGGAGCACAGTTAATATCTGAGAGAAAAGGTCATGGAAAGAAGTCCTTATCTTTGTTCCTTTTAAAAGTTAAGTTTATTACTTGTGGATAGAGTGATGGTGTCTCAGGTATGAAAACCCAACATGTGGGAGGCATGGTTGTTCACCATGCTATACTTTTTTCCCCTAATCTGGTTGTAAATATTTCTTGCGCAAGCATTAAAACTTATGTTTTCATATTTAAAACTGCATTATTAAAACAGGTTGATTTAGTTTTAAGGCTTCTGTGACAAGAACTAAAATTAATGTTAATGAAATACCAGACTAGACTTTTCATATATGGACCTATCGAAAACCACCAGACCACGTTGCCAAGGTACGTCTTGGCATGACCTGCATCCAAGGACAGGAACTAGTGAAAATGCCCTTGTATAATGCTTCTCAATAGAAAGACATGAGAAACTTCTACCTAACCACAGGCTTATCCAGAAGTCCAGGGCATGAGTGGATACTTCTGTCATTAAATCAGTGGTGAAATTCAATGTTTTTTTACTACCAGATCTGTGGGCATGGCTTGGTGGGTGTGGTGTGGTGTGGCTTGGTGGGCGTGGCTTGGTGGGCATGGCAGGGGAAGGATATTGCAAATCTCCATTCCCACCCCACTCCTGGGGGAAGGATATTGCAAAATCTCCATTCCCATACCACTTCCCATACCAGCCAGATATGGTATTTGCCAGTTCTATGAACTACTCAAAATTTCAGAACCTGCCGGATTTTACCCCTGCACTAATTCAGAAATCAAGATTGGGCAGAAACTATAAAGAAGGTTACAAGACAAAGCTAAGAGAGGGGGCAATTTGTTCCAGGCATAGAAGTAGCAATAGGTTGAAAGTGGAAAGAAGGAAAGAAGGAAGATAAAGTATCTAATATGAAGGTTGGTCATTGGGATCTTCCATATCATTGTCTCAAAGGTGCTTTTCCAAAAGACAATTGGACTTTCTTGATTTTTCCCCCCTTGAACACATTTTGCTTCTCATCCAAGAAGCTTCTTCGGAATTAAAGAAGCTTCTTGGATGAGAAGCAAAATGTTTTATTGTCATTACTAAAATTTATATGCTGCCCAATTCCCAGAACTTGTTAAAAACATTTGAAAAAAAGGAAACAACTGACACACAAAAAGGAGCAAAGATGGCAGAAATAACAAACTCAGATGGGACCAGCAGGAAAAAAAAGAAAAGGGGACTTCTGGCATGCTTGCCATTAAATTCTGCAAAACTCATTCCAGAGGGCAGGCAATAGTTTACCAATTGCCATCTTGTGGAGGAAAGAGATGGGAAACTATGCCAACAGAGTCAAAAATCCATAGAAGTCTGGTAGTACCTTTTCAGATTAACATTTTTTTTTATTAAAAGACATATCTAATATTGAACAACAGTTCACTTCTTCAGAAGCAAAGAAATGGCTAGAGCCTGAAACAGGAATTAATTTGGAATGGGGGAATGGGGGATAGGAAGTATGGAAGACAGAAGAAAAGATTGTTATTCAGGTGTAGGTTACACCTTTTTAATGCATGTGGCATCAGCAATCGCAATTTTGATGACAAAAATTCTTTTTAAAAATCATAGCTCTAGCCACTCAGTTGCATCTGCTGAAGCAAACTGCAGCTTATGAAAGTTTATACCTTTTCATAAAAATTGTTAGACAAAAATGATGCTATTATTTTTGGCTGCCAGATACTAATATATTTTCCGTACTACCATGCTTAGGGAGATGAAATTCAGTTGAAACTAGGCCTTGAATTTTCTCCTGTTAGAAAAAGGTAACTGCAAAAAAACCTCAACAGATTATTGATAATTCTGGATGTTTGAGGCAAGTTGACAGAAAGATTTTGAAAAATGGCATCCTTTTTTTGAATGTTTGATGGTACTTATCCCAAATTAACTTAAGTGGCCAATATATGGTGTGTCATAAGACATACCGGGGTTTTTTGTGTCCATGTTTTTCTTCTGATTATGATTATTTTGATTCAGAAGATTCAGAACTATTACTTTTCAGTGATGTTACCACAACAAATACGCCAAATTTTGAAACCTGCATTTATTCATCTTTTTCAATATGTAGCAATGACCCAGTAACTCCGATGTTTCTGTCCTCGAATGTGTATTTACAAGGCTACAATTCTGAAAAAATTACAAATAATCATCCATTCATCACATTTTGAACCGTGTCCTTCCAAGCAAGAAGGTTTATTGTAGGTAATGTCTGATGAGATTTCTTCTTCATTACCTGGATATTTTTTGCAAATATCCTGAGATGGCATATTAGACCAGCAAGCAGTGATCTTAAAATACACTTTAGCTAGAATTGTGGCAAAATATTCACACTTCCAGCAGAACTGTCAAAAATCCTATTTTTGTCACATTTATTTAAAAGAAAAAGCAGTTGACAGTTGCTTGACAGTTTCTTGTTCTACATTTGTACACCTAAGATATCGGCACTTTGCTATCTGCAGAAGTATCTGAACATTAATGAACTGACCTAAATTTCTATTTGTTAAGCAGAAAGGTAGTTTCAAGACCTTAAATTTATTAATATATTTGAAAATAAAGCAGAAAGGTTTTTAGAGCACTTGAGAACTTTCTTCATCCCTAGTACAGGTCCAAAATTTACCAGCACACCAGCTCATACTTTTCATTTCAAATCCAAGGCACAGTTTCCAATTAGCATCAAGTTACCCTCAGCTAATTCGTAAAACAGCAAGTGGATTTAAAGAGATTGTATGTCCAGTAACCAACAATACCTTTCTACACTTTAAGTTTATTATTTTCCTTCTTTCGACTTCTTTCACCACTCTATACTGTCTTGTCTTTTTTTCAACATCTTATTACTTAGGTCAAAGATGCTTCCATAGATTTACATAGATTTCTGTATTATCCCCACCCCCATCACAAATTGGTGTCCAAGAAATGTCAAAATTCAATCTCTGTCTCTCTTTCTCATCTCCGAAGACAGAACATAAGAAGAAAATCTCCTTCTAGAGGAAATATATATCTTTTTAATATATTTTTTATTTCAACTAAATTCTGCCTATTTTATAACTCTTGTAATAGTGGCATGTGATTAAATTTCTTCCAAAGTGTTATTTTTAAAACTTGTGACTCGGAATAAAAAGGTCCAAATTCCCCAGTTAACTCTGTAAATCAGATGGCAAGATTTTATAAGACTACCAATGCCCAGGTAGCAAGAGGTTTAGAACTTTGCTTTAAATAGGTCTGGTGCTAAAACTGATCACCTGAGCTATGACCTACTGAATCTGAGGATTTGAAGTTATATTCCTGTACCACACCCTTTTGTACAACATTTATCAACTAATTGTTTTATATTGCCATTGTTTTGTAATTACTCCTTATTTGGATCTTATTTTATTTTATTTAATGAGCTGTCGATGTAATAACTATCATTAATGTGAAAAATGAAAGCTGTTGATTAAGATATCCAGTAGTCAGCATATTTGCAATTATTTCTCTATCCATGTGGAATGTCTGCTAGAGAAAATATGGATGGATAAAGAAAACCTGTATGTATCAAATTATATGATGTTGAGAAAGTTTAAACTCCAGCACAGAATTTTTGCAGAGCAATCCAAAGTGATACAGATCTCTCTATGCTAGGGTCTTCTAAACCAAGCTGACATCAGTCCAATTTAATTCTTAAACATTATGCTGATTCTTTTATCTGAACTACATATTATGAACTACACAGAGTAGCAAAAGGTACTATTCCAAGTATCTTTCTTTCTAGCCAATACACAGCAATGGATGCACTCTTGTATGCTTTTGAAGTCAACAGCATGTTGGAAAGGAATTATATAAATGACTTTGGAACTGTTCATCGGTGATAATTCTCTGAAAACAGAATGGAATGGGATCAGATTTGCAGCTCTGTGTTTCTTAGTGCCCACAAATACATCAAAAGAAAAAGAAGAGGGCAGAAGAATATATGCAGCTGCCTTATTACACATTCATACAGAAATATCAAAAGTCACATATATACAAAGTTCCTGATTAGTCCCTTTAAAGTAAGCACACTCAGAGTTGTCATCTCACTTACACAGAAGAAAATAGAGGCTCCTCTTTTAGCCCTTCCTGATAGGGAGATAAAAGATCTTGCCAAGAAATAGACTCCATAGAAATAGACTCCAAGAAATAGACTTGCCAAAAAATAGACTCCATAGAAGACTAAAAATACTTTTATTTAGATTGGCCATCATAACATTGTTCTGCAGGTCTCATTGTGTTTCTCCTTCTCCCTCTTTTATATGCATATGAATTGGGGATGGTGTGTGTGATGTTTTTGTAATGCCCATTGTTTGGACATTGTTTCCCTTTTTGATGCTTTGGTAACAGATTTGTCCCTTTGTCTATCAAAACAACTTCTTCACACTGTACATAGGGCTAGAGCTGAGTTCTGTGTGCTTTCCCTATGTAAGCCATGTTAGAAAGAAGTGATGTACAGTATATGCATTGGAACTGTACCCAAGATAGCTAGGCTCACTTAGGAATGTTTCTCTTTTGTGACACTTGGAATTATTGGAACATGTAGGGTTTGGCCTGATGTTGCAAGCTTTCTTAATTTTTGTTACCCTTTAATGGGAAAAAAGTTGGAAACATATTTATATAGAGAGTAGAGATGGGAAATCACAATATAAATATAGGGAAAATACATTTGAGAATAAGAATCATATGTAGAAACTATGTGCTAACTATAGCTTTGGTTTGAGGGTAATTTAGTATAGAATTACAAGAGCAGGGAAAGACTATTGCTGTACAGGAATGGCAGATTTCCATACAGATATAGATCTCCAGCCCTCAAAATCTCAATTCCAGAACTCTTACCCAGTCACTCCTCCATCTCCAATAAATAATGATATTTATTCCACCTCAGTCAGTCCACCCACTACAAAACTAACAAAAATAACTTTTAGATATATTGATAAATCAATATCTGAATGCAATCATTTTCTAATTGTGTTTTGAACAACACATTATCATATGTAACTCTGTCTTCTTGATTTTGGGGCCTTTTCATCATTGGCATATTATTTATTCCAGCAGTGCTAATTTAACTAATGTGACTCTTGACCAGGAGTAAAATTCAGCAGGTTCTGACAGGTTCTGAAGAACCGGTAGAGGAAATTTTGAGTAATTTGGAGAATTGGCAAATATCACCTCTGACTGGCCCCAAAGTGGGGTGGCAATGGAGATTTTGCAATATCCTTTCCCCAGGAGTGAAGAGGGAATGGGGATTTTGTAGTATCCTTCCCCTGCCATGCCCACCAAGCCACGCCCACTAGGTCATACCACACCCACCAAGCCACACCCACAGAACCAGTAGTAAAAAAAAATTGAATTTCACCACTGCTCTTGACCAATAAATAGATTCTGAACACTTGTTCTCTTATTTTTCTTGTTCCTGTAGTTGAACCTCTAGACTGGAAGGTATAATCTCTTATTAAGATTATACTGCAGCTTGCATCATCAGAATGTTCTCCTTCTGCTTCTTCACTTTTCTAGTTCATTTTTTAATCAGTTCATTTTTCCCATCTAGGTGTTCTTAATTTGCTAATGAAAAATTCTAGGATCATGAAGTTTGAGATTGAAAATAAACAACTTTCTTACACAAGATTTATACTGTGATTGATTTTTTTCCCTCATAAATTCAACAAGAATCGTATTAGGAATGTCCTTTCTGATTATACAGATGGAGTGAAAGACAAAGGAATGTCAAGGTAATGTTTCATAAATTGCATTTGTATGCATCATTTTGAGTACAATAACGAATTTCCAGCCTCCAATGAATATGCAATTTATTTCATAGTATCATTTTCAATTCTTATAAGTCAAACATCATAACTATCAGCTTCTGAAGGTGAAAAGAAGTAGACAACCTGTCCCTCAAGGCTATCACTTACATTATGTGCATTCAGACAATTTGGGAAGTTATTTTTCCAAAATAGTAAGACAACTGACCTACCATTGTCACTCATTATTACTTCAGAAAAACAATATTGCTTTGATGAAAATTGCAAACTCTATCATTTTAATCCTAGGCAGATCTTTTTGGGACATGATAATGATATACAGCAAAAATAAAATGTAGTTCTTTATTAATTCTCAGTTGTATATTATAGGAAAACTATGTATGTAAGTAAGTTGCTGAAGCAAAACAGTAGGTTTTACTGTGTAACTTTCTCCTAATAGATGATGCTTAGTTGCCTTTGTACTCTCAGACTTGTTCTGTCTGTCTAACATCTCATTACGTAGAATTATTGTTGCCAAAGAGGATTTTTAAGGTTTTCTTTTTCTTTTTAATGGTGACAAGGTATCATCTAGATGGCAGTAAAGCAAATAAGATGAGAAAAGAGGTGGAAATTCAGCCTCAAAATACTAATTTTGCTTATGAAATGCTTTCAGTGCAAACTGAAATGACCAAAACAAAATAAAGAGATATGATTCTAAATTTGTTGCTGCTGCTACTAAAAACGGTGATTTCTTGCAAAGCACAGAGACATATATGATGTAATGCAATGAGACACCACTTAAAGGCTTTTTCTTTTCTTTCTTTTGTTTTTTTTTTAAAGGGGGAATAGATACTTTCAACCACTGAAGCATTTCTACAGAGACGAATTAGTTTCTTGTCCAAGAATTCACATGAATGAGATTACGTGACTTTATGGAGTGAATCTGTTGCACTCTCATCGAAAAGGTGGGGTGAGGAATATAAGTGTTAACTATTTCATTATCTAAATAGGATATATGATGATAAAGAAAAAGATAGATAGATAGATAGATAGATAGATAGATAGATAGATAGATAGATAGATAGATAGATAGATAGATAGATAGAGATAGATAGACAGACAGACAGACAGACAGACAGACACATAGATAGATAGATGCAGACAGAGGGAAGGAGGAAGGGAAGGAGGGTGGGAAGGAGGGAGATAGCTAAGCCTGCTAGATTTTGCAGTCTACATGAAAGACCTAGGACAGAACAAAACTACACTCTTCACCCAACTCCAGTCCATGTTATCTATAGTATATACACTTATATACCCATCATGTCTATGTTATCTACATGAATTGAAATTCTATCACTGCTCCAAATTATTCTTTCATCCTTTCTGGCAGTAAACATATCAGAATCAATGTAATAATTAAACACTAATGTGATGCTTTTTACATAAACATTACAGCTGTCTAATGGTTAGTGATAAATCAGCTTTAAAGCACAAAGCTATCTTCATTCTCAACTTATTACCAACCTTTAAAAGATAATATCTAGACTACCCTGAAAAATTATTAAGAATGTTGGGAAAATACCAGACCTTGTTATACATAAGTGATAGAGATATTGTGGACCTTTTTAAATTACAGAACTTTGCTTTTAAATTGGAAAGTTTTTCTCTTTCTTTCTCTCTTGTTTTTAAGTGAGATTTTTATAGAGTCATTCCCAACCGTTTCCATTCCAACCATCATATTCTGTTAAGTTTTGTGAAGAGCACTTTAACTGCCTCTTCTGTCTTATCTTGAAACACTCAGTGCTTGCTTTCCATTCTTCCTTCTTATCCTACCAAACCAGCCACAGATCAGTTCTCAAACCTGTCCTTTCTCAATAGTATTTCAACAAAACCATGAGTGATTGCTCTGTTCTGATTAACTGTTTTGCCCGGTTCAATCTTCCAAAAAAAAAAAAAGAAAAGAAAAGAAAAGAAAAGAAAAGAAAAGAAAAGAAAAGAAAAGAAAAGACAGACAGACAGACAGAAAGAGAGAGCTGAGGTTTATAATTCAAAGGCAAAATCTTGATCCCAAATGATAAAGGCATCAATATGTACAACATTGATGTACAAATACATTACTTTAGTAAAGAATTAGAGAAGTCCAGAATATGAAATATCTGTCTTATTGGCTGTAGGAACAACAGACATGAATTCAAGTTATTTTTCTATAAACTAGGTTATTGACCTAGTTCCTTCCTTACATATTGCTTTATTTCAGCTGTGGGTGTTCTTATCTAGTTAGTTACATTCAAGCCTCAACTTCAGTTCTCAAATACACATATGCATACACACAAACACACGTCAGCCATGTTCTGCAGGTTGGGGTAAAGCAAAAAATTACTTCATTTTTCATTCAGTTTTCTAGGATTCCCCCCTTCAGCTGTGGCTCAGTACCTGTGTCTATAAACAGGAGCCCAGCACAATATGTCTTATGCCCGTGATGGCGAACCTATGGAACACGTGCCACAGGTGGCACACGGAACCATATCTGTGGGCACGCGAGCTGTTGCCCTAGCTCAGTTTTTGGCTGGCCCCACTCCCCTCCCAGAGTCTCCATGCAGCCTGTTTTGGATGCCAGGTAAGTACAGGGCTCACGCGGAGGCCCTTCTCAGCCTCCAGAGGACCTCTGGGGGGTGGGAGGCCGTTTTTGCCCTCTCCAGGCTCCAAGAAAGCCTCTGGAACCTGGGGAGGGTGAAAAACGGGCCTACTGGGCCCACCAGTAACCTTTTTGCAGTTGCATGCCAAAAGCAGGGGGAGTGTGGGGGTCGCACACGCATGCGCGGGGGTGCAAGGGGCATTGAATTACAGCTGTGGGCACGCGCAACCTGCCCTGCTCCCTCTGTTTTTGGCACGCAACGGCAAAAAGGTTAGCCATCACTGTCCTATGCCATTCTGGGCACTGAATTTATTTCTTACCCAGACAGGCTGTCATGCACTCATTAAAGTCTTTAGATGAGTTAGAATCAAATCTTAAATGTGATTAAAATTACAAAGGCAGGTGTTTCTCTTTAATTGCAACTGGAAAATACGAAATCTCTTCCATGTTACTTTTTTAAAAAATTAAATCAGTATAAGCTTGCTTTCTTTTAAAAGTAATCTGAAACTGGAGTTAACAGGAATTACATCCTTTTATGAGGATGATTCATGACAAATCACACACAAAACATTTTTTTTTCTTTAAAAAGAGCTTCCAATATTTTTATTTCTTGGCAGAATTGTTATAGTTGCCTTTCTGGGCAGAAAAAAAATCCTGCTGAGTTTCAGATTATTAGGTTATTATTTTATGTTGTTATTCCATAATATCAGTGTTTTTGTTCGTGGAAAAGTCTGCTAGGGATCTGGCCAAAATGTAATTGTGAAAAATAGTTTTATTTTGAAATAATACCAGGAAAAATGTTTTCATTAGCATATCATGGTGCTTTTACTAGGATTAGTAAAGGGACTCCAAGACTTCAGTTATAGAATTCTTGGGCTAATGAACCTATCCTCAAAGGTGGTTAATTTTGAGAAACCTGATTTCATATTATATATGTCCAGGTTTCCAACTAGCTATAAGCTGCTCTGCTACTGCTACTGCTCCTGTTGTTGTTGTTGTTGTTGTGTATTAAATGTATAAGCCAACCATCTCCCAACAACTCTAGGCAGTTGCCAAGTCAATAGTTACAATTTCCTCCTTCCCTTTCTCCCATCCCTCTCTCCCTCCCTCTAAATAGTGCTTTTTTCAACTGTGAGTGTTCCTAGTTTTGGTTTTTGTCTTACTGTATTAAATTATTTCAATTGTACATTGTAGAAACCCAGAATAAAACAGTATCTATTCTCCTTGTTTCTCTATTTAATTCCCATAGGAAGGCATAATATGATCATTAGTATACACAATGATGGAAAAACTTGACATTACCTACAATGGAATAATGAATGGTGAAGTTGATGGAATTGGCTCAGATGGCAAAAATGACAGCTTTGATTAGATAAGAGACATGGATTAATTTTTATGCTGATTGAGAGCCTCTTTTTAAATTTTCCTTAAAAAGAACAAAATAGAATTATGGATTTGGAAATATATGGATTCGATTATTAGAAAATAGTAGATAATAGAAATCGAACCTTATGTTGTAAAGTTAGAGTAAGAGCCACTGTATATTTATACTTATATCTTTTATAAAATAAAATTGGAAATCATTTTGTTATTTTTCTCTTTTTTTGGCTTTGTTTTCCCTGTCCTTTCTTTTGTTCTATTTTATCTTAAATATTCGTTTCTGTTAGTCTTTACCCTTTTATATTAGAAAATCAAATATTTGTCTTAAAAACACCAAGATTTTTTAAAAAATATTTTCTTTGTTTCATCCACTGGAATTTTAATGAAGTAAGCTGAGGTAATTTATTCAATATGGTACTATGCTTCTTATATCCTATTCATACATGACTAGCTCATAATATATACCACTTATTTCCAAAATATTTGTGCTTTCCATATATAACAAATAAATACTTCATGACTTGCAGAAAGTACTGCATTTTCTACTGCTTGATTTTAAAAATTACTGTTAAAGATTTAGATACCTTCTAATGTGTAACATAAAAAAATCTTCATGCAGATGTAAATCTGATTACCGAGGAAAGAAGAGTAGGAGATTCAAAATATGATATACAATAAGATGACAACAGGGTTATAGATACACATCCATTTTGCTATTTTTTTCCTAGTAATTTGCTTCATCCACTTGCAAGAAGCCTTGATGTGACTTCCATGTTAGAGTCATAACATAATGAACAACTCAGTGTATCATTATCACAAAGTCCCAGGTATTCTTCATTACAATAGTTTGATGTGAATTTCAAAAATTATGAAGAGAAGCATCATATCTGAATGTCATATCAGAGAGCCCCACAGCTTAGGCTGGATAGCTAATAGGTGGGGAAATGGCTGGGACATCCACAGAACCTCTGATCTCATTAAATCCTCCATGATAGATATCATATTAGGAATCAAGCTGGCATTCGGTAGAGAAATGCTAACAAAGATATTATCTTCAAAAAACTTTAATGCCCTTTACCCCTACCTTATGTTTATGAAATGGAATATATTCATTAAATATGTAAAGATCCTGATTTGTCTAGTTAAATAAGATAGGCTTTTCCTGAGTCTCCTTTTTCCATATCTGCTTTGTTTTTCTCTTGCTTTCTTTGCTTTTCATCTTTTTATATAACAAGTTTTCTTTTACTCAAGCCTTTCACTTCATTGCCTGTTACATGATTTTTTAAATAGATTTTGAAGGCAAAAGAATTTAAAGAAATGGAAACTTTAACAATACACTGTGATTTTGGGCTTAGCCAATTTAGAACTACGCCAACTTCAGTCTGACCTAAGCATAGTACATAAAATTATCTGCCACAATGTCCTTCCTGTCAATGACTACCTCAGCTTCAACCAGAGCAATACACAAGCAAATAATAGATACAAACTCAAGGTAAACTCAAGTTCCAAACTCAATTGCAGAAAATATGACTTCAGTAACAGAGTGGTCAATGCCTGGAATGCACTACTTGACTCTGTAGTTTCTTCCCCAAACCCCCAAAACTTTAACCTTAAACTGTCTACAGTTGACCTCACCCCATTCCTAAGAGGTCTCTAAAGGGCATGCATAAGTGCACCAGCGTGCCTACCGTCCCTGTCCTAATATTCCTTTTTACTTACTTTTTTCATGTATTCAAACTATGTTTATACTTTTACCTGTTATCTTATATATGCTTGGCAAATAAACTTATGATTATGATTCTAAATTATATCACCAGCATCTGATTAGCTTAGAGTAGGGTAGGATAAATACAGTTTGATTTCTCTTTAAGCCTCCGAAGGGCAAAAAGTGTCATTAGACTAAATGAGCGCAGCTTGATATATTAAATCAAGTGATTTATGAACAACCAATATAATTATAAGTTATATTAAAAGCATTAAGGGTTTAGAATTTGACTGTATTGCCCTGTAATGCCCATCACATTAGCAAAATATATTGTACTTAAATAAGTTTCAGGAAGGTTAATGATCGTGCAAGAGTTTATGGCTTAAGTATCCCACCTTCAGTCACAAGCAAATCTCCAGTTATGGAAGTTTATTCATCTTTCCATATCCCTGCATATAAAATGTTGTTGCCATTGCATTACATTTTCCTTCAATCTGCTTATCTATGAAACCTAAAGGAAAAGTTTTAATTTTACACCCATTTTTTAATATTTCCTGAATCAAATGATATATCTCATCCCTGTGCTTAGCATTATGATTGCATATCCAATACCTATTTGATATTCCCTTATGCATCTTTGACAATTTCTCAGGAGTAAATAGCAATGATACATTATTTTATAAAAGTTATATCTGATTTTTTTTGCCCATTTAATCATGCACTATTTAACACAGTCATGTTCCTAGTTTATTTCCAACAATTTATATCCCTTTGCAATGAGGTGTCCATCGTTAGTACATACAGTAGATCCCTTGCAAAATCTGTTTTTTCAACTAAAAAAAACAACAACATTAAGTTTAAATAGTTCTGCCAATTGTGCATAGACTGACAACTATATCCTCCCCTTTCCAGCTCTTTTCTTGCTTTTTTAAAATTAAGTTTTCTTCAGTAAAAATTAAATTCAACATTTCTGAATGTGGTTAGGGAATGAGTTTGATTAGCATAGTAGCCTTATTAAAGGCTTCATTGTTGCTAAGAGCAAAGATATCATCTTCCATAGCTGTTGGTGCAGAAACTCTTAAAAGACCTCTGTTTTAAAGCCACTATTGAAAGCACTTATGGGTGAATATCTGATCTGTCCCTCTCTGGAGAGTTTTGAAGGACCAGTCTACTTTTGGTCTTTCAACCTTCACAATGATTGTCATCTCTGATCATTCACGGACAGGTCTTCAATCAGCCATGATTCATATCAGAAACTAAAAGTTTCTCATCTGATGTTATGATTCTATCCATTTTAGCTGACCCAATGTTCTTTTCAGTCACTTTTATGCATATTGCATCTTTATTATATTTATTTGAGCTATCTCAAATGTTACACCAACATTTTAATGTTTCATTTTTATTTGGGAAGGCATCTGTGTTTATAGTATTTCCCAAAAAGGCTTTTAAAAAAAGACAACTGCTGATTTACTGGAAACTCTGATTTTGCCGAAAATGATTTCTTCTTACTCCATATTATTCAATTTTCTTTACAATTGCTGCAACCTATTTAAATTCATCTGAGTCTTCTTTAGTTATCTTAATGCAAAGAGTTTCTTTAAACATTTTTTTAAATCTTGTTATTCTTCATATTCTTCAGATTGCTGATATCAGTTCATAATTTATTCATCTTCTTTCTAGTCAAATTTTCTATTTTGGTGATGTTTGCTGATTCTTTTGCCCATTGTTTTCATCTCTTTCATCATCCTTCTTATCTGTCTCAGAAGTTAATAAATTTGCACTTCAAAATGTCATTTGTTTGATTATCTTCATTTTCATTTATGTTGTTCTCAATATTATTCATATTCTCAGCTAATTTTTTTCTTGCAGCTTGGTGACTATAAATCTTTGTTGATCCATTAATCACTATTTGCCCATTTCTGAGTCTGAGTTTGAAATACTGAACGTTCCTTGGTTTGCTTATTTGTTCATTTGGTTGTTTTAATCTTGGCTGGTCCTTTCAAGAACTTTGGCAGTTCTGGTTGCCTAGCAGCTGAGCCTGGTGGACCATTTATCTATGAAGCCCACGGGTCATACCACGTTTTTCTATTAACATTCTATGTCACTTTTTTAAATGCATTACTAAATTTTGCTAAAGAAGAGATAAATAGCAATAGCACTTAGACTTACATACCGCTTTATAGTACTTTACAGTCCTCTCTAAAAGGTTTACAGAGACAGCATATTTCCCCCAACAATTTGGGTCCTCATTTTACCCACCTCAGAAGGATGGAAGGTTGAGTCAACCTTGAGCCTGGTGAGATTTGAACTGCCAGGTTGCAGGCAAGTGGCAGTCAGCAGAAGCTGCTGCACTCTAACCATTGTGCCACTGTGAGCTTTTTAACAGTTAATTGGGTCATGAGTTTTGGGTTTTGTCTGCAGGTACAATTATGCACAAGCAGATGCTGATAATTTTTGAAGTAAGGCATGGATGGAAAATTATTGCCAATGTGAAAGATACTGGGATATAAATTGCAGTAACCTCTGAAAAGTCCCAGAATCAGAGGTTTTTCATCCTTGAAATAAAATGCTCTGCCAACAGTTTAAACCTTGTATATTTCTTTTGATCAAATTAGGCTTTTTGGCTCACTGTTTTCATTGGGGAGGGGGAGGATGAAGACAATCAGCTAGCTACAAACTAAGATGAAGAATGGTACTCTGGAATGCAATATTATTCTTTGTATTGACTCTTGCAGTGATTCAAGAATCTAATTATTCATGCTTTTCCCCCTCTACTCAGGGTATATCTCCACTTAAATTGCCTTATCTTGTGCTCATGCTGGCTTGTCCCTAAGCTGGCTTTAAAAATGCTATAGGTACTGAGACATCTTGGCAACAGTTTGCAAGGCACCCTATCCAGCTTGCAAGCTACCAATTGTTCCCGCTGAACAATTTCCCTGCTGCTGTATTCTCCCACCTTTTTGTTCCAATAGCTTTGCTTCCTGTTTGAGTGCATGTACACAGCGAAAACATTAAAATAGACATATAGAGGGGTACAAGAAGCCCAAAAACCTATGTGTTGTTTGGCAGCAGGGAATGAATTGCATTTGAGGTGATTAAAAAAAGAGTAAAACCCTGTACTTATTAAACCCTGGACTTGTTAAAAGCAACAATAGCACACAGGTGGGGGATATTAACTCTTAAGAAAAGAAAAGAAAAACTAATAAAATATTTCTTCTAGTCTGAACCCAAACTTCAGTATTAAACTTATTTTAATACTGATGGTAAAGGATTGTTTAAAAATATTACAGTGCATGATAAACATTTGTCCATTTAACAAAAGGATCTATCTTCAATAGTCAATAAAGTACTAAAGGATAGCCTGTAAATTTTTGAAATGCTCTAATGCAGTGTTTCTCCATCTAGACAATTCTAAGATATGTGGCCTTCAACTACCAGCATGATGGATTATGGGAATTGAAATTCACATACCTTGGAGATTCCAAGGTTGGTATAACACTGGTAAAAACCAAACTACAGGAGCGCTTGGGGAAACGTAACAGGGAAAATAGAAGACCTAAAACAGAGAAAATAATCAATTTAAACTTGATTTGCAGGTGAGAGGAGGATTAACAGAAGACAATGTTGTCTATTCTTCTTCTTCAGAAACGATTCAATGCCCATTCTAGCAACAGCTTAAGTGGGATATGCAGTTGTATTTCTTTGCTAATGAAAGGAAATGCTTGTGAAAATAATTCTGAATAATAGTTTTTTATTATAATAGTTTAATAAAAATGAACATAACATATCTCTTCAAGACAACAGAAGAAAACAGCTTGCCTTTTCTGTTTGTTTCAATTCAGTCAATGCATATGACTGAATTGATAATAATAGATTATTATCACTCAAATCAAAAAATGTTAATAAAGAAACATAAAACATATTGGAGCAATATTTTTATCAGTTTTCTGGAGATCAAAAGACTGTCAAAAGATATATATTATGAAGTCCTCAAAATATAAAATTTTATGTCAATATTGTTTTGATGTTCTCATTTCTTTTGGGAGTGGTGAATAATGTTGGGCTACATTTCGTACTTTTAGAGAGAGCATTTCAGATACATTTATTTTAAATTAAACACAGAGCATTTATATTTTAAGTTTTATTTTCATAGAGTGATTATGGAATTACATCAGAATACAAAGGTGCTGAATCCCATAGTCTCAAAAATTCTTAAGCGAAACACACAAATACACATACAAACAAAAGTGCAAAAAAAAAAAATTAAGGATTTCACCAAATCTTTTTTCTGGGGGGAAAAAAACATATAAAGTAATAAGAAGATAATTTTCTCTAGAAACAAGCATCTCATCTGTCTTCCCCTTTAAGCATTGATTTATTTGCAAATTTAAAAAATATTTTACCTCCATCTTTTGTCACCAAATGCTTAGAAAATTGATGGAATATAGTCAATCTCCACAATGGATAGAAAAAATGATGGAGTTCACAGACATGGCAAAAGTAAATGTTTTAATCAAAGAATACTGTATATCTAGTTTTGTTCTTCTAGACTCCATACTTAAGGCAGAAAACACGACACTTTAACCTTTGATTTTGCTGATGATTAGTTTGTTGTTATAGAAATAGCTAATAATTACTATGTAGTTGGAAATCAATGCTTTTTTTTTCTTTTCTCTTTCGTCCTGCACTTTGCCCTGTCCTTTTTTTCCTCTGACCATTTCTGTATTATCCATATTTTCATTTGTATTTTACATTGCCATAATCTCATTTTTAAAAAAAAGTTTATAAAAGAAAACTTGTGGAATAAGCACCAGATTTATTATGAGATCTCTGCAAAAGTTTAGAGCTCTTCAACCTCATTACTATTCAAACCTTTTATACCAAAGTGGGACAAAGTCTCTCAGGATAATTGAGAAAAATACTTGTGACACCTCTCCCAAATAATATACTTAAAGAAACTACCAACATATTATGGAAAAAGTAAAGCAATAATAATAATAAAAGGTTGAGATGAGAATTCAGTTTCTATTTCTGGTGAAAGAATTCTTTTTCCTATTCCAGGCACTACTATACTTCTTTCTTAACTTAAATTTATAATCAAAATTTCTTCCTTTTTCTGAACAAGTCTCACTTAGTACAATGCTAGGGCTAGTCATTTACACAAGTCTTCAATTTACTTAATCAAATTTATCTGTTCAAAAGGTAGGAAGGTTCTATAAGAATTATTTTCAACTTAAATTCGCAAATGTCGGTTGCCACAAATAGGAAAAAGAATGGCTGGATTCAAACCAAGGAAAGATCAGTGATGCAAACAGAATGGAGATGTCTCAGTTTTTCTTTCCTTCTCTAACTTTTTTGTAAAAGCTGATGTCTTGGTTAAAAAAAATACAGCACCTTGAATTGTCTTCTACAGGGGTGAAATCTATTTACCTTCCCCATTGGTTCAGAAGTGCACACGCCCTGAGCGCGCAGACCCTCTGTGCATGCACAAATCGTTCTGTGCATGCGCAGAGGGTAAAAAACAGGATTATGGGAGCAAGGGGGTACTCCCATGTGACACCTCTCCTGTGTGAGCTGCATTGGCTTCCGGTGGTCTTCCGAGTGCGCTTCAAGGTGTTGGTTACCACCTTTAAAGCGCTCCATGGCATAGGGCCTGGGTACTTGCGGGACCGCCTTCTGCCGCCGATAGCCTCCCACTGGCCAGTACGCTCCCACAGAGAGGCACTCCTCAGGATGCCATCAGCCAGGCAATGTCAGCTGGCGATGCCCAGGGGGAGAACCTTCTCTGTGGCAGCACCAGCCCTCTGGAACCCATTTGCCCCCAGAGATCTGCATGATATCTGTTCTCCGGGCCTTTCGCCGTGCCCTAAAAACTTTTTTATTTTGTCATGCTGGGCTGGCGTAACCCCCCCCCCCCTTTAGCTTTTTAATTGTCTATGAGTTTTAAATTTTAAATTGTTTATGGGTTTTTAAATTTTCCGGGCCAAAAATTGTTTAATTCTTTTTCAAATTTTAAATTTTATATTGATGTGTTTTTTATTCCTGGCTGTGCACCGCCCTGAGTCCACTAGGAGAAGGGCGGTATACAAATTTAATAAACTAACTAACTAACTTCCTGGTTTTAATGACTGGTTTTAACGACAACCAGGTGGGTAGGAGAAGCCTCGCAGTGCCATTGCTACTGGTTTTCTGAACACCCACCACTATCACTACCGCTTTGGTTGAACCAGTCCGAATCAGTAGCATTTCACCCCTGGCTTCTACAGGAAGTCCTCAACTTACAACAATTCATTTAGTGACCATTCAAAGATGAAAAAAGTGACTTATGACCATTTTTCACACTTATGACTGTTGTAACATCCCATGGTCACATGATCAAAATTCAGATACTTGGGAAATGATTCATATTTCTGATGGTTGCAGGCTCTAAGGCAATGTGACCCCGTTCAGTGCTCTTCTGAGAATGGGGAGTCCAGATTCACTTAACTGTGTTCCTAACTTAACAAATTCAGTGATTCACTTAAAAACTATGGCAAGAAAAGTTGTAAAATGGGGCTAAACTCACTTAACAAATGTTTTATTTAACAACCAAAATGATGGGGTCAATTATGGTTGGAAGTTGAGGACTATGTGTATAGTTTAAACTGGGGGTCCTCTAGATATCCAGCCTAGGAAGTCCCAGAATTTACCAGTCACCATTTCCATTGGTGAGAACTGAGGTCACCATATATAAGCTTTGCTCATGTGAAAAAAAAGCTGGTATAGTATATACAGGCTGCAGCTGCAAAAGGAAATTGGTAGAATCAATGGAATTTTAAATTGATTTAATTTTAAATTAAAGCACAGATATTATTTTGTTTGGGTAATAAAATATCTGCAACCAAACTCAGAGAGCCCAAGGACCCTTCAAACTGGAATATTCAGGTCACACAAATGGTGTTCAAGTTAATATTTCGTGGCTTTGATTATGAACCTGTTTCATCAAAGTTTTTATCATTTATTTTTATGAATTGCAAAAATAGCAACTGCATTTGAAGTCATAGATAAACTTTTCCCTAGATTGAGGTGGAGCTGGCTTGATAAAATTTCAGCCGATTTAGGTCACGATGAATTCCATTATAGGATACCACACTATTTTGTTTTAAGATGATGACATACTTCTTTGGAATCTCTCTTTGAACATAATCAAAATTGTCTTCTCTTATTGCTTTTAATGAGCTAAAGCCTGAATTTTAGATTTCTGTCAGGTATAAGTATACTGATTCAAATATGAGCAGAAGCCCACTGGGCATAACAACTATGTTTGAAGCTCCAAAGCTTTTTTCAACAGTTTGAAGGTCAGTTGACTGTCACAGAGTAAGACTCATTGATTTTTTTTAACTTTGTAATCCAGGATTCCATTTTTCCTTCAGCATGTGTATTTGGGGGTACCCTGAATTTCTTAGCAAATATCAGTTGCATAGGTTAGTTCTAGGAAAATGTATTTAACTCAATGCCCCTTAATGGAGGCTATACAAGTTTCTTTCAAGCAAGAATAGATATGAGGCAACTTTCTCAGATTATAGTTATTGTAAAATACCACTCAATGCATGTTTCCCATGAAAGTCTGAAAAGAAATTTTAATTCTATCTGAAAGATACCAGAAAAAAATGGTAATCCTACAAGAGTTTCATTATCACCATTGTCCTAGTGTGCCCCAACATAGCTGATAGAAAAGAGTGTGATATGATTAGAACTGTATATGCCATTCATCTTTAAGAACTGAATCAATTATAACAGATGTACAAAGAACATTAGAGACTAATTCAATTCTTAGGGTGGTATAATCATGAAAAAATTGAAGAAGTTATAATAACATAATTACATTCATTATGAAGTCATTTACCAGTGGCAGGAAGGAACATTTGAATTAATAAGAAAAAAAATATTCATCTGTCAGAAAGCATTACAGAACAGCTTCTAATATTACTTCTATGCCTCTCTAAATACGCTATGCATATCTTTTTTTAAAATGCTTATGTGTGTGGTCTATTTTTCCCTTAAATCTTCTGAATTGCAAATGAAGTTGTGAAAATCATACCGGTACCTCATTTTTTATTTTTTTTCCCAGTACCTCATTTTTTGTTATTTAACAAAATCCCTTCATTGCTCATGAGATTAATAACAAAGCTGCTATTTGAAGTGTGAGGATTTTCAATAATGGCCTGGGTATTGTAGGGTTTAAGGCATTTAAATAAATAATTCCTCTGATCATAAGAAGAATAATGAAGCATAAAATATAGCATTTACTGTCCAGGGCACACTGTATATCAAAGATAACCTGTACCACAGATAAAACAACATTTCATTTAATCAGTGTACAAAGAGAAGCTCAGGAAGTTTGGAATCTTTTTGTATTGTTATAACATTAAAACAGTTATAATATTCTCTGAATTCAACCTGAAACAACATGCAGAGGTGATTTTTGGTAGTAATTTCATACTGAATCATATCCCAATGGATTTCATGCTCAAATTCATACTGCTATGTGGACATAGAGAGTGGAAATAAGAATTTTATAGTCAATGTCTTAATGTCATGTTCTAAAATTTCAGTGTATATTTATTGTACTGATGACTTAATAGAAAGGTTGCACAGGACAATTAGTGCTTTAGTTGAAATTGATTTCTGTGAAGTCTGGACTCCTATTAAAGCAGTTAATGGATAATTCCGAAACATAGTTTAACAGCCATGGATTCTCAGATATTCTCCTGTCCATTTAATTGAAGCTTTTTGGCCATAAATTAGTTTAGTTTATTCTGAGTCCTGAACTGGTTAAACATCTAGAAATAGATTTTTCACAGGACCAAATACACATGTATGTTTGACTTTCTAAAACAATGAACCTAAATAGACTTTTTTCATGAATTATTTTGAGAATTAATTTGAGAGTCGGATCAGCAGAAGATGGGGTAAACTGTAATCACAAGTGAAATCCTGTTAGCATTTCTTCTTTGTTTTTCTTCCAGCCAAAAAAATAAATTTGCAGAGACATTGGACAAGTTGCATGAAGGGGTGGGAGCTTTTTTAATAAAAAATAAATAAAAAGCATATATTAAAAAATTCTTTAGCTTATTTTTACAAAGTAACATCATTTCACCACCTGGCAATTCCAAGAAACAATGAAGAAGGGAAGTTCCAAAGTGCTTCTGTAAGCACACTGGACTTAAAGAGTAAACAAAAATAGTGACTTCCCTTAGCTACCTTGTGTATTTAAAAAAGGCCCTAATTTATGCAATCTGCATCTGCTTCTGTCTACTTGGACAAATTAGTGACCTTATGTTTTGCTTTTAAAAGTTAAAGGGAGAAAAAGCCCTGATAATGCATTGCCAAAACAGTAAGTATAATGATTTTTTTTATTGCTTTGGATAGCCTTACCCCTGTCTACTAATCATCTGCTGAATTTTAATTGAAGTTTAATTCACATGTCCTAAGCGGTCACTTGGTGACTTAATGCATTATAACAGAACTTATAGTTCTCATATAGTTAAGATTCTATATAATAATTTTCCCAGTGTGATATCCACAAGATTTTCTGGAAATATTTTTACCAGAACTGGCAAACTTGGAAGAACTTTTGTTTTTGACTTCCATGGAACAAATGGGGACCTGAAAACAGAACTGTAAAAAGCAGAATTATGACCTCAGCAAAATAAAGACCTAGTGACTAGACCAACTCTTTATAATTCCTCTTCAGACAAGGAGAGGACATGAGATCACTTCCCGTATTCCAAACAGTTGCATCTCATGAGGACATCATAAGGTTATAGTTTCTGGTGGGTTTAGAGGTCTGACATTTTGCTCAAATCACAGGAGGCACCTTTGAAAGGACACTGGGTTGATATGCTTCCTTTCTAATCACTTTTGAAAACTGCTTGTTAACTGCTTTTCAGCTACTAGGAACCTTTGGATTGACAAGTTTTATAGTACCATGTGATTTTCTGCAATTACTAATAAAAAAGATTTTAATCATAGTGTTATGTCCTTATAAGGGCATCCGCCTGGGATTGGCTGAAGATCCTTTCGGCGGGAGTTTTGAATCCCTGTCAGTGGGCGGTGCGTCTGCCGGAGTGTATATAAGGAGAGCTCCGGCAGCGCACAGGCTGTTCAGTTCTTGTTATTAAAACTTGTTACTTGAACCCTGCTGGTCACTTCTTCTTTCCTGCGCCGATCTAACACTGGCGACGAAGGTCTAGAGAAGAACCTCCGCGTGGCACGATCGCCATAACGAGCTGAAGTCACTCGACGCGGTCTGAGAAATGGCAACGCCGCAAGCGCCGTTCGCCTCGCTGGCTCCCTTCAACCCCAGCCGGGAGAAGTGGAGTTCGTATATGATACGTTTCCGCCAATTCCTCCGGGGAAACGGCTACAACAACCTAGACGACGAGAGGAAGAGGGCTCTCTTCCTCGCTCACTGCGGTTCCGACGTTTTGGAACTCGCCGTCAACCTCGTCGCACCCAGGGACATTGAAGTCATGTCCTGGGTGGATCTGCAGACTGCCCTGCAAGACCACTATGCACCAACAGGCACCCCCATATCGAATCGCTTTACATTCCGCCAACGTAATCAGAAGGAAGGCGAATCGCTTAAAGACTTTGTGGCGGCATTGCGTCAAATCGCTGCAAACTGCGAATTTGAGAACGTTGACAATGCCTTACGCGACGGGATCGTCTTCGGGATGAGAGATGCCAACCTCCAAAAGAAGTTCCTGAGCAGAAAAAGACTGTCCCTGAAGGACGTTCTTGAGGAGGCTACGGCTGCTGAAACATCCGAGACCGCCGCTGCTGCCATGCTCCAGTCCCGAGGGATCCATAAGATCCGCAAACCGTCATCGGAATCATCCGACGACTCGACCACTCCAACAGATTCAGAGGGAGAATCGACCGTTTTGAAAGTTTCCCGCCCACCCAGGCGGGAAATTCAAAATGCGCCGCTCAGTGCGGCAGTTGCAAGGGACACCATCCCCGCCAATCCTGTCGCTGGCGGGATGCCACCTGCAGACGCTGCCTTAAGAGGGGGCACATCGCGGAGGCATGCAGAGCCTCTGATCCTGTTCCTGAGTCGATCAAGCCCCAGAATCCAGAAAATCGTCGCGACTCCCAGAGGTCGTCCAAACGGTCCTCAATCCAGCAAAAGCGCGACGACCGCAACAGTTCTCATGGCGGCGCTGTGAACCAGACAACCAGACAGCTGGTGAGGGCGGCGCTGGTGCCCTCACCAGCACCAACAGTGCCACAAAATTCCACGTGACACTGTTGGCAGAAGGCTTGCCGTGCACGATGGAAGTCGACTCAGGCTCCGTCTATTCGATCATCGACTGGCACCAGGTCAAGAGACTGAAGCCGAATCTCTCCAAGCGCCAACTTGAACCTCTGCACTCCAAGCTGGTGGACTTCGGCGGCAACCCCATCGGCGTCATCGGGCGGACCAACCTCCGGATCGCCTTCAAGCAGTTCCAGGGTCAGCTTCCCATAACCGTCGTGGAGCATAGCCGCCCGACCCTGCTGGGCGTGGAGTGGTTCCAGTCGCTGGGGCTTTCTATTGGAGGCATCCACCAGATTAGCTCAGGCGAACTCGACTCACTCATCGGAGAGTTCCAAGAAGTCTTCGATGGTAAGTTAGGGACCTTTTCAGGGAAACCCATCTCCTTTAATCTGGACAAGGGGGTAACCCCAATTCGGCTCAAGCCCCGCCGGGTTCCATTTGCCTTGCGGGCTAAAGTAGACGCTCAGCTAGATAAGCTGATTGCCCAAGGTATCCTGGAACCCATCGATCATGCTTCATGGGAAACTCCCATTGTGACTCCCATGAAGCAGGACGGATCTGTGCGCATCTGCGCCGACTACAAAGTGACCATCAATAAGGCGTTGCCGCAGAGCGCATACCCCGTGCCAGTAGTGCAACATTTGCTGCACTCACTCGGCAAGGGCAAAATTTTTGCAAAACTGGACCTGGCCCAGGCTTACCAGCAACTGCCAGTAGATCAGGAAACGGCGGAGGCACAGACTATTGTCACCCATAGAGGCGCGTTTAAGTGCAACCGTCTCCAGTTTGGAGTCAGTGCAGCCCCTGGCATTTTCCAATCCATGATGGAACGCCTTCTCCAAGGCGTTCCAGGGGTGGTGCCTTATTTCGATGATGTACTGATCTCTGGGGACTCAAAGGCTCAACTCCTGGACCGGCTGAGGCTAGTTCTCCAGCGTTTCAGGGAGAAGGGCTTGAGAGTCCGGAGGGACAAGTGCATCATTGGGGTACAGGAAGTCGAGTTCCTGGGCTATCTGATAGATAGTTCTGGCATCCACCCCACCAAATCAAAAGTTAAAGCTATCCATGAAGCTCCCAGCCCCAAAAACAAAGCGGAGCTTCAGGCTTTCCTTGGATTGCTTAACTTCTACGCTATTTTCCTCCAGCAGAAAGCCACTGTTGCTGAGCCGCTCCATCGCTTGCTGGCGAAGGCGGTTTCCTGGAGGTGGGGACGTGAGGAAGAGTCTGCATTCAGAGCCGTTAAGCAACTTCTGACCTCTGACAGTGTGCTCATTCAATACAATGAGACACTGCCCCTCAGACTGACCTGTGACGCTTCCCCGTACGGAGTTGGCGCTGTGCTCAGCCATGAACTGCCTACCGGTCGTGAAGCCCCCATCGCATTTTTCTCTAAGACTATGTCTAGTGCTGAGCGCAACTACAGCCAACTGGACAAAGAAGCGTTGGCTATTGTTGCAGGGGTGAAGCGCTTCCACGAATACCTGTATGGACGGCAATTCACCATTGTCACCGATCACAAGCCTCTCCTCGGCCTACTAGCAGGGGACAAGCAGACCCCAGCCTTCATGTCCCCCCGGATGACGCGCTGGTCCATTTTCCTCGCCGGCTACTCCTACAGCCTCGTCCACCAGCCTGGTAAAGCCATCGCAAATGCCGACGCGTTGAGCAGGTGCCCATCCGCCGAATCCGTGGAAGACCCGGCCCCCACGCTCGAGCTGCTGCATATTGACAACGACAGCAACTGTCCGGTGACATCTGCCGACGTAGCGACGCACACGCGAGCTGACCCCATCCTCCGGCAAGTCCACTCCTGGGTCCTGAGAGGCTGGCCGACTCGAATTGACAGCGACGACTTCATCCCGTTCAGCCGCAAGCAAGGGGAGCTGTCCACCATGCGCGGCTGTTTACTATGGGGAGATAGGGTGCTGATTCCCAGCACTCTTCAACGAAGGACTCTTACTGCGCTGCACAAAGGACACCCGGGCATAGTCCGGATGAAAGCCCTGGCACGGAGCTACGTCTGGTGGCCGACACTGGACAAAGACATTGAACATTGGGTCGCCAGGTGTAGCCCGTGCCAAGAAGTCAGAGCCGCCCCGCCTCAATCTGACCCGATGCCCTGGGAGACTCTGAGCTCCCCCTGGTCGCGCATTCACATAGACTTTGCTGGCCCCATTCATGGGCACCACCTCCTCATCATGGTTGATGCCTACTCCAAGTGGTTGGAAGTCGTCCCCATGGCATCCACCACAACGGAAGCTACCATCCGTGCCCTCCGGCGCCTCTTCGCGACCCATGGACTCCCAGACGTTCTGGTCTCAGACAACGGGCCCCAACTTACGTCCGTGCCCATGGAAGCTTTCCTGGCTGGCTTGGGCATTCGCCATGCCCTCTCTGCCCCTTACAGACCGGCTGGAAATGGGCAGGCTGAACGGATGGTGCGACTCACGAAGGAGTCGCTCGCCAAGATGGGCCCGGGGGACTGGCAGGAGCGCATTGACACTTTTTTGCTTACCCAGCATATCACGCCTCACTCTGCCACCCGAAAATGCCCCGCCGAACTTTTAATGGGCAGGAGACTCCGGTCACCCCTGGACAGACTGCACCCGCAATACTCCTCTGAGGTGCCCGCATCCGCCAGTCGCCAACTTCGCCAGTTTTCCGTCGGTGATGCCGTATTCGCTCTTAATTTCCACGGCTCGCCTAAATGGCTTAAAGCTACAGTACACAGCACAACCGGTCCCAAATCCTACCGCGTTGAGCTGGACGATGGACAGATCGTGAGACGTCATCTTGACCAGCTCCGCAAAAGGTGGAGGGAAGTGAGCGAAAACCACCCCGACGAGGTAGGCCTAAACCACCCCGGCGCAGTAGGCCTAAACCACCCCGGCGCAGTAGGCCTAAACCACCCCGACGAGGTAGGCCTAAACCACCCCGCCGCAGTAGGCCTAAACCACCCCGACGAGGCAGGCCAAAACCACCCTGGCGAAGTAGGCCTAAACCACCCAGACGAGGGAGACCGGCGACCCGAGGGAAGAACAAACACCCCGGCACCTAACCTAATACCAGATCCGGCAAGGCAAGTAGACCGGGGACAACCCAGCAGGGGAAGCCAACGTCAACCCTGCGAAGTGGGCAACCGGCAGCCCAGAGATGGGGACCTCCAGCCAACATTCCAGGAGGCCCTACAACAACCCGCCAACCGCGCAGAAAGCCAACCCTGCAAGGAAGGCCTCCACCACCCCGGCAGGGCAGGCCAACACTAACCCGACCAGGTCGAGCAGCCCAGCGGCCAGAGGGAACCTTCGGCACCACCACCAGACCAACCGCGCAGAGAGGGCCTACACCACCCCTGCAAGGTAGGCCTACGCCACCCCGACAGAGCCGACCAGTCACCAATTCCATCCGCCTGCCGCCCCAGGAGTAAGCCGGACTCGACCGGAGAACCCGGGGGCTTAACCCAACCACCACCACCGGACTCGCACCCTGACCCAGACCAGCGCGACCCCAGCCCAGAGGGAACCCGAGGGAGACCCAGGGACCTACCGTGGCTCAGGAGTTCCGGACCGGTCAAGAGCAGGGATCCACACCGGTGGCTCCACGATCCGTGCAGGAACGAGGCAGACCAGCATCGCCCGCAGGCGGAGGTCCGTGACCCGGCCGGAGGTTCGGACACAGTGCCCGCGTCCTCGACGGCCAAATCCAGCCCGGCACCGGGGAAGAAGCCCCGAGCAGAGCAGACACCCTCCGTCCGGGAGAGTGTCCATCTTGACTGTGAACTGCGCAGGTCTACGCGGGCACGTAGACGTCCTGTTTATCTTAGTGACTATTTCCCTGATCGACTGACTAAGAACTAGGGGGGAGGAGTGTTATGTCCTTATAAGGGCATCCGCCTGGGATTGGCTGAAGATCCTTTCGGCGGGAGTTTTGAATCCCTGTCAGTGGGCGGTGCGTCTGCCGGAGTGTATATAAGGAGAGCTCCGGCAGCGCACAGGCTGTTCAGTTCTTGTTATTAAAACTTGTTACTTGAACCCTGCTGGTCACTTCTTCTTTCCTGCGCCGATCTAACACATAGATTTTTTAAAAACTCTTTTTTAGAATAAACAGCAAAAGGGTGGTTAAGACTTTCAGTTTAGAAAATTGCAATGAAACTAAGGGTCTAGATAATTTGAAATATTATTTTGGGGTTAGTTATAAAGAATTCTTGCTGCAGGAAAATGCTTTTGTTTTGCATTTTTATGCACACACACACACACACACACACACACAGGAAGAGAGAGAGAGAAACAGACAGACAGACAGACAGACAGACAGATATAGATATAGATAAGACTTTAAATATTGGAAATATTGAAATATTTCCTTTATACTAAAGGAAATTAAAAGGAACCAGAAATTATAATAAAAGAAAAATAACTCTTATACACAATGACAGAAATCAAATTCTAGGATATTATTTGAAAGGACTAAAGTTCAAGATTTATAGAAGTAAAGGGAAGGAATATAAAGTTAGTTTATTTAATCAAGTTTAAATATTATAGATAAAATAATTTCATGGATTTATTTATAGATAAGAGATGAGAAATGGGAAGAAGAGATCATTTGTTATATTCTAAATGAAGATAATAAAGTTCCCAAAATTGTGTGTGTGTGTGTGTGTGTGTGTGTGTGTGTGTGTGTGTGTTGTGATAAAGGGAAAATCACTTCTGTATATATTTCTTTTTTATTTTTGTTCTTCCAATTTCTTTTCTAGTTCTCTTTTTTCTTTATTTTAAGCACTTATTTTTATTTTTGTCATATTAGTTATAATACAACTTATTATAATTGTTATATTTAATAAAAAATTAATACTAATTTTATTAGCATTGGCAGGATTCTTTTTTACCTAGAGATTCTGGGATTCTTAATTTGGAGTACATTTGGAGAGAATCAAATTTCCATCTTTCTGTATGTGTATGGACTTGAAAAACTCTACTATTATGTGGGGGGGGGGGCTTGTTAAGAAATTCAAGGCAATCCTTTCTGTAAATCAGAAACAAGGTAAAATCTTGATGTACTATTTTTCATCTGACTAGCAGTTCCTACTGAAAATAAAACCTTTCTTAATAATCAATCATTTTCCCCCTGCACTGTATAAAATAGGATCTGTATGATGTTTTTAGACACTAATTTGTTTTAACTTAAATCTCGCCCTTAAATCTTGATATGGAGAGATGTCATTTTGACAGCAGACATATCACCTAGGTTTTTAAATCCATGGCTTACGTATTGAATAAAAAGTTCATATTTTACTTTTAATGAAGAACAAATTACTAGACAGAGATGCAAAATAATAATAATAATCTTATGGGTTTCTGCTCATGCAACAATTTGTGATTCATTCTCATTTTGTTATCTAAATCTGAATGAGCAGAGCTTGCTTCCCTGTTCTGTTCCCTGTTTTTCTTCTTAGTGCCTTAGAGGGATTTTTCAGGAAGTGAACAGCTCAAGAGAATAGGCATAATTAGAGTCCTGACTGCCAACCTGAGTAACAACTCTGGAGGCTTAATTCTTTGCATCTGCTTTGGAAAAAAATTATTGTATTCATGAAGTTTCAGAACGCACAGAAGTGGCTATATTGCCACTTGTTTTATTCTAAAAAGATGGATATTATAACAAGAGGCACTGACATCGGTTAGACTTTGCTGCCTGGAACTGAGCAATATTCATGTGTTGTTGTGTGACTGAAGCCCTCCGTGAAATATTCTGGGAAATGCTTAGCATGAAGTGACTAGAATCTTACATTTTTGTCATAAAGAATTATGAAATAAAAATAGAAAAAAAAAAGGTGAGCAGTCTAATTACAATTTCCAGTTTTCATATTGCGTTGATGACAGGAATAAGGTAGCCATTTTGTCCTAGCCCTACAGAGACGTCTCCTTTTCAAGAGAAGTAATTAAAGGGGGGAAGGGGAAAAAAGAAAGATTAACTTTGGAAAACTGAAGAAAGTGGAAATTTGTCCAGAAGCTAAGCCCACAATAGACTTTTATCTCTCATCTCATTATATCACTCTGATAGAGCTTACAGCTCATTCATTGTTTCTTTATCCTCTTTACACAAAAGAGATAGAGAATGAGATAGATAGATAGATAGATAGATAGATAGATAGATAGATAGATAGATAGATGATAGATAGATAGATAGATAGATAGATAGATAGATAGATAGATAGATACCGTGTTTCTCCGAAAATAAGACCCTGTCTTATATTTTTTTGAACCCTGAAATAAGCGCTTGGCATTATTTATTGCCATACATTCAAAAGCCCAATTGGGCTTATTATCAGGGGATGTCTTATTTTGTGGGAAACAGGGTAGATAGATAGAAGATAGATAGGTAGGTAGGTAGATAGATAGATAGATAGATAGATAGATAGATAGATAGATAGATAGATAGATAGATAATGAATGAATACTGGAGAAATGCAAATATGATGAGTACAATATGAGACATATATGTCAACTTGACTGTCCAGAGATAGATGAGAGATAAAGCAATAGAGAGAGAGTGATGGATGGATAGTTATAGGGTCATTTTGTCCAAAGCGTATTTCAACCTGTGAGTCTTTTCATTCTCCCTATTGCACATAGCATATAAAAAACATCTTAAACAGAACATTTAACTACACAATATCACTGAGTTTTGCCCCCAAAAAGGTATTATATTAGTTTAATACAATACTAACAATGTGTGCAAATACAACTTGATGAATGAGTGGTACCCCTTTCATATTGGAACAGTAGTATATTAGGCTAATGGGATCTAGTCTTAATACACAGTGATGGATGATGCACTAGCTATTGTGTTAAATTATATATATTAGAAGCCACTTTCTAATAGTTCACATTTCTTCTCTTACAGATAAGCATTCCAAATGATATACTAGGTTTATGAAAGTGGTGGATATAATTCTTTCATCTTTTCTATTTCAGGAGGGTTTTCTCTTGTAATGGTATGCAATTTTTAAAAAAATCATACATTTTTCCTTAGAACTTCTCTTTGGATATCTATTGCTCAGTGGCAAAGCGTGTCTTTGAATGAAGAAGGACTCAGATTAAGTTCTTGCATCTCCTACTGAATGGTCAGTTGACAAATAATGGAAATGTCTTATTTTGGAACTCCTGACTACCTCCTGCGAATTAATTGAAACAAAACTGAACTAAATGTCTCAATGTTGATTTATCTTGATTTATCTCATCTTGATTTATCAATAGTTGTCAGTATCCTGGCCCTCATTAGTAGTACATGCACGATTGAAGATAGATTAAGGATATATTACATGTGTTTTATTCAACTGCATTATTTCTGACTTCCACATCTACAGCTGGAGGCCCGAAGGACTTCTAAATTTATACTGGTTGGAAAATGAATACAATTCTATATGCCTCGCAGAACACGTGGGTGGGTGGGTGGGTGGGGAATGAGAACAAAGAATATGTGAAATTCTACTCATGTTCTAGCAACTTGGAGTACAGGTATTTCTTAACTTACAACCACAATTGAGCTCAAAATTTATGTTGTTAAGTAAGACATTTGTTAAGTGAGTTTGGGCCCATTTTGAAACCTTTCTTGCCTCAATTGTTAAATGAATCACTGCAGTTGATAAATTAGTAATCCAGTTGTCCATAATAGCATATAATTTTTGAAAGCAAACTTCTATCAGGCATTCAGAGACAGGTAAATCCATTATTTATAGGGGGGAAAGTCATAGGATCAAAACTAACCCCTTTGAGTTGTTAACTCAAAGCTGTTATAGCCTGCTGCTTTTTCTAAGCAGCATTTCACTAATTGTGAAGGTCACAGGAAATAATCCTTACAAAACAACTAATAGAAAAAAACAGTGATGCAATATAGATAATGCAGTTAACTTTTTTTCCAAGAACTGCTTTGAATAATTAATACGTGTACCTGAGAGCATCCACTGTAGTGGTCTCTGGTTTCAAAATGGCAGGCACAACTATGCAATCAAAGTTCCACCTCTTTTTAAGTATATGACATAAAAAATGACAGGAATTTGGTTGTGTGTTTGCCATTCTAAAGGCAGTAACAGTTGCTACATATACCTTGTTCTTTGATTGACTAAAATCTTGTGGACTAGTCTAATTACATGGGGTAGTTTATATAACCTCATTCAATAAAATCTCAGGATAATTATAGGTAAAGTTTCATCTCAAATTAATTCCCTGCCCCAGAAATGGAAAGCTTTATTGTTTTTGTTGTTATTGAGATTGTTGTTTTAGTCTTGTAATTTGTAACTTCTAGATGTACACTGAAGCAACCATTTAGATTGCAGTTCACATCTTCAGGCTTAAATTATCTAAATAGTCCCACTAGAAAGTCGTCTTCCAACAAACCTCTGAAGAATATTTGTTTCACAAAATGGATGACTGAACTGAATGAAATGGATTGACTACAGGGAATGACTGAAAGCAAATGAAAATTTCCAAGCACATGCTGTTGTTGTCATTATTGATTGAGTCAGAGAACAGCTTAGTGAATAGCTTGCATTATATTATTGATCGGTTGAAAGAAATAGATCAAAAGTTCTGTAAGATAATTAATTGTATTGTTGGTTTTTATAGATAACCCTGTGGTTTTTTAAAAAAAAAAAATCTTTAAAAAGCTACCCAGAAAATTGGTACATTTTTCAATTGTAAGATTTTCCATTATTGCTCAAACCTTAATGAGTCCTTAGTCACTGGAATAATTTGAAAGAGCCAGAGAGAAATAACCTTTTCTCTCTTCTTTGTTCAAAAAGGCACACATTAAAACACAGCCCAATATTATTTACTCACTTCATTCTATAGCCTGGGTTAGCAAAAGATGAATGTTGAAAGAGCAGAACCTCAAGGGAAAGTCTCAACAGAAAACATCCCCATGTCTCCAGTGCAAATAAAAATGAGACTGCAATTGTTTTTTTTAAAAAAAGAATTGCATTCAATTGAATACTCTTTTATTTATCTTTAATCTATTTTTACTTAAATCCTTCTTGTATGTTCTGTATAGAGATTCCCTGCTGATCTAGAAAAAAAAAAATCATGGTCCTTCAAAAAGAAAATTTAGAAGAAAGGGTGATAAAATTCACCAGTAGACAGACAGCTTAGTATTGATCAGCTATCCAATGAGACTCTTGTGTATCATTTATCCTTACAAGCTCACAGAATCTCTTGAGCTGTTGAAGTACAGCATTGTTGCATCTATTTCCAATAAAACACTCTGTAGCTGATAATTTGCTTCAAGCCACTATTGTTGAACATCAAAACGCAATTAAAACATAAAGTGATCTTTACAGGCTCTGGTTACTACAATGAATAAATTAAACTGTGTATTTGCTGAATATGCTATTTTCTCACTCAGATAATTGTTTGAATACATTATTTCTACACGATATGTTTCTTGCTTGAATGAAATGCTCATAAAAAAGTGTAAAGTGCCACAAAACATATGACCCCTTTGGTTTTTTAAAATTTAATTTGAAATTTAATTTTTTAAATTATGCTCCATTGATGCTAGCCTGAAGAGAATTAGATTTCTCAGATGCAATGACCTATGACTGGGATCTAAAAAGCAAATTGGACTTGGTTTAGATAAGAAGAAAGCAAGCAGGTGACATTGGACTGGCATCTCTAGACAAATAGTGCAATCAACATCAGGCTGTCTCCTTAAGGTTCTCTGATTTTTATTTTTATTTTTAAATGCAGTATATAAGAACTAAATGGAATTCAAACTTTTGGAACAAAGGATCATCTGACAGGGAATTGTTTATTATCTCAGAATATGCATCCAAAAACTATTGGAAAAAATGTGCATCCAACTTCACACAAGTACAAGTGTCGTGGTGGCACAGCTGTGGTGGCACAGTGGTTACAATGCTGTATTGCAGGCTAACTCTCTGCTCCCTGCCAGGAGTTCGATTCATACCAATTCAAGGTTGACCCTGCCTTCCATCCTTCCAAGGTCGATAAAATGAGGACCTAGATTGTTGGGGACAATGTGCTGACTCTGTAGACCTCTTAGAAAGGGCTGAAAAGCACTGTGAAGCAGTATATAAGTTTAAGTGCTATTTCTATCTTTGCTATCAGTAAAGCCTTATATCAGCCTTGTATACAAGATTGAAAAACATGCAACTACTTTAAGAACTGTATGACCATAAGAAGACTTCTTGCTGCAGCTACATTTTTTTTCAGACTTTCCCACAAGCCTAAATGCAGTTGTTATTTTCAATGAAAAGCAGAGAGGTGGTATACTCTTGCAAGATCCAGGGCACCCTGAATCATTTTGTCTGCATACACCGTCCATTTTTTATGGTCCTAAATCTCAGTATGTTAATTCCTTTGTCTTCATATATCTATTTTCCTGTGCTTATTTTATTATCTGAGTCAAACTTTTGGAACATGGAGACGTATTTAGAATTCTGAGATGTCCTTCACACAAAATGGGGATAAATAATGATCAGACATAAAGCAGCCATATAACAGAATTAAAAATTAGCACTGGTGCTCTTACATCCCCTTGCCAGCCCTCATCACTCATTCACTCACCTACACATACATACATACATACACACCCTAAACACTCCTTGCTTGGACTCCTGCCTCTTTCCATTTAATGATCTATGTGGTCCTGGGTTTTACAATACCAATAGCACTAGCATTTAGACCTATATACTGTTTCACAGTGCTTTATAGCCCTCTCTATTACAGAATCAGCATATTGCCCCCAACACTCTGGGTCCTCATTTTACTGATCTCAGAGGATGGAAGGCTGAATCAACCTTGAGCGAGTGAGAATTGAACTGCTGGCAGTTGGCAGAATTAGCCTGCAATACTGCATTCTAACCATTGCACCACCATGGATCAGTCAATGCTAACTGGGACTGCCAGGATTGTTATTACTAAGTGATTTTATCATATGATGTTGGCTTTATGACTTCATTGCTTAGTGATAGAAATTCTGGTCACAATTGCGATCATAACTCAAACACAACTTGAATATAAATCAGAGTATAATTTGACTGGGGATCAATCTATATTGAGTGCACCAATCCCTTTTTGAACTGTGATCACTGACTTTTCTTTATCATTTCAGATCTGTATCAGATGATCAGCTTTAAATAACTGATTATTCAATCTGCTCAGTCTTTTATTTTCTTGGGATTCATCACTTTTGCATCAATGACTTGGTCATATAGCTATCATCTATTCTTACAATAATTTGACAAAATTGCCTAGTATTATTCCCATTTTACTGATTATATTTCGAAATGCAGATTTTCAATCCATGTTTCCTTGCAAACATCTGGCCAGCCAGACTATGGATAAGAAACAACTGTCTGATAATGGGATAACACTTTGCTGCAGTAATGGAATTGGAAAAGAAAATTAAACTTTATCTATCAACTGGAGACTCATGAATTTTCATTGTTTTATGAATCAACACAGGCTTTTTGAATTCATGGCTATCTGAAAATTGCCTTGCTATATTAGAGGTGCCTATAATGGTTTTATGAGTTCCTGAACTGGTTTCTCCTCATATTTATAGCATATTTATTTCATAAAGCAAAGGAACTTTTTTGATAATCATGTTTTTCACATTAAATAGCCAGTTAATGATGTGTTCAAGCAGTAATTAGAAACAATATTTTTCCCATTTAAGTTGTGAATACTTATATTACTCTGTTTGTGGCATTTTAACAGATATTAAGTAACTGATAATGTCTTTGCATTCTTTTTCTCTATTCCAGATAACAACTTTTTAAGCCTTGTTCAGACAATATGTTTCTATGCAACACATAGAACAATGTGTGAGGAGTGGTAAGCAGTGCTATCCCATTTTCTGTGATGTTTTTTCTATTGTGATACTAAAGAGCTGATTCCACAAGCACAATTTCCTGTAATGGGGCACCTTCATGTACCCATTAAACATCTGTGAGAGCTGGAATAATGCAGGGGCTAGATGTGTATACATGGAAGCAGATATCTGACATAATACAGGTAGTTCTCATTTATCAAATGCAATTGTGAGCAGCAAATAAGTGATTTGATTGTAAATTTAAAAATTACATGACCATACCAGCTTTCAGTGGCAGGTCTGGTGGTTCTGGTTGCAGTCATCAACTGCATTGCATGCAATCATTAAATTGGATTTCATATGACCATAACTTGTGAAGGTTGCATTTGGTAATCATATGACCACAGGAAGGTGTGACCATCATAATTGCACGCTAGGTGCCAAGTGCTTGAATCACAATCATTTGACCACAGGGCCACTGTGATGGCCCCAACTTCGAAAACCAGTTATAAGTCCTCCTCATTTAGCATTGTTCTATCATCAAATGGTTACTGAATTCGTAGTCATTAAGCAAGGGCTACCAGTACTACAATTTACAGAAAAAGAGTCTATACTGAAAATTCTCTGTTGAATTCTACACTAGGAACATATTGCCTGAAATCTTTGCATAGGTTACATTAATTGTACAGCAGTTCCCTTTGAGGCAAGTCTACCCAGTCTAGCCTATAGCCTTGATATTTCTGATCTCTTATTCAAGTACTAACCAAGTTCTAGGTTTATCTTTCCCAATCAGTTGAAGTCAGCTAGTTTCTGGCTCCTGGAATAGTATTTTTTTAAAAAAACATACTATTGTTACACATACCTCACCCAATATATATATATATTGGGTGAGATGTTTTTGTCCAGCAGAAATCTGCTTCCCTTGACAGTATATTGTGACCATCTTCCTCCTCATGCTCCAAACATTAGTAGAATTACTTAAGTAGGGTCCTTCATTTCCATTCATTCATTCATTCATTCATTTTTTTAACGAAGTATGACATTTTGTTCCTTGGAATTCTGTCACAGAAAATATCTAAGATAAAACTGAAATGAGAGTTTGATGCAAGATTTGAAAAAGAAAACCTGACAAGAAAAAAATCTACCCTAAGACAATTATATTTTGAGGCATGTACCTTTTAGGACACAGCCAGGCTATTTGTGCCTGAAAAGACTTTCAAGTTGAAAACAGATTGTTCATTTATTTATACAGGCCTCTCTTTTCTTCATTAAAATGAATGGGGACAACATTGTGTAAAAGTGCAGTAAAGCAAAGGCATCTCTGCTAAAATACATAGATTTGTTTAATTTTCAGTACAAGCACTGCCCCCTCAACATCAGAGATGATAATCTTAAAGAAATAGAAAATGGAATTTTATTTTTGCTTTCAACCAAGCTATCCCTCAGGCTTTTAAATTCCTTCAAAATACACTTCCCACACCAAGATAAAGCAGCCATAAGCTCCTCCTTTCTTTTCTGTGCATTTATCATTTCATGCTTCATATTGTTTTATGTGGCCTGTTACTTTGATTTTGTGTTTTTTGTGCTGAATATTAAAACTCTTGGTACTGACCTAACAGATGATTAATCTTAAAGGTTGATTCACAAAGAAAGAGATATGTAATAAGTACTTGTTTGGTCAGGTGGTAGATAGGCAGCATTCAGGCAAGATGGAACAGTTGCTGCTTTACTCATATTAGTTTAGTATGACAATGTTGTACAGGCAGAAGAAGCAGCAGGTCTTTGTGTGAAGTCAAAGGAGAAGGGAAAGCAAGTTGCACCTAAAAGAAGTTTTCCTATTCTGACTTCCCTGAGAGTTTCAATATACTACGTTCCCAACCACAATTAGTTACAATAGAAGAGAAAATAACTTTAGCATTCACTTGCCCAATCAAGATAGCTGCAGATAGAAATCCAGTTACCTATGAGAATTACCTATACAATATAGCACTGTTTTCTTCTTGTCATAAAGTTTATTTAGCACTTAAACAAAGAAAAGAAAAATGTCTATTGCATCATTTACAAAGAAGGAAGGAACAAGGAAGGCAATCTTTATACAAATCTGGAAAGATTTGTCTAATACATGCAGAAATATATTGGGTGTGGAACTAATTGAATGGCCATTCCAAATGTTTGTTTATATACATATTAACATTAATTAATAGTATCTTAGTCTTCCTTTCAAAATAGCATTCAGTATTCATTTTTAGATAGTAAACAAATACAATTAAACAAAAAATAAGATTATAATAAGCTTAAAAACAATAAAAATAAGTGTTTTATAATGGAATTTATTTCAAAATAAAATAATATTCATAAAAACTGGGTGCATCATAGTACAGCAAAATAAGTAAAGAAATAATATATTGAAAAAAATGTAGATATTATATTTCCCAAATATTACTGATGAATTTGCATATATATAAAATGTAGGACCTTTTTGTTTTGGCAGGACGTACTTATGAATATAAACTATATGTTAGTAATACTGCTTTTTACAACCCATCACACTGAATGCTAAATTCTCATTGGATTGAGTCCAATACTAATGTTTAGAGAAAATTTAATAAATAAAGGAATGGTGTTCCCACTCATGGTTATATGTGTGCTAGAAGAATTAATATGAGGATCACAACAAAATACTTGATAATTTATGTGAACCAAAAAGATTGTACTACAAAGTATTAAATGGTATTCTCCAACAGCTTGACTTCTGGTTTATGCAGATGGCATCAAGGCATTATTGTTAACACCTAAAGGAGAATGAAAACAACATTTTAATTAGTTATGCAAGATTCATGCTAGCAGAATGACAGCACTGACATGTTAATACAAAAATGTACAAGTTGATAAATTAATTATTTATCTGGTTAGAAAAATTAAACATTTTTTTGCATAAGAAAGCTCTTAAGGCTATTGTAAATAGTTTTGGCAAGAAATTATAGTTCAATCTGCCTCAACAACCATGAATGTACTTCATAGAGAATACTAATGTCTGACAAAGAATGATAGAGAATATTGTACACTGAAATCAATCATATAGCAATAGTATTTGGACTTTATATACCACTTCACAATGCTTCACTGCCTTCTCTAAGCAATTTACAGAGTCAGCATATTGCCCCCCAACAGCCTGGATCCTCATTTTACTAGCTGAGAAGGCTGAGTCAACCTTGAGTTGATGAGAATAACACTCCTGGCAGTCGGCAGAGTTAGCTTGCAATTCCGTATTCTAACCACTGTGCCACTACAGCTCTACAATACCTAAACTTTAAAAGTTGTCTGTAGTTTATGCTTAATTTGTATAAAGAGAGATCAAACAGAAATGGGTTCGCAAGTATGTTGTGCAATGAACCTGGCTACAATATTTTAGTAATGTTATGGCTAAGGTAATATTAACTTAATTATAAGAAAAATTACCAGCATCTCTACATGGATTTTTTCTGGCTTCCCAAGTCTCAACTGAATTCCAAAGGAAGGCATCATTATGAAAAGCTGCTCCCACAGGGCTATTCTATACATCATTTTATAAAAAATTCTCTTTAAGATTATAACATAATGTAAATTTCAATTCCTTTATCCATATTAACTATCCATTGCACTATTTGCATATTATTACCTAAAATTTTAAACTTGTTCATCATTTATTTCAACAAAAATGTGTAGATTTTGGCAATAAGAGGTTCATTGTTAGTATTAGCTCAATTTTGAACAATTTTATCAGGTTAAAAACCAGAAATTATTTATCAACTTTAAATCTTTCTAACTGTTGCACACATGGCAACTATTGACATTTATACCCTTCTGATAACAAATTTTCTATTGATTTTATTTTAAATTCACTCTGGGAGTATTGTAAGAAATCGCCATAACTTTAACCATTTCTGTTTAGTTGCACGACTGTTCTAGCTGAATAACCATAGGTAGCCAGTAGTTTACAGAACAGAAAAAACTATATAACAGAAAACAAAAAATACTTTTGTACTTTGCAAAAGTGAACATGAATAGTAATTATCAAGAAATTCTAACATTTTTGATTCAAGACAAAAAGTCAAAACATACAAAAGTTGTTCCTTATTCAGCACAAATGGTAGGTTATACAGAACTTATGAGTATTATTCAGATCAGATGTTTAAATTATCACCAATTCACTAAGATCAGTTTTATATAAGCAATCCATGTGATTTAGAGGGAAAGAAATGCCATAGTTTATAGAAATATTTTGACTACAGTAAACTTTCTGGGCACATATTTGCATTAATGAATCAACAAGACAAAGATGAATAAGAAAGTCACAATAATTTCCATACAAGGAGACAAAATTATTTTGTGTTAAACAGACAATTCTAATCTGTTAACTAGATTGCCTGGACCAAATGTACAAATCTATATAATCTATTATTTTGATGGTATCTTTTTTAAAAGTAGGCTATCCTACTATCCTTTATAGGTCTTCTTTTTTTCAGACACACAGAAAATTGATCATGGCATTTACATTTTGAACTATCAGCATTGTGTCATAAAAAGCAAACAGCTTGAAAGATGAATCATATGCAGTTTTTCTGCCATAACTATTGATTATCTCTCAACCTATAAAGAGCATGTAAGGTTAAAAAGTACTTAAAGATTTATTGCCTGTATTGATCTGTCTTTTCTTTTGTGATGAAAGCAAACATAAATCATACTTACATGAAGTAATAGAATAAACACAGCTGCTTAAAAAAATTAATAAAAGCAATCTAAATGCTCACTTAGGTTCTTGATTTAACCAATGTATCCTCTTGGCTTCCCATAGTCACGGCACAAATATTAATAAACATCAGCGTATATGCAAATACATTTGCAATTAATTTGACACTGATAACTAAAAAATATTTAAGCATTTTCATCCAATCCATGATAATACAAGACAAGGTGCATGATTGACATATAAGGTGGGTGGGCTTTGGCTGATCGGCCTTGACTTTTTTCATCACCCTGCACATAAAGACATTGAGGCCTTTTGTGTTTGTTACTTTATCTATTCATACATTTTCAGAATTCTAATTGTATAGATAAGATTAGCTAAATGTTAAAATGAGGATGACCCAGAATTTTGACAATTATATATAGCCCAATTTTGAGATAGTAAGTTAAGACTTCAATAATGGTGACAAACAGGCTTCATTTTCTTAGCTGATACAGTCTTCAATAAGAAACTTCTTTCTTCTGATCCTCAAGCTACTCATTAAATGGGGCTCTGTGATACTTTGTGTGGATTTTTTTTTCCAAACATGAAAGGATCCTGGAACAACCTATATCTGAGTGAGAAGCTTAGAACTAGCAACTGCTAACTTAACCCTTTCTCCTCAGCTCTTATCAGCACAAAATTGGCTAGTGCAGATTGCTACTTCATGTGCTACTTCATGTTGGGTAAAATGTCTAAAGGGAAAACTATCAGAAAGGTATGGAAAATGTGGCTTTCCATCTGATGTTGAGTTGAAAAGAAAATACTCCACAGGCAGCTTGTGAGAATGATGCAACAGGGTTAGGGGGCTTTTTTTATGGGTAAATGTTAGAGGAGTAAACAATTAATAAACCTATGTCAATGCATTCATGTTCAGAAATAACCCAAATCCCATTTGGATATCTTTCAGAAAAAAATGATGGATGCCTCCATAGCACATACATTGATCCTGGGTGATATCTAATACCACAAAGCATCATTTTCATGGGTTGATTTAGAACTATACATTTCTTCAAGTGAAAAGTACTTACAATAAACCCAATGTGGTTATTATCAAAAGCAAAGCCATACATTTTAAAAGTTGGTTTTCAGATTAATAGGGATTCAGGTGATTATTATCTAAACAATTTCCAGGTGCAGATATGCATGTTCTTCTGATAAAAAAGAAAATGAGCTTCTTAGTCCTTATATCATAAGGCTGGGGGGGCAGGAGGGGAGGAAGGAATCAAAAAGACTCCCTTTAACATACACAGATATATTTTAGTTTTAAAAAGAAAGTAGTTGATTTGCTAGGTTTCTTGCAGCATTCTTACTTCTACCTTAATAAATTAGCTATTGAGATGCATACTTTGAAAGAGATTCAGTTCAGTTCAGGCAGCTACTAATGACTTGACATTCACTTGCTTCAATTCCAGATCTCTTCAGTTCAGCTTCAGTTTCTCTCTCTCTCTCTCTCTCTCTCTCTCTCTCTCTCTCTCTCTCTCTCTCTCTCTCTCTCTCTCTCTCTCTCTCTCTCTCTCTCTCTCTCTCTGTGTGTGTGTGGGGGGGGGGGTTGTTTGTTTGTTGGTGGCCACTTAGGAACCAATAGGGGATTTTTATTTTAGGATTGAAAAACAATGAACTCAGATCAATGTGAAATGCCAGAAAGGATTTTATTGAATTAATATTAAAACAGTTAATGAGAAAGGAAGGTATATCAATCTTCATTCCTTCTACAAACCAAGAAGTCCATAATTGGTGGCCAGTGGAACCCCTGAGTTGTGAAGCACTCTTCTATGATCAAGGCTCAACCTGTCTCAAGGCTTTTTGCTACCTTTAATAATTTCCTTAAAAAACAACAATACCTGCAGATGGCTTGGGAGCACATCTTATCAGGGATGTGATCATAATATTAGACAATGGAAATCCTGCCAAGAATATACAGAAAAGACAGGGTCTCTAGTTGACAGGATCAAGAAATGATCTGATGTCATCTATGATGAATATCTTAGGAACTCAGATAAATGACCTCCTGTCAAGAATTTGCTTATAAGATCTTTTTTCTTTTCCTTTTTTTTTTTTTTTTTTTTGAGTAGGCATAATTGTTCCCCATCCTTTCAGCATCTTTCAGATTAGGAAGCCAGTACTGTCCTCTCTCATAATGTTTATAAGTCAGAATTCAGGTAACATGGAAGCAAACTGATTAACAATGCAATGCTACGATCCTCACAGCTAGCTAGGTAACTTCTTTTAAGCACATATGTGGAAAAGTTTGACAAAATTGCTTCAGCCAGCTAAATAACTCTTTTTACAAGGTCAGGTAAAGTATTTCCTGAGGCCCATCCAGTTTCAGCATTCTAGTATAATATTTACATTCTAAATCAGGTAAATAAACCACAACCTGCAATCTGCACGCAATCTTAATACTCCCTTTCTTAGTAGTTGCCCACTATTACATTACCAAAACCTGGCAATAACATGTCAAATTATGGCACAATTTTCTATTGGTTAGTATAGAAATTTAAGAGAATTACTGTTTTCCAATTGCTGTTGTAAGCATCCCCTATGAACAAACCCAACATCTCTCACCCATCTAAAGAAAAGAGTAGTGAAATTCCCCTCCAATTCCATCTGTACCCATCTGAAATGTCATAGCAACTCACTCAATTTTATCATCTGAAAAAAATAATAAAAGGAGGGCCAAAGCTGAAAATAGATTGCCTTTTCCTTTTCAGAGTAATGGAGGGAGAAGCTTAAATAAACTTGATTCTTTGAGTTTTCCCCTATGTACATACAGTGACTGTATTCATAGTCAGGCATCCACAATAGGCAAAGGTTAGCAGATGCATCCCCATAAATATAAATTTAAGTAATGTTAACCTTGGATAGTTTTCTTATGGCTTAGTGTATTGCATAAACATAGCAAGTTTGATTAGCATATGGTTTAATGCCATGTGTGAAGCCAAAAAATAAGTCAACCCAGTCTGTTGTAAGACAATTCAACAGGCTTGAAATACTAAAGCAATATATATTGTTGGCACTGCTGTTAAAGTAGAAATAATACCTACCGGTTATGTAATTTGGTAAATGGATTCATATAATTTGGTAGCACTAGAAAACTAAAGCTTATCCAAGCTGAAATTTTGAACTTTGTGAATGTTGAGAATCAAAATGCAATTTTCTAACCAAGGTTCTGAAGTTGTCTTGCCTTCTGGGTCTTTCACTGTGACTAGTAGTAACAAACCAAACTGCAAAAGTCTCATCAAGAGTCTGATTAATGAAGCCTGGCTTGTTAAGAGAAGTTGATCTTCTAATACTTGATGAGAGATGCTTAGGGCTATGAGTTTAACTTCAAATAATAACAATGACAATCAAAGCCATCATCACAGACCATCACTTACTACAGTGAAGAGGCTTGGGTACCTCAGTGATACTAGAAGCTATGTTGATGGTGGCATGCTTTCCATTTCAACTATAACACACAGGACCTAGTGAAAACAGCATGTGAAGTACGGTCCAAACCAGTGAACACATGAAACAAAAACATCCATGCCAATTGGTTATTGTCTGGGTCTACAAAGATCAGATATGGCATTAAAACATGGAGTAATAGAGTTGGAAGGGACCTTGGAGGTCTTCTACTCCAACCTGCTGCTCAAGCAGGAGACCCTATACCATGTTGTCCCGTCTCTTTTTGAAAGATTTTCTTAAGGTGGCTGGACATCAGTAGACAAATAGGCAGAAAAGTTATCCAGCTGCAAAGCAACCAGCAATCCCAGCAAAGCAAAAGAAAAGGTCAATTGAAGAAAATTTAGTAATTAAAAAATCCTATTTTATGTTAAACTCTAAAACTAGGGAATTTCAACAGAGACTGTTTGATATTTGAAATATAAGTACATAGCCTCAGAATCTGGTGAAAAGTGATTAATGGATCAACCAAAACCATCTGTAGAACAAAAACTTTTATGGCATCCCATTGCAAGACTTGAGAAAACGAGCTAAACATTTGAATAAAATTGATAACAATTTTGAAGAGCCTTGGTGGTGCAGCAGACTAAGTGCTGTTATGTAGCACTTAACTGCCAGCTGCCTGCAATTACTGCAAGTTCAAATCTCACCAGGCTCAAGGTTGACTTAGCCTTCCATCCTTCCGAGGTAGGTAAAATGAGGACCCGGATTGTGGGGGCAATAAGCTGACTTTGTATAAAAAAGAACACTGCTTAGTGGTGGCCAAAAGCCCTACTAAGCAGGTATATACAAAAGTATCAAGGCTATTGCTTAACGTATTGTAAGCCACCCTGAGTGTCCGGAGAAGGGCAGCATATAAATCGAACCAATCAATCAATCAATCAATCAATCAATCAATAAATGTTGTTTGCCAGTTTGGTCTAGTGCAGGGGTAGGGAGCTATGAACCTTTTATGATTTGTGGACTTCGACTCCCAAAATTCCTGAGCAAGCCAAGGAATTCTGTAAGTTGAAGTCCACAAGTCATAAAGGGGCTAAAGTTCCCCACATCTGGTCCAGGGGTGAAATCCAGCAGGTTCTAACAGGTTCTGGAGAACCGATAGTGGAAATTTTGAGTAGTTCGGAGAATCAGCATATGCCACCTCTGACTGACCCCAGAATGGGGTGGGAATGGAAATTTTGCAATATCCTTCCGTTGCCACACCACCAAGCCACACCCACAGAACTGGTAGGGAAAAATTTTGAATTTCACTCCTGATCTGGTCTAGTTGAAAAAAAATCCTAGGCTAGAAGATGGGAGACTATGAGTTGTAGTCCTGCCTTAGACATGAAAGCTGGCTGGGAAAGATTATTAAATATGTTTGCCACCTTGAGTTAGTTTTAAAAATAATAAAAGTGGGATGAAAATGAATGAAAATTTTAGTCATCATACAAATAACATTTTTGAAAAGCAGCATACATTTTTATTAACATCTGATACAAATAATAAGGATGATAAAAGACATGAAAATAATGCCCACAGATTGTTGAACATCAACTCCCTGGTAGACAAAAGGAACTGAAGTCAACATTTAATGAACATATGAAAACTCAGATTATGGAGGAAATTTCCATTGGAAAAGATCCACAGAAAAGGAATGTGAAAAGCTTTGAAAGATGTGTTGAGATAAAATTCAGTAAAACAGAAGCAAGAAAAATGTAGTCAAAGTGGTAGTGTTGATTTGAAAGAAAGAAAAATAAATTATGAACTGATATCTGGAATCTGAAAAGTAAGAAAATTGTTTAAAGAAAAGATATATACTTGACATTATAAAATTAAATAAGATCCAGATCAATTAAATGAATCACAACTATTTCAAAGAAAATTAAACAATACGAAATAAGTATAAATCAATTTTGTCTGTATTAGTTTCAAGTAACCAGGATTTGTTTTTAAAGCATTGCTGGGAAATACTGCAAACATAGATGTTTGTGCTGATAAATATGAAACAAATTTTGGACTGGCATCTCGGATAACCTAGAGGAACATAACGAAGATAAAATGTGAATAAAAGTGGCTAAAGGACTTTGACTCAATCAGAATGGATAATAGGGTCATAACATCAGAAATGAGTAAAAAGGAAACAAAGAAGATTAAGAACTGGCGTGTACAGGAAAATATGAAGAACATGATTTTTTGGCTTAAATATCTGAAGATGCTCCATAAAAAATTGTTCAATTCTCTGAAATATTATTCATTAAGAAAGTTGAGAAATGAATTATTATATATCATCTTTGATTATGAAAACAGAGACAAGGATGCAGTTGCAAACAACTACAGACCACTTACTTCCTTGCGAAGAATGTTGGTTAGCAGCTGAAATTTTGCATTACCTATTCAAAAAAGCATTGTATCTACCTGAACAAAAAAGTAATTGTCGAATGCATGAGGAACAAAAATTGTTGATTAGTATACTAATAAAATTAGCAAAATGATACTAAAAAAAACTCAAAATAATGAATGAAGAAATAGCTTGGATTAATTAGAGAAAGGGTGTTTGATTCTTTTCCACATAGTTGGATGCAGAAATATTTGAGATTAGTACAATCAGCATTTTGTAAAAGAACCTATGAATAAAATGGAAATCAGCTTAAATAGTAAATGGTTAAGTTATGGAATATATATATTTATAAAAGGAGAATTTTTCATGGGAATTCTTTTTTAACCATCTCAATGATAGCCTTAATTCATATCCTAAATAAACAAAATTTAATATGCTCTAATAAAGTAAAAAAAATAATAATAATACTTCAGACAAAATATGAATGTAGATATGTAGAAGCGGATTCTATATGATTATTAATAGTGAATGAAACCTTACTTTACTGAATGCATTTTGTATGATTGTTATCATTCAGTTTACTTTTGATATTTGTTCTTTTCTAAAGGAGAGAACATAAAGTCTGTGTGGGAAGGAGAGAAGGAAGGTGTAATTATTTTTCATTGTGTAATCCTATCTGCAGAACACTTATCTTAGGATGCAGTGAGGAAGAGACCACCACCAAAAAACCTGGGGGGAAAAATCTCACAATACCCTACAAATCAGGCAGAAGTTCCTTTCACAGGATAAGAATTTTTTTGAGAAAGCAAAGCATTTTGGTATGGTGTTGAATTTATATTTTACCAACAAGAAATAAAGGGAGACTAGTATAGATCTATTTCAAGTTATTTAGCTAGCCATATTCTTCTGGGATTCTAACCCAGGCTACTTACATACTAGGTAGATGTCAGCTTCTGGCTCTCCTTGCTTTATTGGCTATACCAGGGGAGAGATTAAGTGGGGTTTTTTCCCAGTGAGACAGGTCTATCAGGGCAACCTGGTCTTCCCAAATATGGGACGTAGCATCCTGCTTCCGCTGTTGCCTTTCAGCCCCAATCCAGGAGCCTTCTCAGGCAGTTGCTTTCATGACAAACTATTTTGTGTTGAATTTATATTTTACCAACATTTTGGCATGGTATGAGTTCACATTAGTAACTGGATGAAGAACAAAATAGTACAAGCACCCAATACAATCTTGATTGATTCAGCTATTACAGTATCAGATTACTACTAATAATAATTCCACTGATTATTTAAGCGCATTCAGATCTGGCTTAATGATTTTTGATATATTTAGTTTAAATGTAAAACATACATTTAAGACCTCTCATCATTTCCCATCGTTAAATTCATTTGTAGAACTAGAAAAAGGAATGGGCGATAGGCACTGTGTCAGTCAGTTTTTCTTCCATTTTAGTAACAGTTTTAGTGCTGCCTCACTAAATCTTACTCAAAAGACAACATTTCAATTAGCTTGCTTGCTTCAAACTGGTGTGAAGAGAAGTGATGCCCATTGCGTGACAATCAATAAAGGTTAATGAAGAAGAGCAATGTATGGAGTTACCAGGGGAAATTGGGATAACCATAGGGATCAGTGTAAAAGCTGGGCTTAGTTAAAATTGTAATTAAATTAGATGGAAGAAGGGATGGGGAATCAGTAATGAAATTCAAGAATATTATCAAAGCACTAATAGCCTTGTTAGGATAAAGAGATACAAACAAAACAAATGTCTTTGCCTTGAGTGGCGCAGAGATTAAGAGATGTATGAAGATCCTGTGGGAATGCACTTGAAAGACTAAACATGTAGTAAGAACTTAGAAATGGTTGTATTAGAGAGAGAAAGGAGAGCAATATTGCTTTGAATTGGGCAAGAGAAGGACATTGTGAAAACAAACAGTTCCAAAACTCATTAGGGAGATGAATGGCTGAATGGCTAAACAGATAGATTTCAACTACCTTTAAATGACCACAATTCTTAATGTTTCCTCCTATGTAGCTATGTGAATTTATCCTCAGGAGTTGTGTGTTCATGTGTGTATAAAATTGCCACTCCCTTCAGTGTTTATAGTTTATCCTTGGGTGACTACTGCTTACTTGTACATATACATGTATAGGTACACATACAGGTACAGGTATACACATACACATGTATGCAGTGGTGGGATTCAAATAATTTAACAACCGGTTCTCTGCCCTAATGATTTCTTCCAACAACCAGTTCACCAAACTGCTCAGAAAGTTAACAACCGGTTCTCCCGAAGTCATGTGAACTGGCTGAATCCCACCACTGAATGTATATATGTGTGTATTAAGTGGTCCTCCTTAATCATAGTATGGATTGTGCTTCAAAGCATCTATAAGCAGTTTTTTTGTATCCTTTTTTAAAAAAGAAAAAGAAAGAAAAAAGAAAGCAAGTGACTTCTGCTTGGAATATGGTTGGAGTTCTTTAACTGGTTGGGCTCAGCGTGATGTTATATGTCTCTGGCTCAAATTATATACAAGAAAATTTGTAACTGATCTTTACATTTAGCAATAATTAATCACGTGGTACAAGTTTGGGGGCAGATGAACAATTTAAATATTCATGAAGGAGTTGATGAGCTGAAGAGTGTGGGGACCCCTGAACTAATCAATGCTAGCCCTATTTCATCTAGGCCTTACTTCATCTAGGCCCTACTTTAATTTCAAAAAGCCACAGTAAGCAATTAATTTAGCACTCAGTCAGATGTGTTCTGTCCCTTGCCCTAAAGCACAGGTGTCAAACTCATGGTGTCGCATTGCTGGCACATGACATATTGTGACTATTTTTTTCTTTCACAGAGCTGGGGTGGGCATGGCCTGTGTGTGACGCATCCAGCCTACGGGCCACCAGTTTGACACCCCTGCCCTAAAGGTTCCTAAATGAAGAATGAAAAAATACCTGAGTATCTTTGTAGAAACCAGGTTCCCCTTCAATTGTTTAAGTTAAAATGTGTTATGGTGGCATAGGGTTTGACAATGAAGTGGGGAAAGTGCCTTGGCTGTCAGGCGAACCCAACTCCTCTCTGTTATTCATTAAAGGAGCCTCAACTTTTCCAGGCATTTGTACATAGTTCAGGAAAGATCCCACAGCTTCAACGAATCTGATTTGCAGGGGGAGATGCTGTTCTCACAGGCACACAAGATCTAAAGCATTTCTTCCAAATCATTTTGAAATATGCACAGCTGTAGTATACACATTTAAAAAGACACAATGGTTTTATTTAGGGGGGATGAGTCCTCTTGCTGGAGCTCATTATGAGATTTCTCATGCAGTTAAAGTAAATAACATATAGCTCCAGGGTAAATGGTACCTAACAGAATATGGTTCTCAACAAGATTCTTTAATCTGTTCACAGTAGGCCTTGGATGGCAGTGTCATATCAAATTACCATTTTACCTAAGAAAGGGTAATGCTGACCCACTGTAATTCTTTCCCGTTAGAGCTCTGCATCATAACAAAAAACAGGCAAGTATTAATAATAAATCAAATGAATTAACCATTACATGAATAAACTGCAAAGACAGAATTAATGAGAATAGCAATGAAATTTGCATGAGGAGAGCATCCCACTATAGCTACTTTTGAAAGCATCATTTGACACACGTGAATCCAAAACGTCAATTCTTCTATATGTGCATTTTTTTCACTTGATAGCTACAACAGGTAATGATTTAAATGCATGAATAAATGTTCAAAGATGCTGTGCTTTGCAGTGAACATGGCTTACTATTCAGCCTTCATCACAGGGCTATTTACATACATACACATTCATATGTCCACACATTCATCTCCCAGTGACTTTCTCAAATTATGATTTGCAATTGCAAAAAGTTCTCACTGAATTCATGCTAAGCACTTTCAACACAATGCTTTTTAAATTTCTCAGTTTATTTTTGACAGCCGTTGCCCTTCCTGAGATTCAGCACAGATAATTGAATATACCAAATGGAAAGTATGTGTGTGCGTGTTGATGTGTAATTTAGATGAGCATTATAAGTGCTATTTCAATCTGGTTTAGCTAGTTCCAAATAGCTTTGCGTTTGTAGCTGCATGTCTCAGGAAAATATGATTATGAAAGCTGTTAATCTCATAAGAAAACTGCAAGAGTATCAGTCTGCATAATGCATTTTCTAGTATCATCTGGTCGGCATCCACTTCTACATATGGGCCTGTTATATAATAAACACTCAAATGTTACCCATTAATCACTTCCATTCCTATGAATAAATCAAAAGTCACCTTAATGGAGTGCTACCAGACATTTTAATACTGAAGCTAAGAATATCTGTTTCCCTTATTCTAATTAGTTGGCACTTTCAATTCAACAGAGTATTTGTGCTGAATAAAATTGGATGCACTTAACAATTAATATCATGCACCATAAGATTTTGCTCTAATGCAGTGTTTGTTTTCTTTGCTTTCTCCCTGCTCATCTTTTTTTCTTTTCTTCCATCCCCTGTGACATGCCAATTTCTAAACGGCCATCTGTCTAAAATGCTAGGTTGTAGATAAAACTGATTTATTTACAAGATACATTTTGGCAAGCATTCTCAGATATCACCTAGGGTCTCAGGGAATCTGGGAGCAGCTTCATAATTCACAGCAGTCAAATGGAAGAGCTTTACATAGCCTTGTGTTGTCTGCAAAGGCTCTATAAAATATTTAGACTCAATGGTGGGACCTGAAGAGACCGCTTTGTCACATCAATGTTGGCACTTTTGTTGTACTTGGACAAGGTAAATGGACCAAATATTTCTCCTTGCCTGTCAAACCTCCTAGTGATATACACTTGGCACCAGTCACCACATGAAGGCAAATAGAAAAGCAATACTGAAACAAGTGTATGAATGTGAATCTATTGTAAACCAACATGAAGTAAGTCCTGTTTCAAATTAGAAGTGCAATGCCAAGTTAATAGGATGACCAGATGGCAAAATCAGCAGAAACCAACTCTCATCGTATGAGATTTGAACTGTGACCTGTGTATTGTCTTCCAACATATTCTTTTTCAGTATAGGAAATATTTGATGACGTGCTACTGTTGGATCATGAAATATGAGATCCACATTCTGACTGAGCTTTAGAGTAGTTATATTTTCAGGTTAATGTATTACTGCAGCACCTATAGATGAAAGTAATGATGGGTGAAGACCCCCAACCTCAATTCTTAACACATTAGAAGTGAACCTGGAAGCTGGTGTGGGGGGGAATATAGCTGGTTTTGATAAACCAATTAGCATGATTTCTGAAACAATGCAAAACCTCCAGATCAAATAAAAGTTCATTCTTATGATGCCTGAGCAAAATTCTTCTAAGCCAGTTCTGCAAGCAGTTTCCTACAATTAGATTTCAACACCCTCTCTCCTTCAGAGTCCCCTTGACATCCTTCTTTATATCTGCAAATTTTCTTTCAGGCCTCAAAATGTTGAAGATCCCTGCATTGGGACAGCATATACTGCTAAAGATTGAATCTGGGCCAACACCTCTTAAACATTGTTCTGGAGAAATCCCATCCAGAATGTGATTAAATCTGATTTTCTCAATCTTTGTAGATTGAAAGAAGTCATATTGGACCCACAAGCCTTACAAAACATCTTCCATTTTCAGACTTAACCATGAAAGACAGCTGGATGACCTTGGGTCAGTCACAGTCTCACAACCCAACTCATCCACATAGGGCTGTTGTTGTGGTAACAACAGTCTTTCAACTGCTAATTTTAATTACCGTATCTTTCGGCTTATAAGATTCACTTCCCCCCCAAAAAAGTGAATGGAAATGTATGTGGATCTTATAGAGTGTACATTGCCAAAGCCCCACCCTCCTGCTGGCCTCCACCCTTTGACTGTTTCTTGCCTCCGCACGTCCCATTTTTGCTCTCCGCACACCCCATTTTTGGCCTCTGTGTGTCCCATTTTTGGCCCATTCCAGGCAGCTGATCACCACTGCCTGGAACAGGCCAAAAAGTGCGGTGCATGGAGACCGAAAATGGGCATTTGGAGCCTGAAAACGGGGCACACAGAGACCAAAACGAGGCACGTGGACATAAAAGATGACAAAAGGTGGACTGGAGAGTGGGCAGGGCTTTGGACGAACAGACATTTCCATCCACTTTGTGGGGGGGGAGTGCGTCTTCTAGACTAAAAAATATGGTATTTAAAATTAGCATTTGAAAAACTGTGCAAAATGATGGGATTTAAAGTTCTTTTTTAACACAAATATGGATGTCAGGCCCCACAATTAACTGGTGAGAGTATGTTCAAAATAGCAAAACAGGAAGACCAACAACTCCAAGATTCTTTATTTAATTTTATTCCAACATTTTTTATTCTTTTTTATTTTATTTTTGGGTTGGACAACAATATTTTACTGCAGTAATCTCCATTTATCAGCTCTATACTTTTCCTCCTTTTTAAAGAACAGTTTACCATTACTACTAAAAATAAAACTATGTTCTATTAGTCCCATTCTCCATTTTAAAATGCTACTTTATAATTGCTATCCTGTGGAAGTTTGCATGACATTATATACTAAGGACCAAAAATAGCTTAGTCATATTTCTGAAAAAGCATGCATAAGATTAAGCTTCATATGCATTTTTTAAACAAAAATATACTAAGCTGACATTTATATATTTTTGATATGGCACTGTCTTTGCCATTGGAAGGAAGAGGGGATAATGACTATGTATCTGTTCTGATTAAATCTCTCACTACAGAATGTATATCCTTTAGGAAGAGGCTAAAGAGGAAAAAAAACTTCATTCAACAGAGCTATGTGCATGTATGGTATGCAATATATATTTAAAAGCATTTAAAGCATGCCAAAGGTCACAGTGGTTGCAAATTATATTCCTAATTATACATTCCACTTTCACTCCCCTTCCCTTCTTCTTCTGTCAATGAATTGTAAAATATCAGTGCTTTACTTGGAGGTCATTCAAGTCAAGGAAAAAGAAGAGAGGCTTCCAGCAGGGAAGATGGGTCAATCAGATACATCTCAGCTCAGCATGGGACTTTAGCAGCAGCCAAAGTAAACTAAGGCTGACTTGGAATGTGCCCAAGAACCTAATGGTTTTATACGGTAGTGGGCTATTAGATTTCTCTTTGATGTTTTAGCATTTGCGAAGGTAAGGAATTTTAGTTAGAAGGAAACTGTTTGAAGACTCTATTCGATTACAGCCTCACTATCCATTCTGCACCAAGATATGGGGGCGGGGGGAGGAGAGGATCTGAGCATCCCTATCTAACAACAATAAAAAAAAAACATTTCTAATTACATGTTCCTTATAATATTGCCCTATTTCTCCAGGTCTCTATCCAAATAAAAGAATTTTGTTCCCCACCCCAAGGTGAGAAGTAATGATCATTGTCTAAGCTCATCAAATCAAATGAAAAAGATGGAGATTTATAGTCAACTTTGATGGTTCCGATTTGTAGCTGGAGGTTCTCTTAGATTTATCATTGTCAGCAGAGGTTCAAGTGATCTTAGTAGCTTGAAATTCCTTTCACCGTGTTAGGAAGAGATACCTGGTATAATCCTCCCTGGGTAAATATAGTCTTTTAATACTCATGCTCTATCAGATTCCTGTTTAGAAAGATCTAGATCAATTAGACTGCTTTTGGGGATGGATGGGAATAGCTGACCTGATCATATTATGCAATTGCTTTGCCGTCTGCATTAAATGGAAACCCACTTCCAAAGTTTCAAAGTGATGGGCTTTAATTCAAAATTTTGAATATTTAAAAACATATTTAAGAAATTGTGAACCTTTAAGAATGTTTCATTTCATATTTCCTTCCCTATATGAATATCTGAGGCACTCGTCTGAAGCCCCACTAATTGAACTGGATGACTGAAGAAAAAGAGATTTTTTTTCCCCCAGTATCATTTGAAGAATGTCATTCCCACAAAGACTGAAAGACATTATTGTCTTTCTAATAACAAAATCCAAGTATTTTTCATTTTAAGGAACTATATTAGAATTATTGAATATGGTTTAACTAATGATTGTATTGTGGTCTGAGTGACTACATTTACTGGTAATGGTGATAATTTTCTGTAGCACCGTTGTTTTATTATTCTACACAAGTGTATTTGTAAGGAAGACAAGATGGGGAGACAGGTGATGAACTGTGTGTTGTGAAATAGACTCCATCCCTTGCAGCAGTGCAACACAAGGTTAAAACAGCCGAATTTGGATTAGGACCTGCACATTTCATCATATTGGTGACATCATGTTAGATATCAATGCTTAAATTTCTATTCTGGATTGTTCTGTATTTTATGTTTTCAGTAGAACTCTAAATTATACAGACAGTTATAGGAACAGTGACTGTAAAAAAAATGAAGCCGGCCAAGTAAAGATGAATGTAGACAATTGTAGTTCATTCAGCAGATAGTGGTTAAACAAAACACAACTTCACAAGGCACAAACTAAGTTATATCTGTCCTTGGTGAAGAAGAAAAGAAATCAGTTGCATTTAATGATCTGTCCTAAAAGACTTTTCTTCTTGCTGTAATCATTACCACTATTTTTTTTAAAAAAAGAGAAAGTGGATTTTTCATATTTCAAATACATAAATGGAAAATTTCTATTCTAAAGTTCTAGTTTCAGGGATCGAAAGAACAGCTTGTTGTTACTGAGAAAGAAAACTTCAAAGTTTAGAACTTGAAACATTGACTTAGCAACAGAAAGTAAGGATATTAAATTTGTCCATTAAATAAAAGGTGAGAATTAGACAAAAAATAAAATTTCATCTGACCATATGGCAAGAGTTTAGTCAATTTTTATTATCTCTTTCATAAATAATAAAAGGTGATATGAAGCTACTGGGAAATTCTTTTATTCCAAACTATAGAAATCTAATTAAATCAAACAAGACTTGGCTAGTTAAAGATTTGATGTGCATACTATAAAGAGATATTGTAAAATCTATGAAATAGAGATTCATTGATTTGTCTTTCCCCTTATCAGTTTATGTGTCACTGTGGCCCAACTTCAGTTTACAGCCTCTTTAATAGTTCTAACAGTTGCTTTGCTAAAAGAAAATGCTTTCATTTTGTCACGCTGTTAATTGCACAATTTATGACAGTGACACATCTGGGCTTACTAGAAGGAGATCATATGAAAATCTAAAGCCTTTACTAAGTTTTTGAACCAAAAAAGAAAAGTTTTTAATTAAAAAGGAAATAATAGGATTTCTGTATGTCCAATGAAGAAATACACTGTACCAGTATCATCCCAACAGTGTTTTGATTAATGACAAAAAACGACATATAAGAACATCTACAAAATTAAAATTAATTCAATATTATACACCCAGATCGATGTGTATAGAATTCCTTAGTATGAGATGTGATAATACAAAGAACTGTTACACAGTTTAATACATAAATTACAAGCAAAGAATAGAGTCAAAGAAGAGGATAATATAGAAAATCTGTTTTGACACTGTGTAATCCAATTGCTGTTTTCTTTGCAATCAACCATATGCCCAATATCTTGAATTATGAATTTTCCATAACTAATTTCATCATTAGGCAGCATAGCAGAATAGTCATAATCTATTGCTCATAATAGTTATCACTGAAGGTATATTGGTGAAAATCATTGTGAAAAACAAAAGAGGTTTTTTTAAAAAATGGGATTGATAATCCCTGGAAAGAGAAGACAGGAGAAAGTGTGTTTGTGTGTGCATGCGGGTGGAATGGGGGTATTAACCAAACAAGGAAGGAAAAATGGAGGAAGTACTTCAGATATTATAAAACTAGTCAACATTTCCTAGGCAAGCAACTGGTTCCCAATCTTCAAAGACATCCATGGTTTTGAACAGTGATCTCTACTGTTATTTACAACTTCTTCCCATCCCTTGGCTTTCATGAGCATCTTTTATTCTTAGAACTGATTGCATGGTAGCACCTGACCCCCACTCTCAGCCCATGGGTAATTCATTTGGAGAAAAATAGAGCCTGAACTTTATTTAGTCTATTGTCCATGAAGTAGAAGAACCACATTTCCCTTTTCATCAAAAATTTTTCTTATTCAGAAAAGGCACACTCAAGAAAAGTCTATTTTACGAAATCTTTAAATTCTACTAGTATGGGTTGTCCTTGACTTAGAATAGTTTACTGACCGTTCAAAGTTACAATGGCACTAAAAAAAAGGTGGCTTATGACTGTTTTTCACACTTATAAATGTTGCAGCATCTCCATGGTCATGTGATCAAAATTAAAATGCTTGGCAACTGGCAGGTACTTATGACCGTTGCCATGTCCTGAGGTCATGTGATCATCTTTTGTGACCTTCTGACAAGCAAAGTCAATGGGGAAACCAAATTCACTTAACAACTGTGTTACTAACTTAACAACTGCAGTGATGCACTTAACAACTGTGGCAAGAAAGGTAGTAAAATGCGGCAAAACTTACTTAACAAATGTCTCACTTAGCAACATAAGTTTTCGGATCAGTTGTGGTTATAAGTCAAGGACTACCTTTAATGGCTGGATGACCTAAAACATACAATATATTCTACTTAATGAACTATGGTCACCATTCCAGCATATTCATCCTGCGTAGTTTTATTAATTGAATTTTAAACTTAAGATCCTTATTTGTTTTGTTTTTATATATATATATTTTATAGTGCATTTAATTCAATGTCTGTGAGACACCTCGAATCTCCTTTAGTGAGATGAGTAGCATACAAGCTTGATAATCAAATAAGCAATATTTTTTATTGTTAACAATGTCAGGTTAACATACAACTATAAGCCATAATGAAATCCCTTCTTAACTTCACTCAATATGTAACTCTAACCATTATCCATTAGGGTGTATGTCACTAATCAAACCATCCTGATTTATTTTAAAAAATCATGGTTCAAAGTGTCATATCTCAATACATAGAACTAATCTTAATACTCCACATCTCTATAGCTGAGTGTTCTATCAAGAGAGAACAACCTAGGCCAGGGGTGTCAAACTGGCAGCCTGTGGGCCAGATGCATCACGTGCAGGCCACGCCCACCCCAGTTCTGCAAAGGGGAAAAATGATGCGGTATGCCACCTGACGGCAATGTGATGCTGCAAGTTTGACACCCATGATCTAGGCCATTCAATCATTCTTAACAGATTCTTGTTACCATAGGCATGTATAGTAACTGCAACTAGTTGAGGTCATATGCTCTTCCCACATTTACTGTGATTGACGGTATTTTGTTCTTCCCCTTTTGTTGACATGGGAGACAACGGAGCCATGTAATTCCTATTTCCCCATTCTGTCTTTGCCAATTATTTTCCCAGTTTTGATCTTGTAAGCTTTTCCTTCATGCTCTGGTTACATCATTTTTCATACTTTTCTACATCAGTTTTATTTCCAGACACCTTTAAAGATTTGAGTTCAGCTACCCTCTCTCACTTAAACATTTTGACTTACTTTACTGTTAAATATTTCATCCCAGTTCGCTTTCCACAAGCCTTGCAGAAATTCATATTTTGTCTTTCTTGCCTTGAACCTGCAGGGATAAGGCACAACAGATTACTCAAAGACTCTGCCAGGGTAATTATTAATAGGTGACATACTTTCCTGGTGCATGGAAAACAGCCTTCTAAATATGATATGGTAGCAGATCTGTCATAGGCTGACTATTTGGGAGAAAGCATTGATTTCTGAACTAATCATAGAATGTACAAATCACAACTAGCTTTGTGTATAGTCTCCACAAATTGCTAAATCATTACACAGAATTTATTTATTTTCTCATAGACAAATAAGTCAAGGGATATTGACTTGCACGGTTAGTCGAATAGTTTATTTTAAATAGACTTTCTATCTTGCAAAAATAAAAAATAGCACAGAAAATAAAATGTCACACAATCTCCACCAGTCTATTTTCTAAGAATGATTTATCGGACTTAAAATGATGAGGTGAACAAACAATCATTACTGAACAGGGGAAAGAAAACAGGATCATGTTTTCCTCAGAAGACAACAATTTAGTACCGATGTTCTCTTATAGCAGAAGCAGAATCATGTCAGTTCACTCTGCCCCCTTCAAGTTTTGGAAAAATTATATCAAGTACAACGGAACCATTTTTATTTTCCTCACTGTGTGCAGTAATGATGTGATGAGTAATTAGGACAATGCTACAGTACTTCCTTTGAATGTATATATTACAATGATGTCAAATGATAATTATTAGTTTCAATATCAATAACTGAGATATATAATTAAATCATTTATTTGCATTGTTAAGTACTATTAGAAAGCTTTAAAGAAGCCAGGCATATCTGATCTGCATACAGAAGAAGAAAATGGCCTAGGTCTATTCTGAAGATCTAACTATTTCAATAGTCATCTTATTATGACTCGAAGATGAGACATCAAGTATAGAAATTGCATACATTTTCTCAGTTTTCACTGGGGGAGGGAAAGGGGACTTCACAATTTTGCTGAATACACAAATTATAGATGGAAGAGAAATGTAGCAATAATACAAAGTCATCTCATTAAACCACAGAAATCAACTCTAGACTAAAACCATTAATAATTTGCACTCTGAAAGACCTATATTATTACATCATGTTATATATATTTAGTGTGAATAGTGCAAGCGCTATTTCAATCTTCAAGAACAAACATCATGGTTTTCAACATGAGCAAATAAGTGACTCAGTTCATTTCAGTTTGCTTAACTATGGTTTGTCATGCAAGGCAGAATTTTCTGGATTGATAGAAAGACATGACCCATAGTATATGAACCGAATTGGAAGTGATTCTTGCTGTTGCATTTGTGGTACTCCAAATGAAGCAGATCTTTGGTACATTATGAGCCACTCTAATTCAGAGGCTTACCTTGTAGAAAACTGCTAAACTAACATTTCCAGAAAGCTTCACTTGGCATATCCCTAAAGTACATATTCTTACGGATGTAACACAATTAGATTATATCTAATATCTATTATTAGATAATAGATATATAGCATGGTGAAATTCATTTTTTTTACTACCGGTTCTGTGGGCGTGGCTTGCTGGGCATGGTGTGGCTTAGTGGGCATGGCAGGGGAAGGATATTGCAAAATCTCCATTCCCACCCCACTCCAGGGGAAGGGTACTGTAAAATCACTATTTCCTCCCCACTTCCAGGGAAAGGATATTCCCACCCCACTCTGGGGCCAGCCAGAGATGGTATTTGCCGGTTCTCTGAACTACTCAAAATTTCCACTACCATTTCTCCAAACTACTCAAAATTTCTTCTACCGGTTCTCCAGAACCTGTCAGAACCTGGATTTCACCGCTGATATATAGATAAAGAAAAAGTATGATGTAGTGATCAAAGGGACTGCATTAGATACAGGGTGAGGGAGTAAATACTAGCCTTGTCTTAGGCACAAAGCCAGTTTGTGACTTTGGGACAATTACTCTCTCTCAACCTTAGGAAGAAGGCAATGGCAACCACTTTTAAAACTGCAGGTAAGAAATTTGTATAGATTGATCCATATAGTTGCTAGGAGTTAAGAATGATTTGAAGGCGCGCGCGCGCACACACACACACACACACACACACACACAAGCATATATTAGCCAAAGAGGCAGGAAATAATTCCAAATTATTTTGAATTAATAACAACAAATTACAAGCCTGTGTAGTGTAGGGGGCTAATGCCTCCTACTAAAGGCAGCAATTAACACCAGCTGCCTGTAATTTCTGTGAGTTCAATCCTAGCCAGGCTCAAGGTCGACTCAGCCTTCCATCCTTTCTAAGGTGGGTAAATTGAGGACCCAGTTTGTTGGGGGCAATAAGCTGACTTTGTATAAATATACAAAAGTATGAAGGCTATTGCTTAACACATTGTAAGCCGCCCTGAGTCTCCGGAGAAGGGCGGCATATAAATCAAATTAAAAAATTTTTTTAAAAAATTTAAAAAAATTGACTGTATAATACGTTATTACATTTATAAAATTAATCGATCTCTCAGCTGCATATAACTACTATTCTTCCTCACATAGAGTAGTGCATGTACTGATACACAACTTCCTTCCAAAAGAGACAGAAAAGGGGAAGAAATAGGATGAAGAGTTGTATAACATAATCATGAGTCAAAACCCAATTTACATAGGATATGGACAAGACCTGAAGAAAATATGTAAAGAAGTATATAGATATAATATAGATTATAATTAAAATTTATAAAATATATAGATTTTAATTATAAATGAAGATTATTTAAATCTATGACAAAAATATGAAGTGGTGTCATTTAGATTGTTATGAGTGTGTATTGAAAAGTGAATGCAATCCATGGGAAAATAACATTCTTCTGGGTGACGTGAATTGACAAGACAGTAAAATAAAAGTAATTGGTATACATGGAGATTTAGGAACTAAAATCAGTGGTGATTTGTTTTGTAAAAATCTATTTGCTTCAAAATATGGTTTAAGCTAAAGTCCATCTATAACAAGGGTATAAAACTCAAGGCCCAGGGGCCAGATCCGGCCCACAGGATGCTTAGATTTGGCCCACAGGGCCACCCTGATAATGGCAAAGGACTGGCCTGTGGTGCCTCTGTCAGAAAAAATGGAACTCAGGAGGGCATGCGGCCCTCCTGAGCTCCGTTTTCACTGGCAGGGGGTTGCAAGAGACCACCTCTGGCCTCCTGTAACCCTCAAGTGCCCATTTTCACTGGCAAAGCACTCCAGCCACCACAGGTGCCCCCAACATGAGTGCTGTTGAGCTGGCGACTCTGGCCATGTCCCCCCACACCCCCAAGGTCAAAGGTAATGTTGATATGGCCTTCAATGAAATTGAGTTTGACACTCCTGAACTATAATGTTCACTTGGTAAACAAAAATAAACCGAAATGCAGTTTATCATGAAAGATTTAAAGAGTTAATAAAGTATACAAGTATAATAAGAGGTTTTCAATATGAGACTGGTCATTTTTTGGAAGGGTTCAGAGGACAAATTGGAAGAAAGTGGGCATAAAAAGAGGAGAAGCAGGAAGAAGAACAAGAGTTAAAATAGAAATAATTACAGGGAGAAAGTATGAGTCCTAATAAAAATATTAGGACAGAAATTAATTACTTGGCAGAATAAATAAAAACTGAGCAGTAGAAAAGAGCACATAGCAGGTACTTGAATCATATGAAAATAATTATGTTGCAGAGTGTCACTGATGCTAATAAGAAATATGAAAAAAAATGGTTGGCAGAATGATGAAATGAAAGAGGCTGTGGGTGAACAGGTTGAGAAGGAATCTGCATATAAGAGGAAAAAAAATGAAAGAAGGATATTCTGTAATTTCTATAGAAAATAAAATATAGTACAAAGAATGTAGTCAAAAAGACCAAAGAATTGTTAAGATCAAAAGAGGTGGCAAGAAAGCAGAATGGTTTTAATAGAAAAGTCTCTCAAACAGAACGAAATTAGGGATTACTGGAAGGAATAATTGATTTGGGAACAGTCATGTTATGTTAAAGAGTAGAATAAAAATGAATGCTCTCTCTCTCTCTCTCTCCCTCTCTCTCTCTGAATTAGTTCAAGATCTTACTAAATGCTGGGGAATAGAAGGATTTATATTTATACTCCTTGCAGTCATCTGGTTGTTTGCACTTTGAAGGTGGGTCACACCTCTCTGAGAGTTGTTGAGGCTCCTGGGGGTTTATCTGTGCTGTCAGGATCCCCTGAATCAGAGTCCAAATGGGTGTGGAACCTTCTTGGAACTACTGAAAAGACTTTGTTGTAAATATGAGATAAGTGGTATCATATCTGTCCCCCTCTGTTGAAAGAGGACTGTTCAATTTTAACATAGATGGCCTCTTTTACCTCTCTTTCAAACCAGTGGTCCTCTCTGTCCAGAACATGGACGAGTAAGCTTCGTCTTTCAAGTGCAGGTGGACTACTGATTCTTGCCCTGATGAGTTGTTCTTCTATGTTGAGCCATGGGTTTGTGAAATAGTTGTTTGCTCCTCCAATATACAGATCTGCCCATGTACTGCATAAATTACATTGGTCAGTTTGTGTCCAGGTGTTTTATACTTGGGGTGGACAAGCTTTTGCCTTAGTGTATTCTCAGGTTTAAAATATGAGTGCATGTTGTGTGGGTTGAAAATCCTTCTGAACTTTTCAGATACTCCTGCAATATATGAACCACATTACTTCCTTTGTTGTCCTCTTCTTTGTCTATTATGGAAAAGCTCCTGCTGAATCTTCTTCTGGATTTGTGGAAGGCCCAGTTTGGATAGCCACAAGTTCTGAGGGTTTCCTTGATACATTTTAGTTCTTTTTCTTTTTCCACTTTGCTGGTAGGCAAACCTTTAGCCCAGTAGTGTAGGGTTCTGTACACTCCCATTTTGTGCTCCAGTGGGTGGTGAGAATCAAAATTTAAATACTTATCTGTGTAGATGGCTATTCTGTAAACTTCAACGTTAAGATTTTTGTCTTCCTTAATGTATACTGCACATCCCAGGAAAGCAAGATTATTTTCTCTAATGTCTTCCCATGTGAACTTGTTGTATCTGTCCAAAGAGTTGATGTGTTTGGTGATGAAGGCTTCAACTTCCTGTGTTTTAATCTTGACCCAAGTATCATTCACATACCAGTGGCGGGATTCAGCCGGTTCTCTCTGGATTGGGCGAAGTGATAGTGGTGATTGTGGGAGGCTCTGCCCACACACATGGACGTAATGTGTAAGCACTGTGCATGCGCAGAAGGCCATGCACATGTGCAGAAGCGTGCACTCACATTTGCGAACCAGTAGGGAAGGTAAGTGAATCCCACCTCTGCCACATATTTATAATAGTGAGTGGGTGGAATTCATTTGAAGGAGTTTAGGGCTTTGGTTTCTACCTCTTCTATATAGAGATTGGCCACAATGGGGGATACGGGTAAGCCTAGGGTGCAACTGTGTTTTTGTCTATAGAAACCTCCACTGTATTTAAAATAAGTAGTAGTCAGGCAGAGGTCCAGCATGGCACGTATGTCTTTAGCAGTGATTTCTTTACTACCATGACAGCTTCAGTTGTTGGAATGTAGGTGAAGAATGAAGTGACATCATAAAAAACTATGATCTCATCCGATTCAGTTTTAATTTCAAAATCTTGCTGACAAAATCCTTTGAATTGTTGATGTGATGGGTGGTGTAGCCAACCAGAGGATTAATAAGGTGGTTAGATATTTTGCAATGTTTGCAATCATGACAGAGTTGATGCTGCCGACAATTGGTTTGAGTGGAGTTCCTTCGATGTGGATTTTTGGGAGTTCACATGTACATGGAATGGCTGCCCCAAATAAAAAGCGGTAAAGGGGATTTGGATGCATAGACAAAATAAACGAGGACTGAAACGCAAACAAATATACTGTATGAAAGAAAAAGAAATATGTCAAGAGGAAGGGAAGAATGAGAATATAGTGAGTGGATGGAGTTGATGAGATCTCAAAAAGGGGGAGATGAAATGCTTAAAGAACAAAAGCAACCTGTGAAGTTGTGTAAGAAGGATAGGAGAAAGATGTGAAGAGGTATACTGAATGGTGATAATGTAAATTAGTTCCTCCTCCTCCTCCTCCTCCTCCTCCTCCTCCTTTATACCCATCTTATCTAAGAAACTTTAAGTGGCTCTCAACACATAAAAAAACAAAACCACAATGAGCTTAAAAAACCAATATATAAACATATTAAAAATAATCAGTAATCAATTTAAAGAAAAAATAATGATCAGCAGCAGAATTAATCTTTAGATCAGCTCAACACAGCCATTCTAAAAGCTCCTCACTAGATCCCCCCCCCCCCAGGCATGGCAGCAGTCATGTCTTGAGGGCTTTTACAATTTTAGTCTTACTGTTTCTTACTCATTGTCTATTAAGTACATCCCCCAGATGGAATAGCATGATGGGTGATATGAATGTTTGTATCACTGAATCCGGAGATTAGTCACAGAACTCAAGTTTTTGCCTAGCTTGTTAAAATAACTTTGAAAATGATATGACATTTTTTCCTGCCGAGTTAACCTGAATTGGAAATGGACAAAAATAACATCCTTTTTAATTATTTATTTACGTTAGAAAAATGTGGAACTAATAGTGAAAAATCCTTGTCTTTTCTTCACATTTTAAAAGGGTAGTCTAAAAATAGAACGGTCGCCAGAATAAAATCTATTCAAACATCTTTTTTAGATACACCATTATCTGCAGAATAATCAAGTGCATGTAATCCCAATAGTTTACACATTACCCATAATCCCAGGGGTAGTTGCAATCTTTTTGAAGGGGAATGTTTTATTTCCCACATATCCTACATAATTGAAGCATTCTACTGTGATATCTTAGTATCCAGAGAAATGGAAGCAAGCAGACCATTTACTTATTGATTATTCTTGGGTCCTGCCAATTGCTTGGAAAACAAAGTTGGATTGTTTTTATCTTTTACAGACGGTTGAGCAGAGCATATAATAATGTCAGCATCAGAGAAGTTGCCTTTGTATGAGACATTTGGAGCCCAAGGCAGTTTTGCATGAGATTGAAGTATGATTTCCACCTTCTTCAATTATGCTGGATTTCAAAGTCTGCTTGATCAGATAAGGCATTGGCTTTGTTTTCCCTGTCCTCTTGAAAAGAAAAGAAAAATAAAGTAGTGCCTGGCATAGAATAGAGTAGAGTGGAATGGAATGGAATAGAATACTTTATTCGGCCAAGAGACACACAAGGAATTTGTGTCCGGTGCATAATCTCTCAATGTACATGAAAAATGACATAATAATAATAATCATAATAATGATACCAATAATAGAAGGTAGTTGAAAAGATGAGATCTTTCAAATGCAAGACAGATAGTTTATACTTCATATTTACAGAGTCATCCATTAACTGGGTTTTCTGACTATGTTCACGTTTTCTAGCATAGTAAGTATCTCTGCGTGCAATATATTTTTCTTAAAATTATAATTGATAATTTTATCTCAGGCTGCCCCTTTATGTAATCTGAAATTATTCATATTTTATTACTAAATATCAATATCAATATAACAGATTACTAAATAACTACAAATTAATAAACTGAACTCCCCAAATGTGCATTATCCATGTTCCAACATTCTGGGTGACTATAGCAGAAAGCTAACAAATAATTATCACCAGTGCCCTGAATCCTATCGCCGATTGTTAGACAGCTGCAAGCCTCTATTCCAGGGTCCTCACACAGTGTAACATTAAGCAAGAATAGATTGGTCTTTTCTCCAGTCTAATTTGATGCCCTCCCTTCAGCTCTACTGGAGGGAAGATTTCATGGGACCCCTTTTCACAAACCCTTTGCCCTTGTGGTTCCAGGGAAGTAGAAACTCTCTTTCATGTTCGATAGGGTGCCCTTTCTATGATGACCCAAGATCAGGGCTGTGGAGTCGGAGCCGGAGTCAGAGTCGAGGAGCCGGAGTCGGAGGAAATTTGGGTACCTGGAGTTGGAGTCGGAGTCGGCAAACAGTGCACCGACTCTGACTCCTACTAAATTTAGATTGGAATTAAAAAAAAAGCAAGTTTAAATGTCCCAATTCTCCCGACTCCAATGTGTTCCAATTGCCCCCAATCATTGCCAAATATGAAAGACATGCAGATAAATTTTATGTTTATTATTTTTTAAGGGATGCTAAACCTACACTCACATACCAAGTGACCAAATATTTCCATCAGGTTACCCCACTGTGGAAATATTTTAATTAAATATGCTGTTTTTTATTATGCCATTTGTACTAATCCATTTCTCCTTTTACTGTATTCTGTTATTGTAAAACCTTTTTTTTTTACTGCACTTAAAAACAAATCTATCATGAGGGTTGATACACTTTTTTATGTAAAAGTCTGGATCCTGCCTTTCCTCTGTCTCCATGACTGCAGCAGGCAGGTTGCAGGTCAAGGCGTATAAAACCCATTGGATGGTGCCAGTCTGTTGATTGGCCACAATCTACACCTCAGTGAGACTCACCTTTCACCCCAAATGCTCAGTTGAGCGAGACTTAGGCCTGACAAACTGCCATTCACCCATTTTTCTAATTTGCAGGGCATACAAAAAGAGGAGATGGGCTGCATATGGTTCATGGGTCATTGCTTGTTGACACATGATCTATCATATAATGGGTTTTCATATAGAACTCCCCTCTTCCCTTCCTATTGTCATTCTATTTTCACTATATTTCCCCCCACCATTTTTTCTCTTTTTTTTCCTTATTCACATTTTCCCCAAGATTCACTGCTGATATTACACTGCTGATAAAAGGGTGATCATCTCATCACCCTTTTATCATTCACAAACTCTTTTTTTTACCCAATTGTAGTTCTTCCATTATTACCATTCATACAACAATGAACATTATATAGGCTTCTACCTTTGAATGTACCTTACAACAAAATTGACTCTACTCCAGAAAATAATATAATCTTCATTTAGATTCTACAGGTAGCCCTTGTCTTACGATTGTTAATTCAGTGACTGTTCAACATTACAATGGTACTGAACAAAAGGAGTTGCAAGCCCCACTCAAAGTTACATCTGTGGCAGTGCCTCTGCTTTTTCATGATCAAAATTTGGGTGCTTGGCAGCACATCTGCCCTTATGATTGTTGGGGAACTGTAGTTCTCCCCATTCACTTATCAGTCCTCTCCTCTCAGATGTTCAACCAGCCCACGAGCACATACACAGCTGTCACAACTCTGGAGACCTCATCCTGATCCCTGACTACCTATCCCTGTCCCACCATACCCAGGTGACCAAGCCTTTTCTCATCCCCATCATCCACAGGTCCACCTACACTCTCAGTTTCTGGAAGAGCCTTTCTAGCCTTCAGAAACGATTGCTAGAAAGAACAGAAGAAAATCTTTGAAGTTGTTTCCCAGGCATGCAATTGCAAATCTCTGTTAATCTTCTATTTATATGGTTTATACATTTATAAGATTAAGTTCCATGCATGAACTTCAAGTCATTATATGAATTAACCAAAGTAACACAAGTAAGGGAGGAAATGTAAAATGTATGCAATAAAATGTATACTTTTCAAGCCTCAAGAACCTCAGATAGCTCAACAGGCTAAGTAGCCTGTTATTAACATTCAGCTGTCTGCAATTATTGCAAGTTCGAGGCTCAAGGTTGACTCAGCCTTCCATCCTTTCTAAGGTAGATAAATTGAGGACCCAGTTTGTGGGGGCAATAAGCTGACTTTGTATAAATATACAAAAGTATGAAGGCTATTGCTTAATGCATTGTAAGCCGCCCTGCGTCTCCGGAGAAGGGAGGCATATAAATCTAATTTTTTTTAAAAAAGCATAAGGACTCAGGTTTGATCTATGGCATTTCTGTGAGGGAGATAGGAGATTTAGATGGACGGATAGATAGATGATGAGAGAGAGCGAGAGAGCGCTCAGGATTTGTTTTGAGAGACGGTATGGTTAGGAAGGCATTAGAGCAGGTTTTAGTTCATCCTTAGCCATTGAAGCTCACTCTTAGCCCATGTAATCTCACAGAGTTGTTGTGGAGGTAAAAAAACAGCTCCTGAAACATTCTTAGAACTAAGCACAAAATAAAATATTTACTATCAAATAACAATGGCTAGTCACTTCAATGACACTTTTAATCCTGCACAAACAATTTTGCCCCAGGTGCTTACCTGCTTTAACAAGGTCATTTTACTCATTTTGGTGATCATTATTGATACCCCAAAAGTGTAAAATCTATAAATTTTGAAGAAATTGGTAGAGATGTCTTTTGATCAGTTTTGATCAGAATCAGTCAGTTGTTTAGTTCTGAAAGATGAAGAGATTTCTACTGAATCTTAGATGCCAATTAGGGGGAAACTCGCAAACTTGCAATTCGTTTGTATAGCTCTATACAGCAACTATGCTACCAGCAATCTTTTTAATGAGATGAATGCAGCAAAAGAAGACAGTAATTTGGTAGGTTCTCTCTGTCTGTTCTAAGCAGGGTTGTGCTCTTCATATTCACCCAGCCTCTATATGGCATCTCCTAACTAAATTTTTGTATTCTCTACACTCTATATCCATGTCATAAAAATATTCACTTCACAAAAGTGAATGTGTCTTATCACAGTTGGCTGAATAAAGTATTCCATTTCATTCCAGTCCAGTCCAGTCCAGTCCAGTCCATTCTAGTCCAGTCCAGTCCAGTCCAATCCAATCCAATCCAATCCAATCCAATCCAATCCAATCCAATCCAATCCAATCCAATCCAATCCAATCCAATCCAATCCAATCTACTCTACTCTATTCTATTGCCAGGCATTACTTGATTTTTCTTTTCTTTTTTACGTTGTAATATATTTCCTTTACTTTTTAAGATCATTTTAATTAAATGAATCTCAGCCCCTTGCATATGCGTGTGCAGATGTGCACAAACAAACCCTATGTTTTCACCATTTTCACTGTGTTGTTCATTAAACAATTACTTCATTGTTAACAGAGATGGGGAATTTTGATTTGTTGGACAAAATTAGTGCAAATGTCCGATCACTAGCTGGAGGTTCTCTCAAGTATTTCTGTACAACAGACTTCCTAAATTTAACAAGTGGCAGGTAAAAATACTATGTACAGTCTGCCACTTGTTAAATTTACGTAGACTATTGTATAGAAATACTTGAGAGAACCTCCAGCTAGTGATCGGACAATTGCACTAATTTTGTCCGACATATCAAAAATTCCCCTTCTCTGCTAACAGTGAAGTAATTGTTTAGCGAACAACACAGTGAAAATTGTGAAAAAGTAGAGTTTGTTTGTGTGCATTTGCACACACATACGCAAGGGGCTGAGATGCATTTAATAAAAATGATCTTAAAAAATAAAAGAAAGATATTACAACATTAAAAAAAAAAGAAAAGAAAAATCAAGTCCTCATCCAAACAAATCCACAAGAGAGACAATGTCCATCCATTTTGGACACATGCACAAGGTCCCTGCATATGTCAAAGAGACAAAGTTTCTCTCATGAAGCACCTTCTGCCTCTTGCCTTTTTGAGTTTGTTTGGTTTTTTTTTTTTTTTTAATCACTGAAGAATCCACAATCATCAACACTGGATTTGGAACATATATTGTAGACTTCCACTACAAAAAATTGCAAAGGTCCGTACAAATGAACACAATCAGAACATGACTTATGACCATTTTTCACACTTAGGACTGTTGTAGCATCCTTTCACTTAACAGAAGTGGTAAGAAAAGTTGTAAAATGGGGCAAAACTCACTTAACTTGTTTAGCAACACAAATTTTGGATTCAATTGCGGTCATAGGTCAAGGACTGTACTTCCAAAGAAGTATTTATACATCGGAAAAAGTAAAATAACAATGAAGTATACATGCACAGATACGTAAAGTACTACATATTTGAAATATATATAATCACAGAAAAGAAAAGAAAAAACATGACCTAGTGGACCATGTATGAAACAACATTTTGTTAAAAGAAATGATCAAAGAAATGTATGAGAAAGAATTTTTTGCTGAATTTTGTGTGTGTGTGTTCACACATTTTATATAAGCACTTCTACATCTATTTACTTACACAATTTATTAATCTCTTCACTCATTTTTGTCCTATTCACTCATTTATTAGATTTTGATCCTATCTTTCCCACAGGAATTGAAGCTGACATAGCTCTCCTCATTTAGGTTTCATTCCAGCAACAACAGTTGAGGGAGACTAGGCTGAGTTTGACTGATGTCATTCAGTAAGCTGCTGTGACTAACAGTGATCTTGAACTCTGAAAAAATTCTGTTTTTCCTATTTGCATCTAAACTGCTACACCATACTAGCTTGACAGTTTTATATAAAAATGAATAAATGAGGAGGGAAATCACGTAACAACAAATAAGCATTTATGTCAAACAGGTTTTAATCTTACCTCTTAGAAGGATAAGAATAATATCTCAATTAGTAATATATTTTTGTGACATAGAAAATGTCTATACTTTGAATAAAAGGATTATCTGATCCCTTCCTGTTGGTTTTCAGACATGGGCATGAATTGGAAAGCATACTGGTCACCTGTAAGAGATCTGTGGCTGGTTTTGGACAGAAGTCATGTGCCTATTAAACAGTATTTGACTATGCTGGCTCTGATATTCTTTTGGATCACTTGTTAGTATTATAGATGGGGGCTTTGTTTTGCAGGCTTTCCTGTGTGTGAAATTCAAATTGCCATGGTGGGGGATAGGGTACTGAAATCTTGGGGAATTCAGTGGGGAATACCCCAGAGCTTGGGGTATTCTACTCTGTTCTTTTCAACGTCTACATGAAGCTACAAGGAGATGTTATTGATTGATTTCAGGAGAGGTACCATCAGTGATGATACCCACTTATATATCTCCACCCTAGACCATATAGGAGATGTGGCAAAAACTTTCAACCAGTTGCTGCAAGCGGGTTGGATGAAGCAGAGACTATGAATCCTAGCAAGACAGAACACTGAGCATCAGTGTTTTGATTCCATGCACATTCCATCCCATGCACATTGTTCCTGAAAGGATTGTACTTCACTTGAAAGAAGAGGTACAAAGTCTGAGGAGCAAATAAAAGCCATGGTCAAGAGGGCCTTCGACCTGCTTCAATTGGTCCAAGTGTAACCTTTCCTGAACTAAGAAGATCTGATAACAGTAATTCACACTCTTTTTATTTTCCATTTAGCTTACTGCAAGTTTCTTTCCATGGGACTGCAGCTGAAGTTGACCCAGAAGATGCCACTGGAAAAACTGTAGCTGTGCATTTGTGACCAGTCTAACCAAATTAGCAGGATAACCTCTCTGTTGAAGCAGTTCCGTTGATTGCTGGTAAGATTCTGAGTTCAATTCAACATGCTGGTTGTTACCAATAAAACCCTCTATGCAAGTGTCATGTCCAGGTGGAATCTGACCACTTCTTATAGTCTAGGCCTGAGGACCTCTGTGGGTTCTACTCATAGCAGCAGGAAGGAGATCCAGAGGATCTTCTCAACAGCAAGTCCTCAGTTTGAAATAGCTTGCTTATGAGACAGGGTGGGGAGTAAAAATTGCATTCTTCCACATGAGATTTTGAGAACAGCAGTAGTGGAATTTTAATGATTATTGGGATCATTGTGTTTGTGCAATTGTAAACCATTTTGCATGTCGTTTATGTCCACTTTTCCAACTTCTAAAATTGCTGCTATGTATTTGAGTAGGCATTTTACATATACAGCCAAGAATAGATTTGGGGTGATTCCTCCTCCCCCACCCTTTGTTTAACTGTCATATTTTTTTTTTTTTTTTTTGAGGACTAACGCTGTAATGCTCATCTAGTCCTCTCCTTAAAATGAGATGACACAGTGCTGTCAGTTTGTAGCAATTCTGGCCAGAGGGAGCTCTAGCGGCTGTGGAAAAGTGGACTTGAAATGGTTTATATCCATTTTGATTTGATTTGCTCTTTTCTAAATTTGCAGGAACAGGATTTAAAATAAGATCTGGCAGGGTAAAATAAAAGTTGGGTCAAAATACATGTTATAATAAGCAGGCTTTTTCTAAAAGGCATACATCTAAGATGGCCTAGTTTGAAAAGAAAGTAGAAGTGCATGGCCTCAGCCTGGATTGTGCATGCAATTAGACAGTTTCCCATTAAAAAAAGAAAAACCCTATCCGTATCTGCTCTTTCTTTCTTTCTTTTTCCCCCAGACACAGCTCTCAGTAAGCAGTACCATTAGAATAAAATAGTAACCCAACAGCATTTTTTTCCCCTTCATACAATGCTCTTGGAAACAATTTGATATCATCCGATTGTGTCATTCTTTTTCTAGCTTTAAGTATATGATAGGTGCTATAATTACTAGCTACCTCGAGTGGTTCTTGTCCTTTTTTTTTTTTTTTTTTATGCCTTTTCAAATAGCGTGTGAGGGCCTGTGGGCTGGTTTATCAATCTATTAACCCATTAAGAAATTATTAAGATCTTTTGCAAATCGCCCACAAATTCACTGCTGATCTTCACTGGCAAGCAGGTAGAAGTGTTAATTTAGGTAATGAGTTGATAGGATGGGATGTGGTCTTGTAAATCTGGCTAAGAAATTTTGCAAGTGGGTCCTTTACTAAGATATAGGAAGATAATGTGACACTTTTTAAATTGCAGTTAGGATGTCTGAGGAAAAATCCAGAAGTAACCAAACCTTATTATTAGCATATGGAAAAAATATACCCTGAGGTGAAAACCTAGCTATTAAATGCACCCCCACACATATTATGGGATATAGGATTTTAGCAGGAAGCGTATTACTTATGTAAACCAATAAAATTATTTTTCTTTGTTTCAAAACTGTGTACAAGTCTGTATCTTGCTGTGTTTTGGCATGTTTGATTTGGCTTAGCTTCCTAACCTTTGCTTCTGCATAGAAATAAATATTTGGATTCCAGTTTACTCTAACCCGTGTAAATTCCTTGGCCTATCATGCCAGGTAACCCAGCATTGGGCTGGGCCAATAGGTGTCACAAGAAAATATTTGTAATTACAAGTAAGGAAATGTATCTTTTCTTCATGGCTAAAAATAGAATCTTGACCCTGAGTGGGAGTGGGAGTGGAGTAAGCCAGTTTCTCAACTTCAGCAACTTCAAGAAGTGTGTACATCAACTCCCAGAATTCCCTAGTTAGTATGATTCCTAGGAAATTATGAGAATTGAATTCCACACACTTTAACAATGCTGAGGTTGAGGATCACTAAGATAAGCAATTCCAGTTACATCCTCTCCTTTAGAACAAAGGGGAGAAAAATCTGTCCCTTTTGATCTTTTTGAATAGCAGCTCTCATCCACCTTTCTACTAAGGTACAGCTGTCAGATTTGTAAAAATTGAGACAACCATTAGATGTGAGCAAAAGAATACAAAAACAATCTGGCTCACTGCTGTCATCTTGTGGTCATACAGATTTCTGCAGCCCGGATCTAGTAGTGGGTTAGAATTGAGGAGAGCTAGAATTCAAAGGCAAGCCATACTTGACAAGCTGCATATTACCCAATATTGCTTTAAAGGTGAGAAACTATTGTTATAGGTTCAAGGTCTCTGATGGAAGAAAATGACAGATTGGCACAATATCCATCTAAAAGCACCAGCTATTCCAAGCTAAATCCACCACTATATTCAGTATATTTATTTTTAGGTTTAAATCTAAACTTTTACTTTTACCTAGTCTTCTACTCAGTAGGTAATAAGGCTGAGAAGTTCAGATCTAATGGTTGCTTACCTCAGCACAAGCTCTTTTTGCCTGTTTTCAGCCAAAAAAGAAAAAATAAAGCAAAATCTGGAGATACATTGGGACTTGCAATCTAAAGAGTGCCAGGATTGAGAAAATTGAACTAAGTTTTACAGTGTATTGTGATAAAATAAGCTTCCTTATAGGTGTTTCAATGTAGTTCCTAAAATCCACAACACTTTCTGGTAGCACTATTTGATTTTGGTTATAGGCTATTAATGAGCAAATATGTTTTTTTTAAAAAAAAAATGCTGTATTTTTCAGAGTATAAGACATATCTTTCACCCCCCAAAAAGAGGGTGAAAAACTGGGTGTGTCTTATACTCCGAATGTAGCCATGCCCAGTTTCTCAAACAGCAGATTCAGAAGCTGAAAAAAGCATCAGAAACAAAGCTTCAGAAAAGAAGCCCCCAAACAGAGCTTCAGAGGCTTTTTTCCCCTGAAGCTCTGTTTTGGAGGCTTTCAGAGGCAGGAAAAAAAGTTTTTTTCTGAAACAGAATTTCAGAGGCAGGAAAAAAAACCAAAAAAAGCAAGGCACAGAGCTCACAACCAAGAAACCTGTTGCTAAAATTCACCTCTGGGAACAGCTGATTGGGGGTATTCTGGGAGGCTGACCCACCTCCTTTTTTCTTATTTTCCTCCCCAAAAACTAAGATGCATCTTATACTCTGGTGCATTTTATACTCCGGAAAATATGGTAAATTGTATTTAAACTTTGTGAATTTCTGAAGGTTTACATTGTAATACCTACTTTACATCATCTAGATGTGAATGGAAATATAATTTTTTCAGTCTCTAATTTTTAAGATAAATGCATCCCCATCAATTTAAGGTTTTAATACTACAGTTCACCCTGTCCCTATTCTTCAAATATCTTAGTATGTACACTTATGTAATACAATATATACTGACCTTTTCCTTTTTTCAAAAAGCAATACTGTTATTTATAACTTTTGATGACTACCATATAAACCAGGGATCAGCTCTGTGGCATCCATATTGCTTGATCTCTATAACTATCTGCAAAATCCCAAATTCAATATGACAGATAGAGTACCTGACATAGAAACATCCCACAAGATTTTGGAGATCTACCTGAAGTGGCTAAATTTAAAATATATAGTTTCACAAAATATTTAAAGACATTTCCAAAAGTTTCTGAGATATGGAGTCCTCTCAACTTTTCAGCACTATATTTTTATTTTATTTTTGCATTAAGAATCTATATTAAACTCACAGTTCTGAAACTATAGTTTGGAGACTTATAATAACAAACACACATGCATGCTGTTATAATCATTTCCCATAATTATAATGTTTATCCTGTTATTTCAACTTTTATGTACATTTATATCAAGAAACATATTTTAACACGCATTACACCATTTTTTTCCCATCATCATGTTCAACTTTCAGAGACTCCTAGGCAAGTCTCTGCAGTCCTTTTAGACAATGTTTTACATAAGTCGTTTGCCATTGCCTCCTTCCAAGAGCTGGGATAAAGTGACTGGCCCAAGTCAGCAGGCTTTGGTCTTAAAGTAGGAGTAAAACTCACTGTCTCCCAATTTCTGAGATGATGCCTCAATCACTACATCAAACTGGTTCTCTAATACAAATTTAGAGGAATGCAAATCTCAAAGAATCACTGAATTTTCTTTTACACAAGGATTCAGATTTGTAAAATTGAGTTTTCGATGAAATATGAATTTCAAAATTTGTTCCTCGATGCCTACATGAAACAAAATTGGTAACAACCTGCATTACACTAAGTGAAAACATAAAATGGAATGTGAAACACAGCTAAGATTTTTTCCAGATGGAGGTTCTTGTAATATTTCAAAAAGCTTCACACTAATTGCATCTAAACTTTAAAGTAATAATGATTATTTATTTATGTGTTTTAATGAATATTTATTATCCTTGTCTTCCTTCTAAAGTTTCAGAACAGATGTCAGTTAAGAGTATAAGCTCTTTAATTTTAAATTAAAATTAATAAATTAAATACGGCTGTATCCGCTTGATTTGAAATAATAAAAATACAAACTCTACAAGAGTTTGTTTGGATACATCCTGGCTGGACAAATTAGAGATAAAAAAAAACCTGATTAGTTACTCCTTCAGCTCTTTAGAAATATTCTGTTGTCAATGTCTATTCCACAAGGAGAAGAAACTTTATGAATCTTAATATCTCATTTTTAAATTTTGTTCCACGTCATTAGTAAATGCATAAAAGAAGAAGAAAGCCAAATAAAAACTTCCTGTTGGGAACACAACTTAAACAATAAAAAAAAAATTCTTAAATGAGCCAAATTGTTTTCAGGCTCACAAGATACTTTGGACTATCTCAGCATGTATGCAGATTTTTAAAAACTTTTTCCTATGGAAGTGTGGTTGCTTTTTATGATACATTTATTGAGACAACTTGATGCAATTTATGAAACAGCTGTATTAGTCTGTCATGAGACACATCTGTTTTAATGAACTGGAAAGAAATTGCTTCATACACTGTTCCTTCTGTTGTGCTTTTTTAAAAAAATAGGTTTTATTTTAAAATTTAACAATGCTAAAGCGTAATACAAACTAAAATGAGAAAATAATAGAAAAAATACAAAGTGCAAAATGAAAAGAAAAATAGAAAAAATATTTAAAGATGTGACTCTCAATCTTCCTTACAAATTTAATATTTCCTAACCCCTATAAAATTATATATGTAATTCATTTTCCCCATTCTCTTCAGAGTCTATTTGGATCATTTCAGAAATTGGAAAGAATCTAGAATTTCTTCTTTTTCAAAGAGATTTATTTTTGTCTAAGTAATGCGGCTGCAAGCCACTATTACGATTATTATATATTTTAACACCATTTATCAGGAAAAGAATAATGTGATGGGGAAGGTAAAGCTTTCTTTATTAAAAAGCTTATAGGATATAAAGGTCAAGCACAGAAAATCAGGAGTCCAGGCAGTTCAAATGAATATACCATATTTTTCAGAGTATAAGACGCTCCAGACTATAAGACGCACCTACCTTTTTTGGTGAGGAAAACAAGAAAAAGAAATCTGCCTCTGCCTCTGGTTCCTAGCAATTTTGCCTGGTTGCAGCAAACAGCAAATAGCCTGCTTTACTTTCATTTTCGTTTTCAGCATAGCTTGATTAGCACAAGAAAAAAAAATCTGCTCCCAGCAATTTACCTCCTTGCAGCAAACAGCAGAGGCCCTCACAGCAATAGGCAATGGCAATCCCTGTAGCATGAAACAGCTGAGTTAGGAGGCCAATCAACAGACAATCAACTTGTGCTAATTAGGCTGTGCTGAAGCTGAAATGGACTGTTTCTTCTTGCTGCTTGCTGCAAGAACGTAATTTGCTGGGAGGCAGAGCCAAAGGGTGGGGGCCAGTGGGTGGGCAGGGTTACATTTGGTGTATAAGATGCACCCAAATTTCCACCCCCTTTTAGGGGGAAAAAAGGTGCATCGTATACTCCAAAAAAATAAGGTAGGTTGATTGTAAGCTAATGCCCTCTACAAGAATCTGAACTACTGACAATCAAAGCATATTGGTATCAGATAAGAGTAAATGGAATTCAAGGTGGGCTGGACTTGTGGATGCGAAGGGATTCGAGACTGATGACACATTTGTCCCTTTCCTTGGGCTCAGCCTAGTCATTTCCTACAGTAACAATTACATACATACAATAAAGCTTTGTATTAAAGTTGCACACTATCATTATGCCTCTAACAAAAGTTTCAGAGATGTTCTAGGATGAGTGTTACAATGTATCTTAAATTCTGCTGGTGTAACCTTCTTCTGAGCCTGTCCTCCTTTGGATTATCTCTGATTTAAATTCTATGGGAAATAGGTAGGTAGATAGTTGAAGACAGTGTGTAAACTAGCAGTGAGTTAAGACCTGAGATGTTCATAGGAATGTGAATTAAATATTCCTCCTGCTACCAGAGGTCTACAGATATGCATTTCAATATACAGCCTTTGAAAATAACAGTCAGAATCCAAATTTGAAAACATATTCCAATATTTCTTTGCTTTAGAGTTTTTAAATTAAGGCCATATCATACATTCCACAGAGTTTGAGGTGATGAGGCAGGGAAAGAAAAAAAGATAAAAAGTTTTGAGTATTCATCAACAAATGTAACTGTTAATGTTGTCCCCCGTCCCGTCCCCCCCCCCCCAAAAAAATCTGTTATTGCTAGGGTTTGTTTAATCAGTGCTGGGGATTGGTAGGCTGATGAGTTCTTTGCATTAAATTTCTTTTTTCTTTTTATCATTTTGTGTAATTCAGAGGGCATTTGTCTTGACGGAAATCATTCTTATCCTTTTGGCTGATAAAACAAAGAAGAATCCTTGTTTCCACAAGCATGTTTGTCTTCATTTATCTCACGTGTGTACTTTAGGATTCCTCATGCATAGAAATAAATTGGAAAACAAAAGCAACAGAGAGAGAAATAATTGCAACATTTTGCAGGTCCATTTGGAGCAGAGACATTGTACTAAGAGCTTTCAAATGTCATTAGCATATTAGCGAAAGTTCAAGTGTGACCTTCCCTTACGAACTGCGGTAATCATTTCTTCTTACTGGGTTTTAGAATAAATGATTAATCATGCTATTTTCTTCCATAAAATTAGCATATGCTTTCACTTTCTTGGCATGCTCCAACTGTGTCATTATTGTTGCCTAAATTTAACATAGCAGCTCTGCCATGTAAATCAGCAGCCTCAGTAAGAATTTAATTATATATTTATAGTGCTTCCCTGCCCTGTTGAATGTTTTTTTTTTACGAAATAAAAGCAAAAGCCTTTCCAAAAAAGAAATAATGTATTCATAGCATGACAACTAACTGCTTCACATTGAATTTATCAAATAAAAGCATGAGAAACAAATTCTTTAATGAAGTAGGAAGATGTATGTATGTAGAGTGTGTGTGTGTGTGTGTGTGTGTGTGTGTGTGTGTGTGTGTGTGTTGTGGTCTGCCGGCAGCCTGCAGAGCTGGCAGGAGAGTTGGAAAGTGAGGAGGCTGGGGAGGAACATGGGCCAGTCCTGGAGTCTCGGGAAGGCTTGGACAAGGGCTCTGTGTCAGAGGCAGAAATGGGGCCAGGGCCATCTAGAAGTTATGTGCTGACTCCGGAGCCTCCAGAGTCTGATGTCAGCTAGGCAGAGGAACAGGGGAACCTGTTCCCAGTGTGCATGTGCACAGAGCTGCCAGAAGGCAAGAACAGTTAAGACAAAAGGGGCGACTTGGGAGTAAGGCTTGGAGATTATTGGCCCCTCCCATAAGACATAAAGGAGGACCAAAGGTACATGAGCCTTTGCAGGAAGCAACTTTGTTCATGCTGGTCTAAATTTAAATTCTGAAGCTCTGTTTTGACTCTATGCTCCGTGTGGCCTTGCAAAGCTAATTGCCAATTAGGTCTTTAGCAGTGTATCAAGGGAGATAAAGGTGTATGCTTATCAGCCTTATCCCGAAGAACTGTGACAGACTTCTGTCGGACTCTTTACAAACTATTTGTGACTCGTCATGGGCTGTGAATGAACAGAATTCACAGCCATTGAAATAAAAAGAGGGTTTTTGGGACTAATTGTGTGCTTTTTACTGTCTCAGGAAGCCTAGGTCAGAACAGTGTATTTGTGTGTTTGTGTGTGTATGCATGTACATGTGTATGTGCATTTATATATACATATTTGTGTGTGGGGGAGTATATTTCTGCATAACCTGAAATAAAGACAGCTTTTTATCTTTCATTCATAATAATAAAATAAGAAACATCTAGTAAAATTATATGGTGGGCAATGCAAGACAGACGAAAGAATGTTTTTCACATGGCAAAGAATAATACAACTGCATATTGTCATGATAAAGTGCATTGAAGCTCACATGATTTTACAAATTTAAAACAGATCAGAGAAATCTAACTGTGATGAGGTTGCTAGTTAAGACGGCTATATAATACATTCCAGAATCAGGGGCTGAATGTTCCTGAAAAACAATTATTGGAAAGCAATCGTGGGGAATAAGAGTATTGCTTTGAATATATTTCATGGCCTTCTCATATGCCTCTTTTTAGCCAATAATGTTAAACTAGATTAAGAGTATTGGGTCTGAGCTGTAAATATCTGAACAACCATCAGATGAGAACCAACAGTTACCATCCTGTAATTCTTTGCTACCATCAGCTGCCATCAGAATTTTTAAAGATCAAATTTGCTTAAGCCTTTGGTCTGATTTGATAAAATTATTGTGTTCTTTTAGATTGTATGCATTTGTGAGACATATGCAAATGTAAGGTTTCTATTAAGAGCTTGCTTCCTAAATTTTTTGTCCTTGGAAATGTATGTTTTAAATAATTATGAAAAAAAAAACTGCAGTCCAGAACAGGTCAGTAAAAAGAAAACTTCTAAAAATGCCTTTTATCCTAATGATATAATTTTCTAAAAAAAAAGAAGAAGAAAAAGAACATCCTAATGAGAAACTAAAGAAGAACCTAATGTTACCAGAGAATAAATACATTTACAGCAAATTAAAAGTTTAAAGTCTGTTCTTGAAAATATGTGTTGAATCCTTATAAAATTGAAATGTAATGCTTAAGCTTTTTGTAGGACAAAGGGATAACATACCTGATAACATACTGAAAAAACATCTATCATATAATAGTAACAAGATACAATTATTCCTTATAAGTTCAGTATGCAATAGTTGTTTGTTCAATGTTGGTATTTCAGATGACAATTGATAATTTCCTTTTGGTGTTCATCATTAATAGAATTTTCAATATAATTGACCAGCTTATTAGCATCTATTTAACCCCTGTTATTAATTTAGAAGGAGTTTGGTTTGCATAGTTTTTGTCTGAAAGATTGCCTGCTTATATCCTAAAGTTGCAATCCTACACACCTTTTCCTATGAATTAACCACCAGTGATCTCAACACATGTATAGGAATCTTCAAAGGGAGGGAGGGAGGGAGACAATGAGAGTGTTGTAGATAAAAATTTGAAACTTGTTGGTTAGAATATCTGGCCTACTGGACTAGCTAGGAACTTCCTTAATGACAGGTCCTGGGATCCCAAGAGATGGCATAGCGCAAATAAGGCCTCTAAGTCTGTTATCGGTTGTAAAAAGTGTTCGTTGTATTCTTTTCTAATTAGATTTTTTAGGCGACTGGGGAATGGAGTGGGTTGTGATATCCAGTTGGTTGCTGGGGGGAGAAGGGCCTCCACCATGTCAATTGCAGTCCAGGCCATTAGAGGATCGTGGTGGGATTGGAGAGGCGTTGGGGTCCCCCGAGGCTCCGAGGAAGGGGATGGGGGCTTTGATCCCCAGGCGATTAGGAATGGCGGCAGGTGGATGAACAGAGGGCCATATTGGAATCTGGGAGCACGCCCCTGCTGTCTCTGAGCGATGGTGTGCTCTGACCCTCTTGGTTCTATTCACTTCCCTGGGGATTTGGGAGAGCAGGCCCCTGGGCTCAGGCTGGTTTATTTTAATGCCAGGTCTGTGGTTAACAAAGCTCCCGTCATCTGTGAATTGATCAAGGAGGAAAATGCAGACCTAGCTTGCATTACGGAGACCTGGTTGGGCTCAGAGGGAGGTCTCCCTCTGATTGGACTTTGCCCACCAGATTTCTGGATGCTACACCAGCCATGGGCCCACAGTAGGGGCCCCTGGGAAGTCACTGTCCCCCAGATAGACAGGTGCGAGTCCCTCCTCATGAGATGGGGCCCTTGAGGGCAGTTGGGTCTGCTGATTGCGTACCTTTCTCCTAGCTGCATATAAGCAGCCCTGCCCGGGATATTCGACATTATATTGGGGTTGGTGGTTGAGTTTCCCAGACTTATTGTTCTGGGGGACTTTAATCTGCCTTCCCTGGGTGGGGCATCAGGGACGGCCCGGGAGTTCATGGCCTCCATGTTGGCCATGGACCTGACTCATATAATTCAGGGCCCGACTCATGGGGGGAGGGAGACATGCGCCCAATCTAGTTTTTATTTCAGGACAGTGGCATGATGAGTTTGGTGGGGGAATACCTGTCATTCATCCCCTTCATGGACTGATCATTACCTCCTCTGGTTGGGCTTCCACTATGCCACTCCTTGTGCTGGAATGCAGGACCGACCAACTGGTTCCATCCCAGGCGCCTGATGGACCCTGATAGGTTTCAGATGGAGCTTGGGACAATGTCCGCCTCCCTTTCCCTAGTCAAGACCCTGGTGGAGGCCTGGAAAATGGCAGTTGCTGGGGCTCTCGACCGTGTCATGCCTTTGTGGCCTCTGACTCAGTGCAGATCCCAGTTGGCCCTTGGTTTACTGAGGAGTTTCGGGAGTTGAAGCGCCAGAGGAGAGGCCTAGAGAGCTCTTGGAGATCCAGTCGTTCCGATTCAAGTCATGCACAGCTAAGATCTTTTACAAGGTTTTATCTTGTGATGATGGAGGCAGCGAAGCATTCTTACTTCTCTGCCCTCATCACATCTGTGGATAATCATCCGGCCACCCTGTTTAAGCTGTCCTGCTCCCTCTTGAATAGGAGAGCAGGGGATGACCTTCTGCTGGGCCGGGCTGAGGAGTTTAGTCAACATCTGCTGGACAAGATTGCTCAGATCTGGGGCGGTCTGGACTCTGACTGGGCAGGGTCAGATGGGGGGGGGAGACAACCGGTCGTGTTATTTGGGAGGAGTTAGACCCTGTTACTCTGGAAGAAGTGGACAGGATCATGGGTAAGCTGAGTGCTGCCATGTGTGTTGGACCCGTGTCCTTCCTGGCTCGTTTATTCAGCTCGGGAGGTTACACGAAGCTGGATCCAGGCAGTGATTAATGCATCCTTGGGTGAGGGAAGCTTCCCTACTGCCTTGAAAGAGGTGGTGGTGAGGCCTCCTAAAGAAACCTGCTTTGGACCCAGCTATTTTAAACAACTTTCATCCTGCCTCCAACCTTTGCTTTGTTGCAAAGGTGGTTGAGAGCATGGTGGCACATCAACTCCCATTGGCCCTGGATGAAGCGGAGTACCTGGATCCATACCAATCGGGTTTCAGGTCCAGGTACAGTACGGAGACAGCATTGGTCGCGCTGGTGGATAATCTCTGGAGGGCCCGAGACAGAGGTTACTCCACTGTCCTGGTCCTGATCTCTTGGTGGCTTTCAATACCATCAACCCTTGTAACGTGCTGAAATGCCTTGAGGGGTTGGGAGTGGGAGGCACTGTTTTACAGTGGTTCTCCTCCTACCTTTCGGAATGTTCGCAGGTGGTATTGGCTGGGGGACAGAGGTTAGACCTGAGGCCCCCACTTGTGGGGTGCCCCAGGGGTCAGTCATCTCTCCTCTTTTGTTCAACATCTATATGAAGCCATGGGTGAGATCATCTGGGGTTTTGGGGTGAGGTATCATCAGTATGCTGATGATACCCAGCTTTTTATATCCACCCCAAACCAACCCAGTGATGCCCTCGACGTGATGTCCCAGTGCCTGGAAATGGTGCGCTTCTGGATGGGGAGGAACAGGCTTTGGGTCAACCTGATAAAACCGAGTGGCTGTGGGTACTAGCATCTTGGTCCGATCAAGAGATTCCATCTTTGGTCATAGGGGATGAGATGGTGCCCCCTGTATACAGGGTGCACAACTTGGGTGTCCTCCTGGACTCACAGCTAAATGTGGAAGATTATGTAACAGCCGAAACCAGGGGGGCATTCGCCCAGGTTCACCTGGTGCACCAGTTGCGCCCCTATTTGGACCTAGATGCCCTACGAACAGTTACTCATGCACTTGTCATCTCCCCTATTGACTACTGCAATGCCCTCTACATGGGGCTGCCCTTGAAGACCACTCAGAGGCTTCAGCTGATGCAGAATGCGGCTGCGTGGGTTGTGATGGGAGTATCTCGATACTCCCATGTTGCACCTCTCCTACATGACTTGCATTGGTTGCCGGTTGCCCTCCAGGTGAGATTCAAGGTTCTGATGATTACTATAAGGCCCTATATGGCTTAGGCCTGGGATATTTGGGGGGCCATCTGCAGACAGCAACAGCTGCCCATCACCCAGTGCATTCCCACAGAGAGAGCCTCCTCAGGGTGCTGTTGGCCAGACAGTGTTGGTTGGTGACCCCCAGGGGCAGAGCTTTCTCTGTGGGCGCACCTACTCTTTGGAATCAACTGCCCCTGGAGCTCTGGGTGGCCCCCGACCTGTGCTCTTTCCATCGCGACCTGAAAACATGGCTGTTTCATTTGGCTGGCCTGGACTGATGTGGTTTTAATTTTTTAACTTGTTAGTCTTAATTGCACTTTTAACTGTTAAATTAAAACTGTTAAACTGTTAAATTTTAACTGTTAAAGTAAATTGGATTTAATTTCTTTTTAACTTTTTCATTAGATGTTTTTTTACTGTTGTGAGCCGCCCTGAGTCTGGCTGGTGATAGGGCGGCATATAAATCTCATTAAATAAATAAATAAATAAATAAATAAATATTTAAAACTTGTTGGTTAGAAAATCTTCAGAAGGAATTACAATTTTGAGAAGTCTTGCACATGCAACCTGTCCAGTAAATAAATCCCTTTAATAGTTCAGCAAATTCTTCATTGCTTACAGTAGTTTAGAATAGCGTTTTTATGTTAATTTGCTTCAAAATTAAAATGTGCTGGAAATTGGTAATCTTAGAACTTGTTCAATTCAGAAAATGGATCCAAAGCATGCATTATTTAAGAGATGTAACATCCAGAACAATTACACAATTGATAACAAACATTAATAGTTGAACCTGGTAATTAATCCCAGTGCAACTCTCCTTTTCAATAGCTATTGTCATCACCATCTGTTTATATTTTCTGGGATCATTAGCTGTTTGAAGAGAGGAGATTTTTAGCCCTGCATCACCATTCCTTGAATAACTCACCAAAGCTTCTAACAATGATCTCCTCTGGGCTATGTGCAGCATTATCAGCATAACCTTTGCAAGCACATCTCCAATTGCTTTGTGAATACATGTCAGTCAAGTCATACATGGAAACAATCTGAATTCATTTTTCCCATTTTAAAGCAAAGGTGAATTGACAAAGATATTGACAATCTATATTCCAATCTATGGTCAACAATATTCAATTGCAAGCATAGTGGTGGGAAATTATTTTATTTAACACTAAAGCAATGACAAAATTAATTTCTGTGATAGAAAAGAATGGTTTTTGTAGATTCCAATATTCTTCTCTAAGTGCCTCCTATCTATGTTACACAATATTTCAATCATGTAATATAACATTCCTTTCTTTTTCCCTTTCTTTTCATGTGAGTGCCATATTCACCACAGTTCTGTCAATTGTGGAACAGACACAAGGAACAATTAGGGGCCTGCAGAGAAGAGAAGGAAGTCAATCCATTGATAGTGCCCATTCTGGATGTGCTGTTTGTTTTGATGGGAGTTTAAAGAAAATCAGTACAATTTCCCATTTCATTAATGTTTCTCTCTCTCTTTTATTTATTATTTGATTTGCATCTTATCTATTTAGTTTTTTACTTGTTTATTTAGAAAATTTATATAGCAGTCTATTCACTCACAACAACTCTTACAAACAATAAAAACACAGCATAGAAAAAAAATAAAAAACCCCAATAAAAATAAAACAACAACAACAATAACCTCCCAATCACCCTGGCAACAACACTTAGTCATATAAGCCATTTGATGGGCTCCATCCCACTCTAGGCTCCCCAGACCTCCTGGCAAAATCAAATCTTCAGAACCTTATGAAAGAGTGTCATTATTTGAATTAAGTGGGTGGAACTGTAGGAACATTACAATGTACATTATTTACTTGTGATTTATTATTATTTTTTCTTTAGAATCTTCATGTCATTAAAATGACAAATACAGCCCAAACTACAGAAGCTATAGGTGCAACTTTTCAAACCTATGCTAACTTATCCTAGCTATTTTAATTAGACAAAATGCAAATACTTTGAATTCATTCTTCTGGAACTATACTAAGAAATTTGCAATATGATTCCGATTCATTAAAGAACTTTGCTATATATTGTAGTGTGGTATGAATACAAGAAAACTTTACTAAATAGAATGTGGGGATTCTATCCAAACAGAAAAAGGATTTCTAAATTAAGACAGCAGTTATTGGATTTTACATGTAAATGAATATAAGAAAAGAGAGCTATTTGGTATCTGAGAGAGAAGATTAGATTTTGGTTTAGTGGTTGGCCAGTGTCAAAAGACTATAATAGCTTGCAAAACATTTAGTTATAGGGTTATTAAATTTGATTTACTTTAAGATAGTAAGGAGGAAGTAGATTCATCTATTTATTAGAATAGAATAGAATAGAATAGAATAGAATAGAATAGAATAGAATAGAATAGAATAGAATAGAATAGAATAGAATAGAATAGAATAGAATAGAATAGAATAGAATTCTTTATTGGCCAAGTATATTGGACATACAAGGAATTTGTCTTTGGTGCATACGCTCTCAGTGTACATAAAAGGAAAAAATAAAAAATATATTCATCAAGAATCATAAAATACAACACTTAGGATAGTCATAGGTTACTAATAAGCAATCAGATCATACTAGGAAACAAATAGAACCATATAAATCATAAAAATACAAGCAACATGGTTATAATCATAAGTGGGAAGAGATAGGTAATAAGAAGGATGAGAAGAATAATAGTAATACAGTCTTAATAAATAGTTTGACAGTGTTGTGGGAATGAGTTGTTTAGCAGAGTGATGGCATTCAGGAAAAAACTGTACTTGTGTCTAGTTTTCTGGTTTGCAGTGCCCTATAGCATCATTTTAAGGGTAGAAGTTGAAACAATTTATGTCCAGGATGTGATCTGTAGATATTTTCTCAGCCCTCTTTTTGACTCGTCCGGCTCCTCAATGGAAGACTTTCTTTGTTGTGCTTTTTTGATGATGTTTTTGATGTTAGGTGTCCATTTTAAGTCTTGAGATATGATAGAACCTAGAAACTTGAAGGTCTCTACTGTTGATACTGTGTTGTCTAGTATTGTAAGAGATGGTAGTAGATTTCCAATTCAATAAACCTGGACAGAGTACAGAACTAGAAAAAATTGAAAACCATTATAGTCATCATTTTTTACTACTTTGCTACGTAGTCAGATCTTATAAACTGCACCCATAGTTCAGAAATGGTCTCAACAAATGATTATGAAATGTGATAAGGAAAAGAAGGAATAGAGAAAAATTATCTACTATTGTTTTTAATGGTGGAATAAAAAAAATCACAATTAAATTAAATATTTACTCCTTTCCACCCTATAGAAGTAAGAGACAACCCTTGTATCAAATTTTCTCTGCATGTTGTGCAGAGAAACCAGAGGACACACTACCACTACGGCTGTAGAAAGCCGTACACAGCAGAAGTAGAAAACTAACATATTTGCAGCAGGAGCAGAAAACTAACATATCTCACAGAGGAAGTTTCTCCCTTGGCCAAGGATCTGGTTGTGGTGTGTATGCTTCATAAGATGGAGTAATGTGGGCTTCCAGGAGAGATATAGTGAAGTGAAGATAGCTTTGTGAAAGTGGAGCAACAACCAAAGAACCAGTCAGTAGTCACTCTCTGGATAAGAAGAGACTGGGATATTGCCCACATGTGCTCCAGATGGCTACTTCCCATGAGGAGAGCACAGGAGAATGATTTTTGCAAGTTTGAGCACCAGGATATGACAGGATATCCATCATACTCACAACCATGATGCAGACGTTTAAAGGACAATAGGTTCATAAATCTCATTTTCTAATCACTTTTGGAAATTACTCATTAGCTATTTCTAAGTACAGTAGAGACCTCCAGAATGACAAGTTTAAAACTAGTGGATGAGTCTGCCTTTAATTCCAAATGGAGGGGGGGGGGGGACCAATTATAAGTTTAAGAATTTAAAGAATTTGAAATGTATTTAGTATTTGATTTGAATATGTTATCAAATTGACTAAGGATCCAGATAAAACTGGAATATTGAAACTTTCACAATAATATTTTGGAATTAAATATAAAGTACAAACAGCTTAACTTAGTTTGTATCTTGCTTTGGTTTTTATGAGACTTTCTGCTTGCATCAGGACTGATGGATTTGTTTTTAGATAAGAGATGGGATATAGGATGAAAAGATAAATGGTTGTGAACTGATTGTGAACATATGGTATATGCGTACGTGATGCACTTACTTAGTCATGGATAAAACTCATGTAACAAAATAAACAACAAATTGTCTAACTACAACAAAATATCTCCTAGTTATTTTAGGCACTTTATAATAGGAAAGTATTCTATATTTTCCCTACAGTTTTAATTTATAAACTGTTCTTGGTGATGCAAGACCCTTTGTTACATCAATGTATCAGTTTCCAGTGGTATGTCTATTTTTAGACTTAATCTGTATGACTAAGAAATGGATAAATTACTCTTCTGCCTTAAAAAAAGGCAATGTAAAGTAACCATAAAAGTTAATACTTGGACATGATGCAGGCAAGAATGCCACCAGTGAGTCATGACAAAAGGCAGCAAATCATTCGGTCTGTTAAGGCTTTTTTTTAAAAGAAAAGTTTTCAGTGGTTCCATCATGTGGTTTGCAATGTTGATTTACACATAGCTGACACTACTCAAATGCAGTAGTTTAGGTGGCATTGAATATCATGGTAATGCTCTAGCTTGCAATGTTGCTGCCCTTCTTTTTTCAAAAAGTATCTGTGTTTTTCTTCCCAAATATTGATGGCATATCGAGGTGGGCCACTTGAAATGCAGCAGACTGAGCTGTGTAGCTGACTGAATTTCCCTTGGAACTGGCTGAACAAAACCATTTCCAGGAATCACAAAAGCACCACCACATTTCATGCGAGTAGTTCTGGGGATGGAGGGAAGTGAGGATGAATAAGAAGAAAGGGAACAATTTTGGAACCTTCATTGCCTTGGCCTTATTTTTCTTATTTTAAGGAAAATTTGAAAGAAAGTTAAGTCAAGCTTTAGAGTTAATTATGGTTCAGTGCTCTCTGATAGGGTTGATAATGTTATTCATTTTATTTCTACTAGGGAACCAGCCTCCTCAGGCCTTCGAGTCTTATATTCCAGCAATAATGATGAAAATAAAATCAAAATCCTATTGGGGATATCAGTACTGCTGGTTTTTGCCGTATTTGTGGTGGCCAAAATCATCCAGCAATACTTGGCTAGTGTCCACCATATTCTCTGCCACAAATTCTACTAATCTGATCACATGTTTTTCCAGGTTCAAGGAAAGAGGTGGAGGGAGTTCTATAGCTTGTGATGGCAGATGCTTCTGAGCATTTTAGAAAGGACTACCTATGAATATCTGCAAAGATGTCTTGCCTTTTGGGATAAGCAAATGCTGTAAGATCTGAAGGACAAATTGTTGTGTTTCACACCTTCAGGAGAGAAACAGATTGTCTACATGCATTTTTTTTTACAGTAGTTCTGTGGGACAGGAATCTTTCTCTTAATAGAATACAGTTCATCAAGGCATGGTTAAAACTTAGCCAATGAATTCAGTGAATGGCTTGGGTCAATTCTAGTATTCTAGTCTCATCTGTATGAGGCAAATAATGTTTCAAGAATATTTGCAGTTAAAATAATCTGTACACAGCTGTGTCTAATATAGTGTCTGGCATAGCATCAATGTTATTAAATCTTCACAGCAAAGTAATTTAAGGTTAGTAGTGCTTACTTAATAAGCAACTGACAGCCTATAGGAAAAGTAGTTAAAATGAAAAAGGCATGATTTTTTTTTTCAAAAACTAATTACTGGGAGCTAAAGCTGAGGTCTCCAAAGTATCCCATCTGAGGCTTGCTAGAAATCAGTCATAATTATTACCCAGGCTTGACACTCATTGAGCTGAAAATGACTGGTTAAATGTTATGTGCATAGTTGAGCTGAAACATGTCAATTTTCAATAAACACTTTAGGAATAATACCAGGAAACTGGTATTTTTTAACAAGCTGCTATAGTTTTCGCTCTTTGATGATGGGCAGGTTCTTGTTTCTTTATTAGTGATTTTTCCAATTGATATTATCTAATATATAGCTTCTGTTAATCTGCATGTCATCACTTAATTTAGAATTTGCAGGGCTGAAGAAAGAGAACCAATGGAGAAACTAACACTTTAATAAAGCTTAAAAATGATTTATTAAGAAATTACCCCTAACTTCTTACATCAGAAGGGAATGACCCCAATCAGCTGAGTGCACCCTAACAAGTGGGTAAGGTTTATGTTCCTGAAATCAACTAATAGTTGATTTCAGTTTTGCGAATCCTATCCACTTTCACAGGATTCCAAAAAGAATTCACAACTTTACATAAGGCTGCATATATTTTCAACAGATGATTGGTACAGAAAAATATCACTTCATGTTCAGGGTAAATATTTGAAAAAAGGGATATTGTTACCTTTGTAAAAGTGTATGAAAGCTGTATCCTGAAACTCAAGCATGTCATTAATTCTTGGCTAATTTACATACATGTACAAATTAATCATTGCATAGAGTGTTTGCCAAAGATGATTTGATGGTTGGCTTGTAAATTCAATTATCACATATATTTGAGCCAATATATATTTGAAGTAACCCTTGCTTTTGTCTGTGATGAAGAAATGAAAACAAGTATGCCTTTTTTTGTGTCTGTTGTCAATATTATTACTTAAATCTATTCTTTAATTCTCTCACCTTCATACCATGTTTAGAAAAAAAAATTAGGAATACCTAGATACAGCTCTAAACAGAGGAAAATCATTGGCTACAAAAAGAAATGAAATACAAATGTTCAATATGTGTTGGTTATTGTTCTTCCTGTCAATAATTCTGTGACAGAAATCCTTTTGTCAGATGAAAAACACATAAACTTTTGTTCTCCCCCTGTTTATTACGGCATTCACCAATTAATCATAGTTAGCAGTGAAGCACCTACATACAATACCAGAAAAATGTAAGAGGTCTTACAGATAAATAAATATGACATGGAGGATTCATATCCAAACATATATTGTATCAAGCCATTTATTGGAGACAGAAAAGGATATCAAGTGTAAAAACACAATGGCTTTTTTATTCTTCACAAATAAAAGCCAGCCTGTATATATTGATTTCTGGAAAAGAGAATCTACAGATATAAATTATAGTAGACATCATTTTTCTTTATTGGTTTCTGCAATTGTGTTTGTGTTCATTTTAGCCACATTTCAGTTTATGTTACATATAACTTTACAGGAAAAACAGAATATAGAAAGCTCAGAGAATCAACAAAATAATGGACCTTGTTAGAATTATATCAAACTATACCAAACAAGTCACACAGTGTGGCAACTAGCTGGATGAATTTAAAGTAAGATATATTAATTAGGATTGTATGGCTTAATGAATGATCAAGAACATCTTCACACCATTTCATCAATCAAGAGGGACCCTTCATATCTGTAAAAAAATTTTTTTAGAAAAATCACTGGAAATTGCTCTTGGTTAAAAAAAAATAAGCACCTTTCTAGCTTATTTATATCTATGAAATTTATGTTCCATGCACACATGATTCTGATTGTTCTAGCTCCTATGAATTATTGTTATTTTTCTTTTCCATCACCTTAACAATTTCTTTCAGACTAGTTAATGTATTTAATGCTGAACTTCAATCTCCAAAGAGACCATAGAAATATTAAAAATTATGTCAAAATACTCTTTTCTCCATGTATGCATATTCACCAGTTTGTCTTAGCCCTCTTGACATTCAGAAGAGTCATATACAGACTTCAATGAGAACATATTTTTCATTTTCTTTATCTGTTTCGAATTCTAAAAAAAAAAAATCCTAAGATTAGTACTGTGAGAAGGTCTTTCTTTCTCAAGCTGGAAATACTGTAGTGGTTCACTTTCAACTCAGCCTTCCTTTGGTCTTGTTCATTTGAGGAACATCTTTAATGACATTCTAATATGGTTTATTGCATTTAATTATTTTTATGGCCAGAAGAAGTATAATTTGTCCTGCTGCGTTCTTTGTTTAGGCCACTTCTGACCTTCACTTTGAAACTGCTCATTTAAAGCTTTCTTGTATTTTTAATCTATAGCAAGATGAGGAGGAAAAAATGAAATAAAAAGTCTTGCCTCTAGAAAAAACAACTTGTATAATTATTCAGAACTTCTTACCTCCAATTTATTTTTTAAAGGTGATTTTCATTTTAAAAAAGATATTCAACTTTATCTGTCATTGCTATTTCAGGAAAGATGATTTTTAGAAAGGTGAAATAAAAACACTTGGATTTGAGATGATGGAAGAGGGATTAAATTAAGCAATTATACTCAGATTGGCGTCATCGTCATCAAAAACTATGCTAAGTAAAACCATCATTAGAAAATATCATGGTTAACCTATTTCTATATAAAGAACAATCCTGGTGATCAGAATACTAAACAAACAAGTATGCTAGGTGAAATATGCACAATATTTATAACAGAATAAAAGAAGCCAATCTCATATACTATCTTATATTAATTATTATGTGATATCAAGGTTGTTTTTCTTTTCTTTTTCTCTCTCCCAGCAATCACATTTTCTCCATGACAATCTATCACCTGTTCTTCATCTCTGTCAACAATGCACTCATCTCCACTTGAATTGAAACTATCCAACCTGTTGCTGGTTGCCTTCTTCTTCTATTCCATTCCACCCCTCCCATCATTAAAACCTTTTCCAGAGAGCTGGGTCTTTGCATAATGTGTCCAAATTAGGATAATTTGAGCCCAATCATTTGTGCCTCATTGAGAACTTTGAGGTTGAATTCGTTTAATGATCCATCAATTTGTTTTCTTGGCTGTCTACAGTTCTCTCAGGAATCTTCTACAACACTAAATTCCAAAGCTGTCAATATTCTATCTGTACTGCTTCTTCAAAGTCTAACTTTCACTTTCATAGCTTGAATACCATAGTTTACATAATCCTAATCTTTATAGGTATAGATACATCATGCCATTTAAATATCTTTTCCAAAGCCTTAATCTGCTTAACAATCATAAATATCAAATTCTTATATACAGTAAGTATTCATCTAACATAACTTCTACTGTTTTCCAAAATTAGACATAATATTTGATTATTTATCAGTTTCCTATATTAGGATTCACTACAAATCTATCAATCTCCACAAAATAAAAAAAAAATAAAACCTGTTAACCTCTGATTATTGTTATGCTAGAATCTTCTCGTTCTCTTTCACACCTACCATTTTCTTCCTTCAATAAAAAAAATAAATTATTTGTTAACCTTGTCTAAGCTAGTGTTTCAGGCTTGGGTGCCTATCAAAAGAGATAACCCACTGCATTTACAAAACTCCCTTCAGTATAATATGCATATGTTCATACAATGTTTTGATTTTTAAGTAATACAGAAGATTGTATTATTGACTAAATCTGTTAAATTCAGGTTATGAAAGGAATTAATCTGTGAAGATGATGTAGATAGAGATGGAGGAGGAGGAGGAGAAGGAGGAGGAAGAGGAGGAGGAGGAGGAGGAGGAGGAGGAGGAGGAGGAGGAGGAGGAGGAGGAGGAGGAGGAGGAGGAGGAGGAGGAGGATGTGATAGTAGGAAAACATGAAGTCATTGATAAAGACTCATAGGTATGTTAAGCTTTGGACATCCATTCTGGAACTTTGTTTCATGAGTCATGTATTTTGAAGGTACTTTAACTTACTTATGTATGACAAAGTGGCATATGAAACCCAAATGTTTTCTGTCATAAGAAGATTCTTCTGTTGAAGAAAGAAAATGCCCAGAGGCAAAAAAAAAGGGGGGGGGAATAAAATGAGGGTGACAAATCAGCTATTATAGTACTTAAATGAAATTAAGCTAATAGCCAGTCAAGCATGGCAGCATTTGACAGATAAAACTTCTAGGTAACCAGCCACATTTTGATGCCTGAGAGAAAAGTCTAATCTCAGATAAGATGCCTTGTTACCAAGTTGTTGGAAGGTCTGTGAGAATATTTATCCTTTTCTGCTAATGAGATAGCCTTTTTTATTTTTCACCAGAGATTGTTGTCTCTAGGTCAGTGGACTTCCATAAAATTTTCTAGTATTTCTATTTGTTCAGGTAGGTTTATTCAGTGTCTTCGTGTAGAATAGTTTTTTCTAATTGTTATACAACTGCTTATTGTGACAAGTATCTAGAAATGCCAATTTAATGAAACAGAATCCAAATAAGGCAGATCGTTAGTACTGCGAATTTGGAGCCAGCTGGCATGGTCCAAACAGAATCCCATCATGTAAGGATGTCCAGCTTAAGAAAAACGGTATTAACCTTACGGCAAAGTAGTTTCAATATTACATTTCTCTGCAGTGAAGAGAAAAAAGGAAAGGCCACCAAATTATACAAATATGCATTTGTGTGTGTGTGTGTGTGTGTGTGTGTGTGTGTGTGTGTATGTATGTATACATATATGTTGGAGGATTGTGTTCTGTACTATAGAGAATAACTGAACTGTGAAGCAGAATGTCCTGTTATACAATCAGAGTATTAATTGAGATAAGGTATGGTGTCCCAACCCCAGTACTAGCTGTAGTATGGGAAAATTGGGACTCATCAACTTAGAATCTCCAAACTTGGCAACTTTAAGACTTGTAGACTTCAACTCCCAGAATTTCTCAGGCAGCCATGTTGGCTGCCAAATTTTGCCAAGTTTGGAAACCCCTGCCTTAGAGCAATATTTCAAGAACTAAAGAAGTGTGCTCAGAAAAAGCTCCTGATAAATATTATTTTATGCTTTCAGTACATAGCAATGGACTCCATTGCATATGAAGCAGGCTTCAAGTAATGACATGCAAAATGTCATATAATAAAAAATGCTTGTCTGAAAAAGGTTCAGTCTCAGAATCCAAAACTGCCTTTTCACATATGAGCTTAGTAGCACTGTTTTACTCCCTATAAGCAGACACAATAAAGCCAGCTTATAACCATCTAGCAAAAAGGAATAGCAATTAAAAAAATCAGAACACTACAACAAAGCCCTCTTTATGCCTGAGCTGCCTGTAAAGATGCCAATTATTTTCAAGAAGAAAGATGGTTGTACATGAGCATTCTGGCTATCCAATTAAGATAAGGCCCCTTAATGCAGAACATAGAAACTGTGCTGGTTCTTAGTATGAATTAATAAAATTAATGATGATATTGCTTACAGTTCCCCCATTGACTAAAAGGATGGGTATATTCATTCCTTGGCTTCTTTTGAATTTAAATAAAAGGATACTATAAGGCATTTGAAAAAGTATGCCATAAAACTTGTCCTGGAATATATTTTGGGAATTTGCATAGCATCCTAGGAAAACATTGCACATTCTCAGACCACAATATTTATATTTTTGTTTTGCTGCAGACCAAACATGTGTAATGCACACATAATTAATATAATAGAAATAAAAATCTGCTTTTACAGTGATATTAAAATTAATGGCAAATACATTCGCTCTAGTTTGTGATGTAGAAAAAAATTCAAAGCTAGCAAATTATAGTATTGCATTAAGGCAGAGAAAGAGCTTTATTAATCATGAGGGATACAACGTTTTCAGCATTGTTTGGCCATTGATAAACATGGTTCAGCTATGTAAGTGGGCAGCCCAGATGTCTGGGGCACAATAATGTGTGTGTTATACAGGAAAACAGCTTTACCTTTTAAGAAATGAAATAGAGACAATCAACTAGCCGAAGACAGTTTATTATAGAACTTTGCAAAGTGGTTCCCCTCTGGAGGAGGAGGAATACAATACTGTGTTGCTCTTACGTGGTATAAATACAGTTTTCAACATACAGAAGACCAATACAATAGGATACAAATGGTTCCCCAGAGCATCAGTTTTAGGACATATATAACACATTTGGCAATAGGAGTGGTGATGCTCTCTGCTATCTCAGCTAGCCAACTAGAACAGAGGATGCATAGGCCCTTAACTATACCTACATACAATACCCACAATAAAAACAAGTTCTGTTGGTGTTTTGGGGCACTCTGATTGAAAGTGGAATGATTTTTGGAACCTGACTTTTTTTTATTATTTTGTATATTATATTTCTGATTATTTGGTTGCTTTGATGTTGTGTGGACTGCTAAGTCATGTTGATGTTCAGAGTCACTGCTAAGAGATAGGTGATTGTGTAAGTTGTGCTTCCCTGCTGAAGAAGCCAAAAAATAGCATCTAACCAGTTAGTGAGTTGACCACAACACAATCCATTCATATCCATTAAACCATTTCCGGAGGCTCTTAAGGTTGTCATTCACAGGTTGTTAGAAGATCAGGTAGAATTAATAGAATGAATTAGAATGCTAGAGCTAACAAGGAAAATTTAATAAGTCTGTTCTTATCCATTTGCAAATTCAAAATTTGTCTCTGTCTTAATTCCACTTTTTTTTCATTAATATGCAATGCAATGCAATGCAATGCAATGCAATGCAATGCAATGCAATGCAATGCAATGCAATGCAATGCAATGCAATGCAATACCAGAGTTGGAAGGGATCTTGGAGGTTTTCTAGTCCAACCCTCTGCTTAGGCAGGAAACCATGTACCATTTCAGACAAATGGTTATCTAATCTCTTCTTTAAAACTTCCAGTGTTAGAGCATTTACAACTTCTAGTGGGTTAATTGTTCAAAGTTCAAACTGTCAGGAAATTTTTACTTAGTTCTAGATTGCTTCTCTCCTTGATTAGTTTTCACCCATTGCTTTTTGTCTTGCCCTCAGGTGCTTTGGAACAGCACCACTTTTTCTCATCATACAAGACATTCCCAGTTCCAGCAACCATTCTTTATATGTTTTAGCCACCAGTCCCCTAATCATCTTTGTTGCTCTTCTCTGCACTCTTTCTAGAGTCTCAACATCTTTTTTACATTATGGCAACCAAAAATGGAGGTAGTATTCCAAGTGTGGCTTTACCAAGGCATTATAAAGTTGTTTTAGCACTAAACATGATCTTGATTATCTGTTTGTGTAGCCTAAAACCGTGTTGGCTTTTCTGGCAGCTGCAGCACACTATTGGCTCATATTTAAATGATTGTCTACTAGGTCTCCAAGATCCCTCTCAGAGTTACTACTATTGAGTGAGGTACCACTGTGCATCTCGTTTTTCTTGCCTAAATGTTGAATCTTACTTTTTAAAACCATTGAATTTCATTTTCTTAGATAGTGCCCAATGTTAAAATCTGTCAAGATCCTTCTGTATCTTAAACCTATCTTCTGGAGTGTTGGCTATTCCTGCTAGTGTCAACTCTGAACTTGGTGTCATCTGCAAATTTGATGAGTTTCCATCTATCCTCTCATCCAAATCAGTGATGAATGTATATGTTATTATTTGTAGTTGCCAATTATCATTTGATAACCATGATAATTATGTCAAGTTTCTATACCCAAATTGTTTGATCGGTTCTAACCTTATATTTTGTACTTTCACAATGTGTATTGTTGAATTACAACAACTGTTTGACTGGACAAAGATATACTTAATATTATACATATACAAGAATCCTGACAGGATTTTTTTTTCTGTTTAGCTCCTCATGCTCCTGAACTTTGTAGTTTTTGTGCACAATATAGTACAGCAGAACGATTTGAAATATTTTATTTCTTTGTTGCTGCTTGATTTGAGCTAGTGATAGATAATTTATTGCCTTTCAGAAATTATGAAACTGCAATTCTCAGATAAAGGATGCTAAATTATACTTTAGCAACATCTAGGAGGCCACTTGTCTATACAAGTGAAATGACTATACAAAATGAAATGAAATAATCCAAAAGTCTTTATTAATCTTAATATAGTATTAGTATTAAAATATTAATATGTCATTAATATTTATTTATACATTTTTGTTTAATGTTGAGTTGTAGACTATTTTAACCTTGAAAGAGAGCTGTATAAAACTACTGGTACTGAATATATATATCTCAGATAAAGGAATCACATGCTATTTTAAAATTAAAATTCACCAGCATTTGGTCTAAAAATCTAGAGAGCACATTCTTTTGACCTTTTCCTCCTGCAGGCCTTTGGTCTTCTAGCAATCATTCCAATTTTAGTTATTGCATTACCGTAGACATTGGATTAAGTTCAAATTTATGTTAAATTAGAACAAGAGCATGATTAACAAAATATTGTGCTATAAATATTTCACCTTCTACAAAATAAAATATTAAAGTAGAACTCCTTTTTACTATCCTAACAGAATTATTTGCTTTCTTTTGCAAATTTATATCTATTACTATAGCTTTTGCTGGATCTATTCAAGTTTCAGCTTTTGTCTTAAGAAAGATTTGTGTGTGTGTGTGTGTGTGTGTGTGTGTGTGTGTGTGTGTGTGTGTGAGAGAGAGAGAGAGAGAGAGAGAGAGAGAGAGAGAGAGAGAGAGAGCTGACAATTTTGTTCATACTTGATAAGAACAAATTGAGATACCTCATACCACAAGGTTAAGCTTCTGTTTATATTCATTCTTGGTGCCTATTAAAATAACTATATATTAGCTAATAAGCATTAATTTGAGATTGGCAAAGTCAATGGCCTCAGGTTGCTCTTATGTCTTAAACAGCAGAAAATAGTTAGCTATGTTGTGATTTTTATCATCAGGGAAATGATGATACATAAGCAGAGGTGGGCATCATATAATGTAACAACCTTCAAAAACATGCTGATAGAAAACGGGATAGCACCCGGGCCGGTGGGCGCCACCTGCTGGTTGCAACTACTGGTTCAACTGAACTAGTCTGAACGGCAGCAGTCCACTTCTGTAGACAAGGTATAGGGTAGAAACAGGGTTTCTAAAAACACGCTTACCAAGAGCATGCTTGTAACTTGTGATCTAAAGCGGATTTAGATTGTTACTTGCTACTCCAATTTCTTAATGTCTCTGACTCTGGCTCTTTCACTCTAAATGACCTGCATCCTACACACAAATTTAATGAATGTGTTATTTTTATTTTTATTTTATTAGTCATATTTCTATGCCGCACACTCTCCGAGGACTCTGGGTGGCTTACAACAATTGACGGTATACTAAATAGCATATTGCCCCCAAGAATCTGGGTCCTCATTTTACCCACCTGGGAAGGATGGAAGGCTGAGTCAACCTTGAGCTGGTGAGATTTGATATGCTGATCTGCTGAACTAGCAGTCAGCTGAAGTAGCTGCAGTACAGCACTCTAACCACTACGCCACCTCAACTCAGTTATTAATTATGCTTAGATTAAGAGGTAGCAAATCAAGCTCTAGAACAGGGGTCCTCAAACTTTTTGAACAGGGGGCCATTTCATGGTCCCTCAATTGTTGGGGAATCGGATTGGGTAGGTGGGTATGGCTAGGTGAGCATGAGTGGGTGGTCATCTGATTGGGTGAGCGTGGCCAATTTAGCAGTCCATTTTGCCAATTTAGTAGCCCATTAAATAATACACACAAATTAAACTTTAATTTGTTTTCCTCCTGGGGGTGTTTTATTTGCTTTTGTTTGACTTTTCTTTTTACTAGATTAATTTTTGTTTACAAGTCTAGTGGTCCATTTCAGAAAATTCATTTTTGCAGCAATTATTCTCAGCCCCAAGAGGTTAAATCAACAAGTCTCTCTCTTTCTCTCATCTCTCTCTCAGGAAAGAAAAGTATGCTAGAAGAGAAAATGGGGGTGGGGAAGACAAACCTTGCTGAATTCCATTCTATTCCATCCTGTTCCCATTCCCATTCCCATTCCAATTCCAATTCCCATTCTATCCTATTGCTATTGCTATTGCTATTGCTATTGCTATTGCTATTGCTATTGCTATTGCTATTCCATCTCATCCCTATTCCCATTCCATTCTCTCCTATTTCCATTCCATTCCATTCAATTCTATTCGCATTGTGGCAGTCTCAATCCGCTTTTGGGATATCACTTGCTGCCCCGGAACTTCCTCCGCATGTGCCAAACATATGCAACAGGTTCGGGCAAGGGCTTCCCATGTCTGGCAGGCAGGTTCGGACCAGGCAGGCATCACTCAGAGCAGATCTGGTGAGGAAGCCCCAGGTTCCTCAGCGGCACTGATCGGCCAGCCAGCCAGCCCTTCCTGCCTCCCTCTTTAGTTGCTGAGATAGCCGTCCTCTTTCGGCAGTACCTTGCTGGCTATCACCCTGTAACTGCCAAGCACCGAGTGGGAGAAGGGCAAGCAGCCAAGTGGTGGCGGTGGGAGGAGAAGAAGGCGGTGGGGGTGACTGTTGCAGCACTTACTCCCTATCTTGCTTGCATCTCGCCAGTCCTGCTTTTCCAACAGATGCCCACCAGCTTGCAGGAGCCATTTTCAGGTCGGCTGCTTGCCTGCTTGGAGCGTGCTAGTTGATCTCCACCCTGAGTCTGGGGACAGAGGAAGCCCAAACTAAGAAGCAGAGGCAGAGGGACACCACAGCTGCCCAACGCATGAGTCCCTGTGACTACTATTGGACCAGGACGAGGGTGGGGCCAGAAGGTGCCTCTCCCAGAAGGCTGAACTGTGCTGGGTTCACAGCATTGTATCACTCACTCAGCTCTCCCACTGTGTGGCTGTCAAAGGAAAGGGAGGGGAAGGAAGGAAGGAAAGTAAGTAGGAGGCTCATTTGGAGCAGTTGATGCCATTGGGCCCAGGAGCGAAAGGTGGCTGCCTTGTAGGGCAGGAGAGCTACTAGCCGAGGAAAGAGCTCAAAGATTTGCCACCATTGCTCCACCAGGAGGGGGAAAACTGAAGGGTTCCAATGGAGAAATTGTACCTGCCGCATAATTATGCATCTATTCCAAGAGTTGTGCTTAGTGCCATAGTGGCACTCTCTCCTGAGGGCCGCCCCTTGCCCTCTCCTCCGCCTCAGGCCCCGCATCCAGCCCAGGACTAGGGGATGTGCCACTTCCATGTGGCACATCAAGGGAGAGTGCCGCTCTGGGCCTCTGCATGCTCCGCCCCTCTCTGCTTGTGCTCTGCTTCACTCAAGATGAATGGAAAGTGCGCAGGTACCTGGCACTAAGTGCAACTCTTGGAAGCAGTTATGCAGCAGGTGCAGCCTTTCCTTTTGGGGCCCTTTGGCTTTCTGACCCCCTTGATGGAGTGATGGTGTCCCTGGTAAATCTTCGAGCTCCTTCCTTGGCAAAAGGTCTGTCCCTTTTTTGGCCGGCAGAGTGCTTCTGGGGGTGGGGGAGGGCAAAAATGGGTCCCTTGGAGGACTCTTGGGCCTGTTTTCCCCTCCCCTGTCCCCAGAAGCACTCAATTGGCATAAAGGAGGTGCACAAAGGCCTCCCAGGAGCTCCGCATGGCCTATTTTTCCTTCCCTCATCCCCAGAAGCACGCTGCCAACCTTACCTTTCAGTTCAAGCTCACAGGGCTTGGTAAGGTAAGTGCTGTACTCGGCTGAAGGGTGGAGGCCGGCGGGTGGATGGGGTAAGGTGGGCGCAGTAGCCTCTGGGTCCCCTGTTGGCTGGATTAATGGCTTTGGCGGGCCATAGTTTGAGGACCCCTGCTCTAGAACCACATAGTATCACCAATGATAGGCCCCAAACTTCAATTCTTCACTACTTTGCAATATGAATGTATCTACAATATAATGGCTTCTTGATAACTCAATGACATTGAGTTATCTTGACAAGATTTTCAGAAATGGTTTGACATTGTTGTCTTCCAAGAGTTTAGAAAGAATAAGTGGCCCAAGGTCATCCAGTTGATTTCCATGCATAAGGCAAAACTAGAATTCTAGTTTTCCTGCTCCTAGGTCTGTATCTTAATAAGACCAAAATGGATCTCAGTTATATATTTTATCTATTGGTTAAAATGCTGCATTAGGTGTGGGGGAAACCTGACTTTTGGTCCTGCCTCAGACATGAATTCCAGGAGTCAAGACTGACTCAAAGATTAAATAAATAGATAAACATCATGTCAAAAAAAAAAAAAAACCACATTTCCTTAAAAAAAAGACAAAAATAAAAAAAACCCTTCATGGTTCTGCTCATACATATGATGTGATTTTTCAGATTTGCATCATTTCTTCATTGCACCATTTCTTCTACAGCTTTACCTTTGGCTTCAATCAACACAAGGATCATCATCCCTTACTTAGATTTAATTCAGTAGGAATTAAGTGCAACTAAATTAGATTTATTCTACTTAAACAAATGAATAAATCATAGTTTGGCAAATTAAATTCTCCAGAAGAAAGGAAGAAATAAATCATAAATCTCTAGGAACATCTATGATTTATTAAATATTTCTAATGCAACTGCACTGATTGATTCAGTATTCCAAAGTATTCCCTTCTTTCTGCCATTAAAACTTTGTGTGAAACAAATCCAACCTTATTTGTCTCCAAACTCTCTTAATGCCAGCAGTGATAACTGAATGTTTTGAATTAACAGAGTAACCTTTGCAAAGAATTGTAAGGTATTTTATTCCCCACTGGAAAAAAAATCACATTCTTTGCTCTTATTTTTAATTATTATTATTATTCTACTCCTTTTTTCTCCCTCATTTCCCCCTTACTTCTCAGCTTCCTAATTGTGCGTTAAGGGAAAAGAAAATGAGTCCTGCCCTTTTGCATTCTTGGAGTAACCTTTTCTGCTTGAAAGTCCCCTGAAAGACACAACCACTTCTGCAGCAGGTGTAATTTTAATGATGCTTTGATGCCATATGTCAAATCTCATCACTTGCTGTGAGGAGTGACATTTCTTTTGATAGCTCCTAGCAACGGCAATACAAATTGTTGGTAGTCACTTCACACTGTACAAATAGCTCCTGCAGCAAGTACATTTAATTTCAGGTTCATGCTAGGTTGCACACCATACTAAACCATGTCCTCTGCTGTTCATGCTCATATTAGACACCTCTCTTTCTTATAAGAGGAAAAGCCCATATATTCTATTATGCCCACGTGAGGCGAATTAGATTCACTTGGATGAAGAGCTTCAGGCAGTGGGCTGTGAAGACAACGTTCAGTGACCCAGAAGGAACATGAGTAACCTTGAAGTACCATTTGTAAAATGAGATGGAAGTTCTGCTCAGATGTCCATCTGTCCAGTGCAGGAGGAGGTGCTGCCATACTACTTCAATATGATCACTTCCCTTTAGTCTTAGAAATGAAGACGCCACTTCCAAGAGGTGATTTAGATGAGCCTGCTTCAAAACACAGCTGGGTGTTTCATTCATATGTCATCTAACCTACTCTAACATTGTGGCCACTGGTGACCAGCAACGCTGACATATATAAAAATATAGATTTCTTGCCTTATAACATTACTTTCACCACTGGAGCATATAATGTTGAAGCTTCATGATCTAAATCACCTCTAAACATTAGCAGTCAATGGCGCCTTTACCATTAAAGTAAGTTTGCCTTTCTTTTAGATGCCGGGCAAGCATTTTCCAAAACATCCAAATGCTCAGAGGACACACACAGTTCTTCAGCAATGATGATCTGGGCTCCAGAAGCAATTCAAGAGTAAATAATTCAGATTCACAACATGGCTACAAAGAATATAAAACACAACACTTTTCCCTCTCTGCTCCCACCCTGTGGAAAAACTAAATAATTAGCATACTTGCTAATTAATTTGGGAGGTTGGGGCACTGTTCAGCATGTTCGAAACAGATGAACCATTATAGAGATATAAAAGCTGTATGAAAAAACTTCAAATTGGATAAGCAAACTGAAAAGGAAAAGATTAACTCAATTATAGATACATGCAAAGTTGCTTTATGTTAGTCTCATCTGAACAATTGACCTTCTAGAGCTCTACTACTTGATTAGAAAAAAAGACTGCCAGAGTGTTTTAAATGTAGCATTTAAAGTATTTAAAGCAAGGCTCGAAATTTTTATGGAGGTTTCAATGTCTGTGTGAAATATCAAGAAAACTTTGCATAGTTCAGTGAAGTCAAGATCTTTTTCCGGGAACCATATTAAAGCAGAACCAATAGGACATATTGGATATGTGAATCCTAACAAGAAAAGCATCTATCCAACAACTCTCTCAACCCCCAAAATTTGTTCTGGAATGGCATCTAACTAATACACAGTGAGACTTGCTTCAGGGACTAGGACAGCTAACCTTTTCCGGACTGAGTGCCAATGGTGGGTTCCTCCCGATTTGGCCCGATTCTCCCGAGCCAGTAGCGGTGATGATATGACATCACTGAACAAGTTCTGCCCTCCGCCCCCCCACCCCCATCCCCTCCCACATTATTCTTCCCTTTTATTTGGCCCCACCCCCAATCTATTGCTGCCGCCTGAGTCCCAGCTGATGGCTAGAGGGAAAAAAACTGTTTAAACTCTTGCCAATCAGTGTTAAAAGAAAACAAAAAAGTAGACCAGTGCCTGCAAAAATACATGAGTAGATCAGTGCCTGCAAAAATAAATGGATAGACCAGTGCCTGCAAAAAATAAATGGGTAGATCGGTACAGTTCTGCAAGCAGTTAAAAGCCTGGTAGACCAGTACCTCTGGTAAATCCTAAATAATTGTCACATGACCATCAAGCCACGCCCACAAAATAAGCCAAAATAAGTCAAAAATAGTTTGACAATGGTGTAAGCAGTTGTCTTTCCTATAGATTAAGCACTGTTAGAAAGTCAAAGAAACTGTTTTAACAGAGTGAATAGTGAATACCGTTGAAACAGAATCACATTTTTGCTTTCTTAAGGTCCTTGTTTGCATACAATATTTGCATCAGATTCAAATATATGGCAGTAATGATGACCATCTGATGATCTTGTTCCATCTGCCAGTCACCGATGCACAGAATCCAATGACTCAATGTATTTCAGAGACAATGCGTTTCACCTGACAAGAATAAGTCACAGCACTCTATTTCTAGAGCTCTCTGAAGTTGCTAAAAGAAAACTATTCTAATGATCAATGATTAGATCAACTTAATTAATCAACAATAATTAGATACTAAAACCTTTGTAATCAGCTATGAAACATTTGTTCTTCTTGTTCCACCAGAGACAAGATGGTGGAGCCTAATACAATGCAACATCTCTTTATCACTGGCACACTGTCGTTACTTTTCCATCCTCCTCTGCATTCTATTTCCTTCCCCACCGTAAACAAAGTGGCATAATTGTTTTATTTTTACCTCAGTTATTTAAATTTGCTATGTAGTTTCTCAATGGTGAATTTAACTGGAAACTCTGTGCTAAAGATAGCAATTGAAAAGCACTGACAGATTTTCCAAATCTGGAAGGCTGTGCACGACCAAGTATCTAACAAGTTCACTTATTTTTGTTTCCCTGTCCTCCCTCTCTGCAGTCTCATGTGCACTACTTAAGTTGTATTTTGACAATTGTTTGTATAAAAGTGAATTCTTATGCATGAAATAAACATTTTCTATTGCTTGGTATCCAATGCCCAATTTAGGAAAATCTAGCTCAAAACTTTTTTCTTTAAAAGAAATCAACTTCATGTCTACACTCAAATTATAGTGTATTATTGGTTGGAAACAAGATCAAATTAAGGGCAATTAGGGAAGTTTAGACTTGCAACAAGACAACTGGAGATGTGGGAGCTAGAATATAAAAGTATACTTCCATTATCTGAAGATTTTCAGGCAGAAAAAGGTCATTACTTGTTGCCTATTGTTATACTAGTCAAGTATAATAATACTTGATACAAGTATTGTTATACTATGACACAAGTCAGTTGAAAATGAATTTCATTTAGTTTTCTCATTTCATGGCCACCTCCTGTAATACAGATGTTTCTGGATGTATACTTCCAAACTGATACATTTTCTACCATAATATAATAGATTCATGTTTTAATTTCCTATGCCTGTAGAGTTGTAAGCATTTCAAAATCCCAGTTGGGTGTTGCATTTTTTATCATCACTGATTCCTTCTATATTCAATCTAAGAGTGTACACACTTTTTTGTGTTTTATGAAAAGAATAGGGGGTATTATTCAATTTCCCCTTTACTGATTTTTCAGTGTATTACTCCAATCAAAACCTCTCTTTTAAAATGAAAGCAAAAAAATCATAAATTACATTTTAATATTATTTTAGCATCATTTCCCCCCCTTCCCCCAATGCTAGTGATAGTCATCACATCTCTGGAAAAATTGAAAGGTATTATAGGATAAAGAGGGATTGACAAAACTAATTCAATAAAAATTAATCAAGCCTGAGACTGAAAAATTGTCATCATTATTGAACATAAAATATTCTGAAAACTTTCCTGAAGAATCAAACCTTTGGACAGCTATGGAATATTACTGTCAAACCCCTAGCACATTTGTTCCTACGCTTGTAATTAAAAATATATGTCATTTGATTCTTATTTTCCCAGTATACATGAATAGTCACAGGGGAGGAGTAGAAGGGTAAATCTTCCATCCTTGTGTTATTTCAATGATAATCCTTTGAAGAGCAAAAAGGGCTACCATCAAACAGACCAGAGGTTTTAAGAAAACACACTGTTAAATACTATTGGAAGATACTTGGGGTGTCTAAATGAGAAAGTTATGAGCCTGTGTGAATCAACTTTGATTTGATTTAAACTGGTGATTCGATTCGAAGACAAACCAATTCAGTGTGAACTGCTTCAAGATTTGAGATTCAATTAAGAAGGATTATCTATGGGTACAAAAATGCTTGCAGTTGATTCATTTTTCTGCAGAACAGTGTGTGTGTGTGTGTGTGTGTGTGTACACACACACACACACACACACACTGAAACAGAATATCTTCCAGGATTCAGTTTCAGCATATATAAACCTTCCTTTTAATGCAGAGAGAACAGGGATAAGGGAAGCAAATCTAAGGAGCTTTCAAATGGTTTCGTCAAGACAAAATTGCAAAATATCATTGAAGCAAGTATCATTTAATAATGCATAACTTTTAAAAAAACAAATAACTATTTAGATTACAGAGTAATTTTTACCTGATTTTTGAAAAAAACATGAAAAATGAAGAATGATAACTTGATGTTCCTTTATGATATAATGGCATTATAGTTGATATAGCTATGAGTGGTGTGGTGGCCTAGAGGTGTAGCGCTGGCATCACAATCAAGAGTTCAATCCTAGGTAGAGGCAGATATTTCGCTCTCTGGGCACACTGAGAATATATCTGATGGAAAAAAACAAAAACTCTGCATTGGTGACAGGAAGGGCATCCAGCCAGTAAACACTCAGTTCCATTCAGTTGCTCAGAGTCCACCCCATAAGAGATTATGGGGTCATTAAAAGAGGATGATGATAGTTGATATAACTAGGATTCTTGGGAAGCTTCTCTCCCTCCTCTTAATGGGGTGAAAAGACATGGGACTTTGTCAAAACTTGTTCTTTTGGGGACAATACTGGGGAAAATGGCAATTGGCATGCCCTTGTTGGGTGATGGAGCCTTTTTGCTACTAACCTCTATATTATATGGGTTGCTAGGAAACTTTCCTAACTGGATGAGAAATTTTCTCTTTTGAGTGGGCCTGTGGCCTCATCACTTGCAAGATCAGGTTATATTAAGATTATGGGTTTGCTGGCAATGCATTTTTATTAGGTAGTTAGTAGCAGCAGAATCAGGCTGGCTTACCAAGTATAGCATATCATCTTTGAAATTTTTAAATATTAAGTTAGTGAAGAAAAATATGTGTTAATGAGTATGTCCCTGCATATGTTTACTCTGAGAAATATATTATTATCCTTTTGCCCTACTTCTTCTTTCTTCTTTCCTTTCCTTTGGTTGTGAACACTGGCTTCATAGTCACAGTGCCAAAGTTCTTCATAGTTTATAAATACTTCTTGGAACATTTAACTACAAAACATGTTCATTATTTCTCTGTTAAACTCTAACCTAGGAACTTTTTAACGAGTAGTAGTTGCTATTATAGTTGGAACGGTCCAATTACCGCTTTAAGCATGATTATTATTTTTGCTCAATTTTTCCAATAATTTCTTTTTAAAAATCAGATTCTTCATGAAAGAGTTTTCAAACACTGCTTCTCTGGAGTCAGTTCAGCTACCTGCTGTAATTTTTTTAATAAGCACCTAGTATCTCAATATCCATTCTATCATTTAGACTGAGTATGATGCGCCACATCTGTTATGACTTCAAACCATGCAGCTTACAAGTCACATTTTTCATCCTTGCTTTTTAGACACAGGAAATAGAACTCATTTTCGCATGAGATCCCTAATGCTTTTGATTTGACAGAGAAGAAATTATCATCAATTTTTAAAAGGAAAATAAATTTTGGATGAAAATGTTGTGGTGGGATGTGAGATTCTTCTGATTACCTTGGTTACAAGTTGTCTGAGCTGTATGAGAATTTTCTTCTTTAATGCATAATTATCTTCTAGCAGAAATGCTGCAGAATCTCTGATTCCTTGTGCCCCAAAGACTTGAAATACCCCTGAGATTTTCAATAATACGAAAAGTGTTAAAGAAAACATCTTCTAAAAAGTAAGAAAAGTCACTGAACAATGAGGTGATATTTGAATAGTGATAAATTGCAACTGATTAGGGTGGAAAAAATTCTGTTTACCGGGTAGGACAGATGATGAAATAGATTAACAGAGGCGGGGTTGGGAAAATGGGAGAAAAAGAAGTGTCAAGAGAAGGAAGACAGAAGATAAATATGAAAACAAAACCTGAAGTTAATCACTTTGACTCAGAGGTGGGTTTCAGCAGGTTCTGACCAGTTCTGGAGAACCGGTAGTGGAAATTTTGAGTAGTTCGGAGAACCAGTAAATACCACCTCTGACTGGCTCCATCCCCATCTATACTCTGCCTCCCAAGTCCCAGCTGATTGGGAGGAAATGGGGATTTTGCAGTAACTTTCTCCTGGATTGGGGAGGGATTTTACAGTATCCTTCCCCTGGAGTGGGGTGGGAATGGAGATTTTACAGTATCCTTCCACTACCACTACCACGCCCACCAAGCCATGCCCACTAAGCCATGCCATGCCCACAGAACCAGTAATAAAAAATTTTGAAACCAACCACTGCTTTGACTTGATAGTTGATTTCCTGATTTATATTAGTGATAGATAGAAATTGGAAGTGCCTACTAACATCAATAGAAAAATCAAAGGCTTTAATGTAGGTTGGATTGTTCGTATGTATGCCTATCCCACAAAACAGAGGAAGTCCAGGGAATGGCTGTAATCCCGAACTGTGTATATTCATTGCATTGCTTTCTTTTATTTTTCCCTAAGGCCTGACTAGATCTATGTTTTCCTACTTATTGCAACCCTTGCTTATAGGTTTGCCAATTACAATGATTAAAGACAGTGAATTAATGGAATTGTTATTTTTTTTCTTTATTTAGATAATTCAGAATGCAAATTTCAAAGACTCCATTGTGCATATAACCTACATTCCAGACTACATCTTCCCAGCCCACAGTCTCAACAGAAGGAGTGAAAGATTATAATTAAAGGAGAACACTTATAATCGACTTACTGATACAGAATGAAGCAAAATATTTTAACAATGGATGGTAGTTCTGAACTATAGACCCAGAAGTTAATTTTAACAGTGTTTGCTATTATATAATACACAGTTGCTGATCAGGACTGAACATTAAGGTTTTAAGCATTTGTTTATAGGTAAGAGATGGGAAATAGAAAGAAGAGTGTATTGGTTGTATTATAAGTAAAATTGTGATGAAGGAGAAAATCATGTATTTTTTTTCTGTTTTTTAAATATTTTTTTAATATTTTCCTTTTTACACTCTTTATTCCTTTTATATCTTTGTATTCACTGAACCAGTAGTAAAAAAATGTCAAAAAAAAGTTCTGACAATCAGCTGAGAGACGTGTGGTCATTGGAACATATTTTTTTTACTTTTTAAGCATTTTTTTACTACCTATTTGCCCGAACCGGTAGTAAAAAAATGCTTTTAAAAAGTTTTTTAAAAGGTTCCCAAGAACGCGCACCACAGCTCGATTCCTCCCCACTGTTCTACTTATCTTCCCAAGCCTCCTTTTGGTGTGTACTGTGCATGCATACACAGCATGCATTTGGTGTGAACTGCACATGCACACATGTGCAACCAGAGAACCAATAGCAAACTGATTCAGATTTCACCACTGGTACAGAGTCTGATAATCCAACTTTTAAGCACCTTTGTCCTCTAAATGGGTTTTTGTTACCCAAGTGCAAAACCATGGAAAGAAACTGAGTAAGGAACAAGATTTCGGTCATCCACAGAAACTTCCAATCAATCTTTGGAACTTCTGAGAAATTAGTGAAGGCCAGGAAATTGAAGTAGAGAACTCTGCATCAGGAAGCCATCTGTTTCTGTAGATCAAGGGCATTAAACTCGCGTTGTCACAAACTCATCACATGACAAATTGTGACCTTTTCCCCTTCGCTAAAATGGAGGTAGGTGTGGCCAGTGCATGATGCATCCAGCCCATGGGCTGCGAGTTTGACACCCCTTCTGTAGAAGAAAGTAAAAAAATGTAGCTTGTAATTAGCACTATTTATTTCTGTGCTGTAATACATGTTTCTCTCTTTCTCTCACGCTCTCTTTCTGTATCTACAATTTGTAGAATTGGGGCTCACATTACTAGCAGCATTTATGAGTATTTTAAGATGCATTCATAATGGTATATATATATTTTCTTTAGCCTCTTCTTGTAAACTATATAATACCTCTGTCCCGTCTCTGGAGATTTCAAACAAAGGGCTTCAATTGTGCCACACCAACTTCACTTAGTACTTTGCCTGGTTTTTTGGGGTGATGGTGGTAGATTTCTTCCATTCCTAATTGGAAAACTGCTGTGATCTGAGCCATGACATAATATTTTCTTCCACATTGAATCTCTGCATTTAAATTCTGAATGTTAAATGGGGATGTTACATTTTATCTTATCCTTTCTTTATCATAACGTTATTTTTTTTTAATCTCATCTGAGAATGGTTTATCTCCCAAGAAGAGTGATAAAGAGCTGTAGAGTTGAATCTTTTAGTCACTATGTCTCAGTCCTAGATAAGCCAGAAGGTGATATTAAGAAACTATTTCAACTTTGGAATGTTGACCTTTTCATTGACTAAAAGGAAGCATAGAGTATGAAAGACTTTTTCTTCTTGTACAATATCGTTAAACTTTAGCTTCTCTGTGAAGCAGTCCCTGAATGATATTGGTGGTAGGAAGAACTACCAAGCAGGAAGCAGGATCAGATTATGAAGACCCAAAAGGCTTTGGAGAGGACAGGTTTGGGACACCCAATATTCCACTCCTAAGTGTCAGCAATATTACAGCCTCAAAAAGCTAAGGCTATCAGACTTTGCTGCAAAAATCCTAAAAATACCTCCTGAAGAAAGTGGTAAAATACAGAAAATGCTTTCTTTTTCCTACCATCTAGTGGAGATCCATATTTTTGTGGCATAGATATGGTAGTCTTGGATAAAGTATCACTAAGCTAGATAAAATGTTGAGAAATACTTACTTCAAGGATGTCTAATGTCCCAAGAAAGCATTGAAAAGACTAAGAACTAAATATAAAGTGGGCTCAATCTAGATGGCAGCAGAAGTTGCAAGTTAAAATATGAGCGACTTTGAAAATTACCTTAATTATCCATTACCTGGAATGGTCTATTTAGTTGCTATATAAATTTAACTTTTCTGTAACCTACAAACCCTTTCCTCCCCTTCCCTTTTCCTTTCCTCTCCCCCTCCTCCTGAGCCTTCCCAACTTTTACTTCTTTCCCTCATCTCATCTATCTCCAGCTTAAGGGCAGAAAGTTGCTATTTTTGCTGCAATATGGAGGATAATTCCTATGTGTATGTTTTTGAACTGATATAATGTTCTGTATATCAGGAACAGATACAGTGTTGGTGAATAGAGGTTGGGAATGAGTCTGTAGGGGCAGTGATGAGGCAAAGATATATCATGCAGTCTCTCCCTCTCCTTCCGTCCCTCCCTCCCTCTCCCTCACTCTCTCTTTCTTTCTTTTTCTGAAATGATGCCATTGATTTTTGACAAGGGCATTAGAAAATAGTCTGGAAACCATGGAAAACATTTTTGGTTGCCTTGAGAAAGACAAATGGAGAACTCCTTAGAAGTTGCACATTCTTAAGGAAGAACAAACATCTTCTGAGATGCTATGTGGTTTTTATTTACTGTTTGATGAGATCATTTAGAGTCTCTGTTGTCAACCATTTTCTCCTACAACATGTTAGATAGTATAAGCAACTAAGACTTTCAGACTGCCTGATTAAATAAGTAGTCCCAGAGGGAAGCTTTCCATTCTGGTGGGTATAATCAAGCTTGTTGTTCACTCCTGGTATAACTTCCAAATGACAATCACTTCATTTTACATAGTCCAGACCAGTGGTGGGTTGCTACCAATTCTCCCTGGTTCTTGCGAACCGCTAGTGGAAATTTTGAGTAGTTTGGAGAACTGGTAAATACCACCTCTGCCTGGCCCCAGGCAGAGGTGGCCCCAATCTTTTCGCTGCCTCCCGAGTCCCAGCTGATGGGCTAGAAGGAAAAACAACTGTTTTAACTCTTGCCCTGGTGCTTCAAAGGGTCACCCTACAGCTGATCAGTGGTAAAAGGCAGTGTGGTGGTAGACCAGTGCACTCCAAAAACAAATGGGTAGACCGGTGCACTCCAAAAATAAATAGGTAGACCAGAATGCTCCAAAAACAAATGGGTAGACCAGTACAGCTCTGCAAGCAGTTAAAAGCCTGGTAGACAGTACCTCTGCTAAATCCTAAAGAATTGTCACATGACCATCAAACCACACCCACTAAATAAGCCATGCCCACAGAATTGGTAGTAAAAAATTTTAGAACTCACCCCTGGTCCAGGCTACGAAAATCTGATGGTGTACCTCGATCCTAAACTGTCTCTTTACTTTATGTTTGATATCTGCACAATTCCTCTGCTATCTAGATAATCTAAATTTGACCTAGCTGGACACAAATTATATTGTTAGTATTATCTTTTTTCCTTCCTCATCCAGTGCCTACTTTCTCCTTGCCTCTGAGTAGCCAGGTTTCCAAGCCTACAAAATGTATAGCGCTGAATTTTTATAAATTTGGCAATTGTCAGTTTTACACTGACAGTTTTCTTGCTGCACCAAAACTAATTTTGATCACAAGTTCTCACACAATTGGATTTTTCTTCTTCTTTTGTCTCTTTTAATTCATCACAATGCTTTGAGAGTTGACTGGATCCAGTAGTTCATTGAATTTTCTGCCTAGTGTCTGAGAAATGATAGTTTCAAAATTGGAGACATCAAGTTGGAAACTGGGAGACTGTGAGTTCTGCCTTAGGTATAAAGTCATCTGATGACCTTGGACCAATCACTTTTTCTCAGCCCGGGATTAAAGGAAAGAGGCAATGGCAAAACACTTCTGAAAAACTTTGCCAAGTAAACTGGAAGTAAACTTGTCCAGGTAGTCTCCAGGAGTCAAAATTTACTCAAAGGCTCTGAGAAGAAATAAAGATATTCAGATCTCTATTGTATGTGCAATTACATTATTGGGAATACTGATTGTATTTCAGAATGTCATATAATTTTGTATTAGTTGAACCCTTACACCTTGCATTAAAGTAAAGACATTTCAAACAACTTAATGTGGGACAACATGGACACAACCTTGTAGGTATCTTGGCAATAGTACAGAACAGATTTGACACTGCTTTCTTTTAGGCAAATAAGATACTTTTCAACTCCTCAGCCTGGCATAAATTCTGAAATTTCTTGATGGTATCTCATCTAAGTAGTAATAAATCCTGTTTAGATTTGGAGCTCAAACAGGGTCAGCCAAGCCCTGTCAGAGAATAAACCCAATATATAAAGAGACTATGAATAATGTATAGTAGAAAGGAGTAGAGAATTACCTGCCAAGATGGCACAGGGAATGGAAGAACAGTTCTCAATGCCACATTATGTTACATTGACATTAGCTCTAATGAGATGATCTCTATCAACAAGGGACCATAAAGAATTTTTGTAGTAGTTTAAATCCTTTCTAATTTTTTTTTAAAAAAAACCTTTGCTAAAATACTATTGGATGTCTGTATTTCTTTAATTAAAAAAATAAGGGATTATTCAGAGCCCTACTCTCCAATTAGGTTTTCTAACCACTTAGGTGAATTGACAACCAATAAAGCTCATTTCCAAAAATGGCTACCCATGTTTTGTTAGGAAAAAAATCAATTACATCTTCTTTTGAATAAAACACTACTTGGAACAGCAATATGTGTTAAAATTATGATATCTTTACGAGAGAGTATAGGAGAAAATAGCTGAAATGAGTATAGAACTATCTTATGCAAAATATACTGATGAAATAAATTTTCATCTGTATATGTTTATGTATTGGTGACAGAAGAAACAAGTAAATACAACCATTCCTTATATTTTCCTGCATTTCTAAGCATAAATAAAAATTCAAGAGTTTATTTCCTACTATCTCCATTAAAACAACCCTTATTTCTGGGAATTGGAGTGTCACAATGGCTCAATGGTTAAGACACAGGGCTTTTCTGCTGGAAAGCCAGCAGCCCAGGTTCAAGACCCAAGCACCCCATGATAAGGTAAGATCCTGTTCTCCCTCCTGCCAACTTAACAAGCATGAAAATGCAAGTAGATAAATAGGTACCACTTTGGTGGGAAGCTAATAGCATTCCATGATGTCATGCTGACCACATGGCTGCAGAAATGTCTTCAGATAGCTCTGACTCAATGGCCTTGAAACAGAGATGAGCACTGCCTCCTAGAATTGGTAACAACTAGTGGAGTAAAATACTCAGGAACTTCTTTTTTTAAATTTGAAGCAATTACAAAACAATCTTATTCATGTTAGCTTAAAGAAGGATATATGAAAAACTCCAGAAGTACACCTCCCAGGTATCTCCAAAATTATTACCAAATTGTCATAGTTAATGTGAAATGGCTAAATACATGGGGAGGAAGAGTAATTGTATTTAACTAAATTTTAAGTAATATTAAATTAATTTCAGTCAAACTTAATTTTTGGCCTGGTCTATTTCTTCTTTTTGCCTCATCCACTTGCTGAAGTATGATTTTAGCAAGACATTCAAGTAAAATTATAGCCTCTGGCTCAAAAGGATTTGAATAATCCTTAGAAGTAAATCTCAGTGTGTTCAAATGGCTTTAGTCTCTTAACTGTAGACAAAAATGTGTATTATTGTTTTAAAATGTTCAGGTTTACAATTGTAAGACACTCTCTTATTTTACATCAGGAGAACACCTTTGAAAGAAAATTCCTTTATCTTTTCTTTATTTTTTGAAATCACTCTTCTTGGGTGGAGACATTCCAACTGTAGTATATTTTCTTTAGAGCTAGAAATAGTCTCTCACATTGCATTGTCAATTTCACTGGGCATATTTCACTTTTGAAATATTAACATGGGAGATAAATGAGCAGTTAAAATGCTTTGCCTGCATATAACGTGCACATGGCAATTCAGCAAGTCATATTTAATATTTTCTAAGGGACTATTTCCTATCTTATGAATGTCAAAAAAAGATAACATGTAACAGTAATGTTCTTAAAGGATGTGGAAATTTGTGACCAAGTCTACATTATTCAACATCATACACATAATACAAAATGTCTTGTATTTTCCCCCTCACTATAAATTTAAAATAAATAGTTAAATGTAGAGATGATTGCATATGAATGTCTGCATGTTAGTTTATTTATCCCAACCCTATGCATTTTAAATACAGGTAGTCATTGTTTATCACCTGTTTCATATAGTGAACAAACTAAAGGGTTGGCATTCAGGTAAAACAGCAAAATTCTGGTCAAAAACAGATGTTAGAGTAAGGCCAGACCTTGGCTGAAGTTTTCTCTTCCTATATCTCTAGAAAAATGTCACAGTTTTGGATTAAAGCCAACTTTAGCCTTCCAGTTGTAAGTCTTATAATGCAGTTCTCTTCCCCTCACACATAACTTGTGTGAGGGGGGCTTGTTTCAGTTATCATCACAATTTATGGAATTTTGCTTCTCTCAGAAAGAATGGGGAGATGGTAAATATACCTTAATATAGTGCAAAGGGGCATCCTCAAGTATCTTTCTACTTTACATGTCGGAAATATTTATCTCTTGAAGAAGCAGGCTGTATCTCATCTTCATTAGAAATCTCAATTGGGTATTGAAATGTTCTAAGGTAGGAATTATGAAACTAAATGAACTGTTTGTCATGGTTAGCCTTTCTAATTACTGCTTAAAAACAGATGCTGTCTATCAGGTGAAGATGGTCCCAGAATTTTTCCTGAAATTTAGACAACAGGAGAGCTAGCGGTGTACTTTGGAAAGCTTTGCAAGTGCTATTCTTTCTAGAAATGACGTTATTGAGAAAATAAATGAAGTGGCAATTTTCTGAATAAATGACTAAACAAGAAGGATAAACAGTGGAAGCAGCAATCAGGTATATCATAATATATTATCTTTATAATAAATCTAGCTTCTTCATTGTAGCAGCCCCCCCCCCTCTCTCTCTCTGTGTGTCTACACAGCAGAGCCTTCTTATACTTTGAGCTACATCATAGCATTATGATGCCAACTCAACAGCTTATTGAGCAATCTAATGTGCTGTGTAAAACAATCAGGAATAGGAGGTACAAACACACAAAGAGATACATGTCTCATATGGATCAAAATTAAGTTAAATACTAACCAATACTAACCAAACATTACTGGGCTGTTACAAAAACAAGCCAATTTTTTCCTTCTATACATAGAATTGCAAATCCTTGGAGTGATGCTGACTGCTTAATCGGTTAATTAAATGACATCACAGTCAGCCGTTATTATAGGAGTGCAAATAATACATGATTAATTTAATGCATTTGACTGCTTTGTAAGCACTCTAAATATAGTTGATTGTGACTCTCTCTCTCTCAACAATAGAAAATTTCTCTATGGATAGAGGGAAGACTGAGATATACAGCCATACTACAGTCTTAAGCTACATATCACCCATGAGAAAACTGGTTGGAAATGAAACCAGGTTAAGAAATACTTTCCTAGATGTCAACATCTTCCTTTTCTTTGGACACTAGCATTCTGTCTAGACCCTTTTACCATAGCCTGCTTTCTTCCTTTCTGAATTGGTTAAAACAAGAAAAGAACATTTTTTTTACAGTGAAAAAGTTGTGAATGTTTTAAAAAAAGCTCTCAAAAGTTTCACTCTTCCGTCTGTCTATGACTAAAGGAGAGGGGGATATTACTGCCTCAGCACACACAATAGTAGGTAAGGAAGGTCAGAGTGGTAAAAACAGCATTATAATGCAAACCACAGTATATTTCTCCATTGGTCAAAACATAGCACACAGGATGCAAAGGTATGCAGTGTGCTGCTATTTTTTTTTTTTATCCTTCTGACAAAAATATATGTGGGTACTTTTTAGCATACAGCAGCCAAGTAGGATGGAGGTCTATGATGAAGCAAAGAGAAGCAGGTGAACAGGCAGCATTACTAAGCTGGTACAAGTAAAAATAATCACTACTTTTAATGTTGAGGCCACAGACTATATGTGTTCTAATCCCACCTTAAGTACAAAGGAGGTGACCTTGGGCCAGTCACTGTCTTTCAGCGCTAGGAAAGAGGCAATGACAAGGCATTTCTGAAAAACCTTGCCAATAAAACTGTAGATGTTTGCCTGGTCAGGGATGTCAAATTCAATTTCATTGAGGGCTGCATCAGGGTTGTGTTTGGCCTTGGGAGGGGCATGGGTGGGATGGTGTGGCCAGCTTGATGTCACTTTTTTTAAAATTAGATTTATATGCCACCCTTCTCCGGAGATTCAGGGCAGCTTACAGTGTGTTAAGCAATAGCCTTCATACTTTTGTATATATTTTTTATACAAAGTCAGCTTATTGCCCCCACAAATTGGGTCCTCAATTTACCTAACTTAGAAAGGATGGAAGACTGAGTCAACCTTGAGCCTCGAACTTGCAATAATTGCAGACAGCTGAATGTTAATAACAGGCTACTTAGCCTGTTGAGCTATCTGAGGCTCTTGTTAACTTGTGTTAAGGGCACCTGTGGTGGCCCAAGCACTCTGCCAGCAAAAATGGACTACTGAGCTCTGTTTTTGTCTGTGTCAGCCTCCTGAAACCTGCCAGCAAAAACAGAGTTCAGGAGGGCCACAGTCTGTTTTCGCTGGCAGAGGGTTGTAGGAGGCCATTGAGCCAAAAACAAAGCTCGGGAACCCATTTTCACTTACACAGGCATCACAAGTCAGTCCTTCGCTGTTTCCAGGGTAGCCCTGTGGGCCAGATCTAAGCACCCCACTGGTCAGATCCACTCCTCCCCCCTGGGCTTTGAGTTTGACATCCCTGGTCTAGGCAATCACCAAGAGTTAGAAACTGACTTGAAGGCACAAAAAAGCATACTCATGGTGCATTTCTGCTCTTAAAAATGGTCAATGCCCCCTACTTGTGCTAAGGCAAAATGATCATGAGGATGTGCTCTATTCAGCAAGGAAATTAAAATCCGAATTTGAAAAGAAGAAGAGATATATAATTCACACCAGCATTGCCCCCAGTAAACTGAGCTTCAGCTGAAGTTTTTAATTTAATGTCAGAATCCAGCACAGTCAAGAAGTGATTGGAGATGAATCAGAAATGGTCTAAACAAAACAAAGTAAAGTAAAGATCTCAAGGCAGGTGATTTCAAAGAAAGATGGGAAGGCAAAAAATATCTGCTGGGGTAAAAGTAGAATTTGTAAGAAAAATTTAAGACATTAAGAAAATTGCTTTGCATTGCAGTTTGGTAAAACATTCTCTTCTGCAAAAGAGTCTTTTGTTTTTCTACTTTATGTTCTGGCTGCTTAGATTTCATTTTGATCGTCAGTCTTTTTTTTTTTAATAAAAGTTATTTTATTGTTGGAGGAAAAAAGGATTTTTCTGCTGGTTCTGTTCTTGAGTAACAACAGCAGTTGTGACTGGACTTGCTTGATGATGCAGTTGTCACATGTCACATGCACAATGTCACATTATTGCATCACTTAGGTCTTTCTAGCACTTCTAGTTGTCTTCATTAGGTGAGGATCACACAGGTCATCAACAAAGGACCTCACAGGGCCATGACTCCCAACTTCCTATGGATTTCCCCATTGACTTTGCTTGTGGAAAGCTGGCAAGGAAAGCTGACGATCACAATAATCTGACTGGCTAACCGTGACATTGTAATTGAAAGCTAGATACCAAGTGCCTCTATCACATTCATTTGACTGCAGGGAAACTGCAACAGCCAAAACTTTGAAGACCTTTTGTAGTCCCCCTTATTTAGCACAATCACAAGTTTGAATGGTTGAAAATAGAAGTGTGTTTCTTCAGCATTTGATACTAAAGGGTTTTTTTTGGGGGGGGGATATTTTTGTACATTTATGTATTTATTTTTAAAATAAAAATTACCACATTTCTTGCTTAATTGGATCCTATATTTTCTTACAAGAAGTATAAGATTTAATCTCCCCCCCCCACCCCACCCCAAAATATATCCTAGCCATCATTATTTGTTTGAGACTAAGGGAATTTATTTCTTCTGCCTCCCAGATCTACTCCTTCCTCAAGAATGAATGGATGCTCATTCAGTGGGGTGATATCCCCAGATGTTGATTGATGGCAAAAGACTTCTTCGATGTGAGTCAGATCTGAATGAAAACATGTTTGCACCTTGTATCTTGCAGGATAGGACCCATATCTTCTCTGTTACTGTGCCCACCATATAGAATATGATCTCTCTGATATCTGGATGCCCTGCCCCTGGCTGCCTTTCATATGTTCCCCCTCCCATATTGAAAGTTAGCTCTGGAAGATTTGTAACCCCATCCTGAATTCCAGCTTTGTGTAACAGTTAAGGCACCAGACTAGAAACTGGGACACTGTGAGTTCTAGTTGTACTTTAGGTATGAAGCTAGCTGGGTGACTTTTGCTAGTCACACACTCACAGGTCTAGGAAACAAGCAATGGCAAACCATTTCTGGAATCTCACTGAGAAAATTACAAGGACTTGTCCAGGTGGTCACTAGAAGTCAAGAATGACTTGAAGCCATGCATGGCATCTAGCCATGCAAAAGCACACATACACATAACCAGTCATGCTGGAAAGAACACCAATGTAAATTGATAAGTTGTAGCTGCTCCATCCCTGGAGGCTTTCAAAAAGAGACTGGTCAACCATTTGTCTAAAATGGTATAGGGCAGTGATGGTTAACCTTTTTGGTACTGAGTGCCGAAACTGGAGCGTGTGCATGAGCACACACGTGCACACACATGTGTGCTGGAGCACCAGAACTCAGAAGACAGCAGCTAGCCATGCGCCTTTGTATGGCAACCAACTGCTCTTCCAGGTTCCATCACCAGCCAGCTCTTTCTTCCGGGTTCTGTCGCATGCATGCATGCCGGCCAGCTGGTCTTCACATGAAGACCAGCTGGCTGGTGCACATGCACATGCCAGAACCCAAGACAGAGCAGCTGGCTGGCATGCATGCATACAGAGAGGGCTCTGCATGCCACCTCCGGCACGCTTGCCATAGGTTCTCCATCAGGGGTATAGGGCCTCCAACAGGAGCAGGTTTTGGACTAGAAAATCCCTGAGATCCCTTCCAACTCTATTATTCTATGTTCCAGCAGATAAATTCAACAAATTTCCATATACGTCTCCATTATTAGATGCCTCTGAAGGAGCAAGACCAAACCAGGAATCTGCTTTGTTCAAGTAGGATGAAATCTTTACTTTTTAAACTGTGCTCTATTCATTCATGTGAAGTTGTTATTTTTTTTCCCCTGTTCAGCAGCATTTCTGGAAGCAGTCCAAATTACAAGTTGTACAACAGCTAATAAATTAGGCCAGCTGGCATTCACAAAGAAGTTAGCAAAAGGAAGTAGAAACAAATTACAGATGCTATGCATAATACTTGTAAAAAGACTTATTAAACTCTGAAGCTATTTTGAATGGTATAAATCTGAGTTTAAGAACTTTGCCAGTAAGCTTCCATGTTTGCATTGCCTAAATCTGAACAAATAATTAGAAACCTCTTCTTTGTGTATGTGAGTAAATTAGTAATAATTAAGGAAAAGGATATAATGGTAAAAGAATGTGACACTGAGAACTGCATTCCACAGAAAAATGCAACAAATAAAGTACTAAAGAGTTTCTAATTAACATTACGTGCTGTACCAGATAATTTAGGAGAAAGGAAAAATATGGTAGAGCAGTAAAATAAAACATTCAAAGAAACTAGTTGCATTTTTACTTCAGTATATATTTTATTTCTTAGACAACCTATTTTCATAGTAGTCTACACTGTGAATAAACCATTGAGAGAAGCACAGCCAAGACTGATCCTATGTGGGATCAGTAAACAACTCAACACTGTCACCACAAGAATGCCATATATTGCAACAACAACAATAATAATAAATAAACATGTCAGATAACTAGTTTAACTAAAGTAGCCATCCCTGGTTTAATTCATATTCTGGAATGACAGATGGTTCCTCAGTTTTTTCTCCTAACCACAATATTGCTTCTTTCAAGCCTACCTTAATTCAAATGAAAAGCCTTTGATGGTAGTTCAAAGGTTAGCACAAATACCAATACAGAAAATAAAGATTTTTTTTTTAAATAAAGAGTTTGGATACTGGAAGAGCCATATCCATCAAATCCTTAAAAAAAAAAAAGCAAAAAAAAAAAATAATAATAATCCCTGAAACCAAATGTAGCTTTTCCTCTGTGTTAAATGCACCACTGATGTTCTAATTTCCCCTGCACTCCTTGTTGCTATTATTTTATTTTATTTGTGTCCTGGAGTCAGTATTGACTCCTGACAATTCTTATGTTGACTTTTTTCTTTCTTTCAGAAGTGACTTGCCAATGGTGCTTTCCTAGGGCTGAGATTGAGTGGCTGCTTCAAGGACACCCAGCTGGCTTCATCCCTTATGTGAGACTAGAATTTATGGTATCCAGTTTTTAGCCTGATGCCTTAACAACTATACCAGACTGTCTCTCTTGTTGCCATAATGCATGCATTTTTATCATAAATGTTAGCAGGATACCTGATAAGACTTGGATTATCTTCCATGATGCCACCTTTTCTGATTAATGGGATGTTTGGAAAAGTTATCAGTAAAACCACCAAATAACACAATGGCTGGACACCATCAAAATTGACACCAGCCAGAGCATAGAATAATTCAAAGAAGTACTGCAAGATTGGAAGATGTGGACATCTGGCCCATAGAATCACCAAGACTCAGACATGACTGGATAACATCATCAGCATGGTTAATGGAAATGAAACTGGGTAACTCTTGTAGAGTAATCCGAATTTTTCTCAAAGCCATCAAGGTAGACAATTTATCCATCAGATAAAACCTTACTTCACTGATAGTTTTTACAAAAAATATCAAAATACATTTTACACAATAAATGTAGAGCAAAAGAAATAGATACACAGTAGCCAAAAGGATAAAAACAACGGTGCCAATAATTCCAAATGGTAAATAACTTTGTTATTTATTAAAGTCTATAGATTAAATATTGTTGTTCTTAAGCAGAAGCCAGTCATCGCTGACAACTTTGACTTGAAGGGTAATGTTTTACTAATTTCTTGTTTAAATAAATGTCCACCAAAGTAATTGCTGGACTCAAAATCAATATTGCTACAGTCAGTCAGGCCATAATATTTATAATTAAAAAATAAATCCAGAGGCATGTGAGATCAACAAATATCAATAGGTTTTATTGAGAAAAACTCTCCTTAAAAATCAAATCTTTATGACAGGATAGGATGGAATGGGAAGGGAGGGGAGAGGAGAGGAGCAGAGAGGAGAGGAGAACCACATCTACCTTTCCTGTACATTTGTACCCAAAATGTCACAAAACGCAAAAAATGAATAAGAAATAGTAAACTAAAGTAAACTAATAGTAAACTAAAGAAATTTAAGCATAGGGAAAGAAAAATGGGGGGAGAAAAATATTGCTACCTATAGTTAACACCAATATCATGTACTTATCATCATCATTTAACTCTTCATATCTACAATATTAAGCCGTATTGTATATGGCTTAATACAATACATTGTTTTTCATACTTTTAACTTCTTAGCTCCTTCTTTTTGAGGATCCCATCAACTTCATCCAATCATGACAGAAGCACACTTTTAAATACAGCTATTTAACTCATTTTTATAAACATTCCTTTCCCCAAAAGGACTAAATACTAGCCACCATATTTGTACCAATACAGTACTTGCCCTTCATATGGCTTCTCCACCTATTTCTCTGTTCTTAGTAAACATTTTACATTTACAGATTTCTCAGTGACTTGCTGAATAGCAATATCAGCAAGGTTTTATTAGTCCTGATCACACTTTTGTTTGTTAATCAACTCAATGAGCACCTTTTTTTGGGGGGGAGGGGGGTCCATTTTTTCCAAACAAGACAAGCACATATTTGGTTCAGATATTATTTCAGATAAGAGATCAGAGATCTCTTGTTTTATGAAATAAGAAAAAAAAAGGCATCCTGATATGTTCTACTCGGTGTCAATGGAGATTCTCAATCATCCAGGTCATGGTTGTCCCTAAGGTGCTTTTTCCAAAAAGCAACTGAACTTTCTAGGTGTTTTATTCATTTATTTATTTGCAAACATTTCAATCCTTATCCCAGAAGTTTCTTCCAGTCAAAATTAGTCATAGGTAGTGACCAGACTGCTAACTGGAAGCAATAATAATGAAGTCAAAGCTTAAACATTTTGGACACATAATGTAAAGCTTACAGGAAATTGAAAAGGTTTTGTTGCTTGGAGAGTTTCTCAACCTTGGCAACTTTAGGACAAATGGATTTCAACTCAACATGACTGACTAGGGAATTCTGGGAGTTGAAGTCCTCATGTCTTAAAATGACCAAGGTTGAGAAACACTGATTTTCAGCCATTCAAAGAGGCTGATTGAAGACAAGCCTATCACTAATGACAGAATCATAAGCCTAGAATAATTCACAGAAACAGCTACTGGCAAATAATCTTGGTGAAGTGACATTCATAGTATTATTAAGAATCAGAAGTAACTGAATGTCTTAACAAGAATATAATTAAGCTATTAATATTTATTAAGTTTCTTAATATTAAGAAAAACTAGGAAATAGAATTCAGAGTGTATTTTCTCTAGAAGAAAGAAATGGGAAAATTGCCTGATTTGCTATCATTCTTTCATTCAATGCAATATCATGGAGAATTCTGTTTTAAATGGAAAACCCAGGCTGATGTGATAGTTAAGACATTTGATTAGAATTCGGAAAATCATTGTTTAAGTTTACCTTCGTCTATGGAAACTCACTGGATGACTTCAGACCAGTCACTCCCTCACAGGGCTGTTATGTAGAAATATAAAGAAAGAGATGCTGATAGAAAAGCTGCATTCTATTTTTATGAATAATAAATCAATAAAATATCCAGGTAAATTCTGGTCACCAAGAAGTTAAGAATTTATTTAGATAACTTTTAAAAAGAATCAGCAGTAGGTATTCCATTCACGTTTTTTTTAAAGAAAACTATAAAACAATATGATTTTCTTACTATAGATATCCAACAATTAAAGTTAATAACAATGGAAATGTTTGAAATATTAAACCATTCTAAATAGGAAAGCCTCCCACGCTCCTATTAAAAATGACAGATAAGCCTTATGCTCTTCTGAGGCATTTTTGGGAAGGTACATTATATCTATTTTTATAAGAAAGGAAAATTTGCAAAATTCAGTCTTGAGAAAGTGACATCTAGAAAGACCACAGCAGTCAGTCAACAACCTAACCTTAAAATAAACCCACAGGCACCATTATATTTGCCTCAGGAATATTTTCAGGAAACAGATGCTACCACAGAATACTCATGAAAACAAAACCCCAAAAAAAAAATGTAAATGTTCAAGGAACTTTTACAGTAAAAAAAAAAAATTCTGGTCTCTGCTTTTCCAACAATTAAAGTTTTAATCAAGGCCATCTTTTTTTCGAAAGAAAAAGTGAAGATTGCTGTTTGAGTGCTTTTTCAAAGTAACAATATTTGATGTGTGACTAACTTGTGGGAGTCCATCACTTAAAACTAAAAATGTGAGAGGTGAGCAAATTGGGTTTACTGGCTGTTAACTGATGGACACATGTAAGAAAAGTGACACATTTTGTAAAGTAAATATGACAAGTGCTCTTACTTGTTCAACTCCTTGTAATGAATAATCCTAATATTTTAAAGACCATTACAATGCTCTCTGCTGGAATTTAATTTGTTGTCAGTAATTTAGTTGTTTGGATTTTTTAAAACATTTTTCTCTCTTTTTCTCCCTCCCTCTCTCTACTTTCCACATGTACACAAACACATACAAATGCACACACATGTATGTACATGGAGAGAGAGGACAGAGGGAAGGAGAGGGAGAGAGGGGGGGAGTTTCCTTTTAACCTTAATCTTTGAGTCCCCTTAGGAAAAAAAAAAGGTTTCCTCTGAAGAACTAAATAGTAAAGAAATCTTCCTTAAAGTATTTTTATTTATTCAAGATATAATCCAGTTGATTTATTTGCATAGGGAAGACAATCTAAGATATGATTCTAATATTAGTATGATCCTCAGTGCCTTTATGAATAGTTTTTAAGTTCCTTAATCAAACCTTTTTCCCTAGGCTCTGCTTAATTTTGCTCTTTTGACAGAACTTCAAGATTTTAAAAGATATACTCCAGTGATATAAATGAATAAAAGAAAAATAATCTTCTAATAAGAGACTCATTTCTTCTTTCTAGACTTTTCTTTGGCTTAGTTGGTGATCTTAGATAATGATATTGTTCCCATGATAGTAATAGCACTTAGACTTATATACTGTTTCATAGTGCGTTACAGCCATCTCTTAAGCAGTTTATAGTGTCAACATATTACCCCCAACAATCTGGGTCCTCATTTTACCAACCTCAGAAGGATCCAAGGCTGAGTCAACCTTGACCCAGTCAGGATCGAAGGAATTGAACTCCTGGCAGTGTGAATAGGGTTAGCCTGCAATACTGCAGACCACTGCACCACCAGGGATCTTACATTTGTCTCCATTATATAATGTTTGTATGTGTATAAATTTCATTAATTTTTCTACTTCTGAATCCATATGTGAAACAATATTTAGATATCCTTTGACAATCAATCTTCAAGTGAATGCTGCTGGAAGTTGAGTGGCATATAAATTTAATTAATTATGGTTGGTTACATAGACAGGCAGATGTTTAAACTGGATCTGGCATTTTTATCTACTTATCAAGTCCTTCCCAAGGACCTGGTATAGGTAGATCTTTGATAGTGTTAAAGCAGTGGTGGGTTTCATTTTTTTTTACTGCCGGTTCTGTGGGCGTGGTTTGGTGAGTGTGGCCTGGCATGGCGTGGTGGGCGTGGCATGGTGGGCATGGCAGGGGAAGGATACTGTAAAATCTCCATTCCAACCCCACTCCTGGGGGAGGATACTGTAAAATCTCCATTCCAACCCCACTCCAGGGGAAGGATACTGTAAAATCCCCATTTCCTCCTGATCAACTGGGACTCAGGAGGCAGAGAATAGATGGAGTGGGACCAGTCAGAATTTTTACTACCGGTTCTCCTAACTACTCAAAATTTCTGCTACTGGTTCTCCAGAACTGGTCGGAACCTACTGAAACCTACCTCTGTGTTAAAGGTATCATCACAAGATGTTAGCTGTTCCAAATTACATGAGGATACTCTACAGTTAGTTTCACAGTCTAAGACTTCATGATTTAAGTCCAAATCAAGGACTTAAGAATTATCAAAATAGCATCTAAAATATATGCTCTTTCAAGCAGGATAAGGTTTTTTGTCATTGTTGTTAAATTGGGGTGTTTAGTTCTGATAAATTTAATATTTCCAGATATTGAGAAAATCCTTTAGATATCACTTTGAGGGATCCAGTCGCAATTAGTATAATAAAGGATTTCCTTTTCAATAAGCATTCAACTTTGATCTGCAAGTTCCGATATTTTGTAATTGATTATTAAGTGAAAGTATTATTATTCTAAATGTTATGAAACATTTCCAAATTACTATACATTCCATTACCTGTATATATAAAAAACACTACTGCAAAAACTATATACCAGTATGTAGTGTACAATTGCATAAAGTGCAAACATTATATTTAAAAAAACCCACCAATCTCAAGTCTCTAAAATTCAGAAACTGAATTTAAATCTTGAAAAAGGAGAGTCTGAGAAGCGGAAGCTGATAGGGTCCCCTTTTCTATAGTCAACTCAATCTGGAGGATCTCCAGCAAAAAAGAAAATTTGAAAAGAAGGGAGCCATTTCTCTCCTGTACAAGGCCTTTGAACCATTCTTCTCTGTGATGTTTTTTTTCAGATGATAGATTATTTCACATAACTTTGTTTTTTACATACGTTCTTGATGATACATTGACTTTAGAACAATGTCTCTTTATTATACATTCTAACTGGGAAGGATTAAGACAGAGAGATAAGCTACTGTGAAGTTCCAGATCAAGTAGAACTATCAAATTCTTCCATTCTTGAGGTTTGTTTAATTGAAAGAAAGAGAATCTGTGTGTAGTGTTAGAGGCTTGCATTTCAATCACAAACAGCACACAGAGTTAGCAAATAATAGCCTATGTTGCCTAACCTAAAGAACAAGGTATTTATCTTGTTTGTAAATTCTTTGTCTGCTGAATTTTTAATCTCCTGATTTTATTGGGATTTACTGCCCTTGAGTAGCTCCCTCACCCTAAGAATAGCTAAAATCTTTTGTATAGTTTGATATTTGTTAACATGATTACAATAAATATTAAATTTAACTTATATTAAGTTTGGACTTTCTCATTATCAAAAGTCTTCTTTGGGGTGAAAAAATGATTAAGGTTCATGAATGGGTTTTTTTAAAAAAATAAATAAATAAGTAAATTATTGTGACAGAGCAAGCCTATTTAATTCTACCAAGAATAAATCTTATGAGCTTAATTAGAAATAAGTTCCAAAACTGTATGTAGTAATAAAGGAAACAGTGCGATTAAAAAAAAAATCCAAACTCTCCCAAGAGATACCACAAACAATTATGTCCTGGATACTCAACAAGCTTGATATTAATTGAGCCTTCAGCTAACAATGTATTTAAAAGGAAGTGAAAAATAACTACACCAAGGGCAGGTCACACCAAGGGCTATTCAAGCTGATACCTGGATCTCTGCTAGGCCTAAAAGAAACACATTTCTTGTAAGATAATGACTTTTTTCAAACATTTCTTCCAAAAACTCTAATAAATATCCTGGTTATCAATTCAGTTATACAGCATCCCAATACTATACATGCAAAGCCCAATCTTATACTCAACTTAAAACCTTGTTAACAGTAAATGTAACAGCAGAGCCATGGACAAATTTGGTTGTGTATTTTTCCATCTATTCAACTGATTGTACACATTTTGAAACAGATTTGATATCTGACCTCTTTATGCAGTAAAAATATACAGAGTATCTAGCAGGGCATATTTGCTGTCTCGATTTCTTGCATTTTGGATATTCTGCAGATACCTGTAAAGACCTGAACTTCAGAAAACTAGATTTGAAAGCTTTGCAAAATGGTAAACTTGGGGTTATGTTGCTCACTTGACAGTGATGATGAGTTGTTCTCTCAAGTGAAAGCATCCCAAGCTGGCTTCCATGCAAATCTCTAAGGATTGTGCTAGCTTTCTAGAAGTATAGGAAACAGCTGTGAGTTCATTGTATGGAACCAGGAGATGGTAAAGAAGCCTTAGAGCTTTCATATGTGATGTGTATTTTTGGTCTGAAGCTATTTATGTTTCTTCTGCCTAGGGAAATTTACCCTTCTGCATGGTTGCAATAGGCAGCCTTTCCCCCTAAAGAAATACAGTTGTTTTTAGCTCTTTTCTCCCATAAGATATTTAACTACCTCTGACAAGTATAACAGGATGCTTTTTCAATGATGATTGAGGGAACAAAGTTCTAAGTATGAACCCCAAGTGCTTTTAATTCTGTAGAAGAATACAAAATTATTATTCGTGTCTATTGGGATCTTTATTACACAGTAGTAGTATGAAATGACGAAGGAGTAGAAAGAGAAGGAGAAATGAACGGAAGAAGATGCTATGGTAATAGAAGATGGACAAAGTGCAAATCAAATAGCAATAGCACTTAGACTTATATACCACTTTACAGTGCTTTTACAGCCCTCTCTAAGTAGTTTACAGAGTCAGCCTATTGTCCCCAACAATTTGGGTCCTCATTTTATCCACCTTGGAAGGATGGAAGGCTGAGTCAACCTTGAGCCTGGTAAGATTTGAACTGCCGAAGTGCAGGCAGCTGGCAGTCAGCAGAAGTAGCCTGCAGTACTGCACTCTAACCACTGCGCCACCGTGGCTCATTAATCAAACCTCTAGGAGTTATTTTCTCTCCATGCCTAGCTTATCAGTTGCACCTTAGATGCTTAAGATGTCACTGAAGAATGAATGGCAATGTAGACTGTTGAAAGGTGACAGTAATATTTTTGGAGTAGGAGGGGAGGAAAAGAGGGCTACCAATATGCCAAGTATAACTTGGTTGGATAAAGAGATATTTATTGCACTAACAAGGGCAACATTATTTTTTTTTAAAATTCAATTTATACACTGCCCTTCTCCAGAGACTCAGGGTGGCTTACAAATTATTAAGCAATTTGGATATCTAACAACTTGTCCTCCCTTACAGATGTGGCCTCAAAATCAATAACATTTCAATGCTAGTGATAGCATTGATACCACAGCCCAGTGGCAATGCTTACTTTGAACCTGGCTTGTGTACCACTTTTTAAAATCCAATTTTACTATTTTTATATATCACCACATCCCAGTCATTTCTGCTAAACACAATGCAAAAACAAAACTATCAAATTTAACAGCACTTATCAGTTCTAATAATTATGATCATGTTCAACAAGCTTAGTAAACCAGGTTATTTTAATTGACTTTCTAAAACAGAATTGTCAAACTCATGGCCTGCAGGCTGGATGTGTCATGTGCTGGCCACGTCCCACCCCTGTTTTAACAAAGGAGGGAAAGTCATGATACGTCATATGACGACAACATGACGATGCAAGTGTGACACCCCTGTTCTAAAAGAAAGGGTTGTCAGGGTTTAGGATAAATTTGTTTAATCCCATCCAGTTCTCCACAACCTGGATGAAGGCATCTACCATATCTTCATTTCAACCGAAGGTATAGATGTATAACTGCATATCATCAGCATATTATTAACGTCTCACTTTGAACTCTTGAAGCAATTTTATATAATTTTAAAGAGCAATGTGAAAAAACTTTTATTAGTAAGGAACACTACATTGACTTCTTTTTTTCCTCACTGGATCTGGAATCAGCATTCAAGAAAGAGAAAAACTAATGTAGAACAATGCTGACACTCCTAACCCTCACATGTGGTCTACAAGAATATCGTTATTGATGATACTGAACATCACTAAGAGATGTGGAAAGACTATGAGGATCTCCACCAGATTCAGTCAAAGATCATCTAGCAGACTAATCACTGCAATTTCTAACCTATATACAGAGCTTCTTTCTAACTGAAAGGGGTCCAAACCTATTTTGTCTATAGCTCTTGGAGCTGAAGCCTCGCAAATGAACTGGAATTTGTCTTTTTAGAACCATGAATGTAGGTGAGATAGAAGTAGTTCTATCATTTTGGGGATTTTATCTGATCAAACCTGACTTTTAGTACCCTTGGTTCTTAGACCAGTTTTAAATTTTTGATGGTTTGTCACTTATTACTGGGAAATAACTTGTGATACCACTGCTAAATCTCCTCATCTCAATTGTGAAACTTTGGTATTTTGTATAGATAAGGACTACAAGCAAACAAAAATCATCTTAGATTCATTGTGTGAGAGTAATGATGACAAATATATCTTACTTTGCCAACAGTATTGCATCTTCATAATATTTGCCAATGGATCATTTCTGACTTGTGAGGAAAAAATTATATCTTAAAGATTTAGGGTGACCAAGTTGTATAACATTGTGATAAAAAATTGCCTGCATTCATTCCTGCTCAAATGTCATTATCTTAATAGAATCAGAGATGGATGTAACTAGCTAGTCAGGTTATTTGAGATAGATTTCAGCTTGAGGCCCACTGCTGTCTTTTTATCCATTCTCCTCTTTGTTATTAAAAATGTCTAGAATTGGGATGACCATCTGGACATCAAAAATGATTAATACTTATCTATAGAATAACATTTACATCCTCATTTAAAGGAAGTAACATCTAGATTTTTGTTGAATAAGAGTCTATAAGTTGACTAAGGATATAATCATATAATATCAAATGTGCCACAAGTAAATTCTAGAATAAATCATAATTACTCTACTCAAGTTGAATGTGGATAATGGTTATTATCTAGATGAAACCTAATCAGGATTTCAACTTTGTTTATAAACCAAAGCTAATTTTTGCTAAGGAAGGAACAAACAGCTCTGTTCTTCTGGACCGCTATCCAGCCTCTAATACTGTATTTTTCTGAATTTTTTGGGAAATAATTATAAAACTTCTAAAAAGCAGGTTTTTTTAATTACTTAGTTCTTTTTTACATTAAAATACTGCTGGAAACCTCTTTTTCTATGGGATAGCACTGGTGCTGAGATCAGATTGCTGACTTGTCAATTTTTCTCTTAAATGGCTACATGGCAGCCTTTCAAGAAATTATTTGGGAGTACAGGCTAAAATGTTGTCATGTGTGTGCAGGTGTTCAAAAAGGATGTGGGAGACTGAATAAGTAGGAGGCAGTTAGGAGATAGATAAGGGCAAACAAAATTACTATGTCAATCTGAAGTATGAGACTAGTATTGAATTTAAGGTCAAGAGAAATCACTGTTGAAGCTTTAATAATATCTGATTATTTGAGTATTAGTATATGAACTAATTTTCATATTAGTGACCAGAAATGACAGGGCTTTAATCCATTTTCATTCAGCTATACTCGCCAGAAACACAGTAAGATTGAGTGTAAGAGCAGCCACAAACCTATCAGAAAGTGAAAGCTCACAATTCCCAGTTAGTTTACACTTCAATCATTAAACGGATGCTAGATTGTTAATTATGCAGTGTTAGTTTCTTTGGAGAGCAGCTGCAAATGACAAATTGTGCTTCAGGTCAAAAAGCAAATGTCTCATACAATAGTGCATGCACAGCACAAATACAAGCTTCTATAGATCCAAACACCATAAGTGATAAAGAAGCAAAGGCAAGGAAGTTTGTTAAATTGCCTATTTTGAAACAGAGTTCTTCTAAAGGTCAAATTCTTTAATTGAAACAAGAATGCCTGAAAAATAATAGTGTATTAGGTGACTCTGTTGATTGCTTATATGACCCTACAACTGCATCTGGATGAACTTTTCTGCCCAGTCAGCTTGACATTTAATCTTCAGATCACCAAGTTCTGTTCTTTCTAGTATGCAATGACATTTTCCAATAAGATGGGAACTATTCTAAGCCTTCTTGTCTACTTCATTCATTCCGTAGAAAGGCAATAAGAATCTGACCATAGTCTGACCTCTACACATCCATTAGCTCCTTCCATGGTTGGGATGTAAAAAAGAGACTTACTCATGAAGAAAACCTGTTATCTCAATCAAGAATAAGGGAATGGCTAGGCGTTGGGGGCATGGAGAGCCTTTCTAATGTTTAAGCATAATTGGAAATACCACTTAGTTTGGATCAGAAGCATTGAGCACCTAATTTAATCTTAACTGACCATATTCAGATGAATGAGAAAAATGATAGGATGGGTGATATCCAGAGGTAGGTTTCACATAATTTTATCACTGGTTCGCTGCACACCGAAAATGTGAGTGTGCGCATTTTGCTCATGCACATGGCTTGCACGCATGCATGCAGCTTAGAAAACATGGCTAAATAGGATGGCCCAGCTCACCCGCAAGTCACCACTACTAGTTTGCCCAAACCGGTCCAAACTGGTTGAATACTACCACTAGTGATATCTAATGTAGATAATTAAGATTTCCCTAAAATGGTCTAAATTATTGATCTATCACATAACTCAATATACATACAACGATATTAGACATGACTTAGCCTTGAAGGTATCTAAGCTATTTATGAATTTTTTTTTTATTGAAAAAGTTTTACAATACAAAATTTTTTCCCCTTTTTTCACCCCTCCCCCACCCCCCCTCCCATCCCCCCCAACCTCCCCCCAACCCCACCCCCTCCCTCCCCATCCCACCCCTGACTTCCGCTACACATTTCTTAAAAAAAAGAAAACAGCAAGAATTTATAACAACAAGAAAAGCAAATACTATTATATATTCAATTCTAAATTGAGAGGAAGAGAGAAGAAAGAAAGAAAAGAATTAAGAAAATAAAAATAAAAAAAGCCCATAAACATAAGTATTTATCTAAAATTAACAAAATTATAGTAAGAAAAACACCCAAAAAAAATAACCATTATAATATTTAACCCAATTTAAAAACAAAAAAAGAAAAAGAAACATTACTAACATTACTAATCATATGCCATACTCGATCCCCCAAGAATTATATAACCTACGTATTCATATCAGGTAATATCAAATAGTTTAATCCCAACTACTCCCCTTAATTCAAAAACACAAACCCCCCCCCCGAAGAGAAAAACATAAAACATACAGTATAATGTAATTATGCATATATTATTATAATTTTCCATAGCTCGAATTTCAATCTTCTCTTCATCCTGATTGAGGTTAAATCTTCTTTCTTCACATATATCCAATTCCAATAGGCTTCATCTTCTATCTGCCCCCATCAATAAAATAAAGCATTCCACCTAAACCCCCCGTGTGACTTTATATAGATAGCATCCAACCATGAAAATATTGAAGATATTCACTCCTCTAGGTAGAATCATTCAAACTAACGTATTCTATTTCAACAAGAAGAAACCCAATGCAGCTCCTCCAAATCTTGAGAACAAAAAAAATCAAAAAAAAAAAAGGAAAATCTTAGAAACTGCATTGCCAGATGTTTTTATAAAGCTGTTTCAAATCCTGCCACCCTTTGTTGTTCAGTCCTTCTGGTTGTAAGATGTTTTGATTTCAATTCTTTCCTCTTAGATAGTAAATTCCAAAAAAGAAACTATAATAGGGTAATCACAGAACGCTGCTACTATTGCAGCAATCTGTTAAACTTGCTCAAGATGTTAAATCCAATTCAAAATAATAAAAGTTTTATAAGTCTCCAATTCAGGATAAAGACTTTATAATCCATAAATCCAACTCAGTATAAACTTTGAAAATTTTATAACCATCTTCCAAAATTTTCAATACTTTCTGATAACAGCTGTAACTGGTGGAGGACTTCACGACACTCATTAGTTACCACTTGAATTTCCTCATTGAATTCTGGTTTCTGCTGTTCGACATCACCACCCTTTTCTTGCGGAGCGTTGGACCTCTGTTGCTGTTCATCTCGAATTATAATATTTTTTAAGTCTTGCTCCAGCGGTTCAAGGTCCGGTGCTCCTGATCTAGGTTCACTGGTATGTTCAATTTTTCCATCTGAAAGATCCATAGTAAAATCCTCCGAGAAACCAGATTGTACTCCTTCTACCTTTAACATTCTTTGATTCATTCTTTGAGTCTCATCCTTCTGTTTACCTTTTACAAACTCTCTTTCTTGTTTCTTATTCTTAAAATATTCCGAGGCTCCCTTAAGAATATTTTTATAAAAATGTTCCGCTTTTCCAGTAGTATTCAAACAATATCTCACACCATGATATCTAAAAGTTATGCCAGCTGGTAGGTCCCATCTATATGGGATATTACGTCTTTTCAATTCCTTAGTCAGAAAAGCAAATTCTTTTCTATCCTTTAAAACCTTCGAGGGTAACTCTTTAAAGATATTAATTTGGACACCTTCTACTTGTGCTCTGGCAGAGTAGGACTTGTGTAAGATATCATCTCTCAATCTTTTATCCGTGAAGTAAACAACAACGTCTCTAGGCAAATTCCTTTGTTTGGCAACTCGTGAGTTAACTCTATAAACTTTCTCTATGCAGCCAAGAATTATCTCATCTTCTAGCTCTAGTAATTCAGCAAAAACCTTTGCAGAGATTGCTCTTAAGTTTTCTTTCTGAATTTCTCTAAGACCTCTTAATCTGATAGCTGATTCCATGGTTTTAATTTGAAGCATAATAATATCATTCTGTATTTTCTGATTCCGAACCTCAGTTTCCACCAACTTTTCTTGTATTTCTTGTGTTTGGGAATCAAATTTACTGCTAATCTCAGTCACTTTCTCCTCCATTTCAACAACCACACTTGAAAGATCTGAGATTACTTTAATAATAATTTGACTTAATTGGTCATGCTTTCCAGAAACCAGCTCCTCAAGATTCTTCTGTGAATTTTTTATTTTGTCAACAACACTCGGTAAAGAAGTTATTATAAGATCTTTTAAGTCCCGCCCTGCCAGTCCATACAAATGAGTTTCAGCATTATCCTTCAGCTGGATCATGGGGGAGCCCCCCCTTCCTTTAATCATCTTTGCTTTAGTTTCAGAATACTGCTTTCGCTTTCCACTCTCATTTGTTTAAAAAAATTCTGTTTAGCTCAGCCTTGGCTCCTTTAAACACTTTTCCCATGGCAAGATATTTATTTATTTATTTAAAATATTTATTTCAAGAGTTTCCAGGACTGGATTCCATTTGCATCCACTCTAGCTTCTCTTCAAATCAAGCCAGTCGCCATCTTAAAGGACTTTCTTAAAAACTTTCACTTCTCTTCCTCTCCATCCCCCTTCCTCTCCCTCCTCTTCCAAAAAAATGAGTAAAAAAATCAGTAAAAAAAATCCATATTTGCTTTATCTTGTTTTCTCTCTTTTCCGGCTTGATCAATCAACGCTTCGATCGTGGTGTTGCTCCCAGCGTCTGGCTCCGCTAATTAGATAATTAGCGGAGGACTGTCTCAGCGCGGAGCTTGCTCTGGGGGTAGGGAGGGGGCCATCCTTCTGAGCCTTCCCCAGGACAAACGAAAAATTCCTGGGGGGTCTCAGGGGGCCCAGCCTCACCCCCAGAAGCTCTGCCTGCTCCTCCCGCCGAGGAGCAGGTTTTTCGAGCCGCCTGCCAGCTGTAAGGCGGCTCTATACGCGCTAAGAAGCCGGCGGGCATGGAGGAGCCCGCCGACGACGAGGAAGGCGCCACCGGAAGTCCGCTATTTATGAATTTTACGGACAATATTAATTTAGTGATTTGGAATCCAACAACGGCATATGATGTCAATGATGTTTGATTGTAAATAAACCCTGAAAATTAAGGTAATGTTCATTTATCATCATATAGTAGTTATATAAAAGAATACATGTGCAAATTAGTTATTACATGATCAAAAGTAAACAAAACAAAACAATAGCCAGTTATCAAAAGAAGGAGCAGGCTGAATCTATATCTTTTGTCCAAAAGTAAATCACTTCCATCTCTTTTTTTTTTATAGAGTAGAGACAAGGGATAACAAATGCAAGAAATTATAAGATTAATTATGATAAATAGAGCACATGCCCAACAGCTGCAGGAATTATTTCATAAAGGGTTTTTTGGCTTTTACTTTAGACTGATTATCAGAAGTTGCATGTTCAATTAGTTTCAACCCAACCTGCTAAGAAGTCTGCCACTGAATTCCAGCAATTTGTAACTCCCAATACACAAGAATTACGTTACTTCAGGTTTCTAGATTTAGGCCATAGTGAATAGTCTTCCTGCCCTGGCTGTTGGTTCTTCAACAGGATACCATTGTCATGCTCCTGAATGTGATGCTGCCCAGATTTACCATTTGACCGAGGCAATGAACCAAATGACACCACAGATGGTCCTGCTTCAGCTGCTGTGATCACCACCTGTAGGTTGCTTTGATTTCCAGTTTGTCAGATAAGTATAATCTAAGTCCAGAGTGATTAAAGGCCTCTATCACTCCATGTGATTTATATATTTCATTGAGAATTTTCCATGGTTGGCTCCCAGAAAGGATGTATTCTGAATCTCCTGCCTGGGCCAACTGCAAATGGACAATCCTTCTCCTGGAAACCACAAGCCACTTCTAAACAATAATGCTGATTTTATAAGGCTGATTTTATAAGACCGAGGCTGCCTTTACTGGTTCTGCTAGACAGGGAAGAGCAAAGCATGAACCCCACCGATTGCAACAAGATAAGTGCGGAGGCTAAACATATAGCTAACTTTCAGCTTTTTGCTCAATATGTCAGCTGGAATGAATTGATTTTCACAGACCAATTTAAACAGGGCGTATCTAATAAGAGATGGTGTGTGCTTATTTGACAATACATCCCAGAGACCTTGGAAGCCTTAATCTGCTGCTGTGTGGTTATAAATTGAAGACTTGACAAACTAAGAAACCCTATACCTCTTCTCCTTTTATCTTCTCAGCAGAGAAGAGAAGATGTCAAGCCAATGCAGCTGAAAACCAGCAGAGCGCCATTGCTAGCTACAGAAAACCATCTGAATACATCTTGGGCACTCAGACAGGAGACCTACTGATGAGAGTAGAAACCATCAATAGCAGACCTCCTGCCTTCTGACTTGGTTTCAAAACAGAAATCTCTTTCAAAATTTAGTAGAGCAGGAAACCTTGCAATTCTATTTTACTTCTCTACCTTTCTGATAATATTAGGGATAGTATGGCTGCACATCTACAATCCACATGTTCATTGGGACCAAGAAAACATATCTGACTTCCATAATGCCAAACTCATTATTGAAAAAACTAAAAAATACCTCCCTCCTTCCTGAACCATGACCTGTGAATCAAAAGGATGTTTCCTGTTTTATTACTAAATACAGGTAGTTCTAAACCTACAACAGTTCGTTTAGTGACTGTTCAAAATTACGGCATTGAGAAAAGTGACTTATGACCATTTTTCACCCAACAGTTGTGGCATCCTCATGGTCACATGATCAAAATTCAGCTACTTAGCAAGTGACTCATATTTGTGATGGTTGCAGTGTCCTGGGTTCATATGATCACCTTTTATGACCTACTGACAAGCAAAGGCAATGGGAAAGCCAGACTGATTTAACATATTACTAACTTAATAGCTGCAGTGATTCCCTTAACAACTGTGGCAAGAAAAGTCATAAAATGGGACAAAGCCCACTTAACAAATGTCTCATTTAGCAACACATTGTGGTTGTAAGTCGAGGACTCCCTGTACTCTGATGTTTTAGAAAAGGAGGTTGGAAGTATTATTCCTGTTCCTACAGAGTTTTCTTACTGAAACAATAGAGACTCTACAGCTTTGATAGACGCAAAAACAGAAACAATGAAAGAATCAAATTCTTCTTGGGCCATTCAGCATCCTGAATGGATTAAAGAGAGAAGAACCAGGTTCTTCCAGAGATGAGTGAACAAGGAAGAGAACAGTTGAAGGGGAAAACAAAAGTCTGCTCTTCCGAGGTCAAAAATAAACAACCTGATACTATTTCAGGCTATTATCAAATCAACAAGCAGGTAATGCCCAAAGTAGAATCACTTCCAGTTCTTTATATAGAGTGGATTGAGGAAAAATAAATGAAATAAATCTGAACATTGATTTTTGTAAAGAGAACTTGCGTTTAAAACTCAGTGGTGACAATAATTCTTTCATAATGGCTTCTTTTCTACAATAAATTATTTATTCAAAGTTCTGAAATGCCTGTGTGCTGTAATTTGGTTCTACCCAGCTTCTTGAGGAGAAATCTGACAATAAGATCTGGTTCTGCATTTTCATCAGGATTAAAGACATTCATTTCAGCGCTTGAGCCACTGCACAAGGGTGTAGCAAGTTCATCCCTTTATCTCATGGGTGTGCATAGTTCCCATTTAATGCCTCTCTTCATTGCTTGCTTCAGTGGCCACAGACTTGGTACTGTGGTATTCCTTTATACCACAGACCATGGGTGGGTTCTACTTACCTTTACTACTGGTTCGCAATGGGATCGCACACACGCTTCGCTTGTGCACGTGCTGAGCCTCTGCACATGTGCAGATCGTCTATGATGACATCTGTGTGGGTAGGCGGACCTTCACCTCGGTTTTATTACCGGTTCGCAAGAACTGGACTGAACTGGCGGCAACCCACCACTTCTACAGACCATTTAAAAAAAATCATCTGATATATGTCTTGAGAAAGGGAAGAGGTCTCTGGTAGATGCAACTGATTGGCAGCACCATCTGGCTCCACCCCTTATACCCCTTATTTAGAACAAGGATTGGCAATTTGAGGGCCTTGAGACTTCTTGCCATCTGGAGAAGGGAAAGAAAAATGCCAAACTTACTTTCCCTGATGTAACTCTCCAAAATGGGGAGAAAAATATCCTGGCCTTGTTCAAAAATCTCTCAGTTTATATCTTGCTGGACTCATAGCAACCTTGCTATGAAAGCCTATTGCTTATGTAAATTAGATTTCAGAGGAATCCCTTCAGTGTTTCCAACTTGTATTATGGAGATCAATGATTAAGCATATTTTATCCTTTATTAGTCACTTACTCATTTGGCCTCTTTGACTCGATCTGAGGTTCGAAGAAATGATACCAATATGCACTAAATTGTTTCTTACTTGCAAGTTCTTCTTGATTTATATTAAAGATGGAAATTAGTTATAAAAAGGAAAGTTGTCTTCTTCCCCATTCATCAAGTGTAAGGAAGTTCTAAAAGACATTCTCTTTAACATTTTTTGTCCTTAAAAAGCTCAATCTGTTGGAAAGTATAACACTTATTCATAGTGAGACCACATCAGATTTATTTGAATTAGTTGTGTTTGAATAATATGTTAAAAAAAAAGAAATGCAACGTTGTTGGTTGGAACCAGCAGCAGTGCAAATAAAAAGCCTCTCTATACAGTATGTGGTAAAAATGGGAAATGTGATTTTTTTTTAAAAAAATATTCATCAGCATTATATAGTCACTTTCCCTGAAATGTTCACTCCTTAGTTTTCCAGACCATCCTTCTTCAGTTCATGCTGTAGGTAATCTCACAATGCATAAGTAGGCCAATTAGCATGGAACCTATCAGCATGCAGTTAAGCTCTTCCAGGATAGTTGTCTTGAATTCACATTTAAACCTGCAGTGTGTTTCAAAACTTCCCAGCCTCAAAACAGTTTGTCCAATGCTTTTTTTTTTTTGGGGGGGGGGGAGGAGAGACAGGAAGAGAGGGGTGAGACTGAGAGGAACTTTCTCCTCAGCCCTGCCAGAGGCAGCTGAAGGTGATAGAAACTGTTCCCTGATGTGTGATGACCCAGGGCACAGCATAGAGGTAACACAGGCAGCTGGAAGTTCAAACCACCCCTTTATTGCTCCAAATTTCTCCAAATGCTCCCACATTTCTGCCAGGTCCCAGAGCAAAGTGATGACACACACACAAACACACACCTCAAGCAGCCTCTGGCTGCAAATAGTCCAGCCCAATGCTGTAAGTACCATGGCTTCAAAGCAAGAAATCCAGAAATAATGCAAGGAATCCAGGAAAGTTCAAACATCTGCACTCAACACTCTGGGAATTCAGTGTTTGTTCCTGACAAATGCCCCTCCTCAAAGCATCTCCTTAAGTTTCAGTCCCCAGATGTGCCTGGGGTAGAGTACTCCTCCTGAGTAGTTGAGTCAGTCTGTACTGTTCTCGCCTTCTCTCCACGCCCTGTGCTCAAGGATCAGGAGGGAGTGGTCCTTGCTCATTGTCTGAACTCTGTCTCTCATGTTCACTGCTTAGACTCTCTTGGTCAAACTTCCTCCCTTCCTCCCTGTCTACAAGCCATCCCAATCCTAAAAGGCTCTGGCCTGACAGGGCCTGCTTTTCCCCATTTTCCTCCCAAGCCAATGAAGTCGCCCCCTTGATTTCCGTCTGCTCCAGTTTCAGCTCGTCTTCCTCCACAGATTCAGGCTCCGATGGGGGCATGACAGGATGAATCACTTTAGAGTTTTTGGAATTGGGCAGTATCTACATAAAATTAAACAACTTTTAAAAATTAAATTAAATTACAAGAATCACATCATCTCCATGAGGTGAATTCAAGTTGCTTTGCACTCCACTCTGTTTAGTAGTACAGTGTATCTTAAAGTCTTCTTTCTAGTTGTCAACCTTATTCCATTGGGCTTTCTACTTTCATTGCTCCTTGTCTCAGCTCTACTTGTAGATCTTCCTTTGTTTTGTGTAATAAATCTTCATCTTCTTATAAGATTCTTATGAATCTTTACATTTTTCCCCAGACATATCTGTCATTGAGATTTCAGATGACAAAAACCTTTAGATAGGTAAAGACGTCTTTATGATTTAAAGAAAAAAACCATTTGGAAAGAGTCAGCCTCAATAATGTTTCACTGTCAATAATTCTAGTACCTTCTTTTGCCCACAATGTCCTATAACATTTCCTGATAAACTTTGTGAAGGAGCAGGGGAGAGGGAGGGGGGAGAGGGAGAAGAAACAATACATTCATACATGGTTCCTTTCACTTATAAAATTTATCTGAGGGGTAAAATCCTTATTTTCCCACTATTATACCTTCACTATAAATATTAAGAATAAATAAATAATTAAATAAAATTAAAAGAACATGTTCACTCTCAATCCTTCCCAGATAGTTAGATCTATGATCTCTAGTATACAGGGGACGAAAGTAGGGAATCACAAGAGACCTTGATTTCTATTAGCCACACATTATCAATTATGGGATGGACATCCTAATGATACTTGGTGAAAGCCTTAAAGGTCATGAATGTGGGAGAGTAAGCTATATTTTTATCAGGGATCTAACTGTAATGGATAGAGAAAACCTTGGCCTGCCTGACAAGTTTAATTCCCTCTTTAAATTGAGGTTTTATTTCTACACTATATCTAATGTGAAGATTTACAAACCCAAAATAATTGTCTTTAATCCTGATTTTATTTTGAATAGCCCTAAAAATCATGGCCTTAAGAATAATCTTAAAAACATCAAACTCATTAAAAGGTGCCCTGTCTAATCTTCATTTTGCTTGATGTTAAAATTGATTGAAAAAAGACTATTTGCTGTTGTGGGGATCCAAAGATTACAGCAGCATTTAACTGCTTTAGATAAATTGCATAAGGCAAACTATGGTTAAATCATATGTAAATCATGCCGCTGAAGGTAAAATCCAAATGTTCCTCTTTCTGTTGAGGAAAATGGTTCCACCTGTAGAAATAAACTGCCAGATTTCATTGGCTCTGGAATTTTGCACAAGATTGAAGAACCAATAGCATGTGGAGCTCCCCAAATCTTTTATCAATGACTATGTTTGGCTGGACAGATCAGTAGTGTTTGGGGAGCCATAGGTTTTCTACCAGTGCTATGCACCCTTATGAGAGTAGGTCCTACTCAACTTCCTTCTGTATAAATAATCATATATAGACTATATACAGCACAAGAGTTAATCCATCATTTCCAAAACAACTCATTGCCTTAGAACCGTGATGGTGAACCTATGGCATGTGTGCCCAAAGTGCCATGTCGCTTGGCACACACGACCTTGCCTGTTTGTCTTCCAAGTTTCTGGCATGTATGTGAGTGTGATGATCAGCTGTCCTTTGCCTGAGCGGCAGCGCCAAAAACCAGTGTGCACATGCGTGCCGGCCAGCTGATTGTCACATGCACATGTGCACCAGAACCCGGAAGTTTGGCTTTTCCAGAGTGTGATCCCTTCACTCATTCGGCATGTGTTCCGGCCGGCTGATTGTCAGGCACACATGTACACTAGAACCCAGAAGTTTGGCTTTTCTGGAGTGCAGCCCCGATGAACGCACTTGCACACATGCAATGTTTTTTTAGTACTCAGTGCCAAAAAAGTTCGTCATCACTGCCTTAGAAGTTCAGGCAAATAAAAAGGAAACTATTAGTGACACAAAATGGCTGATTCATACTGAGTAAGGTTGAATCAGCATGCACACTGTTTTAAAATAATGTATATAATTGTATCTCTATCCTACCTCCTCCTCTTTTTCACCTTTCCCTTGTGGACAGCCTTAATTACAGCTTCTGCTGTTGGTATTCTGGAAGGCAACAGCTGTTTAGAGAATTACTAATGACGGTTAGAAAAATCCTATCCCTTACCATAAGTAAACACATAGACTTCTCAATTAATATTCCAGTTATCTGCATTTAACTTTTCCTAACCTAGGACATTATGCTTTCTTTATTCAGAATCAAGTTTTTCTTAGTTTGCTGGCTTCAGGATTTGATTCCAATGTTTGTAGTATTTCAAATACAATATTTAAAACCATTGGGTACAGGAATAATACATGTATATTTAATACTCTTTCGGAAGGTGTAATAAAAAAGAGAAATTCTGAACGACAGATATTCCAGAGATAAATTAAGAATATGAAATAAATTAAGACGGTGGACAAATCTATGCATGCAGTGTGAAACAACACATTGCAGAAATAGGAAAACTTGAATGTGAAAGCTTGTATTCCAGCAGTGGAAATCCATGTGTTTTTCCCAACCCATCTACATGCTTCTTTTTCTCTCCCCCAAACAATTCACAAACTAGCAATCCTATGGATGCAGAACAAGTGGACAATTGAAAGAACATTTGTGCATTATAGGGTATCGCCTTTTGAGAAGTTAAAACTTGACTCTGTTGTCCTGCTTGATGTCTTTCATAGCGTTTCATTTCTGAATGTCTCCTGTAGGTAGTATATGGATCATTGCCATACATTTTATGTTCTTTGGATGACTTTGGGTGCCTCTCGTTACATGCACCATTTTTTTTCAACACGCAGAGCATCTGCTGCAATATGAACCATAGAACATGTGCTTCAATACCAATTTATGAAGCTCTAGGTCTTCATTTGGGTCTGGTATTTCAGCTTGCAACATGTATCATAATCTTGTGGTGTTGGCTTGGATATTTCATAAGCCACAGCAAACAGTGCAGGTCCCACTTCTTATATTGTATACTTAGCATATAAGCAATACACTTACAAAAGAGAAAATGTATTCCAATGTAGTACTTCATGAATAACTTTCTCTTCAAGTTGAATGCTCTTGTGAATAAAAGGTTTTTTAAAAAGGTGTAATTAAATTTGGCCAATCATTTGGCTCCTGATTCAAAAAAATGCTCTCATAATTCTGGCCAATTTAGATTATCGTAGTGAAAAATGAATCATTGCCATGCTTCCATATATGTATTAAGGCATCTTTACATCGTTCTATCATTCCATCTGCTAGCAGATATCGAAGAAAGGATGATGCACTTTTCAATATTTCTAAAATAATCATTATTCAAGGAATAAAACTTCTGTTTATTGTTGATCTCAAGGTTGTTTGATTAATTTGGATGTAACTCACCTCTTGTTTTCAGTCTTAGCAGCAATGTCAACCATGTATTGTTGGAATAAACTTCCTCTTAGAAAGTTATTACTCATGGTTCATTGTTTGATAGGCATAATAACACATTGTCATTGGTTTCTTGTTGATCATTATTTGGAACTGATGATGCCAGTCTTCATTTCAAAGAGGAAAGTGTGTGTTGAAAAGTATGTATTGAAAACTGCCATATGAGCAATGGAATTCTAAAATTGTTTGTAATAAACCACTTCTTCATTCAACATAATTTGCAGTGATGTTGGTTCAGTTTAGGTGTTGTTTGGCATAATAACAACTTTGTTGGTGATTTGTGCATTAAATCTTCTCTCATGTTCAAATGCTGGTCTCTGATCATGATCAATGACAGTAGCATGTGTCAAATTTGTTCTTTGCAAGTTCAAGGGATACAATGTATGGGTTTCGGTGCCATATTAGTTTCTCTAGTAATTCAACAATATCACATTGAATTCCATCATCGTGGAGTATGACCATTCTCAATTCTATGCTGTGTTGACAATCCATGAAATATATTTGAATAAATTTGACTTGCTTCTTGTGGTTTGGCATTAAATGATCAATGTAATGATGGATTTGGTGTTCAATAATCACAGAAGGATTCCATCCATTCCTGGTTGGAATGACTTATTTGACACTAAAGGATGTCATTTGGAACAGGCAGTTTAATCTTCTTGAACTCATTTGCAATAAGTTCATCATTGCTATATAAATTGAAGAATTCATTAGGTAGAAGTTGCAAATTGCCTAGCCTGATCTTTCCCAGTTGCAAAAATTGGCAGTTTCTCCACGTAATAGAAACTCAGGATAATGAGGCCAAACTTTGACCATGGCACCAACATCTGCAGAAATATTACATCATGTCAGTTGTGCATTTTGTTTCACTTTTTCTGTGTTGAGGTCTTGTTGTTAAAGGTGGGTATTGTCAAGCAGAGAAATTCTTGCAGTAATTAGTGTTTGCCACATACTCTTGAGTTGCTCTTCCCTTTCCTCTTCTATATTTTCTCGTCTCATCATTCTGTGTCTTTCCTTGTGACTCTGGAGATATGCATTCTTCTGTTTTTTTCCTCTACCCTTCCTCCTTGCAGCAACTTTGTTGGCAACTATTTTTGGTGTCATCTCTTGACCCTGATGTCAAGAGATGCCATTATCTCTTGCCACGTGTCATAATTATATTTTATTTTATTGTTTTATTTGATTATTTTACCACAAGGTTGTATGTTTCCTTTTTCAACTCAAAACTATTTAGAATCCCTACTGACTTCTCCATTGAGTTGTAGGAAGGTGTCAGAGACAATTTAAAAATAGCATCACATGACTTCTTGAGAGTTGGGTAAGACTGGTCTACCTGATCTCTAGCAATTTCAGAGTAGGAAACAGTTGAAAAATGAAGCAGGATGGGCAAGGACTAAGATATAGTGGTTAATGTAGTTGGCTAATCCCAGAGAGATCCAGTTTCTACTCCATTTGCAGTCACAGCAACTTGTTTTGTGACTATCAGCCCAATCTATCTCACAGGGTCCTTTTAAGGAAATATAAGAGAATGGTGCATTAAGTATGTGCCGTGAGTTCCTGAACAAAGATCAGGATCTGCATGTTTCTGTGCCAGAGAAAAGGCCCCAAAACAATAAAAATATACATTTTCTTCAGTTGTTGCTTCTTTAAGAGTCACATTATGAGTCAATTCCTTGCTCCTGAGTGGGACAGAAAGCAAGGGATTGTAAGACTGGTTGGCAGACTGTCACAGAATTTCAAAAATGAAGATTATGTGCATGCACAAGCAGCCCATAGCGATGAACCAACCAAATTTTATTCCCTTGAAGTTATGGGTCCTGGATTTTGGACCCATGCTATAAATTAGCATAATCTTGATTCAAAAATTGCTTTTCCTATGATGCATTATTTCACCAAGATAAAGATCAGGGCAAGAGTTTTAGTAGTATATAGATAGATTAATGCTAGGAAATGTATTATGCTTTCAGCATTAACATTTATTAGATCCTTTTAATAGCAATGACATATCCTTTTAAAGCAAGTGCTCAATGCAGATTAATCATCACTAAACTTATTAAACCAGCTGTTCAACCAGGCATGTGCAAAAGACAGTTTCTAAATAAAGAGTGTAAGTATAATAGATTAGATGTATAGGCCCAGAGGCTGTCCCATGTTTGGGAATTGTCCATTCCCTCTTCAATGCACTTAAAAGAAATAAGCAGCTTGGGACCTACCAACAGAAGCAGGAAGCACTGTTTAATCTTTTTGCTTTACATTATTTATGCAGTTAAAATTTATTTTTTCCAGTTTTCTCATATCAAGTGTAAAAGATAGGGGACTCCCAAAGACAAGAAAACTTGTTTTTAACACAAAATGAAATCAGAGAGTTAAGCATAGTCTCCTCTGTAGTTTTGTACTGAAAAATAAAATTTGTCTGGACAATATGCAGCTGGACATCACATAAAGTTTGAACCTGATTTAACCAAATTGCTTCTGCAGCACTTTCCCCAGCTCTGACCAAAACAAAATGAGGGAATATAAATTACTTACTTTAGAACCAAGACTTGTGGACTGCCTGGACAAAAACTGTGCATTTAACTATTATCCAAGTTTTCAGTCTTGCTTTACTCACATTCATCACTTCTTCCTCTATTCTGACATTCCACAGCTCAGTAAAAAGATTTGTCAGTTTGATTTTCACTGGCATTTGGACTCATTTTATCCCTGATCATCTTTTTATTCTTGGACAATTCTGGCCCTCTTACTACAGGAGCTACCCAGGATGAAATCAAAGCATGTGCAGCTTTTGAGGAACATACAAAAAGTTAAATGTCTCCAAACATGGAATTCACATGCAGTGTTTCCATTCCAACATATATTCCAAATATTGCTGAGCTGAACTTTGATCCCACTATGCTGAAAATTTGGGGAATTATATTCCTAACGGCTATGAAAGATATGAGGTCAAAGAATCTAGCATTGGAAAATTGCTAGGCCCATTCTATTTTTAGCTAAAATTGAAAACAAGTGATGATATAATAACTGCATAATTAAAATGGATGTCTGCCATGTAAGTTTTAAAGTGGCTTGAGTTTGCCTTCTTCCTTGTGCTGAGTAAGAGTGACTGGTGCAAAGTCACCCAGTTGGCTTTGTGCCTAAGGTGGAACTCAAGGATTCCTGATTTCAATCCTGAAATCTTAATCTCTGTACCAAAATGGCTTTCTCAATCATGATTAATTGATTATGTGCTATCAAGTCATTTCCCCTTCTTAGTCACCCCAAAATGTAATGGTATCTGGGAATGACCTTGGGAGACAGAAGGAAGAATGACAGAGTAGGTAGGAGTCAGATAAACAGCAACTTAGCCTTGAGAAGGAAAACGGGTATGGCAAATATCTCAGAAGAATCTCTCCCTAGTTTCTTGTAGAGGCTGTAGACAGAAGAGATGGATTTGCAAACTTGTGAGAACCTGTTAATGTAACTTTATAAAGAAGAACGAGCTAGTACTTCTGAGTGTGCATCTTGTCACATAGTTGTTTTTTTTAAATTTCTACACATATAGCTTTCTTGATAAAAAAAAATACTGGAAAAATTTGCCATTGCCTTCTCTGACGTGGTATGAATTGATGTCTTTGCCATTGTCACTAAAGTGATTCTCCACATCTAGAATATTCCTATATCACTGCTATCCGATGTAAGTGCTTGGTTCTTTAGCTGGGCAGCTGGAATCACCTTCACATCTTGGTTGACCCTGCTGGGAACATATACTTGGCATATACTCTTGACATTTTTTGCTCATATCTCCCAGGAACAAGACCTCAAATTTAGCAGGATTTGGTGAAGGGGGCTCTCAGCCATATATTAGAATAAAATAAATGATATTTTGTCTTGTTCTTTGGCTACACAGAAAGCCTCTTTTATGAAATCTTAACGTGTTTGGGTAACACTCACTTCTTTTGAAGGTTGGGATTCCTGGAAACAGAAACTGCACATGAGAAGAAAAATGAGCTTGTTTCGGTAAATCCAGATAGCCTGAGGTAAAAGATCCTTTGAGGAGAACTGCTGAAAAAAACATGGTTTAAGGAGTTATTCAAATCTTTGTGTTAATGTTAGAATATACAGGGTACTGTTAATTGTTGTTTATGGTACAGTTAATAGATTTCTCCGTATTTTATACTATTTAAATTATTTAAGATATTCTAATAAACATAAAAGAGACACAGTTCTCCCAAAGTCCAGAACACTTGAGAGAGAAGGTTTACTCCATGAGGAATAGTATGGTTTAGGGCCTCATTTAAATCTTTTATATTAATTTTGCAGGAAAGTCTTCAATTTGCAAAGTATGGAAACCAAAAGAAAAAACAAAAAGAGAAGGGAAAGCAACATATATAAAAACAGAGGAACAATTGAAGATAAACCTGTAAACTTGAAGAATACTTTGTGGCAACACAAAAGTGAACGTGAGCTATTTTTTGTTCAAATTTGTTTTGTATAAATTAATTAAATTAATACCACAAAAGAAATGAAACTAATGGTTCGCTTTTAGCTCTTTTCCTCTACTAATGTCACAACATATTTTAACAATAACCTTAACAACATAAACAACAACAACAACAAAAGATTGAAATGAGTTTCTTTTCATTTCCTACAATCTTGATTTGGAATTAATGAATTAATGTCATCATTTTATTTTATCTGTTGAAATAATATTCTTAGGGAAAGCATGACTATGATCAAAAATCTAACCTGAGATATCATAGAACATACTGAGGAAGGGGAATCAAAGGTAGTGACAGGGAGCAATTTGTTGGTCTTGCCTTGGGTAGCTCTATAATACCATGTAGCCAGAGGTGGTATTCAGCTGGTTTGGACCAATTTGTGAGAACTGGTAGTAGCGACCTGGCCCCAGTGCTATGCTATTTAGCCACATTTTCAAGCTGTGTGCATGTGTGGAAGCTGCATGTGTAAGCTAAGCGCATGTGCAAAATGCCATGAACATGCATGGAGATGGCACGTGCAAGTGAAGCGAGCGTGCATATGCAGTCACATTTTTGGTGCTGAGCAAACCGGTAGGTAAATTATGTGAGTTCCACCCCTGCATGCAGCTACTAAGTTATTTAAAACTTTTAAGAAGAGATCAGGCATTCAGATTTGTCTGAAGTGGTATAAGGTTTCCTGTTTGAGCAAGGGTTTGGAACAGAAGACGGTCAATCAAAAATCTGCACATGCTTTGATTCCATCCTGGGTAGCTGCTGGTAGTAAGAGGGACAGGATTGTCCAATAATAGCGATGAGTCAGCTATGAGTCCAGATACCAGTAAAAATCAAACTAACAAATATCCCTTGCAACTTTGTCAGTGATCCAAGTAACACATCCAAAGAAATCAGAACTCCAAGGCTCATATTGGCACAGCCAGTGAAAACCCACTCTAAAAGTTTCCTGTGGTTACCATGTAACTAAAAGAGCAATGGTTTCCCTCCCCAGGTGTCACAGGCCACATTGTCCAATCAAAGTTGTGGCGGGCTTCCTTGACCAGTTCTGCCTCCTCCTCCTCCTACCACCTGTTGGGATGACCTTGGTTCCCATGGGAGAGCTCTTAATTTTGTCTACGAGATGGTCTAGCTATTGCTACCTCATCCTCCCCCCATAATACATGGCAACTATGAAGCAGCACAAGATAACTTCAGCCAAGTTCGATTCAGAATTGACACTATTATTCTGTTAAAAATAAAAGCTAATTTTGCATGGTGGCTTAAGGTACCAGGTTAGAGACCCAGAGAATGGGAGTTTTAATTCTGCCTTTGGCACAGATCCAGCTGAGTGACTTTGGGCCAATCATTTTCTCTCAGCCCTAGGAAAGAAGCAACCATAACCAATTCAAAAAGCATTGCCAAGAAAATTGTGTGGAATCTTGCACAGCACAAAAGAAATAAGAAAATTAAAATACCTATACACATGCACATATACACTCCTTGGCTATTTAACATATTCAATCTAAGCTCAGAGGCCAAATGAATGGAGAAGACATTTTTCTTAATAAATGTTCTCTGCCAATTCAGAATACAAAAACGTTGGAATGCCTTCCACAGAATACTATCTATCTCAGTAGTAGGTAGATTTTGACAAATCAGTGTGATTAACACTGATATGTCTTGCCTAATAGAGCAACTGAAATAATTCCAAGATTTACTGATCTATGAAGACAGGATTACATGTGCAGTTTAAAACCTCATTTCTCTTTCTTTCTTTCTATTTCTTTTTCTTTTCTTTTTGCTGCTGCTGATATGTGAACCATTTCTTTCGTTAAAATCCAAATGCTGCACTGCCAAAGTACAGCCTGACTTTTTTTCACCCAGTTTATAATGTTAGCTATGCTAAATTTATCTTCCATCCCTATTTAACATGTTTTAAAAGTGAGAAATGTCATTTCTGGAAAAAGGACTTCAAACAGAGAGACTTGAAAATGGTGTCTGAATTTATCATCAGCTGAAAATGAGACAAATGCACAGATTTCTGGAATTTGTGAGTTGACTCCATTTGTCTATCATTTCCACTTAGACTATAAATGTTTCTCTCTCGCTATGCCACAATCAGATCTCCACAGCCCAGCATTATATAAACTCTGTTGTCCACTCTTAAGAAATCTAGATTTTAAGGGAAGACAAAAGCAAATCAACTTCAAAATTATCATATAGGCAAGACAGAATGCCCTGTGAAATATACTGTGAAATCAAAGTTACTTTTAAGTACAATATTCTGAGATATTCTTACCACAAAATCATTTTTTTAAAAAACTCCTTTTTTCAAAATGTCAGAAGCCAGGTGCTTCATGGCTAAAGCTATCGAATTTACCACATCTCTCATCATCCCTTGAACATAACTTTTTTTCCCCCAGTTCTGTGGAAAAAATTCAGCAACCAAAATAGGAACAGGAATGGAGGAGATGAACTCTTTAATCAAGCTGATTGTACACAAGCAAAGAAGAAAAAAATGAAAATGATTTAAATTCAGTGGTTCAAAGCTTAGGCTATTTATACATTTAGGAATAAAGAACCTTCCTGATTAAACTTTAATCTGAGTGATTCTGAGTTTCCATGACAGAAAATCTTAAAACATTGGATTTCTTAAGTTTATGTACATTCTTCCAACTAAGCAAAGAAATCAAGTATATTCAAGGAAGTTGTTATTGTTCTTAATGTCTGTCCTTCTTGATTACAGAGAACACTTGTTTTACATTGCATTCACTTCTGTTCACGTAGCCAAGTTATCAGAGCAGAATGTCTCAAAGGATTTTATTTTTCAGAGAACCTGATGCTGACTGTGGCTGAGGAGTGAGTGGCCTTAGGTCACCCACCCAGTTTTCATCCCTAAGGGAGAATTAGAATTTGGGTCTTCCTGCTCCTAGTCCAGCACTTTAACTGCTAATACACATTGGCTTTCCACTTTACACAAAAATGGTAAGAGTTGATATATTTCTGGAATACATTTGGTCAACTGTACAAGTGTCTACTTTTATTTTATGTTAGTACTATTAATTGTGTATATTACTCTATAGTAATCCTAAATGTCTGTTGTTTACATTTTTAAAAAAGGGGGGGGGGTCTGTATATATTCTAACTAACTTAATTTTGAAAATTTCCAGAATGATTGGGGCAACAGTACTATTTAAGCATGTAGAACCGAGGGGGGGGAGAAATATTACTTATTTGGAGATTTCAGGCCTAATGCATTTCCTTGACCATCCAAGCTTATGAAATATAGCAAATATAGCAAAGCTATAGGGAAGGTGGTTGCTAGTGTATTTGACAGTTAGTGTATTCTCATTCCATCTTCAATTTTTTTCTGCATTATCAATATTTGCTTCCAGGGAAGATCTATTTATGAATATAGCTATATTTATTAAGAACTCTTTCTCATAAATGCCTACTGTGTATGCATCAGGAAAAGAGGAGAAAATCACCCAAATGGCTATATGATTTTTTTAACCCTCTTTCCAGGTTCACTGAGTATGTGAAGCTGCTTGTAACTAGACACCAAATAAAATTTAAGATTTTATTTTATTTAAAAAGGGGAACATCCTTTTTTAAAAAAGTAGTTGTATTCATATCTTAACAAACTTATAACCCTTAGTACCAGTTTTGAAATCTTCACACTTGTGAAGTCTTTGTGGGTATGACATCATTCTTAGCAATGATGCAGTGGTTAGAGTGCAGTACTGCTGGCTACTTCTTCTGACTGCTGATTGCCAGCAGTTCAACAGTTCAAGTCCCACCGGCTCAAGGTTGACTCATCCTTCCAACCTTCCAAGGTCGGTAAAATGAGGACCCAGTTTGTTGGGGACAATAAGCTGACTCTGTAAACAGCATATTAGGGCTGTAAAGAGAGGACTGTAAAAAAAGCACTGTGAAGCGGTATATAAGTCTAAGTGCTATTGCTATTGGTTAGAGATTTTACTTCTTTCGCACTACAATTGGAAATTATTTTGTGATGTTGTCATTTTCTAATTTTTCTAATTACAAAATATCTTCTTCTATTTGAGAGGGTTAAATTACACAAAACAGGGCCACAGAGTTATCATACAGATTAATGATAGTTTAGAGTCTTTTATCAACCTAGCAATTATAGCAACCATTTCATCTTGTAGGTTATACATTCATACAAAATAGCAGAAAAATGACAAGATCAGTGTATATTATTATTAACTCTATAACTTTTTTCTAATCACAATAATAACTCTGATCAAACCTTTTTGGGTATGTGCTAATTACATTTTTTCATAATTAGAACTCATGATATATATTTCTAAACCTGGGACAGAATGTAAACTAAGGAAGAAAAAAATTATAAGCAGCAAGGAAAAACTTGGTGGAATAAAGAATACTTTTTGTCATAAACTAGCTGAGGGCATCATTGAACACAGTTTTAGATACTTCTCATCACTGTAACATTTGTACTTGTCAGTGTTTATTAGGGGGATTGACAGATTTATTTGATTTTTCACTACCAGAAGAATGGAACTAATTATCAGAAAATGAATCATATTTGCAATGATTGCAATTTTTCCCCTTTTAATCACTAGGAAACCACCTATTTACCTCATTCAAAAATGCTAGGAATAAAAATACTACTCTATTATTTTTGCAATATCTGGCATTTGGAGAGCAAATGGAAAATCACATGTGTTTTGAATATTTTATTCTTTTTTCCCCATAATGTCATGCTGCAGCTATAGGTAAAAGTTGCCTCTTGTTTTTATAATTTCACTTTCATTTGTTTTTGTTTTCATCTAACTTTACATAAAGGGCTACACCCACAGGTATAGGTGTCATATTACTACATAGTCAATCCATATAAATACATCAGATATCAAGAGTTGGACATTTCTGCCAGAGGATTTTATGTTTCCGTAAGAGCTATGAACTTTGGTCCCCAACAGCCAAAGCAGAACTGAGACCCCGTGTCAAATTTGCCGCATCATTAAAAGTGGAAACTTACAGTGGCTTCAGTTGCTTAGTCAGCTGCTTATTCAAGACTATGCAATAGACTTAACATGCATTTATGGACAACATGCTTATTCCAAACTGAAAGGGAAAAAAATTAGACTAAGCACTTTAAAAAATGGAAAATACTATTGTAATCCTGGAAGCAGAAAATGCAGTTTATGGTGGGTGAAATAAGAGTAACTAAATGATGCTGCACAAGTGCTTTTACTACCTTAATGAAAAGGGAAATGGCTGAAGAGTTGCAGTTCAAAGGCAAAAGTGGTGACAGCAACAGCAGCAGCAAAGCCATTTACATAGGGCATATAAAATAAGATCCCATTTCCTATTGTACAAATACAAAGGTCCTAGATTCTTATATCTAGGGTTCATCTTCATTATTGGCTGATTACTCTTTTTATTCCACATCCTCTCAAACAGCATAGATGGTGCTCTCTCCTCAATGTATTTTTGCAATAATCTTTTGGAGATAGTTGTCTGAGGGAAAATGAGAGGTCAACTCCACTGCTTTCTGTTCTCATTGTCAGGAAATTCCTCTTTACAGAAGAACAGAATTAGAAGGGACCTTGGCGGTCCAACTTTCTGCATAAGTAGGAGACTCTATATCATTCCAGACAAATGACTGTCCAATCTATTCTTGAAAAACTCCAATGGTGAAGCACCCACAACTTCTGAAGGCAACCCATTACACTGGTTAATTGTTCTCACTGTTAGGAAGTTTCTCCATAATTCCAGGTTGCTTCTCTCCTTGATTAGTTTCCATCTGTTATTTCTTGTCCTGCCTTCATATGCTTTGGAAAATAAGATGACCTCCCCCTTTTTTGTGTGTGTGTCAACCCCTCAAATACTGGAACATTGCTATCATGTCTCCCCTAATCTTTCTTTTCACTAGACTAGACATCCCCAATTCCTGCAATCATTCTTCCTATGTTTTAGTCTCCAGCGCTCTAATCATATTAGTTAGGGAGAGATTTTTTGAGATCCTGATGGGATCACCACACTCTGCAATGTTTTGGGGCAGCTCTTTGTGGCTAGGTCCACTTCTAAATCTTGGCCACAAAGTCAAGGACCTCTACAGAGTTCTGGGACAGGAAGGACTCTGCTATATTGGGACAATCCTTCTTCCCAAGCAGGAGGAAGCTTTCAAAGGACTGGGCCTCTTCTGTTCTCCAGCCCCAGCTGCTTCTGGATTGAAGATTTGAACCTTACTCTTGCAGACCTAATTGAAGTATCTAACCATCTGCCCATGACACAAGGCTTGGAATTCTTAGAAAGTAGACACATTTATACTGGTGTAAGCTTTCATGTCATTATCTGTTCAGCAGTGTGGGGCATAAGGGTTTAACAAACATGATCTATGAACTGGCATCATCAGAAACAAGATAGTTTAAAAGGTAGTCAGGACACCTGGTATAGGTGTCCTGACCTATATATCCAGTCATTCTCTGCTTTATTGCCTGTAGTCTGCATAGTAGATTTCCTTGCCTCTGAAGATGACAGTCAAGGTTTCAGAATAATGTCAGGAAATTTATTGTCTAGACCCTGGTCAATAAATGATGAAGCAAACAGTGTCCAATAGACACATTTATTTAAGCAAGTCTTTGAAATCTTAGACATACATGAAATTAATTTGTGATTATCATATGAAAACTGCATGTGAAGAACCGAGGTGGCACAGTGGTTAGAGAGCTGTACTGCAGCTACTTCAGCTGACTGCTAGTTCAGCAGATCAGCAGATCAAATCTCACCGGCTCAAGGCTGACTCAGCCTTCCATCCTTCGGAGGTAGGTAAAATGAGGACCCAGATTGTTGAGGGCAATATGCTATTTAGTATACTGTCAATTGTTGTAAGCTGCCCAGAGTCCTCAGAGAGTGGGCAGCATAGAAATATGATTAATAAAAAAAAATTGTGTCAATTATATCTCCATGTTAGATATATATTGTAAAATGCTGCTGCTACTGCTACTACTACTACTACTACTACTACTACTACTATTACTACTACTACTATAATAATTTATTCTTAAGGTTTGGACCTGTGCAGCCAGAACTAGCCCTTCTGTCTCTTTCTTCAACTCTGTGCTCTTAGCTATTATCTGCATTGCCAGCTAGATATATATTTTTGGTGTCTGTATTGGCCATTTAGAACTTTGTCTTGCCGTGTCTGTTTTTAATTCTTCATTTGGTACAAAGCCAGAATTGAGAAAACAGCAACAGACAGAAAATGTCATCTCTGAGAAGCAACTCAAGAAACAGTGGGCTATCTAGTTGGCTACTGCAAGAAGATTACAAACAATGACATGACAAACTAGCAGCAAAGGTGTATTGGAATATTTGCAAGAAATACTACTTGCTTGCAAGCAAGAACTGATGGATCTCAAAATTGACAAAATAATAGAAGATGAAAAAGTAAAGTATTCTGGGGCTTTAGAACTCAAATAGACAAGCACCAGCCACATAACACCCCAGTCTTAAAAATTATTTTAAAAAAGAAAAAGAAGTATTGATAGTGGATGTTACCTGTAGTAACATCATCAAATAACATCTGCCTATCTCAGGTCCTTGGGAAATATTCAATAAGTAGATAAAAATGCCACTTCTAATCTAAGCATGTGGTTGACTGTGCAACCAACCATAATAATTTATTGAATTTACATGTCACTGACTCTCAGAAAATGCTACTACAGGTGTTTGATAGGAATTGTGGAGATATTCATTCAGTTCTAGCTACCTATTTTTCAGTTAGCTTGCATGACCCACTGAACCTTTCTTGATTCAGAGATACAATATATTGAGTTTTGTTATTGTATTTAGGGACGTTTTTGACAGCACACAAATGCTTCCAGATCTAGACGCGGATATGTGATCTTTGCTTGGTGGGATTACCCTGTGTCCAATTTAAAACGTGTTATTTGCACTGTCAATCAAGTTTGCTATTATCATCTAACTAAATTCCATTGGCAGCAATGTAGCCTGTTTTCTTCCTGTCTATTGCATAAATCCCTAACTAGCTAAAATCAGACATGTGAATAAGTAGAAAATAGAAAGAATAATAACTAGCAGAGAAAAAAGTACAAGTAGAAATAAATGGCTATAGCAGCGAACAAAACTAGAAAATATCATATTTAAATGATTAAAAAGTTATGGGGAAAATATATTCTCCAAGCACTACTTTGTGCCTGAAAACTGAAATAGAAGAATATTTTATTTTAGTCCAAATGTATATTTATGCATAATGCAATCCAACTATTTTCACTTTGAAAAACTGTTTTTGTTTTGTTTATAGCCAACTATATTGTTATATGGGGAATTCTTCATTTTGCAAGAAAAATGGCAACTAGGGCAAAGCAATAATAGAAGCATATGTACAGAACTAAGCAAGGGAAATAAATAAGGATATTTCTAAAGGAGGGATGGAATCACAAGCACTAATATAGGTCAAGCCAATTAGAAAAATGGTTCTAGTTTAAGTTTTACCCTTAATCACAATTATTGCTAATCAAGTGATTGGTTCGTTTTCCCTATTACAGGATGAAATCTGATTCATTTTTATATAGAAGATAAAGACATCTCAATAACAGAAAGCATATATTTTTATTCAAAAATCACTTTCTGGAACATTATGGATGGCTTTGAAACCACAACAACTGTCAGCTCTGGCGTGCCAACTGGCCCAGAGCTACCGTTAGGCGGGGAAGCCACCACATGGGACCGCCGGCCCTCCACTAGCCCAGCAGCCACCACAGCACAACCCAAGACACCCTCTGGACCCCAGGAGCCGCCAGCCATGGCGCCTCACTGAAGCGCACCATGTCCGGCAGCGGAACTAGTGGTGGGTTGCCTCCAGTTCAGACCGGTTCTCAAGAACCGGTAGTAAAACTGGTGGGAGGCTCTGCCCACTGACCCGGATGTCATCAGGAAGTTTCTGTGCATGCGTAGAAGCTTCTAAACATGTGCAGAAGCTTCTGTGCATACGCAGAAGTGTGCGCACATGTGCAGAAGCACACACATGCGCAGAAGCACGCACATGCACATGAATGAAGCAAGCTTGTGCACGCAGTCCCGTTGTGAACTGATAGTTAAGGTAAGTAGAACGCACCCCTGAGCGGAACGGCAGCGGAATCCCTCCAAGAAGCCAGCCATTCAATAAAGAAGCTGCGTAGCTGCGAATAGCTGAGAGGCGGTTGCGTGGCGATGATGTCATGGAGGAAGGTGCGGTAGCACCAGGAGACAGCCACCGCTCTCTTTAGTTGTCAAAGGACTCCACAGAGGACTGGCCAATTCATTGAAGACCTGTCCTCCCTTAGGAACTCCAAGGAACTCCAACTGCTGCAAAGAGTGGCAGATGCTGGGTTCTTCCCAGCTATGCAGGCAACCACATTTCCAGGTCACGTGGGAGGGAGCTGTGCACGTGATTGGGTGGTGGGTAGTGCTTATGATTTAAAAGGTGGTGGGGAGCATGAGTGAGTAGCCCTAACAAGAATTTCCTTTTGCATTTGTCAGTGAGTGCCAAAAAAGAAGTAAAGCAGGCAGAAACAAACCGGGTTTGTGTTTGGCTGTGTTTCTTTCATTTTTTATCCCCCCTTTTTTCCACGTGTAGCTGTGTGTGTCTTTTTTTTAAAAAAAATTGATTTATATGCCGCCCTTCTCCAGAGACTCAGGGTGGCTTACAATGCATTAAGCAATAGCCTTCATACTTTTGTATATTTATACAAAGTCAGCTTATTGCCCCCACAAACTGGGTCCTCAATTTACCTACCTTAGAAAGGATGGAAGGCTGAGTCAACCTTGAGCCTGGTGAGATTCGAACTTACAATAATTGCAGATAGCTGGTGTTTAATTACAATGCTTTAGTCTACTGAGCTATCCAGGCTCATATGGGGGATGCTTGAGAAAATTAGTATTGTGAACCTTCCTGTGAGAGGTTCTAGAACATTGGAGCAAGTATCTAGCTCTACAGCATTCAAGGTCATCTGAGCTGCCATGTAGGTTTTGCACTTTTCTATATATTATGATATAGTTTGTCACAATACTTCCAATGTATTTCCCCACCCTGAGCTCCCCCCCCAAAAAAACCCCTGCTATGCAGATTTTGTTTCTTTACATTTTACCACCAATGGCATGCAAAAGCAATAGCAAGGCCACTGCAAGAATGAAAAAAAGTAAAATGCAATAAAACTTGATATATCACAAAAACAATTAGGATTTTACAAATTCATGTGCTTTAGAAGCACACTCACACTTGGGATTCAATTAGTACAAAGAGGAACAGACGACTGACAACTATACTGATATTGTTAATCAATTATCAGGAATTGATTGATCTGATCAATTTCAGTTGCTCTAATTAGTCATCACAAAGATGATTGGATTGTGTGACATGGAAAGAAATGAATGAATTTTGGATACAAATGAGGCAACCACATTTCCTGTGGATTCTGGGTAATTTATTTCAAATATACTCTTCATCTCCATTGAAAATATGATACATTGCTTTATTATTATTATTATTTTTCAATAGCCAGAGAGTCACTGGAAGTTTATTCAAAAACTGTAAATGCCAAGACAAAAAAAAGTTTCAGAGATAGACAGACAGGGAGAGATATTATATACAGAGAAAGAGAGAGAATTATTTAAATCAATTAAATAAAAGTATTATGATTTATTCCATGTTCCATAAATTCTTTTTTTTTTTTTTACAATAATAATTATAAGCAGACAGTACCAGGGTGGTACAATGACAACCTAGCACAAAAAATATAGAAGGCTCCCAAACAGAATTTTTTTGTAGTTACATTGCTCTACAAGATAAGTTCATCATAATAAGTTCCTCTATCAGTCATTTGAGGACTATACTGTTTTACAGTCCAACACATACAAAACGGTGTTAAGTTGGAGAAATTTCTGGGTACCAACCGAGATCTGGCCTTAAAGCTACTAGGAAGTAATCTGAAGCAGGGCAGTCTTTATGCTGGACTGAGCAATGCCAACCAGGCCTGTATTAATTGAATGTAAGCAATTTCTCAATAATTGAATCATTTTTCTGTAGAGACACAAAGCTCAATATGAATGTATCTTATTCTAAGAGCTCCTGACATGTTCTGCAAACTCTGATCTCTTCAGTAAAGCTTAATTGACAGGTTGCTCAGGGTAACTTGTTTTTTGGAACATCTCTGTCAAGTGCCAGAAGATATTTTCATTTTCTGTGGGGGCAGGTGGTGGGAAAAAGGGATGATAGACCAGCAAATGTTCAATGTAAGGTACAGCTGAAAGCAAAAGGAATCCTTTTTTCATTTTGGTAGTAGGCATATCTTTTTATTTTATTAACTTTTCTCTTTTTTACTGTTTGGTATGTATTTGCCAGTTTTTGAAGTGAAGATCATTTTTCAGCTATCTCCTAAGAAACCACACCTAGAGATCTTGTGAACAGCAATTTCCTATTGCTATAACACACCAGATTGTAGTCTCTACATTTTTCATGCTACATGAAGAAACAGATGAAGCAAAAATAAAGGGATTTTATGCACACACAGACACATCCTTGAGGCTAGGAGAAAATTAACATCATAAGTACAGATATAGGATAGATTTTGCCTTATATTACTAGAGTTGAATTATTCAGTGCTTCCCATTAGCAAAATGATAGCATGACAATTTTATATTTAGACTTCCTTGTATATTGTATCAGCACCTTATTTCCAAAATAGTTTTAGTGCACCTGACAAAAAAATATCTAGTTACAGTTACCGTTTACTTGAACGTCCCAATATCTTCTTCTATATTTTTTTTAAAAAGTAGGGTTTTTCTTTAAAAATCTGCCCTCTCAAAAAAGGAAACAAAATTCTTATTCATTGAATTTTGCCCTATTATTCATGCCATAATTGTCTATGTAACATTAATTGTAATCAGCCAACTTAGATTTATATTTCATTCTCCCCATCATTACAACATCACTTTTATCTGGAAGATTGATCTGCCCTGATTAGACAGTATATGTGTATATTCCTATGTGTCTTTAAAATCACTATATTGTTTCGTGGGGCTGTCAGAAATTTCAATTTTTTTAAAAAAAATACTATTATAACCTATTGAAAAATTATATGATTACATTCATTGCTTTATCTGGAAGAGAAACTTAATTTTTAACAGTTCACATTTTTGTAAAAAATAGTTTACGTTTTGTAAAAAAACAAACAAAACCATACCATTTGTATCATTGTAGTTTAATACGCAGCTGACATTTTCAGCTACAGAAGCTATACTCACCAGTACAATTTCATGTGCCTCCATATAATGAAAATAATCACATCCAAAGTACAAAAGATTCATTAAAAGAATCATTGTACTATACTATATTCAGTTGGCTACTTGCAATATTCTTAATGCAAAATAAAACATTACATCACTTACATTTTTATCTCATACCAGATCAAACACAATTTAAAGAAACAAATTTGGAAACAAAAATCTTTGTTCTAAATTCAGGTGATCCTAAAAAGTAATGTCGTTCTCCATGATTTGTAATGTAGATATAGACTGGACCTCTTTATCTATTTACATTTGAAAGATACAACTAAGTGTATGTGTGTATGTGTACACTTAGCCAGCTGAGGCAATTCATGTGCAATTTAGCAAACTTTGCATTATAAATTCATCTACACATGCACTCAGAAGAATTTAGAAGACATTGAGGAATGCAGTGTTGTAAACCACTCTCCCATGAGCACCATAATCTAGCATATAGTTGTTTGGGGTAGGGTAGAGGGGAGTGGATGCATATTTAGAAATGTTTCCCATTAAATTATTCTTAGCAAAGAGTCAGCTGCCTGAAGTTATTTACAATAAATATCAGCATTCCCTGATGCTATGATCTTGAGACTTTGCCTTACTTACAATATCACTTGCAGAGAGTTAGCTGTCTGACATTATGACCAAGCCACCACCCATGGGCTGAGATATGATACCAAGTCATTTCCAACTGCTCTTGCTAATTTCATGCTTATATGGAAAACATAAAGATATGGCAACTCCTCCCCGCAATACTGAGCCTCAGCATAAATATATCTAAAGTCCTTGGAGGGTGTTGTACAATTATCAACCTACTGTAGTGATACATTTCCTGACATTTCTGGGGGTTTTGGAAAGTTGTAGAGACAGATTTCTATTTCTCTCTTTCTCAGAAACTCTCTTAATAGTTATTCAGTAATAAATATTTCTAACGTTCCATCCTGCTTTAAGCTTATTGCATTTGAACCTGAAACAACCCATTGGCTACCAGGTAGCTAGTTTCAAGAGCTAATTTCAGGGAACCTTTAGTCTTCCTTGAAATTAAGGTGTCCACTTGCATTGGCATTGTATATATTTTAATTGAAAAGGAGATGAGAAACGTTGAGTGATTTCCTTCAGCTAGGCACTGATAACTTCTTAAATCCAGGTCATCACTATCCTTACCTCCCCCCCTCCCCACTCCCCCTCAATCCTCATGTAGAAGTCAAGAGAAGCAAAGTTCTATCTGGAAAATGACGTGAACTGTCTACTTATTTAAACTTCACAGGCCAAACAAATCCTAGACAAGAACTGGAACTACATCCTGGCAAGATGTAGTGCGAGTTGCCACATTAAACTTTACCCACAAAGAAACATAAGATTGGTGGATCTGAGTAATTTGGAAAGGCTTGTGCAAATTAGTCAGAACAGCCAGATAGAAAATTTACTAAAAGTGAGTTATCTATCCTAAACAAGACCATTGGCCAAGATTCCATCAATGCAACAAGGGAGAAGTAGTGATACTTCATCTCTCTTAACATCATAGCATAAGCTTGGATTTGAGTTTATTTCTCATCTTTCTCTATTGGCATGCAAAAACTCAGTTCCTAGAGCTCATAATAAATCAGCCAACAGAAGTCACTCATTAACAATTATAATCAACCTGCATCATTTCTTGTTGCCATTGCCCCATGATTTCTGGAAACTTCTCAAGAGACTATTGATAATAATGCAGATCCAATATCACAGTTGACTGGTTCCTCACCCTCACCCCCAAAGTCATCTTGAATGACAAGGAAGGGATGTGGTCATGATAAAGAGCTAAAACAACTGTTCTTAAAACCTGGATGAATAAATAAATGCACTGGTGCAAAAACAAGATTCAGAGAGAAGGCACTTACAGGTATGTGCATTGTATCCAAGGATGTCTTGAACAAATAAAGGTTCTGAACTCTTTCTATCCAGCCCCAAGAAATGGAGATTGAAGACATCCAAAATAAGAAAATGAGAGATACCCAAAGTAAGTCCAAAGATCATTTGGAGCAGCTCTGGTGGTTTATAAATTTAAGAATAAATAAATATTTTTTAATCACCAACAATCCGACTATCAAGATCCAAATATCAGAAAAGCCATACGTAGCCATACGTAGAAATTAACCAAGCTGACTTCTCTTTTCCCATAATATCCACTTTAGCACCTCCTTCATTCTCTAGTTGCTTTTTCAGTACCTCTAACTTGGGCTAAAACTGTATTATCTAGCTCCCTACCAGGCTAAATATCAGCCATACGATCAAATTCCAACCAAGCAATTATGTAGATGAGCTCCATTTGAAGACCCCTTTTTTTCAGCCAACTCATTACAAGCTACCATGACTCTGAGACTTCAAATGTAAGAAAACCCCAAACTGTCTTTAGCCAAATAATGTGTCACTTAGCTCATTGTCAATCCTTCATGTCTGGATCTGCTATATCTACAACTTATCAAAATAATCAATTTTCCCTAAGATGTAAATGTCTTTAACTTACCCTCTAAAAATATTTTTACCATTATTTTATGTTTCTTAGTTTGAACATTGGCTAATACATTGAGGGGAAAAAAACCTCTGAACAATATTAAGCAAGATCTGAATATATAGATATAATTGATCAGCAATAGGTGAACCAGTCTGAAAATGTGACATAACCAAAGTTCAACAATGTATATAAAGGTTTCTTGCTTAAATGGAAGCATTTTAGAGAAAATAATAATAACCAATTCTTGTCAGATCTTAGCTATTAGGCATTGTAAAGTCACATTGGTAACCCTTTGGCCAGGGACAGAAGGTCCTGGGGAGATATCCATGACATCAAAACTGTGGATGCAACAAGGGGAATCAAAGCCCCACCCCTTTTGTGTGTGCATATGTATGCATATATGTATGTGATGTTCTTTAAAAACAAATGACTGTTTTGACTGTTTTGTCAAGCCTGCAGTTTTTTTGTTGAGCCCCCCTGAAGACACCCTGCCTTTGGGATAGAAAAATCGCACACTTTACATTACAGATTTTCATTCAATCTAGATGTCCAAAACCAGTTCAAAATGTAAGAGTTCCTGTCTTCTTCCAAGCACCTTCTGGCAGTGTTCCATGACAGCTTGAAATAGAGATGAACATAAGCAACAAGAGCGCTGAGACTGGAGACTAGAAATTATATGGATATTAGTGACAGATGGACAGTGGAATCAGGGAATTAGAAAAAGTGTAACCACAGCTGGTAAGGGAGATAGAAAATGGAACTAAGAGATACAGTTTTTAGGATATGCATGCTACAGTTTCCTAACCTTCTTTCATTGTGAATGAACATTTTCAACATTTGAAAACCGAGCAGGGAACAGAACATTTGTGTTGATCACAGATAATAGTAACGTAGCTATTTGCAAATTTTACATTTTTTCTCAATGAGAATGGTAAAAAATGAAGGTAGACATGGGGAAGAAAGGGAGGGAATCATAAATCTCACTTCCTTGCAATTCTCAAGGACAATTCAAGAATATTTTAGTATGAATTAGCATTTGCAAATATAGGAGAGAATAAATAGAAGCAAAGACCTCACATCACCAGCAATTCATTGCTGGCAATAAAAGTTAGCATTAACTCTGTAATAATCTCAGCCATACCTCTCTACCAATTCTGTAATGTTCATATGTGCTAAAGAAATCCAGGATAAGGCAAGTTTTCTAGCTGATACAATTGTCTCAACATAAAAAGTACGAGGTCTAGTGAAAGACTCAGCCTTTTTTACTCTGAAGATCATCTTGCAGCAATGGCCAGTATATCTTTATGAGTTGCTAGGATGCCCTGAGAATAGTGCAGTACAATAATCTGGAACTGAAAGGGAAAAGGGATTTGGAGAACATATGGCCCATAGCCAAATAACCCCAAGAACATAGACAATTTCTATCAGAAGTTTCAGCAAACACCGTGCACATGCCCTGTGTATCCTGAACCCGCTTTTCCTATGAAATCCTGACTGCTGTAGTACTTAATAGAGGGGCCATGAGATTCTACAGCCTAGCCTCATACTTTCTAAAAAAAGTCTGCCACTTGATCTCCTCTCTGATGAATGTTCATGAAATATTCATGAAGAAGAATTTCTTGAAAATACAGAGACACAAAGAATTCCTATATTCAACACAGATCTCTTCCATGCAACTATTCTTTTCCCTTCCAAGAGTTTAATATATTTTCAGATCACCCTTCACGGCAGCCAATTTTAAAAAGCTGCAAAACCCAACTGGAGATCAATCTAGCTGATCAATGGGAGAGCTTTTTAAAAAATAACAACAACACTTAAAAAACACCTGGCCTTTTTCCATAATGTGTTTACTTCTTTTAGTGCTGTGAAAATTCATTGTGATAAAGCAGACAAAAAAAGTAAAGGCGGTAAACAGTTTCCTTGGCTCAGGAATACATAAAGATGGATAACGCACAAGAAGTTTCATGCAAATTTCTGTTACATGCTAAATATTACAATGGACAATGTAGACACCAGGGAAATGCTCTTCACTGAATAGACCAAAAAACATGATGAAGTAGAAATGGATAATCCATAATCTTCCAGACGTTCTTGCTCTTCACTGAATAGACCAAGAAACATGATTAAGTAGAAATGGGTGATATGTAATGTTCCAGATGTTCTCACATTTTAATTTACCACAGTCTTAATTGGTATGGCCAATGAAAGAGAATGTTGCAAATTCCAGTCTTACAATACCTGGAAGATTGTCCATTCTTGATCTAAAGATCTCAACAAATTCATCTTAAAATGTACACAATTCCTATCAAACCAAAGTCCATATTAGTCTTACATTTGGGAGGGGACTTTGATTAGAAACCCACTGCCTTGCTTAGAAAGAATGGGAGAATCCTAAATGTAGCAGGAATGTCTTGCAATATTTTGAAGCAGCCCTTGTCTCATCCCACAAATAATTAATTCCAAAGTCTAAACATACCTGGCTACACAGCTGAAAAGATTTATAGCATCAGCTGGCCTACTTTAACATTATCCTTTAAGAATAGGGATGGTCAGTCTCTTGTGTATAGCTTATTATTTGACAGCTCCTGTTTGGAACCCTCAAAGATTTCACTATGAAAATTGATAAACACAATTTTTCAGTTTGGAATTTCTTAGCTTTGAGAAGTAATCCAGATGAAAAACACAACCAGAAATGCTAATTTTTTTCATTATTGTAAGGCTACATTAACATAATCTTACACATCTAAAAGAATCCTTTCTCTACTTCTCTCATACTTTTCTGAATACTTGAAGGGATCTCTTCTGAAGTGCTTTCATCAGCCCTCGTCCTTTGAACTTAAATTTTGCTTATGAGACCATTGTCTAGTCTGTGGCTCTTTCTCCTATCTCCCAGGGTTAAACTCACACTTTATTACAGAAATTGCAAGTAACTTTTAGAATAGGTACCTTAAATCCTTTGATAATGTTCCAAATATGAACTTTAGAAAATGCACTCACCCCAACTATATAGAAAAGAGGGAGTGCAAAATCCAGCTCTACCTCCTGCTTGGCATCATCGTTACCACAACAAAGACTCTGCCACTCTCATTTCAAAACTAATGCAGGTGTGCCCCTGAAGCACAACACATTTGCTTTCCTCTATTTTGGAAGAGTAGGATGAAAATAAAGAGTATTTAACAATACTGAAGGGTAGAACATCAACCTCAGATGTCAAATCACGTACAACAGGAGAAATATGAACAATACCATGATGTTTTGACTGTTTTTAACAGAGCTTAAGGCTGATTTGGATACAGTGATGGCTTATTGACTCTGATAACTGGCTTGATCATAGATACAAAAAACATGCTTGGTTTATGATTTTGGAAGTTCATTATGCTACATGAACTGATAATATAGTTATTGGATTGAACTAAAAGGAAAATTGGCCGTGCAATAAAATTATTGTATGAACCACCCATGTTTGCCATTTCAGACTGGATTATGCCTTAACCTTTGATTTTCATCTTATTAGCAATAGCAATAGAACTTAGACTTATATACTGCTTCATAGTGCTTTTATAGCCCTCTCTAAGTGGTTTACATAGTCAGCATATTGCCCCCAACAATCTGGGTCCTCATTTTACCCACCTCAGAAGGATGGAAGGCTGAGTCAAACTTGAGCTGGTGAGATTCGATCTGCTAAACTGCAGCTAGCAGTCAGCTGAAGTAGCTTGCAGTACTGCACTCTAACTACTGCACTATCTCGGCACCTACTAAATGTTGATAAAACTTTCTTTTATATTCCAAGACATTAATTTTTATTTTTCACAGTTTATAAAAGCATAGATTTTAGCCATCCACTTGAAGAATGTATAACACATTCTATTTTTTTTTTTTTATTTTGGTAATTTGTCACAACGTGATGTATAGATAGATAATTCTTAGGTTATGATGGCAGTTGGGTCCTGAATTTCCACTGTGATCTTAAAATGTAGTAGCACATGACTGCATCAGTTAGCAACAACAATACCACAGTCCCAATTGACATTGTAACCACAGGATTTTTGGATTATTAAGTGCAAAGAAGCAGGAATCTCAGGCAAGCAGATTGGCAAGCAACAGCTAGAGATAAGAGCCACAGGTAGGTAGATAGCAGGTAAACTAAGCAGGCATTGCAGAGGACCAGGTTATTTGAGGTACTGCCTCTCCCCAGTGATGGGAGGTCCAGGACGAGAGACTTGTTCTGAATTCCATCAGCTAGGGTTTGGTAGGTTCTGAGAGGAAAGACTTTTCTGCCATTTCCCCCACACTATAGAACATAATCCCCCCTGAATGAAGCTAAACCAGCTGGAAGGTTTAGCTTCATTCAGGCTGGAAGATCCTCAAAACATGGTTTTCTCAATGAGCTTGGGAATCCCATGGTAGAGTGGAGCCTATTGGATGGTTATTTCTTAGCTAAGTGTTTCATTTTTATATATTTTGTTTTATTATGTAAACCATCCAGAGTCACTATACAAATATGATAGATAAACAAATAAATATTATCAAGGACACTTGTGAAATATACACATACAAAGCTGTGTGTAAAAACGATGACTTAGAGGCTTCCTAAATTATGGACAGATGGAAAAGGTTACTTGATTAGCATTTTGTGCCATTTTCTCATATTCATCCAGGGATACATGTCAGAATTAAAAGATGTTACAGTTTTGATTCCCTCCCACCACCACACCCCACACCCCAAAAATAAGAGGTCATCTCAAGTGTCAAATAAATAAAACCCCCAAAAAGTGAATAAACCAAACCAGATCATATGAATACATGTTATGTCACAGATTAGTTTTCTTAAAACATTTTACTTTCAAAATTTGGTGAAAATAATTTCCAAGTTCTAAGAATACAAAATTTAATTTTCAATATGTATGTTTAGAGAGAAATAAATCCCATTGTTAAAAGATTATTTAATTAAGCAACCGAGTCAAGCAACTAAAAAATCAGTATTTCCTTACCTCATGAAGCTGTTCCATTCACACCTATCTATCCTATGAGAAAGTTGTCCTGAATAGTACAATGAAGAATATAACATTTGGCAATACTTTGTAAAACCTGTGCAAAATATTTGAGGAACTGCCTCCAAAATAAGCATGTAATTAACCTCCTATTTCCAACTCATTAAAGCTGCCATGTCTTATTTCACTTTCATTGTGATGGCTTCAGAAACTGTTCCCACTGTACCTGTTGGCATGTTTTCATAGGCACTTCATTTCACATTTTACTCTTTTCTCCAGTTCTTTTTTTAAAAGTATTTTTAAACATATATTTTTTCACTACAGATAGCCCTCATTTAATGACTGCCTTGTTTAGCAACTGTTCAAACTTACAATAGCACTGAAAAATAGTTTTACAACTGTTCTTTGAACTTAACAACACTTGCAACATCCTGCAATCAAGTATTCGTCCTTTGTGAGCTTTACAGCTGGCTTCCAAAAAGCAAAGTCAATGGAAAAGCCAGTAATAATTATGGTCACAGATTATGGTGACATGACAATGCACTTAATGACTGATTCACTTAATGACTGCAGCAGAACTGAGGTCTTAAATCCAGTGTGTTTATCATATTACTTAATGAATGAATTACCAGTACCAATTACAGGCGTTAAGTAACAACTACCTGTATCTTAACTAAATTAGCATTGCAGCATTCTCTTTTTTTTTCCTCCTCTGAAACAGTCAAAACCTAGTGGCTTATTGTTATTTAGATTACAAATTTCAAGGGGAAAAAATCAATGTTTATTCACAACATTAACTCGGAGTACAAAATGGTTTGATTTTTCAGGGCCTTCAATTAAACCTGAGGTTTACACAGATCTCTGGCTGAATAATTTTCCAAATGTTGTCACCTGCATTATGCCCTAGAAGAAGCTATACAGGAATTTGGAGAAGACCTACATTTTAAAAAAGAAAAAAGGAAGCCTCTTATATGACCCTGTTCCAATTATAAATTCCACAGTTTTCTGAAATGGCTTGCGAAGTTTTGGAGAGCTACACTTCAAGAGATGAGTGACATATCCTCCACATGAATGGGTGTCAAACACTTGTTGTTACCACGTGATGTATCATGACTTTTTTCTGCTTCACTAAAATGGGGATGGGTGTGGCCAGCGCATGACTCATCCGGCCCGTGGGCCGTGAGTTTGACACCCCAGCTTTAAGGAATTCTGGGAAGGAAGCATCTTCTCTGAATTGATTGTTTTTTGGGGGGGAGGGGGACAGGCTTGTGGCCTGAAAGTTGCTGAGCAATGCTTTTTCCAGCATAGTCATCTAAGTGTGGCCAAGACTGAAAGAGAAGCTTGGAGAACTGCAGACGAAAGCAAAATAATGTTATTCCACTTTGCTCTGAGAAGGAGAGTGACAATTGTTCTTCTTGTATAGCTTCAATGACATGCTTTGCTTGAACCTTTATCAAAGAAGGTTTGAAGATTTGCACAGCCCTATATAGTCTTCTTTGATCCAATTATAAGTGATGCCAGAGACAGTGAATCTAATGACTGCCCCATGTTTACTGGGTGTTTGTTTGTTTGCTTGCTTGCTTGCTTGCTTGCTTGGCTGCCATCTAAGTGTGTAATATGGGCAATCAACTAATCCATGTGGGTTTATTTTAGCTACACAAATCCAAGCTTTATAAAGAACGGCTAGATGTTTTTAATCTAGTGCCACCACCACCCGCCAACTCTGTGGGATACTGCAAAGGAGACTGGTAACATTTCCTTGGTAGCCTGCTGGTCTATAATTAACCTTAAGTCCTTTCTTCCCTTTAATGTAATCTGGAAAATATCAGTTCAGTTATAAAGAACAGGGACAATTTGCTTGCCTATTCACCTTTCCTCCAATGGCTACTTCAGATAAAATAAAAAGTTTCTGCTCAGTTGCACCTTTTGTAGAAAGCAGGTGAATTAATTTGAGATCAATCACTCTGCCAACTTTCCTGGTTTAACTATTAAGTTGGAACCCTTTCTCCGCAGAGTTTATGTTTAGTTAAGTACTTTTGATTACAGTATTAGAGGTTTTGTCAGTGAAATGCCAACTTGAAAAAGACATGACAGAAATGTGGAATACATACTTTTCACATTAGTTGCAAACACTTCATTACATTCTCATAAGTGCTTTTAAAGAAGTCAGTGAGAATAAACATATGTTTAATGTTCAGTTGTAGCGCATTGGATTCCATTTGATAAAAAGCATCCATGAAAGAGACCTAAAACAAGATGGAGCAACAACCTCAACAAGTATTGCGGGCCCAACTGGCAAAGGAAAGCTCAAGACTGTATTGGTTGGAAACATGAAGAAGAGGCCTTGATTCCCCAATGGATGGACAATGTCTAGAATGATGATGAAGTGGATGATGTAGCTCGCACAAGTTCTAGTTCTGAATCCATCTGAAATTAGAATTGTATATCAGAAAGCTAATAGTGACAGTACTGAGTTGCATCATGCAGTTGTCTTTTGTTTTTCTTTGCCTGAAAATGTTTATCATATCTAGAATTAGCTGGGAAGCATCCCTGCATTTTTGCCAGCTAGTAAGTGACTTCAAGGTCATGATATCAGTATCATGACCTTGAAGTCATGATACTGATATCATGGGCTGAATGCAGGAAGGGCTAATATTGTGAAAAGACATGTGGCTAATACTTTTTAAAAAAATGGTTCATTGGATACTATAGTCATGAATATGATAATTCTTACAAAAGGCATTGCAGTTAGCTTCTTCCTTCCTGCCCACCTTATACTTGGACAAAGGTCACTAACAAGGACCCAGATTGTTGGAGGCAAGATGCTGACTCTATAAACTGCTTAGAGAGGGCTGTAAAGCACTGTGAAGCAGTATATAAGTCTAAGTTCTATTGCTATTGCTATTGCAAATGTCCCCCTAGAATTCAAGAACTCAGATATACATGCAAATTTCTACCATTAGTTTTTACTTGTTTACCAGATAGTTTGAAAGAGATATAATAGCTATGTTCCTTCATCCCAATACTTGTATCTGCATTAGAAATGTTCTCATCATTTCTCATTTAAGTATTTATGATACTTTCTTAGCTTATGAATTAATTCATATCTTTCATACCTACCTTTTATAAGGTACTCAATGTGGCATCAGCATCCATATTCCAATTTTTCACCTGAAATAATAACTCTTTGAGATAGGCCTGAAAGAGAGTGACTCATCCAAAGTTGTGCAGTGACCTTCTAAGTTGCGAGTGGATTTCCCTACTTTCAGTCCAATATTTTAACCATTACATCATAGTAGTTCCTGAATGTACTTACAATGGGTATAGTAGGATCATTAAGGCTGTAACACTGGGCATATTAATTATATAATTTCTACAGTCTGCCATCCCCCCAATTGATTTTGTTTTATTTAATCAAGAGATACAACCAGGGGTGAAATCCAGCAGGTTCTGACAGGATCTGGAGAACCGGTAGCAGAGATTTTGAGTAGTTTGGAGAAACGGCAAATACCACTTCTGGTCGGACCCAGAGTGGGGTTGGAATGGAGATTTTGCAATATCCTTTTCCCAGGAGTGGGAAGGGAATGGAAATTTTGCAGTATCCTTCTCCTGGAGTGGGATGGGAATGGAGATTTTGCAATATCCTTCCCCTGCCATGCCCACCAAGCCATACAAGGGCCATCAAGCCACACCCACAGAACCAGTAGTAAAAAAAAAATGGATTTCACCACTGGATATAACCAATCTATTGTTTCCTCCTACAAGTAATCCTCAGCATACGACTACAATTGAGCCCAAAATTTCTGTTGCTAAGTGAGACATTTGTTAAGTGAGTTTTTTCCCATTTTACAACTTTGCTTGCCACAATTGTTAAGTATATCACTGCAGTTGTTATGTTAATAACATGGTTATTTAGTAAATATGGCTTCTGGGACACTGCAACAGTCACAAATAAGCCAGTTGCCAAGTGTTTGAATTTTGATCTTGCAACCATGGAGATGCATCAACGGTGTGAAACATGGTCATAAGTCATTTTTTTGGGAGCCATTGTAAGTTCAAATCACTAAATGAACTGTTGTAAATTGAGGGCTACCTGTATTAATAATAATAATAATAATAATTTTATTTCTATACCGCCCCTCTCCCAAAGGACTCGGGGCGGTGCACAGCCTAATTAAAAGCACAAGACAAACAACAATTTAAAAATTAAAAATATTAAATAATTTGGCTCAATATAAAACCCCAAATTTAAAAATCCCAGATTAAAACCAATTTAAAATCTTCACATCGATAGCCCGGCCTGGTGGAACAAAAAGGTTTTGAGGACACAGCGGAATACACGGAGGTCAGTGATCTTACGTAATTCTGGGGACAGTTCATTCCAGAGACTAGGAGGTCCCACAGAGAAGGCCTTCCCCCTGGGTGTTGCCAACTGACAAATTTGGCCGATGGCACCCTGAGGAGACCCTCTCTGTGGGAGCAGACTGGCCGTTGGGAGGCTACTGGTGGCAGGAGATGGTCTCGAAGGTAACCCGGTCCGATGCCATGGAGCGCTTTAAAGGTGGTAACCAACACCTTGAATCGCACCTGGAAGACCACTGGGAGCCAGTGCAGCTCACGCAGAAGGGGGATCACATGGGCACAATGGGTTGCGTCCATAACCACCCACGCGGCTGCATTCTGGACCAGCTGGAGCCTCTGAGTGCTTTTCAAAGGGAGCCCCATGTAGAGAGCATTACAGTAGTCCAATCTGCCTTTCCTCTCTCTCTTCTTTCCTCCAGGACTTTTTGGGTGAAATGAAGATGTGGCACAACTATTCCTCAGCAAAAAGTATCAAAAGAAAAAGAAGAAAGATACAGAAGTACTGTAGAAAGAAAGGGGTCAAGTTGTGTTGATTGGTAGCCTCCAGGGGGAGGGCCTTTTCTGTGGGGGCCCCTGCCCTATGGAACAAACTGCACCCGGAGATACGAAGGATCCCTGACCTCCGCGCCTTCCATCGTGCCCTTAAGACCCTGCTATTTCATCAAGCTGGTCTGATGGAAGGATGAGTTTTAATCGGGTATTTTAACTTTGGGGTTTTAATAATATGGCTTTTGTTTTTAACTTTTGTGTTTCTATTGTTTTTACTATGGGCTGTACACTGCCCTGAATCCTTTGGGAGAAGGGTGGTATAAAAGTGCGATAGATAGATAGATAGATAGATAGATAGATAGATAGATAGATAGATAGATAGATAGATAGATAGATAGATAAAACAAACAAACACTGGAAAGATGGAAGTGGGAGAGAAAATGTGCATGTGTGCATAGGAATGTGTGTAAGAACACTGAACTACTTTTTCTCTGGCCATCTTCAATCCTACCAGAGTTTCAGGGATACCCACCAAACATAGGAAGATACCACTGATATATCATTGATGGACTTGGATAACTTTGATCAATCTTGATAGTAGATAAATACTGCCTGCATTTTCCAGCCAAGACTTTGAGAAATTGAAAAATTATTGCACAACTTTGTTTCTAAATGGCTGTATTTGAGCATACTACCTACTACTTTTGCCGCTGTTAATGATTTAATTAAGTTGTTACTTCTATTAGGGCTACTCTAATGCCACCATTACTAATATTTCCATAACATCTACTTTATTTCTGAAATGAATAAGTACACTTGGTTTAGGGAGCAGCCTTATAAACATGCAAATAAAAAAGGAAACGAAGATATCATAGGTCAGAAGAGAAGGCTTCGAACTACCAGTAGGTAAGAAGTTGCAGATGCTGGAAATTAAATTTTGCTCTGAAATTAACTCTTGATTGACAGAATTTCATAGGAAGTGTACATAAGGTTGCTCATTTATAATCCTCTTGTTTCCTAATCATTTCTTCTGGGTTTTCCCCCCTCAAGTAAACATATTCAATAAGGAAAATAACATAGAATAACCCCATAGTATCTATTAAACAGAATCATCATGTGCTCGGCCATCTGAAAGTAAGCAGAAGAAATGTAAAAGGATTTAGAACGATGTTTCTCAAAAAGTACTCTAATACTTCTGGAATGATGTAGACTCGTCCATTAAAGTTGTTATATTAATAAAAAATAGAAGCTACCCTCCCCTCTTCCAAATTAGGCAAATGACATCAAAATATATTAAAATGTTTCCCCTTTTATCAGCAGGTGATAGCCTACATTTAGCTATTAGACAAACCTCTGGGCAGTTTCCAGCAGTGAGGAAAGTGTAAGCCTTAATACAGTTTTATAAAATTATGCAAATATGCACTGATACCACCAGTTAGTTCTCAGATGAGCATTACAAAGTTACAGCAGTCCCTTACACCCCACAGTGCTACTAAATTAACCAAAGTGCTTCAGAACAGCATAGCAAATCATTTCCATGGAGTAATTAAATAGTAAACAGGGCATAGAAGCTTTATATGAGAGATTAAGATGATATCAATGCAGAAGGTTTAGTCCCTTTGATATGTTCCAAAAATATTAACATTTATTCCCCACATTTCAAGTTAAAAATCAGAATGTATACAAACAGAAAATCATGATATATGTTGGCACTTATTTAATATATTCACAATTTTAATTTCCTTCTTTACTTGAAGTGAAGTTTTTGTTTTGTTTTTAAAATGTATCAATATAATTTATGCAAATTAGAATTATAAAGTAAGTGAGATGGACATTAATTGAGTGTGCTTAAGCAGAGATAGTGGGTAAATAAAATTTTAAAAATGAATGAATCCAATTACTTTATTTAATTCATAAGAAGGACTCAAATGCATGAACACTAAACCTAAATTCAGTCATAGATTCTGACAAATATTACTCTTTATTATTGATCAACTAGAGCAAAATGAATTCAGCCACTGATATACTTATGAATGTTGATATTAAATATCTGTCTGATCAACTTCTAGATTGGGCTCAGAAAAATAGGCAATTTCTTCGCCTCCTTTTACTTATAACATAATTTTTCAGTTTCAGTTGAAATTTGGGAGTTGGAATAAGCCATAGATTTGCCTAGTCTAGCATTCCATTCCCACTATGGCTAACTAGATTCCTACAGAAATTCCAGGATATGGCACAAAGTATCTTATCATTTTCACCCTGGCCAATTACTATTAAGGACATTGTTTGTGATATTAGAGATAATATATATCAAGCAGAATGAGAAGCAGAAACTTAGCTCTACTAAATTCAATCATCCTTTTTGAAAACAACTAGTCTTGGTTATCATTACATCTTCTGGACTATCCTTTACTGCTGAAAAACACTGAGCAAAAAAAAAAAAGCAGAACACCACTTAAATAACTAAATTGTGGTACCGATTGCATTGTTTACAATTTCTGACCATTCATCTTTAAAAAGTGTGAGCAATTCTCTCTTCTTTCTCTGTACCATATCCTTGCCTCATTCACTAACATCACCTGTAATGTCTAAGTATGTACATTGTTGGTCTTCTGCATTTTAAAATTCAATTAATGCATTGTAAGCCACCCTGAGTCTCTGGAGAAGGGCGGCATATAAATTAAATTTAAAAAAAAATCTGTGTAATCATTGTGCCAGTGAGGGGGACAGGGAAATTGCAAATTTAGATTGCAAGGGGCAGCTGAAAAATAATTCCTTTCAGGGGACATCTTCTTTATTTAATTGTTTTTAAAGCTTTAATCTTCCTTTTATTCATTAGATCAGGATTTTGCTCCTTCTTTCTCAATCTCTCAATAATAACAATCCTGTGAGATGGGTTGGGCTGAGGGAGACTGAGAAACCCAAAGCCATGAGGGGATTTCCATGTCTAACTATGTCTAACAATGAACCAGAATTTGGATCTGCCCAGAGCTACTCTAACCACTACATCATACTGTGTTGTAGCCCTAAGTTCCATTATTGTGGCTATGTTAATATAATTTAGGATGTGATACATAAGAAGAGTCCGGGTTGTTATGGGATAAAAGGGTAATATCCTAGCCTTCCAATTCTCCACATTGTTGTGGTAAATGTGTCTCTACTAATGTGGAAACAAACTAAGAGTAATGAATCTATTTTTCTAATAGTAAAATATTATATTGTATAAATATCAACCTCCTTACCAGACCAACTATAAAAGTAGCACCCTGAAGGATCACAGCTTATTCTGTTAATAGTCTTAAAAGAGTTATCAGCAGTTAATTCCTATGATGAAAAATCCACATAGTTTCTGTTTTCAGGAGCCTGTGGTGTTGTGTTACTCATCAATAGCTGTATGCAGAAAATTCACAGATGATTTATAATAATGTGTACATTGTCGGCTGTGGATATTTTATCTCTTCTTCCAATGAATGAACACATAGTTGTAAAAAGTAAACGTCAGTTATGACTGATATGATTCATGGTAGAGAGGACTTATTGCAAAGCATTCAGCCTCCTTGCACCGTGTCTGTCCATCCTCACCAATAAACACACACCAAGATATGTTTATTATAGGAAAATATATGAATGACATTATTTAGGAACGTAATTCTTTCTCTGTCAGAGACACAGGCAGAGCCAGAGGGTGGAGTCAAATTGGGAATTAATTTAGAGTACTAGTCCCAAGATAACAAAGTCTAACCTCCTTTGAATGGCATTGAACTTGTCTAGTTTTACCCAGGTGCAAACCATTAGTCTGAGAAGATTGTTCAGGGATAAACAGTCAGGTCTACAAGGTTCCAATTTATTGCATATACACGAACTAGACTAAAAACATAGATCATAGCAGCCATAAATACCAGATCCGTGGAACCTCAAATTAGATCTCCCTAAATCCATATGGGAGATGCCAAAGTAGCTCATGGTGAATATCGGGGCTAAAAAAGTCTTCTGGGACTTTCAGCTCCAGAGAGAAAAGGTAGTACCATTCAATATAATAGTAGACAAGGAGCAGAAGATAGAAGTGGTAGATGTAGCAGTACCCAATGACAGCAACATCAGGAAGGAATATGAGAAGCTGGAGAAGTAACAGGACCTGAAGGGATGTGGAAAGTAAAGGCCAAAATAGTCATAGTGATGGTAGGAGCATTCAGGGCTGTCACCCCTAAACTGGGAGAGTGGCTTCCACAGATCCCAGGACAACATCAGAACTCTATGTCTATACTATATGAGTGCAATTCTAGGAGCAGCTAAGATACTGTACCGAACTCTCAAAATTCCAGGCTTCTGGAAGACATATACCACTTACAGGAGATGAGAAGGGAATTAATTATATATTCATGTTCCACACTATGTCCCATTGAGTTTAGTGAAATTTACTTTAAGGTTACATAAATATGGAAATGCAAATGTAGAGATACTTGAAATGTCTTAGATGCATTTTTCTATGGGAGAACAAACTACAAAGTAATGTTATCTTCCAAGAGATACCTCCTTGAAACAATTAATCCTGTTATCCATGTTTTCATGGTATATAATATATGCAAGCCTAGTAGAGATTATTATCCCAAAATTAAAATGGCATTACATATGTTTCCCATCCAGCAAAATAATATGTATTCATTTTCTGTTTAGCTAAATAAAAAGAGTTTGTGACAGTGGCATAATGAGGTCCCATATTTATTCTCTTCTTCACTTTCATAATAAATCTGCTTATTTCTTACATCAAAAGACCATTCCTGTAATTGTCAGGCCTGCAAACTCAGTGTGAAGCCTGAAATGCAAGCTGTGCTTTTCTAACTGTATACTTCAAGGAAAAAAAATCTTTAATTAGGACTCAGAAAATATTTTGCGTTGGGGGTGACTAAGCCAAGAGCAATGCCATTTTTAGAACTAATTATAGAAATACCAATAGAACAAATACTGTTTTCAAAAAATGCATATTCCTAGACTTTACCCTAACTAAGTTTTAATGTTACTTTCAGTGAAAACAGGATCCTTTGCATTCATTCTGGTGAAGTGACTTTTTTTTTTCAAATATTTATTTATATAGTCAGTTTGATTGTTGCCATAATGCAATCATACTTTTAACTTCTAAAGGCGGATAAAATGTTAAACACAAAGAATAAAATTGTATTACTAGGAATTGGAATCAAAGCCACACCACAAGGAATGTACTGGATTTATATTCTGAAAATGTTAAAATAAGGAATGCTCTGAAAAAACTCTTATCATTAAGGTTGGATAAGGTTTTTTTTTGTTGTTGTTGTTGTTTTACATTTTGCATTTATTATTACCAAGAGCACAATTACCACAGCAGTCTGCATCAATCAACTCCTGACAAAGAAGAAACCAAATACTATATGTTGTCATGTCTACATCTCATAAAATAGCAAGTCTTTCCTCCGGTGGATTAACAGCCTCTGACTCAGAACTATTGATATGTATGTGATAGCATCTACAACAAACCATGGTGACACCAAAAGAGCACCATACATATGCCTCCATGATACATTTATGCCCCTTGACAAGTAAGCCATAGCATGTACATTAGAATGTTTTTAATCATGTAACATTATTTTCTCATCCACAAAAGATGCCATTTTAATCTTGAAACCAGATCAAATCTGATTTGGAAAAAAAATCTTAATTATCCATGTCATGAGATTATAATTGGAGTTACTATCACTCAAACATCTTGTCAAAAACAGCAAGCCTGAGGCTGACCAATAGTTGGCAAGAGTAGGATGAGATACATGTCCAATAATTTCCTTTAATGGAGCTAAAATCTGAAAGAAGCTAGAAAATATGGTCTCATTGGTAGCCACAGAAATGTCATTCTCTCTCTGCCAAGACCTTGACTCATTATATGCAAGCTACACTTCAAACTGTTAAACTGGGGAGAAACATGTTTGCTTAGGACTATGTCAGAAAAAATGCAGAATTTATGTATATTTCTGCACTCTCTCTGTCCTATATCATCTATGACAGAGATTCTAGGAATTGCTTTTATAACCTCATTCCAGCTCTGAACATTAATCACCTGTCCAAAAATATTCTCCCAGGCATCCCTAAGTTTATGCCAGCTTCAGGTATCAATTTCTCAATACAGAATATTAAGCTTGAAAGACCCCATGGGAAACATTTCAAGAGAAGGAAAAAAAATACTATGCTTTAATAACAAAGTATATTCTTTCCTTAGCATTTAAAAAAGAAACCTCCACTCCAGTGGATTATTTACCCAGGAAGGCATGACTTCTAAAATGTCAATCCACAGAGTAACAAAATATCACTGAATGGAAGAGGAATTTCCATAGCCCAAGAGCTGCCCATTGCTACCAAGCAAATATCATTACAAATGCAAACTCTGTAGTGAGACCCTTGCCAAATTTGGCAGACGTTGATGCCAACCATTGGTGGAATCTCCAGTTTCCATTTTGGGGCAAAAGACAAGCAAAGATAGTAATATCAATCCTCACCTAGATTTAATACTTTAAAAAAGGAATAGAAACCCTCAAAACAAATGAAAAAAACGTCAAATCCCAATGTGATCTACATGCATTACACAGTTTGCATGGGGTCTTCATCCACTAGGGCCCATCGGCTCCTACTGAAGACCCCCCCCCAAAAAAAAAGTGAATATATGCCATCCTGCAGTTTCCTGAATAGAAATACTACATATCTGAAAGCTCAAAGCTGGGGGACTTTAGTTTAAAACTTTTGCTGTATTCCTATGGCTTTCTCGAAAGATAACTTTCACCGAGGAACCTAGATAAAGTTTGTCATTGTTCACGAATTCAGATTGATTGTTGATGGCTTTTATCTACTTGCCTAAATTTATCTGTAAGTCTTCTTTGAGCAACTAGCTTTGGATTTTTAATTAGCCTCTATTAAGAATAGGGATTTTAGTTACTGGATGCTCATTGAAGAAGAAAAAGAACAATAAATGATCTGATACACCAATTACCCTAGAAATAATACTAATTGAAACTCACTTAATGATTTCTACTCCAGGAAGCTTTTCTTATCTTTACCTCCCTAGTAAATTTCCTTTGGCACTGCTTGTAAAGCCAAGTAGTAAGGGAAAGAGTAGAGTACAAACATTCAGTTTAACCCTAATCCTCAAAATGTGAAAATGTGAGGGCAGTATAACTAAGGAAGTCATGTTGACTATAGCCATATTCGGTATAAAAACTTTGCACGCTGCAGTCCCATATACATTCACTCAGAAGTGCTGTAAATACAGCTGAAATCAACAGATATGTATTTTACACCTTTGCATTGAAGAATGATGTGAGGAAAATGAGACTAAATATAATTGTGTTAATTTACTTGTGTAACTACTTTCAGAGACAAAAACATTTAAAAAAAAAAAAAAGAAAATCCCATGGAATCAATATGCTATAGCAGATGTAGGTGACTGTGGCCTGAGTGCCATAGTCAGTTTTTCATTCCATTTTCAAAACTCTCTATAAATTATTGCATTGGGACTCTGTCCAGAATATCACACTTTAATAGATTACGTGGAACAGAGTTAGCCCAGGTTTGCTATAGATGCTTAATGAATTCATGCACGAATTACAAGCACTGATGATGATGTCACCTGATTTAGGCAATGAAATGTCTGGAAGAAAGCAACCAAGCTCGGAGAGCACCAAATGGGCAAAAGTCACCAAACTATCTAGAGCAGGGGTGTCAAACTTGATTTCATTGAAGGCCGTATCAGGGTTCTGTTTGACCTCAGGGGGCCAGGGTGGATGTGGCCAGGGTGGGTGTGGCCAGCTCAACACTCGTGTCAGGGGCGCCTGTGGTTGCCCAAGTGCTCTACCAGCAAAAACACGCTCTGAACTCCATTTTCAGCTGCGACTGCTTCCTGCAACCCTCTGCCAGTGAAATTGGAGTTTGGGAGGGCCACACCTCGGACCAGTCCTTTACTGTTTCCAGGGCAACCCTGTGGGCCAGATCTAAGCACCCTGTGAGCCAAATCCAGCCCGCAGGCCTTGAGTTTGACACCCCTGATTTTGGGATTGAATTTATTTGGCTACCTCACTCATTTGCTAAAGTCAATCCCCAGTAACCCTATACATTTTTTAGGAAAGAGCAAAGTATATTACTTTTATATTAATAGGGCTGTGCAATGAAATAAGGGCTTCATAAAGTGCTTCAGCTGAAGTATAAGTCACCTCTTTACAAAGGTTGCTTTGGACTTTCAGATATGCAATGCTTCCATATGCATATCTCTGCACAGCCACTCTGTTTTGCTAGCAGTCCAAGCAGAAGTTTGATATATACACACGCAATGTATAGGAATCCAAAGATAAACTTCAAAGCAGCCATGACAGCCTTGGAAAAGATGTACTCAGTCTAATGCATAAAAGGTATATGCTTTATTCATACTAAAGCACTTTGGAAAGCATTTTTTTTAAAGTTTGCACATTAGCAAGTAGTGTTCATTTCATTATGAAATACAATAGAGTGAAAGAGCAAGATTTCCCCTAACAGCATTTATATCCATACCAAAACACTTTGACATTATTAGCATTAATTCTTCTGAAAATATAGTATGTGGTACTTGTAATATAACCATCCTTGATTCTTTAAATAGTGGTACCTGCTTAGCTAAAACTTTAATATGGTGACTTAAATGTCAGAGGGGAAAAAAAGCAAAGTTATTTCAAAAGTATTAGAAACATTGGTTCTTTGAATTCACAGAGTATTTTTTTAAAGTTATGCTATTATAAACCTTAATACATTATACTGTTTCAGTGCAATGATATTTATACAATATTAATTTAAGATTATTGACACTCTAGATAACTTAAACTGTTGAAAAGAAAAGAGAAAGAAGTATCCTGTGAACATTCATTACAATTTGGGACGATAATATTACAGCATAAGAAAATTCTACTTTGAATCAGAGATATCTGAGCAATGGGATCTTCATGATCCCATCATATAGGCATTATAAGAGCCTTGGTGGCGCAGCAGACTAAAGTGCTGTTAAATAGCACCAGCTGCCTGCAATTATTGCAAGTTCGAATCTCACCAGGCTCAAGGTTGACTCAGCCTTCCATCCTTTCGAAGTAGGTAAAATGAGGGCCCGGATTGTGCGGGCAATAAGCTGACTTTGTATAAAAAAGAACAGTGCTTGGGGGGGGGGGGTGAAAGCCCTACTAAGCAGGTATATACAAAAGTATGAAGGCTATTGCTTAATGCATTGTAAGCCACCCTGAGTCTCTGGAGAAGGGCGGCATATAAATTGAACTAAGAAATAATAAATAAATGTTTTTTTTCCCATTTAAACACTGAGATTCAGGTCACAAAAATCACATTTCAATCTAGCTGGTCATTTCCCAACTTCTACTGTCCAGTTTTTATCTCAGTCTGAAACATTTCATGTGCAGTGAAAAATTATATCTGTTTGATAGATCATTTTAAGCATTATTAGACACTACAGGATATATGTGCTGGAATATGAGAGGATGGTGTTAAATTCTGTCAGGTTATTTTCAAATTTGAATGGAAAACATAGATTTCAACTGAACAAATGAATTCAATCAACCGTTATTTAAAACCTGGGTGATTTAACACCAGTGTCAAAGTTCCAAGCAATACTTCCAACAAAAGTAGACTCCGAGGCTTGAAGTTCCTTAAAGTTCCATTTTATTAGAGATGTCATATTGACACATCTGGGAAAACCTGAATCTGAAACTTCCAGGTTTTCCCCACCCAAAGGAAAGTCCAAATCCCTGCCCAGCACCCACATGTCCATCACACAGTCCAATCAAGCACCGTCTGTCCCAACTAGAGATGCTTCCCAGTCCCAGCCCTCCAGGTGCAGGGCAAGATGTCCTTGACTCTCTGAGAAAGGAATGTTATTATGACTATATATCAACCTTGCTCCATACAATCTCCCCTCCCAGTTTCCCATAGTAGTAAATGTGATAGGCCTGAAAATCCAATTCAAAAGATGGCTTTCAGGCCTGACAACCGACTCAGTAACTATGGATACATACAGTGCTAGGCCCAAATACATTTTTTCTTAGTCTTGGTCTACAAGTGAAGCTTAGAGGAACTTAATGAGTAGATATAATGTAAACTTCAGGCTTAGGTTGGGAAATATTTTTCAAGTTCTCTTTCTCCCAGAATCCTCACAAGATTTTTTCATGGATAAGAGCAATGTCATCATGAAACTCTACCTAGCATAATGTTCATATGTACTTAATTAAATCTTTCAATATGGTTTTAAGAAAAATCAGAGGTCCTGACCATCATAAATCCCACTGATTTCAGTGATGCCATACCAGCAATAAATGAAGCCTGCAGTAACATGGTTCATCACCCCTTTATGCTTTACAAGACATTAAAATGTAGAGCTCCATTACATTTCTAATATTATTTTTTTTTGGTCTCCTGCTTCTGCAAAGCTACATGCTGACACTTAAAATTTAGTGAGTTTCTGCAAAAACTCAACAGAGAGCTATATAATAGATATTTTAGCAAGATAATGACAAGGGAATAATGCAGAAATGTGAACTTAATCCTTCAGGTAGTTTGATGTAACAAACAATTTAGCTCACAAATCAGGAGTGGGTTCTAAATTTTTTTACTACCGGTTCTGTGGGCGTGGCTTATTTTGTGGGCATGGCTTGATGGTCATGTGATAATTACTTAGGATTTAGCAGAGGTACTGGTCTACCAGGCTTTTAACTGCTTGCAGTGCTGAACCGATCTACCCATGTATTTTTGCAGGCACTGATCTACTCATATATTTTTGCAGGTATTGGTCTACTCATTTGTTTTCTTTTAACACTGATCAGCTGTAGGGCGGCCCTTTGAAGTCCCGGGGCAAGAGTTTAAACAGGTTTTTTCTCTCTAGCCATCAGCTAGGACTCAGGAGGCAGCCATCAGCTGGGACTCAGGAGGCAGCAATAGATTGGGGGTGGGACCAAATAAAAGGTAAGAATAATGTGGAGGGTGCGGGATGGCAGTGGGGACAGAACCAGTTCGGTGATGTCATATCGTCACCGCTACCAGCTCAGGAGAACCAGGCCAAACCGGGAGGAACCCACCACTGTCACAAACAATCACTCATGTGGCTCCCTTCTTCAAAAAAGGTTGATGACAATTTGGGTCATCTTGTCTGTGTCTAAACATGGGTCATCTTTCATATTGACTTAGTTTGCTTACTATATTACAGTCTAATAGGGTTTTTTAATATGCCAAGAAATCCATTGCATGCCAATTATACTAGTGGATAGACATTTCTGAGATATTCATATTTATTTCAAGCATTTCAATCTGTTTTTTCCTCCCAGTTCATCTTTGCTAGAACAGAATAGTTCTGAGTGTGCATATAGTCTCTGTTCAATAATTCTACACACACACATGCACATACACAAAATCAAAAATTACAAAATGTTCCAGGTACAGATGTCTTTTACTAAATCTTGTCATACAACATTTCCTTATTTTACAGTATTTCTAAAGTGAAATATAAATAAAACAATATGGACAATAAAACATAAGCCATTATAATAAAACTGTAAAACAACTGCTAATAGAAAAGCAATAAATATAGATTGAAAACAAAATTGTATTAGATAACAAAAGAAGCCCTGAACAAAGTGATGCATCAACAACTAACACTGAAAGCATAGAAGAGAAAGGCTTCAGAGAAAGAGCTGAAAAAGACACATCTGTGTGATGACTGCTGAATGTGATACTCCCAATGAAAGCCTTATTGATTACCAGAAGGATCTAACACTTTTAGAAAGGGCAGTTAGCCATTCAAGATAACCAACAGAGTGGTATAATTATAGGTGCTATTTAAACAAAATATTTAGTAACAGAAAAGGCAATTTAAGGTTAAAAAAAGAGCCAGAATTCAAACTTCACATGTTAGAACGTTGGTAATCGCACAATGAGCCATGGAGCCTTTCAGAGTTGCCTTGTAGTGAAATGAGCAACAAAAAAGTTAACTATTATTATTAATAATAATCTGGCCGACTGCGCAACGAACCATAATAATAAGAACTTCTTCAAAAACAGTTTTCTCATTGAGATAATTTCATATAGATGATTGATGATGATGATGACCATCCTATATATAGCAATTGGTCAAGGCTAAGCATTAAAAAAGTTAAAGTAAAGCAGGTTTAACATTCAACTGGCAGTGTTGAACTATTTTGAAATCCTGGATTTCAAGTGTAAAAACAAGACAAAATAAAATAGGTGTGCACACCTGTATGTAAGCTTACAATATTGAGGTGCTTCCAGAAGTGAACTGTGGGATGGGGGGAAAAAGTGATGAACATCATTCCCCACTTCAAAAATATTGTCTCAAACTATATTCAAGTGAAGAGCACCATGGAGCAACCAAATTTCAGAAGATATGATCTAGGTTTTGCTTAACAAATAGCTTGTCTTGCTAGACGGTGTAGACAAATGGGAGATAAAACATGGGCTGCAGTAATGGTCAAACAATAAAACAAGAGTGGTAAAGTTATCTGGGTGTTTCTTGAAACTGTAGTAATAAGATCCACATTTCACATAAAAAGATCCACCTTTGTTTCAGAGTCATAGGAATGAAAGTCATTAAGCACCAGAGGACATGAGAAAATGTTAGGAGGAGGGAAAGGTCATCTGGGGATTTACATCAAAGAAACTGGGAAGCAAAACAGTAGGCTAAGCCATTTTATTTCATCACTGCTTTTATGAGTGTTACCTTTGCCTTGAGTAAAAACTTTATGGCTCTATGTATTTTTATGAAAATGTCATTTTTTCCTTATGCTTTTTCTTTCTCTGCCATCAATGCAGGAGAGATGATTGAAATAAAGGGTATATAAAATTTCCGCAACAACCATCCATCACATTTGTGCAATATAGCTGAGATTTGGCGCAACCAGATTTGTTAAGAGTTTCTTCCATATTTTACCCCCTCCTGCAGTTATAATAGTGCATGAAATTCCATTTCTTTCAACACACACACACACACACACACACACACACCCTCTCTGTTAATTCTTAATTTTAGAATGCTTCAAGTAGCAATAAGGAAGACTGGATTCACATTAGAAAAAAATACATTGCGACTTCATTGTGAATGGGAAGACTAGCTGCAGCAGAAATTGAAATATAAAAGAATGCTATCAAAACTCACCAAAAGGAACTTAATAGGCACCATCTAGGCATCTTATTCGTTGATCTCCTTGCAGCAGAGAGCAAACCCAGTCAGATGAACCTAAGTACTGTTTCAAGCTGTAGAAAGAAGCTGTAGACAACCAGGCCTATTTATTCCAAAAATGACTGATCTAAAATGCTAGACTTCAGAGACATCCAATCTGAGATGCCTTAAAGGGACTCACCTGGCAGAAAATGCAAATCATCAGGATAAAAACCAGATCTTTTGCATTTTAATGATGAAGATCATTAGTTCTGAAAATCTATATGGCCAAGAAAATGTAATAAATTATTAACTCCAGAAAGATATAATAGATTTAAAAGGAGCCCATTTGACATCAAACATACAGAAGCTTTTTGAAATATATTAAAAATTATGTGAAACAGGGAAAGAACAATATGTTTTAGAAGTTTTTCGTAAAATAGCAAGAGGACAATGCATTTTTCAGAGGCATGATGGGAAATCCCACTGAGAAGGGGCTTTTATAGATAAAGTTTCATAGTCAATAAGAAGATACAATTCTTGAGACAAATATTTCATGTCTCCATGTTTTATGGGGAAAAAATATGTATATTAATCTAATTATTCTAATTTCTGAGAAAAGGCAGATAGTCCATTTGTCCATGAAACAGATTTTCTAGTTCTATTTAATACATGTTACAACAATTTGTTTCTGGTTTTCACTTGGTAACAAGGAAGGTTACTGGGACTCTTACTAAGAACATATGCAGTTGCATGAAGTTGCATGCTTCTTCTTGCTGTGGAGGACTAGAGTTGAATAAATTTTTGCTATGGTTCATTGGTTACCATCAATAAAATGGTTTGATGTAAAGATAAAATCTGAAAAGAAAGCATTTGAACTGCAAATTGGAAAGGAAACCAAGAGATGAATCAAATACAGTAAAGCTTCCTCCAAATGTTCATTTTTCCATATATACATAAAGACATATTTCTAGACTGTCAAGAGTATTACAGTTGGAGTTGGCTGTTGTGGTTTAACTTGAATTCCAAAGAATATGGAACATTTCTTTTCCTGATTTTTTTTCAATAAAAAACAAAGCGGTCCCACCCCCATACTCTTATTTTACTAGCATGGATATACTGATTAAATACAACTTACCATCCCTCTGAAAAAAAGAAAGACCAATAGGCCTGATTATTTTGATAACATGTTTAAGGTGCCAACAGTATATTCTGCGCTATAGCTTTGTTAGTACAAATGCCTTGTTTTGCAAGTTGTCTGCTAATAAATTATTTTTTGTCAGTATTTAAATCCCTCAAGTCTTGATTTTTGCCTCCATTGCCATTATCATATTACCCAGCTGCAAAAACAGGTGAGAAAAATGCTTCTAAAGCAGAATCTGTTCCTTGTCTTAACTAGCAATACTTTCTGTTCTTGTAGCTAGAATGCATTTCTCCCCACTGGTGGCGATAACCAACCCAGTCATTCAGAGTGTATTTTTGCCTTCTGCTCAGGACAGATTCAGATCTGCCTGGGTGGTGTTTCATAGTTGGAGGGTTTACCAGAGTTACCATAGCCATTTTTTGCTTCATTTTGCATAAACATGTATCAGCACAAGCTAATTGTGTCTGTTTATTGTTTTAAGGAGGGGGTCAGTGATCATATTTCACAATGGATTTAGATTTGGTGTAATGTATGCACATATGCTAAAGACACAGGTGTGTTAGAGAGTATTTGCATAAATAAGCAAAAATAGAATGCAGTGCTGAACTCATGTCATCCCTACATGGAAGAACTCCCTATTACTTCATAAAATGTTATTCATATTGTTCAGGAACCCAGAAGGTTTTCTAGTTGATTCCATGAAGAAATAATAAGAAAGCAAGATGAGCAAATGGGAAGGAGTTCTGGCAGGACATGACCACACGTCTGGAGGGTATTCAGACTAAGAGGCTATTCTAAACGACATCATCAAGGAGCTGTCCAAGGTGCTAGGGAGAATTCTTTCACATTATACATGGTTATATTTTTATGCTGAAATGTCTGCAATTAAATCTGGGTATTTTCCACATGATTCTGGTATCAAAGATAGGGGAAAGGATGCATATCTGGAAAGAAGATAAAGAGATATATGAAAAAGTGTTTATATGATCAAAGGTAAGAACCTTCTTCATGAATGCATGTTCCTCTTCAGACCAACTGGTCTTGGGAGGGCATTTCAGGATCTACAATTCTCTATCTGGGGGAATGTAACAAAATTGGGAAAATGAATGAAAATGAATAAATCTATAAAATGAATGAAAATGAATAAAATTGGTAATGGTTTGTCCACATAAAAGGAAAGAAATTGGTTGTAAAGAAATTGGATCTCCAATTGATCTCCACAGTGAAAACAGGAAAGAGCACACAGGGGTAAATAGAGAGAGTAAAATCACTAAATCATAGAAAGGGATAAGGGGCTTATCTATTTTATTATCTTTTTTTTCTAAAATGTTCTAAAGATTGTTGCTAACTCTTCAATCAACAGTGGAAACCTAGTGATTCTAAGGCACCTCTGGTTATAAATAAACATCTTCTTCAGTTAGAGGCAAAGGCTGAGAACAGTTCTATTTGCTGCATATATTGAAACATAAATGATCTCCAACTGTATTTACACAGATACAAGAATAACTGTTAGAACAATAACCACCAAATGCAGTTGGCTGAGATCCAGTGCCCAGAATCTTGCTGAGCAAATCTTTCACCTATCCCAATGATTTTCATAAATTAATCATGCATTCTCAACAACATGATACACACCATACCCATACCCATACAACAGATTCCAACTCCTTCTTTCGTAAGGATACTGAACCACTCTTGCCTTGCAAAAAGTCTTACTTATGGGAATCTGGATTAGTTTAGATCTTCTTTCTAGGTCCTCCACATGTCATCAATCCCTTATCTTTGGTTCTGTCATGGCCAATCTAGTTCTCTCACTGTCAAAACCAATTCACCACAGCTAATTTCCCACAGCCAACCTGCCATGGGCAAGTTGCTATAAGACAACTTGCCAGGGCCAACTCGTGGAACAACTCACCATGAGACAAGAGTTATATTAATATCAAAGAAATGATTGAATAGAAGCATTAAAGAAAGGATGAAAGAAGAGGGACAAATTGAAATGTTAATTATAATCAAAAATTATATTTATTGAATTGAATTATTATTTATATAATCAAAAAAATATTTATTGAATTGAATTGTTAAATTGTCCTGTACCAAGTTGTCCCATAGCAAGTTGGTCATGGCAAATTGTCCCTCAGAAAATTGGCTGTGGTGAGTTGGCTGTGGCAAGTTGCCTGCGGCGAGCTGTCCCATTCTGATCACAGACTGGGTATTCCTTATTCTCTTTGTCTTGATTCTCCATCCAGAAGATAGACTGAGTGCTTCTCTTCAGGAGTTGAACTTGCCCATTGGTCAATGTCCCTTGAACACAAGTTGCAAGCAGTCCCAACAGAAAGACACATCATTTTCTGTTTTCTCCTATTATCTTTTACTCAGCATAATGTTTTTTTTTCACCTTTGAAACTTGACTTCTTTATTGTTCAAAGATAATCTTTCAGTGTCCTTTTTATCTTTGTTGTTTACTTCACTAAGTTAATCACTTCCTTTCTTATTCCTAGCCATTCTTCACTTTTCTGAGTAAAGTCTATTTGTGTCAGGTGGTCTTTTCAAATCTGCTCTTGCTCCAAGTCTGTATATTGTCAGCAACAACGCCCCATCTTTTATATCTTTTCCAAATTTTAAGTTTCATTTCTCTGAACCATTGAAGAAAAACCTCAATTTCTTTCAGTCTCTGTTTTGTCTGCTAAGAAGCTCCTTATCTCATCCTATTATATAATTACCTTATTTTCCCCATATACATTCACATCTATATTTGGATTCCTGCTAATTCAAACTCTGTGTACCTACGTCATATCCTTGCTTCTTATAGTAAATCCTTAGCAGTTTGCTTCAAGTTTATTCATTTCCCCAACTTTCCCATAACTCCTTAGTTTTTACTTCAAATCATGATTGGGATTTGATGTGAGATTTATCCCTAAACAATCTTGTTACCTATCAGGCATTAGCTGAGGAGCAGTAGGACTGTACTTTAATGTAGAATAGCTGTCAAAAGTAGTAATCTTACATTATTACACTGTATGTCAGTTGTAGAAAATGTTAAGATAACAGATCTGAGAACATAATTCTATTTTTATTTTACTTATTTGTTTTTGGAACAGAGACTGAAACATACATCTTTTCAAATTGGCAAAGTAAAAAGTGGATGTTTGATCTACAGAAAGAAATGTTTGAATATTGAATGAGAAAGAGACATGTCTTTATATTGCCTTCTAGATAGTGTTACATGAATTTAATGGAAAACATAGTGTTTATCTTTGTGCTGCCACACATAATTATACTGGGACATGACAACTGATAAAACTGTCCCAAGTAGTCTTTAAATTGCATAGACAGGCTGCTCCATAATGTTGCCATTTTACAGCACAAGCAATATGGACTTGTCTTTTTTAAACATCAATAATTCAATAATTCTTTGTGTCTTTCACAATGAAGCTAACTATTTTCCAAGCTAATTATATTCCTAGCTTTAAGCAATGGGTAAATGTGAACATTTCTGAAACTTTTTGGCCCATGTATCATTTGCTGTTTGAGAAGTTAAGAAAGGTTTCATTTCTAATGTATAATTCTAGTGTCAGGATAGTTCAGTTTTTATTTTTTTATTTTATTTTATTTCAAATTTATATACCGCATCTTCTCCCAAGGGACTCAGGGTGGTGTACAGTCAGATAAAAACATACAATAGAAACATTAAAAACAATTAAAAAGATATATATTAATCTGGCCCCAATTTAAAATACAAAGCAATTAAAAATATTTAAAAAGTATATTAAGCCAGCCCAGCTTGCTGAAAAAAGAAAGTTGTGAGGGCACGGCAGAAGGTACCAAAGTCTTGGGTTCACCTTATCTCTGGGAGCAGCTGATTCCAGAGGGTAGGTGCCCCCACAGAGAAAGCCCTCCCCCTGGGGGTCACCAGCCTACATTGTTTGGCTGATGGCAGCCTGAGGAGGCCCTCTCTGTGGGAGCACACAGGTTGGTGGGAGGTCGTCGGTAGCAGCAGGCGGTCTCGAAGATAACTAGGTCCTATGCCATGGAGCGCTTTAAAGGTGGTGACTAACACCTTGAAGCGCCCCTGGAAGACCATCGGAAGCCAGTGCAGCTCACGCAGGAGCGGTGTTATGCAGGAGCGCCAGGCGGTTTCCGTGATTACCCACGTGGCTGCATTCTGGACCAGTTGGAGCCTCCGGGTGCTCCTCAAGGGGAGCCCCATGTAGAGAGTGTTGCAGTAGTCCAGGCGCGAGGTGACGAGGGCGTGAGTGACTGTGCACAGGGAATCCCGATCAAGAAAGGGCCGCAACTGGTGAATCAGGCAAACCTGACAGAAGGTCCCCCTGGCTACAGCTGTCAGATGTTCCTCCAAGGACAGCTGCGTATCCAGGAGGACTCCCAGATTGCGCACCCTCTCCAAGGGGGCCAAAGACTCACCCCCAATAGTCAGTGATGGAGTCAACTGACTATATCGGGATGCCGGGAACCACAGCCACACAGTCTTGGAAGGGTTGAGCTTGAGCCTGTTCTTCCCCATCCAGATCCGCACAGCCTCCAGGCACTGGGACATCACTTCAAGGGCATCGTTGGGGTGGCCTGGGGTATAGATGTACAGCTGGGTGTCATAAGTGTACTGGTGGTAGTTCACCCCAAAACCATGGATGATCTCACCCAGCGGCTTCACATAAATGTTGAACAGAAGAGTCGAGAGGACCGACCCCTGAGACTCCACAAATGAGAGGCCTCGAGGTCGACCTCCGCCCCCCTGCCAACATGAACTGCGACTGGTCTGAGAGAAAGGAGGAGAACCACCATAATACGGTGCCCCCCATCCCCAGCTCCTCCAACCGGTGCAGCATGATACTATGGTTGATGGTATCAAAAGCCACTGAGAGATCTAATAGGGCTAGGACAGAGGAACAGCCTTTGTCCCGTGCCCTCCAGAGCTCATCTATCAACACGACCAATGCCGTTTCCATGCTGTGCCCAGGCCTGAAACCTGACTGGAATGGATCTAGATAAGACGTTTCCTCCAGGAATTGTGGAAACTGTCATGCAACCACACTCTCAACAACCTTCGCCACAAAGCGGAGGTTGGAGACAGGATGATCGTTGGCTAATACTGCCAGGTCCAGGGAAGGCTTCTTGAGGAGAGGCCTCACCACCGCCTCTTTCAAGGCAGTGGGGAAGTAACCCTCACTCAACGAGGCATTGATAATTCCCTGGAGCCAGCCTTGTGTAACCTCCCATGAAGCCAGTACTAACCAGGAGGGACACGGGTCCAGCAAACATGTTGCCGCACTAAGTCTCCCCAAAATCCTGTCCATGTCATCGGGATTCACAGAGTCAAACTCTTCCCAGATAACATTCTCAGGACTATTCCTCGTCACCCTGCCCGAATCTACCCAGTCAGAGTCCAAATCCCCCCCGGATCTGAGCGATTTTGTCATACAGGTATTGTCCGAAATCCTCAGCCCTGGCCTCCTGTGCTCCCAGGTGGAGGAAGGAGCGGGTCACCCTGAACAGGGTGGCCAGAAAATTCTCTGATGATGCAATAAGAGCGGAAAAGTAATTAAACTTTGCCGCTTTTATCGCCACTAAATAGGTCTTAATATGCGACCTTACCAGTGTTTGATCAGATTCAGCGAGACTGGCCCTTAAACCGCTTTCTAGGTGTCTTTTCTGGCATTTCATCTCCCTCAGCTCCTCGGTAAACCAAGGAGCCATGAGGGATCGGCACCGGGTCAGAGGCCGCAAAGACACAACTCGATCCAAGGCCCCACCAGCCTCCCGATCCCAGGCAGCCACCAGGTCCTTGGCCAAGTTATGTGCCAGATCCTCAGGAAGTGGCCCAAGCTCCATCTGGAACCTATCAGGATCTGTCAGGCACCTGGGGCAGACCCATCTTATAGGCTCTGCCTCCCTGCGGCGGGGTATGGCGGTTCAAAGGTCCAGACAAAGGAGCGAGTGATCTGACCATGACAAGGTTTCCATTTCTATATCCCCTATAACAAAACCACTCAACCACTGGCCAGAGACAAAAATCAAGTCCAGAGTGTGACCCCCCCCCCCATGGGTTGGGCCATAAACTAACTGGGTCAGGTCCATGGCCGTCATGGAAGCCATGAACTCCCGAGCCAACTCAGATGTTTCACCAATGGACAGCAAGTTGAAATCACCCATGACCATAAGCCTGGGTGTATCAACTGCCACTGTGGCTATCACGTCGAGTAGTTCGGGCAGGGCCATTGCCATGTAGCAGGCAGCCAGGTAAATAAGCAACAGGCCCATCTGAACCCCATGACCCCATCTCACAAAGAGGGATTCATGTCTGGCAGTCTGAGGCACAGTGGTCTCCCTCAGACCGAGACCTTCTTTAATAATAACCACCCCCCCTGCCCCTCCCCTGGACCCTCGGTTGGTGAAATGCTCTGAAACCCGGTGGGCACATCTCAACCAGGGGGACCCCTCCCTCTGGGCCCAACCAGGTCTCGGTAATACCCGCCAGGTCCGCTCCCCCCTCCTGTATAAGATCATGGATGAGGTGGGCCTTATTTACCACAGACCTGGCATTGCATAACATCAGCCGAAGGCCCAGATCCTGAGTATCTGTGCCACCTAGCATCCGAGAAGAGCCTTGGGGACCAGGGCACGCAATAGCTCTCAAACAGCAAGTGCACACCCCCGACACATGATATGGCCCCCTGCTCACACCATATCTGCCCCTCCCATTGACCGTGCTGATGGTACATCCCTCATTCGGATAGCCCTCTGTCCCCTCCCCAATCCCTCATCCTGCACCCTCCAAACCATTACCCTGTGCCGGGCTCGGCTCCGACCTTAGTGGATTTCGCCCCCCATCCCCTTTAGTCGCCACCCACCTCCCGGGTCCCCTTAAAATTTGATTGAAAGCCTTAATTAAAAAACCCCTCAGACCATGCTTTGAGGCATGCCACCACTCGGGGTTCCAAAACCCGTCCTTGAGGTAGGTCTTCAATAAATTCGAAGGCCATGTCTGGCATATGTCATAAAACTCAATTATATTTGATAATTTATGGGATCACCTTCTGCCACCGAGAGCCTCTCACTGACCAATTCGGTCCCACAGAGAGGGTCTCCTCAGGGTGCCGTCAGTCAAACAGTGTCAACTGGCAACCCCCAGGGGGAGAGCCTTCTCTGTGGGAGCACCCACCCTCTGGAATGAATTGCCCCCAGGGTTGCACATGATTCCCGATCTCTGCACCTTCCGCCACGCCCTTAAGACCCTTTTATTCCAGCAAGCTGGCCTGGCCTAAGAAGGATTTACAAATTGGGTATTTAAATTGTTGGGTTTTAAATTTGGTGGCCAAATTGTTTAATTATTTTTTAAAGTATTTTAAATTTCGTATTATGTTATTTTATCATGGCTGTGCACTGCCCTGAGTCCTTCGGGAGAAGGGCGGTATAAAAAACCCAAATAAATAAATAAATAAATAAATAAATAAATAATAAATAAATAAATTTGGACAACATTTTCAGTAATACTGACAACATGGTTTCTTGTGAAGCTGAGTCATTATTACAATATCAAGCAAGTATATTATCCAATGAATGTAGGGAGCAAGGTTTTGTGTGTGGTGGGTGTACTGAATTTATCATAGTATTTAGATTACTGGGATTTCTACAAAGAATATCTAAATAGTATATAAAAATGGATGAAAGAATTTTCCAATCTTAGCATCTAAACACATAGGAACACACACATACTGTACACACCAATCGAGAAAAGCACTGCAGGAGGCACAGTGAGGAAAGAAAACAGATTTTAATAAAGGGAATACTAAAATCTTTTAGGCATTCAAGAATATATTTTCTAGACTAAAGAACCTTTCATGATTAGTTTATAATCCAACAATTCATCAAGGTTATTCATCGCAAAATGATGCCTGATTTTATAATCAATTATAATTTTATAATTTTTAAAAATATATATAAATTGTTTTTGTGTGTGTGTGTGTGTGTGTGTGTTTTAGGATATTATAATTATCAATAGCCCTTGAAACATTCCATGCTGCTGAGGCCTGTTAGGATATTATATTTAATAATCCAGAAATATCTCCCATGTCCAAATATCTCCTGCTCCTTGATATACACCACCACTTTTACTACCTACATGCTTGGAACTACACTTTATACCTGTCATGCCACCTCTTTTTCCTGTTATAAAAAGCTATTGTTTAAAGTGATGTAGTTCTTGAGCTACGTTGGAGGATTGGGAAAAGTGTAACTTTCCAGATGTTGCTGAATCCAACCGGTATGGTAAATGGTAATTCAAGGTGATAGTTGCAATACAGCAATGTTTATAATAAACACAACGTCCTCATCCCCATTTTGCTATAACTAAGAACGTAATTGAATTTGAGAGCATATTACAGAAACAATTGTTTATTACCTACCTATCTATCCAGGCTCCATTTCCTGCACCCTCCTCAATTATTTTGCCTGTTTAAGATTGCAAATCCCTTGTGGCAAGAGCCTGTCCTTGTATACTGAAGTACCTTGCATATTGAGAGTGATACACAAGTAATGTATAATAATAAATAAAATATGTATGTACAGCTATAGATACACATATCAGCATAATATATGCAATAACTAGAGTCCAAAGTACATCACATTACAACAGGCCAAGTTTTTAATAGCCCAGTGGCATTAGTGCATATACATTTAAGAACAATGTGCATGGAGAAGAAGCTAATTAACATGAAACCCTAATTAGTCCCTCAATATTTAGCAAGGAAGCATCAGCAGCTGTCTTAGATGCCATATGCTAATTAGCATTGCTAACTTCAGAAATAATTGTCTCCATTGTTCTGTGTCATCATACTTCTTTTAATTGCACTTTGGAGAGCATTGGCTATAAATGGTATCAAGTATTACATTGCATTGCTTGAGGTTTAATGAGCAATTTAACTGCAACTTAAATGCAACAGATCCCCCAGCATTGCCAAATCCTTAGGCAGTATATTTTAGAGTAATGGATCTAGAAAATCAGCATGGAGGCATTCCAAGAGATCAAGTTTAGGCAAAACGTTGCAAGTTTGCAAGACATGCACCGAACATCTTTTTCCTTCTCCTGAATGTGAATTATTCTATTTGTACCAAGGACAAGGAGAACGAAAGCATACTCATTTTTATCTTGCTTGAAGCTATGTGCATTATCTAGTTTCACCTAATGAGTGATCCATCCATTGAAACAAGCAACTGTGCCAATTATTTCTATCTATAAAAAGAAATGAGTGTTGAAATTGTAATGCTGGGCGAGGAAATAAACCATTTTATTGTTCTGTTCTCTCCTAAACTTCAGGTACTAGGCAGGTAGATATAAAGCTAGATGAAAATTACAGTGATTGAAGTTCAACTCATCTGTAGGATAATTAGCAGGGGAGAACTACCAACTGTAAATGATTATATTTCTCTGTTGTTCTTGACATCAGTTTTTCTCATCTCTACTTAGAGATGACAGGAATTAGACAATGTGTTTTATTACCTAATTACAGCATTTTGTAATTAATTTTTGAGGAATTTTTAACTAGATTTTATGAAGAGCTTCACGGGTCAATGGGTAGTATTTTTAAAAGTACATTTTGTATTTATGATCGTGATCAACTGAAGTCTGATGGTTGGACAAGGTTTGCTGTAAATGTGAACTATGCATATGATGATGGTAGATTTTCTCTACAGACATGCAAGTTATAAACTTTTGATTCCTAGTTTAAAAAATGTGTACTGTCTAAATAATTAATCTGAGGTTGTTTATACTTGACTATGCTTTAAATTTATATATTTATGCATTCATTATATTTCATTATAATTATTCAATCAAGTGACTCTAAGCAGCATACAACGAAGATAAAAATCATATATTTATTTTATTTTATTTTATTTTTATTTGATTTATTTGATTTCTATACCGCCCTACTCCTGAAGGACTCAGGGCGGTGAACAGACATAAAATCCAACACATTAAATACAAAATTTAAAACAGAGTAAAATCAAATTAAAGCAATTTGGCCCAAGACAGATTTAAAACATCCCAGAAATTTAGAATAGATTAAAATTTATGTTTTAAAATATAAATGGTTAGGCCAGACCCGCCTGATGGAATAGAAAGGTCTTGAGAGTGCGGCAGAAGGTGCGTAGATCAGGGATTTTCCATATCTTTGGGGGGAACTCATTCCAGATAGTAGGTGCCCCCACAGGGAAGGCTCTTCCCCTGGGGGCCACCAGCCGACATTGTTTGGCCGACGGCCCTTGGAGGAGCCCTTCTCTGTGAGAGCGCACTGGCCAGTGGGAGGCCGTTGGTGGCAGTAGGCGGACCTGTAAATAACCAGGTCCTAAGTCATGGAACGCTCTATTTTATTTTATTAAACTTGTATGCCGCCCTCTCTCCCAAAGGACTCAGGGCGGCTCACAATGATAAAAAACATATAAAATTCAGTATTCAAATATAAAACCAATACAATCCCCATTAAAAACCCCTTCAGTCCAATCTGGCCAGGCCAAATAACCATGCTTTGAGGTCACGTCGGAAAGGGCGAATGTCAGGGGCCATCCGGGGCTCCAGGGGGAGCTGATTCTACAGAGTAGGTGTGCCCACAGAGAAGGCCTGCTTCCTGGGAGTCACCAGCTGACACTGTCTGGCCGATGGGACCCCAAGGAGGCCCTCCCTTTGAAAGCAAAACGGGCGATGGGGAGCTGTTGCTGTCTGCCAGGTACCCTGGGCCTAAGCCATGTAGGGTTTTATAGGTAATTACCAGCACCTTGAATCTCACCCAGAGGGCAACTTGTAGCCAATGCAGGTCATGCAGGAGGGGTGTAACATGAGAGTGTCGGAACACTCCCATCACTACCCGCATGGCCGCATTCTGCACCAGCTGAAGCCTCCAGGTGGTCTTCAAGGGCAGCCCCATGTAGAGACCATTGCAGTAGTCAATCCGGGAGGTGATGAGCACATGAGTGACTGTGCGCAGGTCATCACAATCCAGGTGGGGGTGCAACTGGTGCACCAGACGAATCTGAGCAAATGCCCCCTGGTCACGGTTGTAACATGGTTGTCCAGAGTCAACCATCAGTCCAGGAGGATGCCTAGATTGCGCGCCCTTTCTACAGGGGGCAACACCTCACCCCCTATAGCCAACAATGGAATATTCTCCTGGGACCACGATGCTGGCATCCACAGCCACTCCCTCTTGGCAGGGTTGAGCTGAAGCCTATTCTTCCCCATCCAGAGCTGCCCCACTTCCAGGCACCAGGACATCATGTCAAGGGCATCACTGGGCTGATTTGGGGTGGATATAAAAAGTTGGGCATCATCAGCATACTGATGTTACTCCACCCCAAAACCATGGATGATCTCCTCGAGTGGCTTCATATAGATGTTGAACAGAAGGGGAGAGAGGACCAACCCCTGAGGGACCCCACAAGTGAGGGGCCTCAGGGCCAACCTCTGTCCCCCTGCCAACACCGCTTGCAAATGCCCAGAGAGGTAGGAGAAGAACCACCATAAAACAGTGCCTCCCACTCCCAACCCCTCAAGGCACCGCAGCAGGATACCATGGTCGATGGTATCAAAAGTTGCCGAGAGATCTAATAGGACCAGGACAGAGGAATAACCCTTGTCCCAAGCCCTCCAGAGATCATCCACCAGTGTGACCAATGCTGTCTCCATGCTGTATCCGAGCCTGAAACCAACTGGTACGGGTCCAGATATACTGCTTTGCAATAAAGTGAAGGTTGGAGACAGGTCGGAAGTTATTCAAAATAGCTGGATCCAGGCTAGGCTTCTTGAAGAGACGTCTCACCACCGCCTCCTTCAAAGCGACTGGGAAATTCCCTTCACTCAAGGAGACAGTTATCATTGCCTGGATCCAGCCACATGTGACCTCCCAGGCTGAATAAATGAGCCAGGTGAGACACAGGTCCAGCACACACGTGGTGATACTCAATTTCCCCATTATCCTGTCTACTTCCTTGGGAGTAACAGGATCAAACTCGTCCCAAATCACCAGACCCATTGCCACTTCCCCACTGACTCTGCCCAGTCAGAGTCCAGCCCCTCCCGAATCTGAGCGATCCTATCCCACAGGTGTTCACTAAATTCCTTGACCCACCCCTGCATAGGGTCATCCCCTGCTCCCTGATGCAAAAGGGAGCGGGATACCCTAAACAGGGCAGCCAGGTGATTCTCTGTGGACGCGATGAGGGCCGAGAAGTGAGCCCACTTTGCCACCTCCATCGCCACCAGATAAGATTGAGTAAAAGATCTAAAATCTAAAAATTTTAATTCTGATCGGTCAGATTCAGAATGACTGGTCCTCTAACAGCTCTCCAGACCTCTCCTCCGACGCTTCATCTCCCAGAGCTCCTCAGTAAACCAAGGAGCCAACTGGGATCTGTGTCAGGTCAGAGGTCGCAAAGGCACAACCCGGTCGAGAGCTCCAGCAGCCACCTTTTCCCAGGCATCCACCAGAGTCTCGACCGGTGCATGGGAAAGAGAGATAGGTATAGTCCCAAGCTCCCTCTGGAACCCACGGGGTCCATCAGGTGCTTGGGGCAGAACCATGTGGTCAGTTCCTCCTCCCAGCGGCAGTGGGTGGCACAATGGAAGCCCAGCCTAAGGAGATAGTGATCGGTCCATGACAGGGGTTGGGTAGTTGGCATGCCCCCACCGAACTCACTATGCCACTGCTACAAGACAAAAACCAGATGGGACATGTGTCCCCCCTGATGAGACAGGACCTGTATTATCTGAGTCAGGTCCATGGCTGACATGGAAGCCATGAACTCTGAACCGCTTCCTATGCCCCACCCAAGGAAGGGAGATTAAAGTCCCCGAGCACAAGAAGCCTTGGAAACTCAACCACCAACCCTGATATGGCATCCAGCAGTCTGGGCAGGGCTGTTGATATGCAGCTGGGAGATAGGTACATAATCAACAGGGCCAACTGACCTTGCGGTCCCCATCTCATGAGGAGGGACTCACATCTGTCTATCTGTGGAGCAGTGACCTCCCGCGGACAATGGGTCTCCCTAATGACCACCTTCCCACCCCTCCCCTGGGTCCTCGGCTGGTGTAGCACCCAAAAACCTGGTGGGCACAGTTCGTTCAGAGGGACCCCTCCCTCCAAGCCCAGCCAGGTTTCCATAATGCAAGCCAGGTCTGCATCTTCCTCCTTGATCAGGTCACTAATGAGGGGAGCTTTGTTAACCACGGACCTGGCATTAAAATAAACCAACCTAAGGCCAGGGGCCCTCACTCTCTGACCCCCATGAAACAGGTGGTATCCAGGTTGCCAGAGAGGGCCACCGCACATAAAAAGTGGGGCACACCCTCAACCACCAACACCGCCTCCCGTTCATCCCCCCGTGGCCATTGCCCATCGCAACGGGAATCACAACCCTTCCCCCCCTGGAGTCCCAGGGAGCCCCACCCTCGCTCCAACCACATCATGGTCCTCCGCAAACCTGGACTGCCCACAATCCATGGAAGCCCCCGCTGCCACCCATCAGGTATCATAACCCCACCCCCTCCCCAATCCCCCTAAAAGCCTAATTAAAAAAGAATACAAAGAGCTTTTAAAAACAGTAACACCCTCATGCCACCTCTTGGGATCCCAGGATCTGTCATTAAGGTACTTTTTAACTAGGCCAATAGGCCACTTCCAGGAATAGGGGGCATTCCTCAAAATGCATAAGTCCGCTCTCGTGTATGTTTGAATAGCCATCATCTGCCATGGGTACCAGCACGACAATGGTGAGATGGGAACAGATGGACTAAGCCAAAGCCACCCCAACCATCGGGAGCCTTCTTCCAGGTGCCCTCTCACGACACCCTGAGGGATACAGATGAAGCATCGCCACTCTCTCACCGTAGCGAGATCCAGTAATCCCATAATCTGTTGGGTGATCCCCTGGGCAGGATTCTTAGCCAATTGCCATTCTCTCACCCCAGCATGGCTGCCTCCACCACCCACCATATACAAATTAATATTGTTTGGAACTTTAAATTACGAAAGTCATAAAACTAAAACCAATTTTAAAGAATTAGATGAAGAGCATGTTAATGACACTGAAGCTATGTTAATATTTCGCCAGTATCTTGGGGTCTCCAGGCCTGATGACAGAACCAGATCTTGAGGGACTTCTGGAAATTTAAAGGGGATCAGCCTCTCTTTAGGGATAAGGCTGTATCATAAAATACAGGCCACAGCCAAGAAGGCCTAAGACCTACCAAATGAAGCTCTCTAGTCAATGGGACCTGTAGCGGTGGTGGGTTGCTACTGGTTTTCACCAGATTGGGCGAACCAGTAGCGGCAAACCAGTAGCAGTGCCCACCTATCCAGATGCTTCTGTGCATGCGCAGAAGCTCACTTGCAAGTGCAAGCATGCACACGAGCAAACCAGTAGCAAACTAAATTGAAACCCACTACTGACCTGTAGCATGTCCTTTCTAGTAGATCTGATTAGATGGGTACATGCAATTGAAGAAAAGCAGTCCCTCAAATAACCCAATGCCACATAGGGCTCTAAAGATCAAAACCAGCATCTTGAATTGGACCTGAAAACAGAGTGGTAACTAAAGCAGCTTGTGGAGCAGAGATTCTGGAAACACGCATAGTTGCCTACATTGCTGCATTCTGCATCAATTGAAGTTTCTGTATATTCTTCAAGGACAGCCCAAGTAAAGTAGAAGTTATTTTATGAATGCCTTTCATCTTCTTTTGTTATATAACTTTATAAGCAGGTAACTACTTGGAGCCCTTGTTCTATCCATTTCAGTATCTTCTGATGAAGAATGGCTTAAAATCATGACTAAATGTAAAATGTGGAAGAAGGAACCTATATTTATCACCTAAAAAGAACATTTGGAGGAGTGGGAATGGAGTAATAAAATAATAGTGAAAGCAAACCATATTAGAATTTATCACACCTATAAAAATGGCTTAAGAAAGTGAAAATTAGTAGACAGTTTTGCTATATTGAGCATAAAAATGTTTTTCAGAGGTATTACTACTAAGATAATGGAAATCATATGATCAACAAGCAAGCCAGAATTCAGACTGCCAACCACCTTTTTCTCTATGTTGTTAAAGTTGGATTTTGAAACTGTAGGATAACTTTGCAAATGTAAGGCTTCTAGATTGGAATTCTAAAGAACTCTCCCTCAGAGCCAATTTAACAAGTCTGCAATTCTTGAGGAAGTTTAATATTTCCCTGGCTACACCTTGGCCCAGGGAAATTAATTCATTATACCTCTTCCCCGGCTTAATAAATCTAGCTTTACATAATCTTCCTGTTATCAAGAAACAAAGCTTACTTACAGATACTTTGCTGACCTGCAAGATATGTGCCATGTTTATATTTCTGCAGTAGAGGACTCCCAACTATAATTTTACCAGTTGGCCTTTTCCCTGTTGCTCATCAATATTTTGCCTTATTGGTATTTTGAAAGGTCTTGAAGGCCTGGCTCTTCACTGAAGCCTTTGGCTAGGATAACTGAAATTTCAATTTCAAATCTTTACTGTCAGTGCACAACATATGTACAATGAGATTGGTTGAGCTCCCTCAGTGCGCGCCCCCCCCCAACACAATACAACTCACAGTGAAGACAGAAAATCCCTAACCCAATAAATCATATTAACAAAACACCCAGTCCTATTGCACCAATGTGAACATGTTACATATTGCACCGGTCCTACAGTCCATCATACTACATAGTTATGATGTTATTTCTCATTCAGGAGTCTGACAGCCCATGGATAAAAACTGTTCTTCAGCCTGTTTGTGCAGTTGGCTATACTTCTATATCTCCTTCCCAATGGTAGAAGGGTAAAGAAGTGGTGACCAGGGTGAGAGTCATCCCTGAGATGCCTTTTAGATTGTGTTGTGTTGTTTTTCTTTGTTCCTATCCACTATGTTTTCTAGATCTTTACTCTTTATTTTTTCTGGTTTTCTTATTTTTAAGGTTTCAACAATTTATAAAACTGTAGTTATCGAGAATTAAGAGGCAGGGACTGTGCATTTAAAAAATATTATTATTATAGTTGATTCCATGGTCAGCCTAATGTTTATCCTGGATTTGGCATTTTGATCCACCTAGTGAGTCCTTACCAAGGACCTGGGATAAGCAAATGTTGTTCTTTGTCTGTATTAAAGGTATCATTGCAGGACGTAACCAGTGGTGGGTTTCAGCCAGTTCGCACCACTTTGGGAGAACTGGTTGTTAATTTTCTGAGCAGTTTGGCAAACTGGTTGTTGGGAGAAATTATTAGAGTAGGGAACCGATTGTTAAATTATTTGAATCCCACCACTGGACGTAACCTGTTCTAAGTTAAGCTGCCTTTTGCAATTGACTGGTGGTGATTTTCAAAAAACAGCTTTATTTAGAACAGCTTGTACAAAAATATGAAATTACAGCTGCCAGCTCTTTAGCTGGCACTGGTCTTCATATGCATTGAGTACTTCTCAATAAGTTTGTGATGTTTTAGCATATCGTATGTGCAGATTCAAACACTGAAGTCTCTTATAATTGACAGATGGAAATTTTGTCAATGTGCAGATTTTCTAAGTGCCATTCAATATTTTTGTTATGACATCCAGCATGCTGATAACCACTGGGATGACCACACCCAGTTTATGACATAAACTTCAATTTTGATTTTCATATCTTGATTCTTTCTCATCTTCTCCAATTCTTTCTCTTCTGTTTTACTATTCTCTGATATTTCCATATCTACACTTTCTTAACAGAACAGAGTTGGAAGAGACCTTGGAGGTTTTCTATTCCAACCCTCTGTTCAAGCAGGAGAACCTATATCATTCCTGACAAATGGCTGTCCAGTCTCCTCTTAAAAGCCTCTGGTGATGGAGCACCTAAAACTTCTGAAGGTAAGCCATTCCACTAGTTAATTGATCTCACTGTTAGGAAATTTTTCCTTTAGTTCTAGGTTGCTTCTCTTCTTGATTAGTTTCCATCCATTGTTTCTTCTGGTGCTTAGGAAAATACGTTGATCCCCCTTCTTTGTGGCAGCTCCTCAAATGTTGGAACACCACAGTTCTTCTTTTCAACTGCAGTTTAATTTAGTGTTCATGAACCAAGACTTAATTATTCGGTATTCAGAAATTCCGCAATATTTTAACCCGCTCATTTTTTCAACTTCATCTTTCCATCAATTTTCCATTAGCATTGGCACATGATAATTTTTACAAATGCTTTAGGAAATTATTTTGGCAACTGTGTTATGTTGTTTATAATCAGTTTGTGCAATCTTCTAGCACAAGCTGAGTATAGGGTCCATTTTTTTTCTTCTGATTTTTGCAGTATCTGCACTTTGAATAATTTGACAAGTTTTCAGTTCTGGCCTTGATTTCATTAGTTCGAATAGTTTGCTCTTGTGCAGCCGAAACCAAGCCTTCAGTTTCTTTTTTAATGCTCCAGTTGGAAGCCATTGCCAGGTTTTATGTTTATCCACTTTATCCTTGATTTTTTTTTTTTTTTTTTTTTTTTAGAAATTGTATGTAATGCTTTTTTTTTTTTTTTTGGCCAGCATTCTGTTAGTGTCTTTATTGTATTAGTTCAATACTCATGTTTGTTTGTGTCAGAATAGGATTAGTCAAGCCTTTTCTGGTCATTCCCCATAGTATGGTTCCAACTGAGGTTTTTTCTTTTTTTTTTTTAATATTGGCTTAAAATATCCTTCTATAGTCTTAGAACAAATGCAAAAGTGAGGACAATAGAAAATCTTTAATATACATAGTATATAGAATGAATCGGATGTTACAAATTAATAATATATTCTCCAGTAGACTGTGTGAATTGCAGCATATATACAAATTTGTTTCTGAACTCACTTATGTTTCACTATTTAAAAAAAAAACTATAAATATGCTTGTACAGTAAGCATCTATGTTTACTAGGAGTTTGATATCCGAATGGTACAACCAAATCTGGCCAAGTCTACCACCAAATCTGTTGAAATGAGTCTGGTGTTATTTTTAATATCCAGATATTCTGCAGTTGCAAGTAATGGTTCCAAAGCTTTATCCAAATAAAGGCGCCCCTCAAAGGCAAAAAAAGAAAAGAAAAGAAAAGAAAAGAAAAGAAAAGAAAAGAAAAGAAAAGAAAAGAAAAGAAAAGAAGGTATTATTTATTTAAAGCTCAAGGCAATTTTTTCCAGGTGTTTAAACTCTGGACTAACAAGGTGATTTATGCATTTGCACCATAGTTTATTTCTTAACAAAAACCTAACACAATTATTGCTGGCAAGGGGAGTGGCTGCTTTTAAGTTTCTATTACTAGCCTTGGGGCTTGCTGATAAAACTGTTAACTATAAACATTTTATCTTCCCTCTTTAGCTTTCAAGTTTTCACAATAAGAGACAATATATTGTTTTTGCTGCAGATTTAGATGAAGAGTCAATCTCTCATTTTATATTGGAACACTTCCATTTTTTTTCTTCCTCCACCAGTGTGATTGAGCCTTCTTTCATCTATCATAATGATCGATTTGTCTTGGTTTTACAACAACAGTGCATTTTTCTTCAGTTCTGATTCTGTTCTAAAAGGGCTGTAAAGAATAGCAATAACAATATCTACCTCTGAATGTAAAAAAAATAAAATAAAACCCTTGAGGAACTTTCAGATTCCTTTAGATTTCTATATAAATGTTTAAGAAAAATCTTTTCTGAAGCATTTAATTATTTGATCCTTAAGATCAATACCCAAATGATGAGGTCTCCATAAAAGAAAATAAATACACTGAGAAAGGTACCCTATCACTTTATCGTGTCCACCAGGAACATGCAATGACATTGAATCTGCAAGGAAATGATGATATCACCGTATGGAATAACCACACAAACTTATTAATTCTAATTAATGCATGGAAAATTGACATCCCTGTAATCATTTGCCTGCAATTCTAAAGTCCTCTTTTAGAAACCAAAAGCCAGTTTGATGTAATGGTTATAGGCATCAGGCTAGAAACCAAAAGTTAGTTCTTGTCCTGTGTTAGGCATGAAGACAGATGGTTGACTTTAGTTCAGTTACTCTTTCTCAGCAGGAAGGTAAGTGGAAGGAAACCGCTTCAAAAACTGTGAGAAGAAAACATGAATGGATTTGTTTGGCTCTAAGGCACAAAAGAAAAAGTTAAACAAAAACATTCTGTCTTAAATTTCCTCCCCATACTATTTTTTTTAAAAAAAAATAGTGTCTAGTTTCTATATGCATTTCCTTAAACACCAAAATAATCTATTCAGTGCTCATGTAAAAGTTTCTAAGCATGTTAAATAAAACATAAGCAGAAATTCCCTGACAACCTTTGCACTCAGCCTGTTGAAGGTAGATTTGATCCTTGTGTGTGCATAACAAAATTCCTGAATAGGGGCTAAATCAGGGTGATCACCTGAAACTTAAAAGACTCATATAAGTTCTGAATTCATTTTGTGCATGGCTTTTTTTTTCACTTTGGAGATGTGAGAAATGCACAAAATCAATATATATAAGAGCCAAATACCACTTACCCATCACGAAATCTCCAGAATGATAAAGCCTACAAACTTGAAATTTGGCACATATGTTCCTCTTGGCTTCTAGGTGCTCGCTAAGAAAGGATTTTTCAAAATGACCATCAGATCATTAGTATTTCATATACAGTATTATATTCACACACTCTATTCCCCCTCCCCACCTGAAAAGAACTCTGTCCCAACTGCCAGTTGCCTTATATTAACACGCTCTGATGCTAAGTAGCTAGACATTCTACTCCCCCTCCCCACCTAAAAAGAACTCTGATCCAACTGCCAGTTGCTTTTTTTTTAATTAAAGTTTTTTTTTTTATTTTAACAAACACAACATAAAAAACATCATCTTTCCATATACTTACGGACAGTGATTCGGTCGTTAAAATCATTTTGTGCTGTCAACATTTTCAAAATTTCAGTTGTGACAATTAGGCTTTCATCTAACTAAAAACAAATGTTTACACATTTTATCCAAATTTCATTTCACATATAATACTTCATCTCCATTCTTTATTATCTACCCATTGGTAAAATAGCTCCCATGTCAAATAATATTGCTTATCTTCCTGTTCTCTTATTTCAAATGTCAATCTACTCATTTCAGCACAGTCCAATATTTTTTTAATAATTTCTTCATCAGCAATTTTCTTCTCTCCTTTCCAATTTTTTGCAAATACAATTCTAGCCGCTGTTAAAATATTCACAATTAAATATTGCAATTCTTTATTGAATATCTCTGGTAAGATCCCCAATAAAAATATTGCTGGTTTAAAGTCAATATGTCTCTTTGTCATTTTTTCCAACCACGTATGTATCTTAGTCCAAAATCTTCTTGCTTTTATGCATGTCCACCACATATGGAAATAAGATCCTGGGGTCTGATGGCACTTCAGCACTTCTCCGATTTATTCTTGAACATTCTGGCTATCTTCATTAGGGATAGATGCCATCTGTAAAACATCTTATACAAATTCTCTTTATATGCTGTAGACATTGTCATTTTATAATTGTGAGACCACAATTTTTGCCATTTCTCCAAATGAATACCATAACCAAAATTTTCCCTCCATGCTATCATTGATTCTTTAACTTGTTGTTCTTCCAATTTTACCTCTAACAAATATCCATATAATTTTTTAATTACATGGTCATCAGAAACCATTAATATCTTATCTAAAATAGTCAAAACATTATAAATGCCTTCTTGTTTGAGATCTTCTCGATATCTAGAGAATATTTGCATATATGAAAACCAATCTATTTTAAATCCCTGGTCTTCTAAGTCTTGTTTTAACTTAAGGTCAGTTGCTTATATTAACACACTCTGATGCTACCCCTTTGCTAAATTGGGTATGGCCAGTGGATGAATCATCCAGCCTGTGGACGGGGACATTCTATTCCCCGCCCCCTCTGTTCCAACTGTTAACATGCCCTGTTGCTATGGAGTTACACATTCTACATTAGGTTTCAGGCTTTAAGTATCAATTTATCACTCCTGCTGACATAGTTTCATAGCAAAGCATGGTCGTCCAGCTAATATACTATAAGCCCCAAAAGAGGGTTAATTTTGTTCATAGAATCAAAAAAAAAAAAAACAAGAAGAAAACTTCCCATCTCTAAAGTACTGTTTTAAAAAAAAACATTCAAAAATCTTGATCCTACCTCTGTTGTTTTGTCTTCTTTGCATCACTGTTCTGCCCTTATGGCTCTTGGCCTTTGACACATATAGTAACACTAATCAACAGTGGCTTAGTAGATATATATGAAAACATGAAAAAGTGGAGAAGACGGTTATGATCTACATTGTAAATGCCATTTGTTTGCCCCCAAAAAAGTGATGGTCAGTTGGTTATATAGCTTCACAATGGCAAAAGCCAACTGCAAGAGAGAGTATATAAAGGAAGGAAGTAAATGCACAACATGTTAATATTCTGACAGTGGTGATCATTTCAATCACTCTCCTGGGAGAGGTTATAATTTATGTTCTTAATTAAAAACATCTCCTTTTGCTGCAGTCAAGAGCCCCAGGAGGAATCAAATGATGCTGTATTAAATGAATGCTTCACTCTGTCTGCTTAGTTTGCACACCTTGGATTCATAACAACCTTCTATTTCCTCCCGAATTAGTTTGAACAAAGCTTTTACAGTTCATCATTAGCTGCAGCTGCAGTTCTTTTCATTTTAGAGCCATACACAGTTATATTAATTTGAAAACAGTATCTTCATACATAATGACAAATTTTATTCAACCACTATTTTTTCTGACACAATAAAGGAAAAATCAATTTGTTTGTGTTTACATTTCCACTTTTGCAATACGATTTTTCTGCTTTCTGTATCTGGATAGCAATAATCCCATATTTCTATGGATTTCTGTGAATTCCAATGTTACATGGCCATGAGAGTGAAGTTTCTGTCCTTCTACAGCCCATTCCACTCTCATTAACTCTGAGCAAACTGTTCCAACCTCCCACCCCCAGCATTTTAAATGCGTATGATAACTGCAGGGGAACTTTCTTTCTCCTGGTTTAATCAGAAGGAAAGCAAAAATGAAGGAAAACCCTATCCAACAAAATAAAATGTAATGTGGAGAAAAGCAAAGTTTTACACTTAGGCAGGAAAAACCAAAGGTACAAGTACAGATTAGTGAAACCTGGCTCAAAAACAGTAACTGTGGGACCTTGAAGTCCTAGTGGATGATCGCTTAAATGTGAGCCAGCAGTGTGCAAGGAATATAAATCCTTTCATTCCCCAATATCCTGTCAGAGCTGAAGAAGCTTCTTGGATGAGAAGCAAAATGTCTTCAAAAGAAAAAACAAGATAGTTCAGTTACCTCCTGAAAAACCACCTTTGGGACAACCATGACCTGCATGACTGAGAATCTGTACAGACTTTTAGTTATACAATTTGGGATGAACACCCTTTGAATGGTGTGAGAGTAGGAATGGATTTCCAGAGAAAAAGATTGCAGACTACAGGAACGAGAAGCACTACTCAGGTGACCCTGAGGACACAGATAAACTTCCATGTGCTTCAATGACCCTCTAAAACTGTGATGGCGAACCTATGGCACGCGTGCCACAGGTGGCACCCAGAGCCATATTGGTAGGCACGTGAGCGTTGCCCTAGGTCAGCTCCGGCACACATGTGCACACCAGCCAGCTGATTATTGGGTCTTCCAGGCCCACTGGAAGTCGGGAAACAGGCTGTTTCCAGCCTCTGGAGGGCCTCCGGGGGAGGGAAGGCCTGTTTTTCACTCTCCTGAGGCTCCAGAGGCTTTCTAGGTCCCACTGGAAATCAGCAAACAGATTGTTTCAAGCCTCTAGAGGGCTTCCAGGGAAGTGAGGAAGGCCGTTTTTGCCCTCCCTAGGCTCCAAGAAAGCCTCTGGAGCCTGAGGAGGGCAAAAAATGAGCTACCGTGCCCACCATGCCATTGCATGCCAAAAGCGGGGGGAGCTCGGTGGGGTCACATGGGCATGCACAGGGGGGCAGGGGGCATTGAATTATGGGTGTGGGCATGCGCATGCATGACCCCCCCACACACACTCCCCCTACTTTTGGCACGCGACAACAAAAAGGTTAGCCATCACTGCTCTAAAAGGATGCAGATTACCAGCTGTTTGCAAGGAATATAAATCCTTCCAATCCCCACTATCCTGTCAGAGGCTGAAGAAGCTTCTTGGATAAGAGGTGAAATGTCTTCAAAAGAAAAAAAAGAAAAAACAAGAAAATCCAGTTGCCTGCTGAAAAAGCACCTTTGAGACAACCATGACCTGGGTGATTGAAAATCTCTATAGACATCAAAATGTGTACTCAGCTATAAAGGCTATGGTTTGTTTTGGATGAGGAAACACACTTTCACCTTTTTTACCAAGGGAAAGGAATAGCTTTTTGCTATTTTATGTATTACTGGAAGTGTAGCATGAATGGCAGTTGAAATGGAGAGATTGTGAACTGCCATGTGTTCTCTGTATTCAGCTATTGCCTGCTTGGGTTGAGTAATGCAGGGCTAGAAGTTGTATCTGAATTTGCAGATTTCATATTTGCAAACACGTATTCAACAACATGCAGATTGTCTCTTTGATTTGAAGATAGTGGGAATAAAATGAAGAAATACAGGTTGGATTTGGCATGCTCAGAGACTTATTTCCAAATTAAAAGGATGCTAGGTGTGACAAACCTGTGATGTCCTTGAAATGGTTATTTTATTCATGTGTAGTTCTCTCAAGATTGTTGTTTCACACTTGCATAGGTTTTTTTTTTTCTACAACCATGCTGCTTTATAGATTTTGAACTGGCATTTTCTTTTCTTTTTTGCAGAAACTGAAGTATCAAGAGACTAAGAATGTTAGTTTAATCCCTGCCATTTTAGCGGAAAAATAAATAAAACATACCTTTAAGCTTCACACACCAAGAAAACAAGAAGAAAAATACAATTTTCAAAATGGAAGCCATTTTGGTGCCACTAACTCTGCCTAATTCTTTGAGAATACTCAGATCCCTTCCCTTTAAACAAATATAGCCATCATCCACAATAAATAAACAAATAACGGCCACCTAAAGAAACAGACAAGAATCTTAAATCAACTTTACCTACAATAAATCTCAGTTCCCCAAGTTAGACTTCAACATAGAATTCTTCTCCTTCTCTTGATTGCAAGGGGAAAAAAATTGAAGGTAGAAAATAAATAAAAGTCTAAGATTCATTTCACCTGTCTGAGGTATTTGATTTAGAGAATGCATTAAACTGCCTATCACATTCTATTTTGAGATAGTAAAACTGCACATCCTTTTGTATTTATTACCAACAGCTGTACAAAACATCAAACAAAGTAACAATCTGTGTGGTTGATTCTGCTTCAGTTCTGATACTAAATGTCGAAATTTTGATATCTGATATATATGTATATATATATATATATATATATATATATATATATATATATATATATATATATATATATCGCCCTTCTCCCCGGGGGAACTCAGGGCGGTGAACAGCCAAATTAAAACACATATAGTACAAATATTAGAAAAAAATTCTAAGTTAAAATACCCAATTTAAAACCCAAAAATCAATAATATCAAAATTTAAAAACCCCATTAAAACCAATCAAACTAGGCTGGCTTGTTGAAATAAGTAAGTCTTAAGGGCCTTTCGGAAAGCGCAGAGGTCTGGGATCAATCGAATTTCAGGAGGTAGCTCATTCCACATGGCGGGTGCCTCCACAGAGAAGGCTCTCCCCCTGGGGGCCGCCAGCCAACATTGCTTGGCTGATGGCACCCTGAGGAGGCCCTCTCTGTGCGAGCGTATTGGCCGGTGAGAGGTTATCGGTAGCAGCAGGCAGTCTCGCAGATACCCCGGCCCTATGCCATGAAGCGCTTTAAAAGTGAGAACCAACACCTTGAAGCGCACCCGGAAGACCACTGGAAGCCAGTGCAGCTCACGCAGGAGAGGTATATATAGGTTTTCTATCGAAGCACCTGGTCTACCCCAATACGGGAGGGAGCATCCTGCTTCCCTTTCAGCCCCAATCCAGGAGCCCTCAAGCAGTCACATTCACGACAAACTATTTTAGACCAAATTTTTATTTGCTGATAAAGAAATAAAGGGAGACTAGTATAGATCTATTTCAAGCTAATGAGCTCTCATCAGCTAGCCATACCCTTGCTTGAATCCAAGTTCAAATCTGAGTAAGGGTATGGCTAGCTGATGAGAGCTAAATAAGCTTGAAATAGATCTATACTAGTCTCCCTTTATTTCTTTATCAGCAAATATAAATTTGGTGTGTGTGTGTGTGTGTGTGTGTATGTAGGTCTTTGGTTATTCAGGTCTTCTCCCACGTAAAATTAATATAACCAAAGACCTACATACAAACACCCGCGAAAACCTCCGAAAACATATATATATAGTTCCCCTCACACATATGTGCTAGTCGTTCCCAACTGTAGGGGATGGTGCTCATCTCCATTTCAAAGCCAAAGCGCCAGTGCTGTCCGAAGAAGTCTCTGCGGTCATGTGGCTGGCCTGGTTTGCAATATAAGAATTTTAAATGCATATGCTGTTGCCGTGGCCACAGAACAAATGCTTTATTTTGAGAATAAGACACAAGGAAAGTATTCTTTAGCTTAATCCAATTTAATAGATCAGTATGCTCCATAGCAGGGGCATTGAAGCAGAATAATTCTATTTTGTTACTGCTGATGGGACTGTAAGTAAAAGCCCACCAGAGAAGAATATGCAAAACTCTAAATTATTGGTTACCTGTAACTAGATACAATTGTATTTCTTTTGCTCTCTTCCAGTAGGATAGATAGATCAAAAGTCCTGAAGGCTACAGGTTCAGTGTGTCAATTAATAAATCTGAATCTTTCCCTATTAAAGGAAGTCGTATCTGTACTGAATCTTAACAAAAATGTATTTTTTAAAAATATTAATTTTAATGAAAATGATGGCACTTCTGGATTTAAATATAATATATATTGACCAGCAATTACCAGGTAAAAGTCTAGAAACAGACCAGAAATATGGTCTATTTCAGAGCTGTAATTTATCTCTGAGTATCCTTGCTCTCCAACTGTATAGTTCATCCTATTTCATCTCTTGGACAGCTTTATCCTTCACAAGAAACCTTCCAACCTATCTAATGTTCTGCTAGCTCTAACTGACGTATCTGTAGTGAGAACAAATAGATGCATATATTTCTTTGTTGTACTTGTGTTCTTCCATCTGCAAGCAATCGGGCTGGAGTAAGAGATTTAGAACAAAATCTAGGCATTGCCTATATATGAACCTCTATATTGCCTCTATATGAACCTTTATATCCAAAAGTTGCAGAGTGAGATGCTTAAACCTGATGACAATCAATGGGCTGTACAAAAGCAATCAACTGAAAAGTAGGCTAATTCAATTGCAGATCCATCTTCAGGGCACTAGAATATTTGGCAGAATCTAATCCTATCATTGATGCTTGCAAAGACACCTTTCTAATTCCAAGTCATCTCTCCCCAAAAGAATGGTAGATGAGTCCATGTACCTTCCAAGATGTATATTTTAATATCAGAGCAGAAATGTGCAAGATAAGTGTGTCTCTGAATTTACATCTACCTTTCAAAAATTCATATGAACATTAGATGACGGTAAAGGATGATGATGATGATGATGATGATGATGATGATATCATTTGGCTACTCTGCTATTCTCTTGTCATCATCCTAATTTTTGCTACCCAGAACTGGTATCCTAAGATGTTGGCATTTGTAGTACCAATATTCTACAAAAATATACAGAAAAGATATATTAATGGGTACTGGAAATGCCCCTCCTTTCAGTCTTGGTATCATAAAGTAAAATATTAGAAAGTGAAGGGACCTTAAAAGTCATCAAGCCCGAATGCTTGTTCAGTGCAGGATCTATTAAAACATTTGAGACAGATGCTTTATCTACACTATCGTTGAAGAACTCCGATGAAAGAGAACATACTAATTCATGGAGCAACCTATTCCATTGGTTGACAGAACCTATCAACAGGATAAGTAGTAACTAATCAACCTCCCTTTGATTTTTCACAGTGCCTTTGGACAATAAAACCACTGCCATCCCAATATGATAACTCTTTTGCTATCCAAGAATATTGTAACGTCTAAGCTAATTTTTTTCCTTCAATAGGTCGGGTGTAGCTAGTTATTTTACCATTTTATAAGTCTTAATTTCCAGTTCCCACATCATCCTGGTAGCTTTCCTCTGAACTCACTCCAGTTTCTCAATGTCTTTTTTAGACTGGAGTGCCCAGACACAGATTCTGCATACAGATTTTAACTGTGAGATTTTAACAACCAAGGTGAGATAAAGTAGAACAATTACTTCCTGTGATCTGAACACTTGTGCCTTTCATTGTGTTCTCCTCAGATGCAAGATTTTAGATTACTCTTTGTTAAAACTCATGCTGGCTTTTGTTAATTGTTACATTTCTGTTGTGGGGATCACAAATATACTGTTTAATGATGTGCTGAAAGACTTCATTGAGGATAGATGTTAAGTTGCCAAAACTGTGATTTCACCATAATTCTCTCCTTTTTGAAAACAGGGATACCAGCTGAGTAACCTTGGGCTAAACACTTTCTCTCAGTTCTAGGAAAGAGGCAATGGCAAACTCTTCTGAAAAACCTTGCCAAGAAAACTGTAGGAAGTTGTCCAGGCATTCTCTGAGAACTGGACATGATTGAATGAAAGAAGAAAACAAAGGTCTTTTTTAGAATTTTAGAAGTTCTCAAACATTATATAGTGGTCCTGTAGTCTCAACCTGTCTCAAGCTCTTCAGAACCCTGAAATGTAACCCATCTGGCCCTGATATTTGAATTAATTTAAATTAACTATTTTTTTTCTTCTTCTGATCTAATCTGACTTGTAATTCCTTTTTTCTCTAATGGTCCAGTGGTACATAGCTAGGGCTTTGTTCCTCTTCTAAAAAAGATGAACATAATATACAAGAATTCTGCCTTTCTTCATCACTCATTATCAATTCATATCTTTCTCCTCATAAAGGAAGGAGAAAGGCCTCATTGCTTTCCCTTTTATTTCTGATGTGCCTGAATAGACTTTCTTGTTGTTTCGGCATTTTTCATAAGATTCTGCTCATTCTGTACCTTAGCCTTTCAGATGCAGTCTCCACAATATCTGATGACTGCCTTGTACCCATTTCCTTTTCAGAATCTTAGAAATTCTGGGTGAAGCCATACTAGTCTCTTTAGATGTCTTCCATTTTTTCCCCCAATGTTTGCAATTGCACTTTATTATCTCATTTTATGGCATCTCATTCCAATCCATATCCTATCTCAACCCTTCTTCCTTTCTATTTGAAGCCATTAGATGTGACCTATATTCAGTCTGAATTAATAAAAATCTCTCCTCTGAAATCCAGTATACAGTCTGATTTTTCTTAATATGAAATCAAATGTATCATGGTTCTTTTCTCCCATAGATCTATTCACCTTCAGTTTTTCAACTAATTTCTTCCCGTTAATAACAATTAAGTCCTTGTTCATTTCTCCATTTCCTGACAGAAGGCTGGAGGACAGGAATTTATTGGACTTCCAACTCTAGGTAAAATTAGATTTTAGCAGATGTCAGGAAAACAGAAATCTCCCATTGTTTCTAATGCATCTTTAAAGTTTCATTATTTATCTCATCCACATCTGCCTGTCCAGATAGATTATAATAAACTTCTACAAATATATCACTTTTGTTTCTCTCTCCTATTAACTTATTCTCAACAGAATATCCGTTCTTCAGTTGGTCCCTTTTCTGTACTGGGATGTACAGTATTTCTTAACATACAGCATTTGATACCATCCTGATGAAATTGGCAAGGTGTCTGGCAAACACATTCACAGTCTTGATGAAACACAGCCCATTTCTTGCCAAGAGTTTTTCACATGCCATAGGTAGTACAGTCTGTGGTCAAGTAAACAAACCCTTCTTGGTGATACCATCTACATACCTAGTTTCCCATTTCTACAATCCCATTGTATCTTTTCCCCCATTGTTATCAACTGATAAAAGCTATCCTTTGGGATAGGATAAGAAACATAGCAGTCGGCAGTTCTTGAATGCTCCTCATCCGAAGTTAGCCTGTTCCCATGATGTGCCTAACTTCAACAATGGGATGATAAAATCAACAAAACCCAACCAACTTCCCCAATTTGTCCACCTAGTTTTGTTCATCAACCTACCTACCTATCTACTTAGAAAGATCTGAAGAGAAACACTGGCTGGAAAACAAGTGTCTTCATTAACTGCCAAGACCCAATAGGACACAATTTAAATACTGCTCTGTGCAGTAGTCGAAACGTATATCATGCTACCTGCCTAGTCAGTATGGAAGAAATTCTAAGATGAACCCTTGCTAGTGTTTTCCTGGCATAATAGGTAAAATACTGCCTAGAGAAACTAGATAGGAATTCTGTGGTCTTCATATAGTACATTTTAACCCAATTGAAGTGATTTTATGTGCCCAGAGTTAAAATAAAAAAACTTGGAAAGTTAAATGGTTTATAGTTCACATAAAGGATCTTACAGTGCAATCTGGTCTGGAGTCTTTTCAAGGAAATCAGTGGGATGCTTATGAATCTCTATAATATCAGTTTGATCCATTTCAATAAAGTCTCTATAATAGCTATATCAGGATGTGCTTAGCTAGCATTGCTTTGCTTTATAATATCATTAATATACTGTGTGCTAGAAACATTAGTACTTCAGATATACGAGGATTTTATTTATTACAACTTCTATTGTTGAATACGTATCTTTAATATTTTTACTTGTGTGCCTGCATTATACTTAATAATATACTTAGAAGATATTGTAATTGTTTGGTCACTGTTAAAATTTGTGATGAATTGTGTAACATTATCAATGGCCAAATCTATTTTGTTAAAAATTCAAACTGAACCTAAGCAAGCTTTTGTAATCAATAGCTGTGATACACATGAACATTTAGTTTTGTACAATCTTAAGATTTTATCGACACTGAAATAGCTGGTTCCAAAGTAAATTAGCTTAACTATTCTTCCATCTCCACTGTGAGCCCCCGAAATGATAGTTTTATGAGATAAAGTTTCTGCAAAAAAACCCTACATATCCCAAGGTGATTTTTTAAAGGGATTTCATGACAGCCAGATTATAACAGATAATTCCTTACTTTTATTGAAAAATAAAGCCTTCTTACCATTACAAGTATGGCTACCATATCAAGGTTATCATTTCTAAATCTCTACTAGATGGCAGGAAAGAAAAAGAGAAAACTCTAATTTCTCTCTCTCTCATCTAGTAGTTGTTTAGATAGTTGTAGTTGAAATATGATACCGTAGGTACAAGGAAAGAGGTTATGCTAATACTATAATTGTTTTTCCATCTAGATCAGTATTGATTACTTGACTACTAACATAATCTTCAAAGAATCACATTCACTGTATTTTGTTTATAAAAATTTATAAAGTCACTGCAATCATATTTCAATCATATTGAATTAATCTTGGCTAACATTATATGGCAGTTTTGAAAAAAAATCTGGAAAATCCCAAAACAGGAAAATATTTTTTTCTTGAACTAATAGCAATAGCACTTATTGTATTTTTGGCACATTCAGCACATGGCGCATTCACCGCTGGTGTGGCCCATTCAGCATGGCCCATTCGCTGCTGCTGCGGCCCATTTGCCGTGGCCCATTTGCCACCCTCACAGCCTGTTCAGCATGGCCCATTCACCGCAGCCTGTTTGCTGCAGCCCATTAACTGCCACTCATTTGCTGCAGCCTATTTGCCGCTGCCGCAACACCTTCAATATAGTCTGTTTGCCGCTGGCACAGCCTGTTCGGCAGAGCCTGTTCGGCACAGCCTGTTCAGCACAACCTGTTTGGCACAGCCCGTGGGCCACTGCTCATTTGCCATGGCCCATTCGCCACCGCTGCTGCAGCCTAATCTAAAAGAGCTGATTTCTGCCGCACCAACCCCTTCCCCCCTGTTGCAACATTTGCTGTATAAGACGCACCTAAATTTTCACCCATTTTTGGGGGGGGAGGAGAATTGCATCTTATACTCCCAAAAACACAATAGACATTTTTACCACTTCACAGTGCTTTACTGCCCTCTCTAAGTGGATTACAGAGTCAGCATTTTGCCCCAACAATCTGGTCCTCATACCATGCCATGTCCAATGGGTGGTTAAAAAAAATTAAAGTATCAGTGCAGGTAGTCCTCAAGTTACGACCACAATTGAGCCCAAAATTTCTGTTCTTAAGCAAGACAGTTGTTAAGTGAATTTTGCCCAATTTACAATGCTTCTTGAAAAAAACCTGAAAAATCCCAAAACAGGCAAATATTTTTTGCAGAACTCTAACAACACTAGTACTAGCACTTAAACCTATATACCACTTCACAGTGCTTTACAGCCCTCTCTAAGTGATTTATATTGCCCTCCCCCAACAATCTGGATCGTCATTTTGCCAACCTCAGAAGGATGGAAGGCTGAGTCATCCTTGAGCCAGTGAGACTTGCTGCCAAACTGCAGCAGTGCTGCATTCTAATCACTGCGCCACCGCGGCTCTAATACTCATATCTCTCATTTCTGAAAGTTTAAGGTAGAGTTTTCCAACCTTGGCAAGTTTAAGACATGTGGAACTCAGTTCCTAGAATTCCCCAGCCAGCCTTCAATTGCATGTTGTGATCACACGTGTCTTTTTCAGCCGTCCCACCCCAAAGGGCATTTGCTTTTCCTATTTCAAAATAAGTCCCTAGGTTTACAAATAGGACAAAAGTTGTATTTTCCCTTCCATAACCAATTAAATGTTCCTTTGACTTCCCATTTATATTGCATTTATTATAAATAAAAAGGGGACTATACTATGCCTCTGCTTTCCCTACTCATATGCTTCAGTTCTCTCTTGTAAGGCAAGATGCTCAGTGTAAAAGTATCATTTTTTTATTTGCTCTTGCTTTTTTTTATGTTGTTCTTAAGAGCTTCCCCTTCAGTATAAAAACTCTTAAAAATGAGTGATAAGCTTGTTATTAAGTTAGAGATTTTGCTTCTCTTCAATAACGGACACTTAAATAATGTTCTCAATCTTACAAGCAGTGTTCTTTCATTTGGGTGTTTACGTACAAAATGAGGTACATCTACAATGTTGGAGAAATAGAGAAAGCATTTTGTTCGGGGTGCATGACGTGCCTTTAACTGTTGCGCTATAAATGTAAGGGGTGAAATGAACATTAGAAACCAAAGGATACAAACATCGGTTAAAGACTATGAATGCCAGTTATTACTGCTGGGAGTCGGGACAAGGAAGGACTGTCAAAAATGTGTGTTGATCTAATTATTTAAAAAGACTTAAATTGTGTTTTATAGCAGATGCTGTTGAAGACAAGATAAGTGAATGACTGGCGTATTACAGACATTGTGGAGCATATTGTAGAAGCATGACAGGCCATAACTCTTGAAGAACTTCACCCGCATATTAATGCTGAATTCAGCAGAAGGAGGTGATGAAGTTAGATGTTTTGACAGAATGAATCTGGGCTCTGGAAGAAAGAAAGAGATCATAATTTGAAAGGCTGACTCGTCTCCCTGAAGCTGAGGGAATATTCAATTACAATATTTTTGGTTTACTATGACGATAACATTCTAAAACCGCTGCTCCTTTGCCCAAAGGAATATGGATGACAAAAATCCTGACCCCTTTGGATAAGCCATTTTTTGTGTGCAATTTAATACCAAAATTAAAGATGTTAAAAGAAGTATCTATAGAGGGATCATAGGAAGTGATAGTACCACACTGGTCAGGCCACCTTTGAAACACTGTGTTCAGTTCTAGTCGCCACATTACAAAAAAAGATGCTCAGGCCCTAGAAAGATTGCAGAGAAGATCAGCAAAGATGATGAAGGATATGGAGGATAAATTCTATGAAGAATGGCTAAGATAACCAGATATGTTTAGCTTAATGAATAGAAGATTGAGGGGAAGCTTTATAGCAGTCTTCCAATACCTAAAGGCTTCCACAAGGAAAGGAAGATGGTTTATTCTCCATAGCACCTAAAGGTAGGAGAAGAAGCAATGGGTGGAAACAGTGGTGGGTTGCTACCGGTTTGCCCCAGGTCACACTTTTATACATGGGCAGAAGCATCATGGGAAAGCACACAAACACCCACAAGTGAACCAATAGTGATGGGATTTGAAACCCACTACTGGTGGAAGCTCACTGGAGAGGGAATTCAACCTGGAAATATGGAGGAAATTCCTGACAAGAGCTATTAAGCAGTGGAGCAGCTTACCTCCCAGAGTTGTGGATGCTCCATCATTAGAGGTTTTCAAGAAGAGATTGGAGAACTATTTGTCTGAGATGTATTAAGACTCCTGACTTGAGCAGGTGGTTGGACTAGAAAATCTCCAATGTTCCTTCCATTCCTATGGTTCTATGATTCTATGCTGGATTCTTAAAGCCTTTGGAGATGCTGTCTCATGCACTTATCAGATGTAAAGTAGCAGAGTGTTATTGATTTATTAAGTAGTGATGTTACATTTTTCTGTCATAGCTTAGAAATCTCAGGGTAGAGGACAAGCACTGAGGTAAAATAAAGGTATAGGTATCTCTATGTATTAAAAAAAGTTGGGGCATATTATATTCTTTTATCCTTTTTTCTTGTGCTTTTTAAGTTTCATTTGTATTAGTTTTTACTATTGCAATCAAAATTCTTAATAAAAATATATCCAAAATGAATCAATGGAAAGGCAGAAATAGGCATTTATAATGTGTGTTTAAGAGGGGTTAAATATTTATAAACAGTGCAAATCAGTTGCAGTTCACCGAAAGGGAAAGTTAAAGACTAAATACCTATCTATTTTCCTAAGCAGCTCTCTTCTTCCCACACACATATTCTTTTTCTTAGTAATCATAAAAGAAACCGCTCTGTGAATATTTTAGTATTAAAATACTAGGATTTTTTTTTGTATTACCAAATAATTCAATATAAGTTTCAAGTTATTACTAATTTATATTGTATATCAACTGTACAATTTAAGCAACTCATTATCTATTTACATCTCAGAAATCTAATTTAACATTGATATCAAAAGATTTCACTTTAATCACTAAAGCATTAACAGCCTCTAGTTTCTATTGTATAAATACCACTGCACTTGGCTGTTATTTTTTATTTGATAACATAATGAAACCATTTTAAACAGTCATAATATTAATGCCTATAATCAAAATCTTATTTCACTGTATTCTCTCATAGCTCTTAGGTGTTGATATATTATTCACCTTCTTCAATCAAGCCTTTGCGTTTTGTAGTTTTTACTGAATTTTAAATTATTTCTCTGATTGTATTATCTCCCTCCCTCCCTTTATTTAGGATCAGAAATGGTAAATGTTTATTTATTTTCCTTGGAGGAGGAGACAATAGTGCAAGGAATACTGATTTTTAAAAATAAAGAAAAAGATGGTGAGCAAAGGAATAGAATGAGAAAAAGAGTTGTTACTGGATAGATATGATTGTCAGGGAAATCAACACCCTCCCCAATCAGAGTTTACAAAACATTAAGTTTTGGGTTTCATAAAGGGGCATGCTTATAATTCAGATCAGTGAATGTTTTTTATGTTTTAAAACATAAAAAGTCACACTTTTAATTTCAGTGCTTTGGATGCAGACAAAAGTTGTATTACCACTCATTCATGCCAATTATATATTGTATTAGTGAACCTCGTCAGGATCTTACTTGCTTTAATAAATGTCAGCAAGTTAGACAATAATGTGATAAAGAAGGTAAAATGTCTACACAATAATGGCCACACCGGAATTGTATTGTGAGCTGTTTGTTTGCTGTGCTATCCAGTTTATGAATTGGTTACTGTCATACAATTTATAACAGTAAACATGCAAATGACAAAGAAAGCTCTTCTCCTGTAATCATCATGATGAGAATACATCTGGTGGTAGTTACAGCTTCAACTGTTGATTTATTGCAAGGTGTGGTCACTATATGAATGTTATTTTAAGCAGTCAATTCATATGACCCACATTCTTCTGTTGAGCAATGAAACAATATGAATTCAGGTCATAATGAACAGTGGCAGACATGATGGCACAGTGGCTTAATGGCACTGGAACTGTTGACCAGAAATGATCTGCACTCTGGTGGTTTGAGTTGAGCTCCACAAGATGGGGTGAGCTCCAGCTACCTGCTCCTGGCTCCTGGCCGCCCAGCAGTTCAAAAGCACCCAATATTGGAAATAGATAAATGGCTACCACTTTGGTGAGAAAAACTTAGCTGTGTTTGTGTGTGTGTGGAGAACAGAATCAGACTGGACCTGGCCAGAAATGATGTAAGACAATATGAGGTGACTAACATAGGAGTCCCAAAGAGCCAGCAACCCGAACACTGTGAGTCAGCTGCTGTATGCTAGTTCACCCCTTGTGGTGCACCAAGTATAGGGACGCAAGCACCGAATAGAATGAACTAGCAATTTAGGCTGTCTGGACTGTATTGTGTCTAGCATTTGTAGATTTTTCTGACATTGTATGCCATACCCTAAACAAATAAATAAGTAATTCACTAAAATGGGGCATCTGGAAGCAGAATGTACTTAAGATACACTAGCAAATAACATTTTTATTAATGCTTCCAATGAACATTCTCAAAGTAAATTACTTCTCCCTATATAATGGCAAAATTAATATTTCATCTACCATTACTTCACGTTATGGGACACTATATTGTGTGTGTGTGAGAGAGAAATTTTCATAATCAACAATTAAGAGAGAAAATATTTATCAGAAAATATCCAGGTAGCACAGAAGAAATCAACAGGACAAATCCTTTCACTGCTTCAGATTTACTCCAATTAGAGAAATAAGTTATAACAAAATTATAAATTATAAAACAAAATATCCTACCATTGGCTTCCTTTACTGTTTGTTCTCATATGTATTGGGCCTACAAATGATTGGTATAATGCCAATGATTTATAAATTTATTAGTCTATTTCCTAGCTGCATCCTTTCTGCAATATCTTACTAGTAATTTTATTCTATTTGCTTTCTGTGTTAAGTTGTGAATGTTCTAAAAATTACTAAGTATATATTTAAATACATATTTACATGACAATTTTATTGAATATTTAGTCCTCCCTTCTCTCCAAGTATTCATAAGTTTTTAGTTCAAAATCTTTATTTAAATATGGATTTTCTCACAAGGTACACATTTCAAAGCTCTTTCTAGGAATAAATGTCTCTCTAAAATTCAGATCATATGCAGGTAATCCAAAGCAATAAATCAATATGTTTGCCAGGAGATTCTAGGATGTAGAAATGACTACTCAGTTGAAAAGACTATATAGAGAATCTTTCAAAAGACCTTATAGGGAACAAAATGCCTTATTATGTGCAAACATATAAAGTTTAACCATTAAGGGGAAAGTATACTTATGGTTATAAGTACTGTAACCAGCACAATGCTTGTATTTGCTCCTGTAGGACAGCTCCAAATATTGTTGCTGAATAAAGTGTTATCATTACCAGTTAATCCCCATCTTTTCATTGGTTGAGGTATTATAATACATTTCATAGCAAGATGATATCAAGAGTTAGATCCCCATCCCATTTGTCTCGGATGCACCGCTTAAGCAGTGGTAGGATTCAGCCAGTTCGCACCTATCTGGGAGAACCGGTTATTAACTTTCTTAGCAGCTCTTCCAGAACCAATTGTTGGAAGAAATCTTATTTTGTTTTTTTCCACTTTACAGGGCTAAGGTAGGCAGGAAGGAAACATTCTGGTGTTGTTTTTAGCCTAATCTTTATTGCTCTGCTTACAGAAACTGTCTCTCTGGTTAACCCTTATTACAATGTAACAGCTAAGGCAAAGCGCCCATCAACGTGAGTGATGTTGAGTTGGCCATGCCCACACAGTCACATGACCACTGAGCCACGCCCACCCAGCTGGTCATTAGGGCAGAGAACCGTTTATTAAATTATTTGAATCCCACCACTGCATTTAAGTCACTTCTGGGTAGAAAGGATTAGCTGGCAACATCACTGTTGCCAGGAAATGCCCATGGGGGCTCCTTTCATGTCCCCATTAAGGAGCTGGAGCAAATGACAGGAGCTCACCCTGCCATGCAGCAGCACTCAAATCTTGAACACAGGCTTGCAGCTTCCAACCCAGCATCCTAACCATGAGTTATCACGCTGCAAGTTTTAGATATCTTGATATGTTTGAATTTGAGCTATCTAAACATGTGCAAATCAAAGAATCTCAGAAAAACTTGTTTCATTAAGGAGTTTACTACCTCATCATTCTTTCAAGGTATCTGGTATTCTGAATAAGGGACATCCCATACCAAATGACATCATTAGACCTTAAAACTTTCCTAGGTAGGAGAGGAAGAGGAATTATAACATGACTTCAATGTTTGCAGCCAATATAATAAGGTAGGGAAGTATGAAGGACATGGACTTAAAATTTCTTTCTTTCTTTCTTTCTTTCTTTCTTTCTTTCTTTCTTTCTTTCTCTCTCTCTCTCTCTCTCTCTCTCTCTCTCTCTCTCTCTCTCTCTCTCTCTCTCTCTCTCTCTCTCTCTCTCTCTCTCTCTCTTCTTTCTTTCTTTCTTTCTTTCTTTGCAATCGTGTGATTGCTGCTGGGTGACATTGCCTGCCTGTGATTCCAAAAATACTTATTTATCAGAAGGTATTTTTCTATTTCCAAGTTGCATTGCAAGGCTGAAAACTTTGCATCGGGAGCTGCAAATAAATATGCATATTGGTACTTTCTTTTACTAGCTTTCTAGTTAATTGTTTCACCTAAAAAGGATTTTTGCAGCCCTGGATGATGCAGAGTATCTTGGAAGTAGTTTAAAAGTAAAGATAAAAGTAGAAGTAAAGGGAAGCAATGGCTCAATGGCTGAAAATGCTGAGCTTGTCACCTGGAAAGCTGACAATCCAGGTTTGAGATCCAAGCGTTGTGCAATGGGATGAGCTCCCATTACTTATCCCAGCTCTTGCCAACCTAGAAATTCAAAAGCATGCAACTGTGAGTAGATAAATAGGTACCACTTTGATGGGAAGGTAACAGTGTTCGGTGTGCCTTGGCATATAGTCATGTTGTCACATGAGCATGGAAATATCTTTGGGCAATATTGGATAAGAAATGGAAATAAGTCTCACATGACTGGTCAAGCGAAATATTTACTTTTATCTTTAAAAAGAATTTAGAAATAGGAGGTTATGAAGCTTGGTAGGGACCTGTAGGACCACAGGTGTTCTTTAATTTATTCCTTCCATAATTGCTCCAGTCATAATGAGTGAAGAATATCTTCTCTAAGATTGTATTCCTGCCTGGCTGTGAAAACAGTATCTTGAGTAATTGCTGGGTAAAAGTAATTGATTAACTTCAAAGTTGTAATTAAGAGGTCACCTCTACTTTATTGCATAAACATTATTTTAAAAAAATATTAACATTTTAGGTGAACATTTTTTTAAAAAATGCACACACACAAGTTGTATCTCTCTTAATATGGTTCAGGCTATGACATATGCATGTGTGTGTCATCAGAAAGCATTAACATGCCTTTGAAAATTGTGTTCTTCTGCAAATGAACAGCTTGAATCTGTAGGGTTCTTTTCTGTGCTTGACAGGAGATGGAATTGTACCACTGGGAAAGCAAAGGCATGGTTTGGCATTAATTGTGGCAAACAGACTTGGGAAACAGAAAGCATCTGCACATTTGTAAACAGGTTAGAAAGCATAGAAACAGCTTTAGTTTACAGTCACAGAGATTCACTAAGCATTATATGATATGTATATATTTCCAGTTCATGTCTTAGTTCTTGATTGGAAACTATAAATGTCTTTATTTATTTGCCTTGCTGTGTGAGCCATTCATACTTGATATTTTATTAAGCTTCCATTGTGGATATACAATAAGCCATTAGTTTTACCATTGCTGTTCATTCTCCCAATCAAATACCATCAGAATTATATCTTCTTTTCCAGTTTTGGACAAAGTTTATAGTAGGAGCCACGCAGTGGTGGGCTGCTAGGGGTTCACAGGGGTTCAGGAGAACTTCTAGCCAAGATTCTGTGCAGTTTGGAGAACCCCCAAATCCCACTCCTGGCTGGCCCCACCCATCTTGGGTGGGCCTTCCCAGGAGTCCCCATGTGGCCCATTTTGGATGCAGGTAAGTGCAGGGTGTGCACGGAGCCTTGGGGAGGGCAAAAAATGGGCCCACCAGAAGTTCAGGAAAACCAAAAATGGTGCCATTTCCGGCCTCCAGAGGGCCTCTGGAGCCTAGTGAGGCTATTTTTGCCTCATGGAGGCTCAATGAAAACCTCCGGAGCCCGGGAAGGACAACCACCACCACCCGCTGCCATGGTGCAGGAGGCTGACTAGGCCACACCCACCATGGCCACGCCCACCCAGCAACTGGGCAGAGAAGCCCTTGCAAAAAATTTTGAAGCCCACCCCTGGAGCCACAGAATTAGAAAGTATTTCCAAGCTCTTAAAGTGGCTCCATCATGGATCATTTAACTAGAATGCAGACAAGAGGGAGTTTTGACACTGTGATTGCAACATGGCTGCCCTGAGTTCAACACATAAAATCAGCCTTCAATAACTTCATCTTTTAGCTTTCCTTCAGATTGCTTTATTATAAAGTTGATTTTATTATTTACTGTTAAGTATAATTGGATATACATTTTCAATGCGATAGAGAATGAACATGTTAGTAAATCATTAATTAAGAGATTAATTCTTATTAGGTATCGTTTGCTTGGTGGGGTTCTCCTACAGAAGTAGGAACTAGACAATACCAAAACATAGCACCTGATAAAGTAAAGATAAAGGTAAAGTTTCCCCTCACACATATTTGCTAGTTGTTCCTGACTCTAGGGGGTGGTGCTCATCTCCATTTCAAAGCACTGTCTGAAGACGTCTCTGTGGTCATGTGGCTGGCATGACTAAATGCCAAAGGTGCACAGAACGCTGTTATCTTCCCACCAAATTGGTCCCTATTTTTCTATGTGCACTTTTTACGTGCTTTCGAACTGCTAGGTTGGCAGAAGCTGGGACAAATAATGGGAGCTCACCCCATTATGCGGCACTAGGGATTCGAACAGCTGAACAACAAGCTTGATCAACAAGCTCAGTGTCTTAGCCACTGAGCCACTGCATCCCTTAGCATCTGATAGAAGAGCATATATATATATATATAGCTCAGGCTTAAACTCTGGAGTCATTGGTGCTCTCTGAGCTTTGCTATTTACTTGCAGACTTTTCATTATCCAACTACCTAGGTCAGAGAGCACCAAGGACTCCATGTAGCATCTAGCCAAATCCACCCATTTGTTCCTTATTATAAAATATTTGGACTTATGGGTCATTGACACTATTTGAAACACTATTTTAGCACATAGTATATATGAGAAAATATTTGGATGTTAAAAATGTTAATGTTACATTCAATTATAACTTTTGAGGAATTATATCAAGCAAAGGGTTTTACTAAAATAATTATTATGATAAATTGTGAAAGTAATATTAGTCTGGATATCAAAAACTAACACTACCCCTGAATTCAAAAAGTATCCATTTTTGAAAAGGCCATTTTTATTTTATTAATACAATATTTTTATTAATACAATATTCTATTAATAAAATAAAATCCCATTTTACAGCAATATATTATCATTTTCTGTAAATTAAAAACATTGATAGAAAGTTTCAGTGTTTGACATGTATTTGGTATATTGTAGTTAGCTTATGTTATTTTTCTGTTTTTTCATTTGGTGAGAGTTGCATTACTTTTTCCTATTCTTGTTATTCTTGTTTTATTTTTAAAAATGTGATTAAATAAAATGAAAAATAAAAAATAACATACTCTGATAGAACATACATAATAGGGTTCTTGGATTCTGGGAATTGTAGCTCAGCTCTTAGTAAAGAACTTTTGATTCTTCAGTATTGATTTATGGACATACTTTATAATTAGATATTTTTGAGACTGTTGAATACAATGAGTTATTTATTTGTTAAAATAGCTAACAACTCCCATTTAGGACTTTAGCAATAGCACTTAGACTTACATACCATTTCCCGGTCCTTTACAGCCCTATCTAAGCTGTTTACAGAGTCAGCATATTGCCCCAACAACCTGGTTCCTCATTTTAACAATGTTAAAAGAATGAAGGGTGAGTCAACCTTAAGATGGTCAGAATCGAACTGCTGGCAGTTGGCAGAATTAGTCTGCAATACTGCACCATCATGGCTTTTTAGGATGTTTGCAAATATTTAAAAGCAGTAGAAATATGAAATGCCACTTTGTGTATATGTGTGTGTGTCTATGAATGTATGTACGTATGTATGTACGTGTGTGTGTGTGTGTATGTGTGTATAATATTTTTAGGATGTTTGCATGCACACCCACACACCCACACACACACACACACACATATTTCTGAGGTTTTCACGTGTGTTTGTATTTAGGTCTTTGGTTATTCGGGTTTTCTCCCACATAAAATTGGAAGTGTCTTGGCGACATTTCGATGAAGTCTCATTCGTCATCTTCAGGCTGGTGTTTTCAGCTTCGTGCTTCTAGGAGCAATGTGTGATTGCAGCTGTTTTTTCCTTTTAACTGCTAGTGGAGGTGTGTTCTGATTGGTTGGCGGCTTGGCTGTGCTCTGATTGGATGGGGGTTGGCTGTGCTCTGATTGGATGGGGGTGTGTTCTGTTTGGGTGGGGGCTTGGTTGTGCTCGGGTTAGTCTGAGTTGCAGGGGGATTTGAGCTGGTGAGCTACGTTGCTCTTGTTTGGCTTCGTGGTCATGCCACATCTTCATGGTGGGTGTCAGTCTGCTTCATGTATGGATTGAAGTGGTTTAAAGTGGCTAATGATGCAGCTGCAGTCTGGCTTCTGGTCCATAGTCATGCCTCATCATCGGTGTGGATTTGAGTCTGCTTTCCACGTGGATGTGTGGTGGTGAAATCCTGGGTGGTGGTGTGAGAGTGCGTGCAGATAGAGGTTTGTGTGTGTTTTCTTCTGGTAGATGGTATGTCCTAAGGATCCATTGGATTTCCTGTAGTCTAAGGCATCCAGGAAGGGAAGTTGGTTGTTAGCTTCCATAGTGAACTGTATTTTGGGGTGTAAGCTGTTGAGGTGTGTGAGGAAGTTGTCCAGTTTTTCTTTCCAGTGTGCCAGATTATGAAGGTGTCGTCTATGTATCTGAGCCAGAGTTTGGGTTTGTGATCTGATTTTTCTAGAGCTTGGGTTTCAAAGTGTTCCATGTAGAGGTTTGCAATGACAGGTAAGAGGGGTGATCCAGCACAGATCAACTCCATAGCCAAGACACTCATCTCCAGAACAAAATGCTTAGCTGACAAACAACACCTAAAAACTGAACTATAGACTTTCACTAACATACTAACAACCCATGGATTCCAAAGAAATAAGATTACCAACCTAATCCAAAAAGAAAACCCCCACTAAAATCCAAAACAGAGAACAAGAAAATGGCAACGCCCTCCTCCCATACATAAAAGGCACCACAGACAGAATCAGCAAAATCCTCCACAAACACAACATCAAGACAGCATTCTGCACAAACTGAAAAATATGCACCATCCTAAGAAACCCCAAAGACAAAATTGAGTTCAAAAATCAAGGAGTATATGAAACCTCCTTGATTTTTGTATGAAACCTTATATGTAGTGGGACATGCACCTCCTGCCCCACCACATACATCGGACAAACCAACAGAAGAATAAGTGCACGCATTGAAAAACACAAGAACTCAGTCAGAAAAGAGGAACTAACTTCTTCCCTGGTCCAACACCTTAAAGCCATAGGACATGAAATTGACTTTAAAAAGACCAGAACTATCACCAAAACTGAACACTTTAACAACAGAATAATCAGAGAAGCCATTGAGATAGAAAAACACCCACACAGAATGAATAAACGAGATGATACCTCCCACCTACTAGCCATTTGGAAACCCATCCTTATTGACAAACGAGTCCCTAACACAAGGAATGACACCAGACCCACACTGACGAGAGCCACACAGGATGTTACCACCACACATCCATGCAGAAAGCAGACTCAAACCCACATTTGTTTGCTCCTAGAAGCACGAAGCCGAAAACACCAGCCTGAAGATGACCAATGAGACTTCATCGAAACATCACCAAGACACTTCCAATTTTATACAGGAGAAAACCCAAATAACCAAAGACCTACATACAAACACCCGCTCAGCCTCTGAGTGGGTTCAATTCAGTTCCAGTAGCAAGTTGTTCCATTATCCCAGTTGTACCATAGATGAGGCAGTATCAATTGCTGCTATTAAGAGTATAGAGTTCATCTCTTTCAAAGTCCTAGCAGGTTAAAAGAGGGCAGGCAGTCCTGCAGATAACCTGGGCACAAGCAATGTGAAGTCTTGTGCATTGCAACAAATATATTGAACTGATCCTTGATAGCAAAGAATAACCAACTTAGCTGCTTAAACAGAGAGGTAATAGAGATGTCCTAGAAGTCCCACTGTCACATAGGATGCTACTTTCAGAGGCAGTTACAATTTCTGGGCTATTTTCAAGGGCCATCCCATTACTAATACATGTACCACCAGTGCAGTCTCTCTTTCTCTCTTTCAGGAAAGGGTGTGATTACTTTATTAGTCATCAATCTGTGTCATCAATGTAATATGACTATCCAGATTACTGTAACTGGCATTTTCTGCATGCAAATGTATGTATATATAATAAGCATGTAATCATTCTTCCATCAAGCTGTCAATGAGATTACTTGAGCATAATTAAAAAATAGAACATTGAATTAACTTTATATTATTAATTAGGAGAAGAAGATAAAACCTTAGGGAGTTGATATATGTATCTCACTTTTTATTCAGCCACAATTAAAGTAGTGGGGCAGAATTCTCCCTATTGATTCTTCTGATGTTTGGATGACTCAGAATTCCCTGCATGAACAGTATATTCCTTGACATCAGATTGGAGAAAAATTAACACCAAATAGAATTAAGTTGTACAATTCTTTAATTTCTTAAAACATACATGTGAAAATTGCTTACAAAGTAAACTGTATCCTAGAAAGAACATTTCACTACAGTCAAGAAAAGAAATATGAAATCAACCTTGCCTTTTCTAAGAAACTATTTTGTAGTAGTTATTGGCAGTCATGGAACATTTAATCTCTCTTCGTTGTTAAAAACAATAGGAAAACTATAGCACAAGTGTTTAATACATTGGATTTCCTTTTTATGCATGTGGAAAACAATAATGACTAACGGATTAGTATTCAAGCATACAAATTTGAATTGTCTATGATATTAGTAATAGAGATTTATCACCTCATTTCTACTCTGCTGCTATTGAAGCAACCTTTCCTTTAAGTGTTTATGTGTTTCAAAAAAATAATGCACATACGTTATAATGCTCATAGACATACAAAATGAAAATGTGGTTTGGTCTGAGATTACAAATGTTAAAATAGGTGGCAAATAAGTGAAATTCACAATCATAATGCAAGGGTACCAAAACTGATGGTGGAAGAATGTGTAGATATATTAATGCAGGATCAAAGAAGATGCCAGTGTTCAAGGATACAGTTTTGTTTTTGTTTTTTTAATTTGATTTCTATGCCGCCCTTCTCCGGAGACTCAGGGCGGCTTACAATGCGTTAAGCAATAGCCTTCATACTTTTGTATATTTATACAAAGTCAGCTTATTGCCCCCACAAACTGGGTCCTCAATTTACCTACCTTAGAAAGGATTGAAGGCTGAGTCAACCTTGAGGCTGGTGAGATTCGAACTTACAGTAATTGCAGACAGCTGGTGTTAATCACAATGCTTTTAGTCTGCTGAGCTATCCAGGATCCTCTTTTAACTATTCTTATATACATCAGCTTGTTTTCTGTTTTCAGTCTGTTCAAGAAGAAACATAAGATAGCCCAAGCATTTTGCATTCTATATGGTAATCTTAGCTTCCACTGCTGAAATCTCAGAATTGCTTTACATTACAGATAACCTCACATAACAAGGAAAAACTATCTATTTCACAAAGTTTACCCTAAACTACAAGAATTCCCAGTTTTGTTTATTATGGTAGACATTTGGTGATCGAAAGATGCACACAAAACATCAGGCCATTTTTTTTTGATTTTTTTTTTTATCTCTGTGTCTGCAGTGAGAAATAAAATTTTCCAGTGCAAGAACTATTTTTCTCAACCCTTTCAATATCCACGGCTGATATTTAATTAAATGATGAACTGTAGAAAAACAAAATAAAAGTTATATGCAGATGTGTTTGTGTATGTATATGCTTCCCATGTACGTAGATATGTATGCAGCATTTTACTCAAAAGTTTTGATACAATGACTTCTTTAATTATAATCATCCAGATGTATTCCTCTTAGTCATTAATAAATCATAAGTAACACATACTTTCAATCAAATGACTAATTTGGAAGATGACTTTATTTTACCAATATAGAAGAACACATTTATTAGCACTAAGAAAGGTGCAAAAAATCAACTTCTGTTACCCAGTCATTAATTTCCAAGTAGCAGATGTATAATTAATATCTAGTATCATTTCTAACTGGTTGTAACTCAGCAACTATGTGAAGTTAATCCAGTTTAGACCACAGATAGGAGACCATCAAGAAATACCGTAGACCATAGATCAGAGCTATAAACTAGACTGGGTGTTGAAAAACATCCCAAACAAAAGTAATGACAAACACACCTGATTTATACCAAAAAAAATTACATAGGAAAATTCATATAATCACTAGAAATTGAAATTGACTCATGGGAATATTTCCCCTTTTTTATGATCTGAAAAGCAGGATTTCCTAACATAATTTCAGCCTTAAGCTACTATGATAAACTGTCCATTAGGACCTTGAAGTCCTAGAGGACAGTCACTTAAATATGAGCAAGCAGTGTGCTATGGGTGGCACAGTGGATCAGTGGTTAAGACACTAGGCTTATCTGCTGGAAAGCTAGCAACCCAAGCGCCATGTGACAGGATGAGCTCCTGTCCTTGCCCCAGCTCCTTCCAACCTATCAGTTTGAAAACATGCAACTGCGACTAGATAAATAGGTACCACTTTGGTGGGAAGGTAACAGTGGTCTGTAACATCATTCTGGGCACATGCCCACAAAAATGTCTTTGGATAGCGCTGGCTCAATGGTCTTGAAATGGAAATGATCACACACACCCATAGTCATCAATGACTAGTGGAGTAAAATCTGCAGAGACTCCTAATGTGCTATAGTTGCTAAAAAAAGCCAGTGCATACTACATTAACAGAGGGATAGAATGAAGGTCACATGAAGTGTTAGTACCATTTTATAATGCCTTAGTAAGAGCACACTATTGCAATATTGCATCCAGTTTTCATCACCACAATATAAAAATGTGCAGAGAAAGGCAACAAAGATGAATAGGGGAGTGGAGACAATAGTGGCTAATATCTGTAGTTCGGGTGTAGGATGAGGGTGAAGGTTCATTCTCAAACTCGGAAAATGAACTTTTATCCTCATATGAAGAATGGTTGCAGGAATTGGGTATGTCTAGTCCAGTGATGGTGAACCTTTTCGGCACTAACCGCTGAAAAGGTCCCACGGAAACATTGCGCATGCTCATCGGTGCCACACTCCAGAAAAGCTGAACTTCTGGCTTCTAGTGTGCATGCATGCTTGACAATCAGCTGGTGGGCATGCATGTGCAGGTCAGTTTTTGGCACTGCCACATGCATGAAGGACAGCTGATCATTGTGTGTGCATGCATGCCAGACATCCGGAAGACAAACAGGCAAGACCACACATACCGGGCAACATGGCTTTGCGTGCCACTTTGGGCACACGTGCCATAGGTTCGCCGTCCTGGGTCTAGTCTAACGATCTAACAAACAAGAGATGACATGATAGCAGTGTTCCAATATCTAAGAGCCTGCCACAAAGAAGAGAGGAACAATGGATGGGAACTAATCAAGCAGAGAAGCAACATAGAACTAAGGAGAGATTGCCTGACAATTGGAAAATTAATCAGTGGAAAGACTTGCCTCCAGAAGTTCTGAGTGTTCCAACACTGAAAGTTTTTAAGAAGAGATTGGACAACCATTTTTCTGAAATGGTATAGGGTTTCTTGCTTGAGCAGGGGATTGAACTAAAAGGGACTCCAAGGTCCCTTCCAACTCTATCATTCTGTTATTTTGTCCATCTCTAATCCCTGATAGGCAGAAATCATCTTCTGAAAGGGACACAGGGTGAAATCCAACAATATAAGTAAATGCTATGTATATTGCAAATCGTCAGTCCAGTGAATTCCACATCAGATGCAGCGCTGTAAGCCAGTGAAAGTTCATTGTTCACTGCTGTATAATTGCTAAAATTCAGAAGCCGGTTGGTCTTTCAAAGGCAAGGAAAGGTGAAGAAGTTACTTGTGTATTCTTCATATCTATGTGTACTTAAACTTATAATCAAAAGTCCTGGGTTCTTGGTCTGACTCCTGTTATAACATTCCATTGTTAAGAAAGTTTTCTAGAGGAACAAAGAAATGGACAAAAATAAGGCAATAGCTGTACCAAGAGACTGGCTGAAAAATAAATAATGTGAAACAAAACACACTTAGTGAAAAAGAACAGATGGAATATGTAACAGACACGAGGGAAAAGCAGTCATGTGGGCAATTAAAATCCTAATGATCTAATTCTGAAGATTTCTATTAAAAGATGCAGAAATAAAAGAATGAAAAAGATACATACACATTGCTTTGAGGAAACAATGAGAAACTGCATACATCTGCCGTAAAATGGTCTCAGATATATGTCACTAAGCAAAGATAAAATTCCTTGATATGTGAGAACAAGCAAAAAATGTTTTTTCTAAAAATTGCCAGCTTTAATATTCAAGGTCATTGATCATGCTCTGACTTCACTGACTTTTTCAGAGCTGCTGCCACAGAGAACCCTGATATGGCATATAAATTGAAATTTTCAATGAATTTGAAAAATGTTGCATGATTACAGTATAGATATTACAGAAAACAGAAATCTGGTTCTCATTACACTGAAGACTGATTCACACAAACCATTTTTGTTTTCTTCCCCATATATTTGAAATAGCCTGTGATAATTATTGACCATGTAAATATGGTTAGTGCAAATAAACCTATTGGCTTAAAGTGCATATAATGTAGATCAGGGGTGTCAAACTCATATTGTCACGGTGGTGTCATGTCATGTATTGGGACTTTTTTCCCGCTTTTGTAAACTGGGCGTGGGCGTGGCCAGTGCATGACACATCTGGCCTGTGGGCCGGGAGTTTAATAGCCCTGCTGTAGATGACGATTAGATTGTTCTTTAAAAAAAAGTGAACAAAATTCTTTAAAATGGATACATTGTTTTTGGCCAATTCAGTTATCACAGAATGCATGAATATATGCATCGTGTATGGGACAACTGCAAAACTAGAATGCAAACTTATAGTTAATAAAGTAGAATTTGTTGAGAACTTCTTCACTGTACTATTTGGACGTCCTAAACCTTGTATATGGTTTCTACAAGATGATATTATTTCCAGATATCTAGCTGCATATAAATCTCGATCACAGTGCATAACCACTCCATGCTGAGACCCTATTCCCCAAAGTGGGCTGGAATAAAAACAAAATTAATTCAAATCAATGCAATTTACAATTACATTCTACTAATTAAACTTTAATTTAATACTCACCATGTATTTAATATTTTACCCTTTAGTCACATTAAAAACTGCATTTCAGCAGCAACTTTGGCAAAGGCTCTAAAAAAATGCCCAAAGCTTTCCAAGGCCCAAAGCATTCCAGGACAATGGGTTATGTGTCCCTGACCTAGAGTTAGATATGAAGAAATTGCAGGGAGAAATAAATTGGCGGGGAAAATAATTTGCTTTTGGCAGTTATAAAACTCATCACAAAGAGGGCAGAAAAGCAGCTGCTATGTTTTTTATAAACGTTTTATTCCCAGTGCGTTTCAAACATTTATCAAGGAGCAATGTAAAATATAGTGCACAGATTAGAAAGTATAGCATCATTGGGTATGTCTGTCGTATTTAAGATTTTCCTTGATAATCATGTCACATACACACAGGAAGAAGATATAAAATTGGGGAGAAGAATTTGGGCAGGAGACAGACGCCCACAGAACCGGTAGTAAAAAATTTTGAAACCCACCACTGGATAATATTTGAGGTCATGGCTAGTCTAGAGAAAAGAAAGACTAAGGGGTGACATGATAGCAACGTTCCAGCAACCTGAAATTAAGGAGAAACTTCCTAACAGTGAAGACAATTAACCAGTTCTTGCCTTCAGAAGCTGTGGGTGCTTCATCACTGGAGGTTTTTAGGAAGAGACAGGACAGCTACTTGTCTGAAATAGTATAAAATCTCCTGCTTGAGGAGGGGTTGGACTAGAAGACCTCCAAGCTCCCTTCCAGCTCTCTTCTGATTGATTGATATCAAGGATGCATCACCACCACCACCACCCCCCGGAAAATAAAACAAAACAAAAAACAGATAACCATTGAACAGGTACAAAAGACTTTCTTTGCTGTCATCTAGTAGCCATTTGATTCCTTGCACTCCATATACAGGTAGTCCTTGACTTACAACAGTCCATTTAGTGACCATTGAAGTTACAATGGCACTGAAAAAAGTGATGTATGACAGTTTTTCACACTTACAACTGTTGCAGCATTCTCATGGGATCAAAATTCAGATGCTTGGCAACTGGTTCACAGTTACAACAGTTGCATTGTCCTGGCATCATGTGATCAACTTTTTCCACCTTCTCACAAGCAGTCAATGGGGCAGCCAGATTCACTTAACAACCATGTTACTAACTTAACGACTGTAGCAGGAAAGCTCATAAAATGGGGCAAAATTAACTTAACAATTGTTTCACTTAGCCCAATTTTGGACTCAATTGTCATAAGTCAAGGACTACCTGTATGGTGGCCCTATTTTCAGGTGACCGCTAACCTAAACAACCTGGTGGGCTTCAAGGAGTATAATTTGCTCACATGTTGGATTATCATATAAAATAAATATAAATAAAGCTCATAAATAAATATGAGCTATGGGCCTAGCGGAAGAGTTACTTTAAGGATACTGTTGGGGCCACAGCCTGGCTCATTTAAACCTTCCTTCCTTCCTTCCTTCCTTCCTTCCTTCCTTCCTTCCTTCCTTCCTTCCTTCCTTACCTCCCTCCCTCCCTCCCTCCCTCCCTCCCTCCCTCCCTCCCTCTTTCTTTCTTTCTTTCTTTCTTTCTTTCTTTCTTTCTTTCTTTCTTTCTTTCTTTCTTTCTTTCTTTCTTCAGTTACAATTATGAATCCATAAGTAAATGTCTACAGAGCTGAAGAAGCTTCTTAGATGAGAAGCATCTTCAAAGAAAAACAAAAAAGTCCAGGTGCCTCTTGAAAAAGCACCTTTGGGACAATCCATAAGCAAGACTTTATCTAGCCTGAGACGGGAGTGGAATGGGGAGTAATTTAAAGCTAAGATTTCATTGTGGACAGTGTATGTTACAAAATAAGAGCAAAGCCAAGATATTCATTTGACCCTTCTATCTTTTGAGCCCATTTTTTTTCTGAGAGATACTTTGGGAGGTATGAAGAGGCAACAAGGAACTCATTGGAACTTACCCTGATCTAGATGCATTGGGTGTTTTCTTTTCCATTCTATTATCATCAGGGAGTTGTTATGAATAGTTTGTTCAAATTATTTAATGTTTAGCATTTCAAACAGCTTGTTTCCAATGAGTAGATAAATCACAGCTCTCTTGGCTGAGAATTATAAAGATTTTTTGTACAGTTCACTGCCCAGGCACTTTTCAATTTCTATTTCTGCAGATGGCCATATGTGAATGTTGAAAAATCCATCAATGTAACATTGGTTAGCAGTAATTTGAATATTATGCAGAAAAAGCAAAGAACATTGAAAACCAGTGAATGAGACATATTTTAAAATTAAATTTAAATTCAAAGAAATATTGGATTGTTATTATGGTGCAGGATATCTGGAGGTTGTTTCACCTAGTTATATTGAAGCAAGCATCTGGACATCTAACAGAAATGTGCTATTTAGTAAGAGAGATGGTTTTTAAATAAAATTTTAAAAATGAAAGATGCATTTGTGTTCCTTCAGACCTGCATTTTTTTTTCAAATAGCCCTCAGAAATAAATTACAAGGTACTGTGACACTGTTGTTTTGTCTTTTTTCCCCATTGCTGTTGTTGAGTGATGGCCTGTGTTTAAGATGGCTGCTTTTCTAGACCACAGCTAATAAGCTTATGAAAAAACAAAACAAAAATCACAAATAAAGTTAATCATTGCAAATTCAGCAATAGAGTATATAAGTAGATTGTGTTTATGGTGAATACATCATATCTCCTGGTAGAGGACAGGAAGTAAGGTTGCCAGATCTGCTTCCAAAAAATAGCGGACAAGTGGGGAGTGGGAGGGTTTAAGTAGTAAAAAAATTTTTAAAAATTACAATTAAATTATATATTTTCTTACAAACATTTTAACACATATTAAAATAATCACTTCAAAACTTTACTTAAAATTCAAAACATCAAATATATTATAATAATATGTAAAATATTAAATTACATTTTACTTTGCTGTTGTGTGTATTTTTTATTTGACTGCACAGCTTTGATCAATTCTTTGTGTTTAAGGAATAATTCTTTAATTTCAATACAATATTGAGAAATATTAAAAAATATACAAAGTTCACTTCGAACTGATGGTACAAGCAGTCGGTTATGTTCGTCAGTCCATAAATTTCCCATGACACTGAAAATTCATTCAACATTTGCATTTGATACCGGAATTGATGCACAATACTGGAACAGTTTCAGTAAACTCGGAGCTGGCTCTTTCTTGAAAAAGTACGTCCACTTATCAAGGGATGAATCACCCTGCAGATGAACATAAACTTCTTCTAAGGCAGAAATCTCATCGAAGAGAATGTTGGGTGGAAGTTCTTCTCGCCATGGTGATAATAACCAGATGTTCATCATTTCTTCTAAAGTTGTTGCGATCCATTAGAAACAACTTAGCGTCTCTTATACTGAATTGGTGAAATTATACCACTTTTCTAGGTACGCAATGGCTCTTTGATACACGCTGATGGCTTCTTTCTTGAACTTTTGCACGGCATTCTCAGGCAAATGTTTTTTATGTAAGGCAAATAAAACTTTTATTCCAAAAAACTGCTCATCGTATTTTTTTTGCAAAGAATCACGCAGCTTACACATGATAATGTGAAGATCACATGCAAAAATCTCGCCGCTGTTACTCTCATCACTCGATGCCATTTTAGGCCAATCGACACAAGCTACAATACATTTTAAAAATGTGAACTGTACATAATTTTATAATATATTTTTATTTTAATCTCATCATTAATTTTTTCGGAGAATCGAGTTCAATGGATATTTGATCTTTGTCTCATTCTAACTTATGAAAAAAAAAGACAAAACGTGATTCTCCTATCCTTATTCTCTTAGACTGTACAGCTTTAGATTACATATCATTTCATCATAAAGCTTTTGAATAAAAAAAATGTCTACTATTTTGTGAAAAAAAATAGTGAACATAATGTGAAAAAAGTGGACTGTCTGCTCGAATAGTGGACACCTGGCAACTCTAAGGAAGGCTTGGAGGAACGTTATCCATGGGGTCGCGATGAGTCAGACATGACTTTGCAACTAACATCAAGAAATCATATTCCAGGTTACCAGTCTACCACAAGTTAACAAAACTGACTATCCAGAAAAGAAGATCTGAGCTGATTAAATAGTAGCCATGTTGTTGCCTTCCGGGCTGATCTAAGAATGTCTCCTATAGTAAAAGATGCTGAACACTTTTATGTAGAACTTGTGATGATTCCTCTACTCCTGGTGATTTATTTATTTATTTTACAAAGATCAGTACTCCGCAAACATATAAGAGGTCAAACATTGATGACTCATAAGATTTGGTTTTAGGTTAAGCTCTTTGTTTTGTTTGAGGATTTCTGCAAAATGCTAGTTTAGATGCTCACTCGTGGTTCTTAAATCCCTTTACTCTGTGTTGTAATGTGTGCAGTCAAACAATCCTAAAGAAACATGCAAAAATGAGTCCTTGGTAAATTGCTGATCCCAGTCCTGCAGCCTTTTGCTGCTCCTCTCTTTTCTACAGAAGATGTTAACTTGATTAAAAAGTGAAAACACACCAACTGTTCTGCTGTTTTCATGAAGGACACTTTCTAAAATTGATGTCATGACTCAGCATCCTTCAGCACCCTGAGCCTCAAATTGCTCCCAACATAAATTTACTAGCAAATAAAGAGAAACCCATTTTGAAATGAAACACAATATAACCATCTGACAGCAGTACACTGTCCCTGCTCTGATGTCAGGGACAAAAGACTCACTGTAAATCTGACGAAAACACATTTTGTTGTTTTGCACAGCTATCCCGGTGCCCTCTTGTTTTAGATTGGTATCATTACATACTTTTTATTAGAGCAGCTTCTGGATGGAGCAGACTTATAACATTTTGGAGGTTTCACAGGCCTGTTTAGCATCCTTAAAATTATTCCCCTATTTCAGCCTGGCCTTTAACAATAATTAGGCATGAAAACAGAAGGGTAAGTCTCTTCTGCGGAACTGTGCATTTGGGGGGTGGGGGTTGATTAAAAGCCAAGAGGAAAAAAATGTCTTGGCCCCATGTAATATTTCATGGTGTCCTGGTCGTTCCAGGAATGCTCAGGAACAAGCTTATATTGTTATTTTTTTAAAAAAAACTTTTCATTGTAAACTTCTCAGGTTTTTTTTTAAATTAAAGCAAAATTAAAGATATTTCGCAGTCACATCATGTGTTTGTGAAAGGAAGTGCACCTGCTTTCTCCCCCATCACTGTTTGCTTTGTTGTCTTTTCTGAGTAAGGTTGAATAACAGCCGGACTTCATTCCTACTAGTTTCTCTAGGGATCCAACAGGACTGAGTTATAGAGTTTGTAGTACAATCCTGTCACCCTGTCACTGGCTGTCTTTCAGCTAGTCACTCTCTTGATCCAGCCTATTTGACTGAGTGGTTGTCACGGAGAGAAAATGAAAGTGGGGTGGGTGGGGATGGGGGCGTCCCTTAGGAACTATTCTGAGCTTCTGGAGGAAATCAAGGAGAGTGGGACAACACAACTCTAATGAACAAATATTTCTACTGTATACTTAGGCTGGTCAACAATATGGATTCAAAGGGCAAATAAAATTCTGAGCAAACGTACATAGCATCTGTTGGGAACAACTCTGCACAGCTGCATCTTTCTTTTTTCCCTCAGTTTGCACAGTTGCTGTGCAATTCAGGGAAAAGGCATGTGATTTAAAGGCTTCCATACAGATGCTGTGTGCTTGTGCTCCAAATCATGGTTTGCTCTGCAAATCTGAATCAATGACTGATTGTGATATTCTCTTCAAAATATTATTTTCTTGATAATTTACTGTAACATTTTGACTGTTCTGATATTGTTAGAAAGGTTTTTTTTTCCCTCTTCTAATAGGGTGGGAGAGATTAGAAAGAACCAAATAAATGAGTTTCCGTATCCTATAATATCAGACTTGTTGCAACTACCAGCTGGCTTTCTCCCATTAATTTTTACCAATATAATGCCAGACCTACCTACAAAAGTTCATGTTTTGATGGATGGAATACAGAAGGGATGGGAAAAATAAGATCATATGAAGTTGTATTTCTTTAGCTACTTCACTTCTGCCAAGAAAAAATAATTATAAAATTGCTTTTTATGAAAGGGTTTGGAATGTGGTGAGTCATACTACTCATACAATTCACATCCTATTATTTTGCATGACTTAATCTGAATTAATCATCTCCCTCTGCTCACAATCAACAACATTGACCTTTTCGTCAGTTTGTTCACAAGCATGACTTTAAAAAGAAAGTAGTCTGATGGGTGTAAGATAGACATAATTGTGTCACACAAACACATATTTCAGATGGCTGTTTTGCTCCATGGTTGCACAAGGTAGATTTGCACAGCTGGATTTGTGAGGACGAAGGAAAGGGTTCTTTCTTTCAGCTTGTTTTCTTTCCCCTTTGACACGGTTTAATGGTAAATTAAAGCTTTTCCTTCCTTTTTAAAAACTACTCAGCAATATTAAGGTAAAGGTTCCACTTGTACATATGTCCTAGTCATTCCCAACTCTAGGGGGTGGTGTTCATCTCCGTTTCAAAGCCAAAGAACCAGCACTGTCTGAAGATGTCTCCATGGTCATGTTGCCGGCATGACTAAACGCCGAAGGCACATGGAACGCTGTTACCTTCCCACCAAAGGTGGTCCCTATTTTCTTCTTGCATTTTTACATGCTTTCGAACTGCTAGGTTGGCAGAAGCTGGGACAAGTAACAGGAGCTCACCCCATTATGCGGCGCTAGGGATTCGAACCGCTGAACTGCGACCTTTCAATTGACAAGCTCAGCATCTTAGCCACTGAGCCACCACATCCCTCTACTCAGAAATATTACATCAGCCATGTCAGGTCTAATTTGGTCCCCAATAATTCCTTCACCCTCCTTTCATAAAGAAGATAGAAAAAACACAAAAAAACATAACACCTTGTAAAGTCTATTAGGATTTTCCAGTAAATTCCATGAGGGTTTTTTTTTTTTTTTTTTGCATAGTCTACCTCTTAATTTTTCATTGCAATATTTTTCCTGCACATTCATCCAAAGGCATTCATAAACAGATATGCCAGCCTAACATTGCTGTTACGCAGACTTTGCCCATACTGTGCTATTTCTCCAGTTATACCAAATACACATTCACAGAAATATACACCTCTAATTATCTGTTTCTGAGCAATTTAAAATCAGTATTCAGATACAGTCTTTACAGGTGCAAATGTGTTTAATGTTCCTCTAAGGCTTTGATTATGGCTGCAGCTCATTTACTGCCTATTCCAAAAGTCCCTCTTTTTTTCTTACAAAATCCTAAGACACACAGTCCATTACTTGTGCAATGTCTTGAGAAGAAAATCTGAAACCTGAATCTGAAATAAATAGATTCCCTTTGTAAAGTATGTGCATTTTTGGTACTAATCCATCTGAGGAACTGAAATATTTATTCGATATAAAAGAAATCTGAGAAAAATACAGATATGAATACCATTGTTACATTCAATATGGGATCTTAGTGTGCCTTGGGTTAAAGAACCTTTCCCTAGCAGAGCAAATAAGGGGTCACCTGCCAACTATATAATTGCAAATGGAAGCTGTTTACAGGTGCAATCTAGATAAAAGCTGTTTTCAGCTTTGAAGCACTGTGTCTGTAATAAAACTACACTACAAAGAATAACTGCTAAGTATTACCATCTGAATGAGGAGTAATGATAGGTTATGGGATAGTAGGCTTAAATTATTGTGAAAGATGACAGTTTTATAAAATAAGTGCCCATCTAAGTGGATTTCCTTGGAAGCAAGTCATATTTATTTCAATAGCACTCACTTTCTGACTGCTCTAAGAAGTACTACCTTAATTCAATAAAAAATCAGGAGCAGAGAAAACATATCTTATTTTCCAACCTATACCTACAAAATGGATCTATCTGTCCAGCTCACAGTTTGATTTAGAGATGACATTCTCTCACCTCTTCCTTAATCCTGCATCCTTTGTTAAAAACACTATCTGTTTTGTCTGCCAGTAGTACAGGTTCTCCTGCATGCCCCTTGATAACCAAGAAATAGAAAAAAAGGTAGATGGTAGAATAATTCTTAGAGAACAGTAATTCTATTTGACTTGAGCATTCATCCATTTAACACTGGCTAACTGGTTGAAGTAGTTATGTAACTGAATTTTTATTTTGGGGTTTTCTGGTTCTTGTCTGTAATGCATAAGCCCCGTAGCACTCGGAAGAAGCAACTTTCAGCTTCTGAATTTAGTTTACAATCTTGGATTTTAAGAGCCACTACAGATATAACTTACCAGCTACAAAGTGATGGATTGCATTGAGCAGAACTAATATGCCTGAAGACAAAGAAGTAACTATCTATATATATTTTGGCTTTGCAAAAGTAAACCGTAGGCTAGGCTAGGCTAGGCTAGGCTAGGCTAGGCTAGGCTAGGCTAGGCTAGGATAGGATAGGATAGGATAGGATAGGATAGGATAGGATAGGATAGGATAGGATAGGATAAACTATCATTAGGAATTAGTCTTCATGTTTCTCAGATGGCTTTATTGTGAGTGTGAGGCTGCCTTTTCAAGTGCCAGATGTGAACGTTATCAGTAAATTGCTAGAAAAGAGATTGCATTTTTCAAAGGTGGTAAAGATTAGCACAAAAAATAGAATTGTCAATCTGGTTGGAAAAGTGGAGTGGGGAAAAGGAGCAATACATTTTATCTTGCCTCAGTTTGCAAAATATCAGAAGTCAATAAATTCTTATAATAATTTTCTTTTCTAAGAGATTTACTAGATTTTCTGATCAAAATTGTTTTGCAAACTTTCCTACTGATTGTTCTTACATTGTGCACTTTTGCCAGAGATCCCCAAATTTCCAGATAGAGGAGTGAATACTAGATACATTCGCCTGATTCCCAAGTGTTCCCATAGACATCAGGAATACCCATAGACATCAATATAGCTAATCAGCTTTATCAAGATTGCATATTAATTAACAGCTAGAACTTCTGCCGTGCTGTGATGCCCTAAGCATATTTACATCCAGTTGCTACAAATAAACACATAAAGACAATAGGTATCATCTGCCAAGCTTCTCCAACTTCTTAGGTCACCTTCACTGCCCTCAAGACCTGCCTCTGTGTGTTGTCTTTCCATTCCATCAGAGCTGCTGTTGGTGAATTGCTCTTTTGCACAACCATATCTGCAATGTTACGTCCCACACTTACAATCTCTTCTGAGTTCCAGTCTTCTTTTTCCTTTCTTTCATAGCATTCTGACTCTTACTTCCTAAACCTGGTAAAGATTATATTTTATTTACCTTCTCCAGAAGACATAGCATTTAAAATAATCCCTTCTGTTACTGAGGGTAGTCGGCAAAGTCAGAACAAGAGAACATGAAGCAAGCAAAGAGCATTGTCTCCTGGACATTTTCCAGCCAATCATCTCAACTTGTCCCAAAGCAAGCTAATGCTTTCACATTACCAACCATGTCACATGCCTCATTGAAGTTTCTTTTGGTGGTTTCACTATGGAGATAAAGATGGAATGGGACTTTGGGAGGTAAGATTGACAATGAATTGTATTTAAAGCTTTGAAATGTCTCTTCATAGCTCTATGAATTCTAAATAAATCATGTTCTATTTTCTTCTTTGTGAAGTCACTTGCACAACAGAGTTCACGTCAGAATAACAGCCAGTTGCTTTCAGCCCCTCCAGTCCAAATAGTAAAAGTCATGTAAATGTGAACCCACCAACATGAGCATCTGTTTAATTAAGCAACAACATGAGTACCATGCCATGAAATGCAGAGCAGACAGATCTCAAAATGGATATCAGAATATTCCCTACTGAAATTCTCCAACAACATATTCCAAAACCATGCATATGTTGTACATTAACACAGGGGTGCTATTCAGCAGGTTCTGACAGGTTCTGGAGAGCCGGTAGTGGAAATTTTGAGTAGTTCGGACAACCGACAAATACCACCTCTGGCTGGCCCCAGAGTGGAGAGGGAGATTTTGCAGTCTCCTTCTCCTGCCCACCAAGCCACGCCCACAGAACCAGTAGAAAAAAAAATTGAATTCCACCCCTACATTAACACATTAAGCATTAATGTATATGTCCTGGGTTTATTTCAGTGGGTATTTTTTAAATCAATTGGTATAACCTAAATTGTCAAGTGTCTCCTAGTAGTACTTTGGATGCTGTTATCGAACTACAGTCTTCCCAGGAAGTCTGAATTGGATTTACCTCAAGACTTTCCTAAAATTATTGAAACTTTGGATGTTTAGCTCAAGCTTTAGGAATCAGAGACCACCCAAAGCAGCTTGTTTCCAGAAGAAACAATCCATGAAAAGAAATGGAAGGAAATCCACCACTGATTTCAGGAAGAGTGAATGGACAAGATTCACTGCCAAGACAGGCTTTTTAATGGTATAGAAGTTATAGCTTTTTAAAAAGCATATATTAGGAATACTTACATTTAAAAAAAGAAATCCTATGCCTTAGAAAACTGCATACAAAACTCTGTATGTTAAAGTTTCATAGAAAACTTTGCATAATAGGAAAAATTTTGGAAAAAATATTCCAACTTTTTAAAAATGACACACACAAAAATGACATAACAGAAAAGCTATAAAACTAGGACCAATTAAATTTGGACTGATTTGCATATTCATATCTCAGCACAAGTTTAAATCGAAATGTCATCCTTTTAAATGCTTGAAAAATCCAAGCTGATGCCATCAATATTTGTCAAACGCTGAATTCTACTGAAACCAGATTTGACTTATTATTATTCATACACACACACACACACATACACACACATGTATATTATTGAAACTTTTAAACAAGATGATTGAAAACTAATACAGACCAATATAAAGTAAGGAAGAAAAATAGAAAGAAAGAAAAAAAGCAAAATGTGAGAGGAAAAAATAAAAATAGAAAAGAAAGAAAAAGTTATAAAAAAGGCTTCTGATATTCTTCACGGCAGTTATAAATACAAGTACATTTTAACCTTTGAAATAAGATCTGCTTTTGTTACGTAGGAATTCATTCAGGTTCTAAGCAATTTTAATGAGATCTAGCTTGTTCTAACTTGAGATCAAACTTAAGCTGTGGTGGTGCAGTCGTTAGAATGCAGTATTGCAGGTTAATTGTGCCGACTGCCAGCACTTCAGTCCTGACTGGCTCAAGGTTGACTCAGCCTTCCCTCCTTCTGAAGGCAGTAAAATGAAGACCCAGATTGTTTGGGACAATATGCTGACTCTGTAAACCGCTTAAAGAGGACTGTAAAGCACTGTGAAGCAGTATATAAGTCTAAATGTGATTGTTTTTCACACTATCCACACAACATTTGTAAATGATATTTAACAAAGTTATGTTGGTCTATAATAAAAAAAAAATCAATTTGATTTGTATAAAAATTAAACCAGGAGCCATCTTGGTAATCCAATCCAGAGTGGAAACAGACAAGGTATGTAGGTTTACATTTTTGTTACCTGAGATAAGTCCATGTACGGTTGGAGTCCCCATATCTGTCATTTCATAGAAATGGTATTTTATAGTTGACCTCAGCTGCTCAAATTGGATTTGGGCAGCTCACAATTCAGCCAGTTCACACCCGTTCTGCAGAACTGATACCTAAATTTTTGTTGAGTTCAGCAAACTGGCTCCGAAAGATCGTAGCAGGCAAGGAATTGAAGGCATGTGAATACATGCTAGATTGGCCATTTTGGAGCCAGTTCGCTGAACTCAATAAAAAATTAGGTATCCGTACTGCTGAACTGGTTGTTAAATTATTTGAATCCCACCACTGCTCACAATATGCTATAGGACCTTCCTCTCACCCCAAATTCCTAGAAAAAAGCCTATCTTTGCCTCCTCACTCAGCTCTGTGGAATAAGGCTGAGAGAGGCTCTGAAAGAAGGAATCTGGCTACTTTATGAAGATTTTACTTGGTTTTGTGAAACAGCTTTTTGTTTTGTTTTTTTAAAAAGCTCTCTTTCAGAGCTGTCAACAGCTCTAGTAGTCAAATACCTGTTGAACGAACTAGAAAGGTCCTCACAAACAATGCCTTGAAATGCTTACCTGAGTGTGTTAGAAATATTTTTTTCCCCATCATCTTTTACAGCTTGCTAAGATTATTTTTGGGAGTTGTATAAATTTGATCTTGATTTGCTGGTCTATGACTATAATAAAGATTTGACTTGACTTGGACTTCATAACCGAGTCTTTATAATCCACATTTTCTCTTGGCTATTTTATTACATGCCCAGAATTCCTGCCATTCTTTTTTTTAAAAAACTATTACATATATTTTATTTCTTTGTATACAAGTTTTACATTTATGATTCAGAAGGTATTTCACAAAAAACAATGATATGAAAATATTTTGAATTTTGTTATTTTTCTAAAATATAGAAAATATATATTATCATAATTAATTCTAATAATAATTCTACCTATCGGTCTGACAAAATGTCTAACATTTTAAATGTATGAGTATGTTTATATAATAATAAAGATTACATTTTTATATTTTAACACCTAAAACTCTTTATTAAAATAATGTATATATAGAAGTAATCTAATATTCTTGGATACTTTCAGAGGTCATTTGTAGCACAGTACTCTGCATATAGAACTGTTGAATTTAGTTTGATTGGAAGTGTATATAGAAAATAAAGTTTTGGATTGCTTAACATGAACGAATAAAAAAGTTACAGGATATTAATATATTTGTAAAATATAAGTTACTTATTTTTTATTTTTGCAACTTAATAGATTTTTTTAACTGCAGCATGACTATTGATTTAAATATTCTGAATACAAAAAAGCTTCTTTGAATCCATTATAAGATCCCAAACACACAATTTAAAAACTTACGTAATTTAATACATTGAGAAAAAATGCTTAAATATGACTGAGTAGCAGTTTGCATTTTTTTGTTTGTTTGTTTTATACCTGGTTTTTTATTTATTTAATTTTTTTAATAATTTTTATTGAAGTTTTTTAAAAAACAAACAAGCCAATAAACAAAAAACAAACAAAAACAGATATTTACATCTTCTTCTTTTCAACATCTCATCAGTAATCTATATTTATACATTTTCTATTTCTTATCTTAATCTATCTTTTATACATATATTTCTAGTATATCATATATATATATATTCTCTTAATATAAATATTTAATTTACATTTAACATAAACAGGTACCTAGTTTCCTTTCCACAGTTTATATCTTCCGATTTGTTTCCATATTTCTCCACCTAATTCAACCATTGTTTAGTTTTCTTTTGTCCCCCTTTTTCCCCCTTTCTCCTCCAACCATTTATACCTTTTCTCCAAGACTAAGTAGTATTCTGTTTCATCTTTTTCTTGTATCTCCTTTGTGAGCTCATTCATTTCCGCACACTCCATAATTTTTCTAATCACCTTGTCTTCTGATGGTATATCATTGTTTTTCCAGTTTTGGGCAAAAACTATTTGTGCTGCTGTCATTATGTGGATAATTAAGTATCTTATTTCTTTTTCATATAACCCAGTAATTATTCCCAGTAAAAAAGTTTCTGGCCTTATTTCTATTTGTTTGATTGATTTATAATTTCTTGTATTTGTGTTTTAATTGTTTGCCAAAATTGTTTTGCCTTCTGGCAGGACCACCTTATGTGATAATAAGTTCCTTTTTGATGTTTACATTTCCAACATAGCAGGGAGGTATTTGGAAACATCTTTGTCAACCTGGGAGGTGGGGGATGCCACCTATAAAATATTTTATACATATTTTCTTTATAGAGTACAGACTTATCCCTGCCATTCTTAACTATTCAAATGTACTGCTGCTCTGTTCCAATGACAGAAACATTTACAGTTGTAACCAACAGGGTCTTTCTGTTCTTGGCACACACTTTTAGCCAGCACAGGCTGTGAGGAGAAGGAGAAGGAGAAGATTCCTTTTCCCCTGAAGCATCCATGCCATCTCCTATTTTGTTTTAAAGGGTCTCCATACAGTATGTAAAGAGAACAAAAACTTTAATTTCATGTCATAGAGGAGAGCCTGTTATATTTCCTGTGGCTATTTATTCAGCACAGGCTGTAACAAGGAGCAGGAGAAGCGGGGTGTTTATGTCTGTGTGAGAGAGGGGGGGAGGGAGAGGAGAGGAGAGGAGAGGAAAGGGGGGAGAGAGAGAGAGAGAGAGAGAGAGAGAGAGAGAGAGAGAGAGAGAGAGAGAGAGAGATTTTATTTTTCCTCAATTTTTGCCAGTTTACCTCCTCTTCAGAACCTATGTTATGGCCCATGTGCCACTAAAAAAATAATCAACACTTCAGCCCAGTTACAAAAATGATTCTGTATTGAATATTGAGGAAAAACTTTTAATTAAGTGTATGTTACCAGGCTGCCATTACATATTGAACATTAACATCTGAAAAACAATATAGAACTATATATGTGCAGGTCGCCGTTCATAGGAGCTCAATATGAATGAGAGACACATAGAAAGGGACTTTCACTCCCATGAAGCTGCTCCATATGCTGTTCACTGACCCATAGAGATTCATTTGAAATCTTCAGTACGTACTGCACAAATAGTGGGAAGAAGGCCAGCCTGAACATGTGGTGTCAGGAAGCACCTTATTCTTTCCAATCCAGTGAGATATTGAAAACGAATGTAAAGGGAGTTGGGACTCCATCTGTCAATCCCTCCGTCTGTTAGTTTGTCCACCAGCAGGATGGGAAAGTAGAAAGATAAACATGCCTAAGCAAAAGGCAGCATAAATAACTTTATTATACAGAACAGCATGCAATTGCTTCCTATGATCAGACTCCATGCACTGCACTGTTTCCTTTAGTTGTTGTTACAAGCATGAATCTCTTCTGCATGGACAAAAGGCTTTTAATTTAAAATAAGTAGTGATGGTAAAGAAACACTTCAATAATCTCACTACTCTTAGAAATTTATTTAGTTTTCTGCAAAAATCCCTCAAATTATTTTGTCCAAAACAGAACATTCTGCTTGTATAAATTCTACCCTTATTGAACTGTACCTTTCTTTAGGCATTTAGTTTCCCAAGCATGGCAGGAAATAGATACATTTACTAAAGCCTTACCCTTTGTAGCCCTGACTTCACAGGCTTGCAGTTAGAATCCTTGGACAAATTACAAATCATCCATGCGTTGTAAGCAAATTCAGGCAGATTTGCAGTAGAATTATAAACCTTTGTAAGTGATACGGAGGGATTTGGAGCTCAGAAATTATCTGAAGAGGATTCCAAATTCAGAGGTGTTACTTAACCTGAGAGAACTTTCAGTATCTGTTCTATGCCTTCTTGGAAATACAGCTCTTTATCTATGAGTTCATATTCATACGAAAAAAAAATCTACCAGGTAAGCTTTGCATTTTGCTTTCTAATATTATAAGGATGCTTTAATTTGTTAAGATTTACTATCCCTTGAGAGTTTTCAAGCCATAAGACAATTCCTTTACCCAGAGGTGGGTTTCAGCAGGTTCTGACCAGTTCTGGAGAACCGGTAGCAGAAATTTTGAGTAGATTGGAGAACTGGTAAATACTACTTCTGACAGGCCCTGCCCCCATCTATTCTCTGCCTCCCAAATCCCAGCTGATTGGGAGGAAATGGGGATTTTGCACTAACCTTTCCCTGGAGTGGAGAGGAAATCAAGATTTTATAGTATCCTTCCCCTCCCATGCCCACCAAGCCATGGCACGCCCACCGAGCCATGCCCACAGAACTGGTAGTAAAAAAATTTGAATCCCACCACTGCCTTTACCCCTTCAGTCAAACCCAGACACGGTATATGAATGATGACACTGGAGACTGAATTCTTAGTTGTCCTTTATGTTTGTGATATCTGAACATTTAAATATGTTAGAAAATTAATCTTTATTTTTGTAAATCACATTTTTTTCAAGATAGAATTTGGTACAATTCAGTCTTCTAGAAGCCATAGCTATTCACACTATAAAAGCTGGAGTGTGGAGGTCTTTTTCTAATCTATCATGGATAGATTTGGCTAGATAGCCTGACTTAAACAAAGCGATACAGATCTACAGATCTAATTGATCTCCTCTAGGCAATCATACAGCCTCTGAGAAACAAAGTGGAATTAGGTAGAGGAATTGGGGAAAGGAAAGTCTGGCTATATTACACGTTTAAGAAGCAATTATTTCAGAGAGAATAGTCTCTTGGTTTCACACACTGTGCCATATTTATTGCATGTATTTATTTATTTATTTATTTATTTATTTATTTATTTATTTATTTATTTATTTATTTATTTATTATTAGTGCTGTTACTTTGGTTGAAGAAATTATTTGTAACTTTCTGATCGTAATGTGGATATTTAAAATGTTTGCCGCATTTATACATAATGTAAGCCTCCAAGAATGGTTAGATAGAGATAAAGGATAAAGTAAATTAATGAATACATAAATAAAGGTTTAAATACTTTCGAACTCTAGTATTTGTACTAAATATTCTCTCAAATCTTAACAGAAGTTGTGCAAAAGAGAAATAAAGAGAATTACCTCTCTTATTGCTTTCCTCCAATAATTGTCCATTTTTCTTCTAGAACAATGCTTCTCAATCTTGGCAACCTTAAGATGTATGGACATCTTCAGCCAGAGCTCCACATTCTTAGAGTTGTCAAGGTTAACCCAAAAGTGCTTTTTAAATAGGCAACTAGATTTTCTTGTTTTTCTTTGAAGACATTTTGCTTCTCATCCATGAAGCTTTTTCGTATCTCATTGAATGGTGGGGAATGGAAAGATTTATAGTTCAGCTAGTCATTTGCATTCTTTTAAAGAGTTGTTGAGGCCACTTGGGGGTTTGTCTGTGTCCTCAGGATCACCCAAGTGGTGCAAATGGGTGTGGAGACTTCTTGGAACTGCTGAAAGGACTTAGTTGTGGAGCTCTGCTTTTGCAGAATGTTGCAGGATCCATGACCTGGATGACTGAGAAACTCCATAGACATTTTGCCAAGGTTAAGAAACACTGTTTTAGAAGACACCTCCAAATTTACTTAAGCTGAACTTTAGCAGTTCTAATCTTTTAGTTAGAAATTTAGAATCATTCCACTCATTTAAAAAAAAAAGCCATCTCCCTCTGGTTCTTTCTGGAATAACTTTCCACTCACCCATGTTATTCCTAGTTTTAGATATGATTCAAAGAGGAGCATAAACTTGGCTATACTCCCATGTTTGTGTATTTGTAGTTCTTACGTGAGAACACCTTTGTGCACCCGTCTTAAAATGAATCATTAGAACAACACTGTGAGAGTTTGAGACCAAAGCTGCAGGGAAGGATTATGGAGTGTGCTTTGTTGAACAGGCAATTTTCATTTAACATCAAAGGTAAGGTAAGGTTATTATAATTCCCATCAGTTCTAGGAGGTCTTAAATATTTGAAAGCCAATAAATTGTCTTCCCTCTCAAAGGCATTTTTTTCCCAGCAGCCAATTAAAATGAGGATGGCATGGCACTGTGCGGCAAACTTTCAGGCACTTCTAAACAGAGGAAAGTACCTTGGACCACAGCCACAGGAGTAAAGAACAGCAAGAACTGAACATTGCAAATTACAGCACAGCACAATTAGGTTACATAAATTTAGAGTGCAAGAAGAGCTGAGCCGATCATAAAATATGTATGTGTAAATGAAACCCATTATGAATATATGAAAATTTATAGTAGGTGTGAGCAGAAAACTGATTTGAGATCCTGCCAGCTGACCTTTAGCTGCAAACACACTGAGGACCCCTTACCATTTAAAAACAACAACAACAACAACAACAACAACAACAACAACAACAACAGTATGGATTCGCACTCCACTCCTTTGGCAAAGCTCCTGGATCTTTAGTGGCTTTAGGTTGAGCCAAAGTGCAACTTTTGTGGCAAAGTTGTTTCCTCTCGTTTCTGTTTTCTGGTAAGAATAATGCTTGTCATGCTGCAGTAAAAAAAAAAACACAGTAATTTTCGGGGGGGGGGGAGTTGGCAATCCTGTTTAAATAATTGCTTCCAAGCGAGCAATGGTAAATATGAAACACAAAATGAAATTAAGTTCTGTTGCTGAAGAGATGTGAAAGCACCTGAATTCTCAGAAGTTACTATCCATTTCTTACATGCTTTCAGCTCATACTCTTTTGCTGATCTTTCTTTGTTCCAAAACTGCATCGTTTGTTTTGGGGTTTTTTTCCCCACCTGCAGAGATCTCAACAGCAACACTTTTGACTTACCTTCTCCAAAATGGTTCTGACTGAGCAGGGCACTCCAATTAATTTCTAGCCATTAAGGGTTATTTGCCTGTACTTTCCCTAGAAAAATATGTAGATAGTACACTAGGCTACTGACTGTTAAAGAAGAAGTCATTCTATATCTTAAAACATGGGTATGGTGGTCAGAAAATGAGTATTTCGAAGTATCATTTAATGATACTTTTGGTTACTGACACTTCTAGACAAATCCACTGTGCTTCTAAGCTAGAAAACCACAACTAGATCCCAACTGTCTGGTAGCAGTTAATTAAACCAATTTGCTAATTCAATGATTACCTTAATTGTTGCAAAAATATCTTCTGTATTTTCTATTTGTTCCAAATAGATACATGACAAAATAAATACATGACAAAGCAGCAATAATAAAGCAGTCATCCCAGAAATTTAGCTTAACCTCTAACATAAAGTACATTGATTGATGTTGAAAACAGTTGCTATATTTGTTTGTTTGTTTGTTTGTTTTAGTTGGTTGGTTGGTTGGTTGGTTGGTTAGTTGTCATATTTATATAGCCACCATTCTCACAAAACATGTCACTGGGCAGTGTACAGTAAAATATTAGAAAAAAAATAACAATTAAACAACATTCTACAATTAAGAGCACCCATCAAGATTCCTAGTGATAGAGTACATAATATAATCCAATAACCATTTAATTCAGGAATTACTGAACAAGAAAAGTCATAGCTTGCACGACCTACTGCCTCTGTTCATTTTAGTTTGGGTCAGTTTCTATTGTTTCCAATGGATTTCAATCCTAAGTGTCATTTGTCTGTACACCTAATTAAGGGTGTGTTAGAGTTTTCATTACATTTGTTTGGACTGATTCCACACCTTTTCTTTTTTTTTTTAAGGAAGGAGGAGGAAGAAGAGGAAAACATGGAATTTGCTCAAAAATAAGCTCATATTTGTATCTGCATGTTTCTCCATATATCGTATATTCTTTCTCCTTTACCCACAATATCTGACCTAATCCGTCTCAAGAAATAATAACTCAAGATCTTGGTTATTACACAACTCTCCCTGATCTGGACTTAGCTGAATTTATATGTGGGCTTGTGTATATATATCTACAGAATATCAATGTCTTCATATATATATATTACTCTAAAATATATATCATATATTACTCTGTTGTGTTTTGAATAGATCTTTCATTCACTATTGTGCATCAGGACATAACATCTTTTTGTATATTACATTTTAAAATATAACCTTTGCTTTAAAGTTGACACTTGCTAGTTCCTACTGTGCTCGGTCTGCTACTAATTTGTCCTTGCAGCTACTAAAAACTCATCTCTGAAACCTAAGTACTTGTATTTGATTTGGGTTATAAGCTGTGTTTGACAGCAGATGAGTCTTAACTGATAGAATCTCAGGAGAGAGGGGGAAAATCCCATACAGAAGGGAAAAAAGCGTAGGATTCTCCTTTCTGGCATCAAGCTTGTTATGCACACAGATGTTTAAATGTTATTTATTTACTTCTAAAGAAAAACTGTGAGTTCTAAGATCTCTCAGCAGCTAGAAGTGATACTACCTAAATCCACGTGTCTGTTCTTCTGTGAGAAGCAAGCCTAGAACCAACACTTTTAATTACTGAAAAAATAAGTCAGCTGAAAACTCACCTAAATGATGCTTTAGGAAATTGGGAGTGGGGGTGGGAATGGGGAGAAGAGCAGTGTTTACCAAACACAGAAAACGTAAGTTCTAAATATTGTGGGTGGAAGAGTGACAGATTGTGCAATCAGCAATTTAAGCTGTCGAAGGTGAATGACAGGAAGTGGGTGTGTGTGACTGTATTGTCACCGAGCAACTGCAGCTGCACTACACTCGTTCTTCCTTTATCCTTCTCTTATTTATGTTTGCTTTATTTATTTATTGTTTACCAATGCAAGGAGTAGAACAAATTAGGCTTACTCATAATTTCATTTCATTGGACAGGGATAACAAAAGCAAAGGAGACATATTTGCCACTTACCTCTACCCCTGTTACTGGAACAGGTGAGCAACTGTTTCCAAATGGAAAATACATATGGATGGCGTGCCCTCCCCATCAATATTCTTGCCTTCAAACTAGGTAAGTATTTACCTTTAAAAAAAAACAAAAAACCTCATATTATTGGCTGAATATGCCTTGAATGCTGATGTCATTGAAGCAAGTTGACTATAGAACAATTACATCTTTCTTTCGGTTGGGCAAACTGTAGAAGGAATGCTCCTGACATGTGTTCATTCTCACTCCCTTAAGTAACCATTTTCTCCTTGGTGGCATAAATGCTTGGTGGCACACCTGATCCATAAAATTGGCTCTACAGGTTTAAACTGCAATGAGTAACTTTGAATTACAGTGAGTAGATCCTTTAACTCATATCCTTGAAAAGTTGGGACACCAACTGTCATGTTTTAGTACAACAGTGATTTTTTTTAAAAAAAACTAAAATGTAAAAAACTCTGTGAATGGGGCCCAATCAAATGAAGCAAGGGGAGGAGTTAAAGGTTAAATGAAAAAGAAACGTATTTCCACCCACAGGGAGGTCATATAAGATGAGTGACAGGAAAGGGTAGGAGCTGTAGCAAGAAAGCTATATAATCAGCTTTTGTCATTGCCTGCAGTCTGGAATGGATGTTCTTTTAAAGTGTTGCATCAGATAACAGCCATGCCAGCTTTCTGTAACTTGGACAAGAATAAAAGAAAGTAATTATGTGTATAAAATCTCACCACTTTTCTTTTCTTTGGGCAGATCTGGAGTTTAGCTGGAAGAAATCTGAACCTAGTTACTTTTTGGCACACAGTTGCTGATTTACAGAAGGAACATAGGTTATCCTTTGATATGCCTATTCCCGTATTTGTGCGGGGGGAAGGGGATTTTATAATCAACTATTCAGGGACTCCAGATATAGCAGAGAGGAAGATTTATATAACGAATTATGGCTGGTTTGCAGCAGCTCCCAGTTTGGCCTTCAGTATCTGAAGAGAGATTAAACAGCTTATTCAGACTTAGAAGTTTAATAATGCTCCTAGTGAAGATCTACCTCCTGACCTGTTCAGATGCCATGCTGATTGTTAGGCCCTTTTATTGCCAAGTTTATTTACTCATAAAAGTAACTCCTACCCCATTCTAAAGGGTTACGAGTTCTCTAGTTCTGTTTACCAAGAAAAAGGATGCTCCATTTAATTTTAAACCAATTAACCTCATCAATATCATAGCAAAAACTGTATGCCAAATACCTTTTGCATAAGGTGGAGAACTAAGCTGCTAATAAGTGTTTGTTAACCGTACAGCAATCCAGTTTAGGTGTGGCAGCTTTACTATAAGTGTTTCATTTTATGCCATCTTTTGAAAAATTACACAGTTAAAAGAACTCAATTGCTTATAACTGTCATAGATCTTAGTGCAGCCTTTAATTTAATCAGCAGAGACATACTTTGGAAGAAACTTGTGGCCCAGAAAATGGAATGTAAACTTTTTTATCTCACCAAGATCATATATTCAAACGCTTGATCAAGTGTATATACAGATACAAAAGGATCCCTTACTAAGAAAATTCACACATATTGGCTCCTTTCCTATGTAGTTTGTATATCAGTTTCACTCCAAAACTGATTCGTTGGTAAGTTGGAAAGTTTCATGGAGCCCCATTTTCCTAAAGATGAATATGTGGTGCTCCAACCATTAATGAATTGCTTATATTTGGTTTGATAGTAAATTATATTTTACAGCAAGCACTGATGGTTTAAATTCTTTTTTTAAAATCCAAAATACAGAGATAGTCAGCACAAGTCAGTACTTTTTGCGGGAGACACACTTGGATACCACTGGAAGGACCATGTCCTTTACATCAAAAGCTACCCAGGTGAGAGTGGACTACTTAGAACAGATTTGGATCACCTGAAGGGGCAAAAATATGTTATAAATTATGTGCTACTTTTTTCCTTGTATTGTTTTTACAGCTTTTTGATTTGGCTCAACAACTCATCAGCAGACTAATTGACTGATTTAAGGTGCAATCCGTTTAAACCTGGATATATTTTACTTAAGCTGCTTTAATGTTGAGCTGTGATTACTACTGTACAGGAGAAGCTTAAGTGGTACATGTGGCTATGCTTATACTCTTAACAATTTGGGGGAAGGAGAACCATTGCTATATCATAATGATAGGCATCAGACAATCAGCTTTGATTGCCAAACTAGGATTACACTGAAATCAGACCCTACCCTGACTCCAAAATGGAGCAAATCAATCAGAAATCCAAAGACCAGAAATCCAAAGACAAGCTATCTGATGAACTAATTCAAAGATCTAGAGATTAACGATTAACGGTCGAGTGCTTCCAGGGCATTGCCAAAATCTTGTGAAGAGAACTGCATGGCTTGTTTATGTACTTCCCTAGAGTAAGACTGAGTTGAAGGTACCCTACTCCAGAGGTGGTATTCAGCAGGTTCTGACCAGTTTTGGAGAACCGGTAGCAGAAAGTTTGAGTAGTTCAGAGAACTGGTAAATACCACCTCTGACTGGGCCCACCCCCATCTATTCTCTGCCTCCCAAGTCTTAGCTGATCAGGAGGAAATGAGGATTTTGCAGTATCCTTCCCCTGAAGTGGGAAGAGAATGGAGATTTTACAGTATCCTTCCCCTGCCACGCCCACCTAGCCATGCCCACTTAGCCATGCCATGCCACGCCCACCAAGCCATGCCCACAGAACCAGTGTAAAAAATTTTGAATTCCTCCACTGCCCACCCCCCAAAAAAAGATATTTTACCAGCAATCGGTGAATGATTAAAAAATAAATCATTATATCACTTTGATTTCTGTTGATTGGACTGTAAGTTAAAAGGAAGGGAAACCAATCCTCTATCTTCCTTCTTTTCTTTGAAGCAGTCAGGTTGCAGCCATGCAACATTTCTCTTCCTATTAGTTATTACTTTATTCCCCAAATTTTATTCTCCAATCTCCCAACATTTCATAACACATTCTATAAAATAAGCATAAAATTTGGCAAAAACTAGCCAAAAAAAAAGCATCTTTCCTGTTTCAGAACTCTCAAAGTTTATACATGAGAACAAATAAGTGGATACAGACTAAGGAGCTTCTAAAGAGACATTCTCTTTTGGGTGATGCCTTCAGTGGTGATGCCTTCATTGGTTCAAGATAGTATCTCTTTTAACTAAAGGGCAGGAAAGATTCTGTGTCTAAAAAGGCCTTTTGTAGCCTTTTTAGCCTTCTTCTGCAAAGAAGCTAGAAACTGTTATTGTCTTCTATACCCTCTTCCCAACTGTGTCCTGGAATTGGGACAGCACAGGGCAATAGCTTTTTCTTGGTGCTCTCTGAGCTTGGATGTTTTCTTCCAGATGTTTCATTACCCAAACTAGGTAACATCTTCAGTGCAAGCATCTTTTTTATGTTTTGGAATTCAATACATTAACATGCATCTTTTTCCTAACAGCTTGCTGTATAGACAGCAAGAGAAACAGGATATATTTTGTTATAAAGAAAATGGATATGTAAAAAAAAAAAAAAGAATAGGTAACCCAACACAATTCTTTAAAAAACTAGTTTTGTGACCCGATAGATTCAGCACATATGCACATCCAAGGCAATGCAGCCTCAACTGGAGAGAAAAAAAATAGCTTTAAAACTTGTATCTTCACAGCATGTTCTCTATTTTCACAATGTGCTCAGACATTATTAAAAGAAGAGTGTGGAAAACTTTGCTAAAATCTTTTCTGGCATTCTTAAAGTTCTTTCTTTTTAATAGCTAGGAGATTTGTCTAAATCAATTTGCTCTGTCCATTTCTGACATAGTTGATATCCTGATATATGATAAATGGCGACAGTCTGCCACTCTGGTTGGTTTTGTTTAAAGAAGATTCCAAATTAATGGGAGACTACTGTTTATTCAACTGCAAGTATCACTCAAGCAACATGAGCTCCATAAAAAAGGAACAGAACACTTAGTTTTTCTAACCAAGGAAACAGTCTACTTTTCTTGTAAGTCAAGGACTCTGGAATGACCGATCAAGAAACTGTGGAAACTGTGACAGACTGATTGTAAGACTTTCAGGTGTTTTGGACCAAACATGATGGATGAATGGCAGGAGCTGTAACTGAAGACAGGAGATCTGTACTGTACTGTCTTTCCTGCATGTGCAGCAGAGCAGAGTTTTCTCAATATGAAAGACAGAGTCCCCGCAGATTTTACTCCACTAGTTGTTGCTAACTATAGAAGGTGGCACTCATCTCCATTTCAGAGTTGTGAGCCAGCACTGTCCGAAGATGTTTCTGCAGTCATGTGGCCAGCATGAAATCATGGAGTGCTGTTTCTTCCCCACCAAAGTGGTACCTATTTATCTATTTGCATTTGCATGCTTTCAAACTGCTAGATGGGCAGGAGCTAGGCAAAGACGGGTGCTCACCCTGTCATACGACACTTGGGTCTCAAACTCAGGCTGCCAGTTTTCCAGCTGACAAACCCAGCATTTTAACTGGTCAGCCATCACAGCACCTGAATGTAGTAGACACAAAACCCATCAACTAGACTTTGCTTGCTGAGAAATTCCAAAGCTACATACTAGGCAGTTGCAGCAAGAAGAGCAAATCCATTGAACCAAATTCAGTGTTAATGCCAAGCCTTCAGAATCACAGATTTAATTTGGATGTCTTGTATTTTCAAGAGCCTGACACATCCTCCTTATATTGTCTTTCAGTGATAAAATAGAGCTGTAACATTTCCTATTCTGTGGAAGAATGATTTTTTTTTTTTTGCTTCATAGACTTGTCACACTTAGTTGTCAAATAACTGAAAGAGCAGTCTATTCAGTACTTTCAACACTACTTTCATCTTCAGAAATTGGCAGGTAAAGTCCATTTCAACATGGCAATAAATATTATCTATTGATGATTGGAACCAACTATTTCTCTTAAGAAGATTGACAATCTTCCTCACTTATCACATGTGAGCAAGTTGTAGCCTTAAAGATGTTGCTATGCTATAATTCTCAGGTACCTGATAGTGATGCAGATATTGGGAATTTTAGTTCTGCAAGATATAAAATATGATGGTTTGACCATCCATAACTAAAAGCTTAACACCTGCTCTATTTTCTGTTCTACTTTCACTTTATTGTCTGATTTATTGCCATAATAAAGTCATCAGTTAACTATATAAATATAAATTTACATAGGGTGAAAGGTGAAAGGCTGAGTCAACCTTGAGCCTGGTGAGATTAGAACTGCCAAATTGCAGGCAGCCAGCAGTCAGCAGAAGTAGTCCGCAGTGCTGCATTCTAACCATTGTGCCACCTCGATGCTAGATATTTTCTATAGCAAGGAATCTGATGAATAGGAATAGTGTTGTTATAGCAGCTTTGATTGGTTCACATTGCTCTCCAGATAGCAAGATCTGGCCTTTGCCAAGCCTTGTTTTCATCAGCAGCTTACTTCTAACTAACTCTGCCCAGTCCAGCTGTTGTGGCATCACTATATTTTTTCCATTTTCTAGCCTTCATTATTTCCAAATATGCCTGCATAAGGATTTCAGACTGAGTCCCAGGAGAAATGGAGAGAGGTGCCTTGGAGAACAGATTGTGAGGAGAAGAAGATGGCTGCATGCAAGATCTGGATGGAAAAATATAGAAAAAAGATACATGGAAGAGAAATAAATGGACTAGATAAAGATTTACACTAAGTGCCCTTTAAATTTGCCAGCCTAATCCTTTTTCCACAACCTAGTTTTATTAAAAAAAATTCCCTAAAGGAAAATTGCTGTAAAGACTAAGAAAAATTCTGGGCCAAACAGGATCACATGGCATTACGTTACAAGATGAATTCTTGTCAGAACCAATTACTACTTGATTTAGATTACACCCCTAGATAGTGAGGTTATTGCTGGTTCAGCATAGTTGCTAGATCCTGAAAATACTGCATCTGGTTCTTGGGATGTTTTTTTTATCCTCTCTCTCCTCATCTGAAGAAGTCTCTTGAGATAGGCCCATCACATTTTTTGAACCATCCTGGAACAGTTCATATCCTCATTTAATAAAATTCCTCCTCGTGTATTGATTCTGTGGTCCCTTCGCTGTTTTTCAAACAATAGTTTGGTAGGTTTGTACAAAACTATTATTTCATCCACTCCAAGATTACAGGATTGGATCCATACTTAGCTTCAGATAGAACACCATTTAGAAATGTTGAAACAATGAGACTTAACATTAATCATAATTAAAATGAGGCTCATTGAACTCAGCAGGGTTATTCTAAATCTGACTAGGCTTACTTCCAATCCATCATCAACTTCAAATGTTATTAATTGCACTGATACTTTCTTCTGACTACTGCAGGCCTTCCATGTGTTCATAAACTATCTACAGATCTAAAAATAACTCTTTTCACAATGCTGATTTACAACTTTTAATTTTCAGATTAAGTGTCTGACCTAAATGTCTCATAATAAACATGACATACACACATACGCGAGAATAAGAGCTGTGGTGGTGCAGTGGTTACAATGCAGTGTTGCTGGCTAATTCTGCCGACTGCTAGGAATTCAATTCTGACTGGTTCGGGGTTGACTTAGCTTTCCATCCTTTGGTAAAATGAGGCCCCAGATTGTTGATTTGCTGACTCTGTAAACCTCTTAGAGAGGGCTGTAAAGCACTGTGAAGCGGTCTAAGTGCTATTGCTAATAAAAGGTGCTCTCTTAATGGTAGATATTCCCATTATTTCTTATCTTAATTGTGTTTTGGGTGTTCCAAACCTATCAGAAACCATTGGGAACTGTATCTAAGATACGTTATGGAGTAGTTACAAGTTTCTGATTTTGGAAATCCAAATTGGTAGCCATTGAGAACTTAGATGACACAATAAGTAGCAAAATATACTTCTAGAGCTGTGTGTGACAAGTCAATGTGTGGCAATGTGTGTGACCCACATATTATTTAATCCTTTAGGCTATGTATGTCATGCAAACACTTCCAATTATATTGTATAGGTACCATGAAATATTCAAGTATTGAATAATAATCACTGCTTTACAGGGTGGTAAGCAACATCATCTAGTTTTGCTTTTGAAATGGATTTGTGCCATTCCAAAATTTCTAAAAACAATGGTGTGTTTGATGTCTAATCAAGCTGGTGGTCTTTTAAAAAAAAAGATATAAGAAACCCTAAAATCATCTCGTGAAGAAAGCAGAAAAGGAAGAATGAGAAAGATGGTAAAAATGGCAGAATACCTATTAAAAAATGAATGCCATAATACTATGTAATTCTTCACTTCACAAGCTAATATATAAAATAAATGGGTTCACCTGCATGTGTTTGCCCCAGCTATGGACCCCAAAGAACACAGCACACACACACAAAGTCCATTCAAACCTTAGTTTACTAAATAAACCAGGTTTTTTTTTTACAATAACGGCTGTTAGTTAACTGAATAATAAAGAATAATACTGAAAGCTTACTGTGGTTGGCAGAATGCCCAGAAGCAATTTGCAGAAAGCTGATGAGATAAGCAAGACAAGACACAAAGGTATCTGAACGGAGTTGTTCCCTGCAAATTGCTTCAGTCAGCGTTCTTCCTTAAATAAGCTAAGGGAGTGGCCAATTAGCCCCAAGCCTTATTCTCAAGGAGACCTCCTCCTGAAGAGTCACTCCTGCCTTTTGGCAGATCTGCATGCCCATGCATCGAGAAGAGGCTCCTCCTCTTTGTCCTCTTTATTTAAGGGAGTTTCTGGAGGTTCTGAAAGCCCTGGCTGAATCCCCGCCCCTGGCACCACATCTTCTCCAGCCTCCTCACTGTCCAACTCGAGTGCCAGCTGCACAGGCTGCACTCCAGCCTCCTCACTGTCGGAATCAGCTACTAGCTGCACTGGCCACTGACGGACCACAACAGCATGCTGACTAGAAGCAAAAGGGAACTGTTTAAGATAAGAGAAAGAATTTCAGCCTTAGCAACGCTTTCAAGAGAATAGGAAAGCCATATCTATGATTATGTCAAAACAATGAAACCAAGTTCTGCCCTTATATAGTTGTTTCCTATGGATACCGGCAAGACAAGACAAGTGATATAAGAAATGCAAGGCACCTTGAAGATCACATAAATCATGGCAGCAGTGTAAATATTTCAAGATAATATTAGCTGTAAACCAGGGGTGGGTTCTACTTACTTTTACTACCGGTTCGCAACAGGGCCAGGTGCTTGCGCTGCTTTGCATGCGCAGAAGCTTCCTGATGATGTAGGTGTCAGTGGGCGGAGCCTCCTGCCAGTTTTTTACTACCGGTTCTATTGAACCTGTCCGAACCGGGGGCAACCCACCACTGCTGTAAACATTATCATACCAGTTCCTCAGTTTGCTAGATAGATCTTCCGAATAGCTAATTTCTTTCAGACTAACTGTAGCCCATTCTCTTTTTCTTTCTTTAGTAGTTTCACATTGTCTTTGACAAAACACATTCCACTGTAACTTGCCCATGCATGTTGAGATCTACTTTAATAATTTTTGTCAGTACGTTGTTCCCCTCTTGATTTTTCTGAAGGACAAGACTGGACATATGTATGATTCTTTGAGCTCTGAGGGGGAAACATGAGATCTAACTCTGCCCAAATAAATAAGAAAATAATCACATCATTTGAAATATGAGATCAATTTGAATAAATGATATCCATGCACTCTCATAGAGAGGGGCTTCTCCGGGTGCCGTTAGCCAAACAATGTCGGCTGGCGACCCCCAGGGGGAGAGCTTTCTCTGTGGGGGCACCTACTATCTGAAACGAACTCCCCCCAGAGATACGGAGGATCCTGGATCTGTGCGCCTTCCGCCGCGCTCTTAAGACCTTTTTATTTCACCAGGCGGGCCTGGCCTAACCTCTCTTCTTTTAGCGTTGAATTTTAATCTGTTTTAAATTGTGTGGGGTGTTTTAATTCTGTCTGGGCCAAATTTATTTAATTTGATTTTATTTGGGTTTTTAAATTTTGTATATATGTATTTTTATTGTTGGCTGTTCACCGCCCTGAGTCCTTCGGGAGTAGGGCAGTATATAAATCTATTAAATCTAAATCTAAATCTAATATCCACTCTCAGGTTACATTCTCCCACCCTGTTTTCTCTTCAAGGAGGTGATTAGAGATTCCCATTTTCATTTTTGCAAAGCTATAATTTTATGTGTCATTCAAACTGTGGTCCAACTTAACCAAAGATCTGTGAAATCCAACCAGCATTATAAACTGTTATTTGAAGTTGATAATTTCTCAACTAACTATAGTTAGGATGAACAGTTGTTAAGTTAGTAACATGGTTGTTAAGGGGATCTGGCATCCCCATTGACTTTGCTTGTCAAATCAGCAAACATCATAAATATGAGTCAGTTGCCTAGTGTCTAAATTTTGATCACATGATCATGAAGATGCTGCAATGGTCATAACTGTAAAAATAGGAATAGCACTTAGCAAATAGCAATAGCATAATATACTGCTTCAAAGTGCTTTACAGTCCTCTCTAAGTGTCAGCATATTGCCTCCAACAATCTGGGTCCTCATTTTAGCCACCCTGGAAGGATGGAAGGCTGAGTCAACCTTGAGCTTGGTGAGATTCAAACTGCCAAATTGCAGGCAGCCAGCAGTCAGCAGAAATAGCCTGCTGTACTGCACTCTAACCACTGTGCCACCATGACTCTTAATCATAAGTCACTTTTTTCAGTGCTGTTGTAACTTTGAACAGTCACTAAACGGATTATTCTAAATTGAGGACAAGCTGTATTTTATACTATATGTTGTTTTTCTAAAGTCCAAGGAGCTGGCTACATTGTTTATTAGATTACTAATTTGTGTTTATTTGGAATAAAGTTTTTTAACTTATATTTTACTTCCAATATGTTAGTTCTCCATTTTATTGAGTGCTGCCTTGTTAATTCCCCCCCCCCAATAAATCTAACTGTATTTAGTGTGGGGTTGGGGGGGGGGTGGGGGGATTTAAAAGACCAAAGACATATTTCTTGACCGGATAATGCAAACCGACTGGAATGAAAATGGAAAACTGGAATGAGAATAAAAATAGAATGGTGTAGCCCAGAAGAAAGTGTTCCAACCAGGACCTGCCTTTGCCTTTTCTTTTCCTGAAGGAGCCTCATTATCAACATAACCAGTTCTGAAAGTTTTCAGCCAGGAGTTTATGAGAGAATTGGTGTCTTTTTTATATGCACACCTTTTATACTGAGGTTGGTAATACCTGGACGGCTTCAATAGATTTTCACAAGAGAGAATATACTGGATAGACTACAAATTGTTTCAGTTAGAATATATATATGTGTGTGTGTATATATATATATATATATATATATATATATATATGTATATGTATATGTATATGTATATGTATATGTATATGTATATGTATATGTATATGTATATGTATATGTATATATATGTATATATATGTATATATATGTATATATATATTCTAAATAATAATAAATAAAATATAAGTATGAGTAAAAAATAAATATTTGACCGTTACAGGGAGGAGTCATGAGATGAGGGTGTGGCTAACTGAAGAAGACAAACTAGTCAGAAATACATCTATCTTAGTCTCCGTTAAGTCTCACAACAGACAGCAAAATGCTGCTTTGATGTTTGATCAAGCCTAGAAACTAGTGAATGAGATTTCACTGAACTATGGCTGTAGAAACATCTTGATTTACATAGGAAAAACTTGGCTGAGAGAAAAATACACATAAAGACCTACGAAAAAAGAATAATATATATATATATAATATATATATATATATATATATATATATATATATATATATATATATATATATATATATATATATATATTCAGTTTCAAAAAAAATGTGCTTGACCCAAATTGGCCTTTATAATCTCTCATGGGTTTTTTAAATGCTTATTTTAATTAAAAAATATCCTGCTTAAAATAAGCCAAAACTTGTTTTTTAAAAAATACTCTTGGTGAAGAGGAAAAAAAGTTGTAGAAATGTTACAGTCACCTTTAAACTTATGGCAGAGGTCCAAAGCCATTACACTGTCTTTTTGACCTAGAGACATAGCTTTGGTTCATTAAGAAAATATAGAAGCCCATTACCTAGAGGAAAGTGGGAAAAATACTCTGACAGGGGTCAAAACATGAAATTGTTCTGCAGAAGGATACAACAGCCAAGCTAAATTTGAGCTAGAAGCCTTTCTAATAGATCCGTACCATTTCCCATAAAGATTACAGTTAAATTTGAGTTTATCATCTGAACTGAAGCATGTTAATTTCAATACCGTTTGTACTTAAGAGTTAATGCCCAATGCTTTTTCCTTAATTAAGTATCCTGAAGATTTTCTGAGATTACCAGTAGCAGAAAGTAGAGCTGGAAATTCTGAGAGTTGTATTAATAATAATACATTTGGGGTTCACCAAATGCATTATTGGACAAAATATTGGAGCATAACCTAATAAATATTATTTTAGCACAGACAAAGGATATTACAAGACCTGTCACAAATTATCCTTAATTAACCATTGCAAGGAGACTTATTGGTCAGGGTTATAATATTGTGGAACAAGAAGATTAACTCATCTGTATTATTGCTATCTTGAAAATCACCTGTTCAGTGTTAACATATATTGTATAAAATTGGAACAACATCAGAACACATTCAGTGAAGTTTGAAGAGCGTGCTTCAATCTAAATATATTTCAAATTTTACACATCTCCAGTTCCTGACTACTTTACTCATAACATTGTTATGAGGATAAAGTATAGGAGAGAATAATATAAATTGCATTCCTCTGAGAAAGAACATTACCCAGAGACCTAGAATGTTTCTTCAAATTAAACTCATAAAGAATCTTAAGGCACATTAAAAAGTAAAGTTAAAATCTTTTCCAAAGACGCATTGAACTAGTGTTGCAGATAGTACTGTGTTTCTCCAAAAAGACGAGCCACCTTGAAAAGAAGTCCTATCATGTTTTTGAGTGCATGTGATAAAATTAAGCGCCACCCACAAAATTAGCCCTGATTAAGACCCCACTCACCCCGGGGCGCAGGGAGTGACGCGAGACACATAGGTAAACAATAAGCTAAGGTGGGGATGGGGGGTGGAGCTGCCCTACTTACCAGGCCTCATACACCCCAACACCTGCCACAAGGCTGTGTGTTCTCTCCACTTCTCTTCTCTCTATATACCACTGACTGCACCTCAAACGATCCATCTGTTAAACTACTGAACTTTGCAGATGACACCACAGTGATCGGTGTCATTCGAAACAATGATGAATCCGCATACGGATGGGAGGTTGAACAACTAGCGTCATGGTGCGACCAGAACTATCTGGAATTGAACACACTCAAAACCATAGAAATAATGGTAGACTTTAGGAGAAACCCTCCCATACTACCACCTCTTACAATACTAGAAAACATAGTATCAACAGTAGAGACCTTCAAATTTTTAGGTTCTGCCATATCTCAAGACCTAAAATGGACACGTAATATCAAAAATGTCATCAAAAAAGCACAACAATGCTCTTTCTGCACCAACTCAGAGAGCTCAAACTGCCCAAGGAGCTGCTGATCCAGTTCTACAGAAGAATTATTGAGTCTGTCATCTGCACCTCTATAACTGTCTGGTTTGGTTCTGCAACCCAACAAGACAGACACAAACTTCAGAGGATAATTAGAACTGCAGAAAAAACAAGTACTACCAGCTTGCCTTCCATTGAAGACCTGTATACTGCACAAGTCAAAAAGAGGGCTGTGAAAATATTTACAGGCTCCTTGCATCCTGGATATAAACTGTTTCAACTCCTACCATCAAAACAATGCTATAGAGCTGCACACCAGAACAACTAGACACAAGAGTAATTTTTTCCTGAACGCCATCACTTTGCTAAACAAATAATTCCTTCAGTACTGTCAAACTAGTTATTAAGTCTGCATTACTATTAATCTTCTCATCATTCCTATCACCCGTCTCCTCCCACTTATGACTTTATGACTATAATCTTGTTGCTGGTATCCTTACAATTTATATTGACTGTTTCCTAATATGATTTGATTGCTTATTTGTTTCCTATGACTATCATTAAATGTTGTACCTTATGATTCTTGACGAATGTATCTTTTCTTTTATGTACACTGGGAGTGTATGCACCAAGACAAATTCCTTACGTGTTCAATCACACTTGGCCAATAAAGAATTCTGTTCTGTTCTGTTCTGTTCTGTTCTGTTCTGTTCTGTTCTGTTCTGTTCTGCCTCACCTTCTTCAGCGGCCACTTGCCACCACACACACGCATCACCCCAGCCTCCGAAATAGGACTAGCAACTCTGTCACTACACTTGTGACCTCATTTTCACCTGGTCTTTAAGTGAATCACCACACCATCACGCAAAACATCACCTAATCATGATTTGCAATTTGACTTTGGGCTGCTGCTTGTCAGAAGCTACTGTAAAATATACAAAGTTAAATGACTGTGAACCTTTGCAATGGTGGCAAATGTCAGGACTGAACCTAAAGTTACTTTTTTCAGCAGTGCCATAAATTTGAGTGGTCACTAAACAGGGCAGTTGTTAAGCATGATCTAACTAATAATATTGTTCCAGCATATTACAATGAGGTTTAATTTGTAGTCAAACATCAGAGAAGTTTTCGCTTGCTCTGGAAAGTCTGAGCGAAGCAAAATATCTGTACAGTCGTAATCTCCTTTTTCTGTTTTCATATAACTGGTATCAAAAACTATATCAAAAATATCAAATATGGGACATAGATTGTTCCCACTTTCTGGATTTGACAAATCTTCTCTTTAAAAGTTCCAAATTTCATTCCATTGTGATTATACTAATTTATCTCAATGCCATAAGGCCTTTTATAAGGAATGTATGCAATGATCCTATTTTGATTCCATGAAGAAATAGTTAAGAATGGTTTTGGATTAATTAATTTTCTAACAGACTGACACATACTTGAAATTAGCTTTCTCTAAAGCATCTTCTGCAGTAATGGTTCCCTGGTCAGGCATTTTGCTCTAAAATAGCTAAGTATTGCTTTTTAATCTTTCAGTGAATTGGGCTCCACGGAGCTACTAGACAGGAAAGTAACCTTTTTCATAACAAAGTGGAATCAGGAAAAAAGTCAATAATTCGGTGTTCACTTTTTAACAAACTTCTCTTAACTACAAACACTTGCAAAATTGCACCTATCCAGCATAGCAATATCTAATTTTACACACTTACTAAAGATAAATGATTTTTCCTGATCAAATTATATCAGGATGAATAATTTTATACTATATAATTGGTGAGCTGGATAATTCAATAAGCCCATTTTCTATGCTTGACTTCCTTTTACAAGTCAAAATTCCATAATGAGGAAGGCAGCTTTGTCAAAACAGCTGCCAAACGGCAATAGCATCATAAAAAAAAAAGAATTAATCAGTAAATTAATTAAACATTTAGTGTATGTAAAACCTGCTTTATGTTGAGAAAATGTGAATGGCCTGACAATAGCTTTTGTAACAACATATTCATCAATGGCCTCTATCGGATAGACAAGGTTTTCCTGCAAGGCATAAAATCAGGTGTTCTGTAATTTTTTTCTTTTTCAAGTTCCTACTTCTGCAATTCCTCTAGGTCTGTGATGGCAAACCTATGGCATGCGTGCCAGAGGCGGCATGCAGCAGCCTCTCTGATGGCACGTGAGCCGTCGCCCCAGTTCAGCTCTGCTATGCATGCTCATGTGCCTCCTGGCCTTCGGGTCTCTGCCGTGAATGGGTGGGGCGCGGGGCATGAAGGGTGCGCACACATGCAGAGGACAGGGCATGTGCAGGGGGCTGCACACACAGTGGCAAGGGGGCAGGGGGCATTCCTTGCCACTGTGTGTGCAGCCCCCTGCACATGCCCTGTCCTCCGCATGTGCAGGCCCCCCCCATGCCCTGCCACAAAATGCATGCACTGCATTTTGGGGTTCAGGCATTTGGTCCGAAAAAGATTAGCCATCACTGCTCTAGGCAAAATAATAAATGAAAAACTTGATTCCCCCTCCCCCCCATTTATTTTGAAATGTTGACAATTAAGTTCAAATTCCATTTCATTTTGTATTAAAATGTTAGAAAAAGGATAAATCTATAACAAAGCACCAACAACATATTAATTTGTACTGTGATAGTGGTGAATATCTGTAACTTGGGTGTAGCATGAGAGTGGAGGGTTCCAATAACATTGTTGTGACCCCGGCCCCGGAGGCTGATTTATCTTCACATGCTGATTCGGAGGATGATATGGAGGAGGAGGAAGCTGTCACAAGCTATGTGCTGGAGGGGCTGTCTTCACTGGTGAGTCAGCAAAACTGACAGTTGCTGACACGCCTATGGACCCCAGCCGAATTGAGGAGGAAACAGAGACCAGTAACAAGGAGGGGGAGCCCCTATTGGGTGTGAGAGAGAGATGTAGGAGACATCGTAGAGAACAGCTATTGCCATGTCCTAAGAGGTGTGGTCAGGAGACGTAGTGCCACATCCTACAAAGTATAAAAGCATGTGACTGGGCTGGAAAGGCATGGTGAACAATTTGTTGGAGTTTTGGATGCAGTGGAGTTACAACTGTTAGTTTGGAGTTTTTTGACAAGAGTCTGCATTCCTGAATTAGCCTGCTGGCTGTCTGCCAAGACCTTTGGAGCATTGCCCAGTAACTATTGGACTGATATACACTTTGGAAGAGAACTATTTATTAAAGGGCCAGCTTCAGTCTCTCTAGCCTGTGTTTGTTACTGCTGGTCTATTTGAGCCTCTGCAAGGCCACTAGTGGGAAGGAACAGAACAGACATCATCTGATGTGACCTCCCCATCACAAGACCCATCATAAGACCCTCATCTGATGTGACCCTCACCTGACATGATCTCCCCATCACAAGAATTACTGACCACACTGAGTTCTTATAAGTAGAAGCACACTGATATCCCCTAAATTCTGCTGAAGATGTTACCTAGTCTGGTAATGAAATGTTCAGAAACCAGCCCACAAGCTCTGAGAATGAACCTCCATTTTCATTTTCTCCTGTATTTAATTAAGATGTACCTTGACCTGAAAGTGAAGAAATGCATTTACAGAAATTATTCTGTGTGGACAATGAAAAGCATACATTCATGAAGACTGCAGCTATTATAAGGAAAAGGAAGACTTCTCCTGAAATAATTTCCTAATTCTGCCACTTTAATTTAAAGTTGAGATTTTTTTCCCCCTATAGTAAAATGAAATATTTATTTGCTTATTATTTGTATATTTAAAATGGATTGGTTATTAGTCCTTCTGTTTTGGAGGACATAGTGAAGCAAGCTGGAACTGATTAGTGCATGGATAGACAACATTTGGCTGCTCAGGCATCACAATTTAGCCACCCAATTTCTGACAATACGAGACTGCAGGTAGTCCTCGAATTATGACCACAACTGAGATCAGAATTTCAGTTGCTAAGCAGGACAACTAACTTAAGTGAGTAACACCCAATTTTACAACCTTTTTTTGCCATGTTGGTTAAATGAACCAAGCAGTTCGTGGTGAATCATGTGGTTGTTAAGCGAATCTGATTCCTTCCATGGATTTTGTTTGTCAAAAGCCAGCTGGGAAGGTTGCAGATGGCAGTCACATGACTCCAGGATGCTGCAACCATTATAAAGACTGGTTGTCAAATGCCCAAGTTTTGATCATATGATCATGGGGATACTATGACAATTGTAAGTGTGAGGAATGGTTGTAAGTCCTTTTTTGAGTTCCATTGTAACTTTGAATGATTACTGTATGAATGGCTGTGCATCAAGGGTTACCTGTATCTAGTAACTCTGTAGGCCATCTGGTGATGGGGTAATTAAAAGGGTGGTTTAAGATGGGACTAAGAGCAGAGCAGAGTAAAACCTAGGGAAAAAGTCAAAATCTAGTTGACAAAATGTAGCCATTTTGCAGTTTTCTTTTTGTAATTTTTGCACTTGTGTATCTGTACATAATCTTAAGGTTGCCAACCCTGAGTCCAATCATGATACATGCATCTATCAGCATTTCCAATGGTTAAAGAGGGGCAACACAATGAAAGCAACATCACATCATCATGATGCAAGGGGTCTATGACAATTCACCATGGGCTCAGCCAACTTGCTTGGTCAACTCACCATGGCCAACTCAACATTGAAGAACTCATCATGGCCAAGTTTCTGCAGGGCAACTCACCACGGGATTAGAATTATCCTAATATTGAAGAAATAGTGGAACAGAATAATTAAAGAAAAGATGCCCAAGGAGGGACAAAATGAAATGTAAATGACAAAAATTATTTTTATAAATTATTTTAAATAATTAAATTGAATAGTTGAATTGTCCCATGTCAAGTTGGCCATATGGAGTTGTCTCACGGTGAGTTGATCATGGCAAGTTGGCTGTGGCGAGTTGTTCCATTCCGTGATGCAAATGCTGCCCCTTTTGTATGTACTTCACACATATACCCAAAATTATGATAACATGATTTTGTCAAAAGCAATAAGATTACTGGATGCCTGTCTACATCCCATTCATTCTATATTTAATCAGATGTAATGCCAGGACCTCAAAATTCTTTATAATTTCTAATCGCATTGAAATTTTCTGTTGAAGTTAACTTTCTTCTGTCAAGAAAACACTTATTACAGTTGTGAGCCTTTTTTATTTGCGCATCATAAGACCAGCAACCCCTGGCAACATCATCTGCTATATTCTCATGCTGTTGCCTTCCCAGATGACAAATGAAAGAAGCTTAAGTTGTCCATAACTGCACTGTTATTGAAATGTCAAAGAATAGTTTCCAGGTGTGTAAAATCTCTGTCCCATTAATGTAGAAGGAAATCATGCAATTTCTGTGATTTGAATGATAAGCAAGAGATGGGGTAGGAATTAGTCATGGAATATATATAGCACATTTCATGCCAATATAGTTTATTCAAGGATGGATAGATAGCACTTCAGTTTAACAATAGAGTAATGAAATGCCAAACAGTATAGGTTGACAACTATAGGTTGTCCTTGACTTAAAACAGTTCATTTAGTTACATCACTGAAAAAAGTGACTTATGACCATTTTTTCACAATTATGACCTTTATAGCACCTCCATGATCATGTGATCCAAATTCAGATGCTTGGCAACTGACTCATACTTATGACAGTTGCTGTATCCTAAGATCATGTGATCACCTTTTGCAACCTTTTGACGAGCAAAATCAATGATTCACTTAACAACTGGGTTCTAATTTATCAGCTGTGGTGATTCACAATTGAACTGTGGCAAGAAAGGTCATAAAATGGGGCAAAACCTACTTAATAAATCTCTCACTTAAGAACAGAAATTTTAGGATTAATTGTGGTTGAAAATCGAGGACTATTTATACATCCTCAGTAGACAGACCTGTCCAGATAGATGATAGAGGATTTTACTTGAAGATGAAAACCAGTTTAAGAACCAATGGTGTAGCAATCATTACATCCAATATCTTCTAGAATCTGGGGAGAGTAAAGAAAAAAGTAGTATATTTTGTTCTTTGCTTCAAGGCCAAAACAAAAACCTGGTTAACTGGAAAAACCAAAGTATTGGTATTTTTGCTGATACTGACAGTTGTAGAAAGAGATCTACTAGAGAATGGGGAAAAATAAAGAAAGCCAATAGCAATTAGGAATGTAATGCATCTTTTTAAGGCCCCATGTTGAGCTTTCATCTTTACTATCTTCTCTTTCCTAAAAGAACTAGGAATATTTATACAATAGCTAAAGGAACTTCTTTGAAGTGCCATTTGCTGAGCTGAGCATAAGTTATGATTTTGCTTCAGCCCAGCAGGAGATTCAGCTACAAAGAGGGAGAGTTTTGAAGTTGCTGCTCTTGCTTTTCTGAATAGATTCTTTCTAGACTCTTAAGTACAAGCCATGAACTCTTTCCTTTGGGTAGGAATCTGGATTTCATCCGAAAAAGTCTGAATAAAGCTTATAATGACACAAAATGGAACACTACTGTTTTGAAAGGGTAGATGCAGGTAGCTGAACAGCCTTATGGTTTTGTTTCATGTAGATGCGTTGACCAAAGATGCAATTAATAAGATTATTTTATTTTATTTTATTTTATTTTATTTTATTATTATTTTATTTTATTTTATTTTATTTTATTTTATTTTATTTTATTTTATTTTATTTTATTTTATTTTATTATTTTATTTTATTTTATTTTATTTTATTTTATTTTATTTTATTTTATTTTATTTTATTTTATTTTATTTTATTTTATTATTTGATTTGATTTGATTTTATTTTATTTTATTTTATTTATTTTATTTTATTTTATTTTATTTTATTTTATTTTATTTTATTTTATTTTATTATTTTATTTGGCTTATATACCGCCCTATCTCCCAATGGATTCAGGGCAGCTCACAATAATAAAATGCACAAGCCACAATACAAAGTTAAAATCTAAAACCTAATAAAATTAAAAACCCTTAAAAGCCCATCAGTCCAGGTCAGGGAACTTGAATAACCAAGTTTTTAATTCGCGACAAAAGATGGCATTCTGTCATTTGTATTTGAAAAAGAAAATGTTTAATACTCTCAATTTCTTTTTAATTCACCATTAAAAATAGGATTAAAGACTTTTTCAGATTCCAGTTACTGATTATAACATGCAAGAGCTGTGCCTATTGGCTTTGTATTGCATGCGGTCTCCTTTATAAGATTTTTATCTGGTAAATATCCTATTGCTAATATACTGTCTATATTGCTTGCACCACAAAATTATATTAAATTGCATAGATGTAAGGCATGATTTTAAGTTTTTATCTTCCTTAGTAGATAGTGCACAGAGCATCCAACACAGTAGTTCTTGTTTATTTATTTTTTTGAGAAAATACATTTTTCAGAAGCTTTTAATGTTTGACATATTGTAAATAGAGGACAAAGTGTAAAAGAGGCAAGCAGATCTAGGAATGGCCTCAACCTTCCTGTCACTAGCACACATCGGATATATTGTCCCTGATTCCAGCTACCTTACACACTAGAAACATCCAACCACTGGAAACATGGAAACATCCACAGCCTTGGAATGGTGTGGAAGTAAGAATGGATTTCCAGAGAAAAAATTGCAGACTACAGGAACCAGTAGAACCACTTGGATGACCCTGAGTACACAGATAACCCTCCAACTGGCCTCAATGACCCTCTAAAAAGATTCAAATGACCAGTTGTCTGCAAAGAATATAAATCCTTCCATTCCCCACTGTCCTGTCAAAGCTGAAGAAGCTTCTTGGATGAGAAGCAAAACATCTTCAAAGAAAAAATAAGAAAGTCCAGTTGCCTCCTGAAAAAGCACCTTTGGGACAACCACTGGAAAGCTTTCTATCTTGCACGATGCCATGCTCTCCAATCTGCAGGATTGGATGGTAGATATTAAAAAGTACCATTGGTTGAAAGGCTCTAACTCTGTAATTCTGGAGAGGTGGAAACTACAGAATGTGTTCTTCATGATTGCTTCCTTTAAAGATTCTTCCAAACCAGATTCAAATTATCAGATTGGTAGATCTCCAATTTGGCCTATGTCCAGATGCTACTCAAAGATAAAGAACCCTTAAAAAGCAGGGGTGGGTTCTAATTTTTTTTACTACCGGTTCTGTGGGCATGGCTTGATGGTCATGTGACAATTATTTAGGATTTAGCAGAGGTACTGGTCTACCAGGCTTTTAACTGCTTGCAGAGCTGTACTGGTCTACCATTTATTTCTGCAAGCACAGATCTACTCATGTATTTTTGCAGGCACTGGTCTACTCATTTGTTTTCTTTTAACACTGATCAGTTGTAGGGTGGCCCTTTGAAGCCTGCGGCAAGAGTTTAAACAGTTTTTTTCCCCTCTAACCATCAACTGGGACTCAGGAGGCAGCAATAGATTGGGGGTGGGGCCAAATAAAAGGTAAGAATAACGCAGGGGGTGGGGGGGCAGAACCGGTTTGGTGACATCATATCGTCACCGCTACTGGCTCGAGAGAACTGGGCCGAACCGGGAGGAACCCACCACTGTTACAGAGCATGTAGCTAGCTTTTGTCATCAGCACAGAAGATCCAGCAGGTGTTTATATTACAATTAATACAGGCTGTATCTAGACCTTGCTTATAATAGTTAGTTTGCTTTACAATGTACACACACACGAGTGTGTGTGTGTGTGTGTGTGTGTGTGTGTGTGTGTGTACATTTTGTTTCTAAGAAAGAACAGGTGGATATCCCACTTAGACAGATTTTTGCTTCAACTCCTTACCCGGTTTCAGTCCTGTAAAGGAAATACTAGATGGCACTTTTATAGGTCTGTCTCAGTAGTACAAACTAAGAAAAAGAAAAAAAAAAAGAAATTTGACAAGACAACATGCTACAAAGAGTTTTAAAAATATCTACCCCTCCCTCTCTTTTGGGTTACAATTTGCACTTTTTTCACAGTATTTCAAGTGAAGTGAAGTGAATCATGTGTCCCATCCAAACAGTTTAAAAAACTTTGAGCAGTGAAAACAATAGTGACTTAGAAGTGCCCTTAGTAATCTTAGGTCTAGAAAGCCTCGAACTAGGTCGTCTACGTTTTGATCTATGCTTCGTTCATAAGATTATTTACCGAAACATTCTACCTGTAAATGAATTCTTTAATTTCAACCATACAAGGGCCATCAATAGATTTAAACTCAATGTAAGTCGCTCTAAACTTAATTGTAGGAAATATGACTTTTGCAATAGAGCAGTAAATGTCTGGAACAATCTACCTGATCCTGTTGTTAGTTTCTCTAATCCCCATACCTTTTACCGTAAACTGTCTACTGTGGACCTTTCATGTTTCTTAAGAAGTCCCTATGGGAGCATGCATAAGTGCACCAGCGTGCCTACCGTCCCTGTCCTACTGTTCCCAATTATATGTAATCATTCTATGTGTTTATGGCTATGTTTTGCCAATTTATATCCTTTTTCTTGTGCAAAAAATTTTTCATGTGTCCATGTCTTTGTCTACTTTATTACTTGTTTTCTTATTTGTTGACAAATAAATAATAATAATAATAATAATAGTTTACAAAGAATTTACTATGATAGTAAATCATAGTATCCATCCATCCATATGCGGATTTCAATAATCAAGCGTATGGTTCAAAGAATCAATCAATCTGTATATTCACAATGGACAGGTAGTTCTTCTTTAGTGCTCATAGTTGGATCCAGCAACATGGTTGCTAAATGAAGAAGTCACTAAGTGAAACTGTAACTGTACTTATAATCTTACATTCCTTTGTTTTAGAGGCCTGCAAAGATTGTAAATAGAAGGATTGGTTGTAAAGTAATTTTTCCTCAATGTTGTTACTGTGAATTATTTCTAAATGAGGCAGTGGCTAAACAAAGATCTGTAATATTCATACATACTTCAAGATAGTGGATTATTCCAGACAACACTGCTTACTTTTGAGTAGACATAGATAGGGTTGGATTACTATGTGTTTATCTCAGGTCTAGATAATTTTTTTTTTAAAATCAAGAATACATGTCTGCCATGGAAGATTTTCCTATTCACAAATGGCTGGTATGATTTATCAGCAAATGAAGGAGCTAGTGAACGAGATTTCCAAGGCAAGTATTGCACATACAAATACTATAAACTGGTCTATTTTATTAAAAGGCTACTTTAAAAAGTCATCTAGCTGTAATGGAGATAAAGAGACATCCTTAGTAGACTGAGGCTTAGTCCCAGCTTATCTGAACATCTAATATTACTACTTTAAGAATTTTATCCTTTCTAGAGAAAGCATATTTAAAGGATGGCATGGCATGGCATGGGAGAGGAGAGGAGAGGAGAGGAGAGGAGAGCAGAGCAGAGCAGAGCAGAGCAGAGCAGAGCAGAGGCGAAGAGAAGAGAAGAGAAGAGAAGAGAAGAGAAGAGAAGAGAAGAGAAGAGAAGAGAAGAGAAGAGAAGAGAAGAGAAGAGAAGAGAAGAGAAGAGAAGAGAAACTGCAGGTAAACTATTTTAAGTTAGCTGTGATAGATGAAACAGTGTATAAGGACCAAAAAAGATGAGAAATTATACATAAGATGTGATAGACTTGAAACATATGCAGTTGCATATTAATGATGACATCTGTTATGTACAACCTAGAAATCCCTTAACTATGGAACACCACATAAGCACTGACAAGAGATTTAAAAGGCTTCCATTAATTCGTGATGGCAGCAATTAGCAAAGAGGGTGTTAATGCTTGCTAGTGCTCAAGCTGTCGATTTCTGGCAATTTTTCATTGTGGGGATTTCTTTTAAACTTTCACTGTGGCTTATCTCAACATAGGAGTGCATTCAATCTGTAAATAGTTTCTCCCACTGCCCTCCTTCTCCTTTGGTGAGATATTTTAGAACATATACAGTTTTCTGGACACCTTTCCAAAACCATTGGGTTTAAAAATAGTAGGAATGTAAATCGGCCAATTCACTGCAGACTAGGAGAGTCTGTTTGAAATCTTAAGAGGAAGTATCAGTAAATGTACCAAAATGTAATCACCACCATCATAATGGGCAGATGGAGAAGGACAGGTGTTGTCCACCAACTGTTTGTGTGCAGTGCAGCAGAAACAGCCTACAGAGAATCAATACTACCAGAAGAACTGACAGCCTCCTGCCAGATATGATTTAAAAATCCAGAATTGTTTATGAGCATTTGCAGGGCCTTGCTTCAAGTTCACTGAGAGAAATTTCACAAGAATTTTTAAACCAGTAATGTAGGAATGCACGAGTATCTGCTATTGCAAGTATAATTGTATTATTTTGCAAAATCGAATCTGGGTCGAGACCAGAGGTTTACTCTTTTGAGCTTTCATACTCACACTGGAGCCCATTTTCAGGGAATTTTTCTCTACTAGAATATGTGCTTTGGGCTATTCTGTGAGATGTATTTATGCAAAGCCTTCCCATTGGTTGATTGGTATGTTGATAGCTGGTGACTGGCTGTTGTTTCCTTGTTCTGCCAAGCCCCTGGCTCCTAAGTACCTGATAATCTGGTAGTAAACCAGCTCCTAATACTCCTTTAATGGACAAAGGGCCCACTTCCAAGGTTTCAATCGTCTCCCTGGCTATCTTTCTACTTGCATGGCCAATGATCTTAGAAGCTGTGAAATTGAATGCATGTCTTTATTCATTGCAATGTGAGGCTATTAGTGAGTTTGGGTCTCCTTATCTGACTGCTGCTGTTCTTGTAACCTTGTGGTTAGCTTCCTCCCTGTCTGTCCCATGTGATCACAGGGGCAATCCATGCAAGGATAATAATAAAATAATCCATGTATTATTTCACTTTATTTTGACTTCAATCTTTTGAAATTTTATTCAATTTTAAGCTGTTTTTCAGAGTTACAGATTTCCCCCAAGGATATACAATATGAGACGCAAAAGTGATATTTGCCGTATTTTAAGCTATCGCTTAATGGGGATGCAGTGGCTCGGGGACTAAGACGCTGAGCTTGTCGATTGAAAGGTTGGCAGTTCAGTGGTTCGAATCCCTAGTGCCATGTAATGAGGTGAGCTCCTGTTACTTGTCCCAGCTTCTGCCAACCTAGCAGTTCAAAATGCAGTAAAAAATGCAAGTAGAAAAATAGGGATCACCTTTGGTGGGAAGGTAACAGCGTTCCATGGGCCTTTGGTGTTTAGTCATGCCGGCCACATGACCACAGAGACGTCTTCGGACAGCACTGGCTTTTAGGCTTTGAAACAGAGATGCCCCCTAGAATCAGGAATGACTAGCACATATGTGCGAGGGGAACCTTAACTTTAAGTTATTGCTTACATGCTAGGCTATTCAGTGGTAGTATTAGGGCAGTGGGGCATTACAGATTTTAAGGAAAAATCTGCTTCACAATACACGTTGGTATGCTTCTGTCATAAACCAAATCATAAACCTGTCTCTTCTAAGGATTCCACTAGTGGCAGAGAGCATCTATACAATTCCAGGGAAAAATGGCACTGCAGAACTCATAAAGATACAAATTAAAAAGCTGCAGAAAAAAAGGACATTTACAGAGCATATTCTTATGATGTGTTACCTATATGAGAATGGGCATTGGCAAGTTTTGACAAAGATAAATATTTATTTTAAGTATCCACAAACAGAAATCAGGTTTAACAACTGATCTCATGTACAACATTTCCTGCCTATCTAAGCACCTCAGCCACTATGGATTTATATACCTTTTCCCACATTTCCTCACTTCAAAAATATAAATTGTTGTTAGAATTAACAACATTTAACAGCCCTACTTTCAGAATCCCCCAGGTGAAATTTATGTTCTTGAAATCCCCCTTCTAATTAACTATTATTTTAAGATTTATAATCACTATTTTTTTTAAGTTTTGCATATTTTGTTTTATTTTGTGTTTTAGATTACTAATACAAGTGATGATTCATAAAGTTTATTATCTGGTTCAGGGGGCTCAGGGTTGAAAACATAATTAAAACATGCTAGGGTGAAGAAAATTTACCTCATATACTTGACAATTGCATTATTGTATTAAAATTATCACAGATAAAGAAATTAAGCCGTCGGTCCTATATTACAGTTACTTGATCATAAATCAATTCTAAAGTATTACTTCTGAGTGGGGTATAAAAGAAATCTGTCCCTGGATTATAATGTGATATGTCACAGCAGAATTTTTTGTGGCACCAACAGGCACATAAATCACAATTCAAAAAATGTGCACAAAAATTATATATTGAAGAAAATTGAATGCAAAAACCCCTCATGCCTTTAGGGAAATGTTATGCCCAAAAAAAGCTTATATTTGGGGAGTTGCATAGGAAAGATTTATGTGTACGATTCTTACTAAAATGTTTATTTTGGATAAAGGTTCAAATAGTAGCAAAATATACACACAAAATTCATTTGCTAAAGAATCTAAGTTCAGTTTTGATGCAATCCATTTAAAAAATTACAGAATGAGCTATAACTGAATGAATGCTGTATTGAAATGAGCTTGATACAGTTTGTTTGATGTATCCCTATTTTAATGCGTGAAACAACATTGCATTAATGCTCTATTATTGGAAGTGATATGATTCTGATAGCTGAGAGATAACTGGATTATTCTAGATAACTGGAATAAATATGATCTGATAATCTTTCCAAATTAAAATAGCCTCAGGGAGGGAAAAAATCCTGAATGCTACAGTGTCATTTCTACTATTGTAAGAGTTGCATAAAAAGCATTTCAGTACAGTCAGTGGAAGTTTTTTAGTAACTTCATACCTGAAGATAGAAAGAAAAAGTCAAATGATTGCTCAATGCTAAGACTTTAAGATGATCTTGATAAAACTATTGATGCTATGAAGATTGGAGTTTTGATAAATGTAAGCGTGTCCTCAGAGCAACTGAAAGGAAGCAGAAGATTAGCTCAGTCAATAGCTTCCAAATAGAAAAGCAAAAACACACACTTAGGCTTAAGCTCAAGGCAAATGAAGGTATTGCTACGTCTGTGTAAATTCCTAGGATTTATTCTGTCTCTTCAATCATTCCATATTCCAAGGGAACTTTAAAGTAAAGTTAGCCTGGGGGAAAAAAAATATTTGCAGCACTTTGCTAAACTATAATTCCAAACAGACTAAAGAGGAATGTAAAATGAGTAGAAAATGTGTATGTTTGTTTATAATTGTCCATGCAGGGGGGTCGAATCCAGCAATTTTTCCTTCTCCTATTGATTGAGAGTGAAGAAACTCAAAAGTGAAAAGGGTGTTTCCATTAGGGATGAAATCCACTTACCTTCGCTACCGGTTCGCAAATGTGAGCATGTGCACTTGCTCACTACATTCATGCGCGCCTCCTCCATGCATGCACAGAGGGTCAAAAACAGGATATGATGATGTCCGGGTGGGTGGGCGGATCTTCCCACCGCCGGCGCTACCAGTTCGCCCGAGCCAGAATCGGCTGAATTTCACCACTGGTTTGCATGTATTTAGTTAAAAGATGACCAAAGCCTGTGTATGAGTTCACGATTTTTCATACACCACATAACTACGGAAACATTTCTGATTTAGCCATATATTTTTCAGAAAGCGTTTATATTTGGAATTAAGGATGGTATTCTTTAAAACAGGAATGGCTGTTTTCTAACTTTGCTTTTATGGCATTTGTACTAAAATGACATTAAGCATCACCTGCCTTTTCACAACTTTTCCAAGTTAATCAAAGTGATATATCAGTGTGATCCACCTGATATAGCTAGGTGTTAAAAAGAAGAGCTAATGTAAGCTGTACATTTAAAAAATAAAACAGATGACTAATTGTTTTTGCTTCACAAGTCTCTACTTTATCAAAGGAAGTTTATTCTCCTTTTTTTTTAAAGTGATACTTTTCATTAGAACTTATTCATCTAATGCAGGGGTGGCAAACTTGTGTCGTCACATTATCGTCACGTGACGTATCATGACTTTTTTCTCCATCGCTAAAATGGATGTGTGTGACACATCCATCCCACAGGCCACAAGTTTGACACCCCTGATCTAATGCCTTTAAGCTTAGATTATTGCAAAAATAATGAACTCAAGCATACAAATACTGGCTTCAGAAGCATCTCCGGGAGCTGAGCCTTCTGACAAATTGACAAAAGCAATATTGCAACATGAAAATAGGATGCCATCACAACATACATACAAAAGGGCTGAAGCTTGCTTTGCAATGATGCAATGATGCTTCTGTTATATCACACACACACACACACACACACACACACACATGCACAAACACAAACACACACACCTTACATATGAATCAGTAGTGAGGTTCAAATCCCGGCGCTAACAGTTTGCTATCGGTAGTGTGCAGCGTTTCTGTGCATATACAGAGAGTTTTTGATGACATCTGAGTGGGTGGGTGGAGCCTCCCACAGCTGCCACTACCAGTTTGCCTGAACCGGGGTGAACTGGGAGCAACACACCACTGATATGAATACTCTGATTGGTTTTCGCCATTATACTGAAGAACTATAGGCACACCATAACTGGATTTTAAAAATCTGGAGAATCATTAAATGGCAACAAAGAGTTATGCCCATGCCTTCATTCCTAGAGGGAATGAGGAAGATGATGGCTGAATATGAGAAGTTAGCATTACTTCCCTTTCAGATAGGGTGCTGCCAGAGGAAGTGAAGATGTACCCTTCTTTCCCTTCTTGGGATGGATTCTTAAGCACATTTTTTGTTGAGCACATCTTGTGGATACAGATATAGATTATCTGGGTCTTTTTCATTCTGGCTTAAGTATGGAACTGAAATGGCATCACTCTGGTAGATAATCATTGTTGATGTAGTGCTACCCCAAACAATATTTGTCATGGTGGGCAGCTTCAGCTTTAGTGAATTTTCTTCTGTGCCATTGTACATACTTTTTAGGCCTTCTTTAGGGATTAACTGTGTTTAAAGTAACTGCTTATTCTCCATTTTCTCACAGTTATTTTCTATTTCCCATAAATTCATTCTGAACCTGCCTTATTAGATTTTAATGCTAGCTACCAGGAGGAAGAAGGAGGGATTGTGTGAATGTGCAAATTGGCACCATTTAGAGCAACATTTCTAAGAAAATCTAAGTAAACCTAAATGATAGAAATACCTAATGACAGTCATGATACTGTATACATTTAAGCTGGAGAAACTTCTCAGATGAAGGACCTCAGGATCAACTGCATCAAAGGACAGTACTGTATCTTAAATGGCCTTATATAGTTTCAATTATCCTTCCAAGCCCTGACTAGAGATGCAAAACCTGAACAGAATTTGGATGGTACAAAATAGTCTAAAGTTGAATTCAAGTGATGCAGAGTTTCTCTTTGTCCTTCACAATTATCTGGCAGCTCTGGTGATATTTTGCAAGGGAGAAGTACTACCCATGAAAGATCAGGTTCATGACATTACTGTCCTCCTGGATTCATGGCTACCTGCTAGATGGGCAGGTGGAAGCCAAAGCCAAACCCTAACCCTGTTTCAGGCCAAAGCCACACAAATACATGAAGAAGTGGTTACAGTGGTTTTCAATGCTAATTTTGTGAAACAGATGCTCAATTGGTAGAATAAGTAAGAGCACAAATGCACATGCATACATGGTGAGAAGTAGGTCAGAAAACAATCCAAATCCAAAGCAGTAGGCACAAGAGTAGTGAAAACGAACTCCAAGTGACAAATATTGTGGGAGGTTTGTAAAATAGACTGGGTCCAAAGCCAAATTATAAGACTTAAACTCAGGAGACAAGGCCTATAGACTTTTTGTCAGAACTGCCACCTCACACCTGCCATTTGGTCTGCCGGTCTGCCATGAATGCTTGGGGGGGAGGGGCAGTGTGAAAGGGAGTGGGAGTTCTTGGGCAGGGGAAAATAAAAGTTACAAAAGTGAAAGTGCCTCTTTAAAAAGGTGTTCAAGGCCACTCCTATGAGAAGAAGGTAGCTGCGAGCCAGACTATAATCAGGCGCTTTTTCAAAAACATCTCATTGGAGATTGATCAGACAATGTGTGTGGGGGTGGGGGGGCAGCAATGGGAAGTGCTTGAGTGGGAAAAAGTTTTCACTTGAGGAATTGGTGCATGAATTTTCAGTTCTGGCTTTCCACTACTGTATTTCACTTGGCTTCTAGTAAATCATACCTTTCTCAACCCAATACTGTTAAGGATCATTGTTTTACTTAGAGGCTCAAACTGAGGCAGGTCTGACACTCTGGGTGAATTGATACCAACAGAGAAGGAAGAGTTTGCTGCACTTCTTAAGTAGAACCAGCCAAAACCAAATGGTGTTGCTTATTAGGAAGGGCACAGTTCATTTCTTGCAAGAACTTTCATAGAGCACCTTAGCTCTGCTGTCTTCTTTGCATGGAGAGTCCTTGCATTGGGAGTATTCGCCATCTTTATAGACGAATGGTAACAGTTGATTGTCAGTCAGCTCTGTCTCTACAGTCTGTAGTTCTTCAAGTGGTGAGTTGCCCAGCAACTGAAGAGTAAGCTTCCTTATCAATCTCCTACCTGAGTCAAGCTCACCATGGCAAGTTTCCTTGGGAGGACCAGTTACAGCCCTATCTGGAGTGGAAAACTGTTAAGTAGACCAGATCGGGGATGAAATTCACTGAAAGGCTAAACTACTTTGAGAATGGCTATAGTACAGAATCTTGCAAGTCTGGTTCTGCTGTACCTCCTTCCACCTGTTATGTGAAATGGAGAAGCATCTCAAGAGATGTTATTTCCTTTATTGTTTTGGCAACAGAACTTGCATGTCTCCATCAAAGTCATCTTTGTTACTCTTTGGAGAGTCCTTGCTACAGTGACTTTTACCCAAACCACCATTCTTCTGGCATTCAGAATTCAGATTGGTGCATGATGACATGACCATGTCACCCTGATCTTTCTGGACTTGCAATGGTTTCTAAAAGATGTGTGATTGTATGTTAGCCCTAAGTTTGATATTATTAATTCATAATCACAGTGGCAACAACTTAATTAGAGGAGAAGGTTCTTCGTTCAGAAGCATAAGCCTTTTTCCTGCCAAGGAAACCTCATAATTTGTCAAATTATAATGCATTAATTTCTCTCAATGCATATGCATCATTGCAAATCTCACTGAGATACATAAAATTCCCTATTTTCCATGGTGAGGTGGAAAGCCAGAAGGTTTATAACATATGCATTGACATCATAAAGCAGATATTGTACAGTAGCTACGACTACAATACTACTACTCTGAATTCTGTATTTGTTGAGGCTATTATGTTGTAAGTATTTATTGTAGCATGTGCAAGATGATGTTATCTTATAGTGTCACTTTGCAGATGCTACTGCTATCAGTTAGTCTTTACAGAAATTGAGAGTCCTATGCACTAAGCACAGCCTTTTGAATATGCTTAATAGTGTAGTAAAATCTGCAAACTGTACATTTTTACTGAAAATGCCTTCTAAGTTATCTTCTTAAAGGGACCTTATTCCATTCTCTTCAGCATAACAGGGCTCTATCTATGCCACTCCTAAATGGGTGCTGCTATATCAGTTACATTCCTGAATGCCATGGCCTTTGAAAGTACGTGGAAGCCCTGGGGTGGCAGAGTTAACAACAATAAATGTCTGGCTTCCCACTGGTCACTCGTGCTGTTTATGTATTTCTCAGATAATCTCTATGGCATAGAGCTGGAAAACAGCATTGCCTCTGTGACTGCTGGAAAGCTGCCAAATTGCTTGCAGAACTAAGATTGCCATGGGCATGGCAATGAACAAAGGTTGGCTGCCAATACATACCATAATGAGGATTTGATGCTCAGTAATAGAAACAGAGCACAACTTTCTAAGTATGTTGCCCTATTCTGCATGTTACAGCGTAGCATCATAATTGAACCTACTATACAATATCTGGGTGCCAAATCCAGCTCACTAGTAGTTGGCAATATAAACCCTACTGAACCATTCAGGTTTTAAAGATCTCAACAATTTTGTCCAGCCACAACTTTCTTAGGTCTCACTCTATTTTCCTTCCTTCCTTCCTTCCTTCCTTCCTTCCTTCGTTCCTTCCTTCTTATATTTGTTTTGTAATTTGATTTTCATTCTCTCTATATTGCCAAACCACATTAAAAAGGTAAAGGTAAAGGTTCCCCTCACACATATATGCTAGTCATTCCCGACTCTAGGGGGCGGTGATCATCTCCATTTCAAAGCCGAAAAGCCAGCATTGTCCAAAGATGTCTCCATGGTCATGTGGCCAGCATGACTAAACACCAAAGGCACATGGAAAGCTGTTACCTTCCTACCAAAGGTGGTCCCTATTTTTCTATTTCACTTTTTTACATGCTTTCGAACTGCTATTTGTAGTTCAGAGTTGAAATGAGAGGTTCTTGGTGCTCTCTGAACTTGGTTGTTTTCCTTCAGACATTTCTTTACCCAAACTAGGTAACATCATCAGTTTGGGTAATGAAATGTCTGCAAAAAAAAACAAACAAAAAAAAAAACAACCAAGTTTGTTTTCACATCTTTTCACATTTTAACATCTTTAGTAAAATTTCTACCATGGTAAACAATTCATCTATTTGCTCAAGTTCCTCATCATTTATGTCAAACTTGCAATCATCACTCCATTTTCTAAGTCAAACACAATTATCTTGGTCTTTCCGACATTAATTTTTAGAGTCATTGTTTCTTCTTGTATTTCTTCTTATATCATATAATGTATCTAACAGTTGGGGCAAATTATTCAAGCTTTCAGCCAACAACACAACATTGTTTCCATACAAAGTAGATGTACATTGAAATCCCCAATGCTTCTAATGTCACCATAAATATCCTTTATGCATTTTTTTACAAGTGTATTAAAGAATGAAGGAGTGACACACGTCCTTATTTTATTCCCTATTTAGTATTGAATAATTTGCTCAGCATTCCATACTTTTTCCACTCAACACACTTCATAATTCAAGCCTATTTTTGTTATCATACTTCCTCTAAATCAGCTAATGTAAAATAAACTCTCTCACATTTATGCTATTCTCAGTGACCTACACATCCTCTGTTTGGCATAAAGTCACAATATATTTCTCATTTTTTGTGTTTGTGTGTGTGTTTCTTTGTTGTTTCTTTTCTTCTATTTAGGTCAGAATTGTGCCAAAAAATCTTTCAGGAGCAGCTAACAAGCTAGTTTATATTCATTCTTGCTCCTTTCTCCCTTTACGTAGGAGAACAATAAAAACGTTCTTCAATTGTTAGGGACAGATTAAGTCATCATGCACATTACGGTTAAACAAGTTGTACATGGGCAAATTGCAGCCATATGTTACACATTTCTCCAGTTATACCAACTATACCTCCAGCCACCACCATTTCTCACCATGTTTGTTACTTCTTTTCATCATTTCTTTTTTTATTGTATAGTAACATTTAAAGCATTTGTTTCAATTCATTTTTTTCCCACATATGCTGACATTCCCATGCAAAACTTTAAATACACCTTCCAGCATTTCATTTTCATCAGAAACTGATTTCATCCCCAATTTCTACACATTCATTATTAATTCCATTCACTCTGTGGGAGATTTCTTACTTAGTTCTTTTCACTCTCTTCCAAATAGATATTATTTCCATCAAAATCACTCTGCTTTTTTTTCTCTTTTAATCCTAACAATTTCTTGTTTTTTTTAACTACATTCTTTGCAATTAAGCTTTCCTTTCTACATACCTTTACAATATCTTGCTTTCTATGTACCTATACAATATCTTCCTTTCATCCTCATTTTTACAGCAATCATTCTCTCATGTATTTCAGCATTTTTCATTTCATCATTCCACCCACACCATACTTTTTCATACTTCTCATAAAGATCACTATACATACTTTTGTGATACTTGGAACCTAATTATTTTCCCCTGTTCCTTCCACATCCTTTCCTTTCCATTCATTATCCTTATTCATTATTGCATGCTGGAATGTGTAATCTAGGGATTACCTTGCAAGCCTACATCCCACTAACTAAAAGCTATTTGAGGTACATTGGCACTTATTCAGGAAGACTAAACTTCTTATAAAATTGATAAGTAGCAGCAATGTGAAGGAGTTTGAAAATAGTTGTCCTCTGGCATAGAAACTTTTTATTTATAATTATCAATTAATAACTGATACAGTTACAAATCTATTTATTGATAATATATTAGGCCCAGTGACAAAATTGATGCTTAGATGTTTAAATTAGTTCTCTAGCTTTTTTATGGAATAGATACATAGATACTCCCTTTCAATATCTGTATGTTTATTTCAGCTAAATGCAAGTAACATTAAAATAATCCAAAGAAAAATATAATATTAAAGTAATAGAATACTATTATAGTATATTAATAGCAGTGAAGCTACTTACAATTAAATTCATTGGAATTTTAATATAGTGAAAAGAGTAGGTTATCTCAAGTTAGGCAATATACACTATGGAATAGAATTGGGCTACATGGTATGTATTACACTGACGTGCCTATTTGAAAAAGAGAGAAAATAAAAGTCATGTGAAGAACCTGGAAATGTTGGTAGAAAGGTAAAATAAGCTTATTTTCCTATAAAGCATGCAGTATGTCTATTTGTTTCAACTGCACCTGACCCCAAACAAAATGTCTATTCCATATAAAATATTTTATTAAATCAATTCTTCAAGAAGGTTGACATTAGGGTAGATCCAGAAAAAACTTTCCTTGGCATCTCAACAATTCCAAGGTAGTCAGATAGTCCATCAATTCTATCTTAATATTCACCTCATAGGTTGGACACTAGATTTAGATTGCTTTGCATTTCAGCATCAGAATTTCTTGTTTAGAATGTCTGTTGCTTTTTCACATTGTATATTGGTAGCAAGTGCTCTATGAAAGACAATAGACTAGCAATATTTTCAGACATCTTTTTTCCAAGTCATCTCATGTTAATCAAAAAAATTTAAGAAAGCCAATTCTATTGGACAAAAGTTTAGTTTAAATCAGAGACTGCAGCTCACTAACCAAGATCAAATTTCTAATTCAGTATCCAGATGGAGCTGCATTTAACACATGCATGGAGTTACTCTCAAAACTTAAATTGAACTTATTCTGGTATATTGTTGTTGGAATATGGGCCTAATTGAACTCCACAGAACAACTGTACAAAACTTGGCTGCAAATAGTTTATGTAAACAAGAACACACAATCCTTTTCAGCAAAGGAAGGTTGGGATTGCTGCAATTCATTCAGAACCTGCCTTTTATAAATGATATACAAAAATTTTTAAAAAGTGCCATAGATAAGGGAAAAGTTCAGCCTACTACTTCTTCTTACCCATGGTATAAAAAGTAAATTTTAACACTTTCCCTGTACACAGGTATTACCCTGAATTTTATATCTCCTTAATCTAGGTCTTTTAGAAAACAGCATTTCTTTTTTTTTACAGAAGATTTCTTATTTGTACCCTATAACTATCATTAAGTGTTGTATCTTATGATTCTTGATGAATGTATCTTTTCTTTTATGTACACTGAGAGCGTATGCACCAAGACAAATTCCTTGTGTGTCCAATCACACTTGACCAATAAAAAATTCTATTCTATTCTATTCTATGCCCTGATACGAAAATTGTCATGCTAATATGGTTCCTCCTATTGGATATCCATTGGTTTTTTGGATTTATTAATGTTAGATTGTGAAGAGTTGACTTGGGATCTTTATGCTACCGACTCAGAAACTTCATATTCTGTTGAATTAATAATATACTAAGGTTTGTTTCATTTGTAGTGAAACACTTTTGTAAGGTTGGAAGAATGGCCATTAACAAATACTGGATTGAATGCTGCCACCTATTGGCTTTTAAAAAAAAAACATTGAAGAATTTATGAACAGCAGCAAGCTGTGAGATACCAGCAAATGCTTGCAAAGACTAACGCCTTGGTGAGAATATGGGCTCTTCCAACTAAGACCAAAGTGAAACAATATTTCCTTCCATCATTATCCATCCAACTAAAAGTAATATCAAAACAAAGCAGCACATTCACCTTCGGTTTCTTTGATATAAAAAAAAATTCTGTTTGGCTGATCAACTGTTTCTCAAGGTGAAATAACAACAGCACACTAGCCTGGTAGTAAAAAATATTGCAACTGAAATAAGAGAAGCATTCATTATATAAGAAATAAGAAATAAACATTCATTATTTCTAAAACTGCCTTCTCCAACTCGAAGTTGGGTTACTCTTCCCAGAATTCTTCTGGCTTTGCTGATAGGAAATTATTGGAGCAGTAGTCTCCAATGATTTATTCCACCACCACCATTCCCAATGTATCAAAAAAAGATATGCTACTCAAAAGCTTTGACAAATTCATTCAATCTATTTTCCCCCCTCAGTTTCCAAAAGATCTTTCTCCTTAATCATTTTTAACTTATTTAATTTTTTTTCTTTAGCTGAGCCAACCATCACATGAATTTCAGTCTCCGTGACATTCTTTTTGTTACCTGTTAACTCTGTTACTGTTTCACAGAAACAGGTAGTTAAAAGACTTCTTAAGATTTCAGCTTTCTGCTAGCTAAGTAAGCAGTTGTCTTGCAAGCAGCATGTGAAAAGGTTCACCAGGTCAGAAGGATGGAAAATAATTTGAAGAGTAAGAGAGAAACCAGCGGGATTAGGATTCTCAGAAATGACTTGTAATGTTAAACCATCAAAAACAGCCCTTGCTTCACACTGCAGTAATACCATGCCCTGCAGTGTGCCAGTTGTCTCCTATTTCTATGATTCTGGTTTTAAAAAGTTGAATTGTTGATACTACAAACTTTATCACAGCATTCCTACTTTCTAGATGTTTGACCAGCTATAATTTAGTACCATAAATTGCAATAAGTTGTTGGCCAAAGATCAGTTCTTAGTTCAAGCAATATTTGTTGGTGTGTAAGGTAAGAAAAATGTAAGTGAGGAAACCAAGACTTTATTTCAAGAAGTGGTAGTCACATCACATGTCCAAAATTCAAAGCACAAACCAATGGCAGAAATCAATGTAAAATTTGCATACTTAATGGTAAGGCAGCCTCACTGGCTGTGTTCTAATAGCAAACAGTGTTAGCTTATTAAACAGATCATAATGATTTGGTGACTGTGACAATTGGGTTCACCCAATACTTCTCCCAAAGTAAATAAATAACATAGTGTGATTCTAGGTCATTCAGCTGCACCTACAAACTATGTCATTCCCTAATGCTAAAGTAAAACAGATTTGTCTTGACAAAGAAGTAGAAAAAAACCCCAAGATCTAAGGTATAGTAGTTTTTGATGTGCCCCCAAGTCAAGAAGCCTTTCACTCAATACAGGTAGTCCTCAACTTAGAACAGTTCATTTATTGACAGTTTGAAATTACAACGGCACTAAAAACATTGCTTTTCTTGTTGTGCCCATTGCTCTCCTCCAGTGGCGCACGGGCTGTCAAACTAGTGGTGCACGGGCTGGATGCATCACATGCAGGCCACACCCACCCCAGATCTGTGATGGGTGAAAAAAGTCATGATATGTCATGTGATGGCAATGTGACACATTGCAAATTTGACACCCGTGCTTATGTGTTTATATTTTAGAATTTTGGATTTTTTTCTAATAATTGTTCATGTTCAAACAATGACGAACCATTTTTCAGAAGTATATATTGCTCTTGCAAAAGATGATCAGTTATTTCATAATTTCCAGGTGTCATTTTGCCTACAAATAAAACTACTGAAAATATTGGCACATACATGGAGCACATTGTAATACCATTCAGCATGTTGCTTTCAAAGTCCTTTCTTGCTGACATAATAAGAGAAGGGGGAGAATTTTGAAACTGAATACTGAAAAGAGGAGCTTGCAATTGAATCATCAAGATCTATTTCCTTTTCACTCAAGATACCTATTTTTGTTTAATACCTGCAGAATAATTTTTCCCCAATAGGCTTTGTTTGGTTATAGTCTAGCATTTAGTTTAACATTATTTGATGATATTTTCCAACCGCATCTTTAATTTGTTGTATGGTTGTACTTTTACGTACTGAAAGTTGGTTATGCCATTTTGTTGAAAGACAAAAACAGAATTTGTAGTTTGGGGAGAGAGAGAGAGGGAGGGAGAGAGGGGGAGAGAGAGAGAGAGAGAACAAGAGAGTGAGAAACTAAGCTAGGATTAATACTATCATGTGGAAAGCCTTCCTTCATGTCAACACCAAGTAGTAAGTCATAGAACATAGAGCAGAACTTCTCCTGAAGATTGTTGGTTCCTGGAAAGTTAATGAAATTGAAGTTGTCATTTAAGGCTCAGATAGCTCAACAGGCTAGATAGCCTGTTATTAACATTCAGCTGTCTGCAATTATTGCAAGTTCAAGGCTCAAGGTTGACTCAGCCTTCCATCCTTTCTAAGGTAGGTAAATTGAGGACCCAGTTTGTGGGGGCAATAAGCTGACTTTGTATAAAAAATATACAAAAGTATGAAGGCTATTGCTTAATACATTGTAAGCCACCTGAGTCTCCGGAGAAGGGTGGTATATAAATCTAATTTTTAAAAAAAGGCTGTGATATGAAGTGCAATATTTCAAATTTAAACAACATATAATTTGAAATTATTCTTTTTATTAATAATGTAGGTGGTGTCAGCATTTCACGCTGCACTTACTCTAATGCTGATATAAGAAGGAGAAGTGGAGGCATCTGGAAAGGGACGTTTGACCCTTCACCTACTTATTTTCCCTGGAGAGAATATCACCTAGGAGATGGGAGGGGAGGGGGAAAATTCCTTTGAGTGGGAGCAGTAGATTAGGGGCAGAGTGACTGGGAAGATGGCCAATGAATGCAGAGGAGTGGGGAGAGGAAAAGGAGGGTTTTGGCTGAGGAAGCCAGAATTGGCTGCGATGAATTGGAGTTAGAATGTTCACGCTTAATAAATAAGAGGTTTTTTTCATTAAAGACATTGTTTGAAATGCAATTTATTTGAGACGACTTCGAAACCTTATAGGTGGGATCATTACTTAATTATATCTCACTTGAATTATTATGGCAGCCTGTTATCCAGATTAATCTTTAATTTGTGTCCAGAATGCCAGTCTTAATACTATTCTGATCCTTTCTTATTTTATTAATTCTTTCTATCAACACTTGTTGCATTTGAGGAGATTCATAAAAGATTCCAGACAGCTATTGACACATTATGTCCCGGATATGGACACATGTACTATTTGACATGGCATTCTAGAGAAAACAGGCCTGTTTTGGAACCAGCCCATCTATTTATTGATTGATTGATTTTCTTAGATTTCTATGCCGCCCTTCTCCTGTAGGACTTGGGGTGGCTCACAGAATAAAAACATATAACAATAAATAAAACTAAAAACTTCCAAATGTAAAAACCCCAACAACTAAAATCTCATAACAGATCAGGGAATTTGCTGAAAAAGCTGTGTCTTCAGTTTGGTGCAGAAAGCGCGGAGGTTGGGGGCCGTCCAAAGCCCAGTGGGTAATTCATTCCAGAGGGTCAGGTGTGGCCACCGAGAATGCCCTCATCTGGGGGGCCACCAGCTGACATTGTCTGGCCAATGACACCCAGAGGAGGGCAGTGCTATGTGACTGCACTGGGCGGTGGGAGACCGGTAGGAGGTGGTCCTACAAGTACCCCGAGCCCATGCCATGTAGGGCTTTATACATGGCATGGGCACCTTGAAGAGGATCCAAAGGGCCACTGGTAACCAGAGCAGCTCACGCAGTAGAGGTGTTACACAGGAGTAATGGGAGGCTCCTGTAACAACCCGCGCAGCCGCATTCTGGACCAGTTGAGGCCTCTGGGTGCAGCCCCATGTAGAGGGCATTGCAGTAATCCATCTGAGAAATAATGAGAGTGTGAATGACTGTACAAAGGGCATCCCTGTGTAGGAAAGGGCACAACTGATGCACCAGGCAAACCTGTGCAAAAGCCCCCCTTGTCACAGCCATGAGATGATCCACCAGGGACAGCCGAGAATCAAGGAAGATGCCTAGATTACAAACCCTTTCAGAGGGAGTCAACAACTCCCCTCCCATCTGAAATAATGGGGGTACTAGATCAGGAGACACTGGCATCCAGAGCCACTCAGTCTTGGAGGGGTTGAGTCTGAGCCTGTTCCTACCCATCCAGACCTGGACCGCCTCCAGGCATTGGAACATCACGGAAAGGACAACACTGGGTTGGTCTGGAGTCGAGATGTAGAGCTGGGTATCATCAGCATACTGATGATACCTCACCCCAAACCTACATATAATCTCACCAGCGGCTTCATATAGATGTTAAAGAGCAGGAGGGAGAGAACCAACCCGTGCAGCACCCCACAAGTGAGGGCCTCAAAGAGGATCTCTGACCACCCACCCAAACAAACTGTGTACGGCCCGAGAGATAAGAGGAGAACCACTGTAAAACAGTGCCTCCCACCCCCAGCCCCCGGAGCCATTGCAGTAAGATACCATGGTCGATGGTATCGAAAGCTGCTGAGAGGTCAAGTAGAACCAGGATGAAGGAATAACCCCCATCCTGGACCCGCCAGAGATCATTCATGAGGGCAACCAATGCCATTTCCATGCTGTGTCCATGCCTAAAGCTCGATTGGTATGGGTCCAGGTAATCTGTTTCCTCCAGGAATTGTGGAAGTTGGTACACCACCACAGACTCAACAACCTTCACTATGAAGTGAAGGTTGGAGACAGGACGAAAGTTGTTCAGGGCGGCCAGATCCAGAGCAGGCTTCTTGAGAAGGGGATGAACCATTGCCTCCTTAAGTACAGCAGGGAAGACCCCATCCCTCAAAGAAGCATTGATAATTGCCTGGATCCAGTCTCCAGTCACCTCCCTGTTTGCCACAGCAAGCCAGGAGGGACATGGGTCCAACAAACAGGTGGCAGACCCCAATCTACCCACAATCCTGTCCACTTCATCAATGGACACAGGGTCAAAGTCAACCCAAATGTTACCTTCAAGACTTGCTCCCACTTCCTCGTCGGATTCCGCCAAGTCGGAGTCCAACCCCGTCTGGATCTGAGCAACTTTGTCTTGCAGAAATTGTACAAAATCCTCAGCTCTGCCTTGTAAGGGGTCCTCCCTTACTCCCTGGTTAGGGAGGGAGCGGTCAAGTCTTGCAAGTCCAGCCCCTACCCATGTCATCCTGCAGCGCCTTCAAAGCGATTCCTTCCCAACCCCGGCGTTCTGGGGGCCAAAAGAGCCCTCAACAGGTTGGGGAGGAATTCCCCTAGCCAGGACAGGGGCCAAAAAGATTCATTTGGGCCCAAAATACCCAAAAACAGCCAGGGTCACCCCATCGCTCAGATGCATCTCAAACAGGCACAGCCATCTTGGACATGCGCAGAGAAAGTACATCTACAGTGCACCTGAAGCCACTTCCAGCTTAGATTATTTTCAAGAATAGTATGGGCCAGAGGAGCTTCAGGATAGTTGTGTAATCCTTAGAAAAATCCATGTGTTATTTGGGTATTCCTCACATCAGTTAAAAGAACAGCCTCCATACAGTCCACCTAAAGGCCAGGAATAAAAATAATGAACATGTCGCTACCTTAAAGAGTTTCTAAAGTAAGAGCTGCCCAGTTGCCTAAAATTTCTGTAGCTTCTCCCCACCCCTGGAACACGAAAAATCTTTTGCTTTCTTTTAATGGGTGGACAAGACCAATATCTCTGTAGGAAAAGTGGAATGTTCCAGTGTTCAGTGGAGTGTTCTGTTTCCAAATGACTATATTTTGCATATCTATACAATGGTATGGAAGCTAAGACTTCCAACAGTTGGGAAAGCCAATGCTGGCATCCATTCTAAAAGTTATTAAAGATAAAGAAGATTCAAGGTAATCTGTATTTGTGCAGGTCAGAGCATAATTCTCGAAGAAAAGATTACATAAATTTAGAACAATCACTCAGCTTCAAAATTACCAAGTACTGGACCAATTATCCACTAATTCAGAAGGCTAGGAGAAATAATTGCAATTTTAAACAACTGAAGGGATAAATATAATTTCATCTCTGCACTAGAGACAACTGGTTTTGCATTATTTCACATTTGTCTAATCTAGCCAAGCCAAGACTAGAAAATGAACTCCCTGTTCCATTGCAATCATTTTAAAACACTTTGTCTACAAAATTTTAGAAGAGACAGAATTTAGATGTGCAGTCTATTTATTTTCCCCAATGACATGGACCAATATCACTGTAAGCTTCTGATTTGATATGAACAACTCCTGAAATCAAGGCTCAATAATTCAGCAGTTAAAGACACTGAGCTTGTCAGTTGGAAAGCTGACAACACGGGTTCGAGACCCAAGCTCTGTGCAATGAGGTGAGCTCCTGTTACTTGCAAATGGAAGTAGGTTAATAGGTACCATTTCAGTGAGAAGGTAACAGCATTCTGTATGCCTTTGGCATATAGCCATGCTGGCCACATGATCACAGAAATTGTCTTCATACAATGCTGATTCCCTTGGCCAAGAAACAGAGATGGACACTGTGCCCTAGAGTAGGACATGGCTTATAGGGAAACCTTTACCTTTTTAACACCTAAAACAACTTTCATCAGATTCTGGACATTATTATCAGTTACTCACATGAGCTAGGAAACAATAAACACAAGTCATACAGCCAACTTTATTTTGGAGGGGTAAAATACTAATGTTTGCATTATTCCTTTTGTTTCTCATTATTTGTTTTTGTAGAGACACTTGTAATCTTCTTTGAGAGAGATGGGCAGTTTGGAAATATGAAATATAGATAAATAGTACAGCACCTTGGTCACTTCTGATATTATCTGTTGCAGAATGTCATGTGGGTAAATAATCTATTTATACACTTGGCTATATAGGATTTTGCCCATCTGCCTTGTGCGTATACAATATGTAGTTTTTCCAGCCTGATAGTTTTGTGACTGCCAGATCAACTGTAAAACCTGCATAAGGCTGTATTTCCTTGCTCTGTCAACAACATTCAGACTACATTTCATGGCTGAGATGAATGTCAAGATTCTTCTTCTTACAACAGATCTCAATCAATAGCAGGCAGAAAAATAGCTTAATGATGTGAGGCTGCTTTATACATATATATATATTATATTTTTCCCCCCAGATACTGACAGCATAACATCGCTCCAGGAGTACAGTATTGGGAGCTCAACTTTTTAAAAAGTGTGCTGAGATTCAAAGGGCTGCCTTTTGCTTAAAACTAAATTTAATCACCTCCTGCTTTGCAACCGTTTGGCAGATTTGGAGAAGTTTTCTCTCGTCTCTGCTCTCTGAAGCCAAGCTAATAAAGTGCTAATTAAAGAAAATACACGGAAGACATGACCACTAAGAGCCTGGAGTAATTGGCTACGAAAAGGCAGGGCTGAGACACGTCACTTTATCCGCTGCTCCTGATTAGCCTCTAAATCAAATCCCAATATTTCAGTGCATGTTAAGGGGATTGGGGAATGGGAGTTTGGGTTTTCTCAACAGTACCAAGATCCCTGCTGTAAGCAAGGAAAATATGGCAAATTGCAGTGTGTGTGTGTGTGTGTGTGTGCGCGCGCGCGCATTTCTCTTCTCTATGTTCAGGTTTTTTTTGGCAGCATTTGTGTTAATAAAGGAAGCCTCCCAGGCTCCAAAAGAGAGAGTCCGTTATAATTCCGCTGTAACTTAGTAGAGAGATCAAGAAAGGAAGGGGGTAGAAAGAATCCAGCATTTACAAGTAAATAAAATCCTGAGACGTTCTAAAAAAAGGAACCATATGATTAAATTCAGCACATCAGAACTGTAATTAAACTGAAGGGTTTGCTCATTTGCCTTGAAGCTTACATATTTCTGAGTGGATGTTAGTTGATTTTCCCCTTAAAATATATAGCTGCTAAGGAAGTTGATTACAGTGTACCCTGGGATACCAGTGCGATACTCTGATGTACAGATATGCCCACCAACCCCTCATTTGTTATCCAAGAGGCTTCCTGGGGTCCCTGTTGTTGTTGGTTTTTTTTAAAGTTATTAAGCACACGACAAAAAGGAAGCAAACTGCAAACTACTGTCTTCAATATAACCTGTTTTTTCAATGAATATTCTGGTTCCACATCTCAGAAGTAGCATTCAGCAGGTCCTGACTAGTTCCATAGAACCAGTAGAGAAAATTTTGAGTAGTTTGGAGAACCAGTAAATGCCACTTCTGACTGGTCCCACCCCATCTATTCTCTGCCTCCTGAGTCCCAACTGATCGGGAAGAAATGGAGATTTTACAGTATCCTTCCCCTGGAGTGGGGTGGGAATGGAGATTTTACAGTATCCTTCCCCTGACATGCCCACCAAGCCATGCCATGCCACACCCACCAAGCCACACCCACAGAATCAATAGTAAATTTTTTTGAATCCCACCACTACCACATCCCTTTTTCTAAGAATATTCCAGAATCATTTTTAGAAAATAAAAAGGTATAGTTCGCAAGTCCCTACTCACCTGCTCTACATTCACTTCAAAAATATAAACAGGAGCAAAAGAGAATCCTGGAGGCTAGAAGGAATATTAGAGAGTAATACTATAGGTCCATGATAGTGAACCTATGGCATGCATGCTGGAAGTGGCACACAGAGCCATCTCTCTGGGTACACCAGCCATTGCCTGTTGCTCTTCCGGGTTCCAGCACGCACATGTGTGCCTGCCAGCTGGTCTTCACGCATGCGGGAATTCCAGAAACCAGAAGAGCAGTTCCTCGGCGCGCAGGCACATGCCGGAAAGCTGAGCTTCCTGTTTCTGGCACGCATGCTGGTCTTCTTGGACTCATGCACACCAGAAACCGGAATACCAGGTGACCAGTGTGCACATGCATATGCACACCGGGAAACTGCTCTTTTCCTGGTGTGCATATGTGCAGTTTATGGCACTCCCCCGTGTACATGCATGTGCTCCCGTTTTGACACTCAGTGCCGAAAAAGTTCATCAACACTGCTATAGGTTATTAGCTCTCTGAGGTAGGCTAAGTCAGAAAAAGATGGTGCAGAAATTCCAGATGCTTTTGTTGTAGATCAGAGGCCAGGAATGATGGTCCCTTGATGGCCTGTGGACTTCAACTCACAGAATTCTGGGAGCTGAAGTCCACAGGTTGCCAAAGGGCCATTGTTGCTCACTTCTGTTGTAGATTATAATAATAAAATCTGGAAAGCCTATCAAAATTTCTGTACTGTTTTAATCTTTAAAAAGTGATTAAGATGGGGTTATGCTTTATAAGATGAAGGTAAAGGTTCCCTTTGCGCATATGTGCTAGTCATTCCTGACTCTAGGAGGCGGTGCTCATCTCCGTTTCAAAGCCGAAGAGCCAGCACTGTCTGAAGACGTCTGCGTGGTCATGTGGCCAACATGACTAAATGGCAAAGGCATATGGAACTCTGTTACCTTCCCACCAAAGATGGTCCCTATTTTTCTACTTGCATTTTTTACTTGCTTTCGAACTGTTAGGTTGGCAGAAACTGGGACAAGTAACGGGAGCTCACCCCATTACACAGCACTAGGGAATTGAAACACTGAACTACTTCGGAACTGTCGACAAGCTCAGCGTCTTAGCCACTGAGCCACCAGGTCCCATATTATGCTCTATAGTACTTTGCAATAATAAAATTAAGATTCATATTAAATGGAATATTTATTTGTTAATTTCAGATAGAAACTATTAGACAGCAATGTATCTCATATATACGCTGACTTCTCATTTATTTATTATTATTATTATATAATATATATCTGGTGCTCAGATTTTTTCACAGAAGAGAGAATGGACCCAAAATTTCTTGTTAACCTGTCTCACCACTTTTTGAGAGGCCATGCTCTCATTGAAATACTCTATAATACCTCTTCGGAAAAATGGACTTGGTGGCCTCAAACTAACTTTATTAGACTTCAAAGAAGAAGAAGGAAGGTGGAAAAGGTAGCAAGGCAAGCAAGAACAATTTGAAACCTGAAAGAGCTGGAGAGAACAGGATGTCATGGTGAGTGGCAAAGAAAAATAGTATCAGCAACAAAAAGCCGAATGGGTCAGAATGAGTAACACTATAACAAAAAAGATACAAGTAGGGCAACCAGGTAAGTGACAAATAGGTGGTAGTGACAAATCAGTAGTAGCCGGACAAGGACAGTATTGATGAGAAGCTGGAAGTAATCCAATTGAATCCCACAAAGCCCCAAATACTAGCAGGTGGCCCACCATATATACTGGTCCTGGATCCTAGCAAACTAATGATGCTTTATTGTTTATGGGAGACCAGTCTTCATCTGGCCCCTCTGATGAGACCTGTCTAGTATTGTTGTAGCTCTGACATAGCTCTCATCCTCCTCAGAACATGCAAACCCCACAACAACATCAAGGTAGTACTCACTGGGAGAAAATGGTGAAAATAAGAGGAGAAAGAAGTATTGGGTATATTTGCTGTCCTGTTGTTTACAAAAATAAAAGCAAGACAAACAAAGAAGTAATACCCAGAAAAGAGAAAGAACTGGAGAAAATAACAAACTATAAAAACCTGAACATAGAAGTAGAATGACTGTGGCAAAAGAAAGCAAAGTAACAGGTGCTTTGGATGCACTCCAAAATATCTGGCAGACCATTTGAATACCATTAGCATTGACAAAATCACCATCAGTCAATTGCAAAAGGCAGTTATACACTTGCAACAGTTTACATCCTGTGACGATACCATTAATATTATTAAATAAAAACATCTGCTTATCCCAGGTCCTTAGGAAGGACTGAGTAGATGAACAAAAATGCCAAATTCAGTGAAAACATGTGGTTGTCTATGTGACCAACTACAATAATAATAACCCCAGCCCTATAAGCTGCCTGAATATTAAACCCCACATAGTTGGGAAAAATAAGAAGCAAAAATCAAGGAAGCCAGTAAGATTTCAAGAAAATGTAATTCTAGATCTAGGTAAGTACAGAATTTTGGAAATTGTAAGAATACATTATCAATCTCGGTTATGGTGAACCAATTAAGGTAAAGTTTCTTTGAAAAGCTTTTTTTCCCCACAGCACTGAGATCTGGAGCGAGTTGCCTTTTCTCAGATAAACCAAACATCTTGTCTCCATTTCCCACAAACATTTAACACTAAGTCTGCCACCATTCCAAAACTGTAGATAGCTGTAGATTATCCTATCGACAAAATGTTCAGGGCAATCTTGAAATGGATGATTTTATTTTTTTTAAAAAAAGTGTTATAATAATGGATTTCAGTTAGCCCCACATAGACAGGAGAAATACGTGTTTACAACAAAACAGAGAAATTTTTAGATATCATGTGGAGCAATTGGTTGTGAAACCAAGAGAAAGGAAACGATCTTTGAATAAATCAGAAAAATAGTTAAAGATGGAGTTGGACTTTGAGGCAATGGAGATAGAGAAGATAATAGTATAAAGAGAAACAAGAGAGGCTAAATTATTTGAGTCTCTTTTTCACTTTGGAAGATGTAGGGTAGATATCCATGCTTGTTCTTACATCTTTACAAATCTGAGAAACTAAGATGGAACTAATAACCTTACTGAAAACAGAGAAATCACTACTCAATCACTCTACCTCTGATTTTCTTTAAAAAAATACAGCAAATTGATGATTATTTAATAATATGTATCAGAACCCCTTTGTACCATGGGACTAGAAAGTAAATAGTGTAACACCTTTTTAAAAAATGTTTGATATAGGCTAGCAGGGAATGAAAGTAAAAATCTAATATATGGATTAGTATATTTGAGAAGGTTATCCATCTTTGTTGTTTTCCTTTCCCAGTGTAAAATTCTAAATTAAATCTCATTGTATTCTTACTATTACTCTGCAAACTAATGTCTAAAATGAAAACAGAAGCTATTGATTCCAGCAATATCATAAGAATCATTAGTCCATTACCATATCCGTGTTGTGCCCACAGTATCTGCAGATAAAGCTTGCAAATCACAATGAAGTTTTAACTTGGTACTTATAATACAAGCCTATCCATATGTACACAGTATGCTTCCAAATAAAGATATGTTATAAATCAAATGAATAAGTGGGGGAAAAAATAATCAGAATTACAGAGATATTAGATGCTCTCTGGTATGAAATGCTAATTCGGCCATAACTCTTCTTTTCCTTTCTGCCATTTAATCTACCATTTTTGCTCTGCTACCTCAATTATGTAAATATACATTTGAGCTGGGATGCTACCAGCAATCCCCATATGTTAATATAAAAATAACATTAGCTTTCCCATTCTTTGTGTAACCAATTACATAGATGGTGAATAAACATACAGTGTGTATCCTCATCTATTTTTCACCCTTCAAATGCATTTGAACATTGAGTTTTCATTGACAAGAGTTTTTTAGCATTTAAACTTGACAGTAAGAATTTTCTGTAGGAGCAGGTAAATGGTCTCTTGACTTTTCTGATCAGAAAGTAAATCATCCATTTCCAGGAGAGAAATGAGTGGCTGAACCTATCATTAAGATGTTGCTATTACCTACCTGAAGCTTACAGCATCCTCTTACCCTCATTTTTCCATTAGTAATAACAAATGGAGACCTTAAAACTAGTAGCCAGTAAAATTCCTCTTTTATTATGTTGACCTCCTGGCTCTTCATGTATCTCTTTCTGAAACAGCAATTGTGTGGTATTATAGTTTTCCCAGAGATTAGACTAATTTATTATTCTAGTAGCATGCCCAACTTTGCAATTCAGTTTGTTCCTCTAGAAATAATGTTTAACAACATTAATTCTAGCCAAACCAAAGATAAAAAGCCATCAATCATCATGGTAATTATGTGAATAATATCATGAAGTGGTGTCTGCTAGTTGGCAGCCAAGGAATTCAGCAAAGCAGAAGTAAATTAGTGTGTGACACTTTTGTGCCTTCAAAAGAGGGAATTGGTTTTTATTAGTTCTAAGTGTAACCAGGAAAACATCAGAAATAATGGGGCAAAACATATTAGGGACATTGTTGTTTCAATGGGATCAAGCCCATTCAATTATGGGAAAGGAAAGCTAGCACGTGAATTTGTGCAGAGAGAATCAGAAATACATTCAAACTTTGAAAGTGAAAAGCTTATTAGGCTTTATGACTTCTGGAATGAAACAATCAGAATTTGTCTGCACGCATTGGATATATGTTTAGTTTAGTTTAGTTTATTCATACTTATATGCTGCCCTTCTCCCGAAGGACTCAGGGCACCTCACAAAGATAAAACAACAGAACAATAAAATTAATACTAAAATAAGCCAATTAAAATCCCCAGGTTAAAACTTAGACTCCCAGCAGATCAGGCAATTTGTTGGAAAAGCCATGCCTTTAGGTCACAAAGATAGGTAGGTAAACTTTATTGCAGTCTCCAATCATTATATATACCTGCATGTATACAAAATACATTTAACATATTTTAAAATGACAATTACAAGAAGCTATGGGCTTTAAAAGGACTTTAAAAGGGCTTTAAAAGGGCTTTAAAAGGGAAGGGAAGGGTTAAGGATGTCAAAGAAATAGTTTCATTGGATAATATTTGTTATTTGTAATATTGTAATATTGTATTATACAATATTAAATATTAAATATTAAATATTAAAATATACAATATTGTAATATTGTATATTTGTATATTTGTCTTGTATTGTATATTTGTATATTTGTCTTGTAGCAGCAGGGCAAAAAGGAGTTTGAGACAATGAATTCTATGCCATACCCAGGAAATGAACTGACAAGGAATATTTCTCCAAGTGAAATGTGGATGATGCCATGCAAAGTTGTTTGAGTTTTACCTCTAGTATAATTTTGATTGTCTTGGTTTTTAGCTTACTTTATTGTAAGGCTTACTTTATTGTAAGGCAGGCAAAGATGCTACTAGTGGCATGCTGTTTTCTGTTATTCATCTTTCCATCACACTCCTATACCTGAATGGGTACAGCATGATGTAACTCAACTGTTAAAGTGAAGAGGTGACATTACGGTGAAATACAAGACATTCATCCATACTTATAACCAAACAAACATGGGTTTACAACAAAAAAATAACACAAAAAAACACAAATAAAACAGAAAAAAGGCAAAACATTTCTGGAAGAGACACCATCCAATTTAGAAGAGAAAATTGTATGACTAACTATCTATTTAGTAGATTTTTACACATATTTAAATACATACTGAAGTAAATATGTCATCAGACTGAATAAAACTATACAGATATAAAAATAATGAAGGTGAATTTCTTTGCACAGGACTAATCTAGTAACCTAATCTCAGAGTGTGTGTATGTGTGTGTATATGCATAAGGTATTTTCACACCACACACACACACACACACAAAAACCCCCTTCTTTAATAGCAAAGAGTTGCAAAACTTGGTAAAACTTGTCTTTCAAGTTACTGGAACAGTATCTCTTTCAGAAAAATATTGTTAAGGAGTTCTTTCTTTTTTTTTCTCATTCTCAGATCTATCCATCTGAAACCATTCTGAAAATAACTGTTCTTTCAATACTAATTTATATAACTATTTGAAAAGATTTAGGTCTTAGGAAAAGTTTTTAAAGCAATAGGATGTCTATAGGCAAGAAAAGCAAATGCATTATTTCTTTCCATAACCAATTATTCCAGAAGAGGCAGGGAATCTTTAAAAAGTTTTTGAGGCACTCCTCCAATTCCATTTTTAAAATGTTCATGGTTTAAATCCTCTTTTTTATGGTTCTCCTATTATTTAACATCTGGTTCATTCTTTCCAGTTCACATCTGGCAAAATAATATTTATTTCACTAGAGAAAAAAATGACCATCTGTCATCTATTGCAATACAGTGCCCATTTTCAAATTCAGCAACAGATTCTTTTTGCTTTTACGGCTTTCTGACAGTCTTGCAATCACATTTCCTAAGATGAGAAGGTATAAATAAATATAAGAAATATAATATATTTTTCAGAATAAGTCACTGGTTGCAAATGTATTTGGTTTTAGGGGTCTGGGACTGAAGTTTGAACAATTTTCCCCCTTTGATAAATAAAGTAGCTCAACTAGAGTTGTTTTTTGAGGGCTAGATCCAGAGCATGGGAAATTACCTGACCTAACAAAATTTGTTCCTGGAATGAAACAGACTGATAATTCCTCCAATTAGGAAAAAAATCAGAAAAACAGAGCTCTGTAATGAGATATTAAAAATTGAAATGCTTGTTACGTTTCTAGTTATTCACCAGAATGAAGAAAGTAAATTATCTTGTTATGACAAATGATCTTGTCTTTCTAAATTAAATAATATAGAAATTAATACAGGATTTATAAAACTGTACTCCCTTAAACACTTGTTTGGGGACAGAAGAGTTTGTTGGGTTAAAAAATATATATGCTTGGCCATTTTTGGAAAAGTTTGTGACACACTATGGAAGTGAAAGTTGATCTTTGAAGAAGCAGGGTAGAATAGAATAGAATAGAATAGAATAGAATAGAATAGAATAGAATAGAATAGAATAGAATAGAATAGAACAGAACAGAACAGAACAGAACAGAACAGAACAGAACAGAACAGAACAGAATAGAATAGAATAGAATAGAATAGAATAGAATAGAATAGAATTTTTATTGGCCAAGTATGATTGGACACAGAAGGAATTTGTGTTAGTGCATACGTTCTCAGTGTACATAAAAAAAAAGATATGTTCATCAAGAATCATAAGGTACAGCACTTAATGATAGTCATAGGTATGTGACTATCTAGATAGTTCAAATAAGCAATCAGGAAAATCGTAAGGATACCAGCAACAAGGTTACAGTCATACAGTCATAAGTGAGAGGAGATGATGGGAATGATGAGAAGATGAGAAGATTAGTAGTAGTGGAGACTTGGTAAATAGTTTGACAGTGTTGAGGGAATTATTTGTTTAGCAGAGTGATTGCGATTAGGAAAAAACTGTTCTTGTGTGTAATTGTTCTGGTGTGCAGTGTTCTATAGCATCATTTTGACGGTAGGAGTTGAAACAATTTATGTTCAGGATGTGAGGGGTCTGTAAAAAGAGTGTTTGAATTTTGGTGTTGGAGGGACTCCAGTGAGTATCCTAGATAGCTAAGAAAACAAAAAATGGAAAACAACCTAGAGTTTTCATCCATTGCACAAATGACCAAGCTCAAATTATCCAACTCTGAACCCATTGTGAAAAGACTTCAGTCTCTAGAAAACTTTTTGATGATGGAAAAAGTAAGGGAAGTATGGGTGGGTGGGTGGGTGGGTGGGTAGGGATTATGCACTTTTGGAAGAGCTGATGGATCAAACAAGACAATCAAGACTGATCAAGTATGAAAATGAACTAATAGTTTTAAAAAGTGATGCTGTTCCCTTCCTGAATATACTGTAGCTGACTAAGGAGAAAGGCAGCTGTGTTTAGTTACTAGCATTCTCTGTAAAATAAATTGATCGTTCAACCAGTTAACTTGCTCCCACTTTAAGGAGATTGAGAAATAAATCAGAATAAATGGTAAGAATAGGATCCATTTTAATATGCATGTTCTTTTTATCTCCCCCATCCTAAAGCTATGATTGGAGCATCCAGTGGTAGTTAATGGAGGGGGTCACTCTAATCTTTGTCAATCACTAAATCCATTACTCTTCCTTTCCTCACCAATGAATGTTTTTCTTCCCTTTTTGGTGAGCCTATTATGGTGCCACTACTACAAACAGAGCTCTGAAAAACAAATCAGGATTAAGGAAAAATAGTCCTGGATCTAATTTAGAGCAAGATAATTTCTGTTCATTCCTTCATATTTCCAGGATAACCATGATCTTCTTTGTTCTTTCCTCATCCTTCAGAGAATATATTTATTGTTCTCTAGCTGGATTTCAAATTGAAATTGTCTTTTGTAGTTGATGAACTAATGATATCCAGGTACAACAAAAATTGCAACTTAGAAGAATATGTATTGTAGCAAGTGGAGTTGCTCTCATCATCTCGCTCCGTTTAAAACAGAGATCCCTCGCCGCTCGGAGTTCCAGCAGCCTGGATAGGGAGACCTTTCACAGAACGCTTACCAGGGCGAAGGAGAAGCCCTGGCAGCGATTCTGGGGTCTCAACCTCACGGCTGCCTTCTCTTATCTTCCCTTCCGATCAAAGGGAAGATTTCAAGCCGCTTTCGGTTGAAAAAGCAGCTCTACAGGCGGCGGGGGCGGCGGCCATAAGGGAGATGGACACAACTGTTATTCCACTAGGTATTTTTTTGGTGGGGCGACTCACATTATCCCCTTCCATAGAAAAAATGCATTCATATTTCTAAATCATAGAAACAATAATAAGATAGAGTTTCAAGCTGTTTTCTCCTTTTGTCTCCTCCCCCAATGCTTTTAGTTTGTTGTTTGTCTAACATTCCCTTGGCAGCTGCTCAAATGAACCAATTAATTTTGTCATATTGACTGCAAGCATTTGTAAAATATTATTGACACATTCTTGGCAATCAAACTTCTCAGTAAAAGAAGATGTCTCTCAGTAATGAAGATATAGGGAAGCAAAAAATCCACTTCTATGAAAATGAGGAGGTAGAATAATGTTATTGATGTGTACAGAATGGATTAGAATGTGACAATTCTAAGGAAGAAATGTCAGCCCCAACGTTACATGTGAGAGGTTGTAAATAAATAAATAAACATGCAGCCTGTATGAAATGCAGCACTGACAGGAATAGGTAGCTTACTTTCTAAAATTCTACAAAAAAAAAAAAGGATAACCAGCACTTGAAAACTTGAAAAATACTGTCAAATACACTCTATGCATTTTTACAAAGAGAATATTTTTTCAGATGGTCAATAAAGAACAGAGAACAGCTTGAAGGATTCTGTGCGCAAAATGTCTGTGTAATAAAGACAGTGCAAGATTATTATTTCCCTAATTGTTTTGTTATATATATAACTGTTTCAGTTATTTTATGAAAGATTGTTACAAAAAAAAAAGTGCAAGCAACTGAAGACATGGGAAATCTATAATGCTGTTCATCATTTTTCAACAACCAATACCTTTTTCCATAAGGAATTGACAATTTATGTATTTATTATATTTATATCCATTATTTCTTCCAGGAGTGCAAGGTAGCATATATTGCACTGTCCTCTCAGTGTTTTCCAACAATAACTCTGAGAGATAGAACAGAGTGAGAAAAAGTAACTGGCTAAAAGGATCTAATGAACTTCCATAGCTATGGGTAAATCTGAACATAGGTTTCCCTGATTTCCATCCAACACTTTAACCACTATCTATAATGAATAATATCAGCCTCAAGACCTCATGTTGTCTGAGGGGAAAAAGGGTTATGTTTCTGGGACTTCTGGAGGAATCATAGCAAGTAAAGTACTTCTCCATGGAGAAGGGAGACTATGACCATGGCAAAGACTGAAGACTAGTGAGAAGACTGGTTCTTTGGAACCTATCCAGATAAGCCCCAGTTGGTTGCTCCTCATAAGCATTTTTATTCCTGAATAAAAGAAAAATTAAAATTAAAGTTTTTGAACTAAGAAAAGTATGTATGAACAAATTTGAAGCACTGAAATATTTAATGTAATATTTTGGAATTAACTGTATAAAGTATATAGCTTTTTGTGGGAGCCAAAATTATTTTAACTATCACATCACAAAAGAGATATCATATGATTTAAATTCAACACTAGAGAAAAAACAGCAACCTACCTTTAGGATTGGGATTTGCAAAATGATCACCTAAAACTGATCTCCATCTTTTTTGTTATTTATTCCAGGATGGCACTTTAAGCAGTGGTGGGTTTCAAATTTTTTTAGTATCGGTTCTGTGGGTGTGGCTTGGTGGGCATGGCATGGCTTGGTGGGCGTGGCAGGGAAAGGATACTGTAAAATCTCCATTTCCATCCTACTCCAGGGGAAGGATACTGTAAAATCCCCATTTCCTCCCGATCATCTGGGACTTGGGAGGCAAAGAATAGATGGGGGAGGGGCCAGTCAGAATTTTTACTACCAGTTCTCTAGAACTGGTTAGAACCCACTGAAACCCACCTCTGATTTAAGTGGTATAATCTTAATTCAGTCTTCTTGCAAGATAACATGGAGATATCTAGCAGATACTCTTGGATACTAGGAATTAAGACCATGATATGCATGCATATACCTTACATATAATATCCATATGCTCTGTTAGAAATATAAGGGTGGTTTTGGGTGCATCTGTTCGTATTAAGTATAACATCCTGAGGGACTGTCTATGAAGGAAAAAAATAGCTGCTTTTGCTTTTAGGGACAGAGAATAAAATGGCAGAAACAAGCCTTCAAAAGAACATGCAGCTATTTATTCTCCCTAGGCTTCAAGGCAGTTTTAAAGAAAAGTAGAAGTAAATACTACACATTTAATTTTTATAAAGCTTACCACCTGCCAGTTGGAATCTCTGATGAACTCTCATAAGCAGCTCTGTAATGTCTAAACAATTTCCAATGACAGATGGTTCTAATGTCTGTATAATGTATAATGTCTAGTTCTTACTCAAGTTCGCTTCCACATATCTCACTAAATTTGCTCTCTGAGCCGGGAATTGTGGCTGTGCGCCTCTCTTGATATTTAAAGACAATGAAATCTACTATATTTGCTATTGGTGATCCAGTCTGATGAATATGAAACCGTTTTTTATCCTACAAATATGTTAATATTATATTAAAGTATATTAAGTGTATGTGTGTATGTGTATGTGTATGTGTATATATATATATATATATATATATATATATATATATATATATATATATATATATATATATATATACACACATACATACATACATACATACAATCCCCAAAGATCACCAGGATAGGGTACAGGTTTCCATCACACAACTCTGTAAACGAAGCACTAATAAACTGCGAACAAAGGATGAGAAATTGATGTATAAATGGGTTTCATTAATCCTTAACCCTATTCTTTAGGGGAGACTTAGAGAAGCAATAAAAATTATTTAAGAAAGAGTATTAAATAGTAACATTATAAGCTACTTAAAAGATATTTGGAATGGATAATATTACTAAGATTTTGATTTACTATTACAGATAGGAGTAACTTTTCCCTCCATGCCTTTTGCAAGTCTACTCACTTAGGTTCTAATATTTCTTGCATATATTCTAAATTCCTTGCCTCGTGAGGATTATGCGAAGGCAAATTTATGATATCATATTACAGTAAAACCCTGCTTCTGAGAAGAAAAAATATAAAGCGTTTAAAACAATATTTTAAGCAATTAATATATATTATTCAATATATGGTTGGAAAGGACTATAAAAGATTACCTATTTTAAAACAGATAAATGGTTTCGTAGTTTTGCTGAATTGGAAAGTATTAAAAGTATTCATTTGTATCCCAGACTAGATTAAATGTAGAGACCATCATCAGTTCTCTAGTCTTTGAAATGTTCTCTAAAAGAAGACGTAGAAGAATATATGTAGACCTCATGTTACAAAGCTGCCATATGTCTCATTATAGAAAACACCAACAACTTTTTTCAGTTAAGGGTCATGTTGATATTAGAATGATGTGCCACAGCCAACTGTTCTGAAAATGAGCAAGGCAGGATCAAAAAGATGGATGGAGCTGATTCAAAAAAGTGTGAAAGTGTATGTTTAAAAGTCCAGGATAAATCCTGCTATTTTAGTTAGTAATTCAGCTGAATCTAATGTTTTCAAAATGTTCTGGTCTTTACAAAGCAGTGGGAAAATGTATCGCCGGATTCCAGGACTATTAGAGAATACATGGAAAACAAAAAAGTGCAATCATCCTTTGTATGCTGTGGAAAACATACCTATATCTTTAGCATTTGTTAATGAAGCTATGGATGGTTAATTTGATCAACAATATAATTTAAATTTTGCTGTCTATTTCAACACATACACTTCAGATATCCTCCAGGTTTTGTTCAATTGACAAGAGCAGGAAAAAAAATCTCCTTTTTCCTGTTTTCTGATCAGTTGTTAAAAAAAATAATAATATTTACATTATGATGCAAAGTCCACTAAATTTTGTTTGGAGAATAATCCGAACTTCCAAAAAAAGGATTGAACTAGTTCAGGTCAGTCTGAAGAGAGACTTGATGTTGGAATCTGGATCAAGATTGAGTAATATAGAATCCATTCTCCACAATCTGGGTTTGAAAGATATGAATGATGACATTTGAAAAAATTATTCTTTTTCCTAGAAAAATAGGATGGAATTTGCAAGTAGCCTTATTTTTATGAGAAGATTAACTCTGCTATGTGTTATAAAATGTGGTAAAATATTATTTAAAAAAATAAACTCCTTTGAATAGATAATGCCTATAACCGTTTGTTTAGGGGGAAAAAAGGAATGAAATTTCAGTGGCAGTAGCTTCTTTTGTGTGATTTACCTGTGATAAATTCCAAACTAAAAGGTTTAAGAGCTTTTCTGCTTTTCTATTTATAAGAAATGATCATACTTCCTGAATATAGTGGAAATGATCTTCAAGGGGGTTGAGGCAGAAGTATAAGAGATTATTTTAGTTGATTTTTCCATGAAATAAGGAAGCCATTAGGTCAGATCAGCTATATAATGTAATTCTGGAAAGAATATCGCGCCCACAATTGTTCAGAATAAGGCAGGTCAATAGCTGAAATAAAATACTTTGACTTCAGCTCAGAATAAGAGTGTGTGAATGAGACCAGCCTACATGGAGGAGCAAATTATAATACTAAAAATACCTTCACTCCAAGATAACCCTTCTTGTCTGACAGCAAGAGTCATTGTGATTTGAACTATTAAACCTTTGAGTTCAATACTATATGCTGGTGTGGGCTTTCACAGCCTGCGTCAATCAAATGGAGATGAGCTTCTGGGTTAAATGGCTGCAGTCTAGTTTTCTACCATTTTCTGGTAGCTGTAGCCAGAAACTTCAAAGCCAGATTGATGGGCTTTGTAGTGCAACTGCTTCACTTTTTATCTGGTAATGCCAGCCGTTGTTTCCGTTTCTCATTTTACTTTACAACCTAAGTGCCTAAGTGACACAGTTAACGCAGGCTTTCATCCTTGATCAAGGCTCATCAGAATTGACATTTTGCCCAAAATGGATTTTAGAAATCAAATCCTATGTACAAATCAATTCATTAAAATCAAATTGATTTGGTTGTTTAATGGTTTGAATGAAATAAATCTGATTTATCAAATTGACTCAGTGAATTGAATTAAAGTCAGTTCTTCACAGATCTATTAGTTATGCAGCTATAAAGGCAGGGAGTGACAGATGACAGCTTTCAAGCTCTAATTATGGCATGGCCACATCCATGAGCAATTTATTTTAAAAAAACTTCTTCTTCTTCTTTTTTTTTTTTTTTTTTTTTTTTGAGAGAGAGAGAGAGAGTTGAACATATACTGTAAAAAGTCCAGAGAGGAAGAGACAGTATGATCAACATGTGAAAAGTTTCATGCTTGTCTTCAATACACTCATAGTTCCAAACACTACATAAATTCAATTGAAATATTTCTTTCCTTGAAAATATCTAAGAATGCTTATGGTATCTTCATCATGGCTTTTATGAATAGTCACAAATTATCATGTTCATCTTTATACTGTCAATATATGCTTCCAGAAGTTGTGGGTGCTCCAACATTGAAGGTTTTTAAGAAGAGTTTGTGTAACCATTTGTCTAAAATGGTATAGGCCAAGGGTGTCAAACTCAAATTGTCCTGGCAGCATCAGATGACATATTGGAACTTTTTTTCCCCCTTCGCTAAACCGGGTGTGGGCGTGGTCAGCGTGTGATGCACCTGGGAGTCCTGGTATAGGGCTTCCTGCCAGCGATTGGTCTAGAAGACCTCCAAGTCTATTATCATGTTATTTTGTCAATGATCCTTGACCGTTTATTCTTTCATGCTAATATGACAAGGAAAATCAATTAAGGGCAGTTTTTCAGGGAATAATGGTGCAATAATGGGAAAAGGGTATTACCTTCGACTTATGATTGCCCTTTTCACATCATAATAGTATTTATTTGAGCATCCTTTAGAGCAGGGATGTCAAAATCACATGATGTATTGTGATTTTTTTTTCTCCTTTGCTAAAATGGGGGTGGATGTTGCGAGTTTGTGACGCATCCGTCACGAGTGTGACACCCCTGCTTTAGAAGTTAAAGGGAAAAATAGGTTAAAGTCTGCTAGCTACACATTCATAGAAGCCTACCAGGTGCATCACTGTTGGCTGTTACCATGCATTGTATATCCATGGAGCTTTTAATCAAACCTATTTCCTTGCATGAATATATTATGTGGATATTTGCATAAATATCCATATAAAACCCCTTCTCACAGTCCTTAGACACATCTGGAATGCCCAGCACCAATAGGTCTCCTGTTAAATTAGGCATAAGAGGGTGAGATCAGATAGACACTGAATACCACCATCCTTCTTCACCTATTTAATTTGCAAAAGCTTAATTTAGTGCCTCTGACATAAATCTTAGTTGAAAAATGTTATTTAACTCTGAGAAATCAGTGCTTTGGGCAAATTTTCATTTAGGGATAGAAACAGATTTTAACCGGTTACTCTAATATCTTTTCTGACCTAGGCTCCCTTAAAGAGCAGGAAGCAGAGTTTTGGTGTTGGCAAAACCTCTTTTATTTACCCGACTGTGAATTCCTTTCATTCACAGTCAGCAAGGCCTATCCAAACAGTTTTTCAAATGAATATTTATCAACACAGACCTTATCTCGCTTGGAAAGCTGCCAGGTAAATAGTTTCCAAATACAGTACAAGGCGTTGACACAGAGCCTCTCAGAGTCACAGAATGAACGAATTGTTTCCTGCAAAAGCCCACTACCCGTTCGCTTCTCTTTTGTTTCCTATGGAAGGGACCAATCACCTCCAAGTGTGGTTTTACTCCCAAGTCAACCCTGCTTTTTTAGTTGTTCTTTTCTTCTGGCAGCTCTGCGAACAGGCTCCAGCTGTTCCTCTGCCTCACTGCTATCTAGCTCCCTCTCTGTCTCCGATGCAGAGCCCTTGTCCGAGCTTTCCCCAGCCCCCAGGACTGGCCCATTTTCCTCCACAACCTCCTCACTGTCCGACTCTGCTGCCAGCTTTACTGGCCACTGGCGGGCCACAGCAATATCCTGTGTGTGCAAGTTTCAGTTTATTAGATGGTTTAAACAAAAGAAGACAATGGCATATGTCAATCATTGCTGTTATGAAAATAAAATGGTCAGATCAACATTTATGTCAGGGATGGTGAACTATGGCCCTTTTGTGACTTGTGGACTTAATCATGCTTAGGAATTCTGGGAGTTGAAGTCCACAATTCATAAAAGGGCCATAGTTCCCCCACTTCTATTTTATGTGATGCCAGTAAGCCCTGGGGTTTTTTTCCCTTCTGAGCCAGCGGAAATAAAAAGGGGTTTACAAATTGATCACCCTAAAAAAAAATCAGTAACCTGTCAACTCAAACTGTAAACAGAAACATCTCAAAACTGCTTGTTAAAAATTATCATCACTTCCAGGATGTGTCACAAAACCTAATGATTGTCAGAGACAAAAAAACATGCCCTCACTTCCACTGATGAAGGCAGTAGAAGTCTTGCTGGGTTTAATTTCCCCTCACCTGCAGGGAACTTCCATTGGCATATCCCTTACTTGCAGTGGCTTTAAACTCGTATGCATGCATCTTCTTGATGCCTTTTATTATCTTGATTTATAGTGAAGAGAATCAGATTGTTAATTCCAATTTTACAATGGACAAAATCCAAAGGAAATTTGAAGGTTTGTGAAGATAAGTGGAGATTTCAGAGACACTGTTCTAATGTCATCTTTTGAATATAATTCATATCAGGCAGCCTATAACTAACAATGCCAATTTCTCAATAGTTATACATGTCTTCCAGGCTATTTGAGATAATTGCCAAGTATTCTCAAAGTGCAAAACTGCATAAGAGAAAATACAATAAAATGATTTTTTAAAAAAATATTGAAACAAGTTGTTCAAATTAAGCCTAGATAATAAGTAAATGACTTTAGAATCTTCAGACTTGCTAATAATCTATTTACAAAAAAAAAAAAACCTAGAATTTTTTTTGATCAAACTTTGATAAAACACTTGCAGCTCCTAAATTTAAAGAAAAATGTTGATGCATTTTGTGATAACCAGCTTTTTCCTGAGTTAACAGATGGTGCAGAATTTATTTTCTGTGGTCACTTTAAATAAGAGAAACCTGGAAATAATTTGACATGCAGGTGGGAATATTTACGGAGATTCTCAGTCATCCAGAAAAAGCACCTTTGTGACACACACGAAGAGGAAAAAAATAGCTGAAGAGGAATGGAGGGGCTTACAAATGAGAGAAGAGGAAGATGACTATGATGAAGTATGAAGATTAATGCCGGTATAATTCCTTTCACCGAAGATCTCTCTCTTTAGCAGACTGCAGCTTCCTTTAATTCCCACACCCCTGTTAAATCCCCAAGGAACGATTCTACCTTTTGGAGTTCTTTAATATCAATGTTACCATCACCACTAAAGGGAAAGCTTTAATGAATTGTTGGAGCATTTTTTTCCCCTTTCCCTTGAGAAATCTGGGAACCGTTTCCAATTAGACAAAGAATTTTGAAAGGTCACTTTTGTACAACTCTGTAAAAGAAGGCTGGACTCTGCTGGAAAAGCACAGAGGGAAGAAGATGAAGCAGCAACCAAGGATGGGTGCCGACATGAGAAGAGAGGGACACATGCTGGCTGCTGCTAATTGCTGAGAGAACTGGAACAGCATGAAGGGCAGAGAAGAGCAAAGAAGGCAAAGAAAGAAAAGTAAGTTAATGGCAACAAGAAAAGTCAAAGGGAGAAATAGGCAGGTGAGTTGCCCCACAACCAGTTGCCCCAGAAATAACAATCAAGGGGCAGCTTCTCTTTACTGCCCAGAACCCTCTTTTCTCATGTCCACCACAATTGTATTAAGGTATTAGCCACATGATTGTTTTTGTCAGTTGGAGGTGAAGAAATAGGCAAAACTGATAATGTGTCATGGATACACCTTTAGACCCTTCTCCATATGTGAGTTCAGAGGAGAAGGGTAAATTTGAATCTGCAGAGGAAAGTATGGAGCTGAGTATTGGTCAGGATTGGGACTCAGGGAATGCTAGCTTGATAAAGCAGCCTCAGCTGAATCATCAGACTAGTGACAGATTGAGGGAGATAAGCCACAACTGCAGCAAGTTGGCCAGGAGGCTCCCCAGGCAAGGACTGGAAATGAAGTCCACACTTCCTCCTGCTCCAAGGACACGCAGAGCAGAGAGGAGACAGGCACAACACTAGTCAGCTAGACTGCTCATGGGGAGGCAACCTCGCCTCTTATGAAGGGCTGCACCGGCATTGTCTATTTAACCCTACCCTGAGGACTTGAACGTTGCTGGAGCAATGTGCCCAGTTCTGTGCCTTGTGTGTTTTGCTATGTATCCTGGACTGCTTTCCTGGACTTTGTGTGTGTCCATTGGACTTGGCTACCCAGTAACTCTTGCTGTACTAAGCTTGGAATCTGGACCTGGGCAATAGGAATGCTTTCTGAGGACCTGTTTGGGGAGTTTGAATAAACACCTGTAGAACTCTTGCAATGTGTGGGTGGGTGGATGGAGAGCAGGGCAGCACATAATATAAGTGGTAAATGTCTATAGAAATTCTCGGTCATCCAGGTCATGACTGTCCCAAAGGTGCTTTTTCAAAAAGCAACTAGACTTCCTTTGTTTCTGCTTGAAGACGTTTCGTTTCTCATCCATCTCTCTTGGATAAGAAGCGAAACGCCTTCAAGCAAAAACGAAGTCCAGTTGCTCTTTGAAAAAGCACCTTTGGGAAACTTCATAAATAGGCTTACCTGAATTGGAAAAAGAAAATGTCCACCCATGTCTTAAACCGTAAGACAGTGCATATAATAAAGAAATGCCTTAGCACAATATGTTCTCAAGGATGCAATCATTACTGACAGAAAGTGGCAGCAGGCAAGCTACAAGAGTAATGAGAATACAAGTAGCCAGGATGAGCATTTTGAGTTAGATAAATTCCGAGGCCTGGAATTTCCCTGTTTCAGCTGTGTGGTCTTTATTATTTAATTTAGAATGAACACGGCTTGATGAGCTTGAATCAGCCCAGAGAGCGTATGTCATTTTCAGCATATTGTCATGGACCGTGTGTCTGTCACCATAATTGCTGAGTCAATTGCTTATTTGAGTGCTACTGGTTTTCTATATTGTTAACTCGTTCAACTAGCTTATCCTTATCAGACAGCAGTAATGAGCAGTTTGATGAGACTTTTACAATTAATAGTCCTTTCAATAGAAACGTCTGCTTTCCTAGCAGTGTACATAATTTCACACATCACTGAAACCAGACCACCAGTCTCTTAGCAGCTTGCTTCATCTGAATGGAAAAGCTCCATATACTGTATATCATCTAGTTGATTTTCATAACTTCTAAATGTGTTCAAATCTGAAACTGGGGAAAACTTTCAGTCATATATGTGGCTTTCAGTTATTTTCATGGGTGGGTTGCTGTGGCTTCACAGGGGTTCAGGAGAACCTCCAGCTAAGATTCTGTGCAGTTCAGAGAACCCCTAAATCCCACTCCTGGCTGGCCCCGCTCACCCCACTCCCTCCCAGGAGTCCCTTCGCGACCCACTTTGGATGCAGGTAAGTGCAGGGCAGTGCGGAAGCTTGGGGAAGGTGAAAAACAGGCATATTGGAAGTTTGGGAAGGCTAAAAATGGGCCTATTTCTCCGGAACCTGGCGAGGCTGTTTTCGTCCTCCCAGAGACTCAAGGAAAGCCTCCAGAGTCCAGGAAGGGCAAAAATGCCCCCTCTGCCATGGTACAGGAGGCCACCTAGGCCATGCCCACCATGGCCACATGCAACAGCAGACAACCCCTTGTTAAAATTTTTGAAGCCCACCCCTGGTTATTTTACTTTACAGGTTTCAGATAAGCTAAAGAACAAATTCTTCTGTAGATGAAAAAGAACTTAACTCTTGAGTCTCACCTGTATTGGACTAGAAATTTCATTTTTTAAATTGGAAGGATCACTTTTAAAACCTTTAAGCTTTTTCTCCAGGATTGAATTAGTTTAGTTCATTCAGAGTTGTGGCTCCATTACGTTTAATGCTCTAAGTGGAAATTCTCCACTTAGAGACTTTCCATTGCAAGCAAGCATGCTGTATTTGTCTTCTTTCTGTCTTTCTTTCTATAGGATTTTCTGTAAATTTAAAAGAAAAAAATGGCCTTCCCACCAATTTACCTTTGATATGAGACAATCTGATGAAGCCTAAGTTTGATGTGGTTATATTAAGCCTACTCTGATGTAGCTATATTAATTATACAAGGTACCTTTATTTCAGATCCAAACTTAAATAGGATCTAACAATTAGAATAGCTTTGTTAACCTGATGCTTTCCTGATTCCTTGGGACCATTACTCTCAGAATTATCAGACTTTAGTCATATTGACTGAGAAGTCAGGAACTGTAATTCCAAAATTATCTGGCTAAATCAGTTTTGAAAAGTTGACCTAGGCTGTGTTCTACAACAATTGCTCTCCCCGCCCCCCGCCCCCCCTCTCTCTCACACACACACACACATTTTTCAAGGGATACCTTCAAAAAGACACTTTCTAGCCAAATTAATAGCAAAATGCTTTAATTCATTTTAATTCATTACCCATTACTAGTACATTTGTATGTTGAATGACCATTGTGGATAAATAATACAGAAAAAGACAGAATGCTAAATAGACAGACCCTCCGTTTAATTTAGCATGTTTTTTTTCAATCAGAAGACAAAGATTACTTCACTAAACTAGATGATTTTTGGTTTAGTGTTTGCTTTTTGGCTCTCCTGATCTTTTCACCAAAGCAAAATAGTTCAGTAATTATGGCATGGTTTTAATGGCAGTTTTAATTAAAGTAGAAGCTAGAGATATTCCTAGGAAAAGAATGGCCATATTTCGTTTTTAATGCAGGAACAACAACAAAATCTGTTGTTTTCACATTGGCGGCTTGCAACTTTAGAAGCATCCAGGCAGCAGATTAAAATTTATGGTCTTATTTATGTTGACCATGGTTCTTGCTTGCAGGTTATCCCCGTTGAAAATGTGATTGATTGTACTGGTAGCTAAACTACAATGGGGCATGGCATCCATTCTCTTTACCCATAGCTTTTTCAAAAAAAAAAAATACTGGTGCAGCTGACATTATTTTCTACTTTTATTGGCAATCTCAGAAGAGAAGTGAAGGACTGAACAGAGACATTGCCTACATCTCTCTCTTATCCTTAGAAATGGTCACTTCTTGTCAGGGCTGTGGTATATTGAAGGATTATTGTCTCTGCTCAACTCTATCTGCTCGGTGGATAAATTGAGAATTTCAATCTTCCCTGCTGTCAATTCAGAAACCTTTTATGAGAGCCAAAGTCACTTTTAAAAAGATACGGTAAAGAATGAAATAAAAAAAATATTATTTATTTACTACAGCAAAAGGCACTGTAAACTCATTTTGGTTTTACATTACTGTTATGACCTGTTCGTTCTTAACTATACATGATACTGTGCAGAGCTTCAAAGCCCATGCTATAAAATAACAAATAGCTACTATTTTAGCTGACAAGTTCGTTATTATTTTTAAGAGGTTCCTCTGAGTGAAGTTCCATAAGCCTGTCAACCAGAGGATATCTCAGCCTCAATTGTGTGGAGCAGTTATCCATACTGGCGTGTCAAAATGCTGCTAAAGTAGCCAAAGGAATAAAATTCTATGTGTATTACAATATGCATTTTGCCCTAGAAAGACTTTCACAATAAAACCTTACTAAAATATTGATTAAAATAGAAACCAGGGGCACTCAAGGACAGCATGCAGCAAAATAGTATAACAGATTGCTTCTGTCAGTAGTTAGCCATGACTTCTTCCGTAAAAGCCCATTTCACAATAAAGTATAAGTGCATGCCCAAATATTGTTTGTTTGTCAAACATGTAAATGATAGCAGATATAACTATAAACATGGACATGAACGAAGGAAATGAATACAAATAAATGGGGATAGTAGGACAGGGACAGTAGGCATGCCGTTGCACTTATACACACCCCCTTTACGGACCTCTTAGGAATGGAGTGAGGTCCACAGTAGACAGTTTAAGGTTGAAGCTGTGAGGTTTGAGGATGTAACAATGGAGTCGGGTAGAGCATTCCAGGTGTTGACCATTGTATGTGGCTCCCTCCCAGTTTTATGGGAGGATCCACTTTTATTCAGATCTGAATAAAACATGTAACTCAGACAGAATTGTGGTTTGCTTCTTTGTCCATGCCGGAGCTCGACCTAGGAAGTGGTCATAATATCTGGATCCAATAAACATGATCTGTTGCATTATTTTTTCCCTCACAGTTATTTCTCCTTCAAAGTCTGTTGGAAGTTTCTTGAAACTATTCATACTTTCCCTATTTGCATGGTGCCATTTTGGTCATAAATGTACATTAGTTCATCTTTAAACAGCAAGCATAACATTTTAAAAAAAATTAAAAAGAATTTGCCCCTCCCCGAGCAGCTCTTGAAAACACACATTTAGAATCCAGAATATTTATCCATCAAAATTAAACATGTAAGAGATACTTTTTAAAAAAGTAGTTTCCTAAATTAGATAGTGGGGCATAAGAGGTTAAAGACCTTGGCTATGTGCAGCCTTGAGTACAACACTGAAGGTATGAGTGGAGTTTCCAGACATCTTAAAAGATGTCACATAGAAGTCAATTTTTACTATATATAGCTCTTATTCTATGATAGTGGAACCCAGAAAGGTGAAGGAATGTGCCATCTCCCTTCCATGGATGTGCTTGAGTGGAAACTATATGACTACCTGCCTGGGATGTTCAAATTTGCAGTGAGAATGGGGCTAGATCCAGTGGTCTAAAGCTTATGGATCACAAGCTTCCTAACAGACAGGAAGCAGCAGGTGAAGCTAGACAAAATCACATCAGATACCTGTACAATTAGCACAGGAGCTCCCCAGGGCTGTGTGCTCTCTCCACTTCTCTTCTCTCTATATACCAATGACTGCATCTCAAATGATCCATCTGTTAAACTACTGAAGTTTGCAGATGATACAATAGTGATTGGTGTTACATCCAGACGGCAAGCACAAGCGGCCAATAAAGCAGCCGATTGGTCCGTGAGCAGACAGGCAGCCGGCAGGAAATTGGCGGCTCCTGATTGGCCCAGTTTCTGACAGCTGAGTATAAAAGAGCTGTCATTGCCTCAAGATGCTGCTCGCTCTCCATGGTAGTTAGCAAACCAGAGTGAGTCATACTTAGCTGTTATTTGTTAGCCAATAAACATTATGAAGTGCTTATTCTGCCTCACCTCCCTTTCTTAGCCTCTTGTTCCTCGAACAGAACAATTGGTCTCATTTGAGACAATGATGAATCTGCATACACATGGGAGGTTGAACAACTAGCCTTACGGTGCGACTAGAACAATGTGGAACTGAACCAGAGGTGAAATGCTCCTGGTTTGGACCAACTCGGGTGAGTGGGTAGCAGAGATTGAGGCTAGTTCACCGAACTGAGATCAATGGCTGGCTGGCCATGCTCCCGAACCAGTCCACGGCCCACAATCCTGCCATGCTTCCCTGCCTTCCATGCTGCCTTCCTGGCGTCCAGGTGGCCAGCTTGTGAAGGCAGGCAAAAAAAAGCCCACGTGGAAGGCAGACCAGCATGGCAGGGCCGTGCGGGAGGAACTAGCAGCTTACTCCCTCCCCTGAAGCAGCAGCTTCCCTGCTCAGCCCCGACAAGCTATGCATCCATAGCAATGGGATTGTTTTGTTCACCGCGGTGGTGCTTTGGGAGGAGAGGTGGACATATTCATTATAGTTGTCAGCTTCAGATGTCCGCCTCTCCTCCCAAAGTACCACTGCAGCGAACAAAACAACCCCATTGCGCTGTGCCTCATTGCGCTGTGCCTATTTCTGCAGCCAAACATGCCCAGCCTTTCCTCAAATGGGCTGTGCATGGGGCACTTGGAGAGTGAGTGAGCAAGAGAGCTCTCCAACCTCTGTTTGTGTGTATGTGTGTATGTCTGTTTGTGTGTGTGTGAGAGAGAGAGAGAGAGTGTGTGTGTGTGTGTGTGTGAGGGAGGGACGGAGTGATCTGAAGCATCACTTAAGGCACCCAAACTTCTGGAAGTGGCGGGGGTGGCTTCTGAGCAGCCCTAAGTCAGCCAGCTCCACCTGACCTACTCCCTGAGTCTCGCCTTTCTCCTCATCCCACCCCCACCCCACAGTGGCAGACTCTGTGGGACAACAGGACCTCTCATATTCCCACAGCACAGCGTATACTTGCTACCTCTGCTTGTCTGCATGCAAGCAATGATCTTCTCTGCTTCTCTTGGGATGCTGGTGTGGGCACCATGGATGCATAGTTTGTTGGGGCTGAACAGGGAAGCCGCTTCTTGAGTGGAGTGGGGTAGGGGCAAGGAGAACAGTGAGACTCAGCGAGTAGGTCAGGTGGAGCTGGCTGACTCTGGGCTGCTCAGAAGCCGCCCCCGCCAGAAGTTTGGGTGCATCGGCTTCAGATCGCTTCCTCCCTCCCTCACACACAAACACACACACACACACACACACACACAGGTTAGAGAGCTGTCTTGCTCACTCGCTCTCCAAGCACCCCATGCACAGCCCATTTGAGGAAAGGGCAAGCAAGGCTGGGCACATTTGGCTGCAGGAGGAGGGCCAGGTGGAAAGCAGCTTTTTCAGCAGCATCCCCCTCCCCTCTTTGGATTGCCCTGCAAGGGGGAGGCTCTGCCTTTGCAGAAACGGGGTGGGTGGTTTGTACGGAGGATTGGTGGAGGGGGATGCACGGTCCTCCGAGATGAAGAGCAGGGCAAGAGAAGGTTCCGAGGGTTGCCTGGCAGTCAAGCCAGAGGGAAACTCAAAGCCTTGGGGGCTTCAGAAAGACAGAATGTGCTTTTCTGCAGCTCCTGGCATCCGTGGGGCTCCTGGGTATAATGGTGAGTGACATGAGTGACATCCAAATGGCCATGCCCACCCATTCACATGACCACCAAACCACGTCCACCAAGCCATGCCCACAGAACCGGTAGCAAAAAAATTAGATTTCACCCCTGAACTGAACACACTCAAAACCGTAGAAATTGTGATAGACTTTAGGAGAAACCCTCCCATACTACCACCTCTTACAATACTAGACAACACAGTATCAACAGTAGAGACCTTCAAATTTCTAGGTTCTATCATATCTCAAGACCTAAAATGGACACCTAACTTCAAAAACATCATCAAAACACAACAAAAAATGTTCTTTCTGCGCAAACTGCCCAAGGAGCTGCTGATACAGTTCTACAGAGGAATTATTAAGTCTGTCATCTTTACCTCTATAACTGTCTGGTTTGGTTCTACAACCCAACAAGACAAACAAAGACTTCAGAGGATAATTAGAACTTCAGAAAAAATAATTGCTACCAACCTGCCTTCCAACTGTATACTGCACGAGGACTCAAAAAGAGGACTGGGAAAATGTTTACAGACCCCTCTTATCCTGAACATAAATTGTTTCAACTCCTACCCTCAAAACAATGCCTTAGAGCAGTGCACACCAAGACAACTAGACACAAGAACAGTTTTTTCGGGATGGTTTTCCCAAACACCATCACTCTGCTAAACGAATAATTCCCTCAACACTGTCAAACTATTTACTAAGGCTGCATTACTATTAATCTTCTCACCTTCTCATTGTTCCCATCACCCATCTCCTCCCACTTATGACTGTATGACTGTAACCTTGTTGCTGGTATCCTTACAATTTATATTGATATTGTTTCCTGATTGCTTATTTGTACCCTATGACTATCATTAAATGTTGTACCTTATGATTCTTGACAAATGTATCTTGTCTTTTTATGTACACCATATGCATGGGGCATATATGGACAATTTGCACCAAAGACAAATTCCTTGTGTGTTCAATCACACTTGGCCAATAAAGAATTCTATTCTATTCTATTCTATTCTATTCTGTTCTGTTCTGTTCTATTCTATTCTATTCTATTCTATTCTATTCTATTCTATTCTATTCTATTCTATTCTATTCTATTCTAAAATGCCCTTTCTAAAGCTATGATTCTACTGTATAAATAATTTCTTCACCAGTTATTTCATATGTTGGTTCCCTTGCCCTCTTCCAATTGATACTGGCCATCATAATCATAATCATCTGATTCTCCATATTGTCGCACAAGTATGCAGGACAGGTTTCAGTTCAAAATTAACTTACAGTAAGTGCTTTGCTGGATAGTAGTACAGAAGAAATCTACATTGAATTCTTCACATAGTGAATCAATTTATGAATAATGAATCAAACCAACAGACAGATAGAAACTCACATGCTTACATAGCAGTACCTATATAGTATTTGTGTGTGTATGTGTGTCTCTGTGTGTATGTAGTATAGTATAGAATACAGTATGTCATAATGGGATATTTAGTTACTTCTGCATTCTGCAATTGTTTAGGCTTTATATACTTTCAAGCTGATGTCCTCATTCCCAAAACCCAATTTGTCTCAAGATGCAACAGAGCGCATACTTTGAATATAAAGCGGCCATTTCACATGTCTGCAAAAAGAAAATGGATTCCCCAAAGCTATTCAGATTTATACTTCTTAAATAATATTTGCATATGTTAATTTGTATGTATAGTTGTAAATAGTTTTTATAAGTTAAATAGGAAAAAAAAGAATACAAATCATTACAGAGGAGAAAACTGCAACCAGTACTTTCTCTTCTTTCCAACTACTTGTTTTTGCTGATTACCTTCAAAGTTCCTGATCTCTCTCTCTCTCTCTCTCTCTCTCTCTCTCTCTCTCTCTCTCTCTCTCTCTCTCTCTCTCTCTCTCTCTCTCTCTCTCTCTCTCTCTCTCTCTCGGTTTTGTTCTTTATCTTTAACAAATCAGCTTAGACCAAAGATTCCTCAAGACAGAGGATGCCTTCAAAAGTTAGATTTTCTCATAACAGTGCTTCAAATGGAAAATTGCCCTCTAAAAATAGGACCTATGGCCGTTCTGTTTTGTCTGGTGTTCTCAAAGTTTCAGCAAAATACAACACAGCTAGACTGGCAATCTTTACTGGAGTCATCTTATTATGACATCTTCCCTTTCTCAGGACATCTTCCTTTTCTCCAATAGAAATACCTGATTCTGACAAGGATTTTACAAGGGGAAAATGTTTTTAGATGGATTTTAGACGTGCCTTCCCACATTCTCAGTTGCATTCCTCAGTTGCATTCCTCAGTTGTAAGTGTATTTATGGAGACCATTTTCAAGTGGATTGAAAAACAAATTTTGAAGGATAGGGAAATGTCTTCTTTGTCTTTCAGCTTTTTCATTCTTGTTTTTACTTAAATGATTATCTCACCATGAGATTAAGTAGTGACAGTCACCTCTTCATAACGTAATGGAAAACCAAGGTACACTGCAGTTGACTCCTTCTCCATTGATCTTTTATCTGATTGCAGAAAGGTAATGCTTAATTAGGGATAATATGAGCATCAAAGTCAAGCAATCTAGGTATAACAGAATGGATAAAAAGGGGCTAATGTCTTGAAATAACGTTTTGTTTGAATAGCCATTAAGACATTAAGAATAGATCAAATGAAGAAAAAAGGCAATATTTCAAACAGTTAAAACATAATTCTGAACAAATAAAGCCCTGCCAGTCATACTACTATCATGGTAACATTTATGGATATCCTGGATATTATTTCTTCTCTCCTCCATTCCATTGAAACTATTCAATGTCAAGCTCAGTGGTGGGTTCCTCCCGGTTCCTCCCGGTTCCGTCGAGCTGGTAGTAGTGATGATATGACATCACCAAATCTGCCCCCCTGCCCCCTTCCCCGCATTATTCTTACCTTTTATTTGGCCCCACCCCAATCTATTACTGCCTCCTGAGTCCCAGCTGATCGGCTAGAAGGAAGAAAACGGTTCAAACTCTTGCCGCAGGGTTTCAAAGGGCTGCCCTATAGCTGATCAGTGTTAAAAGGTAGTGTGGTGGTAGACCGGTGCCTCCATAAACAAATGAGTAGACTGGTGCCTGCAAAAATAAATGGGTAGACCAGTGCCTGCAAAAACAAATAAGTAGACCGGTGCCTGCAAAAATAAATGGGTAGACCAGTGCCTGGAAAAACAAATGAGTAGATGGGTGCCTGCAAAAATAAATGGGTAGACCAGTGCTTGCAAAAACAAATGGGTAGACCGGTGCCTCTAAAAGCAAATGAGTAGACTGGTACAGCTCTGTCCCATTACCATCAAACCACACTCACAAAATAAGCCACGCCCACAGAACCGGTAGTAAAAAATTTTAGAACCCATCCCTGGTCAAAATGTTATCTTTCACATTTACTTTTTTTTTCACAGAACATCTATAAAAGAACTATAGAAAAAAACAACATTATATGTGGCTATTTACTTTTAATGTGTCATTATTTTATTTTTATTATTTTTTTATTAATCATATTTCTACGCTGCCCACTCTCCAAGGACTCTGGGTGGTTTACAACAATCGACAGTATACTAAATAGCATATTGCCCCCAACAATCTGGGTCCTCATTTTACCCACCTCGGAAGTTGTGGTCATAACTCAAGGACTACCTGTATAATAATTTAGTGATAATCTACCATATTTTTCAGAGTATAAGACACACCTTTTTCCCCCCTAAAAGGGGGTGAAAATTTGGGTGCATCTTATACACCGAATGTAACCCCACACACCCACCCTTTGGCCTCTGCCTCCCAGCAATTTACCTCCTTGCAGCAAGCAGCAAGAAGAAACTGTCCCTTTCAGCTTCAGCACAGCCTAATTAGCACAGGTTGATATATTTTTTTTTCTTTTCCATTGGGTTGGCCTCCCGACTCTCAGCTGTTTCAGGCTGGGATTGCCATTGCCTATTGCTACGTGGGCTCTGCTGCTTGCTGCAAGGAAATAAATTGCTGGGAGCAGGGTTTTTTTTTCTTCTGCTAATCAAGCTATGCTAAAAACAAAAATGAAAGTAAAGAAGGCTGTTTGCTGTTGGCTGCAAGGAGGCAAAATTGCTGGGAGGCAGAAGCAGAGGCAGATTTCTTTTTTCTTGTTTTCCTCACCAAAAAAAGTAGGTGCGTCTTATAGTCCGGAGCATCTTATACTCTGAAAAATATGGTATATGGAATCTTCTATGCACAAGGATAAACACAGAATTATGGTCAAATGGAACATTTCTATGCCTTTTATACTTCTCTCAGGGTATTTATTGATTGATAGATAACATTCTATCAAGTTGATGTTGACTCTTAGCGACCATATACTATAAACAGATTTTCTTCATGACAATCTAACCTTAACCTTGTCCTTTAGATCTTTCAATGATGTACTCATGGCTACTGGAACCAAGATCATCCATCTTACTGCTGGTCATCCTCTTCTTCTAACATGTTATAATAAAGGCAAAGGTCCTTTGCCTTTATTATAACATGTTCAAAGTAGGAATATTTGAACATGTTTTTTTACCTAAAGGGAGAACTTTTTTACCTCAAGGGAGAACTTTTTTACCTCAAGTGAGAACTTGGTGTTCAATGATTCATTTGTTTTCTTGGTTGTCCATGACCTTCTTAGAAGCCTTCTCCAACACCAAAATACAAAAGTGTCAATGCTTTCTCTATCTTGCTTTTTCATAATCCAACTTTTGATTCCATAGAGTCACCTGGAACACCATTAACTTGTATTATTCACATCTTTGTGACTATAAACACATCATGGCATCCGAATATCTTCTCCAAGGCCCAATATCAAGTGCTAGTCCACAGTGAATTTCATACCTTGTTCTTTTACTGTTGATGATTGGTACTAAGAGATAGGAGCTACCTATCACTTTGATACCTTCATTATCACCTCTAAGGCTGGTTGTTGTACCAGTATTATTAGTTGTATTTACAGTATTTTGTATTTAATTTTAATCCCACTTTCACTGTTTTCTCTGCACTTTTAACTACTAGAACTTGCAGATCCTTTGCATTTTCAGCTCTCAGAGTAGTGTCAATAAACTGCACAGTGCAGTTTATTGATGTTTCTTCCTCCAATTTTAAAACAACCCTCAAACAGCTTCCCTTAATATATATTCAGCCTAAAGACTGAATAAATAAAGGGAGAGTAAATAGCCTTATTTCTTCCAATCTGGAGCCAGTATATTCTTCCATGTTCTGCTGTATTGTGGATTTCTGATCTGTATATAGCAGTGATGGCTAATCTTTTTGCCACTGCATGCCGGGGGGGGAGTCGCACCCCCGCATGCCCACACCCATAATTCTGTGCGCCCTGCCCCATGTGCGCCCCATGTGCGCCCTGCCCCCATGCGCACACAACACCACCCGCCCGCTCCTGGCACACAATGGCACATTGGGCCTGGTAGGCCTGTTTTTCTCTCTCCCCAGGCTCCAGAGCCTTTCTAGGAGCTTGGGGAGGGCGAAAACGGCCTTCCCCACCCTCCACCCCCCAAAGGCTCTCCAGAGGCCAGAAATGGCCCATTTGCCAACTTCCAGTGGTACAGAGCTGAGCTCGCGTGCCCACCGATATGGCTACGTATGCCACCTGTGGCACACATGCCATAGGCTTGCCATCACGGGTATAAAGGATTCATATGGGAATAATGAAATATTCCTAAGCACATTTTTTTCCTTTTTACAACCCTGTAGCCCCCTTAATTTGGGGTAGAGTTGGGGTGACTGGATTTACTGGTCGGATGCCCTTCCTGACACCTATGTGGAGTTCATAGCAAATGTTTTCTCTTTGTGCCCTGAGAGAAAAGCATCTGCTGCTACCTAGAATTGACCTATCAACCTTTTGAGTGGGAGGTGTGTGTATTCACCACTAGGCCACCACATTAGGCCACTGCACTGCTCTTTTCTAAGCACAATATGGGTACCTAAATACAGCACTCCTTGCCCTATCCTTTAAACAGATTGGTATTATTTTTGGAAAAGTTTGTCTGTGAAATAATAGCCATAACACTGAGAAGTTACAAGGCTTTGGAGAGGGGCAGAGACACTTGTTACTAATTTATCTGAAGAATCACTATCAGTAGCAACCTTTTCTTAGAAATACAATCAAATGGAATAGAGCACATATGTCATGCAATTATCTCTGCCCAGATTTATTTTATTGATCAAATGAGCTTTTAAACATTTATTTATGCTAATCTGCATCATAAGTATTTTAAACTCAGAACTATTCTTGGACTTACAATTTAGCTGTTCCAATTCTTTTGGAACCTACTTTTTCCTTAAAAAGCAGATACGAATAAATATATTTTGATATAATGATATGACATTTATAAAGTTGTTCTTTTAAAAATGACTATGTGCCCAAACACATTTAAAAGGGGAAATATTAAAAAAGAAAAAAAATCTTCATAAAATATTGGAAATGTATAACATAGAAGTTTTTTTATCCAGCCTGGCACCAAGGAGATGTTTTGGTCATAAAAAAAATAGTTTTTCTACCCAGAATTTGCTATATGTAGAATTAATTTTACAAATCTTTAAGAGGATTTGTGCATCTACTGGATATTATCTACAAGGGAAGCTATTAAAGATAAAATCATTCTGAATTTGAAATCTCCAGTTAATACAAATGAAATCAGCTTTGTATTAAAATTCACTAATAATAAAGTGTGAAAAAATAGTTGCAGAAGATACAATTATTAAAGAAGCATTTATTTTACCTTTTATGCAATATCTGCTTTGGGCAGATGACTTCATGCAGTGATATCATTTCTTAAACTCCTTGTATATGTTGGATCCACTTAAAATATCTTCAAAGATAATATAACCACCTAGTTACTTTTTAGAATTCATGTATGTGACTGTGACTGTGTGTGACTGTGTGTATATATGTATGTGTGTATCAGTGGTGAAATCTAAAATTTGTTACTACGATTTCTGTGGGCGTGTCTTGGTGGGGGGATAATGTGACTGGGTGGGTGTGGCCATTTTTTTTTTTACTTTTAAAACTATTTTTTCTACAACCTCTTCAGCAAAAGCCTCTGAGGATCCCAGCTGAGTTGCCTGATTGGCAGAAGTTTTTTTTCTTTTAAATGCCTTTGACGATCCAATCAGGCAACTCAGCTTGGATCATCAGAGGCATTTAAAAGAAAAAAACCTCTGCTGATCAGGCAACTCTGCTGGGATCCTCAGAGGCTTTTAAAAGCATTTTTTCTACAACCTCTTTAGAGGATCCCAGCTGAGCGGCGCAATCATCAGAGGCTTTTTTTTTTACTTTTAAAAGCATTTTTTTTTCGTTGGAAGAGGTTGTAGAAAAAATGCTTTTAAAAGTAAAAAAAAAAGCCTCTGATGATTGTGCGGCTCAGCTAGGTATGGGGGGGTGGGCAAGGATTTTTGCTACTGGTTCTCCAAACCATCCGCCTCCATCACTACCAAATCGGGTAATCCAGTCTGAACTGGGTGGTTTGGAGGCGGCTGGTTTGGAGAACTGGTAGCAAAAATCCCTGCGCCCCCTCCCCCACCATGCCCAGCAGAGCCGCGGGATCATCAGAGGCTTTTTTTTTTTTACTTTTAAAAGCATTTTTTCTACAACCTCTTCCGACGAAAAAATGCTTTTAAAAGTAAAAAAAAAAAAGTCTCTGATGATCACGCGGCTCCGCTGGGATAGCGAGAGGCTTTCCAAAGCACTTTTTTCTGCAACCTCTTGGCCGAAAAGGTGGTTAAAAAAATCTCTGAAAAGTCTCTGACAATTCCAGCTGAGTTTTCTGATCGGTAAAGAGATATTTTTTTAAATGCCTCTTTGACGATCCCAACTTTCTGATCGGCAGAGGCTTTTCAAAGCATTAGAAAAAATGCTTTGAAAAGTTTAAAAAGAAAAGTTGGCCACGCCCATCCAGTCACATTACCACCACCTCCACCAAGCAACGTCCACAAAATCGGTAGTAACAAATTTTACATTTCAGTGTATGTATAAACTGTACTCAAACAAACATGATTAGAAACCTTCCAGCTCAACCAGGAAGAGAGAGAGTTTGAGACTGAGGCTGGCATATGTAACTACTCTGTGCCCATAATACCTGGAGGAGTGGGAAATCTAACCATGTCTAATAAATCACATCGAACCAAAAGAGAGAGAGAGGGAGACAGAAAGCAATATTATGAAGTTTCCCTTTCAGGAGGCAATTCCATCTCCAGGCAGAGAAATTTACAATTTCATAAATATCTTTTAAACGTGCAAGAATTCCCTCAGCTTCTAATGTTTCTTCTCTGGGTAATAATATGTTTTGCACCTTCAAACAAAGGAACAAGCAAACAAGCTGTGAAGGGAAGCTGCTCCAAAATAATGAGAAGATCAAATTCTATGGAACAAAGTCTGTCTGATATTGGAAGGAGTGTCTCATTTGCTGGTTTTACAGTAAAAGTTTCAAATTGATAAAAAGGTCTGATTCTCACAATCCCATTTTATTTGAACTAGCGCTAATTAGACAGCTCTGAGCATGTGGCAGGCAAATTTAGTTCACTATTTCCTTTCCATCCATTTTGTTGAGTATAATCACATCCAAATAAATAGAAAGGAAATGAGTCATAGGAAAATTATGTATTTATTATAACACCAGTCAAATGAAGGCTTTTTTTTTTAACTGAATGGAAGTCAAGGCAGGGAGTCCCAGAAGACCTGCCAAGTAACATACAAAGGCCTATCCCATTGTCTTCCATTTCTTCTAAATCTGTCCCTCTCCTATATCTGTTCTTGGCCTTACTGCTTCAAAGAATCACAGAACATGGATGTCCTTGGATGTTTCCTCTTCTGAAGAACCAAGTCAACAAATACATCAACAGCGGAGATGTGGATGAATGCCAGACTGCTTACACGAACACATTAGGAGTTGTAATCTACTCAGAAGGAAACTGTCTGGTTTCCTTTATCTGGTCTCAGTCATATTTGAAGCAAATATTCTTTCAAGTCCAACTTTTGCCTTAAAAATACAGGTTCTTTACCTTCCCTCGATCCTTGCTACTCAATCTTATGAATCTTTCTCCGTGTTGGAATGTTCTATGTTAACAGATTGTGAGTGTTTGCATTGCTGTACTGGTTTCTAAGCATTAGACTATATTTCATGCAGGTGGCGTGGTAGAGTTTTCACCTCACAATCAGGAGGCTGTGAGTTCGATTCTAAGTAGTGGCAGATATTTCACTCTATAGATGCAAAGAGGAAATATCTGCTTTGAGCTCTGCATAGGCATCAGCAAGGGCATCTGGCCAGTAAATGCTCAGCCCCATTCAGTCGCCCCAGCTCCACCCCAATGCAAGAGATTACAAGGTTGTTTTTAAAAAAGACTATATTTCTTGCACTGCTAGATGAAATCCTGATCAGAAGCAATAGTATTAGTACTCCATTCCTATCCTAAATTCCTTTCTGGGATCAGCGAGGAAGCACGGTAATAAGTTAGATCAGTGGTGAAATCTAAAATTTGTTACTACAGGTTCTGTGGGTGTGGCTTGGTGGGGGTAATGTGACTGGGTGGGCGTGGCCAACTTTTTTTTTTAACTTTTAAAATCATTCTTTCTACAACCTTTTCGGACGAAGAGGTCATAAAAAGAATGCTTTTAAAAGCCTCTGATGATCCCAGCTGACTTGCCTGATCAGCAGAGGCTTTTTTTATTTACTTTTAAAAGCATTTTTTCAGCCAAAGAGGTTGTAGAAAAAATGCTTTCAAAAATTAAAAAAAAAAGTCTCTGATGATCGTGCGGCTCAGCTGGGCATGGGGGGGGGGGCAAGGATTTTTGCTACTGGTTCTCCGAACCACCTGCCTCCATCGCTACTGGATTGGGCGATCCGGTTTGAACCGGGAGCATTTCACGCCTGAGTTAGATATGGAAACCATAGGCAGAAATAAGACGATGGGATGAAAGGAGCAGGGTTTGTCCACAATTCATCACCTTTTTTTATGTATCATTCTGAATCAGTTAACTTTGCTATGCCAAATGAAGCTGAAAATTATGAAAACAATGAACAGATGCTGACTGCCTCCCCTTTATAAAAATGTTGGCTTCTCTGCATAGAAAAAGCAGAAAAAAACAGGCAAGAATTTTGTTGCATTGATTGCCCATATAGTTGGAAGTGGGGTACTCACTGGGGTTCTTGATTTATAATTTTTATGTTCCTTCTGATATGTACATTTCATCAGAGTCTTGGATTGTTGTTTCTTGAATTAACTATTAAATTAACTACAAGGAATGAAGTCTAGTATCTAATGCAGAGTCAGCCTTAATAGAAGCAATTATCATTATTCAACATAATCATTATTAAATCTATGAATATGTCTTCAGCTTCACAAATAAATTTACTTGATAATTGGAAAAAAAATCCATCAACATTCCTGAAGGTACCAACAAAGTTTAGGAGATGCAGGAAAGATGGTATAATACATCTCACTCCACCAGAATCTGAAATATCCAACCAATCTACCTGAGGATAGATTTGTGTGGAACAGGGCTGTCTAGCTTTGGCAACTTTAAGATTGTGGACTTCAACTCCAAGAATTCCCCAGCCACCATAAGGAATCCAACATGTGGATAATAATGAACTATGAAAATGTATGACACTAGAGTTCTCCGTGATAGGCAGGATATCAATCAAATAAAAAAAAATTAAAAATCTCTCTTTACCCAATTTTCAGTATGGAAGTTTACCATAAATGTAGTTGTTTAGCATGGGATATTTCCAAGACTTTAGTACTTTGGGGCTTTGTCTGCCTTCAATCCAGAACAGTTCAATATTTTTAGAATCTAAAACTATCAGCAGGTTCATGTGCTTGCCTATGTTTCATGCTTTGTTCGAGCAATCTCTTTTGAAAACATTGTTTAAAGTTTACCTTTTATTTCTTCACTATTTCATATTGGCATTAAAAGGAAACTAGCAGAAAATGTGCAGTTCCTTCAACATACTGATTAGCTTTTCTGAAAAGTTAGCTCTTTTGATAGTCAAAAATTCTGACCTCCTACTGAAAACCGTTCAAGTAATGGAGTTCTGTATGACCAAAAAAAAAAAAAAAATAGTCATAAATAAATTTTTCTACTCCTGGAGATAAAAGCTGATCATACTTTAGTTTCAGTAACTGAAACTAAATACTAAATACTATACTGAATCCTGACCACTGGTCAGCGTTCCAGAAAACCTCCCACTCCAAGTAAAGACACGGAAGCAAGCATTTTCCAAAGTCCTCTTTACTAAAATAGGCAAACTGGCACATCTGGGGAAACCTGAATCTGAAAAGCCCAGGTTTTCCTTCAGTAAGTCAAAGCTCCCAAAACCATCCCCTTTTCCACCCAGTCAGTCACATGCTCCAATAAACATCCGTCCCATCCCAATCCATCCCGACCACTCCTTCTCCAGAGGCAGGATCGCCCTGACCTTGACCGACAGTAAGAATGCTATTATGTCTACCAACCCCCTCTCCTACTTTCCCACACATGAGAAGGTGGCAGCATTGGAGCTTTCGGCCTAATATGGCTTCCAAAGTTGACAGATGAACCACCTCTTCCAGACAAAACACAAAAGAAGGGGTTAACGCCTAAATACTAAATACTATAATACTAATAATAAGTAGATAAATCCATAGCCCCAAAAAGCTAGACTGTGAATTTCAATACAAATGTAACATTTATCACTTAGAAGTTCCTTCATACTGTTTGGTTCCTTAGTTCAACCACTAAAACTTGCCTTTAGTATTCTGTGATTAAATATATACATTATGTGGCTTCCTTCATTGGGAATTTTTGTCATTTTTCAAACAATGGTTCCGGATGTCTAAATGTTCTTTCTGATTATTGTGGTTTTCCTATCACAATTTAGAGTAAACTCAGCCAGTTGTAATTTACTCAATAAACTATGGTTAGGTATAAGGCTTATGTCAAGCGATGGAGAAATCAGGAGTTTCAGGCAGTTCAAATGAATATAAACATTTATTGCAAGCTTAAGGTCTCTATAAGAATCTGACCAACTAGTGGCCAAGAGAAAAGAACAGGAGAAAGATGGGCTGGACTTAGATCTCTTACAGCATGGAGGGACTCATGACTTCTGATGTGTTTGACCTCTCCCTTGGGCTCAGCCTGGTCATCTCCTGCAGCTTAGTTGACATAAACTGAGGTTTCCTTTTAATTTTTCCTAATATATTTCTATTTTGTTGTTCAGATGGCTGAAAGGTTCAATATACAGTAGAACCAAAAGCATCATCCTATTTTTTGTACAACATACAGTATTCATTAAATAGTTGAAAGGGAGCATCCATATAGTCAGAGGATTTCCTTTTCTGCCAAAGAAGAATTCAGTTTTACTCCAGGATTCTACCTTACTACCACTCATTAATTTACCTCTTAGTGCAGAAATCTCACTATCACTTTTCATCTTCTAGTTACAGTAGTCTGGTTCAAGTGCTACGTACATCTGAACAGGAAATAAGAACTCATGCAAGAAACCAACATTATACTTTTGAAATAAGTAAGATCAGGAAACAGGAGTGGGAAGTTTGGAATATACCTTAAAGAGATTATTATAACAAAATCTTGAAAGCCTGTAAATCCATCTCTGGTTCAGTTTACACATCACAATCAAGGCATAGTTGTTTTGAGTTTTTTTATTAATGTTTCCTAATGTTGTAGGAATTGTGAGTCCCTTGGACTGCAAGGCGATCAAACTGGTCAGTCCTAGAGGAGATCAACCATGAATGCTCTTTAGAAGGCCAGGTCCTGAAGATGAAAATCAAATACTTTGGCCACCTAATGAGAAGGAAGGACTCACTGGAGAAGTGCCTAATACGGGGAACGATTGAGGGCAAAAGAAGAATGGGATGGCAGAGAATGAGATGGCTGAAGCAGTAGGTGTGAGATTAAATGGACTCCAGAGTATGGTAGAGGACAGGAAAGCCTGGAGGAACCTTGTCCATGGGGTCGCAACAGGTCAGACACGACTTTACAACTAACAACAAATTTTGTAGGACCCAGATATCTTTCCTATAACAGCTCAGCATTTTCCTCCTCTGCTGAGTTAAAAACACACTAATTCCTACAAAGGAATCACCTCCCTCTCCCATGTACTACAGGCCTGCAGCTGTAATGGGTAAATCTGAAATGGAAAACTTAGATGAAGCTGGAATGAGCCCCCCCCCCCCCATTTTATTGCCTGCCACAGCAATTGGAGACACTAAGGTAGCAAGAAACTTCTTTCAACTGAGAACTTATAGATGTGATTACTTCAATTCCCAAAATCTCTCAAAAGTCATGGAACTTGAAAGCCAACATACTTGCATACAGCATTACCTTATGTATTTACATTACAACATACAAAACAAGTTGGTCTAATGGTTAAGGCACCAGGCTAGAAGCTGGAATACCTTGAGTTCTAGTCCTGCCTTAGCCATGAAAGCTAGCTGAGTGACCTTGGGCCAGTCATTCGCTCTCAGCTCAACTTACCTCATAGGGTTGTTGAGGTGGAGAAAATAAGAGAAGGACAGTGTGTGGGATATGTTTACCGCCTTGAGTTATTTGTAAGAATAATAAAGGTGGGATGCAAATAAATACTTGGACTGCTCTAGAGTGGAGAAAGCTATAGATAAAGTCACTAAAATCAATAACTTTGAAATGATTAAGTTCTATTGCTTTCAGTGTGATATCTTTTGTAAATTCTACAAAATTAGGATCCTATCTTGGATTTACCACATGGATTGAATGTGGTATGTCATGAATTGAAACAACTATAAGCCAATCCTGTGTTTCATAATCATTTTCTATCATTTTTTTATCTTTTGAGAATCAAAATTGGCCCCTGTAACTTTCTTCTCACAACAGGGAAAATGCTTCAGAGAACCTGAACTGGATCTAAATGTCTTTAATGATTTTTTTCTTTTCTGGTTCAACTTCAGTATCTGTTAAGAAATGTTAACAGGATCATTAACATAACATTTAAAGCTGGGAGTAGATCTTTTTTATTAACTTCACTGCTAAATGTGGCTTAGTAGCAGCACATTAACAGCTGTTGAATGTTTTAACTCAATGTTATAAACACATGTTGCTCAGGGGAACAGAATCACTATTGTTTGGCTTTACAAAAGAGGTGAAATATTTTGATAAGTAATTAAGATTCCTCATCAATGCTATCTTAAATGATTAGTACCTCATTCTGTTAATACCAATGGTATATTGAATATGTCTTATCAATATTCAAGCAGTAAAATGCAGTCAATTAACATTGAATAGGCATTACCTTTAAAGATTAACAGAAATATAAACACCTTTACAGGAAACTTATTTTCTAATATTAGTATCCAGATTCCATGTATATAATAGCAATTGCTAAAAAATCTTTCTGAATTCATTCTTCAGAGACCTATTCTATGGCCTCTTATAAATCACAGCTGAACCATTAGATGTGTCAGTTGTAGATTCTAGTATAATTCCAATGTTAGTTTCTCTTACAATCTTGAAACCTTTAAAAATGCTGTTTCTGAATGGATTATTTTTAATGCCCTGAACTGGATTAGGAAAAAGTTAACTTTACAATTTTGACTGTAATTAACATATATGTTGTATCCAAAACCAAAAATTAGACAACTTCCCCCCCCCACAAATGTTTAGATAAATATCGTAGTTAGCAAATATATAGATCTCATAAAAGTAAGAGTTTGATATCAGTGAAAATGGAAAATGGAAAAATCAAGATCGTTATCTTCTAGAAAATGATTTATTGTCTAGAGTAAGTAAAAAAAATAACAAGTTTTCAAGATTATTCTAGGGGGAAATTATTTTTTATGAAATTTGCCTTTTCCAATATTGCTTCTGTAAGATATTTTATTCATTTCCTAGCACTTTGTAGCCACACACTGTGCAAAAGGTAAGAGAATCTAAAAAACACCGTGAAATCAACAAAGGCCTATTTTTGAAACAAATTATATACTCAGAACATTCTGACAAATCATGGGAATTATATTTGCACATCAATGCTCATGCAGCTGATACAGGAATTGATATAATTGTGATTTTTGGGGAGCTGTCTATAAAACAGCAGCCTACTGTATCTAGAACTGATCATCAGTCAGCTATACTTTTCACTGCAAACCAGGATCCAATAACCAACCAAATAATGTTTAATTGTTCAAAGTTCAGTAAAATGATTTTTTTTTAACCAAACAGCAATACTATTGATTGCATGCCCTGAAACTAAGAAAGAGTGCTTCGTAGCAATGTGGACATTAGGCTGATTTCCTGAACTAGAATTCTTCTAACTTCATACAGATCATAAGCTTTGGGGGTTTCCTAATAAATGGCAAAATTTGGGACCTATGAAATGCCATCTTTCCCTCTAAATGAGCATATCATCTTCATGCTGAGGATTTGACATCCAAGCAAAACATATGTTGTAACAAAAAGCTAGGGATTTACAAAGCAGCATTGTATGCCTCAAAAACTGTTTCTGATCAGTGTGTTCTGCAAATATGCCACATTACTGCATCTGATAGAGATATGGCTTGAATTACATGCACAGCGGGCCTATAATCCACTTTCTTTTTTTCAGAAAGAAGATGACTAAAATACCTAGGGATTAATTCAAAATCCAGTGCTTTTAAACATTTTAAAACATTTTTGGCTAGAGGAGGACATTCTAGTGAATCGAGGACAGATAAAAGCCCTACAATTTATAGCAATAGCACTTAGATTTATATGCCGCTTCACAGTGCTTTCCATCCCTCTCTAAGTCTGCAGAGTCTGCAGAGTCAGTATATTGCCCCCAACAATCCGGGTCCTCATTTTACCAACCTTGGAAGGATGGAAGGCTGAGTCAACCTTGAGCCTGGTGAGATTAGAACTGCTGGCAGTCAGCAGAAATAGGCTGCAGTACTGCACTCTAACCACTGCACCATCGTGGCTCATAGGTAAATAATTAACATTGTTTGGAAAAAAATAAAATAATAATAATGCACTAAAAGTATTATTCTCCTTTCCCTCCCTCTCCTGCTTCACAAACAAGCAAAAATTGAACGGAGAGAGAGGTTTAAACCACAAAAGAAATTATAGCAAAGAAAAAAAATCATTCTGAGCCTTTAATATGTTAAAGAGCAACATCAATGTCAACAATAATCCAACATAACTAATCAGAGGCAGTGGCATTTGTAGGAAGTCATAATGACAACAGAATGATGACGTGCATCATAATATAGTTGTACAAAGAACACAACAGTACATGAACTACAGCATGAAACTCACATCATTGTATCAACTATTGTGGAGTTAATGATTTGTTGGAGTTGTTTTCAGTATCCAAAATGTAGATTAAGATGATTTGAAAGAATGGTCAGATTTGCCAATTACTTAGAATGACAACAGATTTTGATGCCAAGGTTAACATAACCCATTCACAAAGGCAGAGGATGCTGGTATCACAGAAACATGGATTAAATATATGTGAGATGTTAGGCTGCAGGTCACTTCTGTCAGATGTTGGGATATTATACATGTAATTATGGAATTTCCTATAGCTTCCTCTTGATGCCACTGAGAGAAGCATCAGTCTTCAAATATGCAGGTATCAAGAGAGATAACTATTGGAAGGATAGAGGCCAGATGAATAACCACCACTGTTGATGTCCTTGACTTCACATACACCACATCTACCCCATAATCTATATTCTCACATTTCCTAGGGCTTTTCTTTTCTTAGTTCACATTCTTCTGAACATTCAGAACATTCACATTCACATTCTTCTTCTGTATTTGAACAATAGTTGAGAACAAAAGAAGGCTTTGGGAAGATTGGAGAACTGGCAAGCAAGTTGGATGTGCCATGCTTCAAACCATGGACATCGACATCAGAATATGGCAAAGACAATACAGGTAAAGAAAGAAAAATAAAGGTAAAGGAGTCCCTGCAGGATTTTATCTGCTAGTTGTAGCTGACTTTAGAGAATGGTGCTCATCTCCATTTCTAGGCCAGTGAGTTAGCACTGTCCAAAGTTGTTTCCATGGTCATGTCATGTGGCTAGCATGACATCACATCACATCTCAGTGTGGAGTGTGTGGTGGAACACAGAGCGCTGTTACCTTCCCACTGAAGTGGTACCTATTTATCTACTCGCTTTTGCATGCATCCAACTGCTAGGTTGGCAGGAGCTGGAGCAAGTAACTGGAGTGCACCCCATCGCATAGCATTCAGATGTCGAACATGGGCTGCTGGCTTTCCAGCTGACAAGCCCAGCATCTCGACCACACTAGATTGCCTTAAATAGAAGGAAAGAAAAAAGACACTAGGAAAATCAGAAGAATAGGCAAGCTGATTGAATAGCTGTTGCTGCTATTAATTTTGGTTTCTAGAATAGTATACCTAGCTGAGTTTCCCACCACAACTCTCCCAAAATCTTCCCTTCTTCCCACTTGTCCACCACTACCAATGTGAAGTTTGGCATAAGCAGACCAATATAATAGTCTTCTGGAGATGATTGCTGAGGAATGTAAGCATGCAGCATTTTGGTTAATCTTCTTATTACTGTGTACCTCTTGCTGTTCAGCAGCTGTTTAAATTGTTTTATTTTACTTTTTTAATACTCATACCCAGTTTGGTTCTTTCTTTGATATTGCTTTTTTTATTTAGCTTCTTAGAAGTTGGTTTTAAAATTTTGTCTTGAAAGATGGTGTATAAATCAACATCTTATAAACATCCCATAATAACTGGACTGGGAAGACAAGTGGGAATTATTATTACCTGAGACTTTATCCTGCTTCATAGTTTCATCCTTGAATTTTTTTTAAAAAAAGTCCCTGAGTAAATTAGAGAAGCGAGCATTGTGTTTCTCAAATCTGTGTGGGTTTCAGGGTAGGAGATAGCTATAATATTCAATTCAGGAAATAAAATAAAAAATCCCAATATTTTCTGCTGGTATTGAAATTCTTGGCTTTTCCCTAGGTATGTAATGGAGAGAAAAGCTACAAAATAAAGGGAAATTAATAATTCACATCTGGAGAACATGACTCTTTTCTAATGTTTAAGGCTACAGATCTAACAATCTGCAGCTACCCTACCTGGGAATGGTTAGGTTGATTCAACTTATTTAAAGGGCATTAAGTTGCCTTAAGTAGAACATGGATATTTCAGCCAAATCCCCACAAGATGAAACTTAGATATTTTGGAGAAACATGGTGATGGGAACTTATTGAGGCCTTTTCTTTCTTTCTCCCTTTCAAAAACTAGAATTCCAATTCTATATCTGTAGGCCTCACTTCATTTTGTTGCTTTGCTTGATATGTACATATGTTATTCAAAACTCATTACCTCATTATTTCAACTGAGCTCTATTTACATATGTTATATTGACAATGTAACCCATAAGTAATATACTTTAAGTATAAACCTGTTTCTCTCTATTACACATGGAAGTAGCCTTGAGCTACTTTGTAGCAGAGCATTTTTATCTAATGAGATGTCACACTGAACAGGCACAGACAGCAGTCAATGAAACCAGCTTCTTAATGATATGTAAAATGTCTTGAGATAAAAATGAGTTACGCTCATTGCCATTCATTGCTACATTTGCTGTCATTGCTAATGTAATGTGAAGATGGGCACCACAAATGGCACTAAAGAAGATGAAAGGAAACTCATCTACAAACTTATGCACACACAGCTCGAGAGAAACCTCCCAAGCCCAGGACTACAAAATGTGGGCCATGCAATAAGGCTTAATTTTACAACCAATATGACATTTCTGTGGGAGGTGTGGGAAGGTGTGTGCACTTGTGTATGTGTGTATCTTAGAGTCAGTATTGATCCTGGTAATAACCTGGACAAATCCCTGCAGTTTTCTTGGCAGCATTTTCAGAAGTGGTTTGCCATTGCCTTATTCCTAGGGCTGAATGTAATAAGTAAGTGGACAACAATTAGACCTACATGGCAGGATCTTGGGGAGAAGTATGGGTATTGAGAGTCTTGCAAAACCTGAAAGGATAGATTGATTTGATGAAGATCAGAACAAAGCATCCCCTTAAAGCAGCTTGCCATAACAACATACACCTTCACTTTGACGAACAAAGGAAAATCACACTGATGCTTCACCTTGTTCTGTTTCAGCCTCCTTCCACAGAGTTTGCACTTCAGGAAAAAGCTAAGATGAGATTTCTTTGAGCAAAGTGCGGAAGAAGACTGCAGGACCTTTTTGCCATAGCACTAACCAAAATGCTTCCAAGTCAGGCAACTCTGGTAAATGCTGCTGGATTGCCTGCAGTGTACTGTAAAGGTGAGCACCTTGGAGAGGTCCCAGTATGCCTCAAAGGTCTTCCAAAGAAGGATAATTGAACAGCACTGGACCAAGCAATTAGTGGCACCATCGATTCCCACCTCCTGACAAAGCAAACTGGGCAACTTCTTTGCTTCATTAAAGAAAATCATCTGCCCCCACATCACAAATCCTTTAATGCCAATCTATGTTGCCTCATATGGTATAAATAACTTGAAACAAGAAGTCATTTCTGGAACATCAAAAGCAGCAAACAGCACCATATTAGATACCTAATTAAAAATGCTGGTCAAACCAAAGAACAATGGTGCCTGGGGGACTCTGAACTCAATGATTTAAACATTCTAGAAGCAGTAGTTGGTTTAGAATTAAAAGCAAATAGAACAGATTGATATGTATAACAAAAAAAATTCAGGCAAAGTCCTCAGATCGATCAAGATAGGACACCACAAAATGAATGCAACACATTTTTAAAAAGCAAAAAGTCCACTGAAAAATAAAATTCCTTGGATCCATGCTACAGTATTGCTAAGCACCTTATCATCATAACTAATTGGAACAGCACTTTAAGGAATGTAAGCATTGTACAATCTAAGTCTTTAATCATCAATTAACTCTTCACTTCCATCTTTAAGGAGTGAATTCCCTTGTTGGGTTGGTTCATTTTAAGCCAATTTATAATCTTTGTCCTCAGTGGGCATATAAAATCACAAAAGACAACAAGAGGCATTTTAACAACCGTTGCATAGATTTTTCAAATCCAAGTTCCACTCTAATTGCCCCTCTAAGTATATTTCTCAGTAAAATACATCTTCCCCCAAGCCAACTGAGTATATTGTACCTAATTTCTATTTGGATCCTATAGTTTCTTAATATTATTTGTCTTTTTTGATTTATTCATGTTTATATGGATTTAGTTCATTATATCTTTCCCAGTACTCATTCAAAGATCACGTGCATCATTTACAACAGCAGTACTCAATTTATAATAGTTATGTCTATTTACTTAATAGTTGTTGAGTTGCAGATTACATATATAAAGAAAAATAAAATGTGCAACCCTGTTTTTCTTGTCTGCTTCCATTCAAAAATAAAATTGCAGAATCTATAAGAAGTGTGTGCATAATATACGAAAAATGGATGGTTAGTTAAACATTCCACCCATCAAAATGAAATCACCCATCAAAATAACATTGAAGAGAACTGAACAGGACTGAAATAATTATCCCCTCATTCTATGTACTGGACTCCGACCAGCAATTTTCAATTATCTAAAACTAGCACAGCCCATAGCTTGATGTGATCAACACAAAAGACTTTCTCCAATCAATTAAACACACACTGGTTTTTCTTTTTTCCAGGTAGGCTCTAATTTTACATTAGATAGTCCTATTTATTACTTTTCTATCATGTGAAGTCAAGATTATAGTACTCTACTACTGAGGAAGAGCTGAGGAGCTTTTGGAGAACCAAGTGTGTTTATAACATGGCTAAATTAAATCTTGAACACCCCTAGTTGTCTCCTTTAACAGTTGTCTCCCTTGCTTAGAAATTGTGACATGTCTATTCTTACTTTCCTGCTTTTGAACAATATGTTTTCTTTTTAAAAAGTCATTCATGCTTTTTTTACAAAGTCACATCTGCACTTTCAGTGTTACTGTGTCTTGTTGAACAAAAACTGAAAAAAGTTCAAGATCAAGGTGTATAATTATTGTTCAGAGTGGTTAGTGGATAGGAGAAGGCTTACCTGCTTCTTGTTACTTTGCCCACAATTCTGCCTTTCAATTCCTCATTTTATTTTCTAAAAGATACTTGGAACTAGAAACCGTCCGTTTTCATAAGAATATGTAGCTTAGCTCAACAACTACACTCCATAGATAACTCTTTTCTTCAGAGTTATTCAGTAGGACATTTCCCCTGGAAAATATATTTAGAATTACAGCCACAGGGTGCAAAGTAAAAGCTTGTATCTAGTTCTTATCAATTACTTTCTCTGGGGGAGCCCCTGATCTAAAAACAGAAAGAGAAGTCAAAAAGGATAATGTCAATAGAGGAAAACAAAATGCCTTGTAGTTTAGGGGAAATGGATGGAGGCACTGCCTAAAGACAAACCAAAGTAAGACAACCAGGGCAAGATGGCATCAAATTAGAAAAAAAGAAAAGGCATGTTCTATAATTTCTCACAGGATAAATATTACAAGTCAGCAGAATATGCAGCTAAGAAGTCCTACCAGATGCCTACTTCATTCTTCATGGATATTTATAGGTGAACCTCAACAAATTAGGGAAGGGAAGGGAAGGTTACAAACAGTTTTTCTGCTAGGAAATATTATTATTCAGGGAATTGCTGATTAGTGAAATATCCCATCTAGTCAGGCAAGGAGGGTTATGTTCCAGACACCGTCAATTAAAGAATTTCAGTTGACGAAGTCTAGGAACAGAGCTTTCTCTTCCATTGTCCCCCTTCCCCCCACCCTCAGGTAAGGAGGAATACCACTCCTCTATCTTTTCAGAAGAGCATCAAGACCTGACATAGGGATCCAAGAGTGTCATGCAACCCTAAGCATGGTTGGTGGGTTGAAGGCTCTCCTCTGCCTTTTTTATCAAAATAAAAAAAAAAAATTATTATTTTTTGATGAATCAAAAATAGGAATTAAAATTGCTGGGAGAAATCACAAAAACCTCAGATATGCAGATGATACCACATTAATGGCAGAAAATGAAGATGAACTAAAGAGCCTCTTGATGCAAGTGAAGAAGGCGAGTGCAAAAGTTGGCTTGAAACTCAACATTAAGAAAACTAAGATCTGACCCTCTCAATTCCTGGCAAATTGAGGGGAAGAAATGGAGGTAATGACAGATTTTAATTTCCTGGGCTCCAAAATCACCGCAGATGGGAACTGCAACCAAGAAATTAAAAGACGCTTGCTCCTGGAGAGGAAAGCTATGGCAAATCTAGATAGCAAAATAAAAAGCAGAGACACCTGTCAACAAAAGTGCATATAGTCAAGGCTATGGTTTTCCCAATTGCAATGTATGGCTGTGAAAGTTGGACCATAAGAAAGGCTGAGCGCCAAAGAATTGAGGCCTTTGAACTATGGTGCTGGAGAAGACTCCTGCGAGTCCCTTGAACTGCAAGGCGATCAAACTGGTCAGTCCTAGAGGATATCAACCCTGGCTGCTCTTTAGAAGCCCAGATCCCGAAGATGAAACTCAAATACTTTGGCTACCTAATAAGAATGAAGGACTCTCTGGAGAAGAGCCTAATGCTGGGAAAGATTGAGGGCAAAAGAAGAAGGGTACGACAGAGAATGAGGTGGCTGGATGGAGTCACTGAAGCAGTTGGCATGAGCTTAAAAGGACTCCAGAGAATGGTAGAGGACAGGAAAGCCTGGAGGAACATTGTCCATGAAGTCGCAATGGGTCAGACACAATAGGTCACAACTAACAATAACAACAACATTTTTTTAACTCTTTTTTTTAAATTTAATTTATATGCCGCCCTTCTCCGGAGGCTCAGGGCGGCTTACAATGCATTAAGCAATAGTCTTCATACTTTTCTATATACTTGCTTAGTAGCTTTTGCTCCCCCCCCCCAAGCGTGGTTCTTTTGTATACAAAGTCAGCTTATTGCACCCACAATCTGGGTCCTCATTTTACCTACCTTGAAAGGATGGAAGGCTGAGTCAACCTTGAGCCTGGTGAGATTCGAACTTGCAGTAATTGCAGGCAGCTGCTGTCACTTTAACACCACTTAAGCTGCTGCACCACCAAGGCTCTTTTTTAATTCTGTTTTGAATTTTGTTTTTAACAATGGCTTTTATATAATTTTATCATTTTATTTGTAAACCACTCAGAGCCACACAATGTGAGGGACCATATCAAGATATAAATATATTAATATTGATACTTGCACTAAATATAAGTGATAAATATAAGTAAAATAATGAAAATTTTAATAGTATCTGTTTCTCTATGCATCCCATTTTCTGTGTTTTATCCTTGTCATATATTGGTACATGTTATCACTTAGTGTTTGGGAGCAGGGGAATACTGGACTTATTTTTTAAATAACATATGTCTAAATCAGGTACTTCCCGATTGTGAGAGAGAAAATATTCACACAACATATTGATTGATTAAAATCAATTCAAGGATAAAAAGACCTATCATAAACCAGGTAATTCTAAATGGCTGTATTCTATGAACCACAGAGATAAAAGGCATTCTTGTACAAAAAGGCATTCTTGTGCAAGAATTTGCTGTCCAATTTTCACAATCATGTGCATAAATGCTTCTGCTGGTGCATCCGTCTGCCTCTTCCTAATTGTGTCATTTCATCAGCCTACCTTCTTAAACTGACTGCCAATTAGGACTGACAGCCTTTTAATACTCCACCTGCCAATTCCATACTGTCCCACATGCTTAAACCTCTCCTTGTTCCACATTACATACTATTCCATTCCAAGCTGAAATGTAGATAAATTAGATAGTTTTGTTCAGAACTGTCACACTCCTTTCATTCTCCATGTCTTCTGCTTCATAGGAGAGGTGGTGGCTAGGATAGAAGATATTGGCTTTCTCTTCTCTTGCTGCCTTGTAAATTCTGTAATAATTGACTCATTTGCTTCATCTTGGCTATGCTGAGCAAGTTCTGATTTAATAAGGCTAATGTCATGTTCAGCTAGTATCCCACATTACAATCCTTCTTAAATATCTGTCTGCTGATTCCCCACCTGTAACCTGGCAGGTTTCAGATTGTTACTTACAGGATGAAGTTGATCTATTGCACCATCTCCCTGTGTAAAACCCTTGATAATTACCAGCTGAAATCTTGAACTGCCAATGGTACCTATCAATAATAAGCACTGAGGCTCTTGGTATTTGACTTCTGACAGAACTCAGCCACTGGGAGTTTGTTGTAAAGCACAGACCAGAGCGGATAGGTTGAAAGGAGAAACTGGTTTGCATGTTTTGAGGAAGGGACAGATGGAAAAGATAAAAAGCCCAGAAGGCAGGTAAATGAAATCAACAAAGCATGGAAAAGAGAGGTGCTGGCTATGTCACCATAAAACTTAACAAACAAAGAGATAGTAACGATGATAGACAGTCATACTAATGAGTGTTAGGAAAATAGATGGTAATAGGGCAGCGGCAAAAATCCAACAATTCTCTCAACAAAAGACTAATTTTTCTGTTGTTATGCAATTGTGTTTGCAAAAAGGACCTTCTCGGTGTCTTATTACTACAATTCAACAATTTCTCAGTGGTTAGTTGACTGGGAAATCAAAACATGGTAAGTTTTCAAGCAGGAGATGACTCAGAAATCTCTCATTAGTGTACTTTTTTCCTGATGTCCCCCTCTGTATCCTAGGCTTATAGGAAAACAACTTAAAAAAAAAACCCTGGGAGTGGAGACAGAACAGATCCCTCACAACTTGAGTTGTGAGTTTTCTAAAATTCAGGACATCTGAAGATTATTGCTTCTTTTTTCATGGCCCCCCTTTTTCCCCCCATGGGCATGCTTCATTGGAATCAATTAACGCTTAGGGTGAGACAGGAAGCAAAAAAAACTATGGGGAAATGTTGTATCGCTCTAAAGCACAGGTGTCAACTCATGGCGTCTTGTTGCCATCATGTAACGTTTTCTGATGCTTTTCCCATTCATGGAACTGGGGTGGGTGTGGCCTGCACATGATGCATCCGGCCCACCGGTCACCAGTTTGACACTCCTGCTCTAAAGCAATATATCAGTAAAGTTTAAGGCAGCCGTATCAGTGATATAAAACTGTTGCTTCTCCTTGTCCTACCAGCCTATAGCACACCTGATAGGTAAAATTTTCAAGCAATCAGCTGCAGTCTTGATTCATGCATCTCCCATGCTGTGCTATTCACTACTGCATGAATGAGATATATTTGTGTAACCCTTAAGCAGAATTAATGATGATCTTCATGAGAGTTAGCCATTCCCCTACCAGCTATTTCTGGTATAAAAATTTATCTATGACAACCTTTTCAAGGCCTCTGAACTACACTCATCTGCTTTTTGTTTCTAGAATAAGAATTCGTCCTTTAAAACCTATCTGTACCAAACTGAGGGGACTTTTCAAAAATGCCCTTTTCATCATTGGAATTAGGAGATATAAATATTAGGGGTCCTTGGAGCTCTCTGAGCTTGATTGTACTGTAACATCATGATGGTGATACCTAGTTTAGTTTTGGTCACCACAATGTAAAAAAAGAGGTTGAGACTCTAGAAGAGTGCAAAGAAGAGCAACAAAGATGATTAGAGGACTGGAGGCTAAAAGATATGAAGAACTGGACATGTCTAGTTTAATGAAAAGAAGGACTAGGGGAGACATGATAGCAGTGTTCCAATATCTCAGGGGCTGCCCCAAAGAAGAGGGAGTCAAGCTATTATCCAAAGCACCTGAGGGCAAGACAAGAAGCAATGGGTGGAAACTAATCAAGGAGAGAAGCAACTTACAACTAAGGAGAAATTTCCTGACAGTTAGAACAATTAATCAGTGGAACAACTTGCCTCCAGAAGTTGTGAATGCTCCAACACTGGAAGTTTTTAAGAAGATGTTGGATAAGCATTTGTCTGAAGTGGTGTAGGGTTTCCTGACTAAGCAGGGGGTTGGACTAGAAGACCTCCAAGGTCCCTTCCAACTCTGTTGGAAGAACTCTTATTCTGTTGTAGAACAATTCTGTTATAGGAAATGAAATGTCTGCAAGAAAACAGCCAAGTTCAGAGAGCACCAAAGACTCCTCATTTCAACCTGATCTAAAATATTTTCTCCTTTATTGGTATTTTGAATATTATGTTCATTACTAAGACTTAGCATATGCAGATTTACTGATCAAAAGAAATACATGGATATCCAATCTCTTCTTAAAAGCCTCGACCGACAACTTCTGAAGATTGTTCTCACTGTCAGGAAGTTTCTCCTTAGTTCTAGGTTGCTTCTCTCCTTGGTTAGTTTCTATCCATTGTTTCTAGTTTTGCCTTCAGGTCCTTTGGAAAATAAGTTGACCCCTCAACTATAGCAACACTGCTATAATGTCATCCCTAAACTAGTCTTTTCACTAGACTAGACATACCTATTTCCTGCAACTGTTCTTCATAAATTTTAGTCTCCAGACTCCTAATCATCTCCATTGCTTTTCTATGCACCCTTTCCAGAGTCTCAACATCTTTTTATATCATGATGACCGAAACTGGATGCAATATTCCAAATGTGGTCTTACAAAGGTTTAATAAAGCAGTACTAACACTTCACATGATCTTGATTCTCAGCCTAGGACTGTGTGGGCTTCTTTGGCAGCAATAGCACATTGCTGGCTCATATTTAAGTGATTGTCTATTAGTGTTGTGGCCCCGTCCTCTGAGCCTATCCCTTTGGAGGAAGGCAGCTCTGAGCAGGAGGAAGAGGAGCCAGCCAGATCTCCCAGCCCTCCCCCTCTGGCACCGGCTCAGGTGCCAGCTGAAAGAGAGCCAAGTAGTGGGGAAACAGGTGTCTCAGATGAGAGTGAGGGAGAGACGTCATTCCTGGACGCACGCCAAAGAAGGCGAGAGAAAAGGGTACTGCAGCTGCGGCGTATGAGGAAATCCTGAGTCATTGGATTGGAGTCACAGGATCAATGACTCACTGGACCACACCCAGAAACATATCTATATAAGACAGTACGGTGGGTCACGAAGTTCGTGACGAACAAAGCTAAACAAACGGAGCAACCTCGTAGTCTTGGAAGCTGGATGAACGGCAAAGCTACGTAGGTGATTTTCTTGTTTGTGTAAACCAATAAAGTCCTTGGCAGACGGTGTGCATATCGCTGCCAAGGTTGAGATAAGAACTGCGGAGTGTGCCAAGTGATTCTTAACCCTCGGCTGGCTGTGTTTTTGTGGGTCTCTGAAGGGGGGGGACAGATCAATTAGAACTCCAAGATTTTGAGCCATATTTGGGGAACACCCAGAGGCTCCAACTGGTCCAGAATGCGGCCACACGGGTGGTTATGGGAGCGACATGGTGCTCCCATGTGATTCCCCTCCTGTGCGAGCTGCACTGGCTCCCGGTGGTCTTCTGGGTGCGCTTCAAGATTCGGGTTACCACCTTTAGAGCTCTCCATGGCATAGGACCAGGGTATTTACAAGACTGTCTTCTGACACCAGTAACCTCTCACCAACCAGTACACTCCCATAGAGAGGGGCTCCTCAGGGTGCCGTTGGTCAAACAGTGTCAACTGGTGGCCCCCAGGGGGAGAGCCTTCTCTGTGGGGGGTACCTACCATCTGGAACGCATTCCCACCAGAGATACAGAGGATCCCGGATCTGTGCACTTTCCGCCGTGCTCTTAAAATATTCTTATTCCAGCAGGCGGGCCTGGCCTAATTTTCCCTTTCTAAATTGTTTTAAATCGGTCCTAAATTGGGTGTTTTAAATTATTGGGCCAAAATATTTATTGTATTCTAAATGTCTTTTAATATTCGTATTATATGCATTTCATCATGGCTGTTCACCGCCCTGAGTCCTTTGGGAGTAGGGCGGTATATAAATTTAATAAAATAAATAAAATAAATAAATAAATATTTCACCTAATGTGTACCAATAATTTAGTTCTTCTTGCCTAAGACTAATATGTACCAATAATTTAGTTTTTCTTGCCTAAGTGTGATGAATCAATCCACTGGAGGATTGGTTCATCACACTTGATGAACCAATCCTCCAGTGGTTTTTGTCATTTCTTTGTTCAGCCATTTCATCCTAACAGTAACAGAGTTTGAAGAGACCTTGGAGGTCATCTTCTCTAACTCCTTGCTCACGCAGGAGACCTGTACTAGGGATTTGAACTGCCGAACTGTTGACCTTTCCGATTGACAAGCTCAGTGTCTTAGCCCCTGAGCCACCTAGTCAGGTGTCCTAGTCCTAGGCTATGTTCTCAGCAGGTCAGCAACTTCTTTTCATCTAGTTAACAATGGTCCGTAAGGATCATTGAGTCTTCTGATGACCATATTTTCCTCTTCTCACAGTTCCATTCCACTCTTATATTTCTTAGTGAACACACTTTGGTTCTGCCCAGGGCAGGTAAACCATACTTTCTTTCCTAGACTGTGCCCACCATACTGAAATGGATTTCCTTCCACTTGTTTTCTTAAATTTTCATATTTCAACATTGGCACATTGTAACAAACTTACGAAGTTTTAATGAATACTACTTCTTTGCTTCTGTGATGCTTAGTAATCAGTTCGTCATAACAACAACATTTCTGTAGGCCAATGGTAGCATGAAGGAATAATATTTCCCTTTGACCCTGCAGTCAAGCAACAATAATGTAACATGGGCATAAAGGTCACTCAAAGAAAAGAAGTGGATGGGAAAGCATCCATGTGTGCAAACATCCAGATAATAAAAGGAAACAACGAAGATGATTGAGGAAGGAATAATTCCTTCCTGCCCTCTCCTAAAAAGAGAAGGCAGGCATTGTCTAATTCACCCAGACTGGGACCAGTCAGGAAGACTTTCCTTTCTGTCATAGAGGAGCTCAAGAAGCAAAGTAATGATAAATCAGGGCCTGTGGTGGCCATACTTTGAATTGAACTCAGCCTCATTGCTAATCTAAGGCAATCAGAACCATAATTTTTAAGCCCGCTTTTTGTAGAGTCAAGAGCAGCACAGGAGGCAAACACTTTATGCAGCCATGGGAATTGCCCTTAAACAACCTTCTCCGTAGCATGTTTTTCACTTCTGTTCATTTCATTGATCTTTAAGGAATATAATGTTGTATATTATGGCTCTTAATAAAACACGCAGAATTCATAAAACAACAACATTCTGTGCCTATAGCTCAAAAGACAGGATGCAATTTATAATCTAACATATGATGAGAAATCTTACCTTATCATCCTATCCTATCCTATCCTATCCTATCCTATCCTATCCTATCCTATCCTATCCTATCCTATCCTATCCTATCCTATCCTTTTATAATCTTAGCCTAGCCTATCCTGCCCTGCCCTGCCCTATCCTATCCTATCCTATCCTATCCTATCCTATCCTATCCTATCCTATCCTATCCTATCCTATCCTCTTATCTCATCTCTTTTCCATTCCTTTATCTCCTTTGCATACACATGTACACATATTTCCATGGACTTTTTAAAGCATAACTCTATCCATCTTTGTCAATTTCTTTTTTCAAGTCATTAGTGAAATGTCACTTTCCAACATCTTCACACCAGGAGAGCAGATAGTTTCAGCTTTGCAAAATCAGAATGTAATATAATAACAACATACGCTTAAAATATTTGAAATATACTATAAATAATGGTGGGTAGTAAGAGAGGAGGATACGGTAAGGCAACATTAATTTAGAAATTAAACAAACCTAAGACAGATATATCAGAGAACAACTAGCAGCCTGATTTATAGTAACCTGCTAATTAAAAAAAAAGCATAAAACACAATAGAAATTCTGGATGAAGTGATGGAATGCAAGGTAAAATATCTGGATGCAAGCTTTTAGTTTCATCTTATATTTTGTTTACCTGGGTTCCACTTTCTTCAACTGCTGGAAATCTCAACATATTTTGCACTATAGTCTCTTTTCTTTTAATCAGACATGTTGATAAGCAGAAATCTTCAATTTCTGGATTATTTGAGCAAAGCACTTGAGGAAGAAGCTGTTGTGTAAAACTTTAAAACAGGCACAATGACATCTAGTGGTTCAGAAGGAAAAAACACATTTGGTCTTTGTAAGGTTTTAGTTTTTTGTTTTGCAACTGAGCCCTAAAGGAGTATATAAGTCATCTTCTAACCTGCTTTTACAGGCCAGAGATGCATTTTGCTTTGTAGCAAATTATATATGATCCTTATCCTCCAGTCTTTTCCATGCTGCTCTGTGAATGGCTGAATGGTGTAATTCCATTAACGGATGCTGTTTTACCAAGGGGCAGTATTCTGAAGATATCCCAATTATTTTCTTGTCCTTCAGGAATCTACTCTTTAGAATTTGAAGGACCACCTGGACAAAATGTATTCTTCCTTTGAGAATGGACTGAAGAATTCCTTCTGCACAAATAAATTATATTGTTATTGTTACTGTTCTTATTCTGCTATATATGGTGTCAAAGTCATATAAATAATATACAATAATAATATGTTTCAAAAAATAAAGATATACCTTTTCTGTAAGACAAATATCCAAGACAGATGGGGGTGGGGGGTGAAGGGAGGATAATGTGGTAATTCCTCTATGCTACTTATTCACAAGGATTTTTTTTCTCCTAGTAAATAGCTTTATTTGAGCTTGGTGTATATATTCTATTTTTCTGCTCCTGTAGGATTTTTTTTTATCCATTTAAATAAGAGCTAACAACGAGGACAATTTGTCCTTACATTTCGACTCTGGTGTAAGAAATTGCAGTCTCAGAAGTTAATTGTGATGCACCACATAATGCCACCTGATATTTGATTCTAAAGCTAATAGAGCTGTGGATATATTTACACATTACTGTTAGAATGATAACATTCCGACTCAGCAGGAAAAGCAATTTAAAATTTCATAAATGAACTATGAAAAGACCAGACTGAAGTAAGGTGTATTTGTTGTTTAAAGGGCATAACATTATGGATTCATTTTGAGATGTGGAAGCAACGCTCACTACCTCAGCTATTGAAAGGATTTCAAATGCCATTTTCTTGTAAAGAAACTTATTGCCTCAAATCTTCATAAAGGACTCTGCCATTCAATTTATCATAGGGAGGTCAATATTTTGAAAAACACACGCATAGACATGAAGAAAAAAGTTGCTTGGAGACCTATTTGCACATACAGGAGTAAGCTATTAAACTTAATAGGATTCCTTACAAAGAGACACTGTATACTTCAACATGCATTTGACGTACAATTTGTTAAGAACCTTTGCATCATTGGCATCCTTCAGTCTCAAGAGACTATGGTATCGTGCTCTGGAAAGAGGTCATAAAACAGCATCTAGTGTGACTAAAAAGGCCAATTTGAGAGTGGCAATCCCTTCCACACTGAGGGCACATACATTCTGTCCCCTGCCCAACCCCCAGATTTCTCTGGTTCCGGGACTGCCTCTTTGCCTCAACCTGCCAAACAAGTGTCTCTTCGAATTGGAGAAGGCCATGCTGCGTCTTTCGCCTCCAAGCTGAATGATCAGAGGTCAAGGTTTCCCAGTTGTTAATGTCCATTCTCAGGGCCTTTAAGTCCCTCTTGCAGATATCCTTATATCTGCAAGCCCTTTGAAGTGCTTTCCCTGCACTAATTCTCCATTCAGGAGATTTTTCAGAATCCGATCATCAGCCATTCTCATAACATGCTCCAGCCAGCGTAGATGTCGCTGTTTCAATAGTGTGTATACATGCTAGAAATTCCAGCACGTTCCAAGACAACACTATTTGGAACTTTGTCCTGCAGGTGATGCCAAGAATTCGTTGGAGACAACAAAGGTGTTCAACTTTCTCTCCTGCCATGCATAAAGGGTCCAAGACTCACTGCAGTACAAGACTGTGCTCAGGACACAGGCTCTATAGACCTGGATCTTTGTAAGTTCCGTCAGCTTCTTATTCAGCCATACACTCTTTGTAAGACTGGAAAATGTGGTGGCTGCTTTACCAATACGTTTATTAGCTCAGTATCTAAAAAGAGGGTGTCAGAGATAGTTGAGGTACACAAAATCATGGACGACCTCCAGTTCTTGTGCAGAGATTGTAATACCGGGAGGTGAATCCACCTCCTGACCCAAGACTTGTGTTTTTTCAGGCTGAGTGTTAGTCCAAAGTCTTGGCAGGCCTTGCTAAAACTGTCCATAAGTTGTTGAAGGCCTTCAGCAAAGTGATCAGTGATGGCAATATCATCAGCGAAGAGGAAATCCCGTAAGCATTTCAGTTTAGACTTTGCTCTCAATCTAGAGAGAAGAGTTTTCTGTCTGATCTGGTCTGGAAGTAAAGACCCTCTGTTGCAGTTCCAAAAGCATGTTTCAGCATGACAGCAAAAAAGATCCTGAATAAAGTTGGTGTGAGGCCACAGCCCTGCTTCACTGCATTTCAAATATCCAAGTAATTTGAAGTTAAGCCATCAAAAATTACAGTGCCCTTCATTTCTTCATGAAAGGACCTGATGATGTTGAAGAGCTGAGGTGGACATCCAATCTTGGGAAGAATTTTATAAAGGCCATCCCTGCTAAAAGGCTAAAAGCCTTTGTAAGTTCTATGAAGCCTACGAAAAGTGGCTGTCTTTGTTTCCTGCATTTCTCCTGCCTGTCTAAGGGAAAATACCATGTCAGTAGTGGACCTATTGGCTTGATATCCACACTGTGATTCTTGATAGACTCTCTCTGTAAGCACCTAGAGACTCTTCAGTACGACATGGGCAACAGCTTCCCTACAACACTAAGAAGAGAGATGCCACGGTAGTTGTTACAGTCACCCCTGTCACCTTTGTTCTTGTACAGTGTGACGGTAATTTGTAAGAACCTTTGATGCAACTAAGATATTAAGTTGACCATCTGGAACTGTGAAGCATGTTCTTAACTTGAACCTTGAACCAAACTTGAGTCGCTACTAACTACAATGAAAATATGATGAAACATGCATTGTAATAACATGATGCAAATTATATTCAGGGATTGTACACTTTTAAGATTGATCACTCATCTTAAAACCAATCTCTGGACAGCTTGTTACTCAACAAGAAAAGCACTATATACAGCTAAAACAATGAACAATTGAACCAAAACCAGGAAAAACATAAAACTCAGCATGTCTATGGAGATTCTCAATCATCCAGATTATGGTTGTCCCAAAGGTGCTTTTCTCAAGAGGCAACTGGACTTTTTTGTTTTTCTTTGAGCTGAAGAATCTTCTTGGGTGAGAAGCAAAATGTCTTCAAAGAAAAATAGGAAAGTCCATCTACCTCTTGTGAAAAGCACCTTTGGGACAGAAAACTGGGCACTGAAACCCATCACATTATTACTGGGAAGCGCAGTGGCTAATGAGGTTAAGATACTGGGCTATCCTAACCTCATTCAAGGTTCAAGAGCCAGGTTGCTGCCAGGAAATGGGGTGAGATCCTGTCACACACACTAGCTCCTGCCGTCCCAGCAGTTAGAAAGCGTATGACAATGAGTAGATAAATGGGTACCAGTTTGATAGCCAACTTAATATGGACATGGAAGGAGCCCTCAACTGGGTAACTCCCAAGCAATGGTGATTTCAATCCTTTCAACCTGGAAGCACTTTGGTGCTCCTGACATGACTGTGTAGTAGTAGTAGTAATATTCTACTACTATGGCATCACCATTTCCCAGAACCTTGGAGGTGAAGAGTCAGGTCTTGAGGATTTTCTAGAAGATGGGGTGGGAACCTGTCAGATCTCCAGCAGAAGGGTATTCCATTAGCTAGGAACTTTAGTGAAAAAGTTGTGTTTCCAAGGACTCTCTAGGTGGCAATGTTTAACAGAAGGGATCTTAAGGGCTCTGATGAGACAGACAGATACCCTCAGGGAGAGGTGGTTCTGCAGATAGTCTGGTCCTGCAGGACTTAAAAAAATAATCTCTGGTTCATCATTACTCTATTATTGAATTGAGACTTGAAAAATGATTTAGTAAGGTTGCTGCTGTTACAATTACAACTCATTTCTTTTCAGTTCTGCAAGGGAGTGAAAAAAACACAAAGTTCATTAGTTACAGGAGAGAGTTACATATAACCAGCTTGGGTATTCCATATATTATTTGTAGGAAATGTGCGTGTCAGTTTTTTATGCTGTTTGAAAGATTGAATTGGATGCGACAGGCAACTTCCACTGCCATGCATCATGACATCAACTCTGAATCATCCAGGCCAGTTACCAAATGGCCTCTTTCTGTCTCCAACAATGTCTGCTGCTTGTTTCTCCAGCAGCTGCAGAAAGCCTGCATAGTCAATTCTTAATGATAATGAAATGATCTAACCCAGCAGATCATTTATGTGCTCCCTCGTGTGCAAATAGAATTACTGTACATATATATATGCCCATAAGGATTTGCCTCTTCAAGGTAATCAATAGAATGCAGAACTTAGAAAAAGAACAAGAAACAGTATACCAATGAAATTAACATCATAAAATAAGAAAAGAGGAAGGAGGGAAGCTAAAACTAGTTTATACTACCTTACTTACTTTCTATACCTTTTTATCCTTACAAATTATCCTTTGGCTGACGGGTGCAATGGCTCGGTGGTTTAATGATGCTGGAGATGGTCTTTGCTCTAGCAATTTGAGTCCTAGCATTGTGTGGCAGGGTGAGCTTTCATCACTTGTCTCAACTTTTTCCCACCTAGCAGTTCAAAAGCATGTTACATACAAGTAGATAAATAGGTGCCACTTCAGTAGGAAGGCAAGCCAGAGCTTCATGCAGATGGTTAGAATTTTGGTGGTGTTGAATCTATCCAGTTGCAATACCTGTTTGTGAGGCAGTTTCAATGGGGGAGAAGGCGCTTCAGAAGAGGGGGAGAAGGCCCTGCAGAAAAACCACTCATCTTTCTTTCTGGTGCATAGCAAGAGGTGGGCTGCTGCCAGTTTGAGCGAACTGGTAGTTCCGATCAGTAGCTGGGCCTGCCCACCTGCCCTGGCACTATCCCATCCTATATAATTGCTGTTTTTAGGATGGCATGTGCATACATGGAACTCACGCATGCTCACATTTTTGGTTGTGGGCAAACTGGTTGTTACAGTATGTGACACCCACCCCTGAGTTTGCTGCCTGTGGCGCACCTTGAAAAGCATATGGGCGTGAACCAAACATGGGGTTTGTACTCTTTTGGCTATTATAACATCATCATACACTAAATAAAATAAAAATGCTTTGGCTTTGGGGCTTGTCAATTTTCTCTTTTGTGGGGGGAGGGGGTGCCATTTTCAATACCATCTGATGAATTTCACCCAAGCATTTTTTTCCCCAGTCTTCTCTACCTCTCGACTTCCTTCCTTGAAATCTTTCATCTTAACATCCTTCTTACAGTTTGCAGTTTAGTCTTCACTCCTTTTCAAACCAGTCCAATGTCTTTGGTCACTTGTGTATTCAGTCCACACTTATTTAGCACCCATTTGTTCTTGAAGGTATTACTTCTTCTTTTGCTACATATATTTTGAGTACACATTTTCCACTGCATCCGAGGTACTTTTATGTTTCACCTGTCATCCCCAACTTTCACTTCCATAAAATAAAATAAGCAGAACCAGAGCCTTATTCACAGGCAATTTTGCCTCTTTGAACACAGATTAATTTCTCACAAAACACCAAATACTATCCACTATCTTTCCAGAGAATCCCATTTGTATTTCTTCAAATATCTTCATCCATATTTGTATCTTTGAAAAAATGTGCTACCAAGATACACAAATTCATGTATTTGCTCTAGTTTGGCATGTATGTATAACTTGCAAATATTCACTCCATTTTCCTGCTTAATCACAACAATTTTAGCCACTAATACTTTAACATTTAGATCTATAGTCTTTGTACATCACACACTATATTAAACATTTATGGCAAAGCATTTTCTACTAACAATATGGCATCATTTGCAAAAAATAAATAAATGTGCAGTCATTTCTCAACACCTGTAACATTCTTTAAAATATTCCTTTTACATTTATCCACATGCATTAAACAACTAAAGGGACACCATACATTTCTGTTTTTCTTCAGTGCTGAACAATTTGCCAAGTTTTCCATTTATTCTCACATACGCTTTATTTCCGTCACATACTGTTCTTATCACATTAAGCAACCTTTCATGCTATATTTGCACAAAATCTTCCCTATATGAAGCCTACTCACTTTATTGTATACTTTTTTGAGAGCCTCGGGGGAAGATAGTGTCAAAAGACACTTTTTTCAGAGCAGCCTACATCAATATTTATTAAAAACAATGGCCGGATAAATTCAAGGTAGTATAGTACTTGGGATTATATTGTAGGGTGTGTAAATCACCTCTGATTTGATTTGAATTGGAGATTAATATTTTGATAGCAATCTAATTTGATTTGTTGCTTCAAAGTATTGCTTTGATTCGTGAATCTGCTTTGAAGGGATAATTCAATTGAAGGTTCATCCAAAGTGAATCACTCATCTGAAACTTTGCACAGCCCTATGACATTTTATCTGATTACTTATCTGCCCAGAGTGAGTCTTCTCGTGATTTAAAATATTGACATACTTTAAGTAGAACCCCCTCTATACTTCAGAACAATTGCCTGCCCACAAAAGCATTCTGAGAGAATAGTTTAGATCCTATAAAATTGCTGTTATGATTCTTTGGGGGGGGGGAGGGGTGTATGTGTGTGTTTGTGTGTACTTCAAATATGATAGATAGATAGATAGATAGATAGATAGATAGATAGATAGATAGATAGATAGATAGATAGATGACAGACAGACAGACAGCAGTGGTGAGTTTCAAATTTTTTTACTACCAGTTCTGTGGGCATGGCTTGGTAGGTATGGCATTGCTTGGTGGGTGTGGCTTCATAGGCATGGCAGGGAAAGGATACTGTAAAATCTCCATTCCATTCCCACCCCACTCCAGGGGAAGGTTACTGCAAAATCCCCATTTCCTTCCAATCAGACGGGACTTGGGAGGCAGAGAATAGGGGAGGCGAGTGGGGTCAGTCAGCATTTTTACTACCAGTTCTCCCAACTACTCAAAATTTCCGCTACCGGTTCTCCACAACAGGTCAGAACCTGCTGAAACCCACGATAGATAGATAGACAGACAGACAGACAGACAGACAGACAGACAGACAGATTCTGTGCTTCAAATACAGTATCTGTTTCTCCATACTTCTCCTTATTCCTCCATATAGTTTTACTATATGACAATAATGATTTTGCTGTGTCTACCACAGTAACATTCTTTTTGGCTCTCATATCTTTTTCTAGCAATAATCCAAACTGTGGCCATTAAAATCAAAGTGTGACAATCCTAATGACAACGGCCTGAATGTGAAGCATCTGGCAGAGTTTGTCTTCTTAAGTGAGACATCCAGGCATAAATTGTTAAAGCATATTACAATTATACAGCTCCTAAGAGAATCACTCAAAAGTAATAACACTTCCTATTGGCCTAATTAATATAATTTAAATGGAAATTGTTCTGAGGCACAGAATTTGGAGAAACAGGGTAGGCATGCAAGTGTTGAGAGAAAACTTATTTCAAGGCCATTGTGAATCCAGGGACTGATTAACACATCAAGAACACTGCAAGAAAGAAACATTTTCATCACTTTTCAAAGTGGGAGTTGAAGAATGGGACACCAGGAAGTTTTTGTCTTATACAGAATTGTTGTCTTGGTTTACGACAACAATTGAGCCCAAAATTTATGTTGCTAAGTGAAACATTTCAGTTTGGCCCCATTTTACGACCTTTCTTGCCACAGTTGTTAAATGAATCACTGCGGTTCATAAGCTAGCAATGCGGTTGTTAAGTGAATCTGGCTTCCCCATTGACTTTGCTTGGCAGAAGGTCACAAAAGGTGATCACATGATCCCAGGACACTGCAACGATCATAAATACAAAGCAAGCATCAGAATTTTGATCACATGACAATGGGAATGCTGCAACGGTCGTAAGTGTGAAAAACAATTAACTCAGAGTTTCAAGCATGTAATCCTCTGACCTTCTCCTTCACCTCAGGTTATTAGATGCCCCTATTAGGACCCTTGATTTTACCCTTTCCTTGCTTATGTGTAGTGAACCAATTCTTCATCTTTTACTTAAAGTTTCCTCAAAGATGCTGTCCACTTATCCCATCCAACCTATTTTCTCTGTTAAAGATTCTTACAAATCTAGAGTAAACATGGCTTTTTCAATCAAAGGTCACTAAAGAAAGACAATAATACTGAAGAAGGAATGTATTGGTTCCTTATATATTTCACATTTCTTTGAAAGCTATGATAAAGCTTTATACCAAAGTATATTGAGGGGGAAATATATTATTATTATTTTAGTTTAGTAACTTATAGAAAATAAGTAAGTATGTAAAAATATATGGAGTTCTGTACAGATTATTAGATACTAGATATTAGATATTAGTTCATTAAATACTATATGATTAGCTCCAGAATTGTAAAACAGTCAGAATTTTCATCTAAGTGTAGAGATCAATTATTTACACCACGTGGTTTAAGCAGTGTTCCATACTGGCAGAAAAGAGTCACATGGCAGAATGTATGGCTATCTTTGTCATACTGTGCCTATTTTGATCTCACACGCTTAACTACAGGTGCCAGAACAGTTATCTCTGCACATGAGTGTAAGCTTACCCACTCGGTTAACACCTTTGAGAATTCTACAATTTGGTCTACCAAATTTGCAATTATGAATATGAAAATGTGGTGCTGTGGAAGTTAAATGTGGTAAGATGAAAATAATACCTGGGTGAACTGATTTGCTTCTCCATATCTACATTGCATTTTCATCCTCACATATGTTATCACTGTGTAATACCTGCAACATTCCCCAAATAAAAAGAGAGGTGATGGCTCAGTGGCTAAGACACTGAGCTTGGTGATCAAAAGGTTGGCAGGTCAGTGGTTCGAATCCCTAGTGCTGCATATGGGGTGAGCGCCTGTTATTTTTCCCAGCTTCTGCCAACCTAGCAGTTTGAAAGCACGTAAAAAATGCAAGTAGAAAATAGGGACCACCCTTGGTGGGAAGGTAACAGTGTTCCGTGCACCTTCGGCATTCAGTCATGCCCATCACATAATCACAGAGATGTCTTAAGACAGTGCTGGCTCTTCGGCTTTGAAACGGATATGAGCACCGCCCCCTAGAGTTGGGAACGACTAGCAGATATGTGCAATGGGAATAAACTAATATAATGAGATTAGAGCATTAGCATTAACCTTTATCAGTGGTTGTCCTTATCCCCCCTCCTTTTTTTAAATTCAGTTGAGCAAAAGCATTATTCAACTGAGAACTATGTTTTATATACAAGGGTCAACCTTGTTATAAATAAAAGATTATCTTTCTCACCCCTGAATAACCACAATTGGTCCATCTTTCTCCAACCCATTCATTTTTATATAAATCCAGAATTCAAACAGAGAAAGAGAAGGCAGTAAATGATAATTCTAGGCCTTCTTTTAGGGATGAGAATGATCGCTCTGCTTTCTCTCTTGGAAGGGCCTGGTGCTTTTTACTAGAGAGAGATTTTGTATAAGACACAGAAGTTCACACCAGTGACTCATACTAAATCTCAGAGAAAAGTGTTTTGCACTCCCTGCCGTATGATATCATTACATTTCCTAGTCTCGCATCTTGAAGCCCATAGTGGCAACATGATGAAAATCAGCTGGAATTGGGCATTTGCCTTAAGAACTATAGAATCAAATATTCAAGATGAAGCAATCAGCTGATAGGATGCCATTTTTCACTCCTTTAATATCTGAAGAAGAAAAGCACATTGCCCTCTCAAACAACAACCCCACCCACCCAAAAAAATCTTGAAACTGAAATAAGAAAATGAAGATTTCTCACCGTGTTTCAGAGGAATGAAATTGAAACTCAGTATGTTAGACGGGAGAAAAATAGCACAGAAATGTAATTGGTTTTCTTTAACAGAAGGTATAAATTCACCAATGCTCAGGTGATGCAATTCTAAAAGTTGCTCAACATCCATTAATAATGGTAATGACTTCATTCTTCAAGCCAATATCAAAGGAAATGTCAAGCTACACAAAAGAAATTGTTGCTGTAATTATTATCTCTGAGATTATTTGGAAACACTGATTTATTTTAATCTTTAATTGTCACTTGCTGGAAGATGGTGAAAATAGAAGAAATGTCCTCTGAGGTTGTTTCATTTAAACAAAGGTTATTTGTTTCAACAGATCAATTGGCTTTACAGCTTTTAAAATATAATTTGACTTCTTAGATTAATTCTCTCAGTCTACCACGGAGAAAAATCCAAATTATACCAGGTTTATCTGGCAAACTAAGCCTTCACCAAGTTGATGAAAACTATTCTTTTGACTGGGCATTCAAAATTTCACAAGAGGGGACTTAATATGTGGGCCACCATGTTTTGTATCTATTACATGTGGCATATTGATACTTCTTACATTGTATACAAATCACCAGAAGTCATGTTTGAGCTGAACAGCATGATGGTACTATAAACAAATATGTGTCGTCGTTTTAAAACAGCGGTCACCAATTGGTGGTCCGTGGACCACTGGTGGCCCATAAGAAAATTTTGGTGGTCCACAGAAAAAATATTTGCAATTTTTGTATTGCACTAAATCAGGGGTCCTCAAATTACAACCCCTGGGCCGGATATGTGCAATGAACACTTGTGTTACTGCAGAAAGTCTTCCCCTTCAGGGTCTTTTTGTGTAGGTCAGAGGGGGGCAGAAATTCCAACCTGGGGTCTGTTTCAGCCTCCTGGTGCGGGGTTTTGGGTGAAGGCTGGAGGGAAGTGCCACTGGTGGTGAAGAGCCAGAGGGTCTTGTTCCAGTGGGACTGTATCATGGCCTGGAACTGGCTGACCATCTCAGTCCACTGAACCTCCAGGCTCTGGTACCTGGTCTTGTGCTCCCACAGGTCTTCCCTCTGCTTGGAAAGCCTATGCTCGTAGTCCTCAGTGAGGTGCTTCTGCTGAGCCTCCTTCTCGGTCAGATCCAATTTGAACTGAGCCAGCTGTTTTGCCAGCTCTTTCTTGTGGTGGCTGCTTAGCTCCAACAACTGCTTCCTGTTGAGGCCCTAAGGAGCCCAGCCAGGCAGGCGAGGAGTGAATAGAGGCCAGCGAGGTGCCTCTCAACGTGAGTGATATCAAGTTGGTCATCACCACCCAATCACATGATCACCTAGCCACACCCAGCCAGCCAGTCATTAAGTAGATCGTATTAGTGGTCCACTGGATTTAAAATTATGAATTTAGTAGTCCCTGAGGTCCGAAAGGTTGGTGACCCCTGTTTTAAAAGAACCTCACTTTTTATGCAATTTGTCAACAGAAGGGGGCAAGGCAAATACACACATCTTAAATATTAGGGGAATTCACAATGGTTTGAACTCAAAACAGCCATTTTCAGAATCTTGTGCTCAAAACAAACATATATTTTAGGAGTTAAGGTTCATGCATGAAACAAAATATAGCATAGCTATTTTGAGTGGAGCTGTCTTGAGTCTTGAGCACTATTTTAGATGAAATGATTGAATACTGAGGGGCAAATGACATGGGTTTTGTAATTTGTTAACTAACGTAGTTATTTTGCATTTTAATTTGATTTATTTTTCTCTCTTTTAAAATGATTGTCACGTTTATTAGCTTTTAACATTCCTAAACTGATAAATAAGCTGCAAACTAGCTCCAGATAAGAAAAGTTTGTTAGTACAACTCTGGCTTATCTCTTTCGTGAACTCTAAAGAATCTTTTTTTTTTTTTACAATTACGCCCCTTCGGATGTCAGATCTCATTTTAATGAACATGTGTGATATTATGAGATGCAAATATGTAACATGTTTGACTACATATAACTGATTTCTTATGCAAAGGGGAGGTTACTTTTATTCTGTCCAATCAACTTTTCTCTTGCATATTCTTGTTAACTATAAAAAGGAGTGAAACGTGGGGCTGGAGGTTCTCTCTTCCTTTTTCATAGAGAGACCCCACTTTATCAGGATGTCTTAATAAACTGCTTTTAAATGATCTTCTGACTTAGTTGCTTATTGGGAAGGTAAACTGAGACTGAACCTATGCCAGATTTGGCTTTCAATACAGATGTGCTTCTTGGAATTAGAAGATTAGCGTTTGAATTTTCCATTATGGGCCAATACAGCAAGAAGGAGGGATTATGCTGCCACAGTTATTGGTTTAGGTTGGGTAGGGTGACCTGAGGGTGGAAATTTTCAGTAAAGCAGCATGCATTTTAAGAAAGACATGATACTCTAAAACAGCCACACTGTTCCCCTGCTCTTCATGCCATTACCTGAATAATAAGCTACTGTTATGTTTATGTAGGATGTTGGAATTCATGTGCGTGAGTTTATATATGTTTACGGTCTTCAAAAGAAAAGCAGCTGTACTGTGAATACAAAAATGCTAGTGTGGAATTTGACTGGCTTGCTGAAGTTAGGGGTGGGGGTGATCCTGCATATGTTCTTTTCTCCTACTTTATACTGAGATTCAGGATGCCTTGAAAAATGCAGTAAGTCTTCATCTTCAAAGTCACTCTGAAAGCTCTACTGTCAACAGGATTAAAAAGTATGCATTGAGCTCACACACATACCTAAGCTCAGCAATCCATCAACGTAACATTTTCCCCCCCTCTAAAAATATACTGTGCTGATGCCTGCTTTGCTTTGGCTAGATGCTAGAACAATAGCCCTTTTGGGGATTTTGATTTAGAGTGTGTTTGATAAAATAAAAAGAGTAAATCTGGTTGGTTGGTTTGCTGAGCTTTTGGTGTTCACCATCACAACCGGTGGTGCTTTCCATTATGGTCCTTTGGTTTGTGAAGTTGTCAGATTGCATTTAAAAATGCAAATGACCCTGTGCTAATTAAGCCATGGAGGACTGCACTCACTTCATGATCTTGTGCATTGTTGATATTTCCCAGACCCAAAGAATGATAGAGAGCCTCTTGCTCCAACAAGGTGTGCAATATCGACTGGTTGTTGTCAATTTATGCAGCTCTTTGAGGATAAAATCATTTGTGTTCCTAATGCTCAAAATGCTTCGTAACCACACTGAAACAGTGAATGTACTGAATCATAGAGTTTCCTGGAATCTCTTTCACACAGGCTTTAAATGACTTTATTAAAGTCATAAGTCATGATGGTTGTAAAGGAGGTCATGTGATCTGGCACAGTCATCAAGCAAATTACTGTAATAAACCAGGAAATTGAATCTTCAGTTGTTATGGCAAATGGTGCAGTTGTTAAGTGAACCCATTCCAAACTAAACAGTTTACCAAAATAAACCCCCACTTTTGGCAAAAGTGTCATAAATCACAGCTTACTGCAGGCTGGTTGTTGAGCATCTGAAATATGGTCATGAGACCGTGGGGATCTAGCTGTCAGAACTTTGGAATCAGATCATAAGTACCTCGAGGAGGGTATTGTAACTTTGAACAGTGATGAAGCAACCAGTTGCAAGTCAAGGGCTACCTGTTTTCTCTTGACCCTTATCTGTCGCAACTATTTTGAAATAATTATAGGGAACATATTCATGGTTTTTGTTCCTTGAAATTCTCTCTCTGTCTTTCCCCACCCCCCCAACCTACCCACACACATACACCCTCTTTCTTTTTCTCATCTTCTCTGGACTTAGAAGGTTATGAAAAGTATGACTATGACAAGTACACCTTTTTTGAATATGAAGACTGAGACAAAGGCGGTAGATAACAAGTGGCAATAACATTGAGACTATTTCAATCTATGTTGAAGGCTAATTGTGAGACAGAGCCTGCTCTAAGCCTCCTCGTGAATGACCATTGCTGGTAGAGGAAGTAAAGATGAATTTTGGTACTTTTGCTGGATATCTCAGTGACCTCAGTGTCTCAGTGATATGGGTCTCTCAGGGTAATGTTTTAGCCTGAAAGCTACTTAATTATCTACAGGAAACCATATGAATATTGTGTTAGTTGATATTAAATGGTTAATATCAACTGTATGTTATTATCATGTTATTGATCCCAGATAGCCACATCTTTAAAAGTCCAAGAATAATCTAAAATGGCAAGGGTGTCAAACTCAAGGCCCACAGGCTGGATCTAGCCTGCAGGGTTCTTAGATCTGGCCTGCAGGGCTGACCTGGAAACAGTGAACAACTGAGCCATGACTCTCCTGAGCTCCATTTTCGCTAGCAGAGGGTTGCAGGAGACTGTTGCAGCTGAATCACCATTTTCACTGGCGGAGCATTCAGGCTGCCACAGGTGCCCCTGATATAAATGACATCAAACTGGCCATGCCCACTCTGGCCAATCCCCTCCCCCTGAGATCAAACACAACCCTGATGCAGCCCTCAATGAAATCAAGTTTCTCCTGTAATACAATATTTTAGTGCAATGGAGAAGAGACAATAAACTAAAGCTAAATTCCAATAAAACAGAAGTGTTGAGCTTTTCATGATTGCCAAGTTGTTAGGGTTTGTTTTGGGGATGAGTTTATTTCGGCAATCAAATAAAATCAACAAAAAAGTAATATTTAAATGCAATAGTATCTAAACAAATATTTTACAAGCTAAGAAATTCTCTTTATTAAATATTTTAGTTTCCATTCTCAGATCCATTTCACCCTCTTTATTTCTTTTCTGTTTCTTTTTTAAAGTAAATTTATTTATCTACCTTTTGGTTTACACGTGCCCAGGATACTGAAAACTAAAGATGGGGGGAAAAAAATAACTGTCTCAAAATGTCTCAAAATTAGATATTTAAAAATCAGACTCTCTTGTGGTTATTTGGGCCTTCTTAGAAGTGCTATCTAAGAAGTGCTGTAGATGAAGAGGTCTACATTGGCATGTTATAGAGCAACAAAACAAAACACATAAACAAGTTTAATACTTGCTGAATTTCTTTATTTCCAAAATTCATTTTGCAGAGAACTCTAAGAACAAATACACCAAGATCTCTCCTTCCAACAATATTTGTGGTAGGAGATTATTTTCATTTGTAGTGAAAGCGTAATTGGAGTTGCATACATAATTGATGATGGCAAGTTGTTATTTACCTCATTTCAAGAGACAGAAGGCAGAAGAAAGAATGTACAAGGGAACATGTTGCAGAAGCCCTAAATTATCACAAGTTGCAAATAAGATTGAGGACTAAGAAAAAAATAGTTTTATTACTGGGCCTTAGAATAAAACTTGAAATACGTAAAATAGTTGCTGATTTTTTTCATGTTTAATTCTAAAGTTTGTGTGTGTGTGTGTGTGTGTATGTGTTTTAACAAAAATGAATTTCAAATGTGATGTCTAATTGACATTTTTCAAAAAAGATATGTACCTTTAGAGATTGAGCACGAAATACATACAGGTCTTGTATTTCTTCAATTTAACACCACTTACAAAGATCCAGGTTTTTCTACATGACATAAATTATGTAGATCTATTTAAGCTTGGCTGTAAGTTCCATTTTAAGATGAAGAGTCAGCTTGGTAGATGGCCTTCACTGGCTGAAAGTGTATGTCAGAGTTGATGTTACAATAAAACATAGCTTTCTTTTTAAGAAGCTTGCTGATACAATTTAATATGGGCTCCAGTAGTTCCAGGAAAGGTAGGGAAGGATCAATTACTTTGAAAACACAGTTTTCTTCTTTTGCTGGCATGAACACAAAGGGCTACATTATTCACAATAACCATGATTGTTTATGGATACATAAGATCTGGCCTAGATGAGGTTATGAATCCCCCATTTTATGGGGAAAGGGAGAATGCTTTAGCCACATTTTGGATTTTAAAGCATGTCGTGGCATATTTCACAAAATGTGGCTGGCCACGCATGTACTTACCAAAAAGCCAATAGATGAGATTTATCCCCTTATCTTTCTCTAAGAATATGAAACTAATTTGGTTTCTAAGTTACTGTTTAGCATCTTAGCTTTTCTTTCCTCTTCTCCCACTTTCCCATAAAAAAAAAGACAAAGCAAACAGTTACAGCTACCCACTACTTTTATTTTCGGGAAGTGCTTATGGGACCCTGAGGAATTGTTCCAAAGCCAAGTTATGTTCGAGGCTGATGCATTGCAGCAGTCTTATTTCCTTATTTATTTAAATTAGATAACTCTTTAAAACTAAAATCAGGTTAGGCAGGGAGTCTACTCAGTACTAAAGGAGGCATTAGTGCTCACAGTTATTACATTAGAATGTATTAGAATGGGGCAGGCTATAAATATTGCAAAATGAATACATTTTGGGCAGGAGCTACCACAACTGTAGTTACATCATATTTTGATTACAGTGCTGCAATGCACCATGTAAAGAATTGCTTTTGAAAAGCGTTTGGAAACTACAATTACTCCGGAATATTGCAGCGTGTATATATATATATGTTTATATATATATAATTAGGGACTAAATATAGGAAACATAGAGTATGAGTTGCCTATTCAAACAGCTGAACCACCATTCAGTTTGTTTCCAGTAATAATTCACAGCACTGATGAATTTCTATAGAGAATCTCAGTCATCCAAGTCATGGTTATCCCGCAGGTGCTTTTTTGCAAGAGGCAAACTGGACTTCCTTTGCATTTCCTTGAACACATTTCATTTCTTGCTTCTGTACTAAAGAAGCTTCTTGTATGACAAGCAACATGTCTTCAAGAAAATACAAAGAATGTCCAGTTTGCCTCTTGAAAAAAGCACCTTTGGAACATAGCACTGGTAGTAATCTGCGAATAGAGCCCAGTTATTTTCTCCCATATAGCATCTGTACCAGGGGTGAAATCTAAAATTTTTCCCTACCGGTTCTGTGAGCGTGGCTTGGTGGGGGGTTGTCCTGTGACTGAGCGGGTGTTGCCAACTTGATGTTACTCACAGTCATGCCCACTCAGTCACAAGACCCCCTCCCATCAAGCCATGCCCACAGAACCCAGTAGGAAAACTTTTTAAATTTCTATTCTGCTGGCATGTCCTTACCTTTCTCCCATGGTTCTGCTCACCTGCCCCATTCCCCGGAGTCGGGGAATGCACTATTCCCAGCTCCTGCTGCTTACCTTTCTCCTATGGCTGGCTGTCAGGGAAGGCAACCGCCCGAAAGATACCGGAGTTGCTCACTCTTATTTCTGAATGAGCTGCTGTGGTCCACGTGCCAGCTGCGCAAGCGCACACCCAACGTGCCGCTGAATTAAACAGTGTGCACTTCCGCAGCTGGCGCGTGGACCAGAGCAGCTCATTCAAGGAGGAGAGTGAGTGACTCCAGTAACTTTCAGGCGCTTGCCTTCCCCGACAGCCAGCCGTGGGAGAAAGGTGAGCAGTAGGATACACCGTGTGGTGAAGGGTGAGCAGGCAGCGGCTCCGTGGCAAAGCCGGAGTTGGGGAATGGTGCATTCCCCAACTCCGGGGAATAGGGGCGGGTGGGCGGAGCCTCCAGCTGCCATTGCTACTGGTTCTCTGAACCACCAACAATCATCACGACCTACTCACCTCAGCCGGTCCGAACTGGGAGCATTTCACCCCTGATCTGTACTAATTTGGAAGTCCCTTGTATTCCACAACAATTATGTCATCCATTTTACTAAAATTCCATAATATATCACTAAAAATCTTCTAGGAGCTGGGCCAGATCTTTCTTTTTAGGAAAGCTGTCAGTAGCTGAATTTTCTTGATCCAAAAACAAAAAACAATTTGGTTCTGGTTGAAACTCTGCTTGGCTGAGAATTCACAAGAAAGTCTCAATCTCATGGGTGTACCAGCCACGTAGCAGCCAGAGGGTGTATCATAATGCAAAACTATTTTAATCCTTACCTTCAATGTACAACCTTGTACTTCTTTGTATCAATATTGTTCTTATTATTACTATTACTATTGTCTTTCTCTGTTGTTTTATGCTTCTGTGCTTTTGTTGTAGCTGCAAACCAACTAGCAGCCTGTGGAACATATAAATATTGCAAGGCAAGATACATTACATTGATTAGATAATATTTTGTCCAAAATCAGCTAATCAGATTATCAGATTAATCCTTAACCACTAGGCTATCATGATTAACTTCACAATAGGCCACAATGCTTCTAAGTTTTCTACTACTCCCTCCCTCTGTACCAATCTTCTTTTGAAGCACCATTGGCAGTGATGAAAATGGATTGTAGAATTTTCTAAATGTCCCAAAATGTTTGCTGCTATTCCATATTTGTTGGTACATACAAGCAAACAGTTCATCCAGAAACACATTTATGAAAAAGGAAAACTTCCACATGCTTCATAAAGTTAAAGGTGCTATAAATTGTTGGATATTGTTACAACAATGATAAATGACAGAACATAAGGATTTTATGTTGCTTGTTTGTTTGTTTTCATTGAGGATTATCTGAACAATTCATTAAGGAGATTGCTGGGAGAAAGTTAATTGGAGGCTTCCATGTTGAGTTCTGCACATCCCAAAAATAAATAAATAAAACTTAAAGGTTTGTAGACTTAAATTATTTATTCTGCATTACTTCTATGAACACAGAATGGAAAAACCTACTGGTGGGGGTTTTTTTTAATTAAAACAAAGATAGGTCATTGCATATTTATTGTATGTATACTGGCCAAATACATTTTATTCTTGCATGCTGTAATGTAAATCCTTCCCCATTGTTTTAGGCTGCATTAATTGAAAAACAAAACCAAAAGCCCATTACTATTAACAGAAATATGGGTTAATGGCTCACCACACCTTCTCATAAATGTCAGAAAATGAAAGGCAATTTTAACAAATTAAGATTCACTCTGGCATCAACTGTCTAATCTTCTACTAAGATTAGCAGGCTCACTTATATTACATCGGAATTAATATGGTTTATCTCAGATGATCTTCCTTGCATTAAAAAAAAATTAAAGCAAAATTAACAAATTGAAACTGAATGCTAGAGGGATGTGGGAGGGACTGCTGATGTGTGAAGTGACAATGTTAGCAGTTATCAAGACTGAATATGGAAGAAGCCATAAGAAGTGGTTTATGTGATTTGAACAGTAAGAATCTAAATTAAGCAAGAACTAGTGAAGCAGCAGTTTGTAGCTTGATAAGAAAGAAAGTCTGAAAATAAGAGAATCAAGATAGCAAGTATATTTGCAGAAACAAAGGCAAGAGAGCAGGGGTGGGTTCTAAATTTTTTTACTACCGGTTCTGTGGGTGTGGCTTATTTTGTGGGCATGGCTTGATGATCATGTGACAATTCTTTAGGATTTAGCAGAGGTCCTGGTCTATCAGGCTTTTAACTGCTTGCAGAGCTGTACCAGTCTACACATTTTATTTCTGCAGGCACTGGTCTGCCTATTTATTTTTGCAGGCATTGGTCTACCCATTTATTTTTGCAGGCATTGGTCTACCCATTTATTTTTGCAGGCACCCATCTACTCATTTGGTTTTTTTTACCACTGATCAGCTGTAGGGCGGCCCTTTGGAGCCCCGTGGCAAGAGTTTAAACAATTTTTTTCCCTCTAGCCGATAGCTGGGACTCAGGAGGCAGCAATAGATTGGGGGTGGGGGGGCAAATAAAAGGTAAGAATTATACAGAGGGGTGGGGAGGCGTGAGGGGCAGAACCGGTTTGGTGCCATCATATCGTCACCGCTACAGCCTTGGGCGAACCGGACCGAACCGGGAGGAACCCACCACTGCAAGAGAGGACGCATCTTGAATCGGTAGCCTCATAAAGAGCAAGCAGAATAAAAGGTGTGCAAAGAACACAGGGGAAATTTCTTATGGTCTATCCCTTGTGGTCACTATGCAGCACTGAGAGCTAGGGCAATGACATGATACTTCCAGAAAAAAATATTAACAGATATTTCATCTTCTGGAAATAGCACTAGACTCTCTCAGATACACCAGTACCATTCAGTGCGTTTATGATGTGCAGGAAGTCAGTTTACATCATTCTAAGCCTGTTCAGATACTCAACAATTTATGATCATAATGGAGCCTGACCATTATGGTCATATGTCATGGCGGTTGTAAAAAAGGTCACCCACATGACTGATCTGATTTTATCATCCTTTTTTGTGGTGGTTATTAATCCAATGCCATGGTTGTTAAGAAAATGTTACAGTCATTAAGCGAATGCTGCAGTCGTAAAGGGAACACCACAGTCCTTAAGTGACCCAATTGTTCAGTGTGGACCAGATTTGCTGAAAACTGCAAGTAAATCCCAGTTTTTGGCAGAACTGTCATAAAATGTGATCATGTGATCGCAGGATGTTACAAATAGCTGCAAATGCTGGCCAGTTGCCAAGTGCCTGAAATGCAGTCACATGACTGTGTTGAGTGTGACAGCCATCAGAACTTCAGTTCCAGATCATAAGTACCTCCAGGAAGATCTGCTGTATGTTTGAATGGCTACTTAAATGACTGGTTGTAAGTCAAAGACTATCTGTATGGGCAAATACTTTTTCCCATTTTGAGTTTCTGGAATTTAATGGCATCAGGAAAATATAAATATGATATAGTATAACCCTCTTTTCAATAGTCAATATCAGTAAATATTAAAATATCCTGCAACAGAACCCATCAATGCAGACTAAAAACCATAAGAGACTCTTTTGGTCTATTTTCTAATAAATATTATTTGTCCTCTTGAAGCACCAGGAAAAAAAAGATTACCTCAGAAACATTCTTGTCTGAGCAAAAGTCCACTGTGCATATTTCTACTAAACAAGAGAGGGCAAACTTACCTTCTGATTTATCTACTGGTGAAATAGATTTCATGTTTCCAACCCAACAAGGAAAGAATCTCTAAACTTTGGCTTTCACAAAAATGTCAGAAGAAACAAGAAATCAGGAATGAAACTTTACCTTGAAAAGAACCATGCATACAAGTGAGAAAGGTGGGAAAGTAATAGGAACAACACAGTAGCATCATTGAGCGGATTCCTCTTCAGTGATGATGGATGAGCAATGTAGTCATGGTTAATGCAAACCACCAATGTGAGATTCCTCCTGTTGATGGTATTGTTTCCCCTGATAAGGAGATGAGAACAATTTCATACACCTTTCAGTTTAGGCCTAAAAACTGAATAGAGATAGGGTGACAGATGGGGAGATCATGGGGAAAGTTTTCTGAAGGACTCCCTGTGTTGCCATTTTGAATTTTATCCATTTAATTTTAATTGGAAAAAGTGGAAGCACCACTATAGTACTGCTTTCCAAATGAAACTGGTCTGAGTCTGTGCCATTGACATCTGAGATCCTGGATGTGACAGAGAAGATTAGACATAACTGTGGGTATCACAGTCACCTTCTGATCTCCAGTTTAACAGATACTGTTGACAACCCTTTTCACTACAATTCTCTGTTTCCTCTCAACTGCAGTAAGAGAAAGAGGAAAAGAAACTTCTGAATTGTGAGTAAACATCTGCTCTCGTAGTGTTGGATTTAGACTCCCAAGTTTGTAAAGTGTCAATAAAATACTGTGTAGAATAATATCATCAGCCAAAACCATTTTCAAGCTGAATTCTTTGAAATTTAAATACTGAAAAAATATTCTCTTCCTGTCAGATGGACCAAACTATTGTTTCCTTAAAAACTTAGTTTCAAAATGTTTATTTCAAAACTATGTAAGAAAGAAGCACAGAAAAAAGGGGGAGGAATCTTTGTAGTAAGTTTTAAAAATGATAAAGATTCCCAAATGTAATGAGATGCTAGAGAAAACAGCTCTTTAGATTCCTCTTGGGAGCTCTAGTTGCCAAAGACAGACATAATATTTTCTCATTATTAGCTCTTCAACAAAAGAAAACATGGTATCGTGTTTTGTTTTGGGGGTTTTTTTTCCCATCACTGAGAAGAAGGGGCATTTTCCACAAATAATTTAGAGAAGAAAATATGAAGGCACAGTGGCTTTGCAACTCATTCTGATGCATAATTGTCTTAGCAAAATAGACAGGCTGTGAATAACACTGTTGATTTTACCACAGTTAGAAAGCTCCAGAGAAATCAGATTTAGGTGGGTAGAAGATGAAGAGATGGTTCCATAAATGAAGTGCTGCCAATATAACTTCAGCCCTTCAGGCAAAATATTTGCATGTACATCTCAAACCTGAGTAGCAGGTTTGAGACCCTCTCCTTTCCAAGTCTTACCAGTGATGTAAAGGTAGAGGACAATTATTTGTACTCAGGAGCCTTCAGTCATTTCCCCTAAATAAATATACAGCTGAAATGGCTAAAGATTCCCTACTGCAAGTAATTACTACATGTGCATTTTCTCTAGCTTCATCCAATTCTTGTATTCATAGAACAGTATGTAATAGGAATGGGCTTTACATTGCCTCAGTGATGGCTGGATAATGTTAGAAGGTGGTCTAGGTGATTAATAAGAAAACTAATCAGCAAATATTTAGTTCATATAGTAAGCTTCACAATAAGGAACCGTACTGCAAACAAGTGGGCTTGAACCCATTCTTCCCCATCACCAACATGATCTGAAATGGAAAAGCAACTCATAACAATAGCATTTAGACTTATATACCACTCCATAGTGCTTTACGGCACTCTGCGTGGTTTACAAATGTCAGTATATTACCCCCAATAATCTGGGTCCTCATTTTACCCACCTCGGAAAGATGGAAGACTGAGTCAACCTTGAGCTGGTCAGGATCGAACTTCTGGCTGTCGGTAGAGTTAGCCTGCAATACTGCACTTTAACCACTGTGCCACTATGGTTCATGGCAACAATCATGTTCTATATGCCCAGGGCTATTGTCTGAACAGTATTGTGTCCACATCCCTGATCTGTTTCACTCAAACAGTTAATATTTCTCACATTTACTCACTCACTGAGGTTATAAGGCTATGACTCTTGGAATTAAGAGTTCCAAGAAGTTGCAAACAAAAGTTTTGAAACAGATGAGGCAATTTCAATTTGAAGAAGGAAGATCCCATAAGACTATTAAAACCAGTGTCTAAAAATATTCAACAGGACTATCGAACACTTTAAAAGAGGGGTTAAATGTTCATTCCAACTGTTATGTACTTTCCTAATTATAATGTTCTTAAAATGAAATGAGATTTATATCAGAGTTTAAAATGGAAACTCGTTTTCAAAAAACAATCTGCTAAAGAACATTCTTGTGGAATTACCCTTTTTCTTTAAATCACAAGCATTTGGTATAATCTGCCATAAATCCTTCCGACTTACCTTTAGACTTTAATATCTCTCCAAGGACACCAAGCCAAAGGACAATTAGAGCCGAGGAGGAGGAGGAGCAGCAGCAGCAGCAACAGGGCAGATTCTATATGTCACACTTTTTGTATATAAAATGGATATACAATATTAGGAACAGAAGAAACCTCTCCCAGATTTAAAAACAACTTCTTTAAATAAGTAAAGCCTTAGAAACCAATGGGGCAGGCAAAAAATCAGATTAAGGATGAGGGAGGGAGGGAAAGAAAGAAGGAAGGAAGAAAGGTGACAATGGCAACACAACTGAATGAAGTAAATCAAATAGACACATCAGATTCAGTCTACTGGTCTTTAAAAAATAATATATTAAGCAAATAAGTTTCTTAATTTTTTTAAAATAGCAAACAAACTTATGGAAGGAAGTATTGACCAACCATTATCAGGAAAAGCTTCTCAAGTTAAGTAGCAATTCAAGTACATAGTGATTGGCTCTCTACTCTGCTTAGTTTTTAATTCTTCATTTACTACCCACCAATTGGGATGCAATAATCTGCAACAGGTTACTGATGGATAAGGTAGCCCATAAGAGAAAATTAATTCCTAATTGGTAAATTAAATGACAGTTCACAATATTATAATACAAATTCTACAGAGTGAACAAAGAAGAACAAATATGCTTTCAGTTAATCATAATTGTTGTCATCATGCTAGCCTTTGGCGTGCAAGTACAATTATTTTTCATTTCAGTAGAAGTAAAAGACTGTGATTGGTAAGAATGATTGAACACAACAAAATATTTTGGAAGGAAAGAATAAAGTAAACAGATATTTTTCAGCATTAGAGATGAGAGAAAGTTTCAACTAGCTATGTATGCTATTAAGCAGGTGGAGGTAAACATGCAGTGAATAATTGGACTTCAAGAAAAAGTCCATTCCTGGTTCCTCCTGGTCATTCCATTCCAAAGGAAAATAAATCTATCTTCTTTCTTCTCTTAATAGTATAAATATAATGAATGAATATTAAGAATAAATAGAGTATTAATGAGCACTTTTACTAGACCCAGATTGTTGGGGACAATATACTATTTAGTATACTGTCAATTGTTGTAAGCTGCCCAGAGTCCTTGGAGAGTGAGTGGCATAGAAATATGATTGATGATGATGATGATGATGATGATGATTAATAATACTGAAATATGTTTAAGGGATTTTGAACAGCACATACTTTGAAAACTTTAACCAGTAGGGACATCAAGCGTCCTTTTTCAGATAATCTTTCAGAAAGCTGAGGAAGATTGGAAAACCAACATAAATGCAACTCAGTTGGTGGAAGTAAAGCTGTTGTGAGTCAGGAAAGTTACTAGGCTGCAATAAACAGAATAGTTTAGAAATAGTTGATAGGTAGGTAGCTATTGTGGGATAGGACAGGTGGCTGCCAGTAGTCAAGATGGAGAATTGAGAGGCAAGAAATGAATTTGGGACTAGGAATCTTAGACCCACCTAAAACACACATGTTTGGGGGTATGGAGCTATAGAAGAGGAGAAGAGGAAAAGTTGGACATTTGGAAATAGCAAAGCACAGTATTCCCTTACTCCAGAAATACTACTTTTGAATAAGAGAGAGAGAGAGAAAAGTTCTTTCTCACGCAGTACTTTGCCTACCTGGGATTCTATTCCCTACAGCTAACAAAGGTAGAGGGCAACTTGATGTAGGCAAAAGATCCAAAGGATTTTTTAGTAATTTAGCTAATTAGCTATAGATAGTGAGAGAAACTGGAAGCTTCAACAATGATGGCATTGTCCATTGAAAGAAAAGCAAGGTTTCAAAAGTCAAGAAGAGGAGTAGAATAAACTCAGGCAGTCCAGAGAGCCTGAAGACCTGAGTCTATTGGAAGGACTTAGTAAGCAGAGAAAAGGCTACCTGATTGGGTTTTTTTAACAGTGTTTATTGTTTCAATATACCCTCTGTTTTTGACATATTTAGTCCAGGAGTGGGTTCTACTTACCTTTACTACCAGTTCACAATGGAAGCGCTTCTGCACATGCACAGATTGTCAATTATGATGTCCAGCTGTGTGGGGGGAGCCTCCCACCACTTTTACTACCAGTTCTAAAGAACCGGACAGAACCAGGAGCAACCCACCCCTGATTTAGTCAGACCTTTAAGGAGAACTACTCAGTCTGGGACATGAAAGAGAGTACTCTGAGGTCTCAGCAAGCATCCCTGAAGGATGTTGCAGACACTTCCATTACACTCGATATCTTCATGTTGTTTAATATCATTATTATATCTGCACTGAGATTTACAAGATGATTCTTCACAATACAAGTTAAATCTGTAAATTTTCACAGCTAGAAAAAGCTATTTTTTTTTCTTATTTTAATGCTCCTAGAAGGGAAGGAAACACCCTTTCTAGCCCTTTCTAATGGGAGATTAGTCTTAATGAAAATAAATTGTGGAATAACTGAAAAGTATTCTGAATGGGGGATTGGTGGACAAATTAGTTCTCAAAATCATGGCCAGCTATTGTGTCACAGCAGAACATGTTAAGAAGACAAAGTCTGGCAAATGTGTCAATATTTGCATTCTGATTAGAAATGTTACAAAATTAGTACAAAGAAGGGGAGTTAGGAAAATCATGGCAAAAGTTCCCAATGTATCACCCAAGTTGGAAAAGAAAATTTACTGATGGTTTCTAACTAAAACTTATTGTTTTAAAATAAGTTACAGTTGTGTTCTTTTTCTTTCGTTAGTAAGAAATACTGTTTTTTCTTCTTTAAAGATTTTTTCTTAGTAACTTTCACAGATGCCAAAATAAAGGCGCAGACCAAGTGATCCATTATGTGCATTTACAATACAAATACAGGAAGGGCACTGGCTATCTAACTGTCAAATGCTTAATTAGCCCAGTTCTTCTATTTACAGTATAATACTGTTTTCTAAGGATGGTGACAAAATAAGTCACTCAAAGAACTTTTGCTTGACTTAATGAGCTGAGATTTTAAAGTTGAGACTTGCAGAAGGAAAAAAAAACCCGCTTTAGGACTTGAAATTGAAAATAATTGTATGATTCTGCAGTTCCAATTCATTGTATTCATGCCATAAAAACGTATATGATATAAATTGGGAAGTTGTGGTATGTGGTATAATTAGGGAAAAGAAAGGGGGAGGGGAGGATGGGGAGAGGGTGGAGGAGGAGGAGAAGAGGAGGAGGAGGAAGAAGAGGAAGAAGAAGAGGAGGAGGAGGAGGGAGGAGGAGGAGGAGGAGGAGGAGGAGGAGGAGGAGGAGATGATGATTTTTATATCTTCAATGACTTCTTTAACCAACTGGATATATAAGTCAGTTAAAAATTTGTGGTTTATGCAATTAAGGCAGAGAGGAGTATTAACTCTGACACAGATGTTCAGTTAATTCTTGAGGGAAGGACTGTAATTCAAGAAAAATTGGGAAGCCAGAAACAATGGCCCGATCATGAGAAATTTGGCATTCATTAATCTACTAAGAAAGCTGAAGAGTATAATTCAGTAGCTTTCAGAATAGTTGAAATTAGTGAAGAAATAGGAATCACAACAGAAAATTGCAAGCTAAGAAGATGGTAATGCAAATAATTTTAGTTCAAGTTGTTCAGATGACAAATCCAAAAAAGAGATGGGGAGAAAATACAGAAGAATAAGGCTGGGAATGAAATATCACTCTTAGTCTGATAGAACTTTTCTAGTTACAAATCTCCATGTACTTTGGTGTTTTAGATCTGAGGCTGAAGAGACTCGGCTCATTCTGGAATACATACAATACCGAGAAAGTAGGATATAAATATTAAAATCCCTGCAGATTTTTTTAACATTGCAGATGAATACGGAGACAGGATGAAAGAGATTAACCATGTAGTAACTATGGAGAAATGATTAGGACTGTCTTGTTACGAACATGTTATTGTTGTCTAACTGGATAACTTGTTCTTGAAATATTTGGTCCGTAACCAGCAACATTTATAAGCAGACTTTTGACTACTATTCTGTCTGCCTCCTGTCATTTTTCAATTGCAAAAGGCTTTCTAAGAACAAGTACGTATTTCTCCCCACTCAACTGCCTAAAATGCTACTGAACCTAAAACTTTGTTGCTTGCAAAGGGTGTACTCAGATGCTGTATTACTGGCTGTAGGCTTTATTTCATTACTCTATTTTTAAAAAGCAATATTTTTATTTTGTATCTGAGGACAAATTTCCTCTTCACACCCAGCTAAGCCAGCAGGGGAATTCTATGTGCCTATTAAAGGAAAAAAATGCAGAGAAAAATCATATTGGCACTTTAAAAGCAATGTGTACTCTTCACTCATAGCAGCTCTAATTTCCTTCATGGGGTTTGATGTGCACCGCATTAGTAGCACAATAATTGTATTGTATCTCACATTCTCCAGCTTTAACTCGATTTCTGAAAATTAACCCAGTTCCAATGGAAAAGTCATTTCCCATTTTCCTGCCTCATCTTATTGAAACCTTTCTTAAATGAACTTGCCAAAGGATAAAAGACTGGTGGGGTTTTTTTTCACTCTGACTTCCCTGATTTTGTTTATCTTCTTGAGAAAGTAAATTTAAGAATAATTTTTGACAAGAAAGAAATCAGACCTGATACCTGAAAACAATTTAATCTGACAGCAGTGACACCTAGAAGTAGAAAATTGCACCAGTCATTTTTAATACTCTGTCAAAATTTATTAGCTTTTGATGAATAACTTGTTTAACATTTATAAATGGAACTTCTAACCCAGAATACAAGATGGCTGCTCAAACTGCTGGAAAGAAACATTTTATATTAGGTTCAAGAACTGATTGTTAGAGCTTAATTATGACCCCATGTACTAGAAAATCTTGGAGCAAAAAAGAAAAAGCTAAAATGTTAAAAATAAGTTTATATATCTGATAGATGAGTTTTACTTTTATATATATATATATATATATATATATATATATATATATATATATATATATATATATATATTTAAATATTATTACTAATATCTATTAATTATTTTAAATTTGATGTAACTCTATATATTTCCTATTTTTAAAAAAATATTATTAAGATTGAAAATTGGGAATTATTCTAAAAATTTATGATGCTCAAAACTGTTTTTTCTTATATATTTGTTATACATATGATATTTGTTAGATTGTTATGAGTTCTTATAAAGGATTCATGGTTACTATATATTTTAAGGGGGCAAAAGATGTTAGAAGGCTAGATTATTTTTTTTATTACTATTTAGGTTAAATTTGTTATATTTGTTATATTTTTACCTGGATCTCACCGGGTTTCTTTTTTGTTGTTTGATGTTGATTGATATATATGATTGATTAATAGTGGAAGTCAGGGGAAGAAGGGGGGAGGGATAGGGGGGAAAGGGAGGGGGTGGTTGATGGGGGGGAGTGGGGAGGGGAAAGGGGTATAAAAATTGTATTGTAAAACTTTTTCAATAAAAAAAAGAAAAAGCTAAAACCTTAACTTTATCTATTTGCATGGCATAAGACTTCTAAGATTTTTATTTATTTATTTAGGAAGTCATAATTTTATATGTGGCAGGAGCTCTTCAGAAAAATGTTCAAGTCAGCATTTCTACTGATGGCCTACTTAGACTTGACGCATTGTACTAACTCTCAGCCAGCACTTGGTTCTTTGGAACTTTTCAGTTACAAAAACATTTCAGCTTTAACTCAATTTCTGAAAAATTAACCCAGTTCCAATGAAAAAGTCATTTCCCATTTTCCTGCCTCATGTTATTGAAACCTTTCTTAAGTGAACTTACTGAAGGATAAAAAAATACTGGTATTATATCCTAGAAGTATATAAGACTAACAGAAGTGCAGTGGTGGGATTCAAATAATTTAACAACCGGTTCCCTGCCCTAATGACCAGCTGGGTAGGCGTGGCTCAGTGGTCATGTGACCGTATAGGCGTGGCCAACTCAACATCACTCACGTTGATGGGCGCTTTGCCTTAGCTGTTACATTGTAATAACGGTTAACCAGAGAGGCAGTTTCTGTAAGCAGGGCAATAAAGATTAGGCTAAAAACAACACCAGAATGTTTCCTTCCTGCCTTCCTTACAGGATTAGCCCTGTAAAGTGGAAAAAAACAAAATAAGTTTTCTTCCAACAACCAGTTCTCTGAACTGCTTAGAAAGTTAACAACTGGTTCTCCTGAATAGGTGCGAACTGGCTGAATCCCACCACTGCAGAGGTGGTATTCAGCTGGTTCAGACCTAGCACCATGAGATGTGTGCATGTTTGCTGTGGAGGAGCAGTCCTTCTTAACAAGCTCCAAACTGTTGCTGCAAGCCTGGGTTCCCCGCACAAGTGCTGGAAGTCCCGTACTCTGGCTCACTCATCTCTGTTTCCCTTTATGACCAGCCTTGGAAAAGCCTGCCCTCACAATCGCATGCCTGCAGGCAGAGCTGGGCTTGCAGCAGCAATAACAATTTGGAGTTTGTTAAGAAGGACCACTCCTCCACCCCAGCCATGCATTTTCCAGTCCGAGCTGCTTGGAGTGAAAAGCATGCAATATGCTGCTGCTCCTGAGATTTCCTGAATGAGCACTGGAAGAAAATTGGCTGATATTCGGCTGCAGCCAGAGCTGGGCTTTGAAGAGCAGCAGACAGACTTCAGGGCAAATCTACTCCTCAAGCTCCCAATGCCTGAACTGGTAAGCTGGAAGAGAGATTTGCCATCATGCTGGTGAGTAGCCAAGCTTTTTGCTTCCCCACCCCCCATTCTGATCCAGAACAATGCAGACAGCCCAATGGAGGAGGAAAATTGGGTTTTTCCATCAGCCCTTTTCTTTTTTGTCTCCTAGCCTCCTTTTGCCAGCATTCGGCAGGCAAACTCAGTAGGCAGTCACAATCTTTAGATGGATTTTTATTTTGTCAGCCCAAGGGGGTTTGTGGGGGAGGAGGTACATAGGAAGTGGCCCTGTCTCTGCAGCATAGGTCATGTGACTGAGTGGGCATGGTCAACTCAATGTCACTCACAGCAAAGTGCCGCCTTACTTCGCCATGAATGACGTCGAGTGGGCCATGCCCCTCAGAGACATGACCCCACCAAGCCACACACACCAAGCCTCATCCACAGAACTGGTAGTAAAAAATTTTGAATCCCACCACGAACTCCTGCCATCTGCCCACCATTGGCTATAATTTTATAAGTCAAATTTTAAGTTTTCACTTAGGCAACCCCACAATTCATTTGATTGTGGTATTTGATACAACATCTTCTCTCAACTTAGGCACCTGGCTTTGGAATTCCAAAATGTTCCTTCTAGTTCTAATTTCAGATGTACTTGCTCCCAATTTAAATTCAGTTTTGTAACTTAAAAGGTCACTGTTAATTTTTTCCCATATCGTACAAGTGGCACATATTTTTTTTTTAAAAAGTAGAAATAACACCATATTCATATTCAAAACCAAGAGGTTTTGAAAATATGGCTAGACCTGCCCCAAAGTATTGTGTTAATTGCTATCTTGAAAATATATGCCGTTTATTCTGTCATAAACTAAGAGCAGCACAGTGGCCTAGAGGTGAAGATGCTCACTTCCCACCCGGAATGTTGAGAGTTCTATCCTAGGCAGCAATAGATGCTTCTCTATCAGAGTGCAATGAGAAGATATCTGCTGTAATCTCCACATAGGCATAAGGAAGGGCATCCAGCCAGTAAATGTTCAGCTCCATTCAGTTGCCCTGAATCAAGGGATTACAAGATCATTAAAAGAAAAGAAAAATCTGTTATGAACTAGAGGTCTGTGTGGTTAAGGAGAGCATCTGTAATTAAAGGAAATCTGAACAGTACTCCTTAACAGCTACAACCTTTATACACTTGACTTTGTATTTCAGGCAATATTCCATAAAAGAAGGCAGATTTGCCTATATTTCAGAGTATGACATTTTTTTCAACAGGAAATTCATTCCATTCCTTCCTTCCTTCTGATTGATTGATTGATTGATTGGGGTATGGTACTGCTGTTCCTTCCAATTTGTGTTTGAATTGTGCATGGACAGGTCCTGGTCTGTAGAAATAATTCAACAAATATTTGACAGGGAAGACAAAAATCAGATATAGAACAAAAATCAACTCTTCAAAAACTCAGCAGCACTCATGGCAAAGTGGAAGGACTATGCAGATGATTACTTCAAATCGTTTCAACAGTATGAATGAACCCAAAGGAATATATTCTCTTCAAATTACCTGGCCAAATTTCTATTGACTTCAGACTTGCTATGTCAGCCCATACTAATGTACTTTACATGCAGTAAGTTTGTTTTTTTAATTAAAAGGTTATATTATCCCGATACATGGGATGTTTGGAATTTTATTGCTTATTCAAGTTCCAATGCCTGGAACTTAACTCCCTATAAATAGAGACGGAATTCCTTTTTCTGAAATGCCCGCTGCTTGTTGATTTCAAAAGTGCGATTATGCAAAATAGTTCATCAAATTCATCCAAGCAATGCCTTTCTCACTCCCTCCTGCTTTTATTTTAAGTCCAGAAGTAATATTGCTTGATGCTACAAATCCACTGAACAGATTATTAAACTAGCTGTAGGCATTGATAGCTAGAAAACTAATTTTACTGAGGCATCTGATATTTCATGTTCATTTTAAAAGGAGCAATAGAACAAATAAATACCATGCCAGATGTTCAGTGTCAAAGCAACTGAGTTGTTTTCAGCTGAGTCTAGCAATTCTCGCATGGTATCATGGGAGTTGACATCTCTTGCAGGGCAGCAGATGAAATCAGGTGTTGAGCACAGAGGGAGCACAATTTACTATAAACAGTTTTATCAGTCTCAGCAAAAAGTTTGTTGCTTGAAGAATTAAAAAAAAAAAAAACCTCCCTCCCTACAAACAAAGATGTTAATATCTACACAAGATAAATGCTTGCCCTTCTGTAGACATTAAGCCATTTTTTGTGCAGTCTTTGCAGAATTTGTAAAGTGAATTATAGAACAATTTGCTGTGTCTTTGATGTAATAACTCTAAAGTTGCACTCAAAGATCACACAGATCTGCAGGGGAGGTGCAAACATGACTGGTTTTAATTGGCAAACAGTAGAGATGGCATTCAAAGAAATATTGCTTTTAGTTAGACAGGGCCTTGGTTGAATTCCTCTCTCCGTGGGCATTTGCCAAGAAAAGCTGCCATAACCCCAAAGAACATAATTGCAAAAACCTCTGATAGACAAGATAGTTAGCATGCTGCATAAATGCCCATGTTGTTAATTCAAACATTCAAGGGAAAAAAAATCAGTTAATCTTAGCCACATTCGCCCTGAGCTAAATTGTATGGGATTGTATTTACCCTGAGCTGAGTTGTCAATAGTATTTCATAGCAGGTTGTCATATTTATAGGATTATCATGTTTATCTTCATTGTAATGCCCATAAATTCCCTTCAAGGTATGCTAGCCATCAAACCATTGGGCAAATACATTCATTTTATTTCAGAAATGCAAGTTTTGCATTTAGGAAATACAATAAGAAGCAGTGTAATTTTGCAAAATAGTTTGTCTTAGTTAGTTGACCTTTAATGTATGAAAGCTTGATAACCGTTCAATGTTTTGTGTCCTGTGACACCAACATAAGCAAAGTCTTCAGGCTTTTAAATTGTAGTCCTAGTTTCTATAATTTATCATAGAAAAGAATACTTAGCATTTGAACCATACTTATAATTTATCATGAAAATCTTAGCAGAAATGTCACAGGAAGCCAGAAAGGTACTTTAATGTTTCTTTCAAAAGAAAAAAAAAGTAAAGAAATAGTTATAGGGCACTCTTGACTTCCTGATTCAAATGTTTAACAACCCCATCTATATATCTGCCTTTAAATAAATAAATAAATCACAATTTTCAACATGGATCCTATTACAAGTTTTACATTGCTAAATTTCAATGGTTTCCAAATAGCTGGTGCAAAGAAAATAAAGATTTCAACAATAATATTGTGTTTTGATTTTTTGTGTGTGTGTTTGCTTTGATAGAATCCCCCCAAAATTATCTTTGATTTAGCTAATTATTTTCTTATAAAATCCTGCAGTTCAAAGAGGCAATGAAGTCCAGTCTCCTACTTGATGAGGAACCAGTTTAAAGCAAGTCCAGCAGATGTTTTTCCAGCATTTCTCTGAACATTTCCAGCTAAGTGAAGCCAACCATCAATCTAGATAACCGGTTCCATCGCTGAATTGCTTTTGCTATTATAAAGATTTTTTTATATATATAGCATTGGGTTAGATGCTGCCTCCTTCTTACTTAAAAATTTTGCTTTGTGGCCTGCCTAAAATGATAGAAAATGAATTTTGAACTTTATGACATCCATTCAGGCATTTGGAGTGTTATCATATCACCCCTTCAGTCATCTCTTCTCAAACTGAGTTTATTCCATCTCTCTCTTTATAGGACTTGACTTCAAGTCTCTTCAAGTCTCTTGACTATTTCCTTTGCTATTTTCTGAAACATTCCAGTTTATTCTGTAAATTTTTTATAGTGGGATTTCCAGAATAGGACAGAACAGGACTAATGTGAGTAAATAAGTAAAATTTTCATTTCCTAAGATTCTGATCATTTCCTACATTTCAGATGATAAAGTTTAAAATTGCATTAGTTAATATATTTTCATCTCTGCTTATTATTTCATGAGCTACTATTACCAAACTATGTCTCCATCAGTGGTGGGTTGCCCCCAGTTCAAACCGGTTCTATAGAGCTGGTAGTAAAACTGGCAGGAGGCTCTACCCACTGATTTGAAACCCACTACTGTATCAGAGGTACTGTCCATTTGAACTGAAGCTAAGTTACCCAAAGGAGTCTGGTAGCTCAGCAAATTAAAAGCATTGTGATTAACACCAGCTGTCTGCAATTACTGTAAGTTCGAATCGCACCAGGCTCAAGGTTGACTCAGCCTTCCATCCTTTCTAAGGTAGGTAAATTGAGGACCCAGTTTGTGGGGGCAATAAGCTGACTTTGTATAAAATATACAAAAGTATGAAGGCTATTGCTTAACGCATTGTAAGCCGCCCTGAGCCTCGGGAGAAGGGCGGCACATAAATCAAACTTTAAAAAAAAACAATGAAGAAAATAAGACAACTGATCCAAGAGCATGGGCAAAGGAGCAACCAAAATGGTGATGGATGGAGAACCAGGGGCGGAAGCAGAAAGCATTTGTAAAGTTGCAACTTGTACTATGGTAGAGGTTCTAGTTGGTAAACTGGTGACAGATGCCTTGTGATTGAGCCTGAAAAATGGCAGCATGGAAACTTAGTGCAAAATGCAAAACTTCAGAGTTTTGAACCAGTATTGGTGAGCTGAGAACAGAGTATTACTGAAGAAGCAGTTCCACTCCAAGGAGAGAAGACATCTACAAAAGATGACTGAGGTGCTGGCTTTCAAGAAGGGAGAGGACTCTAGGCTACTTTGGTAGGGAAGATACTCCAGGCAAAGGTGATTGAGTTATTTTTTTCTATTTCCTTTCTCCTCTTTTACCAAATCTGGGGAAGCAACTAGATGAAGACAGTGGATAGAGAAGTGAAAAGACCTGAGAAAAAAGGAAAGGTGTCAGAGAAAAAGAGAAACTTCATCTAAAATATCTTAGTCCATACTACTTAAAATGCTACTTAAAAATAGGCTATCAAAAATAAGAGCATAGAAAGAAATAGGACTAAAAATACAGAGTGTTTTAAAAGCTGAAGATTAGAATAAGAGATAGAAAACAAAACTGCAAATATCAAAACATAAGGAATAGGAAATGATTCAAAATTAAAGATTCACAACATTGTACTGTTACAAAATGGTTTATTCCTTAGTGCAGTGATGTTTTTTGCCGATTTTCTTTTGAGGGGGGAGGGGGTAAGAAAAAACTTTTCCTTTCGATTAAAACAAAACTATATTCTTTAGATCTGTTGCCATCCATGAGCCTACATCAGGTATCTCACTCAATGCTTTACTTCACTTTGATAATGAACTACCAATGAGCACTGATGGAGAAATATTTTTGAGTGAGATATGTAACCATTTAATTTTCATGCCTTTCAACTCATGCTTAACTTGCTTGCTAGTCAGAATATCGTAGGATGCTTAATTAAAAATTGTGCTGAAGTCAAGATATAGTCTATCTACATCAAGGAAGTTTGCCAATCAGAACATGATTAATCATTAATCATTAATCTGGAAAGACCTCTTCTTGATAAATCCATCTTGACTGCTGATCATTATTATTGTTTTCAAAATGCTTGCACACTGATTTCTTCCTAGTTATTCATGTCAGTTTGATAAGGCTATACAGCACTTAATAACTGCTTCTAAAAGAACCTTCAAAACAAAATATACTATCTATTTACAACTCTTTAAAGTAGATCTGTTTGTAGTTTTAGAAAAGATGGATGTTGGCTCAACATTTTTCTATGGATACAGAGTATTTATAAAGAACAAAAAAATAAAACAAAAGTAAATGTCTCTTTATTACAGCAATGTTATATTTGAAAGGGACACAACAAAGTTGTCTCCTTTTCCCTTCTTAGTAATTATTGGCATTATAATCTTTTGCAATCCAACTATTTCAAGAAAACAAAATTCCAGGAGTCAAACTAGTAATGCAAGAACATAAATTGAGATAATTTCCTGACACCATTATTCTTACAATTACTCAGCCTGAAGACTAATACCATTAATGGAACATGTAACTTTGTTTCAGGCTTCCAGATTAATTTAAAAAAAAAAAACAAATACTGATCTGACAGAGACAAAAATAATACTTGTATCAAATAACATGCTGTAACTGCTGTAAAGAAGATCAAATATTTGAGAATCTACTTGAATAAAACACACATATTTTTAAAAAAATCAAGTTAATGAAATAATGGCAAGCATGATAGCAGACATTTCTAGATGAGAAAAAAATCTAAATTTATTCTGATTGTAAAGAATTGCAGTAATTAAAGTGAGCATTCTGCCAAGGTTGGCTTCCTCATTCAAATGAGTCCAATTCAGGTTAAAAATAAGGTAGTAAGTAACAAGGAGAGACAAGTAATAAGCTATCTGTGGTCCAACAAAGAACCAAGGATTAAATCAAAGATATAACAGGAGAGGGAAAGGCTACCATAAACAGCAGTTTTAAATTATACTATCATGCTACTTGATTAACATATTTATTTATTTATTAGTTCGATTTATATGCCGTCGTTTTCTGGAGACTCAGGGTGGCTTACAATGCATTAAGCAATAACCTTCAGACTTTTTGTATATACCTGCTTAGTAGGGCTTTTGCCCACCCCACCCAGTGGTGTTCTTTTTTATACAAAGTCAGCTTATTTCCCCCAGAAACCGGGTCCTCATTTTACCTACCTCGAAAGGATGGAAGGCTGAGTCAACCTTGAGCCTGGTGAGATTTGAACTTGCAGTAATTGCAGGCAGCTGGTGTTACTTAACAGTGCATTAATCTGCTGCGCCACCAAGGCTCTATCTTCAAAACATAGATTTTGAAATAGATTAGATCTCCTTATGTTATTTCTATGAAAGGAAACAGATTTGCAGATGTTCGTATAACAATATTTGGGTTCTGTTCTGACCAACAGAAACAATTTATAAGAGACCATACCTGAAGACAGCAGAATAGAAGAGAAGGAACTGGAGAAAAATAACAAAATACAAAGACCTGAAAATAGAAATAAAATGACTGTGACAAAAGAAAGCAAAGGCAGTACTAGTAGTAATAGACACCTTAGATGCAATCCCGAAACAACTGGAGCATCTCTTGAACACCATCAGCATTGACAAATTCACTATCAGTCAATTCAGGGGTGGGTTCTACTTAACTTTACTACCAGTTTGCAATGGGGCCGCGTGCGTGTCTTGCTTCCTGCGCACGTGTGTGCTCCTCTGCACATGTGCAGAAGTGTTTTGATAACATCAGGGTAAGTGGGCAGAGCCTCCCATCGGTTTTACTACTGGTTCTATAGAACTGGTGTGAACTGGGGGCAACCACTGAGTCAATTGCAAAAGATAGCTTTACTCAGAACAGTTTACATCCTGCGATGTTACCTTTAACATCACCAAGCTTCCCCATCTGCTTATCTCAGGACATTGGGAAGGACTCGATAGATGCATAAAAATGCCAAATCTTCTCTGAACATCTGCTGACTGCAACAAACAATATGAATATCTGAGAGAACATATAGAAAAAGAATAATCTTAGGCTTCTGTCGCTGGTCTCCACCTCCTTATGAAATGTCTTTTTTAATTAAAAGAAAATACCAATAAATTTATCTAGTGAGAAGTCAGTAATTTGTTTAGATTCCAAGGTTTAATCATTAAAAATATCATGATGAACTCTGATAAGACTCTTTCATACATTAGTCCAGTCTACCTGGTTCAGTTCTTTCAAATAAGTAGCAGAGCATTAAAGAACTGAGAAACAAGGTATAATAATGAGCTAACTATATAAAAGATTATATCACTAGACAATTACCATAAATTGGTGCAACAAATTAAAATGGATTTGGAGAAGTGGAAAACTTGACAATTGTCATTGATGGGAAAAATAGCTCCCGTAAAAATAAATATATTGCCGAGATTATTATATTTATTTCAAACAACACTAATAAAACTGGAAAAAATACTTTGAAGAATTAAATAAAACAATATTAAAATAAATTTGGCAAGGGAAAAAAGCAAGGATAAGTTTAAAAATGTTGCCAAACTCTAAAAATAGACTTGGTTTTGGCTACCAGATTGGGAATTGTATTACCAGGCGTTGATACTTACTTGGATGGAGGAATGGATTGGCCTGAGGAACAATAGACTATTGACCTTGGAGGGGCATGATCTTGAACTAGGTTGGCATGCTTTTTATGGTATGGAAAAAACAAAACACATAGCTATTTCCAAAGATACTATATTAGGAATGCATTATTATTACTATGGGAGAAAATTAAAGAACAACATTATTTGAAAATACCGGTCTGGCTGTCCATAATGGAGGCACTGATTTATCCAAATGTTATTGAGAATGTTACTAGATATAAAGATATTTTAAATGAAAAGGGGGAACTAAAACTAAGCAGGAAATGAGTGACCAAGGGATTGAGATAACATGGTGGTCATATGTCCAGATAAAATCTAGATATGAGAAGGATGTTAAAATGTATGGTTTATATAAAGAATTAACAGAACTAGATCAGATATTAACAGGGACAAATGAAAAATTAATAAAGAAAACGTAGCTATTTGTTAAGTATTAAGATGGAAGATGAACAAGTAAAAGAGACAATGATAGTATGGGCTAAAAATTTTGGCTATCCAATTGAGTTAGACAAATAGCAGAAATTATGGGATAGAAACTATAATCTAACAATAACTACTGCATACAAAGAAAATCTTTATAAAATGTTTTATAGATGGCACTTTCTGCCCTCAAGGTTAGCAAAGATTTTAAGGATAAATCTGTAAAATGTTGGAAATGCCAACAGACACCTGGTTTGTACTATCATATGTGGTAGACATGCCTAAAAGCGAAAAAATATTGGACAAAAATACATACATGGCTGGGAAAAAAATGATAAAGCAATTTATAGATTTGAAGCCAGAGACATTTTTGTTGGGCATTTTATCAGACAAATATAATAAAGGGAATGTATATTTGATTTTACACGAACTGACTGCAGCTAGAATAGTATTTGCACAATAATGGAAAAGTGAAACGATCCCAACAGATTAAAAGGTGATTAAAAAAATACTAGAATGTGCAGAAATGGATAGGCTAACACTTACAGTTAAGGAAAAGAAAGAAACTGAATATTTTTTGACTTGGGATTTATTTTATCAATGGTTAGCTGACAAAAACAGGAGCTAGAAACAGGGAAATATATGGAAGGACTAGTGTGATATTTTACAATGGCCAGAAGTGCATTACAGGCCATAAACACACACTTTCTGCAGTCTGTTGTAACTTCAAACAGTTGTTAAATGTCTGATCATTGGTCAAGGACTGGCACTAGCTACCCACTTCTCATTCTTCTATTGAAATATATCTCAGAAATATTTCTTTTGTTCGAACTCTGAATCTAGGAATCAATGTGAATGTCTTTGCCTGCCACCCATAATACAATGGGTGTATTGCAGTATATTCTATTTCACAGGGTTAAAATAAAACTATCCATTTGTTATAATGTCATGGCCAATATACAAGGTTCCCCTAGAATCCATTTTGCCCATTTAAAGTATTTAGATAGATATTCATGTCCTTGGCAGAAATTTTTTTAGCTTCTTACGCTTGTGAGGCCATCCATAATAATGAACCAGTTCATACAATTTCCAAAGAAATTTAGAAAACTATCTGTTATCCTGCTTTCTCTGCCTACCCATTGATTTTAATAAAGACCATTTTGAAAGATGCTGTCAATGACTTCCTTGAGCCAGAGTTTTCTGTATTGTTCTGGTAGATTTGGTAACCTTGGCACCACAGCAACTTCGGATCCTTCTTCAGAATTTCACATCAATAATTTAATTGGGGTTCTGCTATTGCTCCTGGAACTGAGTGGGTTGATGCTTCTATTCTATAAGCTATTTGCCAAGGCATTAGTCCTTGTTCTTCTAGAGATATTTCATTCTACCTGAGTTTCACTTTAACACTTCACATTTTTCTGCATGTGTGTTTTCAAGCAAGTCCTCTTTCGGTAGATAGGTTTACATATTTTTCATTGCTATATACATCATATACTGTTGCTATAGTCTAAAGCAACGGTCACCAACTGGTGGTCCATGGACCACTGGTGGTCCATAAGAAAATTTTGGTGGTCTGCGGAAAAATTATTTGCATTTTTTATATTGCACTAAACCAGAGGTCCTCAAATTACAGTCCCTGGGCTGAATATGTGCAATGAACTCTTGTGTTATTGCAGAGAGTCTCCTCCTTCAGAGTCTTTTTGTGCAGGTCATAGGGGGTAGAAATTCCAACCTGGGGTCTGTTTCAGCCTGCTGATACAAGGCTTTGGGTGAGGCTGGAAGGAAGTGCCACTGGTGGCGAAGAGCTGGAGGGTCTTGTTCCAGTGGGACTGTATCATGGCCTGGAACTGGCTGACTATCTCAGTCCACTGAGCCTCCAGGCGCCGGTACCTGGTCTTGCACTCCCATAGGTCTTCCCTCTGCTTGAAAAGCCTATGCTCATAGTCCTCAGTGAGGTGCTTCTGCTGAGCCTCCTTCTCGATCAGATCCAATTTGAACTGAGCAAGCTGTTTTGCCAATTCTTTCTTGTGGTGGCTGCTTAGCTCCAATAACTGCTTCCTGTTGGGGCTCTAAGGAGCCGGGGCAGGCAGGTGAGGAGTGGCTGGGAGAGGAGGGGCGAATAGAGGCCAACGAGGTGCCCTTCGATGTGAGTGACATCAAGTTGGTCATCCCCACCCAGTTACATGATCACCTAGCCATGCCCACCCAACTGATCATTAAGCAGATCATATTAGTGGTCCACGGGATTTAAAATTATTAGTGGTAATTATTAGAGGGGCAATTAGTGGTCCCTGAGATCCGAAAGGTTGATGACCCCTGGTCTAAAGGGTATCTAATTATGCGACATTAGACATAAATGATTAAAACAACATCCTTTCCAAGGTAATTCATGTTCTACATGAGACAATATCAAGTCTCATATTGCAAGTACACATCTCATATGTTAAAATACTAATAAATGTACGTTTGGACATGTAAGTATTCCATATGATAGCTACCAAAATTTAACCCAAAAGAGACTTCAAAATAAGGTCTGAAAGAATTTCCAATATTTATGCAGAGATAAAACATCTGCAGAAGTTTCTCTATTATATTCTTTGAGTGACGGAATAGTTTGTCCAGACTGTAATCTTATACAGATAGTCCTCAAATTATGTCTGGTTGGTTAATAAGTGTCCACATTCGCAACAGCCTCAGAACAGTGCTTTATGGCCTGTAAAACACTTCCAGCCATCATAAAATATCATCTATACACCCAGTCCCATGATACGTTTTGGACACTGGACAACGTGTTCACATTTATAACCAGTAGACAGATGCTTTGCAATGATGTGATTGCCATTTGAAATCCGTTTCCCCAGAAAGTCAATGGGAAGTGAACATAGAAAGTTGCAATGGATTTAAGATTGATTCCCCAGCACACTGAGGCATTTCCCCTCTCTTCTTTTCAGGAGGAAAAAAACACTAGTGAATACCATTCCAAAGGGACATGCTAGATGATGCCAGTTTTCTGAAGGGAGAGTGTCTGGACCCCATAGTTACGGTGGGAAGCCTGGGACCATTCCCAGCTCCACCACACCTGGGAGACTCAGGACATCTCTCCAGCATGACCCATATGTTCACTTAACAATCATCACTGGGACAGCTGGGATTACAATCGTTGAGCCAAGTGGTCACATGGTATCTCACTTAATCACTCAATGACCAACATTCTAAGCCCAGTTATGACATAAATAGAGGATTATCTGTGCATTTATAAAGCACAACAAATAGAAAATGTTGTCCACCTACCAACATCTTGACTGGGAATCTGTAGTTTCCCAGTCAAAATGAAATCTATAGTTACTCTATATTTTAGCTGGATCTGGATTTAATTGTGCTTCAAGCATACTGTAAAGGAATGCTTATTCTCATATATGTGTACAGGAATGTGGAGTTCCCAACTTTTCCCCATAATCCCTACTGTTGCAACTCTTAGTATCTTCTTGTACATATTTTCCACCATTTTCACTCTTTATGAAGATATTTCCCTTCTCAACTTTCTTTCAAGAAGCAGGAAGTGGGTCTTTTTGTTTCTCAGTTCTTGCCTTTTGTAAGGGGGCAGAGTGGTTAAGATGCAAAGTAAAATCTCTGTCAGAATGCAATTATTAAGGTCAGAATAAAATACAAGTTATTTACTGTGTAGGCTAAAGATTAGGGAACTAATTGAAGACTGAAGGCAATTAGAGAGAAAGAGGCAGAAAAATCATAACTTCTGTCTTTCTTTCTTTCTTTTTTAATTTACAGCTAATCTTCCAGGCGTAACACACAGTAGATACAGCCATTATGAAGGCAACACTAAGCAAAACAAAGGCCAAAGAAACAAAGAAAGTGTTCTCATCATTCAACAGTATAACTAAACAAAAGATCACAATTCATATCTAATTCTACATTTCTCTAGATCATGGATCAGCAAATGTCAGCCTTACCAGATAGACCAGGCAGGAAACATGACCAGATATGCTAATTCTAGTTCATTGTAAAGCTACATTAACAAAATCTTGCAAGTCTGAAAGTACAATTTCCTCCTGTCTTCTTTACAGCCCAAGAAACTAAAGGGGAAGGGGGTTTCCTTCTAGTTCTCTTGCCCTGTCCAGTATTTAGTTATAGGCTATGCAGTCTCTCATCTGACCTAGGCAGCATCTCTTTGCCCTGTCCCCTCATACTACTACAGAAAACTATAGGCTGCAGGCCAAATCTGAGCATCCATGAGCTAAGAATGGATGGTTAGGTAAGCAGAGGGTAGATCATCAGGCCTAAGCTTCAGCTAAACTCCCAGGATAAGGCATATGCTGTGTATTGGGGGATCCTGGGTGATAATTTATCAGCGGTCTTCTTACTGGTGAACTGGCCCCATCCAATAGCTGACACTTTCTTGACTTGCAGAGTTGCACCAGAGAAGAAAGTAGGAAGCCCTTTACAGAAAATGTTTGCTACTATCTACCATAGATAATTATTTTCTGATTCTCCAACCCTTGTCCATGTCAGGGCTCATGTTTACCTATCAGGAGACAGAGTGAAAGCCAGATATCTTCCCATGATGGAATTCAAAAGAACAAAAATGAACTGGAGCTGGTTTCCTCCATTTTTAAGAGAATGAAGGAAAGCATCTTCCTCCTGTTTGGTGTCAGAGTTGAGTTTCCCAGTTTTTATTCATCTCTATCTAGTTGTTGTTGTTGTTGTTGTTGTTGTTGTTGTTGTTAGTTGCGAAGTCATGTCTGACCCATCATGACCCCATGGACAACGTTCCTCCAGGCCTTCCTGTCTGCTAACATCCTCTGGAGTCCATTTAAGCTCACGCTGACTGCTTCAGTGACTCCATCTAGCCACCTCATTCTCTGTCGTCCCATTCTTCTTTTGCCCTCAATCTTTCCCAACATTAGGCTCTTCTCCAGTGAGTCCTTCCTTCTCATTAGGTGGCCAAAGTATTTGAGTTTCATCTTCAGGATCTGGCCTTCTAAAGAGTAGTCAGGGTTGATCGCCTCTAGGACTGACCGGTTTGATCACCTTGCAGTCCAAGGGACTTGCAGGAGTCTTCTCCAGCACCATAGTTCAAAGGCCTCAATTCTTTGTTCAGCCTTTCTTATGGTCCAACTTTCACAGCCATATATTGCCACTGGGAAAACCATAGCCTTGACTATACACACTTTTGTTCGCAGGGTGATGTCTCTGCTTTTTAGTATGCTGTCTAGATTTGCCATAACTTTCCTCCCCAGGAGTAAGCTTCTTTTAATTTCTTGGCTGCAGTCCCCATCTGCAGTGATTTTGGAGCCCAGGAAAATAAAATTTGTCACTACCTTCATTTCTTCCCCATCTATTTGCCAGGAATTGAGAGGGCCAGATACCATGAACTTAGTTTTCTTCTCTATCTAATTAGATGATTCAATTTTGATGGATTAGCACTTTGATTTGGGCAGCTTTGATTAACTCTCATTGTCTCCTCTCCCTTTCATTGAAGAGAGAAATTGAAAGCATAGATTTTAAAATTTTCATGTCTATGATTTCCCCAAATATGGCTAAATCTCAGTTGAACTTTATCTACTTTATTGCTTCCCCTTCCAGTTTTGATTTCTAATGATTGGATTCACACTTTATCCTAAGCCAAGTGTCGTTCCAACAGGATTTTGTTTATCTGTGGATTTGCCTGACATGTAAATCCAACCATTGCAAACAATTATGTGGAATTAGAGCCTGCATGTATTCTTCTTTCGCTCTGGAGTTTTTATAATAACAGCCTCCAGTTCCAGAAATTATTCAAAAAATAAATTTGGATAGGTTGATGAATGCTCAAAACAAAGTGTCAGTAGTATTGAAAAATATTTAAGCTACAAATTGCTCCCTTGATAATGCTGATTGTTTACTTTACACAATCATCCATTGAGTTGGGGCTCTAATGGCATTTTTCTAATTAAAAGAAGTTAGAACAGTTTGTATTTTCCAGTCCCAGTTACAAATCCTTTGGCAGGCAGTATTGAACAGTTGAAAGAGATGTAGCTGAATTATTAACTTAAACCAAGGGATGGACTAGCAAGCCACAGCTGACTAACTGCATCAGAACAAAAACTAGCTACTTAATTTCCCTGTCTCGATATATTGAAGAGAAGCTAATGATATTAAACATTGTTTAATGTTTCATTGGGGGGGGGGGGTTCTTTACTACTAATCTCCTAAAAAAAGAATTGTTTCATGGTTTTCTGGAGAAAACAAATTTCAATCTATAAATTTAAGTGTCATGCTTTTCATTCTGGATACTATCAGGCACTAGGCTGCTTATTCATTTCTGTGTAAGATGTCCTATTCAGTTTAAAATCTTTGTCATACACTAACGCTCAGAGTAGACGTGCATAACCACTTTCTCTATTCCCAGAAAGCTTCTGTTCATTTGAACACAGCTGTATTTTCTTTGGGTGAGATAATAATGTTATTAGAAATAATATCTCCCCATTGTACAACTCAAGAAGAATAGAATAGAAAGTGACCAGATCATCTTGTCTTAGTGACATTTAAAAGAGTAGTTTGCTCTTAGCATTCCCTACTGCCTACCTTGCTATAATTTCATGACCCACCATGAAAAGACCTTATCACTTTTTTCCTACCATCAAAAAATAGCATTCTCTCACATAAAATTGTAACTGAGCAGTGAGCCTGGAGGCATGATAAATGTAAAACATTCTTAAATATTTAAAGTTCAAAGCCACATTTTCATTCCTGGCTTCAAGCACTTTTTTATGGTTGCCAGTTTTGCATTTCTTCCTTAGAGTTCAGTCCACGAGCAGATCTTAAGAAAAATAACGAAGTCCATTTGAATCCAAAAATACATTACATTACTTACAGCGCTGAATTGCTAATGTTTTATCTTCTCATCTCATCACCATGAAGTGATACGGTGCAGCACAAAACTGAAACAAAACTTCATGAAGCTCAAAACGTATTTAATTCTCTTTGTCAGGATTCTGTATCAGATGGACTTCGGCTCGGTTCCATCTCTTGTTTTCTTTTTTTAACCTTTTAAATCAATGGTCTACTTTACCTACACTAAGGAAACTAATATGCCACAATTCGGTATATCAGTATTGTAGTATCAGTATTATGAAATCTAAATTGCACTTCATATAAAAGACATGTTTAAAAATGTGTGTGTGTGTGTGTGTGTGTGTGTGTGTGTGTGTATTTCTTAAATCATTACATAGAACTATTGTTCTGTTAGGAGAAGAGAGTACCAGTAATCCTGCATCTATTATTCAGTAAATTCATTTTTTCTATGTCAAAAACTGCTCTTAACCTTTATATAAATATTTAGATTTTATATTATACAGTACATACACACAGAGAGAAAGGGGGAGGGCTATCAAAGATTATTCACCTGAAACAAATAAAATAGTTTTTCCTGAACTTGTTCACTAAAACCTTTCCACCTGTTCAACTTGTTAATTTTTGCTGTCTTTCTAGTACAATATTTTAACCTGCTGATCTCAGCATCCTTCTCAATTCTCCCTGAAAAAAAAAAAACACACACACTTTCTTTGCTGACAGCTTACAGACTTCACCTTCTTAAATTTTTCATTTACCTTCTCCGCTACATTACATATAGCTCATTTTTATGTCTGTCTTTTTCAAGAATAAATTTTGAAATCTGTTATTCTCCAATCAACTGGGTTGTCCAAGAAAAGACAAGACAGTTTTCATAAAATATCCAGCAAAATTGATATGACTCATCAGGGTGATGAATCACCCTAATTACCAGATAGATTCCAAGCAGCAAAAATGAGTTAATTCTGTAAATGTACTTCAGATGTCTACATAAATACATGAGGGTGCAGAATGGACAAGGGATGAGATTATACACATAAACAAAGCCCCTTCTTATTCCATGCTGAAAGAATATGGCTTTGTAAAGTTTATACACACACACACACACACACACACACACACACACATATATATTTCAAACGATTTAGGGATCAAATTTGGGGTACTTATGTGTGGCCTTTTGGCAAGGGGATTACTGATCTTGCAAATCAGAAGACTATAGAATTGTTTTCCAGAAGCCAGCTATGTAATACAGTGAATTCAAGCCATAATTACAAAGATATTTATTTTTATCATGTTTTATATTTTGTGGAAAGCACTCTAATCCACTCACAACACATCTAAAATAAGCTTCAATGTAGAAGAATATTTGCCTGTGCCACACATTTTCACAGGGAGGTCAGGCTCCATGTTCCTTCTTTTAAGTCTTATCATCTTATGGGACGTAGGAAGCATGCCTTTTCTGGGTTGGCCCTGCTCCCTGGCATGGTCTCTTCCTTGTCCATATATAAAGGCCCCCACTCCCTTTATATTTGGCATGTGACTTTTGCCTCACTTCCAGAGGAAGAGAGAGGAACCTGCCCACTTTACATCAAGGAGGGCTATGTAGAGAGAGTTTCCTCCTTTAAATTCCTGAGATTCCATCTCAGCAAAGACCTCACCTGGAAAAACAACATGATCCAGATGGCCAGAAAGGCCCAACAGAAGTTCCATTTCTTTAGGGTCTTGCATAAAAACTGGGTGGAACAACAACTGATGACCTCCTTTTACCAGTCCACAATAGAAAGTGTCCTCACTTATTGCATCACGGTATGGCATGCCAGTCTGACAGCCGGGGATAGAAAAACATTACAGAGGGTGGTGAGCATAATACAAAACACCATGGGCTGTCCCCTGATACCACTAGACGAAATTGCTAGGGCTTGCTGCCTTAGAAGAGTGAGGAAAATTTTCAGGGACGACTGTCACCCTAGTCACCACTTCTTTACCCTCCTAACATTGGAAAGGAGATATAGAAATATAGCCAGCCACACAAACAGGCTGAAGAACAGTTTTTATCCATGGGCTGTCAGACTCTTGAATGAGAAATAACATCATAACTATGTAGTATGATGGACTGCAGGGCTGGCGCAATGTGTAACTTGTTCACACATAGGCCTGGTTGTTTTGTTAATATGATTTATTGGGTTAGGGATTTTCTGTCTTCACTGTGAGTTGTATTGTGTGGGGGGGGTGGGTGCACTGAGGGAGCTGAACCAATCTCAGTGTACATAAGTTGTGCACTGACAATAAAGATTTGAATTTGAATTTGAATTAGAATTAGAAATTCCCCCTCTGGACTTAGTTACCAATTTAAATGTGGGCTTTTCGCTTTTGTACTGTATTTAGGTATTGGTTGTTTGTTATTATTTGCTGTTTATTTGTTGGTGTTATTGGGCTGGATTTGGCAATTTATCCACCTTTAAAGTCCTTAAAAAGCAGATAAAAATGCCAATTCTGTGGCTATGCTGTAGCTTAGAATTATAATGACATTCTAGAGTAGTCTAGAAAGGACCATGTTCCTGTCAGGGACTCTGCACTAAAAGGTCCATGATGATACTTTCTCTTGTTTTCCCTGCTTGCTTTCTTTGCTTGTGTTCTTTATACATGTGACCTATGATATAATCAAAGCGAGGCAGCCATATCTTTAACCATCACTCTTAACATCTTGTCCAAGAGCTTCGCGGGACTTTCTTTATACTATCCTTTCAAAAGAAACCAAAATCCTGTGGATCTCTAGCTCATTAAAGGTAAGGGTAAAGGTTCCCCTCGCACATATGTGCTACTCATTCCCGATTCTATAGGGCGGTGCTCATCTCCGTTTCAAAGCTGAAGAGCCAGTGCTGTCCGAAGATGTCTCCATGGTCATGTGGCCGGCATGACTAAAAGCCAAAGGCGCATGGAACACTGTTACCTTCCCACCAAGGATGGTCCCTATTTTTCTACTTGCATTTTTTACATGCTTTCGACTGCTATGTTGGCAGACAAGGAACAGGAGCTCACCCCATTACATGGTACTGTGGATCTGAACTGCTGAACTGCCAACCTTTTGATCGACAAGCTCGGTGTCTTAACCAATGGGTTACACATTAACGATCTGAAAATATTTCTGTTTCCTTCAAAGGTAGGAATCAGATGTAATTTTATTGGGTTGGAACCAATAGATATAATTAGATCCCAAGAAAATATTTTTCATAGTACATTTTAAGTATGAGATTTGACATTATGTGTAAACTTTCGAGACACTGAAAACTTTGGAGATATATAATTTTGCTATCTACAATGCAGTGGTGGGTTGCCTCCAGTTTGCACCGATTCTATAGAGCCGCTAGTAAAACCGGCAGGAGGGTTCACCCACTGACCCCGATGTCATCAAAATTCTTCTGTGCATGTGCAGAAGCTTCTGTGTGAGCAAAGCGAGTGCGCGCGCCTGGCCCCGTTGCGAAACGGTAGTAAATGTAAGTAGAACCCACCCCTACTACAATGGAAGAATGATTGGTGAAAGAGAAAGAGGTAGATCTATCATCTATGGAGTCATCCAGGTCATGGTTGTCCCAAAGGTGCTTTTTCAAAAGGCAACAAAGTCAAGGACTTTGTTTTCCCTTGAAGACATTTCGCTTCTCATCCAAGAAGCTTTTTATCCAAGAAGCTTCTTCAATTCTTCAGTTCTGAAGAAGCTTCTTGGATAACAAGTGAAATGTCTTCAAGGAAAAAACAAAGTCCAGTTGTCCTTTGAAAAAGCACCAATGGTAACCTACCATTGTACTTACAACTGCTGAAAAGATCAGAAGCCACTTTTATTTTTTTTCTCTCTTTTTTCCTTTTCTTCTTTTTTTCATTTTGCATATCAGTGATAGATCTCTGAAGGCATAGAAGTATATGCTTATAGATTAACCTACTGCAATGATATATGTAGTGAGACAGTCAAATATTTTTTGTAAAAAGGAATGAATTTGATTGCTAGATTTGACTTGTAATAGTTTTTATTTGAGCAGTTAAAAGAACCAGAGGTGTTTTTTTTTTTTCTTCCCTGGATTGGATGGCAGTTGGCCAATTCTCTTGGTACAATGTTTGGCTCCCATATTAACTTTTGACATAGCAAAAGTCAACCCAAGATTATTTTACACCGCTAATGTCATGTGGTGAATATTCCTTATGAATGCAATCTGTGCAGTAACAGCTGACGTTTACTATGCCAGAGAAGAAGAATTAAAGCTCCTAATATGGTAAATACCAGCTGTCATCATTGAGGATATATTCATAAGCAATAATCACCAGGAAATGTTGATACTAAGATTATGTACAGACAATTTCAGCAGATCAAAAGCAAATAGAAGATTTGGGAGTTAGCCAACTGATTAGTCTCATGACTGCAATCATACAATGAAAAGGGTTTATGAATAAACATATTTACAAGTCAAATTTGAATGCACCCAGCTGTTCAAATCTTGTGATGCCTAATTTATTGTCCTTGGATTAGTTGACTCAGGTGGCAGTTTTAGGATTATTTGCCTGGGAATAAGATCTCTTGGTCAAAGTTTGAATCTAAGCACATTTTGTAGATCCACTTAGGTGGCAACACCTAATATTGAATGATCTCTGGATATGAAATAACCAGGCAATAGGTTGGATTTAAAAATAAAAAAGAAAGAAAAAGATGAAGTCAATGGCAAACATTTTTTTTCTTTGCCAAGCAAACAACATGTATTTTATTTGTCCATGAAGTTACCATAAAAAGTGTTCCACTTAAAAAGAAAATATACTTCTCTAAATACCATAGGATTGACCTCTAACATGAAGTGAATACATTCCCTTATTAGAAGAAATTTCAAATCCTCTTCAATTGAAAGACTCCCCTGGACTGCTTTGTGAGAGGTAACAAAGAATTGGCAATGAAGATTTTCTGCATAAAACTCTATATATCTTATGGGTTTAAAGTGTTCTTCCAGATACCTGTTCACATTATTGAATATAGAAAGATTTGTGAAACAATAACAAATATACTGTAATATGTCTTAAAAATTTAAAAAACGGCACAATGAACTTTCCCACTTTACATAAAAAAGGAATGATCTGATCACCAAATTTAATAATACTGAAAAAATTATGGCTTCTTCTAGCATCAAAGATGTTACCTAATCTGGCAATGAAATAACCATAAGCAAAACTAAGCTCAGAGACCACCAAGGACTCCACAATTCAATGCTGAGCTACATATATATTTCCTTCTATTGGTAAAAACACCTGAACCAATCAGATGCTGTTGTTTTGTTTGGAGGTAACCAATAAAATTATTGGGGGGATGATAAGTATGTCCCTGTAATTTCATATATCCATTGGCATTAGTCCAAAAATTACATTAGTTCAGCTGCTTGATGTTTGTTGGGTATAAATATATACATGTGGTGTGGAAATACAGGTAGGCCTCACTTAACAACTGGTATCATAATGACCAAAGTTAAAACGGCCTCAGTAAGGATGGACATTACTGGATGTTTATATTCTGTAAAGCACTTCTGATCATCCAATAATATCTCACCCATCCCCCCCTCAGTCACATGACTACGTTTTGTGACATTTTTGCCATTTTCCATTGCAAAAATGATCATAACATTGAATCATATCACATGGAGATCTGTTTAAAGACTGCCCAACAACAACCAACATTGTGGTCATAAATTGAAGACTGTGAATTCCATTATAGTGACATTTCTATTTCTTAGCACTAAGTGTTAACAATAGAGGAAACAGTAGAAACTGTGTGGAAGGCAGGAATAAGAAGCCTTTGTAATCATATATAAAAGCAAGTAGTACCACCAATTAAATAAGGAAAGGCATTTCACACTTTTCTGTTTCTATGTCTTATAGGCATTTCTAGCAACTGCTTTGATAAAAAGAAGAAAATCAGTAGCTTTACAGAATAAAAGAAAACCTGTATGGCTAATCTCAGCCTGAAAGACAGCTTTAGGTCCTGGATTTTTAAATTCAAATCTAGAGCCTGTGGTTTTTTTTTTAATTATCTAACAATTAATTAAAATTTACTCAGAGACAAATATTCTACTTCATTTAGGAAAGCCTTAAAACAGTTTGACCAAATCCAATTGCTTACAGAACTTGGACTAATTCAAGACAGAGAAAGTGTAGCATAAATACATGTATTTTTTTTAAAAAAAATGATATTTACGCAGCCTAACCTGTGCCCTTGCACCAAGGGTTCCAGATGTCTGTCCTGCCATTTATTTATTTATTTATCCATTTTATTTGTCAATAACATATTTGGTAATAAGTATAAGCATGGATTGGATATATAAAATAGGTACAAACAGAAGAAACATTAAGAGAGGGATGGTAGGCACGCTGGTGCTCTTATGCACATCCCTTACAGATGTTTTAAGAATGGGGTGAGGTCAACAGTAGAGAGTCTTAGGTTAAAATTTTGGGGGTTTTGGGATGAAACCACAGAGTCAGGTAGTGTATTCCAGGCATTGACCACTGTATTGCTGAAGTCATATTTTCTGCAATCGAGTTTGGTGTGGTTTACCTTAAGTTTGTATCTATTGTGTGCTCATGTATTGTTGTGGTTGAAGCTGAAGTAGTCATTGACAGGTAGGACATTGTAGCAGATAATTTTATGAGCTACGCTTAGGTCATACTGAAGGCGGCATAGTTCTAAGTTTTCTAAGCCCAGAATTTCAAATCTGGTGGCATAAGGTACTTTGTTGCGAGCAGAGAAGTGGAGGACTCTTCTTGTGAAATATTTCTGGACACGTTCAATTATATTAATGTCCAATATGCAGTGCGGGTTCCAGACAGATAAGCTGTATTCGAGAATTGGTCAAGCAAATGTTTTGTATGCTCTGGTTCGTAGTGTGATATTACCAGAGAAGAAGTTAGTTTACAACTCTTAATGCCTTTTTGGCAATGTTGTTACAGTGGGCTTTAGCACTTAGATCATTAGATATGAGTACTCCAAGATCCATTGCCCATTATTGCTCTGTGTTCCAAATAAGGCAAACCACCGCTCCTTATATTTTGTATGACCATGCTTCTTTTTGGATTCCTAAACATCTGTTTGTCTGAGATGAAATAAAAGTGTTTCTCCCCCCCCCCTCATATTTAAGCTATGACACTGTTCTTAAATGAAAGTGCCCGCTATACCTGGAACAATGCCCTTTACCTCTGTTTAACATTGTAGTACATTTACATGTATTTGGGTGACACATAGTCACAACAGTACTGAACAAAGTTGTTGCTTTTGTTAAGCCAGAATCTCAGTTTTGCCCTGATATTTATAGATTGCTTGAATTCTTTTCTAGCCTTCCCTTTGCTCCAGATTTACTAGTTCCACTAACGATTACCTGATTATCCCAGTAGCTCTTGTCCATTGTAAATAATATCTTACTATCTTTATAGTATCTTCTAGGTTTTATTGATTTATTGGTATGATTCAAGCACTAAGAAATATTAATCATTACATATTAATCTATGCTTTAAATCAGGGATCTCCAAACTCAGAAACCTTAAAACTTTTGGACTTCATTCCCAGAATGGGAATTGCTGGCTGAGGAATTCTTGGAGTTGAAGTCCACAAGGCTTAAAGTTCCAGAATTTGGAGACCCCTGATTTAAATCACTAAATAGCTGAGTAAAACAATATATTTAAAGAAGAAATATTAAATTTCTGGAAAACATTTTTTCCCTCTGGGAACAAGAAATCAACTTGTTAGGAAGAAATAATATGAGAGGATCCATTTTCACATCCAACAGTAAAAAAATTGGTTTTTTCCCTGTTTTAAAAGAAAAACAGGTGATGTATTTTAAGGTGCATAAAGTATTTTTTTACTTTCATCATTTAACACAAAAACAGTTGCTTATATGTTTTCATTTCTAAGAAACTATAAGTACTTTGTAAAATTACTTATTTACTTAGTTGTTGCAACTTTTTTGAATTTCTGCTCTGTCGTATATCAGATCTTTTTTAAAAAAAAATGTTGTTTTACGGTAATATTGAGAAATGGCTTAGCATTGCTCAAAAATAGCAATCCCATATTAAACACATAGCTATTTCCAAAGCAATGTTCCTTCAGAAATCAAAGCCATTAGCTACCTTTAGTCTTCATGGATTATCACATAAATGGCATCTGATTTATTAGTAGTAGTAGTATTTATTGATGTTTAAATGTTTAAACTGCCTTCATCCTGAGAGATTTCAAGATCATAAAAAATAATAAATGTATGTAATAAAACATCATTTTCCAAATAACAAAAAAAAAATTGAAGCAGAACAATTAAACTATGCAATAAAACCAATATAACATGCCAAGGTAAATTAGAATATCTTGAACAGAATCCACAGAATTTGCTAGACCAAAACAGTACTCTTAAATCAAAGTGCCCCTTCTTTGGATAATAAACCATGCCTTTTCTTAGTACAGCATGTCATGCCTACCACAGATGATTATCAGAAATGATTTCATCAAATAACTTTATATTACGGCTTGTATAGTATATTTATTGGGGAAAGAAGTATCTTTTTAAAAAAACCCTCTACCTTCCAAGTATTTTTCAGAAATAGCAAATTTGGATAGTTTCCATTCTTCTACACAGTCATTATTATCTTTTTGTTTAGACCTGCCCAGGTGATGTGTGTTCATCACAGTTCCTTTCAACAAAATATTCCATATATACCAAAAGTAATGGACAATTATTTAGATAACAACTCAGACAGAAATAGATGATCAGACAGCAAAATGGCAAGCTGGCAGGCCAATGTCTCCATGGGTTTCCTCCTCAACACATTATGTAAATTTAAAAAGAGAAGGTGACTTTAGAATTTTATATCACACAATAATATGGTTTTCTGAACCAGGAAAAATAGATCCAGCTCTGAGCATGTCAAATCTACTATTGCTATCAATATTGTTGTGCATGAGCTGGGTCTGATCAAGAGTGTATGCTCATTTATATCAGATAAAACACCCACATTACCAAATGCCATCAGAAATTAATGTAAAGAGGTTTGAATGCAATTAGAAACAAATCTTTTCCACCTGATATGGAGTCCTGAATCATTTATGAATAGGCACATAAGACGTTTCTCCCCAAGAACCTATATACTGTATGCTATATCAGTGATGGCTAACCTTTTTGCCATTGCATGCCAAGAGCGTGGGGTGGGAGGGGGTGGTCATGTGCATGCATGCCCACACCCATAATTCTATGGGTGTGGGCCGCATGCACATGAGACCCCCCCTGCTCCCCCCACTCCTGGCACGCGATGGCACTGTGGGCCTGGTAGGCCCATTTTTCTCCCTTCCCGGGCTCCAGAGCCTTTCTAGGAGCTTGGGGAAGGCCAAAACAGCTTTCCCCACCCCCCTAGAGGCCTTCTGAAGGCCAAAAACTGCCCTATTGAAAGTTGGCAAACGGGCCATTTCCAGCCTCTGGAGGGTCTCCGGAGGGATGGGGAAGGCCGTTTTCACCCTCCCCAACTCCTATAAAGGCTCTGGAGGCTGGGGAGAACAAAAAACGGGCCTTCCGGTCCCACTGGAAGTTGGCAAACAGGCCATTTCCAGCTTCCAGAGGGCTTTTGAGGGGGGAAGTAGGGAAATGGCCTACTTCCAGTGGGCCCAGAAAGCCCAAAAATCCGCTGGCAGGTGTTCACATGCATAATGGAGCTGAGCCTGCGTGCCCATCAATATGGCTACGTGTGCCATCTGTGGCATGCGTGCCATAGGTTCACCATCACAGTGCTATATCTATTCCATCTTTTAGGATTTTCCCCAAAAAATTCTTTTTCCACTGGATTGCAAGTGCTCCTTCTTTAGCTATCAGGTGATTGTGCTTATGACCTTACTTCAGCTTTATTTGCTGGTCTATAAACCAGGAGACTGTGAGCTCTAGGCCCATTGGGTGATTTGGGCCATTCACACACTCTCACAGCTACACCTACCTCATAAGGTTGTTGACGTGGGGAAAATAGGAGCAGGAATGAGCATAGTGTAGGCTGGCCTCCTTGAGTTACTACTTGTAAAGGTGCGATAAAAAATCTAATAAATGAAATAAATAAAATTGTAAATATGAGAATTTGTCATAAAGTTACTACTTCATCATTGCTGTAACTTTGAACAGTTGCTAAACAAGAACTACCTGTATTTCTTTGTGTCTCATTCATATGGACGTTTAACTAGAGAGGAAAGTCTATTGAAATCAAGGTGGCCTGATTCTGAGTAGATAATTTTCAGGCCACAGTATATGGTTTTATTTCTGGCTTTAGATCAGTGGTGGGTTTCAATATTTTTTTACTACCGGTTCTATGGACTTAGTGGGCATGGCTTGGTGGGCGTGGCATGGCTTGGCAGGCGTGGCTTGGTGGACATGGCAAGGGAAGGATACTGTAAAATCTCCATTCCTGCCCAACTCCAGGGGAAGGATACTACAAAATCCCCATTTCCTCCCAATCAGCTGGGACTCGGGAGGCAGAGAATAGATGGGGGCAGGGCCAGTCAGCGGTAGTATTTACTGGTTCTCTGAACTACTCAAAATTTCTGCTACTAGTTCTCCAGAACTGGTCAGAACCTGCTGAAACCACCTCTGCTTTAGACATAATTTTAAGAGTGTTCATGTTTCCTTGTTATCGTTTTCCAATGGTAAAAATATTTGACAAGTGCATTTTGTCTCTGGAATCATATATTTCCCAGGCTGTTGCTCATTAGGACTGCTGCAGTTACTATGCCAGGAATCCCCCAACCAGCTTCAATTCCCTAGTTAAAGAGGTACATATTGGAAACAGCTACCAGGAAGTATAATATTGCGCACCTTCAATTAGTAATAGTTGGAGTAATAGCAGTAACTGCAGCAGTAGCTGCAACAGAGGAATGCAACTTGCTTGCACTATTTTGGCTCAGCTCTATTGTTTCCCGCTGAGCTGCTAGTTAATGTGTATCTGCTGACAAGATTTCTCTTTCAACTTCTTTTTCCTGCCTTTTGTTGCACTCAGAAAAAACCCAACCAGCCTGCTCGTAAAATATGTTACTTTTATGTTCCTTGAAAAGTGAAAAATAACAGAAGGAACTAGAAAGCCTTGGCTCAGATAGAAGAGGAACGGAATCAACAAAGGTATGACGAATGCACATCCTGACAAATATTTGAAGTAATCATGAGCGGCCTCCCATAGAACAATTAACAAGAAAGCAGCTAATGAACAAGGCAAGACAGGCTGGTGCTCTTTTTTTTCACACAGCTTCCCTCCCCCACATTGGATACATAAACACAACAAGCAAATCTTTCTTGAAGCAGGAGCATGAAACAACCGCACCACCATTTCAGCTAGCCTATTACCATATGGTGTCATGCATTACTGTTCGTCAAGAGAATAGCGGTGTGGCAGGAACATTGCATTCCTAAATAATACATCAAAGCAGGGCCTGTCATTTATGGCTATTATTGAGCCTCTGGATAGATGAGTTACATCTCTATCGTCTTATTAATTTAGAATCCCAATAGCCATGTTAAGTAAGTTGAGAAATACAGGAGACAGAAATGAGGGGAATCACACAAGGGAATCTGTCTGGTGGAAGGCATCCATTAAACACAAGCGTCTGAAATCAACCGAGAGCTATACGAGAATTTGGAGACAGAGGGAAAGGAGCCTGCTTGCCATGATCATAATGAATTATACCTCCACTTCAGGGTAACCTGGGCAATCTAATGGAAATGCATCCCTTGAATTCATGCCATCCCTTTACAGAAAAGTGAAGAGGATGACGCACAAGATTGGGCAAAAAATAAATAAGGGAAACGCACCTGCAGAAATGTCAGTCACCAGGGGAAGAGAGAGAAAGATGTTTCTCTAAAAATAACTAGGATGGGAGAAAGCCACGATCGGAATAAGAGATTGTTTTGTGAAGACAAGAAGCACAGTTTGGAGGCCATGGAAACCTTTTTGAACAATCATTAATGGAAGTGGATGGTGTTAATTAAATTGTTCAGTTATGGAGAAATATGTGGAACCAGGAATCCTATCTGATATTCATATGCCTACAGATCCATCCCTCTGCATGCTAGGCTTTCTATCCATTTGATGTAAAGAAGGAGAAGGGGCAGGCTGCAGTGCAGTGGTTAATATATCGATGGACTCCCAGGGTCTAGGCCAAAAGTAGCAGCAGCTGCATTCTGGTAAATGGAATTGGAGGGTGGGGACTAACTACAATTTCTGATAGGTGAGAAAGGATTTCAGGCAGGCATTTTGAAAGGGCATTGGGAGCCTTTCTTCTAAATATATTGTAAATGAATCCATCTTTGCAAAAGGGTTTGTATTCCTTCTGTAAATGATCCTGATTAAATTGACTTTATAACTATTAAGATCATGCTACTGATTTAATATGCATGTATGACTTAAGAAGTCATACTCTCTTTATTGGGTGAGGAAGGAAGGAAGGAAGGAAGGAAGGAAGGAAGGAAGGAAGGAAGGAAGGAAGGAAGGAAGGAAGGAAGGAAGGAAGGAAGGAAGGAAGATACAACTTTATTGGCCTCTTCCGGTTATAACTGTAGAAAGAGAAAATCATTAAACTTCCTCCTCCCTTTATAAATAAATATTATAAATATTTATTGAAAAAAATACATTTTATTTATTTGTAAAGCCTTCCCAAGTTTTTACACTTAAATCAATATCTTATTGCTGGCTATGTAATGCAACATATAGCATTTATCCTACAAGAACAACAGTTTCCAAATCCTTGAACAACTAAATAAATGTTTATTATTTCACCAGGGATACATAACATATATAGACTGGCCATGCTACATGAGAACTGAAGTTGAACATCATTTGGAGGACTGTATATTGTACATGCCTATTCTAGTGGGATTTCCAGTCAAGGAGATTTTTTATATGTTCTGATTTTTTTCAGTTTATAAAATTAAAAAAATGTAAGTGGTATATTTCAAAACTGAATTTTCACATAGGCCCAGGTATTATATTGGCTATCTTCTATAGACAGACAAATGGCAAAGAGATTAACTTCACCTATTCCTCACTCCAGAGGGTGGGTGGGTGGAGAAGGCTGGGTTCAGATTGGCACCTTGTAAGCTTCTGCTTCTTTCATCAAAATGATGAAAGCAATGTCATGCTACTAGCTTCATCCATTTTGATTATGTATATGATGTCATATAATGAAGTTCTTTTTCACAGACTGATTTGTTTGACACAGACATGTGCTCAACGGATACCACTGAGTGTCTGTACTTTTACATTAGACTTTAAACTAAAAAAAAAAGAAAATAATCTTTCAAATAATATCCAGTATGAATTTTAGAAGCCACAGAATTTTTTTTTTTTTTAAAAAGGATGCTTTTATACTATATGCAGTGGTAGAATGATGCAACTTACTTTTCAGAAAATAAAAGAATTTCAAAGGCGTGATCAAACGTCATTTGTATAATGTCTGTAAAATCACCATCCATAGAATGTTGTACTGGTATGTGTTTGGGTGAAGTTGCTAAATGGAATCGGTTTAACGTACAGTAATTTCTAAACATGTATTTAGTGTTTAGAATGGCAATTATTGTTGTGGTTTGCCAGCAGCCTGTGGAGCTGGCAGCGGAGTCAGACAGCGATGAGGCTGATGAAGAATTTGGGCCAGTCCTGGAGGCTGAGGAAGGCCCAGATGAGGGCTCTGTGTCAGAGGCAGTCATGGGGCCAGGGCTATCGGGGAGTGAGGTGTGGACTCAAGAGCCTCCAGAGACTGATAGGAGTGAGGCATAGGAACAGAAGGAGCCTGTTCCTAATGCACGTATGAGAAGAGCTGCCAGAAGGTAAGAGCAGCTCAAGCAAAGGACAACTCAGGAGTAGGGCCAAGAGATGATTGGCCCCTCCCATAAGACTTAAAACAGACCAGAAACAGTGTTTGGACTTTGCTGGAAAATATTTTTTTTTTAAATTAGATTTATATGCCGCCCTTCTCCGGAGACTCAGGGTGGCTTACAATGCGTTAAGCAATAGCCTTCATACTTTTGTATATTTTTATACAAGTCAGCTTCGTGCCCCCACTAACTGGATCCTCAATTTACCTACCTTAGAAAGGATGGAAGGCTGAGTCAACCTTGAGCCTCGAACTTGCAATAATTGCAGACAGCTGAATGTTAATAACAGGGTATCTAGCCTATTGAGCTATTTGAGGCTCAACAGTTGAGCCAATGTTGGTAGCTTCATGTTCTTCTTTGTCTATGTCTTGCATTTATTTTTGTATCTGTGACTTCTGAATGTTTGCCAAGAAAGGCCTTTGGCAGTTTGCCTAATCGGACTAAGGTTTGCGATAAGACTGGGGAATTTGTGTTGGGAAGAATTTGCTTTAATTTAGTTGAACGACGCTGGAAATGAAGTAATTCAATTACTTCAAGTAATTCAGCTATTTGAATAAAGTTTGTTTGTTTTTTCACTGACTGACTTTCCCACTATTTACTTGGGCCTGGGTCACAACAATTATTGACCAGTAAAAGGAAGTCTCAAATATTGATTTCTTCATTCTAAATACAGATTATAAATTCTCAAGTAAGTAAACCAAAATTCTAGTAAAGTAATAATAATATGTTAAGATCAGCTGTCGTATTCACTTACTTTTCCTACTGGTTTGCAAATGTGAGCACACACGTGTCCACACATGTGCCTGGCCTTCCATGCATGCGCTTTCCTGGCAGTCACACCTTTTGCACATGCGCCCAGCCTCAAAAACATGCCTAAAAAGGATGGCATAGAGCTGGGGCAAGTTTCCACCATGATTTCTGTTACCGGTTAGGCTGAACCAATCCAAACCAGTTGAATACCACCCTGGTTAAGATGCACTACTTCTCTCTGATCTCTTAGTGCAAAATAAAAGTTGTGGATAACAGTAAGCAGAAAGGTTGATCAAATGGTTCTGCTGTGTCTGCTAGTTTGGGAAGATAATAACATTTGGTGAACCTAGGAAAGAGCCTCCTTTTCCTCACATATCTTTTCCTGTGACCCAAGCTTCATATCCACAACTTCTACCCACCCGCTCCCACCTCCAGTTTTAGCTTCTATAGAAGTTGGTTGCATAATTTAGGAGTAAGGCTTCAAATAAGAAAGCATCCTCCACCCTTACTAGGTAGGAACTTTGGAGGAAATGCCAATTCAGTTAAGAGACATACAGAGAACTGTGTTTTCATCAGAATTTCCATCTGATGTTATTGCTTGGGAATGCTTGCAATGTCGAGATTCTTCTCATGCTACCATCCATCTGTGTCTCTTAGAATAGGCCGATAAGATGGAGAAGAGATACTGTGAGATTAAAAGGAAGTTAAAAGAACAAGAAACTAGGCTTGAGGCAAATGAGAAATTGCAACATTAATTGCTTGAGACATAATAAGTAAAGAGCTAGTAGCTGGTAGAATGTTTTGGGTTATATCCAAGCAGAACTATGAGAGAATTTGTCCTCTCAGATTCACTTATCTAGACTATAAATAGGCTCTAACAGAAGTTACACTAAAAAGCTTTTTGGATCTATTTCAGATAAATGATTGAATTTATTGGGGCAGCTTATAACATGCCATATTGATATTGGCCCCATAATTTCTGATCTTCTTGTTTTTAAATTCCTTTGGAGATATGATTAACATTAAATATTACAAGCAGCTAGAATGCCAACAAATGTGAACTTGAGGAAAAATAACTTACAGTATATTGTTTTCAGTTATATCATGTGAATCAGAGTTTCACCAAGCATGCTTAATGACTGGGCAACAAAAGATAAGAAATTTATTTTTATAGCATAAAGTATTTGGCTTATTTTTGGATGCTGTCATAAGGAAATTTTATAATACAAAAATGGCTGCTCATTTAAACAGCAAAGGCAGTCATAGAAATATCACAAATCACAAATGATTTATTGGTTTGGAGGTCTGATGGATCTATTGCTCATAAAGGATTATTTCTTTTACTTCTCTTCTCTCCCCCCCCCTTTCCTCCCCTTTCTCTATTTCAGTTTCTGAACTGTTTCAGTCTCAGAAGGAGGGACCTGAGTCAGTGGTGGGTTTCAAATTTTTTTACTACTGGTTCTGTGGCTGTGGTTTGGTGGGCATGCCATGGCTTGGTGGGTGTGGCTTGATGGGCATGGCAGGGGAAGGATACTGTAAAATCTCCATTCCCTCCCCAATCCAGGGGAAGTTTACTGCAAAATCCCCATTTCCTCCCGATCAGCTGGGACTTGGGAGGCAGAGAATAGATGGGGGCAGGACCAGTCAAAATTTTTACTACCGGTTCTCCGAACTACTCAAAATTTCTGCTACCGGTTCTCCAGAAATGGTCAGAACCTGTTGAAACCCACTCTCCCTACCAAGAGATCTGATGTTTACAACATTTCTTTTGGGTTTTTTAAAAATTAGTTTTATTTTTAATACATGCTTATTTAGGATTTTCAATAAGCAGTTTAGTTAGAAGGAAGAATTTCTTTTCTAAGGTTCTTATCAGGCTCATATCAAAATACCATAATTCAGAGCTTAAATACACACACATACAAACAGTGTATATATCACAACGCAAAGCATGCAAGATATGCAACACCCTTTTATGATCAAGTATAAACAGTTACTTTGCTCATGTTTAATTCTAGAATTTTCAAATTTAACTTTCCTAATAAAGCAGAGCCCAGTTTGTCAATCTGAAATCTGAAATCAGAATAGAGCGGGAAGGGAACTTGGAGGTCTTCTGGTCCAACCCCCTGTTTAAACAGGAGTCCTATATCATTTCAGACAAGTGGCTGTCCAATCTTTTCTTTAAAACCTCCGGTGTTGAATCGCCTACAATTTCTTAAAGCAAGCTGTTCCATTGGTTAATTGTTCTCACTGTTAGAAAGTTTCTCATTGATTCCCGGTTGCTTCTCTACTTAATTAGTTTCCATCCATTCCATCTTGTCTTGCCTCCTGGTGCTTTGGAAAATAAATTGACCTCTTCTTCTTTGTGGTAGTCCCTTATATACTGGAATACTGCTTTCATGTCACCCCTAGTCCTTCTTTTCTCTAGACATAGAGAACAAAGAGACATAGACATAGAGAATATAATTGGCACATCTTATCTCTGTTGCTAGAAGCATAAACAATTTCTTCTCATTCCTTTCCTAGCTTTTGCCCCTCTATAATGGTGAAACATCTAAGCCTTTGCAGAGGTCGTATTGGGGAATAAGCACCACTGTCTATAGTTATTTTTATAATAACCATACAATTCATTCTTATGATAAGACTCATTTTTTTTCATAAAAGATATGAACATACATGAAAAGGAAATTCAGCTCTCTAATAACTACTTTCAAGCCTTTTAAAGAAACATCTTTTAAAGGCTCACCTTGTCTTTGTACTTCTCATCAATTTTCTACTTAATTTCCTAAATCTTCCCGTGTTTAAAGATAGCAAGGTTAGCAGCACACAGTTTGCAAAATTTTAGAAAGTTACGACGATTGATAGGCAAATTATGTCCATATTGAAAAAAACAACCATCCAAAGTGCAAATGATTATGCATAGAAAAATGATGCCTTTTAGGGTTTTTAAGCAGCCTAGATTTGGAAGCCATAGTATGAATTTTTCCTACCATGAAGCAAAGCTCCAGCTGGTATCATCCATGGCTACATGACGGAGATTAGACGCCATCTGCTGGATCTTATGAATCTCTTCTAACATGGCATCGTTGTTCTCCACATATGTACAATAGATATCATTTATCAAAGAACATACCCCATCTTGCCATGCAAGATGGTGTGTTTAAAGTGAATTTGAATGATTTTAATTCTGACATTAAGGATCTTACACATTGCACTCTACAGTTGCCTAATATCTCTGTTAAACATAGATAGTAAGAATTCAAGAGCTATTTTGACAAGAACATTTCAGGTTCAACATATAATAATTCACAATCTGGTTCCAGGTATTGTTTTTATATAATAACTTTGTATGCTGATAAACATGAATTATACTGTCCACTACTTTATTGTGTGAAGACAAAGCTTTTGATATGTTCAAATTAAGTAATTAAGTCCAAAATGCAGCCGCGCAGGTTGTTACGGGAGTTTCCCGTTACTCCCGGACAACACCTCTCCTGCGCAAGCTGCACTGGCTGCCGGTGGCCTTCTGGATCAACTTCAAGGTGCTGGTACTCATCTATAAAGTATGGGTCCAAGGTACTTGCAGGACCTCCTCCTACCGGCCTCCCACAGCCCTGTGCTCTCATAGAGCTGCCCTCCTCCAGGTGCCGTCAGCCAGACAATGTTGGCTGGCGGCCCCCAGGATGAGGGCATTCTCTGTGGCCACATCGACCCTCTGGAATGGTTACCCACCGAGCTCCAGACGGCTCCCGATCTTCGCACATTCTGCACCGGCCTTAAGACATGGCTTTTCCATCAAATTCCCTGACCAATTATGGGGTTTTTTAATTGGGGATTTTAATTTTTTGATTAGATTTTAAACTGCAATGTCATCATCATTGTTCTTATTTTTATTGTGTGAGCCGCCCCGAGTCCTATGGGAGAAGGGTGGTATATAAATTTTAATAATGAAATAAATAAATAAATAAATATTTTGTTTTATAGACATTTATTTTTCTCATATGCTTTATAATTTCTACGTTATTGTTTTATTCCTTCTACTTTAATTACTGCAGAAATAATTTCTTTTACTAAAGGAATTATTTCTGCAATACAATAATTAAAACTATAATAGCTGTCCTCCATCTCTCTAATGTTTAATTTGGTATACAATTCTTGGATGGGTAACAAGTCCAGGGAATTTGCTTAGTTCCTTTTTTTACATTATAGAATATTGTAATGTGCAGATGATACGTTGAGATTATTTTTTTTTTCAGTTATCAAAAATCTTTACCAAAACAAGTCTGGTGTACAATAAATTAGACTAAAACATTTTATTTCATTTAGGAAAAAACTTCTGGCTGATCTTAATAAAGTTTTAGTTCTCAAGTCTATTAAACATCTATTATCCCCATGTAAATATTCCTCTTAATGGACAAGAATTGTTTGATATGAATTACTCAGATGAAAGAACATATTATAAGATAGATAAAAATTTCTCTAAATTTGTGGAGGAGAATTACTGCTGTGAAAATGAATTTTACATGAGACTAATATATATTTTGTGATCAGTGCCTATATTGGTTCATAGAACATAGAATAACAGAATTGGAAGGGAACTTGGCAGTCTTCTAGTCCAATCCCCTGGTCAAGCAGGAGACCTATATCCTTTCAGAAGAGGCTGTCCAGTCTCTTCCTAAAAGCCTCCAGTGATGGGAGGCTTGACTTCTGAAGCCAAGCCATTCCACTAGTTAATTGTTCTCACTGCCAGGAAATTTCTCCTTCATTCTAGGTCATTTCTCTCCTTAACAACTTCTGAAGGCAAACAATTCTACTGGTTAATTGTTCTCACTGTTAAGAAATTTCTCCTTAGTTCTAGGTCACTTCTCTCCTTAATTAGTTTCCATTTTTTCTCGTCTTGCCTTCTGGTGCTTTGGAAAATAGGTTGTCCCCCTCATCTTTGTGGTAGCCACTCAAATATTGGAACATTGTTGTCATGTCTCCCCTAGTCCTTCTTTTCAGTAGACTAGACATACCCAATTCCTGCAACTCTTCTTCATAATTTTTATCCTTCAGACCCCTAATCATCCTTGTTGCTCTTCTCTACACTCTTTCCAGTGTCAACATTTTTTTTTGTATTGTGGTGACCAAAAGTAGATGTGGTGTTCCAAATGGTCTTACTAAGACTTTGTAAAGTGGTACTAGGACTTCACATGATCTTAATTCTGTCCCTCTATTAATGCAGCCTAGCATTGCCTTGACTTTTTTTGGCTGCTGCTGCACACCACTGGATCATAGTTAAGTGATTGTCCACTAGGATGCCAAGTCTGTGTCAAGTTTCACTTAATTGTACCTGTACAAATGGTTTTTCTTGCCTATGTATAAAATCTTACTTTTATCCACATTGAATTTGTTAGACAAAGCCCAATGTTCAAATCTATCAAGATCCATCTGGAACTTGAGCATATCTTCTGGAGTGTTGACTATTCCTGCCAGTTAAGTGTCATCTGTAAATTTGATGAGGTCCACTTCTGTTCCTTCATCTAAATCATTTGTGAAGATATGAAAGAGAACTGAGCCTAACATGTAACACATGTGTTGTCTGTTTTAGGCCCAATACTTTTGAGAAATATATTTTCCCTCAAGTACTTCAATAAATCTGTTAATTTTTGGTCAAATCAGTCATGAAATTAAAAAAAAATGCAGTAACTCCTTGTTAAAGTTAAAGGTACAGCTCTAATAGTGATGGTGCTTTTAGTTTTCCTGATTTTAAACAGAACCAGTGAATGTATGCATTAATCTCAATCTTATTGGGCAGAAAAAAAATCAATTTCCTTCACATGCAAAACTGGCAGTTTTTATACTGTATATATATTTAAAGTTGCAAGTTATACCTTTAGTAAACAACTAAAAATGATAACCCAAATGTTTCAGATTTTATTAATGGAGTTTACTATAATTTAGTTAAAATGGCCAAATGGTCATACTTATACTACTTAGAGCCGGGTTTTTTTTGTTGTTGTTGTTTTTGTTTTTGTTTTTGTTTTTTTGTTTTTTTGTGTTTTTTTTTTTGGTGCAATGCCCTTGTGTCTTTTGAAGGAATTGTAATTTGGATTGTGATGTGTTTATAATATGTACATTTTAAAATGTATTTATGGAAATAGGGTACAGGAGCTGCTCAGAATCAGTAACAGTGGGACATAAACCGAGGAAAATAAATAAATAAAATGATTCTGAAAATGCCTCAGCTATTTAATTTCTGTACTTCAGTCAGGTATAAAATATACATGAAAGAAATGAAAATTTGGCACTGTGGTATTCAGTTACATAGAAAATACATCTTTTGAAAAGACTCATGTTCATTTCTAATTAATTCTTCAAATTTATGAATGAAGGAAAATCCATCTGAAACTATCTAGGAAATGAAACATCTACACGGGTATATTTGTTTCCTTTGATATTTTCAACCAGAAGAGCTTTATGTAAAGCATCATTTGAGTTGAATGAATGTTTTGTTTTGGGAAAAAATTTTTGAGAAAAATATGAGTTGAAATGCACACTTCAAGTGATTGGAAGTTTGATACTGTTAGGAATTTCATAAATAGCCTTTCAACAGCAGTATCATTGACTGTTTAAGTAGCTATTGTTATTATTATTATTATTTATACAAGGCAAAAATATATCTTCTGATGAGTATACAAATATCCACAGAATGCGGAGATTAACTCCTTTCTTTGAATTCAAGTGCTAATGGAACATAAACTCTGTATATTAAAGTCAGCAGTAAATTAGATAATGTTGTGCTTTATATTCAGGCTATTTCTACTGTTCAGTTAATTTATCTTGGCTACCAGACAGGTTGACTAATTAACAGATGTTCAGGTAGTAAAACATTCAAATTTCAAGCATTAAATAAAATTGCTTTCAAACATTCAATGAAACCATCTAAACTGTCAAGAGAGAAGCAGGAGAACAGCCAAGGTTATATGCAATTTTATTAAAAGAAAAACTGGACTGCTTTGTGATGTATTAGAATGTATTACAATGGATCAGGCTATGATCAGGCTATAGGATTTGTAAATACACAAAACGAAGGAAACAAAACACATCCCGAGAAAAGAAAATCAGGATTAGTAAAAAAACAAAACAAAAAACAGATGGTTTATGTACAGTTTATTTCCTTTATTGGTTTAATCATTCAGTGCTACATCTACAGTTACTGAACTGTTCTGAAAACTGAAACCTTGCAACCTTCCTTATGACTTTCTTAGAAACATTTCGTTGATTGATGTACCCAAACGTAGACAAAGTAGGATTTTGACCTGAACAAAAAAAAACAACAACTTTATTTTCCTCTTTTCACATGCAAGGAAAAGCAATTTTACTGACAATTGTTCCATATAACAGTAGATGTGGAAGCTATGTGATAAAGCTGCATTAGGTATGGAAAGCATTGTCTAATGCTACTGAAAGACGTTAGGCAATTGAAGAGACACTAAATAATAATAAAATGATCAGATCACTATTGTGATCTACAGATCACATTTTCTAATATAATAATAAACTAGACTAGGTTACAATCAAATTAGCAACACTAGCAGATTATTTAATTCAATATAGCCATATTTAAAAATCGTATTTCAGGATATAATGAAGTTCAGGGGAAAAATCAATGTTCAAGAAGGGACATTTACAAAATATCCCTTCCCATAAATTGCTTGTTCTCTTTCTGCATCCAGTTAAGAATGCTACTTTAATAAATACAATAGTATTATCTCTTTTATTCATTAAACATGAAACTCAGTCAACTGAACATTTAAAAATATTGACCGGTGCCAATGGTTGATACAGGCTGCTGCCACGGTCCTAGGTATCAACCAAGTATCTTCTTAAAATATACGATGTTCCGAGTAGCAGAGATTTTTGCAGTTCCGCTGGTGGTGTTGCAGGAAGCTGCATTTCCTTGATGTGTTTTGTAAAATTCTTGGACATGGTACTAAGTGCCCCAATGGCAATGGGTATCACTATTACATGTTTCATCCCATAGCCATGTAGTTTTGATGGCCAGGTTGAGATATATCATGATTTTTTCCAGTTTTTTTTTTTCTTCAATTCTGGCATCTTCTGGTACAGAAATATCAATAAATTGTATGCTTCGGCCCTCAACAACCATGATATCTGGCATATTGTGTTCTAAATGATGATCTGTCTGTATTCAAAAGTCCCACAAGATCATCACCATCTCAGTTTCAACAACTTTTTCCACTTTATTTTTCCACTTTTTGGATACAGGTAGGGCGTATTATTTATCAATGACCAGTGGATTAATTTAGCAACTCGATCATGTCTAGCTTTGTAACCAATTTGTGTGATTTTGCTGCACTCACAGACTGATGAGAATGATGATGATGGTGATGATGATGATGATGATGATTTTATTCATTAAACATGAAACTCAGTCAACTGAACATTTAAAAATGTGTCATAAATACCATTGACTGGTGCATCCTAGGTATCAACCAAGTATTGCTTTACAGTTGCATGCCCTTGTTCCCCAGCAGTAACAACTGAGCCCTCTAGCCCATTTTTCGATAGATGTCCAGGAGCCATAGCATCTGATGCGGTCCTTGTTGACCTGGGCGATGATCAATCCTGTATGGAATGTTTTTGATTTCTTCTCATCATTGGTAATGGTAGATGCCTGGGTTGGTTCACAGTGGCTTAGCAACTACCGATCCGAAGACTGGCAATCCCATAACCATAGGGACCACACCCGATAGCCATCCAGGCCCAGCCATGGGATGATGATGATGATGATGATGATGATGATTTTGTTTATTTTATTTGTTTAAATCAATGGACTTAACTTTATATATTTGAATGTCTGGCATGTGATTTGGAAGAGGTTACTGGGAAATGCAGAGATAAAACTATTCTGTATCCATAGGGATTCTTTTCTTTTAAAAAAAACCCTTCCCTTTGTAGGTAGTCTTTTTTTTAAAAAGTAAGACAAAGTATTAGGCTATGCATTAAGTGTAACATATAGCTTGGTCCTAAAAGCCCTAAATATCATGAACCAGTTGGTTCACGATATATGCTCTTAAACCCTTCTGTTCATTGTCAGAAAGTTTCTAAATATGCTGCAAAACAAAGTTCATTTCCTGGTGAATGGAACTAGGGACTTAGAGCACTTTCTAATGTCATCCAACCATTGCTGAGCCAAAATAATAGTAAGTACAACAGACTTTCTATCAAATAGCTGAAGGCTGGGTAATGCTATGGAGATGCTAAAAGTCACTCCTGGGGAAATGATGAATTCCTGCAGATACTTTGTTTCCTACTGCAGTATAAGTATACTGTAATATATGGCTGTTTGTCTTGAATTTATATGGATCCTCCACATTCATGCACTCATAGTAAATATCCATTGCCAGCAAATAACAGAAGACTGAAACCTTGCAGTCTTCCTTATGACTTTCTTTGAAACATTTAGTTGACTGATGCAGCCAAATGTAAACTAAGTAAAATTTTGACCTGAAGAAGAAAGCTTTTCTTTCCTATTTTCATAAGCCAGGAAAAGCAATTTAACTTACAATTTTTCCATACAACAGCAGATATGGGAACTATGTGATAAGTCTACATTAGCTATGGAAAGCATTGCCTAACACTACTGAAACAAGGCCAGCCCAAGTATTAAAAAAACTGTGGGTACAATTTTGGGTACTATTGGGTCATTCAGTATCTCTGCCCTCGGCTACAAATATCAAAACCTCATTTTGGCTATGAAGTGTTAAACTAATTCATTGTCCTAGTGGAAAGATGTTCTCAAAGACAACATCAAAGCATGGAAAATTGACTTGTTTGGTCCACTGGAGTGAAGTTGCCACAACAAATTCCATTCTTTGTTCTGCTGTACACTTTATGATTGTAGCATTTATCTCAATTTACCCTGTCATAACAGTAAGAAGGTTTTGTCCCATCGATATATTTGAGTCTAAAAATTATTTATGCCTTGTTGCTGAAACAGTATTATTTTTTTAAAACTGTAAGATGAGGTTGGCCCCATTTTTCTTGGATGATGAATGGGAAAGAAACAGAAAATGGAAATGAAAGACTATCCAAAAGTTTATGAAGTTTATAGAGATGACCAGAGAGCTCTCTGGGGGATCAATTCTCTAATAAAATATAATTGAGGTCACCAAATATGTAGAACAGCATGTAATTATTCAGAGCTGTGGTTCTCCGCTTATCAGATGGAAATTAATATTAAAATGACCATTTTTCTGCCCATATTACATCTAAGACTAGTAGAAGAACTTTGCTTATAAGAAGAAAAAGCTATCTGTCAACCTGGGGAAGACCAAAGAAGAACTTGGTGTCCATATCTATTTCTTCTCCGTGGAAAAAAATGCCAATGCTTCAATAGGTTTCTTGTAAGATCGAAAAGACAATCCTATACTGACTTCCAATAAACCTTATTGCACTTTTTTTGGAACAGAAAGAATCTCAACTGATGAGGGATGCCAATCTAAAGATAAAGCAAAATAGTATTAGGTTTTATATAGTACAATTTTTTCACAATAAAACTGTTGTACTTCAAACTGAAAGAAGCAGTGGCTCATAATGGTTAAAAAAAACATATTCATTAGGGAGAAATAGCAAAACCCAGGGGAAAATATCCTGTCCTGTTGTCCCTTTTTTATTTGATGAACCTGAATGCGAAGCAGGTACTTCTAGAGCAAATGATAAGGGATTCTTTTCTCGGCTGGACTGTTCAGAAGTTAATTTAAGATGACATGGAAGATAAGCTACTAAGTAACAGCAACTATGGGTTAATTAGGTTCAGCATCCTAAGGGAAAGCAAATTACTCACAGTGTCACAGTGCCACTAATTTTTATTATTGATGGATTCAATGAAGTGGATGGAAAAACAAAATGATTTATCATCTTTGCATGGAGAAAGATTTACTAATCTTTGGAGTACTTCAGAAGCTGTGCCTACATTTTAGCTCTTCATCTCCAAAATGAAAATTAATGGAGAATGGACCTGCTTGTATTGTATATTACAATACAAGCAGGAATACATCACACCTACTTTCCCAGGTCTGTATTGTTACATGGGACTGGGAGGTGGGCAGGCTGGACAGAGGTCTTTTTATGTTTCTTGACAAAGAGTGACTGAATTGTGTTGGTGAATTGTGGTAGAAGAAGGGCTCTGAGGGCTTACAGATTCAAAGGATGCAACCTTCAAAAACATACAGGTTTTTTGTTATCAAACACAACTATGTATCTGAACTGCCAAGATCTTAATAATAACATATAAGAAAAACAGAAAAACATAACATAAGAAAATCCGAAAAAATATAAATCTGAAAGAATACACCATAGAAAGGAAAGCAAAAGAAAACTAATCGCATTATTATTTCATTTAAAAGTAATCTATAAATAAATATGCTTAAATCTGTGTACATCCATACTAAACAATAGGTAAAGCTATGTGACATGAAACAGCTTTACTATCATCTATATGTTTATCTATTCACCTATTTGTCAAATATTTAGGTTGCCCATTTCAGAATGACTCTGGGCAGCTTCTAAAGATTCAAAGCACATTATAAGGTAAAGGTTCCTCTCGCACATATGTACTAGCCATTTCCGACTCTAGGGGGTGGTGCTTATCTCCATTTCAAAGCCGAAAAGCCATCACTGTCCAAAGATGTCTCCGTGGTCATGTGGCCGGCAAGACTAAATGCCAAAAGTGTACAGAACACTATTACCTTCCCACCAAAGCTCACCCCATTACACAGCACTAGGGATTTGAACCGCTAAACTGCCGACCTTCCAATCAACAAGCTCAGTATCTTAGCCACAAATCCACCGTGTCCCTTTAAGCACATTATATAAGTATATAAACAACACAAGCCATCATATGAAAATATAACCAGCATAAGAGAGGAACTAGAACAACAGAAGAAACATTAATATCAGCCCATCCAAATCATGTTGCCCCCAACCTGGGAAGGGAAAAATTGGGGGGGGGGTGTTGAAAATCAGCTAAAGGTAAGCAAAGTTGGTCCTCTGCAGGGATGCTATTTTCAAGAAGAAGTATATCAACAGAAAAGGCCCATTTCCTGGTTCCTGCATTGTTTCGTTGATGGGATCTGAACCATGCAAACTGCAGCAGAATACGTGCCTTTGCTGGGCCCATTCTCTTATACAAGTAGGACAGACTGATCCCTAGCAGCAGCCAGAGACCAGGGCCATCAAGTATTCAATGACCTAATTTTGGGGGTGAACATTGAAGGCATAACCATCAAGTTTGTTGACCCAAGAGCAGATTCTCTCCAGGTTTCCACAATATCTCCATTTACCTATCACTATATTGTTCATTACAGCTGCTCTTAACTCTCAGACATCTCAATTCTCCCTCCAGCCACCTCCATTCTGCCAGGTCATATTTTCTTCCACCAAACTTCCACAAATGCTTCCACACATCCACTCCTAGCCAAGTATTCTCAGTTGCTCCTGCAATCAGCACAACCAGGAAGGTCCTCAAACAACACAGAACATCTAACTCAAAACACCTTCACACTTCTTTAGAGTTCTCCTCAGTCCCAAGTGAAGAATGAAGTGGGCTGCAATCAAAACATAGGTCAAGATACTGCTAAAATATATTTTTTTAAAAATATCTAGTAATGAGATGACATCAGATCAAAGGCTAGGCCAGATGGTGAAGAACCAGATTTTCAACTCATAAAGCATTCCGGCTCATGAATTAATTAGGGCATGCCTCAGAACCCTGACACAGATATCCATAGGGCCCAACCAGTACAGATATGTCTCCTATCCCAGCTTTGCTTCCACTGATATTCCAGTTCTGCAGTCCTAGCCCTAGTTGTCTACCCAACAATCTCAAAATACCAGCTGATGATGATGTAGGTGCCATTGCCCTTGGCATGGCAATTCTGCTCTGCTCAGTGTGATGCACCTCCACCCATAGAAAATAATTGACAATCTTCTATATCCTTCAGTCAATGTCACTGTTACTCAAGTTGAAAGCCCACACTGGACCCTTCAAGAAAAGCTGAGACCATCAAACATTTCATGTTGAGAACCCTACAAGTCTGTGGCCCCAATCTTCATACTCCAAAGCTCCCTCCAAGAGGTAAATTACTCCACAATTGTGTCTACTCCAATTCTGCCTACATCTGCTGCTGTTGGTACCACTGCTCCCAAAGCCAAAGAGCCAGTTCAGGATAAGAACATCCTATACAGTGCTCAGTATGATTTTTTTTAAAAAAAATCCATCGAGAGTAGGATTCAATGTTTGCACTTTCACAAATGTACAAAGCAATGGGTAGGGATCAGTGGAGAAATGTAGTTTGTTACTACCAGTTCTGTGGGCGTGGCTTGGTGGGAAGTAATGTGACTGGGTGGGCATGGCCAACTTTTTTTTTAACTTTTAAAAGCATTTTTTCTACAACCTCTTTGGCTGAAGAGGTTGTTTAAAAAATGCTTTTAAAAGGCTCTGACGATCTCAGCTGAGTCACACGATCATCAGAGGCTTTTTTTTTTACTTCTAAAAGCATTTTTTTGGCTGAAAAGGTTGTAGAAAAAATGCTTTTAAAAGGAAAAAAAGCGTCTGATGATCGCACGGCTCAGCTGGGCATGGTGGAGGGGGCAGGGATTTTTGATACCGGTTCTCTGAACCACCCAATGCCATTGCTACCGGATGACACAATCTTGTCCAAACCAGGAGCATTTCACCCCTGGTAGGGATGATGTTACACATTTTGGCAGCCAAGGCAAAGGCATGTTCTGACACCCAAATGGATTGGCTCATCTTCCACTTTGTTAGGAATTTCAAAAAGGTGCTCTCTTGTTTCTTTTTTACTTCAGGTTTTTGAGCTTTGACCATGTGCTTTTTCCCCTATTTTTGAGGAGACAAGTTGGGGTCACATGACTGTTGTATCATGAATCTGAACCAATCGATAAGCACCTGAATGCAATCATGTAATAGGGGGAGGCAATATTTTACAATGGTCAAAAGTACTTCACAGCCATAAAGTACCCTTTCCATGGCTATCCATCAAATAAATGAACCTAGAAATGACATGATGAGATGTTGAGAGCAAAATGGGTACTCTTGCTTGCCTATATACTTCAATTTTGCCTGCATAACAGTAGTGAAATGCTACCAGTACACACCAGTTTAGGTGAACTGGTAGAGATAAAAACCGAACCAGTATTTCCGACAATCAGCTGTGCCGCGTGATTTATATTTGCTAGAAATTCTGATTTCTAGTGAATCTAAATTGCGTGGCACAGCTGATTCCCCCCCCCCTCGCTGTTCTACTTATCTTCCCAAGCCTCCTATTGTTGCATATTGCACATGCGCACGCATGCAGGGTGACTTTTGTGTGCATTGCGCATGTGCGGCTAGTGAACCGGTGGCAAACCGGTTCAGATTTCACCACTGCTGCATAACTAGATAAATGCTACAATGTTTTAGGGAAGCTCTTTCATCAGCTATTTCCTCCCCAAAAGGGACTCAAGGCTACTCAGCAGTTCCATTCCTCCCTGGAATTCCACTCCTCTATAACATCTTTGTATTATCCAATTGCTCTTTTACCTGGAGCTATCCGCACCATCAACTACATTTTTTTTTCTTCCTAGCATTTTCCTGCAAGTTCAGGGTCTGCTTTTGGGGGGGGGGAATCAACCAAGCATTAATTCAATGATTGCAATATGAATTGACCAACCAGTGTGTACCCAAACCCAACATCATGGGCTGAGAGAGCGTGGCTGGCCCCAAAACACATTCCTAGCTCTCATGTCTAACACTGGAGTAGAACTCGACGTCTACTGATTTCTAAACTAATGTGTTAACTATGAGACCAAACTGGTTCTCCAGTGAACTATAATATACACGTTCAAATAATCTTGACCAAAATGCAATATGGAGAGAAGAGTTAGGATTTCAAGCAGTGATGAGCTTTCAGGTTAAATGACCTGCTCTACTTTTTGGTTATCCCAATGTTTTGTTAACAGCTGTGGCTAGCATCTTCAGAGATAAGAATAGGGACTTTTATTTTGACCTGGCATGTTTTTAACAAAGGTGATGATGATAATGATGATGATGATTATCATCAACATCATCATTTACACATCCATCATTTACACACAAATACACACAGACTGGCTATGTTTGTACATGCATCTTGTTATAGGAAAAAATTTATATGATGGTTCTCTCAGATTATGATAGATGATAGATAGATAGATAGATAGATAGATAGATAGATAGATAGATAGATAGACAGACAGACAGACAGACAGACAGACAGACCGACCGACCGACCGACCGACCGACCGACCGACCGACCGACAGACAGACAGACAGACAGACAGACAGACAGACAGATAGATCTAAAGAACTTATAATTGACTTCAGGAGGAAGAGAGATGTACATCTACCATTGTGCATAAATGGTGAGGAGGTGGAGAGGGTGGGTAGTTTTAAATTTCTGGGCACTTATATCTCGGAGGACCTCTCATGGACTATGAATGCTAACATGCTTGTGAAGAAGGCACAGAAGAGGCTGTACTTCCTGAGAATGCTCAGGAAGATAAATCTATCTCAGCATCTACTTCTGTCCTACTATCGCAGCACCATTGAGAGTGTCCTGACATACGGCATTCTTGCATGGTATGGGAGCAGCTCTGTAGTGGACAAAAAAGCTCTACAGAGAATCATTAAAACTTCTCAGAATATCATCGGACTCCAGCTACCAGCCCTGGATAACATCTTCGAATCTCACTGTTTGAGAAAGTTGCATAACATTCTCAGAGACTCTTCCCATCCTGCTTACTATCTTTTTGGATTGTTGCCTTCTGGCAGAAGATACAGAACAATTAAAACTCGGACCACATATTTTCTGAATAATTTTTATCCCAGAGCTATAATTGCACTCAACAATGAACTAAAGGGCCAACATCAGTGAGCTGTTGGACAGTATTACTTGGTCTGTTGTGTGGATGTTTGGGTGGTTTAGGGGTGGAGAATTGTGGTGGGTGGGAGTGTATTTGGGAATTGTTATGTGTGTGGGACCTGGTCTTTGGGTGTTAAGTGAATTTCGTTGTATGGGTATACTGTGTATACATGTACAATGACAATAACATTATTTATTTATTATTTATTTTATTTATTAGATAGATAGATAGATGATAGATAGAGATAGATAGATAGATAGATAGATAGATAGATAGATAGATAGATAGATAGATAGACAGACAGACAGACGCAGACGTAGATGTAGATATACAATAGATATAGATATAGATACACACACAATACTGGTATAAGGCATGTATTATTTTTTCAGTTCTATTCCTAAAACTTTCTAATCTAAAATCCCCCTTTTTCTATAGTTACAACACATTTCACTGAAACTTTCATTGAAAATGGCATGCCATTTTCATAATACTTAGTCAGGTAACTGTAACTCAGTAAATTATTCAGGAATCCTCATGAGGTCTCTTTTCGTTTCCCAAAACCAAAGCACTGACCCTTCATTTTAAGTACAGTCACCAAGACTGCGTTCTTTATTCTGGCACTGATAACAGGACCTTAAGTTCTGGACATCCCATACATTATTTTTGGTAATGGTATTGCTGTTCTGTATCCATTATAACAATTACTCATTTGGTTTTCAGTCCTAGTCCTTGAGACAATATCCCATGACAACTCTCCCCCCGTAATCTGTCATTGAACACACATTTTTATGTGTGTTTTCTTTCACTTGAACAGACTTCTCCTTTTCTTCAATTAATTAGAGACACTAGTTAAATGAAACACTTGATTCCATTACCAAAAGAAATCGAAACCATGATAATGTGTAAAGTGACTATGTAAACCAAATCTCAATCTATACTTCCTTGTCACTCTGCCCATCTTAGTTTTGTTGGACTATTTAAGGACTAAAGACAGCCCGGTTTTTAATTTTCAGTTTTACAACTCAATAATGATTGCCCCAAAGCCTCAATATTGCATTAGGGAATCTCTAAATCAGTGGTGTCAAACTGGATTTCATTGAGGGCTGCATCAGGGTTGGGTTTGACCTTGGGAGCCCGGGGGGGGGGGAGTGGCCAGTTCAGTATAATTTGTCAAGGCTCCATTTTCAGCTGCGACGGCCTCCTGCAGCCCTCTGCCTGCAAAAATGGAGCCCAGGGAGGCTCTGTTTTCACTGCCAGATGGCTGCAGGAGGCTGTCGCTATCAAAAACAGAGCCTGGGAGGGCTACGGACAGGAGGGCCACGCACAGTCCTCCTGACCTCCATTTTCTCTGGCAGAGGCACTATGGGCCGGTCTTTCGCTGTTTCCAGGGCAGCCTCATGGGCCAGATCTAAGCACCCTGCGGGCCTTGAGTTTGACACCCCTTCTCTAAATCAAGAAACAGCAACCTGAAATTCAAGGAATAAAGTCATGTGGCCCTTGGACTAATTTCAAGTTCTCCATGCAAGAAATGAATTAATATCCTTGGTTAAAAGCAATTAATCACTTCCTTGTGAAGAAAAGAGGTTGTCATAAAAGAATGGGTCCTTTTAAATGTTCTAGCTCTTCCTAGTCACAAAATGTCACGAACATATTATCCCTGTAGGAATGCAAGCTTTAAAGAAAAATAAGTGTTCATATCTGGTTTAAAGGTATGTGGAAATAGTCATAGTTCACAAAATCACCATCACCAAGCCATACCACTGTTTTTTTCAACATGTCAAATGAATTGAACCAAGCTAGATAGAAAGTCTTCACTCTCATGCAAGCAAAGATAATAAGATGGCAGAAGCATTTCTCTCTGAAGTACTCAGCTGCTATTTAGATCTGTGCTGGGTGGCATATGATGTTAATTTAGAAAGTTCCAAAAATCTATGGTTGTCCTTTTTTTTTTCTCATATGATTCTATGTATAGTCAATGCCTCTGGAACTAGACCAGCTAAACCTATTTGTTTCAATTCTCTGCTGGATTGATGTTTGATGACTGTTTTAAAACAAAATAAAAATAATTCCCCCCAAAATACAACAGAACAGAATACAATTCCAGTCAATCCAATCTGACATATCCCAAGATGAGAGAATGCAGCAGCAGAATAGCATAGTATATAAATCATCTAATCCAGTTGAACTTTCTTAAAAACTGCACATTATCATACATAGTAGTACTAGAATTCTTTTTACATTTTCCTAAATGTAATTTCTATTGAATCCAGTTTTGCTTTTGCCTCAATAATTGTGGGTAATATTGCACCATTATAATGCAGTATGTTCACATTATTAGCAATGAGGCATTGTGCAGCCTTTTGTTAATATCTACAGTATATTCTTGCTAATGCAAGTCAATAATTTTCACTGAAACTACTTTTAAATTCAGAAATGAATTAGATTGTTTATATGCCATCAAATCATTGTTGACTCTTAGCAATCACCAGAAATGACTATGTAGGCTAAAATTTAACTATACTAAACACTTCACAAGCAACTCTTTACATATTTCAAGCTAGAGTGGCAATCTATCATTTTCTTTTTTAAAAAAAAGAAAATGATAGATTGGACACTAAAATTAGAATAGTTTATTGGACTATGTCTATGTATGTCTATGTATGTCTCATACATACACATATATGCACATGCACACAAATGTAATTTCATAGTCACAAATGAGAAAGGAAAAAGATGTTGAAAAGATGTAGTTTTATATATTTTTAACTCAGCCTTCCATCCTTCCCAGGTCGGACCCAGACTGTTGGGGGCAATATGCTGACTCTGTAAACCACTTAGGGCTGTAAAGCACTACGAAGCAGTATATAAGTCTGTACTTGTGGTAGTGCTATTTTTGAATGAGGCACCTTCAGTTTAATGGAAAAGGGTGTGTCTGAGTGAAAGAATACAGCAAGTAAATATATGCATGTATTTTTGCTTTTTAAAAAATTCCCAGCAATGTCATTTGGCAAAATTCTCCTGAGATATAGATACTACGTATGTCAATGTCCTGTCTTTCATTGTAGAATGAACTCTTCAACCTCACAAGCCTCCCTGCCTTCTTACATTACAGATAAATCCCTAAAGGAATTATAATAGGCAAGTTTTATCCATGGGACTTTTTTCTGGATTAGGAAGTATAGCAATGGTGGGTATGTCTACCAGTTCTGTGGGTGTGGCTTAGTGGGCGTGGCTTGGTGGGTGTGGCAGGGGAAGGATGGTGTAAAATCTCCATTCCCACCCTACTCCAAGGGAAGGATACTATAAAATCTCCATTTTCTGCCCAATCCAGGGGAAGGTTACTGAAAAATCCCCATTTCCTCCCAGTCAGCTGGGACTTGGGAACCAGAGAATAGATGGGGGTGGGGCCAGTCAATATTTTTACAACCGGTTCTCTGAACTACTCAAAATTTCCGCTACCGGTTCTCCAGAACTGGTCAGAACCTGCTGAAACCCACCTCTGAAGTATAGACAGACAGAGAAGTGAAGAATGACTGGATCACAGAAAACAACAACAGGTACAACATTTCTCCACTGCCTCACAATAATAAAGGAAGCTGAACATATGCCATCAACATACATTTCAGAGTCATTACAAAACAACTTGAAAATGAGATAGAAAAATAGAAGATCGTTTGGCAGGGAAAATTTGAGGGTAGATTCTTAAGGAATATTAGTGCACAGTTTATGATCAAAGATGCAGGTCTTATGAAGCGGGACACCATTATATCAACTACCTATCCTTCACACCGGAGAAGAAACCTACTTTCTATTTTCTTTGACTCTTTCTATTTCTCTGTGGATCTCTTATGCCTTGGGTGTTGTTTAATTCTGTTAGCTTCAGCAAATCCAAGAGAAATGCAGGAGGTACATTATTCAATGCCAATCTTTTAGGACAGGTTTTACTGTAGAAAACTAGTCTTTGACAGCACTTTTTGGGTAAAAGAATCCTGTATTATATTTTGTAGAATGAACTATAAGGGTGATTACATGGAAGCTAATTCTATTTGTGGGCATCATTCTTCCTTTTGTGTGTGTGTGTCTAATTTGAGAGATCTGTTGCAGCCCATCTTTGTCAAAGAAGGTTTTTGTAGTAGTCACAGGAGAGAAAAAAACGAAGGAAGGAAGGGGGCATTTATTACAATCTGCCCAAGACATAACAGGGTTAATAATATTTGATAAACCTGGGCAATGCAAAAAGCGAAAAGAAGCAATGCATTTTTAAAAGTATTGTCAGTCCCATTTGAGACTGAAGCAACAGTCGCTCAGAGAACTCTGTCACTAAAGTGTCTGTCATTAATGATGATTTATGGATATGGATATTTGCAACAGCTGTGTCTTCACCTTTAAGTACTTCATGCAATATTTAGAAAGAACTGGGAGACACTGCAGCAGGGAACCAGCTAAATTGCTAGATTGCTAGAAGGCACTGCTGGCTTAAATCGTTTAATGTGTCTCCTCAAAGAGAGTACACCAATTTTTCTTTTTCCTTTTTTTACTCTAGAATGAAGCTTTATTTTCTGGCAAAGATTCTGAAGCAAACAAAAAGCAAGAAGATTATCTAGTTTGCTGTCTTTTGGGAAAATTCCAGATTTCTGACCATTAATGGGATATATAAGAACTCTGAACTATGTGGTCTAGATCTGCAAATCTGGTACTCTACTATAGCTCAGTATGTTTTGTAGTATGCTGAACAACAAAAAAAAAAAAAACATGAACATGTATATGTAGAAAAATACAGCTCTTTCCAGTGGTGGGATTCAAGTAATTTAACAACCGGTTCTCTGCCCTAATGATTTCTTCCAACAATCAGTTTGCCAAACTGTTCAGAAAGTTAACAACCGGTTCTCCTGAAGTGGTGCGAACTGGCTGAACCCCACCACTGTCTCTTTCCCTACTTCACCTCCATTTCCCTGAATACATTGCTCTGTTTGCTTGTCTTGTGATTACAGGTCTGGGTTTAATTTTGTGTTTTTTCTCCCCACCCACCCCAAATCTGCTGACATCTACTGTGCATCAGTATTTGATCACTTTTTCCTTATGGGAATTTATGATTTTAAAAAATCTTGGTGAGAACTTTTAGAGTGAAAGAATAGGGTTTTTTAGAAGTTGATATGCACCGACTGCAGAATTTTCAGACTGAAATCAAGCCTTGATTATTATATTATTCTGTGACTAGTATTAGACCACACAAAAATATATTTGCTTTTCATCTTCAAAGTATTTCAGGACTGCTTCAAAGTGAAACCATTCATACCTTTGAAGCTAAAGAAATTTTCCAGCTCTGAAATAGGCTGTGATAAACTGGCTCAGCCACTTGATCCTTAGGCCATGGGGTCATTGTGAAGAATCCTGACCTAAGCATAGAATTAGTATTAAAAATTAAATGATGGGCTTTCCCAGTTTATTTTTGAAATTATGGGGGAAAAGGGGGAGTTTGAATATAACCTAAAGAATATCACACTTTTTTAATAAAGCATATTTTGCCACGGCTAAAAAAATATTGACGAGATTTGCTTAATGTTTGTTAGGTTTCCCTAAAATTATATGTATCAGCATAACATCTTTCATAGTTTGGAGAAAAAGCGTTGGACTCAGATCGTGTCAATTAGAAGAGACTTAATTTGGTTGTGATTTAAATCCTATAAATGTCAATAGTCCTGGATATTTTCAATTTTTCAACATGGGATTATTTAATAGACACTGCTGAAATTCATCAAATTAATCCAAGGGAAAAATTATAAATAGCAGCCATAATACAAGTAGACTATTGACAATAGTGAATAGCATACACAGTGTTTATTTCTCAAATATTCTTTTATGTTGTACAGTAGGTCTTAAAAAGGGTTTCCTTGTTTAACTGCCCTCATTCTTTACTATTATTGTTAATATGATGCAAAGTTATATAATTAGAATAATTTTAAAAAATTTACTAGATAAGAAACATTATTGTCTACACTGCTGCTTAGAACAGGATTTATATAATACAATTTTGATCAGAGTCCTGCTGAGCTAAATAAACATATTTAGGTTTAAAAAATTGCAGATGTTTTCTTCAAACTTGAGAAACTTGAAAATTTTTCAATCTTGAAATTTAAATTTAATAAATGATAAACAAATGTAATTATGTTAAATTATTTAATAGGGCAAAAGCTGGACAGCATCTCTTCTACTTGGATAAGACAACTTCTTCAGATAGAGTAGGAAAATGTGGTTTTTTGGCTTATTTAATTTAACAACAGCCTTTCACAAACTGGACCAAAGAAGGAAGGAAAATTATCCTAGAAATATTAAAACATGTACACAATTAACTGAATTAATTTCTTATAGCAAACAAGAACCCAGATCCATGTACAATTTGGTTTGCTTGAAAAAAGTTGGAAAGGAGATAGAAAAGTTTAATTAAACTTGGTAAACTTTCTTAAAACTTTCCCAGAACTTATGGAAAGCCTTTAAAAGCATAACAATATATGAGCTTTTGACTATTTTGCTTCATTTTTAAAAGGTCTCTTGCTTGGGTCAAAAAAAAAATGCTTGTTAAACATACTGCCTCTCAAAGTTAAAAAGATGATTTAGAATACCATTTAGACACCTTCCTATTATCCAAGACTCTTCTTAAGGTTGGCTAAATTTGTCCAACTTAAACTTCTAAATGAACCCATTGGTCAAAAAAGGTCAGGACAAACAGTTTGTACAAACTAAGTTGTATAAACATTTAAAATTCTTGTTCAGATTTGATGGTGAAGCTTCTTTCTGATTATTTATGAAAACTTTTCATGTTGATTTAAGCTCAATATTTAAATATTTGACTAACAAGGATTGGAATATGTAGCTAGGCACTATCAACATATTTAGGATCTAAGAGTAGGAAAACCAAGACCCAAATGCATACTAAAAACTATAAAGCTAGATCCCCAACGTGGAGAAATGATGCCAATATATTCATAGTCACCTCTTCTAGGTCCCTCACCTGACATTTTACCTTTTTAAAAAAGATAATTTTAAAAATGGTGTAACCAAAAATGCCAACTTGTAGCATAATTTTCAAAACTGGCTCTGGGCCTCAGATGGCCCGATAAGCTTCTTCAAACTATAAAAATGATGAATGGCTGAGACTTTCTCTCCACCAAGGATGGCAGTCAAGATTGCCCTACAGTTGCCTAGACATTGATATCCTTACTATCCTACGATATTTTCATGTTGGTAAGTATTTATTGCTCCTTATTTTGGTACTATCAGAACAAGAAACTGATGGTTCCTTTGCATTTTGATGGGCTGAGGGGGCTTGTTTGTTATTTGTTTTTGGACAGCACCCAATAAAGTTCTGTCACCATCTTCCCCCAAAAAGCCAATATGTTCAAGATCTCTGAAGCTACTGAGGTAGATATGAAATGTATTCATTTGACAATAAAACAGAATATTAAAAAGCTATTAAGAGACCTTTATAGGGATGCAGTGGCTCAGAGGCTAAGATGCTGAGCTTGTTGATCGAAAGGTCAGCAGTTCAGTGGTTCGAATCCCTAATGTTGCATAATGGGGTGAGCTCCCTTACTTGTCCCAGCTTCTGCCAACCTGGCAGTTTGAAAGCACATAAAAAATGCAAGTAGAAAAATAGGGACCACCTTTTGTGGGAAGGTAACAGCGCCTTTGGTGTTTAGTCTTGCTGGCCACATAAACACAGAAGCGTCTTCGGACAGTGCTGGCTCTTCAGCTTTGAAATGGAGATGAGCACTGCCCCCTAGAGTCAGGAGCGACTAGCACATAAATGTGAGGGGAACCTTTACCTTTACCTTAAAGAGACCTTTAACCCTATAAGCACCAGATAGGATGCGATTGAAATGAACAACTCAACTGGAAAACTAGAAATCACTGCATACGGTTATATGTATAATTGATATTTCAGGCAATTAATATTCTTCAGAACAAAATAACATTCCCAGAATTTTATTTCTATAGGTCAATTCATGTCCTATTGAAACTCCAGAAGAATCTGAGACAGGCTAGCCAGTTCATTTAATGGAAACTCCAATACAAGTTTCTTTATTGGATTTAGTGAAAGTTATCAGCTAGACATCAAGCAGGCTCACCAGGCTTTCACTTCTTCTTGTACAGCTAAGCCATACCAAAAGCCACTTGTTGTGAATTGCCTGAAATTTGCCCCAAGCAAAGACATTTTATAAAAGCCCAATGTGCCTGGGTAAGCAACTGAGGACGATAAAAGTCTCATTTTCTTTCAGTTTCCATTAAAAGTTTTTTTAAAAATATTTTTGTCTCATATTTCTAGGCATCTTTATTTTGAAATGATCAAATGGCATTCAGGATCCATATCATAATAGTATAGAAGTGGAAGACTATCCCTGAAAGACCCTACTGAATGAGGGGGGATATTTTTAAAATCATGTTTTGCTACTATTACTGCTTGTTTCCAAGCTGTTAAACTTCTTTAGTTCTTAATTGCCCATTACTTGCATGACCTTGGCCAAGAGAAAGATTTAAAACTGCAGTTTTCTTTTATAGCTATGCTGTCTTTCTTTTTTCCACTCACTTCTGTCTTGTTTTTCCTTTTTATTTTTCTCTAAGTTAGCCCTCATTAAAGATACATATATATTTCAACAGATTGATCAGTATAACTTATTTCTCTTTCCTTTCACTACTTGTTTGCATAATATTATCAATCATAATTAACTGATTAACTTGTTTAAGTAGTAGCAAGGGTATTTAGTATGTTTTATTACCAGTGTTTGGGATTTATAGATTTTAATTTTAACACTATATATGATTATGTTTGCAAATGCTCCTTTTTTCATTATGGTCCAGATATTCATGAAGGGATATGGTATATGCATTTCCCCCCTACTTTTTTACAAAATTTAATATGACTAATATATAAAGGCAGTTTCCTTTCTAATATGGAATGTTGTAGATAAATATTGTTAAAAATGTTAAAATAAAATATTAAATTAATAAAAGAAACTGAAATCTATTTTTTCCTGAAGAATTTTCTCATTAATGACCAACAGCTTATTTAGAAAGCTTGGCTAGGAGACATTTATGTACGACATCATATATGTTGTTATTTAAATTAATTTTTCTAAACTGTTTTTTTTAAATCCTATGGAAATGGTTATGTTTTAATTCTTATTATTACAGTGGGGACAGGAGATCACATAACATTACTGTATTGATATGGTCTGACCAAAGTTTTGCCTAGTTATTTTAACATCTTATATTAAATCTATAAACCATATAAGTTGGAAGTGATTTGAATAAAATTCTGTGTCCCGTTCATATCTTAACATTATATCAAACAAAATAAATTCCAGATTATTTGTATAAATTTAATTTAATGGATTATTTGTGATTTTAATTTAGTATACAATTGGTTCTCCCAATGTCAATATGCTTTCCTTTGTTCACATGTACATATCACTTGTTTTGAGCTGGATCAGTGGTTCCAGTTCAAAACACGCCCCCACCCCACAGGGGGACAAGTTGATTTTTAATGGGGGCAATTTGAACCTTGTTTAAACCAAATTAATGGCCTTTTAGGCTTCCTCTGCATGAGTAGAGTTTACTTTTTGAGTAAAGTAAGAATTATATGTCACGGGGTGAGGGTGGGGGCTTAGGATTTTAGAGATGCTTAGGTGGGGCATGGCCAAAAAAAGGTTGGGAACCACTGAGCTAGATTATTTCCTGATACTTCCTTCTTTATTATCCAAAGTTAAAATTAAACAGTGACACTGATGTTATTAATTCTACTCCATGCTCCCGTGACACTAATTGCTTTGTTTGATTAAAATTTAAATATACTCATTAAGGTGTTCTTGAAAGTCTCTTTGCCGAACAATAAAATTTTATTAAACAGATGGAACAGGAAATGGCAAAGTTTATTTTTTTCATTTTAACACTTATTTCCATCATTGTCTTTGGTAAGAGACATGGCCAAACCATTTACTGGAGATCAAAGAATCGCATATGCTTCTCATAAAAAGAAACAATAAGTTAAGTTAAACTTTAGAGAAGAAAATTAAAGAATGATTAGCACTCCATCTCCTGTCAGATGTAGACTGGATCTGCTAAATATGAACAAATATTATGTTTCCCAAACAGATTGCATCAGACCACAATGCTGGAAAAAGAGGAAAAGTGAAAGAAGTCAAGTAAATTATTGATCTTCAGACTCAAACCAAGCAATATAAGTACCTGTTGGATCCATAAGACATAGGACAGACAATCTGAATAGATCCAGCCTTGGAAAGACAATGGGTGGTCATCATTATATATCTAGACCAAGAAATAATGTGACAATGACAAAATAAAAATGAAAATATCTTCCACGTCGAGAAGATGGGGGCCTGGAAAGATGCTTGTGATCACTTAGATAGCCATTCTCTATGGAAGGCTCAGGCAGGAAATATTCACGCAATCACAATTTATACCCAGAGAGTTTCTTTTTCACAATTGCACTGGGAAACATTAGCAGGAACTGAAAATCCAAGAACCTGGAGGTACATAAAAGGGAAGGGAGGAAAATTGGAGTCGTAACACAACCAACGCTGCAAAAATGTAATTGCTCTAGCTGTGCATGCAGCCCTTCTCTGAAATAAAATGAAGAATCTTGGAGACAAAGATTTCAGGCAATAGAACTGTAAAAGAATTGAACTATGAGATCTTCTACAGGCAGATTGGGGGATTCATTCCTGAAAATCCAGGTAGCATTAATCTTTCAAAGAAAGAAAGAAAGAAAGAAAGAAAGAGAGAAAGAAAGAAAGAAAGAAAGAAAGAAAGAAAGAAAGAAAGAGGGAGGGAGGGAGGGAGGGAGGGAGGGAGGGAAAGGGAAAGGGAAAGGGAAAGGGAAAGGGAAAGGGAAAGGGAAAGGGAAAGGGAAAGGGAAAGGGAAAGGGAAAGGGAAAGGGAAAGGGAAAGGGAAGCCCTCAGAGAAGCTTGGGGAGAGAGAGATATGCTTATTTTATAAAATGGATGAATATGATTACTTTCAGATTTTTCAATCTTACAAAAGCTATCCACTAATAGCAGTGCTGTTTGTTTACAGGGAGGCACTCCTTCTTTTGTCCAATCTTTCTTGGATTAATCATACACTGCAATGATGAAATTCAAATTTTTTTACTACCAGTTCTGTGGACGTGGCTTGGTGGGTGTGGCTTGATGGGCATGGCAGGGGAAGGATACTGCAAAATCTCCATTCCCTCCCCACTCCTGGGGGAAGGATATTGCAAAATCTCTATTCCCACCCCACTCTGGGGCCAGCCAGAGGTGGTATTTGCAGGTTCTCTGAACTACTCAAAATGTCCACTACCATTCTCCAGAACCTGTCAGAATCTACTGAATTTCACCCCAGATGCACTGTATAATCCAAAGAATCATCTCAAAGAGGTATCTCATATATTTATATTCCTTACTCACATAATTGCAGAACGAAGTATATGTTCAGGATCTTCACAGCTGTATTCAGGATATAAATTACACACAGAACTGTGATAAATTATTTGCAAAAAAGTAAAACTGTATAGCAGTTGACATTTAGTTAATAAGTAACAAACTAATACTTAGTTAATAAATAACAACAACACCAGGAACCATTCTCCTCTTCCACTTTGATCTGTTCTCTTCCAATTTCATTCTAAACTTGTTATGGGCTATAAGAGTAACCTTGAGGAACAAGAGGAAGACAATGGTCAGATAAAAGAAATCTGAATTTGAGGCAGAAATGTAATTTTAAAAAATGTCTCATCCTTGACCCTCACCAATGCTCATGAAGGTAAAGGGAGGTGGACATACATTCAGATTTGCAGGACTGATGTCAATCCTTTGAGGTAGACCAGATTAGGAAATCAAAGTTATGAAAGCCAATGCTACTTTTATCATGAGGTTATAGTAACAGACTCTTACCCTCAATCTTTATGATGGTCAGACCAGCAAATAAAAGCATTAAAGCAATAATAGATAGTAAAAAATAAAAGACAGACATATTTACTGTGTATATTGAGATTGGTGGTAGATTAACAGTGGCCAGTTAAAATTATGCCTAATTTCACATACAGCATAGCAGAATTTGCCCATATTCAAAGAAACTACTTCATACTGATCTGATAACAGTTGCATGTAAAAAAAAATCAGTATTTCCCAGATATTTTATTAGGTAAGGTGTTATAAATTGATTCCCTGAGTCCTTAGAGACGATGCAGTGTAGCAGGACGTAAACTATAGTTTCAATGGCCCCTTAATCCACAGCAGGAGCTCTTATCTTTCTCATTGCATATCTGACTCGATTTATCAATTTATAATGCTGTCTTATAGCCAGATTGAAACATGTCTAATTACCGTTTGTGACTAGAAATCCATCCTTCCAGATTTGTTCGAATTTGCTCTATTTTATTTTTAAAAGGAACAAATGACATGTGAAATACAAGCTGATTGTCTGCCCTGGAAAAAAGCCAGCTGGCATGGTAAAGTGTCAAGAATTCCCATACATAAAACAGAAACATGCTGTTTTATTGACATAAAATGTGATCTTCATTGGCAGCGCAATGAGAAGAAAAACCTATGACCAGAATTAGTTCTGGTCAATTTAGCCATGTTCAAACATGGAAGGATAACTATTAGATTGAGAGCTGGTTCCACATGGTTACGTGTACCTACCAAGCTGCTTAAATTATAAATGAGAGTAATTAGCGGTATGAGGTAAAATAAAAAATATGGCCACTAGTCTTGTTTACCTGCCTTGGGGAGAGTGGGAAACAAAATTGAAACCATCCATAAAAACTATTCAGAGCTGATATTTTACTATTAGAGATTATGCAGGTGTGTAAATAGCCCATGGATCAGTAGTTCCATTATTCACATTATAGCCAAAATGCATACCTGGTTAAATTTCTGTGTTAAATCCAGAATTCATTATGAAGAATAATAATTCCTCCGCTGTGTTTTTCAGTGATGCTGCTGAAATCTAGTTTAAACCAGAGTTCAGTAGCTGATTCTGAGTTCTATTTGGGTAGGAAAGAACTCAAAGATTTATCAGAAAACTTTTGCAAGTAAGCATCTTAAAGTATGCATTGATCTTTCTCTGATTTAATGGTTTGGATTGGATCCAATACACAATGGAGACCAATTTCCTGAGGTACACAAGTGAAAGTTTCCCTCAACACAGACTAGGCTGTTTTGGCAGTTAGACTTTCAACATAAATCAACTAAACCTTTCCTAATGAATTTCAAAAAAAAAACAACACATTACCAACAAAATTTAGCTACATGCCTTGAAACATAATATATAAAATATACCTAATAAGCAATTGGTAATTCATAGATAATTCATAGCCCTCAGGCTACATGTGAATCTAAACTCTTTTTTTAAAAATCCCTACAACTACCAGAATTTCTTACAATCATATAACATTTCCAGTGCACTTGCTGGTAGAAAAGAAAATATGGTTATTCTGCAAAAGGAAAAGAAAACTTTTAAATCTCAGCTTTGCTCATTTGTATATCATAATTTCAACAACTGATTTCTTTTTGCTCCTAGCAATTTAAAATATTGCTATATTTTTTTAAAAAAATGTTCTTACTCATCAACTGGAAAAATGTGTCCAGGAAATACTATAGGAATAAGCAAGGAATTATAAACTATATACCATATGACTATAGAGGGGAATAGAGAGATATAGAAACTGAAGATACTTGTAAATCAATTTTGGCAACACTAATAGTATATTCCTTAAACTGAAAGGAAAAGGTTTTAGGACAGTTTCCCATTCTTGGCAACTTCCAGACATGTACATGTCAACATCCCAAATTCTCATTCCTTGCTGATAATTCTGGGAGTTGGAGTCAACACATCTGGAAGTCTATGGAGATTCTCAGTTATCCAGGTCATGGTTGTCCCAAAGGTACTTTCTTTCAAAAGAAAATTGGACTTTCTTGCTTTGTTTATAGACATTCCACTTCTCACCCAAGAAGCTTCTTCAGTTCTGACTGAATGGTGGAGGATGAAGGATGTATATTCTTTACAGTCATCTAGTCATTAGCCCTCTTTCTGAGAGTCATTAAGGCCACTTGGAGGTTTATCTGTGCTCTTGGGATCTCCTGAATTCTGTAATCTGCAATTTGGTGGACAAATCCTTCCATTTCCATCATTCATTCAGAACTGAAGAAGCTTCTTAGATGAGAAGTGAAAGGTCTTCATGCAAAAACAAAGAAAGTCCAGGTGCCTTTCGAAAAGTACCTTTGGGACAACACATCTGGAAGTTATCATGACTGGGAGATTTAGAAGGGCTATAGTTCTATGCATCTGAAAGAGATCACTCTATAAACCTCTTTTTTTTTTTAATATAATGAACTAAGTGGTTTGGAAGTTACAAGATGCTAGAGACTGGTAGCTGGATTACTAGTTTCTTTGTTTTAGATGTTCCTATGTTACATAACCTTGACCTGAATATACTCCTATCAACCCCACAATCCAAATTATTTTCCCAAGACAGTTGAATAATAAAGAGTACCACAATTTAGTATAATTGTCTCCTGTGAGTAAAATGCAAAGGAGAAAATGATACTTTGAAAAATATTGTTCTCTATTCAGTCTTGCTTTAAACCCAGAAAATTGGATACATTTCTGGAGAACTAAACTTTAGCTTTCTGGGTTACAACTGACTTTCTGTACAGTAGGTCTACATGTCCAGCAACAAACACTTGGATCAATCAAGAGTTACAAATCTTCCATTCAGGCCCATTCCAAATCCAAATGCTCATTAGACTGAAACAGAATCAATAGTGTTCAACAGCCACCTATTTTTGTCCTCAGTTACCGTTGGGTTAACCACATTAATGCTAATGGAATATACACAGAAGAAAGATAAAGGATCATGTATTCCCATTTTAAATAACATGGTGCTGAACTCTTTTTTCAAGATGTAATTGAAAAACACTTCTCTCAAATCCTATGCACTTGTTCCTTTTTGTGAGATCTGAGCAGTTACAATTCCCTCAGGCTACCTATTAGCATGATGAGAATTTTTTCCATCTGCACATTTGTGGAATGAAGAACCAAGGTGCAAAACTTGGCCTGGTTTTAAATCAGTTACTTTGTAAAAAAAGTAAATCATTTTCTTTTGGCTCCATAATGTATTTATGGGGGAGGGGGCAGAGTATTCTGTGTTTCTTTGAAAGATTGTCTTAACTCTTAACTCGTACGTTCAATTTTATGAATCTTATTGCATTGGAATTAAAATTGGCTGGAGTTTCAAACAGGGATATCTGATGGGGCTTGTCAAGATGGCAGTCACAACTGCATAATCAAAGCCTAGCCTATTTTCATGTAATAGATATATTAAAAGGTAAGGTTTGTTCATATAGTTACCATCTGAGGTTTGGCTACTCCCCTTGTAGACCCTTGGTATCAAAATAGATGGAGGTTACCAGTTTGAGATGAGCTACATGCTCTACAGACATCATTATTCCTGAAATAGTTGTGTTGATGAGCTACTTTAATACTATTAATAATAACACAGCCAGAGTTAGCATTGTTTTTTCTGCAACAACATATGTTGAGGATCTGAATAGTTAGAAAAGTAAAACAATCCAGTGATTTTAATTCTGTGGTTCACAGAATTGGAATGCCTTATGGTGCGGGAATGCTGTAAACTTTCCAAAAGCATACACAAAATATCAAGAGAAGTTGCAGCTTCTTCATAGCTTTTTGAAAATCTACTCGGACTTTTATGCATCCTCTTTTCTTCAGTACTATAGATGACAGGCTTACTTCAAGGAAGAGCTATGGTCTCTTTGCTTCAACATCAGTTCCAGACTCCAGTGTTCACTTGTCACTGTTCAAGAGTTGAAGAGGGTTTTTTTTCTTTCCTGGTTCTGCATCACTTTATCAAAAAGTAGCACAAAGCTATATGTTTTCTTGTTTGTTTGTTTGTTTGTTTGTTTGCAGTTCTGCAAAGTTTGTGCATAGGAACTCTTGACTCATTCCAGTTGCTTTCTCTGCTTTCTGTGGGATGGGTGGGTCAGAATCATATTCCAAACACCATCAAGGTAATGTAACTTCTTTGTTCCAAGCACACAAATTGCTGTAAACATGTGGATCGGAGTACTAGCAACTTATTTTATTTCCCATTTGTTTTGCATTTATTCTGTCTCAAAAAAAAAAAATCAGTTCAAGAAGAAGAAAGTTGATTGGATAACTTTTCACACTCCCCACTTCTTAGTTGGAAGTGAACACTGATTGGCACTGCTGTCCCCATTTCTTGTTTCAGAATCGGCAGAAGGAAAGATGAATAAAGCTTGGCTTTGGTGAGATTAGGAGCGGTGGAAATAGTGGTGTTGAAATGTGAATTAATCTAAAAATGGAGACATCATTTCTTAGTGAACAGGCATAATGTACTAATGCATATTACTATGGTCTACTAAATTCACTCAATTGGCTGGATTCCCATTTAACCTACTTAATAACCATAAGGGTTGGAATCATACAATATACTGATTTACAAACCTTATTTTAGCTGAGTATGATATAGAAACCTAACCTCTATCTTGACATTTGAAAACCAGCAAATTTCAGTTTTCCGTAACTTCTTTCACACTGATAGTTTTTGGTCTTTTTATCATAGTAAGCTATGAAACAGCATTTCATAGTATATAACTTATCCTGTTGAGTTTCTTTCAAAATCAGTTGCTCTGTTTGGGCCCATGTGAAGCTAAGCATTCATTTGTTATTTACTCCTGGTTTTTTAGAAAAACAACCATTTTTAAAATTATCTTTTAATTAGTGCTAAAATATTGTTCCTGTTATGTTTGTTTTTTAATGAAAATAGGTATGATTCCATAACACTATAATGCTATAACACTATTTTTTATATAATGGTGTTACAGTGTTATTGCACTGCACTATAGTTCTGATTATGGAAGAGAAATTCTAAAACAACTTAATGCATAATAAAAACTGTAGCACTCATGAACTGAATGTTATAGCTTTTCTTCCTTCCCATATTATTCCACAGAGATCTATTTCCTATAGACTTTCAAGTGCTAGACATAAATACAGTATGTGAGGGCTGGCATGGTACAGTAATGATGATTAAGGTGTTATTGTAGGCCCAGAGAGACCCGTGTTCAAGTCTACCTGTCCTGTAGCCATGGAAACACAGTAGATATTTTGGGGCCAGTTACTCTCTCTATATAAAGTTGTTGTGGCGATAAAATGAACAGAGATATCTATGATCCCTTGAAAGACAGAAAGCCTATAAATCTAAGAAAGAAAGAAATATGTGTTCGATAAATACCTGTGTCTCTCTGCAGCTTTTCTCTAGTGCTCCCAAATCTGTCCTCAGCCTCTTCAGAGGTCTTTTAAAGTTCTCATCCAATATGATTCAATCACACATATTTCATTTTTGAGTAAGGCCATTGAGAAACTAATGGCCTTGTAGCTCCAGATGCATCTTGTCCTTTGGGGTTGAATTTTGGCTTGATTGTAATTGCAACAATTTTATTGCAATGTTTTATACTTGGCATTATTATTATTACTCTGCCCCACCTTGAGCATTTTTTTTAAAAAATAGGATATAAATTCAGAAATAAAATAATTCTGTCTAAATGGGTGGTCTTTAGATTTCTTAAAATTATAGGCTCCTTTTTAAACACTATAGCATAGTCAAGATTTTTATACAGTTGTAATCAATGAGCACATTCAATCTCAGGAGGTTGAACCATGAATGAGTGACAAGAAAACCTACCCTTGATCTGTCAATCTAGGCACTGGCAGATACAAAGCTCAGGAAACCAAACATTAAAGAACTGATGAGGAACAACACAATTCTTCTCAAGTGAGGTTTCAGAGGGGTGGTGCTTTAGTCTCATCAGGGGGAATGAGACTAAAGCAGCAAGGAGAATTGGGAATTCTCCTTGCTGACCCCAAGCCAGATAAACCACTTCCTAATTTTCTCCAAGAGTTAAAACTATCATCTGGAGATTATAGGTAGGTAGGTAGGTAGGTAGGTAGGTGCACATGTACTCTGCCCCGTGGAGGGGAACATGACCTTCTGCATGTGCCCTGCCTCCCATGCATGCACGTGCCCTCATATGCCCTCATATGCACCCCGTTCCCCCACGCGCATGCGTGGCAGAGACCCAAAGTCCAGCTGGCTGGCAGGAGGTGCCCGTGCATGCATAGCAGAGCTGAACTGGAGCAATGGTTTGCGTGCCATTAGTGAAAGCGCTGCATGCCACCTCTGGCCCGCATGCCATAGGTTCGTCATCACAGTCCTAGTTCATCACATTTCAGTGTATGTACCCCAAAATCAGGGTATGTCTATAATCAAGTTGGTGAGGTGGCCATTGGATATGGTTACAAATGTCATTTTCTATCCACAGATATTGAGATCCGCAAATGATTATAAGGTAAATCATAGAGTTTTGCATTAAGCATATTTTACAGTATTTTACAGCAACGAACTCCATCACCATTAGATTTTTCCCCACAACTCCAACAATGCTAGGAATACAAAGAATTGGCGTGAATTGAAAAATGCACTGGATTCAAAATCTTCTCAATTTCAATTTATGTCCCAATAAATGGGGGGGGGGATGATGACTGATGACTGATTATTTATAGGTGGCAACACTGAAGAACAAGGGAGTTTTATAAATTTTGGAGATTGCTGGCATTTTGCTAGTCTTTCATGGTTTGCCTAGTTAAGTGGCAGCACTTACCATCCCTTGGCTGATTTTGAAATGTTAAGCAGGATTATGTTTGGAACTTGCAAAGGACTTCAGCAATAAATACCAGGGATATAAATCTGACTGAAAAGTTGAAAAATATCCCAGAACAAAGGAACAAACACTTTCCTATTGTTGTCAAGGAAACACAGAGACATTCAATGCTCACTGTGTTTTCTGCAAATACATTTTTATCAGTAATTTTGAGACATAAACCATCTCATGACAATAGCCCATTATTCAGATAACTCAGTCCAGGTAGCTCCACACATGAATGAACAACTTGCTCTTTTTAGAGGCACAGAGTAGGCTTCAAAGTCAAAATAAGATGGGGTCTTGTACTCAGATTGAAAATACAGAATTCCTGCACAAAAATTCCTCCCAATTAGCAGCAGGACTGGAGAAAAGCAACCATATCATCTTGAGGGGTGGGTGGGTTTGAAGTAACATAATTTATTTATTTTTTATTTTTTTATTTGTTTATTTTTCAAACACATATAAGATAACAGTTATAAGTATAAATTGTTGTGGCTCATTTACCTGAGCCTGTGTTATCAGCAGAAGAGGACTCCGAGAGTGAAGGAAAGGAGTTGGCAAGGCCTCCCTCTCCAGGACCCTCCTCTCTGGCAATGCCTCCGGAGGACACCAAAGGCCAAGAGATAGGCCCGGGGCCAAGCACGTCCATGCAGCCACAGGTGAACAGTAATGGGGAAGATGAGTTTTGGCTGGACCCTCGACAGTATCGCAGAGATAAGCGTGTGCAGCAGAGGAAGAGACGTGCTGGGGATTAGCTGAGTCACTAGACCACACCCCACAGGGTATAAATGTGGTGTGGTGACCGGTTCAGATCCATGACAAGCAAAAACGGAGACAGGACTAACCTCTTTTGTATTTACATGGACTTTGTTACTTATCTGACTTGTGTTGGCTTATTTCCCAGGCGTGAGTAAAAGAAGTCTTTGGCAGCCAGCCACTGGGTTGCTGCCAATTCTGATATTGGATAAAAGTGTTGCCAGCTGAGTTTTTAACTGTTGCCTGTCTGTGGGGGTGCGTGCGTGAGACGGGGAGAAAACATAAATATGGTTATGAATATAGGATAAGGATATGAATAAATGGGGACAGTAGGACAGGGATGGTAGGCACATTGGTGCACTTATGCACACCCCTTACAGACCTTTTAGGAATGAGGTAAGGTCAATAGTAGACAGTCTAAGATTAAAGTTTTGGGGGCTTGGGGAAGTAACCACAGAATCAGGTAGTGCATTCCAGACATTGACCATTGTTGCTGAAGTCGTATTTTCTGCAATCGAGTTTGGTGCGGTTTATTGTAGTGTATTATTGCAGATGAAGCTGAAGTAGTCATTGACAGGTAGGACATTGTAGCAGATAATTTTGTGTACTACACTTAGGTCATACCGAAGGCGGCGTAGTTCTAAATTGTCTAATCCCAAAATTTCAAGCCTAGTGGCATAAGGTATTTTGTTGCGGGCAGACAAGTGGAGTACTCTTCTCGTGAAATATCTCTGGACTTGCTCAATTGTATTAATGTCCAATATACAATGCAGCTTCCAGGCAAATGAGCTGTATTTGAGAGTTGGTCTAGCAAAGGTTTTATATGCCCTAGTTTGCAATACAATATTACCGGAGAAGAAGCTTCTCAAGATTAGATTAACAACTCTTAATGCCTTTTTGACAATGTTGTTGCAATGAGCTCTGGAATAACAGAATAACAGAATAATATTATTATAATAAAAATATATAAATATCTAGAATAATGGAGTTGTAAGGGACCTTGGAGATCTAACCTCTATACCATTTCAAGCAAGCGACTGTCCAATCTCTTCTTAAAAACCTCCAATAACGGAGCATCCAAGAACAGACATTTGTATATTTGTGAGGGGTATGAAAACATCTATTTCTTTTCCTCTCCCTCTCCTTTTCTCTATTCCACTTGGAAGCATAAATCTCTGTGTTCCTGAACTACAGGACCATCAGCAATGGGTCACCATAGGCCAAAGAGACTATGGCGACCCATTGTATATAGCCTGTACAATTGAACAGGTGGTCTCACTCTATTTTCTTAGCCTCTTCTGGAAATGAGAAGGAACCATGGATATTGTGCATGAAAAATCACATATTCTATTACTAAATTATCATTAAGCTTCAAAACTCATTCTGGATAAGGAATTCTTGAAGGTATCAGACTTTCTCCTATTCTCAGCAACATTCCTACGATATGAAAAGATTCAATTGAAACCACAATTTAGCTGAAAATACAGTGTGCTTCTTTTCCTGAATTTTCCTGGTTTTCCAAATATAATTCCAAACCTGCACAAATCAGTCTTCATGAATGTTAAAATCAAGAAAGATCTAAAGGAGAAAGCCCAAAATGGAGTCATCATGAAGAGGAGCCATGGTGGTGCAGTGGTTAGAATGAGGTACTGCAGGGTAACTCACTCCTCATTGACAGGAGTTCAATTCTAGCCGACTCAAGTTTGACAGTCTTCCATTCTTCTGAGTTTGATAAAATAAGGACCCCCAATATCTGACCACCAATAAACCACTTAGAGAGGGCTGTAAAAGCACTATGAAGCGATATATAAGTCTAAGGGCTAGTGCTAGTGCCGTTGTTAAATTCATGATTTAAAATTGATGCTATATATGTCTCCGTGGGTTTTACCCTGCTACTTGTGCCTCAATATTAGGGGGCGGTGCTCATCTCTGTTTCTTTAGCCAAAGAGCCAGTGTTGTCCAAACACGTTTCCACAGTCATGTGGCCGGCATGACATCATTCAGCATCACAAAGTGTACGGTGAAACACAGAATGCTGTTGCCTCCTCAGATGCTTACATGTAGTACCTATTCATCTACTTGTATTTGCATGCTTTCAACCTGCTAGGTTGGCAGGAACAGGGACAAGTACATATATATAATTTAATTTTGTCTTCCATAAATTCAGTTATAGCTCATTTAATTCAAAACTCTATGATTTACATTATAATCCCTCCCCCATTTAAAATCAGAATTTTTCATTAAAGTTTTCTCCCACGTACACCATTTACACAAAGTCACATGCACACACACACTCACAGAGGGAGGGGGGAGAAGGCTCTGACCCCCTCTCATATATTGGTTCACTACTGCTTACTCTCTTGGCAATTTGCATAAAGGTATGCATGCTGGGTGTTTGAGGAGCATGGAAATGAGATGGGTAAATGAAAGCCATTTTTCTGCAGATTTACATTAATTGATGCATTTTGCAGAATAATTATTCAAATGATTTAACTTCTTTAAAAATTAACATGTGATATTTTCTCCTTAAAATGCATTTAAAACATTTTAAAAGAAATCCAACAGCAATTACGTTCAATGTGTTTTTTTAAAAAATACTCCATCAGTAAAATACAGTAAAAATATGAATGTTGAAAAGCAAAGTGCTTTAGGCAAAGAAAGAAATAGAACATAAAAGCAATATAAGGAAATAGTTTCAACAGAACATTTTCCCTTCCATTGTTCCCAATCATTTACTACTCAAATGTTTGTACTTTTCTTTGAAGATTAGATATTATTAATTCTAATCTATTTAAATCATTTTCCTCTGTTATTTTATTTACTCTATGGACTCCTTTTCTTAGAAGCTGTGTTCTAAATGTTTAAGTTTGTCCTGCTTTTCTGTATATAGGGGGACCATTCCAGCCTGAATTTAGTTACCTGCATTTGTCTGATTTTGGTCTTCCATTGTATTATTTGCAAGTTTGCCTTTTCAATGTTGTACAATATTCAATTAGTTCTTGTTGCTGTCACCCTGTAAATTGTAATTCTTTTCATTTATACCCTCTGAAATTTTTACTAATAGGAATGTTTTTTGTTTCAGTTTACATTTTATTTTTAATGTATTTAATATATTTTGGTTTATTTCTTTTACAAAAAAAATGGGGCGGGGCAGAACAGGAGTTCACAACACTGTCACATATGTGGAATGTTCCTTCTTTATTATAATGTTTCCAGCATTTGTTATTGTATGATTTGTCTGTCGTAGTAACCACTGAAATCATTGTTCCAATTTACCCACAAACTATAGCTTGGAGTAAATTTTATATTTTTCCATAACTCTTCCCATTGTTCCATCTTAATTACTTATTTAAAATTTTGTGTCCATTTTTTTCTGTACATTTTTTCACTGTTCTATAATGTTTCACATCATTAATTGGTTACAGGAGGTATGACAAGTACTAAAAAGAACAAGTCTCAAACAAACCACGTGAATTACCATCCTTTTGCAGTGACCTTCCCAGCATGGCCATTGGCCAACTTCCTGTCCATCCTCCCCCTCTTCCTATCACAACGCATCAAGTACTAAACAAACATTAGTACTGGGACATTTTTGTGGCAAAATGTGTCGAACTTAATGAATTTGAAGCAGTCACGTACCAAGGTACCACTGTATCTCTGATTTATATTTCAAAAAAAAAAAAAATAGTTGGCTCTCAGTAAGTCATCTTAATTTTCCAGAAGGGTTTCAAATTCTATCATCTCTCTTAAGTTTCCTCTTTGTTTCTTAAGATAGCATTTTCTTCTTCCAGTAATTTATAAAGATATTAACAATAGTAAGTTCCTACCTTCACTGAAGTAGATCAAGGAATGTCCCCTGCCAAGAAAATATCTCTCATTCGGTAAATATTGTCATAACTTTAATCTTTCTTAATCTGAAAATATCATATTGACATATGTGATTAAATTTATCTTGATATAATTGTCCTTATAATAAGAATATTATTTAGCCTGGATAGCTCAACAGGCTAAAAGCAGACTAAAATCTGTTATTAACATCCAGCTGTCTGCAATTACACCAGTTCGAATCTCACCAGGCTCAAGGTTGACTCACCAGGCTCAAGGTTGACTCAGCTTTCCATCCTTTCTAAGGTAGGTAAATTGAGGACCCAGTTTGTGGGGGCAATAAGCTGACTTTGTATAAAATATACAAAAGTATGAAGGCTATTGCTTAACGCATTGTAAGCCGCCCTGAGTCTTCGGAGAAGGGCGGCATATAAATCTAATTAAAAGAAAGAAAGAAAGAAAGAAAGAAAGAAAGAAAGAAAGAAAGAAAGAAAGAAAGAAAGAAAGAAAGAAAGACAGACAGACAGACAGACAGACAGAAAGAAAGAAAGAAAGAAAGAAAGAAAGAAGGAAAGAAAGAAACATTCCCTAGTGATGCTAGTGATGAAATTCTCAGAAGGTCCCAAATTTTTAACAGACTTTATTTTATAATATCCTCCTTTTATCAGCACTGAAGAAGCTTCTTGGATGAGAAGCAAAATGTCTTCTCATATCATTTACATCCTATCCATATATCCACATTCTATCAGTATCTATATGCCTTTCTTATTCAGATATCCAGCTTAAATCAACTTCATAATATCCAGGTTGGTTTGAGATTTTTGGGGGTGGGGGGTTGGGAATGCCAACCATTACCCTTAAAAATAGTTTTAAAAAGGCATTCATAATAAAGCTCTCTAAAAGGCTAGGTTAAACAAATGTTTTTAGACACATCCTAAAACAAGACGTTGGTAGCTAATATCAACTCCAGTGACATGCTATCATGTAGTCCTCACTCCATTAAAGAAAAAACATAACTGCTGATATTAAATATTGATATGGTGGCAGGATTTGCAAAAGTTGCCCTGTTGAAGATCTAGGAGTAATTTGGATGTACATATAGACAAAGGCTGTTCTGAAAGTAAGGTGGTTCCAAACATTGTAAAGCTTTATTATATACCCTGAATGCTAACTAAAATTCCAACTAAAGCTGGAAGCAGTGCAGTGTTTCAACAGTTGTTTTTGCTTCATGGTGATCTCCTAGAAACACCATTCTGACATGTTAGACCAACAGCAGTTTCTGAACAATTTTCAAGTGTCCCTCATGATGGAAGTGCTGCAATTATCCAGTCCTCAAGTTATCAGTGCAAGCATCACTAACACCAACTCTTTCTTCTCCAGCAATGTGCACAACTGATTTACCAGCCAAAAGTAACAAAAGGCTTCTCTTGATATTAATACAATACACCTATCTTATATAGATACATATCTGATCCAGGAGGTGTCTCAAGTTAAGAGTCTGATCCATTAAGAAAATTGTAACTCTATCCTGATCGAGTATATCTTGCAAATCATGAATTCCAGCCTCCAGAATGTATCATTAAGCCCAGATTTAAATACAGTTTGTTCCCCAGGTAACCTTTTACAGCTGAGAAACCTGCAGAGGTTCTTGAGAGATCTAACTTTGAACTCTGAGGAAAGATGTGTGACTATTGATTGCTATTAATTCTGAAAAACCTGCAATATTCTTGGTAGTTGTCTTGAATAAAGATAGGACTTTGAAAGGTTTGTTCCACAAGACATTTTCCAAGATGCTAAGCAGAATTCTTCTTCTGTTGTCCTTTGACAGAATCTAGAGAACTGGAGTATGCCTCTCTCATCTTTCTTCTTATTTGACCACATCAAGGTGGCCAAAGCTGTGTCTTTTGATAACCATCTTAAATTTCTTTTTTTTTCTTTTTTCCCCTACTTTGCTTTGAAATCATCATTCTACATAACCATTTTATTGATTTAAGTATGTATAATATTAAATATGTACTTTCCTAAACTAAATCAAGGAATTTTAACAGAAGGAAAGAAAGTCAGAACCAGATCAAATATTTTTAGGCAAAAACAAGTATATACAGGTATTTTCTTTAAAAAAACAATGGGTGGCATTGACATGATTCTTCCTTTATAATGCAGGTCCCAAACAGAAGTGTACAACTGCAGTATCTTCTTAAAGACATTTTGAGACATGGAACTCATTTCAATCCAAGCAGTAGGGCTTCTAGGCAATAAATAATATGAAGCACTTCTTTTTTACGTCTAACGGTAATTTACATATTCCATGGCAGATTTAAATGGGAAGAGAAGTGTCAAAATGTCCATAATGGTTTCATCATGCAAATTCCATGACTTACCTGTTATAACTGTTATTTACAGAAGACTTGGGATGCGAGTATGTAATGGCAGTGTTTTATTAAAATGTCACCACATGTCAACATTTTGAAAGTTTAGAATGCTATATAGAAAGCCAATACATAATCTTATATTGATTAGTAATTTAATATATAGTCTTTCCACCACCACAACCCAGTGCAACAAATTGAGCTGTATAGATGGTAGAGAGAAGGGCCATAAGGGACAATACTAGAGCTGCTACCAAGGCAGATAACAGGAGTAAGAGTCTTGAGCTATAATGCAAAATGAGTAATTCGAAAGGTGCTTTTTTCAAAAGGCAAATGGTCTTTGTTTTTCCTTGAAAACATTTCACTTCTCATCCAAGAAGCTTCTTCAGTTCTCAAGCTTTTTGGACGAGAAGAGAAACATCTTCAAGGAAAAACAAAGTCCACTTGCCTTTTGAAAAAAACACCTTTGGGAAAACCATGACATGGATGACTGAGAATCTCTATAGACCTAAGATGAGTAAACATGTCAGACAAGCCCTCACCAATTCATAAGAAGATAAAGGGAGGGTAGGGAAAATACATTCATATTTGCAAGATCCTATTACTATAGCTTTACAATAAAGGTAATATTGCCTACTACTTGACATTGGTTTCCTAATCTGATCTAGCTTGAAAGGTTGACAGGTTGAGATAAATGATCAGTCCAAGATCACCCCACTGAAGTCCATGTTGAAGTTAACAGTGAAATTTACCTAGTCTCTCTCTGGTTCTAGTGCAACATTTTAACTATTACAGGACTGATGGGAAGAAGCCATAAACTAAATGAACCATTAACCCAGATGCAATTTATCTGTTTGGAAATGGCCAAAAATGAATTTGTTTTCCTTATATTCAATTGCAGTTGAATATGACTGAGAGCTTTATGTTTCTTCAAAGGTCAAAAACAGAAAAAGAACAAGGTATCATTCCCTTCCCTCCAATTTTCACTGCACTTGGATGTGATTTTTCCCCCCAAGAAAGTTTTATCTTAGTGGCAAGGTTACCTACACATAGATGCACAAAAGCCAAGCAGTTTGTTTGCAAGCAGTATTAATAACATGCACATATAACACCATCTTGTTACTCCTAGGGGAGTGATCAGTCTAGAATCCAATTGCTTTACTATATATGTTGTTATGAAGAAATTTCAGTAATTAAGTCCTGACACCTAAGGGACAAGGGTGACCAGCTAGCAGACTTACACCAAGGATAAAAAGGAAAGTAAGGAAGCACCCCAATTCTATCTTGTTTAGGGGCTGTTTTTTATTTGCTTAAAAGGTTTTTCTGAAAAACGGAAGTGTGGTATTTCTTGGTGCAATTAATTATGTACTTGAAAGGTCAATAATTTAAATCTAAAAATACCCAATTTACAATCTTAACTCGCATAAGAAAATATAGCTCTTATGCCTTCAGTAACTTGCTTGCTTTGGAGAAATTTAAATTCAATTTAAATGCCAATAGTTCTCCACCTGTCTATGTGTTTTTAGCATTGCTATTATTGTTTATATTTGTTTTGCAATTCAATACTCTGAATGTCTCAGGATGTCCCATTCAGTCTTGCTTGCCCTGTGAAAAAAGAGAAAAACAAAGCTAAATTGTATTTCTTCCTTTAAAGGAAGCAGCGGCTACAGTTCAGGATTCCACTACCTATTATCTCACATCAATCCATGTAAAATAAGGCAAAGTCTAAACAAGTAGACCTACACTTCATCATTGGATGACTTGTGTATAAGGTATTAGTTTGGTCATAGACATACTACAACAATTATACACCTGTCATATGCAATTATTGCAGAGAATCAATTTGGTATAGCAGTTAAGATGTTGGCCTGGAAACCAGGAGACCATGAGTTCTAGTCCCACCTTAGGCAGTAAGGCTGGGTGACTTTGAGGCAGTCACTCTCAGCCCAACCCATCTCATAAGGTTGTTGCCATGGAGAAAATAGAAAGAGGAAAGAAGATTAGATATGTTTGCCACTTTCAGTCATTTAAAAAAGTAATAAGGGCAGTAAAATAATTAAAATAATAAAATAAATTATACATTATTCATTCCAAAAACTCCATCAACATATTATTCTTGAGTATTCTGAAATAGTAAGTGACAAAAGGAAGAATTATGTATTTCTAGATTGGCATGAGGCTGAATTTGAAACACAAGGATCTGTTCATGTGTTCCAAGTTTTAGAATCTTGTCTTACTAAACGTTAGGTCCCTTTGGGTCAGTTTGTCTCACTTAGCGACAGAAAATTTGGGCTCAGTTGTGATCATAAGGTCGAGGACTATCTGTAATCGGAGGCCCAAACTGAAGCTGAAGTCTACTGGTTTATGAGTTTCCCATCCTTTTTAAGCAATTGTACTGCAATTCTTAAATAGTCTTGGTTCTACCTACACCGATCATCCTTTCTGTCTGCCCTTTGTCTCCCATTATTGCAGTTATTATGATCCAATAAAAGGCTTTGTGCTCTGCTTGATGCATCCTTGCTTAGCCATGGGAAAGCTTAATGCGCTTCTATAGGACATGCTAGGGCACCAGAAGCAATGCAACCTTTTGACATTACCCATATTTATTTCCAGCTGGATAAGCCATATTATGAAATTATGAGGGTGTCTGGGCAATGCATACCTCTCCCCAAGAGCCTTCCTTTCCACTTCCTCCCAACACAGAGACTCAGAGGAATACTAAAAGAATATACTAATTTACTTTTACTGCTTATGTAGCAAAACTAAGTGTGTGGCAAATGGCCCTGTCAGTCTTAAGAACCACATTAGTGCTTGATACTTAGCTGCCCTTTTAATAGTCCAGTGGTATCTAATTAGTAGAGGAAGTGCTTCTTCTAAAGTTAAATTGCTCACGTATTGTGGAAAAGGTTATTTCAGACATAAGGAATCGTAACTGATATTAAACCCAGTATTTGTATATTGATTGCACCTATTTTCTAATATGCCGATTAAATACTATTCTACAGATGTGGTAAATATTGTAAAGTAAAATCTGTGAAGTATTATTTTACTCCTTTTTTAAAAATGTAATAATGGTCATTACGCTTATTAGGCAATATAATAATTATCCCTGACTTCATAGCATGAATCGGGAACAAGAGAGCTACATTCTCCCACTCTTCAGTGGGAAGAAAACATAAAACGTCTTACAGAGCCTCCAACTGTTTTGCTTTTCATCAAAATGGGATGAAAATGAAAGGAATGTTAGAATGTTATATGGAGATAAAGCAAGTTAAGTTTTATATGAATCAATGCAGGTTGTTTCACGTTGAAAAGCAATTTTGTGTATTTATTTACTAATCTTTTTTTATAGCTGCTCTTCTTGTTGTTAGTTGCGAAGTTGTGTCCGACCCATCACGACCCCATGGACAATGTTCCTCCAGGCCTTCCTGTCCTCTACTATCCCCCAGAGTCCATTTAAGCTCATGCTGACTGCTTTAGTGACTCCATCCAGCCACCTCATTTTCTGCCGTCCCCTTCTTCTTTTGCCCTCAATCATTCCCAGCATTAGGGTCTTCTCCAGTGAATCCTTCCTTCTCATTAGGTGTCCAAAGTATTTGAGTTTCATCTTCAGGATCTGGCCTTCTAAAGAGCAGTCAGGGTTGGTGTTATGTTGTTGCTGTTTAGAGTGGGAATTTCAAACTAGGGGTTGTTTCTGATTGGTTACTGGCCAGCAGTCCAACTGTATATAAAGAGGGCTGCTGCCAGCATTGAGTTGCTGAAGTCTCACCATACAATAAAGAGCTGTTGTCACTAGCCTGTCTGTGCTGCTTCATTATTGCTCAGCCACTTCAGTTGATCTCCTCTAGGACTGACTTGTTTGTTCGCCTTGTATTGTGACCCAGGCCCAGGTAAGTAGTAGGAAAATCAGTCAGTGAAAAAACAAACTTTATTCAAATAGCTGAATTACTTGAAGTAATTGAATTATTTCATTCCCAGCGTCGTTCAACTAAATTAAAGCAAATTCCTCCCAACACAAATTCCTCAGTCCTATTGCAAACCTTGTCCAATTAGGCAAACTGCCAAAGGCCTTTCTTGGCAAACATTCAGAAGTCACAGATATAAAAATAAATAGAAGACATAGATGAAGAAAAAGTCAAAGATGAAGTGACTAACGTTGTTTTCTGGCAAAGCCCAAACGCTGTTGCTGGTCTGTTTTATGCCTTATAGGAGGGGCCAATCATCTCTTGGCCCTACTCCCGAGTTTGCTTGAGCTGCTCTTGCTTTCTGGCAGCTCTTCTCATGTGTGCATTAGGAACAGGCTTCTCCTGTTCCTCTGCCTCACTCCTATCACAACACCTTGCAGTCCAAGGGACTCACAGGAGTCTTCTCCAGCACCATAGTTCAAAGGCCTTAAATCTTTGGTGCTCAGCCTTCCTTATGGTGCTCTTCTTACAGCATTGTTTGTTTGTTTGTTTGTTTGTTTTGTTTTGTTTGTTTGTGGGTTTTTTGCTCTTCTTACAAGAAACAATGCTGAGTGGTTTATCTGACAACAGTCAGATAAAAATCACAAATGACGTACAGGTTGTCCTTGTTTTACAACTGTAACTGAGCCTTAGAATTATACTTGTAAATTGTGCCAGTTATTAAGGCACAAGTAATGCACCCATTGAAAGCAGAACTCTGAGGCAGGTGTATTGCTCAGTGAACAATTTATTGGATACATCATATTAGTACAACTGGTGAAAACAGACTCTGAAAGTTCCCACGGTTTTCACCTAGTCAAAAAGTGAACCTTCTCCCTTTTCCCTCCCTCTCCAGGCATCAGTCACATCGCCCAATAGAAACAGCAGCTGGCTGCACGGTTACTCTGCTCCTCCTCTTTCCTGCCACCTGTTTAAATGTCCTTGGTTACCACAGGAAAACTTTTTGTTTTGACTACAAAAACCTAGCTATTCCCCCCCCCCCCTTCCCTCTCTTATGGCAATGCTGAAGCCATAAAAATGGCCTTAGCCAGGTTCACTTCAGGGTTGACAGAGTCACCATGTGTCTGTGACCAATGTTACAACCTTTTTTCATTAAGCAAAAGTGATAGTCAACCCAATTTCCAGCAAAAAAAAACAATAAATTGCATAAACTGCAGGCATGTGACTGTGGGACAGTGCAAAAGGCCACAAATATGGGCTGGTTGCTGAGCATCCAAAATGTGATGACCTCACTGTGATGGGACATTGGGTCTTATAGGTTTGCACTGCTTTTGCTAGCGCTTTCTTGACATTCCCTCCCATTGGTGGGAGTTGCCTATGGCAACTCAAGAGCAGGCCGGGGATGCTTTGTAAGTTGACATGTGGTTTTGCTCCAGGCTCTCAGAAGTTGAAACCCGGCCATCCTCTCCATCACCTATCTTAGCAAGGGGAAATTGGACACTAGATAAGCAAATCCAAGCAAGAACAGTTGCCAAATAGTGAGAATATTCCTCATGGGGCCCTGTAGATAGCCCTGTGATTTGTCACTCCCAAAGAAGTCAACATGTACAGAGCGGCTACTTGATCCAGGCTAGCCATCTTAAGCCCTTTACTGACATTTTCTAAATTACTAACACATGCACACATACATGTCCGCATACACGCCCGTCACCTATCATAAACAAAGCCAGATGCAAGTGATTATAATGCTTATAAGGTCCAGGGAAAAAGACTCACATGGTAAGTCCCTGATGCAGACATTAAAAAGGCATTCCCACCGTCTTCTCACTAGGATTTTTAAAGGTCATATTAAATGCTAGTTGGAACTTATTTGATGTTAATATCCACTCTGCCATGCATTTAACAAAATACCCATATTTACTCCCAGCAGAATCCAAAGCAGAATTTTTTTATCATCCTAATGAAGAATGATAAAATATACCATATTTTTCAGAGTATACATCGCACCGGAGTATAAGGTACACCTTAGTTTTTGGGGAGGAAAATAAGAAAAAAGCTGAATGGCAGGTGGATTGGCCTCCCGGAATACCCCCAATCAGCTGTTCCCAGAGGTGAATTTTAGCAACAGGTTCCTTGGTTGTGAGCTCTGTGCCTTGCTTTTTTTTTTTTTTTTGCTTTTTTTTTCCTGCCCCTGAAACAGAACTTCAGAAAAAAGCCTCTGAAGCTCTGTTTGGGGGCCTCTTTTCTGAAGCTCCATTTCTGATGCTTTTTTTCAGCCTCTGAAAAAACAGTTTCTCTGTTTGAGAAGCTGGACGGGGCTACATTCAGAATATAAGAAGGACCCAGATTTTCACCCTCTTTTTTGGGAGAAAAAGATGCGTTATACTCCGAAAAATACGGTATATTAATGTAGAGTTGCTGAACATGCTGACTCTCAAGTATTCTACAGTATTTGACCGTAAAAAAATCTCTAGCTTTCAGTGTACAGCCATGCTCTATAGAGGTAATCCTCGACATTTGACCACAATTGAGTCCAAAATTCCTGTTGCTAAGTGAGACAGTTGTTAAGTGAGTTTTGTCCCATTGTAGAACCTTTCTTGCCACTGTTGTTAAACAAATCACTATAGTAGTTAAGTTAGTAACATGGTTGTTAAATTAATCTTGATTCACCCTTGACTTTACTTGTCAGAAGGTCACAAGAGGTGATCACATGACCCCAAGACACTGCAACCGTCATAAATATGGATCAAGTTTAGAGGTGGGTTTCAGCAGGTTCTGACCAGTTCTGGAGAACCAGTAGCGGAAATTTTGAGTAGTTTGGAGAACCGATAGTAAAAATTCTTACTGGCCCCACCCCCATCTATTCTCTGCCTCCCAAGTCCCAGCTGATCGGGAGGAAATGGGGATTTTGCAGTAACCTTCCCCTGGATTGGGAAGGGAATGGAGATTTTACAGTATCCTTCCCCTGCCACGCCCACCAAGCCACGCCCACCATGCCATGCCATGCCCACCAAGCCACACCCACAGAACCGGTATTAATAAATTTTGAAACCCATCACTGATCAAGTTGCCAACCATCTGAATTTTGATCATAAGGGATGCCGCAACAGTCGTGCATGTGAAAAATGGCCATAGGTCACTTTTTTCAATGCTGCTGTAACTTTGAAGAGTCATTAAATGAACTGTTGTAAGTCAAGGACTACCTGTACACACATTTCAGTACACATGTGGTATTTCCACAAACAGCACTAAAAGCACACCATAACATATTAGAGTCCAAAGAGAAACACGGAGCCATTCATTTTTCATATGTCCACATCAATAAATAGAACTACACAAAAGAAGCAAAATATATTTTCCTTTGGTCATAAATTACAGAAATGGAAGGTATTATTCTCCTGCACATATTCCTATAAAACTCTGGGGAAATAGGCATTGCTCTATTTTTGTTGTTGTTGTTGTTGTTGTTGTTGTTGTTGTTGTTCCACTACCTCTGTGTTGATGTGTGCGTACGTGAATTGACAAAAAGAGAGAATGAGAAATGAATGGATTGGCAGAACAGAGATATATAATATTAGCTGTGATACATTTTTAGTCTTCCAATTCTGTTTGCTTTAGTTCATCTCTAATGAAAAATAAGACACGAAAAATAAATCAAAGGTAGATGTTAACAAATCATAATTCTCCATTTGGAATATGGGCCCTTTCCAGAAATATGAAATGATTTTCATTAGCCTTGACAAATATCAGAGGCTTAATCCTGATAGCTGCCCCAAATGACATTGATAGCACTAAATGGTAATCAGTTTGTAAATACATTTTCACTTCAGTGCAAATTAATTAATTTTTCAGTGTACATTTTCTAAACAGCATAACAATGTACGGGTCGTTACTGAATCCTGCTGAATGGGTGGCTTTTCGTGTGAAAATGCCTTGTGGAAATGAAATGTAGGAGGAAAGAGGTCATTTTTCTCCTGTTTGACACAAAGGCCTTGCAAGCGAAAGGGGGGAAAAGAGTGTATAAATATCAAACAATTCCCTTATTTGTTGCTTTAGAAGACTGGCAGCCATATTTGATGTATTAGGTAGACCACCGACAGCCCTGCAGCAAAAGAAGGATCTTCACCCTACTCAATATGCATTTATAGCGCCTCTTGCAAGTAATAGACAGTAATGGAAAGTTGCACCATTCATTAGGGTAAAATGTGTGCTACAGCTAGGATACCATGGTGACCTTTTTCAATGGTTTTTGGTGCATTTCTTGCATGATATATTAAGTCAACACGAGAACATAAACTATAGCTCAGACCTGGGTTGTCTTTATCCCTAACATTAAATCTTTCAGCCTTAGACCTACTGCTGTGAGGCACACTTATTTTCACTGTTCAGCAAGAATTCAGTCCTATAAAAGCCACAGACATAAATCTGGGTTGGGCTTCCAGAATAATAATTCTCCATCCAATGTTCCCAGCAGATTCCATGAATGCTTTTCTAACCCTGATGGTAATTCAAGCCGGATCCTTACCTACCTTCCATTTACCTGGCCCTGTATACTGTCACAACAGGGTACATTGCTTTTTTTCTGTTTCATTTCTTTTTTTTTCTTTCCATGACCGTGTTGTAGCTACAAATGTATCCCTCTTTGGACCCCATCCTGAGTGTCAGAAACTTGAGCACACCGCGTGTGTTTTTCACAAGGTTTGTGATGGACAGGTGTCATTTAGGGTTGAGTTCTGAAATGCCTAAATCATATTTCCAGAAATTTAGAAACGTATCTGTTCAAAGAACAGAAAAAAATATATATGCACCTTCTACTGAAGATCTATTTATGGCTAATATAAAGACAAAAAGGGAGAATTCAAAAACTTTTTGCACTAAAAATATGTATCTGCATGTAGCAACATCCTATTGATTGTTTTTTTCTGGAGGTAGATTGATGCTTTATTTATGAGGCAAATATGCAGAGGAAGGAAAGTAGATTTATATGCTCTGATTGAAAAGAGGCTGATACGTACCAGCAACAATTTCACTACTGTTAGGGCTGTGCCAGTTCAAAACAATAACTTGTAAGAGTCCTTTGGACTTCTGCACACACTATATTACAACAGTATTACTGTTTTTGAGCTTCTATGTATGTTGGGGGGGGGGGGAATACCATTGTTTAAGAAGTCAAGTTATTAAATTTAATTGCTATCCTTAAAATACAAATCTCCTTCTGAAGTTTCCAAAAAAGACAAAATGCCTTAATGAATAGCACCTATCCTAGGTGCTTAGGAAGGACTTGATAGGTGGATAAAAATGCCAAATCCAGTCTAAACATCTGGCTGACCGTGTGACTAACTATAATAATACTAATAAGAAAAATAGCAGCCATACCGCTAGTATCTATTGTTTGTTCCTTTAGAAATTAAGAAGACATCTGCTTAGAAAATTGGATGTTTGAGAAGAGATGGAACACAAATCTTTCCAAATTTATCCAGGTGTGCTATTTGCAAATAATCTTTTATGCCTCAGTCCAGTGGAGTTTTAGACAACTAAAACTACAAGGGAAGAAGGAAGAATGCGACCTGAAAAGGAAAACCTCAACTATCATTATACTATATTAATAGTGCCTAAAGGCCAGAGAAGAAAACTTCTCCACAAAGCAATTTTGCTCCCATTTTGCCTCCAAAATCATATATTCATTCTCCTGCCCGTTGTGAAAAACTACAGGAGACAAACAGCTGGGATTCTTCATCATTCAATCTATATTCAGCACATTAAAAGCTCCACGTATCTCAGAGTGGATGCTGAAAGTTTTAATCACTGTCACTTCTCCTTGGTGTGTATCTGGAGCATACTGTGGAGACTTTAATAAATATTTTATGGATCTCTTCAGAAGCTTATCATTTTCACCCCTGAAATGCCCATCGGCAAGTGTTTTATTATGCCTCCCTTTATTAAAGAGACCTACAGACAGGTGCACTAAACATCTTAGAAAAAGGAAATTCAGCTGGTGCATTTTTTAATAAAGTAATGCAAGTAAGAAGAGCATCATCAAAGTGTGATTTAAATAACATTTAGGGGCCACAAATACACTTTCTTAATTAGATTGGCATAAGAATGTAAGAAATTGCTTTCTTCTGAGTCAAGACCATCAATCTCAATATTGTTAACAGCAAGTGGCTCTAGACTTTTACACAGAATTTTCTAAGAAGTTTCCAAGGAATAGGTCAAACTACTCATTGCCCTTCTACCAAGAGGTAAATAAAAATGTATTTTCACAGAGTTTAATCTCTGTTTATTTTCACCTATGTGTTTATATAAAATGGAAAGTACAGTGGTGTACTTACCAGCCCACTTGAGGAAATAGTTTGCATTGTACAACTCTTCTCACCATCAAGTACATTGCCCTAATAAGTATTTTGCCTCCAAAGTGGTGCAAAAACAAAACACTCATTTTCAGCAATTCTACCTTGGAAATTCCTGGCAAATAGACACAGAGGAAATGGAGGTAGTGACAGATTTTAATTTTCTGGGCTCCAAGATCATGGCAGATGGGGACTGCAACCAAGAAATTAAAAGACGCTTGCTCCTGGGGAGGAAAGCTATGGCAAATCTAGACAGCATACTAAAAAGCAGAGACATCACCCTGCCAACAAAAATGCGTATAGTCAAGGCTATGGTTTTCCCAGTTACAATATATCGCTGTGAAAGCTGGACCATAAGGAAGGCTGAGCGCCAAAAATTGAGGCCTTTGAACTATGGTGCTCAGGGGTGGGATCTACTCACCTTTACTACCAGTTCGCAATGGGATCGTGCTCGCTCGCTCGCTTTGCTCACACGAGCACCTTGCTTCTGCACATGTGCAGAAACTTCTGTGTATGCGCAGATCACCAATGACAACATCCGGGGTGGTGGGCGAAGCCTTCCACCGGTTTTACTACTGGTTTTTGCGAACCAGTCCAAACCAGGAGCAACCCACCATTGATGGTGCTGGAGAAGACTCCTGTGAGTCCCTTGGACTGCAAGGCAATCAAATCAGTCAGTCCTAGAGGAGATCAACCCTGCTTGCTCTTTAGAAGGCCAGATCCTGAAGATGAAGCTCAGATACTTTGGCTACCTAATAAGAAGGAAGGACTCACTGGAGAAGAGCCTAATGCTGGGGAAGATTGAGAGCAAAAGAAGAATGGGATGACAGAGAATGAGGTGGCTGAATGGAGTCACTGAAGCAGTAGGCATGATCTTAAATCGAGAGGATGGTAGAGGACAGGAAGGCCTGGAGGAACGCTTTCTATGGGATCGTGAATGGGACGACTTCGCAACTAACAACAACAATAATCTTAGAATTGCAATAGCCTGTTCCAAAGAGGCTCATGGAACCATACCAAAAGGAATGTAGAGGTTCAAATGCAACCCCAGGGTCACATGGTAGTTATCTCTACTCTAAGCAACACAGGCATTCACTGTGACTGCTGGCAAAGAGAATACATGCTAAAGGTTAAGATGTGAAGTGAAGGTTTTGCATTCTACCAGTGAATTTTGGTTCTTTGTTCAAATGACAAGCTGATACAAAAAGGAATACCAAAGAAAACTAAGCCAATTCAGGATTCAAGCAAACAATAACTTATAAATCGGCCTGATATAAATATCTGAGAAGGGAAATACTATCCAAAAATGTTTATTCTTAATAAAAAAAAAATACTGACTAAATTTTGGGATGTGCTTTCACTAGTGATGTTCAATTTCTGTTCCTTTTCTGAACTGGTGGTCTAGTTTGTTATGTTTTGTTAGAAGATAAATTATAGGCATACCCCTAATCATCTTTGTTATTCTTCTCTGCACTCTTTCTCAACATCTTTTTTATATCATGATGAGTAAAACTGGAAGCCATATTCCAAATGTGGTCTTACCAAGGCACCAAAGTGATATTAACATTTCACATGATTTTTTTTATTTTTAAAATGATGTTAAGTTTGTATTACAATATATGGTAATCTATATGTTTCTTATCTCAAAATGGGAGGGAAATCATATGTGAACTTGCTTCCCCATTCTGCCAAGGGAAATTTTCTGCACCTCAATGAAAACCAGTACCTCTAACAGAGTAACAGAGTTGGAAGGGACCTTGTAGATCATCTAGTCCAACCCCCCCCCACCCCACCCAAGCAGAAGACCCTACACCATTTCTGACAGATGGTAGTCCACTCACTTCTTGAAAGCCTCCAGTGATGAAGCTACCACAATGTCTGAAGGCAAGCTGTTCCATTGGTTGATTTTTCTCACAGTCAGAAAATTTCTCCTCATTTCTAGGTTCTCTCCTTGTTTCCATCCATTACTCCTTGCCTGGCCTTCAGGTGCTTTGGAAAATAGCTTAACCCTGTCCTCTCTGTGGCAGCCCCTCAAATATTGGAACACTGCTATCATGTCTCCCCTGGTCCTTCGATTCATTAGACTAGCCATGCCCAGTTCCTGCAACAGTTCATTGTATGTTTTAGCTTCCTGTCCCCTATGTCCAAGCGGAGTTGTCTAAAAAGAAATAAAGTGCCTCTCACATTTTGATAATAAAGAAAGAAAAACATTTATTTATTAGAACAACGTCCTCACGAACTCATATGTAGCCAGGAAATGACCTCTGCTCCAAATTCCCTCCCTTTCCTGGCTTGCTCCCTTATTCTTATTGGTCATTCTTTAAATCATTCTACTGCAGTTTCTCTTACTAATCCCACAGGAATTTAACAACCCCTTTACTATGTCAGCCCTGAATGAAATGCAACTTGAGAGGCTGAGATTCGGCCCCTCTCCCTTCATTCTCTCAGCAAAACTTGCACAAGATAAAACAACAGGTCTAATACCATTACCCCGTCTGGGACTGTGTCCCACCCCCTCCCGGCCTGTCCGGGTGATCTGCATGGAATTTAGCTATAAGGCGGTCAGCTTGAATGTTCGTGCTCTTCACCCAGGAAGCTTCTGACAAGGGGTAACCCTTCCACTTAATTAAGTATTGGAGGCGGCCTCTGTGCCACCTCGAATCGAGAATTCGCTGTACTTCATAGTGAGTTTGGCCCCCAATGATCAAGGGCCCTGGGGAAAGGGGAAAGGTGTGCGTAGCGCTTGATGTATATCTCAGCTGCATTGAGAAATTGAGCTAGCAGGTCCGGATCCCCATCGAATTTCCCTCTGAATCGGGGTGGTTCCACCCTCGGTGGCCACTCTTCCCATTGCGGGGGTCTGTGAGCCTGCCCACGGTGCCCTTGGGCTTCTTCATCATCTCCCATTTGGGTGCAGGGGGGTGATGCCATGGCTGGGTTGCTTGCAGAGCAGGCATCTTTTTTTTTCTTGGGGGGGGTGGGCTATGCTGCTGTTTAGAGAGCCATTGAACCTTCCCCCGTTACCTGGCACTTGGTGAGAGTCCAGCGAAAGGCATCATAATTTTTTCCTCCCAGCTTGTTGATTTTGCAGCTTCCTGAGACAAACCTCCCGTGGTCAGTTGGCTTTCAAAGGTTCCATGGCCTTTGAAAATGCTGTTTGCCTTCACAGACATCTGGAGGTCTGCCAACGTCGGCGTGGAGAAGTTTAAGAACGCATAAATATTTTTAGAAGAAAAGTTTTTGAAGAGACGAAATTTTTCCTGGCTATCTGTCCAAGTGGAGTTGTCTAAAAAGAAATAAAGTGCCTCTCACATTTTGATAATAAAGAAAGAAAAACATTTATTTATTAGAACAACGTCCTCACAAACTCATATGTAGCCAGGAAATAACCTCTGCTCCAAATTCCCTCCCTTTCCTGGCTTACTACCTTATTCTTATTGGTCATTCTCTAAATCATTCTACTGCAGTTTCTCTTACTAATCCCACAGGAATTTAACTCCCCCTTTATTATGTCAGCCCTGAATGAAATGCAACTTGAGAGGCTGACACACTAATCATCTTGGTTGCTCTTCTCTGCACTCTTTCTAGAGTCTCAACATCTTTTTTATAGTGTGGTAACAAAAACTGGATGAAGTATTCTAGGTGTGGTCTTACTAAAGCTTTATAGAGTGGTATTAGTACCTCACTTGATCTTGATTGTATCCCTCTGTTAATGCAATTTAGGATTGCATTGTTTTTTTTGGCAGCGATCACACACTGTTAGCTCATATTTAATTGGTTGTCCACTAACACTCCAAGATCCTTCTAACAGTTACTGGTATTAAGTCTAGATGTGTACTTTTGGTTTTTCTTGCCTAAGTGTAAGACTTTACTTTTCTCTACATTGAATTTCATTTTGTTAGATAGGGCCCAGTGTTCAAGTCTGTCAGGATCCAGCTGGATCTTGAGCCTATCCTCTAGGGTGTTGGCTATTCCTGCCAGCTTAGTATCATCCACAAATTTGGTAATTCCCTTTCTATTCCCTCATCTAAGTCATTTATGATGATATTGAAGAGTACTGGGCCTAAGACAGAACCTTTTGATACTCAACTGCTTACTTCTCTTCATGTAGATGTAGTACCATTAAGGACTACTCATTGAGTATGGTTTGTCAGCCAGTTATAAATCCATCTGATGGTGATGCTATCTATCCCACTTTTTTCTAGCTTACCAAGAAGTAGATTGTGGTCTACTTTGTTGATGCCTTGCTGAAGTTTAAGTATATTATGTCCACAATATTTCGCTGGTCCACTAATTTAATCGCTATGTTGAAGAATGAAATAAGATTGGTTTGGCATGATCTGTTTTTAGCAAAGCTCTGCAGACTTTCTAGTTATTACTTTACTTGTTTCTAGATGTTGGCAGATCTGTTTTTGTTGTTGTTGTTGTTGTTGTTGTTGTTGTTGTTGTTATCTTTTCCAGTATCTTTCCAGATATTGATGTAAGGCTGATTGGTCTGTAGTCTCCCTTTAACTCCCTTGAAACTCTTGTTCCCTAATCTGTTTCTAAATTCCAATTAAAGAAGAACCTTATAGAAACTCCAAATAACCTGGAATTCTTCTAAAAAGGCTTGCTAGATCAAGAACAACATTTTTGTTATATCAAAGAGATCAGAACTTTAGAATACTAGAAAGTGAAAAGAAAAGGAAGAAAAGGGATTGCAATCATAAACGGCTAATCAAATGCTTACTTACATTCAGGGAGTGATTTGTTTCTTTTAAAACAAATTGTTTTTTAGATGTGCATATTGGACAAAATGTCTGTCACTGTTTGTTTGTTTGTTTGTTTGCATATTGCCTTTATTATTTATTATTTTTACAAATAACTTAAGGTGGTGAACATATCCAACATATACCCACCCTACAAAGTGGGTTTCACCAGGGGTGAAATCCAGCAGGTTCTGACAGGTTCTGGAGAACCAGTAGCAGAAATTTTGAGTAGTTCAGAGAACTGGCCCCAGAGTGGGGAGGGAATGGGGATTTTGCAGTATCCTTCCCCTGGAGTGGGGAAGGAATGGAGATTTTGCAGTATCCTTCCCCTGCCAAGCTCATCAAGCCACACCATGCCCACCAAGCCATACCCACAGAACCAGTAGGAAAAAAAATTGGATTTCACCACTGGGCTGGGCTGAGAGGGAGTGACAAGATCATCCAGCTGACTTTCATGACTAAGGCAGTTGAAACGGATTAGAACTCATGGTCTCCCAGTTTCAAGCATGGTGCCTTAATCATTAGACCGGGGTGGGCAACTATGGCCTCTGTATGACCTGTGGACTTCAACTCCCAGAATTCATGGTCCAGGAATTCTGGGAGTTGAAGTCCACAGGTTGTAAAGGGGCCTTAGTTGCCCATCCCTGCATTAGACTGAACTGAGTTATCATTTGTAACCATTGACTCTCAGAACACAGGAGAATGAGTGACACAAAGAGAACAACATGCTTAAATTGTAGTATTTCTAAAAGACTTGGAAAGTTTTGGAAAATATATCTATCTGAATGAAATGAAAAAAATCCCATCATAGTTAATGGGTCAGTGATTTTTTCCAATTAATGGGCTGAAAAAAATGGCATTTGATGTCATGATATCCTACCTAAAGCCGATTGATTCCGCTTTTACCCATCATTTGGCCAAAATATCCTGCATATTTGTATGTAATTTTTTCAGAACAGTAAACTATTAGAACATCAATAAATAAACAAAAGCCAATAAATTATAAAGCACCACTGAAACCAAATGGAAAGGAAAAATGAAAAAGTAGGTGGAAGAAACTTCTCAGCTTTAGAAATAACAAAAAAGAAAACTATATATAGTAATATGTTTGATACAAAGGCCTGCTAACATTTCAGTCCTTTTGCAGCAGAAAATGAGAATCTTACATTTAGGAGCTATCAGCATAAGAAGTTTACCAGATTGTTTCAGAACTGTGAAATGTTGGAATATATCTTCCTACGAGAAGGGACACAGTGGTTCAGGGGCTAAGATGCTGAGCTTGTTGATCCAAAGGTTGGTAGTTCCCTAGTGTCGCATAATGGGGTGAGCTCTCATTATTTGTACCAGCTTCTGCCAACCTAGCAGTTCGAAAGCATGTAAAAAATGTAAGTAGAAAAATAGGAACCACAGTTGGTGGGAAGGTAACAACATTCTGTGCGCCTTTGGCATTTAGTCATGCTGGTCACATGACCATGGAGACGTCTTCGGACAGTGCTGGCTTTTCGGCTTTGAAACAGAGATGAGCACTGCCCCCTGGAGTCAGAAACGACTAGCGCATATGTGCGAGGGAAACCTTTACCTTTTTATCTTCCTATCATGGAAGATTTGATGGAGTAAATGGATAAAAATTATGAACACGGAGAAAAGCTGCAGTATGTTAGATGGTCAACTTCTCCCCTCCATGCTGACCTGAGTTTGCCAATTTCAGCCAAAACTCATTCAGGAAATCAAAGCCATCATGTATTCAGTGACTCAAAAAATGAGAGAGAAAAGTCTAGAAATTAAACCCGGAACATACTGTACATACTATACCCGGTATTATATATAATAACTTTGATTTCTGTTCACTGCATTGAATGTTCTGCATGTATGCAGTGTATCTACAATAAAGAGCTCTAAAGGTCAATTCCTGAATAAGGGATTAAGTGACTAGACAGCTGAGATTTAGCTCTGAGCCTGCTGTGAAGCCTGGTATCTAACTGGTATCTGGTATCTAACTGGTATTACATACTCCTAGTAGGTACATACTACTCCTATAGTAGTATGTACCTACTACTATAGGAGAAGCAGTGGCAGAACCTGGGTGCAGAGTTAAAAGGGGGATCAGCCTAGAATCCTTATGTAGCCATAAGTGAACTAAGTCAAACCACTATGAATTCTGTTGACCTTTAACTCCAAGCATATGCTAACCATTAATTGTGCATAAGCTGTTTAGCAATAAATCCCTTAAATTTGATCTTCACATGTGGACTTGGTCTTTCATGCCTGAAAACTACTTACTTACTTGTCTGCTACCTACCTATCAGGAGTCACAATCCTATCCCCAAAAATTATAAGGATAAGACAAAGAAAATCATACTAGTTCCATTAATTACCACTGATTAATTGTTATTGATTAGTACTGACTACTTACAACTCCATTAATAAAAGTAATTGATCTATACATCTATCCCAATGATTTGCTTTCTCACACAAAACACACAAGTACAGGTCCTCACACAAAGCAGCAAATGAATAAATTAAAGAATATGATGTGGATGAGAATAGATCCGGGAGAATAGAAAGAAAGAACAAAGGAATTAAATTTAGCCAGCAAAACTTTGCCCAAGCAAAGATTATCATCTAAGGTATATATATTTGGCTAGCATTTGCAGCTTCCTTGCATTGTCTGTTTTCAGCAGCATTTTCTATTCTTCTCTATGAATTCTTCTTCTCCACTCCTCCAAATATATATTCAAGGGTAATTTATTTTGGAGACCAGAAACGTTCACTGATATAGAAGTTGTTGGTTTTTTTTTAATTCTGAGAGTAATACACTATACTACATGTATATGTATCCCATTCAGGTGATTTTAGAATCAGTTCTTAGTACAAAACTATTTCTCTTATATTTTTCAACTTTGTATTTAACTTTATATGTTGTATTCTTGTTTTTTAAATGCTGTTATCCAGCTTGAGTACTCACCGTAAAAAAAAGACTGGGAATAAATCAAATCAATAAAGGTAATAAATTGAAGCCAGTGCTTTTTCTGAAAACTGCTAGGTTTTCTTTAAAAACAAAACTTAAGACTAATGGGAGATGGAGGCTAATGGGTGGAAAAGATGAATCATCTGGCCATGGATATTACTTATTTTGTGTATTATTTTTAAATCTTTGTATGATACCAATTAAACCAAATTATCCCAGGAGAATTACAACACACCAATAGCTTAATGTTCCAAAAATATTAAGATGCCCAGTAAAATATAGTCATTTAAATACATAAAATACAACCAGCTTGATTATTCTCTAAACTCCAATTTATTCAATGAATCAACACATGGATTAATTAAAATGATTTCAAAGCCTAAGAGAATAATTATACGCCTTTCTGGGAAAATATGAGCCACTACTAAAAAGGGCCATCCCAGCACCCAAACTAGGACCTTAAAATTTTATATATTAGATGTATATCCTACCACTTCCTACGCAAACTCACGCTTCTCCTCCTGTCCAGAGTTTCAGTCCTAAAACATACACCAAGTTGAGAGAGAGTAGATGGTTGGAAATCAATTGAGAGCTACCATAGTTGTTAGGACCCTGTTGGAAATGTCCTCTTATGATGAGCATGGGGAAAATCAGGGGCATTCAGAAACAATAGGCTTAGCATGGGTAATTCCAGGAGTGATGGGACCAATGATTCCACTCTGGTTGATGCAGTTCCAGCAAGCCCCAAGGGTTCTTTGATGGCATCCGTTGACCAATACACAGACTCTGACGCTTAGCCACCTGTCCTACTTACAAGTGTATAAGAAATTAAAGAACAGAGAGCAGAACCAGGGGCGGGCTTCAAATATTTTAGCAAGGGGTTCTCTGCCCGGTTGCTAGGTGGGTATGGCCATGGTAGGTGTGGCCTAGTTAGCCTCCTGTACCATGGTGGGTGGGCATTTTTGTCCTTCCTGGGCTCTGGAAGCTTTACTCAAACCTCTGGGAGGGCAAAAATGGCCTCCCCAGGCTGCAGAGGCCCTCTGGAGGCTGGAAACAGGCCTATTTCTGGTCTTCCTGAACTTCCACTAGGCCCATTTTTCACCCTCTCCAAGCCTCCGGGTGTGCCCTGCACTTACCTGCATACAAAATGGGCTCCGTGGGGACTCCTGAGATGGGTGGGGTGAGTGAGGCCAGCCAGGAGTGAGATTTGGCAGTTTTCCAAACCGCATAGAATCTTAGATTGAGGTTCTCCCGAACCCCTGTGAACCCCCAGCAGCCCACTCCTGAACAGAACTCTGTAGCTCTCAGAGCCTTTCCGAAAAACAAATCCACAGCACTGAATAAACTGCCATGGCTGTGTATTTGATGGAGGCTCAACTTATTTATTAGTCTCTCTGCTTGAGAGCAGATGCTGAGAACAAATTTTTCAAGCTTAATTTTTACCATTTTTACCTTTCCAAACTCTTGATTCCAGCTCACCGTTTCTCCTGGCTTTTTCCTTGGATTCATTGCTTGTTTCCTGGATCCCTTGTCTCAATCTATGCCAAGCCTGTCACTACATTTATAATTGCCCTCTTAAGATACCAGACACTTTTCCTGCAAAGTTTCTGTCTGAGTATTACCTAACATTGGACTATGGCAGGTATCCACTTGCTTTCTTGTTGGCTGGCAACTAGCCAGCAGTGTCAGCAGGGAAGATTATATAAAACTGGAATATTATTCCGGCATAACACAGTTTCAGCTATTATTCTTGCTGCTAAGTTCGAAAGAAATACAAAGTTAGTTCCATGTATTGCGGAAATATAAAAGAAAACTTACTTAGAATGTTTACTATATTGAAACACCTCTATTAAAATAGGATTTAACTGGCCCCTTAGCTTTAGTTAATGCCATAAAAGACCCACTAATGTCTTTAGACTTTGGAGGTGCTTTAGGTTTAGAATTACCCCCAAGACAGCTGATCATATAGAGGATTATAACTTCTTCTAAAAAAGACTGAACAGTACTCAGTTTAAGAAGCTGTTGAACATTAAAAAAAATTTGGTCTACTTATGTGAAACTTTAACCCCTCAGCCCTTATCCAATATAATACAATGACAAAGAACTAATGCAGCATTTCACTGCCTCATCAAGACATGATAGAAAAGAGAGGTCAAGTTGGATGTCATTGTGCATACTGATAATACTTCACTGTAATCCCTGAATGATCTCATTCAATAACTTTATGAACAATAAAATGAAACCACAGGATAAATGCCATCAAGTTTAGTTGAAACTCCCGACGTTGGTTTCTGAAGCAATTATCTATGCATAAGTAGAGCCATTGCAGAGCTGATCCATCCACATCTAACTCAGGCAAACTTAGCAGAAAACCATGGTTGATGGTATCCATGCAAGTGTCAACTTTGAACAACTTCAGCTGAAGCCATGTTTACTTTCGCTTCATTTCTTAGTTGCCAATTGTTGGGGGGAGGGGGGAGTTAGGATGGACTGGAATGTGGTGCCTTAATCCACTAGACAAAACATCGACTAGAAGCATGGTGAGTACCAAGGTCGTGGCAACAAAGATCTGCTGAGACCTAGGGGGAAGCTACTACTGAATTGATTGGTTAAATTGACCCGGGACACCTGAGTGGGGTGGGAAGTTTCTATTCTTTTTATTATTCTGAAGCGTGGGAAATACTCAGAGTTAGCTTCATCTTTCTAAATACCAATACAGTGTACTCAATAAAAAGTCTTTCAAGCCTGAATGGAGCTTCTGAGTCCTGATTGAATTGGGTTCATTGCTTGGAACTATGACAGCAATATTGAGACGTCCTGGAAAATCAGTTCTCCCTTTCTCTCCCTCATCAAAGAGCATCCTATGGCAAGCCAGAGGTTGCCAAATCCAGTCCTAAAGTTTGAATAAAATAGATTTATTAGCTATGTCCTAATCAGGTACCAGATACAGGATGATCTTGCCCAGGAAAAGAATGTTACCACCAGTTCTACATCTGATTTTCTGTTCACAGATTTTTTTTCTTTTTCAGGAATTGTTTCATTATGACCTTCTTTAATGAGATTAGATTCACCTTTGTGCATAAGAAGAATCTTTATACAATTAAATATAAAAAAGCATGATAGGCACTAAGTTAAACAAACAGATGGTTGGATTCTACCAAGCACTTCATCCACGTCCTTGGATCTAAAGAACAGAAAGCTATTCAAAACCATCTCAATAGGCAGTGCTTTGAATGCTGTTATATATTGAACTGCCAAAACTGCAGAAGCTAAGTCATAACTAATATGATCTCAGCCCAAAGGCTGAAAAGTGATACTGATACGATCAATATTATCCTCAAAGCATCTTGTCAACATGTTAGATGAAGTAACTGAGCTTTCTATATGATCTCATGTTGGACCAGATCTCAGAAACCTCCAAGCCATTTGGAAAAACTATACTGAGCGATGCTGAAGGGACTTAATGGTTCGAAGAAAAATGCCTCTTTTATTTATCTGTGTGCCACAGAACAGGTTGGGGAGTAAGCTGTTACTTACTTCCGGACAGATTCCAGATGTATTTGCTTCCAGTAGTTTTTTTAGGTGTTCTTCCACTTGTGTCAATGTCATCAAGGGGCATGTGTATCAAGTATGGTGAGAACATCAGGACATGACAAGCCGTATCTTAACTGCTGCCCACAGTGGTCACAGTTTCCATAAAAGGATTCACCATCTAAGAGGGACACACCTGACTCTTTAGGACACTATATACAAGAAAACTAAAGACAATCCACTGTTTGGCATAGGCAAAACAAAAACAAGAACCAACACTGCTAGGCCAGGCTAGATCTGTAGTATTTTGACAGATGATGGGGTGTGAATATTGTTTATAATCCCCTGAAGCTAGAAAACTTGCAAAAATTGGTGTTCCCTAAGAGACAGGAAGCTCACTTTCACACAAAGTTTCCATATCTGTTTTCTATTTCTTTTGTCCTTCACATGTTTTTTAAAAAGTTTTGTCTTAAGAAAGGCTAGTTTTCTCTTTGCTTTAACAAACACCCACATTTTAAATGCATGCCCATTTTCTCATAACCCAGTCTAGGCTTCTGTTTAAAAAGCACAAGTTTTCCTTTATCCTTGCAAAGAAACAAAAAAAGAAAAAAAAAAGAAAAAGGCAAAAATTGGATGGAATGATGACTCATACACAGCAAGGGAAAAAAAGTATTTAACAATACAGATTTCTTTCTTTAAGTTAGGAAAGTTAGCAGAACAGACATTTTGCCTGCACTTTTTTGTTTCTTTTTAAAGCTTAAAGAAAGCAATATCTACTTTGTTACAAAACAGAAAGCAGGCAATATTTTATATTGCTGCTGTCAATTACGTGATCCTGTGTAACCTTTTTCAGCTATTATATTCTTCAAATCTTTCTGCACAAATATTGCCAACAGAATACAGAAAAAGCTTCAAAGCATCTTGGAAGTATTGGAGATGGGCGACAGCTGGCATTGCTTAGAAACTTAAAATGAGATGACCAGATTTCTAATTTATAAAACTGGGACAGCACATGTCAGGAAAACATCATGAGGGGCTTTGTGAAGTTATACCTCTTCCTGTCATCCTGAACTGAAACTGAACAGAAGCGTCTCAAAGTTAGGTAACAAGCTAACACTAAAAGCAGATTGCTTGGTTTGTGTACCTTCACGCATGTCTTAGATGTTCACAAGAACTCACAGACACTTATGAATGCCTCGGAAATGTATCGCAGTGCATCAGAATTATTTTTTAAAAGTATGCATGAAGCTAATATTAAATGCTGGCTGTGGTGACCAAGTTCACCATGACCTTCTATAAAGGTAAAGATAAAGGTTCTCCTCACATAAATGTGCTAGTCATTCCCGACTCTAGGGAGTGATGCTCATCTCTGTTTCATAGCCAAAGAACCAGCGCAGTCCGAAGACATCTCTGTGGTCATGTGGCCGGCATGACTAAATGCCAAAGGTTCATGGAACGCTGTTACCTTCCCACCAAAGGTGGTCCCTATTTTTCTACTTACATTTTTTATATACTTTCGAACTGCTAGGTTGGCAGAAGCTGGGACAAGTAATGGCAGCTCACCCCGTTACACGGAACTAGGGATTTGAACCGCTGAACTGCTGACCTTTCAATTGACAAGCTCAGTGTCTTAGCCACTGAGCCACCATGTCCCTCACTTATGACCTTCTATAAAGAAGGGAAAATAAAATAGCTGTACAGTTTTGAGGTATGAAATAAATAGAACCTTACTGAGCTGAAGTCACTGTTTCAGGTAGCAGATGGGGAAGAACAGCAAATTTTCAGGGCCAGCCTCACCACTCCATTCACATAGCTCCACAACTTGCCTGCTGACCAGTTTGATGGTACCAGTCCTATCACTTTCTCTGCCCGGCCAAAGTGTCCCTTTCTTATGTATCCAAGATCTTCTTTATCACTGTTAGTTAAATCTGCTATACCATCAAGTGAAATCTCTTATCAATTAGCAAATCTATAAGGATGGGCCCAAAATCAAAGTCAAAAAGAAATATAAATTCATAGCATTACATCTTCCCATTTTCCCCACTACTTTGTAGGTAGATTGAGTTGACAGAAAGAAAAAAAAGCATAGAGTCAGGAAGGAATTTCCACGGATGAGAATGGATTTGAATCTGGATTTCCCCAAGCCCATCAACTCCTCACCCACTGCACCAAATGTGGTTTCGATGTGTTGTGGAGAGGGTCATATAGGAGAAGACATAATCTAAATACAAGCCAGAAACTTTAAGTACTAACTTATTTTATTTTAACATAAATTCTATAGAATGTGCCTAACTGATCAGTTAGATGGAATAAGACTAGGTTAAGGAGTCTTATAAGTAAATGAGAGCATGGTTTAGGGAATGGACAGATTTGCTCAGATAGAATTAGCCAGTAGTCATAAAGAAATCATAGAATATCCTGGGCTAACTTAAACTGTAGTCTATCTATTATCATATGGATTTTTTAGGCCTGAAAAGAAATATGTTGGAGGAATGAGTAGTGATGGAGGAAAGTAAGATACAGTATGTAGAATGCAAAGAAAATCTGATTCATGAGAAACCAGTGGCGTGTTTCAAAAATTTTGCTACCGGTTCTGTGGGTGTGGCTTGGTGGGTGTGGCAGGGGAAGGTTACTGTAAAATCTCCATTTCCTCCCGATCAGCAGGAGGTAGAGAATAGATAGGGGCAGGGGCAGTCGGAGGTGGTATTTACCTGTTCTCCAAACTACTCAAAATTTCTGCTACCGGTTCTCCAGAACTGGACAGAACCTGCTGAAACCCACCTCTGTGAAAAACAGTATTAAAACATCTTTAAAAATTCAGCTCATCTATTCCACATTCAAATCTATGTTTCTTGTTCTTTATTCCAAGTACTGCCATTTTGATGGAATGTTCTAACTAAGGAATGAATGTGTTCCCCATGACTAAACCCTGATATTTATATATATATATATATAGTATAAAATCAGTCTATTCCCCTGCCAGCATATATGACATTATTGTGTCCATTGGTAGTGTTGCTAGAACAGATGTAAGAACAGAGTTAATTTGCCATTGGCCTTGGTTCTTGTTACTATGTTGTGATTTTTCATTGTTGTTGGTCAGTAATTGCTTTACATTAAGTGACTTGCCTGTAAGCAAGCTGATCTGCACTGATTTGAGAAATGAATGTTAAATCTATTTCTGTGTCTCTTGGAAGAAGGTATATAGATATAGTGGTGCCTGATTATACAAAGTGGTACCCTTTTTGACTTCCAAATCCTATATGTCATTGCAAAGTATGAAGACTTTTAGAGGGGAAGGGCAGTGTGTGTGTGTGTGTGTGTGTGTGTGTGTGTGTGTGTGTTCACATGCATGCATATACTATATTTTTCGGAGTATAACATGCACCTGAGTATAAGATGCACTTTAATTTTGGGGAAGGCTATAGGAGAAAAAAATTCTGCCTACCAGGTATTCATCTGGCTAGTCCTTAGCCTGATCAGCTTCAGCACATTAGTTTGCTTGCTGGTTTTGAGGTTCGGGCTGCTTGGGGCTAAAAAACTTCTAAAGCACAGCTGAACGTCGGAGGGAGCAGCAATTAGAAAAGCAGGCAAAGCACGCTTTGGGGCTGAAATACAGCTTCAAAAGCACAGCTGATCATCAGAGGGAGCTCTAGTGACTAAAGCAGACCAAGCACAGAAGAGGCAAGAGAAGGCAGCAGCTGTTCTGGGTAGCCATTTTGGGCACCACACATCACATTTTCAACCTCCAAACATGTCGCATTTTCAGGTGGCAATCAGTGGCGATGTGCTTTGGTGATCCCCACAGCCCTGAAGGGCTCTCAAACGGAGCATTTGGAGGCTGAAAACACAATGTCCAGAGCCCCAAAACACAAGCTATTGTCGGTGGCAATCTCTGCAGCCAGGAAGAGGACGAGCAGAGGCCGAAGGGTGGGGGCCGGTGGGTGGGTGGGGCTACATTTGGAGTATAAGATGCGCCCAAATTTTCAGCCTCTTTTAGGAGGGGAAAAAAGTGCATCTTATACTCTGAAAAATACAGCACACACACACACACACACACAAAGAGAGAGAGAGACACACACACAGGGGCACATATGTTAGGCTAGGCATGGGGAAGAGTCAAAACCATATTATAAGTATTCATTGGCCAACCAGTGAATTTTGCACACAATTATGTTCATTTATATCATCAGTCTCATTTTTTTTTTCTCTGCCAGTGGGTTAGGGTTAGGATTAGGTCTATTGATTGATGGTTGACTATTACCTCTGCAAATTTACGTACCCATGTCATATTTATCACAATGACATTTTATATCTGTGGGCAGCAAAAACATTTTGGATATGAGATTTTAACACTAATGGTGACCAAGAAAGAAGAGTCCTAAATTCTATCACCTTCATGCTCCTTTTCCAGGTCAGACATCTGAACTGCAAAAATACTTACTATTATTAGGTGGCAGCAACAGAATAAACATTTTCCGTATCACTTGCTGTTGCTTGTTGTTCAGCCAGATTTCTGCAGCTCAAATATAGATTTTGCTATTCCAGCAGCCATTGTAAAGAATCAAAAACAAGCAAATTCATTAAAGGCATTCAGACATATCTAGTTTTACTCTTAGAAATGTTTGGCCTCTGCACATTCAAACCCACTAGGCAACAGTTGAGGCATGCCAAAAGTTTGTTGTGACCTGAACTTTATTTGCAAGCTACAAAAAGCATCTTTCTTTGAACACTTCATTTGTAAGCGGTAAGTAATCCCATGACACTCGCCACTGAAAACACAGTGTGTGCCTCATGCATCATTTCAAGATGTTTTGCCAAAGGGGAAATCCTACTGTGGTTCAATATTAAAATGTTGGGTTTATGGAGAAAAATGTTCTAAAATTGAAGCAGATGGAGTGAGTTTGTTTTGGTAGTGTTTTGTATTTAATGCTCCATACAGCTTTATTGTTTGGTAAGTAGCTTGGATCAGCCATTCTTAACAATGCTTTAGTGTGGTTCCAGATCATGTATCCCCTTTTCCTTCTTCTTTTTATGTCTCTTTTTCTTTTTAATCAGATGCAAATAGAGCTGTGAAGATGCTTACCAATCTGTATATCAGATGAAACAGTTATTTAAACCTATTCTCAGCAAAGTTAAAGTACTCCTGGTGAATGGGTTATCTGGGGCAGGTGATAACCAGTTTGCTTTTCCATATGTCTAAACGTTAGTTGTGCTTAGAAACATATGGAGACCAGTTTCATAATCTAACACATCAGACTCAAACCTTTGAGCCTCAAGCTCAGTGGCCTGAAGCACCTTTTACCAGCTGTTATGGTTGGTTGCACAGTGAGTCAGATGTTTATACTAGTTTTGGCATTTTTTTCCCCCTATGAGTCCTTCGCATGGACTTGGGATAGGCAGATGTTTGTTGTTTAATAATTAAAGATATCATTGCAGGATGTAAGTTGTTCCAAGTACAGGTGCCTTTTGCAATTGACTGGTGATGATTTTGTCAGTGCTGATGGTGTTCAAGTGGAGGTCCAGATGTTTTGGGATTGCACCCAAGGCGACTGACTATTGGTACTATCTTTGCTTTCTTTTGCCACATTTAGTCTATTTCTCCTTGCAAATCTTTGTATTTTGTGGTGTTTTCACTCCAGTTGTTTTTCTTCTATTCTGCAGTCTCCAAGTACTGGTGTGTCCACTAGCGACACTTTCTTGTTGTTGTTGTTATCAACAATTGTTAAATTTGGACTCTTATCTGGCAGTTACTTGTCTCTTTGAATTCCAAAGACCCAGAGTACTTTAGTTTCTTCGTTTTCTGTTACTTTGTCTATTTTGTGGCCCACCAGTTCTTGCTTGTAGGCAAATGGTATTTCTTGCAATTCCAATGGACCCTTGTTGCTACTTTATCATGGTGCTATTTGTAGTCAGTTTGTGTGATCTTGCAGCAGCTAACTAAGTGGTTCACTGTTTCTTCAGCTTCCTTGGAGAAGCTCTCTTCTCCATTCTAGCTTTGTGTATATTTGTTTTTAAAGGTTGGTCTTAGAAATACTGGGAAGGAATTATCTAAAGCAGGTAAAAATGCTGCCCATCTGTCTTTTCCTAAGTCCTCTAGCCACCAACAACCACTTTATCATGTATAACATTCAAACCTAAACTTTGAAGTCACATGCTGAACTCATTTCAATTTATTCCAAATATCTCCTGCCTGGACAACTACCAGTCATCATGTGGCAGGTTAAAATGGATGGATTTTGTCTCATTTTTATTTCCTTTTTGTATGTTTATTGTAATTCTCTTATGGCTTTATAACATATTTTCATTGACTTAGACCTGCAGCTGATGATAAAGCAATGTCTTGAAGGATATTGTAATAACCAGATAGATATTGATGCAGTTTAGATTCAAATAGGTTCTCAAATGGACAGATTCCCTCCTGCCTTGAAAATACCTTAGAATTAATGGAGGGTTAAATTGACAAAGGGAAAGAGGATTATTATTATTATTATTATTTATTATTATTATTTATTATTATTATTATTATTATTATTATTATTATTATTATTATTATTATTATTATTATTATTATCCTATGTATTCTTTCCTTATATAGCCCCGCCAGGCATATTCTATATTAACAAGCTTCCAGTGCAAATTTCACAGAAATAGGTTATGCAGTCGAACAAGGAACAAACAGCAAAAATAGTGCTTTTTCACTATTGCCAAGAAAAGCATTTCATTAGCAAAATTTCTCTTATAAGATTTCTGGGATCCATGTCATTATTATAATCAATTTTCATAATGATGATTTGGTTAATTTTTATTTTGTAGGCTGCTTTGAACCTAAACTGAATGACCACCAAATAATAAACCAAATAAATGAAATTAAACTATACTGCTACAATGTGTTTCATTACCAACAGCAGGCATTCAATTATTCTATTGTATGATAAAATGTACACACTTCTCTCTAACTAGCAATTCATGCACAAACACATGCAGACCTGTAAAAAATAAAAACCTCCTTTCAAAGAAAATTCTTCATTCCCTGCTTTTCTGCCTCCTTCTCCCCCTTCTATGTGAGACAAATACAGATTTTAAAAAATCAGATTGTTATTTTATCTATTCAAAGCTTCCTTTTCTTTACAGAGGCTCCGTGTACATTGACCCAGCACTACAATAAATAAACATCACAGCTGTACTGAAAAGAATGCAGTTTTTCAGTGGAGCCCTTGGAGAAATGCACTTCGTAGTTATCCACAGCTTAGAAAAACAGATCATGATCAACCATGGGAACCAGGGGTTCATGGCCAACCTCTCCGGTGGCTTCCCACTAAGAAATGTTTTAAATGTATCCACTTTCTTAAGAGATGGTTCTGCAGATAAGACTTTTACAGGGGAAAAAGCAGGTACATAGCAATAGATATATAAACTGCTAAAAGTGACAAATTCAAAAGCCAGTACTATGAATAAAAAGAGGAGGGGGGGGAGGTATCTAAAATTCTAGGTTTGCTGCCTGATATTGACCTTAATATTAACTATCAAAACTAAACGGCTGTTCAAATGCATTGCAATTTTTTTTTCAGATGAAGTACTTTTGTTTATTATTAACAAAGTCTTTGATACCACACAAATATTGTGTGTAAGGTCTCTCCAGGGAGACTTTGTGTGTAAAGTCCCTTCTATTCACTTACCTTCGCTACTAGTTCACAAATGTACCACCTCCGTGTATGCGCAGAGCCTACCACACATGAGCAAAGCATAAAAAACAGGACATGATAATGTCCAGCAGGTGGGCAGAGCCTCCCGCAGTTGCCACTACCGTTTCGCCTGAACCGGATAGAACCGACTGAATACCACTATTCTCTCCATTCTCTCCATTCTACAAGTCATCCTCTTTTCTTCAGGAAGGATAGAACCCTACATCAAGTTAAGTAATAGAATGGAACCCTAATGGCGCAGTGGTTAGAAGGCTTACTCTGCCCACAGCCTGGAGTTCGATCCTGATGGAGTACAAGGTTGACTCAGCCTTCCATCCTTCTGAGATTGGTAAAATGAGGACCCAGATTGTTGAGGGAAATATGCTGACTCTGCAAACAGTCAGAGAGTATTGTAAAGCACTATGGGGCAGTATATAAGTGTAAGTGCTATTGCTATTGTTAAAACCCATTTTCTTATGATTCAATAAAGTCATCTCTATAATGTCTGTTGATAGCTGATTTGTCAGCATGTCCTGGGATTCTGAAGTGTTCACATACAATTCATTTTCATTTTTAAAAATAATTCTTGGACATTCTTCATAACATATCTTGTGGTACATTCCTCACTCCAGTAAAACCTCCTGGTGACATATGACCATCCACTTGGTTTGATTGAAAAATATGTAAATCTCTGTTACATTCTGGAGCCTCCAGAATATGTTAATTCAATAGCATGACAGGCAAGGTCATAAAATTATGATAGTATAGTAAGCAGATATACTGTATATTTAGATCAAATGACCTAAACCATTTCTGGATGCTTTGAAACAAGTTTCTCTCTCCAGGAACTAAATAAGAAAATTAGGTTTTGAGTTCTTTTCTTCCAATTGTATCTTAAAATGTAAATGTATTACATTAGTTAAACTATTTGACCCAATTGTTCTTTTTCTCAGACTCAAATAAGGTCATTACCTCCATCAAGCAAAGAAAGACAAAAACAGTTTCTGTTGTTTAATAAAAGCATTTTGGCAATCCCAAACTGGATCTTTGGCTCACAAACAAGCATTTACAAATTACTCCATTACTCTCAGGATATGGACAAATTATTCTTGGGGGTAATTGCTCCCATTTTAAGAACTATTGTATTAAATCATTTGTAACCTTTTTTTTTTTAGCTAATTATAGAAAACTCTAGTAAATACAATTTCTTGATGAATGTATACCATGTTAGACAACAGTATTTTCTTTGGCTTTTTGACTTTTTATTTTTATTTATTCATTAAATTTGCATGCCACCCATATCACTACCAAGTGGCTCTGGATGACAGGATTAAATTGTAGGATTAAAACGTAAGGCATTAAAAGTTAAAACATTAAAATTAATATTAAAAAGGATAAAGAGAACCAATGCATAGATGGGAGGAGATGGGACCTACCACCAAAATGGGAAGCCTCATTTAAAAATAATCTTTACTTTTTTTAATAAAACAAATTTAACCTTAAAGAAAAAAAATATTTTTAAGATTGTTTAAGATCTTTTTTAAAAAGTAAAAGTATAAGCTAAGAAGAGAAAAGAAAGGGAAAAATATGTCTTATTATTTATACTTACCAATAGTCATTGGTTCATCAATTAATTCACTATTATAATATGAATAATATTTCTGGAAAAATGAAAATCTTTTTTCTGGAAAGAAAAATAACAGTAAAAAAATGATAAGGAATAGCCAGAGGATTACAAATTGAGTCCAACTTCATCTTCCAACCTCATAAAATTCTGAAAACTGCGTGTCTGATTGAGCAATAAAAAATTTCCCTGGCGATATCTTATGTGATAAAGAATAATTCACTCCAAGTAGCCAATTTAGCTTCAATTTATACAGTTTGACTCCTCCAGCTATATTACTGCAGAGTAAAGCAAATAAATTTCAATATTTTTAGATACATGAAAAGTGTGCTGCTGTATTACTGGGGATGATGCTGTACAGTCTTGGTAGACAATCTTTAGTGATTACAGTTAACAGTTTTGAGAGACATTTTTAGATGGTTGATGGTTAAAAAAAAAGGAAAGAAATGAGATCACACAAAGAAACAGAGCCTCAATTATGTTTTCTGAGTTTTGTAGAGAGTAAAGGAGATGACCTTGTCAGAAGAATTGTGCAAAAACTATTACTTAGGCAAAGAGAGCTGAAATATTATTCAAGTCCTGAGAAACAAGATAATATTTGGAAGCAGGTATGGCAAATGCCTCCCTGATTCAGTATAAATCAGGTGTTCAGTATAAATCAGTATAAAAAAGGAGATGAAGTAAAGCACTCTTCATCCTTGCCATATCCTGTTAATTATAGCTTAAACTCAATATAATTTTAGCCTTCCTGCAAAACTGATTCTCTATTCTCAACACCATTGAGTGGGTCCAGAGCTATTTCACGAGAAGAGTACTCCACTCCCCTACTCACAACAGAATCCCTTATGCCACCAGACTTGAAATTCTTGCTTGGACAATCTGGAACTGTGCTGCCTGTGGTTCGATCTAAGCATAGTACACAAAATTATCTGCTGCAACATCTTACCTGTCAATGACCTCTTCAGCTTCAACCACAATAATACCCGGACAAACAATCAATAAAACTCAGGGTAAACTGCTCCAACAGAATGATCAACCCTGGAATGCTCTACCCGACTCCATTGTTACATCCTCAAACCTGGTCTACTAAGCAAACCTCACCAGTTTTAACTGGAATACGTTCACTTTGCCTAATTTTAGGCCTAGCTTAGAATCTCTTTTCAAGTGTTGCCCATCAGAAAATGGCAGGAAACCACTGGATATTTTTTTAGCGATGAGGTGGTAAGGTTATGAGATTTTTAAAATGGAGATTCACACTGACTATGTGTGATGTCCTACCATCAACAGGAATTTGAAGAAGGTGAGGCCTACACTGACAATTCAAAAGGATTAAAGAAAACATTATAATGTGAAAAGATTTTACGTGCCATAACTGCTCATGCCAACAAGATATAGAAGCAAATGCTTCTAAATAAGATAACAGAAGCTGCATTAAACCTGTAATGAAAAATACACATGTATAAAATATAAGTTCTACCCATGTGTATGCAAGGAAATACTACAAAGTGAAGTCATTCAATATTTATCAATTGATTGATTGATGTTATTATTCATTTTATATTTATTTTAGATATCACCCCATTCTGATTTTTATTCCCATTTTTCCATTTATTAGTTTTCAAGCTAAAGACTTTGGAACCATTAAAAGGAAATATAATCTATATAAATTAAAACAGATTATTAATGAACACCATCCTGCATTTAAAACCTATCTCAGTGAATATGCATTTAAAAACTAAAATTCTGTTGCCCTGAATTTTTTTTTAAAAAATTACCTGTTGATGAAACCACCTAAAATTTAAAACTAGTCTGGCCTAGAAGTTGTTATAAAATCCTTTCTTCCTCTCTACCAGTGAAAATATACTTTAACCCAGGCAGGCTGAAAAATGAGAATACTATCTCATTTTGTGTAAATAAGTACAAAAATAGATATTTACTTGACTTACTGGAGCTACTGCGAGGGCACTGAATGTGGCCAAGGCCTTTTGAATTTTTGGATTGTTATGTGCCTGAGATATCTAGCTGGTTGGAGAAGATGTACACAGAGGCTCAAGAAAGAGTTTCTGGGTACAGCTAGAAAGCCTGCTTGTGGCTCTAAATCAGTGGCCTGCTGTCTGGAATAGCTAGTGTGAGTTCATAGCTTATCAAGATGAGTCAGTTTCTACATTTGCCACAGAATAACATTCTACTAGATCAAGGGTGTCAAGCTCAATTTCATTGAGGGCTGCATCAGGGTTGTGTTTGACATGGGGGGGAGGTGAGTGGGTGTGGGCGAGGTGGGTGTGGCCATGCTGGGCGTGGCCGGATCAACATCCTGCAGCCCTCTGCCAGCAAAAATGGAGCCTGGGAGGGCTGCACACGTTCCTCCTGAGCTCTGTTTTTACTGGTAGAGGCACCATGGGCCAGTACTTCACTGTTTCCAAGGCCAGATCTAAGCACTCCATGGGCCAAATCTGGCCCGCAGGCCTTGAGTTTGCTACCCCTCTACTAGATAATCTCTAAGGATCTATCAGGATCTTCGAGTCCCTTATTAACAAAAGCAAAACAGAATCAGAACTTAATCTGCGGAAAAAAGCAGAAAACAGGAACCGCTATATGTTATGCAATCGTAAACTATTCATCTGTTTTTAACAAATTCTTTGTACATTCATACAATCTTTGTATACATAGTGTACCAAGGTTCAATATATGTATCAAAATGGTCAACTGTCCAGTTGGTGAATCCAGAAAAAGAAACTCCTGGGACATTATTTTACCAAGAGTATAAATCTTTATTGAATAAACCATGTTGGCACTTCTTCTTGTGCCATATCCATCATCAGACATCGGTGATCATGTTGGTGATCCTATTTTTATCAGCAGCCGCACAAAAAACTGCTGTTGAGTTTTGTCCAAACCAGTCCCTTAGATTTTGAAGCCATGATCTTCTTCTTCTGCCTGGACCTCATTTGCCTTCAATCTTTCCTTGGAAGATTAAGTGAAGTATGCCATATTTTTCCAGGTGTCGCTTAACATGTCCGAAATATTCTAACTCTTGCTTTTTAATGGTTTTGATGATTTCCCTTGGCTTTCCCAGGCAGCTTATCACCTCCTCATTTCTGATTTTGTCAACCCAGCTTATACGTAACAGCCGTCTGTAAATCCACATTTCAAATGCTTCTAGTCTCTTCAAGAGGCTTTCTGTTAGAGACCAGCTCTCTACTCCGTAGAGCAGGATAGAAAAGATGTAACATCTGACAAGCCTCATTTTCTGTCTTAGGCTTATGTCATGACTGCAGAAGACCTTTTTCATTTTAAAGAATGCTATTTAAGCTTTCTCTATCCATGTTGGCACAGAAGAAACAAAATCAGCTCTGGGCTTCCCATGGAAAAGCAAGCATAATTCATTCTCCCTTTCCACACAGACCACTCACAGTCCCTTACATCCACCAATCACTTCTGTTTATTTCGTTAAGGGAACCAGCCATCCATGTTGGGACATCTGCTCGGGGTGTCCTTGACATGGGAGCAATGTCTCACAGAACCTTTGATTCATGGATGCCATTTCCACCACCCCCATATTCCATTCCACCCCTCTCCCATTTCTTTGTCAAGCTGTGAGCAAAGCAGAATATAAGAGAAAGTGTGAGTCAGTCTTGACATAAACACACTTTTGCAATCTTAGTGCTCTATCACCAGAGGCATAAACCAGCCTTATTGTACTTTCCATGCAGCAGTGTCATCAAAGTATGCTGAAAAACATCACACCAGGCAGCAAAATAAAAGTCAGAGTCACCTTATCATGGCACAAAGAATGCATGAATTAAGAATGAAATAGATTACAACTCAAAAGAAGACTGAAAAGAAAATATAACCAACACTAAGTTCTCTGACTCATAGGAGACAACATGAAGAAATGGATATAAAGATAGTTGTGATTTATGTGCCATTAGCAAGACTGAGCTAGGTATCTCCTATAGTAATTTAAAAAGTGTTCTGTAGTCATATTATTTGTCAGTTGCAGTATCATTTTTTTCTTTGTTAATAGAACTCATAATGGTTCTTAAAGGGCCTAAATATAAAACTGAAGGATAGAAGAAAAGCTCTTGGTGTGGATTTATTTAATCAATTTTGTATGTAAACAATTACTTATCCCATCATGTTATGGAATGAAGTGACCAAGCAACATCCCTGGGTCAGCCAGAGAGAGAGTTTTTTTTTCCGCAAAGACTCAGAAGCTCAGTATCGCATCTTAGCTTTGAGTAAAGACTCCATGATTGTATGACACATTATATACTTTTCTAAACAAAGGATTCTGCTAACACAGCAACTTTCTATATATGGTTAACATACATCCATTACATTTCCTAATTACTAAGTTTTTACATTATCCTTGCCAAACAATCATTATTCTTCTGTAAATTACTGGAGCATAAATCCAAATTATCTTTTGTTGATGGATGAATTCCAACCAGGTGGACATCCTTGGCCTTATCACCTTTTAACTATATTTCATTAGATTTGTTCCTATCTTATGACAAGTTAGGGGGTCACTTAGAATGTTAAAGGAGATTATGCTGACTTTGTATTCTCTCCAGCTGGATATATTTCCTGTGTTCAGAATATAGTTGCTTTTAGAATATCTTTTAGAATATAGTGAATATAAAGTTATCCAGTGGTCATCCAACCGCTCCCTCTAAATTAATCATGATAAAATACTGGAATCCCATAAGGCTACCAAAATCACGTAAAAAGAAAGGAAAGTTCAATATCAGTCAAGAATTAATTGTTGATTCATGATCTGGTCAATGCAAATATTTTAAAACAGGAAAAATGCCATGAAATTCTTACATCTTATTAACTAAATTACATTCTGAAGTTTCCAAAAACTTTACTCTAGGCCACTTATATAAATAGCAACAAGTACTTAGACTTATATACCACTTTACAGTGCTTTACAGCCCTCTCTAAGCAGTTTACAGAGTCAGTATATTGCACCCAACAATCTGAGTCCTCATTTTACCGACCTGGGAAGGATGGAAAGATGAGTCAACCTTGAGCAGCTCAGAATTGAACTCCTGGAGTGAGCTGTGAGTTAGCCCTGCAGTACTGCCTTCTAACCACTGCACCACACAGATTTTCCAGTCTCAGGTCACCTGGAAGTCAGGTGAGGAAATCAAATGGGACATCTATACTTTCCTTGTGAAATAAGTATCTTATAATCATACTTTGTGCCATTAGATTATTTATCCAACTCAAAAATGCCTGCCAACTAGAATGACATTCTATGCTCTGAAAACATTACATTACATTATTAATTTTATATTAAATGAAAGTTCTTGACATTGAATATGGGATATGATGCAACCAAAATTCTACCAATGAATTATCACCTTATCCCCTGTATTTTTCTAAGGTTGGGCTTCAATAAATTATCAAAGTGAAATATCTCTAGGGTTTTAAAATACATGAACTTCCAAAAATAAAAGAAAGAATATGTAATCACATTGTTCATTGATTATTGATACTACCAGAACTATGTTTCAAACAATTTGTTTTGTTTCCCGTTTCTTTTTCTCTCATGTTACTTTCTAAACTTACCCATCCGGATTATAACTGGGATGACAGAACCAATATTCTGCAGTTCTAAAGATGTTTGAATCATCAGGACTCTTGTTAAAATAAAACCAAGGAGACATGAAAATCAGTACACAGTGCCCTCTGCTGGTCATTTGATTTCAAAAGTATTACTATTTTAACATTTTTGAGACAAAACCAGCAGTCCTCCCCATCTTAAAAAAATAGCACATTTATGATTAAAGAGCAACAGAACTCCATGCTGCCGTTGCCATTGCGTCTTTTATTCCTGTCTCTGTGGAAATTTTAATGAGAAATATTTTAAATAATCTAAAAATGATAAGTGATAGAAAAGTCCTGGGAAAATGCTAGTGTTTGATGCAGAGAGCAAACTTCTCCATACACTACACTTGCAATTAATCACACACCCAAACAACTTGTTGGATATGTAGATGCTTCCATCACCAGATGGGAGACAGACAAATTATTCCAATCATCTCCCCTTTCAGTTTCCTTTCTCCAGTTCTTACTGGTCCTCTGAGATCCAGGTTTCTGATTCACCAATCAGAAAGGGACATTACTGTATATAGCCCAATGTATTAGTATGAATATACTGGACTATATATAATAGTGCTTCTTTCTCTATGTTTTTCAACCATAGAAAATCAGTTTGGTTAAGCCTAGTGGTTAAGGCAAAAATAGGAGAAAGTAAATTTTAATCACACTTTAGGCATAAACGCAGATGGGTGACCTTGGATTAGGCATAATTATTACATTACTATATTAAAAGAAGGTATTGAAAATTATGTAGACACTGGCTTTTGGCATAGTAGTTTGCAAAATTCAGAATTAATTAATATTTTTGGTAAATAATAATTATTATAATTGTTGTTGTTGATATGAAAGGCAAAAATGTCTTCATAGCAGACATTATAGTACCTGGAGACAGGAGACTATATGAGAAAGAACTGGAGAAGATCACAAAATACAAAGACCTACAAATAGAAATAGAATGACTATGGCAGAAGAAAGCAATGGTAGTATCAATAGTAATAGGTGTCTTGGGTGCAACCTGGGCCTGGCCATCTCACTGGGCGGGGGGCTTCTGCCCCTCTCGCTCTGGTTCTTCACTGCCAGGAAGCAGTGGCGCAGCTGAGCCTCCTTCCCCCAGAGCGCCGGACTCCACAGGCCATGTTCCTGGAGTGGTGCTGGCAATCAAAGCAGGTAGGTGGCTGGGTGGGTGGGAATCCAGTGGGCTGCTTCAGAGTCCCAAGCTCCACTGAGCTAGCACAGGAGGCACAGGTGGAAGGTGGGCCTTTTCTGCAGCATCCCCTTCCCCTGTACAGGAGGCTCTGCCTTTGCAGAAACGGGGCGGGAAGTTTGTATGGAGGATTGGCAGGGGGGGATGCGCAGCCCTCTGGGATTGAGAGCGCGGCAAGAGAAGGCTCCGAGATTCACTTGGGCAGTCAAGCCAGATGATGGAGGGAAACTCAAAGTGTTGGGGGCTTCAGAAGTGCAGAATGTGCTTCAGAATATGCAGCTCCTGGCTCTAACAGTGAGTGACATACGTAACGTCAAGTTGGCCATGCCCACCCGGTCACATGACCACCAAGCCATGCCCAAAGAACCAATAGCAACGATTTTTAGATTTCCCCACTGCCTGTGATGATACTTTTAACACCATGAAACAACACCATCTGCTCATCCATGTCATTGGGAAGGACTTGCTAGGTGGACAAAAGAAAATGCCAAATCTTGTCTAAAGATATGGCTGATTGTGCGGCCAACCATCATCATCATCATCCTTGAAGATAAAAAAGAAAAGCTGATAAAATCCTACATAGAGTTGATTAAGATCAAGGGTATCAAAGAAAGAAGCTGAAAATTTTATTTTAGCGGCTCAAGAATAAGCTTTGCAAGCTAATCACATGAAAGTGAAAATTGAACACGTATCAAACTACAGCAAATGTCACCTTTGTATTGAGAATAAATGAAACAATTGACCATTAAATCAACGGCTGAAGCAAAATTTCACACGTTGACTGTAAGCGGCGTCATGACCAAATTGCCCAAATTATCCATTGGCAACTTCGCCAGAGGTTTGGGTTTGAATGTAATAAAAACTACTGGATCTGTTAAATTGAAAAAGTTTGGGAAAATATACAGATTAAGATGTTATGGAACTTTAAGATCCCAAAACGTCAGACATCTTGTTCATAATTTGCCTGATACTACAGTTATTGAAAAGAAGAAAGTCTGATTTATTGATGTTGCTACACTGGCTGATGCTAGGTTTGAGGAAAAACAATTGGAAAAAAATTACAAAACATCAGGAATTGCAGATCAAAGTGAAACACTCATGGGAAAAAGAAATCCATTCTTAAACCAATTGTGATTGGAATCCTTGGAGCAATACCTAAAGGACTTCCTCAATATCTGGAAATATCTGGAACGAATTGAATCCAAATACCCTAATTTTACAAAAAAAAAAACAACCAACCAGCTTGGAATTGCCCATATTCCTAGATGCTGTTATAATAATTCTTAGTCCTTGGTTAGGACTTGAATTATTAAGTTTCTATCAGACTTGCACTTTTTGACAAAAATGTATTTAAAGGCATATTGATACATATAGGTTTCAGCATGCTTTCTATACTGTAATATCCCTGCGAGGAGGGGTAAAATCCAGTAGGTTCTCACAGGTTCTGGAGAACCGATAATGGAAATTTTGAGCAGTTCAAAGAACCAGCAAAAACCACCTCTGGCTGGCCCCAGAGTGGGGTGAGAATGGAGATTTTGCAGTATCCTTCCCCCAGGAGTGGGTGGGAATGGAGATTTTGCAGTATCTTTCCCCTGGAGTGGGATGGGAATGGAGATTTGCAGTATCCTTCTCCTGCCACACCCACCAAGCCACGCCCACCAAGCCATATCCACAGAACCGGTAGTACAAAAAATTGGATTTGACCACTGCCTGCAAGGGAGTTATTGGCTTAAAAGAAGCTAAATTTGACTTTCCTATCTGGAAATAGAGGGATACAAGGGACATAAATAGGGTCTTCATGTCTCAAAGGAGAAGAAAACAAAGGATAACTTCGGAAGTCTTTCTTCCCTCTTTTTCTTTCTTAAAATTTAATGACCCCTGACAGAAAAATCATCTCTTTCTCCTCTGTTCAGACGGTTAGAGCACCAGCAGCATACCTGGCACCCTAAAATACAGTATTTTTTTTATTTTCTCTGATGGGTTGCAACAACATCTTTCAGTCCATTATGAACATTTAGTTCTGAAACTAATCTGATTTATGGCAGATGAAGATCATCCAGTGGCTGCATGGTTTGTGAGCAGCAAAGCCTCTCATTTTTTGCCTCCGTGTTGGAGCTGCCAAAGTTTCATATGGGAATTTATATAGACTCCAATATTATTAGTTGTTGCCTGGAAGCAAGAGTCTCAGCAAGGCATTTTGGGAGAAAAGACACATCATGGTTCATTAAATGATGTTTTATTACTTGAAAGAGTTTCTGGAGGTGCTTTCCTCCTCTCCCAAATGAGTGAACTTTGTCGTGTGTGTGTGTGTGTGTGTGTGTGTGTGAGAGAGAGAGAGAGAGAGAGAGAGAGAGAAAGAGAGAGAGAGAGAGAGAGAGACTGTCTGTCTTTCTCTCTGTCTTTCTCTCTGTGTCTCTTTCTCTGTGTCTTTCTTTCCCTCTCTCTCTGTCTGTGTGTGTGTGTCTCTCTGTCTCTCTCTGTCTTTCTCTCTGTGTCTTTCTCTCAGTCTCTCTCTCTCTTACACACACACATGCCTCTGACAAATAATAGTGTTATAATAATGGAGTTCTTACTTTGAAAAGAATCAGAAAGCAATTCTAAGAATATCTTGTCTGAAAGGGGAATGTCAGCTTTGCATGTGAAAATTTCTGCCTAATTGACAGCTGCTGTATATATAAATGTTTTTTAAAAAAATTCTTCTCATTTTCACTTGTTGGTTTTCCAATCCTCGCCGATCCCTCCGCATAGGATTATGCTGATGTCAATTGGATTATTGAGATACAAGCATCCTTCTGCTGCAAAGCACTTTCAATACATAGACTGATATCACATTACCGTACAGGGTTTATCAAGTGACACATAACAAATTGTGTGGGTGTGTGGGTGTGTGTGTGTGTGAGTGAGTGAGTGTCTCTGTGTGTGTGTTGCATGTGTAATGATTAAGTTACTGGACTGGGAGTGAGATTCAATTTCAAAGGCTTCCTTAGGCATGCTAGCTAACCAGATGACTTTTGGTCAATAATTCTGTCTCAGACCTAGTTGGGAAAATCAAAAAGCATCTATTACCAACTTGTATCACACTTATATCTCAGTTTAATTGTGAAAGTAGGAATATATTAAATTTCCATTGCACAATGAAGGTGTCTTCATTGAACATTATGGATCATAATCGACCATTTTATTTCAATGTGGTCTTGTAGTTTGGAGCTAACATGGTTAATTATGATCCATAACCTTCAATGAAGACACCTTCATCCTGCAGTGGAGATACTGCAGTGAAACTAGTGGATTGTGATTTCACTGAACTAAGGCTGCATAAAATCTTGGTTTACGTAAGAAGAACCTGGCTAAAGAGAGATACACATAAAACCTACAAAAAAGAAAGAAAACAAATACTGTACCTTTACAGGGAGGATACATGAGAAGAGGGTGTGGCTAACTGATGAGGCCTTATAAGGCCAAAATAGATCTATCTTAGTCTCCCAATGGGCAGCAAAGGGTCTGCTGGCTGCCAGAAGAAAAAAAGCCTAGAAACTATTGGATTGTGATTTCACTGAACTAGGGCTGCATAAAATCTTGGTTTATGTAGGAAGAACCTGGCTAAAGAGAAATACATACACACACACACACACACACACACACACACACACATACATGTCCCAATCACACTCAGAAATATCATTAATTCATTAATATTCCCTTTTGTGTGGTTTGAGAACTGAGGCTAAGAAATAATAAGATATCTAGTGCCGTAGAGCTGAAAAGGCATTTAAACCCAAAAGATTCAGATCTAAAGCATTTCTCTTTATATAGAAACAGAGGGGTAAATCAGATGAATTCCAAATTATCAAGCTTGACATTAATGCAGAAATCATCCTATCTTCAGAACAATTTATTGACCATTTCATGAGCACTGAACTCTGGCCATAGGTAGAGTTTCAGAGACCACCGACTTAACAGTCCACCTAGAGCTGTGGTGGCAGGGGTGAAATCCAGCAGGTTCTGACAGGTTCTGGAGAACCAGTAGCAGAAATTTTGAGCAGTTCGGAGAACTGGTAAATACCACCCCCGTCTGGCCCCAGAGTGGGTTTGGAATGGAGATTTTGCAGTATCCTTCCCCTGGAGTGGGGTGGGAATTGATATTTTGCAGTAGCCTTCCCCTGCTACGCCCACCAAGCCATGCCCACCAAGCCTCGCCCACCAAGCCACACCCACCAGTGGTAAAAAAATTGGATTTCACCACTGCGTGGTGGCACAGTGGTTAGAATGCAATTCTGCAGGGCTAACTCACTGCTCACTCCAAGAGATCGATCCTGACCAGCTCCAGATTGATTTAGCCTGCCATCCTTCCGTGGTTAGTAAAATGAGGACCCAGTTTGGCCAAACTGCTTAGAGAGGGCTATAAAGCAGGGGTGAAATTCAGCAGGTTCTCACAGGTTCTGAGAATCGGTAGTGGAAATTTTGAGTAGTTCGGAGAACTAGCAAATGCCACCTCTGGCTGGCCCCAGAGTGAGGTGGGAATGGAGATTTTGCAGTATTCTTCCCCTGGAGTGGGGTGGGAATGGAGATTTTGTAGTATCCTTCCCCTGCCATGCCCACCAAGCCACGCCCACCAAGCCACGCCCATAGAACCAGTAGTAAAAAAAATTTGAATTCCACCACTTCTATAAAGCACTATGAAGCAGTATATAAGTCTAAGTGCTATTGCTATTGCTAGCTTTGGTAAGTCCTGGGAGAAAGGAACCAGAAGGAAATAATAAATGTGGTAAGTGAAAGTTGTTTGCCATTGCCTATTGCTTTTTTTGGGTGGAAGGTTTTTTGTTTGTTTTTTTAGTTTTCCACTCTAGTCATTGGATTTCTTGCCAATCCCATCCAAGCCATAACCATCCCTGACCTTATTTGTTTCATTTTTCCCATGATCAGTCAAAATCAGTTAGTTGATCTGGGCTTAAATGTATAAGGAACCACTTGTTTTTCCCATTTATGCCAAAGTACCCTTATTCTCTAAAGGTAGTCCTCAAATTATAACAGTTTAGTCACCATTCAAAGTTACAATGACATTAAAAAAGTGACTCATGGCTGTTTTTCACACCGATGACCATTACAGCATCCACGCGGTCGTGTGATCAAAATTCAGACACTTGGCACAGCTGACTCATATTTATGACGGTTGCAGTGCCCTGGGGTCATGTGATCACCTTTTGCAGCCGTCTGACAAGCAAAGTCAATGAAAAAGCCACGTTCATTTAATGACCACGTTAGTATCTTTACAATTGTAGTAATTCCCTTAACAACCGTGGCAAGAAAGGTCATAAAATGGGGCAAACCCTCAACTGTCTCACTTAGCAACAGAAAGTTTAGTCTCAAGTAGAAGATTGTCTTACATTTGTGTCTCAACTGCAAGACTTTTCTTCTTCTACCCCCGTGATGGCGAACCTATGGCATGAGTGCCACAGGTGGCACACAGAGCCATGTTGCCTGGCACGCATGGCATTGGCCATTCCTCTTCCAGGTTCGCACCCGAAGCTCAGCTCATCAGACTAGCTGGCCAATGCACATGCGTGCACCAGAAACTGAAAGTACATTTCCCAGCACGTGCATGCCCAATGGGCAGCTCCTCTTACAACATGTGCAAGGCTGAATTGTCGGCTGCTGTAATATTGCTTGCCCAGAGCAAGCAATATTAAGCAAAATTAATCTGCTTGCCCAGATTACCCAGCCCAAGCCAGCTGCTCTGCTCCTTGCCCTCTTGACTACCATCACATTGCTAATTTTGGGTAAGTTGCAGGTGGGCTGCTGTGGGGGGGGAGGCCTGGGGAGGGCAGCAAGGTGCTGCCCAAGATCGAGGTGGGCTGCTTGGAGTGGAGGGGCAAGCCTGGCTGGATGCATACTAGACACCTGAGGAAGGCTTACTGGTGACATTGGGGTTTGTGGCAAAGCTCCCAATTTTGCCGAATGCCTCGTTCTTACCATGGTAAGGGGACAGGCTGCGGTGCATAAACTTCAGCAGTTCTTGTGTTGCCACCTGCACCGCTTGCTTGGAGCTGATCTGGAAAGGAAAAACCGCAGCCGAATAAGGCAGGACACGCCTCACCCAGATCTCTCCAAACGGGTCTCCATATGGTAGTCTCGCCGCTGAAAGGCTTTCCTGCTTCTCTTCTACCTGCACCCAGAGGCGTCTTGTTGGTCTTGGGTGGGGGGGGTGCAGAGCTGGTGCAGATGAGAAGTAGTAAAGCCTTCCTGCAGGGAGACTACTGTATGGAGACCTGTTTGGGGGGATCTGGGGGGGGGGTCCTGCCTTATTCGGCTGCGGTTTTTCCTTTCCAGACCAGCTCCAAGCAAGCGGTGCAGGCGGCAACGCAAGAACTTCTGAAGTTTGTGCACCGCTTGCTTTGAAGTGGTCTGGAAAGGAAAAAAAACTGCAGCTGAATTAGGAGGGAATTTCCCTGAAAATAAGACCCAACCAGAAAATAGATCCTAGCATGATTTTTCAGGATGCTCGTAATATAAGCCCTACCCCCAAAATAAGCTTCAGTTAAGATTGTCAGCCAGATGAATGCATTTAGTACCATATTTCCCCAAATATAAGACCTAACCAGAAAATAAGACCTAATGTGTCTTTTAGAGCAAAAATTAATATAAGTCCCGGACTTATTTTCGTAGAAACACGGTATGTATAGAATCAGTTATGGGAATCTACTTTTCTCCCTGCCTCTCTCTTTTCATTAATGCTGGGATGGTTTCATCTCCTAAATCTAGCCCTATTTTCCTCTCCACTGTCAAAACAGGTGAGGTTCTGCTCCAAATAGTAATATGAAAAATGAACTTGGTCAAATTGTTTGTTGTTCCAGGGGCAGCCTTTATGCGAGTCCTGCAGTTAAACGACTATAACAAATAGTGATAGCCTTCAAAGTCCATTATGAAAGAACTCTCACCTACCGTTTTATTGACTGTCAGAAAACAATCCCCATTTTGTACAACAATAAAATCAAATCTAGTGTAAACTTACTCAAGGTTAGAGCCTGTAACTTTCCAACATCAGAAGAGGAGGGTGTCATGGGCCTTTTTAGCTCACCTTAACCCAGCTTGAAAAGAAATCTGAACTTCTGTCATAAGTTCTGTCCTAGAGAAAGATGTTTCACAACATTCTGATATATGACCATCTAGCAACATACAGTCATGGCCTCAGAAAATGCTTCCCACTGCTGGTTTACATTCATCTGACACATTGCAACTCATTGGGGAAAACTGAAAAATGCCACTCTTGTACCAATGAAGCTTCCCCCTCCCCCCCCCCCACTTTCTCTAAGTAGAAAAGTCAAGATGAAAGCATAAAAAGTCCCTTTCTTTCCAGTGAATGATTTTTAAAAAAAATATGCTGTTAAGGGGACAGAAAGTGTTTATATAGCAACTAGCAGGTCACCGCCAAGCTTAATTTAATTATTTTTTTTAATCCTTTAAAATCTTGTTCATTACTGAACAATTATATCCTGAGCTTACTTCGAAACAACTATTATACCAAGGATGCAAAATATTAAAGAGAATCAATTTGGTTTTATTAAGTGGCTGATTATGAATAATACTTATATTTTCATGATGTGGAAGCTAAGAAAATAATGAATAAACCTGTGGCAGAATGAAGACTGGAGACCCAGTAGGGAGAGGTAAAATGAGATTGTTAGACAGTTCCATTGATACAATGAACATGAATTTGAGCAAACTCTGGAGATATTGGAGAACAGGATGGCATAGTGTTCTCTGGTCCATGGGATTGCCACGGTGGCGCAGTGGTTAGAATGCAGTACTGCAGGCTACTTCTGCTTACTGCCGGCTGCCTGCAATTTGGCAGATCGAATTTCACCAGGCTCAAAGTTGACTCAGCCTTCCACCCTCCAAAGTCGGTAAAATGAGGACCCAGATTGTTGGGGGCAAATATGCTGACTCTGTAAACTGCTTAGAGAGGGTTGTAAAGCACTGTGAAGTGATATATAAGTCTAAGCGCTATTGCTATTGCAAAAAGTAGGGCATGACTTAGTGACTGAACAACAACAAAACACACATGTATGCCCTAGAGACGGAGTCCAAACAGAAATCTGCAACCTACCAAATTTGTTCATCAAACAACCTCAACGTGACAGAGCCTATTTAATGCTCTTTCTTCCGAGGTGACTGACCAAATGGAATATTATACAGTGTAGGAAATCTACGGAATGGATCATTGATATATGTTGTCAGCATGAAATTTTTTTCCAGTAAAGGAACAATATACTCAATATTTTTGAAATTGTTCTGTTTATTATATAATATTATATAAACATTATTATATAATATCTAGATTTCTGTCCCCCCCCCCCAAAAAAAACAGGGAGGCTGTTTATTATTAGTCCTAGAAAAATCCATTTTAAAGAATTTTCACTAGTACCGTTAAACGGTGTGAGTAATTCATGGATAAGCCAGTCCAAGCACAAAATGTTGGCCTTTCTCAAAAAGAGGTCACAACATTTAAACTGGCTTGTATCATGTGCCATAATCACACATTACATTGCGGCGAAAGAGAGGTCGTGTCACACATTAATTTATTTCTGGAAGAGTCATTGGCTTTTAGAGATGCTTAGGTTTTTTGGAATGAGAAACCAGCCACCTGGAAACCGCATGATGCCATGATCTCCAGGAGGGTCATTTTGATTCCCTGCCTTTATCCTGCTGTATTTTGGCAGATATGTTACTAGCGTGCAATGAAATCAAATCCCATTACAACTATAATAAACATTTTTATCTTATCCTGTTTTTGGCATCGGAGGAGTGATGAATAAACTAGTCCACAACAACAGAATGTAGCCAGGAAAGGAAAGTAGGAAATCCTGGTTATGATAATAAAAACACTCAGATGAGCAATTTATGCTGGAGAATCTGTCAGCTTTATTCTCTAGGCCATCAAGACGCTTCTCAGGGTAACGCATATCACTGTTTGGTTCCTTCCAAACACAGTGACTTGTGGTGGAGCTGTGTCATTTCAATCACCCAGGACCAGTGGTGGGTTGCTACCAGTTCACCTTGGATTGGGCAAACTGGTAGCAGCAGCGGCAGGAAGCTCCGCCCACCTGCCCAGACGTCTCTGTGCATGCGCAGAAGCATCATGCACGATCACCCATGAGCGAACCGGTAGCAATCAAAATTGAAACCCACTGCTTCCCAGGATGATGTGATTAGTGGTATATGAATCCTTTGAGCATGGATACTTATGTAGAGAGAAAGACAAGAAGGATCACTATAAACAAATTTTAAAGTTTAAGTTTAAGTTTTATTAGATGTATATACCGCCCTTCTCCTTGCGGACTCAGGGCAGTGAACAGCCAAATTAAAAAGCAAATACACAAAAGTTAAAATTTCATAAAAAGAACAAATATAAATAGCCGTAGATTAAAACAAATTAATTTAAAAAGATAATAAAACTCTAAAAATAATAAAATATTTGACAGGAATCAGGCTAAGCCGGCAAGCTGAAAAAGATGTGTTTTTAAAGCCCGCCGGAAAGTCGGGAGGTCAGAAATTGTTCTTAACTCTGGAGGAAGGTCGTTCCAGAGGGTAGGAGCTGCCACAGAGAAGGCTCTCCCCCTGGGGGTCGCCAGCCGGCATTGTCTGGCTGACGGTACCCTGAGGAGGCCCTCTCTGTGGGAGCGAACTGGCTGGTGGGAGGCAATTGGTGGCAGAAGGCGGTCCAGTAAGTACCCTGGTCCTAAGCCATGGAGCGCTTTAAAGGTGATTACCAACACCTTGAAACGTACCTGGTAGTCCACCGGTAGCCAGTGCAGCTTGCGCAGGAGAGATATCACATGGGAGCGCCCAGTCGCTCCCATAATCCCCCGCGCGGCCACTACATTTTTTTCATGCTACATTTATTTTCAAACATGAGTGGTGCGGTAGCCTAGAGATGGAGCACTCGCCTCACAATCAGGAGGCTTTGAGTTCGATCCTAGGTAGAGGCAGATATTTCTCTCTCTGGGCACAATGAGAATATATCTGCTGCGAACTCTGCATTGGCAACAGGAAGGGCATCCAGCCAGTAAGCACTCAGCTCCATTCAGTTGCCCAGACTCCACCATGATGCAAGGCATTACGGGGTCAATAAAAGACTATACATCAGTGGCGGGTTGCACCGTTCTATAGAACCAGTAGTAAAACCAGCGGGAGGCCCCGCCCACTGACTCCGACGTCACAAAAATGCTTCTGCACATGTGCAGAAGAGTGCGCGCACGGCCCAGCTGCGAACTGGTAGTAAAGGTAAGTAGAACCCACCCCTGCTAGACATATTCACACATGATGCAAGGCACTTCTTTCACATGCTTGGCATAACCAGAATAATTAAGCAGTCTCCAAATTTGTTCCAAACTGAGCATCTTGCCGCTGACAGAACAATAGCACCAACTTGCTACTACCAGTTGCATCAATTCCTTTTAACCTGTCTCAGCTGCTGACTTTTCTTCTCATTGCTTTTATTTCAACTGCTTGCTCATGTCTTGCTCCCATTTCTGACCTTCAGCCGATATTCTCATTATGATTTCTGCCTTTGGACAATTTAATTGTCTGCCCTTAGTTACAGGCAATGCACAGCTGAGCTCCAAGCCTAATAATCCTTTCAGTGCTTCAAAAAAATCAGGATCACCGTGTATATTTGAACTGTACTGTGGTCTTTGAAATCCTTTTGTTCATTTCAACATCTTTTAATATTATCAAAACGCAAACATGCCATGAAATAAGTGGAAGTAATGGTGTTTCATGTTAGATTCCAACCTTCCGAAAAGAGAATGGTTAGAAAAAGTTACTAAAAAGTTAGTTTCATTAATACATAAAAGTTCCCCATGCACATATGTGCTAGTCGTTCCCAACTCTAGGGGGTGGTGCTCATCTCTATTTCAAAGCCAAAGAGCCAGCGCTGTCTGAAGTCATGTGGCTGGCATGACTAAACACCAAAGGTGCACAGAACGCTGTTACCTTCCCACCAAAGGTGGTCCCTATTTTTCTACTTGCATTTTTTACGTTCTTTCAAACTGCTAGGTTGACAGAAGCTGGGGCAAGTAAGGGAGCTCACCCCATTACGCAGCACTAGGGATTCAAACCACTGAGCTGCCGACCTTTCAATAGACAAGCTCAGCATCTTAGCCACTGAGCCACCGCATCCCTCTCATTAACACATGGATTGTGTTAATAAAGAAAAGTTATGTTGGATCTCAACCTAAATTTTAACTCTCAGACTTCATTTAGGGAATTATAATCTAAAAGTGTTAAAATTATCAAAATAAAACAATGTATAATTTTTAAAATAAAAATGTAAATGCATTACTAATTACAGTTGAATTTCAGAGTATTCCTTTTAAGAAGTATGTTTTGAAATGCTGTACTGTATTTAAGGTATTATTAGCTAAGAAAGTGGGAGTTTTAAGGCAAGAAATAATATAAATCACCACTAGAGGGCGCCTTTAGTAAACAAATCTTCATCACCAATGGATGTTTAATATTTATGTGTAATATGACACTAGTACATTTCATACACATCCTGTATATGCACATGGATATCAAGGCTTCTGATCTACACATCTGTATAGTAATGCAGTTGTAACACAATGTACATACCGGTTGCTTTTCTCTTTTGCATGCATTAGTGTAAACATTTTCAGAATATAAACACTGATTAATGCAAGGACATTTCATCATATGTACAATCTGGGTGTTTACAAATGTGCATGCGTTTGCTACAATTTAATAATTGTTTTAATTTTTTTAAAAAAAGAATAAGGGTTTCAGAAATCGGTTTTATGATATTACATTTTCTTGTATCCGTTTAAAACATTAATTCAGTAATTAGTTGTCTTATGGCATGGAAGTATTAAAAGCATTGGTGTTTATCACCAACCATCAATTACTTTTTGAGACATTTTTCCCATGGGCCCCTTGCATTGGTTATAAGGCCTCCAGAAAAGAATCATAACAGAGGCCTCTAAGAATCGTAACACAGAGCAGCAAATGACAAACTGGTCTGTTGTTGGTGCAAAAGATGGAGCACTACTGGAGAAAGAAGATCACGTTTTACTGAAACAATGGTTGTTGGATTCTTGATTATTAAGGAAGAAGTGCAGATCTTTTGGAAAGCTTTTTTTAATAACGTTTTTAAATTGCAGAAGGGAAATTCTAGGGCCATGGTGGCGACCCTATGACACGCGTGTCCAAAGTGGCATGCAATGCCATGTCGCCCGGCACATGTGGCCTTGCCTGTTTCGCTTCTGGGTTTCTGGCAAGCATGTGTGCATGACAATCAGGTGTCCTTCCCACACGTGGCAGTGCCAAAAACCGGTGTGTGCATGCACTCCGGCCAGCTCATTGTCGGGTGTGCATGCAGAACCTGGAAATTCAGCTTTTTCTGGAGTGTGATCCCTTCGCGCAAACGGCAATGCTGAAAACCGGCTTGCGCATGTGTGCCAGCCAGCTGATCATTGGGCACGCATGCGTGCTAGAACCCGGAAGTTCAGCTTTTCTGGAGCTCGGCCCCGATAAGTGCGTAGACCCGCGTGCGACGTTTCTGGGTAACCTTTTAGATGTGACAGGGGACTGGAAATAGCCAGGTTCTTGTTAGCAAGTGGAGAAATATTGAAATGATAAGATGCTTACCGCCCAGTTATTTTGGCCACTTTTGTTATTAGATTTGGCTTAGCCACAGGCATCTTTGCTACCTCTATACAATTTCATTCAGCCTTTGCTAATGGTAAGAGATACCATATTTTCCGGGGTATAAGACGACTGGGCGTATAAGACGACCCTCCTCAGAGGCATTTAAGGCTCGTTAGAGCCTTATGGGCTGGTCTGCCTGGTTACAGGAGAATGAGACCCGGCGTATAAGACGACCCCCGACTTTTGAGAAGATTTTTGTGTGTTAGAAAGTAGTCTTATACGCAGGAAAATACAGTACTTCTTTGTATCTCTGTAGCATTGGCGATTATAGCAGCTTCATTTAGAGGCAGAATAGTTCCTTTGGGCCTGACAGGGTTCTTGTAAGGTGGGGAACTGAACCTGGTTCCAGTCGTGTTTTCAAGATCAGGGGAAACTGTCCTGGAAATAAATTGTCATCTCATCCTATAACAGACTTTTACTTCATCAAGGACGTATCTTCTTAATTTGAGTTTTGGAAAACAGTTAAGTCCTATAGAGCCAATTTGGTGCAATGGTTAAGGCAACAAGCTAGTAACCAGGAGACTGTGAGTTCTAGTCAGTGGTGAAATCCAATTTTTTTTTACTACTGGTTCTGTGGGTGTGGCTTGGTGGGCATGGCAGGGGAAGGATACTGCAAAATCCCCATTCCCTCCCCACTCCTGGGGGAAGGATATTGCAAAATCTCCATTCCCACCCCACTCTGGGGCCAGCTGGAGGTGGTATTTGCCAGTTCTCCGAACTACTCAAAATTTCCACTGCCGGTTCTCCAGAACCTGTCAGAACCTGCTGGATTTCACCCCTGGTTCTAGTCCTACTTTAGGCATGAAAGCCATCTGGGTGACTTTAAGCCAGTCACTTTCTCTCAGGCCAACCTACCTAACAGGGTTGTTGTTATTGCCAGGGATAAAGGAGGAAGAAGGAATGCTATGTATGTATGTTTACCAGCTTGAGTTACTTATAAAGTAATAAAGACTGCATTAAAATCTAAAAAAAATCAAATAAATCATGTAACAACAATGAAGAAGTAATCATTACATGCCAATACATAATGGAAATAAATTTAAGGAAGTTTGTCCTTTATCTTGAGAATCCACTTTTGGGGAATTAAGTACGGAAACACAAAAAATTGAGATGCTTTATGTGCATTTTAATGAAATCCATAATTATCAAGGTGCCAATTTACACTGACTTCTAAATTTTAGTTGTTGCCTATGTGTAAGATGTCCTTTAGTTTTGACACAATATGCAGATTGTGCTGAAAAACATAATAAATAATAATAAAACTGCAGTTTTACTGCGTACGGTTTCACTCTCCATGCTGGAAATCAGATTTCTATTTCCCTGTGTTATATCCATATTTATACTTCTTCTTACTTTAATTTATAAAGATGGAGAAAGTACAATCCTAATCGTGACCCAAATTCTTATCATTAAATATTTGCATGCAACATTGTGACACAAATATGAAAGGATGGAGTCTGTTCATAATATCTCTATGCAAGTTTCAGCCCTGTGGGTAGCTATAGACATTTCTGAATGAATAAAAAAGACACACCTCTGTATCAGGGGTGGGTTCTACTTACCTTTACTACCGGTTCACAGCGGGGCCGCGCACACACGTGCTTTGCTCACATGCTTGCACAATCTTCTGCACATGCGCAAAAGCATTTTTATGACATCAGAGTTGGTGGGCGGAGCCTCCCGCTGGTTTTACTACCGGTTCTATAGAACCGGTGTGAACCGGGGGCAACCTACCACTGCTCTGTATTAAATGTTACTACTGTTACTTCAAATTTCTGTTGAAAATTGGTGCAAACCACTGCCTTGATGAGTTGTTATGGCCACAAAAAGAAAATTTTCTGTGGTCATGGAACAAGAAGAAAACGTGTTAGAGCACAGCGAAGTATTTTCATATTTTTTTCATTCCCACAGTACAGAAATAACTTATTAAGTGATCCAGGCCAGGCAAAAAGAGATCAAATGTGAAGACACTTTCCATATAGATAAATTTCAGGTGGCAAAAGCAACCGAAGTTTGCTCTTTTCTTCTTCTTCTTCTTCTTCTTCTTCTTCTTCTTCTTCTTCTTCTTCTTCTTCTTCTTCTTCTTCTTCTTCTTCTTCTTCTTCTTCTTCTTCTTCTTCTTCTTTTTTGGTAATTCATATACTCAAAATTAATTTTCTGCTGATGGAATTTTTTTTTCTTCAAAAGGAGTGTTGTGAATTCAGAGAACATGGCATTACTGAAAAATTTCCACCAGATGGTGCAATCCTCAAGAGACTGAAACTGATTTTTCTCTTAGCCCCTTGTTCAGAACTTTAGAAATACACATACAAGAACAAGAAAAATAAACATCTAATTACTGAAAGAGACAAAGCTAAAAAAAGCTCAAGCACTTAGAGTCTTTTTCTTAAATGTTTAAAAATATATTATTGGGGGGGGGGGGAATCCTACAATGGAAGGGGAAGGAGAGTGGGAGAAAAAGAAAAGAGAAAGGGAAAGGGAAATTTTAACAAGTGATGAAGGCAATATAATATTTCACTGTTTATTGTTTTTCAGATCAATGTTATTTTTTTTTAAAAAAAGCCAGTAACATTTGTAAGAAGCAAACCATGGAATCCACATCCCATGTCTCGCCACAAATAAAGCTACATTTAGACTTAGAAGGAAAGCCAATATGAACATACGTCAGATAAAATAGTCTGTCCTCCAGTTATGCACCATTCTTAACATTTAGGAAATGGTCTTAGCCAAGGGATCGTTTCCCAAGTTTTCCTAGGCGAGATTAATTAAATTGAACTATTGTAACCTTTGTACTGTTGGCATAATATATGGAAGCAGTGCACACCCATGATGTAATACAAATTTGGAATGAGGTGGTCATTCTTTGTCCTCCCTCGAGATCCATTGAGTCTTTAGTGACTGTGCAGAACATTTTTAGACTGAATAAAAATTTTATAATGTAAAAACAAAGTTCTACGTTTAGGCATGAAAAACCAAATGCACAGGGATAGTATAGGTGGTACCTCGCTCAATAGTAGTAACTGTGGGAGGGACCCTGGAATTCTAGTGGACAATCACTTCAATATGAGCCAGCAGTTTACTGCACCTGCCAAAAAAAACCCCCAATGCAGTTCTAGGCTGCATTGACAGAGAGATAGAATCAAGATCACATGAAGTATTCATACCATTTTATAATGCTTCGCTAAGACCACATCTTGCTTCAAACTGTTTTGTCTCATTATTGCTGTTAGCTTAAACTATCCCCTTTATTAGCCACTTTATCAAGGATTCATAGATGTGTCAGCCATGACATTTCACTGCCTTGAAAAGATACAAAGGTCTGAAGCACTTTGTAGGCAGATGAGGCAGTAACCAGTATACTTTTCAACGCCTTAAATCTACGTAATGTCACTTTTCCCCTCTATTTGGGGGAGAGTGTTAAAAACAATTAAGTCCATTACATCTCTAGATCCTTCCTTGACAGTATGTCCAGCACCTTCCTCTTCTACTCTGAGTTTTTTAGCATTTGATTATGGAGTAGATGGACATCACAATTTATTTCCAGCTGATTAGCAAAGTTATAAATACTAACTCCTTGCCCATGGTCCTCTCCTGCTTTCTCTCTTTCAGTGAGGGGTAGATGTGTCTATCTCTGAAAACGTGGATAGAGAGTATGACGTGAATAATTCTGAGGGAAGCTGTTCCACTCTATTCTGTAGTGCTTGCACTCTCCAAGATGGACACAATTTTTTTAATGAGCAAGCTACATTGCTCTTACAGTGATAAGGCAATTGTATGACACAGCAATCAATGGTATACCACATATTAAATCAGAGAACATTCCAGATAATTCCCTTGAAGGGTGAATTGCTTTGTCATGTATTTTCAAAATGGTATTTCTTTTTTTAATTTAATCTGATGGTTGCAAAAAATTAAAACAACCTGAAGAGTATGACATACTGAGGTTGTAGGAAATTCTCCTGACCAATTCCAGGAAAAATGTTTAGAAAGAACTATAATTTTGATCTTTGATTTCCTTATTTCCAGAGCAGAAAGGAGGAGGGATTTTTTTAAAAAAAAAGACGTTTCCAATTAACCCTGGACATAAACAACAACGGCCAGAGTACATTTCAGTGAAAGCAGACTCAAAACTGAAGAGATCTTCCATTTCAAACAGTTTTTGCTTTGTTTCTTTATTTCTATTGGCCTTTTTTCATTTCTCATTCATTCTTTCACTGACTGAGAAACATAACTAGCTTTGCTGTTAGTTAATGTCCACCTCAATCTTCTTGCTGATAAGAAAGAAAACATTAAGAAGTGGGAGCTCATTACAGCTCCTAAAAGTAACCTTAGCTCAATAGATTTGTAAACTAGCAACTGAAAAGAAGGTACAGCCAGCATAGAAAACAGGGGTAAGTTCTACTTACCTTTACTACCGATTCGCAATGGGCCCGTATGCAGAAGTATTTTGATGACATCGGGGTCGGTGGGTGGAGCCTCCCGCTGGTTTTACTACTGGTTCTATAGAACCGATGCGAACCAGGGGCAACCCACCACTGAAAATATAGTGGCCTTAATTTTCACCAGAAAATAATGAAGTGAATCATTTGTTAACTATGGGCCTTATCTTTGGTACTCCTTTTACTGTAAGCAACTACACTTTAACAACTAAATCTTGCTGCATTGTCAAATGACAGCCCTGTAGTAAGCTATAGTTGCTGTTCCATGCATTGCCAGATGTCTTGTAAACAATCAAAACTTTATGATTGGCTGAACAAGCATTTATCCCAATTCTGCTGAGAAGTAAAATGTTCTACTTTAACACTACCCTTTTCTTACATCCTAGGACAGTAGAAAATATAACATTAAAAAAAAATACATTAGATAAAAATAGGCACAACTGAATGGCACTGGTGTAATCAGTACTCATTAATTTGAGGCACTATCCCCATATTGCTACAGATTAAATGGAGGTATGAACTAAAATTGAATGCATAGTGTTACTGTACAGAAACACACAGCAGTAGAGTCCATTACAGCTGCTTATACCAATTATTAGCTCCTCAAACCTCAAAGGTGTTTTTTCAGGAGGCAACTTGTTTTTCGTTGGATGTTTCACTTCTCATCCAAGAAGCTTCTTCATGAGAAGCGAAATGTCTTCAAAAAAGAAAAACAAGAAAGTCCAGTTGCCTCCTGAAAAAGCACCTTTGGGACAACCATGAGCTGGATGACTGAGAATCTCTACAGATGTTTAGCTCCTCAAGCATTCTTGTTGATATTGCTTCAAGTGCAGTATCTAATACTAACACACACAACTAATACAGTCCACTAGGATGGTTTTGGGTTCAGGCAAGTATTATCTAGTATTTGAATAATTCTTATAAGGAGTAACTTGTGGAAATCAACTGAATTAAAATGGTTGGTTTAAAGAAAAACAAGTGGGCGGAGTATCTGAAGTAATGATGCAAATAAAGGTGATATTTCATCAAGTCTTAGGTACGAACAAGCTTATCCAGTAGAAAGAATAGTTCTGCTGATGAAGAAAAATGATATTGCTAATGATAAATTAGGGATGCGGTGGTCAGTGGCTAAGACGCTGAGCTTGTTGATCGAAAGGTCGGCAGTTCAGCAGTTTTTTTTAATTTGATTTCAAATTTAAAAAATTCAAATCCCTAGTGCCGCATAATGGTGGTATGGTGGTATGAGCTCCTGTTACTTGTCCCAGCTTCTGCCAACCTAGCAGTTCGAAAGCATGTAAAAAATGCAAGTAGAAAAATAGGGACCATCTTTGGTGGGAAGGTAATAGCGTTCCGTGCGCCTTTTGCATTTAGTCATGTCAGCCACATGACCACAGATATCTTCGGACAGCGCTGGCTCTTCGGCTTTGAAACAGAGTTGGGCACCGCCCTCTAGAGCCCTCTAGAGTCTAGCACATATATGCAAGGAGAAATTTTATCTTTAACTTAATGATGATTTTTTTTAACCATTGGCAAAGGTAGCTCCTGCTCCTCTGATTGATGAGGACTGTAGATAAAAATGAGATGGCACATACTGTTTGGACTTTTGGAAAAGTGTATTTTAGAATCAAGAGAGAAGACAACAAATTATCTTATGGATCAGTAAATAATTAAATATGAAAGCACAGTGAAGAATAAATGGATGACTCTCACAATGAATGAATGTTCCAAGAATGTGTTTGAGAACTAATGATTTTTAATTTATTAAAATGATTCTGAAATGAGATGATGTCAATCCCAATTTGCTGAGGAAATTGAAATATTTCATAGGATTAAAAGATTACAAAGAGCCACTGAGAAATAAAATGAAAACAAGAATTCAATATACAGTATAGTGATGAAATTTAGAATAGAAAAAAAAATCCACATATACTTATAGGATTTAAGACAGCAGCAACTAATTAGGAAAGAGATGTCATTAGGAAAATGTCATTTAAAATCAAAAGATTACTCTGTGCATGACACTTGTTAAACCAAAACTTTTAAGAAGGAGGCTAGAAATGAAATAATGAAAATGTACTTGCTAAATCTCAGATAGGTTAACTGGGAAAAGACAATCAAAATTATTAATAGAATATAAAAACTCTCTTGTGAGAAGCAGTTGGAATTTTGGAGAAGCGTACAATTTATATAATGATGTATCATAAAAAGGGATAAGAATTATTTTGGATTGTCTCAGAGGGGGATCCAAGGTCATACAGTGGATTGATAGATCACCAAGTATACAGTGGATGCCCACCAAATCAGCTTTTAAAAAAGAATGGATAACTTTCATGGAAGATAAGCTTAACCATAACTATTACCTTTGAAAGCCATTTAGTCTTATTGCTGTCATTTAGTATCCTTATTCTTTCAGTGACTACAGAACACTATATGAGAACCCCATAAGCAGGCCATGAAGTCAGCAAACCCTTTTCTCTTTTGGTTCTCCAGCAATATGTTTCTCTCATGCTAGAAGCCGCATTAGGCGTTATGACTAATACCTGCTAATTGCCACATCATCTAGAAATCAGTCTAATCTCTGCTCGAGATGTTTATTCATACTGATTACATGCAAAAAAACCCTTTATGGCAAATAGCATATTGGAAGTCATGGGTGGGGGGAGGAGGGATAAAAAACAAGCCAAGAAGTTTAATTGTTTCTATCTGCAGTGCATCATCTACTCTTTGCCTAGTATTTTCAGGGAAATTTGTATAATGACTTCCTTGAAAGCCTGTAAGAAATTTATTAGTCAGCCTATCTGAATGTGTTTTGCCAATAAACGCTTAAGTTTAAATTTCATTTAACTAAGGCTACAGGTTCTAGTTTTCAGAAATCAAGTTAGCAGTAGAAATATTAAAACAAAACCATCTTAACACATTTTTGCAGCCCAGATCTCAATCTATTTATTTGACATTTTATTGCTTGTTATTTTAACTGAGTTTCTGTCTGTCTGTCTCTCTCTGTCTATCTCTCTCTCTCTCTCTCTCTCTCTCTCGCTCACTCACTCACTCTCTGTGTGTGTCCTAGGAGTTTAACAGCCTATATCCGTGATGGCGAACCTATGGCACGCGTGCCACAGGTGGCACATGTAGCCATATCAGTGGGCACGCCAGCTCAGCCCTGGCACGCATGTGCGTGTTGGCCACCTGATTTTCAGGCCTTTTGGGCCCACCAGAAGTAGGGAAACAGGCTGTTTTCTTCCTCCGGAGGGCCTGGGGGTAGGTGAGGAAGACTGTTTTCACCCTTCCCGGATGCATAGAGAGAATCTGGAGCCAGGTGACAAAGAAAAACAAGCCAGGAGCAAGGGGGGGAGGGGAGGTTGGGCGTGCATGCGCAGGGTGGGGCGCATAGAATTATGGGTGTTGGCACACGCATGCGCGAACCTCCCCCACCCCCCCTTCCTGGCGCACGAAGGCAAAAAGGTTAGCCATCACTGGCCTATACATCAGTGGTGGTGCTCCCTCTTTGGTCCGGTTCTATAGAACTGGTAGTAAAACCAGCGGGGGGCTCTGCCCACCCGCCACATTGTCATCATGGTGATCTGCACATGCACAGAAGCATGGGCACCTCTGCTGTGAACTGGTAGTAAAGGTAAGCGGAACCCACCCCTGCTATACATGTATGTTCATTTAATACAGAGGTCTTCAAACTGAGGACTTCAATTCCCAGAATTCTCCAGCCAGCTATGTCCACAAGTCCACAAATCTTAAAGCTGCCCAGTTTGAAGATCTCTGATTTAATATATACACCTCCTCCCCTCACCCAGCTGAGTGCTGTTAAAATGCCACAGCTCAAATAAGAGTGTTCGTACCAATTCTTGAATTATCAAGCATTTTAAAGAGAAAATGAACTTTTTCCCCTCATATGCTATCCTATAGTTCAGCCTGCATAATTTTGTACCCTGATCACTATGACTGACTGAAGGCTTTTGTGCTGATTCAGTTTTGGCTTCACCTCACTGCATACCATAGCAGTTCCAGAAGAATGGAGAAAAAAACATTCCACCTTTTCTCAAACTGTGAGAAGAGATTATTTGTGCCTGCTTAGCTTCTTATCTTTCATCTTGTTCTTAAACATGTACAGGAATGATTGTTTAAACCATAAATTCATTTTAGATTAAAAAAAAATTCTTGTGAGTTGGCAAGTTTGGAGTCCAGAAGCCAAATTTGTAAGATTCATAAGCTTAATTTTCGAACATATTCATATTATTTAATTTGGCAGATGTTAATATTTTTTCATATATCTCAACTGGGAGTTATTGTGACTTTGTCCTTTACCTTTGAACTTAAAATTAAAAGATTTCTTTTGAAAGACAATGTGTTTTATGGATGTTTGCAAAACATACATAGTTAGAACTTTGTCTTAGAAGTAGTCCCAAAACACTTTGGAGCAGGGGTGGGTTCTAAAATTTTTTACTACCGGTTCTGTGGGTGTGACTTATTTTGTGGGCGTGGCTTGATGGTCATGTGACAATTATTTAGGATTTAGCAGAGGTACTGGTTTACCAGGCTTTTAACTGCTTGCAAAACTGTACCGATCTACCCATTTATTTTTTGCAGGCACTGGTCTACCCATTTATTTTTGCAGGGACTGATCTACTCATGTATTTTTTGCAGGCACTGATCTACTCATGTATTTTTGCAGGCACTGGTCTACTCATTTGTTTTCTTTTAACACTGATCAGCTGTAGGGCGGCCCTTTGAAGCCCCGCGGCAAGAGTTTAAACAGTTTTTTTTCCCTCTAGCCATCAGCTGAGACTCAGGAGGCAGCAATAGATTGGGGGTGGGGCCAAATAAAAGGTAAGAATAATGCAGGGAGGTGGAGGGGCGCGGGGGGGCACGAGGTGGGCAGAACCGGTTCGGTGACATCATATTGTCACAGCTACCGGCTCGGGAGAACCAGGCCGAATCGGGAGGAACCCACCACTGCTTTGGAGTGTGTATACAGCAGCCTCCCTCAAACACTGCAATCCAAATATGTTGGAATGAATGTCTAGTTGGGGATTCTGGGAGCTGTAGTTCCCACATTTTATTCAACTGGCATCTGGAGGATGTTTAGATCAGGGGTGGGTTCTACTTACCTTTACTACCAGTTCGCAACGGGATCACGTGCGCACGCTCACATCACATGGACACGCACCGGTTTTACTACCGGTTTTGCACATGCGCAGATCACCTATGACAACATCTGGGGCAGTGGGTGGAGTCTCCCACCGGTTTTACGACCGGTTCTTGCGAACCAGTCTGAACCGGGGACAGCCCACCACTGGTTTAGATGTAGGTGAGCAAAATAAGAATACAGGTAGTCCTCAACTTACAACCACAATTGACCCCAAAATTTCTGTTGCTAAATGAGTCATTTGTGAAGTGAATTTTGTCTCATTTTATGACCTTTTTGACACAGTTGTTAAGTGAATCAGTGCAGTTGTTAAGTTAGTGACATGGTTGTTAAGTGAAATTGGCTTCCCCATTGACTTTGTTTGTCAGAAGATCACAAATCTTCACATGATTCCAGGACACTACAACTGTCATAAATATGAGTCAGTTGCCAAGCATTTGAATTTTGAAGATATGACCATGGGAATGCTGCAATAGTCATAAGTGTGAAAAATGGTCATAAGTCACTTTTTTTCAGAGCCATTGTAACTACATGAACTATTGTAAATCCAGTACTATCTGTGCAAGTAGTTGCTGGGGTTTGCAAAATTGCTGAGATTCCAATGGCTAATTTATGGTCAGCGTCTTGAAAATACTATCAGTTTTTCAACTTGTGCAGGAATGTTCCAGGATTTGCTGAAAAATTATTATAATTCCTTAGGTGACGGAAAGAGCAATTTCCTTTTGACAATAAACATCCACACTCCATCATTTTGATGCCCATTTATCATACTGATTATCTGAAGGACTAAATAGAGGAGACGCTTGACACTGCCACAAACATATAAGTATGTTTGAAGGCCACATTTGAGGCGACAAACATGCTGTTTCTCCTGGGACTGAGATGCAGGATAATCTCCAAATGTGTGATGAGTCACAGAAGATCTGAACTTGAAAAGGCAGGGTTGATACTTTGGGGTTTTCTCTTGGTTGGGAGATGGTGGGCAGACATTAAAAACAGGAACCAGAATATTTTGCTGGCCTCTTGGAGGCCTCATATACTCCTTCCTCAAATGAGCTGAGAATTGCAATTTTGAATGATGCCTGAATTTACGCATGAGCTGATTGGGGTGCTTCAGGACCTACAAAAGGACTACCTTAATATTTACCTTAATATTCCCTCTTTATGACAGTAGTTTCACTCAAAACAAGCCCCGTGTTATTTTTCTGTTTGAGTGATATGGTAGATCAATTCTGGTTTTTGTTTTCTTTTTCTAGTAGAGTAGAAAAAAGCTTCAGCGTCCATTTTGAGATGAGAATGAGCACTAGTTTAGCATGTACAAAGCAGTTTCATTTTTTTTTTTAATCATCTCTCCTTTTGAGTAAAAAGAAGAAAAGTTCAAAGCAGGTTTTCAGTGAGTAAAAAATAAGTGGGGATAAAGCTAAGATTATATTTAATGCAGAGCCTTTTCATTAATTCAAGTCATAGCAGTCTTGGGAATTGTCACTGCACATAGGCAAAACGGTTTTATCCGTTGTTTTCTAGCTTGATGCTTTTAGAGTCTGAGTTGGATTACACACTATTTTTATAGGAATCATGTAGCCAGGAATCATATGCCATATCCCCACCAAAATGTACTTTTTAATTGGTTTAAAAAGAAATTTACAGGTTCAGCATTAAGCTGGATCTCGGATTATTCAAAAAGAAGGAATAAGTGGGACAAAGTAGTCCTGATTGCCTATTTTCACTCAAACATTTTACTTCTGCACTTTTGTACCAACAGGGGATGTGAACAGAGGAAGCCATCCTCAAAAAAAGACAAATTGGAATTGCTCCATCCTGAACTGCATCCATTCTCACAGCTTCCCAACTATATCTTACTTTGATATTTAACTCTGAAGCAGGAATATGAAGATTTGGTTCCAAAATGTGGGCACAACCTCTAGATGTCAGTAAAGTAAAATCCAAAAGCTCAAAATCCAATATTTTGTTTGTTTATAATAAATGCATACTAACGTTTGTACACGGCTATGTTGGCACAGTTACTCAGTTGCAATTGGATTCCTTTCTGGATTCCTTTTTTGTCCTCTAACCTTTATTAATCTTTTCACCACTTTTTTCATTGTGTTGGTCTTTTCTTAGCAAAGTTTTTACCCTCAAATTCTGTTTGGGAGAAGCAATTTTCCAATGAACTGGTTTTTCTCCAGACACTTGCTCCTTAAACAAGGAGCAAGTGTGCATGATAGTAGTTCGTTCAGCATTTTCCTTTTCAAAGAGGAGGAGCTTAAAATGGTTGCTAAGTCAAAAGCTAGCTTTTCAAAATTTGAGGTAATTCTCAATAAATAGCAATAGCAAAAGCCCTTAGACTTACTACTGTTTCACAGTGCTCTGCATCCCTCTCTGTAACTCTGTAAAAATGATTTACAGAGTTGGCATAGGTGGTATTCAGTTGGTTCAGACAGGTTCTCCTGAACCAGTAGCAGAAACTGTGGGTGGCCAACCCGGCTCCAAGTCATGCTATTTAGGCACGTTTTTGAGGCCGGGCGGATGTGCGTAAGCATACAGGGCAGCAAAGTGCGTGCACGGGAGGCCAGGCGCATGCATGGCTGGGCACACACTCACATTTGCGAATCCGTAAGAAAAGTAAATGAACACCACCTCTGAGAGTTGGCATATGGACCTCAACAATCTGGGTCTTCATTTTACCAATCTCAGAAGTATAAGGCTGAGTAAAATAAAACCAGCTAAGAGAGAAGCCCTAACAAATTGAATTTGGCTCACACACTGCAGAATCTCCATACTCTTCTTCTCGGATTTGTGAAACCATTCTATTTTTGTCATAATTTTAATGCCATCCACTTTCCCTAGGATACTAAGAATCTGCATAGAGGTTAAAACTCATTAAATAAATCCATTGTGAAGCAGAACAACGCCCCCCCCCCCGCCCAACCATTTCTGGGAGGGAGAGGAGGGGCCTATGCAATCTTTGACATTTCATTAAAATATCCACCAAAGATTTTTGTGAATGTTTTTTTTATTTACACACTGTATCTAGAAGCAGATACATAAATTCTTATACAATTTTTTTCAAAAAATGTGCAAGAAATTACTATAATCTTTTTAACAAACGAAAACACATTTAAAATCAATGGACTTTGGATAATTCATTCTGTTGTGTGCTTAATACAAATAGTGCACACATTATTGAAACATACAGAAAAGTGTAAACTACAGCAATCTGGATTTTAAGTATTATTTTCATGGCACTCCACCACCACTATAAAATTTCCCCCCCAATACACAGTAATACAAAATGTGATAAGAATTCCCCCTCCCACCCCATTATTGGATAAAGAGTTTGGATCATTTTCCAAATACTTCAAACTTTACAGTATTTTTTTTAGGAACTATCCCAACTTTTGTCAACAAATGTTTAATTCACATTTTATAACATTTTACAATACTAGTGATTGCTGATGTAATAATCTTTTAGCTTATTAAAAATTTCTGAAGACCATTCCTTACTGGAATTCACAGTCAGTATATTGCTGGTATTTTGGTTTTATTTAACAATTCCAATATTTACAAATTAAGAAATGCATTTCTCTGAAAAACAGCATGTTTTGTAAAATTCACCAATTAGGCTTCATAAGGAGATAAGCACCCTGAGGAATAATAAAGATACCTGTGGCTTTTTTTAAAAATCCTATTCTTGAGTTTACAAGATTTTATCTCCAGAACTAAATATTGACCACAGGATGAAGATAAGTATAGCTCCATTTTAATCCCTTTTTCCAGAAGATCACTTGGGAAAAATTAGAGTATGTGATCATTATTCAAAATTTATATGGAAAAATATTTCTAAACATCTGAATCTCCAACTCTTATCAAACTTCCTTTCTACTCAATGATCTAAGAAGTAAATTTAGGGATAGTAGTAAATTATCTGATAATAAATTTACTGATAATAGTAGCTGGAATTTGCATTCCCTTTCTCTTGAGCAATCCAATCTAAAAGAAATTGCTTTGTAAAAGGCAAGTACTATTTTTGCAGTTACAGATGTTATATTGAGATCTTCACTACTTTTAATTCCAATTGTACGATATGTAAGATTTTCCATTGGAAAAATGGAAATTCTCCACATCTAAGTCCCAGGTTTAGGTGAAACATCCTTTGAAGTTTATCATGATGCTCTTTACAAGCTGTGTTACAAGATCCTTGAAATATGAAAACCATTGTTTTGGCTCTGTTCAATGAATTCCTGTAAGACATTATGTCCAGTGCTGATAATCAGAGAATGCATGAGCTGCATGTAAAAGCAGTCTTATACTTGGTGTGTAAGATTAATGGATTAAGTATGTATGTTTGCCTCATGAATAGACCATACGAAATATCCCTTGGTGTGGTTTGGGTAAGTACTGAAAAAAATAACATTTGAGACTATGGTGCTCTATTTATAGACCAATTGTAAAGCGTTGCCCAATATATATATGAAGAGAAACAGAAACTTGCTGCTTGTCCATCTCTCTCCCTGATAGATTAGATAGATCAGCTTTTCATCTCTATTGCCTTGCATATGCTATTTCTGAAAAATTTTAATTCAAAATTATTTTCTTATTTATTAGATAATAGCTAGGTAAGACAGGCAGCTATATCTCAGGAACACTGAAAATATCTGTTGCTTCTAACAATTTAATCTATTAAAAGATTTTTAAAGAAAGATTCTCTTATTTTTGAAATCCATCTGAATTCTACTTAAGCATGCAACAGTGGTGGGTTTCTACTGGTTCATCCCAGTTCAGGCAAACTGGTGGAGGTGATTCGCCCGAACTGAATGTCATCACGGATGCTCTGCGCATGCACAGAAGGTTCTACACATGCGCAGAAGCGCCACATGTGAGCAAAGCAAGTGCACGCATGTGCACGCTCAGAGATCCGAACCAGTAGCAAAGGTAAGTGAAACCCACTACTGGTGTGCATGTAGGCTGACTTGGCCATTTATTTCTCTCAAAATCTACAAAAATTGATCACTGTAGACTCATTTTTTTTACTGCAGCTCTCATTAAAAAGTAACTTTTTTGTTAGTTGAATACAAAGAAATGCAACCATAAAAGCAACTTTTGTTATTGCCTTATTTTTATGATTAACTTTGTAACAGTGATTTTTTTTTGTTATTTTTCTGTTAATCTACTGAAACCTTTTTTTAAAAATTATGTTACTAATATTTTCCAATTGCATTTATTAACTTAAACTAAGCTAACATGCAGGTTATAGTAATTTTTTAAAAAATTAATTAAATTTAGGTTTATATCAATGGTCAGAATGGACTTGTTTCTTCTGTCAACATTTCAATAGCATAAAAACTTTCCTAGAATCTAAATTTCTCATTGTGTGACAAGAAATGTTAGGCAACTAAGGTTTCCCGTTTTGAGAGTGCCCATTTTCTTATATATAAACATTTCTTCTTAAAATGTACTAAATATAAACATGTAACAGCCTATGTGTTCTCCAACATGACCTGCGCGTTTGCTCAAGCGATGTAATATTTGAGAGAAAAATACCATTTCATTGCAGTACTTTTTGTAAACAGATATTTCCATGTTTCAGTTGTTTTGAATTGTCACACCAAATAAGGCAGCACTTGCTAACAGAAATAGGCAGAAGAACAGAAAGCAAAGTATAATTATGCATGGCAAAATATACCTGCTTTCTACAATGATTAAATAAGCAAGAGAAGGCAATTCACAAGAATTTTTTCATGAAATTTTCAATCAAGTCATTGCAGAATTTTCCGGGTTTTTTTTAATCTAATGTGCAACATACCACTTATTGACACGAGAGAGAGAGAGATACAGCAGGTCTTAATTGGCAGAGTGAAGATTAGGATGTTCAAAGCAATTATCAATAGCTGTTTGTTTTACTAGCTTAAAGAGCTGCCGTCCAGAAGAGCTACGTGGATTACTTCTCAAGTGTTTCCCAACCTTCTACCTAACCGGTCGCTGCCATAGCCAACCATAGCAGAAAACAAAGATGGCATTCAGCTTAGAACAGGGGTGCCAAACTTGCAGCCAGCGGGCCAGATGTGTCATGTGGTCATGGGCAATGCCTACCCCCGGTTTAGCTAAGGGAAAAAGTTGTGATACGTCATGCGACAACATGCCGCACGTTTGACACCCCTGGCCTAGAAGAACAAAATAGATCTGGTCCTACTGATGTACAATTCTTGCTTGGCCAAATGCAGGTGGCTCAAGGCTCATTCCTGCAGTTGGTTTTATTTGTTATTGTTCAGTGAATGAGGGACTAGTGCATGACATTGGCTGTAGCTACTCCAGTCTGGCTCTCTAGAAAATGAATGACAGACAGAAAGGTTACTAAAGAAGGACCTTCTATTCACATGGCATTTTGTTAATGTATGGTGCAGGGGTGAAATGCTCAGAGATCTGCTACCGGTACTCTTGTGTGCGCACATGTGCATGTGCAGTGCGTATCAAACGCACGCTTCACACGCATGCACACCACAGGCTCTACCGTACAGCACTGAAAAAGGAGGCTTAAGAAGCCTTTCTAAGGTAAGTAGAACAGCGAGTGGGGAGGACAGCTGTGCCACGCGATTTAAGATTCGATAGAAAGCAGGATTTCCTCCTTTCTAGTGAATATAAATCACACAACACAGATGATCATCAGAAATACCAGTTTGCCCAAACTGGTAGGTTTTATTACTATGGTTTGCCTGAGCCAATCCAAACCGATAGCATTTCACCTCTGATATGGTGTCTTTCCTAGTTCTATATAATGAGAAAAACTTGTTTGTTCTGTGAGGGATAGACTAGACGTGCAATATGAGAACGTATTTTAAGTATTAATGAACTGAAGATGTAAAAAGATGGCGACAACTGTAGCAAGCAGGTTCAGTGTCTACCATATATCCAAAAATATGACTGGGCTATTAAAAATCTAAATATGGAATTGTAATACCATCATAGTCCCTCATATCATTCTTTGTTAAACACTGGGACTTTAAAAACTTTTTATCATAATATACATTAGTTACTCCAGAGAACTTTCTTCGTCTACCACTAATTAAACAGTCCTTTATTTGACATATCTTAGAGACAAGGATTTTACTCTCACATGTACTTTCCTACTGTAGAAAAAAAATTCCTTTTCTTCATTAGGCAAAACATGGTACCATCATATATCATTGTGCCTTTCATATATAAAATTTGTAATCTTGCTTGGGAGTAAAAATTAATAAACAAAAATGAAGATTTTGCATAAATATCAGAATGGCAAAGCCAAGATACACAGATATATAGAAAAAATTTGCCCAGGAATTTAAGAACCTCTCTCTTCATATAATTTATTTTTCAAAATCTATTATTCTGTAGCTTGGTAAGAGAGCTGTTTCCCCCTCTATAGCAAAAGACATACTTTGTCTGTGATACTCTCTTAAACATTATGATCTAAAAAATATTTTTTTAAAAAATAGAAATTTAGCATATTGACTCACACAACCCCAGGATGTCAGGCCACTGCAGCACCTTCATATATTAATTGTATAAATTCATTCAGAAAAATCACGAAACAGGTAGAAGAAGCAAGAGTAAAATACCCCCAAAATAAAGATTTCCCAACTTTTCATCACCCTTTAAATGTTTTAATAATCAGCAAAATATTCAGTATTGAAATGAGAAAATTGGGGAAAAAATGAAAGACACATTGCAGTGGCACAAACTAATTTCTGTAACTTTAAAACCACTCTCTCAAATTGCATGATTTTATTCAGAAATTTCAGAATACAGTGTCCTATTTGTTAAGATTTTGGTTCACAGAAACTCTTATAAACATAAGAATACTTTGCTTCCACAGTATAATGTTCATCATGGAACAACTTGCAGAAATAGTCTTTTGACCACAAATATTTTAAACAGTTAGGCTGTAATTTCTTTATAAACCTATTGGCATTTTTTTCCTACAAAAACGTACACAAAACAACACCATCAGACTTAAAGCCTACTGAAGGCAATGGAGCCGATTAACATCAACTTTCCCCAATTTTTCAGAAAAAAAGGTGAAGGTGTTTTCAAGACTGGGTGCAGGCTGTAAAACAGCCTCATTTATAGGTCTTCCAATTCATTGGGAATTTCTCCTATGCAGGCCCCACTATACTGAGAGAAAACAATATATGGAGGCTATGGAAATCATGTTGTTCCTGGCAGATTATCCCATTACAAGTATCCAAAATTGTATGGATTTTCCTTTTTTTCAAATAAGAATTTGTAGAAATGAAAGTGGAAATGCACTTGAATATTTCCTATGGTGACTGTTTTGCTATTTAATGTCACTGTCTTTAATTTTAAAATGTGCATTTTTATTTAAAGAATAATATTCGAGGGTTAATTTAGGTTCTCTTCACTTGCCAATTAAACTAAATTATAATGATGGCAAATTAATGCTGAACAATAAAGGAAAGCACATTTAAAACTGAGGCCATATTCTATCAAGGTTAAGTACTTCTTAATCTCATCATTTTCCATGGAAAAAGATTATACATGTGGTTACCTCATCGAAGAAAATTAATGGAATTTAAATTCCCGTTAAGATGAGCTATTTAAGGTCCAATTGCTGTAATAATTACAGGATACAGGTAGTCCTCAAATGACACCCACAATTGGAATCAGAATTTCTGTTACTAACAGAGGTTATGGTTCTGAACAATCTCATTATCTTTTTTGCAATGGTTATTAAGAGAATCACTGCAGTTAAGTAAACCATGTGGTCATTAACTGAATCTGGCTTCTCCCATGTCAAAAGCTAGCTGGGTGGGTCCCAAATGGTGATCACATGACCCCAGGATGCGCCAACTGTCGTGAATACATACCAAGCAAATTTTGATCATGTGACCATGGAGATGCTATGGTGATCCTAACTTCAAGGACCAGTTGTAAGTCAGGATTTTCAAGGTCATAACTTCAAATAGCTGCTTAACAAATGGTTGTAAATTGAGGACTACCTGAATTTTTAAATTCAATGCTACATAATTTTTAAAAATTTCAGTTGAGACAAATCTCACAGTTCAGAAATTACCTGAATAGTTTTATTTAAATCAGATTTCTATAATCCCTTCAAAAAATTTTAAATGTTTTAAGTATATTTAACTTTTTGCTTGAATATTATTAATGACTTCCAGTATTCATTTTACAGATATTTTTCAAATTTAAAAATGCTTAAGAATGAACAAAAGACACAAAGTAACATTTGCAAGAATGGAACTGCTTAGGAGAAAGGAAGCTTTCAAAATGGATGATGCAAAACTGTATTGGATCTCATATTCCCTCCAACCCACAGTTATATGTTTTTAATTAGATATTAGGGAATCGTTTTAAGCATGTATCCAAGTTCGGTACACCAGTATATTTTCACCAAACTTTTTTTTAAATTAAGAACAAAAAAAATAATAATCCCAGACTATTTGAAAATGACAAAATATATCCCATCAAGTTTCAATTTTTTACTTATGGTTGAAAACACATGAAATGTGCTTCAAATGCATAAAAATCACAGTGGATTAGCAGCAAAGGAGATGGGGAGTTTAAGGACAATATTTATCATTCACATTGCGATTATTTTGCACACTGAATGAAAGATAGTTATTTTACTCTTCTAAAAAACCCTTTGAGATCGTTTTAAAAAAAAGAAAACCCCCATATATCCATTAAACTCAAAATGCATTACTCTTCTTTATGCACAAAAATGAAATTATGGCAGCAAAAAAACCCTAGTAATAATTAAGTTTGTAAACTGTGTATCAACCACTCTTTTTTGTTGTTGTTATTCCCAAAGTGCAAGCTGCAAGTTTCCCATAAGCCTTCAGTAGTGCTTTTCTTGTAAATAATCCTTCATTTTGTTTGGCAAAGGCAGTTTCTGAATCAGATCTATTCTGGTATACTGACGTATAACAAAGCGACACAGGTACTGCAAGGAACGCACTTGCATGAAACGAGACACTGGATTGGTTAGTCTCACTGGGTAAGTTGTAGATCCAGGTAATCGAGATCTCGAATAGCAAAATGCACCATTTTCAGAGTCCCTAATTGAGTGTTCAATTAGATCAACTATAGAAGTATGTCCTTCCACATCGGGTTGTTCATAAAAGCTAAACCTACCATTTGAATGCTCAATTCTAGTATGAAGTGTTTTACCATGAGAACGGAAACTCAGACTTAAAAGGTAACGGTCATCAGAGCTGTCTCGCACAAGAAATGAACCGTCAGGAACATTAGCTAATTTCCCCTCTGCTTCCCATCGTGTGATCGGGCCCCAGTACCATCCTTGTTTTGCCAGTTTTTTAAGTTCCTCTGTAAGACTTGTTACAACCATCGGGCCGCTATTTTGTACAGAATCGTAGACTCTTGCAACTCCTGGTGCAGAGTTAGGATCAAAATTCAAATGGCAGCGCATACTTTCAGCCACATGGACATCTGTGCCATTCAGGCTGTTAAAGTTCCTTTGGATTTGATTATTCTGTATTGGAGGTAGCAATGGCGAGAGTGGGGGAACATCATTAACTCTTGGACTTTGCAACATGATTCCTGTTGTACCAATCAATAAACCATTTACTGCTTGGTCCACAAAGATATCCGGAGCAACTACTACATCTTGATTCACTGAAACCTCTTCTTCATGAAATGTACTACTACCCATTTGAGAAGAAACAGTTGAAACCTCCATGGGTGAGGAACTATCCAGACAGTAACTACGTGATCCTTCCAAAGGATACATTCCCTCATCTAAAGGCACAGTGTACTGAATGTAGTCCTGAGGCATAAGTCCAATAACTACAGGCACATGTTCATCAATATGAAGATGCAAATCTCCATTCTGAGATTCTGTACTTTTGAATGCACTGTTTTGTTCATGGAACCTGCTGTCTGGCTGCAAGTCATGGAAATCTTTGCGTACACCATTCAGTGCAGGGCTTGGGTTTGTAGAGTGGACCAAGGCCTTTACTTTCACTTCCATTTTTATACATGTTTCTTCTGAGTTGGTTGGCCGAAGGGGCCATGGTGTTGGACTATAATGGTGGTTCCGGAGGGATGTGGACCGAAGAGGTCTTTGAGCTCTTACATCTTTGAAAGTTATTGGAGCAGAAGACGAAGAAAAGGTATCTTCATCAGCAGAGCTCACGGATGGCGTGCTGCCCTTTCCACCTTTTTGCTTCTGTTTTGCTGAAAGTCGTCTTTTTAATGTACCCATTAAGCTTTCGCTCTTTGATCTGTTTTTGCCACCTTTCTCATCTTCGCCGTTGATGTCACAGGTAGCCAAATCTTTACTATAACAGCTAGCAAACAAGGAGTCATCTTTTCCAAAATCATTTAATGATGGCTGTGCAACCACAACAAAGTCACTGTCATCTTTGCTTTTATTTAAGTTAAAAGATTTACGAATGGTCTTGAGACTAATTTTCTTCATTATGAAATGCAGCAATTCTGGTAGGGATTTTGTTTATTCTTGAGTGTACCAGAGATCTGTCCCTAAAACGTATGAAGCCGATGCTTCCACATTGATGCGCCTTATCCAGACTCATTAACTTTCAAGACCCATTTCCTGAAAGCAAACAAACAAACAAACAATAAATTTCATGCAGGACATGATCTGTAAAGAAATTTGAATAACTAAAATGTAAACTAACAAAATCAGTAAAGCAGAGTTAATATCAACATTACTACTGATCAATAAGAGGCTAATTTATTGAGCACAGTTTATTTCATACATTATGTTAAGCTTTGTTCTGCTGGCTTATTCTTTGTATCTCATATTTTGGGTTAGGATACATTATAGTTCAGACAGTTGTCATCAAACTGTACATTCATATATTTCATAGCTATTCTTTTGCATAATTTTTCTTCTATTCTATTAACTTTAATACTATTGTGCTAAAATAACCAAACTGGCAAATCTCAGTGCCTGTCCAATAAATTGAATTTAAAAATATGCTATTTCTTCTTATTATAATCTGAAAGAAGATAACCACTTCATTCCGTTTCAGCCACTCATTAAATTTGGCAAGCATTTTCTGTAATCATCCCAAACTGAAGAGGCTTATGGTTAAAGACATTAGCCTATAATTTGTTTGTATGTCCAAACTGATAGGCATGTGGACCTCACACAATGTAAAGCCTCTCTAAGAAAAAACAAGGCAAAGAATAAAGTCCAATAACAAAAAGGAAAAAGCAACTTGGTGATTGACAATTTTGCTTCCAATAAGTGAATTACTTTACACAAGCTCTCTTTTTCACATCCAACAGCCATGTTCTCTGGAATAATGTAGAGAAATGCAGTAATAAGAACTGTGGAAAATATAGTAAAGGAACACTGTACATGAATACAAATCCAAACCAAATCACACTATATATCTAAACTTCTAAGACATGCTGTTATCCTGGTTTCAGATCCTTTTTCTATATACAGGTAATCCTTGACTTACAACAGTTCGCTTAGTGACCATTCAAAGTTACAACGGCACTGAAAAATGTGACTTATGACCATTTTTCACACTTATGACTATCACATTATCCTCGTGGTCATGTGATTTACATTTGGATGCTTGCTAATTGGTTCATATTTATGATGGTTGCAGTGTCCCAGGGGTCATGTGATCACTTTTTGTGACCTTTTGACAAAGTCAATGGGGAAGCCAGGTTCACTTAACTGTGTTACTAATTTAATAAATGCAGTGATTCATTTAACAACTGTGACAAGAAAAGTTGTAAAATGGGGCAAAACTCACTTAAGAAATTTCTCACTTAAATTTTGGGCTCAATTGTGGTCATAAATTGGGGACTATCTGTATACTCTTGCTAACCACAGCGTGTCCTTCCAATGTACTCCAAAACAAGATATTGAGAGGGAATTACATAATTATGAAATGTGTTATTGCTTGTAATAACTGCTTGAAGTAGCAGTTATGGAGATAAAAAGATTCGATTACAGTATGTAGGAAGAAGATTAATACTTTTTCTTTGTGCCAGGCTCCTTTTGAAAACTTCTTTCTCAAAGCTGGTATTGTGTCAGGAAAAAAAAGTAGCTATTGATACAGCTTTCCTTCTGCATAAACAGCTTTAGGGAAAACGCCTGACAAGTCAAGGCATGGCATGGTGTAAAAGCCTACTTCCTTTTTTTTTATTTTTATCGACCACTTTAGAGTTGCAATTTCTTTTTGAAAATAAAAGTCTCGTGAAACATAGATGAAACATGTCTCATGCGATCCAGTGTAACCCTGAAAAAAATCAAGAAGGTTCTGAAAAGGAAGAACATTTGAAAAGAAAAAATAGGATATATGCAAGTGTGTGACTCACATTAATCCTAAAGAAATAAAAAAATTACTCTGAACAATTGACTAAAATGGAGACTAATTTCAAAAAGCTAAACAGGGTCAGATCCGGTTAGTACTTAAACAAGATACTATCATAAAAATCAAGGTTAAGAAATTACAAAAAGTATAACTGCAGAGATCCGTAGGGTTTTTTTCCAACTACATGCAAGTACTGGTAGTATTTGATTTATGGCTTTTCATTTAACAATGAAGCTACAATGGCCTTTAAAGAAGTGACTTATAAGCCATCCTCAAAGTTCCAACTATTACACTAGCCTGACAATCACACAATCATAATTCAGGCACTTGGCAACTAGCTCACATTTACAACAGTTGTCCGAAAAGTGCTTTTTTAGGAGGAAACTGGACAACTGGAGAAAGTCCAGTTGCCTCCTGAAAAAGCACCTTTGGGACAACCATGACCTGGATGACTGAGAATCTCTACAGACATTTACAATAGTTGCAGCATTTTGTGATCAAGTAAATCATCACATGATTTACTTAACAACTATTGTAATTCATTTAACAGCCATGGTAAAAAATGGTCTTAAAATCAGGTCTGGTTACATGATGAGTTGCTTAACAACTGGTATTGCTTAGGGATCGAAATTCCAATTCCAATTATGGTTGTAAATTGAGAACTATCTGTACCCACTAAATGGAAACTGACTGTTTGAGAACAGAAGTAGGTCAGTTGTATCCTTGTTACTGTTAATAAAATAATGTCAGTAATGAAAACAAATTTTAAGACCCCCCCAATCACTCAGTGTATCGAAGACTTGAGGTTACTTGCAGCTTATGAACAAGTTGCTTGTAGGCATAGATTTAGTGTGGGCATTTATAATGAAATGTGTGTGTGGGAGAGAGAGGGAGGGAGGGGGAGACAGAAAGAGAGAGTGAAAGGGAAAAAGAAATGTTTAGAGGTAAGACCATAGCCACCAGTGAAGCTCAATCTGAAGTAGGCTTTTCGAATTTTCTAAATATAGCAGTAAAGAGGCAAACTATGATCAGAGTTAGTAAATTTTCATTACAATTCATTTAACATTTCTGTTAACTATAGTATTAAAGTAAAATCTTGAATTAACAGACCAAACAGACCTGACATTCCATTAATGGCATTCAATTAATCCATTAAATCATGGATATGCGAACCATGCTAAACCATTTTAATGCTAAATCAAAGTATCTTCTTTGGGATATTAGTTTTACTGCAATTGTGCCAATTTATTTAATGAATATAGAAAATACCAAACTGACTTCTAATTCAATTCCCAGTGTGAATCACAATATCAAACACATACACTTATCTTATTTCTTTAATGGCTCTAAAATGACCCAAGAGTAAGTATTCATTATATCATTATCTGCAGAGCAACCTTGTATAGGCCAGGAAGTTTGGATTATCTCTGAGAGACAATGCCATGTAAGTAATTTCAGCTCTAATCCAAAGCCACTGATAGTAAAAACAAACAAACAAACAAACAAAACTATAATAATTGGATTTGGCTTTCTTCTTGCAACTATCAGTTTACACATTTAGTAAATAACATTAAGATCCCAATGATTTTCCAAATATGTCTAAATGAAAACAGCATATTTGTATTAAAATGAAATCACCTAGCTAGTAGAACCCACCCCTGCTTCAAACTGTGGACTGTGATGTCTCCTATTAAATGCCCAGATATTAAAATATGCACATATCATCAAACAGATTGTCACATGTCAGCTCCACAAAGCTTTGTTAAAATAATTTAGTTCTCTATTATTTCACCATTCTCTTTATTTGCTAAGATTTTACAGAACTTTGAAAACAAGTAAGAGCCTAGCACATTTGGCTTATTTTGAAAAAGCTAAGCAGGGTCATGAGATATGAGACCACCAGGAAATCCCAGGACTAGAAAAAAAAATCCTAGAAGTAAGAGAGCAAATTAAAATCACACTGTTGACTAAACAAATAGCTATTTCCAAATAGTTCCCAAGACTATACAGGTAGTCCTTGATTTATGACAGTTCGATTAACTATGGTTCAAAGTTACAAAGTCCTTGGGGGAAAAAAAGATCTATGATCTCTATTTGCACATATGATCATCACACTAATCCCACAGTCACATTTGGGCAACTGGCTACATTTATGACTATTTGCTGCATTTGCTGTCGTCATGTGATCACAATCTCTGGCAAAAATACCCATTAGTAAAGCTAGATTCACTTAACAACGCTTAATGACTATGCTGAATTGTCTTTACTTAGCAATAACCATAAAATTGTTGTAAAATTTGGTCCAACTTATCTTATGACCATAACATAAATTGTGGAACTTCAAGTCTAATTGTGGTTGTAAGCTGAGGATAAGCCATAGCTTAACTTACCGCATTGTGACAGCACACAGCAGAATAAGACTAACTTACTATTTGGGTTGAAGTCTACCAGGAAATCCCAAAATTATAGCCCAGACCAGAAGGTTAAAAACAATCCTGAAGACACTTCCATATATTTGCCAGGATAAGTAAGTGGAGGTGTAATTTACTGATTGATTTGCATGCTGCCTTCATTACCAGACTAACTCTAGGCAGGAAGCATTCTTTTATTTGTCAAATTTATATAGCTGCCCATCTCGCAAACAAAGTGACAAGTTGGTGTCAATTGTTTCTGACACTTTTGGTGTCAAAATTATGCTTGAACTTGCAAACTTGAAGGCTATATTCTATAAAGAAGATGATAATAAATAAATATAAAGTAGAAATCTTAATTTAATCTGAAATGAATTAAAAGTAAATTCATACAGTTAAAATGATTGCTCTTATTGTATTTAAAAATATTTCCATATCTGGGGAGTGTATTCAAGACTCTGTGGGTCCTTTGATTGTGTCTCTTTGTTCTATCGGTCTTTATCTGTTTTGAATACTGAATATGCAACTTAGGATATTCATCTATAAAATATTGTCAATTAACAGATATTGTTACATATTCCATGAAAGCACAATGCTTGAAAAATTAGCTTGCTGCTCATTCGTCATCTGTTTGACTGCTGACAGTTAAATGACTTTTATAAACGTCCGGAGTACGCTTTGTTTGTTTTATCATAAAATACCAATGCAATTATAACTTTTTTTTAAAAAAGGTCAACTAATTAAAAAGGAAGAAATTTAATGAGCCATTTGGATATTTCCATGTGGTTTCATATAAGAACCATCAGCAAATATAAGTGGACATTGTTCACAAACGGCATTATCAGCATATTTCACTGCATAATTTAGAAACAACCCAGTTGGGATAATTGTAACCCACAGTTCGGGAAAGCCTGGTTCAAAAACAGGAATAAATAATAGGGTAAAATGCTTCTTCTCTCTTATCCTTCCGTTATGACTTGTATCTGACTAAGATTGCCAATTTCATCAAACAGGAGAACTCTGAATTGGATAAATGACTGTCCTTTTCCACAATGGGAGATGGCAAAAAGAACCATATATGATACCATGAGGATCATACATTTTTTAAAACTGAAAACCAAAACTTGCAGTAGTATTTTTATCAAGTTAACTTATGCTCCCCTCCCTCCCCTCTCACAACACATACACACATAGCCTTCTTTCTTATGGCTAGAAAAGGTGTTACAATTTTAATCTGAAAACTATCCCTGTATAGAAATACTTGATATGGATGTGCAATCTGCTGCTTTTCAGATGTTGATATTCCCATTCTGGTGGGCTTTTGGTAATATATTTCAACAATTCTGGAGGGCCATGTTTTTATGCTTCACCAGCCTTCCTCTAAGCAAACTTGTAAATCTTACAGGAGTAAAAAAGAAAGCTATTCAGAATGCAATTTGGTTAGCTATAGTATATACCCGTGATGGCGAACCTGTGGCTCGTCTAGCCATATCAGTGGGCCTGCCAGCACAGCTCCAGCGCGCATGCATGCACTGGCCAGCTGATTTTGGGGCCTTCTGGGCCCACCAGAAGTAGGGAAACAGGCTGTTTCCTGCCTCTGGAGGGCCTGGCAGAGGGAGGCCTGTTTTTCTTTCTCACCTGGCTCCAGATCCTCTCTATGCATCTAGAGAGGGTGAAAACAGCCTTCCCCACCCGCTCAGAGGCTCTCCGGAGGCCCGAAACAACCCATTTCCCAACTTCCGGTTGGACAGGAAGTAATGTTTTTTGCTGTCCCCAGCCTCCAGAGACTCCTCTCCCACCCACCCCCACCCACCCCCAGCACATGATGGTAAAAAGATTAGCCATCACTGGTATATACAATAAGGCTGGATTAAATGTACAGTAAAAGTAACCACCACCACAGTCTTTATTGAATAGTGGAAGGCTAAACAATTGGTCATTTTAAGCATATTTTTGAAACTCTTGAAAAAAGAGAGATCCTTTTGGTTTTTGTTTAATGTTCCGTATTAAATCTATACTTTTTACAGAAAGCCAATAAGGATAACCGGGTATTAGAAATTGAGCCCTACGATGAGCGTCTGAAAGAGCCGATATGCTTAATATTGCAAAAGAAGACAGAGGAACCAGATAGCACACTTCAAATATCTGAACAGGTGTTACCTCAAAAAGACCAGGACCTCTTCTTTATCATGGAATAATAGATTTAAATTATAGAGAATGATTAAAATGTAATGTTAGTGGAAAATCCTCTCAAGAGTTAATACATTTCAACAGTGGAATTACACAGACTTCTAATCAGCGTCTCTTTACTACATGCATGCAAGGAGAGGCTCGATAACCATCTCTTGGGGATGCCTGAACTTTGATATCCAGATTGATTCTTGCCACCAACAGATGATTAAATTTTAGCTTAAATGGCTATTTCTTTTTAAGGATTCTACTTCATCTTTTATAGAAAAATAATAATTGAAAGTACCATTAACAGAAATGCATTCTCTGGCACTTGACTTGAAAGCTATTAACGTGGATGCTTTCCCAAGCAAGAGGAGCTATCCTTCCCATGCTCAATTCTCTTTACTCCTGCAAATAAGGCAAATATGAGAGAGTAAATAAGACACAGAACTCACAGAAGGCTGATAGCTCTTTTTTTCTCTCTCTTTTTGTGTGGCGCTTTTTAATAGAGCCACAAAATAATTTTTAGCTTGCTATTACATAATACATCATAATTTCATAAGAATAAAAACTGTGAGTTGGGCAGCCATATATATGTAATAGATAAACAAAAAGAGCAGAATGAAGAAACCAAAGGATTATCTGATCCTGTATGTGCCTACACTGTGGGACTTCTCCTGGATTATTCAGATAATATGGAGGAACCCTTGAATTGTCTGCAGTGATTCTTAAAAAACCCCCAGCACTTTGGCACTTAAAGGAGCAATTTAGAGAAGTGTTTCACAAAGCATCCTTCCAAATGATTCACATGGCCCTAATATTTAAGTTGAAATTCTGGCAAAACTCAACCAACTCAATCTCAAAAATAATGATCATCAAACAACACAGAAATCTATTGTTAGATGCACACAGAAGGAACTGAAAGGTTAAAGTAAAAACCTCTGGCTTAAACTGGAGTCCTGGTGAAATTCAGAGCAGCCATGATCAACAACTATTATGAAACTGATGAAAAGCACACTAATACATTAGTTTCCTTGATTTATCTGAACGAAAACAAATACTTCCATGGATTGTCCTAATGAAAATTCTAACAAAAATATCTCCAATCTTATCTCATTTTTTACTCTTCCTAAGTGACCTTGTGTCACAACAGATGGATGATCTTCAAAAAGCGATGCGACACTTGACATTACCCATGGCTTTGTATCCAAGTTAAAATAGATACTTGGCTAAAGTGTTTGATATTCAGAAATCCCAACTCAGGCATTTCTGAATTACAAAGCTCAGTGGTGCAAAGTTACAAAGCTCAGTGGTGTGATTTTAAATAAACTCTATTTTATACCACTCTGCTCCACTACTTCACTGTAACAATATATTGGGGGCGCTGGCATAGAAATGAACATTTATATTTCTTTCTATGCTGTCAAAAAAAGAAAGGAAGGAAACAAAAAAGAAAGGAAATAAAAAGGAATGGTAATAGCATATGGGGAGGATTTGAGAGGCAGGGCAAAGAGATGCTGCCTAGGAAATGGTCAAATAAAGAGACCGCATACCTCACAGCTGGTAAGTGGGTAGGGCAAGAGATTCAGAAAGGACCCTCCACAATATCTCAACATGTAGGCAGACAGCAAGAAAATAACCCTTCCAGGCTTGCAAGATTCTGTTAATGTAGCTTTACAATAAAATAGAATTAGGTTATCTGGTCATGTTTCCCATTACTGGTAAGGCTGACAGGAATAGAAATCTTTTTCTAAGCATTAACTAGTTCTTCAGTTCAGCTGCCAGAGATTTCTAAAGAAACAGCATAGTCTACTCGTGTTTTCTGCCTATACGAATTGTACCCAGTTTGTAAACCATTTGCACATAACAACAAACACTGGCTTATCGTGTTTGAATTAGTAGGCTAATGCATGCTACTCACTATTTCTTGTTTATCTTCCACTACCAGCAGGGAATAGTTATACAAAACAAGGTTTGTTTGTACTACACATAAATCGATATACTGAACTTATTATTCTTAAAAGAAGTCAAGGTGAAGCCTAGTTTTAAATTCCAACATGTCAAGAGAGTGGTCTTGATCCTTGTGGAAGACTAAACAAAGAATACTTATGAATTCCCAACTAGTTGTGCCAAAGGAGGAGTTAAGTGTGGATTGGTATACTTAATCACAACAGACATATATGAGTCATATAACTATAAACCTTTAAACTGTAGTTTCTCCGGAGGTTATCACTTTAAAGCTCAACAAATTATGCAATAATGCAGAATTCTAAGCCAAATTAGATAGCAAAGCAAATTCTATTTTTTTGTATGTCTGCATGCAAATAATTTTAAAAGGCTCCTATACAAATCTATTTATAGTATCCTGCTTCCCCTCATACCTCATCTAAATCAGATATAGCCACTATACTGTACTGACAAAGATCTGCCTATTGAATGCCCCTAGGTTATTCCATTTCAAATAGCTGTAGGATATTGCAACTGATGCAGTGACTCACTGATGGAAGACACTATACTAGTAGAGATTTGAATCTATGAAAATTAGTGAATAATTTATGGACAACTTTTTGTTCCCCTTCCATTCATTTGTTTTTATTCTGGCTATGAAGGAAAGCTTACCCATCTTTAGCTCTACCAAACTAAAAGATTAGTGTTCCCTATGGAAACACAAGCTATTCAGAAATGCAAGCAAGCTACTACCTTTTAAAAATTATTTACAAGCTGCCTTAATTTCTAAAAACATCATTTTAAACACACTACTCAGAGAAGAAATAAACAATCTGGTTCCCTTAGAAGTGTAGGAACTCTCAGAATTTCTAACTGCTAATGCTGCTGTGTTATGATTCAAAGTCATTCAAAGTTGACTAGGGCATGGACTAGAGTTAACTGAACAAAAACTATATTTTTAAACACTGTGCAACATATCTGCATAAATTATTGGTATTATTTAAAATACAATTAAATAGAATTCTTTATTGGCCAAGTGTGATTGGACACAAAAGGAATTTGTCTTTGTAACTTATGTATCTAAAGCCATCAGCATTTAGTCATTTGTTAATCAAATTTATATAGCCTCCCATCTCACAAGAAGTGTCTCTGGGAAGTATACAATAATCAATAAAAAATAATATTGCACATATATATTTAAGAATAGAAAAATCAGCATTAAAATGAAAATAATTAAATGAATGAATGAATGAATGAATGAATGAATGTATATGTATGTGTATACTGAAAATCTCTGATTCCCTAAGAACACGAGGCCTGATAGCATAATCACAATTTGAGGGATTTCCACAACAATAAAAGGTGGAGCTACCCAAATGTCCAGGGGGAAAACGCTCCAAAAAGTGAGTGTCACAGCAGAGAAAGCATGCCACCTGGGACCTGCAAAACATAGGTACTTAGCAGCACATCCTCTCTGCCAGATCTAATGTGCCAGGCTGATATAACTGGAAAGAGGCAGTCCCTCAGATAATCCAGCCCTATGCCACATAGGACTTTAAGGATTAAAACCCTCGAAGTGCCTTGAATTGGATCTGGTAGCAAACTGGCAACCAATGTAGGTCACAGAGATGGAACAGACATGTAATATGAGCTGTCCTAGGATCACACATAACTGCCCATCTCTTTGCATCATGCACCTTCCAAATGCTCATCAAGAGCAGCCCAAAAACAGTCCAATCTGGAGTTGACTAGGGCATGGGTGACTTGTGACCAGAGCCTCCTAGTCCAGGAATAGGTGCAACTGCTGCACAACTCTGTGCAAAGCCCCTCCTAATCACGACTACCACTTGCTTCTCAAGCATAAATTGTGAATTTTAGGAAAACCTAGATTGCACACTGGATCTGCCTGGGATAGTGTGACCCCAATCCAGCACCAAAGATGGCATAGTCCTAGAACTAGTAAATCCCCAGATCTGGAGCTACTCAATCTTGCCAGATTTAAGCTGAAGCCTGTTGTTCCCCAACCAGATCCTCATAGCCTCCAGACAGGAGGTGTCTGGAGGCTAAAACATTCACAGCAGTTGTGGGTTGCCCCTGGCTCTCACTGGTTCTATACAACCGATAGTAAAACCAGCAGAGGCTCCGTCCTCTGACCCCACCGTCACCAAAATGTTCCTGCACATACGCAGAAGAGCGCACACGCGACCCCATTGTGAACCAGTAGTAAAGGTAAGTAGAACCCACCCAATTCCCAGCATCGCTTATCCAAGGGCTGAGATATATAGTTGGATATCATCAACATATCAATAATACCTCATCCTATAGTAGTAGGCTTCATCACTATAAATATTTTTTTCTATTATTTATTTATTTATTTATTTTTGATAATGGAAAGCATGGATAACTTTGAGGAAAAGGGAGTGGTGTTATTGCCTTGGAAACCATCAGACAAGGGACGCAGAGCCCTTCATAGTTTGTCAAAGAAAAAAACACTTAAAAAGAACTTAATGGATCTAGCAGTTAAAAGTGGCAGGTGAAAAGTTTGCAATTTCAGATTTGCGAGATTCAGTTAATGTAGCCTTACAATAAATGTAGCTCATCCAGTCATCTTACTGTCCAATTTACATGGGAAAGTTTCAAATGAACTGAGAATTTATGACAGAACAGACAGCAATAGACAAATATAAATTCCGTGTACAGGTAGTCCTTGGTTTATGACCAGTTATTTAACAACCATTCAAGTTATGATGGCCTTGGAAAGGATGTTTCCTGGACCAAAGTTAAAAGTTCCTGATAGCTTACTCCCCCATTCACACAACCATTTCAGACACTTGGAAACCGGCTTGCACTTACGACTGGTCAAGAACCCTGCAATCATGTGTTCACCATTTGCAATCTTCGTTGCTGGCTTGCCCAGAAAGCAAATGGGGAAGTTGGCAGGGAAGGTTACATGCTGCTAATCCAAGGACCCTTCCAACTCTGTTATTCTGTTATCTGCCAAGAGGACGCCGTCTCATCTCTAGGGGTTGCTGAAAGAACTGCCTACCAAGTGGAGCTCAGCCCTTCCACCAGGCTGCAGAAAGGTGCTGGGATCCTAAAATAGGATAAGCAATAGTTCTTGTGATTGTTTGATAGGCCCTTTCTCTAAACTGCATGATGAACTTTCCAATGATTGCAAAAATCTGCCTGCAGCACAGTACAAGGAGGCCTGACATTTGCTGGGCATGCCTACAGTTGCACAAAAAAGACAAAGATGAGCAGATCTGGTTATGGTGGAGCAGGGAGAGAGGGCTTAAACACCATTTCCTCATGGAGAATTCAGTTACAGTTGTGGCACCAACTGTATATTCTAGGACAAGGATGTCAAACTCAAAGCCTGAGGGGGTGCTTAAATCCAGCCCGCAGGGTCAGCCTGGAAATATCAAAGGACCTATCGGACAAAATGGACTGTGTGCACTGTTTTCGACCTGTCCAGCCTCCTGAATCACTCTGCCAGTCAAAAATGGGCCGTGCAGAGGCTTCCGTGCAGCCCATTTTTGGCTGGCAGAGTGCTGCTGGAAGCCAGGGAGGCCAAAAACAGGCCACACAGGGGCCTCGGGGGACCCCCCTCCCCCACAGCCCATTTTTGGCCGTCAAGCATGCCAAAAATAAGAGTGTGTAGTTCACATACAATTGGCTTTTATATATTAAGCTATGAATATCCAAGTAATTAAGTAATCAAACAATATACATGTAATACTGTACATGTCCCCCGAGGCCCCTTTTAAAGGTTTATGAATCCATTTTCCCCAAAAAAGAAAAAAAGATTATTTAACATATGCCTCCTCCCTGGAACATCTTAGCACTGTCTTAATATACAGGAACAGGGCATTTGAATTAAAGGTAACAAAGGTTTTATCAAATACTTTTGTTGGTCACAAGACAAAAAAAAAAGTCAGGAATACTCTGTTCTTGCATCATTTATTATGTAGAAACGTATCAGTAGGAGGATATAATATTGCTAGACTGGTCTTCCTGTACTTATTTGACTCAAAATTACACCTCCCACTGAATTAAGCTACTTGTAGCAACTTCATAGCTATAAAAGGATCACCCTCTGACTTTTTGGTTTGAAATATTTTCACAGCAACAATTATTTTATTATTTCAATAAAGTATCAAAGTATTTTTACCTGCTGGAAGTTCAAAGGGATACATTTTATGAATAATACAATTGCCTTAGTTCAACATAACAAATGATTATTTCTTTTAAGTAACTCAACATAAGTATACTATGTTAAAAGTCATGCATTTGTCACCAGATAGCACTTACATGACGCTAGGTGCCTTTCCCTTTAAGGCAATTTGATTGTTTGATGTTACTATGGATATAAAACATTACATACATCAACTGATAATGGCTGACCTTGAAAAAATCTTGAACTTAATTAGTTCTTGGACTGAAAACCACAAAGAAATCCGGGACAGTAGAATATAGTAGACTGGATAGTTAAACAGATCAATAGCAAATCATTATCTTATTGTTACCAAGAAAGCAACATAGGTCTGTCCACATAGTCACCATGGATTGAGCCTGACTGCAGGAAGACTATATCTTAACTTACTTCAACTAAAATGCTTCTTGAATAATTAACCAATAATTTGTTTTATAACGTTTCAATTTATGTATTTTCCAGAAAAATCATTTCCTTGAGGTGCCATTTCAGTAAGGTTTGATAAAATTATACTGATTCTACATCCACATTAAAAATGAGTTCTATATCTCATTCTTTCATATCAGTAAATGAGAAATATTAAACACATTTGAGTAAATCCTAAATTTACTACATGCAACGTTTCTAGTCTTTAATTAGAAACACTTAATACTAAACTTAAATAGCATTCTACTATCAATATTATACTACCAATAGCATTAAAGTTTAGCTTTTTCTGAAAGGTAAGCATATTCCAGCCTTCTTTTATTTTTACAATTACACTATGATTGTCAGTATTATTTAATTGTTTTATATCTTCAAATTAACAATTAAAAGAACTGGGAAAAAATGTCCAATTACTAAAATGTAATAGAGAATAGGAATTTACGAAGAAAAAAACCTGAGAGTTTACATAAAAGTCCTTTGGGACTGTGGTGTAGTATAAAAACATTTAATAAATAATAAATGCATAAATAAATAAATGCAACTCATATATCAATATAAATCATGATAGTGGTGAGAAAGTGATATATATCATTTTTGCTAAATGCAGGAAGTGTAAGAAAAGATGAAAGAAACTAATTCTGAAGTCAGGCAGCATACAATTGCTATTCAGGAATGGAAGAGTATATATCATGAAAAGAAATCCAAGTGCACTTTTAGCATCTTTTTAGATAACTATTTACCAGGTAATAAAGAGACAACTGTTAATCGGTCTTTTTGAACAGAACTGAAACTACATTTTGTAACTGGAAAAAAATCTGTTTCCTCTCTTTATGCTCATATATAGCTTTTGGGTGCGCCACTTGTGCTGACCTTGTACAACTTCACAGGAAATCAGGATTTTTTGCTAACCAAAATTATCCAAAGTTACTTTTAAGTTTTTGTAAAGTTTACTTTTTAAATGAATCAATTTCTATGTCCCGCCAACGGGAGAACCTCATCCAGTATTTAAGAACAAAGGATGAACTTAATCACCACCAAATAAACTTTACTTTTGCATAAATTCATTTCCATTTATTTTATCTTCATTTAATGTATTTTATCTTTAATATGTAAGGTGACATGTGGAAGACACCTTACATATGTCTTGGGAACAGAATGGGAAAAATTCTCCACTACAGCTTTCTGTGGCTTGGTGTCTCCAGACTTATTAAATTATAATGGCCATGCTAACTGGACTAGAATTACCATTAGCTGGGAATTCTCAAGGAACTCAACTGGAAGATAGAAAGTTCAGGCAACATTGATTTCAGCTAATTCTATAATACTAATAAGCATGGTCTTTCACCAGCTAAATAATTCAGTGTGATTTTTTTATGGATCCAAAATACTGTTTTTATTATATCTGCAAATGATATTTTTAAATTCAAATAGGCACTACTATAGTATGTTGAGGAAGAAAAAAGTAAGATGAAGAATCTATATTAAACATTAAAAACAAAAATCTGATCATGAAGTTATCTGTAACTGTTCCTAGAATTGTATGGGCTACAAATGGATGAAGTTTGTTGAACAAATTGACACAATTTTCTTTTTAAAAATATTTAAACTTATTTAAATATTGAATGGCAGCAAAATATCTATTCCAGTACTAGTTTTGAAAGCTAACTAAAATCCGCATTGTATCATTTGTATCCTTACAATAACAACAGAAGTCAAATTATTTTAGAGTAATCATTAGAATGTAGATGAATCGTGGCAATGTATAGTATTCAGATGGCAAATACCCTTAACCTAAAAATATGTATATGTTCACGTTATTCTTAGGCTTACTTGCACACAATGCACATAGAAATGAAGCAAGAAGCTAAACAAGATCTAAATTATGTTCTATATAGACCATTTTATACGTAACTCTCACCACACTATTTTAGTTTCACTAGAAGCCTTCCTCCTTTGTTAAAATTACATCAGCACATGAACTTTTACATTACAAACATGTAATGGACATGTTTTGTGGATTGTATTCAATTTTATATAAAGGCAAACACCCTGGAAAAAAAACTTCGGTAAAAGTGGAAATACAACTTTAGGATCACCTTCTATGTATTTTATGCATGATGTTTACACAAGGAAAATAATACAGTTTCACTGAATTTTGTACCATTTGGTACACCAGCCTTACAGCCAACTGTCTCAACTAACAAGTTAAATACACTTATTCAAGATGCAAGTGAGTGACAGATGATGTGCTGCTAATGAATGTTTACTTCAGAGAGATCACTGGGCTGGGATTGTAAGAGGCCTACCTTAGAACAAAATTAATTGTCTAGACTTCATTGTTTCTGATGTGTGAAAGAAGAAAGGAGGCTGGCATGGGGCTATGCTTTGGATTCACAGTAGGAGTTCTTCAGATCCTTCCACCATCAATCTCAGCCTTTTCTCCCTGTTCTCCCCGCCTTTTCCCCCTGCAGTTCAAAGGGGGTTCTCAAAACTAATAAAAACAGCTAAAAGCACACCGCAGTTCTTTTCTCTCTCTCTCTCCTTTGGCGCCTATACGAGTGCCTGGAACTTGAGAGGGTGGAGGAAAGAACATCAGGATGGTGTTGAAAAGACAAAAAAAAAAGTGCTTAGAAGGCGAGCATGAAGTTTATAAACCAGACTTTTCCAGGTGGCCCCGAACTCCAAAGGGAACCCAATTCCAATCCCACCTCTTAGGGGGTGATTTGACTCCTTATGGCCCTGGCGCACCTACTCTGCTGATTTTGGCTGGGGACCGGGTGGAGGGGATGTTAGGAAGGTGGAGGCTGCAAGACGGAGCCGGGATAAAACTACAGGACGGTCCTCTTTCCCTTGGATTACCACACTGCGCCTCCCCATCCCCTCCGCAGACGCCAGCGGAGCTCCTTTTTTTTTTTTTCCTCCCTTCTTCTTTTTCTTCTTCTCCCCAGGCCTCGGCTGTGAAGCTGCAAGCCCCCGACAGAACAAAAGGGGAGCGAACGGGGCTGAGCAGGGATGGGCGAACTGAGGCCGAGTCAGGCCAAGCAGGAAGACTTCCACGCTGGAGGCCGTCGCTTGGCTTCATCGGGGCCTCAATTCCCCCCCCCCCACCTCCCACGCCAATCAACCCAGGCCCGGATTCCCTTTCTTGCTTCGCACGGCTCTCGGACAGGAGGCGTAAGAACCGTGCAGAAGGCGACTCACCGAAGGCAGCCAAACGCTGCTGCCAAACGCTGCTGCCGGTGGCGGCCGTCGTAATGAGCCGAGTCCAGGCCGGCCGGGCTCAAGCGCCGGCTCCGCCTCCGCCAAGCTCCCTTCTCTTCGGTCGCCGCTACTTCCTCCTCCACCTCCTCCTCCTCCTCCTGCTGCTGCTGCCGCCGCTGCTCCTGGCGTTGCAGTTTTCCCCCGCCTCCTCGTCCTCCTTCCTCCTCCTGCGCCCTCCGTCTCCGCAGGGGCGCGAGGGGGGATAGCGAGGGCGCTACCGCCGCCGTCAGTTCACGTACGAGAAAAGCTTCTCCACACGCGCCTGCCGTCGCAGGGCTGAAGGGACGGAGTCCAAGCCGGCCGTCTCCTTTTCGTGTGTTTGTTGTTTTGCCGTCCGTGACACCAAGGCCGCATTCCTTACGCCCCCGGTCCCTCTGGTGCCCCGCTTGCCCTCAGACGCTCCCCTTTTTCTTTTTGGTCAGTTTTACCGTTTTCGAGCAGCTTCGTTTCACTCCAACCTCAACGCAGCTGCCGTGCACCTTAACTGGGCAAAACGTACTGTTAGACTGTTCGGTTTTTCTTTCCTGTTAAGAGTTGAGATCTCGCCCGACGCTGCCCGTGAAAGGGCAGGCATTTCTCGGGAAGACGCACAGTGCTCCATTCCTGTATATGCGTGTCAAACTCCCTAACATTTCAAATGGGGTTTGCTCCCTTTTGCCAATCTTCTCTGGAAATAATAAAAGTATGCCTTTCTAGCTGTTTCCCCTGCAAGTCAAGAAACGACCATTTCAAAGCTGTGGGGCGACTTGATTGCAATCAAGATTGCAAAATGTTTTTGTAAGCTATTAGTTTTTTGATGGAACGCATCATGCATAGCTACACATGATTTGAAAGGGGAGGGAATACCAAGAGCTTTTTAACTATTCCTTCCTTGTCCGGGTTGGCTGACCTTCTCTAGATAGTTAGACGTAGTGGCTGTATAAGGAATTGCATGATGTTGCTTCCTATTCGCTGCAAGCATGAACTACGCTTTACGGTGGTATCTGTGGCAGCCTTTCTCAGTCTGATGCTCTCCAGTGGATTTTGACTACAATTCCCAGAATTCAACGTCAACATGGCTGTTCCTGCAGGTTTAAAATTTTGGTAGTCGTAATCAATGCTGTTAGGAGACTGCCAGGTTCAAAAAGACTATCTACCCTTAATATTTAAAAGAAACAAAACGAAAACAAAAATCCTCAAAGCCAGTTGGGCTGTTATTAACTGTTCCTTTTGTCACTTCGGATGTACGCTGGCTGAGGTAAAGGCAAATCAGAGTTAAAAATTATAGGCTGTTTATAAAGTTTGAGATCTGATTGCTGCGATCTTTGTGCCCATTTAATGTTTCCCTAAAAATAGTTTAAAAGTTTCAAATCTGAAAGTTTTCCTGTAATTTCTACTTCTTCTGTATCTGCTGCTATTTTAACTCAAAAAAGTTCAAAGTTGCGGAATTAATGTTTTGGTTTGATTCTTAAGTCTTTTTGTTCATGTCTGCACGAGTTTATCTTATTTTCACAATTCTCTGGTTTAACTGGTTTCAGCATTTAAAAATAGATTTTGCTGTTGAATTTATTGAATTTTGAATTTATTGAATTTAGGCGTGGTCCCATTCAATTGGGAAGACTAAAGAGATCAAAGAGAAGTAGTGGATAGTTTGGAAGGAAATAACCAAGTAATGCTAGATTTCTTGATTTGAAGGAGATAAACTGAATTTAGTCAAATGTGTTTTTAAGAAGGTAGATTTTAATAAACATAATTATTTAATAAGAGTCCATTACAGAGGAGCTAATAAGGAGCCCAATATCTAGAGTTTCTAAAAAAAATACCAAAAGCACAAGAAGTAATTCTATCAAGGGGGAAAATGCAACCCAATTTTGAAAGCAAATATGACTACACAAAGCCTAAAATAAATAAAGGCAGATACAGGCAGTGGAAAGAAGTACTTTTCCAAGAAAGAGTATGCAGAGATAGCCAGATTCCTAAAGACGGTATTAAGAAAAGGTAAACCTTAGAGTGAGCTAAGAAAAAAAAGGATTTCTTCACATATATTTTTAAATGAAAATTTCAATTACATTATAAAGATGGCAGAAGTGTGAGATTAGCCAGAAATACTTAACTATCTTTTCTAGAAAACTGCATGATCCATAGGTAGTTGGCGAAATTGTTCTGAAGGATTAATATTCTGCTTTGAGCTTGACAGAAATTCAATTGAGGAATACATGACCTTGGATGAATTCAAATCTCCAAGAGGAGGATTGAAGTATTGTAGGAACTTGAAGAACAAAGATTCTTCATTTTCACAAGTGTTGGGGGAAGAAAAAGAATGGGGAAAGGGGAAAAAAACTGCATTCCAATCAATGTAATATCTGAACCTAGAGAGATTAATCTACAACATATAATAAAATGACTGAATTGTAGGCATCTTGAAAATGGTGTTCAACCAGTCAATATGTATTTTGTTATGGAGATAGAACCAACAAAGTCTTTTAATGGCATACACAACTACAGTGATCACTGGACTCTTTGCCAATGAAAGCAAAAGAATCCCAAAGCCCACAAGGCAGACACATTCTAAAGGTGGTACATAAGATTATAGGAGTATAAGGTATGACATGTCCTTTATTGCAGGAAGATGGGATGAGAAAAACATGGGTTAATTTACTATGGCCTGACTTGGCATTTCTACAATCTGCTCTTCTAAGGATATTCCAAGTGTGACCTTTCTACTGACTTTAGCATGTTCTAATGGGATCAGTGTCCTTTATCGTACCCATAAATTGATACAAAATGAAATTGGCTACAGACATATAAGAAAAGCAGGGGATTAAAAACTAAATTCTTTACCAAGAGACTGAGGAAAATTGGTATGTGTAGTTTGAGAAAAAATGAGGCGAAATATGAAAGTACTCTTCACTTCAAGGCTTACCATAAAGAAGCATTTTATAATAAATTTATGTTAAAGAAAGGCAATTGCCAACTGAGTATCAGGGAACTTGCCATTGTGGAAGACTTTTCATAGTGGAATATATCATGTAGGTGATGGCTCCTCTTCAGTGGATTTGATCGAGTTGACTGTGGAGAGTTACCTTATTTGTTTATTAAATTTATATATGCCATCCACCTAAGCAATTCTGGGTGGTTTTTAAGCTATACATTAGATTTTAAACTACTCATTATGCTTCTAAAACATGATGGTTGGAAAGCAGGTCATCACATAACTGACCCAGTTTTTCTTTTGTGATGGTCTTTAAGCAAATCATCATGGTTAAGTAAATCTGCAGTCATTAAGTGACCACTTCGGTTGTTAAGAAAATCCACTGTTCACTATCAGGCATTTTTTGCCCAGAACCAGAACTAAATGTCTGTTTTTAGTAAAAATATTGTAAATCACAGTCATATGGCCACAGGATGTTGCAAAGGGCCATAAAAGCAGGCTGGTTACTGAATGCCTAAAAGACAACCATGTGACAGAGATGGAGGGCCAGGCCTCTGGAACTTTGAAACAGGTTGTAATTACCTTGGGGGAGGAGTCTATCATGGTTTCAACTGATCGCTAGTGACAAGTCATGAACCAAGAATTACATGTATGTAAACACTAAGCTTTGCTAGAGGCATTTCGGTTATACTTACTCTCTTTGAGGTTAAGTATGCAGACTTCACAATTTAAGGTGAAAGTGACTTCGCAATGGCTTTATAACAAGCTTTAGTACAGAACCTGGATCTACCCACTCCCTTAACTGCTGCATCACACTGCTGTCTCTCTCACTCTGTGTGTGTGCATGTGCATGTGAATGTGTCTGTGTATGTATATGATAATTGCAGAGTTTATTTGCAAAACTGCTAATTTTAAACCCATGCTACTCCTGGTCCAGAGATACACCTGCTTATGTTATATTTAACACCAAACCCTACTTTGGGGAGTTATCTCAAGATGTATGTACAGATTTATCATGAATTTAATTTCAAGGACACCCAAATCCAAGGTGAATCTGGGTAATTTACAAATTAAAAACAAAATAAGTCATATCAGGAAAAAAGGAGAAACCTGACCAGAGGCAAAATCTAAAGAATCAAATAGAAAAAAACAACAAACTAAAGGGGTTCAATCATCTGGAAGAACAACCAGGTCTTTAACAATTTGTATGTATGAAAGCTGGACCATAAGGAAGGCTGAGTGTCAAAAGAATTGAGGCCTTTCAACTATGCTGCTGGAGAAGATTCCTGCGATTCCCTTGGTCTGCAAGGCAATCAAACCGGTCAGTCCTAGAGGAGAACAACCCTGACTGCTCTTTAGAAGGTCAGATCTTGAAGATGAAACTGAAATACTTCAGCCACTTAATGAGAAGGAAGGAATCACTGGAAAAGAGCCTAATGCTGGGAACGATTGAGGGCAAACGAAGAATGGGACGGCAGAGAATGAGGTGGCTGGTTGGAGTCACTGAAGCAGTTGGCGTGAGCTTAAATGATCTCCAGGGGATGGTAGAGGACAGGAAGGCCTGGAGGAAAGTTGTCCATGGGGTCGCTATGGGTTGGATACAACTTTGCAACTAACAACAACAAAATGTATGTATTTCCCAAACTTTATTACTTCTACAAATAAGTCAAGTACATAATACTCCCTCCTCTTCCTATTTTCCCTACCACAACAACCCTGTTAATTGGGCTGAGACAGGAAGACTGGCCCAAAGTCATCCAGCTGGCTTTTATGGCTAAGATGGGACTTGAAGTCATGGTTTCTCATTTTCTTGCTTGGTACCTTAACCACTAGCTTTCAGTTTGCATCTATGTAGTTATCTATTCAAAATAAATGGTATAGTTTGTGGTCATTTTGAAAAGATATGAGATAAAATATTGGTAGGATTACATATTTTGATATTGAATGCAATCTCTGCATATGTAAGCTTTCAAGATTCATTATGGTGTGTCTGTATATAAAGTAAAATAAATAAATTTGAGTACCTATGATTTTTAAATATTGTACCCTATTGGCAATGCCCTTTTTAAAAGTCACGTTTAAAATGATTCTTAACCTCTATTTTCTTTTAGTTGACTAGAGGCTAGAGAACCATGTGTAACATTCATTCATCATTATGCCTGAAGCTATTACTTTATATTCCCATATGCATTATCCAGCTGTTTTTTTTTTCTTGTAGCATTTGGATTGCAAATTTGCTGGAATGAATTATTGTAAATTTGCATCAGGATGCAAATGCAATTTGTCTGAAAACATGTAAGCAATCATGCACATTTGTGAAAATTTCTAGGTGAAGCAAATTCATAGGATGTTTTCCTTATTTAGACCAACTAAGTTAATAAAGCATCAAATCTGCACAATCACCCAACTATCAAAATTTAATCTGTTAATGTAATTTTAAATTGCATTTAAGATGTAAGAAGCATGATATTCAACAATAACTTTTAGTCCAATCTTATTACATTGTGATTTCTAAGGTTACTTAGACATTTTAAAGAAATACATCTTAAATATTTTCTAATGAGAATGAAACACAGAAAGAGGAACCAACCTAAGAAATCATCATTAAAACATCAATTGTCAATGCAAATTTAATTTGTTGAAGCAGACTGTATACTACAATACACTGGACATTAATTTACTATCTTATATTTAGAAAAACTGAAATAAGTAGACGTTCTCAGTTTGACATCACCATAACTTACAATTTATAATAGGTAGCATTCAAACCTTATTTTTATTTATTTATTTATTTTATTAGATTTATATACCGCCCTTCTCCTTGCGGACTCAGCCAGAATAACAGCCAGAATAAAAAACAGATTTTACAAAAGTTAAAAGAATTTTAAAAGCAGCTAATATAAAATTTGCCCCATAAATTTAAAAGTTCAATTAATATTTAATATCAGACTCTAAAAAATTTACCGTGGGATCAGGCCCGTCCGGCTAACTGGATAAAGTAAGTTTTTAAGGCCCGACGAAAAGTCCGGAGGTCGGAGATCGTTCGCAACTCTGGAGGAAGGTCGTTCCAGAGGGTAGGAGCTGCCACAAAGAAGGCTCTCCCCCTGGGGGTCATCAGCCGGGATTGTCTGGCTGACGGCACCTAAGGAGGTCCTCTCTATGGGAGTGAACCAGCTGGTGGGAGGCAATTGGTGGCAGAAGGCGGTCTCATAAGTACCCTGGTCCTAAGCCATGGAGGGCTAAATGGTGATCACCAACACCTTGAAGCGCACCCGGAAGTCCATCGGCAACCAATGCAGCTCATGCAGGAGAGGTGTCACATGGGAGTGCCCTGTTGATCCCATAATCCCCCGCGCGGCCACATTCTGCACCAGTTGGAGCCTCTGGGTGCACCCCAAGGGGAGCCCCATGTAGAGAGCATTACAATAGTCCTGGCGAGAAGTGACGAGTGCTTGAGTGACTGTGCGTAAGAAGTCCCGATCTAGAAAGGGTCACAACTGGCGACCTTGAAACAAAGTTGAAATAAATCACTTCCAAAGCTAGAATTTCCTAAATACAAAATTGTTATAGAAAAGAAAAAAAAAGGAGCCAAGCTATAGGTAGTTCTTCGCTTACATTCATTTAGTGACCATCTGAAGTTACAAGGGTACTAAAAAAGTGAACTGTGACCTTTTTTCATTTATGATTATTGCAGCAACACCATGGTCATGTGATCAAAATTCAGACAATTGACAACTTGCATGTATTTATGACAATTACAGTATCCCAGGGTCATGTGATCCCCTTTTGCGACCTTCTGATAAGCAAAGTCAATGGGGAAGCCAGATTCACTTAATAACTGTTACTAACTTAGCAACTGCAGTGATTCATTTCACAATTGTGTCAGAAAAGGTTGTAAAATGGGTCAAAACTCACAACTGTCTTGCTTAACAATAGAAATGTTGAGCTCAATCATGGTTGTAAACCAAGGATATACTGTACAAAAAAATCTACAAAGGTAGAATGGCAAAAATATATATGTCAAGACTGTTCAGTTTTAATGTTGCAAGATCTACTGGTATCTTTTGATATCTTCATAAATATTTGTTTTCAAAACATGTATCTAAAATTCTATCAGTGGAATTTCATATTCTTCAATGCTTAGGTTCCCAAGAAATAAAAAGGGGATTCTTTCTGATAAGGAAAAAATAATGTGCAAATTTAACTTTCACTGTCATATGTCTTAAATTCTTGTAAATTCTAATGAATTATGAAGTAATTTCAAACATTTGCATGTTGTTTCATTTCAAGACTCTTTATCATGCCGGGAATATGAATACAAGTAAGTAATATAATAATTTCACTGTAATATACTCAATGCATGGACTATAAAATTGTCTTATGAAAATCCATTAAAACCACATGTAGCTTTGTGTTTTAGGAAAGAATACAAAAGATAACTAGAAGTCTTGCATGGATTAACCTAAAAAACCCATTAAAACATGTGATGCTCTTTACCTACAATGCTTCCAGATGAGAGATTTAATAAGCTATCATCATGTCTTATGCAATTTTATGGAAAAGGATAGTCTATATAAGATCACTGTTATGGTTTTTTTGTGTGTATCCCTTCCTATTTTTGTAAAGGATGAAGCCAGCAAAGCTGGAAGTCTGAAATCAAACAAGACTATTATTATAATATTATAAAAGTACCTTGAAAACTCAAAGCTGAGAAACAGCAAAAGTATGGTGCCATGTGAGGGAAGAAGACAGGCAGGATTTAAATCCTGAAGATAGGTAAGACAGACAGACAGATAGTAACATCTATTATTGCAGTTACTATTATCTGAACCTCCTTATTCAATATTTATTTAAGTTCATAAGTGCATGTCTGTGTTTCCAGATAAAAAAACTGTTGCGTCCAAAGCTTTTTCTATATTTTTCATGTATAATTTTAGTGGAGATAAATTCATCAAGTATCAGTAGATGACAGTGCTTGTTTTTCAGAACATTGGTGAGGTGTAGTTATGTATAGTATGGCTTTATGAAGAGTGCTTTAAGCGTTACACCTCCTAATTTTAGTTTGTCTAATTTTGTTCCTTGTAATAATCTTTTATTTTGCATTATAAATAGGGCTAATGAAAGGGCTGCCATAGAACCAGCAGGAGATTTTGTATTTCCAGAACATTTTTTAGGGGACACAAAAATAAAAAGTGCTAACGAAACAATATTCTATAATGATGACTCATTGGTATTTGTGCAGATTCTCTATTTCTGTGGGATCCTAAGGTTGCTGGAAAAACCATATTTTAAGGGTTTTCCAGAAGTCTGGTAGGGATGGGACTAACCTTTCTGTGAGAGAATGATATTCCAGAAGGCAAGAGCCACAACAGAAAAGGCATGTCTCCTGGATCCCATCAAATGGAGCTCTTTAGCAGACAGGACGCATAACATGCACTTTTCTTCCTGATCTGGTGGGCAGGTACTGTATTTTCCGGCGTATAAGACGACTGGGTGTACAAGACGACCCTCCTCAGAGCCATTTAAGGCTCGTCAGAGCCTTATGGGCTGGTCTGCCTGGTTACAGGAGAATGAGACCCGGCGTATAAGACGACCCCCGACTTTTGAGAAGATTTTTGTGTGTTAGAAAGTGTCTTATACGCAGGAAAATACAGTAGTTGTAATTGGGAAGAGGTAGCCTTTCAAATAACCTGGTCCCATGCTATGTATGGCTTTAAAAGGTATATTATTGATCACGTACTTTTACCAGTAAGATGTACAATGCAACTCCAGAACTGAGGGATTAATGATCTAGTATCAACACTTGATGCCACTAGCCCCATTAACACTACTGAATCACATAGCCGCAGTGTGCATTGGTTTCCCATAAAGAATTCCTTGTATTAATGCAGATTCAGTTTATGTTTTTGTTCAAGGCTTCTGGAGCTGGAAGGTAGGACAATTCATGGAAGCAAATCTATTAAGGTCATGTATGCAAAAGCAAGATAAATACAAGGCTTATTTTAATACTAGCATACAGGGATTCATATTATACAAGTTTTATTGAGATGTTGTTTTCAAAAGTTTTTAGGTGTTGTTTTAAATACATTTTATGTGTCTATTAACTATATTGTGTCATGTTAGATTATTGTAACTTTTAATTCATTACAATAGTCTAGTAATAATGTACTAATGAAAATGGTAGAAAAATATTGCAGTACGTCAAAGTATTTTGATTTCTAAAATTTTGAACTTAAACACCACGTATATATTATATAGAAAAACATTACTGGATTTGAACCATTCCAGATAAAGCAAATGCTATCTAAAAATAAGGACATATTAATTTTTCACCAAAATGTCACCCATGAAACAGTGAAAGTCACATTCTGAGATTATATAATGCAAAGCAGAAGTATATGGAGCTCATGTTTACCTCCATTTCATACATTGATCAGTTGAAAAAGAAAATGCTATACTAAAAAAGAAGCATCCTACAACTGAAGTAAGAGCATGCAATATACAGAAGCTTGTTCTTTAATACAGCTAATTCTTCATTAGAACAATGTTCTATCAGTACAATTTAAATCTGTAATAATTCAAATGTCTATCTCCTGGTGAAATACAAATTTCTTAGTTTTATCCTTGAGATAAAAATTGGCATCTATTTTGTAATTATATTTATCTTACAAGGGCAGGATATGTCATTGGCTAATTTCCCTCTGCTTCAATTTTAGTTTGGAGGATAACAGCAACTATTTTTCAGCAAGCAATGTTGCTACACTGAAATTGAGTTTTGAAAAAAAATCAGATAAACAAAGAAATGAAGAACAAGCTGTTCTTTTAGAAATAACCATTTAACAGCAGTTTTAGTTTATGTGTGGATCTTTTGTTTCTGGTTCTGGGAATGGCATATGGACAATTCCTCTTACCCTTAGAGGTCAGATTCCATTATATGTGACTGCCACATTACAAATTAACAAACAATGCTATTTGTGAGCATTCACTACTCTTCTTTGTTAGTCATGCAAATGATTCTGCAGTGATGCTATTTCAGTTTTCTCAGATGATTGTTTTTTCAGCAACAAAATGTAAATAAAAACCTAAAGCAATTAAAGAGTATTAAATGTGAGCAAAGTAACATAATTCAACAATAGTAATGGGTAATGAAACATATAATGCTATATTTCTGTTGTATTTTGTTGGAATATATTGCAACTGAAATTCAAAAATTAATTCTTGATTCTTGAATGTAAAATTCACAAAAGTGCAGAGAAAGCCTTATCTATCTGCAGCAAACAAATTCTGCTCACATAATTTAGCCAATAAGACCATAAAGGCATCAAATGAATTTCTGTATTCTGGGGGAGTAAACTATATAACTGGTATCTCTCATCATGCCCCATCACAGTTTAATTATGGTTTAAAATACACTGCAATAAACTGCATTTATAAAAGTCATTAAAGCACAAACCATGGTTTCAGTAACAAACCAGGCGATACTATGTTGTGTGAATCTGTCTCTGGGTATTATAAAGTAGGCTTCAGCTGCTCCAAATGAAGATTTACTGATATGTTCGAAGTTCTCAACCTATTTTTTTTTCTCCCTGGATATATTCAGACTAAACTGTTGTAACTGTTTTTGTTAATGGCCGTTAGATACCTCTTTTAATGGAAGCACTTTTCATTTATGGAACTAGAATGGAAAATGTTTTTTCTAGTTTCATTCCCCATGTGCTTTACTTACATAGATGGACGTCCTATTGCAGTAATCCACTGACATATGCTGAATACCATCCTTAATATTTTAAATACCAGTATTATTTTTAAAATTATATCTGTCTGCAAGAACAGTATTTTGAAAGTTGGCATAGAATAAATTTGACCTTCAAAACCTTAAATGTCCACTAGATGGCAACTAAGATTTGTCTGTATCTTTTTACTGACTTCCTGTGGTCATTCATAGATTTGCAGTCAAGACATCATAAAGTCAGCACTGAGGCCTCATATATACATACAGGTGAAACTCGAAAAATTAGAATATCGGGCAAAAGTTCATTTATTTCAGTAATGCAACTTAAAAGGTGAAACTAATATATGAGATAGACTCATTACATGCAAAGCGAGATAGTTCAAGCCTTGATTTGTCATAATTTTGATGATTATGGCTTACAGCTCATGAAAACCCCAAATTCACAATCTCAGAAAAGTAGAATATTGTGAAAAGGTTCAATATTCTAGGCTCAAAGTGTCCCACTCTAATCAGCTAATTAAGCCATAACACCTGCAAAGGGTTCCTGAGCCTTTAAATGGTCTCTCAGTCTGGTTCAATAGGAATCACAATCATGGGAAAGACTGCTGACCTGAGAGTTATGCAGAAAACCATCATTGACACCCTCCATAAGGAGGGAAAGCCTCAACAGGTAATTACAAAAGAAGTTGGATGTTCCCAAAGTGCTGTATCAAAGCACATTAATAGAAAGTTATGTGGAAGGGAAAAGTGTGGAAGAAAAAGGTGCACAAGCAACAGGGATGACCGCAGCCTGGAGAGGATTGTCAGGAAAAGGCCATTCAAAAGTATTGGGGACTTTCACAAGGAGTGGACTGAGGCTGGAGTCAGTGCATCTAGAGCCACCACACACAGACGGATCCTGGACATGGACTTCAAATGTCGTATTCCTCTTGTCAAGCCGCTCCTGAACAACAAACAACGTCAGAAGTGTCTTACCTGGGCTAAAGACAAAAAGAACTGGTCTGTTGCTCAGTGGTCCAAAGTCCTCTTTTCTGATGACAGCAACTTTTGCATCTCATTTGGAAACCAAGGACCCAGAGTCCGGAGGAAGAATGGAGAGACACACACTGCAAGATGCTTGAAATCCAGTGTGAAGTTTCCACAGTCTGTGTTGATTTGGGGAGCCATGTCATCTGCTGGTGTTGGTCCACTGTGCTTCATTAATTCCAGGGTCAATGCAGCCGTCTACCAGGAGATTTTGGAGCACTTCATGCTTCCTTCCACAGACGAGCTTTATGGGGATGCTGACTTCATTTTCCAGCAGGACTTGGCACCTGCCCACATTGCCAAAAGTACCAAAACCTGGTTCAGTGACCATGGGATTACTGTGCTCGATTGGCCAGCAAACTTGCTTGACCTGAACCGCATAGAGAATCTATGGGGCATTGCCAAGAGAAAGATGAGAGACATGAGACCGAACAATGCAGAAGAGCTGAAGGCCGCTATTGAAGCATCCTTGTCTTCCATAACACCTCAGCAGTGCCACAGGCTGATAGCATCCATGCCACGCCTCATTGAGGCAGTAATTGATGCAAAAGGAGCCCAAACCAAGTACTGAGTACATATGCATGCTTATACTTTTCAGAGGTCCAATATTGTTCTATGTACAATTCTTGTTTTATTGATTTCATGTAATATTCTAATTTTCTGAGATTGTGAATTTGGGGTTTTCATGAGCAGTAAGCCATAATCATCAAAATTATGACAAATCAAGGCTTGAACTATCTCGCTTTGCATGTAATGAGTCTATCTCATATATTAGTTTCACCTTTTAAGTTGCATTACTGAAATAAATGAACTTTTGCCCGATATTCTAATTTTTCGAGTTTCACCTGTATATTAGTACATACATGCATAATATAAGCAAGCAAGGAAGCAAACAACCTATCCCAAACTAAGATTGCTTTCTGAATGAAGACCTAACCAGTAAATAGGTAAAATTCAAATTATTGACAATAAAACTGATAATTATTTTATTATTTTTATTGATCCAAAATAAATATAAAAATGACCCATGAATTCAGAAAAAAGCAAGATTACATCACAACTTAAATTCTTGCATAATTTAAATCCTTGCCTATAAAAATGATGAAACTGTGCCATATTAATACTATAAAAATATACAGAAAATAAATAATTTAGGCAGCAGATGTTATTACCTTACCCTACAAAATATCTTAAACTTAACTTACATTTACAATGTAATACATTTTATGGCCATTCAGAACTTGCAGATGATAAAAGGGCAATCAAATCCAATTGTTCAAGGCAATTAAGAATGAAATCACAAGACTTCAGTTGCCTTATGGCTCTTTGCTAGATCTGGCTTTATGTCCTGGATCTGCTGAATCATCATCTGACTGGCAGCTGATAGCAAACAGCATTGCTCTTAAAACACAGAACATTCAGTCTCATATGACTATAGTGTTTCTAGCAAAACAGTAATCTTAATTCATACATAACTAGAAAATTACATTTTCAGGGCAATTTACGAAAACTTCTATCTAGTGGGACAAATGCCCTTTGATAGGTTGTACAGAAGTCTGGCTGTTTTTGATTCAGGCCCTTCCTCACAGAATAATCATATCCTAACAAATTCAATCATCCCCTTTATTTGCATCACATTGCTTTTATCTTATCCCAGTCCGGCAATCAGATACTCTTAAGTCATAATTAAACATACCAATATAAGTTCAGTATTTACCTCTTTAAGTTTACACTACTCCTACTCAGATTCATGATGTATAAAGTTTGTTAATATTTTATCACTTCTTATCCTGGACATGAGGCTATGAGACATGGATTTTTATGCATAATACACCTGCAAGATGTAGAAATATAAGCTACCAATATCACACAAATTGAAGAATTTAGTCTTAAATACTTGTTCACCAGCAGACAGTTTAGAGTAAACATAGGAGTGCAAGGTGTGGGTGTTTACACTTAAAGCTCTTCTACAGGCATGTATGTACCCTTCCCAAACATGCCCTCTAAGCCTTCCCCAAAAATGGAAAAGGTGATAAGAAAATACTGCTCAACTTCTGTAATGATTGCTTTGCAGTGAACTGTTTGTTGGATACATGAATGGTTAGACAAAATATAGCAAAAAATCATCACATGATTTATTCTAAGTAGCAATCAGCAATCTCTAAATTCTCTGATTTAGAGATATGGAATTATTTTATTACATTAACAGTATTTTACTTTCATTCAAAAGCCATACTGTGGCTTCTAAAATGTTACTTGCTTTGCACAATTCAAAGAGTTATTCTAATAGTGTATTTGTATTGTTTAACTAGAAACTGTTTTCCTTTGATTATATCACCTACTACATAACAAACTGCTTTTGAAACCCAGTTTCAAAATTAATTTGAATACAATTGGTAAAGGACAGTTTGTTGTTGAAATAAACATTTTATAATTCAGCATCTTGAATATTAAGAACTAGATAAATACTTCTTGGAATCCTGGCAATTTCTAGAAAAGAAAACATTTAATGAAACTTTGTTCCCACTAGATATGCTAGATTATAATTCCCATAATTCCAGCCATGGAAGTTGAAAATTATGAGAGTTAAACTTTTATTAACCAAATGCTCTCATTAAAATGACTTTCTTGTATTCATTCTCTAATATAAATAACACAAGTTTAAAAGCTATATACATCAGTAGTGTGGCAATTCTTACTATTACATTTAGGGGAAGAAACCCTGCTTGTGCCTATATGAGTCAGAAGCCACTCAATAAAATAGACCTTTTCTTGCTTGCTTTCTTCAGAAATTTATGAAATTATTAGAATATGGAAAATATTATTGCATATGAGATTCCAGCTCATTTTATTGTTTCAGTTCAACTTCCTGTGAACTTAAAACAGCTGCTTCTGGGAGGATCCAGATTTCAAGTCATGAACATATGAGGCTCAAATGAATAACATATTTCCCATTTTCCGAACATTATATAAAGAAAACAAAAAATTTTAGCTACAGAGTCCACTAATACAGATATTCTTTAACTTACAACAGTTAGTTTAATGACTGAAGTTGCAGCATCCTCATGGTCATTTTGATCAAAATTCAGCCATTTGGCAGTTGATCCCAGGATCATGTGATCACCTTTCGCAACCTTCTGATAAACAAAGTCAATGGGGACATATTCACTTAGCAACCGTGTTACTAACTTAACAACTGTGGCAAGGAAGGTTGTAAAAGGGACAAACCTCACTTTACTTTGCTTGCTGCAAAGAGGTAAATTGCTGGAGCAGGTTTTTTTTCTCTTGTGCTAATCAAGCTATGCTGAAAACGAAAATGAAAATAAAGCAGGCTGTTTGCTGTTGGCTGCAATGAGACAAAATTGCTCAGAGGCAGAGGGAGATTTCTTTTTCTTCTTTTCCTTACCAAAAAAGGTAGATGCGTCTTATACTCTGAAAAATACGGTAAGTGGCAATTACAGGTGGACCTTGACATACAACTGTTCAAAGCAGGGGTGGGTTCTACTTTCCTTTACTACTGATTTGGAATGGGATCGCACGGGCACTCTCACTTTGATCATGTGCACGCTTTGCATCTGCGCATGCGCAGATCGCCGATGATATCTGGGGCAGTGGGCAGGGCCTCTGCCGGTTGTACTACTGGTTCTTGTAAACCGGTCCGAACCAGGGGCAAGCTACCACTGGTTCAAAGTAAAAACAGCACTGAAAAAAATTACAGGCAGTCCTCGACTTACAAGTTAGTTTCGTGACCGTTCGAAGTTACAGCAGCACTGATAAAAGTGACTTATGACAATTTTTCACATGATCTTTGTAGCATCCCCATGATCATGTGCTCAAAATTCAGATGGTTCATACTTATGACCATTGCTGTGGGGTCATGTGATCCCCTTTTGCAAGCAAAATCAATAGGGAAGCCAGATTCACTTAGCAACGGTGTAACTAACTTAACTACTGCAGTGATTCATGAAAGAAAGAAAGGGAAGGAAGGAAGGAAGGAAGGAAGGAAAGGAAGGAAGGAAGGAAGGTTATAAAATGGGGCAAACTCACGTAACGAATGTCTCACTTAACAACATAAATCTTGGGCTCAAATGTGGTCGTAAGTCAAGGACTACCTATAGTTACAACCAGTCCTTGCACTTAAGACTGTTGTAGTATCCCTGCAGTGACGTGATCAAAATTTAGATGCTGCGACTTCCGGTGGCGCCTTCCTCGTTGGCGGCAGGCTTTCCCATCCCCGCCGGCATCTCGGCGCGTATAGAGCCGCCGCACAGCTGGCAGGCGGCTCGAAAAACCTGCACCTCATCGGGAGGAGCAGGGAGAGCTTCTGGGGGTGAGGTGAGCCCCCTGAGTCGCCCCAGGAATGTTTTGTTTGTCCTGGGGAGGGCTCAGAAGGATGGCTCCCCCCATATCCCCCAGAGAATGCTCCGTGCCGAGACAGTCCTCCGCTAATTAGCGGAGCCAGACGCTGGGAGCAACACCACAATTGAAGCGGTTACTGAGCAAGTTGAAAGAGAAGAAGAAAAGTTGAAGCAAGTATGGATTTTTTTACCGATTTTTTATTGATTTTTCTGGAAGAGGAAGGAGGGGAAGGGGGAAGGAGAGGAAGAGAAGTGAAAGTTTGCAAGAAAGTCTTTTAAGATGGCGACTGGTTTTAATTGAAGAAATGCCAGTGCGAATGAAAATGGAGTCCAGTCCTGAAAAGTTTTGAAAGGCTTTGAAATAAATATTTTTCTATGGGAAAGGCACTTAAAGAAAGAAGAACTTTCTTGGACATTTTCTTTTTTTAAAAACTACAGTAAACTAAAGCAAAATAAAGTAAAGCAAGGCAAAGTAATTTAAAGTAAAGTAAAGATGACTAAAGGAAGGGGGGGCTCCCCTACGAGCCAGCTGAAGTATAAAGCTGAGATGACTCACTTGTGTGGATTGGCAGAAGGGGACTTAAAAGATCTTATAACAACTTCCCTACCGAGCGTTGTTGACAAAATTAAAAATTCACAGAAGAATCTTGTGGATTTGGTTGCTGGAAAGCATGACCAATTAAGTCAAACTATTATTAAAGCAATCTCAGATCTTTCAAATGTGGTGATTGAAATGGAGGAGAAGGTGACTGAGATTAGCAGAAAAGTTGATTCTCAGATACAAGAAATACAAGAAAAGTTTGTGGAAGCTGAGATTCGAAACCAGATTATACAGAATGATATTATCATGCTTCAAATTAAAACTATGGCATCAGCGATCAGAGTAAGAGGTATTCGAGAAAACCAGAGAGAAAATTTAAAAGCAATTTCTGCAAAGGTTTTTGCTGAATTACTAGAGCTAGAAGATGAGATAATTCTTGGCTGTATAGAGAAAGCTTATAGAGTCAACTCACGAGTAGCCAAACAATGGAATTTGCCTAAAGATGTTGTTGTTTACTTTACTGATAAAAGGCTGAGAGATGATATCATACAAAAGTCCTACTCTGCCAGAGTGCAAGTAGAAGGTGCACAAATCAATATTTTTAAAGAGTTACCATCGAAGGTTCTAAAGGATAGGAAAGAATTTGCTTTTTTGACAAAGGAACTGAAGAAAAGTAATATCCCATTTAGATAGGATTTACCAGTTGGCATAATTTTTAGATATCATGGTGTGAGATATTGTTTGAATACTATTGGAAAAGCAGAACATTTTTATAAAAATATCTTTAAGGGAGCCACTGAATATGTGAAGAACAAGAAACAAGAAAGAGAATCTGTAAAAGGCAAACAGAAGGAAGAGATTCAAAGTATGAATCAAAGAATGTTAAAAGCACAAGGAGAACAAGGCGGTTCTTTAGAGGACTCTATTAAGGACTTCTCAGATGGGAAAATTGAATATCCTGGTGAATTCAGAGTAGGAGCACTGGACCCTGAACTGCGGGAGCAAGATTTTGAAAATATTATAATCCGAGATGAGCAGCAGCAGGGGTCCAATGTTACCCAAGAAACGGATGGTGATGTTAAACAGCAGGAAGAAGTCAATGAGGAAACTCAAGTGGCATATACTACTGAGTGTCGTGAAGTCCTTCAGCAAATAAAGTTGTTATCAGAATATATGGAAAGTGTTGTAAAAAGGTTATAAAAATTTTTAAAGTCTATACTGAGTTGGATTTATGGATTATAATGACTTCATCCTGATTTGGAGACTTACAAAAAATCTTTATTATCTTGAATTGGATTTATCATCCTGAGCAAGTTTAACAGATTGCTGCAATAGTAGCAGCGATCTGTGATTACCCTATTATAAGTTTTCCCTGGAATTTACCATCTAGGAGGAAAGAAGGGAAATGAAAACATCTTACAACTAGAAGGAGTGAACAACAAAGGGTGGCAGGATTTGAAACAGTATTAAAAGAACATCTGGGAATGCAGTTTCAAGAATTTTCTTTTTGCTTGTTTTTTTTTTTCAAGGATTGGTGGAGCTGCATTGGGTTTTTTTCTTTTTTTTTCTTGTTGAAATAGAACAAGTTAGTTTGAATGATTCTACCTAGAGGAGTGAATATCTTCGTGGTTGTATACTGTTTATACAAGGTCACACGGGGGGTTTAAGTGGAATGTTTTATTTCACTGATGGGGGCAGATAGAAGACGAAGCTTATTGGAATTGGATAAATGTGGAGAAAGAATATTTAACTTCAATCAAGATGAAGAGAAGACTGAAAGTTGGATTATGGAAAATTATAATAATATATGTATAATTACATTATATTGCATGTTTCATGTTCTTGTTTTTTGTTCTTCTGTGGGTTTTTTTTTTTAATTAAGGGGACTAGTTGGGATCAAATTATTTGATATTATTTGATATGAATATGTAGGTTACACTATTTTTGGGGGATTGAGTTAGGCATACGACTTGTAATGCTAATACTAATGGGTTAACTAAGGTCAGAAATTTTTTTAAATTGGTTTAAATATTATAATGGTTGTTATTTTTGGGTGTTTTTCTTATTATAGTATTGTTAATTTTAGATAAATATTTATTTGTATGGGTTTTTTTCTTTTTTTTCTTTTTTTTAATATTTTTTAAATTCTTTTTTCTCTTTCTTCTCTCTTCCTTTCAATTTAGAATTGAATATATAATAGTTTTCGCTTTTCTCTTTGTTATAAATTTTTGTTGTTTTTCTTTTTTAAAAAAAATGTGTAGCGGAAGTCAGGGGGGGGATGGGGAGGGAAAGGGCGTGGTTGGGGGGAGGTTGGGGGGAAGAGGAGGGGCGGGAGGGGGAGGGGGAGGGGTGAAAAAGGGGGGAAAAATTCTGTATTGTAAAACTTTTTCAATTAAAAAAAAAAATTTAGATGCTGCAACAGTTAAAGAGTTCAAAAAGGAGCCTAGATAGCTCAATAGACTAAAAGCCTATTATTAACATTCAGCTGTCTGCAATTATTGCAAGTTCGAATCTCATCAGGCTTAAGGTTGACTCAGCCTTCCATCCTTTCTAAGGTAGGTAAATTGAAGACCCAGTTTGTGGGGGCAATAAACTGACTTTGTATAAAATATACAAAAGTATGAAGGCTATTGCTTAATGCATTGTAAGCCGCCCTGAGTCTCCGGAGAAGGGAGGCAAAGGCTTATAATAGTTGTAATGATTTAAAGGCTTACAAATGTTTTGCTTAGCAACAGAAATGTTGGGCTCAATTGAAGTTGTAAATTGAGGACTACCTGAATAGTGATCTCTAATTTCATGTCCTCCTGATACGTTTGTAATTTTTTTTTGGTTGGAAAGCTGTTCTTGACATTCAACCCAAGTCTTCTCTGTAACTTAAAACCATTATTTCATATTATTATTATTATTATTATTATTATTATTATTATTATTATTATTATATTTCATATTTATTGTGGGATGTTTCTGACAGAGAAGATAGCTATCATTTCCCCTTTCTGTTATATTTTATAACAGTGCTAAAGATGTTCAGCTTCCTGAACTTCCGGTTGGCACCGCGGCGATTCAGGCGGGGAATTAGCGGGGCTCCTTGGAGCACTGCGAAAACCCCATCTGTCAAGCTGCCACCGGCAGGTCTGTGGACCTACCTGGGGGTTAGAGAGGGACCCGTCAGATGGCCGAGAGGAACGGGCAGGTTCCTCTCGGCCCTCTGCACCAGTGGCGGTGGATGCAGCAGCCATGGTGGCTGCCCTGAGACTGTGGCAACCGGAACAAAAGGATGTGCAGGAGGAGAAGCAGAGAGCTGAGCAGGGAGTTTGAAAGCCGGGTGAGTGGGCTTCTGCCCAGGCAGGAACTGCCCGTAAATCCTGGATTACAAAAGGTGTATCCCAGCTTTAACAGCAGCTGAGAACTATTGGGGCAAAAAGACTCAAAGAAATGCTGGAAGGAAAAGACCTGTTGATGGACAGCGTTAATTATTGACTTCTTGGAAACAACTTCACTCCAGATTTGGGGGTTTTTTTCTTTTTTGGGGGGCTAAATGAGAATGGATTATGTTTGAGAGAGAGGAAGGAGAAGAGGAAATAAATATGCTTTTAAAAGCAAAGACAAAAGACAAATGGGAATGGACAAAATGGTTTCCAGCTGAGAAGGGAAAGTGTAAATTCTAGACTGTTACTTGAAAGAGAAACTTTGTTGCTTGTTAGTTAAAGTGGATTATTTTGAGAAAAAACTGCGGAGGCTTGACTTTGGATATATCATCTGTTTATTGGAGGATTTATTGAAGATTAGAAAGAAGAAACTAAATGGAATAATGAAAACTGAACTAATAAGCCTGGCAACAAGAGAAAAAGGGCGCGGCAATAAAAGAAGGACATGATGATACCATATAAGGACTAGCCATCCCAGAACTAATTTTATAGAATTTATAACTTTGATGACATTGAAATGGAAAAGAAACATACTTAGACAGATTGGAGAAAGAAAAAAAATGGAATATATTATGTAACAAGGTAAGAAAATTCTAGTTTGATTTAAATGGATGTAATGCTGTCTAGGTGTTTGAAGTTGGAATAATGTTAGGAGATACTCTTCTTCTCTTTGTTTTCTTTTCATTTTGTTTTCTTTTCTCTTTTGTCTTTTTTCCCCTCTCTACTTTTTCTAACTTTTTTCAATCTCTTTTATTATATTTCTAGTCTCTTTCCTTTATTGTTTCTTTTTTCTTCTTTATTCTAACTATTATAAATATTGTTATTATTCTCTCTTTTTCTTTACTATTATTTTTATTGAAATGGATTTTATAAATATACAAACAATTTGATTAGAAAACAAGAGTTCAAATGATTGAAAAACATGATTTTTGGATGTTCTAATGCTTTTTAAAATTTTGAATCTTTAATAAGCTCTATTTACAGACCTAATAATTTAGAAGAAAATGTTTTTCAAGTGCTGGATATTAAAAAGAACTATTTACAGACTTAATAATTATCAGAAAATTGATTTTAAAGTGACTTAAAATGTTATTACTAATAGAAAATAAGAAATAAGCATGGAATGGAAGAAAGTCTATGACAGAATAGGAGCTAAGGTATTTGTTGATATACATTTTTATTTTAAATTAGTAAAAGATGTGGAGGAGAATGGATCCTCCACATCTTTTACTGAGAATGGAAAAATAAATATGGGTAATACATTGTGAATTGATTTAAAGTTAAAAAACTGAATAAGAGATGTAGGAATGGACATAGTAGATAGACATAGTCTATCTACTATGGAGGCAGAATTTTCATGTTTATCACTGGTATGCACTGATCTGATTTATTATAAACAACTAATGATGGATATTGGTTTAAAGATGGATTATCCAATTGTAATACATGAGGACAACCAAGCTGCTATAAAAATGGCAACTAATTTAGCAGTTAAAACAAGATCTAAGTATACTGACATTCAGTATCTGAATGTTCGCCAAAGTATCCAAAGCAACATGGTTAAACTGGAATATTGTATGTCAGAAGACAATATTGCTGATAATTTTACCAAAGCTCAAGGTACTATCAAACATAAAGCGTGTTGTGAAAGCTATGGATTGAGGATCTAAACTGTATATATTGGCCTGTCCAAAGGGGAATGTTAGGATATGATTTGAAGATATAACAGATTGTCCAGGCAATATATGTGTTCTGTGACTTTAAGTTTTAATGCTGCATCATGCTGTAATGCTGAGTCATGCTATAATTAGTTGTAAATGTATTTAAGAAAGGTACTGTAATGTATTCAGTTGATGATAAGCTACCATTGTGCTATCATCGTGTGTGTGGGTGGATCTGCTACCATTGTGGTTTGTGAACCAGAGTGGGCTTGTTATTCTAACCAGCTACTGTTTGTGTGGTAAGAAGTTTTTTGTGATTTAACTGTCAAAGACTTGGATTGTTTAAAAGACTACAAGATAGTTTATTTTCCACTATAAAGAAAACTTTTGATAAACCAGTTTGCATGTATCTCTTATTCCATTGCTCTCAGCAATGTTTCTCTGTGCACTATACTTTGCTGGTTGCTAACACAACAACAATATCCTTAACAGAGGAAAACATAAAACTGGACAATAACTAAAATAAAATGCTATGAACCAGCTAAACAAATGAAGTTAGGAGTGGAGGGAAGCATGATTCTGGAGAACAGTGAAAGCAAAGCTGTGACCCAGTCTTACAAATAAGGTTGGAGTGGAGGAAAGCATCATATTGGAGAACAGTTAAAGCAAAGCTGGGTACCAGTTAAAAATAAAAAAAAGAGTTAGGAGTGGAGGAAAGTACGTGCTGGAAAACATTTTAAAGTAAAGCTGTGAACCAGCCAATAAATAGAGTTAAGAGTGGAGGAAAGCATATGCTGGTTAACAGTTAAAGCAAAACTGTGAACTAGCCCAAAAATAAAAAGTAAGGAGTGGAGGAAAATATATCTGGAGATCAACTGAAATAAAGCTGTGAACCAGTTAAAAATAGGGGTTGGAGCAGAGGAAAGCATTGCTGGAAAGCAACTATTTGAATTGTGAACCAGTTTCATAATAGATCTAGGAGCTGTGAAGGAGATAACGTTGGTGTGTGGTTAAAATTATATTGTGAACCAGCCTAAATAAGTAAGGTTAGAAGTGAAAAAAAGCACGCTGGAAAGCAGCTGATTAAGTTGTGAACCAGCCAAAAAATAAACTTAGGAGGAAGTGGAGGAGATAATACCGGAGAATAGTTAAGCCAAACTGTGAACCAGTTAAACAAATAGAGATAGAAGTGGTGGAAAATACCGCTGGAAAATAGCTACTTAAATTATGAACCAGCTAAATTCAGACTTAATAGTATTAGAGAACAAGCCTGAAGTAAACAAAATAAAGTGTTTTGGGAGTAACAAATTATAGATGGAAATGTTGATTGATTTTGAAATGACTTTAAGAGAGGAGGAAAATATTCTTTTCAAGATCATGGATACTAGCTGCCATTTAAGAGAAGTAGAATATAGATTTGATGTAATGGGTCTTAGGAATGAGGAATATATATGAAATATTGGTTGTTAAAATGACAAAGATCTGGAATGGTGTTTGTTTGGAAATAATTGTTTAGAATTTTGGGTGATATAGTAGAATGATAAATGTTTAGAATAAGGGTTTTTTTTCTTTTTCTTTTTTAAGCTATCCAGGAGCCTGGATAGCTCAGCAGACTAAAAGCTTTGTGATTAACTCCAGCTGTCTGCAATTATTGTAAGTTCGAATCTCACCAGGCTCAAGGTTGACTCAGCCTTCCATCCTTTCTAAGGTAGGTAAATTGAGGACCCAGTTTGTGGGGGCAATAAGATGACTTTGTATATATATACAAAATATGAAGACTATTGCTTAACGCATTGTAAGCCGTCCTGAGTCTCTGGAGAAGGGCGGCATATGAATCAAATTAAAAAAAAAAAAAAAGATGTAAATTGAAAAATTTGGAACAAAATTGGTTGAGGGAATGTGAATAATTGTACCTATTTTATACCGGATCAAATCCTTGCTCGAAAAAGATGTATTTTATGTTGTATGTTTAATAAAAATAAAAATAAAAAAAAATTCAAAAAAAAAAGAAAAAGATTTTCAGCTTCCTTAGTCTCGTTATAAGACTGATTCTTAATCTTCAAGTTTGCATTTGCATGACTCACGTAGTCACTATTCCAGTTTTCTGGCTAAGGTGCATACAATTCAGAGAGATAGTTAGGGGGGAAAAATTCATCACCCAAGATTGTTTAGCTGACCTCTTCCTTCAAGTGGGCCTTTAATTCTAATACTTCTGTGGAAAGGGTCCTAAGAAGTTTACTAACGTTTCACCACATTTGTTACATTTTTATTTACAATTGTTTATCTAGTTTAACCCCTTTGAAATGATTATCCTGACAGGCGACAAGTAAATAATTGCAGCTAATAATAAACTTGCCTCATGAATTGGGTTTGTATAATATACTAGGCTAGAAATAAGGTCGATTAGCTTGTAGTTCAATGTGTTGAGTGATCACAGCCAAGAATTGAGGTAAAACACACACATACAAACACGTAAATGTGCACTTCGAAGTATTTCCAGCCATACATTTGATTCCAACACACACTTCAGTGCTGCTTGAAAAGCCACAGACACACACACAGACAGACACACACACACAGACACACACAACACTACTGGAAACACTTCACTGCCAGAATTTGAAAGTAAAAAATTGGGTTGTGGTGGAAATAATGCTTCACCCGCTATATATTAAGTGTTATAGACTCTACTGCGTTACACTAGATTGCCGCAACTACAACTCCCAGAATTCCCAGTCAGTCTGGAAAACAGAACCAACTTTATGACTCGTTATTCTATATTCTGTCAATTGTGATCCAAAGGTTTAGGTTTAGTGACGGTTCAGAAAAGGTGTTGGGTATACGCTTGCTTGCCTGCCTAGAGGAGACGCCGCTGACCGAAACTATTCTGGCACAGATTTCGCCATTGAGAAAACCTAGGTTGAAAGTCGGGCGGATTCATTGAACTCCGTGCAGTTAAAAAAGCCACCAGTGAAAAGCGGTGCTTCCAGAACGCGTGGGGAGAAAACCCTGTTCTCTAGGCAACCAGTAAGACTCGAGTCAAAACTCGCGATAATTACCCAACCACTCGAAATGATCTCCAGTAAAGAGCCCTGCGGTCTGAGAATATACAGAACGGATGGGCGGGGAGCCAGAGAACTACATTTCCCAGCGGCCTCTTGGAAAACAGCCTCCCGCTTTTTCCGAGCGCATTCGCGTTCCCTACGGCGCGACAGTTGAACCTGGGCCGCTCTGGGAAGGCGGTCGCGATGGCTGGGTGCAATGTTAATACGGCGTCTCCCCCAATCGAGTTGACTCCACTTATCCGGAAACTTCGTAAGTGGTTGGTTGGTTTGTCCGCACCGATAGCCAGTGAGACAGCTGTTTTTTGCTTTTGGATCCCAAAAAGTTGATAATGGATTTGCTTCTGGGATTGGAAAAAAAAGTAGCCCCGAATCACTGTTTAGCTGCGCACAAACTCCCAATCCAGGATTGTCAGGATGTGCAAACTCCAGTGGGAATCTGTTGGTTGCACGCAGAAAAGTAGCATATTCCGCTCCTATTCCTCTACTTTTGGTTTTGAGTTTGGTAGATTCTCAATACTTTTCAAAGTCGCATATATTTTTATACGTATTGATGGATTGGTGACTGTGTGCCATCCCCCATCGGCACAGAGTGACCAACGACCACGCAAAATATACGTATCCTTCACAATCTTCTACCCAAAGGGAATGCCAAAACGAGGAAAAAATGGTAAGAGTGTAAACGTGTTAACATTGTTGCAGCAGAACTGCACAAAATTGGCTAGAATGTAGTGAACTGAGATGGAGTAGGAAACTAAAAGGAATATTAACACTATCAGAAAATGGAAAAATTGCAGTGACAAAAACAGCAATCAAAGCTTTTAACAATAAAGAATATTATTATTTTTTTAAAAAATTGATTTATATGCCGCCCTTCTCCGGAGACTCAGGGCGGCTTACAATGCATTAAGCAATAGCCTTCATACTTTTGTATATTTATGCAAAGTCAGCTTATTGCCCCCACAAACTGGGTCCCCAATTTACTTACCTTAGAAAGGATGGAAGGCTGAGTCAACCTTGAGCCTGGTGAGATTCGAACTTACAGTAATTGCAGACAGCTGGTGTTAATCACAATGCTTTTAGTCTGCTGAGCTATCCAGGCTCCTTTTCCTCTTATTCCTGATATTAAAAGTAGAAGAAGAAATGCTTAGAAGAATAGAATATGTGAGATCATGGTTGAAAGTTGAACAGTCACATGCCTTGATCTCCCTAAGAAAGTACCCTAAATTTTCAGTGTCACGGTTCAATAAAATCAATTCACTAGCTAATTTTATGCAAAGCAATACCTGCTAGTGAATATGTGTGTGGTACCACATATACAAGAGTAGATATGGCTTGATGGTTACATTGCTGGATTGGGAGTGGGGACCCAGACTCTTAATTCATCCGTAGCTGCAGAAGCTCATTGGGTAATTTGGACCAATCACACTCTCTCAGCCCTAGATTAGGAAATTAAAAACATCTGCCTATCACCTGCACTGTGCTAAATTATGGTCTGTAATGTTCAATGAAGAGATATTCTGCAGCAGATTGTTTGCAGTTTATAAAATGTATGTATGTGTGTATATGTAAAAAAAAACCTTTCTTGCAATATTTCCCTTTTTAAAAAAATTTTTAACAGGTCACGAGCTGTCTGAAATTAGAGAAAGAGCGCTTAAGAACATTTTATCTAAATTAAATCATAATTTGATTACATATGACGATTTGGTGCAAGAAAAGCTACTATTTGTCAGCCTTTTAGAATGGTTCAACTTCCCTGTAGTACCAATGAAGGAAGAAGTTTTGAACTTAATGACCAACTTAATAAAGGTATTGTTGTCTGTATTCCTTTTTTTGTTTCTGAAAGAGCAATAGAAATAGTTAACCACTAAGGTCTATATTTACATTTTAAAAAAATCACCGCATTACTCAATTTAATTTAAGCATTTTTTTTTTTTGCAACAAAATGCTTAAAATATACACTTTGGTACATTTTAAAATTTTGCCAATAGAGGTCATCCTCGATTAACAATGGTAATTGGGTCTGCAATTTCCATCACTAGGAAATATGCTAACAAAGTGCAACATCACAGTACTGCATTGGTCAGTAACAGTACAGGTAGTCCTCGACTTATGACCACAATTGAGCCCCAGATTTCTGTGGCTAAGCGAGACATTTGTTTAATGAGTTTTGCCCCATTTTATGACCTGGCTTGCCACAGTTGTTGAGTGAATTGTTGTACTTGTTAACTGAATCTGGCTTCTCCATTTGAGTTTGTTTGTCTTAAGGTTACAAAAGGTGATTGCATGACCCCAGGTCCCGGCAACTGTCATAAATATGAATCAGTTGTCAAGCATCCGGATTTTGATCACGTGACCATGAGGATGCTGCCATTACGCTAAATGTGAAAAATTATCCTAAGTCACTTTTTTTTTCTCTTGAAACTTTGAACAGTCACTAAATGAACTGTTCTAAGTCGAGGATTACTTGTAGTCCTGGCACTCCCTCTTGCCATCGTTAAGAATCATGTGTCGTTAAGCAAATCCCAGGCCGCTTACAAGCAATCCGTCTATTAGGAAAGTGGGGGCTGCTGTGTGTGAGAAGATGGATGGTTGCTGAGGAGGGGAGAGGAGGGGAGCTGAGGAGGGGAGAGTTTCATGGGTTGCCTATGAGGCATGGCCTGAATGCAACAGAGCTGGGGGTGGTTGCTTCTGTGTGAGAAATTGGGTGAGCAATTTATTTGGAGCAACTTGTGACTTTCCTTATTGACTTATGGGAAGCCGGCAGGAAAAGTTGCAAAGCCAGTCATGTGACTGCAAGACTTTGCAACTATGGTAACTGTGATCCAATTGTCTAACTCACAGCTTGTGATCGCGTGACTAGGGATGCTAGGACAGCCAAAACTTTGAGAACCGGTCATAAGTAACCCTCATTCAGATCCCTTGTAACTTCAAATAGTGCTGAACAAGTGGTTGTTAAATGAACAGCATATTCCGAATATGTCTATCAACAAAGCATTGAGAAGTAATATTCTAGATTACTTTATGAATTTGTTCATTTCTAAGGCTTTAAACTACCACAACTACAACTAAGTTTCATTGATTCAAAATTCTGCACTACCCAGAGAAAAAAAGTGCTGCTATGATACTCATACGCTGTGCTATATAGTACACATAGTGAATGTAGTGTACTACAGGGGTGAAATTCAGCTGTTTCCTACCAGATCGCACAATATAGTAGGGCCGACTGCGTGAAGCCCCGCCCATCGGTGCGGATGTCATTACATCTTTTTTTTGCAATGATTTTCAGTCTTCTGTGCATGCGCAGACGGCAGCACATGCATATTTGCCACTGGTAGGAAAGGTAAGTGAATTTTACTCCTGTACTATATGTAATGTAAATCATTGTGCTTATTTGTCACTATTGTATAAATATAGAGATAAGTATTAAAATATAATAACACGGGGGCAAATACTACATGAGAGAGTCCAAATATGATACCAAGCCCCAGATTCTAAATGTGCAACCAGGTTTTCGTTATTGTTGTTTGGCTTTGTTTTGTTTTGTTTTGTTTTGTTTTGTTTTGTTTTGTTTTCTTTTCTTTTCTTTTCTTTTCTTTTCTTTTCTTTTCGAAAAGGTTGCTTTAATTAAAAACCTTGTTTAACTCAGGAGAGATTAGTAATTTTTCTGTTAATTTTAAATTCAATATTGCATTTGTAATTTTAGCGTCCTTCTGTTGTGGAACAATTGGTTGGGATTGGGGCAGTAGAGTTCTTCACTCAGCTTCGTCCCAATGTGGATTCTAGTCTTCAAGCAGTGATTGATGGGATTCTAGATGGTCTGTTTGTGTTACCTTCAGATGTTATCTTGGATTATCACACAAAGCTCTCTGAAGCTGGATCAGAAGCTAATCCAGGTAACTTATTTATTAGGAATCGTTGGTGTTCTCTGACCTTGCTTATTTTCTTGCAGATGTTTCATTACCCTAACTAGGAAACATCATCAGTGCTAGTAAAGAATGGGGTTTGTTGTCAGTTTATATTCTGGTGTCTTGCCTGTCATATTTGGGTGGGGGTGGTTTTAGAGATTCTTTGGTTGGGCTGTTTACTGATGGCTCTTTGGCAGTTTCTCGATTGGGGTATTGCTTACTTGATTGATCTTTTTGTTCTCTTTTGGGCTGGTTGATTGTCTCTTTTCCATAGTCTGTAGATGTTGTTATTGTCTACGTGTCTATTGATGGCTAATTTGTCAGAGTGCCATGCTTCTAGAAATTCCCTGGCATTTGTTTATTTTATTTTATTTATTATTCACAGCATGTTATTAGCAAAGTTTATTGACTAATGCTGTTTCTAATGCTGTTCATCCCTGTTGATCCTTTAAGTAGAAGTAGTCCTCAACTTACAACCATTTGTTTGAAGACAGTTCAACATTATGAGACTAAGCAAAGTGATTTACAGCCAATCCTCACCCTTGCAACAGCTGCAGCATATCCACAGTCACATGATCAAAATTTGGGCTCTTGGCAACCAGTTTATATTTACGACAGCCCCAGCATCCTGGGGTCATGTGATTGCTGTTTGCAACCTTCCCCGCTTCCTGTCAAATTCATATAACCAGGAGCATTTGTTGAGTTCAAAGCACAGAAAAGAAACGGCTGTGTGATTCACTTAACAACTGCAGTGAGTTGCTTAACCAGGGCAAAAAGTGTTGCAAAATTCGGTGTAATTCACTTAATAACCATCTTGCTCAGCAGGAGAAATTCTCATCCCAGTTGTGGTTGTAGGTCGAGGTCTACCTGTAATTCCAAGAAGAAAAACAAATCTGACAATGTAAAAAATTCTTGATAAATAGTGGCACTGGAGATCTAGGCTAAAACAATAACAAAAAAAGAGGAAATGCTGATCTATACTATTGTTTTATGTCTTGTTCAGTAATTCTCAAAGAACCTCGTGCTGGATATTTTCATCAAGGGAAAAATCATTCACAAGAGTCAGAAACGCCACCCAAACAGCCAACTGGTAGGTAATTGCAATATTTATTTGAAAATTTTCTCTCAGTAATTTATCATCGATCAACACAGAAATCACAGATAATAAATAACATTTGCAGAGCTGACATGCATACAATTAGTTTATCCACTAAGTTTAAGCATGTTTTGTCACAATAGTTTAAGCATGTTTTGTCACAATATTTAACTATTTCTGGCACTAACCACCTAATAAATGTATGTAATATTTCTCTATCCATCCAGGAATCTTAGCTAACAGAAGCTGTTTCTAATTATAGCTCTGTTCTATAAGTATTAGGACACCAGATGAGCTGTTGATTCAGCTTCATCAGCACCAAATAGGTAGATGTGATCCAAGTATAATATATATATCTTGGACACTGCTGCTCAGGGTCAAGAGTAAGTATATTAAAATGTGCACACATGAAAACTGTTCTCTGAATTACTCAATTTAGATTGATAAGCCATTTAACTGCAGCAAAGATCTCTCTAGAAGTGCTAGTCTAAATCAGGCACTGTACTCCTAGTAATTGGGATGTTATCAACTGTTATTTGCTGGTTAAAGGTTTTCTCAACTTTAGGATATCCCAGTCACATCACAGAATTCAAGGCAATTGTAGTAGCTTGTGACTTGTCTTCTACTATTTTGCTGCCAACTAGACCAATAGTTTATTTTATGTGTCAAAGGCCAAAACAAGAAGGAGAAAAGTAATTTGAACCAGAATTTTTAAAAATACTGTTAAGGTCGGGCTCTCACCTGAATTGTATATCATCTTGTTTTCATCTTGTTATAAAGCTGCATTTAAGGGCAAATTAGATACCACGCTTAATAATGCTTTAAAATTTTTATATGTACATAATTTGGAGCCACATAGTAGTTGAGTCATCTGCCTGAAATATGTGTAAAGTTAAGACAAAATAATGGCCCTCTATCATGTGAAGTAATTTAAGAATGACTAATGTTCTTTCAGTCCAATTGATCATATATTCTAAATATAGGTACTCCTTGACTTTTAACCATTCATTTAAGGACAGTTCAAAAGTATGATGGGCTTCAAAAAGATGACTTATGGCTTGTACTTGCACCTATAACCATCAAGTCATTCCATGATCTAGTGATTGAAATTGGATGCTTGGTAACTAGCTCTCATTTAGGAGTGGTTGCAGTGTCCTGCAGTCACATGATCTCTTTTTTGGCATATTTTTTGGCGTATTTCCAGCAAAAGACATCTATTGGGAAAGCTGGATTTGCCTAATGGCTGTGTGATTTTGTTAAAGCAGGAGTGTCAAACTCACATTGTCGCCGTGGCGTCATGGGACTTTCTTCCCTTTCACTAAACTGGATGTGGGCGTGGCCAGTGTGTGAGACATCCAGCCGTGGGCCATGAGTTTGACAGCCCTGGGTTAAAGGTTGTGGTGAATTGCTTAAACCATTATACAAACTGTCATAAAACTGATTCTGACTCAACTTACAATTGGAACAACTTAAGACAGAAATTCTGGTCCCAATTGTAGTTGTAAATTGAAGACAACTTGTATGCTCCCCATGGTATATTAAACATCCATTCATTGTTCAGCGGATAGATTCTTTTAGCAAAAAAAAATGTTTTTGTTTTATATTAATTTGCAGTTCTTATTCTGAGCAATACAGAACAAGGTTCTCTAAGTTTCTCAACTCCATTGGAGAGATAAGAAGGAATGCTGCATTCTCAGCATATAAAAGAATCAATATTTGAGTTTCTGCTTTGAGGAGAAGTAGATATTAACGATCAGACTGATTCTTTTAAACATGACAAGCAGTGATAAGTTTACTTAATTTTCTTTTAGTTTATTGTTAACACTGAGCTTCAGTGTTACTTTTTTCTTTGGATTTTGTGTATTCTGTTGTTATGGCAGTGAGATCTGACACGGTGGATTGAATGCTTTGATGCATTTAGAATTTTTATGAAAATTATAAATACTTTTGGAATTAAGCTTTGCTTAAACAATTGGGATATTTGGATAAAATTAAACTTTATGTAAAAAGAGAGATTAGTGTAACTGTTGATTAAGCAGTGTAAAATAGAATAAAAGAAATGGGGAACCTGAGGACAAATATATTTCAATGTTGTTACTTTACTACTCAGTAAAGCAGTAAACTGAGTATGAAAAGATAGTGACATTAACAAAAAAGGGAAAATGAAAAAAAACTAGACCTTATGTTGAGAAGGAACAGAGATAACTGAATCATTAAGAGAGGAATTAAATCCAAGAATGGGAAAAAGCCTGAGAACAAAATCAAAATAGTTCCAGATTGATTTTATTTGGTGCAAAATAGAGCAGAGAGTAACACTGTCAGGTCCTGGAGATTCTGTTCTTCTAGCCTGTCACAATGAAGAGCATTGTTGGAATCCTGGCTGTGCCTCTTTTCTAACTTTGCCTGGCTCGAAAGCTGAAAACAGAAGAGCATTGAATCATGTGGACATTGAGGTAGCTTCTAAATAAACAAATAAATATTGAACTATGAAGTGTGAGGGTTGAGCTGTCATATACAGTATGTCAACAATCACCAGCCATCCAGCTTTGAGGCCAAAAGTTCAATTCAAAATATCTGTTAAACTATGGGAAGAAAAGGAAAAAGAAGGTACAGAATTAATCTAAATGATATACAGTATAAATGGAAGAGCTGTGGGGGTGCCGTGGTTAGAATGAAGTATTTCAGGCTAACTCTGCCCACTGCCAGGAATTCAATCCTGAGGGGCTCAAGGCTGATTCAGCCTTCCATCCTTTCGAGGTCGGTAAAATGAGGACCCAGATTGTTGGGGGCAGTATGCTGACTCTGTAAACTGCTTAGAGAGGGAGGGCTATAAAACACTGTGAAGCATTATATAAGTCTTAAGTGCTATTTTTATAAGAGGGCAATTAATTGTTTTATGGATTCCCCTTAGTATGCAGGAAAAAGTTTTATCTAGCCATGCTATGTTAAATATTTGAGTTGAGGTTGAGCCATAATGAGTTGAGTTTCTCAGAATTTATGCAAATAGCATAAGCCATCCATTTGTAGGTTTCCAGTGTATTTTTCATTCCTGTATTAAAAAGCTGTTCTGTAGCAAATTAAGTAACAAATATTTAAAACCTAGCTTCAAATTCAATTTCAAATTATGTGATTTTTGATGTAGAATTTTGAAAGTGAGCATTAGCAGTACTAGATTATTTTTTTATTTAAAAAAAATAACTAAGGGTGGTATAAACACTGTTGGGTAAACACTGTCTGTAAGGAAAGCACTTAAGAATTTACATATGCAAGAATTTTTTGGGTTTTTTTTCCTTTTTCCAGTGAAACATGTAGTGAAATGTCTGAAGTTTTCTACATTTCCTTGGTTATCCCTGACCACCACAGATAGACATGTTCTTTCATCAAGTGAAAGGTAATATAAAATTAGCACTATAATTTATCTCAGAATAATAAGTATGATATATTTTACCTCAGTTTATGAATGATTTTGAAGAGTGCAACTTTAGTGAAACTATGACAAAATCAACTAATAGCTTAATTGGACAAAAGTTCACACCACAATTGGTTTTTGTATTCTTCCCAATTCTGAACTCTCTAATTGATCCTCTTGCTGAAGCTACATTTTCCCAACTTGGCTTGATTTCATTGGCAAAACATTAATCTCCTTAATGTTAAACTCCCATTGATTAACCTTACAGTATGCGTTTAAAAGACTGGGATGTACTGAAAAAAATGGGGCTTAAAAAGATCCTACAATTTGCCTGAATTTTGCTTAGGAGCAGCTACCTGTATTGTAATGTTAGCTACAATCTATAACAGCATACACAGTATATATTGTTTATACAAACAATACAGTGCTGGAGAGCCTCAAGACATGGAAATTAGCTCTCACAGTTCACCAAGGAGTGTTTTACAGGGGCTTTACATTTTCTGCATAATATCCTAGACTCATTTCTAGAAAAACTTATGAGTAGCAAAAGGCAGAGATATCATGTGATAAAGTGATGATTGCTGAATGCTCCATGGGATACTGAGACAAAACTCTATTCTCAAGCTATGTTGTATGTCTCAATATTTAAACTATGCTGGGCTAAACTATTTATGTTGTTGGTGTATTATCCAATCCAAAACTGAATTAATGAGAAAGATTTAAATAAGTTTGCAAAGCAAATGCCTAGCGTCTTCGTTTACATGTATTTTTCAGTTCACTGAGAAGCAAAAACTCCAAGTTAATTTGGAATACTTGTGAGCTTCTGCGAGATGTTATCATGCAAGACTTTCCTGCTGAGATCTTTTTACAGAGGCCAAAGATTGTTCAGGTTAGAACACTTACATTTAATTAAAATATTTCATTGGTTCCTTTGGGTAAATTAATATTTGGAAACCTTGAAGTTGTCAGGATCACTGGTTTGAAATACATCATGACAGCAAGACATTTTTCTACGCTGAAGCCAATATATTCAAAAGTGAACATTTCACTCTTACTAACTACAGAGATAGATCTTAGATTTCCCTAATGATGCTTTCTATGAGAAGGATTTTGCATTTGCAAAATCACTATCAGTTGATTGCAAAAGGCTTACTTAGAAAAAGCTTGCATCCTGTAACAATAACTTTAACACCATCAAATATATGCTTATCCCAGATCCTTGGGAAGGACTTGATAGGTGGATAAAAATGCTAAATTCAAGTCTAAACATCTGGCTGAGTAATATTGGTCAGCATGATTTTGGTTTCACTGGACTATAGCCCCCCCCCCCCCCCAAAGTTTCGCTTCCTGAAAAAGTTGGTTATTGGCTATGATAGGCCCTTTCATACTGAACAACAAAGATAGTTTCAGAATGACTATATCACACAGGAATCCTTAGAAATATGAAATTAACTTTTAATAATTACTATATATAATGTGTCTGACATGCTGCATGAGTTCAACAAGGTTTTGCTGCTGATTTTCAGTATCTGATGTATCTCACTGCAGTTTCCAACAATAGTCAGGTAGCATTGATGGATTCCAGTTGCCCATTCTTCCATTGCGGCAATGTCCTGGTGAAAGCTTTCACAATGTTCACCAATGACTGCATCTAGATTTTCAGAAAAGAAGTCTGTATATGAATGCGGAAAATGAATCCTCAGTGACATGTTGCACCTCATGGTCTTGTATGCTGTCGGAAATTTGTCAACCAGCTGAATGTATTTTGGTACTCTGTAGTTGCCAAAAAAATTGTCAACAGCATCCTTGAATACTTTCCATACATCTCTGAACCATCTTAAGTCTTTGAATTGGAAATGGAAAGTAGTGGCTGTTGTCTTATGCCTGACAAATCTGACATTTGATCATATAAGTAATATGGGAAACAAAGGTATTGTTTGCCTGATACATGCCTGAGATTCATCTAAAATATGAATTGCTTTGATTATATGGATATGATTCCATTTAATGTATAGCCTATAATTCAGTGTATTTATATAAAACTCCAGGGATAGATGTTTATACTCGCATAGAAAGTTGCAATCCCTAAGGGTGTTTACAAGAGAGTTCACTTCCTGAACAAAATAAAAATCATCCTCCTGGAATATGGTTTCAGAAAAATAAATGTTTTATAGTCAGTCCTTTATATCATGTACGAAGACCAAAACGCAAATGTGTTATATTGAAATAATCTATTGAAAAGTACAACTGTAAAAGTCCTGAAATGATTGCACTGCAAAAATTCCATGGCCTAGTGTTTGTCTCCAATTTGCAACACTTTGGCAAGAAATATTTAGGAAAGAAGCATCAGCATACATGTTTAGGGTACACTGAATATATTAACCAGGCAGACATGTATATTTTAAAAGTATTTTGCTGAAGTCAACAAAATGTACTTGTGTTTATTTTAGAGTCTTCTGAGTCTAACAACACTGGGCCTTTCAAAAGATGGACAACACCATTTGGCATTGCAGGCTGTCTTATGTCTAGAGCAATTATGTATTTTCTTAAGGAACAGACTGAACTTCCATAGAGATCCAAGTTTTGTCTCGAGTGATACAGGTTTGCATATAGTTCATCAGGATAACCCGAGTCTGTTTTATTCACCATTAACTTAATGATTTCTTCCTCCCTCCCTGTTTTAAGTAAGATATAGAAGTATATTGCTCAAATGGCTTTTACTATGTGAGGTTAAAAAAAAAGTAGTAGTGGAGAAGAGTGTGAGGATTCAAACTCAATTTACTTCCTGCAGCTACAGAGTCTGTTCTATCTAAAAATGCTAATAAGAACATGTAATGGTGGGTTGTAGCAGTTAAAATAGTGAAATGAAAATAGCAGTGTTGGGAAGTAATTGTTTCAAGCCGTTAATAAAGGAATTATAAATATTATTTATCTTCAGGATACCATGTATTATCCAATGGAACCTGGATCTGACTTTATTGTAGCATTTTTCAGGATTTCCCTCACGAATGACAGAGTGACAACTGGTTCTGGATATGTTGGCTGTACAGGTAGTCCTCAATTTACAACCACAGTTGAGATAGTTGCTACGTACGTTTTACCCCATTTTACGACCTTTCTTGCCACAGTTGTTAAGTGAATCACCACAGTTGTTAAGTTCATTAAATAATGAACTTAATGAACAGGCTCATTAAATAAATCCAGTTTCCCCACTGACTTTGCTTGTCAGAAGATCACAGAAGAGGATCATAGGACCCCAGGACATTGCAGCTATCATAAATATGGATCCTACTATGAACCTACTTATATACAGTGGGAGTATTCAATCCGGTAAAGTGTTGCTAAACTTAAAATGCCTCTTTGTGGATTAGCTTTCAGACTATTGTGAAGTCCCAGTAAAATAATTTCACAGACGGGAGAAAGGAGTAATAAATGTAAAACCAACTAAGAGATGCCAGAACCTCAAGGGTAAGCTAATCAAGCTTCAGGAGCTGATGAACATTTAGTTGTCCTTCATGATCTATATGGTGAAGACCATCTTAGCTTCCTGATTGAACTTGAAGGTCTGGAATTTTTCAAAAAGAGACTGGACAACCATTTATCTGAAATGATGGAGGGTCTCCTGCTCAAGCAGGGGGTTGGACCAGAAGACCTCCCAAGATCCCTTCCAACTCTATTATTCTATGTTCTATGAGTCAGTTGCCAAGTGTCTGAATTTTGATTGAATGACCATGAGGGATGCTGCAATGGTCATAACTCACTTTCTTCAGTGCCATTGTAACTTTAAACAATCACTAAATGAACTGTTGTAAGTTGAGGACTACCTGCAGCTATTTTTCACACATAGGAACAGTCTATAGCCGTGATGGCGAATCTATGGCACACGTGCCAGAGGTGGCACACAGCACCCTCTCTGATGGCAAATGAACCATCGCCCCAGTTCAGCTCCATTGTGCATGTGCTTGTGCCTTCTGCCGGCCAGCTGGTCTTTGGGTCTCTGCCGTGCATGCATAGGGGACATGCGGGGAGGCCCCACATATGCATGCAGGGGGTGGCAGGGGGACTGTGCATGCATGCGCTGGCGTGGGGCAGATGCAGAGTGCGGGATGGATTCAGGGGACCATGCACGCATGTGTAGGAGGCCAGGGTGCATGCGTGGGGCCGTGCATGCATTGCATTTGGGGGGGGTCAGGCTTGTACCTGTGCACACGCTTTGGGCACTCAGTCCTGAAAAGGTTAGCCATCACTGGTTTATAGCTATTGCAGCAAGGACTTTATTTGATGCTCCTTAGCTAATCCCATAGATCACACCAGCCATTTCGCATTGTGTTTTACCAGTTAGGACCCTGCTTAGGTATGCATTAATTTTACACTATTTTATTTTTTGCCCTATTTTACACTCATTATTTTTTTTTCCGTTTACATATTTGTTCATCCCCCCCCTCCCCTATTTTTATTTTTTATTTTTTTATTTTTTGGCTGCATTTTGTAGTTCTAGCAAAAGGGAAAGGAATTTTTCCAGCTGAATTTCAAATATCTGAAACACCAAAATCTTCTGAGCATTTGAGCATAGCCCGAAGGCAGGAATCATGGCTTCCACTGAATATTTTTTTTCTTATACAGCAAGAAATACATTTTTCCTTTTAAGTAAAAGTATGTGTTAATGATATGACAGAAGCCATATCTACATATCTATGTGTGTTATGAAAGGTACCATTTCCCAGAATTCGTCGATGTCATATTACCAAGATGCCCGAAGATTTCCTCATTCACAGAATCCATCTCCTGGAAGCAGCAGCCCTCGACCTTCTGTAATAGGACGTATAGGTCAGCGTCCAAGGGGTGATGGTCAGGATTGGGATGCAGAATCTTCCAAGTAAGAAGATAGCTGGGAATATAATGATTATTACAAAGGGAACGTGTTCCTCCTCCTCCTCCTCCCCCTTCCCCTCCTGCTCCTTCTGAGTTTGCATTATTTCATTATTGCTTTTTAATCCTTCAATAATAGTTTAAATGAAATGATGTATAAACTATAACTATAAACTTTGTCCTTATTCTTCTTTGTATCAATTATATTGGTCGAACAACTCAGTAAATAGTTGAACAACACAGTGAAACAGAACATACCTGTAAATCAGGAGTAATTAAAACGTCCTTCTGCTGCCATTGGATTAAGCTAGAATTCATGAATGAAGGCAAACATACATGTCCCAGGATAATGTTGCAGGATCCAATCTTGGTTGGTCACCGAGACCAGAGGTTTAGCCCTCTGAGCTTTCGGACCCGTACTGGAGCCCATCCCCAGGGAACGTCTCATCAGAATGCTCAGAAAACTAAGCCTCTGTTTCCAGTTACCAACCAGATTATAAATTAAGATTATTTGGAATGGTATTATAAGCAATACAATACAATACAACACAACACAACACAACACAACACAAGTATTTCAGTGTTGCTATTCCAGAAAATAATCAAAAATTTCACAAAATAGAATTCTATTTTATTTTTATTTTTTTTTATTGAAAAAGTTTTACATTACATTTATAAAACCCCCCCTCCCTCTCCCCACCCCCCACATAACCCACCCTAACCCCCCTATCCCTCCCTCCCCCCCTTGACTTCCGCTGTTTAGCAAACATCAACCTTAACATATTTAACAATCTTTAAAGGTGAGATCCCTCTAGTAAAATATTTTAAACATCATCACATACTGACATTTTTTAACATAAAAAATCTATTAACCTACTTTATCATTTATATCATTTTATACATTTCTCTTTAACATTTAATCTAAACATCTAACTTATAAATTAAACCAGATATTTCATATTCAATTCTCTAAACATATTTAACCTTTACTATAATTCCAAACATTTAACTTATACCATTCTTCATTCATATCATTTTATACATTTCTCTTTAACAGTTAATAATACTTTTATTTAATACTTTTAATACTATTATTAATAGTAATAAACCAGATATTTCATATTCAATTCTCTAAACATATTTAAAAAATCTAGAAAAATATTTTAAACATCATCATCAATAATATATAACCTTTACTATAATTCCACTCATTTAACTTATACCATTCTTCATTCATATCATTTAATACTTTTATTTAATACTTTTAATACTATTATTAATAATAATAAACCAGATATTTCATTACATTTAAGTTTAACTAAAATTCTAATTCAACTGAGCACTAATTGAAACTTCTTACTTTGGTATTTATTCTTCATATACTCTACCCATTTCCTCCACTCCTTTACAAAAGCTTCATGGGTCCTTTCCTTTAGGTATGCAGAGATTTTTGCCATCTCTACCAAATTAGACATCTTCAATATCCATTCCTCTATAGTAGGCACCTTATCTTTCTTCCAGTATTGACCTATCAATAATCTGGCTGCCGTAATCATATGCAATATTAATCTAGTATCGGTTACTGAACAGCCCTTAACTATTCCCAACAAAAAAAGCTGAGGGGAAAACTCCAACTTCTTCTTCAAAATATTCTGCATTACCCACCAAAGTTTAATCCAAAATGATTTCAACTTTCTACATGTCCACCAAATATGAAAATATGTTGCATCCAAACAATCGCACCTCCAACATCTAGGTTGAACATTTGGATACATACATGATAATTTTTTTGGGTCTAAATGCGATCTATAAAACATCTTATAAAAATTTTCCCTCAAGTTCTGTGCTTGTGTAAATTTAACATTCTGGACCCAAATCCTTTCCCATGTTTCCAACATTACTGGTTCTGCAAAATTCTGTGCCCATTTTATCATACAGTCCTTAACTAATTCACCCTCTGAATCTCTTTCTAACAACAAATTATACACTCGTTTAGAATTCTATTTTATTAATGTTTCATAAAAGCAGTGGTGAAATCCCATTTTTTTTTACTACCGGTTCTGTGGGCATGGCTTGATGGGCATGGCAGGAGAAGGATATTGCAAAATCCCCATTCCCTCCCCACTCCTGGGGAAAGGATACTGCAAAAATCTCCATTCACATCCCACTCGGGAGCCAGCCAGAGGTGGTATTTGCCAGTTCTCAAAATTTCCGCTACCAATTCTCCAGAACCTGCTGGATTTCACCCCTGCATAAAAGATATTCTCTTGTATGTAGTTATACCCTTTTCCAGAATTTTTATCTACAAACACAGAGTGAATTCCCATCCTTGACCACATAAGTAATATAAACAACTTGGAGATACATTGGAGCAAAATGTAGGATGAGTTATATAAAAGTTTAGCGGTGGAAGATGTAGATAAATAGATATGTATCCAATGAGTAATGAACTTGGCTAAGAAGCCCTAATTGGATTGAGGAAACATAAAAGTCTTTGAAGTTGCAGTTATCTTGAGAAGTTTTATAGCCCAAAACCAAAAAAAGGTTAGTTGGTGGGAAGAGGGGAATAAGATTGTCCTGTGGCAGCATCTTAAATATGGAATTATCTTGCCAGAGAGGCTAAATTAGCTCCAATACTAATATAATTTTATGCAGGCAGAAATAAAGCTTTTGATTCTTGCCTTCAGTGGCACTCGATTCTAACCTCTCCATTTTCTTTGACTTGTTAAGGTCTGTTTTCAATTCTATTTGATATTTTTTAGGAGACTTGATAGTATTATAAAGAATCTATAGAGTTCTTGTTGACAAAAGATTTGTTTTATCCACAGGGGAAGGAACTCGGGTGGAATTACATTAGATCTATCAATTGTAGTTTGAGTAAAGAATTTTGTTTAGGCCAGTTTTCCCATTCAGCCTGATAATTGGTTATTTTTATAATATAACGCTGGCTATAGAAACATAGTACCTTTTTTTACATACATCATTGTTTCATTTTTTCATAGTGGAAGCAGTGCTCATGGTAATGTAACTTCTGGGTTATCTAATCCATCACCTTTGGATATGGGTCATGTTGACCTGCCAGAACTGGAAAATGTGGACACTTTGGAGCTACAGTTTCAACAATTTAGTCTTCCTCAGTTCTGTGTAGCCATTTTGGAACATGTGGTGCCTCTTCTTAAAACAGGTAGTGTTTATTTTTAAAGGAATTTTTGCTTACAATTATACATTCTTTATCTCCAACTGTTCTTTTTCTACCACACATAGAATAGGCCTGACATGGCAATCTGAATCAGTTATGAATTTAAGCACCCCCATTTGCATTTTTCATATCTGTTTAATTGTCAGTGTGAAAACTGTAGTGTTTTAGAAAATTTAACATTTGTGTTTGGGGATCTGCCTTATATTCGGCTTATTTCCTTTTAGTTTATGATTCTTTCTGCACAAAGGGAAGCTCAAAACAAGATGGAACAGCAACAGCTTTATTGTCTGTTTCAAACTTCTGTTTTCAAAGGTGAACGGTCCACCCAATATGTTTTTGTGGCATCTTTCCTTCAAGTTGATTAGGACATTCTTCATGGTTCTTCCTTCCCTCCATTTCTTTCCTTGTAGCAACCAAATGAGCTACATCAATTTGACAGATAGTTTATAAAGCTGCTTGAGGTTACTGTTTTATTTTAATATCGAGCTGTCTAGTTTTACTGTCTTTTACCATTTTACTTTACGATTAAAATAAGATATTTTGACAAATGGGGTGGGAGAGATAGGAGAACTGTTGGAGGGAATGGACTGGAAGATCATGTGGGATTTAATGGCTCCACTTTCTTCAGGCGTTGCAGGAAAAAAAGCCCTCTTTACGATATGTAATTTGTAACTAGCTGATTGATAAAGTGGTAGCTGTTTATAATGTATTTTTATGTAGAGAGAAGAACTGAAGGAAGTAGAAGACTTGATCAGAAGAATTTTGATACTGTTTTCAGCAGGAAGGGACTATCTCAAAAACTGAGAAACTTCAGAAGTTCCAGAACTGAGCAATAAGGTTGAGGCAATGGTGTGAGGCATGTTGAGGCATGTTTTTTGTAGTTCTAATGCCACTCTGTTTCTGAAGCTAGTTTGAAGAGTTGTTGCTGATACCTAAAATTGTCCCCAAGTATTCAATATCTGAAGTGCAGTCTTCTTTCTGAATAATACTTCCAGAATTGCCTCTGAAGCTTTAATCTGGCTGCACTCCCAAAAGGAAATTAGACAGAGTGTGAGCAGTTTATAGTGTTGGATACTATTTATGGAACACCTTTGTCCTATTATTACCATATAGACTTCAGACTAAATTTTGATGGCTTGATTTCGAAATGTAGAGTGCCTAATTGTGTTTGAATGGAAGGTTTTATATACACCTTTTTCTTCTGTTATTTACTGATTTATGCTACTATTTATTTCTCTTTTTACTTCTTATAATGGCATGGTACCCTGTACTGAAAGCCTTTGTTATACAGGTTGCCATCATTTAACATCTATTCATTCAACAATAATTCAAAAGTTACGGCGCTGACAAAAATTGACTTATGACTGGTTCTTCCACTTATGACTCGCAGCGCCCCTGTGGTCACATGATAAAAATTCAAGCCCTCTCTTATTTATGGCTGCTCCCCTCCTGCTTTGTCATCTTCACCTACCTTCTCTCTCCTGGGGGCTCACCATCCTGGTCTTGCCAAATAAGTGCTTTCTTACTGCATTGCTTAGTGATGGAAATTCCAGTTCCAATTACTGTTGTTAACTGAGGACTGCTTGTAGTAGTATTGTATAACGGTGTTTCATTTAGAAAATATTAAACTTCTAAACTGCCTCTGGCAAGAAGAAACGTTTAAGTCTTCTAAGGTACTGCTGGAAATTTAGTATAGTGCAGTTTCATCTGAGCAACCAGCATCACAATACAAAGAAGGGAAATCTGTAATGTTCCTTATTTTAATACTTCTTTATTTAAGAAATCCTTACTAATTAACATATTGCATTATTCAGCAGGAAGGAATATTACTGCTGCAATCTTTGTCTGTTTATCAATTCTCAGGTAGTAGGAGAATAACCATACAAGTGTTGGAATTGCTTGCTGAAGACCTGCTACTTATTGTTGATGCGGTGTCTGAAGAAGTTTGGGAAGACAAGAGTCTCTTTGGTCTAGAATTTGTGAGAATTTAAAATTCTTCTCTTTTAACCAGAATAATTTGCTTATTTATATGTTTGCTAATTATATTTATGCACCATCATAATCAAGGACCAAAAATAAGACATTCCCGGATAATAAGCCCAATCAGGCTTTTGAGCGCATGCACTAAAATACCCCCCCCCGAAAATAAGCCCTCCCCGAAAATATTAAAATGAATGCTCAGCCAGTCCCTGCCATTTCCTCTGGTTTCCTCCATATGCCCCAAAATAATAAGACCTCCTCGAAAATAAGGCCAATCACTTATTTCGGGGTTCAATAAAATATAAGACAGGATCTTATTTTTGAGGAAACACAGTAGCTTATCTTAAATGTCCCTACTTTTTATCTTTAAGATATCTTTAAAATAAAGTAGGTGTAATCTACCTTATGTCTGTTTTAAGCCTATCTTTACGATGAAGGGTTTACAAACAATAATAATTTTTTAAAAACTGAATGACACATTCTGTTGTCATCTTTTTTAAATCCCAGTCATGAGTAGAAGTAAAATTGCATAAAAAGTCACTGAGGGAGTTAAGAGTGATCTTTCTCTCCCCATTGCGTGGTCTTCTCCTTATTTAAAGTCCTCTTCAATTTCTTCAGACTGCCTTGCTTTTATTTTTATTTTTTTCGCTAGAGCAGTCTGCTGTTTTCTCTTTTTAAGAGTAGGAATATGCAAATGATGTTGTGACAAGTTTGATTTTTTTTCTCTAGTTATCTAAAAAAGTTCTTGAAACAAAAGTAACAAAGAACAAAAGAACATTCTTAAAGGAGAATCATAAATTAATGCATACTATGCTAACAGGGCTGTTCATTAGTGAAGAAGTCCACCTCACGTCAGGAATTGCGCTGACATGGTATTTTTAAAGAAGAGGCTGGAACATACTTTCTTTGTAGATTTGTAACGATTAAAAAAAAATCAATTGTTCACGAGTCTATTTTGGCATGAAGTCAAAATAGAGGTAGGAGAAATACATGTTTGTGACTTTTATTTTGGTTAGCCAGCGTAAATGCTATTCGTTGATGGGAATATGAGATAGACATTAAATAACTAAATTAAACAATGAATAAATTCTCCAGGGAGGCTTTATCTTCAAACAGTTCCTGCATTAGCAAGTGACTGAATTCCTGGCTTCTGTTGGGGGTATTGATTTGCAACTTTTTTTTGTTTCCTCTACAGAAAGAAAAACTGATTGGAATTCTAGATTCATTAGGTGAAATCATTACCTATCACAAAAGTAACACCAGCTCAGAAAAACCTGAGCTTGCAGTAGTGTATCACAGGATGGCATTTGTTAGTGTTTCGCTTTTCACAGTTCGACTCCTGCAAGTATTGCTACCTGTAGAGAAGGTGAGATGTGCCCATTTCTATATATCTTCAAGGTTACATTGGGAAAAATGCTTAAGATAACATGTATTTAAATGGTAATATTTCAAACTGGTCAGTCCTAGAGGAGATCAACCCTGACTGCTCTTTAGAAGGCCAGATCCTGAAGATGAAACTCAAATACATTGGCCATCTAATGAGAAGGAAGGACTCACTGGAGAAGAGCCTAATAACGGGAATGGTTAAGGGCAAAAGAAGGGAACGGCTGAGAATGAGGTGGCTGGATGGAATCACTGAAGCAGTCGGTGTGAGCTTAAATGGACTTTAGAGGATGGTAGAGGACAGGGAGGCCTGAAGGAATATTGTCCATGGGATCGCGATGGGTCAGACACGACTTTGCAATTAACAACAACAAATTTCAGTTAGACAAAGATAAAGAGAAATACAGTGCAGAACTCTTAGAAACAAGAAAGAGCCCTCTTTCTTATGTAAAGGTTTTTCCCTTTTTCTCTCAAGCTCATCTCCCTGACTCTCTACAATATCAAACAATCTATAGCATCTAATACATTACTAGAAGTAGTTGATGTTCTGTCTAGTTTTGAAACATAGTCATCAATAACTGGTCTTCATTGTTTTGCTTTCGTCATGCTAAGCAGTTGCTTTGACTTGGTGTTCTAATTTCGTACTCCTTATAGTGATGTTTTTAGTTGCAGTGATCAAAGGCAAGGCACTTGATGTTGATGTTCGTGCAGAATAGATTTCTGGTTTGAGTTACAGAGCTTATATTGGTGATGTTGTGCAATAAATAAGAGGAAGGTATTACAAAACAGCACTTTTAAAAGGGACAAGTATAAAAATGACAAGTGTATTGTCTGCCCCCTAGTGGCTGGATAACAACTTTACATCTTAAATGATCACTACTAATCTTGAGATTTTTCTGATAATCATTAATTCTGTTGTGTCTGAGCAGGCGTGGAGCTTATTCTTGTCTCTGATTTCAGTTAGAGATTGGTACAGATAGTCCTTAACATGCAACAATTCGTTTAGCAACTATTCAAAGTTAAAGTAGCACTTTAAAATGGGTTAGGACTTTTAACCGGTCCTTGCGCTTATGATTGTTAAAGCATCCTCACGGTCTCTTGGGTGCTTGGAAAACGGCATATATTTATGATGGTTGCATGGTCCCAGGGTCATATGATTGCCATTTGCGATCTTCCCAGCTGTCTTTCAGCAAGCAAAGTCAGTGGGAAGCTGGATTCATTTAACAACCATTCATTAAACACTTAAGAACTGCAGTGATTCACTTAACAATTGTAGCATAAAAGCTCATAAAACCAGGTGCAATGTCCTTACTTAGCAATGCAAGTTTTTGTCCCAATTGTGGTCAAAAATCAAGAACTAGCTATAATGTTAAAAAACATTCCTGGTCACTTGTGTAATTTTTCTGCTCTATATTCCTGCTTAAAAATTAAATTAAAAAATTTTGCTTTGCTGCATTGCGAACGTCAGCTGTTATAGCTTGTATGTTTATAAAATATATAATTGTTCTTTTTCCTTTACCGAACCATTTAAAATAATATGTACAGGTGGTCCTCAACTTACACCCACAATTGAGCGCAAACTTTCTGTTGCTCAAATGAAACATTTGTTAAGTGAGATTTGTCTCATTTTATGACCATTGTTGGCACAGTCCTTAAGTGAATAATTCCAGCTGTTAATCTAGTACAATTGTTAAGTGAATCTGGCTTCCCCATTGATTTTGATAGTCAGAAGGTCGGAAAAGGTGATCACATGACTCCAGGACACTGCAACCATCATAAATATGAGTCAGTTGCCAAGCATCTGAATTTGATCATGTGACCATGGGGATGCTGCAAAGGTCATAAGTTCCTTTTTTCAGTGCCGTTGTAACTTTGAATGTCATTAAATGAACTGCTGTATTTGTGAGGATAAATGCATTCCATTTGATAATGCAATATAATTTATGAAGCAACGAAAATAGTTAATAAAAGAAGCCCAAAATATATTTACTTGGCGGGCCCAGACATAAGCAAAATATAATTATATTGTAAATATTTATTTTGGGGATTGCTGAAATCGCTTTTTGGGGTAGGAAAATCAGTTCCCAAAAGATAGATTTTAGAGCTTTAAAATAATCTAGAAGAAAGCAGTAAGAGATTAAAGATCCTGACCTATGTCTGTCCCAGGGGTGGGTTTCACTTACCTTTGTTAGTGGTTCGCTTGTGCGCGCACCACTTCTGTATATGCACAGATCATATTTGATGACGTCCGGGCAGAGCCTCCCGCCGCCGCTAGTACCGGTTTGCCCGAACCGGGGCGAACCAGTAGCAACCCACCACTGGTCTGTCCCAGGAAATTGAGCAGTTACCTTCTTAAATTAAGCATAGGTTGTGTGGTTGTTGTTTTTTTGTTTTGTTTTTTTGCAAATGTTCCATATAAAACCTGGGTTGCTAAGTTAGCTGGAGGTGCTGAATTCTAAATTTATTTTTAATTCTTTTATCTCATATTAACTATTTTAACAGTAGTTAAGAATTCCCAAGAGATTTACCCTCAGTTTGATGTAATTTGACGTAATATTTCTGCAAATTAAAAATAATTTCGTTTGGAGAAATTATGTTGCTCGCATATTTAAAATAATCAAAAGTTAAAACTAATATTTATTAGATAGGTTGACCTTTAGATTTTTGCCTAAACCCTTTTTTCTTTTTCTCCCTCCAGGCCACTAGTGTTTTACCAGAGACTTTAGTGACAGCTTTGTTTGTCCTGTCCGTGGACATGCCATTTTCCTTGGAATATCCAAATATACACGAGTCAGTCGCAGCTTATTTGGAACAAATGAATTCAGAAAACTACAGTATTTATAAACAAGCCTCAGAAGCAGCCTATTCAATTGAGTGTGCTTGTAATTTTATGCTGGATGTTCACAAGGAGGTAAGACATTCATCTTAAGTGAACTTCACTGGGGGAAAAAGAAATAGTGTGAAATGTCATGTATGCCTCCCTAGACCTAGTTAAGAGTTGTTAGAATACTCCTGATAATCAGTATTTTCAGGCTTTAATAATTTGATACGGTTATTAGTAAATCTATTGGTAAACTGGCTAATCTTCTTGTCTATAGAAGTTTTGAGAGTTGCTGCTACTTGTTACATTCATTGTTATTAGCAAATTATTTTTGTTGATCGTATGAGTGCAAGTTAATTAGATCATTAATTCATCTGTCTACTCTTTAAAATAAAATGATACGTTTTACTTTTTTAAAAGGGAGAAAAAAATCTTCTTGATTTACTTGAACTGGCAGAACAAGCCATAAAAAGTCTTCCATTTCACCAGTATTTTGTTCTACTTAAGGAATACCTCAACATTTGCTCAGATATGTAAGTTTGGCAGTTTGCATGCTGTATGAAAAACGTTAGGATTCTGTGATGACGTTTTCAGCTATTAAATACATAAATTGTTGATTTTTTTTTTGACTGAATAAACATATTGGATAAATTATTTATGTTTTGTTGCTTTTAAAATAGTAATGGAAAAGGAGGGAAAAAAGAGAATAAAATGCAAAAATGCATACAGGTAGTCCTCGACTTATGACCACAATTGAACCCAAAATATATGTTGCTGAATGAGAAATTTGTTTGCCCCATTTTACGACTTTTCTTGCCACATTAAGAGCTGTGGTGGCACAGTGGTTAGAATGTAGTACTGCAGGTTACTTCTGCTGACTGCCTGTTGCCTGTAATTTGGCAGTTCATATCTCATCAGGTTCAAGGTTGACTCACCCTTCCATCCCTCCAAGATGGATAAAATGAGGAGCCAGATTGTTGGGGGCAATAGGCTGAATCTGTAAACTGCTTAGAGAGGGCTATAAAGCACTCTAAAGTGGTATATAAGTCTAAGTGCTATTATTATTGTTAAGTGAATCACTGCAGTTGTTAAATTAGTAATACGGTTGTTAAGTAAATCTGGTTTCCCCATTGACTTGGCTTATTAGAAGGTTGCACAAGGTGATCACATGACCCCGGGGCTCTGCAACTATCATAAATGTGAGACAGTTGTCAGGACTCTAAATATAAATCATGTGACCATAGGGATGCTTCAAAGGCCATAAGTGTGAAAAATGATTGTAAGTCACTTTTTCCAGTGCTGTTGTAACTTCGAACGGTCACTAAACAAAATGTTGTAAGTTGAGGACTACCTGTATATACATTATAAAAAAGAATACATGGCGAGTCCTTAAAAATAAGTGAAAAAATACAATAGCAAAAAAGTTAAAAATTAAAATACATAGTATAATATGTCCTTACAACAGTACCCAGTTACAATTTTATACATACAGTAATTATTTAATTCAAAGATTATACATATATACATATATAGGCACATAATCTTTGAATTATATATATATATATATATATATATATATATATATATATATATATATATGCTGATAATACTATAAATAATATTTTTCTGATAAAGAAATAAAGAGAGACTAGTATAGCTCTATTTCAAGCTATTTAGCTCTCATCAGTTATAGGCACATAATCTTTGAATTATATATATATATATATATATATATATATATATATATATATATATATATATATATATATATATATATATAATATTTTTCTGATAAAGAAATAAAGAGAGACTAGTATAGCTCTATTTCAAGCTATTTAGCTCTCATCAGTTAGCCATACCCTTACTTGGATTCGAATTTGGGCTGCCTGCATGTTAGGGAGTTGTATTAATCTCTGAGCCACAAGTTCTCCTCCCTTCATCAGCTTGAGCCAGGGGAGAGATTAAGTGTTTTTCTATCGAGACACCTGATTTACCCCAGCATGTGGGTGGGAGCATACTGCATCCCTTTCACCTTTCAGCTCCAATCCAGGAGCCCTCAAGCAGTCACATTCACGACAAACCATTTTATACCAAATTTATATTTTGCTGATATATATATAATATAATTTTATTATACTTATCCATACAAAATCTGTGTCTGTAGGGCATATTGGATAAACTTAAAATATTATTTGATAATGAAATGGGAAATCTGCACTGTATGGTGCCATTTATGTGGTAACATGTTGTAGCTATGTATAGATAATTTTTTTACGTAGTTCGGTACACACGTCTGTCTAATCAAAATACAGATTTGTGCATATGTTTATCTACATCTTATGATTTACAAAGAGATTTAAGACAAACAATGATCACAAAACCTTCCCAAACTTTACTACCTTGACAATGGTGACATCCACAAATGTGCCAAGAAGAGCTAACAGCGTTAAAGTAAATCTTCTTTCATTTTTCTACAAGATCAGTTTAACTGCTGAAATTACCCCCAAATCTCTTAGCTTGCCAAGTTTCATCTTCTTGAGGATTTACCCAGGAATGACAGCAAATAAATAACTGAATAATAATCCAAAGCCTCTGTGTGTCTTGAGTAGAGAGAATTTGCTATCTAAGCCTTGAAGCCATTTCTATTATACTCTGTTTTTCTGGTTGTAGCTGGAAATCTGCTGGAGCTGACCCACTGCTGCAGAATGAGAGTCAGAAGGTGCTTCTCCATCTGTTGTCGCATCCTGTGCCAAATATTAGAACAGAAGCCTATCGCTGCTGCCTTGACATTGTTAAGGTTAGCATTTAACAAGGCCTGTGGTTTCTTCAGAATCCAAGAAATACTTTTCCCTCCACACCCTCTCTTACATCTAAATTTCCCCTTTTTCCATTTAATAATCTCCCAGGGATTTAGTCAGGCTGAAAAACTTCAATCTTTCACGATATAAACTTGAGATTGCCTGATGTGAATTTAATTCTGAGGTTTTTTTTTTTTAATTTGCTGAGTTTCAAAGAGGAAGGGATAGACGTTTGAATTTTTCATATTATAAAATTGTGTTATGATTTAATGCTATCAGTGCCTTATGGAAATAAATTAACTGCATGATGGACGGTACTTTTGGTCTTTATCAATTGCCAGGATGAGAGCGTTCCCTCATGTTCTTGCTGTTTTCTTCTCATTCTCTCCCAGCAACCTTAAAGAAGGTTAGCAGGAGGGACTAAGCAGAAAGGTTTTTGCTTATTCCAAGTTATTCTGCTTGCAGATCACTGATTTCTTGCTGTGAGAAACTAGCAGTTTTGAGCTAGATGATAGGATGTATTAGCAATAGGGACCCAGCAGTATTGCTCCCGGTTGTAAGCTTGAAAAGTTTGCAGTTTTAGGGATATGGATATGGTGTGTGTGTGTTCCAGTCTGAAAGTGGGTTGCAGTAGACTTAAGTATTTTCATGTGTTGTCAGATTAGTATTTAAACATCTTTTGTCTTTGTTTTAGGAATGTTTAGGCATTCATAATGCTGTAAAGTCTATTTCTTCAATCAGTTGTGGTGTACATTTTCTACTTCATCCCAAAGTTCTTTATGAAATATGCACTTTTGGGCTTCAGGATTCCCAACATGAGGTACATCGTTCTGAATATGTTACCGCTACCAGAATTAATCTGTAAATTAAAAGAAATTGGTAGATCCAAAGTTTTGTACCTTTGTAAACTTCTCCCTGTTTAGCTTTTTCATTAATTGCTCTCTTGCAACTGGGTATATATAGGTTGCTAACCTGCATTATATCTATTTCCTTTGCTAAAATTAATGGAACTTGCTTTTGTTTTCAATATGCTTAGGATTGCAAGAAGTTTGAGAATTTTCAAAAGTATAAAAAGAATTTTAAGTAATGCAGAAAATGACTAAAGTGAAATTAGTCATTTGGTAGCACCCAGGCTTACTTTTGATTTTTATACAGTATAATTCTCATTTGTTTCTCACACACACACACACACACACACACACACACACACACACACACACACAGAGGGAGGGAGAGGTGTCCTAAGATTCAAGTTCAGTTAGTATCTTAAGATCTTTTTCTAATATGTTCTGCTTTTTCTATGGGTAATAAGCAAACCAATCTTAAATTGTGAAGATTTCCTAAATGCTTAGACTAGAGCACTATTTTTAAGTTTGGTGCTTTATTGAAAGCATTTCTTGACCTGAATCACACTCTCTGCTTGAAGACTGTTCAGTGCTAACAGGCAGTAGATTCTTGACAGTATTTTATTGCTTTCTTGTTTTTTAAAAAGAAAAAGAAAACAAAACAAAAGCTATTTGGTGCAATGTCCCAAGGCAAAGCCTAATTTCCATTTCTGACACCAGCAAATTGGTTTGAACACTCTTTATTGCGCTATTGTATCTTCTCTCATTAAAACAGGTGTGCTCAGCCGCCACATTTCTACTGATGTATCTTCTTCAAGGCCGATTGATGATGGCAGCAGAGACCTGGAACAAGTTTATTGAAACTCTCTATCCTGTTATTCCAATTCTTCAGGTAATCTCATCTTCTTGAAAAGTAGTTTATCTTCAGATAAGCTTAATTGCTTTGCTGAAAAAAGCAGTACTGACATTACACAATAGGGGTAAATATGTAAACTTGGCAACCAGAAATAAGAGGCGTTGCCACTAGAGTTGTGTCTTGAATGCTTGTAACTAAAGCTGAATGGGTAAGTAGCATTAGACTTTTGCAATAGGATCATCTTGAAATTGGCGATGTGGCAGTTTTCTAGAGGGATGTCTACTGTTCAGAACCATCTTGAATTTTTTTACTGATCATAACATGAGGGTAGCTTGGAGAAATGACTTGTGGGATATAAATGATCAATTTAATATAATCACCCCGTCTGGAAACTTCTTGCCTAACCATTGCCTACATCTTTTTCAAATAAAATTCCAAACTCACCTTATTGTGAGAGTTGTTGCATTTTGCTTGTTTCCCTTGCCAATATGCTTCTGCCAATCCATCAAGCGAAATTCTTTATCTTTTTGGGGGAACGCTTTTAGGATAGAAGAGAATATTTTGTAACTGAGGGTTGAACCGTGGGGTCCTTGGTGCTCTCTGAGCTTGGTTGCTTTCTTGTAGACATTTCATTACCAAACCAGGTAATGGTGCACTGATGATGCTACCTAGTTTGATAATGAAACGTCTGCAAGAAAACAAGCTCAGTGAGCACCAAGGACCCCACACTTTTGGAATGTTGAGAAATGAATGTTATTCATTTATTTGGTAAATTTATTTTCCAGTTATCTCTCTCTGGGGCTACTCTAGGTGCTTACATTTTTTTTTACACCATGGATATTGATGGGAGTCAACTTGTGAGTGTCAAAATGGCTACAGTGGCAGACACAATCAGATACAATGCACTGATTTAGTCCCTCTTCTAGTTTCCCCATCACCACTACTCTCCCTATTAAGACTTCCTTTACTTACTATTATCCTTTATCTGAGCAGATTGATGTACTTTCAAAGAAAGTACTGAGACGCAGGTCCCCATCTTGATGATGCTGGAGGCACGTAACTATTTTAATTAAAATATTTTAAAATCCTGATTTTTTTAAAAAAAAGGAAATGTTAGAAGTCGCATGGAACCAGAAGACTAGTAAGCGCACAAAGGGAACATTAATGAACTTGAGCGTTACATACGGGACCCCCCCCCCCGCTATAGATTGTGCTGGAAGCTTTTTTGCTGTATTTCTGGTGGGCAGTGCTGGTACCAGTGCAACCCGACAAGGCAACATTGCTGAGAAAATTGAACCGCAGTTGACCAGAAGCTGTCCCCCCAAATTGGAACTTCTCCAACAAACAATGAACGTTTGAAAAACAAATGGCAATTGCTTATCAGTTGGTCTATTAACTTCCTGTTGCCAATTATGGGGACAGTTTTCTTGGTAATAAAGCAATGATGTCTCTCCTGAAGCATGATATTTACTTATGGTAATTAACTGCCTGGGTTAACTTGTAAGTATTTACTTAGGGTTATGCAAACACAGAAGAACCTCTAGGTAACTGTATGCTCACCTTGAGTGAAACAACGACTGAAAATGAAGGGATTCTCCCAAGAACTACGAGGCTAAGAGCTTCTCTTCGTCTTCTCTTCTCAAAAAAGCCATTGTAAGTAAATTAACCATCACATTTCAGCCTGGGAATGGTTACTATCTGTACCCTAGCTTCCATGGAATATAGTATTAAAGATATAGTACGCTAACTTTGGTTTGGAATGGAAAAGGCAGATGAGAGCGTTGTATTTCCTTTAAATGTGCTTGCAGGTGATACAATTTTTTCAACTACACGTCAATTTAACCAATTTGCAAAACGATAGAAAATGGCACACAGCCCAAGTGACAACCTTCCACTTAGATAAATCATTTTTAGAATGAAGTAACACATCCTTGAGGTTCTGGAAACTCTGCCAATCCTTAGAAGGCTGTAAAGTTTCAGAAGGCTGAAAGACACTAATTTGAAAAAAAGCAGAGGAGTGTAGAAATTGATTATGACTGACTGGGCTGAAAAAGTAGTGACAAAATTGTTTTACTGCTGGGAAAGTGGAGTACAGAAATTATGATACTGATTGAAATGAGAAGGAAATCAACTTGTATAACATTGACATTGAAACCTCGTCTGCTGTACTTTTATATCAACATTGAGTTGATATTGGACTATTTGATTTTTGTGTACTTTTTTGAAAACCTAAAATTATTAACTGGCAGCCAGGGCTGTCTGATGTCATGCAAAAATTTGATCAGATTTACTTCAGTCAACCTGGCTTTTAACAGGAACAATTTGGCTATGGCCGTAAAGACTTTCGAGAAGTTAAGTAATATGTATGAAATCAGAGTGATTAAAAAAAAAACATGTGGTATGAGATTTAGATTTTTGTCCGCATATTTCTTCAATAAAAATTTGGGAACCTTCTAAGGAAATGCTTTGTTCCCCCAGAGTTCGTTCTGTGGCACTCAAACAGTTAATGTTTCACCTTGTGGAAGAAGAAGAGTCCCATCTGAAACGTCCACTGTTGCATGGCAGCATTCTGTCAAGTATTTCGAACATCCTTATTGTAGAAAAGCCTATTGAACTCAAACTGGATGACACAAGAGAATCTGTTTTTAAGGTAAATGGAGAAAGCACAAGATTGATAACTGGAGGGATCTCCTAAGCAAGGAAATGCAATGCCAGTGGTACTGTTGAAGTATAAATGGCACTGAAAAAAAGGACTTAATGACTATTTTTCACACTACCATTCTAGTCCATCCCCAGGGTCATATGATCAAAATTGAGAAGCTTGGCAACTAACTTATATCTCTGATGGTTGCAGTGTCCCGGGGTCATGTGATGACCGTTTGCGCCCTTCTGACAAGCAAAGTCAACGGGGAAGCCAAATTCACTTAACAGTTGTGCCATGAACTTAACCACTGCAGTGATTCACTTAACAACTGCGGCAAGAAAGGTTGTAAAGCTCACTGAACAAATGTCTCACTTAGCAACAGAAATTTTGGGCTCAGTTGTGGTCATAAATCAAGAACTACCTGTATAAAGCAATTATCTCATATTCTATTAGAGATTACACAGTCACACAATAGGAAATCCCTAGAAACTCCCCAATTCTCTATAAACCCCTAAAAATGAATTTGGGAAGATTATAAAGCAGCACAATCGAATCAATTTGTGAAATATCAGCCTCAAACATGGATAGTTGGGCTTTAAAACAGAGGCAATAATATTCTATCTTGCTCTTGGGAGTATTCAGTTGTTTGTTCTGATCTTTTGTGAGAGAAAATTGAAGCCCAAGGTTGTGCTTATATATATTGCTGTTCCTTCTTGGTGATGTCAGGCTTGAGATGGCTTTTTCTCCGTAAGAGATGATATAGGAAAATATGTGAACAGATAAATAAGAGGATATATTTGTTTTACTTTTAGGCTGAGACAGTTGAAAAATTGTATAGTATCTTTATATCGGACACTGTTGATTTGGCTTTAAGGAAGTCAGCAGCTGAGCAATTAGTCATAATCATGCAAGGTAAAATTCTTCAAAATATAATTTACCATTGAGACACAGAGTTGTTCCAACGAGGGGAAAGTCATGACATGATGGGTAATTCAGGTGATTCTTTTTCTCTTGTAATAAAATCTGAATCACCTTTCCTTAGCCGCTTTTAATGTATTGTGTATATTCTTACTGCTTATATGCCAATAGCGTGACCTCCTAATTCACTTTCCTTAAACCCAAACCCAAAGACACTTGTATAAATAGAGTAATATGAGAAAGGGATGACCCTGCTGGCTAGAAAGATGAATAGAAACACTTCACTCTGTAACATTTTGTGGCAGGTTTCATGCACGTTTCTAGTTCCTCTTTCAATTCTCCAGGAGCTGGTTCAAAATACCCCTTTTCAAATACATCAACATATCCAGAAGGTAGTCAGAGTTATAGCAAAAATACTAAAAAGCTAGGGTTGGTGGTGGAAATTTTATACCAGCAATTCCCACTATCCCCTCTCTACCTCAAAATGAACCAAGGATTTGTAATGAAGAGTATATTCAATGCACTATTGTTGGCAGAACAGGGGAGTGGGGTGGTAATCAGAAAGCTAGAGTGACAAGAATTAAGATGGGAATATTTCAGTGGTGAAACGTAAAATTTGTTATTACCGGTTCTGTGGGCGTGGCTTGGGGGGGGTAATGTGACCAACTCTTTTTTTTTTTTTAACTTTTAAAATCATTTTTTTCTACAACCTCTTTGGCTGAAGAGGTTGTAAAAAATGCTTTTAAAAAGCTCTGATGATCAGGCAACTCAGCTGGGATCGGGTGATCTGGTCCACACCGGAAACATTTCACCCCTGGAATATTTGGAAGATTGACAGGGAACTGAAATTGACCACAAATCAGGACTCATGATTCACTCTTTAAATCTAGTTTAATGATTTCAGGAAGGAGACACAAGTAGTTATCCGTACCTAGTTTATCTAATAACTTGTGCCTATTTAAAAATAAAACAGTTTTGAATCTATCTGAATCCACTGTTACATGTTGTTGTAAAGTGTGCATATGGAAAGCTAATTTTTTTTCTTCCAGATTCTAAATTGCATCCAATTATCAAAAATATGGATGCAGTGGACAGAATTCTTGATTATTTTACTAAGTGTGTGGCTCAGGATGGCAAGGTACATCTACTTCATCTTTTCTTTCAGAAGAAACATCCCAGGCTCCAAATATTGTATGTTCAGTCAAATAATTTAGATATTTTTAATTCCTATCTATTTAATTGGAATATGAGTATTACCTCAAGATGGCGACTAAACATGTGGACTGCAATGAAAGGAAACTTCAGTATCTAATTCTTTGACTCTAGTATCATTTCTCAGCTTGTAAAAAAAGCTAAATAAATCCTCATTCAGAAACTTGCTGCTTAAATAAGCATGTTTATGCAGAGGAAAGAAAGCTAATATGGAACTCCAGACTCATGTTCTTCCTCTTCTCTCTCCTCTTTCTATTTGATTAGTAAGCAGAAGAGTTTGTTATAATTTAGCTGATCCCTAAGTTTTAAAAGTAGCAGTCATAAATGGCTACATCACAAATGGCTAAATAAGACCATTCCAGATTGTTACCTTATTTAAGAATTGATTTATTGATTCACATATACGAAGTCCATTTTCCTCATAGAAAGCTTTAGATAAACAAACAAAAAAACCCAGCAGCTTACTTTTCAGGCAGGTAGTGAAGAATGATGGGAATTAGGAAAATACTGTTTTTTTTCCTTGTCTTTACTGGTACACTGTAATATCATGTGCGAAGCCATGTGCGAAGATAGGAGGGCCATGGCAGTGGGTTGAGGGAAAATGGGGAGCCCAGACAGGAATGGTGGTTAAATCCTATTGAAATTCAGGTGGTGCAGGGTCTAGATAAATTTATGCGGTGGTTCCTTCAGGCTGATTCTCAACTCTGTGGCTCAAGGACTATAGGAGTAGCCAAATTAGTCCCATCAGTTATTAAATATTGAACAAAGTGCTTAGATTTTTCTTCATAATTTAAACGATGCCAAAACCAACCAAACCTCACTTCAGAGATTTTGGAATAACATTACTTGTATATCTAAGGATGGTTTGTTCCATTTCATGATTACAATTCAATTTTCCCAGCAGAAACTTAATTTTGTAAATAAATTTAGAAGAGCTTCATTTAAAACGTTAATAGAAACCTTCATTTAATTTAATTCTATTTAATCTGTGAGTCAGTTGGGATGAAATATTAAAAGTTCTTGCAAATTTTCATCTATATTAGTTGTTCTGTGGTGTCAAAGAAAACAGAGAGTCTTGCTTCAAAAATGTGTCACAGATTATTTCTAATGCCTTTATGTCTTTGGAATTAAATATTAAAATACGAGCTTTTTTATGAGAAGTTAATTCTCTGGATTTGTGAATAATGGACTAAGGTAATGTACTGAAGGACATTACTGTAAACTTCCAAGGAGTGTTGATTTCAGACAAGCTTCAGAATGCTTACTCAGTAGGTTACTCAATAATACAGATTTTAGTTAACAAACCTTTTTTTTTTATTTTGATAGATCATGGACTGTATGATGTTACCATGTCTTGCACTTTTGCGGAAACTTCTGTCTGTTGATCCAGTCAAACGTCTGTCATTGGCTTACCAGCCTTCTGTCTTGCTTGTGTTATTTAGAGGTAACATCATAAAAGCAAAATAAAAATGTGTAGAAAATATTCATCTTTATATCTTTAAATTAAGCAATTAAATATCAGGAGTTATATTTTTACAAGTATTTTGTTTCCAAAAAGCTGGATAGATTTGCATTTCCTATCCTGCAGTTTTAAGAGCACAATTAATATTTCCCATATGTCTTGTTGATAGATCATAAAGCAAATACTTAATTGTTCTTTGGAAATTTGGTATTTAGAGTTTTGAAAGTCTTTATGCTGTTTAGAAAAAAGCATGCAAATGTCTCTGTTCTATTTTCAGTTGCCTTGATATTCCAAGATTATGGTGCTATCACGAGTGAAACCGCAGTATTATTTTGTCTACTACTTTTTGATGAAACAGCAAGGAAAGAGATGTGGTAGGGTAATCTATAGTGATTGGTTCTGTGCTACTTCATTACTCCTGCAAGTAAACTATCCTTTTTAGTGCCCGCTGCAATATAAGTAAATTATAGACGTTTATGCTTGTATACCATCTCCCTCTCCCTCTCCTTCCCTCCCCCCCCCCTTGCTTGCATTTATTAAATAGCAGAATATAAAACAGTGGCTGACCGTCTCCTTGCCTTTCACTGTAGAGATATTTTAAATTATATAGATGCAAACACAAGAGTAGCACGGTGACCTGCTGACATCTTTGAATAATCAAAAGCCTATCATTGCTAGAAATATAATCAGACCTACTTTTCTGCTCACATTAGAGGAAATGTTTCAGTACCTTTTTCCAAAACAGATCCATTGACTACAAGGTGACTAATTAAGATGTGCTAAAGTAATAAATGCAGAACAGAAAGATGTGGCAGATGTTTCCATCCCATGTTAATTGCTGATGGATTAATAAAAAATTTGTACTAAAAACTCGTACCACAAAGGTGTTGTTAAGGGTAACGTCTATATTTTTAGTAATGCCGTTATTGCAAAATACTTTCGGATAACATTGAAATAAGAACTCTTCAAATGAAGAGTTGATCCAGATAATCAAACTTGCTTTATCTTTCCAGTCCTAAGAATAATATTTTAATCTTTTAGTTAAAACAAAGTTTAGTTCTCTTTATAACTTGAAAATTAGTCACTTTATTTTAGATAATTCTGCCAGTGTGGTTGTTTCAAATGCCTTTGGCAGAAATCACTTTACATTCTATTTCAAGGTGACCTATTTTATTATCATCTTGTTCTTTCAGTTTGACGACGCCCTGAGGTGTTTTTGAGAAGGCATCTATGTATTTTATATAAGATGTGAAATATTTTAAAACTTATTTAAAAACAAGATTTTTTTTTTCCAAAAAAAATATTTGTTTACTTAAAGGTTTTGTCAGATGTGCATATTCTACTTTATTGCTTACAAACGCTTCTGCTTTGGGTTGCTGTATGGAAAGGGGTTTTGCTAGTGAAGCAGCAGGAGGGCACCCAGTGTCAATGAATGGCAGTCAGTCTGGTCTTTCATGACTAGGCAGCCATATTATGATTCTTTATGTCTTTCTTCTATCCTGCCTCCTGCTTCCACACTTTATATTGCTGATGTTGCTGAAGCTGATAACATGGAAACCAGAATTTCCCAGGCTAGAAAGTATTCTTATTTCAATGTTTATCAGCTGCCTTCCAAGATCGTCAAAGATTAGTTACATAGATGTTAAATGAAAAAGGTAGGAGGGAAGAAACCCCAAGAGTTTTAGTTTGGGGGACTAGTGTCTTTAAAAAGGCCTTTGATACTTTGTCCTGGAGCTAGCAAATCCTCTTTGTGTGTTAGGTTTCATTCTCGTATGGAATGAGAAGTCATGTCAAAGAATCTTTGGCCTAATTTAGCCGATTCCTGAATAAGAAAAAAGCTAAGGACTTGGATTTGGTACTGAGCCCTAGTGTGAAACCTGACAGACATAAAGCTAAAATGCAGATTTCCTTCAGTACACTTTGAGCATTGCCCTGTTTAGTTATGACAGTGCTTAGCTAAACATATATGACATTTAAGGCACGTACTGATTAACACCTAGTGTTTTCTTTGGTTTTGTTTGAATTTATTTGTTCGTTTTATGCAGGGCTGATACTGTTTCCTGTGACCCTTCTAGCATTTCCCACTTCACCTTGCCTGTTGCCATTGTAAGGAGGTAAGAGTTATTATTCACATTAAGAATCACCCATGTAGAAATAGTGGTTTTTTTGCACTGTGAAGGAAATATATTAAATTAAAAAAAATCTAGAAAGCCTTTCTCAGATGTTTGAAGGACCTTGACAGGAAACACAACACTTATTTGTTTTTGTTATCTCATTTTTGGTTCTAGTTAAAGTATGAAAATCATTTGGTGTAGCCCATGATGACATTCCCATTACAATTGATTGATTGATTGACTTATTTATTTTGACATTTGTGATCCATCCATCTTCCTTAAAGTGGGAGTGGTCAGTGTACAATAAAACATTAAAATATATAAACAATATATACAAATTCAAAACTTAGAAGGAGGCGTGGATGATTAAACCCTGTTAAAATTAGTTAAAACGAGGGTTCTCAGGGCACTAACTAGCCCTGGGCCTGCATCCTCCTCTAAGCTTCCCATATGAGGCCAAAAAGCCATGTTTTAACTCCTGTTTGGAAGGCTAGGAGAGTAGAGGCCTACCTAATCTCTGGAGAGTATTTTTCATAGTGAGGACAACAGCAGAGAAAGCTCTCTTCTTAGATCAATTTCTGTTGCTCCCTTCCACCCACAACACTACTCTTTTGGGAATACTTGAACCTTATGCATTTTTGTGAGCAGTGTTACACCTTGCAGTTTACACAGATTTTTTTTTCTTTTTGTTACTCTCTAATTATATTTCCCCATCTAGCTTCAGTCAAAAATGGGAGCCCCATCTCACAGAATTCTAAGCAATGGTTGTGGTTGTTTGAGCAGTCCGAAATGACAAAATTCGTATATTAACCATTAGCCATGATTTGCAAAGCAGAAGATCTGAATTCATGCGGATGAAAATCAAAAAACCTGCAGTTGTGACTTAAATGTGATGTGTAAACTGGGACATAGTAGTTGCAATTTATTGCAATGAATGAAAGGCTGGCATTAATTGGAATTATGTGTGAACCCCAATCACTATATTTTAAATCATGATTAAAGCAAACTATGCCTTAGTTCACTATGTATACTCAACCAATACACAAGAGTTAAAATTATAAATGCTCCTGTTGATTGTTGCTGTTGTTCAAGGTATAACTTAAGATGGGGCATAACAACGTTACTTTTAAATTGGATTCTAGTTTATGATGAACTGATTCTACAGAATTGATTGATGTAAAGTCAATGTGGTGGGACTGTCAGTAACCTGAATTAACCAATTTGAATTTGAATTAACCAATTTTGCTGTATACATGAGGTACAATGACAATAAAGGTTATACTAATTGAATAGGAACTCATTTTATATGCCATGTAAGAGTACTGTGTAAAGAAATATTTCAGAAGTCTTAAACTATGACTATGATCATAGTGAGCAATACAAGTTTTATTTTCCAAAACCAGCATTATTTCAATTTATCCCTTTTTATTCCTAAAGGTATCATCTACCTATTAAAGTCTCTGCACATCATGCTGTCAGTCCTAACTCGGTGGTGTTACCATTTTCTTGTGAATTCTGGGCCTCGAAACACGTGTCAGATATGTTAAAAATGGCTTGGAACTTGTCTTGGTTCCATGGAGCAGATAGTTTAGTTGCGCTTGCCAATTATGAGACAGCAGCAGAACAGTAAGCTATTCATTTTGTTGTTCCAGTTCTAATATTTCTTTCAATTTGTATTTAACGAAGAACAATCCTGAGTTATAGTCTTCACTTGGAAATTTTTATACTGTTGTTTTAATGAATGGCACCTACCATAAAACACTGAAACTCGGTTTGGGAATAGGGTTGGGAATATAACTCTCTAAGATTAGACTTCAAATTCTGTCCTCTCCAGTTAGTATGATTAATAATTAGGGTTAGAGAAAACAGGAATCCAAGAATGTTTTAAAGTTAGAGATTCCTAACAAAGTTTCTAGCCAGGGGTCCAAATTGTTAACAAGCAATAAGACAGGCAGTTTGTTTCTCCCATATCCTTAGTCTTTCCTTGAACTTTCCATACTTCTGATCTTGATTGGGCATATATTTGTGATACTCTGTGTGTATCCTGTAAACTTGTGAAAAACTCTGTAGTGAAAGATTTCTTCATGAATTGTCCCATAGAACAAGAAGATCAAATTCTATTTGATGGTTCCAAAACCAAAAAGATAAAACTTTAAATCAATGTGATGAAAAAAGATAAAACAAAATATAAATTGAGATGCTATATTCGTTGGTTACTTTAAAACAAATCCTTTAATTGTCATTTTAATGTTCTTTTTTTTATTATTCCAGATTTTCCAGCACTTTAAAGCTCTCCTCAGAAGATATTATTATCCTTAAGTTAACGTGTGCAACCTTTGGTCTGCAGGATTGTCTTAATGCCATCACTCAAGCAGCATCCCATGGGGAAGTTAGGGCTGCTGTCACAAAAATGAATTTTTACATTTTGAATGATAGGCTGGCATTAATGTGCAGTGGTAGTCCTTGTGGAGCCACTTTCAAGTCCTTGGCTTGGCAAACAGCATTAAGCAGGTTGGTGTGTAAGAACAAGGTACCTAACTGACTACAAAGCCATCTGTCACTGTAGATTTAGCTTCGACATTTTCAAAGCCAGTTTCTTTAGAATCTTCCCAAGCATTTTCCTCAACAAGAAATGCCTTTGAAAATGGTAAATCAGGTGTATTTAGCAACCAAAAAGGAAGACATTTTCACATTCACAGGCTGGCTAAGGATAAAGCAGTGCTACAAAACATGTTTGGCCCTTTTGCCCTTCCTACTGTAAGCCCTGCATTTATCTGCCTGCCAGAATATTGTGAGGAATGCCTAGATCAGTGAGACGTCTGATTTTGGCAATTTTCTGGCTGTACGATTTGTATATACAGATGGTTCATGGAGGCTAAATGCATAAAGAATAGGGAAAAAGAAACTTCATGAAAAAAAAGATCTCTTGCATTCATCTGCTTTGTATTTCTGACATTTATATTTAGCACCAGCACATTGCTGTTTTCAATCTTTTTAAGTTTAACTTTATATTTCAGCAAACTACATTAATCATGTAATGCTAGTGACAGGATACTGCTACTAAATGACATGTATGATATTATGGTTTGCGCATAACAGGTTTCTTCAAGTGCTTCCAGCGTCTTCAGAGGATGAAAAACTTTTGGCTGATGTCATATGTTTTTTAAACAAGTTTATGAAAGAACAGAAGAATATTTCAGTGTTTGAACACCTAAAGTGGATCCTGGACGTGGTCCTGAAGCATGTAAGGGTCTTGAATAACACCTGATTTCAACAAATTATGTATTTTCACGTACAGTGGTAGCTTGGCATTCAACTGTACTCGACACATTTTGATGCAGATATTTTGTCCCAATTCTCAACATTTGTTTGATACTCAACACAGTTGAGTTGGTATCGGCTGCCTTGTGACTCACTATATTACTCACTACATTATTCCTTATGAGAACATTTTGTTTAGTATTCATCATTTGAGGTAGTCATCACATTTCTTGTAACCAAGTCACAGTGAGTACCAAGGTACTCCTGTACTTACAGATCTGTGCCATTACACTTGTCTCAAAACACTCTTTACTCTCTATTTACTATCTTACTATACTTACTATGTGTATATAATAAGTATATTATTTTTTTTTCTTTTTGGATGGAGCTATCTGTATGGGTAATCCAATTTAGGAGACGACAATTTCTTCCCATAGTATGGTCTAAAATCCTGACCCTGCATACAGGAATGAATTGGAGAAGGAGTTCCCTCTACGAGGACCCTGATCTTCTGCAGAAAAAGAGACTTTGTTCCATTAGTCATTCATTCATTTATTAGATTTTTATCCCACCATTATTAAAAGTTATCTCATATAAAAATAAGATGCATAAGATCTTCCACAACAAAAAGCATTAGAAACAATCATGTTTTTTTCTGAATAAAAATCGATTTTAGATCAGGAGGAATGTATACTTGCCATAGAATGACTATTGTGACAGGAAGTACATTTAAATATATTCACCAAAAGCAAACTGTCTTCAAAAACTCACTGAATCTGGTAGGTTATGGGCAAGGACTCAGTGTCAATTAATAAACCATTTGATAAATTTGTCTTGTCTCTGCCAGGAAACTCTTACCATCTGCTTGCTTGAATTTTTATATCATTGAAATTAGTTTACTGAATAACTACTGATCTCCGTTATGCAGCATATTAATTCTGTATAAATTGTTAAGAAAATTTATTCTTAAATAGCTTCTTTCTAGTATGAAAAACTGCACGTCAACCTGAGTTTTATGCTCTGTTGGAGAATAGGTAATGAAACATATGTTCTATACTGATGTTATGCCTTGATCTTCTGTGCAGAATCCAAAATCTCTATTAGATCTTGTGGTACAGCCAGAATCTCCGGCCCAAGATGACGCTGATGAGCTAAAGACAGCTGTAAGACAACAATTGCAGAAAGAATTGATTGCTTTCTTTAATACACTTCTACTCAGGTTCATGTCTGTTACTGACAGGTATGGCATAAAATGAGATACCCAGCAATATAAATCACTAGTATAATTATTTGATTCTTAAATAATCTAATGTCTCAGGACCACAATCAGCCTCAAAGCTTAATTAGAACCACAGGAGTTTTTCAGAAGTTTCCTCCTAGTTTCTTTCCAAGTTTTCTGAAGTCGTTTGCCTTTGTCTACTTCCTAGGTCTGAATGGGAGTGATTAGCTCAAGGTCATCCAGATAACTTCCTACCTAAAGTATGACTAGAAATCCCAGTCTCCTGGTTACTAGCCTGGTGCCTTAACCACTAGACCATGGGTGTCAAACTCGATCGCATCACGTGACGTATCATGACATATCATGACATTTTTTTGTGTTTGCGGAGCTGGAGTGGGCGTGGCCTGCACGTGACGCATCTGGCCTGTGGGCCACCAGTTTGACACCCCTGCACTAGACCAAACGGGCTGTCTTAATATCCTATCTTATCAACTTCTTTATTTTTTACAGAAAAGATTTGGAACTTACTGGCTATTTCCGAACAGAACTAGCCTTGAAGCTTCTGCAGTATTTGCGAGTAACAGATGCCCCTCACTTCTATGGATTACCTTTCTTGGAAAGGATATTAAATAGCATGGTTCATGTCACAGCACTGCCAGGCTGGAGTTCCTACTCTGTCACAATGGAGCCATTCATGATTTGCAAGAAATACTTAGCTGGCCTTCTTGAGGTAAATGAACAACAAATAAATTTTGTGTGATTGGGAAATAAAAAGAGTGGATTGACCCTGCTTTAAACAGAATGCTTGGCTCTCCAACCAATATTTCATCAGAGAGAAGGGAAACAGGTTTCACTATGTCCTGTACAATTGGAATTTTTTCTAGGGAGCTCATCTTTTGAAAACATTTAGTATAGTATTTTACCAGGTTCCACAATGAATAGTCTCATTAATAATTGTATGTTTACCCCTTTAATTACTGTGGGCTATAAATATGTGTCTATTACTAATTTTGAAAAAAAAACACTTGCCATATAATAGTTACCCTTCTGAAGACGAATTAGATAGAAAATAGCATATATTGAATTTTATTTTTAAATAGCTTCCATATTACTTGTTTAATTTCTACAAAAAAAAGCCTAATCCTCAGATCATTTCCTTTGAGAGAGCACTACAAATAGACTCTAACATTATAACATAAGAGCCCAGCAAAGTAGAATATTTTTTTAATTGTTATGTGTAATTTAAATATTATATGTTCATCATTGTGTTAAAAAAAAATAACCTGACAGCTGAAAATAGTCTTAGAGCAACCTTTGTGTAATTAATAAGAAAAGGATCTTCCTGCTGGACTGCAGTCTAAATCAGAGATCAGGAAAGAATGGAACCTTACAATGTGACAAGGGATTTTGTAGCATCTTTTAGGTTAGTATACTTAATTGCGACAAAATGAGTAAGGGGGAGAGTGAATTAGCTTTCCTCAACCATAATTTGTCTGATCAGATCCATTTCCTGCTACACCTATTATCTATCCCTTAAAAATAACAGAAATTTTATTAAAGAAATCCTATATTACTTCTAATTTGACTTTATACAGAGTTTAGAAAATGAACTAAATGATAGTTTAAATAAGCAGAATAAAATTATCACACTCCAGATCTTTACACATACATTACGCAGGCATAATTCTTTCAAAAGAAATATTATCTCTCACAGTTTATATACCCAGATATATTGCAAAATAGCTGTCAGCTCTTCAGGCCTTGATTAAAATTCTACAGGCTTTTAAACTCTCTCACTTTTTGCATATCCCCAAAGTGACACAATTAATACATTTTTTTTTGCATCTTATATCTGGCCAGCGTCCAGTAAGGACAAGAATTAATAATTGCTGAATGTATGTGTTGAGAGAGCTGAAGCTATTTCCGAATTCAGAAAGAACAGAATCTGCATGTAAACGAAGTTTCATTTCCCCAAGCAGCCTTCAAAACTGTTCCAGAGTTTAACTTTAAGGGTTGATAAGCTGATATTTCTGACAAAGTTGTGATGCCTTTGAACACGTTTTTTTGCTTCTTCTTTCAGGTCATCTCATCTTTTTATGTTGAGTGGGGAGGCAATGCTATGTCTTTCATGGGAAAAGGAGTTACCAAAAGTGCTATCCTTTGTTTGCTTCACTTGTCGCATGAAATGAGTATTCAGGCTCTAGATGAGGTATGAAAACAATAAGATAAACTTCTCTTTGATTAGTACATTGCTTAGTACAGGCCTGTTTGGAACAGGGCCATGCAACAAGACTGTTTGGAACAGGGCCACAGAAGCAGTGGCTACGTCCACACAAAGTTCCCCTCATACCAGTGGTGGCCGCTCACACAAATGGAGCTGCTCAGGCAGGAAATTATCCCCTCTTCCACACACACCCTTTCCCCCACTGGGCCACCAAGCCAGAAAGGTTGGGCAATGGGCACCACTGGCTTAGTATAAGTTTTTTTGCACTTCACTATTCTTTTTACTATATTATATTATATATTATACTATATTATATTCACTATATTCACTATATTATTTTTACATTACAGCATGAATATTTTATTTTTGGCTTGTAAGAAAGGGGAACCATTTAATAATTAAGAAAGACCATTGCTTTCAGAACTGACTAAATATATAGTAAAGTTTAAAATAATATATCGAGGTTACGTGACTCTTAAAATTGATTGGTTGGTAATCGGTTGATTAGTTAGTAATTTTTAGGGTTTTTTTTCTTTTTCCCCTTTAGAGAGTGACAACTTTTTCTAAAGCATAACAGTTCATTGTAATTGTCCACTCTAGACATTCAGCAGAATAAAAGTCAACATGCCTATAACCTGAAATTTGACTATGCAACATCTGATCAGTTCATTCATCTTATATGTTTATATGCAAATTAAATTTTAGTTCTCTTGCTAGATACCCATATCAGTTTGCTTTGGTGCTATATTATAATAGAGATGAGTATTCTCTGACCCTTGGGCCATATGTGGGCTGCATCTAACGTCAAAACTCCTCTCAGTGGTCAGTCAAGATTTCTAGTAAGAGTAATGTATTCTTTCAGCCTTTTGATGATGGGAAGGAGAACTGAGTGCCAAAAAATGAGGTGAATTGGTATCTTCATTTGTCTGCTTTTGTTACATTGATATGTAACCACTGCTATATCTAAAGGAATGTGACTGAACTAAAAATAATGGTGTCCATAATTATTGGGAGAAACTGTAAGTAAGAAGAACATACCTAGAAATTAAGCTTTTCTTCAGTAAAAAATCCCAGAAACCTTTTATATAAAACCTTTTTGTTCAGTTTCAGAGCTATTTTCTCCAATTAATACACTGTAAGGACTCTTTTCTAACTAGGCTAGATGAAGTAGAGTTACTTACATTCCTATAAAAGATATAGACATTATCTTTTATTTTATATTCTATGTTCCTTAGGTTTTTAACTGTATTTTCAGCTTAATTTAACCAACAATAACTTTTAATAAAACTTTAGTGTTAAATTAGCGCATAACCTTTTCATAACTTCAAATTTATAACTTCAAATATCAAATGCAATTTTGTAAGGGAAGTGAAATCAGTTCCTGGTTTTATTTTACTTCCGTTTTTCTTAACTTTAACAGAATATATGGTGAACTTTTTCCCTGTGCTTTTAACTTTACAAAATATACTTGTATTCTTTTATTACGTGTGCAATTTAAGCACTGGTTTAAGATATACATTTCACTGACTCAAAAAGTTCATAGGTTTAAATGTTGGAAGATATATAAATGGTTTGTAGTATATGTAAACTGAGTTTAGAGAGAATCCGAAGATGGTTTGTTTGGTTTTTAATAAAAAAAAATTCTTTTTAGGATTGGGTTTCACTCTGGTTCTTGCCATATGATACCAGTGAAGAACAAGGTCAATTTCGTCAAGGCTTAGCATGGCTTATTCCATTATGGGTAGATAGAGACCCTGAGGTTAGTAAAATTCACATCTTTCATTGAGTATCTTTCCATTGTCATGACAATAATAGTGCTGTTCTTCTAGTGAAAATATTATTTACCAACTTGGCTCCCAGGCTTGTAACTGTAGAGGTAGGAAATAATGATTTTAGCAATTGTGTGGTTATTTCTTGATTCATCATCAAGTGTGGAAAGAACTTTAGATGGTTTGGTCCTTCTGTTACTATTTATCTGTACCACCCTCACAGTATACAAAGGAGAAACTTTTCTTTTGTTGTTTTGCAAACCCAAAGAACAAATGGATTCTCCCTAACATTTCCTGGCCATACAACATCGGATTAATGCCAATACAGGCAGGATCTTTTTAAACAAAATTCGTGCTGATAATTTTTCCTTGGAATTCTTTTGTTCATAATAAATATACTCAGAATCTTGAGTTTACATGTATGCTGTTTTTTTCTTACCCTTTCATTGAATGATTATTAATAAACTAGCTGCTTTTTTTCTGCCTTGAATTTTTGAAACAACTGAAATGGGAATTTGCCACATTTAAGGCTTCCCAATTAACAGAAGTTTTTCATCTTTTTGAAGAGACTTCAGAAATCATCCTCTTCTCCTTAAAATACTTAAATAACATTGTTTGTTCTTCCATAGACTTCAATCACTTGTGAGATGCTTTTCTTTTTTATTTGGGATAGTTAGGGAAAGAATCAGAAGTCTGTAACATAGTCACCATTATGATCAAATTGTAAATTGTTCTGGCAATTGTCAGCTACTGGATAAATAAGGAAGGCAGATGTTTTGTTCTGTGCAAAGATTAGCATACAAAATGGCCCAGTTTTTGAATACAAGAACTAAAATTAGATAGAAATTATTCCTTTGCATTGCTCTAATCTTAACTTCTGCAGCTTAAGAGTTTTCATTGTTTTTTACCTCATATCCAGTGTTGATTAGTGTGTGTATGTATGTGTGTCTGCCTACACACATACGCACACATACCATTTCATTGAATGTGTGGATTGGACATCTGGTTCACGTTGGTTTTTTTTTTTTTGAAATAAAGGGTTTTTTTTTTTTTTTAAACACACAAAGAAATATACAATGCATCTTTTCTGAACAGAATATTGGCCCGGTTCTAGATTTATACAGCTTTTTGTTCATCTTTAACACCATTTTAACACAATTTTATATATAAATTTTCTCATATCATTTATTCTTCCTAATTCTAAGAAACCAATATTACCCTTCATCTTAACTTCTCATCCTACTATAGTTCATTTTTATCTCTCCTTAAAATTTAAACTCCTAAATTTAGATTCATATGACATGGTACCATCCCCAATTATTACCTTAAATTCTCTTATTCCAATCACCAATGATTCTTTTGTCAACTATTCCAAATAATAAATTCCAAAATTAAACATATTTAATGAAAATCACCTCTACATTTACATTTATAAAGCATAAGACAATTCCCAATTATTTTCTTAAATTCATAACATTACCATTCCCAATTCTTAAATTCCTTAATTCCAATCTTAAATAATTTTTTCTTTGTCAACTGTTCCAACTAATAGGCTTCAACCTTTTTATAACATTTTTATAACATTTTAATATCATTTTTATAAAGACCAGTTAAATATATCTAATTAATTCATAGTCCAATATATAATTAAAGCTATTTCATTTATTACAATCCCCTTCATTAATTACGAATATTCCAATTATTCATAGACCCATATAGTTTTAAAATCACTTCATTAAAAGTACAATTTCATCTTTTATTCATTCTTTTACCCCATATTCTCCTTGCATTTCTTTCTCCTTTTCTATCTTTATATTTTACTTTCTTTTTCTTACCCCTTCTTCTTTTTTGTATTTTAAAATCCTGATCTCTCTTTTCCCTAATCCCAGTGTAATCATTTTGTTTTTTAAAATCATAAACTCTTCTATTTTACTGTATCTTTCCCATTATTTTCCATCCCTTTTCTCTTTTTCTTATTTTCTCACTGATAACCCCAGTGAAATTGTTTAAGGTTTTTTCCCCATTTTCTCCATTGTTAAACCCAATATAATAATCATTTAATTTTCCACAATCAATCTCCTTGTCTTTGTCTTCTTCTTTATTTTCAGTGTCTTTTCCTTGCATTGGATTTTTGATGTGCTTCTTAGTACAGAAAAAATTCACTCAAAACATTTGAACAAGGAGAAGAATGGGCACAGAGTTCTTTTTCTCACTAGTGGATAAGTGGAATGAGAGAGAAAAAAAGAGAAGGAGTAATTGAAGGAAAATAGTCATTATAGCCAAGTAATTACAGTAAATATAAAAGTGGAAGGATCTGGATGAAATAATCCTGATTTTCTGAAGTTATATTGTCCATTTATAAACTACGATAACAGTTGGAAGAATAGCTGTTCTAACAACTTCTTTCTTGTCTTTCCTTATTGGTCGATATGAAAAGTATGAATTACAGAAGAAAATCCTATTATCTATTGCTGGAATAACCATCTTGCATATTATTGCTATAGCACATGCCATCCACTGTTGTAGTAGGTGAATGTACATGTTCAACTTAAAAGTATCTTTTAGAAACCCCCCATAAGTGGGAATATATCTTTGCTCCCACGGAAAGAAAAAGCATACCTTCCTTTTTCTTGAACCATTGTTTCCAAAAGCCCACCCTTTGCTAGTTAGGTTGAAATCTCACAGGAAAAAAACTGTTGACATGATAAAGGATTTGATAATTTGTTAAGAGCTCTTTATCTTAAAATTCTTGGAGGCTGCATGGAAGAGGGATTAATATAGATTCAATTTGATAATACAAGTAGTCGCAGTTAATAGCAGTAACAAATACACTTAGACTTATATTCCACTTCACAGTACTTTATAGCCCTCTATAAGTGGTTTACAGAGTCAGCATATTGCCCCAACAATCTGGGTCCTAATTTTACCCACCTCAGAAGGAGTCAACTTTGAGACAGTAAGACTTGAACTGCCAAACTGCTGGCAGTCGGCAGAATTAGCCTGCAGTACTGCTTTCTAACCACTGCGCCATCACTATTCATAATCATGGTAATAGGAACTGGAATTTCAGTTACGAAGCAGTAGGGCCATGAAGTGCAATGTTACATGATTACATCACTGAGCAATGGGAAACCCAGCAGTGCCCATTTCTTGTGCTAAGCTAGGACCTCATGTGTCTGTGATTTATGACTTCTTGCCAATTTCCAACAAGCAAAGACAGTGGGGAAGCCAGCAGGATTTCACAAGTCCTGTATGTCTTGCAAGTGGGCCAGTGGGCAAATGAGGGTTAAGGAGTGTTGAAGGGAAGAAAGGGAATGCAGTGACACTATGCAAGGACAGGCAGGGAAAGGGATACTGTGGCATAATAAGCCTGCAGGGGAAGAAGTGCTGTGATGCTGCATGAGTGCAAGTGGAGGACCTATGTGTATGTGATATGGATTGTAGGTAGAGGGGAGCTGTGGGTGGGCAGCCATTATGGAATATGAGATCCATAGTGGGATCCTCAGGAGAAAAAACAGGCGATTGGAGTGGCTTCTGGGAGCAAAATGCAACCTCTGCCACCTTCCCCATTGATTTGCTTTGCAGTCTCCATTGATTGCCAACTTTGCAATCATGGCTTTGGGATATTGCAACCATCATAAGTGTGAGCTGTTTGCCAAGTGCCTATATCATGATCGGATGACTGTGAAGATTGTGCTGTGAATAGAACTTTGAGGGCCAGTCGTAAATACAGTAGTCCTTGACTTACCACTGTAATTGAGCTTGGAATTACAGTCCTAAATCATTGTACTCATAAGTCAAGGCACCATGCCACTGGACCCAATTTTTTTTGGCAAGTTTTGCAGCAATTGTCCCAAAAATACTTTTTCAAGAGGCAACTGGAAAGTCTTGAAAAAGCACCTTTGGGACAACCATGACCTGGACGATTGAGACTCTCCGTAGACATTTTGCAGCAGTTGTTAAGTAAACACCCTGGTCATTAAATAAATCTATTTACCCCATTTTTTTAAATCAGAAACTGGAAGTAATTGCTGGAAACTAGCCAAAAATAAATAAATTTTAAAAATCATAAACACACTGACAAGGTCCCAAAATATGTTCACATGACTAAGGGGGTTTTTGCAGCTGTGATAACTTCAAAATCAGGTTGTAAATCGTTGTTCGGGGCTTTGTCATAAATGTTCATTAATTGAGGACAACTACTATTTCTTAACACAGTTGGGTCCCACATTAATATAATATATACACAGCTGAACAGAAGGAGATCTTAAAACAGCTTCTATTGAGAAGTGTTAGAACAACAAGGTTCTGTGTGTTTTAATGATTTATTGTGACATAAACAAGCTTTCCCAATCTATTAAATCTAGTAAAACTCCTAAAATTTGTGTTCAGCCAAGTTTTTTTAAAAAAATAATTTGATTCTATTTTTGAAATAAAAGCTTACACAAACTAATAATTAAAGTAAAAGAAAGAGGAAAGAATGAAAAGGAAAGCAAAGCCAAAAGTGCAGAAAGAAAAAGAACTACAAAGAAGTGTTTTCTGGCATGCTTCTTCAGCAATTAGAAGTATAAATTTATGTTAAATTCTTATTCTAAATTTGCACCACAACTTTCATTTTTTTCTATTATTTCTGTTCTGTTTCTTTTTCTAATCAGCAGATCCATATGTCCTAATTTCATTTCTTCCCCTTGTTTCGTGCAAAAAGTCCTAACGGGGTTTCCAATCAGCCTTAAAATTAATCAGTCTTTTTTCTCATCGAAGTGTCAATTCATGCCATTTCAGCTAGATCTACCATCCATTGTACCATTGTAGTGTCAAATATTTCCACTATTACGCATATAAAAGTCTTGCTGCTGTTGTTATACATAGACAAAGAATTCCAAGAAGAGTTCCATGAATTTTTTTCCAGCTGTTTGCTCATCAGTCTCAAAAGGAATACCTCTGGTTTCAATTGTATGTTAATATTTCAGTACTTCTGAATTAACATATGTATTTGAATCCCATTTTTTAAAGCTCTTTTACATGGCCACCAAGCATGATAAAAACTCCCTTCTTGTTCACATTTCCAACATACATTTGAGGATACCTTCAAGATTATTTTTTTAGTGGCAAATACCAATGATACATCATTTAATTTTAAAAAAACTCTTAAGATTATATGTTCAGCAAAGTTGATGACTAATTATGGATTCAAAGATGATTATTAGATAAAGTTGTAATTTTCTCTGTTTTACGCTCTAGTGCATAAAATGTTTTCATGCATAAGACTGTTAGATTTAGAAATACTTCTTTTTGCTGTTTTAACCATATTGTGGGGGAAGAGAAAAAAAGATAAAATCAAATTTAATTTACTAAGATTTTAAATTTGGATTTTTAAAAAAAAAAATTCATTTAAGGTTTAGGATAAAAAGTTTGTCTTCATACAAACACACAGAGTAGTGCTTTAAGGTAAGAAACCACACAAATATTTAAATAAATATAATGTGATTTTTTTCCCCCATTGCTATTAGGTAAAGTTCACTTCACTTGCAATAGGATCAGCGCTTACATCACTAGACGTGGGCTGCTTCTCTTTAGCAGAAAGTTGCCAGAACATATCAGGAGGATTATGGGGAACTGTGATTAACATCCTTCTGGATAAATCTGAATGCAGCATGGTGCGAAGAGAGGTTTGTAAATCATATAACTGTAAAAATGAATTTCCAACTGGTTATAACTTGGTACTTTATTGGATTGAATCAGGTGCCTAGGTCATTTATCTGTAAGAGCATGGTCTGTGCACTTAGCTTTTGCCCATCTCCCTTTCTCTTCTGAAAAGATTCTTCAAGAAATAGAGAACAATGAAAACAATTACAGTGTGGAATTAAAGATAAAACTTTGAGAGTGGATGATTGTTACATGAATAGTGCTAGATCTGCTACATTAGATACATTACTCTAAAACTTAGGTAAGCATTACTGAAGTTTCTTGGTGCAATGTATCTTTTATATATGTGTGTGTGTATTAATTAATAAATAAATATATTAATTAGCTGGGGCAAGTAACGGTAGCACACCCCATTGCGTGGAGCTCGGGTCTCAAACCCAGGCTGTCAACTCTCCAGCTCACAAGCTCAGTGTTTTTAACTGCTGAACCATTGCACCTCTCGATAGATAGATAGATAGATAGATAGATAGATAGATAGATAGATAGATAGATAGATAGATAGATAGATAGATAGGAATAGGATATTTCTTATATATTCCTATATCCAACATATTCCAATATATTCCTATACCCAATAAGATCACTACACCATTTTTTGTGTTTTCCTCAAGACCTAATTTACTCCTGGTTTTCATACAGCATAAAATGCATCTAGACAGGCCATCTAGGTGTTTTGGGATTGCATTTCCCAGGAGAGAAATGTAAAATAATGAAACAATTTCCCATAATAATTTTAAAAGGTCTTTCTCCACAGTGTAAACCAACAGAGTTAGCCATTGTGAAAAATTAAGCAACATGAAATAATTTTGAGACTGAACTATAACAATTAAAACATTAACATTAAAAATAAATTTAATAGTAGCTGAATTACAAATACTTTCATCAGGGATGAAATCCATCAGGTTCTGACAGGTTATGGAGAACCGGTAGAGGACATTTTGAGTAGTTTGGAGAACCGGTAGCAGAAATTTTGAGTAGTTTGGAGAACTGGCAAATACCATCTCTGGCTGGCCTTAGAGTGGGATGGGAATGAAGATTTTGCAATATCCTTCCCACAGGAGAGGGGAGGGAATGGGGATTTTGCAGTATCCTTCCCCTGCCAGGCCCACCAAGCCACACCATGCCCCCCAAGCCACGCCCACAGAACCGGTAGTAAAAAAAATTGGATTTCACCACTGAGTTTCATCTTTTTAAACTTGATCTGTGTAAGGAGTTGTTAGAAAAATTACATAGAAAGTAAATTTTCTATCTCTGCTTCAATTCTACTAAAGAATGCAAAATCTGATTTCTTTTTAAATAATCCACTGCATAGCCAAAAGCTTAGAAGAGAAAAATTATGACATATGAATTTAATGTATACTTTGCATTGCATTGATTCAGTATGTACTAGCCTAGGTTCTTTTAACTGCAGCCAGATGGCACTGTTGATGTTTGTCTTTTTTTTTTCTTTGTAGGCTGCATTTATTCTTCAGAATCTTTTGGTGATCCCACTGCCCACTGAAGAGGCTAAAGACTCCAATTGGCAGGTGACTGGTTGACTTTATATGTTATTACTGTTCATCAGTAGGATTATGCACAGCAGTTTGTAATTTAGCAAGATTACAAACTGTTTTAGATGTACCTAGATGTGAAAATATGCATTTTACCTTTTCAATAGACAAGCAAAAGGTTTTTTAAACTTAGTCTTTCTATATTAGATGAAAACAAAAACTTGGTGGTTTTCAAATTAAGCTAACCTAAAAAGTAGATTTAGAAATGTCTTGAAAATAGACCCATCTTTCAAATAAGATTCACAAGTATTTTCATTTTAAAAAGAACATATATCTCAATTCAGTTTCCCTCATAAATGTAATTTATGATGATGGCCTAAAGCAGGGGTGGGGAACTATGGCCCTTTTGCAATCTGGGAACTTCCATTCCCAGAATTCCTGAGCCACATGGATAGATCTAGACAAATGAAGCGTATCAATGTGGATGAGATAATGCTGCTTAAGTATTGTTTTCTTGTTGTTGGGGATAATTTATGAAACAAAATGAAACACAGCTTTTTAAAGCTGCCTTTGGAATTCCTGATACTGTTGATATAATATGATGGTATCATATTGTCCCTGTCTTTGTTCTCCTCAAAGCTGGGCTTAGAAAAAGGGGAAATACCAATAAGCAGGTATTCTTTTTTTTCAATGATTTTATTAGAGATTGTATTATATAGGTAAAACTTATACAACTATACAATTAACAAAATAGATACATTAAAGAAAAACAAATAAAAAATAAGGTGAAGAAAAGAATTAACAGAAGAAAAAGGTAAAAATAAAAATAAAAGAATCCTCCCCTTCAACCCCAGCAAGTATAATCAACATTAAAAACTTACCACTATCTCTTAAAATCAAACATATCTTCACTCCATAACTTTCCCCAGTATCTATAAGCCCATCTTTAAACCTCATCCCTCACTATTTAAACAGCAAAAGTCCAGCAAAGGTTATTAGAAATAAGTATCATAAATGATCTGTTGCATCCAGATTGAAACTATCCTCTTTAAATAAATCCCATCTTTCTTGAAAGAATAAAAATTGAATCCCACTAAAAATAATTAAGCATTAGCCGAAATAGCCATCATAATCCAGTCCTAATCAAGAAGCTATTCAACATTCCCCAAAATAATCTTTAACCTTAGTCAAATAAATTAATTTTATATACTTTCTATGGAAAGTCTTTTAAAATCCTCAAAGAAAGTTCTCATACACTCCTCCTCTCTGAGTTCTTTTCTACATTTTTATCAAACCTTCTTTGTACGTCCAATGTAGCAACCCCAGAAAACCCCTCTTGTAAATTCAGTATAAGGGAATAATCCAAATCACTCATCTGGTTTATTATTTGTTTCTTTTTCAATTTTGAATAATCATCTTTCAATCCATTGTTTCCATTTCTTACAAACTGTGATTTTTGATTCCATTTATAAATCAATTTCAGTTTTATTTAGTGGAGCTTAATCATCTGCGCTGCTAATTAAGAGTTAAAAAGTTAAAAAGGTCGAAAAGGTCATGTTACCATGAGTGAAATGGCATTTCTTTTAAAGTAGACTTCTGGTGCCCTCTAATGTCTAATCTTCAAAATTTTTTGAATCAGTACAGATTATCAACAGAACATTTTCCCCCAAGGGAGAGAATCCTTTCAATCAACGTCCAAATCTTAAATCTATCTCTGCCTCTAATGTGTTTAAAACTTTCCAAAGCCAAGGATAATCATCCTCTTGCTGTATATTCCAGAAAATACAGATCTTTTTACTTGTAGTTAAACTGCTTTTTTTAAAGGATTGAAGAATACTCACCCAGCGATGAAGGTTCTTAATCTTTAAAGTAAGGCAAAGAATAAAAAATGGATAAAATCCAAAGTGATTAAGAGGCAAGCCAGTTGTATTTAAAGCCCATATAGGCAATATTAGTAGCTGTAAACACAATGTAATGTTGTGACTCCCAGCTGATAACTGGCCTATTGCAAAAACATGGTTCCTGCCATCTGCTCACAAAAAAAGCAGCTACACGGAGCATATATGGGCGATCAGATTACCTCTCTTTAACTCCAGAGAGATTTCAGCTGCCCTGTTTCTGCAGTTGGGCATTTTGTTTACCACTCACTCGAAGTTTAAGCCTGCATTTTTCAGGCCTTCAAAAATCACTAATATTCTTACTTCCCTCCCTGCTAAAACTCTATAAACAGACTAGAATTGCCTTTGTTGGCAGTGGGAGACTGTCTTTTTGGTTTAGTAATAAAAGTTATAGTGCTAGAAAACCTTTTTCACAGTTAAAAGAACAAAGGAATTTCTATGACAGCAAGACTCACTACTTGGACTGATGTTTGGTTCTGTTACCCTCAAAGGTAGTGACATCAAAGAGAGACATGTGAAAGCAGGCATTGACAGAAACGTGATGTTATTCAAACAGTTGTTTGCAAAATTAATTTTAAAACAACTTAATATAGCTACTTGAAGGATATGGAGATGAAAATGGAATTCCTGCTTTGGGGAACAGTGCCAACCCAGATTAGTAATAGACAGTTTGGCAAGCTGCCTATTTGAGGCTTGTCAGTGTGAAGCTGTTATCTTAATGCTTTTTAGTATGCTTGTGATTAACTTTTTAAATATTTCATGGATGCTTAAGAACTCTCTTTCAATAGTAAATCTTTCCTTTTTAAATAAATCTTATTGGATTGGACCCAGTGAGTGTTAGGGGTGGTGGTGGTGAAAAAAAGTAGCAGTAATTAGCATATGCCAGTGGAAATGCTAGTTGAAAAATTCATAAAAGGTGTAATAGGTTTTCTAGCCATTCTTCCTTTCTCTTCAGCAAAATTGAAGCAGTATTTTGTTTTGTTTTTCCAAATTCATTGCACTAGTATGAAACGTAAAATAATAGTATGAAACATAGCTCTTTTATATATATATATATATATATATATATATATATATATAGTCTCACAACAGACAGCAAAATGCTGCTTTGATGTCTGATAAAGCCTAGAAACTAGTGAATGAGATTTCACTGAACTATGGCTGTAGAAACATCTCAATTTACGTAATGAAAAACCTGGCTGAGAGAAAAATAAATTAAATATTTATTAAATAAAATAAATATTTGACCGTTACAGGGAGGAGTCATGAGATGAAGGTGTGGCTAACTGAAGAAGATAAACTAGTCAGAAATAGATCTATCTTAGTCTCCCTTAAGTCTCACAACAGACAGCAAAATGCTGCTTTGATGTCTGATAAAGCCTAGAAACTAGTGAATGAGATTTCACTGAACTATGAACTATGGCTTAGAAACTTCTTGATTTACGTAGGAAAAACCTGGCTGAGAGCACCATGTTTCCCCCCAAATAAGTCCCTATTTTATATATATATATATATATGTTTTCACGGGTGTTTGTATGTAGGTCTTTGGTTATTCGGGTCTTCTCCCGCGTAGAATTGGAAGTATCTTGGCGACGTTTCGATGAAGTCTCATTCGTCATCTTCAGACTGGTGTTCTAGGCTTCGTTCTTCCAGGAGCAATGCTTCCAATTCTACACGGGAGAAGACCCGAATAACCAAAGACCTACATACAAACACCCGCGAAAGCCTCAGAAAACATATATATCCACCAAAAAAGGCACTAGGTCTTATTTTTGGGGGTGGGAGTGGGATGTGGTTCACTGACTCACCTCACTTGCGCGTGTCGCCCCTGGCCTTCTTTTCACTGTCAGAGGCCTTCAGGAACTTCTGCAGTCGGCAAGGCTTTCCTGAAGGCCTCTGCAGCCATTAACAGAGCTCCGGATCAATCCAGAGCTCTGTTATTGGCTGCAGAGGCCTTTAGGAAAGTCTTGCTAGACTTGCCAGCTGCAGAAGAAATGGGCTGGCAAGACAGGTGTTGGGATGTGCGAGGCCTGCAACTGTCTGAAGGTAAGTAGTAGGGCAGCTCCACGCCCTCGTGGAGCTTAATTTTTACCTGTGCACCCTGGAGTGGGCGGGGTCTTAATTAGGACTTATTTTGGGGGTAGGGCTTATATTGGGCATATGTGTAAAAATCACTTTTGGGGTAGGTCATATTTTTGGGGAAACAAGGTAGAGTGAGAGGGAGGGAGAGAGAATGTACATGTACTGTATATACATGTACATATATTTTTAGAGAACTACCTATTGCATCAGCAGACTGTCTGTATCCAACAAAGTCGAAATAGTAATTAGTAATTAGTTCAAGTTTCTTGAGCCACTGGTGGAAGAATTGAAATCAGCATCAAAAGGAGAAGTACACATTAGAATTGGCAGTTCCACTGCTTTTCTTTGAATTGTTTATGTGGCGCCTCATTTCACTGAAAACGAAGATGGAGATCTTTAAGGCACTGTCCTGCTAGTCTTGCTCAAATCTTGCAGATTTGAGACATGGGCATGGTTAAATGCAGGCCTGAACAAGCTTGATGGTTTCCTAATGTGACACCAACAACATCCTCTGGAATTTCCCTCCACAACTATCTGAAGATACTGTAACAATGAGATTCAGTAAATAACCTACAAGAGAGGTTGAAATACAAAAATAAAGATTAAGATAGTTTGGACATGTCTGCAGAATGGAAGAACATCACCTTCACAGACCACTGTGGAAAAAATAATCCACACAGGGAAAGCTTCAGTGAACATCACCAACAAAAATATGGCCAAAGCAAATTGAAGATGGACAGGAAAAAAACCAAGACTCAACTTAAATGATACAAAATAAGCCGCCCACAATTGGAAAACACACAAAACCAATGTAACAGCAACATACTGACTCTGAGGTTAACATTATCCAGATGCTCACTAAAGAAATGAAAATCAAACCTAAAATTTGTGATGACTATTTACAATTTAAGGGATATATTGATAGTCTAGACTTTATGACTGATAGCATAAGAATGAATTTGGCAAGAGTCTTTAGAACAGATTTCCATTTATTGAATGAAAGATGTCAGTGTTGTCTGCCAGTTCTATATTGGGATTAACACAATTTTAGAGGCCACTGAGAAGGTGGTGTAAAGATTAATATAATTGTAGGTGCTACTGCAGTGCTAGTGTAAAGAGCCGCATTGGCGCAGTGGTTAGAATGCAGTACTGCAGGTTACTTCTGACTGCCGGCTGCCAGCAGTTCAGTACTTTGATTCTTACCGTCTCAAGATTGATTCAGCCTTCCATCTTTCCAAGATGGGTAAAATGTGGACCCAGATTGTTGGGGGCAATATGCTTACTCTGCAAACAGCTTAGAGAGGACTGTGAAGCTATATATAAATTTAAGTGCTATTGCTACTGCTAAAGATACTATTGCCACTTAAAACAGATGCAACTCTGACAACCTATATTAAACATATTAGAGTTACAACCGAAAACACATAGGATTTTCTCAAATGAGGGTAAGAGAACTGAAAAATGAGCCCCAGCCATATTTTTATCAGTTCATTTCTTTTAAAAGATAAAAAACATAAAATAAAATTGGATGTTATTTGACTATCCTGAAGCAACCAACCTGAATTTCTAATATCTGACTCATTTTTAAGCTGGTCTGTAACGTAAGAAACTGTATAGAATTCTACGATGCTGTAATCATTTCATTTTGTATTAATACATTTTGCAGCACTGTGTTCACCTGCCAACATACACAGTCAATCCCAAATTTGCTGAAGTCTTCAATTGCAATTAAGTAGCATTCACCTAGCAATTTAGTTTGGTATTTCAAATGGAAAATAACCATTAATGTATATTCACCTGGAAAGATGTTGGTAGAATTTCTGAGTTTTTAAACAAATGATATCGATCAAGTAGTGTAAGATGATTTTGCAAGAAGCCAATTAGTTCAGCATGTTTTTTGACTGAGTCTGACGCTAAACAATTTCACTCAAGGTATCATCACTTTTCAAAGGATGCACCAAATTCTGTAAAAGTCACAGTTGCAACTTTTCAAATAGGGAGTCAATTGTTTTCATCCCACATCATTCAGAACTACATATAATCCAATTTTTCAATCATGAAATTAATGATCCCATTTCACAGCTTTTCTGAATCATGTAAGGAGCCCACAGTGGGAGAATATATGTGGTTTGGGGAGGGCAGGACACATATTACATGCAAGTAATCCATGATTGAGAATTATCTTAAGGTTTTAATGCAATGATTATTTAAATGATATAGCTTATTTTAATGTTTGAAGCAATAAAAAGAACATCTGTGTGGTGAACACTGCAAAAATAAAATATTATAAATATTAAATATTATAAAGACTAAGTAGTGCATAAGATTCATTGCATTATTATCAGAACAATTAATTTATAAGGGTGATTATTTGGTGGGTTAGCATTTTCTTCTCTTATAAACAATATTTTTGAAGTCAGTAATCATCACATTTAGTTCCAGTTCAATGGATCACAAATGTTATATAGTTTCAAGGTGCTTGGTATCGTTTCACACACATGATTATGACTCCAGTGGTTTTAATATACCTTTGAGACTGTAAACTACTAGGCATAAAAATCTAAAATTGGACTCAGTTGAGTCAAGTATTTTAAAAAATTGACTCTGTGTGATGATCATTCTTAGCATCTGCAAAGCTGTCATGCTTGATTTGGTCAGTACATCTTGCTTGAATAGTCTGCGTTCGAATTCCCATTTTCTGTGGTAGAATTAAAGCATGCCCAGATAATTAAGTAAATTCTTTCTTTGAGGCTCATTTGACAGAAAAAGTAGTGGCAAGTATTTTGTATTAGTAAAGATTGGGGGGGAGGACTTCCATAAATATGTGCTCATAAATTCCCTTTTTTTCAACATCTTCGAAAGTTTTAATAATCAATTGTGGCCTCTGAATTCACCAATCCTTTTTGGGGGGTAAGGTCTGTTAAAATTAAGTTATAAATATTTTGTGAAGAAAAATAAAGTGTGTAGGGAAGAACAGGGTAAGGAGAACAAAAAATAGTCTTTAACTTATTAATTAAATCCTCCATATTATAACAGATTTTAAAGTTTGTTTGAATTCTGCAGTTATAATTGTACCACAGTTAAGAGCTTGGAAGTTAGTTTTCAAAAAAACGAAGTTCCACAAGGAGATTTTTTTCTTCCCAATAAGCTATAAATTGCAGTTTTCCTGCATTTTCATAGATTTACAATTTACGGATTCTTGCTGATATTTGCTGTGAGAAGAAAACTTAGAGTTGCCTAATTTGACATTAGATTATTAACAATCAGAAGCACAGTTTTCTAATTAAGAAGTACAGTTACAAAGTACAGGTAGACTTTACTTAACAACTGTTAAGCAACTGTTTAGCTATCATTCAAAGTTACAGTGGCACTGAAAAAGCAACCAATCCTCACATTTACAACTGTAATAATCTCCCACAATCACATAATTCCCATTTGCATGTTTCACAACTGGCCTCTGACAAACAGAGTCAATGGAGAAGCCGCCAGTAAAATCGCAAGCCATGTGGTGTTTCATTTAATGACCTGTGGTGACTCGTGTAATGTTCAAATCGGAAGTGACCTAAGTCAGATGTAATCATGGAATATTTTGCTTAGTGTCTGTGTTGCTTAGCAAACGAGGTGCCGATCCCAGTTGTAGTCACGAAGCAAGGACTGCCTGTAAACACAATCCTCAAAACTGAAAAAAAGGAGGGGAGGAGGAAATTTCATTTGTCGTACCTTATCTTTGAGACACAGGATAAGAAGCTATAATGTAAGGAGAAGAACATTTTTCCTTCCTTTCTTTCTTCCTTCCAGGGGCCTTGTGTACATGATGAAGCAACTGGTCTATCTCTGTCTGGAAAACCTGCGCTGCAGGCCTTGCTCTATCATTGCCACTTCTATGAGCATTTGAATGAGATGGTGAAAGTATGCTACCTGGGTCGGTATACATTTGATGTGGATTTTTCCTTGGGAGATCAGCTGGTATCAACAAAGAATGGCATGAATGGTAAGTGATATTTCCAAGAATTCGTGTAGTGTGAATCTCACTGTTCTTTCCTATGTTCTCAATAATTTGTTCTCATGATTGCAGTTTTAATTATGTGACAATTGAAAATATTGTCGTCTGTAAATATGTAACACTACAATACTTGTTCATTTCTAAAGTAAACAAAAGCTTGCTCCTTAATCTAGTTCAGTGTTTGGGGTGCAGTTAGGTTAAAAAATGTGTTTGTAGTTAGAGGTAGAAAAGGAAGGCTTATTTTTTGTTTCTTTAGTAAAGGTTATTTATTCTTTCTCATTATGAAAAAGAATAATTGACTGTGTGGAATTTCTAAAATGTATATATTAATTAAAACCTTAAGGAAAATACATCCGTAATGTAAAGAAAGGAAGAGGCTGAAAAAACGGCGAGATACTGCCTACAAGAAATAAACTGGCAGTTTATTTCTCTTTGTGACTGTGTTAATGATGTCCTGTGAGAAATTCCATACTGGGTTTATGAAATACTTTTTCATTTCATGAGAATTGTTGGCAGCACTCCATAGTGCGCAAGGGCCACTTCATATGTATTCTTTGAAGGGAACATAGTGGAAACTATCAATTCTCAGTGCATCATGGAGATTTGTTTGGCAGACAATTAGGTTGGATACACGAAGTAAACAGTTGGTGGCTTATTGCTGTCTCTTGTATAAAATGATAGGGAACTTGTTGCGGCTGCGTTCTTTGCAATCAGCATTCCCCCTCTTCTCCATCCTGCTAAATCAAGTGTATCTTCACCTTAAGTCTATTCACTGTTGGGTAAATCAATATCTCAGAGCGTAAGATTATACACAACAGTTTGTCATCAATTTTATGGCTTATTAGTGAAGATTAATTACCATGTCCTACACTTCAGCTTCACAATTCAAGATGCAGAATATGCAAACTATTGAAAAAAAAAATGAAAATATTTCGATATTTATAAAGAAAAACCTTTGTAAGCATTTCACACACGGTTGGCTTTTGCTTACTGGATAATGAAAGAGGCTGTTTATAGGTTAAAAACAATTAGGAAGGTCTACTTAGGTCAGTCGTGTTTTCTTAGTGTTATTAACCAAACCACAAACTCTGGTTGCCTGGATGAGACTTATGGATGACCAAGTGATTTTTTGATATCTTGGACACCATAGCTGACTATCTACCGCAGTGGTGAGTAACTGGCCCCTTTATGACTTGTGAACTTCAACTCGCAGAATTCCTGAGCAGCCATGGTAGCTCAGGGATTCTGGGAGTTGAAGTCCACAAGTTATAAAAAGGGCCATAGCTACCCAACCCTAGGGAACCCTAGGGATCTATAGGGAAGAGTAAACCTATGCTTTTACTCTTGCTTTTGAAATTATGGAGGAAGCATGGCTCATCTTGAAATGACATGAAATGCTTCAACAGGATGAAAAGGTATTGGTGGAAAGAGTAAACTTTTACAAGCATGGATTTCCTCTGTCTCCCTTTTCCAGACTTTGAAGATTCTCTTTCTGCATGGAGAGTCCAGAATGGTGGGAACCAGTCTCCAAGTACTCAGTCAACTACTGATACTTGGGTGAGTTGAACATACTGTGAAAAGGAATAATCTGGAGAACTAAGATTCTGTTCTACTACCTGCGTTTCTTCTTGAGTTACTTAATACAGTTTAATTATTTTTCCTGTTTTTTTAATTCCTGTTTTACTTACATTCAGAACCTTTCACCTTCCAACAGGCAATGTTAAAAAACTTGTGGATTTTTCAGTATGGAAGGCATCCAGTAATTTTTTGTTAGGGAAAGTAAAAAATACTTTTATTTCCAAAAATGGAGCTCTGTCTAGAACAATGTTATTGCACGCCACAATATTTTCTGGTATGAGAACTGTTTCTACTAATAATTTCTAGAATTGTTTCTATATCTGACATTAGACAAATTAGCATTAGCTATTGATGGTAGGGCAAACCAAGTTTTTTCTTCTCCCAAGAAAATTGACTCATGTAGGTAATTAATTTATATTAAGTAAGTCTGTAGTCTTAAGGTGACCAGTGACAATTAGTTTATTCTAATTTCATTTCTTTGAAGAACAAATACAGAAACAATAGTCAAAGTGTCTTGTGCTTTACTTTGCTCCTGAACTTTGGAATTGAAAAAAACATGGCCCCTTTCTTGAATGGACTGGTTTCCATTTTGCAATGACTAGATCTGCTATCATACTATTTTTCACAAACTAACTACCCACACTAGCTAGTGAGTGTTCTTGAATCACAGAGATTAATGAAAATTCCTTGCCTGTGGCTTTTAACCTTTTTCAATAAATTTTAATTATTTGATATTCTAGTGAGCTTTTCTAAGTGGTAGGGCGAAGCCTGACAGGTACGTTCTCTGAAGTAACCTTGCCATGTTCTCTGGAACAGAAATGTGCTTATGGTCACCAGGATGTACACACATCTTTGTATTTGACTAGCTCTGTGCTGGATTCTTTAATTTCATCATTGTCATCATTGCTGAGAAGTTACTGTGCTGAAAAGCAAAGCAAAAAGCTGTAGCATCTTTTGTTATTTATAGTATGCTTCTGGGCCCTCCATAGGCGGCTCAGATAATAGAAATGAAAACATCTTATTTCCCATGTGTAACAAAATGGGAAAGGAAATGCTTTAAATGGCATAGTGCTTAATGGGCACAAGTTATTAATTAAATTGAAAGTGCCTTAAATGACTCTCTTGTTCCTTGTTGTACATTTAGCAAAGAGGAGGGGGCATTTGGGTTGCATTGTGTTATAAAGAAATCCCCAACCATTCTATAAGGCTCTAGAAATACAGTCATGCTTAAATTAGAGGTTTTATTACAAAACCCTATCCCTAGTTCTATGAAGGAGACTCAGTTTAAATGTCAGTAGAACTGGTTTAGGAACTGGTTGAGTTTGGCTTCCATGATGACCCTGGATATGAGTCTCAATGTCCCATGTGTTAGATTAAGTTTTTACAGGTCAATTATGCTAAGATTATATGACCCAACACCATTTTTCATGTATAGTCGCCATCTTTTTCCAAATACAGTTCAGTATGGCGATTATGACATATAGAAGCTTATAGACTATTTGAAAGAGTCACTTTGGTATAATGTTTAAAGTACTGGGAGACCATTAATTCTAGTACTGCCTTAGGCATGAAGTCAACAAGTTGAATTTTTTTTTTTTTTTTAATTTGATTTATATGCCGCCCTTCTCCGGAGACTCAGGGCGGCTTACAATGCGTTAAGCAATAGCCTTCATACTTTTGTATATTTATACAAAGTCAGCTTATTGCCCCCACAAACTGGGTCCTCAATTTACCCACCTTAGAAAGGATGGAAGGCTGAGTCGACCTATTTCGAGTCGAATTGAAGCGGGTATGTCTTTTTCAGACCTGGGAAGAAGGCCACAGTAGCAGATCACTTCTAAAAAATCTTGCTAAGAAAACTGCAGGGCATTCACCAGGAATCAACCTGACCCAAAGGCATGTGTGTTCACATAAAACACTGCACACGCGCAACACACACAATATTTGAAGCATCATATTTCCTGGAATGGTCTTCAGAAAATACCTTCCCCTTTGCCTCCTTAGCATGCCAAATGTATCAAATATATTTGGTGGGAGTGGAGAAGGGGATGGCAGGTTTTTTTTTCCCCTCAATGTCTGTTCTTAGACTTTGAAACTCATTGCTAAGAGAGGCAAGACTCTTTCCTGCTTTACTTTTCTTCCTACAAGTAAAGACAATATTTGGCTACAGGAATTTTGTTGAGATGATTTATTTGGTTGAATCCCATGCAATTTTCTTTCTTTGTTTACTCCATGCTTTGAATTCCTTTACAATAGTCTGAATTTATTTGATAATAGTCCCACTTTTAGCATTTTGTATTGCTGCTAGGCACTGTGAGCACCATTTGGGCGAAAAGATGGTGAACCTCAGCTAAAGAACAAACAAAAATGCATATTAAATAAAGTTCTTGGTTCTTCTTAGATAATCTCAGCATCACCATCACCAGGATGTGCTATGGAAGTAGAAGCACCCTCTTCGCCAGCTGTTAGTCTTATTCACGATGCATCATTGAATCGACTCGTAACTCAAGGTTGGATTCTCTTGAGAACTATATTAAACAAGTTAATTTCTTAGCCATGCTATGTACACAGTGCATGCTAGAAATTTTGGAACGGATTGTCCAAACAGCAATCATCACCTGGTAGCTTATTTTTGAAACTCTCAAGTGATCGAGGCATGGGGTGGAAAAGATTAGCTCTGCACACTTTTCAGATATCAGAAACTCTATTTTGAAATACAATATGTTTTACCATTTTAAATATTCCAAATGGACAAAACTTTCTTTTGGCTTGTATTGCCCTAGTCCTATGATTCTTACTGGACTGTTGCATATTGTTCTATTTATCCTAACAGAGGAATGTTCAGTTTAAGAAACAGCAATCGGCGGGTTGGATTTTTATGGAAACAATTGGCACAAGAGTTGTTTTGAAGCTTCATGTAGCTAATAGATTTGATTGATTCTCTTGGTTCATGTCAGAGTGAGGAATGTATCTCCAGAGTTTCATGTGAATCCACATCTCATATAGCTTATTTCTTTTGGATATTGTGTTCTAGGTCAGAGTGACACAACCACAACAACATCTTCAAGTCCACATGTTTCCCCAGAGTCTGTCATTAGACCTAATCAATGTATGGTAGTCACACCTCCTCTCCTTTCAGCTGTGTGTGGCGTGTTGGACAACCTGCTTGTTGTTACTCCAAAAGAGACTACAATTGCTCTTCGGAGAGCACATACACTAACTGCTCTCAGTAGGTAAGAGATCAATAACTTGAGAGCTTGCAAATAGACTGTGACAAATGATATCCCAAGCTTTGATATAGATAGATAGATAGATAGATAGATAGATAGATAGATAGATAGATAGATAGATAGATAATAAACTGTTGAGTGTTCTGAGAATTCAAAAGTAACAAACTAGAAGAATCCCTTCCTTCCTGAAAATGGAGCAAATCTGGAACATCTTGAAGGGCTGAAATTGATGGGGTTGGGGCCAGTGTGTGTTCAGGCCAGAAAGAACTGTTGTATACACGTTGGAGGCTTCTTAATCTCAGGTGTTGCAAAAAAACAAAATCCGTTGAGTTGAAAGGCTAGGAGGAAAAGGGAGGGAGGGGGAGAGAGAGAGAGAGATTGCTTGCTTGCTTGCAATAATGAAACTCCTCTAAACTATGATAAGTCAGTGAAGCTTTTTCAAAACTGATACTTTGGAGGGTTTGACAGTTTTTAACAATTCCATATTTATTGAATTAACAGTTGATCAAAAATAAAAAATAACTATAGTTACTTTTGTAACTATTGTAACTAAAACACATAATTTTCATCTGTTTTCTGACTTCTTAAAACCTGTATACAAAAAGTAAAACAGTCTTCTGACTCAGGCATATGCACTAAATTTGCATCATCCATTAATAATGTACTATATTTTCTAAACTTCTATACTGAGGCAAATGCTTAAAGTGCACAGTGAAATACATTTACATATTAAATCTACTTGAGACATTCTTTTATTTTATTATCCAATGACTACAAAAGTAAGATTAAATAAAATAAAATATATTAACTTTAATAGAAAAGTCATTATACAGATATCAAATCAACATCAATAATGTGTTAACATAAATAAAATAGCTGTTGATGTTAAAATTAGTTTTGTTAAAAGTATGAGTTTGGAAATTCTAAAATTAGCTCTACCAACCATAGAGTCGTAAGATAACTAGGTATCTTGATGCAAATAGTTTTGCTATTTTTGTTAACCAGACTTTGTCTATAACAGTTCCCGAACCCTCCATGGATTCCGTTTTTGCCTTCCCCGGCGTCCAGAAGCACTCTGGCAGCCAAAAATGAGCCCAATTTAGGCATCTGGAGGCCTCTGTGGGTCCCATTTTTGTACTCCCTGGCATTGGGGAGACCTTCATAATGTTTCTGGATGCTGAGGAGGGCAAAAATGGGACCCACTGAAGACTCCAGAGGCCAAAAACAGGCCTGTTTTTGGCTGGCAGAGTGCTTCTGGATGCCGGGGAGGGCAAAAACAGGATCCACAGATGGTTCAGAGGCCAAAAACAGGCCTGTATTCACTCTATAAGACACACAGACATTTCCACCCACTTTTTTTGAGGGGGAAAGTACATTTTATAGTCCAAAAAATATGGTATATATTGGTTCACAGTGCTTTACAGCCCTCTTTAAGCGGTTTACAGAGTCAGCATATTGCCCCCAACAATCTGGGTCCTCATTTTATCAACCTTGGAAGGATGGAAAGCTGAATCAACCTTGAGCAGCTCAGGATCGATCTCCTGGAATGAGCAGTGAGTTAGCCCTGCAGTACTGCATTCTATCCACTGCACCATCACAGTTGATGGTACTTCTATGCTTTCTAAGAAGGCATAGAAACTGTATTGGATGTGACTGGAATCGTTGTGTGGAAACAGACATTGAGTTCAGGTAGACAAATAAGTAGCTCTGTGTTCTTAAAATGGGAATTAAAACTTATGATGGACCAGGTAACCCTTCCTTTGGAGGATCGTGTACGCAGCATTTAGGCCTTTAAGATTAAAGTTGTTCCTTGCTGGCCGATGGTGTTTTATTCAAGTTTTGACTAATGGAGGACTTATATGTCCTCCATGGAGAAATTAATCTGGTCACATAATTCCATATCTTTGTCCTTCTGTATCTAGCTAACTATATGAAATGGCCACATCTTTGAAAAATTCAGAACATGCAATTTCAGTATTCCGGTTGCTTTTTTTTTTTTTTTTTTGTATGCATTTTATAGGCAATAAAACATGAATCTCAGGGCTCCCACACTCAGTTTATATGCAAATCCAGCTCCTATCTGCTGCTGGTTCTTACTTGCAGATCCCCAATATCTAAGACAGTGAATCTGTGAGGATGCGAGCTGTCCTCTGAGTCTGATCTGACTGCATGTTACGTGTTCTACATTCTAGCAAAGGGAAACTTGATGGGTTTGTAGCTCATATGTGTATAGCAGCAACCAGGATGTGGCGCTTCCTCCATAACAAAATAAGACTATTGTTTTATTTGCTTTTTAGGCAGCTAGAGAAAACAACATCATTCCTTCCATATAATTTTAATTGCTTATGCTGCTATCTGGGTTGTTTATTATTTCCTTTTTTTGTAGCTTCTATATTTTAATGCCCTTGTTATATGTACCCTTTTATTGACTGGGGTGAAATCCTGTTGGTTTCTAAATAAATGTATGCTGGTGATTTCCCCTTTATGGTGAAAAAGAAGGAAGGGGCACTTATGTTCATACTAAACAACAACTTGCCTCGTATTAATGCAGGCCATGGTGTGAGTAACCAAGACCATTTTTTACGATCTGTGCTGGAGTTCATATTTATTTCTCTTAACATATCTGTCTTTGTTTTTGTTAGTCTTGTAAATTCTGCCTTGCTGGAGAGATACATCTTTGAAATGAAAGCTCCTCCGCCTTGGCCATCTCATAAGGAATATTCCAAAATGCAGGTTGGTTGTGGGTGCTTGGTTCCTGCTCCTTTCTATTGAACGGCTTAATTTGTCCGATGGTTTAACCTCTGTTTTTGAATTAAATTAATTGGCATTCTATTGTTCATTTTAATAACGATGTCAGGTTACCCAGACTTTATGGGTGTTTATTCTGAAAGCTGAGCATAATGTCTCCTAAGGGAGAGCTATAGTTCTCTTCCGTTCATGAGAATCTAGGCTATAGAATATTACTTACCATAGAAATAAAGTTTAACTACTTGCTTGTACCTTGAATGTGTCTCTGCACGTGGAAAGGCACATAATTGTGGAGGAGAAAAGTAAGAGTAATGGGAAAAATGTTTCTTCAGAGGAATAAATGCTTCTTCATTTTACCTGCCCCTTCAGCATACTTCTCTTTCACCAGAACCCGGTGGCTTTTGACAACCTTAACAAGTTTTCCTTTCGTATTAAAAATGTTGTAGCTCATATAGCTGTTCCAGAGCTATCAAACTGCCTGAGCTATTAAAGTTAGTGGCAGAATCCAGAATATAAGAATATTGAGCTTGGTGACTTTGCGCCCTGGGGAAAAAATGTCCCACATACAAACAAAAATAAAGCAGTCTGGTCTATCTTTCAGATATAAAGATACTGCTTGGTCAAGTGCCTGTTTTCTCTTTTACCTGAGTTCTTTTCCTGTGCCCTCTCTGTAATATCCATTCAGTTTTGATGCTGTGGGCAGGGACTACCCTACTTTTTAATATATGTGGCATGGTATAGTTTAGAAAAAAGGGCATGTTGTTAATGACAACACTTTTGTCCCTTTCCTATCAATATGCATGTCCTCTAAACCAGGGGGGGATCAAATTTGATTTCATTGAGGGCCGCATCAGGGTTGTGTTTGACCTCGGGGGGCCGGGGTGGGAGTGGCAGCTCAACATCACTTGTGTCGGGGGCGCCTGTGATGGCCCGAGTGCTCTGCCAGCAAAACGGGCTCCCAAGCTCTGTTTTTGGCTGCGATGGCCTCCTGCAACCCTCTGCCACCGAAAATGGAGCTCAGGAGTGTGGCACACAGCCCTCCTGAATTCTGTTTTCTCTGGCAGAGGCACCACGGGCCGGTCCTTTACCATTTCCAGGGCGGTACCGTGGGCCAGATCTAAGCACCCCTGCTCTAAACCATCTTTTTTAAGCTGGGCTACTTTAAGATATGGGGACTACAACTCCGTAAATTCTCCACTGCTCTAAACCAAACTACCTTCCATCCTTTAGCCCTATTCCAAGTCCGACCTATATTTTACTATCTTATACTGATCTCCAGCATAGTTAAGCTTGGTGTCAGTTCAGAAAACAAATGCCCTTTCTCAGAAATATCCGTTCAGAGTGTTCTTTCCTTCACGTTCACCAACAGGATATTTTAGAATTAGAGGGGAAGTAGACCGTGTCAAGCAGCATGGTACAAGAGATGGATCACTTCCCATTTGATGAAAACATGTCTCTCTTGATTTCTAGCCCGAAGTCATTCCATCAGGTTATTTATCTGAACTATAAGATACTTCAGTGTGCTGGTTTCCTTCTTCCTATAAACCGGGCAGAGATAGAGTTTGGCTCGAGTGGAGGAAAAACTCCCTTGAATAAATAATATCCTTGATAAAGTAAGTTGCTGTCATTTAAGCAATACAAGCCATAGCATGATGGCTGTGGCTTGTATTGCTTGGAATCTTGCGGAACAAATTGGCATTTTGAAATAGTATGTTCAGGTGCTACATCTGTTTTAAGCAAGATAGAGGTTTAAAACAATAAATGGTTAATTTTTATTAGCATTATTACTTCCTAAACTTATATTAAATTTGCCCAGGGTGCTACAGCTACGAAGAAAGCAAAAATAATTTCACCTTAGAATTCATGGGTTTTTTTTTTTTGCGGTAGCTGAGAACTAAGGAATGGGGAGTGAATAGCAAAGTGCAGGAAAGAAAGTGCTTGCGTGCTTAGGGATCTGTGTGCCGTAACATTTTGCTCCATCAATTATTCAGGACCTGCAGTGCCTTAGTTGATTGCTGTGTAGTTGTAAAACTCAGGTAACTGAATTACCGTTGTGCAACTGAATACAGAGAAGTGACATCAAAGCTCCTTTGATCTCCCTTCCCCATGTGAACCTTCTTGTGAATGGAAAGGAAGATAAAGTGTGAGCAAGATCAATAATATGCTCAATGAGCTTTAGCATTTTCTTTTTAGAAAGATATATATCCTTTTCCCTAGGTCTCTATTAAATCTAGTTCAAAGTGTGCCCACTTGCAGAATAGAATAAAATAGAATAGAATAGAATAGAATAGAATAGAATAGAATAGAATAGAATAGAATAGAATAGAATAGAATAGAATAGAATAGAATAGAATTCTTTATTGGCCAAGTATCATTGGACACAAAAGAATTTGTCTTGGTGCATATGCTCTCAGTGTACATAAAAGAAAAGATACATTTATTAAGAATCATAAGGTACAGCACTTAATGATAGTCATAGGAAACAAATAAGCAATCAAATCATATTAGGCAACAGTCAATATAAACCATAAAGATACCAGCAACAAGGTTGCAATCATACAGTCATAAGTGGGAGGAGATGGTGATAGGAACGATGAGAAGATTAATAGCAATGCAGTCTTAGTAAATAGTTTGATAGTGTTGAGAGAATTATTTGTTTAGCAGAGTGATGGTGTTCGGGAAAAAACTGTTCTTGTGTCAAGTTGTTCTGGTTTGCAGTGCTCTATAACATCGTTTTGAGGGTAGGAGTTGAAACAGTTTATGTCCAGGATGTGAGGGTTCTGTAAATATTTTCACAGCCCTCTTTTTGCTGTGCAGTATACAGGGCCTCAATGGAAGGCAGGTTGGTAGCAATTGTTTTTCTGCTGTTCTAATTATCCTCTGAAGTCTGTGTCTGTCTTGTTGGGTTGCAGAACAAAACCAGGCAGTTATAGAGGTGCAGATGACAGACTCAATAATTCCTCTATAGAACTGGATCAGCAGTTCCTTGGGCAGTTTGAGCTTTCTGAGTTGGCGCAGAAAGAACATTCTTTGTTGTGCTTTTTTGATGACGTTTTTGATGTTAGATGTCCATTTTAGGTCTTGAGATATGGTAGAACCTAGAAATTTGAAGATCTCTACTGTTGATACTGTGTTGTCTTGTCTTGTAAGAGGTGGTAGTATGGGAGGATTTCTCCTAAAGTCCACCACCATTTCTACGGTTTTGAGTGTGTTCAGTTCCAGATTGTTCTGGTCGGCGGTCGTACCACAAGGCTAGTTGTTCAACCTCCCATCTGTATGCAGATTCATCATTGTCTCAAATGAGACTGATCACTGTTGTGTCATCTGCGAACATCAGTAGTTTAACAGATGGATAGTTTGAAATGCAATCAATGGTATATAAAGAGAAGAGAAGTAAAGAAAGCACACAACCTTGTGGGCCCCCTGTGCTAATTGTACAGGTATCTGATGTGATTCTGCTTAGCTTCACCTACTGCTTCCTGTCTGTTAGGAAGCTTATGATCCACTTACAAGTGTGTTCAGGTAGTGCTAGCTGGTTTAGCTTAGTTAGAAGAATGTCTGGAATGATGGTATTGAATGCTGAACTAAAGTCTACAAAGATGAACCTTGCATAGGTCTTTGGAGATTCAAGATGTTGTAGGCTGTAGTGCAGAGCCATATTAACAGCATCATCTGTTGATCTATTTGCTCAGTATGCAAATTGCAGGGGGTCTAACAGCGGATCCGTGTTGGTTTTCAAGTGGGACAGCACTAGCCTTTCAAAGGTTTTCATAGCTACAGATGTTAGAGCAACTGGTCTGTAGTCATTCAGTTCCTTGATGGTGGGCTTCTTCGGCACTGTGATAATAGTAGAGCATTTGAAGCACGAAGGAACATAGCACATTTCTAGCGATTTATTGTAGATACAGGTGAAGATGGGGGCCAATTGGTCAGCACAGACTTTTAAGCAAGAAGGAGTTATCTTGTCTGGGCTTGGAGCTTTTCGTGGCTTTTGTCTGTGAAATAGGTCTTGCACTTCCTTTTCTGTGATCACTAGGGGTTATGAATTAATGGAACGGGGTCAGTTGTAGGAGGTTTGGCTATTGTTGGTGTGTCTGAGATGGGGATTGTGGAGATAGGTGGCTGTAGTTTCCTTTCAAACCTGAAGTAAAACACGTTCAGGTCATCTGCCCATAGTTGATTTCCTTCAGCCTGGGAAGGAGGTTTGCCATAACCAGTGATATTTTTAAGAGTTTTCCACATGTTTGCTGGTTCATTTGTTGAGAACTGATTCTTTAGCTTTTCAGAGTAGCTTCTTTTTGGTGCTCTGATCTCCCTTGTTAATACATTTCTGGCCTGATTGTACAGCCTTTTATCACCTTTTCTGTAGGCTTTCTCTTTGAAACGACATAGCTGCTTAAGTTTAGCTGTGAACCAAGGTTTGTTGTTACTGTATATTCTCAAGTTTCTGGTTGGTACACATAGGTCTTCATAGAAGCTGACATAGGATGTTACAGTATCTGTGAGTTCATCTAAGTCTGCAGAGGTACTTTAGAAAACATTCCAATCAATGCAGTCAAGGCAGGCCTGAAGCTTTAACTTTGCTTCCTCAGTCCAGGTCCCCACTGATTTAATTGTTCGTTTTGTGGTTTTAAGTCTTTGCCTGTAAGCAGGTACAAGGTGAATCATGCAATGATCAGTGTGTCCCACAGCTGCTCGTGGTAAAGACCGATAAGCATCTTTTAGTTTGTGTGGCAATGGTCTAAAGTATTTTTGCCTCTAGTGGGAACATTGACATGCTTAAAGTATTTTGGTAGTTTTTTCCTTAAGTTTGCTTTGTTTGGATACCTGATACATGAGCAACAGTTACGCCATAAAAATACTGAAATAATTTCTTCCACTCCCACCTCTGCGGCAAAAACCTCTGTTTTAATGGTCTTTACAAATGGTGTAGCTTTATTCTCATGAGGGCAGGTATCAGGAAACAGGTGGAAATTGTTCTAATTTCCATTGCAATCAGATCATTCCTCCCTCTTCCACTTCCTCAGTTGCTGAACAAAGTGGCACAGAATATCTGCATTCAGGTACCCCTCAGTGGTGGGATTCAAGTAATTTAACAACTGGTTCTCTGCCCTAATGATTTCTTCCAGCAACCTCAAGACCAGTTCACCAAACTGCTCAGAAAGTTAACGGTTCTCCCGAAGTGGTGCGAACTGGCTGAATCCCACCACTGGTACCACTCCCAAGCAAGCAGAACAAGGTCTGATAACTTTTCCAGGTAGTAAGAAAAATTTTTGGAAGCACAGGTATAAAGAATCATTTTAAATGGCTTAAAGCCATGCGACAATGCTGAAAGCCTACAGATTTTTGCCTTTTTCAATGTTTTTTCTGTTAACTTTCTACTGTTATATGCTGTCTTGAACACGGGTGTCAAACTCGTATCAGTTTTTTTGTGTTTGCGGAGCTGGGTGGGGTGGGCGTGACCTGCACTTGACGCCTCCAGCCCATGGGCCACCAGTTTGATACTTCTGGTCTTGAGTAAATGAAATATGTTAAATAACTTATTCTACTTTTTACTTGGATACTCTTTTGTGCACGGATGAGTGTTGTGTAATGTATGGCTGCCATGTTGCCCACTCTAATAAGCTTGTTTGTGTTCTCCTCCTGACTGTCATTAATGTGTGATTAATTGGAGCCAGAATTAGAGAGCCAGACTGGGGTAATGGTTAAGGCATCAAGCTGTAAACTGGGAGGCCATGTGTTCTAGTTCTGTCTTGGACACAAAGCCAGCTGGGTTACTTTGGGCCAGCCACTTTCTCTCAACCCTAAGAAGGAGGCATTGTCAAACTACTTCTGAAACCCTTGCCAAGAAAACTTGTCCAGCAGCTTCCATGAATCAAACACAACTGAATGGAAGGGGAAAAAAAGGGGGGGGGGGAAGAATGGGTCAAGAAGCTTGCAGATGTTCTAGTCATAAATTTATCACAGCGTCTCCTAGGCAAGCAAGGAAATTTGCCTGTTTGCATCAGATGGCCACCATTCCTTGGGCATATGCATCCATATTCATAGTATTGTCAGTTTGAAGATACTGGTTGCTTTGGGTATACCTCTGATGTATCTACGAGATGTTCATATTGTATGCTATGTTTGGATTCTTTGATTTGTTGATTATAGAATGAAAAAGAGGGAGGGATAATAAAAGAAATTAATTAAGTTTTAGATGTCTAGTACAAAGATTCAGCGTGCACCAAGCAATTAGGGCCAGAATTAGAGAATCGGCTTTAATAGATGATTTCTGTACAGTTTTTGTAAACATTGATATGGAAAAAAATGCTATGGCTTTCTACGGGGAAGGGATTTTCTATTTGAAAAATAGAAGAAATGTATCTTTTTGTTCTCAGTGATTAATGATAATTATGAAAATTTTATGCATGCTAATATTTTCAATTTACATAATTCCTTACTAAACAAGCAAACACTTTAATGAGGTAGTAATGCCAGGCTCTGATGCTATCTTCTGTTTAATTGTTTGTTAGTTTAACAGCATTTCTAGTTAACTTCAATTCAAAATACTGCAAAACTTTCTTTTTAGAGGACCTTTAATATGAGTGCCCAGCAAACAAAGTTCAGTAACGCACATACCAGTGATGGGATTCTACCAGTTCGGACCAGTTTGGGTGAACCATTAGCTCTGACTTTCAGCTGTGAGCGAACCGGTTCTCTCTTTCTTTGAAATGGGCCCGCCCACCTGCCCTGTGTTATACTTACCTATATTTCTGCTTCCGAAGCCCAGCTGATCGAGATGGCAGAGTGGATTGCCACTCACTCCTCAGCTGTTTTCATTGCTCTTAGCAATGCGGAAGTTCAATTTTTTGAAAACTGCACGTACGCATAGCGCACATCTGGCGTGCACTCAGCAAATTGGTCGTTAAACTGGTAAGATCCCACCACTGGCACATACACACTCAAATATCTATGCGTATAGAGAAAGAGACAGAAAATTAATAGGAAATATGTTCTTGTGTCAAGGTTTACATGTTAATATTATATACATTACCAAAGTCTTGTGATAGGACAGTATGAAAGTTATTTTTATTAGTAAATAAGCAGTCTTAGTGGATTTTAATTCCAAATATATTCTGGATTAAAGGCCTACTTTTTAAAGATAGAATGCCATCCCTATAGTTCTTTAAGGATTATTTAAAGATGTTTGGAGGAATGGTTAAGGTTAGAAACTGGGTGCCTGAGTTCTAGTCCCACCTTAGACATGAAAGCCAGTTGAGTGATTTTGGGTCAGTCACTCTCAGTCCAATTCATCTTGTAGGGTTGTCTATGGAGATTCTAAATCATCCAGATCGTGCTTGTCTCAATTGCTTTTTCAAGAGACAACTGGAATTTCTGGTTTTTCTTTTCTTGGAAGACATTTTGCTTTTCTTGGAAAATCATTTTGCTTTTCATCCAAGAAGCTTCTTCAGCTCTGACTCCCCACCATCCAGTCAGAGCTGAAGAAGTTTCTTGGATGAGAAGCAAAATGTCTTCCAAGAAAAGAAAAACCAGAAAGTGCAGTTGCCTCTTGAAAAAAACACCGTTGGGACTCCTTCTAGGGTTGTTGTTGTGGTGGAGATAGAAGGAAGAAGATATGTTGGATATCTTAGCCACCTTGACTTCTGTGTAAAAATAATAAAGCAGAATAAAGTTTTTTTAAAAAAAAATAGGTTTAAAAATGTTATCCAAATATCAGCATCTAATAATATTGTGTTTTTTTAAGCAGATTTTATTTCTACTGGAATTTGTTTCATCATTTTCTCAACTGTTGAGGTCATGTTTGTTGGTGGACACACATCTTGTACTGCATGATGAGTTATTGAAGCCTCTTTTGGAAAAGTTCTTTATGATTCTTTCCTTTAATTCCAAGGACAGCATAGGTAAGGAGCAGACATCTGAAAATTTTGTATAAAAGTTGTATGAGTTGATGTCAACATTTTGTTTTCTACAGTCTGGAAGCAAAGCAAAAGTATCACCATAACTCGGTGATAGTTGTTGAAGGTTCAATATTTCCAAATAGGAATGGAAACATTTTCCAGTGTGCTGCGTCTACACTCCATAGCTGGGACCAATCCTCTTTTCTGACAGCAACTGAGAGAACTTTAAATCAATTTCCTTCCTGCTCTGTGCTCTTGCCACTCCCCTTTCCCAAGAATCCCCAGTCTTTCTCTCAGTTGCTGACAGACTGAGGTGGATTTCTCTGTGCTCTTGAGTGTAGTGCGATTAGGCCTTTATTTATTTTTGATTAGCCAATTTTCCCCTTTTGTTCCCTTTAAATTTTTTCTCATTATTCCACGGTGGAGAGTAGGAGTCCTTTATTTACAGTTGCCTGCCTGGCTGCTCGTTGCTGGTTCCGTGCCTGGTTCCCAGGTCGGGCCTTGCCTAGGTGCTCCAAGCGCTAGCAGCCGCCGTTTCTGACCCCGCGGGGCAGATTCGGCTTTTCTCTGGCCGCCGGTGGATTGGGGGCTGGGCGATTCGCCGTCGTAACCCCCTCCACCCCAATGATCGTTACCAGGAGAGGCGGCGGCAGGGCAAGCAAATTTCAGTCGGAGACCTCTTCCTCCGCATTTCGGCACCGACTGCCGTTCCGCTAGCTCGCTACGGACGGAGTCAAAGGGAGAAACCCCGGGAGGCAGCAGCTGACGCCAGTCGCCATTCGGGAGGTCTGGGCGGCGTTCCATCGCACCAGCCTCCGACAGAGCTTTGAGCTGCCTGAGCCCGACGCCTCGCCCGAAAGTTGCCTGCGGGCTGGTAAGCGGGGCGGCCGCCATTAGAGCGGAGGAGCGGCGCCCGCCATTTTGAGAGTGGGGGGGAGCACCCGCCGATTTGGGAGGCTCCCTGCAGCGCCCGCCGTTGAAGCCTATCCCTGGAGGTAGTTAGCCGAGCCCAGCGCTTGTCTTCGTAAGGGCTACCGGCTGGTGAGCGGGGCGGCCGCCATTGGCATCGAGGAGCGGCGCCCGCCATTTTGAAAGAAGGGGGGTGGCGCCCGCCATTTTGGAAACACCGCGGGAGCGCCCGCCATTTTGGGGCCCCTCCTTGGCTTAATTGGGCCTTCTCTCCTGACGGTTACTGTGCTGGAGAGGGCGCTTGCCACAGGGCCACCCTCCCAAGCTGTTTTCACCTTGACTCTTCCTGCCACTTCTGGCTGACTTGGGCGGTTTCCTGCTTGGCCTTACATTTCGCTGAGGCCTGCTGTTCAGAGCCTATTGCTTTGGCCTGAAGAGGGGAGGGGAGTCCCCAGGCTGGCTCCTGCAACCTAAAAAAAAAAAATAAAAAATTAATAATAATAATAATAATATATATATATATACATATACATATACATATACATATACATATACATATACATATACATATACATATACATATACATATACATATACATATACATATACATATACATATACATATATATATATATATATATATATATATATATATATATATACATACATACATACAGAATAATAATAAAACCTCCACTCATTGACTGGCTATTACGTTGAGGTGGTTATGGCGGACTCTTCCCTATCATCTGACCTGGAGCAGGAATCCAGCCCTGCCAGGTCCTCCAGATCTTACCGGAAGAAAAAAGACAAACGTCCCGCCTCCTCGGGACACAAGTCGCATCATTCAAAAGGCTCCTCGTCTAGTGACAAAGATGCACTCCGCAGACACAAGGCCTTTGAAAGACAATTTGAGAAGGCCAGGCAGGCGGCTGCCTTGCTGGCCAATCAGGCCTTGAGTCAACATCAGACACCGTCTCTGTCACGTGAGCATCCCTCCCTGGCGCATGACTCTTTGAATCCATTGTCATTATCCAAGAGAGTGTCACAATCCATGCCAGATGTGTCTGTTGCGGGAGTAGATACGTCTCTGCCGGTGAAGCAGGCACCGTCAGCCACGTTCACGCCGACTGCTGCGGGCCTTCGTTCTCCAGAGCCAGTTCCTGCCAGTGCGCAACCGGACTTTCAGGCTATGCTATCCACTGCGCTGGCCACCATCATGGCGGTGAGTGCCCAACAAGCTGCTCACGGATCTGCTTCGGGAGCACGCCAGGAGACCTTGTCTTCCTCACGGCCACACAGATCCCGTTCCCCCCTTCGGCGAGAATCTGACTCTTCTGAGTATTCTGATCGGGATGAGGGGCCACCGGAAGATCCTGAATTTTCCGAAGATGAGGGACTAGAACCTGACGCCCCGGCCTTCACAGGTCTTTTCCGTCCGTCTCTTTTCAAGTCTCTTCTCCACAAAGCTCGCCTTACCACTAACCTGGGATCGGTGGGGGCTCAACTTCCCGAGTCCCAATCTAAGGCGGGACCACATGATGCGCTATTTAAGCAGACCAAACGGGAGAAGGACTTTATTCCGTGTCCCCAGCTCTTCACGGATGTGTTGCAAGCCCCGTGGGGCCAGCCCGGGTCCCTTACTGCTCCTTCAAATCAGGACAAGAAGTTGTATTGTTCCGCACCAGAGTTGGATGAGTTGCTGGCCTTGCCCACGGTGGATGGCCCCATATCGAGCCTCACCACTCAATCCCTGATCTCCTCTGACCCGATGGAGGGCCTCAAATCTGAGGACAGGCGCACTGAGTTAGCATTTCGCAAGTCTCATCAGGCTGGTAGTTGGGCTGTGAGGACGGCGACGGCTACGTCCTTTTTCAACCGCGCCTCTTTAATTTGGCTCCGTCAACTCCAGGAGCGGCTTCCTCCAGAAGAAACCCGCTTACACCAAGACGTCAATAAAATCATAGCTGCTACTGAGTATTCAGTGGATGCCTCCTTAAATTCTGTAAAGTTTACGTCTCGTGCCCTCGCTTCTTCGATCACGTCTCGTCGGCTCTTCTGGCTGCATCCTTGGAAGGCGGACGTGAAGACAAAATGGAAACTGGCCTCGGCCCCGTTCAAAGGGCCTAACTTGTTTGGGGCAGCCCTAGATCCGCTCCTCGTAGAAGACAAGGACAAGCGGAAGGTGCTCCCTTCGTCCTTTCGTAGACCAGACAGACGATATACGCCTTACTCCCAGCGGCAGCCCTTTCGACCCTACTCTGGAGGTGGCGGACCCTCCTCCTACAGGCAGTCCTTTCAACCAGCAGACCGCTCCTCCGACAGACAGAGGTTCCGGGACCGGGCCAGACAGCAGGGCCCTCCCAGACGCCCTTACCGCGGGGCCGGCTCCAAACCATTCAGAAGGGGCAAATGACTTGTGGGGTCGCATCCGGTTCTTCCATCAGCAATGGTTCCTGTCGACCTCGGACAGTTGGGTACGACGTACGGTCTCCGAAGGCCTCCAGATCGAGTTTGTGGATCGGCCGCCAAATCGGTTCCTCAGGTGCCCGGTCCCATCTTCGTCACACAACCGACGGCTCATGCTGCTAGAGATCTCACATCTCCTCGAGATCAACGCTATAGAACAGGTCCCATTGGACCAGCGGGGGAAGGGATTTTACTCAATCTTGTTCCTGGTCCCCAAAAGTTCGGGGGGCGTCCGGGGCATCCTCAATTTGAAGCAGCTCAACCTAGCGGTGCGCTATCGCTGCTTCAAAATGCATTCGTTACGTTCAATCCTGACTTCTGTTCGCAAAGGGGATCTCATGCAGTCTGTGGATCTCCGCGAGGCCTATCTTCACGTACCAGTCTATCCTGCCCATCGCCAATACCTACGGTTCGAATTTGCCGGCAGGCATTACCAGTACTGTGCCATGCCCTTTGGACTTTCGTCTGCTCCCAGAACCTTTACCAAGCTGGTGGCAGTCGTCGCTGCAACCCTGCACTCGATTCCAGTCCGGACCTTGTGTTACCTGGATGGCATTCTAGTTCTCTCGTCCTCCAGGGATCGAGCTGCACACGATCTGAGCCAAGTCCTTTCCGCCTTCAGGTCCCACGGCTTTTCCATAAACGAGGACAAGAGCCATCTCATTCCGTCCACGTCCATACTGCACCTGGGTTCCGTGATAGACTCGGCGAAGGGTCAGGTATTTCTGTCTCCGGAGAGAATCAAGAACCTTACAGCCTTGCTCAATCAGGTTCTGACCCTAAGGTCAGTGCCCCTAATGACACTTTCTCAACTGCTGGGGAAGCTGGTGTCGTGCTTCCAGATAGTGCCTTGGGCTCGCAGACACTCCCGAGCGTTGCAATGGATGCTGCTCCCGTTTCAGCGGAAGGGCGTGGCCAACACGTCGAGAAAGGTGTTCGTCCCTCCTCAAGTCCGTCTTTCCCTTCGTTGGTGGACGTCGCCGGCCATTCTTCGCGGCTGCCATTTCCTGGAACTGGACCGGTTAGTGATGACAACCGGTGCAAGTCTCCAGGGTTGGGGCGCCCACCTGGAGACCCAGGTGGCTCAGGGCCGGTGGTCTCGTTTGGAGCGTCGTCACAACATAAACCTTCTGGAGCTCCGGGCGATTCGGCTGGCCCTTCTTCACTTCGAGCAGGCAGTGCGGGGCCGTCATGTCCTAGTCCTCACGGACAACACTTCAGCAAAGGCCCATGTGAACAGGGAGGGAGGCACGAAGTCGCGATCCCTGATGCTGGAGTCGGAGAGGCTGTTCGGCTGGGCAGAGCAACATCTTCTGTCGATCCGGGCGGATCACATATCGGGGTCCGCAAACGTTCAAGCAGATTGGCTAAGCAGAGAATGGATAGACCCGGCCGAGTGGCAGCTACATCCGAGACTGTTCCAGGAACTAGTTCTCCGGTTCGGGAATCCGTTGATCGACCTGTTTGCCAGCCCTTCGAACGCACAACTCCCACGGTTCATCTCACGTTACCCAAGCCCCAGGGCAGAAGGGGTAGACGCCCTAAGATGCCGCTGGCCAGCGGGTCTACTGTATGCCTTTCCCCTGTGGCCCTGATTCCCCAGGTAGTTCGGAAGATGGTGGAGGAACGGGCAGAGCTGCTGATGGTGGCGCCTTACTGGCCCCGTCGTCCGTGGTTCGCCGACCTGGTGGAGCTCTCGGTCAGCAGGCCATGGGTGATTCCGCCTCATCGAGTCGCTCTATGCCAAGGGGCCATTCTTCATCCAGAGCCTCAATGGCTCCAGTTGGCCGTGTGGCGCTTGAGCGGCTCATTCTGAGAAAGGGCCGACTGTCGGAGGATGTTATAGGCATGATCCAGTCTGCAAGGAGACCTTCTACGACCCGTATTTATGAGGCGACATGGAAGGCATTTTGTCGTTGGGCAGCTGGACATCACGTGGACCCTACTTCCGCTGCCATAGAGGATGTGCTGGACTTTCTGCTGGCCGGGTTCAATAAAGGCTTGGCTCCGGCCACGTTGCGTCGTCAGGTGGCGGCTCTTTCGACAGTCATATCTTGTCCTCCGCATCGTTCTCTGTCGCATCACCCGTGGGTTCGGGAGTTCCTCCATGGTGCCACCAATCGACGGCCTCCAACCGTTCATCGTTATCCCACGTGGGATTTGTCCCTTGTGTTGCAGGCTTTGACTGCTCCCCCGTTTGAGCCGTTGGGTTCTGTGTCCCTCAAGTTCCTTTCACTTAAGGTGGCATTCCTGTTGGCGATTACGTCCGCGAGGAGGATTTCCGAGCTGGCTGCACTTTCCGTAAGGAAGGACTTATGCATCTTTCACCCTGATCGAGTGGTGCTTCGTCTCGACCCTGCCTTTACTCCCAAAGTTAACACGTGGTTCCATCGTGCCCAGGAGGTGATATTGCCGGACTTTTGTCCGGAACCAAGACACCAACAGGAGGTCCTTTGGCACACCCTCGATGTTCGCAGGGCGTTGCGGCGTTACATTCGCAGGACTGAGTCGTTTCGGAAGTCGGAAGCCCTGTTGGTCTCGTTTCATCCGGCTACTATGGGCCAGAAGGTGTCTTCAGCGACGGTGGGTCGGTGGATTAAGGCCTGTATAGCGTCGGCCTATGAGCATCAGGCGCGCCCTGTTCCTTCGAGGATTCTGGCCCATTCGACCAAAAGTGCATCGGCTTCCGTGGCCTGGGCGACTCAGGCTTCGGTGCTGGACATTTGTAGGGCCGCTACTTGGACCTCATTGTCCCCGTTTATTAGACATTACCGGATTGATTCGTTTGCTTCCGCAGAGGCCTCCTTCGGGAGGCATGTGTTGCAGAGAGTAGTGGATGACGGATCTGCGGGGAGCAGCCAAGATCCCTCCCCGGTTCTCTGAGCTTGGGTATGTCCCAGCTATGGAGTGTAGACGCAGCACACTGGAAAACGGACGTTGACTTACCTGAACGTCCATTTTCTGGGTGCTGCGGATACACTCCATTCCCTCCCGTTCCTTGGCTGCTTGTGGTTGTCGTTGTTGTTATAGTGATGAGTTATGTTGTTAATAAAATTGAGTTGTACCTTGAGCTGTGCTGCACCTTCGTTCAAGACTGGGGATTCTTGGGAAAGGGGAGTGGCAAGAGCACAGAGCAGGAAGGAAATTGATTTAAAGTTCTCTCAGTTGCTGTCAGAAAAGAGGATTGGTCCCAGCTATGGAGTGTATCCGCAGCACCCAGAAAATGGACGTTCAGGTAAGTCAACGTCCGTTTCTACCTAAAAGATTATCCATATAGATAGTAACAGGGCTGGATGGAATAATAACCTGGAAAGCTAATGCCCCCCCCCCCACCCCAAAATAGAATTCATGGTTTCCTGAGGAAAACAATTGTTTTTAAAAAAACCTGAACTTCTGAAGTTTCAGGAATCTTTCAAGAAAACTCTTTTTGCAATAGGATCTTCATGGCAACTAAAGGGAAGGAATAGTTTCTAATAGAAATATTCTGATCTCAAATAAGGATTGTTCCAAGCTCAGAACCCTTTTGGAAGGACTTCCAATAAAGTCATAACAATCCATTTTAAATGTTGTTTTAGTTCTTCTTGTGTTAATTAAGTGGGAATAGCACTGAGACTGCCATTTAATTTCTAGGCAACAAAGCACGATTTTAAGTCCCAGGTAGGCCTGTTGCTTGCCATTGTTACCATATATTGTACAAAACTATCAAGAACTTAAAAATGCAGTAATATGCTTACTTACTTTGAAGATATCTCTTGAGCTATGTCTTGAGGATATTAATCTGTGAATACAGTCATGGTCTATGAATGTGAAACACAAAAATTTGATTAAATATAAAGACAGACATAAAAAAGTGAATATTAGAAGCAGATTATAACCACCTTCATTTGCATATATGTTATTAATTGTGGCTTCATAATTTAATTAATTTAATTAGAATATCCATATATAATATTTGTCATCTCCCTGCCTCTAGGATGGTGTATAAGTCTTCTCCTTCTTGTGGAATGGATAGTTTCTTGTCTTTAGCTGTACTTAAACAAGTTAAAGTGAGCTTTTACTTAGATGCTTACCATTTTTTCCCCCTTATGTTTACATTGCAGGACCTGAATTATCATCTGCAGTTCATCGAACGTGGGAAGACCTGCTTGTTTTTTTAGCTACACTGTTAAGAAAATGTGACCATGGTGCACTACCATTTGTATCTCTTGCGTTAGCAAAGCATTGGGCTTCTGTAATAGGTAAAACGTGGTTTTAAAACAATTTTCTGCATAACAATGTAAATTGTTTAACTTCTCTTTACCAATTTTGATACCATGGATTATAGTATGCTTCAGGAACGCCAGTCAAAGACGAGACTGTGAAGAATTGGGTTTCTGTTCCTATTCTTGATTGGGTAGATCATTCAGAGGTTTTGTCTCTTTTAAGTACCGTGTAAATAAGCCCTATCCCAAAAATAAGCCCTAGCCTGATTTTTAAGCATGCGCTGTACCCCCAAAATAAGCTCTAGCTAAGAGCCCATCCCTCCATTCCACTGTCTGTGGAATAGATTCACTGCACTCTCCTGAAACCATCTGCAGAAAAATCAATCCCCTCTCGTCGAGTTGGCATTTTGGCACAGCAACAGACTGAGCCTTGGAGCCTCAAATGGGTATCTTGCATCTTTCCCGTTGCCGGAGTAAAGTGAATAAGCATGGACAGACAAAGCTAGAGGAGTGCTGGAGGGCGATGTAGGATGATAGGGGTGAAGCTCACAGAGGGCGTGGCATGGCGCCACCCCACCCAAGCTCCTGCCTTACTCTGTGATGGCGGCACTGGCCTGTTGGACGTGCTACGCAGCTGCCTGTGTGAAAACATAAGACATCCCCCAAAATAAGGCTTATTTTGAATTCCAAAAGAAAATAAGATTAGGTCTTATTTTTGGGATAACATGATAGATCATTCAGGGTTTCGTTTCTTGGATTGAACGATAGCAGAGATGAAGGCTCTTTTAATGTCCAAGAGCCACATGTAACAGTTTGTGGTTGAGTTAATGATGAAAAGCAGGTAGAGCCATGGCTTTATTCTTCCTGGAGTGGAAGAGAACTTTTAAGTTGGATACAAGACTACGGTTTCATGTACTCATTCCAGAATGTCAAGAAATTATGCCACCAATTTCTGGCAGCTGTACAATAATCAAAGATGGCTTTGGAACTTGGAAAAACATAGCCTGGAGGCTATTTATGCAAAGTTGAGGCCTCCAGTTGCCTTTGCTTTAATGAGTCTTTCTTACCCTTAACTTATTGCTATAAAACCCAATTATTTTATTGCTTCATAAAAAGAATATAGGACACAAGAAGCCTACAATGAGATAGGTTCAGGGGTGAAATGCTCCTGGTTCGGACTGATCCAGTAGCGATGGGAGGTGGGTGGTTCGGAGAACCGGTAGCAAAAATCCCTGCCCCCCTCCCCCCCCGAATGCCCAGCTAAGCCATACAATCATAACCTCTTCGGCCAAAAAAATACTTTTAAAAATAAAAAAAAAGTTCTGATGATCGCGCAGCTCTGAAGAGGTTGTAGAAAAAATGCTTTTAAAAGCCTCTGATGATCCCAGCTGAGTTGCCTGATCGGCAGAGGCTTTTTTTCTTTTAAAAGCCTCTGACGATCCAAGCTGAGTTGCCTAATCGGCAGAGGCTTTTTTTCTTTTAAATGACTCTGACGATCCAAGCTGAGTTGCCTGATTGTCAGAGGCTTTTAAAAGAAAAAAACCTCTGCCGATCAGGCAACTCATCCGCCGAAGAGGTTGTAGAAAAAATGGTTTTAAAAGTATATAAAAAAAGGCCATGCCCACCCAATCACATTACCCCCCCCCCCAAGCCACGCTCACAGAACCGGTAGTAACAAATTTTGGATTTCACCGCTGGATAGCTTTATAGATGAGCGCCATTCTTCTGACTAAGCGTTTTTTCCCTTGAATTTATAGAAATCATTAACAATTACACATATAATAGGCTAACAGGTGGAAGATGGAGTGATGATGTCTTACATAGATGTCTTCTGAGAGACATCTGAGTGGGCATACCTTAGCAGTTGCTTTTTTGAACAGCTCAGTGTGTCTATCATGGATCCTTTGCTGAGGTTAAACTTTTTTTTTCTGTCAGAACCAAAAGTTTTCTCTCCCCAAATAATTTAGAAATGCTTCCTCTTTTTATGATTCTCCAAACAGACATGCAGACTCGGAATAAACCATTTTTAGAGAATGTGTTTCAGCTGTTAATGGCTTCCATCGCAGTTCAAATTTTACTTAAATGAATGTTTTAAATAAAATATGGGTACTAGGGCATATTTTGACATATAGTCAACATAATCATCCTGTTATCTATTACCTGGTATTTGTTTCTGTTTGTTCCTTTCATATCCTAACACATCATTGGATATTTATGAAACTGCTGCATCATAAAAGTTGACTCTCTTTGACCTTTCAGATACACTATGCGAATGTATCCATCTTTCTACCAGGCAACCGAGTTTGTGTACGGCCTCCTTATATTTCTTAGCCCTTCTTTTTGCTGAAGAAGGGAAAAGAGAGTTGAATAATAAAGGGGATGCTTGCTACCAGCCAACAGTGTCTTTCCTTCTTGATGAAAAGAAGAACCAATCATCTGTAACCAAGCTTTGTGAATTACTCATTCGGGTAAATTTAAACATTTTCCTCCAATTTTAATCACTGTGAATGCATGTCAAGATAAGTGAGATTAAATTACGGAAGTGTTTATTTGTCAGATGTTTTGTTAAAAAGATAATAAGGATGGCACAATTAGAAGTCAAATAAGTTCAGAGTTGTTTAAGACATTTACATCCCAGACAGTGGTGGGTTTCAAAATTTTTTACTACCAGTTCTTTGGGTGTGGCTTGGTGAGCATGGCTTGGTGGGCTTGGCAGGAGAAGGATACTGTAAAATCTCCATTCCCTCCCCACTCCAGGGGAAGGTTACTGCAACATTCCCGTTTCCTCCCAATCCGCTGGACTCGAGAATAGATGGGGTAGGGCCAGTCAGAGGTGGTATTTACCGGTTCTCCGAACTACTCAAAATTTCCGCTACCAGGTCTCCAGAACTGGTCAGAACCTGCTGAAGCCCACCTTTGATCCCAGAGTGTTAGAGGCATTATAAGACTTATCAGGGGTGGATTTTACTTACCTTTATCACCGGTTCGCAATGGGATTGCGCAATCACACTCGCTGATGACAACATCCGGGGGTTGTGGGCTGATTTTTACTACCAGTTCTTGTGAACCGGTTCGAACCAGGGACAACCCACCAGTGGGACTTATATGTAGAATTTATAGATTCCCATTTTTTTTTTCACCACAGAATCCCTTTAAATATTTTTGTGGCCATGGATCATAGCTACAGACCTTAATTGCTTAATTGCTTAATTAAGACTTAATTCAAGATTTAAATGATAACATTTCTTCAAGACTTTGCGGGGGCCCTGTGACAACCATGTTCCTTCCTCCATAGACCACAGGTTGAGAATCATTTGTGTAAGCAATATATTTGGTTTCTAATATTATCTGCTGATGCTTGTACTTGCAGTCTGACTTGTTTAATTGATGATTTATACCAGATGAGTAGAATATAGGTCAAAAAGATAAATAAATCTTACCTAAGATCTTGTATTTCTCAACTATCTGTGGCCTCAAGCCACTTCTTCTTAAGTTTTCTCTCTGTTGGTATGAACTACTAATAATTTCCTCAGATTCTATTTTACTATTAGCGTAACCTCTTTTTTTTTTATCACACATGCAGTATGTACTATTTCAGTCTAATCATGGTATTAGTTATCCTGGAAGAGAACATCTCTAACTGATTATTACAATGGAAATAGTTATTTTAGCTGCTGGCCTGGAACAACGTCATATATTGGAAATGTATTTTAACCTAGGAATTTACTTCATAATAAGGAAGACAATCAATGAGAATGTAAAAGCCAAGGTTTGCGCCATAGATTCTAATTTGTACATAAAAAGGGGAGATGGTGGATCACAATAATAAATGAATAGGAAAACAAGAAATCACAGTAATAATAGATAAAATGTTAAGCAACAATGTATTCTTGCTAGAATAGTAGGGTTGTTTTTTTTTTAATTAAACGTTTCGTACAGTTTAATTTTTCCCACCATATCATTATAGTGAATGTCACCATTTCATCTTATGTGTCTTTTGAACTGGCGTGTCTTAGAATTGAGATTTGATGTTGTTACCCTTTAACTGCTTAGAAATATATTCATGATGACATTTCAACAAATCAATTGCAGAATGTGTGGAGAACTGAGAGGTTGGAAAGAAATTTTGAGGAAGCAATGAAAGTGTTGTTTATCACACCAACAATTTGTAATAAATCTTAGCTGTGTAAAAGAAGGATCCTGGAAAGGGCATATCAATACTACTGGAGCAGATAGATTCACTTGCTAGTTTTTAAAAAACATACAATTGCAGTGGGGAGGGAATTAGAGTCGCAAAATCAAAACAGAAATCAGAAGCAGGTACCTAAGTAAAGGAGACAAAATAACTTCTAAAGTTCAATATTAAGTGCGGGAAATAATTGAGTGTGTCTCTAAAAAGTATTCAGTCAGTCCCTTATCAGTGTATAAAGGCAGACTATTACACTGAGAGTAAAAGAATCTGCTTTTCTTTTCCTTATAATATAGTAGTAAATCCTTATAACATAAACAGTTTGGGGGCCAGTAATTTTAACTGTAGAAAAAATATTATATGTCCATCAAGATATCATTGCATAAGAAAAAAAAAATTTCTATTTGTAACGGAAGTCAGGGGGGGAGGGATGGGGGGAGAGGGTGGGGGGTGGGAGGGTGGGAAAATGGGGTTAAAATTGTATTGTAAAACTTTTTCAATAAAAAAAAAAAATTTTTTTACACAAGAGATAGTTTTTGAATTGTAATAAAACTGGCTAAAAACAGTTTCCAATTTTCAGTGAATCTGGATCCTGAAGCCAGTCTTTCTCATTTATACTGCTCTGATAATGAAATATGTCTCCTTGTCTATTAGTTGTTAAAAAAAAGAGGAAGAAGATGATAAAGAGCTACAGTGGCATTTTTGAAAATATGTGGATCTTTCTTGAGTGCTACAACACACCACGGCCAACTTGCTGTGGCCAACTCTCCATGGTCAACTCACCACAGCCAATATGCCATGGCCAACTCACTGTGGGCCAACTTGACATGGACAACTCGTTGTGGGACAATTCAACAATTCAATTTAATTATTGAAAATAATTTAATTTTTTTTACATTTTTGTCATTCACTTTTCATTTTGCCATTATTCGTCATCCTTTCTTTAATGATTCTTTGCCACTATTTCTTTCATATTAGTGTAACTCTTGTTCTGTGGTAAGTTGTTCCACAGCAAGTTGGCTAAGGCAAGTTGGCCATGGTGAGTTGTTGTAGACCCCCCATACCATGTGCTATGTTATAGGAATTTATCACTGTCCATGTCTTTATTTTTGGTTTTTTAAATCAAATTTTTAATCAAATCACAGAGCAATATTAGATTATTATGTTTCGGTTGCATGTCTATTATTTTTTATGTCCTCCTAAATGTTTCATTTAAATATAGTTGATGATCAATAAAAGGAATTCAAACCAATACTTGCAAAAGCATAATGTGGAAATGTCTGCATGTCGGGATCTTATAATTATCTTTGATAACTCATTCTGCTCTTTTTGCAGACTTATGAAGTAAACTCTTTTCAAGATGTGGTAAAACGAGTTGCTGCAAGTGCCTTGCTTCCCTTTTTAGCTGTCAGTAGAAGTGCCCAGAAATGTGCCCTGGAAGGTGAGATGTTACCTAAAAATTAAGGATTTTAAAGCAGGTGTCACTCATTGTGTAGTTATAGAGAAAGAATGTCCGCATTGTAAAAACTTTGTATGTCCAGCTGTTGTTGGGTCTGTTTCCTGTGATATGGATGATGGCTTGCTGGTTATGTACACTGTCAGGGAAATTAAGAATCTGAGAGTCAGCAGCTGGTTCTTTTTCCAGGTATGTTCTTGCTGTGTGCATTGAACAGATTCTCATTGCCACATTATGGCCCATTTTCAACTGATAGTGTTTTAAGTGAGATTAGTGATGAGAAGCTGATGATTCCTATTACAACTTATTTTGGATTTATGCACCTGAACAACCAACCAGGATATACGTGTCCTTCTTCTCTACCCTAGTATTAGCTGTTTATAGATAAAGGGTAATGACTGCAGGAAGCAATGCCAATAAAATGCTTTTGATATTTGGAGTAAAACCATCATGGAAAACCTGACAAATACAAAACTTTACAGAAATAATGTCTTCAAGAGGCCTGACCAGTTGTAGGTAGGTAGGTGGGAAGGAAGGAAGGAAGGAAGGAAAGATGTCCATAAATTTTTTCTTTGTCTACAATTAAGTGATAATGACTGGAAAGATGCCAATGTAAGAAAGACTTTTGATTCTTTCAAAACAATTAATGTATCCCCCAGGTCAAGTATTTTATGTTTCAGAATCAAAATAAAGAAGCAAATCTTTTACATTTGTCAAAGTTTTGCAAATGAATAGTTCAGCTTATACAATATCAGATCTTCAATCTATCAAGTCCAAATTGGCTCATTGGCCCACTATGCATTTGACCATTGCACATTTTGAACAGATTGATTAATAGAATGTATTTTTTTCCTTTATAGCCAACCTTATAGAGACTGGCTTGGAACAGATGAAACATGTTTATGCAGAACTGAATCTCGCTTCCTTGAAGCTTGGAAAAGCAATCCAAAGAAAAAGGGTATTTTACCATATTGATATAAAAATTGTTGAATATCTGAATGGTGTTCTTCCTATCCATTTTATATCTTTGTTTCATACGTATGAGTTAGTGAAACTTACTCTATTGTGTATATTTAGGTTTTAATAGGCTGGGGGTGATGAGATTCCAACACCTCTGGAAAAACAGAATGCTCCTTCTTTAGAGTGTTTTTTTTTTTTTTTTTTTTTTTTTGATACAGGCAGCACCCTGTATCATCATCGGTGGATAGAAATGGTGGTTTAGGAAGATGAGAGTTGTGGTTCACTTTCTCTGGAGGGCTGCAGTTGCTGTATAGTTATTAAGAATGTTCCTTAAGAATTATGTTTCCCTCTGGAACTTCTTAGCTTGTAGCATTACCCAGACATGATATCTCAATTTCAAATGTTTTGCTTTCAAAGGAGTGCATGTTCAAACTTCCATTTGATTCTGAATATCAAACACTAAAGGTTAACTGTTACATTGTGGGGCAAATGCTTTGAAAAATAGAAATAATAGTTGGCACAGAAGATGCTTATAATCCCTCTTACCTACTACTTTACCTAGGTGGCCTTTTAAGGTAGTTTGAACATAAGTGGAAGAAAGTACAGAATCTGCCTGTAGGGCATTCTCAGACGTGGAAAAGTTAAGCAGCCTTTTCCCCTGCCTTCTATTATGAGAGGGTGAGAGGGTGTTTGGCGGCCGCTGCGAAGGTAGATGGAGTCTGGCTGGGGAGGCGCCGGGGAGGCGCTGGAGCCGTGGGCCGCATCTGTCGTGGGGGCGGCCTTGCGCCAGTCTGCAGGCGCCCTAGTGGCAGGAGAGTGCCTGGAGGAAGAGAAGAACTCGGCGTGGAGGCGGTCTGGAGGTGGTCTGGAGTTTGACCCCAATGTTTTCAGCGGCGTGGAGATGGTGCCGGCGGATCCAGCGACTCCAGCGGGGCCCCAACTGCCATTGGGCTTATGGACCCATTGGAGGCTGGTGGGGTTTTCCCCCCCCATCCCGCTTGTCCTCCGCTGGCCCTCGAACTATGTCCACTCCTCCGCTATCTGCCCGCTACTCTCCGGAGCGGTGCTTCAAACTTTGGCTTTATTCCATCATTATTCCATCATTCCGCTGGCTGGCCATACTGGAAGACAGGCCAGCTCACGGGAGGACTTGTGGAGCCGGTTCTTTTGTCACCTACCCCGAGGGGGTGCCTGCAGGATGAATCTGCCGGGCCACGGTGAGAGAGTGGCCTTGGACTTTCTAACACGCCTGCCTTTATGGTTGGACCACCGTGAGAGGGTGGTCTGGACATCCCCTCAGTTGGACAGAACGCAGAGACTCCTAGCCGCTACCGTGAGAGGGTAGTGGCGTTTCTCCTGACTGACCTGGTCCTGCTTCAGGACATTTTTGAACTTTGTCTATGGACCTATGCCATGCCCCCATTTTCTTGCCCATATCTGTTTGGATGTACCCTAGGTCTACGCTTCTTGCCCTGCGAGATTCCCCCCTCTCGCGGGTTTGGCCCTCTACATTATCAAGGGCCTACCTTAATGACGGGTTTTGGGACCCCGAGAGGTGGCATGTCGAAAAACGGGGATTGAGGGGGTTTTTAAGTGCTTTTTTAATGGGTGTTTTAGGGGGTTCTGGGGTGCGGGAGGGTGTGGGTTTGGGGGGAACCCGGGGGGGAAAGGGACAGGCCCGGCAGTCTGTGATGCCACAGGGGGTTTAGTTTCTGGAGGCAAGAGGGCTCTTACTGAGCCCTCTGTTGAGGGTTGTATGATAAATATGCTATGTGGGAGGGGCAGATATGGCGAGAGCAGGGGACCATATCGTGTGGTGGGGGCACGCACTCGCTGCCTTCAAGCGATTGCTTGCTCCGGTCCCCGGAGCTACTCTCGTTCCCCGGGTTGTTTAGAGTCTCAGGACCCAAGGCTCCGGCTGTTGTTATGCAATGCAAGGTCCGTTGTAAATAAGGCCCCCCTCATATGTGACCTTCTTCAAGAGGGGGGTGCAGACCTGGCTGGTATCACCGAGACCTGGTTGGGCCCACCAGGTTTCCTTGCATTCCACCAGCCGAGAGCCCAGGGCAGTGGTGGGGAGTAGCGGTCATTATTAAGGAAGGTCTGGGTCCGAGGGAGGCCACTGTACCTCAGATAGCCGGGTGTGAGTCCATCTTTGTGAGGTGGGGTCCTGGTAGGCAGATGGGTCTGTTAGTCACGTACCTGGCTCCCTGCCACGTGGCAACAACCCTGCCCGAGCTTCTCAATGTTATAGCCGAGGTGGCGGTTGATACCCCCAGGCTTATAGTCATGGGGGATTTCAATCTGCCATCTATCGGTGAAACATCTGAGATGGCTCGGGAGTTCATGGCTTCCATGACGGCCATGGACCTGACCCAGGTAATTCAGGGCCCGACTCACATTGGTGGACACACCCTGGATCTAGTTTTTGTCTCTGGTGAGTGGTTGAGTGGTCTTGATATTGGGGATATAAGTGTGGAACCCTTGTCATGGACTGACCACTCGCTCCTTCGACTCGACTTTCTGACCACTGCACCTCATCGCAGAGAGGCAGAGCCGACCAGGTGGTTCCGCCCCAGGCGCCTGATGGATCCTGATAGGTTCCAGACGGAGCTTGGGCCATTTCCTGAGACACTGACACGTGACTCGGCTGAGGACCTGGTGGCCGCCTGGGATAGGGCGGCCGGCGGGGCCTTGGACCGCGTCGTGCCTTTGCGGCCTCTGACCCGGCGCCGAACTCACTTATCTCCTTGGTTTACCAAGGAGCTGAGGGAGATGAAGTGCCGGAAAAGACGCCTAGAGAGCGGTTGGAGGGCCAGTCGCTCTGAATCTGACTTGACACTAGTAAGAGCTCATATTAAGACTTACATAGTGGCGATAAAAGCGACGAAATCTAATTTTTTCGCCGCTCTTATCGCGTCATCAGATAATCGCCCAGCCGCCCTGTTTAGGGTGACCCGCTCCCTCCTCCATCTGGGAGCGCGGGAGGATCCCTTGCAGGGACGTGCTGAGGACTTTGTTCAACATCTGGATGATAAAATAACTCAGATTCGGGATGATTTGGCCGCCGACTGGGTTAGTTCAGGCGAGGTGACTGAGCCCGGTCTTGAGAGTGTTATTTGGGCTGAGTTCGATCCTGTGGCTCCCGAGGACGTGGACAGGATTCTGGGAAGACTGAACGCTACCACATGTTTATTGGACCCGTGTCCCTCCTGGTTGGCCCGTGGTTGGACCTCCTGGTTGGACCCGTGTCCCTCCTGGTTGGACCCGTGTCCCTCCTGGTTGGCTTCCCGGGAGGTTACACGAGGCTGGCTCCAGGAGATTATAAACGCTTCTTTGAGTGAGGGTGCCCTACCGACCGCTTTGAAGGAGGCGGTGGTGAGGCCCCTCCTCAAGAAGCCCTCCCTGGACCCAGCTGTTTTGGCAAATTATCGTCCAGTCTCCAACCTTCCCTTTCTAGCGAAGGTTGTTGAGAGTGTGGTGGCGTGGCAGCTCCCCCGGTACCTGGATGAAGCTGTCTATTTAGACCCGCTCCAGTCCGGCTTCAGGTCTGGTTACAGCACTGAAACGGCATTGGTCTCTGGTGGGCCCCGGGTAGGGGGTACTCCTCTATCCTGGTGGTGTTAGACCTCTCAGCGGCTTTTGATACCATCGACCATGGTATCATGTTGCGCCGGTTGGAGGGATTGGGGGTGGGGGGCACCGTTTTACGGTGGTTCTCCTCCTACCTCTCCAACCGGTCGCAATCTGTGTTGACGGGGGCAGCGGTTGACCCCGAGGCGCCTAGTGTGTGGGGTGCCACAAGGGTCGGTCTTCTCGCCCCTTCTGTTCAACATTTATGTAAAGCCGCTGGGTGAGATCATCCGTGGTTTTGGGTTGGAATTCCATCAGTACGCTGATGATACTCAACTGTACATCTCCACCCCAGACCATCCCAACGATGCCGTGGAAGTGATGTCCCAGTGCCTTGAAGCTGTGCGGGTCTGGATGGGGAGAAACAGGCTTCGACTCAACCCCTCCAAGACCAAGTGGCTGTGGCTGCCAGCGTCCCGATATAGCCAACTGACTCCATCGTTGGTTATTGGGGGCAAATCATTGGCCCCCACGGAAAGGGTGCGCAACTTGGGCATCCTCCTGGACCCACGGCTGTCCTTAGAGAATCATACGACAGCTGTGGCCAGGGGGGCTTTCTATCAGGTTCGCCTGATACGCCAGTTGCGGTCCTTTCTAGATCGGGACTCCCTACGCACAGTCACTTAGGCGCTCGTCACGTCTCGCTTGGACTACTGCAATGCTCTCTACATGGGGCTCCCCTTGGGATGCACCCGGAGGCTCCAGCTGGTACAGAATGCGGCCGCGCGGGGGATTATGGGAGCGACGGGGCACTCCCACGTGACACCTCTCCTGTGTGAGCTGCATTGGTTGCCGGTTGACTTCTGGGTGCGTTTCAAGGTGTTGGTAATCACCTTTAAAGCGCTGCATGGCTTAGGACCAGGGTACTTACGGGACCGCCTTCTGCCACCAGTTGCCTCCCACCGGCCGGTTCGCTCCCACAGAGAGGGCCTCCTCAGGGTGCCGTCAGCCAGACAATGCCGGCTGGCGACCCCCAGGGGGAGAGCGTTCTCTGTGGTAGCCCCCACCCTCTGGAACGATCTTCCTCCAGAACTGAGAACAATTGCCGACCTCTGGACTTTTCGTCGGGCTTTGAAGACTTATCTCTTTCAACTTGCCGGACTTGCCTGATCCCTTCTACTTTTTAAAAAATTTTTAGAGTTGATTGATTTATTTTAATATTTATTCTGTTTTAGATTTTCAGCCTAATTTATATTTGTTTTTAGTGCGATTTTAACTTTTATGTATTGGTTTTTTAGTCGGCTGTTCACCGCCCTGAGTCCGTCAGGAGAAGGGCGGTATATAAACCTAATTAATAAATAATAAATAAATAAATAAATAAATAAATAAATAAATAAATAAATAAATATTGTATCAGCAAGCAAGAGCTGGCTAGAAATATTTACATCGTGTTTTACTTTCTTAAATCTTACACAGTATCCAGTATGCTTCAGAAGGGAAAGAAGAGGAATGGAGGAAATCACTTATCTTAAGGCCATATATTAAAATCTTGCACTTCTCACTTTCAAAATTCTGATATTGATTATGTGGCTGTCTAAATCAACACATAAGATGCTCACTACAAAGTATATCTGTCCATAAATAGACACTTATTGACCAAGGGGGGTGGATAAGTGGGGTGAGAGTAGTTTTTCTTTCTACTGAATATCTTCCAATTCCCTTTAATACATAACTTGCTAATTAACATTTCTCAAGTGATACGTGCAACCATGTCAAAAGGTTTCCCCCCCACCCCCATCCCCCCACCCCCATGAAAGGCAAATATTGTTTTCTTGATACTGGGTTACTTAGTTAAATTCATTAAGATTAAGATAATCTTTACTGTCATACACAATGACACACATTAAAATGAAATTCTGATGCATGCTCTCTCTCTCAAAAAAAACACCCACGAAACAATAACACAACTCAAGGATAATAATATAATAACACCAGCAGCATCCAAAAGTGTTATGTTATACAAAATGGCAGCAATACATACATACATAAATCATCGTCCATTTTGACTACATAGCAGGGTGGAAAGCTATTACAGAATCTAGTTGTTCTGCGGAAGCAAGTAGAACTGTATGTGTTATATAAACCATATTCTGCTTGTATATTGATATAAACCATTTTTTTGTTCTACTAGGAAGACAACCTCAGCAGAGAATTGAAACTTGCCATGCAGCTCCTAAGAAATTGTTTCTTTCGAAATGAATCCTGCAAAGTAAGAGACAAGGGAACTGTCTAACCCCTCAGCTAAAATGTGCTGAAGGCCTGTTTTGCTGAGGATGTAACTGTTTGCAATATTGGGAACAATCTACTTATGACCTTCACTTTTCATTTTCTGCTAACTGTTTATAGATGCCTAGCATCTGGGTAGCAACGGTGATGGAAATGAATTATTTAGAAATACAAGGAAAAAAATGACACCCTTATTTTATTTACCTTCCAGATTGTGATTTATCTTCCAGACTGTGTCATAATAACTGTTTAGGAATAAGTAGAGGGTTGAGGATGTAACAGATAGTTTGGTCCCTTGTTTTTGTTCTGACCCAGCCTTAGCAGAAACAAGAAACAGACTTCTTGTCACGAAAAATCCTTCTTTATTTTCCTCTTATGAATTAATTGCATTCAACCATCGTAAAGTCCAGGCATTAGTCCTTCAAGGAGTTAACTGCAGTACAGACTTTAGCAGTTCCTTGTGATAATTTCAAGGCCTTGAGCTGGCAGCCAAAAAGCTGCAAATTAAGTTCTGGCAAGCAGTCTTGTGGCACAAAACGCAGTGAGCCAAAATCTTCAGAACTACAAACTGTTGTCTGCTACGATCACCACTCCCACTTTTCTTCTATTTATTCCCCAGCCAGGGAGGGGCCATTCAGCATCCATGTGTGCCTTGCTTCCCGAGTTGACTCCTTTTCCTCAGTTGTTCTCCTCTACTAACAGCTCTGTGTATACGTGCATCTGGAACAGACCCCAGCTGTTCTTCCTCCCCACTTATCTCAGTCTCCAAAGGCAGCTGCCTCTCCAGCGGCTAAGAAATATCAGACAGCCCTGGCTCTATCTCTGCATCCGCTGCAGAGCATCCATCAGAGCTTTCCCCAGACTCCAGAGCTGGCCCAAGTTCCTCCCCAACCTCCTCATCATCCGAGTCTGCCGCCAGCTCCACTGGCAGCTGGTGGGCCACAACAGTTTATTTTAATATAGCTGAACTTGTATTGTTTGGGATTGGTATGTTTATTGTCAGGCATAACAATTTTACATAACAGGTTAACAATTTTTATGACACAAGAGGAAATAACATTTTCTCCCAAGTACAATTTACACCTCTATTTCTACCTTTCCAACTTGGATCCTCTCCAGATGCATAGATTCCAACTTCCAAAATGGTCAGTTCATCGAAGTTCATATACATGTATGTTTGGAGGATGTGGAGGCTGGAAAAGATCCATCTGTGGTCAATGAACCCTTAGATTTTGCATTGGCTTCACAGTCACACTTACAAAAACTGTCATTATTGCAACATCTTCTCATTATTTGACAGGCAGCAGCCCTTGGAACTCATCTCATTTCTGTTTTGCATTCTTTGTGGCCTTGGCTTCTAATGGACGATTCCTTGATGCAAGCAGCATTGCATTTACTTTGTGTCTATACTACAAACTATCCTTCAGGTGAGTGATGCTTCAATCATTGCTGCATGTGGCAGGTGACCATTAAAACTGGAAGGAAGGAAAGAAGTCTTTGTTCAAAACTCATTTTTTCAGGTTCTTGTGTTAAACAAATGACAATTTTCTCCCCTTCCTCTAATTGATTATAGGTAGTCCTGTTTATCAACTGACTCATACAATGACCATTTGCAGTTTCAATGATGATGAACAATTTAGGGTTGGGGCAGGTCTGCCAAGCAAAGGAAAGCTGAAGGGAGATTGTAAGCACAGTTGCAGTTTCATTTTGCTTAACAACCAAGTTCCAGTTGTGGTCACTGAAGGAGGACTATCTGTATTCCAACAGAAATGGAAATACTTGTTCCTTTCTACGTCTGTAAACAGTTGGTCATAGATGTGCATGTGTGAGAAAAAAAGAGTTACTATTTGCTTTTTCTACCATGCTTTTATTCTTTCCCTCTTAGCAAATATATTCCTTCTCTATTAATGTTGACATAAAGTACCATGAAGTATTATTTACAGATCGCATATTCAAGTTTCTTAATATTTATATGACTGCCCTTGTTGAGAGATGCAGGCACTTGGTGACAGCATCTGACTGCACTAAACATTTAATTTGAAAGAAACTGATTTTTCGTAGTTAATCAGTGGGCAACCTGAGGTAAAAATGTTTCAGGGATTTTTTTTTTAATAAATCGGTAGCTAAGGTGGGTGGATAGTTCATGAATCTTCTGTATCTACAGAATGTGAATAATCTTAGTTCAATCATTCACGATAATTTGCAATAGAAATTACATGTTGGCAGTGTTCCGTATAGAAACTTTTGCAAGTTCTTTTGTGGGAGTATATTGACATCAAAAATGTAATGGAGGAGAGTGCAAAATTTAATTCAAAGCATGATGAATTATAATAGAAAGCAAATGAGTTAGTATTTAAAAATAGCTTTGGAAGTCTTCAGGAATGCCTTAATTCCTCTGCATAGAAAAAACTAAAAAGTTCATGTGTGCATCCTTATACTCATGGTTAATTAATTTCCTCAATTTCCTCAAAGTTGAATTCATGTTAAATTATATTCCATTTTAAATTATACTATATGATAATCTAAATACTTCCACATGTCCAAGGTTGTACATGTCCATGGCATGTTTTCAGTTTTGTTTTCAGACAGCAGCATTTGTCACAACACAAGTTATCTCTCTTTAAACTTAGACTATATTCAAAAGCAGTTTATACAGTGATGTAATATATTCCAGAGAAAAAGGTCCATCAGTTCCATTACACACGTCAAATCCTTGGAAAGGCTTCCAGTAGATTTTTGGGTTACAGCCATGGCTAAGATCTGTGTCTGCAAACCAAATTTTGTTTATCCCTCAAACTAAATTAAGTTCCTTGTAGCTCCCAGCAAATGCTTGTCCCTGTGTAAAAATACATAAGTGAGAAGTCATTAATAGTAGGGAAGCTTTCACATTTTACTATCTCTTGACACAGAATTTGAACTTGGAATTATTTCACTTGAATGATCAGGCAAACATTACAGTCCCTAAATTCTTCTCTATCTTGGATCTTATAATCTGATCATTAAAAAAAAAAAGTTAAATCCCATATTTATATACAAATATTCACCACTTAACTTTTCTGGTAACATCCAGAAATGTTTTAAAGTATGAAAATGCTGGTTTAAAAGAAGTAGGAACTCATGCCAGATAATTTTGAGTCCTTGTCATTCCAAAACTGATGTTAGAGATTATTACATGTCTTACTGCATGGCTTAATATATGCCATATTCTTCAAAATATTACACATTACTTTAAAAATGCCTCATAATAAGCTTCTAATGTCTGGATTTCCATCATTAGATGATGCAAAATTATTCATATTATGTTTTGTCATTGTTTTATGAAGATGAATGATCAAGCTCTTGGTGGATGTGTCTTCTTAGATCATTATTATGCCAGTGAATTCTATCATTTTATATTTTAAAGAAGAAAGCTCTTCTTTCTTCACTTCTTTTAATCATCATGAATCACTCCCTCTAATAGTACATTTAGATGATAAATACCAACATGCCTATAGTTAGAATACAGCTAGAAGAAAAAGCTGGAGATGAGAGCCAGTGAGAAAACAAAAGGAATATCCTGCTTGGAAGAAAACAGATGATGGAATCTAAAATGAAGGAACCGATGATTTATAGCTCTAGCTTTTTCTCAATTGATTACTTTTTTAAAAAAAAATAGTGTAGGTTGAAGGAATGAATATACATGAAAAGGAAACTATGCATAAACTATTTATTTCCCATAAGCATGGAGATGAGAGAAAGAGATGGATTTCATATGAGGAAAAGCTTGAAGCAAGATTCCTTTGTCTAATCAACATTGTACTCCTGTAACAGTTGATAAAACAAAATGTGTTCTATGATATTTAATGGTTTATATTAGTTTTGTTGAGTTCTTGATGCTCTCTTAAACTTGGTTTTTTGCTTGCAGACGTTTCATTACACACTAGATTAAAAAAAAAAAAGAATCAATGTGAATCTGCACTGATGATATTACCTAGTTGAACATTGAAACATCTGCAAACTCAAAGAGCATCAAGAACTCCATAGTTAGTATAACCCCGAGCAAAAATACTTCTTTTTATATGAGTTTTATTGAAGGTCTTTTTAGAAAATCGTGATTTTAACATGGAATGAAGGTTTTTGAAAACTGTAAATTTAACATAGAATGAGATTGTTTACCGACAAACAGGCAACTTAATAAAAAGTCCTCCCCCCACCCTTCATATTTATCTGTAACAACATTTTGATCTTTAAAGGCTGTGCTTCCCTTTGCGTGGCAAGTAGCAGCTTGTGTTCTTTCCAAACAACTCAAAGAACTGCAGCTGGGAACTCACTTATGCATAACATCATGAAGTTAGCAACTCAAACTCTGTCTGAGAATAGCATCATTCAGCAGATGACCTTTAATCTTCTGGCAAACCTGGTTGTATCTCAAGACTGCAGAGGTGTTCTTCAGAAGGTAGGCATTTAACGTTCTGAATCTGTATATATAACAGTGAAAACCACTCACACATTAATCATGAAATCTCCAGAACCGTAAAGCCTATAAACTTGAAATTTGCCACGTATGTTCCCCTTGGCTTCTAGGTGCTCACTAAGAAAGGATTTTTTGAAATGATCATCAGAGCATTTCAGCATTAGTATTTCCTATATTATTATAACACTCTCTGATGCTAATTAGTTAGACGTTCTACTTCCCCTCCCAACTTGAAAATAACTCTGGAGAGAATGGGATAGCATAGGAAAGGCTTCTGTGGGGCAAACCTCATGGAGGGAAGGGGCTAGAAAGGAGAGGATCTATGGGGCAAGCCTAAGGGAGAGAAGGTGATAAGAGAGAATCTATGGGGTTAGCTTGAGGGAGAGAAGGGGAGAGGATCTATGAGGCCAAGCCTGAGGTAGAGAATGGGGTAGGATAAGTGAGGCTTCTGTGGAGCCAGCCTGAGGAGAGAAGAGGAAAAGCTTTTGTGGGGCAAGCCTGAGGGAGAGAAGAGGCTCTATGGGGCAAGCCTGAGGGAGAGAAGGGAGAGGAGAGGCCGATCGGAACTACTCATTAATTTTCAAACTCTAACTGTTGATTTATCAAGCCCAATCACATAGTTTCATAGCGGAGCACGGGTATTCAGCTGTGATAAATTCAGTAGTGATAAAATTCAGGAAGTGGTTTTGGTTTTGTTCAGTGCTCAGGGAAGATGTAAGATAATCTGGGTCAAGCAGAAAAATGTGAATGGAAGATTGAGGCTTATAATAAAGAATTACAATTATAGAATTATACAAGCAGACACAAAGCACATGGAACACAATTGTGTGTGTGTGTATACATGCATTGATATGTAAGTATATGCAGATATTGCATCTATGGATTCTTAATAAATTGTCTTTCTTTTGAATACTCAATATTTGCAGTTGTAGGTATTATTGCAACATTGGCTCAGTTGTAGTCCCTGACTAAAGATACAAATACAAGTGTGTATAATTATGTATAGTTTTTCATCACTGATTTCTGTGGAAGAAGCTTGCATCCAAATGCATGTTTTAATCGGCCAGACTACTGGCCAATAAAAGAGTAATAGAAAAACTGTCTTCTCTGTTCTGTTTTTTTAGTTACTGTTTCTGCTTCTTAACTCATTACTTAAACGTCCATTCCTACATGTTTAATGAAAGCATTTTGGCATCATTTGTACATGACGTTTTAGGGATAAATTATACACATTGTCAGTATAATTTGTCATATGTCAGAAGCGCCTTTTGCGGGGGAAATATCTCCTCTGTTTTTTGCTTCTTTTCTTCATGACAGGGTGGTTACCCTAAGATGAGATTGTGGAGTAAAACTCTCCCCAGAAATGATTGGTTGTGTTGGGGCAGCAATTCTTCCTTCAATGGCAAAGTCACTTCCTGCATATGTCAGAAACTTTCCCAAAGGCCTTTGTCAATCAGACATTGCCTGGCCCCAGCCTGCCACTTTATTTTTAAAGCTCCCAATGCAAGGCATGAGCTCTGCCCTTTTTGTAAAAAAAAACAAAACAAAAAACAAAAACCAAGCCAGAGGTTTCTGTATGGGTATGAATAATACTGTAACATAGATAGCTCTCTTCCTCAGTTTATGATTAAGTGTGACATCAAAAAGGAAAGAGCATGGGGGAACAAAGGAAAGCAACCAACAAGATAGTGGTGGTTAATGTTTTGTTGTTATTATAGCTGCTAACTGTGATGGAAGTGGACTGCTCACGGAAACGGATGACACCATCCAGCCTCAGAGCCATGTATCTTGTTGCTAGGGCTCTGAAGAAAGAGGAACCCCTTTCCTCAGATTGGGCATACCAACTGGAGAAGGCAGATCCTCGCCGTTTGTTTCTTCACACCACCATTTTCCATATGCATAGAAACATTGTCTAAAAGGTTAAAGCTGCCCTGATGAAAAGGAATGAGGGCAATTGCACTAGCTTTTCAACGTGTGGGATTGATTGAGATGTTAACATTTATATTTTGCGATGTAGAATATTGCAAAACACTCTGTTTGGTGTGTGTGTTTGGGTGTGTGAGACAGAGAAAGTGAGACTGGGGCTATGTATTTAAAAATCAAGTTAACAGATGCATGAGCAATGTAATGCAGTAAATCATTAGATGTCAAGTTTTTTAAAAAAAATCACATAAGCGCTTTAAATTGAAAAGGTGCAATGCTGGGAAAATAAAAAGATCCTTTGCTAGTCTAAAAGGAGCAATGTAGGAGCTTTAAAAGGTGACAACCATTGCTAGAATGGATGAATTCAATCTAGACTTCCATAATAATGCAGACTTAATATTTTTATCACTAATTTAGAAATGACTGGATTATCCTTTTATTTTGGATCCTTCCTTCCTTTCTTCCTTCCCTCCCTCCCTCCCTCCCCTCTACCCTACCCCACCCTACCCTACTCTACCTAAAATGTGTTAGTACAGCTTCCAGTCCTGTAGTTAGAAAGTGAACTTTTCACGACTTTCATAGCTGCTTTACATTTGATCCATAACCTTGGGTAATAAAATTATCTAGAAACCTATTTCATTTCATTTGTAACCATCTAGCATTTAGAATAGCTGATAGATGGGGAAAAATATGGGTTGCTTTTTGATTTTCTAGCAGAAAATTTAGGTGTTGAGCAGATGGCTTGTGTGTAAGAAATCCTTCAGTTCAGCTTTTTGGCAGCTCCAAGTAGAGCCAGGACATATCGAAAGGCCAGAGATTTGCTTGTAGTTTGATGGAGCCAGTTGTCTCTACATACATAGCTTTTCCTGACAGCAGCTTAATATACATGTTTATATCTGAAGGAAGTTTCCTTTTGGAGGCTTTTAAATTAATTAATGGATGGTTAATTTCGCATGTCTGACAGGCTCAGGACACATATATTCCTGAAGATAGCTGGCCTTAAATATCTACAGGAAGCATCCGGCAATGTAGAGCTTCTACATTTTGTGTATCATTGAGGGTTTTTTTCTGTAGTAGGAATAGGCAACAGTTCTATGCACAGTTGCAGAAGCTATAACAAGGTCCGTTCGCAGCATATGAATATATGTTATGGCTTCTGTATCTCTGAATGCTCTTTTGCTTCTGGTCAGCTTCTCCAAGCCAAAGCAATCTTCCAGAAGTGCACTTCCTTTTCCTAAAGACTTTGTGCAAGCTCTTCAAAGGTCTCGTAGCACACCAGAGTTTGCATGCTGTCTCTCCTTATTGACAGTATTTCATAAACTGAAATGTTTCTCTGACAAATAGTTATATTGTGCATGAGAAGAAAAGAGGGTATCTTGCAGGAAAAAAATCTCAAATTGTTTTTACATCCTGTTTATGATTCTTTGACTCCTGACTTTTTTGTTTTGTTTTGTTTTGTTTTGATAGAGGTATCAGTTATTATTAAAACAAGCCCGACAGAATGTGTTTTGCATACAACTTTATAAATAATCCAACTGATTTTAATTATATTTCCAGATTACTATAGAGTGATAGAAGACAGAGGATTTATTTTCATTTTATAAATGGCATCATTTAAATTGCTGAGAAAAAGCGGTGCATTTTCAAGTATTGTTAAAATATTCTTAGTTGTAGAAGGGCTAAGGCCTTTTGTATAGGCCAGGATTTTCAGTTGAAGTTCTGACTAGGATAAGACAGAAATGAGTTATTAATTCTCCTCAGAGTTGCTGAACTACAGTTCCCAATATCCATTGCCAGCAACTAGCCAGGTTGTTGGAAGATCCAGTTTAGCAACATTTAGAGCACCCGGCGTTCCTCATCTCAACAGTGGGAAGAAAACATTCTACAGTTAGAAGGATACTTAGCTTGGATAAAACTCAGAACAAAGGAGCTAATTTATTCAAATGTAACAATAACATTTCTAGTGGAATGTCTTATTCAATACTGAGGGGTGCTTGGTACTCTCTGAGCTTGGTTGTTTTCTTGCAGACATTTCATTACCGAAACTGATGATGATATCTAGTTTGGTAATGAAATGTCTGCAGAAAAACAATCAAGCTCAAGAGAACACCAAGGAGCTACAATCCTGAGCTACAAATATTCTCCTTTATTGGTTATTCAGTATTTTCAGAGGTGGAAAGTAACATGTTTTGTTAATGGATGGTGAAAAATAATTTCTTAATAACCACATCTTTTTCTCTCCTACTTTAGAATAATTTTCTGCAGAATTTTTTATCACTATCATTGCCAAAAGGCGGAAATAAAAGCCTCAGCATGCTGGCTGTTGCTTGGCTAAAACTCTTATTGAATTTATCGTTTGGAGAAGACGGACAGCAAATGATTGTTAAATTGAATGGTGGCTTGGATCAACTTATAGAGATGGCCAAATATAAACACAGAAACAACCCACACATGATCCTTCTGATTCTGCACAATATCTGCTTTAGTCCAGCCAACAAACCCAAGATACTAGCAAATGGTAAATACCTATTGTCTGGCTTTAAGTCATTCTTCCCAACTAAGGGCCTTTTAGACATAAGGATCAGATTACAACTAGTCAGAATATTGGGTTGAGAAAAGGTAGAGTTGGAGTTTATAAGATAACCCTAGTGTATAATTTCAGGCCCAGAACTACTATGCAAATTATAGTAATATATAAAGGTTTCACATATTATTGTGAGCATTGTTCCTTCAGTGACCATATAAGATTCAGTTTTAGAAGCAGATAATCCTAGATTTCTTTGCTTGACTATTCTGGTAGAAGACCACACAAGATTTTCAGCAAGGAGTCCTCTTCATCACTCAGCATACGTTGAAGGTGAGAAGGAGGAAGGAAAGACCTATAAATAAAGACAGTGGATGGGAAAATGTAAGGTGCTGGCCAAGAAAGGAAAAATTTTATTATCCAGTTGCACAATCTTTTAAAGGTAGCTATACTGAAGGTCAATGTAATTCATGTTCTGAACAAAATCATAATAAGAACTCAAGTGCAATAGAAAGTAATTTTTGGAGGCACAATCACAAAGCTTGCATGAAAGCAGAATTATAGGACTTTTTTTAATACTGAGAAGGGATAATACTCATCAGCGTCTTAATCATTGCCCTCAATATATAATAAATGTAATAGTAAATGTATATTATGTGTAATATAGAATATTTATAGGATGATTAGCACAAGAAGGTAGGCAGTAACTTAAGCCCTAAAAGCTTGGCATTATTCCTTACATTTAGGTTTATTTTTTACAACATGTAATAGGGATCTGCAACAGCCTAGATCTAAAGGGAGAAAGGTGATCCATAGAATACCTCTGGGCATCTTTATAAAGGAACTGACACACCTGAGTGAAAAAGTTGCCAACTGATGCTGCATACACACCCATGTGTGTTCCATGTCACCTTTTCTCCAGGATCACTGTGCAGTTTATTTCTTAATACCAATGCAACAGAAGAAGCTACTGTATAGAAGTTTCTTGAAATGAAATTGTTGTGACTTTTATAAGCCTATGCATTGCCGTAATATTTATCACAGGAAGTGAGAAATTACTCACAAGAATGCATTGGAGAAACTGAAATTGTGATATCATAGCCTTTGGTTAGATACATGTGCGGTCTTTTGTCTTCCTCCTAGATAAAGCTGTTGCGTTGCTATCTGCCTGCCTGGAAAGTGATAGCCTTGCAGCTCAGAGAATAGGAGCATCTGCAATTTGGGCTTTGCTTCACAACTATCAGAAGGTTAGTGTTTTAAAGGCTTGAGGAATTTATTTCTGATGTATTCATGCAGAAATACGGAAATTTTCAATTAGGCACTAATCTCTTAGTCTGCATGTGTATAATAATACCTACACAAATATATCAGTCTCTCTCTACACATAAGGACACTTCCACCTAGCCTACAATTTCATAACATGGGCAGCAGTACAGTCAATTGCCATTAAATATAATCAGTGAAATCATTGAGAAATTCAAAGAATGTAAGAGTTGGAAAGGTTCAGTGGCATTTGCAGCAAACTGCATGTTGAAATGATGACACACATGTGACTATGATATGTTAGAAATCCCCCATTATGTACTCACACCCCAACATCTGAAACAAGTGCATAAATTGCAGCATGCATCATATGCATATGATAACAGAATAACGGAGTTGGAAGGGACCTTGGAGGTCTTCTAGTCCAGCCCCCAGTTCAGGCAGGAAACCCTACACCACTTCAGACAAATGGTTATCCAATCTCTTCTTAAAAACTTCCAGTGTTGGAGCATTCACAACTTCTGGAGGAAAGTTGTTCCACTGATTAATTGTTCTGTCAGGAAATTTCTCTTTAATTCTAGGTTGCTTCTCTCCTTGACTAGCTTCCATCCATTGCTTTTTGTCCTGCCTTCTGGTTCTTTGGAGAATAGCTTGACCCTCTCTTCTTTGTGGCAGCCCCTCAAATATTGGAACACTTCTATCACGTACCCAGTTCCAGCAACCGTTCTTCATATGTTTTAGCCTCCAGTCCCCTAATCATCTTTGCTGCTCTCTTCTGCACTCTTTCTAGAGTCTTAACATCTTTTTTACATCATGACAACCAAAACTGAATGCAGCATTCCAAGTTTGGCCTAATCAAGGCATTATAAAGTGGCATTAACACTTCACTTGATCTTGTATTTTCTATCCCTCTTTTAAAGCCGGCTAGGACTGTGTTGGCTTTTTTGGCAGCTGCGGTACACTGCTGGCTCATATTCAACTGATTGTCCACTAGGACTTCAAGATTATTACTATTGAACCAAGTATCGCCTATACTATACTTGTGCATTTAGTTTTTCTTGCCAAAATATAGAACCTTACCATTAAATTTCATTTTGTTAGATAGGGCCCAACATTCAAATCTGTCAAGATCCTTTTGTATCTTAAGCCTATCTTCTGGAGCGTTGGCTATTCCTGTCAGCTTGGTCTGCAAATTTGATGAGTTTCCCATAATACATCAAGAATTTAAGATGCCTAAGACAATATTGCAACAGATGAAAGCATGCAGCAAAAATGGTGGGTCCTATTTCAGTCAGAACATACTATTTAAAATTATTTTGGTTCTTCAGTATACGTAAACTATTTTTTAAAAAAAAAAGAAAATTCTTGAGGCAGCCTCTTTCTGTTTATATTAGCTGGGTTCAAATGTTTATTGTTTAAAAAGTCACAGAATTTTTTTTTACTTTATGTATGTAATACATGAAAGAACACCATCTTTCCCTGAATGTAAATCTGGCAAATAAGTTGCTCTTTTCTTCCATGAATTTCAAGTCATGTTTTCTTTTTCCTCCAGTTTGGTCTGTTTTCCACTCATTCTCACATAAGGAATTTCTAACTCTGCTGCCTTTTCTTCAGCAATTTCTTATAAAAAATAATGTCAATATTCTATTACATTCCAGAGCTAAAAAACAAACAAACAAACAAAGCAACAGCCACCACCAAGTGTCACAGTCTTCTCTGCATTCAAAATGGAAAACACAACAGGTCACTAGTCCCTTAAAAACACTTACTGCATAACAATAAGATTATCACTGTGGGTTCAAGGTAATTAAAGCTCCACTAAGGCTTTCATAAATGAAAGATATCTAGCCTATTCTGCAGCATTACAACTATATTTCTCTCACTCTTTATACCGTTACTCATTGCTGAATGTCAAAATCCATGTTCGGCTTTGTCTGGTTTACATTAGAGCAATGTTTCTCAATCTTGGCCGCTTAAAGATGTGTGAACTTCAACTCCCAGAATTCCCTAGTCAGCAATGCTGGCTGGGGTATTCTGGGAGTTGAAGTTCACACATCTTCAGGTTGCCAAGGTTAAAAAAAACTGCATTAGAATAGGATAGAAATCTCCTTTAATATTCATTTTTCTTGTGGCTACATTCTTGTTCTGAATATAGTTTATGAAGCGCTTACCATTGTTACAAATGCAAGTGATTGTTAAGATGTGTCTGATTAAACCATATATTTTTCTTTTCCTTCGCACTCAGTTTCTGCATTATACATTCATTCAGCAAATTAACACGGATATATCACAGCATAAAACTATCTTTAAAATACAGTGTTCATTACAATGTAAAAAAGAAAAAATAACCTCTGCTTGTTCTGGAGTACTGTCTGGTTATAAGGCAGGTTCATATTCAATTGGGAGCATTCTATTATGCTGAGCATTGCAAACAGCTATTTTTGAAGAAAAAAAGCTTCTCCTTTTTATTGTGTTATTTCATTGAACCTGTTTTCTTTCTCCTATTCTACCCTGCACTCACACACGCACACACACACACATCAAACAATTCACAGAAGTACCTTCATGTTTTGCATTCTTAAATTTTTGAATGTCATAGCCTCATGGCCCACTGCCAAGAAAGGAGTAAGATAAAGAAATGATTTGAAGAGCATCAGCACAGGGGAATTAACAAACATTGAATTATTATTTATTTATTTTTTTGTGCTACAGGCAAAAGTGACTTTGAAGAATCCATCAATAAAAAGAAGGGTGGATGAAGCTTTTATGTCGGGAAAGAAATGTATGTTATTAACAAGTTCGGTTTCCATCTCAAACAAATAGCATTTGATAGGCGAATGTGTGTTCAATTTTCAACTTCGCCCAAGAATACAATATACTGGGATTGGATGAGTGGTGTTTGTGGGAGGGGGGTGGTAGGCAGGGGGATATTCTTAAAGGAAAAGACTAAAAATGTCTAAAAATTTTATGAGTTCTGGATACTACTTTTTAAAGTCTATTTGCTTGGATGGAGGGATAGATGGACATAGAGATGGAGAGAAATATGTATGATTTGGAAATTACTTTTTGGGGAAATGGCACTGGTATGTCCTACAGGCAAGATGTTAGTGGGATGGGAAATAAGCAAGGAAGTTGAATCATTAGGCCCAAAGTTTTAGCTATAAATTTCACAGTTCTTTAAAGTTAGCAATAAAATGAAAATTGAAGGTAGAATGCATTTGTTAGCAATAGGCATTAGGATTATCCAGCTGCACTTATTATTCAAGTACAACAACAACAAAAAAAAATGCCAGCGGGTGAAGCTCCTATCTGGCAGACAGTAAACATAAAAGAAATTGCCAGGCTAATATCAGCACAGCTGGAAAGTAATTTTGGATAATTCACTAGATAAAAAGCCAATTAAGTTTCCCCCCAAGTTTTTCCAGGAAAAAAAACATTGAATTGTACTAGATGAGATGAATATTACAGATGTTTTCATAGTTTAATGAGATTTTTCTTTACAATATATTGATTAAACTTTTAGAGAAATGCAGTCTATAATTGAAAAAATAAAAACAAAAAATAGGTGTATCCTGAACATGTTGTATTTTATAGAGAGAGAAATCTGTAATGTTTCCCATGGATATTCCTGAGCATTATGATTTGGTTGGTGTATATGCTTTAGAAGTATTCCATCTTCTGAGACACACTTGATTTATTTTCACATCTATTTCTTGATACAGCCATAAAACATTTCAGTAAAAGGAAAAAAAAATAGGATATCAAGATAATTATTTCAAAAGCCAGCTTGTATAGCCTTCTCTAGAGAACTAATTGTGGATTATCTTGATTTACATCCAAGCTAGTTACAAAGTGAAACAGCTATATAGTGAAGCAAAAAAACCAAACCCTGATATAATTAGCACAAGCAGCACTCTCATTAAATCGTACTGAGTTGTACAAAAGCTTGTGCACACAAACTAAATTTAATGCGTGTGCAAGAAAGAAAATAGAATTACCATGCACAGAGAGGCTTCATTCTAGGAAAAGGACAATTGCCAATTTTTTTAAAAAGTAAGAATTAAGCAAACGTTAAATCTCTTCTATAAAAATAAACACTTTTTTAAAATGATGATTTGTGCCCTACTTCATATACTAAATGTATAATATAATACAAATGACTAGTGAGTTAGGAGTTCACAAACTATGAACAAACCATGGAATGCTCAGTTGCTGGGATAGCCAAAAGTACTTCTCTTCTAGAACAGATAGATTTCAAACATGTACCATTCTATGTGCAATATAATCTGCATGTTTAGAAACAACATGATCTAAATCAGAGGTATCCAAACTTGGCAACTTTAAAACTTGTGAGCTTCAAGTCCCAGAATTTCCCAGTCAGCTCTGGGAGTTGAAGTCCACAGGTCTTAAAAGTTGCCAAGCTTGGACAACCCTGCTCTAAATGATAGAACGGAATAAAAAAGAGCCTTGGTGGCGCAGCTAACTAAAGTGCTGTTAAGTAGCACCAGCTGCCTGTAATTACTGCAAGTTCAAATCTCACCAGGCTCAAGGTTGACTCAGCCTTCCATCCTTTCGAGGTAGGTAAAATGAGGACCCAGTTTGTGGGGGCAATAAGCTGACTTTGTATAAAAAAGAACACTGCTTGGGGGGGAGGGGGCAAAAGCCCTACTAAGCAGGTATATACAAAAAGTATGAAGGCTATTGCTTAACACATTGTAAGCCACCCTGAGTCTCTGGAGAAGGGCGGCATATAAATCGAACCAATAAATAAATAATAAATAAATATCAAATGAGGCATTGTTTCATTGAAAGACCAATGCGTTCCTCACCCAGTATTGTGGCCCATCAATGGCCTATGCAGATTGTAGCTGATTCCGACAACGAGGAGGCTGGTGTGGTGCTGCGCCAGCAGCCTGTGCAGCTGGCACTCGAGTCAGACAGTGAGGAGGCTGGAAAAGATGTGGTGCCAGAGGCAGGGATTCAGCCAGGGCCTTCAGAACCTCCAGAAGCTCCTTTAAGTGAAGAGGACGAAGAGAAGGAGCCTCGTCTCAATGCACGGGCGTGCAGAGCTGCCAAAAGGCAGCAGTGGCTCTTCAGGAGGAGGTCTTCTCGAACGTAAGGCTTGGGGCTAATTGGCCGCCCCCTTAGCCTATTTAAGAAGGAACACCGCTTGCAACAAGCTGTAGAGAACAACTTTAGTTCATTCTCCTTCGCGTCTGGATTATCTGCAGAATTGCTTCTTGGCTTTCTGCCAACTCTAGTAAGACTGTGATTACCTTATCTTAGAATTCTGGTAGGCTGTTAAGACAGTTTATTAACAGCCTTTGATTGATAAAGACTAAGTTATTTGAGTAAAATAAGCTTTGAATAGAGTTTGTGCTGCGTTCTTTGGGGTCCTTGGCTGGGGCAGAAGACTCAGTAAAATAGATTTGTAAGGTTCTATGTATTATGTAATATATTGTAACATTGTCAAAATGTATTGAATAATCAAGAAAGGTCTATAGCATTGTGTGGCACCTCAGTTTAAACTTTAACATATCTGGATAGGATGGGAAAAAACTAATGTTAGAAATTCCATTGCTAGTCAGTATTGGTGTTCCTGGATCAGGTTCAAACTCAGCTGCCAGATTTTGATGGAAAATGTATTTTAATTTAATGTGACTAAACAATGGAGTATCAGAATTGTAACCATTCACAACACCATGACAGTGTAAGGGGATTGGCTTTTATTTCTCTTTTGAACTGAGATAACTATCTGCTATTTTAAAAGTGAATGCATTTCCCTTTTAGGTCTTCAACAGCCACAAGAAAGTCAAGAAGAAACATATCACATAAAGTGCCTGGAAACACTTGTACAGCTTCTCAGCAGTTGATAGACACCATGTTAACAGAGGGCCTCAATTGGACTGGCTTTTCCAAAAGGCATGAAAACTAAAATGGCAAATTAAATATTAAATCCCTTGTATTGGATTATCTACCAAGGAAAGGAAAATTTGCACAGTTTTTGACTTAAGAGCAGGAAAGGTCAATTCGAAGAATGTATAGTAAATGTCTCCATGGAAATGCTGTTCTAGCATTATGATGTTGCAGACAGATGTAAGAAAGTAATGAAGCACCTAATTGTAAATTGTAATTATGTGAATATATATTTTTGCAATATTTGAGCTTGTATTAATAAATACGTTTTAATAATGTGATTGTGGAAAGAAACAAGTTTTGTCTCTTTAGGGCAATGACTCAGTCTTGAGATAAAAGAATGGTTGCTGCATTCCAGTGAGCTTCTCAGGTGCTGGAGATCCATCGAGACATCAGTAATAGTCAAATGTTTCTAGAGGAATTTTGAGGAATGACAAATCTTCAAAATGGCAGGGAAAAAAGTCTAAGATGTGTTAGACTTTTGCATGTTTAGCCTGTTAACAGGCTAGTTTAGTTTACTCTTAAAAAAAAAAAAACCCAGAGCAGGATTGTTCAACCATTCTTAAAATGCCAAGTTATGTAATCCCATCCTTCGTTGTTTTATTGATTCCTTCTCTGGGAAGATGAGAAGAGATCAAAGAAACATCACAAGTTATCTTCATCCAATCACGTTCTGTCTTCCAACATTGTTGAATGTCTTGCTTTACATAAATAATATTTTAAAATTATTATTTTTAACCTTATTTCCTAGCACAATAAGCATTGCTTTCAACATTAGTATGTGTTACTTCTCTAATGTAGAATTTAGGTCACTTTCAAAGACTTCATTTGATTTACCATTTTTTTCAAAGAAGTAGAAACTGAAAAAAAAGGTATTTCACTGAAAAGAAAGACTAAATGAGAGATCATTTTCTAAACCAAATGCTGAAATTCCTGCTTGCTTCCTTGATTGATTGATTGATTGATTGATTGATTGATTGACTGGTAGTGATTTGACTGCTACATTTAGTAATTTCTACTTGATCATATTCCCACAATCAAACACTGAAGTGAAAGTTTAAAACAAAGTATAGCTGCTTTAAGAAACAGCTTTAGAAGAAAATATATCAGTATCGTATGCAAGACTAAATGTTGGTGTTGCCTGAGATGTAATTTTTTGCTACAATAGAGTCCAGAAAATTTACCTCAAACTATTTTTTTAACAAGAGTTTGTTCTTTTTATTTCTTGATACAATCAAACCATTTTACAGGAAGCTTAGAACATGTTTGGCATCTCTTAATAATTCACCAATTAATGTTAATCAATTCCAGTTGGTTATGTGACTGGATTCCTTTGGAAGATAATGTGTCCTGGATAACAGTTGTATAGGTAGTATGAACCATCTTCTAAATTTCAGGTTACCCTCGTTGGATATTTTAATGGAATGAAAATCATTTAAAAAATATAAACAAGAGAAAAAGACCTAACAGCAACATGGCATTTTCTATAATAATTGCTGTTGGGAAAAAAACCAAAAAGGCAAGCGTCATGACCGCTGTGTTTGAGAGATCTATAATTCTGTGGGTTGTGGAAGAAATTTCTTGCATAGTGGAAACAGCAAGTAACATCTGTGGGTTGTGTGCTAAAAACCATAGATTTAAAGATAATTTGTCAGTTGCAACTGTGGCAAAGCAAAGGGCAATATATCAGCTGCAAAGCATTACCCAGAGGCATCAGACAGCATGTCATACATTAGCCAAATTACTGTATTTTTCCCATACAGGAATTAAACAGCATTTAGGTCAGAAATGAATTGGTGGTAGAGGTCTGCAGTAGGTGGACTCAAAAAAAGGATACAGGTGGAGTGGGCAAAAAGGCTCACTTGGAATTCCAGTCCTCTTTAGCATGCATCACATGGATGTAAAAGATGCGGGCTTTGGGCATGCTTCGCTCTCACCTTCTAATATAGGTAGTCCTTGACTTATGACCACAGTTGAGCTAAAAATTTCTGTTGTTAAATGAGACACTTGTTAATTGAGTTTTGCCCCATTTTACAATCTTTCTTGCCACAGTTGTTAAATGTATCACTGCAGTTGATAAGTTAGTTACCCAGTTGTTGGCTTCCTCATTGATTTTGCTTGTCCGAAGGTCATACAAAGTGATCAGAAGACCCTGGAACACAGCAACGGTCATAAATATGAAACAGTTGCTAAGCATCTGAATTTTGATCACATGATCATAGGTCATAACTACATAGGTCATAACTGAAAAATGGTCATAAGTCACTTTTTTCAGTGCTGTTGTAACCTTGGACGGTCACTAAATGAACTGTTGTAAATCGAGGACTACCTTGTGAATCATCTTGGATTTGCCTCTGATGAAGGGCTAGGTATGCAAATTTAAAATAAACTTTTCAGATCAACTTAACCCCCAATTTATTAAAATTCCAGAACCCCCTTGTTAATGTTCAAATTAGAACTTTGGAAATTCCATTTTGATGCTTAACTATTTGGATTATATTAACAGAGATTAACTGAAGTCCTGATTCATGTAATAATGAGGCTAGATGAACTCAACAGCAGTATCTGCAATTTCTGCATTTCTCTTTCAATATTAAATAATTAAATATGTATTTACCTGTATTTTACCTAAAAACCTTTTGCAGCAATGCTACGGAGCAGATTTTATCATGTCATCTATCCATCAAGATATCATCTAAATTATCCCATGATTTGGAAACAATTTGTCTATGAAAAATAGAAATCTGATTAGTTTTTTTATTACTTTCAATTTGTTCTGATCCTCAAATATAGGTAATAAATCTAACTATGGAGAAAACTCTTTTGTTTATCAATGGTATATCTAGCATATTTGATAGGTGGATGCCTCTACTCCCTGCATTACACAAAAGACCCAGAAATATCCATCTCTATTACTACACTACCAACCACCAAACGACTGATTACTGGCAGCAATGACACAAACCAGAACTATTACTCCCTCCTGGTGGGTTTTGACAGCACCCCGTTTTTGCCCGTATCTAGGGCAATCTGATCCCACCACCTCTCCCTTGGTACATTGCTGTTTAGTTATCCATTACTAAGCTCACCAAAATTTTTCTTCTCTAAATCTGAAACTTTTATGTCACATTCCCACCAAATGTGAATGAATGTTCTCTTCAGTTTCAACCTTGTCAACAGTTCAAGGAATGTTTACAAGTCACACTTTAAAAAAACAACAACCTCAAGATGATTATGGCAATGTGATCAAAATCCTATTTTTCCCCTATGGACAGAGCTTCAGTCACATTGCTGCAACTGCCATTTCAATTTCTTTTCCTGCTACAAATACCAGCAAAACCATTTTTACTATCTGCAGTGCACTAAATTCTTGTTTATCGGAACTGTTGGTCTAACTACAAAGATGTTTTCAAGAATCTCTTCAGAGAAGTAACCACAATGATACAATCAAGCCAGCCAGAATTTTGATTACAGTGTTATCACCATTTTGATTTTTTTTTCCTCTGGCCACTTGCTAACGCCTCTGCATTTTTTTCAATATGTCAAGATTATATTATATAATGTCAAGATTATGTTGCTTTCATTACTCTTGTTTGTATGCTAATTGCTGCTTTTACATATTCTGGAAAAGGTAAGTCCTGAATTGAAGTATCTTTCACTCTGTGAAAAAGAGTCAAGTTCATATAGCAATGCTCTTGCAAATAAAGCTTTCCTTGATGCTACCTGGTAAATACGGATAACCATGAAGCTCCCCTCATCCTTTGATGTGATTTTTTTAAAAAAAATTGAAAAACAATACACCAAAAAGGATGAGGCAGTTATTGTAAAGACTGATCATTTGACAAAGCAAGCTAAATTAATGTTCTCAGGAAAAAAAATTGCAGCAAAACTTATGTATTGAACTGTGTCTTTTGTAGGAATGGGCTGAATATTCTTCACTTAAAACAAAGCTGTGATTTTCATCAAATAGCAATTTTATTGCCTGCTGTCCTGAAAATCTGTAAAATATGAGACCAATCCCATAGGCTTTTCCTTCTCCTCAGAATTTCTGCAGCTTCCAGTCAGGGCTCTTTGCCAATTTCAGTCAAGACTTTGCAGAGAGAAATTAAAATCCAGAATAGCTATCCGATTAAGAAGGATAAAATATCAATAATAAGGTTAATCAGGTGAAACGTGCAATTCCAAATGCTGAAATGTTGCCGTCATATCCTTGTGCTGCTGCTGCCTCTGGCTCATCCTGTCCCGAGTTGAAATCAAAACAGCTATCTACCTCTGATGGCAGAATAGTGCAAGGTGTAATTTATCTTGGCACACTGCTTTGCAGCCCTTAGATAATACATCTGATATCAGAAAGCGCATTGTGCTGCTGTCCTGAGTGGAGCCTTTCAATGTGGCATTTTACTGAGTAACTTTAAAATTAAATATGATGGAATTTCTGTTCAGTATATCATCCTTGGAACTTTGCAATGGGAACAATGAAATGCTTATCTTGTTTCCCAGTATCTCCATTTCACAGCTAGGTGATACAGCCTGAGAAATTATGTTTCAACCAATGTTGTTTCTTATAATACTGTTAAGATTGTCTTCTGACTTGATGGGCTATACTTGCTGTGTAATATACAGCTTTCGTCTGTTGGATTAAAATGGTAGTATTTGTTTGTTTATATGATTGACACAGCCACCCATCACACAAGCAATTGGGCAGCTTACAAGGATTAAAAGCAGAAAAACCAACAACGTATAACCCCAGTGTACAAGGATAAAGAATAACCTTACTCATTTGACAGTATTATATGAATCAAGAAAGCTCATGTCGACAACAGGAGAGCTTATCTAGCCATTTGACCCAATGAAAGACTATCAAGGTCAGGATCATCTAGATTTCAAGGGAAATGCTGTTTCACATGCAACTGCTGTTGCTGAAAAGGCATGACTCTGGGGTCCAACAAGATGACATTGTTTAGTAGGAGAGACCTGGTGAATGCCCTCCCTGCTAGATCTGCTTGCCTGAGCAAAAATAATTGGGGAACTCTATCTGTTGCAATAACTATGAATTTTCCTACGTTGGAGATTGGGAATGTATTAGTAATTCTAAAACAATGAAATGGAAGATATAAAACTCCATCCATAAGCTGTAATTGCCCAGTGGTTAGAATGCAGTATTGCAGGCTAATTCTGCTGACTGTCAAGAGTTTGATTCCCACCCGCTCAAGGTGGGCTCAGCCTTCCATCCTTCTGAGATCGCTAAAATGAGGACCCAGATTATTGGGGGTCATATGCTGACTCTGTAAACCGCTTAGAGAGGGCTGTAAAGCACTGTGAGGGGGTATCTAAGTCTAAATGCTATTGCTGCAACTCTACGGGCCCATTTATCCAGCTCTGCCTCGCGGTGAGTTGTCCCCGCAGTGAATTGGCTGTGTGGAAATGTCCTGTGGCTTTGTAGTAAGTTGGCAGAGACAACTTGGCGTAATGAGCTGGCTATGCTAAGCTGGCTGCTCCAAGTTGTCCTAGACCCACCTACACAACAGTTAATATTCTAACAATGTAACATTCATCTGATTAAAATTCTAGGTACCATAAATCTAGCCTAAGAACATAACAAAAAGAGCAAACAGACTCTTATTTCACTTAATAGAAGTTATTGTTAAAGACTGTTGTTGATTTAAGATTATCATAATTGTCGGAACTAGCAATTGTAGGTTGCATATCTTACAACGCAAAGTTATTTTCTGTGGCAAACATCAAAATGTAGTTGTAAATAATCTCTGAATCAGCCTGTTTTTGCAAAAGATAATACCTTTTCCTTTAAGATCAGTGTATAAAGAGCAAAGATTTATGTCTCACATTCAGTGTCCACCTTGCCTGCTTAACAAGACAACATGTTTAGCATATAAATCGAACCAATAAATAAATAAATAAATAAATACATAAATAAATAAATATTGGTTCAGGCGATGAATGGAGGCCAATTAAATTAGTTTACTTTTTAAATGGCTGAAATGGAAGCTAAGGGGACCCAAAGGTGTGGGGGATCTTTTCCCCAAAAAATGCAACTGGCCTTTCTTTGTTTTTGCTTGAAGAAATTTTGCTTTTCATCCAAGAAGTGTCTTCAGTTCACTTCATTCAGAACTGAAAAAGCTTCTTGGATGAGAAGCAAAACATCTTCAAGCAAAACAAAGAAAGGCCAGTTGCCCTTTGAAAAAACACATTTGGGACAACCGTGATACGGATGACTGAAAATCTCCATAGACCTGAAGCTAATTTATTTGTTCCTTGGCAAAGAGATTCATTTGCGCAAGGAAGGAAGGAAGGAAGGAAGGAAGGAAGGAAGGAAGGAAGGAAGGAAGGAAGGAAGGAAGGAAGGAAGGAAGGAAGGACATAAGAATCCGTAAGCACAATTTTACAGATAGCAACAAAATTCTGCCAATGCTTCCATTCAAAACACTAAGACAGAGAAACTCAACTGTGAGAAAGCAAGAAAGCAATTCAGGAAGGTCAATCAATCAATCAATTAATTTTCTTAGCACAGACTTAGAGCATAAAAGTAATATTGGAATTGATCTAAGGGAGGGGAGGGTAGCCTGTGGTGTCCTACATTGTCATGGAATTCATGACAACTTGTGTAAATGGGTTTCCTGTGTCTCTTTACAGACACCCCTGCACTACAACAGTTTCCCAAAATGATGCAGCCCTTTGTCTTGCTAGTTCAGATAAAAATACCACCCTCCCTACCATGTGACCAGGAAACACAGAAAGCATAGATGAAGCTCTCTCAGTACTTTTAGTTGTGCTGAAGATGAATTGCCTTGTGTTCTTGGTGATGGCTTTTCTACAGTCCTACCAAAGTAAGACTCATTTCTTAACTAATAGATTTCTTTCTCATTGGTTATTTTGCCTGCTTACTTCCTGCTAAGTGGAAATCTATGAAGTTTTGAAGTAATTTATTCCGATAAAAGTAAGACCACTGCTTTTTGTTTCTGGTGTTGCAGTCTTATGGATGTTTCACTCATTAATGAATCTGACTATATTCAAAATGAATTGGATAATGGAGAATTGTAGCAAATATTATAACCTCATCGTAATGTTATTAGTAATAACTTTGGAGATGGGTTTGCAGAGCTTGCTGTGCAACTATAAAGAGTTTGGGTTGAGGGAAAGACTTTGTTTGATCAGTGCTACATGCGTTAAGTGGATATTTTTTGTGACTCAGTATTAAACAAAATTAAAATATTCTATTTTAGGCAATGTATCTTTAATGGCAGAGGGAAAACATGTGGATTCAATTGTGAAACTCTCCAGTACCATGGCTCTTAAATGTGTCTGCCCAAAGAATGCATCTATCTCTCAGATGGTATGGGAGAAGGAAGAGAATCAAATGAAACAGCTCATTGCTGCCTTCAGACTACCTTATGATCTACATATTGGAAGCAACTATAGGGGAAGAGTCCTGGTCACTAATTTTACCTCAGACAATAAGACCTTGATTTTCAGCAACACCACTGAGGAAGATGTTGGTTTTTACCTCTGTTCCTTTCATACTTTTCCATATGGGATCTTGGAAAAGACGATACAGGTTGTTCAATCTGGTAAGGTAAATCTGTTTATTTCCATTTTATAAGCTACTGGTAAATTCAAATTCTGGATATTTGCTTTCAGAGTTAAAAGGAAATCAAATTTCAGTGAAGATGCTCTCAGGTGAATTTTTCTTACCTTCCCATTGATGTTACAAGTGAGTTTCAGGCAGATCCTTCCTCACCCAAAGCCACTGAATATCTTCTAAAAGAGAAGGAACAGAGGTAGATTTTTAAAGCTGGGATACTGCCAAGGAAAAAGAAGATCTTAGCCTTGTCTTTAAATTCTTAATTGGTTAACTGTCCAAGGATTAGACTAGCTGGCATTAGATGATACTCAATGTTACTTTTAACTCATTAGTTCTATCAAACAACAAGTGCAATTTTTGGAAAAGCATAGCAAAACATCATCTCTCAGATACACTGTTCCTTTACAGAGATGGTCACCTTCTTTGACTGGGTTCACACATAGTGCAAATAATAAACATAGTTTATTTGGTTTGGTTTTATGGGTCTTGGGAACTCCATGGTTTGCAAACTAGATTTATTCATCATATTTTAAAAGTACCCCTCTCCTGGACAGAGGAAGACTTCATGACTTTATGACTTCATTCAGTGCGTGAATCCAGGCTACTGTGCTTTTATTCCACAATGGTGGCATAGAATAAAACATAAAGCAGTCTCTTTCTTTTGCACGCATCACATCCCCCACTTTGGAGCCTCGCAACACTTGCATGTTAACAGGGAGAGATTATTTTATGGGCAAGAGAAATGTGAAAGAAATGGGAGTAAGCTATTCCTTGTTCATCTGCCCATCGAGTCTTGTACTCAAAAATGACTCCTTATTTCCTCACTGCATGGAATTCTGACTTCTTTTTTTGCTTGGAAAAACATTCCTTTGCAACGTCATTAAAAAAGGGAGGGAGAAGAAATTTGTGAAAAGGAGATTCAAATGGAAAATAGATTCAAGAGACTTCACCTCCCTGTTATGTGATCTTGAAAGGATTTTTCTGAGCAAAAAAAATAAAATAAAAATCTTCTGCATTTGTACATAGCAGGAGATATTGAAACACAGTGGTAACAAAAACAAGAAAAGAAATGTACTTCTTCCTTTTTCTCTCTCTCTCTCTATAAATGTGTCTCTTGCTTATAAAACAATTTTAAAATTGTGCATTATGCTTTCACAGCACTTGCAATATTTTCTATTGCCTTCAACCAAAAATGTCATATTAAAATTATATTAATTTGTCTCTTTAGCAACGAACAATTTTGCACTTAAAAACCACTACTGGTGGGTTTAGATAATGAGTCAAAGGCTCTTGAGATGTACTTTTCACAGGTGCAATTGATATTTTATCTAAAGAAAAAAAATGGTACCAAAGGAATCATTGCTTTTCTTTATAGATGCTGTAGATTATTGTATTCACTACTATTTATTACATCAATTGTTAGAAGCCTTTAATTTTGGAAGCTGCCATTATATGCACATGGATGAAGGAGACTGCATTCCGGGCACCCTTTTATTCATTAACGTTGTCCCAGCTGAAATTTTTAATTGCCGCTTGGTTGAGACTTTGATTATGCTAACTTCTAGTTCAATGTTTCTTAACCTCAACAACATTAAGAAGTGTGAACCTCAACTCCCAGAATTCCCTAGCCTGCATGGCCAGCTGGGAAATTCTGGGAGTTGAAGTCCACATATCTTCAAGCTGCCAAGATTCAGAAACACTTTTCTGGTTCCTTCCCCATCCAGAATACCCTCCCGAGATGTGAATTTTATTTCTCAATATTTCCCAAATAGCCATTTAATTCTGGGATGGAAGAGAATACCCAGACTAGGGATGGCTATTTTAGAATCCCCAGTTTAAATTCTGAATAAATCCGAATGAACAATAGAATAGGAAGGTTCAGGCTTAGAAAATCCCCTATGCCAGCAAGAAGCATGAAAAATAATTAGAAGTACAATTTCTGAAATTGATGAGGAACTAGCATTTGCCTTCTATAGCTGATATCAAGGCTGAACCTAAATATTTGTAAATTTGGCTGAAACAAGAAAGAAGATAACGAATTCAAATTATTTGTTTTTAAAAATCTGTGACCAGTAACTTGTTTCTGATGAATATACAACATTTTAGATAAATATTTTGAGTACATATATGGTCCTTCTTGTAATACTCCAGAACAATCAAAGATGTGTATGTGATATAAGGAATCCTTTTTTTTTTTTGAGACATTGATGTTCATCAGATAATTGTAAATCAGTAACTGTTTTGACACAATTTTTAGCTCCTGTCTATGGTTGTCATTCATTGTAACATGAGTATATTTCAGGATTATCTGGAATAGCACAACATTAGAAACATGAGATTTCCTTCCCTCCACTTTTAAGAGTTCTTTGTTGCAAAGTAGAAAGTACACTTTTCAGAAGATGTCAATCTTCTTGATCATCATTAGGAACAAGTTTTTCTTCCTTAGTTCTGTTCTCACCACAGTAGACTGTTACTCTAAGGTCTTGCCAAGAATCATAAGTCAATGAAATTTAATGACAAAAACTATAAACTCTGAATTTCCCAATCTGGCTACTGAGTCACAGATTATGCTACTGAACACAGTCAATGGCTAATCCAACTAAGGATTATGGAAACTGATCAAATATTTCTGGAGGGCACCAATAAGCCATCAAGCATAATTAGGCGATATGAAAATAGTTCTTAAAAGGGCTACTGAAAATTAAAGAGCAATATAACCATAATTTTTCATGCATGGACATGGGCGATAGAATTATAATTTAAATTCTATGTGATAGAAAATAATTTAAAACGACTATGGCTTATGTGTCATGTGTCAATTCCTCAGGTCTGTTACAGTCAACCAAAAGGCAGTTTAAGTTATAAAAACATGAGATGGTTGTAGGGCAGAAAGAAAACTGAAAAGCAAATCTGTATCTTAAGAAGCCATAAATTTGAAAGTAGGCGATTCAGTGAAAGGTAGCCATAAAATGATATGCATGCTTTCACATCAATGAAGGGATTTGACATGATTCCCTTTTTCTATTGAAATTATCAGCTGATGAAAAACAAAAGAGTAGATGAATAAAGTAAAAATCTGTGCTTAGAGTTGTGCTTCTTGCGCTCAGTAAATATAAAAAAATGCAAGAAAGGACAGGGACAAAAAGATGAAAACTCCATTAGATCCACCAAACTTCTTCCTTAGCAGCACTCAATTTCCTTTGGCTCAAAGCATCCTTTCAGATGTTTTCTTCGCTTCTGTTTTGCTAAAAGTGGAAATGTCTGACATGATTTACAGTCACACTAGGTAAATACGTTTTAAGGAATGTTTCTGTCCCACCAAGGTAAAGGGCAAAACAGTCAGCAGGGCAGCGCTTTAATGATGCAGTTGCAGCTGCCAGCTTGACTTTTTTTTTTTAATTCCCCTGTTGAAACCCCTGAGTGATCAAACACATTTAACAACTTCTTTCCCGTAATAACGCTTCTCATTTTAGAAAATAAAACAAAATGATTCATTTTTCCTCTGTTTTTATTTAATCTATAAATTATGTCCAACAGCCAACAGTAACCAGTCCAGCCAAAGAACTTCTAAGACATCCCTACCAAAAATGGCAGGGCAAGCCACTAGAATATAAACGGAGAGAAAATCCCACTCTTTACTAGCACTGATGATGCTAGCTTGGTTTTTTCCTTGCAGATGTTTCATTACCCAAACTAAGTAACATCATTACCTAGTTTTGGTAATGAAACATGTGCAAGGAAATAACCAAGCTCAGAGACCACTAAGGACCCCCATTTCAACCCTGAGCTACAAATATTCTCTTTTATAAATTATACCCATCAATTATTAGAAACCTGGTATAATTATAATTAAAAATAATCATTAGCGGCATGTCATATAAAAGAAAAAATAAAGACAAGAGCATGTATAATAAATTGTTAGAGTAAAATTACAGTGACAATTCAACATTTGGTTGCTAAAGCCCAAATATTTTACTCAATATCTGAAATATAGTAAGGAGCCTGCTTTTCTCTGCAAGATTATGCCACAAATGTCCCAGTTGTTCACTGAGATTAGTTGTTGTATAAAGTGTCTCAGAGAAAGCTGGAGATATGTATATGTCTATCTATGTGTGTGGTGTGTGTGTGTGCATGTGTGTGTGTGTGTGTGTGTACACACACACACACACATACATGTATGTATATATGACTCTTTCTCCAAGTATTTTTGGAGCATGAAGAACTTGCCACATTGGTGTGCGTGTGTGCGCGCACATACACTTACACATATACTACACACATACACACACACACCAATGTGAAACGTTCTTCATGCTCCAAAAATACTTGGAGAAAGAGTCATATATACATATACATACATACACACGCATATATATATACCGTGTTTCCCCCAAAATAAGACTGGGTCTTATATTAATTTTTGCTCCAAAAGACACATTAATGCTTATTTTCTGGTTAGGTCATATTTTGGAGGAAATACGGTACCAAATGCATCCATCTGGCTGACAATCTTAACTGGGGCTTATTTGGGGGGGAGGGGTGGTATGGCTTATATTACGAGCATCCTGAAAAATCATGCTAGGACTTATTTTCCGGTTGGGTCTTATTTTCGGGAAAACAGGGTACACACGCATGTGCGTGCACACATACACACATGTGTGTTTGTGTGTATAAAACTCTTTCTCCAAGGATGTTTTTTAGCATGAAGCACTTTCCATATTGGCCCATACCCATTTCACCTCTTAGTGTTATAACTGTTAGTATGGAGTCCTATACTGGGGCATTTCTTGATTTTGGACTTTTTGGTTGATCCAAAATCAATCAACTAGAGTTGTGATTGGACTGGAGTTCAAAGTACAGATCACAGAATACCCCTCTTAATCCAAAATAACTAGAGAATTTCCCTCACAGTTTCTACCCAGGCTTCACAGACTAGTATGCACATAGAAATCAGCTGGTTTGGTGGCTGTTCTTATTTTGGGGGGAAACTTTCCATGCAAGATATTGGATATAATAATTGCCTACAATTATTTTAGTTCAAGTATAAATTTAAAAAAAAATTCTGTGATATTTCCTGGCATTTCTCAAAAATGTAATTGGTTCTCACCTTTATGATCAACTGATGTTATAATTATGTAGAATATTGTAAATGGTGGTTTTAAATGTTACTTGTATTTATTTTACTGCTTTATATTACTGTTTTTAATTAACTTGTCAGCTGTTTTGAGTGCTTCTAAAGCAGACAAGGCATGTAACATTTTTGAACATAAATACATTATGCATGACATTATCCCTATCTCTCACACTTCTTACTTTTATCATTTTTTGTTTTTGTTTTTTCAAAACAGGAGCATTTGAATTTTCAAAGTTGCCAATTCATCATTTGATTACTAAACCAGGAGAAAATGTCACTTTTGAATCTTGGTCTAACTCTGATGTAGCAGTGAATCGAATGACATGGGAAAGAGTGCAACCTGACTGTATAGATCTTATAATCCAGTGTGTGGATTCTGAAATGCCGGTCTATGGCTCGGATTATCAAAACCGTGTAGATTGTATCTCTGAAAGTTCAATTGTGCTTTGGAATGTCACAGCTTCTGACTATGGAATGTACCGCTTTTCTTACGACAAGGTGAATGGAGAAAATGGAACTGGCTGGATAAAACTGACCACTAATAGCTATGGTAAGTTAAAGGAAAGCATATAACGATGATGAGAACAATAATGATGGTGATGAGTCACACAGCCAGCCATATGTTTGGAGAAGATTTGGCATTTTTGTCCATCTATCAAGTCCTTCCCAAGGTCCCGAGACAGGAGATGTTGTCATTTAATAATTTTAAAGGTATTGTTGCAGGATGTAAACTGTTGCAAGTAAAGCTGCATTTTGCATTGACTGATTGTGATTTTGTCAATTCTGGTGCTATTCAAGTGAATGTTTTGGAATTCCACCCAAGAGACCTATTACTATCGGTCCTATATTTGATTTCATTTGCTACAGTCATTCTATCTGTAGGTCTTTATATTTTGTGATTTTCCCCCCCTGTTCTTTCTCTTCTATGCCACTGTCTCCAAATATAGCAATGTCCATTAACCAGATTTTTTTGTATTTCTTATCAACATCTGTTAAGTCTGGGGTGTTGTGTGGCATGTGATTGTTTGAATTCTGTAGTCCCAGAGCACTTTAGCTGCTTCATGTTCTTATTACTTCGTCTGTTTTGTGGTCCTATCAGTTCTTGCTTGTAGGCAAGTGGTATTTCTTGCAGATCTTCCGATACACCATTGTTGCTACTTTGTCAGGCATTGTTTGTTGTCAGTCTGTGTGATCTTCTTGCAGCAACTAACTAGGTGGTCCACTTTTTCTTCAGCTTCTTTGAAGAGGTGGCATTTGCTATCTATAGCTGTCTTTTCAGTTCTAGCATTGGAGGCATTTGTTCTTACGGCTTGGTCTTGTGTAGCCAGAATTAGACTCTCTGATTCTTTTCAATTTTCTTGCTCTTAATCATTGCCAGATATCTATTTGGCCTGCTGCAGTTTTAATGGATTGGCTATGTAAGACTTTGCTTTGCTAAGTCTCCTTTCTATTCTTCATTTGGTCTTTCTTGTAGGCCAGTTGGGTCTTTTTGGTATTCCATAAGCCTTCATGGGGTACCAGTTTCAGTGCATTTTCTTCACGTCCTTCAGATATCCTTCCAATGTGCTTTTTTCTTCTTTAACTATGTAGCAACATTCCACACCCATCAATTTTCTTGGTTAGTAGTATCTAGCATGATTCATTATCATTATTTTTCTGTTCTTCAGGGCTTAAAGTTCTGCTTGAATCTAGTCCACTATTCCAGCAGTATCGCTAATTACCCAGTTGTTTTTCTTCCACTGAGTTTTTACAAACTTCACTTTTCTGATGTATTTACTACTAATCTTCTTGACTTCATTATGCTTGATGTTGTCATTATTCATTTTGGTTCATTGCATAGTCAGCCAGATGTTCAGACTGGATTTGCCATTTCTGTCCACCTATGAGTCCTTCCCAAGGACCTGGGATAGGCAGAGGTTGTTGATTTATAATTTTAAAGGTATTGTTGCAGGATGTAAACTTTTCCAAATAAAGCTGCTTTTTGCAATTGACTGATGATGAATTTGTCAATGCGGATAGCATACAAGTGTTGCTACAGTTATTGGGCGCAACTTGGATTGCACCCAAGTTGCCTATTACTATTGGTACTACCCTTGCTTGCCTTCACCACAGTTGTTTTATTTCTGTTTGCAGGTCTTTGTATTTTGTTATCTTCTCCAGTTATGTCTCTTCTATTCTGCTGTCTCCAGGCACTGCCATATCTGCTATCCAGACTTTTTGTCTTTCTTATCGACAGTTGTTAAGTCTGAGGTGTTATGTGGCAGGTACCTGTCTGTTTGACATCCAAAGCCCCAGAGCACTTTAGCTTCTTCATTTTCTATTACTTTCTGTATTTTATTATCCCACCAGTTCTTGCTTGCAGGAAAATGGTATTTCTTGCAGCTCTTCCAATACAATAATAATTGTATTGGAAATAATTGAAATGTGACCTCACAGCCAGCAGTTCTTTAGCTGGAGTTGGCTGTCATACACATTGAGTTCTTCCTAAGAACCTAGGATTCCTACTTATTATTATTATTAAAATATATTATATGTGCATTCCCAATGATTCTTTATAAAAAAACTAACACTATTAAAAATATATATTAATAAAATCCTTACACTGCTCTTAAATAAATATATGTTACATTGTTCTGTGACTGATAAACATTTGAAAAATGAAGGAGCATGAAAAAAGTTGAACACATTATCTTTGACTAAATGATCAAAAAGTAGACAGGAAAGGAAATGTTGCAAAGGTGTTAGAAAGGAAATGTTGCAAAGGTGAGATGTGTCAAACTAAATAAAAACATATTACTGCATCCTATTGAAAAAAAAACCCCATCAGTTTAAGCAATGAAGATTAAAGAACCAGTTGTGTGTGCTAGAATAACCCCGAAGCCCACAAGTCAAACTGATGGAAACTCCCGTTAAAAAAACAAAACAGAACAAAATCCTTTTTGCATTTGTAGAGCGCTGTCTCTTGATCCTAGACATGAAATTAAGAAAAGGCCAAAATGGTTACACCCACATTTAATTTGTTCATTTAAATAGTTTTCTAATGGTTCCCATGGGTCAGATAACAATTTGTTTAATGTAAAAAAAATGAATACAAATATATCTTATATCACAATCTATTGAAAGAGAATTGTTTGGATGCCACTTGGACACATTTTCCAAAACATCAGGCAGAAGTTTTTCCATTGCTGTGATTCTTTCCAAATACCAGCAGATGCCACAAACTGAACACATTGCAAATCAAGTGTTCAGTCTGAATTCTGCTCAGACCCAAGAATGCATCCGACTATCAGGAAAATATATCTTCTCTTCTTCCTGCTTACAAGATTAAGCTCTTCTCTTACAAGATCTCTCTGCAAGAATATCTCCCTATTTTTGCTGCCCTTCTACTGATTTCCCTGTAGAACTGCTCCCATTGAAGCTGAATGGATAACTTCAAACCTGAGGTCCAGGTATCTTGTTCACAGAGCTTAAGTGATAACAGGGCTGGTCCTTCTCCACTCTTCTCTATCTTCTCCTGTCCTTCCTGCTTTTCTTTCACTCTTCTTGTTTGTATTAATCTCCATCTCTGCTTCTACATGTTTCCCAGCAGTTTTGGCAAAAGAGGAAAGTAGCTAGCTAACCAGTGTTGGTAAGAAAGTAATCAAGAGAAATAAGAGAAATGAATTTCCCAGGCTAGAAGGACTAAGAAAAGATACCGAAAACTTTGCTCAAGAAACCAAGTGAATATGAATGTAGCAATTTAAATATTAGTAGGAATAGCAGACATTGACAATAAAGTCATGTCCCTCATATTTTTGTTTATTGAGCCACAAAATATATGTTTGTTCGTTTGTTTGTTTTTAAAATCAGAATGCATCCCAATCAGAATGGAACGGCTGAAGAAAATCGAAGCAGAGGCCTCTTTTCACAGGTTGCTCCTGTGCAACCGTGATACTTTTTCCTTATCGTCAGCCACAGACATTCTCCTTTTCACTTTTCACATGCCTCATTTATCACTTTAATAGAATCAGTTTCATTGTTTGCCAGCAGTGATCTCTTTTTTTAGTGTTTTTTTCGTCTCTCTGCTTAGATTTTGGGACTATTGTTTGCTCCTTGTGTTGCTGATCCTGATTCCAGTCAATATGAGTGCTAATCCTCTAAACTCATGGCAGCAAAGTTGATTAATAGCAATTGTAATATTTTAAAGCAGCCTTAGCTGCTTAGCTCCAGTGTTGTTGTTCCTGAGCAAATGACATAGTGAAGGGCCAGATTCTCAAAAAGAGTTGAGATACTTGAAGGTGGTGTCACTGGATGCATCTCTCTTTTGCAAGAAAAATGCAAGGGAGGAAATCACACAGAGGTGGACCTGATGGCGCTTAAGCACTCCATGTCTTTCGCTTCGTCTTCCACAAGGCTCAGTGCTGTCCCAGACCTGTTCTTACACTTCATGTGCTTAGCAAACATTGCAAACCTTTTAGTAGCAAAGCACCTAACAAGTGGCTCTACCATCTATCTGCTTGTTTGGGTTGAGTGTGTTGGAACTGACAAGCTGTCAGTGTTTCTTCTAAGGAACTGCAGTCGAGGGGCAGTGAAGGTTGAAATCACTCACCTACATGTTTCTAGGACTAAACTTCAAGGCAGGCTTAATAAGTATTTCCTCTCCTTGCAGATGGGAGGGATGTCAGAACATGAGATTTGTCTCTGCATTCCATATCTTGTTTCTAGGAAATAGGGCTGATACATTAAAACTGGTGGAAATGTATGCCTGACTTGAAATCCTGAGGGTGGGGGGAGAAACAGATCTTTTGTTGTTTGCATCTCAGTCACTACAAAGAAATAAAGAGTACCCAGGCATTATTTGTTCTTATTTTGCTCTTGATACGCAGCCCAAGTTGTATTGAGTTCGCAACTTTCTTATTGACTTTGGGTCAAAACTGTTCTTTTGCAGAGTTTGGTTGGGGGGAAGGTTGAAACCATTTTTTTGGATACCATCTCTTCATTCCAAATCATGGATGCTCCAGAACAATGATGAAGATACATTGATAAATTTCTATTGACTGCCGAACTTAAGCGAACTCTATGTAATGATTGAAGAGTTAAGGGTATGAAGGACTCCGAAGAAGATATACATAGGGTTAGGCACTATCTAGCCCTAACCTTGTGAGTTCAAGTCAGGTAGCCAGTCAGCCAATCTTCCTCCTCCATGCCAATTTTAAAGAAATGCTTTGAAAACTGGAGGTGTGACAGAAAAGATATCATCCAGCTTAACAAAGTGCTTTTTAATTAATCAGCACCTGGGCCAATCTCAAAGTGATCCCTATTTTGATGGCAAACCTATGGCATGCATGCCAGAAGTAGTATACTACCAGAGCCATCTCTCTGGGCATGCAAGCTGTCGCCCGTTGCTCTTCTGGATCAGCCAGCTGGTCTTCATGCATGCAGGAGTGCCAGAAACCAGAAGACCAGCTGGCCGGTGCACATGCATGCATCGGAAGCCAGAAGATCATCTCCCCGGTGTGTGCATGCACACCGGGCGGCTGTTCGAGTTTCTGGCACGCATGCATGCGCGCCTGTGCGGTCCCATTTCAGCACTCTGTGCCAAAAAGGTTCGCCAACACTGGCCTAGATTAAGTGAAGGACATTTTTTAGCTGCGGTAGACTTAGCAAGAGTCGCGGTGGCAGTGGTTAGAATTGCAGTACTGCAGTCTACTTCTGCTGACTGTCTGCAATTTGGCAGTTCGAATCTCATCAGGCTCAAGGTTGACTCAGCCTTCGGTCCTTCTGAGGTGGGTAAAATGAGGACTCAGATTGTTGGGGGCAATATGCCAACTCTGTAAACTGCTTAGCGAGGTCTGTTAAGCACTGTGAAGTGGTATATAAGTCTAAGTGCTTTTGCTGTTGCTGTTAGCTCTGCAAAACACAGATAATCAGTACTTTATTATTTCTGAGACTCATTGCAGAAGATGAATCTCAAAAAACCGATTGGGAAATATAACCTACTATAGGATTTTATGTGACAAAAAGGAGACAAGCAGCAATTCCCATCTGATTAGTTATAACTGTGTTAAATCATTTTCATAGGCTGAGAAGTATTCCAACAGAGTGTGTTGGCTCTTTCAGCTTTTGAAGTCACACACCAGTGACATGCTTTATTCCCAAGCATAGCTTTGAGAAATAGGCTGGAAACACAGTCTTTCCGCTTTATGTCTCAGAGAGTACCATAGAAAGTTAATAATCAGCTTTACCTGGGTTTTTAGAAGATCAGTTTGATAAGGTTCTTCAAGACAATCATTATCTTCTTCAGCCTTTGAGATTTGAATTTATATGAAATATAACATAAAGGCTACTTTCACGCAGGCTTTCTGTTTTTTATTTAAAGAAACTAATCCTTTAAAAAGTGTCATAGATTCTCTAGGAGTTCTTATTATGCGATAGTATCTAAAGCCTGTCTTAAAATAGAAAGCAGAAATTTTACTATTCGCTAACAATACAAAAATGGAACATCCTTAATATCCGGTTCTCAGATGACTATCTTGGAAGGTTTCTTCTTTGTGAAAGTCCTTGATGCAGCGTTGGAGGCAAAGTCTCCCCCACTCTTAACGCCTCTTGAAATGTAACTTAAAGAACATGTTTTGAGAGCTATCTGTGATTGAAAAACCTTCACTCAAGGTAATTCCATATTGTAAGGTGAGAAAAAGGAACTGATGATTGTACAGAATTGCACTTTCAAGAATTCCTTCCAATGGCCCATACTCTCTAGTACTACTGGGAACAACCTGAAGTTACATTTAGAGAGCCACAAGCTTCCACAGCTCTGCCACCCTGTAATGGTCTATAACAGTGTTTCTCAACTTGAAAACGTTTAAGACATGTAGACTTCAATCACAGAATTCCCCAGACAAGTCTTCTTAAAGTTATCAAGATTGAGAAAACCTTGGTCTAGGTTTATCAAATCCGATTATCTAATTGGAGCATGTGCCAGGAGCTGCCTACAGAAGCATGTAGTAATCCCTTATCAACAAAATATGATGTAATGTAAACCTTTTCATTGCATTGGATGCCAACAAATTATTTCTCTTTGTACTTAGAATACATACACAGGGGATGATTTGTGGGGTGCCTTCTATAAACACTACATGGTTTCAAGCATGATACAATTTATGCTCAAAATAATGTGAGCTAATGTGGATCAGCTTGACTTTCTAAATTGATTACAATTACAATGAGAATTACAGTAATCTCAGAAGATAAGTCATTCTTCTGGATTCCATACTCTACTCTGGCCTTCTTGTCCTTCTAATTTCTTCTTGTATATTTAAGACTTCCATATTCATAGCATAAGTTATTTGAAATGTCTTCTAATGATGCATTGTTCAGAAAATCAACGTTTCCTCTTATTGATTATATTTACCATATTTCTTTTTTAGCCCTTATATTTACTAAGCTGCATATGATTTTTATTGGAAGCAGTGCCTTTTTAATCCTGGTTATTGTGGTCATACTTGCATACAGAAGGTAAGATATGATTCAATATTATAGCAGAATGCACCCAGTACGCTATGTCCCAAAATTTGTATTTGTATCCTGTTATGGTATCTAAAGCTTTTTCGGTAGTTTATCAAATTAATGTCGTGCTGATCTTCATACAAGGAGAGATAACTATAGGCTGCAAGTTGTTACAGTTGGCATGTAGGAGAATCTATCTGGCTGATTTCTGCCAAAGAAAACAGTTTTTTCATGCCTCAGTCTGTAGCAATTGGTTGAAAAAGTTCAATTACAAATTAGTTAATGGACCTTTGCAAACACATAAAAATGTGGTTTTTGTTCCAGGCTTATCTCTTTCAGACTCTCATTCTGAATATCACTAAGAGTCTAAAATTGTTCTTGTATATTTATATTAGAATGTTTCAATATAATAAAAGAATACAAAACAAACAAAAAGAGATATAAAATAAGATAAAGAGAAAAAGAAATAATGAAACTATGCTTTCCGACGCTATCAAGTAATTGTCGTCTTAATATTTTCCTCACTCTTGTCATCTGTTCTTAATCCCTGAATCCCCAAATCATCAATTCAGTCTTTTCTTATTTCAACAAAAAGTCCATATAAGATTTCCAATCTTTCAAAAGGAAGGAAGGAAGGAAGGAAGGAAGGAAGGAAGGAAGGAAGGAAGGAAGGAAGGAAGGAAGGAAGAAAGAAAGAAAGAAAGAAAGAAAGAAAGAAAGAAAGAAAGAAAGAATCTTTGTTGGAAAGTCTGAAATGGGAAGGATATGGAAACTATTGTGCCACAGATTTCACTTAAGTTGATTTGTGTAACATTTTATTCAGCTGCACACCTTGATTTAGTTGTGCAATTTAAAAATAATTTAAATTTTAATCATGATAAAAAGAATTAATAAGTTAATTAATTATTATTATTTTTGTTCATTTAGTTTTTGTGTCACCAAAAAGAGGAAAAGAATTAAGAAGATGAGAGACTACAAAACTACTTCTAGACAGGTAGGTGCAAATGGAAATTGTTTCATTGGTGGACTTTTAAAAAATCAATACTCTCACTGGGGGCAAAGGATCCAAACCATACGGAAACAGTATTTTTAAATAACTGTACCAGTTATAATGTCAAACTCCTTACAGTAGCACATGACTAAGGGGATTCACAGAGAGTTTTATTAATCAGGCTTAATGCAAGGAAAAATAGGTTATTAAGTATATCATAGACCTCACATTACTGATCACATTAAGGCAGGGTTCTCTTGATCCTTTTTTCTAGTAGCCTTCTGAAAAGATGACCTTGCTAAAGGGGTAATATTCATGTGGTCCTTATATATCATGTTTAGTAAAAATTCCTTTTCTTTCTGAGACTCAGAGAATTCCATTAGTCCATTCTATTACATCTGGTGCTTGGACAAAGAGGGGCATCATAAGGGTATCCAACTTAGTTGTGCATTTTGGGTTCAAGAGCTTCTTCAACTAGGATCACATTGGGGAAAGCATGCAGTGGTGAAATGTAAAATTTTTTTACCACTGGTTCTGTGGGCATGGCTTGGTGGGGGGGGGGGTTTAATGTGTCTGGGTGGGTATGGCCAACATTTTTTTTACTTTTAAAAGCATTTTTTTTGCTGAAGAAAAAATCCTTTTAAAAGTAAAAAAAAAATCTCTGATGATCGTGTGGCTCAGCTGGGCATGGGGAGGGGGAGGCAGGGATATTTGCTACCAGTTCTCTGAACCACCTGCCGCCATTGCTACCAGATTGGGCGATCCGGTCCAAACCACTTGTTGCAGGGAACAATGGCAAGAGTGGATATATCTTCAGTTTCTACTCATGACAATCAGAAGTATCTGGATGACATCATGGACCAAGGTGGCCTTGGCCTGGTCCAGCACAGTTGTTCTTGTGGTTTTAGGATAAGACAAACAATTGTTTGAACAACAAAGTGGAGAACCTCTGACACTCTTCAAACTGCCTTGGCAGTTTACATAAGATGCTCACAAAGCACAAAGACTTTATTTACTTATTTCTAGAATGGCATTATAAGTGAGAATCTATAAGTCACACAGAGCATCATATATTCTATTCAGAATTTTCTTGTTTCTCCATAATAGTCATTAGCTGAGCTGATTCTGTTTTATTCCTATTAGGTAGCTAATATTCAGCTTTTCATGGTTTGCCAGCTTGGTAGCTTCACAACTGTATCAGCCTGATTTGGCTTTCGTTGTTCAGCTTTCTTTGTTCCTTTTCTACAGAGGAAAAATAGAAGAATCAATTGCAGCTGAATCTTTCTTCCATTCTTGGAGAGAAAAAAAATCAGTACTAAGTTGGATGATTTCCATGCACTTGCACTGCAATGATAATGTAGGACGCAGACAGTAGAAGGGTGGTTTGATGAGATTAAGTAGTTTTGAAAGAATATTTCCAATAGCTAAAAGCACGTTTGACAGCATTTTCATAGAAGATGTGCGTTTAAAAGAAGTAGGAAGAGTCATACTCAGAGAGTCCATGAAGAACACTCATTTAGCGACTGGTCCTTGAAGTTGCAGCCATTGCAACATTCGTGTTATCACATTCATCACTATATGGGCACCTGGTAACTGACCCACATTTCTTACCATCACAGTGTTTCCCATGATTATGATTTGTGACCTTCCCTGCTGGCTTCCTACAAATAAAATGAATGGGGAAGCCAGAAGGAAGTCAAAGTCATGATCACATGAGATTCTTGCTAAATGACCTGCATTGATTTGCTTAATAACAGCAACCAGGAATTGCTGTGCCGTTGCTAAGTGGCACAGTCATGTGACATCACATTTTATGACTCCACTGAGTCATAAATGTCTATTTTTCTTACTTTTCGTAGGTTTAATGTGTGTTTTTCTTTAAGCCTACGTAGTCAAAATCTTGACTACGTAGGAAAAACCTGGCTTAAAGAAAAACACACATTAAACCTACGAAAAGTAAGAAAAATAGACATTGGGCCTTTACAGGGAGGAACATGAGATGTGGGTGTGGCCTACTGATGATGGCTAACAAGCCAAAATAGCTATTTAGGTCTCCCAGAATGCAGCACAAGATTCTGTTTGCTGCCAGAGTGAAAAAGATGGAGATAGACCCCAGTATGTAGTGAATGTGATTTTGCTCTATTGTGGTTCCAGAAAAATCTTGACCACATAGGAAAAACCTGGCTTAAAGAAAAACACACATTAAACCTACGAAAAGTAAGAAAAATACACACACACACACACACACACACACACACGTCTTTGGTTGTTTGGGTGTTCTCCAATGTGTAGAATTGGATGTGTCTTGGCGACGTTTCGATGAAGTCTCATTCGTCATCTTCAGGCTGGTGTTCTGGGCTTCATGCTTCATGCTTCCAGGAGCAATGTGAGATCGCTGCTGTTTCTTCCTTTTAACTGCTGGTGGGGGTGTGAGCTGATTGGGTGGGAGCTTGGCTGTACTCTGATTGGATGGGGGTTGGTTGTGCTCTGATTGGCTGGGGGTGTGTTCTGTTTGGATGGTGGCTTGGTTGTGCTCGGTTTAGTCTGAGTTGCAGGGGGATTTGAGCTGGTGAGCTGCGTTGCTGTTGTTTGGCTTCTTGTTTGTGGCCGTGCTAGCTTTTCATGGTGGGTGTCAGTCTGCTTCATGTATGGATTGGAGGGGTTTAAAGTGGCTAATGATGCAGCTGCGGTCTGGCTTCTGATCCTTGGTTGCGCCTCATCATCAGTGTGGGTTTGAGTCTGCTTTCTGCGTGGATGTGTGGTGCTGACATCCTGTGTGGCTCTCGTGAGTGTGGGTCTGGTGTCATTCCTCGTGTTAGGGACTCGTTTGTCAATAAGGGCGGGTTTCCAAATGGCTGGTAGGTGGGAGGTATCATCTTGTTTGTTCATGCTGTGTGGGCGTTTTTCTATCTTGATGGCTTCTCCGATTATTCTGTTGTTAAAGTGTTCAGTTTTGGTGATAGTTCTGGTCTTTTTAAAGTCAATTTCATATCCTGTGGCTTTAAGGTGTTGGACCAGGGAAGAAGTTGGTTCCTCTTTTCTAACTGCGTTCTTGTGTTCTTCAATGTGAGCGCTTATTCAGTGCGTGCGCTCGTGTTGATTCTCCAATTCTAAATGGGAGGACACCCGAACAACCAAAGACCTACATATAAACACCCACGAAAACCTCAGAAAACAAATACACACACACACACACACACATACACATACACATGCTAATAACATATTTGAATCAACTTAAAGGCTATGGATCAGCAGCATTTTGGAATACCTGCACAATTGTGTGATTGCTTGTCTAGGCAAACTACCTTTTTAAAAATTCACCATAAATCACACGCAGAAAGCTCTGGAATGAGACTGCTGAAATGTCATGACATTTGTAGCCATTTTAATTTCAAAATGCATTTATTTAATTTGTAACATCGGCAGTTACAAGACCTGGTACGTACTGGGAATATGTGCAAGCTACTAGAACATAGTATTTTAAGCCTTTTAAATTTTTCCCCCTACAATAAGAATTAAGGTTAAGTCAAATCAAGAATTCCTATTTTCAACCTTTATTTTGAGATGATGCGCCTGTGACTCTTCTGGAGATTGAATATAGGGAATTCTACAGTTTTTCCTTGTAAAGTGCAGCTATCCTCATGACAAAAGATACAAAAGAATATTATTTAGCCAAGATAGATTGGCTAAATAATATTCTTTATTTGAGTACATGGTGTGGATTGGAAGGTTGTTTCTAATTCTTAGAAATTCTTCAGCTAGCGTCATGCATCAATTTATAATGTGATTGATTTGGTTTTGCTTTAATATGTTGTGTTAGCTCAGCTAATTATGGATTATAGAAGCCTCAATTACACAAATTAGGATTTAGCAGTAGATGTGAATCTAATCTATACCTTAACTTCTTTTCTTTAATGCCTACCACATCTGCAATAATATAACATGCATTCTTATTTTGATCCTAACTCTTAAAGTGCAGCATGGAAAGTTTGCCTCCATTGTGAGCATTTGTGTTTAAAGGACAGCCCTTTTTTGCTATTTTTTCCCATTACTGTCTTCTTCTTCTTCTTGCTTTTATAGCCCCAGGATCAATACAAAAACTGGGCTGGCCAGGGCTCAGCAAATGCAAGTCAAAGTCCTACTGCAACAGAGGATCCAATCTATGCCAACTGCAGACAGGTTACGAAAAAGTGAACTTACTGCCTTGTATATCAATGAACTACCTCAACTCATCCCATTGATCTCTGGGATTAGAATCAGAATATAGCAAGATAACCAATGGTTTTGTTTTTACCTAATAAATCAGGAAAACAGGAAATTAAAAAAAAACCTAGCATTTTTTCTCCTCAGATGCATTGATTTGTCGTGGTATATCTGAATTTTCAAAAATGCTGTTAGCTACCATATATGAGACAGAATGAAAACCTACTGTGCTAAACAGAACTGGCAGGACCCAGCCCTTCTGAAGTACGCTCAGGAGATAGGGTATATTTTCACAGAATATAAAACAAAAGAGCTGAGAGGTCTTCTAATCCAACTCGCTGCTCAAGTGGGAGATAGTGGCCTTGAGTCTAAATATGATGCCTTTCCTAACCCTAACTGATAACATGCCACTTACAAATCTCTGCCAATTGCAAAGTGCAGTTCTCATAATTATTTTCTATAATCCATCCAGAAGGCAACCCAGAATGGATATAAATTTGTCATAGTTTGTGCAGTATTCCTGATGTACACATCTGCAAAAGTTGGTTAGAGTTGGTAGGCATCCGAACAAGCAATTTAGTTAACAGAAATTCATGCAGTGATGATGCAACTATTTGTGAATATTTTTGTTTTAACTTATGTATTAATAAATGATCCTATGTAATGTAATTGAATGTAAGATCAATTGGCTATTACTTTAATGTGGTGTAACTTTGTTTTCTCATTCATAGCGTAACACTGAAGCAAAAACTTACTTTTGTATAAAACAAGCTTCCAAATAGGGGTGCTGTCAAATATATTGTAACTTTGATTCAGCAGATATGTCAACAGGATGGTTATATGAGAGCCATGGTTGAAGTCTGTATCTGAGGGAAGGAAGAGAAATCTCATCTCCAAAGATTTAGGAGGGCAAGTGACAAAGTTAATCAACATAAATATAAACCAATAATTCTAAATAATCAGGGAAAAGCCTGCAAAAATCAGGGAATTCATATAGATGACTCAGTTAGAAGCACCTTTTAGGTGGGCCTTAAAAAGAAGATGGGAAATCTCCACGTTGTGTTGATTTTTGCTGTTCTACCCTGAGATGACTTTTCTTCTTGGATTGGCATCCCAACCAAGAGATCTGGAGAATAAAAAGGAACTAGTCATTTGGTAAATATAGAGATAGATGTATATTAGATTCTTTAAAAAAAAATACATTCTGGATTTATCTTAATTGTGTCTTTATATTCTTGGTATAAGATACACACATACACACACATTCCCCTCTCTGCCTCTCTCTATTATGCATGCATATTCCTGCTGACAAGATTAAAGTCGACAAGATTTCTCCCATTGTCTACAATTCTCAATTAGCTCTAAACTTAATCTACATAACAAATTACCTGTATCTTCTGCGGAATCAGTTAGTCTCATCCTGACAAGGAATTTATCCTGCCTTGCATTTTAGCCACTTTGGTAACTCCAAAAATGAATTTATAAAAGCGAAAACTGGTTTCTTCTCTGGAAAAGAATGGTGGTATCGGGCTTTGTGGATTGCCCCCGGTTCGGAAGAACCGGTGGTAAAACCAGTGGGAGGCTCTGCCCACTGACCCAGACATCATCATAGGTGACCTGTGCATGCACAGAAGAAAGCACGCACGCATAGGCACGATGCAAACCAGTAGTAAAGGTAAGTAGAACCCACCCCTGTATGTACCAATGCATGTTATGTGTAAGCACACATTCTATTAAATATCACTAAGATCACATCAGATACAAAGCAAAATTCAGAATATTTTCCTTCTACTGAGGAAATAAATTACCACTTCTAGGCACTGTCATTACTGATTATGTTCTTGGCATGAGCTGAGGACATTTCCTAGATCAAACAGGGATTGCATTCAATTCTGGAAGCTGCAGGGCCTGAACTGATTTGGTCTTGTCAAGTTAGTGTAGACAATGCCCGGATAAATATTTGGTCTAATCCTGGCCATAAACCAGAACCATGCAACATGTCTTTGAGTTCTGTGCTCTGAAAGGAAGGGAAGGCCCCCAAGGAAAGTTAATTGAATGGAATTAAACATTAGGGCCCCATATTATTCAAGATTTTGTCCGCTAGCAGAGTAAAAGTAATTTGCAGTCAGGTAGGATCACAGCAGACATTGTGAGTAGTCACAAATGCACTCTGTGATCATATGCAAAATGTATAATACCAATAATATAAATCTCAGGTGTTTTGATTGTGGCACCACATTGCATGAGTTCTCAGAATTTCTTGTCTAGCTTTTAGAACTTCATAGTGACACAGCAATACAGACACTTCTTCATATACAGCCTTTTCCAACCCTGTGCTCTGTTGGGCATGTCAAAAGTTGGATTCTTACCAACCTATGACCATTCTTTGCCTAACATATTTCTATTTTGTTCAATGGATGGCTTTTGTTCCAGAATTTTGAGCTTTGTGGAGAGGGCAAATTACACACTACATCTTGGTACTTGTTTAATCTGATTTAATTCAAATTTCATAGATGGTTTGGTTCACAGGGAAAACTGGATCATCACATCACAAAGAGCAGAAGAGCAGGGTATTTAACTCTTTCCATTAATAGAACAAGAAACAACAGTAAATGTATCATTCTGCCAAGACAGCACATCAGTGAACAGTAGCTGAATGCCATTTTAAGCCACACAAATCCTGCTTCTGCCCCAAATACCCTTAAAACAACTTTCATTCACCCAAGGTGGCAGAAGCTTCTCTTAAAGAATCAACAACATCTTAGAGAAATATATATGGCTCATAATTTTCTCTTCCTCCAAAATGATTTAACTTTATTGACATTTTACATTGTGAATTTTCAAGTGTGAGGTTCTTGGTTTAGCTTCTCCAAGGAAAATGAAATGGTTGAAAAGCAGATCAACATGGGAAAAGAGAAAGTGAGGGTTGCTTGATGATCTTAGTATTCACTGTTATTTTGAGAACTCCATCTGGGAAACAAGCTGGGGAAAGGGGATGACAACTAGGTTTGCTCTGTATCAAATAATAGCAAAGACTGAGTACGAGGTAGGAAGGCAGTTCGTTTTAATCCTACTTGATTCCAGTATTCAAACTTCACAGTATCATTGAAAACCAAAGACTAAACTATTAGACTGGACCAGTTAATTGTGAATAAGCAATCATTCTAAAAGGCCTGTAGTCACTGACAAAAATGTAGAGATCAAGGCATATCTTAACAGGTGTCATAAAATTCTTCTGATAACATACATACGTATGTTTGTAAATATTATTAAGAATAAGGAGAGGGGATCTAATTTAGATGGGGACCAAAACCACCTTTTCCATTTCTATCAGAATGATGATGGAATATTGGTGCAGAGCAATCTATTTCTTTCAATAACTCAGATTTACAACTTCAGGATGACCATTATTAATTTCAGTGTTTAGATTTCCTTTTACAGACCTTTCATTTTTATATTTTGGTTTGAACAGCAGTTGGCTTCAGTGGTCACTATAGAAGGCTGAGTAAACTCTCCATTCTATGAAAACATTGAATTGGGCATGCAGAGATGCACTTCACATAGTATGGTGCACATAATAGGTGGTCCTTCACTCGCGACTACAATTGAATCCACAATTGCTATTGCTAAGCAAGACAGCTGTTAAGTCAATTGCATTCCATTTTACAACTTTTTGCCACAGTTGCTAAGTGGACAATGTGGTCATAAAGTGAATCTGGCTTCCCCCTTTGTCTTTGCTTGCCAGCAGCCAACTGGGAAGGTCGCAAATGCTGATTGCCTGACCTCAGGACAGTGCAATTGTCACAAATACCTGCCAGTTGCTAAGAAACCAAATTTTGATCACATGCCCATGGGGAATGTTGTAATGGCCGTAAGTGTGAAAACTAGTCCTAAGTCACTTTTTTCCAATGCCATTGTAACTTCGGTCACTAAACGAATGGTTGTAAATAGAGGATTACCTGTAATTTAGTTCATGTACATGAAATGGGGAAAAAAAACTTTCTCCCCAAGGCCATCCTGTCTCAGAACCCCACCAGGGTCTTGAAGAATTCTTTGAAAAGAAGCGTACATCCAAAGTAATCTTGAGAGCATTCTTCTTGAATTAGAACAGTCTTGCAGGTCAAGTACAAAGAATTCTAACAGGGTCCTCAGTCAATAGATCTGCCTGCCTATCAACTAGGAAACAGTGGAATAGCTCGTTTCCCTTGGGTGAATGGGAAATGGCAAGACCGTTTCGACATGCAAGGCTGCATGTTCCACTAAACCCATTCTCTAATTTGAGCTATTGCTTTGCCTTTCTCATCTGGATACCCCTCCCCTTTGATTAGATTCAAGTACACATCTTTGTTTTCTTTTAACAATTTGGCTCATTTAAGGGCATTTTGAAGTATGGCCATCCCTGCAGATTTTTAGAAATTGTCCATTTTGTGAAATGTCGTTCTTACAGGAGATGCTATGAATAAGTAAATTACATGACATTACTTGAAGGGCTATTACGATCAAACAGACACCCAGAGTTTTATGATATAGCTTGCATTAGGTTGACCTTCCTTAACTGGCACTGTATAGGAGTGTTAGAACTGCAGCCCTTAGGTAATATAGGAATGCTAGCTGGGAAGTTTAAGTGTTAATATATGAAAGACAATTTTATTGAAAAAAAAGTTGCATTCATAGTATTTGTATGTTTCTGTGCCTGTTGCATTGTTCTTTGTTGGTCTCTATCTGATTCCAACTGACATCTGCCTGACTAGGTGCTCAGTGGCTAAGACACTGAGTTTGTTGATCAGAAAGGTTGGCATTTTGGCAGTTCGAATCCCTAGTACAAGTCTCCTGTGTGAGCAAGGTGTTGGACTAGATGATCTCCAAGTTCCCTTCCAACTCTGTTACTGTTACTGAAGTTCACAATCCTAGCAATTCTGAAAAGGATGGGTAATGGGTAAAGGAAAGCAGGTTCTGACAATGAAACCTCACAGAATTGTGAACTGGGAATATAGGAGACATTTCTGAGTGTTATTTTCTCACGGGAAAATAAAGAAGAGTAGTATGGATTATTTCAAAAACGTATCTAGAGGCAATTCTGGTTTGGGACATGAAATCATTTTTAGTCATTTTGAAATCATTCAGTGGAAATAATTCTGTGTATTTTCTCCCACCCCCCTTTAAGTTCAAAGAAAACTTATTTGGATGAATATAATTTATATATAGTGACAAGTGACTTGACTAATACCCTAATTAATCCAGAAGAGTGTGTCAAATGGATAACCAGAGCTATAGCAAGAGAATCTTTGCATGTTAGCACAACAGTAATTTTGCATTGTTGTAGTAGGTAGCTTATCATTCTCCTGCAGAGGAAGTTGGTCTGTCTGGTCAGTGGAAACATGGCGAGCAAGATAAAAGAAAATAAGGGGAAGAGATGCTGTCGTGGAGGGAAGAGTGGTTAATTTCATCAGATCACCCACTAGTTTCATTCAGCAGCTCTTCACTGAGGTGTATAAACCTGCAAGGGATTAGAGTGCAAGAAAAGCTTGGGTAAGAAAAATCTTCCACTGTAATGTATTAATAAATGTTTAATTGAAGTAGGCATTTCCTTCACATTGTTTACAAAAGGAATAAAAGCAAAATTCTTTCCATCAAACTGCGGTAGATAAAACTTGATCTTTTAGCGGAATGGGAAACTTGATTCTCTTCCTTTCATCATGTTCTGTGCTGGTTGGATAAAACAATGAAAAGCAGAAACTTCAACGATGGAGCAGTCTGCTGGCAGGAAATAATTTCTGATGATTGCTTACTATATGTGCTTGTTTTGACAACATTTATGGAGGATTAAAGATCCTGGATGGGAAAATCTCTTTTTTGCTTTCATTTTTGTTTCACCATGCCTACATCTCAACTGATTTCTTATGCATCTCATTTTAATGGCCAGCGTGAGTCTTAGTTCATCTCATAGATGGGTGGGGACCCTACTTGATTTCTTTCTGTGCAATTTATTTGCAAGTCCCAACATTTAGCAAAAATTCAGGCTGCCTCAAAAATAACATTCTTGAGTATATGCCTGTGGGGGAAAAGATCCATACATTAGATGCGCTCCAATACAAAGCTTTACTTTATTTTAGTTCTTCTGGCCTTGTTCTACCATGGAAATGACTTCAAGGTTGATACCTAGATAAACTGCACATGAGCATTTACCACCATTGTGACTGTCACTGTATTTTATTTTAATCTTTTTAGAATTGGGCTATAGGCAAAAATGAAGAAAGAACCTCTTTTACCCTGAAGGCTGATACCAGACATTCAAACATTGTATGGAATGCAGAATAACATTGCCAGATTCTTTTGGCAAGGGTACTATTACGTGAAGCATGTGTTTCAAGTTTCAATATTTCTTTGATCTAATTTAGTTTGTTTCTAAATTCAATTCAAAGTAGATAAAAATGCACCTCTAAGTAGTTTGCATTCCAAATGGCTAAACTTGCTTTAGAGATCAACCGGACAAGATCATTTTTGTGTTCCTTTTCTTTAGTGCTTAAAGATAATCAATGATAATATTTTCAATGTTGACATCCTCAGTTTGCAAGATTTTGGTTTTGGTATGGAATAATATTCAATTGTAACAAATGATGGGTGACAGAGGGTGGTAACAAATGATATTGTATTGACGAAAAACCTGAAGAAATGGAGTTAAATCTGACAAATTAGTATAACCATGACACGTTGGATTTCAAAAATATTGTTCTGAAAAACTTACTCAGATCTTCAGTAGCTTCACTTCTTCTAGTCATTGCTATCGCCATTTGTTTTGTAGAATTGGAAAAATTTGAAATAGGCAAAATATGTCAATAAAAGACTCTACAGTTTTAAACAATCCAGTTCCATGTGACTGACTGTAGAAAGGACTAAAAAGTTATTGTTTACAGATAATCCTCACTTAACAAGTGCCCTGCTTATTGACCATTCAAAGTTGTAACAGCACTAAACAAATAACTTTATGACCACACACGCTTGCCACATGCTTGTGACTGTTACAGCATTCCTACGATCATTGTGTATTGCCATTTGTTCTACAGCTGACAAGCAGAGTCAATGGAAAAGCTAGCAGGAAATTGCAAGTTGTAGTCACATGATGCTTCGCTTGAAGGCGACATCACTTAGTGACAAACCTGCTCGTCCCAACAATGGTTGTTAAGTGAGGACTACCTATAATAAAATGTAAGTGCAAAATGGATCTCTATCTATGACCTGGGTAGAACTGAGTAAGATATTAGTACAGGGAATCCACCACAAAATGATTGCTGTATAACAGGGGTATCAAACTGGTGGCCCACAGGCCGCATGCGTCATGTACAGGCCACGCCCACCCCAGCTCCATGAAGGGAAAAAATATTGCAATACATCACATGATAGCAACGTGATGCTGCAAGTTTGACACCTGTGCTATATAAGGAAGAGAGAAAATCTATGTTGCTGCCTAAAAGACCTCCATAAAAACAACTGCTCTTGAAATTATTCTACCGGACAGGCATCTTGCTGTCTAAAACTATGGAATGTTGGGCTGCCATCAAGTAATGTGATGTCAATTCTTACCTGCACAGTATACAGGGTTAAAAGTATACTGACTACAAATTCAACTATCCAAAAATTATCTACAAAAGGAAGACTTTGACAAGTGCATTGTAAACACGGTCTTCCTTGACATCTATAACCACTGTTCCCAGTAGAAAGCTGTGGATTATTAGATTCAGAATGCACATAGATAAGAGCGAATCTGGGCATAAAAATTCAGTGTGGCAAATATTCTAGGCAAATTACCTCTTAATAACACAACACAATCTATTTTCTGAAAGGCTACTAAGCATCACCATGCCATCCCATTGACAGTATCTATCTATTTATCTATCTTGGGTATTAATTTTAATAATGAGAATCTGATTAAGAGTCACTGGCTTCTTCTCACAAGTGAAACTTTAGGCTATTGTCCTAAAGATAGACATGCATAAATCCCATGGAGGTTAATGGGACTAAAATGTGCATAATTATTGGAAGGAAGCCTTCCAAACCCTTTGAAGTTTTGTAACATGTAAGAATGAGCCAGGCTGATGCCTTGGAGATAAAAGTGGTTACTGTCATGGACAAGCAGATCTGATGGCAGAGTTGATCAAAAGCCTAATATTGCAAACATGACATCCACCCTCTTAGAGCACATAATGTTTGTGTTTATGCAGAAACATCGACTGCATACATCCATGATTTTCAAGGGAATTCTTCTTTTAAAAAAACATGGACAAAAACAACTATAAAATTTAAATAAATAAAAGACTTAGACTTCTGCCTCAAGAAAGCAGTGATCCAAGCTTTCACTTCCACTGTCTTCAGGTGGGAGACTTCTTAGTGTTCACTACCAACTGTCTTCTCGGGACACCCAAGGAAAGATCAATGGCTTCCAGGGCTTGCAGGTAGGTTCCACGTTAAGAGTGTCTCTCTGTTCAAACACCAGATGTGTGTCATTGCACAAGGTCCGAGCTGTAGCTGAATCCATAGCTGCTGGAAAGGGACAGGCGTGGCTCATGCTCCTCACCCTGTTCTGAGGTGTAGCTGGGAAATGTCTGTGCACGAGCCACCTTTGCAAGACTGTGCCCTGGGAAGGAAGGAGACAGAGTTTATGAATATTCTTTCTTTCTTTCTTTCTTTCTTTCTTTCTTTCTTTCTTTCTTTCTTTCTTTCTTTCTTTCTTTCTTTCTTTCTTTCTTTCTTTCCTTTTCTTTTTTTTCTTCCCTCCCTCCCTTCTTTCTTTCCTTCCTTCCAATAATTGAAACCATTGCTCTATCTTTCTTTGGCTTTAAATGATTAACCAACATCTTACCAGATCTTTCACCATTCTCCCCATATTTCTATATTTGTAACGTATTTGTAACTATGTTACTGTGAATTCTGTCTTCTATGCTATTATAGTACTTAGTTTGTATTTCTTCTCTGTACAAGTTAATAGACAGACATCTAATCATCTGTGCCCCATTCAATTCACCTTTCAGATCATTTCCCCCTTTATTTTTAAGCTTATTTTTGTACAACTCATAGGCAATAATTCAATTTCGGATATAAGATTTATGTGCTGTACATTCATCAGTTAGTATTGCAAAGTCTCTATCCACATTTTCTTTACAAATTATTCAATAAGGAGACATTGAAATATCTATTTCAGCCGTTTTATCTCTGATTTTTGTGTTATTTAGAGAGGGCTGCAAAAGTACAGTGAAGTGGTATAAGTCTAAGTGTTCTTTTTTATTTTCTATATTGTTTTTCAGTAACAACCGATCAATAACAACAAATAAGAATGTTGCTAATAGCAGCATGGACAACAACCTTGGTTAATTAGTGTTTAAAGCCATTTTTAATGAACCAGTTGAATGCACAGGAACAGACCAATCAAAAAATGTTATGAGTACCAACAGAATGAATGAAGGGAGGATGGAGAGCAGACTATGAATCTGTAACCTGCATTTTCAAGGGCAATATAATAATTAGATAATTGACTTCATGACATCTAACGTGAGAAAGCACATATAGCTTTATAACTTACTTATTGGAGTCTGTCAATTTGTTGATTCTCAGAATGTAAAGTCACAGCTTAGATATCTTTCAGCTTCAAGAAGCTAATGCATAATTGTATTAAATGCAAGGTGGCAGCCAAATAATGAAAAGAATGCATTAGTATACACTGTTAGTTAGAATATTAAAGGCTGTTTATAAGTTCTTCCTAACAGTCATTAGTCATCCATGCGATTCCAGCTGATGAACTTATAATAAATCAGAGGTTCAACATAATGCCCTGTTAAATTAAACTTGCCCTTTTTATAGAATCTTAATTTTGTGCTTGCTATTGCAGATATGCCAGAATTCCTTTGAAAGCATAAACTTAATCCCCATATACTCTGCCTTTTAATTACCCAGTAGATCTCTAAAACAGACATCTTATTTGGATTGTGAAGATCCACAAGGAAATGAAGCAACTTTATTTCTGTCCTTTCTTAGTCATAAAGGCAAAGCATGTATTAAAGAACTTAAAGAGAAACCTGTGTCCATCAAATTATATTCTTGTGGTGCCCAATACTATGAAGCAAGTTAAGGTTACATTTTACATAAAGCAATCCTCTAAAGAATGAGGGATGTCAAACTCGCGGCCCGCAGGCCAGATGCGTCATGCACTGACCACCCCCACCCCTGTTTTAGCGAAGGGGGGGAAAAGGTCATGATACGTCACATCACAACGTGACACTGCGAGTTTGAAACCCCTGCTCTAAAGAATGAGGGGAAGGTTCAGTAAAATATAAATCTAAATATATAGCCCAAGCCAGAAGATGGACTTCATAGTTTACTGCTAAACAGAAGATTCTGATTTTGTAATATTGAATAATGGAAGTACAAAGGGAAAGGAAAAAACAAAACAAAAAATAATCATAATATTGCACATTTCCCCTCCAAACCCATCCCTAGTTCTATTACCATATTTACTGGGCTCTAACATGTCACTATCACCAAACTATGGCTTCCTAAACTAGATGATCCCAATCCATTCTTTATGACAGATATTTTTGCCCTATAATTAAATTATAGCTTCCTTTCCCTTGTGCTATATGTGTGTGTGTGTGTGTGTGTGTGTGTGTGTTTTTCTTTAAGCCAAGTTTTTCCTACGTAACCAAGATGTTTCTGCAAACCCTGGTTGAGTGAAATCACATTCACTACTTTCTGGGGGTTTTTTCCCACTTCTTTTCATTCTGGCAGCCAGCAAAAAAAACACCCATATATATATATATATATATATATATATATATATATATATATATATATATATATATATATATCTATATCTATATCTATATCTATATCTATATCTATATCTATATCTATATCTATATCTATATCTATATCTATATCTATATCTATATCTATATCTATCTCCTCCATTCGTGGTAATCCAGGATGACTTAATACAAAAAACATATATATATATATATATGTTTATATATATATATACGCTCTATAGATCATTTAGAACTGTTCTATCCTTTTCTTTCTCTTGGTTTTGCAGATACAGTAGTTATCTATTTTCTTGCATTTGTTAATTAATGCTCTTTAGCATTTACTATTCTTAACTGCACTTCATTAACTAATTTATGCCTTGGTTGCCTTCAGCTGTGCTCAGTGATGCAGTATTGAACTTTCTACGTCAGGGGTGTCAAACTCGTAACGGCAGGTTGTCTTTAAGTGACACATCACAATTTTTCCCCTTCACTAAATCAGGGTGGGTGTGGCCAGCGCATGATGCATCCAGCCCGTGGGCTGTGAGTTTGACACCTCTTCTCTATGCCTTTGGTTAATCAAGGCCTTCACATATTGTAATGTATTTTAGTAAGATAGAGGCAATTACTTCACTAGTCTTAGTAGCACTCTTGTCATATTATAGTTAATCTTAACTATAATCTTAGTTAATTTTGGCATATTTTGGTCAGTAAGTCCAAGGTACTCCAATTCAGGAGCTGTAACTGCCCCCCTCCCCCCACCCCCCCTTCTGCAACTGCAACTGTCAATGAGAAATTTGGATCAATAAGTTATTGTTAGGAATTGAAGGGAGGATATTAAATGATAAGCTAAGGCTAGAACAGTTTTTTTCCTCAGATTTCATTGAACTGTGAAAGTAAGTTAAACATTCATGATGTTTATAATGGTACCACCCCAATATATGTATGTGTGTGTGTGTGTGTGTGTGTGTGTGTGTGTGTGTGTGTGTATGTGTGTATGTATATATATATATATATATATATATATATATATATATATATATATATATATATATATATATATATATATATAATCACCAATGACAAATCCTATATATCTGGAGCCACATACAGAAACAGTACTGATGGTATTTTAGTGGAGAATATGTCTCAGAAGCATATTAGAATTTATTTTGAGGCAATGGCTTTGTGTGGATATGTAACAGAGGAAGTCCTATGGAGACATTTAACTTACCAACGGAAGAAGAAAACATTTGTTTCAATAAAATAAATTATTCTTGTTGGTATTAAGAAATGTTTTAAATAAAACATTTATGTTTTTTTAAAAAAAACAACAACCCAACTTTTAAAAATAGGATAGTACATAGTATGCCATTTTTCCAGGTAATTAATTGCTAGATTGTGATCCAAATAAACTAATTGAGATGCAGTGGCCTGGTGGTTAGAGTGCAGTACTGCAGGCTACTTCTGCTGACTGCCGACTGCCTGCAATTTGGCAGTTGAATCTCACCAGGCTCAAAGTTGACTCACCCTTCCATCCTTCTGAGGTCAGTAAAATGGGGACCCAGACTATTGGGGGCAATATGCTGACTCTGTAAACTGCTTAGAGAGGGCTGTAAAACACTGTGAAGCGGTATATAAGTTTAAATGCTATTGTTATTGCTAATTCACCTGAGGAAGATACTTCTCAGGATATGAAACATAGGGACTCATATGTATGACTTTAAAGATCAAACACTCTCACCAAAACTTGTAGATCGCTAACACTTAATGAATGAAAAACATAATGCATTTAGTAATGAGTTGCATGACTTCAACTCATATATTCAACTTGATGCTAAATAAATAACCAAGCTGTATTGAACTGAGTTCTTAATTCTTTATAATCTAGTAAACAAGCAAACAAGCAAATCATATATCCTTTTGTAGAAAGATATTGCTTCAAGCTTATAAGATTTATAATGTGATATTGGCCTGGTTCTGACTGTTGCATTCTGAAGATAATTTAACATCCAAGAAAATCCCCTTTATTTTCTATCACATTTGATTTTTTTTTATTTCTGTTGGTTTAATGTTGCTTCAATCATACAGACTCTTAGGAGCTCAGAAACAGAAATATAATATAACATACTATAAAGTTAACACAAGTAACAATTATCATACACAATAATATAAATTTTAGGATCAACTGTCAACAGTAATGGAACCAGCAGCCAAGAGGAACCTAGTTGTAGGCTAATATCTAGAAAGGTAGCAATGAAGGCCTTAGGGGAAAAAAAAACAACTAAAGAGACAAAGTTACTGGTATCAGAAAAAAATGCAGCTAAGCCAGTTGGTCTTATCCAGTCCTGAACAATTGCAGATATTGAAGCACAAACTTGATAGCATCATTTGGTTGGCCAGGAATTGAGATATACTGCTGAGTATCATCAGAATACTGATGGTACCTGATGAGTAAAAGATGACTTCTCCTAACCATTTTATGTATTAAATAGCTTATTAAATAGAAAGGTAAAAGTATCAATCCCTGAGACATCCAGTGAATCAGGGATCTGATTTGGACCACCTATCAACACTGCTCATGACTGGAACTGCCCATCCAAAAAAGACAAGTCTTGTAACATCGTGCCTTCCATTCCTTAGCTCCTGTGTGGGTTAATCCTTCAATACTATGGAACTGACTCCACTATGGATTCAGATCCATAGTGGCCATGAACTCTGGAGCCACATCAGATTATACACATCAGAATTGACACTGTTGGAGATTCCACAGCCAACTCAGCAATGAAATCAAGCAGAGTCATTGCAAAGGAAAACACGATAAATGCAATTTCCATGAGAGAAATCAATTTCAAGTCTGTTGGAATTCAATCAAAAGATGGCAAAAGTTCCAAGGCTGCATATGTATGACAGCTGCAGGCTACAGACTGCTCATCTCCGAAATAGTTTATTTCATATTACAAAAGATATGTAGTTTGAGCAGCAATTACATAAAGGCACTGTGGTATCAGTTCCTAACCATTCCCACACAGTTTTATTCAGCAGTCACAAAGTATAACCATGTTAGAGAAGTTCTTTTCTTCAGTACAATAGCATTTCAGTGAGTCATGCAGCAACTGGTTGCTGAGTTGCCTGAGCTATGAAACACCATAAAACTCCATAGCTGATGTTTTATGAAATCAGCACTTAAGAAGCAACTGCAACAGTCTTTAGTGTCTTTATTAAGCTTATATGAAATCCTGTTTATGTCACTGAACAAAAATAGTCTGATTCAGGCAAGGATTGGAGATATTTCTTTTTTTTTTCTTTTCTTAAAGTGATTACTAGCTTGAGATGGGTTTTAAGACACAAGCCAAGGTTGAGTATTGTCATGCTTATACTATATCTCCTTGTCTGGAAAGTCCAGCTGGCATTACCCCAACCAAGTGATACAAGTCAAAGTAGCTTTCAACTGATTTGTCTGTGATCTAGACATATATGCCATAATGTAACAAATCGGTTTAAGCATAGCAACAAAGTTTGTATAAAGATCCAAGAAAAGGTAATGCTGTAGCTGTAGCTCCTCAGCTTTTCCTTTCATTCAAATCTGTTTCAGTGAATGCTATATTCACAAAAGATTAACTATAGAATAGTTTCTTTCCAGAGATATGAGACATTACATCTATACACTGATATGACATTATATCTATACATTGAGATACAGACATTATATTTATACACTGAAATGAAATGTAGAAGTAAGCCATGGAAATTAATATGATTTAATTCTGATAAGACTTGTATAATATTGCTCTCTGAATCACCTAAAACCAGTGACTTGAGCACTGAGATGTTATTAAAAAATATTAACAATCTTTAGGCATGGTACTTTAAAAAATAATAATCCTGAATTCTTAAGAATACCTAGAAAATATGCAAACACTGATATGGGGGAATAACTTCCACTGACAGTCTAAATGAAAGCAACCTTCTGCAGTAGAGGAAAATAAAATGGACATAATTCTACAAACATAGTATATTGCTTCCTATTCAAATAACACTTTTTTTAAAAAAAAATTGATTTATATGCCGCCCTTCTCCAGAGACTCAGGGCGGCTTACAATGCGTTAAGCAATAGCCTTCATACTTTTGTATATTTATACAAAGTCAGCTTATTGCCCCCACAACTGGGTCCTCAATTTACCCACCTTAGAAAGGATGGAAGGCTGAGTCGACCTTGAGCCTGGGGAGTTTCGAACTGGTGTAACTGCAGGCAGCTGGATGTTAAGTGCTGCCTTTAGTAGGACGCATTAGCCTCCTACGCCACTCAGGCTCCTTGGTTCTTGGTTGGTTCTTCTAAACCCGAAACAGATGAAAGGACAATCTGAGGCTCTGGGGCCTATTTCTCCCTTTTGGCCCATTCATCTCTTTTTCCTACACAAAAGATTGCCCATGCTTGTGGTACTTAGTAAGAACTTCTTAATTCATCCTTTGTCAATTCAATTCACAACTCAGAATATTTAGTATATTTTATGGACATCTGCTTTATTGTCCCTGTATGCAAAGCTGAAAAATAAATAAATAAAGAGATGATCACTTAATGAGCATAAGGGTGACAAGTTATGAAGAAGAGAAACAGTAAACAATCACGTGTCACCGTGAGTCAGAGTTGCACTTACAGTTTGTCTTCCTGGATAATAAGGTTGTCTAAAAGTAATTTAGCAATTATGGCTATAGCTCACTTTTAGTTAATGCCAAATCAATTGGATAGCAAAGTTAAGTGGTGTGTTCAGCTGAATGCATCAGACTGAATATGAAACAGCCAATGCCACTAATGACCATGTGCAAATGATTACTTCTGAAACAACGGCTAGAATTTATTATAATGGTGCTCAGTCCAATAATGTCTAAATCGCCTTGATTACTCAGGAGAAAACCATACCATTTTCATTCCTTTTACTATTTAAATAGTTGTTCCTAACTCTGCTTCCAGGAGGATACTTTGTTCCTTAACTCTTAGATAGTCAATAGGGCACATGCTGCATGGTACAATGATTATCCTGTTCTTTTCTAATTACAAAGAAGTGACTATAGGTTAGTAATAAATTATATACTTTGCAGATAAACTATTGTGTATGAATCCAAGACCACTGCAAGAGAGAATAAACTACAATACATTTGTATTTAAAATTAGAATACTTAAATTCAATGAAGGGAGCTCCATAAGAGTGAGGGAATCAGACCCATATGGTAACCTCATTGTCTAGACTGTGTAACTCCTGAATCCATTTCTTAAATATTCATGCATTAAATATTGAAGGGGACTACCTATGTCCAGAATGGGGCCTATTCCACAGGTACATGGACCTCCAGGCATCCCAACCCTCTTCCTTAAGCTATTCCCACAAAGCTCCATTTTGCCCATCTATTTATTTCTCTATGAAGAAGGAAACTATTATCTATTCCATCCTGTATGAAGAAAAGGTTCTATTGTCCCACACGGAAGAGAAAAGAGGTCATTGTACCCTGGAATTGTCTTTTGAAAGAATTGACGGAAGATAAAATACTGAAGAGGCCTTCATCCATGCCTCAAATTGGGGTGACAGTAATTAGTTATTTATTTGGAAAATGAACTATTTTTTTAAATACTAATGGAACTTAAATCGAACCTTGCTTTTTGAGGTGGCAGATGATATTTTCAAGTATTATAGATAACAATGAATTGATAAAATCCTGTGAAATGCAGAAAGGAACAAGGAAAGGATGTCCATTTTTGCCGCTGTTATTCATTCTTGCCTTTTGAATTTTTGAAAAATATTTGTATTATATATTATAATCCAATAAAGTATAATCCAATATTGTATTATAGAGATGTAAAACAAGATAGCAGAATATTGGGTTGAAGATTAAAACAGAAATATACAAGCTAAGGGCATTTGTGAATGATGGTTTCAATGATTTTAAAATTAATAATGAGAAAACAAAGACGTTCACAAAACATGACAATGGAACAGCAAAAAGAATTGATGGTGAAGACTGTGTTTCAGGCTGAGAAAAAGTCAAATACTGTGGCATTACTATGACAAATATGAATTGAATGCCATTTCAAAATAATTATATGAAAATAATTATGTCAAGGTATGGAGTGAAATTAACACCGATTTTACTCAGAAAAAACTACAATTATTGTTTGGAACAATAAGTAGTAAAAATAGATATGTTACATATTATATAACATATTATATAACATATTATATTATATATATTACATATTATATTATATAATATATTATTGTATAATATGTTATTATATATAGAATAATGGTTTTATTTGAAACAATATCTGTTTTGAAAAATGACGCACCCTTTAAGCAATGTATAAAAATGATATATCCAGATTTATGTGGCAGGGAAAAAACAAAGGGTTAAATATAAAATTTTTCAAGATGCAAAGGAAAGAGGAGGAAAAGGCCTGTCTGATTTTAAATTGTATGTTGTAGTCTGCTCTTTGGTTTGGATGAAAGAGTACATTTGAGAAAAAAGATAATGTTAGAATTAGAACATGCCCTGAATTTGGATGGCTGGGTATATTTATGCAAAGCTGAGTTTAATATAGATTTCAAAAACCAAGTCACCCAATGATCTTCATGCTTAAGTATTTGAACTCAGTATTCTCTGTTCCTAATCTAGAAGGCTAATTATTCAACATATTAATTTGCATGACTATATAGGCAGGTAAAATGAGTCACAAGGAAGTTCAATTTGTTATTTTGTAATAAGTATGCTATAGTGAGATTAGAAATCATGAACAAACTTACATACTGGACCTTCAAGATTTGATTCATGAAAACAAGACATGTATTTTCATTTAGAAGCAAACAGAAATGCCTAGGGAAAATCATGAAATGTAAGGGTTGGAAGACACCTTAGAGATAATCTAGTCTAACCTAGAATAAATGAATCCAAAACTTAAAACCATAGAATTAATTCTATGAAGAGTCAGAATTCAGACTCTCAGCATCTTTCAATACTTCGAAGTTAAAACATCCGGCTTAACAATTTATGGCAGCTTCACAGAAAAAGTACATCAAAAGCCATTTGAAAAAATCAGGAGAAAGTGCTGGTGTGGATTTCATGCCTGGCACCAATGAAGCAGTGATGAGTTTTTGGGATGCATGGCTCTGGTCTACGAAAATGCCTTTGGCTGCTTTGGTAATTAGAAGAGGTACACCACAAAGTAGCTTGTTCCAGCTTTGAAGATGCCAGTTACAATTGGTGAAATGTTCCAACAAAAGAAAATTAGATCATGGCCATTTCTCCTGAAAGTGCACCATTGCTTTCTTAGGACAGTGTTTTGAAAAAGAAATCTTCACTTTCCAGAAATACAACCCAACTACATGTTTTCAGATTGATGCCTGAGAGGAAAATAATAAACTTGTATCAATTAATCAATCTAATCAGGCATATGTAGTCTTGCCCTATAATTTCACTTAAATTTAAAGGATTAACACTATCCATGCTATGTTTCATGAACTAAATCACTATCATCATTTTAAAAGAAACTTCCAATTTCTGAGAGTATTTTTAAAAAAATATATATTACCGTTTTCTTTTGCCACCTGCTTCTTTCAAGTGAATGTGATGATGGTTCTGTTGAGTCCTTCCCTCCCCACCCCCAACCATTGACAAAATGTGGAAAAACATATGTGGAATGTTTATCATATAGCCATTCACTGATTATACAGCAATTTGTGAAGATCTTTATTTCAACTTAATTATTAAGCAATTAGAAATGTAATTACATGTAAAATAACTTTGCTATTAACACTGCACTTCACCATGCTGTACTCTCCTTAATATTTACTACAAGAGTAAAAGATGAGCTTACTTTTAAGCACCATCACTTCCAGACTGGTAGTATATCAGAAAAGGTTATTTATACTTCGATTCATAGTTCCTAAAGAGGACAGGGACCAGCATTGGTATCCTGATCTTAATATTGCCATAACCACTTTAGGGTAGAAAAAAAATCTCTTACTTATATCTCTATTTTGTAGATGCAAAATCTTGCTCTAGTATTATAGTAATGCCTTCCTAAAATACTATCTTTGCAGTGAGCAACACTCATTGCAACTTTCAATTTACCTCACCATTAGTGTTGCCAGAAATTGTAGTTCAGCAACATTTGGATTGAACGTAAGTCCGCTATTATAATATGCAACAAATTGCAGTAATAACTCAGCTGCCCAAAGATCTGGAAATGCTTCCCCATTTTTACTAAAAGGATTTTTAAGTGCATGCATCATCCCCAAGCCTACCTAACTACAATCCTGCCCTGTTTTGAGTTTTGATGATGCTAATTTGCTATATTTCTTGGTGCACATATGGCAGCTTATACCTCTGTGGTACCTGATGTTTGGGTATATCTTTTATCAAAGGTATAGCAGGTGAGTAAAACAGAAACTACATAATGATGGCATTGTAACAGTGAAGCACTCTCCCTAATGAGACACACCTGAATCTTTCCTTGATATCTTTTTAATGCCAGCTGCTAGTGGTAATATTTTGATGCTGAAATTGTAGTGTTTTAATTGAAAGCTCATATTTTATTTTCCTAAAGGTTTTATCCATGTGAAAGCAGCTCACAGTTTTCAATCACATTCACAGAATGCATTAACATTTGTTTCAAATTTCTTTAATAGGTTTTGTTGTATTTTGAGCTTATTTTATTGTGTTACTTTTTCTATAAAACATTCTTGCCATCTCCCAGTTCATAATTCATGATCAGAAAGATTCTTCAGGAGGAATGCTTTAATGCAGCATCAATCCTGCATGCGGTTGTAACAATGGTTGTTAAATAAAAAACAGAACTTCCACTTAAAACCATTGACCATGATAACATGGAAGCCAATGCCTTTGCATCTTGCGATATGGAAACAATACAACTGCGCATTGCAAAACAAAATCTGAAATAAATAAATAACTGCATTTATTTATATTTATTCATGACTATCTCTGTGTTCTCCCAATAAAGTTGTGAGTGGTGACTTCAAAGAAATATCCAAGCAATTTTCTGAAACAGTAATACAGAATATGTGAGAATGGCCTTGGGAAACAAAAGGAAAAGCTACAGACTAAACAACAGATATGTAAAAGATATTTTAGTCCACAGAAGGAGAGGCTACATCAGAGGTGGGTTTCAGCAGGTTCTAACCAGTTTTGGAGAATCAGTAGCAGAAAATTTGAGTAGTTTAGAGAATCGGTAGTAAAAATTCTGACTGGCCCCACCCCCATATATTCTCTGTCTCCCAAGTCTCACCTGATTGGGAGGAAGTGGGGATTTTGCAGTATTCTTCCCCTGCCACGCCCGCCAAGCCATGCCACACCTACCAAGCACACCCACAGAACTGGTAGTAAACAATTTTGAAACCCACCACTAGGCTAGATGGGAAATGTTTAAGAAGATACCCTCCCTAGTTCTTCAGAGACTAAAAGGAGAGGAGGGGAGAAATACTTCCAGTCTTGCAATTTTCTTTTAATGTAACCTATTCATCATTGTGCTTCATAAGAAGGACCTTGTAGGGCTAAAACGCGGTTTGTCACTTCCTTATTCAGGGTCATTTCACTTGTTACTGGTCTAGGCCACACTTTTGGTATTCCCTGGTAGTTATCAATAAAATAATAACCAGGCTTTTCCATGCTTAGCTTCCAAGACCAGAAACTGTTTTTTCTCTATGTCTCCAGATTACACATAAAAAATTGAATGGTGAGGTGCCAGGATTTACTTTCCGAAGCATTATATTCCATACAATAAAATAACACATAGTATAATATGCATTGAGTCATTTACTGTTGTCTGGTTGTGAGTCTATTGAAGAACTTTGAATTAAGGTTTACTTGTACATAAAATGGTTTACTTGAATAGAGATAAATAGCAGCAGCTGTGTGTGTAACTCAGTTGCCTGCTGAGTCAGATCAGCAAAAGAATTTTATGGTATGTTACATCCTGCTATGGGTTGTTTTTTTTTAAAAAAAATCTCTATATTTGCTGTGAGATAACAAACATAAGAATCTAGAGAAGAGATCAAAAGAAAGGAAAATTGTCTTCATGTATTTCGGAGGGTGTCAGAAAGAAAATGGAGCAGGGCTCCAAAAGGAAGAGATTAGTTTCAATTGGTGGAAATTGCAGGGAATTTTCATTACAGACAAGGTGCAAAAACAGTGCTCGTACACTGGCTTATATTTTTTTTTCCATTTTGGTTATGAAATGTTATGCATTCTGTATAGTGTGATACCTGTACAGTTTCAAATGGTGTCATATTCAAGAGAAGGTGCAAAAAGCATGCTGTCTGATAAATGTGATTATGACACTCAACTTTATTTATAGTAGATATCTTCAGGCAACTCTAATCAAAACATATCTCCATGCAGTGGGGGCAAGAAACAGCTGGCTGAATCTATAGTTTCAAGACAATTATTTGAACCACACTGTATAGGATTTGGAACTTACATTCTTTCTGCTTAAGTGCTGCATTGAAAGAAATGGCTTTTGATTCGTACAACAATTCAAAGAGATTCCTTGGCTTTGGGGCTATAATTACCATTCTGAAACTGTACTAGGGGGAGAAACATTTACTTTAACAAATCAGAAACAATATCGATATTAATTTAATGCAATTGCCTATCAACAGAAGGCACATCAATTCATGACACAGTGACAATTTTATTTGTGTTAGAAATGAGCATCATTTGGCTTGAAGGCAAAAACAGGTTCATAATCATATTTGTCAAGTCATCTATCGTGACTTAACCCATACAGTTTTTTTTCCTGGCATACCACCTCAGCAGCAGAGGTAATCATATGAACCTAGGCACATCTTATTTTGAATGAGTTGCAATGCTCTTCTTAATGTGCCACACCCATGCACTCAAAAGCATCTTTTCCTTTTGAATACAAAGCACTGCGTAAGCCTGTTATGCTTAATATTTTCTTTATAATAACAATTGCTACCTGTCTGCCTTCCATTGAGGACAAGTATATTGCACGAGTCAAAAAGAGGGCTGTGAAAATATTTACAAACCCCTCACATCCTGTACATAAACTGTTTCAACTCCTACCCTCAAAACGATGCTATAGAGCACTGCACACCAGAACAACTAGACACAAGAACAGTTTTTTCCTGAATGCCATCACTCTGCTAAAAAAATAATTCCCTCAACACTGTCAAACTATTTACTAAGTCTGCACTACTATTAATATTCTCATCATTCCCATCACTCATCTCCTCCCACTTATGACTGTATGGCTATAACCTTGTTGCTGGTATCCTTACGATTTATATTGATATTGTTTCCTGATTGCTTATTTGTAACCAATGACTACCATTATGTGTTGTACCTTATGATTCTTGATGAATTTATCTTTTATTTTTTGTACACTGAGAGCGTATGCACCAAGACAAATTCCTTGTGTGTCCAATCACACTTGGGCAATAAAAAATTCTATTCTATTCTATTCTATTCTATTCTATTCTATTCTATTCTATTCTATTCTATTCTATTCTATTCTATTCTATTCTATTCTATATAATCTTTGAATTTTACTGTATTATTATGGTTCAAATAAGAAACTATGAAGCCTAGCATTCCTTTATTGTTAAAAACATTTGCTTCATTAAAAGTACTTTATATATTCTACTATTAAAGTAGTTCTATCATACCAAAAATATCTAATTATAACAGAGGAAATGTTACAACCACAGTGTAATGCTGTGTAGGAATCCCTAAAGATGTTCAAGCTTGAATATTTTTAGTAATAATTTAAACAAACTAATCAAACAAATGAAGTAATTTGACCAGTGGCAAAACAAGTTGAAAAGATCTCCCTTAATTCATGAATTATCACAAAGACTGGCTTCTAGTAATACCCCTATATTGGTAAGATTCCTTTGTTTTTATTAATACCCAAGGAAGGGATCATCTGAAACATGTTCAAGGGGGTGTTTGTTCCATGGGGTATTTGTGACCAGAAGTGTGAAGTGTGGACAGGCAGTCAAACAATGGTCTTATATGTCACAGAATAAAGAAGCAGAAACACTCTAAGGATTATCTTGTAGCAATAAAGCTCAACAATCCTTCAAAGGAAATTCAGAAGTACACTGAATAGAAAACAGAAGTTTTTTTTTGGTTTTTTTTTTTGGCAACAGGAAAAAAAAAAGAACTGTAGGTAGTTGGAAGACCCATTTAGGTATAGTGCCAGTGATCTAACACATTTTTTTGAGAACTCCATGATGATACCATTTTAAAAGTCAAGCCAATATTAATAACTGCTTGATTTAGGTTGGAAGTTGGAAGAAAGAGAAAACTTGTATGTCGGAATTCAATACGGTTCTATATAAAAAGGCATTTATAATCATGAGAAAAAGTTCAGACAATGGGAGCAATCTACATAAAAGCAATGTAAATATTCTGAAGCCTTTTGAAAGGAAGAGAGATTTAATTTGCACAGTAAAATAGGATTTAAAAATGCTTATTTAGTGAATTCTTTGTCTGAAATGGGAGGGTTTGTTTGTTTGTTTGTTTTGCCATAAAGTGGAAGTAAGTGCTGCTTTCTGGCAAAAAAAATAAAAAAAGAAAGAAAGAAAAGAAAAGAAAAGAAAAAAAGAAGAAGTCATAAATCATGATCATGTGACTGTGGGACACTGCAAACAGTCATAAATGTGGGCAGCTGCGAAGTAACAAAAACGTGATCATGTGACCATCTGTGCGTATGCGCCTGGCTGTCAGAACTTTGAACCTGGATCGTAAGTTTGGAAGGTCTGTCGTAACTTCAAATGGTCTTAAAGCAACCGGTCATAAGTCAAGAACTAACTATATGGCAAAAGTCTAAATGGGAAAACAAATTGCTAACATTTGCCTAATTGCCTAAAAGCAATTTTTGTCCTGTTTCTTTATTCGGGCTTCTGTGTTTCTTTCATTTAACTACTACTGTCTTCTAAGTCAACTTCCTTCTTTTACTGACTATTCAGCAGGCCAGGCTTCTCCAAGTCTCTGGAGTCATATAAAGGTCTGTGAGAATAGTCTAAATGTAAAGTATCTGTGACAGGAAAGCAATATTTCAGCTGATGATGCCTGATTTCCTATGACTACCTAATTCATCAAGATAGGTCAAAGTCAGATGTGGTCTCGGCAAACACCAGGAGGAAAACAAACCAGGTTATAGGGGTGTTTTGTGAGGTATACAGATGCTGTGAACGGTAAGAAATATGTTGCCTCTTTATTAAACAGATATAGTATGAAATACTGTCTTATGCTGTTAGTCCAATCCTTTAAAATGTGGCAAACGATGAAAAATTGTTTCTAGCTTATTCTGCCTTATTCCAAAATATTACATATAGTGAGGTCTACTGCCAAATTATAAGTGTTTCTCCCCATTGTGTACTACCGAATATACAGCTTTTGGGAGAAGAAACACATTTGCTTCTGTTGCATTTTTGTTGCTATTTACCAGACGACTTGCAAATAACAATATATAACAATAGAGAATGAAATCTTAAGTCTTGTAAAGTGATCCTATGGAGACCACTCTATAGATACTCAAGATGCTCTATTGAGCAGATTATCTTTTAACTATTGGCTCCATCTGATGAACCTTAATATGTCCCCTTAGTATTCATGATAAACTGCAAGCATGGCCATCCCTTGAGCAAAATTTGACTACCATTTTTTTTTTTTTTGCTATTTTTTGCAGTTTGCTATTCAGCCCTTGAGAACTATAACCAACTTGCTTCAAGAAGCCAGCACAATATTTAGGCAACATTTATGACTGAACTCTAAAAAATCTTGATGACTAGCTATAATCTTAAATCACTTTGGGGAATGTTACTTACTCTCATATCAATTTTACTATTTCAAGATGGTGAAGATGAAGTATATAAAGTGAAGTATTACAAAGAACTAAAAAAGTAATGCTTGGGATGGCAAAGTAGAAGGAAACCAATATTAAACCCTCTAATGCCATTGCTTCAATACGGTAGATCAATTGCTGACTGTGGAGGTCCCAAGCAAATCAGAATTTTCTAAAATTTAAAAGAAAGCATATAACAATCACAATCATAATAAATATCAAGCATTTTCCCTATGTTTATTCTGTTAGAACATACAAAGATGAGATAAAATTAACAAAAATAATAATTTAAAATGATAATTTACAGGTAACCCTTGTTTTATGACTTGATTGTTTAGCAACCTTACAAAGTTAACACTTATTGTTACTGGTACTGTTACTTACTGGTTCCAAAGTTCTGATCATTGCGCTCTTGACCCAGTATTTTGGCCATTTGGCAACCAGCCCACATTTATGGCCATTTGCAATGATTTACTAAACAAACATATGTAGCCAAATTGGCACCAACATGCACAAAAGTGTTAGTGAATATAAAATTTAATCTTGCAGTAGTTCAAAAGTCTTTGGGAGGTAATCTAGATGACTGTAGGAAAGTAAAATAATCCAAAAAAGGAATACGCTTATTCATTGGGTGTATTATGCATTCAAAAGATTAAATGGAGACATTAAGAGATAGCTGCAGAGGTATCTCTTATTATTTTATCTAATTATTTCTATGCTGAAATAATTATGAGGAGATTCAAGGTGGATATAGCCTTATCGTCTACTGAAAACAAAGTTGCCCTTGACTTCGTTAGGCAAACTTGTTTTCTCTCTTCTCCAACTTGCAAACTTAGAAATTATCTTTACAGCAAGAATGGTAAATAATAATAGAAATTATATTTATAGATTGTGGGTGCAGGTAGGACTAAGAATAAAAATTCATGCAAAAGTGACGAGGGGAAGAAAGCAGGAACTTTTTGAAAACTTTGGGTCCGGGTGAAATCTAAAATTTGTTACTACCGGTTCTGTGGGCGTGGCTTGGTGTGTGTGGAGGTAATGTGACTGGGTGGGTGTGGCCATTTTTTGTTTACTTTTAAAACCATTTTTTACATGTAAAACCATGTTTAAAAATGCTTTCAAAAGGCTCTGGCGATCCCAGCTGAGTTGCCTGATTGTCAGGCAACTCAGCTGGGATCGTCAGAGCTTGGATCGTCTGAGCCATTTAAAAGAAAAAACTTTTTTTCTTTTAAATGGCTCTGACAATCCAAGCTGAATTGCCTGATTACAGGCAACTCAGCTTGGCTCGTCAAAGCCATTTAAAAGGAAAAAAAAGGCTCTGATGATCGTGCGGCTCAGCTGGGCATGGGGGCAGGGGCAAGGATTTTTGCTACTGGTTCTCCGAACTGCCCGCCGCCATCACTACCTACTCGCCCGAGCCGGTCCAAACCGGGAGCATTTCAAAACTCTATTTTTCTATGGCAAAAAAGAGGACACAGAAAATTCTATAAATATTTTTTTTTAATTATAGTACAAGCAAAATGCACACTTTATCACACATTAAACACATTAAGGAGTTTAGCAATGCTGAAAAATTTCACTCATATATATTTTCATGTTTTGCATTAATTTCTACACATCTGTGCATTCTATACACTTCTCTGTCTAACACTTTTAAGAAATTATGCAGTACAAAGTAATTGATCATAAGCTGTTTTATGGGTAATGACAATAATTAACCTTTTATAAGAATTCCCCAAGGTTACTTTCTTCCCAGCCGTTCCCTTTTATTCTGACTAAGTTTTGTGTATTAACAAAGCTGCATCAAAGCTACTTGCATTTTATGTATTTCAAAGGTTGAAGTTGATCTAATTCTTTTTCTTTCTGAAAATTCAGATCAGGAAGCACATAAGTCTGTCTGTCTGTCAAATTTATATCCTGTCCATCTCACTGTCTGAGTGACTCTGGGCAGTTTTTAGATAAAAGCCATAAAAAGTCATAGCTAAGAAACAGTTAAAAAGAGAGTTAATAAGATAATGCCCTCAAATTGCCAACCACCATCAGACTGCATACCATTTTTAGATCCCCATGGATCTAATTGGCAGAGTGAGAATTTCATGCTCTTTCAGAAGGCCAGACAAATGGGAGGTAACCTCACCTCTGGGTGCAAGATATTCTATAGGGCAGAGCCAATGGCAGAGAAAGATATCTTCTTAGACCCCACCAGTTGAAATACTTAACCAATGAGGTCTGCAACATCCTTCCTACCTGACCTGGTGGGATGAATCAATGTAACTAGGACAAGATAGGTAGCTGGGTCCCATGCTGTGAAAGGCTTTAAAAATCCCATGCCATGAAGGGCTTAAATTGGATCCAGAAGCACCCAATGGCATCCAATGCACCTCACACAGCAAAGGTGTTATATGAACAGCCCTCAGAGGATCCAAGATTGCTCACCCAGCTGCACTCTTTACCAGCTGTAACTAATGGATAGTCTTCAAGGATAGGCCTATGTAGAACACATTGCAGTAGTCCATATAAGAGATGACCAGAGCGAGAGTGAATGAAAGAAGAGCTTCCTGGTCCAGAAGGGGGAGAACTGGGGCACAACATGAAGTTGAGCAAAGGTCCTCCTAGCCATAACTGCCATAACTGTTCCTAAAGTATGAGTCCAGGAGGAACCTCAGATTATACACTGGATCCGTTTGGGGCAGTGCAACTCGATTCAAGACCAAAGATGATAAACCCCCAGAAACAGAGAAGCCCCTCCCCCCAACCACAGTCACTTCGCCACTCAGAGTCACTAATATTGAAGTTGTACATTTCTCGGTAAGGAACAAAGGAGTTCATTTGTATAGCAAGAGAATTACAACAGTGATATGAAGCACCAATCTCTCTGAATGAATGTTTCAAGAGTGAACTAATCTTTGAGATAATTACTAGGTGCCATATCACTGCAGATAGGGACTGCAGCCAAGAAATTAAAAGACACTTGCTCCTGGGAAGGAAAGCTATGGCAAATCTAAATAGCATACTAAAAAGCAGACTCATCATCATGCCAACAAAAGTGCATATAGTGAAGGCTATGGTTTTCCCAGTTGCAATGTATGGCTGTGAAAGTTGGACTGTAAGAAAGGCTAAGCACCAAAGAATTGAGGCCTTTGACCTATGGTGCTGGAGAAGACTCCTGCGAGTCCCTTGGACTGCAAGGCGATCAAACCAGTCAGTCCTAGAGAGCAACCATGACTGCTCCTTAGAAGGCCAGATCCTGAAACTCAAGCACATTGGCCACCTAATGAGAAGGAAGGACTCACTGGAGAAGAGCCTAATGCTGAGAAAGGTTGAGGACAAAAGAAGAAAGGGATGACAGAGAACAAGGTGGCTGGATGGTGTCACTGACGCAGTAGGCGTGAGCTTAAATGGACTCCAGAGGATGGTAGAGGACAGGAAGGCCTGGAGGAACACTGTCCATAGGGTCGCAATGGGTCGGATACGACTTCACAACTAACAACAACAACAATCTCTCACATACTGTACATCTCTCTCATCTGGATGCTGGTATATAATTTCATAGTATACAGCAGGCTGCTCTTTCCCCAGCCTGTCTAATCAGACAAAATAGACAATTCTTTTAAAAAAGAAAAGTAGATTGCAAAGCTACAAGAAAAGTCAAGAGAGTTTGGAGGAAAAGAAAGACAGAGTGTAACTTGTCAACGAACACTTTCTGGCAATTAGGGAGATAGATGAATCATTTGTTTCTTTTTGCTTCTTTATGCTTTTTTTAAAAATACCACTTAAAACCAAGTTAGTCCATTTGGAGATCCTGTTTATTACATGGAAGCTATAACTTCTCTTTTAACAAAATGTATATGCAGACATGCATGACTGCGAAAGATCAAGACATTTTTGCTAAAGCTGTAACAGGGAAGGAATAATTTTTATTTTTAGTTGGCTATTAGCATCAGTAAATGAAGTGCTACAATACTGGGGAGAAAAAAGTTTTCAGAGAGATAATGGTATCCCGCTGCCTAAGAATATTATATTATATTGTTGACTTTTAATGCAACAGCATGTGCTAGCTCTCTGGATAGTATTATTGTTTTGGGGGGATGGTAGCAAATGAAGGTTCAGGACAATGCCATGCTGTGAGATGCTACTGAGAATGGGACCATGAACACTCAACAATTTCCATGAGGTTTTCCTGATATTGTAAGTTTATTTTTTATTTGGTTTCCATCCCCCCACCCCAAATAGGGTTCTTTATTAAAGAAAATATAGAAATGCAAGGAGAACATAACATTCTAGCACCTATGACGGATAAGAATTGCAAATGAACGAATGACAGAAGGAATGAATGTCACTGCCTGTTGCATCCCTAGCCCATAGCTTAGGCAATTTAAAGATATATAACTGTTAGTTTAATAGTTTTCTCTATTCTCCTAACATACTTTTTGCCATGATCACAGTTCAGGATGCTAAATTGACAAGTGTAGTAGACATTATCCACTTTAAGACTATAGTGGTTGAGTTTCTTCTGCTCCATTCACTGGGCCTTACCCTTTCGTAATCTACAGAAATGTTAGATATATTTCTAGATATCTAGAAATTTTGCAGACGCCATCTGCCTTTATCCTATCTTCCACTATTTTGGAACAGTACTTTCCGAAGTGATTGCTGGTGTCATGCGAGCTCCTTAGACAGAGTTTACCACGTGTTTGAAAATGTACCAGAAAATTTTTTTAAACATGGTTTTATAGATAGTGTTTGACTTATGACTGTAACTGAACTTGAAATTAAGGTCATAAGTTGTGGCAATTATGACCACGGTCAATTTTAACATCTTTTTCGTGTTGGTCATTACAAAATGCTATGGTTGTTAAGAAAACACCATGATAGTCAAACCAGTCTGTTTTCCTGAATGAGGGTCTTAATGCTGAAAATGGACAACAAATGCTGAAAGTTGCAGTCATGTGACTGTGTGAGGTTGCACATGGCTATAAATACAAGCTGGCTGCCAAGCACCCAGAATGCAATCACATGACTGTGGGGAGGTGCAACTGTCGGAATTTCAAAATGTGTCATTAGTAGCTCTGGGAGGCTAGTTGTACCTTTGAACAGTCACTAAGTGACTAGTCATTAAGTGAGGACTACCTGTAATACTGTCTTGAGAGAGATCACTAGTCCTGTTCTGGACAGAATTCTGATTTGAACAGGAAAGCAGAGGTTGAGTTTTATCTAGTGTGCAATGTTGATTTGGCCTCAATTAACATACCAAAAGTTTTACGGGGCATATTTTTTCAAAAGTTTTATTATAAGACTATTCTTATGCCAGTTCGGCTAACTCCTAGCTACCCATTTTGCCTCTACCTCTTCCTATTACATCAGTTATATTGACTGTAATCATTATTTCATTCTATAACCCTACTGCATAATAAATTACGCAACAAAATATAGTAAACTATATTATGTGTTTATACTACTGTACATCTTACCTTACAGCATGAACTATTATTGCTTACTCCTTCCCATTTCAGCCTCTGACTTGTCAACTAGGCTATTTTTGGACCTAGTTTGGCACACTTTCAGACGAGGGCTGGATATGACATGAAACAGGCAAGAAGCATATGAAATATAAATTTGGGCAACTTGATAGTGACTATATATGCCATTCTAAGCATCTTCCTATATTTGCCTATTCTTGTCCCAACACTGGAAACGTAGCTATTGATGGTCTTTTTTTTTTCTTGCTGGCAAATGATTGGAAGGGAAAAGAAGCCAATCACATTTTTAAAATTTGTCCTGCATTAAAATAATCAGATCAACATCGTTTGCCACCCTGGGCACAATATGATCACTACTGAAGGCAGCACAATGCATGCCACCCTATATATATATATGTGTGTGTGTGTGTATATATATATAAAACCAGCTTTAATGTGGCCACCTGGATGGACGCAGAGGTTCACTGTAGTTTATTTACCATCATGGTAAGCTGTGGTTCACCTTGTTCTCTAAACAAAGCCATATTTTATATTCCCTTCATTGTTTCAGTTCATAGTGAGATGAAAGAATACACTTAGGAGAGTTATTTAAATATGAACGTAATGTGGATATGCCAAAATGATGAATGCCCCAGCAATTTCTTTTAACATACTTTAATTTGCAGATACTTATATGGGCACAAAGGAAATGCCTGCAGGATTAACCTAAAAAAAACCCCAAAAACAGCTGAGTAGAAGGACTCAGAAAATTTTTTTAATGTTCTGTACGCGATTTTTTTTTTTTTGGTAAAGTCGTGCAATGCATTTTATTTTGCTTCTAAACTCTGTATTTTGCATTTGAATGAAATAATTATTGTCTTTTTGATTCTTCAATGGTAAAATAGCCTAAGCATATTGATAAAATATTAAGAGTATTTTTTCCCAATTACTTTTGAAATATACAGCAATAAATTAATACTGTAGCTAGAACAGTAATACTATCTTAAGCACTGAACAATGATAAATACCATTAAAAACTAAATCAAAACTTCAAAAAAAGTCTGAAAACACCATTTGAAAACACCTGTAAGAATCATGCACATAACTTCCAAATTATAGTTTTGCAATTTTTCCTATCTGACTATTCATTTCAGATTTTAAGTAACAATGTCAATATAACAGTACTAATATATATATATATATATATATATATATATATATACATATATATATATATACATATATACATATATATATATATATATATATATATATATATATATATATATATATATTAATATTAGACAAGAAATATATATAAAAGAACAGCAAGAGTCACGTCATTCAACCCCGAGCTACGAATATTCTCTTCTATTGGTACTAATATAGCAGCAATGTAGGTTGTCCTCACTTACTGACTGCTCATTCAGCAGCCAAAATCACAACAACACTGAAAAAAAAAAAAAAAGGAGATTTATGACTGGTACTCAAACGTGCAGTTGGTGCAACATCCCCACAGTCAGCTGATCAATATTTGGTAACTAGTAACCACTTACAACCCTTGCAGGATCTCATGGTTACATGATCACCATTTGTGATCTTCACGGCCAGCTAGCGACAGGCAAAGTCAACCAGGAACCTGGCAGAAGTTGCAAGTTGTAGTCACTTGATATCATACTTAACAACCACAGGGGACATCAGGGTTTAAAACCACAACTGGAACTGATGTTGGATGCGGTTGTATGATATTTCACTTTTCAAGCACATCGCTTAGAAACTGAGTTGCCAGTTCCAATTGCGGCCACTAAGTGCATTTCAGGATTTTTCCACTATTTCTTAGATCAGGGATGTCAAACTGGCGGCCTGTCAGCCAGATGTGTCACACACAGGCAATGTCCACCCCAGCTCCGCAAAGGGGGAAAACATCGCAAAATGTCAGGTGACAGCAATGTGACGCTACAAGTTTGACACCCATGTCTTAGATCAATGATTTCAATTCAGTATTTGAGTTGTTAATTATTGCTATCATCTAGGGTTTTTAGTAAACATATTGGAATTTGGAAAGAGTTTTATTAATAGGTAGCTGCCAAGAATACAATAATATAACTTCCTTCAAATAACTGCATCAATGATATGTATATTTGATAATTATTTCAAGAGTTTTTTTCCTTGATGTTTCATAACTACCAGGTTTAAGAATTGTATCAGCATTTAATGGATTACGGGTAGTCCTCTATTTGTAACAATTTACTTAGTGATCTTTCATAGTTACAACGGCACTGAAAAAAGTGACTTATGACACTTTGTTTACACTTATGACCATTGCAGCATCCCCATGGTCACATGATTTACATTTGGATGCTTGACAACTGATTCACATTTATTATGGTTGCAGTATCCTGGGATCATGTGACCCATTTTTGCAACCTGCTGACAAGCAAAGTCAATGGGGAAACCAGATTCACTTAACAACCATGTTAGTAATTTAACAACTGCAGTGATTCACAAATGTAGCAAGAAAAATCATAAAATGGAGCAAAACTCACTTAATGTTTGTATTATCTGTTTTTTATCTTGGCTGTTCACCGCCCTGAGTCCCTCTGGGAGTAGGGCGGAATATAAATGGGATTAAAAATAAATTATTAAATAAACCATTTTTTCACTTAGCAACATTAATTATGGGCTCAATTGTGGTTGTAAGGTGAGGACTACCTGTATTTACCAGTTGTTAATGTTATAGGGCTTGTGTCTTGTTTAATGCCATTTACTAACCACCTATCATAGTTATGTGTTGATTTATTTCATTCCTTAAAACCCGGACTGCAACTATTTATTTTGGCATATGAAATTGTGATTTGGCTTTAATTTATTTAAGTTATGGTGTTTGTATTTTATACTTGCTAACTGTTCTGAGGAAATTTTTTTTAAATCAAAAAGTGGGTTATATATGAAATATTGTAAATTATGAATTTTAAATTTCCAAATATGCAAGAGCATATTCATAGATGAAAATCGGAAGAAATCTAATTATAAAGGCTGTTGATGTTCCTTTTTTGCATGCTATGTTAATATTTCCCTGATATATTGGAATAAGATAGTTAAGCCAATTTTCTTAAGCAAGATTTTTTGAAAAGAGATAATAGGATAAGTTCATACATCCTACTAATCTATGAATGGCTATACATGATTTATAAATAGTTTAGAAACTGTACAAATATTGTATAGTGGTCCAGGCAATGTATTAAGCCCAAAGCAAGTAAATCATATTATAGTTTAATGCAATTCGTGAATCATTCATTGGGAAGTTCTGCCACCTTTGTCATGTTGGAGAGGAGTTTTAAAAGACGGGAAAAACAAAACCAATTTTATTGGCTATGTGACTGGATTACTCATTAATGACTTGTACCTTAGGCTTCAGCAAAAATATTGTTTTTCCTAACATCTAGGGAAAAATTATGAGATGCTGATCTATAAAACTGTGTTCATTTTACATAAAATACATTTACTCAGCACTTCTTAATAAATATATTTTATAGGAATTGAACAAACTTTTGCAGATCTCAACATATATCATTTTTTGCATCTGGTATTTCATGTCATCCATTCTATAACCAGGAATAATGAAAAACTATTATTAAGCTCTATAATACTGATTATCCCCTTATATTTTAATCATAATTTTTTTAAAATGTTTTTTCAAAAAGCTAAATTAAAATGTATTTTTCTTGTGTCCACAGAAACTGTCAATTCTATTTTTAAACTATTAAATTACATTTCCATGATGATTCTAGAATAATCCTCCTGAAACATTAGTATAGTTTTCAGTTGTTTATTTTTCTGTGTCTCAGAAAAGCACTTTTGTGTTCAGTTCCTCTCTCAATACTTTTATCTTCTACAACACGATGAATATGATATTACACAGTGGTGGGATTAAATTTTTTTAATCCTGGTTCTGTGGGTGTGGTTTGGTGGGCGTGGCAGGGGAAGGATACTGTAAAATCTCCATTCCTTTCTCACTCCAGGGGAAGGTTACCGCAAAATCTCCATTTCCTCCCAATCAGCTGGAACTTGAGAGGCAGAGAATAGATGGGGGCGGGGCCAGTCAGAGGTGGTATTTACTGGTTCTCCTAACTACTCAAAATTTCCACTAACGGTTCTCCAGAACTGGTCAGACCCTGCTGAATACCATCTCTGTTTTCACATTATGAAAACCAGTCATTTAAGAAAACAGAAAGGCTATAAATTATTATGGGCTCTCTGTTTTTAATGTTGCTTCCCCTAGAAAAATATCTAGTATATCACTGAAAGATAACCTTGAACCCCAAGCATATATTTTTCCAAGGGAATTTGGTTATGGTTATAGTTTAGAAAGGTAAGAGATATATTAGTTATAATATCAATATGGGTCATAGTTCTAATAAATTAAGACTTCTTTAATATTTTCTTGTACAATAACCCCTCCCCTCATTGTATAATTGATACTGGAAACAATAAAATATCTGATTTGGACAATAAACAACATTTAGTCCATTATTATTTTTAATGTTCTTAGGATACATTTATTCACTTTCCTCCGCTAAGAATTCCAGTCTTAAATACTTTCATCTTGATGCCTCCATATCAATCAGATATATATTTAAGATTTTCAGTAGGAATTGGTATTAAATGAGTCTGCAATATCTATTGCTTAATGCACTGTAAGCCGCCCTGAGTCTCCGGAGAAGGGCGGAATATAAATCAAATTAATAAAATCAAATTAATAAAAATAATAAAATAATTAATCACTTTGGCTAATTTTCAAATCTGGAATAAGGGAATTATATTTTTCTTCCACTAAAATAATTTTTTTTACTGAAAGGAATTGTAGCATAGGTAAAAGAGAAAGAGAATGGAGCATAGAAGGAGGTAGACCGCCTTCTACCGCATAGCTTCCAGCGACCGGTAAGATCCCACAGAGTGGAATCTTAGGTCCCTCAGGTCCCGTCAGCTAAACAATGCCGGCTGGCGGGCCCATGGGGGAGGGCCTTCTCTATGGCTGCCCCAGCTCTCTGGAAACAGTTACCTCCTGAGGTCCAGACCACCCTCACCCTATTGGCCTTCCAAAAAGCAGTGAAGACCTGGCTCTTCCGGCAGGCCTGGGGCTGTTGATCTTGCTGTTGTAATTTGGCGAGATCCGGCCATGAATGGTGTGAATGGGTTTTAATTGTTTTTAATGGTTTAACTTTTAATGTTTTATATCTGGTTTTTAAATGCACTGTAAGCCACCTTGAGTCTTCAGAGAAAGGCGGCATACAAGTTGAACAAATAAATAAATAAATAAATAAATAAAACAATTTCAACACGTACATATTGTGTTTACTTGAAAAGTCTGTTTCAAAAAAAAATCTTTGTTTTGCTTTATCATTTGCCTTTAAGACATAAAACTACATGCTGCACTATATACATGCATTTGTCTTTTGCAGTATTTTCAAGAGGTGCCCACCTGCTGATGTTAATTTAAGAATAGAAGTATTTTTAAGAGAACTAAACATTTCATTTCTTATTTTCCTTACTTCACATTGTTCTAGCTTAATCAAAAACAGTTAAATACTCTCTTAGGCAATACAGTCTGTAGGTTTTGTTATTTTCTAAACCCCATTCCTGGTTTTGAAAGAGATTATATAAACATATATTCAAAGGTATGCATATCATTGAAGCTAATAACAGGAAATAGTGCATAAACCATATCATTGTCAATAAAAAAAAACATCTTTAGGCCTTCTTAATCCATTCTTACCAAGAAAACGGCCAAATTAACAAATGAGAAAAATACAAATAAGAAGCAAGGATGCCCATTATTCAACGCGATTTGGAAGAAGTTCTTCAGACTTCATGTGAACATGAATATAGCATCTGTCATTCACTAAAACTGCCTAACTTTTTAAAGCTTTTATGAGAGCCGGATGAAATCTTATGATCGGATTAGATATTTAACATGGTTCTTAAGGCAGCAGCTAGCTTTTTCTTCAGACACACACAAAAGAATAAAAAAATGATGGACTGCTTTAATAAATAGCAGAGAGATGTTGAGAATTTAGAACTTAGAATAACTTTATTGTCACTTGGAATCAGCACATATTAAAATGAAATTTCATTGCATACAGCTCTCAAAGGGTCATCACCACCTCCAATATACACTACATAAGCATGACTAAATACACACATGCATACAAAATTATGCACATACCCACATATATTATTTGACCCAGAGAAACAACACAGTCTAGTTCGGATGTATATGTGTACGTGGCAAGAAAAACCAATTCTGTGAGTTTACCAGACGGATGGCATAGGGAACAAAGCTGTTACAGAATCTGGTAGTCCTGCTAAAAATACTTCGAAATCTCCTCCCAGAGGGGAGCCACAGAAACAGATTATGAAGTGGGGTCTGTAACAATGCTTTGGGTTCTAAGCACATAGCACTTATAAGCAGTATCCTGAATAATGGGAAGTGAGCTTCCTATAATCTTCTCAGTTGCCCTTATCACTCTCTGAAAGGACTTTCTTTTTGAGGCACTGCAACAAGAGTAAAATCTACTTACCTTCCCTACCGGTTCAGAAGCGCACGCGCCGTGCGCTCGCTTTGTTCGCATGCGTCATCTGCATGTGCAGACCTTCTGTGCATGCGCAGAAGGTAAAAAAACACATTACTTCCTGGTTAAAATCAGGAAGTAATGACACCCGGGCATTACCTGGGTGGAGCTTCGTTCCGTCATCGCTACCGGATCACTGAATAACCGGCCAAGATTGCTATGGGATCGGGCGATCCGGTCCAATCCGGGAGCATTTCACCCCTTCACTGTAGCTACCAAACCAAACAGTGATGCTGTTTGTTAAAACGAACTTAAAATGAACTTATTACAGGCCCAATATGTCTTTGGAGTCACTATTAAAATGTAGGCAGCCATACTAATAATCATGAAAAAAGTCTCAGCCAACAATATCAGAGATCATGAACAGTAAGGGCAATAAATATAGTTTTAGCAAGCATTTTTTCTCTTTTTGCGCCTCTTATTGTTTATTTTATTTTATTTATTAGATTTATATACCGCCCTTCTCCTTGCGGACTCAGGGCGGTGAACAGCCAAAAGTAAAAAACAATTTTACAAAAGTTAAAACAATTTTAAAACCAACTAATATAAAATTTGGCCCATAAATTTAAAACAGTTCAATTAATATTTAATATCAAACTCTAAAAAATTAACCATGGGATCAGGCCAGTCCGGCTAACTGGAAAAAGTAAGTTTTTAAGGCCCAACGAAAAGTCCGGAGGTCTGAGATCGTTCGCAACTCTGGGGGAAGATCGTTCCAGAGAGTGGGAGCTACCACAGAGAAGGCTCTCCCCCTGGGGGTCACCAGCCGGCATTGTCTGGCTGGCGGCACCCTAAGGAGGCCCTCTCTGTGGGAGCGAACCTGTCAGTGGGAGGCAATTAGTGGCAGAAGGCGGTCCCGTAAGTACCCTGGTCCTAAGCCATGGAGCGCTTTAAAGGTGATTACCAACACCTTGAAGCGCACCTGGAAGTCCACGGCAGCCAATGCAGCTCACGCAGGAGAGGTGTCACATGTGTGTTTTAGGCAGAAAAGGAGAACACACACACACACACACATACACACACACACAAATATGTACGTACGTACCTCCACAAATTCTCAAAATGTCTCCATGTATTTTAAGAATAAAGTAGTGACACTGAGGGAGAATCTGATTCTACTTAGCCCTATTTTTCTATTATTTTAAACAGAATTGTATTTAAGAAACACAAGGCAGTCACCAAAAATGACCTTGCAGTAGAAGCATTTAATTCTTCATGGTATGTTTTTATTTCATCAAATTATGAATGTCCCTGATGACTTAAGGCTATACAGTTCTGTAGAGGAAGAGAATCTGACCTAAAGACATTGCTTCTGACAGTCCATCACTCTCTTGTAACACATAATTTCATTTTTTTTCCCTACAAAGTATCAGTAAATAGCCATCTCAACTGAGGATTAACAGCATATTAACTCTCAAGCTCTGTACTTTGATTTATATACATAATCACATTCCCACATATTATTAATATACCATGAACACTATATCAGAAGTATATTGTTTGGCAGATGTTATCAATTCTATTTTTTTTTTATTGTGCCAATGTTGGTAAGTTAATAATTACACATGTGTGTTTCAGTGAACTGCTCAGATACAAGACCGAAATGATGATAAAGACAAAAGATAATAACAAAGTAACCAGACGACTGGAGGAGAGCACATGTAGGCCTAAATTGATAATAATTTTGGCAACTAAACCGGACCTTATCTACAGTCCAACCTATATTTTGACCTCTATCTGACTTGAGTGAATGAAAACATATATAGAAGAAGCTGCATATGTGCCTATATTTTCTCATTTTTCAAACACAAACCCCATCATTTTCTGGATGTTTTTGATAAAAACACAACTGGGATTTCACCTTTGTCACAATAAAACTAATCTGAGGTGTACATTTACAGAAAAATATTTTGTCAGTAGCCATCTTTTATCCAAAGAGTTACAAACAAATCTGGAAAAGTTTAATGTAACTATTTTTTTTTTTAGTCATTTAGTCATGATTTCAATATAAATTTGATGAAAAATCCAATGAAAGTGCAGTTTTCAGGGTTTTTTTTTTTTTAACCATAAAAGTATATTACGTATGAGTATACAAAATACTTTTACCTTTTTTTCCCCTACACTTGAGAAAGTGCTTTGAGTTATTATTTATTTATCTATGGTGGCAAATGACCCAAATTCTTTGGAGAATATGTCAGTGTAAACAAAATTAAATCTGCTCTACCAGCAAATACTTCCTCTGGTAAATTCCATATAACCCTTCCACATTAGTTGCCAAGACTCAATATGTAGGTCCATCCATCCATCCATCCATCCATCCATCCATCCATCGGCCTTAGTAATTTAAATGGTAAGAAAAACAATTTATGAGGTGACCCTAATGGACATACCTTTTCACTGTTCAAGCATCTTACCTTGTAAACTATATATTTCTCCCACGCTGTTCTGCCGAGTGATGTGATGCCAGTATGCACTACGAGGAAGTGAGATTGACTTAGGTAACGTCATTGGTTCAGTCAAACTGGTCTGAAGCTGCAAATATAAAGAAAATACACCATAGCATGTTTTTCAGTAATCACCTTCAGTCCAAACTCAGCAAAGGAAATATCAAGCAATTAATATCTGGGCAAATCTAATTACTACATACATAGCTGGAATAGTGGACTGGAGTCTACATGGAACAGCTATGATACCTTTAACACCATCAAACATTCAGATCCTTAGGAAGGACTTGATAGGTGGATAAAGTGCCAAATCCAGTCTAAACATTTGGCTGCCTGTGTGATGAACCATAATAATAATTGTACTTCCTCTTTGTAGCAGTATACTTGCTACTATAGTTGCATTTCAAGAGGCAACCTTGCAGGCAAACAAAAGAGAATTTGCCTTTCCACTCATAGTTACTTTCAATCCTGTTCAAGAAATGTGATGGTTTTTTTTTTTAACCCAAGAAATAGAACCATTAAGTACCCATGTATCTAGCTGACTTAATAGCTGCAAGTGAGCAAAATTACAGATATTGTTCAAGGGGTGGGAATTTGAATATAGGGATCACCGTAACACTATAAACACCCTATCTGCTCCAAGAAAAGGGTACGTGATGTACTAGGAACAATGTCTTTGGTATAACCAGCTTCTAAGATAAATTGTGATGTATGCACAAAGGATTGCTCTCTACATATTTATTGTCTTGCTTGATGGATTTTAGTTGACAGATTTGTTGGTAACAAATAACAAGGAACATGTTAATCAAATGAAGTAGTGAAGGTGAATGAAAGTTACATGGTGCAAAAGCTACAGTGATCAATTAAGAAGGAAAGTGGCACAATATTTTCCAATAGACAGCTTGTGCAATTAGTAGAAAAGGTTCTTTATAGTGTGAGCTGTACGACCTGATGTTGAGATCTATGCTTTTCCTAGGTACTTTTGGTGACTGGGAGGACTATGAATAGCTGGAGTCAAGAGGTTATGAATGTTTCTTTCAGAAAAGATGCAGTGCCATCAATCCTGACACAGCTGGTAATGCATTGTCTTCTGAAGAAGCTTTATCTTGACAACCTTTGACCAATGCCCAAGCTTTCCTTTCTGGGGCAGATTTTGAAGAAGGTGATGAGAAATCAGCTTCAGAGGATGATACTATAGGAATCCTTTCCAGCATGGATTCAGACCTCTGTGTGGGTTTGGTACATGAATTGCATCAGGAACTAGAAAGTGGGAGTGAATCTCTGCTGAAACTAACGAGCATCTCAGTAGCTTTTGTCAGAGTGTGCACAGTGTGACTGCTAGTTTGAGACAACCCAGGAGCAAAATACAGTACACAGTGGTTTTGTCCTTCAAACAGTGGTTTATATACAGGCGTCTATATGCAGACATACAAGTGGTAAGCACATACCAGACAAGTAATCATTCTTCAACTCTACTGATAGAATAATGCTTCAATCTACTCCAATGCTGATAGAACACAACTAGGAGAGTGATACACAAGGAAGAGAGTACCCTCCCTTATATAGACAGCTTCTTAACCCAGCTTCTTAAAGTGGCAATTACCCTGCTGACTCATCCACAGTCTTAAAGGGGCTGGTCAGTTTTAAATCATCATTACCCTGTCAGTTTTCAATACCATTGACTACAATATATGGATTTTGGAAGGTAGGGATACCAAATTGCAATGGTCATGCTCCTACCACAGCAAATAGATTCAGTTGATAGTAATGGGAATGAGTACCAAGCCCATGATCTCGCTAATATGGATATCTCAGGGCTTAATTATTTCCCTATTCCAGGATCCAATCTGATTGGTCACCAGAACCAGAGGTTTTGTCTTCCAAGCTTTCAAATAAGCTGACTTTGTATAAATATACAAAAGTATGAAGGCTATTGCTTAACGCATTGTAAGCCGCCCTGAGTCTCCGGAGAAGGGCGGCATATAAATCAAATTAAAAATTAAAAATTAAAAAAAAAATCATGCTGCAATCCATCTTCAAGGAACTTCTGTCTTTTACTTCTGCTATCTACATGAAATCAATGGGAGAGACATTATCTATTCTTTTGTTTTGCTGTAAGGATAGCATTAATATGCTGATCAATACTCAATTATACCCAATACCATAATGGATATACTATGGAAATTCTGATCTAGGATCTGGAGGTGGTGAGTTTGGATGTGGTCCAAAACAAGTGAATGATGAATCCCAGAAAGATGGAGTTACTGGAGTTCAAAAACATCATGGTTCAGTGAATGTTCTAGAAGGAGTTACACTGTCTTCAAGAGGAGGCCTGAAACTTGGGCATCCTCCTGGATTCATGGCTCCTGCTGAAATAGCATGCCTGATATGCCAATTAGGCCCTGCCTAATCTTAAAGCCCCGATGAAATTCATTCACACCCTCATTGGCACACATTTCAATTACTGTACATGCTCTATATAGCACTCCCTTTGTAGATGACAAGAGAAACTATAGACGATTTAAACTGAGGTGGCCAGGTCCTTAGATGTTAATAGGAATGACTTCAGTGTAATACAAATTCTCCAGTCACCAATAGATTTCCATGTTCAATTCAAAATGCTGGTTTTTGTCTTAAAAATCTACATATGATGTCATTCTTGATAGAATCTTTGTTCCAAGTAGAATCTGTTTTATTATGCCCATGGTGTTTGAGATGCCAATTTAATTGAATTTATGATTATCTATTTAACTTCAGCAAAAGGTGATGTTAAAATTATATGGACTGCCCTTAAACCCTTTAATGAGTGGATTATCATTCAGTATCTGACTTGTACTTTGAAGGGGCAGTGTAGCAGAATATGAGCCACTGATTCTATTTCTCCTTTTCCACCTGGCAGTAGAATTCTAGCTATGCAATCTTCATCTATTTTATCTCCTATTATGCAGAGGGAAAACGATAATGCAGGCCTTTGGAAAGTCCATCTCTTTTTTTGTAAAAATATGATTTTATAAATCACTGGTTATGGCTTCATTAGTACCTGCCACTAAAAGCAACAGAGGTGTGGGTCTGGTGTTCCATATTCTGTCCTTTCTTTAAGGACATTGTCATGGCATCCTCATACCTCATTTGGTTTAGACATTCTAGTGAGAAGCCAGAGATAATAAGATTTTGTTCACAAACTAATTGCCATTTGTCTTTATAAATATCCATTAACCAAAGAAGAAACAATCTACTGTACTTTAAAGTGACTCTGACCAGACTGAGTTTAAATGTTTAGGAAGCAGGCATATATATATAAGACAGGGTCTTATTTTCAGGGAAATATGATTTTGCCCCCACTCTTTGGAACATCTAATTCCCAGAGGTGAGGTGAGCCTCCATCCTTCTGGTTTTCCAGAAGAATGTAAAGACTCTTGGCTCTGTCAAATAGCATGGGGATCTAAGAATATGATGTAACCTTGGGGATGGCTGGTGGCTTGAGGGTACTCCCTCTCCCTTGTCAATGTTTTAGTCTTTTGAATTTTTAACTCTGAATTGCACTTTTACCTTGCAAGTTTTAAGTTCGTTCTTAACTCAGTTTTAATCTGTGTTTTTACTCATTGTTTTTATTGTTTAATTTTGTTGTTATAAACCACCAACAGTCACTTAAGTGTGCTAGGCAGTGTAGAATTTAATAAATTTAAAAAACGATTTATCCTCCAATAGTTTAACCACCGCAGAAGCAAATCAACCTTCTTGTACTCTTTAAAATCTTAGAATGGCTGCAGTACTCTTCTGTGCCTTTAAAATGGCATAAACATTTTAAGCTTTTAAGCAATGTAAAGGAATAAAAAGACAATTTCTTTCACTAGATTTTTTTGAGGTAAGCAGGAGGGGGGGTGGGAGGGAGAGAGAGAGAGAGAGAGAGAGAGAGAGAGAGAGATGGAGGGAGGGAGGGAGGGAGAGATGAGAAAACTGACCCCACTTTTCCATTATGGTAAGGCGCTTCTTTCACTGTTGCTTAATGATTATAAATCTTGCAATATATTTTAGATGAATCTATCTTTCTATGATTAGTTCTAAAATTTCAACTAAACTTTACAGTTCTTATATCTGTGAAAGAAGCTCCCTGACATCTTTTCACTGAAAAAAAAAGTGAATTGTAGATTTTGTCCAAGCCGGACTGGATTTGTGAGTAAGGCTGAGTAAAACTGGCTTACTACAGCAGCTCTAAAAGGCAGTGTTCTGTGTAAAGTTCACGGGCTTGCAAGCAGCAATCTCATTAGGAGGTAATGATTCCGAAAAACAGCATTCTTTCTACTGCAGCCATTGTACAATGATTAAAGGACATCAGGGACAGGACTGAGAAGGACTTATAGGGCTATATGGTCTGCATCTCACAACCATGTTGCGCTACCACCCTAATTTAATATATATATATATAAATATTATAGATCAATACATGCAGACATGACATTCATTTAAACAATGTTTAGAAGTAGTTGTAATTTACTGATTAGTCTTGTGACCTTATCAATAAAATAAAGTAACAATAAAATACAGCATATAGTCTATTTCTGGAGTAAGGTAGAGGAAACATTTGTAAAATACATATGTGTTAATATAAGGTGTCATAATCAGATGAATAAATCTCCCTTACAGGGTACTGTAATGTAATGTACAGGATTATGATAACCACTGCCTTAGTTATAAGCTTAGCACTTCTATATACAGTATATTTGAGTCTAGGACTAAATATGACAATCTGTAGACTGGATACCCAGTCCCTGGCTGTTCTTTCCATTAGGTTTGATAAGTATATTTAAGACTAATGGGGGCATATAATTGACATCTGAACAAAATATGAGAAATATTTTCAATGGCTGGGGTATTGCTTATGGGAGTTCTCTTGTTATATGGCAAGTGGTAGAAGTGATCATATTTAACCAGAGTCTCCAATAACTCAAATCTTGCTCTAGAATAGGCTCTTCTTAAAATTTGTGTCCGACTCAATGACAGGCATTTTCATTTTGAAAAACCACTTTATTCTTAGCCAACCAACTTGGGGTTTTATTTTTAGCCAATAATTCCATGTTGGGTTGAACACTAATATCTAGGACTCTCTGTTTAAAAATTTCCCTTGCCTGGGAGGCCATTGAGAGTTAAATGCTGCATAGAAAACTCACACTGTGAAATAACTTTGGGAAGTTGGTTGACCCAGGAGTTGGGCTGGGCCATGCTTATTTGTTCTATTAGGCATATTTTGAGAAGTCTATCAGGGTAATAATATTTAGAATTATTGTATATTTTACATTTGGTCAATTTCTTTCCAGAAGAAAGCCTCACTTATGAATTCCTATAAATCAAAGACAACTATTCTAGAACAAATTAGATACACTGGACAGGAACTTTGAGGGTTCTAAGATCAGAATAAAATATTCTTTCTAAAAGTTTCATTTTATGTTTCAGGTATTTTAATATTCTGTGACTGGCTTGCTCATTAAAAAGAAAAATCTTCATTCACAGAGATTATGAGAATATATTAGCCAACAGAACCCACAGCAGATTCTATCCATGCTTCTAATAGCTGGCACTAGGAATATGTCAGTAAATTTCAATTTCAGAAACTGGGAAAAACATGTTGGACATAAAAATCATCTACTTTCTTGGTAGATAACATTTCTTTTTTTTCTACAGGCAAGGTAAAACTAAATGAGATAAAATATAATCCCTGTATCTTCTCTTGTGCTTCCATTTGGAACAATGTATCCTATGCATGTGCAATACAGATATTGCTATAATGCTGAATTTTCAGTTTGTATACAAAGTTTCAGTAGTTTTGTTGTGTAGCATATTTTCCCTGCTGTTCACAGACTCCGCTGAAGTAAGTCTAACAGATTGTTCTTCACTTCACTGATGACATCAGTTCTGTGGATATTTGTCCAGACATATTGCATGAGGCCACACAAAACATGTTTACATGCTGTTTCCTTATTTCCAATATGACTTTAAAACATATTTTTTCCTCTAAATCTTTCTCTTTATGCAGTTTTCAATACATTGGCTGATTGGTTTAACTTCATGGTTCTAGAATTATTGTTTCCTAATCCTCATGACCTAACTTCATGTTCTATTTTGTGAAAATCAAGATTATTTACATCATGTCAAGTTTTGGGGTTTATAATGAATATGCATGATAGATAGATAGGTAGATAGATAGACAGACAGACAGACAGACAGACAGATGGTAGGCAGACAGGCAGATACAGACATACTGTATATAGATATATATCCATTTCAATTTATCAACAAATATACATACATTTGATATCAAGTATATAGTGATCCAAAGTATATATAGAGATGGATTTTCAAAAAGTTTGACATTCCCTGTCCTAATAGGAGCTCTTATAGATTGGTAACTAGTTTAAAAAAAAAGTAAAAATAAACAGGCAATTTTCACTTGGGGAAGAAATGAAAAATGAAGTCCCCCACAAATCAGTCCACACTGGATAGTAAGAAATTCTGAATGAAGACAAATGCATACTTTTCACAGTATAGTTGAACTGTGGATTCACTACCAGCTGTTGATAAGGGGTGGGGAGGAATAAAGAAAACCAGTTTGGGTGGTTTAAAAAATAACTTTGCAGGATCATGGAGGATTAGCTTATTTATGAGAATTAATATTTTGTATTACCTCTTGAATCACAGGCAATGTTTTAAACGTGGCTTGCTAGAAGCAACAGTTAAAGAGTTGTATTTATTTCCTGTTAGTTCACATTTGTAAGCTTGACAAAGCCATCTGGTAATTGTCTACTGGGTGACACATAATTCTGGACTATGTTTCAAATATTTCATGGCAGTGTTCCAGATCGTTTCTGTCTCTCTCTCTCTTTGTATGTGTGTGTTCTCATACACAGTCTCAACCTATACACAGTCTTTCTCTTATCCACAAGCCTTTTTGGAACTCATACTGAGAGCTCTGCAAGCATTAGTACTACTGTTCATGGATCCCTTTGAGTTTCAGTTCAAATAAGAAAAACTACTTCAACCTCCAAAGTTGCTTTTGAAGTTTTAAAAGCTTCAGTGCTACTAGGTACAGGCTATTTGATCTCATACATTACCTAAATGATATCTGAGATCAAAAGATCTTTTTACTACAAAAGAAAAAGAAAAGGCTTTTCTTCCTTCAGAAGAAGCAATGGAGGAAATTTTATCTTGAGATGAATAGAATTCTCCCTCAGAAATAAATGCATCCCATATAATGGTACCATTTCTTGCTACTGAAACTGTAGCATTTATTTATACAAAGGATTTTGGTCTAAATAGTGAAAGATAAAAGCAGGCCCTTAAAAAATAAAGGTCAATATAGTAATATTCCGTATTTGCCTTAATACATCATCAGGGAGATTGACATGGTTCATTGTTTAATCTCCAATAAACATATATTAATGTAACTTTTCACAGTTCTCTCTTTTTAGTTAATTTATTCTGGTTTTTTCTATGTTCTCTTCTTTTGGCTCCTCAAAGTATTTATTTAAATGTTCCTTTAAAGCTGTAAGGTCTTTAGGGCAGAGACCTGTCTTTTGCTTATGTTGCCCTACGAAGAGCATATTGATAGCTGGCTATTTATCACCTTAGCAACAGAGTGCACCCTGCTCTGTTTTGTCTCAGTACTATAAATATTCTGCATCACATGATAGCAAATTGCAGTGCATCCTCCTCCCTGGCAAGTAATTTGTGCCATCTTGGGTAATACAATATTAATATTTGCATCATTGAACACATTTCAAAATTCTAGAGTATCACTGATTTATTAGGAAAAATACTACCGATGACATGTTTGATATACTATATCCTTCATCGCTATATTATATAACGCAATCTTTTTATGCCATCATGTACATATCTTTTCAAGCAGAAGTGGGCAACAGCTGCAGGCTACATTCCCTCAGAGCTAAGCTGCTGGAGGCTATGATTAGTGGGAAAAGCACCACTGAGCTGACTCAAAAGAGGACAGGGACCAAGACAATTCTTTTTTGTTGACAAACTTTTTTCTCTCCTTTTCTCCCTCCTTTCTGGATCATTCTTGTCCAGAGATTTGAACAGACTGTTTCCAGAAGGTTTTAAAATTGGGAGCCAGAATTGTCCAGACTGCTTTTAAAAAGAATAGGTGTCAACTTAGAAACAGATCTATGCTGTCGCAGCCTTTTTTCATTTCTCAGTTTGCCACACAGTATGGAGGGAGAGAAGAGGCTTGTTATTGTTATTGTCAGACCAGAAAATAACAAGAGATCATCCTGTGGGAAACAAGGTCATCTCAATAGGTGCTGGCCAGAGACTGGAAGGAATTACCAGGAAGATGCCAGAACACCTAATTGGACAGTGTGACCTGTGACAAGGAGGGAGGGGAATATCTATTCTTTAATTATACTAAAACTGTGGGAAATAGTTGGTTTTGCTTTCATGTGTGCTGAAATGATGTACTTAATAAAACAGTTCTTTGAGAAATCTGATTGTCTCAGAGTGCTGATTTGGTTGGGTTCATTAGTCAGAACCTTGACAATAGTTTAAGATCCAACACTGAACTGCCCAATGAAATTTGAACTCACTGTATTCATCTTTCACCAACTATACTAATATTTGTGGAACACTTTTTCAAAAAAAAAAAATCTCAACTTCCAAGAATTTACCTCTAATAAAATAGTTGCTAACTGAAACAAATTCAAGGCAGGATGGAATGCAAAGAGTGACTCTGCTAGTCAAGGCTGTGTACATAAATATTCCAAATGAAATTAATTATGGAACACATAAGAGGCTACTTTCACCAGATCTGCACTTCATTCTCTTGTGTCTCCAAATGTGTTGCAATTAGCAAAATCTATCAATTGATGACTCATGTGACCAGACATTTTCCGGCTCAAGAGAATAATATTCAATATCATGATGGTTTTGCATATTGTACAACTACTAATTTCCTTCCCGAGAGAAGAATCAGATGGAATTCCTTTGTATTCCATGAAGAAGAGCCAAACTGAATGATCTCCTACATCATAACTGGGAATATCTGGATACCTAAAGAGGCAGGGCAAAAGGTGAAGCACATAACTCTTTCACTATGCACTATTATTTCCTGATTCTTATCTATTCTATCTATCATCTGAGATAGCTGCTAAACTTCATGCTATAATAGGACTCTCTCTAATTACAGGTGACCTGTTTAAAGTATCCGGTCATCTTCTCTGGTGCAACTTGCTTAGCTTATGATAAAGGGAGTTGCCCTGTTAACACCACATGGCACATGCTGGCTTCTCCAGCTGATGCAGTTATTTCATGTTCACAGTGTAAGGGCCTATGAATCACACTACTGAATGCTAGTGGTGTCTGCAGACAGCTTCCAGCAACTGGAACTAACCACGACTGGATTTGTTTATAGCACTAGTGCTAGTGGCACAACTGATAGACTACCTTGAATGTTCTGCAGGCAATACTGGGCATCCTTTGGTGCAAGTGAGAATTCTCAATGGATGGTACTGCTATTGCAAAATCATATTATTTGGGCAGTCATAAATGTGGGCCAGCCTGAATTTTGATCACATGACTGTGGGGCACTCTGCAACAACTGGAACTTTAAAGATGTAAGTGGCGTTTTTTCATTATTTTGCCTCTGGAGATTCTCAGTCATTCAGGTCATGGTTGTCCAAAAGATGCTTTTTCAAGAGGCAACTGGACTTTCTTGTTTTTTTTTAAAGACATTTCACTTTTCATCCAAGAAACTTCTTCAGCTCTGACTGGATGATGGGGAATGGAAGTATTAATATTCCTTGCAGACAGCTGGTTATTTGCATTCTTTTAGACAGTCATTGAAGCCACTTGGAGGTTTATCTGTGTTCTCAGGGTCATCTGAGTAGCACAAATGAGTGCAGAGCCTTCCTGGAACTGCTGAAAGAACTGTATTGTAGACAGGATGATGTCTATTGAGAGAGGGCTGTTAAATTTTGACATAAGATGGCCTCTTTTTCAAAAGTAACTTTTTATAGTAACTTTTGTTGTGGAACAAATAGACATAAATCAAGGACTACCTGTGTATCTTTATTTGAAGATAAATGCATAGTTGGCAAAAGTATAAGGTATCCATAATATGCAAAGGTGGGCTTCCTATATCAGCAAATAAACTCCAGTTCCAGTAAATAAACTCTAATATGTACCTTACATATGATTTGGAATGTAACTGCTTATGGATCAAACTGTGAATTACATATGAAGAACATACTGGGATAGTTCTCTTGCCGTGTCCTTACCAGGTAAAATTTCCACTTATTGCATAATTTAAATATTAAAACAAATCCATAATTTAAAAAAAAAACAAATAAAATCTAAATGATTACTTTTGTTTTAGGAAAATTCAAAATATCCTCTCTTGATTGACCTTCAAGGTTTCTAAATCTAAGGAAAAAAAAATAATACAATACAAAACAAACAAGATTTATTGCTGTCTTAGTAGCTGGTATTTTATAAATAAGTTTGCCCACTTCTGCTGTTTGCATTATTTATACTAAGTGAAATAACAGATTTTCCTTGCGTGAATATATAAATTTAAGATTGTATTAATTAAATAAATTCAGCTATGGCCAAATCTTATGCCTTGCAAACCTTAGGTATTTGGCACAATTCAGTCTGTCTATTGTAATGATTCCAAATATTGTCGAAGCACAATTCAGAAAACAAAATCAGATTTCTAGCACTTGAGTAAGATGCAAGCATTAGAAATACAAAAGCTTTTTTCTCTGTTTCCTTTTCCTCCATCTGTTCTCCTTACACGTACAATATTCAACAAGACTGAGCCTTGTTGTTTTGGTTGTGGATGATGGGTGACCTCTCCCCCTTTTCTCTAATGTAAAATACAATATAATTGTTGACATAAAGCATGATGAAAAATATTTGTTTTCAACAACTTACTCATCTATAGGAAGCTCCTTGTACTTAACTATACAACCATAGTAGATATGGTTGAGATAAGATGAATTCCATTATTTAAAAAATGTAAAGGAAGTAAATTAAAGACAAGAAGGTGATTAGATAAGAAAGAACTGGCAAGATTAATCTTCCATGAAGAGAAGATATTATTAAAGAAGGTGATATTTGCTACTTGTTTTATTGCATTTTTAATTTTATTTTTAACCACTAGTTATATAGTTTCTTTGATAAGCAATAAAAAAATTATGAAAAAAACACTTGTGACTTTGTTTTAAATTATGTTTGCACTGAACACAATTCCTTAAGTCATGCTAAAATACCCTTTGCTGTATATATATTAATACAAATATTGATAAATAAATATGGGGAATGAGCACATTATATATACAGAAAATTGAAGTTTTATGTCGCATTAGTTATATCTGCCAACCTATATAGAACATCTTTAATTTGTACAAAATTTCTATGTTTCCTCAAATTTATTACATTTTTGCATTTGCTGTCCCTCCACTATATTAATAAAGATTTATAATAATGACACTGCACTCATATTTCACCTTTCTTGCATCCAAATCTTCCAATATTTCACATGAATTGTGTGACTTATTCTAAAATAAAAATTGGAGAAAGGAAGGAAGAAATTAGGCCAGCACAAAACCTCATAGCAGGTTGAGTTGCCTTAATGGCTGACTTGTGGTGAATGAGACTTAAGATACCATAACATATTTAATTTAAAGCAATATTTGAGTTCTATGGACTAAATTATTTTTCACCACAAATTTCCTCCAAGGGTGACTTGGTTTCAACTATTAGCTTGTGTAATTTATGGGAATTGTGATGTAAGTAATATGGAAGCTAACTGGAGCAGTATGATTTATAATAGGTTTTTAGAGAGACCTTATTAGTTACATTCAAATCATATTTAATATATCAGAAATGTCATAGAATGTAAAGTTCAATTAGTAAGATAAATTTCATATCAGAACTATTCTTCTGATCAACAGATTCTAAAAGGGTACTTGGCCATATTTTTTTCTCCTTTCTTTTAGAGCTCTTTAGGTCAACTCTCACAACTGGCTAGAGAAAAACTAAAAGGAAATACACAGTGATTTAATGTGCGATAACATATAGTTGCTCGGAGAGTATTGACTTTCCCCTAAATGGGCTTTTCTGTTGAAAATATCTTGGTCTCCTAGAATTAAACACTTAAGTCAAACTTATTAGAAGAGAAAATGTCCCTGAGAGTCAATCAGAAAGACAAATTACCTTCTCAATTTGCTGCGAGGCTGCTTGGTGAAACGTGATGTAACAGCCTATATTTACCTAATGGTTCAGAACTTTATAATACAAAGCCTCCATGATTTAAACATTTTCATTACCATTCTACTTCTTGATATCATTTTTAAAAACCGAATAAAAATAAAGAACACTGTAATGTCTTACATGGTTAATATATACAGTAGCAAATTGGTACGGATTGGCTTGTGGAAGTCTTTCCTTTTTAAGCTATTAAGCTGAAATAACGAGGTAATTACTGCAAGGAAGATCTGGGTAACTAGTGATTTGCCAAACAACGAATATGAATAGAATTTTAAAAAATACTCTTCATTTCCCAACATCTTTACTATCATTGTAAGAATCATAATAGATTCCTGCCCACCACAGTCATGATCTTCATAAAGCAGATCATCTGTGTGACTGGCCTGATTTTATTATCTTTTTTGCAGCAGTTCCAAAACAAATGTCACAGTCTTAAAGCAAATCCATTGTTCGCTACAGGCAGTTTTGCTGAAAACCAAAAATGTATGCCATTGATCAGCAAACCCATAGTAAAATGTGGTCATTGACCATAGGATGCTGCACATTTCCATAAATGTGAGCCAGTTGCCAAGCACTTGTCATGAGATCACATGATTGCGGGTGTAATGTGTATGTGGCCATTTGAACTAGGTTGCAAGTACCCCCCAGAGAAGTCCATCATAACTTCAAAAGGTCGCTAAAGAACCAGTCATAACTCAAAGACTACCTATTGTAGATCTGATTCCATATAGAAGAAAGAAAACACATTATTAAAACTTTAAATGCTCTATTTTGTTCTGATAAATTTAGGCAAAATGTATATGCAATTGCATATATTTTGACCCTGCACCTCATTAGGAAGAGAGAGAAAAAATCTTATTGATGGCAATTTCTCACTTCCATGGTTATGTGATTAATAAATAAAACCATAATTTTAACAAAGAGGAGTTTGATATGAGTAATATCATTTGTTTAATAATAGTCAATTAAGTTAAATATAAGGTTTCTTATATAAATCTGATTTTATTTCAAAAACAATTTCCTTCCAAGAAACAATCGTTTAATAATAGCAAGAGTCTTACCCGTGCTTTCTGTTCCATCTCCATCATCAATCTTTCGTGTTGCTCAGCTATTGCCAGTGTTGCAGAGTGGACTTTCTGATAGATCATCTCACCTTCTCTTGTCTGAAAGGTAAATAGCCCTTCTCCTGTGTCACACATCCTGCAAAATGTATATACATGCATATTTATATTACGATGAGTTTCTGTTTTAAAGAATAAAGAAATAACTGAAATACTTTCAAGTAATGTCTCACGAACTTTATGCTTTGTAGGGGTGTGTGTATATATACACTCACATATACAAACAAGATTATGTGAATAATCAAGAATCTTTTTTAGAGATGCACATATTAAAATATTGAAGGAAGTGTCCAAGACAGCACCTTATTTATGATTTTTTTCCCCTAATACTTCAGTAATCACTCCTCATGTTTCTATGTTAGATCCTGAATTTGGAAACAATAGTTTCACTGCTTGGCAACTGCACAAAATGAGTTAAGGACTTTAGCTATAACATCCAATATAACAACATCCTATAATAAAGAGTTTTGCCTCAGCAGATTGCGCAGACATGCCATTAAATCCTGATTTAGTGCTAACTGTCACATACTGACCAATCTATGATTAGGAAAATCATGGTTTAGGATGCTGTGTGATGTCCCAATCAATGAGATTTAGGTTCACTGCCTATAGGAGGAAATGCTGAACATGGAGTCAGAGTCAAGAGAGGAATCAGCCTTGAGTTGTTATATTCCTACAAGCAGTGCAGGTCCAGCTCTTTTTGAATTCTGTTAACTCTTATTTAGCACAAATTTAGTACTGATCGTTAGTTGATTAAATTCTTGTATATAGGCATGAACAATAAATCAGCTTAACAGGAACTTAACACGTGGTCCTGATTCTCCACACCTGCCACTGCCTACCTGCCTACCTCCATACCTGACACTGCCTTGAATATGTAAGATTCAAGTAACAAATTTAAGCCTGTATAATTTATAATACAATATAGAGATACAGGATTGCAAAAATACACTATATTTCTCAACAACAGCTTTTCTTTCAATTGTAAAGCAGTTGTTCCAGCGGTGAAATGCTCCCGGTTCAGACCGGCTCGGGCAAGTAGGTAGCGATGGCGGTGGGCAGTTCAGAGAACCGGTAGCAAAAATCCCTGCCCTATCCCCCCATGGCCAGCTGAGCCACGTGATCATCAGAGCCTTTTTTTTCTTTTAAATGGCTCTGACAAGCCAAGCTCTGACGATCCCAGCTGAGTTGCCTGCCGATCAGGCAACTCAGCTGGGATTGTCAGAGCTTTTTGAAAGCATTTTTTAAACATGGTTTTACATGTAAAAAATGTTTTTAAAAGTAAAAAAAAAAATTGGCCACACCCACCCACTCACATTACCTCCCCCCACCAAGCCACGCCCATAGAACTGGTAGTAACAAATTTTAGATTTCACCCCTGAGCTGTTCTATTTCTAATGTGTAACAATTAATCTCCTGTGGAACCCATCACATCCCTTCAGTTCCTAATAGACAAGCCTATATTCAATATGTGAATCTTAGAGACCCTACTTAACATGTTCGTGAGCCCAAATTATGGTCATAAGAAATAAATAATTGTGATTAAGTACTGTAGGTCACCATGCGATGGCACCCAATTTTACAAACTTTTTTACAGCAATTATGAGAACGTGATGGTCATTAAACATACGTGGTGGTGGTTAAGCAAATCTATTTTATCCAAGTGGCATTTTTTTTTTGTTGGAAATCCAAAATAAACTCTAGAGACAGGCAAAAAACATCAAAAATCATGATGGTATGACTGTGAGACACAACGAACATCCATAAGTATGCACCAATTGCCAAGCACCCAAAACATTATATAATGGACATTGGGCCTTGAACACCTATTAGGGGATCTGTCATAACTATGATCAATCACTAAATCATTGGTCATTAAACAAGGACTACACTGTAGAAAAGATAATGCTGGTGCATAGAAATATACAAGACCCATTATATAATCCTGAACATTGTTTTAAAAGTTTCTTCAAAAAGTTCACTTAAAATATTTCTATGCAATGAAATCAAATTTTTTTGAATTATTTATTTAGAGGCAGACTGTTGCAATGCAGGAAAAAGCCAGAAATCTTTGAGAAAAATAAAACTTACTACTTCTTACTTCTACTCTTTGCATGGGACAGTCAATAAACTAAAGGTTAAAGCCATGAAAGATCATAGTTAAAGTTAGCAAAGGTAAACCAATAAAAATGAAACTGAAGCCCAGAAAGACTGAGCTATTAATCAGTGTATATTGACAGCTGACAAGCCCTAAAGGTGAAAAAGGGTCACAGAAATAAAGAAGCCCGTAAATCAAAATGAAGATTAATCTATTTAAAAGTGAACAAAAAAATCCCCAAGACAACAGATAAACTGCAGCTCAACTTGTGAAGATTTTATTCAGCTCTTATCAGTTGCCTTTTTCTTATTCAAGTCAAGGAATGTTGCCTACAAACATAAAAGCATTATTATCTTATGACTATACTCATGAACATGATTCATATTTAAAATTTGAAAAAAAAGAAGTGATAATCTTGAATATGGACCAGTCCACTATGAATTGCCTATTTTTTGTTATTCCTTCCTGCTTTAATGGATTACTCATAATACCTGTTTTTATAATCTTATCATTCTGGGAGATTTTGTTTGCCACGTATAAATGGCTCTGCACTGCTTTCCTTTGGAGCAATTCTGTCTCCACATCTGTTACATACCTATGAGACTGAAACTCAATATACAGATACTGGACAGAAAACTAAGACAACTCACAACTTAATTGGCTTGGATTAAGCATAAAAATGCCTCTGATTGATCAGCTGCTGCTCTGTATATTTGGCTACTGAACAGGAACATTCCTTTTTAAAAAATTTATCAGTTCCCTTTTGAATAATTGGAGGAATAACATCTCAAATAGTGTTCCACATCAGGAACAGCCGAAAGAAAGAAGGCACAGCTGTTTAAATACCAGTTTCTGTGATGAACAGAAGTATGATGGACCATGGAAGTTCATCCTTTTTTGGTGAGTAGTACAGTAAAACCTTGATTCTCCAGACCTTAATGTGGTAGACTTAATTGGATTGTACCCCCAAAGAAAGGAGAAAAGCCCACAATTATTCTGGCTGCTATCCAAAGCAGCCAGAATAATTGTCATTTGTCTTAAATGATGCAGCTGAAATAAACAATCTATGATGACTTGATGGAATATCTAATATGTCAATTAACCAACTGATTTTATCAGATGCCTGATGTCCTTTCATGAAACCAGATTGTGTTGGATAGATTATTGAGGTAATGCATTTTGAAAAATGTATGCCATGGCTCCTGTCAACATTTTAGCAAGTATATTTAGAGCTAAATTTAGGATCTGTCCTAAAGGACTCTGTCACTTTTCATTGATTTAATAGAATTAATTACTGAAAAGAATACCATGCTGTTAAAGAGACATCTTAGTCAGAGTAATCTTTGGACGTTTTATCTAAAAAAAAAAATCTTTAGTTTATTTCATGAAGATGCTTGAATCTAGATTATACAGTTAACTATAAAAATATAAAACATCTACTAGGTTTTTATTGCTTTTATCCTGAAAAATCATTTATTGTGGGGATATCATTTTGTTGGTATAGTTTCAACCTAGAAGGCTATTTATCAATCAAATTTGTATACTGCCATAATTTACAAGCACTCTTGCACAGTCTCATGCACCTTCCCCAAGCTGTACCTCTCATGCACTCTTTGTCTATTTTTTGTAGATCTTTACTTATTTCTTTTCCCTCTATCCATCATGAGTTAATTTATTTGATAGGTTTGTCAATCACAGATCAATTAAAAAAATATTGTTAAGAATTACAGTGTGCCTAATAGGGCATTTCTGAGTTTATGATATAAAAAAATACACAGTCAACATTTTATTAAAAACTGATACTCTGCTAATGTGTCAGATACAGCATCACTAGACAAACCCCAATGCTTAAAGCCAAAATATAATGTCTCCTAACTATACTTTGTGGATTGGAAATGCAAATTCATTAAAACAATAACAAAATCCTAAACCTACAGAAACAACTTTGCTGACAATAGATAAAACAACTATTCTTAAATATGCCCCTTTTACATTGTACTATGACAAGGCATAGTACCTTAGCAATAACACAATTATTTGAAAGTATGAACTGATACTTACCTTCCAGATTCAAAAGTGAACCATGTTGAATCACGTCCGTATCTTCTCAAAGAACTGAGAGGCCACATGACCAGTTTAACCTTAGCATTATGGATATCCCAGAGATAAATGTTTTCATGTGTGATCTGCATCGTACATTCACCGTAGATATCTAAATTTGGTGTAGGCATAAGATATACATTGAATCGTTCTGGAAAACAGAAACAGAAACAGAAACAGAAATAATACAATTGTAGTAAAAAGTGTGAACTGGGCTGAATTATTACCACAATTTCCATTTTGTCTATTGGCTATAGCATTTATTAAAATAAAACTTATTTAAAGATAGCAGGACATGATGGATTTAGAGGATAGGGTTGCATTTTATTCCTTCCACATTTGGAAGAAGAGTTGAAACCCTGTTGATAAAATAAACTTTGCCTGTTTTTATGACCTTCATAAAATCAGTTTCCTTTTTTAGCATTTATAATTTTAATTAGTTCTTTTACTTAGGAAGATGCACCTGTTTTCCAGATTTAAAGAACTTGGCACATTTTTTGTAACAGACTCGTAAGACACACATTAAGCTTTGAAAACTACAGTTATATAAAAGAAAATGTTGGAATTAAACTCTCTTTTTGTCAAGCATTCAGTTTCCATGTTTTCTTTGTATAGATGAAGATAGATGGTAAAAATAAATTTTTCAAGTTGTTTTATTACATCACCTCCTAATTAATCTCTCCAAAAAATGATAGGTAAGCAACATTTTATAGATAAACAAAGTGCTCTGTCCAAAGCTATCTATTTAGTCATTTAATTTATTCTTATTGACTGGATGAATGCTACTATATGAATTTATAATGTCAAATTATATAATACTAAAGTTCTAGACTCAAAGGTAGTTTTTCAAGAGGCAACTGGCCTTATTTGCTTTGAACACTAAGCTGGAAATATGCATCAGAATTAATGTGAAATATTAGGCAGTTGATTCTTAATAGTTAGTTTAAGCTTTCAGGTCTAATTTGCTTTCAATATACACTTGGTGATTTATGCAACTGAAACAAGGTATTAACTAAACTGCACAGCCTAGGTACTTTAACATGCCCTGGGGTACTTGCAACTTTAGTTTCTTTCAGAGATGCTGCACTATAACAGAAACTCACAGCCTTTTTTAAAAAAAATAAAAATTCAAATGAAAAGTAGAATCAATGATTTATCTGATATGTTGAAGAAAGAGTTGGAATAGTAAATTTTGGAAAATCAATGAATTATTTCAGGAAAATACATTTTTTAAAGAAATGTTTGTTTTGAAGTGTGGCAAGTGCTCTTTGAGAATACTAAAACATTTTAAAAATGTATATTAACAAAGTAGATCAACTTTTCGTTGAATTCAATATTTTGAATTACTTTATTTATTTATTTATTTTATAAAATGTATATGCCGCCCTATCTCCAAGGACTTTATATCTCCAAGGACTCAGGGCAGTTCACAACGACAATCAAGCAAGCGACTGTAAAAACAACAAATACACATAAAAAATATTAAAAAAAAGAGAGATTAAAATATACTACCCCATCAGTCCAGGCCGGGATGTTAATATATATACTGCTTTATGATTATAAAACAGTCATCTGAATGGAGAATACTCTGTCAATGTCCTGTATCTTTTTTTTTTAAAGGATTCAGAGGTTTATTAGAATTTAAAGCATAGCAAACACAAATTCTTTTCTGTAGGCACTTACATCACATGGCAATGAGGTCAATCAGACAAGCAGTCCAAAGGGGTGGCTTGAGGTCAATTGGCCACCTCCCATTATTCAACATTTCATTATATACCTTAAAACCACAAAATCACATGACTTTCACAATTCTGCCAGCTTGTCATAGCAACAAGGCCAACCTAAATGTTACAACATGGTTATTTTTTACATGTACTTTAAGTGCATACTTCCTCTTTGGCCACAATATTTTGCAAACTACGCAACTGCCAGTGTTGCAAAGCACAATTTTGACATATTTAAAGGTCATAATTTCAGCACCCAGATTAACATTGATTTTATTTCAGGCCCTTCAGCCCTTAATCTACATGATAGTGTAGGTAAGTAGGCCTATATTAAAAACAAAGGTGCACATTAAAAAAAATTCCCTTACAACATTGTATTGCATGAACCATGCTATTGGGACTGCCACAGAGCCACCTAGGAGTTTAGATTGAGAATTGAGAACTGGGGTTTTTGAAAATATGCCATTCTTTATTAAAAGCCAGAGCCTGGTTTAGCTCTGCAGACTAAAGCACCATAATTAACATCCAGCTGTCTCAATTACAACAGTTCGAATCTCCCCAAGCTCAAGGTTGCCTTCCATCCTTTCTAAGGTAGGTAAATTGAGGACCCAGTTTGTGGGGGCAATAAGCTGACTTTGTATAAATATACAAAAGTATGAAGGCTATTGCTTAACGCATTATAAGCCGCCTTGAGTCTTCGGAGAAGGGCGGCATATAAATCAAATTTAAAAAAAAAAAAGGAAGTGATGATCAAGAGCCTTCCAGGATCTAATTCTACCAGCTTGGAATTGGGTCCCCATTTGTCTTCTCAATGCAGACAATTATTTTATCTTTAAATCTGAGTGATAGGTTTTTGTTTTAACTCTGAGAAAAACTGATATTCTGCTAATGTGTCAGATACAGCATCACCAGACAAACCCCTGTGCTTAAAGCCAGAATATAATGTCGCCTAATTATACTTTGTGGATTGGAAATGCAAATTCATTAAAACAACAACAAAATCCTAAACCTACAGAAACAACTTTGCTGACAATAGGTAAAACAACTATTCTTAAATGTGCCCCTTTTACATTGTACTATGACAAAGTTGACCTTAGCATGGCTGTACCTTTTATTTCACAGTTATTTCACAGTTGTAACTGCAATTAACTCCCAGCTGGTATCTATTAACTTTTGTGAATAGTTGAATTTCAGAATGAAATATTTCATGAACAGTCTTGCATCAAATCAAATCAAATCAAATCAAATGAAGTGAAATCAAATCAATCTTTATTATAGTTTTAGTCCAAGATATATCAATTAGTATTATGATTGGGAGGGCTTTTGATATCTTTTTCCTTAGAATCTGATTCAGTAAATCAGGGAAAAATATTTCTTGCCACGTTAAACTATTGGAGATTATTAGAAAAGAACATTCAGGAAACACAGTTTGCTCAAAATGTCGAAACACATTTGATTCTTTTGCATTGAACGTCAGTGTCTTAAGGTGAGTTGTCCTTAAAAACAAAAATTCCTGATTAGACTGAACATCAGCTGCGAAACAAAGAAACACAATCAATAGTAATTATCCAAGAGTGGAAGACAAATAAAAAGTATGCAGTGAAACTTAGAAGAATTAGAACTACTGATTTTAAAAAAATCCCAGAAGTTTAATATACCAAGCTATGTGTAAACACAACTATCACAAAGAGATTCTGCAGTAAATCATTTTATTATATTCCTCTTTCGTAACACTAAACATACAAAGAAACAATAATCCTACTGCAGATCAATTCCAATTTATCCATTGCAATCCAGAATAGAATAAAACATACAAGAGTGGTAATGAAATAAATACAGATATACATATCCTGACTTGCTCAAAAATCTTACTTGAGCTGAGGACACACAGTCATAAAGGGAATCCTTTATGCTATATGAAGCAAAAAGGTGAATTTAAGAATCAGCTAAAAGAAATTGAAATGTAAAATTAATGTGAATTAAGAGAAGCTGAAATAAATGGGAGTAAATGCGACAGCACAGAAGAATGTGTTCGATCTCATTCAGTTCACAAAGGCAGAAGTCCTGAGAGGTTTTATGAATTGTATTGTATTGCGTTGTAAAAGAGCTGATGGTAAACTCTCAAATGAGACTTTCAAGTATGCTACTAATGTTTGGGAGATTTATACAAATACATATAAATTGCTGGACTAGATGTTTAGGAATTCCAAAAGGGTAAATGCATCTCTGAGGTTTGACTCCATTCATTTTCAGTACTGAATGTAGGGAACTGGCCATCCTGCTATTTTTTTGAGCACAATGGTTGCTTTGAATCAGCTAAGAAATGTAATTATATCTTAAAAGAAAAAGAAGAAAATGCACATAAAATCCAAATGACCAGGCAAGCCTTAATGTGATAGTCCGTGATAGCGAATGACATTCATAAATAAATACTATTAATAGAAGAGGGATATAAGCATGAAAAACAAAATATTCTTGACAAATCTGCACTGGCTTTAAGATTCTGGTTCCATAATATGAGCTCATTCATAATAAATGAGTAATTTAATGGGTTAGTTGGCAACCCAGTCATACATATTTGCAAATGAGATTTTAGGAATAATCCAAGAAATAAACTACAAAAGAACAGGCATCATCTGTTCTCCAGATGGTTTGGGCTATATTTCCATCTCTTGCTGCCCAGGGCTGACCGAAATTGTAATTCCAAACATAAGAAATATACCTGGTTGAACAATCTGGTTCTGTAAGAACAATACTCTTGTTTAGAAGACCTACATAATCTGTGACTTTGCTGCAATATGGATGAATTTGAAGAGTAATTAATCAAGAAATATTCATATGAAAATGAACATAATTATGTTAACTAACTTTGGTTAGAATAAAACATTCTCTAAATTTATAATTACACAGAATTGAATTTGCTATAAATCAGAGGACAGTTTATTTATTGCTTTTTTTTGCTGTCAGTACAATATGTTATATACAATTTTATCACTTTTTGCAACCTTAATTTGCTCTGTTCAAGAGCTTCATTGCACAGAACTTTTTTTTTATAAAATATGGATATTAGCATACAATTATTTTCCATTTCCTGATTCATATGCACATTAAAAATAAATTGAAGGTATTTATTTTTCCTTTAAATATAGGTGAATTAATATGAATTAACAAAAGGGTATACTCCATTAATGATATCAAGACTAGTTTTGGTTCTAATTTGACTGAGTGGTATGTAAAAGTAGCCACTCATAGTTTATTAGTAGTTTAAATTGAAATATGGATGGTTCTTCCTGTGCTGAATTTCAGGATGGCAATCAAAATTTAGATTCTTCAGCAGACCTTTGGGGTAGGAGAGTGAGCTGTGCTTCCTGTACAGTGGATTATAATAAACATAAATTTTATCTCTGCAGCATTGTTATCTGTGTAGAAAAGCTTTTATGTATATGTGATAGTCTATGTAAGCCACTCACGGCTGGTTTCAACTGAAGTAGCAGATCAGTTGCATAAAAGCTCTGCAAATAAATAATAAATTTGATCCTCTGCCAAGAAAATAATAACATTCAAGCTAATAATTAAAATAGTAGTTAAAAAGCAGACTAACTTTTGTTTGCCTCTTTGAATTATTTTGCACATAAAACTGATGAAGTGTATTAAAATCTGATCTAGTGGTCTAGTGATTAAGCACCAACTTAGAAACTGGGAGAATGTGAGTTCTAGTCCTGCCTTAGGTGGGGAGAATGTGAGTTCTAGTCCTGCCTTAGGTGGGGAAACGGATGATTTGGAGCAGTCATTCTTTTTCAACCCAACTCATTTCACAGATTTGTGGTTGTGAAAAAAATAGGAGGAGTAACGAGTAGTAGGTAGGTCTGTTGCCTTAAATTACTTATAAAAATAAAAGTAAAATAAAAAAATATATAAATCTAAAATATAATTTAAATCATTAACTTTTTTTAAAAAAAAGATTATCTGTGATTGTGAGTTTCTTAAATTCAATTCTGACTTCAGGCTAGGACACCATTTAGATGTCAGAGAAGCCCTTTTTGTAATGAAAAATTCAATCAAATGCATCCTACATATGTTGAATAAAAGGGAAAATATTTCTAAACTCAATTATTTCATTAAATAAAACCTTGCGATACTCATTAATATTTTACCCAATCCTCTGAATGTGCATTTATATGTTTTTTTTCTTGATGAAGGTAGCAAAGCACAGCTACGTTTCCATGAATGCTGGATTACAATTTTTGCTTTGATGAGCAAGTAAGAAGTGAATTGGAGCAATTTTTTAAAAAAAATATGTGTTTGCAAAAAAAGGAGATATTTCAATGCATTTGCTAATGCTCCTGTTATAGATGGTTTATCCAGTCCTGATACCTGATTTAAATTTATTAATAAATATTTTGCATCGTGTCTTGCTGTGTGTAGCAACCGTAATGCCTGCTTTTCTTTCTAGAGTTAAGGTGACAGTTAGCTTTAGCTCTGCTAATTTAAATGCAAATTTCAGCACTGGGGGATATTTATCAAAATTGCAATGTCTGGGGTAGTGAAACTAATGATTCAATTCTGCATATTACTAAAACATCCATTTTGTTCGGGTCTTGAATTTAAATGCTGCTGTTAATTATGGCTACTTGTAGTCTTACGGGTGAATTGTGAATGGAGAACCTGGGGATAGTGTCCTAAATAGATTTGTTTCAAAACAGTTGTTTAATCAAAAACAATAAATATGTTTTAGCTATCTATACTGAATAAATAAATAAGATAAATAAATGTTAGTTTCTTTATTTTGACTGTGGTCTATTGGCAATTTAAAATTGCCAATTTTAACCTGAGGCATAAATTGGCACTTGTGCTGATATATTCTCTGACCTGACTTGGCTCAAGTGAGTCCTACAAAAAAAATTCAGAAACATTTCAGCCTGCTGTCCCAAAGGTGCTTTTTCAAGAGTCAACTGGACTTTCTGGTTTTTCTTTGAAGATGTTTTGCTTCTTACCCAAGAAGCTTATTCAGAAGAAACTTTTTCAGAAAAAGCTTCTTGGTTGAGAAATGATACTTTTTCAAAGAAAGTCCAGTTGCCTCTTGGAAAAACATCTCTGGAATAATCATGACCTGGATGACTGAGAATCCCCATAGACATTTCAGCCTTCTCCTCACCAAATTATGATTTTGCTTATAGCATTAATAAAACTGTCTCAGGTCCATTCTGGGAAGTCCAACATCAAATTTTCAAAACTTCCATACTAGAATTTCAGAAACTAGAGAGTGAACTAGAACTAGAACTAGTGAAACCCATTGACATTTGCTTGCTTTCTACTGCAAATTTACCAGAAAATATTTCATAGTGATGATTATTCTTTATGTAGTAATGTCTGTGTTATCATCATATAATAAAAACCTTCGGCACCAGCCTTGCCTTGTAAATTACTCATAAATCACAACTTACTTTAGTGCATAGTTTTGAAGGAAGTCAAACCTCCATAGTAAATTTTACTGACCTTATCTGTACCCATTAGTAAAACCAACTATTTATATGCAACATAAATATCCCAATAAGCCTAACCTCTACAATTTGACAAATGAGTTTCTGATTTTGAAGTATGTTAAGTAGATTACCTAAACACATACCATTTTGCTCTCTTTGAACTCCAGCAGCAAGTAGATCGGGCTCACCAAGGCTTATATCATTAAGTCTAGTTCCAAGACATTCTATGCAAAGATGTTTGCACCACTCTTCTGCCTCAAGCTCTGAAAGAAAAAAAATGCACCAGGAATCTTATTAATAGAATAATATTATTCATAGGGATTGTGCAATAAATCAAGTACAGTAAGTTGTTAATGATGAATGTGAGAAGAGACCAAAAAAAAAAAAAAAAAAACCCCAAGAAAAGAAACCCGGGTGTCAGAGGAGATGGTGGGAATTCCCAGGAAAAGAAGAGGAGCCAAAGCCAAGAAAATAAAAGGTTTTAGAAAGGACCTTAACAGAATTTCAGTAAGCTATTAGAAGAAATAAGATTCGGTGATATAGCTACATCTCCACTGGTTTTCAAGAGTTCTGTAAATTCAGGAGGTTTCAGTCTCAAAATGGTGTGGTAAAGGCGATTTGAAGCCCTGTTTACTCATATGACTTAGTCATGTGTTCAGGTTTTTCCATATTTATTGAACAGATTTAATATTGTGAATAGAGTTTTAGTAAAGGAGTTAAAATTTAAGGATAAAATGGTTAGATAATAATTGGGATGGGAAGAATAGGAAGAACTCTGGATCGACCATGCCTGGAAAATTGCAAAGAAGATCTTAGAAAATAATTTGGCCTGTTATCAAAGGTTGACTTGGCAAAACACAAATATTTAATGATAAGATTCAATGACAACAAAATGTAATTGGTATTTTAAAAGTTGAATTATTACACATGATTGTTTATTTTATTCAGTTACTTTTTTTTGTTTCTTCTACTCATATGTCTAGGTTTCATTTTCTTATTAGATTAAACAGTTCACACAAGAAAAGAAAATAACGAATTATTGTTGGGGACCAAATTCCAAATTTTAATATCAGATATTAGCATAAAAGTTAAGTGTATTTAACTTTATTATATTTAAAAATAAAATAACATTAAATATAATTAGCATAGCAACTTTACTATTCATTTAAACATATTAAATGTACAACTTTACAATGTAAAAGAGCCTGGCGGCTCAGCAGCTTAAGCAGCAGCTTAAGTGCTATTAAAGTGACACCAGCTGCCTGCAATTATTGCAAGTTCGACTCTCACCAGGCTCAAGGTTGACTCAGCCTTCCATCCTTTCAAGGTAGTAAAATGAGAAACCAGATTGTGGGGGCAATAAACTGACTTTGTATAAAAAAGAACACCGCTTGGGGGGCCTGAAAGCCCTACTAAGCAGGTATATACAAAAATATGAAGGCTATTGCTTAACGCACTGTAAGCCGCCCTGAGTCTCCGGAGATGGACGGCATATAAATTAAATTAAAAAAAAAACAAAACAAAAAACTCATTGCTGCAAATTAGATATAGATTTCTGTCTTCTACTTTTGAATAATTATTTTAATCAAGGTGTCAAGGTGTCTTGGTACATTTCAAACACTATGGTTAGAGTCAAAATATAAAACTTCCCAAAAATCTGAATCAAAAATCTCTTCAAAAATGTACATAAAACTTCCCATAGTAAATGTTTTCTCACCATAAAAAGCAATTATAATTGTAAAAACCTTGTCTATTTGGAGAAAGATGCAAAAATATTATATCATTGATGGATCTTATTCATCATTTCCCCAAACAGTTCAGAATACCTGGAACAAAGTTTCTTGGGAAGAATCTGAAAATGCAGTAAAAGCAGATGTATACACTTGCTTCATCATGCTTTTTACCATCATATAGTGCGAAATCCACCTCCTTACTAACGTTGTCATTTTCAATGGGATTTATTCACTACCATTAATCTAAGAACCTTTTCATTTGCTTCATTTCTTGGAGCTCCTTTGAAAACCTGTTTTTCCCTGCTTGGCAATCAGGTTTTACTAGAGCTCAAACAGGTACAAACCAGAGTTTCATTCATTATCACTAGGATATTCTCAAGCACACTCAGGAAACCATCAAAATTCATCAGTTCCTCTGATGGGTCATTATAAAGTCCTTTGCCATTTCAGAGATCCCAGATGCTGACAATGTATAGCTAGATAAAAAAAAACTGATCATAGATAATAAAGGATAAACCTATAAGCTGCCCAGAGTCAACTTATGGCAGCATGAAAAATAAATAAGTAAATAAATACACGTCTTCCATATTGTGCCATCTCTTTCAAAGTAGAAATCCAGAATGTGGAAAATCGGAAAAGAGATATTACTGAACGAAGTCAGGTTATCAGACTGGGTACTTAATTTTGGGGAATGCATAATAATGGCAAAATTTACAGCACATATTCACAATAGAAGTTTAACTCAATTTAAGCAAGAATGGTTTCCATATAAACTAGGGGTCTCCAACCTTGGCAACTTTAAGACTTGTAGACTTCAATTCCCAGAATTGAAGTCCACAAGTCCTAAAGTTGCCAAGGTTGGAGACCCCTGATATAAACTATATATATTCAGCAAGCAAGGCACATATATGTCTTTAGAGTATGGTTTTTAACAACTAATTAAAGAATTGAAATCACAAAAGATTAAATATCTGTAAATATTGTGCATTAGTTGAAATAGACCAAAGAGGAAGACACTAATTATCTATAATGTTTTTCAGTAGTTTTTCATTTTTTTATTCTTAAATAAAAATAGTGGAGATTTTGGGACATCGCTCAAGAGACTCAAGTCCTTTCTCACATTGTTAAAATAATTTAATCTGCATAATGTGCTTTATGGATAATTTATCATAAACAAAATGAGTGCTAACTGTATCATCACAATAATTCCTTTATCCACTTACTGATTACTGTATTTCCATACAAATTATTTTCTTTCTTTTCTCCTTTTGCTTGCTATTGCTCTTTTTAATGATTAACGAATAAATTTAAGGAAAACATTACCTGGGACAAGTTTATAGTAATTTTTAGGACATGAATCTCAAGGCCACTTTAGGTTCCTTTCTTCCACCAGAAGCATTGGTGCTGAAGTCCCCTGCTCCAAGGGCCAGAGAGACTCCAATACTAGTTTTGCAATGAAGCTCCAGGAGAGCCACTGCAGGTCAATGGGATGATAAGCCTATCAAAAGAATCCATAGATTGTCCCAAAAGGCCAGTTTCATGTATAGTTTCATGTATAGTATTCATACAGTTTCATCCAGCCATTTCCTGTATAATGTTGCCAATTATTGCCATGGCTTTACAAATAACATAAATATTTGACCACTTAGACCTAAGTATGGAGTTTATGGCTTAGAAAGGATCTACACAAATGTGTGGATCCCCAATCTCCTGTAACATTGTTCCCAGTGCCTTGGCCATACTTTCCTACTGCTACTTAAACATGGGGCCCACTCTCCTTATCTCCAGCACCAGTACCTATTACTCCTCTTTCTGTATCATTTTCAACTTCTGCTATATATCTACATGCGAGTTCCTGTGCTCAGTCACTCAGGCCCTGCTCCTCTCACATCTGCAATACACTCTGTGTGAGGTGACCCTTGAAGAGTGTTTGGAAGCTACAGGTGGCACAATACAGCCATCCAAACCACTCTTGGGGGCCCAAGGGTGGCTAATGTCACACTGCTGTTGCACAAGCTGCATTTGTTCCTGGTTTGCTTCCAGGTCCAACTCAAAGTGTTGGTTATTACTTTAAAGCAGTGGTGGGTTGCTCCAGGTTTGGACCAGTTCGCAAGAACCGGTAGTAAAATTGGTGATAGGCTCCGCCCACTGACCCAGATGTCATCAAAGTTGATCTCATCATTACCTGCCCCATCTGCACTGATAGAATAGGCAAGCTGCAGATCCCATCAGTCACTGAATTCTAGCTGGCAGAATCCAGAAGCATCCACACCATTTTCTGCTGTGCCTCCCACCTTCTGGAAGATTACGCCCCTCAAGGTGAGATCTGCATCCACCCTGTTGGCTTTCTGAAAGTGCCTGAAAATCTGGCTCTGCCAATTGGCTTAGAGCCCCAATGGGGGCGTGTCATACTGAAGAGATGAATGGACTGATATAAGACTATACCTCCACCTTATCTTAAAGAGAAGTAGTGGTGCAGTGGTTAAAATACAGTATTGTAGGCTAATCCTGCTGACTGCTGATTGCCAGCAGTTTGATCCTGACTGGTTCAAGGTTGACTCTGCCTTCCATCCTTCTGAGGTTGGTAAAATGAGGACCAGATTGTTGGGAGGCAATATGCTAATTCTTTAAATTGTTTAAGAAGGGCTGTAAATAAGGGATATATAAGGCTAAGTGCTATTGCTATCTTGCTTCTTTTCTTACCATCTTTCTTAATTTTACATCAATGTTATTATTTTAACAGTTTAATGTTTATCTTGTTGCTTTTATTTGGTTGCAAGTCACCTAGAGTCACCTCTACGCGAGATGGATGGCATGTAAATTTAATCAATAAAAATAATATATAACTCAGCTTAAAGATTTCAATATGCAGGGGCATTTCTCTAAGCCCTTCTAAGAAAGAACAAAAAAAATGTATTTCAGTATTTTGCACCAACCAGAATTGTCACATGTAAAAGAATGAAGTGACATATTGGAGGAAAGCCCCCTCCCTAGAATAAAATATTCTTTATTCTTAATATTAAAAAGAAACAGAATAGAATATTCTCCCTAAAGGAGAACAGGAGAGACATCTTCTTAAAGTCAGAAAGCAGTCCCACTCTTCCTGCTATAGGAGAGCAGCCTCAAGCAGAAACGCAAAGAGGCTAGTCTTTAGAATTGGATATCTTATATCCATTCAGAAAGCTGGCCCACTCTATTCATAAGCAAAGAGCAGCCAGAAACTCCAAATAAGCAACACAATAGGCAAGGAGCAGAAACTGACAAAACTAGCTCAGACAAAGAAAATACCTAGGATTTGCAATTTTTTTGCCTGTAAAGCCAGCCATGATCCCTACACGATACATAGAAATCTGGCAATAGCAGTGGTGAAATGCACTTACCTTAGCTACTGGTTTGGGAATGTGAATGTGCTTGCACATGCATCTTCTGCACATGCACAGAGCCTTCTGTGCATGCGCAGAGGGTCAAAGACAGGATATAATGATGTCCCAGCGGGTGGGTGGAGCCTCCCACTGCCGGTGCTACCAGTTCTCACGAGCTGGATAGATCCGTCCGGATTTCACCGCTGGGCAACAGCCTTCAAAATATTAAAGGAATATTCTTGCACAGGAATAGGCATCTCTATCACAAAGCCCCAGATAATGTATAAAAACCCACCTACTCTCAACCCCATTTTGTCAGCCCCCCCAGAAACATGCTGCTGTCACTAGTTTCTGCATGCCAAATAAATAGAGACCTCATTTCCTGCAGTTTGCCTCCATTTTATTTCCAGTATCTTTCTCCCAGCTTGGAACTGGGCCTTATACTTTTTTGGGCATAGAAGTGACACTGCCATGGACAAGAAAACTGTGACCCTTAGATCTTATCAAGGAAAGGGGTTCTGGGAATTTCCACTATGATCTTTATGAATAAAGTTTACTAAAAGTTCTTTTAGTAAAGTAAGAACTTTACTGTAAGAACTTTACTAAAAGTTCTGTGGTATACAAAAGTGTCTGTGGTATACAATGGGGATGATGTTTGATGTCTTTGCACACTTCTGTAGCTGACAACACAAACTGAGATCTTGAAGGAGGCAGAACTATGGGATTGTGGACTTGCAACATTATTTGTAAAGGCTTCATAAGAAGCTACTTGAAGGAAGAAGAGAGGTTCAGCAAAGGCTCTGGAGACTGCAGCTGCATAGTTGATGAAAATCTAAATTCAGGAAATCTAAATTCTTCTTCTTGAATCTCTTGTCATCAATACTTTCTCTGTGCAGTCAGAAATCAATATTCTCACAATATGGTCTAGACATCCAAACCTTCTGTTCCCCAATTAGGAAGCCTTAGTAACTAAGGTTATTTACAGCTCAAGATAAATCCTCTTTCATACTCTTTAAATTATTAAGTTTTCAGGTTAATATTTTTGCCCTTTTAAAAATACAGTCTTAGAAAACTGAGTGTACTATTTCAGGTTTCGGCCACAAACATGGTTCCTGAGAGATTATCAGTTTTACTTCAAGGCTGAAGAGTTAACAACGAAGCAAAGGACTTTAAGAAAAGAAAAAAGCTTGAATGAAAAGTTTCCTTTGAAATAGTAGTGCAAAATAGTTGTCTAAAATTGTTCCAAATCTCAGAAAGCCATGTCAAGGTTGTCAGCCAGTTCGAAGATCAGATGCCCAAGAGTAGAATCTACACGAATTGAAGATCAGATGTAGTTTGCAGCAAAGAGAATCTAACTCAGAGCTTTTTCTTAAATAAGGCAGTAGCCAGCTATCACTGGTCATGAGGGGTCCTTGGTGCTCTCTTGACCTTGCTTGTTTTTTTTGGCAAACATTTCATTACCCAAACTACTGTAGGTAACATCATTGGTGCTAGTTACCTAGTCTGCTTAATGAAATTAAACAGACTAGGTAACTAGCCTGGTTGTAAGAAACTGCAAGAAAACAAGCAAGCTCAGAGGGCACCAAGGACCTTTCATGTTAACCCTGAGCTACAAATATTCTCCTTTATTAGTATCATTACTCTTTTGCTTAATGAGGAACCTAAGAAAATTTCAGTGTTTTGCTGTCTTCTCTTTTCTTGTCTGATGGGGAAGCTAGGAGGTGTTACGTCATCCTCGCCTGATTTTTCCAGTTGCTCAGATGATAACCGTGTTTGTTCAACCTGGTAGGATTCCCGGCTTTGTGCTGTGGCTGACATTCCACAGACCCATCTGGAGCAGCACCTTCAGGGCCATATTTAGATTCAGAAACTGAGTCTTGAACTCAGTTCAAGAGTCTTGGCCATGACACTAAGGCAGGGGTGTCAAACTCAAGGCCTATGGGCCGAATCCGGCCCATAGAGTGCTAAGATCTGGTCCATCGGCCTGCCCTGGAAACAACAAAGGAACGGCCTGCAGTGCCTCTGCAAGAAAAAACAAGGCTTGCAAGGGCCACGTGGAGCCCCTGCGCCCCTCCCTTGAGCTCCATTTTTGCTGGCAGAGGGTTACAGGATGCTGTCCCAGCTGAAAATGGAGGTCGGGAGCCCAGTTTCACTGGCAGAGCACTCGGCCCGCCACAGGCGCCCCTAGACACAAATTACATCATGCTGGCCATGCCTACCCTGGCCCCCTAATCCAGGACTTAATGAAATCGAGTTTGACACCCCTGCACTAAGGAGTTTAGTTGCATATTTAAAGGAGTTTAAACTAAACTCTTGCACTAAGGAGTTGCATATCTAAACTCCTGCACTAAGGAGTTTAGTTGCATATCTCCTTTTCTGTTGCTGCCTATTCTGGCAGCAACAGAAAAGAAACTTGCAATATCCTGGTCTTTATCAACTTCAGCTGAATAACTTTCTTTCACTTAAACCTAGTTTTTATTGTTACCTTATATATGAGTTGTAAAGCATTACAGAAAATCTTTCCCTGGATTCAGTATAAAATTGGCTTTTGACAATTTCTTTGGACAGGATGAATATAAATCTGACCTTGGATAAGCCTGTATACAACAAACTGTCCACATTAGAGCTTTATTGGGGTGCAATTAGGTATTTTTTTTTAAAAAAAGCATAAGAAAATCTGCTCACATTAAAATCTGAAACCAAAATATAACATGAATAAAATGTATATGAATCCCAATGGATATTTTACCAATATTTCACAATGTATTTGCATCTACATGGCCTCACTGATTTAAAAGTGACAATGCTTAGATAATTATTTTCATCCGAAATGCTATTTTGCTGAGAAGTGAGCATATTAGAAAAAAACGGGAAAACAGCACTTACAATTTCTTGCATGTCTTTGGAAAGTAGGTTAACTCTTTGAAGAAATTTGTAAAAGTATGACCCACAGAATAGTGTCACATGACTACCACAACTTCAAGACTCCTCTGAGAATAATACACATTTAGAGACAACAGACAAAAATGACATAAATTTATATATGGAATTTAAGCTATTGACAGATGATATATGAGTTTCTGGGTTTGGAAAGATTTCAGTGAATAACATGGTAATTTACTGCATCTAACCTGAAATACCAGATCTATTTTTCATTTTCTGTTTTCTGTCACTATTTGGTCTCACTTGAATTTGGCTATTTATGTTGTATTTGCAGTACAGGCAGCTGTAAATAGATTAATCATTTGGGGACTTTTTCTGAGATTCAGCATCCTTTACTGGCTGAAAATCTGCTAAAATGACTGGAATACTTAATTCTAATACACAGTACAATAATTTATCTAATGATGAGCTCTTGTGCTGAAGGCAATATAGTCAAAATAATGCTACTGAGAAACGGGAGAGAGTTATTAGCATGCCTAGGGGATTACAGGTATAACTTTAAAAGAAATAAACACATACATATAAGGGAACAATCCTAAACCTGCAAAACGAAAGTTTAAAAGCACAATACATATTTCCAATAGGATATCTTGTTATGAAAAGACAGGAAGGGAAGAAGGGAGTGAAAAATAAAATGGAGTGCTATAAGGCCTAAATGGTCAACAATCAGATTAGAAGCATTATATATTGTAATGTAATAATAAAAAAAGCATTGTCTTTTTGGGGGGAGGCGTAGGGTTCACTTTATATTTGAGCCTTACCATTCAGAAAAAGAATGTGGGGAAAAAAAAACCCAGCAGCTAGATTCACATATGCACAAAATAGGAAAAATGAAAGTATACCTATAGACATAAAGGTAATAAAGAAAATATTAGAATGTGCTGAATTGGACAGGTTAACAATGGTACTTTAAGATAAAGAGGGATCTGAGTATTACTCAACATGGGACTTATTGTACAAATTGTTAGATAACAGGTGCAGAGATTAGTAACTTAATAACGAAAGAAGATCAACTACATAGAAATAGATACAGTTATATAGATATATATATAAGAATAGATATTGTAAGTAACAGTACTAGCGGATTGTATGGGATTATAGATTAAAACATATAGAGTGATAAAGGTATAGAATGTTATGGCACAACTATGAAAATAATGGTCATAACTATGACGTACAACATTATGTAATTGAAAGAAACTATATTGTATGACTATGAGAATAATGGTTATACTCAGGGTGCATAATACTATTTGTACTTAAAAAGGACTTGATCCTAGTTAAACTAGGAATAAAATGCAAATTAACCATGTCTCCAGAAAGTCCCATTAATTGTAAAAGAAAGTAAGCAAGCAAAATAAACCCTCCCGAAATAATTAGTAAAAAAATCATGGCTTTAAAAAATAACTGACAAAATAGAGAAATTAATTAAATGGATATGTTCATCATGTGATCTCAGGAAAAACAGAATTTTAGGACAATGCAATATAAAACCCGCCAAATTAATATACTGTATCCAAAGACAGACCCCAAGACAGAATATATTGAATGAAATGGTTTATGTAAAAATACTCTACAGTTTTGAATCAATGCTCAAACTTTCAGCAGGTTCTGATATATAAAAACTGTTCAAGTTATGCATTTATAATAAGCTTTTTGAAAGTTAATATATCACTATCACTGTTTTTGAAAGCTTCTATAAAAGAGGAAATCAACAATATTGTGCTTGTTCTTAGTAACTATTCATTGAACAAATCAGGTGTGAGGGGAGATCATGCCAAAATCCTTTGCACTGTTCCTAATTTTATGAAAGAACAAAAGTGTGTTAATGAAACAGTTGAACAGAGTGAAGACAACACAAGACACAACACATATGTATTCTGAATTTCTGCGTACCATTTTCATTGCATGATTTGCCATTTGCTAATTCTTTAAACCCAGCATTTTTAAAAACATTAAAATCAAATGGACCAATAGTTTCACTATAATGTTAACAAATATTGACAAATACTGTGAAATGTTGGTAGTCTGCTCTTTTAAAGGTCAACAATGAAATCTGAGCAGCCACAGGGTTTGAGACCATTATAGATTTTAGTCAAAATGATGGGTAAAAGTTATTGACTTTGTTGAGAAATAGGATGACTCCCCATTTTTAAAAATAGATTCAACTATAATCGTATTTGAAATTCACTTGACCAACATACAGCTGCCAAAAAGTACTCTAATTAATAAACTGGGATAACTAACATGAAAAAATATATTCCTACCAGATGTGATACATTCATTTGCAATATCTGCAAGATGTATTGAAATCACCTCCCTCTTTTTAAAATTTAAGCTTAAGTAAAATATCTCTACTTGTTTTCTGCATCATCTACGAAACATCAGTTGCCATTAATGTAGTATAGCTTTAATTTCTTTGGGCACTGCCATCCTGAATATGTATTTTATAGAAAAGACAGGATAAAATTGTAAAGCACCTTAAAGAATTAAAACAATAATAAAACCCTTATGAAATTAGCTCCAGGACAAGAAATCTATGACTCTTCAGAATTACAATTTTTGATCACTGACTATTCAAGATTGGTCTGAGGAAACATCTGGAGCATGTCATACCTAATATAGCCCAATAAGCTACATTTTTTTTTAAAAAAAATATTTTTTCCCAAATAGCCTTGGTTTAAATTAAGCTGAATTGGCCTGAGTTTGTATTTTTATGGGGACCTCCAGGGGATTTCTGTATGCCAGACTGGGAAGAAAAGAAAAGATATGCATACAAACAAACAACATTTTGGAAGAAAGCAATTAGAAAACATTACCTGAGTATTATTAAGAAAATTGTATGTCATCATGATTTCAGCTCAAGGCTTCTTTTAAATGTAATATAAATAAAACATTCCAAACTTAGTCAATGTTATGAATTATGCTCATAATCATAATATTTGTAAAATTTGGGTTTCACAGATCATCAGCAATGTTTTTTTACAATATTTTTATATTTTTTTGTATTATAAAACAATGCTGATCTGCTAGGCTCTGCTTGGTTATTTCTCATTTGGATATTTTTATTTCCAAAACTGGTGCGTTTTTTTCAGATACCCTCTTTTCACTGAACTCGATTTGTAATAGCAAATCATTATTTTATTTTTGGTTTCATTCTTACTGTATTTGTAATGGGTAAGGAACTTTTTTTTTTAATTTTTAAAAGCATTTTTTTCTACAATCTCTTCGGCTGAAAAAATGCTTTTAAAAGTAAAAAAAAAGCCTCTGATGATCCCAGCTGAGTTGCCTGATCATCAGAGGTTTTTAAAAGAAGAGCCTCTGCTGATCAGGCAACTCAGCTGGGATCGTCAGAGCCTTTTGAAAGCATTTTTTTACAACCTCTTTGCCGAAGAGGTTGTAGAAAAAATGGTTTTAAAAGTTTTTTTAAAAAATGGCCATGCCCACATTACCCCATCAAGCCACGCCCATAGAACCCATAGTAACAAATTTTAGATTTCACCACTGGTTTATGGACAAGATACTTTTCATCTGGCTTCTCATTCATCTCCAGTATGGTTGAACTTTTGGCATAGATCTCATCGTCCTCACAGCATGCAAGCCCCACAATCATGTTGATGTCACCGGGGTATTATTATTAATGTTGGTTGCATAGTCAGATATTTTAGACTTGTTTTATCATTTTATCCATCTGACTTCCTCCCAAGTAGATAGGCAGATGTTGTTATTTGGTGATGATGATGAAAAATTTCTATATTCCATGAAAGTTATGCAATCTGGCCTAGGTCAGCATTATTCAGGTCTGCCTAGCTAGTGTACTTTCTAGTGTATTTTCAGAAATTCCCTTGTATTCTTATACAAACATTCCTGTCTAGATATTTACACTCAAAGTTCTGGATTTTAATGCATACATGACCTTATTTCACATTTAATGTTATTCCTTTTTTGTTTCTGACTAGCATACTCCTTTTGGATATGTAGTACTCTTCAATGTTTGCATCCTTCATAAATTTCATTATTTCATTCTACCAGGTATCTGTGAAACCTACACATTCATATTTGTCTTCTTGCATTAAAATGTCTATATTTTTTCTCTTTTTGCTGTCCATATTTTGTGCATTTGTAACAAGTCCTTGGGTCATGTAATTTGACCTCTGGTTTCCTGCATTTTTTGCCTAACTTTGCATTCTCCATATCCTGCATATCACTACTTGTTCCATTCTCAACACTTGGCATTTAATTATTTCTGGGCCTTCTTTTGCCCAATCCTCTGGCTCAGGTTTATAAACCACCTTCCAAATACATAAAGTACTTCCCAGCTCTTGTTGGAAAATTATCTTTTGTCAGAATCCCTCAAACGTATCCCTATGAATGAATTTAAATTGCCCTTGTTGCATTAGTTGGGTAGCCAATTTTTACCTATCTTTTCTCTTTTCTTGGGCCACTTCTCTGATATGAAAGAGCAAAAATTAAAAAAAACAAAAACCCACCACTTTCTATGCCCTAATTACTGGGGTGAAATGCTCCCGGTTTGCGTGATCCATTAGCGATGGCAGCGGGTGGTCCGGAGACCCTGTAGCAAAAATTCTTGCCCCCCCCCTATGCCCAGCTGAGCTGCGTAATCATCAGAGACTTTTTTTATTATTAAAGCATTTTTTATAAAAGACTTTTTTTATTATTAAAAGCATTTTTCTACAACTCTGGCCGAAAAAATGCTTTTAAAAGTAAAAAAAAAAAGTCTCTGAAGATCCCACGGCTCAGCTGGGATCGGCAGAGCCTTTTAAAAGCATTTTTTTAAAAGCACTTCATCTGAAGAGGTTGTAGAAAAAATGGTTTTAAAAGTTAAAAAAAAAGTTGGCCACGTCCACCCAGTCACATTACCCCCCACCAAGCCATGCTCACAGAACCGGTAGTAAAGAATTTTATGTTTCACCACTGCCTAATTGTTGTCCTTCTGCCCAGTGTTTCTGAGTCCCTTGTGATATATTCAAGGCTACATTTGGCTGTATCATTTGTTCTCACATGAATCAGTAGGATAGATAATTCTTAATGAGTTTAAAGAGTCTTCGGATTCTTTCTGCCACATCCCAGATGTGTGTCTAGGGACAAGAAGTTATTTCTCTTGACAAACTATTTAGCCAAAAATGGCCTTTTCAGTGCCTGTCAGTAGGGAAACTCATCACCACCCACTCTTCTATTTTTGGGGGGCAAATGGAATTTTATTTAAATGCTATTTATCCTGCTGCAAATGCCAAGTGGCCTATCTATCTTTATTCTGGTAAGTATTCATGCGCACATATACACACTTTACATTTCTAAGCAAAATAGTTAACTCTTAGAAGGCATGAGAAAGAAGAAAAATGTTTTAGAAAAAAGCAATCAACGTTCCAAACTGGGTTAGTGTCATAAAATAGTGTACATTGTCAGGTAAGCCAAATCTCTCTCCATAGTTGCTTTGTTTTGGAAAATTAACTCACGGATCAAAGTGAAGTCTTTTTAATTTTAATTTTATTTATTCATTTATTATTTTTCTTTAAACACACCTGCATCAACATGTATGACAGTTACAACCATTCATTTAGTGACCGCTTAAAGTTACAATGGCACTGAAAAAATGACTTATGACCAGTTTTGCAGCATTTATGACTGTTGCAGCATCCCCATGGTCACACCTTCAAAATTTGGGCGCTGGGCTACTAGCATGTATTTAGGACAGTTGCACTGTCCCAGGGTCAGTTGATCATCATTTGTAACCTTCTCAAATGACTTCTGACAAGCAAAATCAATGGGGGAGGGGGAAACCAGATTCGCTTAATGATCACATAATTCACTCAACAAGAGCAGTGATTTGCTTAATAACTGTGGCAAAGAAGGTTGTAAAATGGGACAAAACTCATTTAACAACTGATTTGCTTATCAACAGAAATGTTGGACTTAACGGTGGCTGTTAAGTAGAAGGCTATCTTATATGCAATTTTTTTTTTTGCATTGCATAAAAATTCTATCACAAACAAATGGAGGGATATAAATGGAATGAATGAATCAATCAATCAAACAAACAAACAAATTCATCATGCTCAGCTTATATGAAGAAGGTGAAAGGATTATGTAACATTGTTATATTTCTTTCTGACAATCTTTTTATTTGGAATTTGTTAGATCCATGACTCTACCGAAACTCACTTATTCTTGTTTGATTGTGTGACAGTATTAGAAAACAAATGGTTTTTCAATGTCAAAGACAATTCAATAAAAATATAACAATGCTATAGATGCATGTTATGCCCTGTATGCTTCCATGCACTGTATACCCTGTTCTTTCATATTTTACTGGCATAATACAAGGATGTAGCTATGGAAATTTTAGAACACCAATAAGCCCAAAGGTAATTTGGTTAATGAAACGTTGCATGCTTTAATCCTTATTATGTTAAGTCCCAAAGCCCTTAGCTCCAACTCTTAGTTTGAGATAGTTTTTGCTACTACCTCCTATGTTTCAAAGGGTGCCTCACTGAGCATTTAATCTCTAACCTTGAAGTGTATTTTGGTTTCTTAATTGTTACATTATTAGCAATTAAAGAGTTAAAATGCAAAAAATATTCTATAATGCCACTTCTTAACCAAATAACATATTCACATTTGGCTAGAGGATTCAGTTCTTACCCTTTCTCCTTGCAAAATAATTATTGATTATAACCAATCTCTTAAATGATAAATGAAATAAAACTTTAAAGAGAAAAAAGAAAAAAATGCAAAAAATGTTTTTATACACTTGGCTTTTATTTATTAGGTTAACATTTTGACATCCAGTGTTTAAAGACAAAATTCACAATGGTATTCAGCTCATGAGAAAAAAAATAACTGGTGACTTATGTATAAAAACTATAGTTTGTAAAAGAAAAATACCAAAACTAGAAGGTGCTAGTCTGTTTTAAAAAGATATGTGTTAAAGAGTTTGAAATTAATAATACTGTTTATAAAACTGTAGGAAATAGATTCTAGAGATCAAACAATATTTTTGGAGCTCAGAATCCAGAAATTAATAGTAAGGATGTAATACAATAATAATAAAAAATAAAAATAGCCAAATTTATTTTATTTATTGTATTTCTTTAAATACTTAGTGTTATTATTTACTTAGCCAGTATATGACACGGTTTTGCTTATTGTCTTAATGTTGAAGATATATAACTGATGCTTCTAACGTAAAGCCAAATACTCTTTAAATAAATACAAAAGGTCTATAGTAAGGGCTAATTATTAACTATGACAATTGCAGTGCTATGAATAATATATTCATAGTTGTGCCTATTCTACAACTTGAAAATATGATTATTTATTCTTTATATATTTTCTATGATGAATGGCATCGTTCCTTTTTATTTCCCTTTCTTCTTGGCTAATTATGAAGCCACTTTATGAAATCATATGGAAATATCAAACTGTCAAAAGATCAATTTGCTGATTAAGCTTGGCTCTAAATAAATAAAAAAAAACCCATGGAATTGATGATGGTTGGCAGGATCCTTAAGACAGAAAGGAAACCAATCATTTGATTCGGCCTTCAAATACTCATTACTGTATTTTGGGCTTTAAATTGGTTCTAATTTAAGTATCTAAATCCTTCTTCTTCTTCTTTTTTTTTTTTGGTGTTCCACTACAATTTCATATTATTTTCTCAATTATACCTCTATATTTCATTTGAACCACAATATGCTTTTGTGACACTACATTTCTCACTGTCTCTTGAAGCTTGTCTGCAGTTTAACATTCTTAGAGTCTTGAAACCCTTGGCATTAATAAGACATTTATATATGGAGTAGAGCCATGTAAAGCATTAAAAGAGGTGAATTTTAAATCATGTTAATGCAAGCTAAGGACTCTTCTTTGAAGTATTATTTATTTATTTTATTTATTTTATTATTTCAATTTATAAACCGCCCTTCTCCTTGCAGACTCAGGGCAGTGAACAGCCAGAATAAAACATGGTATACAAAAGTTTAAAACAATTAAAAATTATTAAATATTATTCGGCCGAGAATTAAAACAACCCAATTTAAAATCAATGTCAAATTTAAAAACGGAGGATGGGATCAAGCTAGCCCAGCTAGATGGAACAAATGGGTTTTAAGGGCCCGACGAAAGGTCCGGAGATCTGGAATCCTGCGTATCTCCGGGGGTAGGTCATTCCAGAGGGCGGGAACTGCCACAGAGAAGGCTCTCCCCCGGGGGTCACCAGCTGACACTGTCTGGCCAACGGCACCCGGAGGAGGCCCTCTCTGTGCGAGCATACTGGCCGAAGGCAGAAGGCGGTCCCGCAAGTACCCAGGTCCTAAGCCATGGAGCGCTTTAAAGGTGGTCACCAACACCTTGAAGCGCACCCGGAAGACCACAGGGAGCCAGTGCAGCTCGCGCAGGAGAGGTGTCACGTGGGAGCGCCACGTCGCTCCCATAATTCCCCGCGCGGCTGCATTCTGGACCAGTTGGAGCCTCCGGGTGCACCCCAAGGGGAGCCCCATGTAGACAGCGTTGCAGTAGTCCAGGCGGGAAGTCACGAGAGCATGGGTGACTGTGCGTAGGGAGTCCCGATCTAGAAAGGGACACAACTGGCGTATCAGGCGAACCTGATAAAAAGCCCCCCTGGCCACGGCCGTCATGTGTTCTTCTAAAGACAGCCGTGCGTCCAGGAGGACGCCCAAGTTGCGAGCCCTCTCCGTGGGGGCCAATGTCTCGCCCCCAATAGTCAGCGATGGCATCAGCTGGCTATATTGGGATGCCGGCAGCCACAGCCACTCAGTCTTGGAGGGGTTTAGTCGGAGCCTGTTTCTCCCCATCCAGACCTGCACAGCTTCCAGACACCGGGACATCACTTCAACGGCATCGTTGGGGTGGCCTGGGGTGGAGATGTACAACTGGGTGTCGTCAGCGTACTGATGGAATTCCACCCCAAAGCCACGGATGATCTCACCCAGCGGCTTTACATAAATGTTAAACAGAAGGGGCGAGAGGACCGACCCCTGCGGCACCCCACAAACAAGGCGCCTCGGAGTCGACCGCTGCCCCCCTGTCAACACAGATTGCGACCGGTCAGAGAGATAGGAGGAGAACCACCGTAGAATGGTGCCCCCCACCCCCAACCCCTCCAACCGGCGCAACATGATACCATGGTCGATGGTATCAAAAGCCGCTGAGAGATCTAATAGGACCAGGATAGAGGAACAGCCCCTATCCCGTGCCCTCCAGAGATCATCCACCAACGCGACCAATGCCGTTTCCGTGCTGTGCCCAGGCCGGAAGCCGGACTGGAGCGGATCTAGATAGACAGCTTCATCCAGGAACCGGGGAAGCTCTGTGCAACCACACTCTCAACAACCTTCGCAACAAAGCGAAGGTTGGAGACTGGACGGTAATTGGCCAAAACAGCTGGGTCCAGAGAGGGCTTTTTGAGGAGGGGTCTCACCACCGCTTCTTTCAAAGCGGCCGGCAGAACACCCTCACTCAAAGAAGCGTTAACAATCTTCTGGAGCCAGCCTCGTGTAACCTCCCGGGAGGCCAGCACCAACCAGGAGGGACACGGGTCCAATAAACATGTGGTCGCATTCAGCCGTCCCATGATCCTGTCCATGTCCTCGGGAGCCACAGAGTCGAACTCCTCCCAAACCACACCCCCAAGACCTGCCTCGATTATCCCATCCGGATCTACCCAGTCAGAGGCCAGACCTTCCCGGATCTGAGCGATTTTGTCATGCAGATACTGGACAAAGTCCTCAGCTCGACCCTGCAAGGGGTCATCCCAAGCTCCCGGTTGAAGGAGGGAGCGGGTCACCCTAAACAGGGCGGCTGGGCGATTATCTGATGACGCGATAAGAGCGGAAAAGTAGCTAGACTTTGCCGCTTTTATCGCCACTAGGTAGGTCTTAATATGAGACCTCACCAGTGTTCGGTCAGATTCGGAACGGCTGGTCCTCCAACCACTCTCCAGGCGTCTTTTCCGGCGCTTCATCTCCCTCAGCTCCTCAGTAAACCAAGGAGCTGGCCGAGTTCGGCGCCGGGTCAGAGGCCGCAAAGGCACGATGCGGTCCAAAGCCCCGGCGGCCGCTCTATCCCAGGGGGCCACCAGGTCTTCAGCCCAATCATGAGCCAGAGTCTCAGGAAATGGCCCAAGCTCCATCTGGAACCTATCAGGTTCCATCAGGCGCCTGGGGTGGAACCACCTAATCGGTTCCACCTCCCTGCGGCGGGCTGTAGCGGTTAGAAAGTCTAGTCGAAGGAGAGAGTGGTCCGACCATGACAAGGGTTCGATGACTATATCCCCTATATCAAAACCACTCGACCACTGACCAGAGACAAAAACTAAGTCCAGGGTGTGTCCGCCCGTGTGAGTGGGGGCGTGAATTAACTGAGTCAGGTCCATGGCCGTCATGGAAGCCATGAACTCCCGAGCCACCTCAGACGTTTCACCAGCAGATGGCAGGTTGAAATCCCCCAAGACCAAAAGTCTGGGGGTATCAACCGCCACCTCGGCTATCACGTTGAGTAGCTCAGGCAGGGCTGTTGCTACGTGGCAGGGAGCCAGGTACGTAAGCAGCAGACCCATCTGAACTCTGTGACCCCACTTCATAAAGAGGGATTCACACCCGGTTATCTGAGGTACAGTGGACTCCCTCGGATCAAGACTCTCTTTTATGATAACCGCCACCCCCCCGCCCCTGCCCTGAGCTCTTGGCTGATGGAATGCATGGAAGCCTGGAGGGCACATATCCACGAGGGGGATCACAGTAAGCTATACCTTTTGGAAGACTGGCAAAGCTATTTCCAAAGCCATATCCAGCTGTCTAGATATGAGTGTGCACACACAACTGACAGTACCTGCACAAAATGATGGGGCATTGAGTATATGCAGGGAGCTATTTCTTGGCTGTGCTAGTGATTATGGGGTATATTTCTCAACTGCTGTATGTTTTCAATTTTGTATTGTAATTGTGTTTATTTGTTTTTGTTTTTTAGCCTCCCAGAGTCACTTGTTGAGATGGGGGACCATAAAAATTGAATAAATAAAATGAAAAGAGATTCCACAAGGGGGAGCAGTGAGGCAGTCACTTTTGTGAATGACCTTTAGCTATTGATGACATAAAATTAGGATTTATGGAGAGTCCTAATACTGGGAGAACAAACATACAGGTAAAATCCTATCCAAAATATGTAATGCAATGAATATGAATAGGTATGGAATTTGAGTTATAGTAAATAGCTGAGTAGATGCAAAAATTCAACTGCTGTGAAAAATACACCAAAATATTATTGGTGTATTTCATACCAATAGCATTTATATATTCTATAATGCATCACTGGCTAGATAATTCAATATAATTTTGTTCACCACATTTCAAAATAAAATAAACATAAGGAAACATTGTATCGGTAATCAGTATATGAGGTGGGAGCTAAAAGCTTTATTCCCAACATTTCATTTAACACACAAGTCACTGGATTGAATTCTGGTCCATACATCTTAAAGCTGCAGAGGTTGAGAAACTCTGCTTTACTCTAATGGGTTTTCAAATAAATGAAAACCTTGTGCTGAGGTACAACATAAGGCAGATGCTAGGTTTTGATATCTATCTTTTTTATTAGTGCCACTGCACTATATATTTTGCTTTTCAATGTTCCACAGTTGTTAACCTTTTTTCTTTGCTGTACACTGCTTACTGGCAGCATAGACATGTGAGAAATGGAGTTCTACAACATAAACACTTTAAATAAGGCTAAATGATAACAGATTTAGATCCTTAAAAAGCCAGTACAATTTCACATGGTGCATAATAAAACATTGCTATTTGTGTCCTCAAAATATGGTGACAGCCACCAACTTAGTTTTAGAATTAATGAAGGAGAAAGGAATCGATAGTTGGACATCATGCTGGGAAACATGCTTTTGATTCTATGGGAGAACAAAAGATGTTCTGATTAAGGACCAAAAGAGGAGAGAGCTATTACTACTACCGATAGGCCTCTGCTGGTCCTTTAGAAACATATCCATCCATTGGGGAGAGGGAGAGGGAGAGGGAGGGAGGGAGGGAGGGAGAGAGGGAGAGGGAGAGAGAAATTTAAGAGTCTATTATAGTATAATTTATTTCCAATGAATACTGTGATTTTAAAAATAGAAAATTTTCTCCAATGAAAAATGTTTTAAGTTTTTTCCTCATGAATCATATGACTTTGTTTGTAATATTGGAAAACTAAAGTAGCCACAAATAGAATGAAACTGAAGGTGAATTTAACCTGGAAGTAGAACAGTTCTTTGTATCCTCTTACACGCGTGGGATTTTTAATATTCTAGCACGTGCCTGTAACAAGCTTAGCAAACAACAAAAATGCACATCAATGCTTCTCTTATAGCTTCCCTGAGGCAATGTTTATTCAGCTCTAAAAGTTGCACTTGAAACTGGAAAGGGACCTTTCGTCCACCTGGGGTACAAAATAACAGAAATGATAAGTAATAAATAAGAACAGAAGGTTTTTAAAAATACTGAAAGAGGGAGATATAGCACCCCATATGCAACAAACGAACAGCTATAGTACATTCCTATTAAGATGAACAATGTATCTTAATCCATATGAAGTACTGTTTCATAAGTAACAAAATTTACTTAAGTTAAAGATATGGTAATAACTGCTTACCTGACTCACAGGCAAATGTTTTTGATGTCTTATCATGAAAGATAATTGCTACTGCATGCTTCTTGGTTTCTCGAGGCAGTCTGGTTATATTTTTGATGTTGTGTAACTCTGTTACCTTAAAATTAAGGGATACAGAACATAGTCTTGTTTATAAATAGCAGGATAAAGAAATAATACCCCCTCTATTTTCATTATAATATTTTCCATCCATCAGAGTGGACTTAATTCAGTGATGGGTTGCCCCCGGTTCGCACTGGTTCTATAGAACTGCTAATTAAACTGGTGGGAGGCTCCACCCACTGACCCTGATGTCATCAAAATGCTTCTGTGCTTGCGCAGAAGAGTGCGTGAGCGAAGCGAGCGCATGTGGATGGCCCATTGCGAACCAGTAGTAAAGGTAAGTAGAATCCATCCTGACTTAATTGTAAAGTAAGAGTGTATCACTGTAGGAGTGTGCAACTCACTTGCTCTAGCCTATGCAATTACTTATTTTTTATAAGATAATTTTTGGAAATAAAACAGATATCCCTATCAATTTTCGCAGCCTTGATTTTGTTCACAGTATAAAGTGCTTGTCAAAATTTCTAAAGTAGCAAATTTGTTGTGGAAGCAACACCAAATAGCTTCTGTATTCTGAAAATCTACAGAAAAATAAAGAGAGCATATCTTTCTGTTATCCATCACACAAATTAACATGACACAGAGATTGGCTTTTTTCGCTTTAAAGAGAATTGCTTGTTCTATTGACAGCCAAGCTTGACTCAAAGTGCACAAATTTAACTTTCATCTTGAGCATTTCAATATCAGCCATTCTACTAATTCCCACGAAGTTTTTCTCCATCTGCTGAAGAAATAGGCTATCAATATATAATAATAACTGGCAGGGACAGGCAAATAGAACTGGAAACATATTTTTCATTTATAGTTACAAAAGAGGGAGTGACTAATACAACAATCAACATATGTTCAATAATTTGATTAAGGAATCATTCCAAAATGTGGGTATTTAGCTGCTATTATTATTTATCCCACCTTTATAAAGTATAACTCAAGGCAGTGTACATACCTAATACTTTAGCCTCCTATTCACTGTATAGTGGATTCAGCATAAACAGAAATCACGTTGAAATAGTTTTCTTTAATACTTTCTACTCAGTACAGATAGCCCTCATTTAACAATGCTAATTGGAACCAGAATATTCATCACTAAATGAATGAAGTGGTTATTAGATAGAATAACACCTGACTGCACTGCTAAGTGACAGCAGTTGTGGTAGTCCCAGTTGCAATCATTAGAATAACTTTTAATGTTATAATTTTATTGTTACTTTTAATGTACACTAATCGGCATACATTAAAATGAAATTTCAATGCTTACAACTCTCAAAGGGTGACCACATAGTTAGGTGAATACCACATCTTCTTTTTTCTTGCTGGGCTTGCCTCCACTTCAACTCCCAGTTTGACTATCTCCCCCCACCCCAGGGAGCTGCCTTGGCCAGGTGAAGGAGGAAGAAGAGGAGGAAGAAGATGGGGATGGTATCTGGGATAGGCAAGGGTAGGCAGCAGTGGTAAGGCAGTCAAAAGTACAGATTTGTGGAGAGACAGGCAATAGGAATTGAAGCACATGCTGCAATCCTAAATGTAAGAAGGCTTGCAAATGCTAGAAATTTGATCACAGGGACAGCAACTGTAACTTTAAGGGCTTGCTGTAACTATTATTCATCCAGCACTATTGGAACTTTGAATGGTCACTGAATGAATGGTTATTAAGTGAAGACTACCTGTTTCTTGAAACAGACATTTCAACAGTGAAAGCCTTTTTACTTAAAATTGAACTTAATAGGATTCATTTTTTAATAATGTATAGAATTTCTCCTTTTGTTCATGTAATATAATAAAAATAACTTTAATGTATTTTACACAGAGAAGAGTCCAAACCAATGGCCCATTCATTGTGGACTGTCACATCCCCCCAAGGACCAGGAAGGCATACTCTACATGGATACTTCTACTGGAATTGAAGATCCTAGCCAAACTATAGAAATTCTGCCATTATAACAGACATCAAGATTCTTGTTGCTCAGGATTCCCTTGTCTGGAACAAGAAAACATACTTGCAAAGGAGCAAGCTGATTTTATAAAAGACAACTCTACCATTTATCAGTACCTAATTACTCCACATCTCATCAAAAAATAATCCTCCTGAACACAAACTTTTTTTATGCTGCCTTCACAGGCTTCAAAGCAGCTTTTGATTCTATACCCCAATTTAAACTATGGGAAAAAGAGGAGGTCTCCTTGATTTACTGATGCTTACTTCATCTAATATGTATGCTTTATGAAGGGACCTTAGTCAAAATAAGATGAAACTTCCAGGACCATCTTACCACTTTAATTGAAACTGAGAAATTTGTCAAGCAAGGTTGCATATTAGCCCAAGTCCTATTCAACTTCTATATCAATTCCCTGGTAGCTTAACACAAATTTTTACTCTCCAAAAGTGGCTGGAAAACACACTTTTATTGCAGTCTAGGCGGACAACGCAGCAATACTTTCGAGAATACTTACAAGCCTTAAAAAAACATTGAGAGCTCTAACACAGTATTTCAAAGAAGAAAGACCAGCTAGACCTCAATTATCAGAAAACTAAAATCATGGCATATGCCAAAAGCCCAAAAGCCACCCCTAGAGCATAGATGGCTACAAGACTAAGTAATTCTCCTATTTCAAATATCCGGGAGTGTACTGCTAACAGTAGGAAACCCATGGGGACTACGTTACTGAAAATATACTGAGAAGCTCATCTGCCATCCTTAAATTCATTAAGACAAGAGGTGGCGACTAACACCTGAATCGGTAGCGACTGCTGGTTGGCCACACCCCCAAACTGGTCCGCAGCCCTTCCATGCTTGCCTGCCTTCCGCACTGTTCGCTTTCTTCCTTCTCCCGCTGTGAAATGAAAGTGAATGGTGGCAGTGGTGCTACAGGAGGGGAGGTGGACATCTGCAGCCAGGTGGGAATGTGGGGGGGGGGTTGTTCCAGGAAGGGTCTGGCATTCCCTCAGCTGCAAACGCTGAGATTTGAGGTCTATAAATCGTGTTAAAGGGGGAGCTATTGATGGTTGCATAGAAGGAAAATGAACTGAGTGTGGGACAGAGAGAGCACGGGGCTGGCCCTGGCTGTGGCCAACTGCATCATCCTGCCGTGGCCTGCCAATTAAGTCTTGGCTCCGTTTGCAGTGCCGATGGAGGCTCAGGTGGTTCAGGTAAGGAGCTAGTGCATACTCCAACCCTGAGGCGTTGATGATGAGTGAAAAGGCACTCATTTCCCCATTGCTCTGGGATTTGGACCCTCCCCCTAAGAAAATGTGACAGGTGACAGGGAGTCCTGTGCAAGTTCTGAGAAAGCTCTCTCATCCCACGCCAGATGGCAGAGGGAAACTCAAAACATTGGGGTCTTCAGAAGGGCAGAACATGCTTCAGAATGTGCAGCTCCTGGCTCTAACAGTGAGTGACATGAGTGATGTCAAGTTGGCCATGCCCACCCAGTCACATGCCCACCAAGCCACGGCCACAGAACCGGTATCAAAAAATTTTAGATTTCACCACTGCCTCAATCTTTATTGCTAGTGAATCCAACAGGTATTCTGCCTTCCCTATGTCGTGACCTAGGCCCAAGTAGTTATTACTAGACACAATCAGTCCTAAACAAACATATTTTATTAGAATAGCTGAGAATTACTTCATTCTCAGCTTAGTCCAAATTAAGTCCAAAACAAATTAACAAATAAACAGTCCTTCGGCCTGATTACCAACCTTTATCTTATTTGGCACCCTGACAATGGCTTTTAATTGGCAAAAGTTCAGAAGCAAGAGACGCTGACAAGAAACAAATGTAGCAACATTACTTTTTTACAAAGATCCCAAGAGCCATTGCTGCTCTTTTAAGCCTTCTGGGAGGGGCCAATCTTTTCCTGGCCTTACTCCCAAACCATCCTTTTTCCTTTAGCTACTTTTGCCTTCTGGCAGCTCTTTGCATGAATGCACTAGGAACAAGGTCCTCCTATTCCTCTGCCTCTCTGCTATCCGCCTCTTGAGGCTCTGGAATCTGTGCATCGCTCCCAGATGGCCCTGGCCCCATCTCTGCTACTGACGCAGAGCCCCCGTCCAGGCCTTCCCCTGACTCCAGGACTGGCCCATTGTCCTCCCCAGCCTCCTCGCTGTCCGACTCCACTGCCAGCTCCACAGGCTACTGGCGGACCACAACACCCTAGGACATACGTAACTAAACTCGAAGTACCCAACTACTATTGGCATGATCGCTCAAGTCTCCTTGAAGGCCGATACGAGAAGATTCCCTATTCGGAGATAAAATGCAACGGACTCTGAACATACAGAAAACACATGATTCTCCATTGTCTGTATTGCAGTCATTTGTACTAGCCTCATTTATTTTATGCTTTTATTTTTATCTATATTTTCTATTTTACAATTGTGATTAGTTTTAACACAGATATATTTTCTATGGTTTTCAGCACTGTATACCACACGTTTTATGCTTGTCTTTGTAATAAATATATGATTGTGATATGGACAAGTCACACAAGGACTTCAGACTATTATATACCTAGAATAGTTCTACATATCCCAACACTGTTATTATACATTTTGCTATTTGTTGGACATAAAGCTGCTTCTGGGCTTAAATTACTATCATTATAATGTCTAGTCAGTTTGACAGCACTAGTCTCCATTATAAACAATCATTATTTTCACAGCACTAAAGCAGGCAACTCTTACTTTGGAGGCAATCTACTTTACCGGATATGTGTATTATTGCTTAAATCCATTTGCTAGAATTGTGGCTATACAAGGTTTCCAGGCTATGAACCCTTGCATTCATCAACCTTTACAACAAATATTTAAATAAATACCAAATATATTTAAGTTATCTTTATTTTTTTCAGGTCTATGCTGATATTCAATGTACTACAGAATCACAGGTATGATGCTATTTTTTCTTTTTCTTTTCTTTTTTTTTTTGCAAGTCTACAGCTTGCACAGAACCAGTTTATGTTTATTCTAGCTCTTTCTGAAGTGACCAAATAGCTAGGTATCTCTTGGGAATTCACGAAGTTGCAGAAATTCACTGAGTTGTGAATTAAAGTCTTTATTTACCTACCTTTATTCAATCCCCAAATCCTAAGAGGCTGTTCTTTTCTGTTACAAGATAAGAGAACTTCAAGTGTTCTTTTCTATTACAAGATAAGAGAACTTCAAGTGTTCTTTTTTTAAAAAGCAAATGAATAGATCTAGAATTGACAGATCCATGTTCAGGGCTATGTATTAGTAAACCGGAACACAAAAGCCCTTTAGAACAGCAAGAATGTGAAATAAAGGAAAGATACACAAATACTAGGGCATTGGAAGTGCCATGTTCAAGACATTAATCTCGCACTGGAGGACATGGTGAAAGAGACAGATTTGTGGTTTTATACAGAAAAGAAATGCTGTTAAGGTTTTAGAGGCATAGATTGATTGGGGATAAATCCCTCTTATAAAAATCATTTTGCTTTCCTGGAACGTAGAAATGCAAATATTCCTGGTATAAAAACAATGCTGGTTACATTGTTTGTGGATTTCGAAGAAAATCTATCATATCACTATTTCTGAAAATGCCAAGGTCAGGAAGAAAATAAGATTACATACAGAAAAAGGTTTTGAATTATAAAAATTGTCAGGAGGTAAATAGTATCAAAAAAGGAACTCCTGGAACTCTTGTATTTTTTTCTGAAATAAGTTGTTTTGTTCCATGTTACTCAAAAGACCCTAGGGCCTTCTCCTTTTAATTTTGAGTCTTCCGAACTCCTTCCTGAGGACATATGTCTTCATCAACCTTTTAGTGAAATTCTTTGTTACTGTACCATACAAGACATGTGAACATAGCTAACAATTCAAATTCTTGGCAGCAACTATTTCATGAGAAAGAAACATATATTAGTCATGCTCCAAATTTGAAGAGAATAAGGAATTCATGCACAACTCTTTCACATTTGGATGAGCATGGCAATATCACCAGAGTGGGCATGAGAAGGAGTTATAAGTTTACAAAGAAAAATATCTTTTGAAGACTTCAGGACATGGCACGCAGTATTTTACAGTAACAAAATGGATAGGTCTATTTTGGAAGTATTGGAGGATTGTAGTAGCAAAATGATTGTTTTAATAAGATGCTCACGTTGCTCTTTAATATGGGAAAAAATCATATCAATGAAAATCAATCACACAATTTGTGGATATTCTGGGAATGGTGGATTTCCAATGCTAATATATGAAGTCAACAATGGCCAGTGTTATCCGATGAATTCTTGAGCTGGTAAATGAAATGCTGACTATCAACATATGAATTATCTTCTATTCTGGTTTCTCACTAATTCCCATGAAAGACCTTTATAGCTACTCAAGTAAGTTATTTATTTAGGATGGATAGGTTAATTAGGTTAGTCAGGCAACAGACTACATCCTTGTTTCATTCATTCACTGACATGAAGTCAATTTGTTTCAAATTTCTTCCAGATTCCAGCTTTCTGCCCTGTGTACAGGTTTTTAGATGAGGACAATGGAACGTTCTGGGGTTCCCATTATTGTAAGGGCATTCCTCAGCTTTACATGGGCCGTAGAAATGAGACCCTTTCTATAATCAATGAAGTATATATTGAGCCTGTTCCTTGCCATTATGTTGATATTTCAGGAATTTTTACTTGTGATCCCATATGAATGTGCCACATCTCTTGGTACATTCCTGGTAAACCCATATGAATGTGCCACATCTTGGTACATTCCTGGTAAACCCATATGAATGTGCCACATCTCTTGGTATACTCCTGGTAAACTGTAATTGAGGCTAAGCTTTACCTATTCTTACGATATGATTTCATTGCATAAATCTTATTTCTATTAAAGTTGTAAACTCCATTCTTGAGAAAAACATGCTACAAAAAGTACAACGTTAAATAAGACCAGAATGCTCTCTCCTAAACAGAGAATATTGTTCCAAATCAGTAGTACTATTCCTGGTCCACTGGGACAAACTATATGCTCAACCAAGTTTCTTGGTTTATTAGTCTATAATTTCTAATGAAAGCTGGACCAAAAGAATTTACTACAAAAATAAGTTTAAAACTAGGATCAAATGTGTTTGCAATCCGAGAGGGAAAAATACTTTTAATTAAGCTAGAAATCATGGGAAACAGGGGTTTAATAACTGTGAAAATCACTTATACTGGTCATTAATAACAGATCCAAGAAATCTAGGATTAGAAACACTACAGTTAAACCAAGCTATGTTATCACTGTACGTGAAGTCATACTTCGCTATCTAATCCTAAACCTATCACTGAGTAATTTTCTGTGTTAATTGTCTTATCAATTTTAAGCCATTTAAGTAAGTTAAAAGCTATTATAATATATGAATCTATAAATTAATTATTTAGTACATGAAAGGGTAGTTTTTTTTTCTTTCATTCAGACTCTGATCTCTTTTAATCCTTTTACTTGCCTTTATATTTGTTTCTAGCTCCACAACATATAATGTGATAAAATTCTTTAAAGTCATTAAAATATTTTTGAATGGTTGTTATCATAGTTTTCTATTAGGGATCAACAAAAGCCACAATCTTACTTCAGATTAACTCAGAAATTTCTGAAATCTTCTGAAAACAGTTAGACCCTCAAAAATACCTTTCATAATAATCAGCAAAAGAAAACAACTATTAAATACAATTTAGAAGACAACAACAGTAAATTAATAAACCTTTGTTTCATGGATAGTCTAGTACAGAGATGGCTAACTTTTTCCAGACTGGGTGCCCAAAGTGCGCGCCTAAACCCCCAAAATGCAATGCATGCATGGCCCCCTGCATCTGCCCAGTCCCTGCACATGAAGGCATGGACTCCTGCATGTGCCCGTGCACATGCACACATGCCTCAACACGTGCCCCACCTCCCATGCATGCACAGCAGAGACCCGAAGACCAGCTGGCCAATGGAAGGTGTGCACGCATGCACAGAGGGGCTGAACTGGGGTGACGGCTATGTGCCATTAGGGAGGGCGCTGCATGCCACCTCTGACACGCGTGCCAGAGATTTGCCATCATGGGACTGGTAGAATTGGGAGTGTTTTTGTACTCACATTTTACTCATATAGTCTCTGAATTGTGCCTTTTTCAAGAAAACAGTAGAAGTGGCTAAGTATAAACACAGGGTTAAATGGCAAATTATTCCTTTTTTTACCAATTAGATCTCAATGGAAGCAGAATTGGGGAGGGAAGTTCATCTCTTCCTTGAAGCAAGTATTTGAAGCAAGACTTGTTGTTGCTTATTGCTGTGAGCCGCCCTGAGTCCTTGTGGAGAAAGGGTGGCATGTAAATCCAATCAATCAATCAATCAATCGATCAATCAATACACTCCTGAAATGTCCAAAATATTTAAGAATTTTCCAAGCCATTTGAATTTAGGATTTTATATGAGGCTAGTTTAAAAATGTGAGATACATTTTTAATGGCAGAAAACATAGTTCCAATTTTCTTTGGAAATAACTGACATATGTAACTTGGCAACTTAATTGTTCAGCCTCGATTGTAAATATTTTATAGACAAACATCATGGTGTGTTATGAAAACTACTGATTTATTCAGCAGTGTCTGCAGAGGAAGGTGTAATTGTTCTTTTTCCCTCCCCCTTTGGTAAGTGTGTTGATGTGGCATAGAGAGGATACGAATTCAATTATGCTGCCATGCCCACCATCTTGTCTTTTGTGCCCCCAGGATGCTGCAAAACATTTCTATAAATGTTTTGAATATGAACAGTCTGGTGTGCAACTATGAAATTCAACCTGTTTAACTGGTTTACTTTTTCTGGAAAAATTCCAACCCTCATGTAGTAGCCATTTTGATAGCAGGACCTACATTTTTAATAGTTCAAATGTGGTCTATTATAATAGTTTTCAAACTAACTTGACTAACAAACAAGGCCTGCTATATATGCATCTCGAAGTCAAAATAATGCTTACTTCTTCCTAATGAAAATTATTGTTGAAATGGAGCATATGGAACATTAGAACTTACCTGAATGTTCGTTCTATGTGCGCTGCAGGAGAGTCCAAGCAAAGGGTTCATATGTAGCCTGGTTGGCCAGAGACTGAGTTGAATTTGCTTAGCCACACCTCTTTCGCCTGTGAGCTTCAATGTTTCTACAAAGAGGATCTGGAGATGATGTAGCCATGATGATGGAATAAGATCCTCTTTAACTGGATGCTGGAAGCTGGACCACTACAAAAACTAGGGAGGGATTGGACTCTCCTGCAGCGCACATAGAACGGACATTCAGGTAAGTTCCAATGCTCCTTCTCCTTTGTGCTGCTTGGAGAGTCCAAGCAATGGGATATACCCAAGCTAAGTATCCTTAGGGCGGGAGTCCGAGCGGTCTAGGGGAGAACCTGCTGCAGGACTCTTCTGCAAAATGATGCCTTGGCCGAGGCAAACATGTCCAATTTGTAATTTCTGATAAAGGTAGTGGGGGAAACCCAAGTGGCAGCCCTGCAGATTTCTAATATGGAAGCCTGAGTAGCCCAAACTGCTGTGGTGGCAGTGCTACAGGTTGAGTGCACAGTGATGTTTCTTGGAATTGGCCTAGCTTGGTGTTCGTAAGCCATTGTGATGCCAGCCTTGAGCCACCTCACAATTGTAGATGGGGTTACTTTCTTCCCCAAGGAATTAGGCTGGAATGATACAAAAAGTGATTCAGATTTTCTGAATGATGCAGTCCTATCTATATACTTGCAAGGCGCTCTATGAGTGTGTCAACGTCATTCCCTGGGATGTGCAGGTTTAGGGCAAAAGTTAGGCAAAATGACCTCCTGTGCCCTGTGAAACCAGGAATTGATTTTGGGCACGAAGGTCAGGTCCAATCTGAGAACCACCCTGTCGGAGTAAAAGAGACATAGGTCCTTGTGTATCGACAGAGCCGCCATCTTGGAAATTCTTCTCGCTGATGTGATAGCGATCCGGAAGGAAACTTTGAAGGTAAGTATCCTGAGACTGGCGAATGGAGAAGACACGAGGGTTTGCAGGACGAGTGGTAAGTCCCCGGATGGATACCTGTGTATGGTAGGAGGATGCAAGTTCAAGACTCCTCTCAGGAAACTCTTCACCCTGGGATGTTGTGAGAGGGTAGTAGTGCCCTCGCAATGCAAAATAGTTGCCAGAGCAGCTACCTGCCTGCAGAATGTGTTGGTAGTAAGTCCTTGCTTAAAACCTAACTGGAGGAAGCTTAAAACGTCCTGAATGGATGCTGATGTGGGCATTATGTGTGATTTTCGGCACCAGTGGAAGAACGCTGACTTTGTAGATCCTGGTGGTAAACTGATAGCGAGAAGCCTGAATGATGGAAATGACTTCGCTTGAGAACCTGGATTTTTTCAGGATTTCCCACTCAATCGCCAGACGGCAGTTGGAGCAATTGGGACTTGGGATGCTGTACGGGCCCCTGGCTGAGGGAGATCTTGTCTGGCGGGATCCTCCATGGGTGGGATATGGACAGTGACACTAGGTCCGCAAACCACACCCGCCTGGGCCAGTGTGGTGCCACCAGTAGAATTTCCGCCTCCTCGTCCAGAAGCTTTCGTATGACCTTCAGAAGCAGAGGTGTCGGGGGGAATGCATATAGGAGTTCTCGAGGCCAGGGCACCCAAAGGGCGTCAGTCGCTTCAGCCCCCGGCATTGGAAATCGGGAAAAGAACTGTGGTAGTTGAGTGTTCTTTGGTGTGGCAAATAGATCCCCGCATGATTGGCCAAACCTGGTCGTAAGTTGGTGAAACAGGTTTGAGTGGAGACGCCATTTCGATCGTTGTTCAACTCAACCAGTCCGCCTGTTCGTTGTTTGTCCCGGAAATGTGTTCCTCCTGAAAGGAAAGAAGGTGGGACTCCGCCCAGAGGCCGAGGCCGACACTACAGTTTGTAAGCGCAATTGCAACTGCTGTAATTAAATTAGGCACAAGACTGATCAGAACAGCCCTAACACCACAATGAATCAGCAGTAATCAAAATGCTGTGGGACAGACACAACAGTCCCCAAGTCACAAGCCAATTTCTAGTGCTAAAAGGGCAAAGCAGTTTTTAAGCGCTGGAGCCGATCGCCAAACTCACATGGCTCCCTCTTTGTCTTCCTGACGAAAGTAGAAGTCAAAACGATCCTCCGGAGCTCCTGGGCAGCCATTTCCCGCTGCTTCTCTGCTCAAAATGGAGCCGAAATTGTAGTCAGAATGAAGCGCCACCGCTGTGCTTGTAATGGCGGCAATGGCAATCAGCTTTGGAGCAAAGGCTAGCTTCGGAGCTAATTAGGTCTACAGAGTGGCTGGCGGCTGCCGCGCGGCACTGGAAATACCTTAGGGGTGCTAGGATGGAGATTGAGGTAAATGGAGAGAAAGAGGAATTCTTTAGTGGCTGTTAGAGTTAAATTTGGAAAGTTCAAGTAATGGAGAGAAAAGAAGCAAGTCTCTTTAGGCCGACTGAGTTGAAACACTGGAGCTCACAGGAGAAAGAGGCGTGGCTAAGCAAATTCAACTAAGTCTCTGGCCAACCAGGCTAAATATGAACCCTTTGCTTGGACTCTCCAAGCAGCGCACAGGAGAAATAAATATTTCTACATATTCCTGTACATCACAAATACAATGCTGTCATTTTGTTCTGAATCCTTTTTCTGGTTGATACTCGGTTCATGTATTTATAAAGTAGGTTGATGAAACAAGCCTTTGCATTTTGTGAAGATCAGCTTTACATTTTATAAAATGGCAGAAATGTGTGAAATTAAAGTTATTCTAAAACCATCTAACTTGGCAAAGAATAGAAAAGATCTCCTACTGAAGCAAGAATATAAAACAATATTAAGTTGGAAGTTTTTCATTATTGTAATCCTATGAATGCATGCAATTCCATTCAATTTAAATGCATTTCATGCTATGCCTTATTCAAATAGAAATATAAATGAAATATGCATAAGAATACATGAGATATATGATTACTGATATTATGGTTCATCACACAGCTAGCCACATGTTTAGAATGGATATGGCATTTTTGTCCACCCTTAGAGTTCTTCCCAAGGACCTACCATATTTTTTGGACTATAAGACTGTTGTGGCCCCGTCCTCTGAGCCTATCCCTTTGGAGGAAGGCAACTCTGAGCAGGAGGAAGAGGAGCCAGCCAGATCTCCCAGCCCTCCCCCTCTGGCACCGGCTCAGGTGCCAGCTGAAAGAGAGCCAAGTAGTGGGGAAACAGGTGTCTCAGATGAGAGTGAGGGAGAGACGTCATTCCTGGACGCACGCCAAAGAAGGCGAGAGAAAAGGGTACTGCAGCTGCGGCGTATGAGGAAATCCTGAGTCATTGGATTGGAGTCATAGGATCCATGACTCACTGGACCACACCCAGAAGCATATCTATTTAAGACAGTACAATGGGTCACGAAGTTCGTGACGAACAAAGCTAACTGCACAGCTAAACAAACGGAGCAACCTCGTAGTCTTGGAAGCTGGATGAACGGCAAAGCTACGTAGGTGATTTTCTTGTTTGTGTAAACCAATAAAGTCCTTGGCAGACGGTGTGCATATCGCTGCCAAGGTTGAGATAAGAACTGCAGAGTGTGCCAAGTGAGTCTTAACCCTCGGCTGGCTGTGTTTTTGTGGGTCTCTGAAGGGGGGGGACAGATCATCTTGTTCGTCACCCAAAACTCCATCGTTAACCCACGATGGACCAACAGCTGCAGCAGCAGGTACAGCAGATGCTGGAGGCCAATCAACTTCTGCAACAGCAAGTAGCACAGCTAACTGCACAACTTGCTTTGGGAAATGCTCCTGTAGCAGCTCCACCTGCTCCCCTTCCCCGTCCAAGATGCCCAGTGAACATGCCAGATAAGTTTTCTGGACAGCAGGAAATGTTCCCGGCCTTCTTGGGACAGTGCCAGCTGTACATGGCAATGCGGCCGGAGGATTTTCCGGATGACCGGGTTCGGGTGGCTTTTATTATCAGCTCCCTCTCTGGCACTGCCGCCCGATGGGCCACGCCCCTGTTGCTGCAAGACAGCCCCTTGCTTCTGGACTATCAGGGCTTTTTGCAACACCTGCGCACCATGTTTGAGGACCCCCTCCGGGTGCAGACGGCAGCGAGGCGCATCAAAGACCTCCGCCAAGGCAAGCGCCCCCTGCAGGACTATATTGCGGAGTTCCGATTGCTAGGCCAGGATTCGGCCTGGAATGAGGCGGCGCTGATGGATGCCTTCCAGGACGGCCTCTGCGATGAGATGCAGGACGAGCTGGTTCGGGTGGAGGCGCCACAGACCCTGGACACGCTGGTGACCCAATGCCTGCGCATCGATGCCCGCCTACAACGGCGACGGCCCCGTAGGGCTCTTCCGGAACCACCGACAGTGCCGGCACCCCCGCGTTTCGTACCAACAGCGCCCCGGACCGTACCGCGTTTGGTGGCGACGGCTGAGGAGCCCATGGAGCTCGGAGCAGCCAGACCTCAACTGACGGCCCAGGAGCGGATGCGGAGACGCCAAGGGGGGTTGTGCCTCTATTGCGGCGAGGCTGGACATTTCGCCGCCTCGTGTCCCCGGAAGCGGAGTGGATCGCTCAAGCCTGTTCCGGAGCCTCGGCGTGACCAGCCGGGAAACGGGTCAGGCCTGGCCTAGGGGAAACTCTGGGTCAGGCAGGTGACCATGCCCCGCCGGAGGCGGCGGCTGTGGACTGTGAGCCCCCTCGGCACCTGATTTTGAACACCCGGGTGTTGTTGGCTAACCGGTCGGAGGGGCTCCAGGCGCACGCGCTGGTGGACTCGGGGGCCACCACGAACTTTATGGACCAGGCCTTTGTGGCCCATTACAAGGTTCCCTTGGTTCCAGTGGACCCTCCGTTGAGGGTCGAAACTATTGATGGGCGGGAACTTGTGGCGGGGCCCATCAACTTCGCTACTCAGCCCTTGCGCCTTGCCATTGGGAACCATGAGGAGGCGATCCAGTTTTATGTGACGGCGGACCTGCACTTCCCCTTGGTCCTGGGGATGGCCTGGCTTCGGGCGCACGACCCTCAGGTGGCGTGGTCGAGAAATGCCATCTCGTTCCCCAGCCTGCAGTGTGTCGACCACCTTCGCCACACCTGTGCCGGCCAGGACGTCTCTGCCCCGAACGTCTCCTTGCCTCCGGAGCTGACATCCTTCGCCGACGTGTTCAGCGAGAAGGAGGCGGATCGCTTGCCCCCGCACCGACCCTACGACTGCGCGGTGGACTTGATGCCCAACGCGCCCCTGCCCTCGGGACGCCTGTACTCCATGTCGGAGCCCGAGCTGGCCGCCTTACGGGACTTTCTGGACAAGAACCTGGCCCGTGGGTTCATCCGGCCTTCGACCTCCCCGCTCTCGGCCCCAGTCCTCTTCGTGAAAAAGAAGACGGGGGACTTGCGCCTGTGTTGCGACTACCGGCGCTTGAATGCCATCACGGTACGGAATCGCTATCCCCTGCCGCTGATCCCGGAGCTGATGGAGAGGTTGCGGGAGGCCTCAATTTTCACCAAGCTCGACCTCCGGGGAGCCTACAACCTGGTGCGGATGCGAGAGGGGGACGAGTGGAAGACGGCATTTGGCACCCGATACGGACACTTTGAATATACCGTCATGCCGTTCGGGTTGACCAACGCCCCCGCGGTCTTCCAGCACTTGATGAACGACGTGTTCCGGGACATGCTGGATCGGTTCGTGGTGATCTACCTGGATGATATTTTGATCTATTCCCGGACCCCGGAGAGTCACCTCCAGCATGTCTGCCAGGTCCTGCAGCGCCTGCGGGAGCACCAGCTCTATGCGAAGTTGGAGAAATGTTACTTCTTCCAGACTTCCATAGAGTTCCTCGGGCACATCATCACCCCCGAGGGCATCGCGATGGACCCACACAAGGTGGCGGCCTTGCGCAGTTGGGAACCCCCGCGTCGGGTGAAGGACGTCCAGCGTCTGTTGGGATTCGCCAACTACTACCGGACCTTCATCCCGGGCTTTGCCACCCTGACCGTGCCGTTGACCCAGCTCCTTCGGAAGAAGGTTCCGTTCCAGTGGGGGCCCCCGCAGCAGCAGGCCTTCGAGGTTCTCAAGCAGGCCTTTGTCACGGAGCCGGTCCTGAGGCACCCCGATCCACACCGTCCGTTCGTGGTTGAGACAGACGCGTCCAACGTGGCGATTGGAGCGGTGCTGCTACAGGCTCCGGTGGATGGTGGCACTCTTTTTCCCTGCGCTTACTACTCCCGGAAACTCACTCCTTCCGAGCGCAACTACACCATCTGGGAAAAGGAGTTGCTGGCTATCAAGGCCGCGTTCGAGGCTTGGCGACATCACCTCGAGGGGGCCCGACACCAGGTGGAGGTGCGGACGGACCATCGGAACCTGGAGCACCTCACCACGGCCAGGAATTTGAACCAGCGGCAGATCCGGTGGTCGTTGTTTTTCGCCCGGTTCAACTTCCACGTCACATACATTCCGAGCCACCTCAACCAGAGGGCGGACGCGCTATCCCGTAAGCCGGAATACTTTTGCCCAAAGGACTCCCTTTCCCCCCGGACGGTGCTGCCAGCGGACTCCTTGGCCGCGGTCCAGGAACCGGTGGACCTGCGGACTCAGGTGCTGGAAGCGCAGCGACGGGACGACTGGTCGCAGCAGCGGAGAGCGGACGTCGGCCCCGCGTCCCCATGGACCGTGGAGGAGGGCTTGCTCAGGCACCGGGGTCGGCTGTACGTGCCCACAAGTCCGCTCCGAGCCCTCGTCATGAACCAGTGCCATGACAACCCCGCGGCGGGGCACTTCGGCTTCTTTAAGACCTTGAACCTAGTGACGCGGACTTTTTGGTGGCCTCGGGTACGGCACGACGTGCACGCCTACGTGACGTCCTGTGTGCCATGCCGACAGGCCAAAGCCGCGTCCGGCCCCCCTCCTGGACTCCTCCAGCCGCTGCCGACACCGGAGAGACCGTGGGGAGCCATCTCCATGGACTTCCTGACTGACCTGCCCCTGTCCGCTACGTTCACGACCGTCCTCGTGGTGGTGGATGCGCTCACGAAGATGGCACATTTCATCCCGTGCCGCGGCCTGCCCTCAGCTCGTACCACGGCTCGCCTGTTCCTGCAACACATCTTCCGCCTCCACGGCCTGCCGGACCGGGTGGTTTCGGATCGCGGGGCCCAGTTCACGGCCCGCTTCTGGAAAAGCCTGATGGCTGCGCTGGAGGTGCAGGTGTGCCTGTCGTCATCACACCACCCGGAGACTGACGGGGGCACGGAGAAGGTCATTGGCATACTGGAGCAGTACCTCCGCTGTTTTGTCAACCAGCAGCAGGACAACTGGGCCGAGTACCTTCCCCTGGCGGAGTTCGCTTTTAACAACTCCCAACATACCTCCACCCAGATGACACCGTTCCATGCCAACGTCGGGTACCATCCACGTTTTTTTCCGTTGACCATCATGGACTCCCCTGTTCCTGAGACCCGGGACTTCCTCTCGGAGCTGCAGGCGGTGCAGCAACTGGTGCGGCGGCAGCTGATCCGGGCGAAAGAGGACTATAAACGGTTCGCCGATCGCGGCCGCCGGGCGACGCCACCGCTGGAAGTTGGAGATCGGGTGTGGCTGTCCACGAAACACCTCCCCACGGACCAGCCGGTGAGGAAACTGGCCCACCGCTTTATCGGTCCCTTCCCCATCGAGGCGGTCATCAACCCGGTGGCCTATCGGTTGACTCTACCCCGCTCCATGCGGCTCCACCCCGTTTTTCATCGGTCCCTCCTGGTCCCTGAGACTCCCACTAGCCGTCTCCGCCGCCCGCCGCCGCCTGCCCCCCCAGCCGCAGCCGACGAGGACGACGCCTCGACGTATGAGGTGGACAGTATTCGGGACTCCCGTTGGCTGAAGGGGCGCTTCCAATACCTCATCGCTTGGAAAGGGTACGGGGCCGAGGATTTCACCTGGGTGGACGCATCTGCCGTTCAGGCCCCTGACCTGGTGCGGACTTTCCACGAACAGTTCCCGTCCCGACCCCATCCCGACCGTCAGACCCGGGGGAAGGGCCCTGCGGTGGGGGATAGTGTTGTGGCCCCGTCCTCTGAGCCTATCCCTTTGGAGGAAGGCAACTCTGAGCAGGAGGAAGAGGAGCCAGCCAGATCTCCCAGCCCTCCCCCTCTGGCACCGGCTCAGGTGCCAGCTGAAAGAGAGCCAAGTAGTGGGGAAACAGGTGTCTCAGATGAGAGTGAGGGAGAGACGTCATTCCTGGACGCACGCCAAAGAAGGCGAGAGAAAAGGGTACTGCAGCTGCGGCGTATGAGGAAATCCTGAGTCATTGGATTGGAGTCATAGGATCCATGACTCACTGGACCACACCCAGAAGCATATCTATTTAAGACAGTACAATGGGTCACGAAGTTCGTGACGAACAAAGCTAACTGCACAGCTAAACAAACGGAGCAACCTCGTAGTCTTGGAAGCTGGATGAACGGCAAAGCTACGTAGGTGATTTTCTTGTTTGTGTAAACCAATAAAGTCCTTGGCAGACGGTGTGCATATCGCTGCCAAGGTTGAGATAAGAACTGCAGAGTGTGCCAAGTGAGTCTTAACCCTCGGCTGGCTGTGTTTTTGTGGGTCTCTGAAGGGGGGGGACAGATCAAAGACACACTTTTTTGTCTCCCAAAAGGGCGTGAAAATGTCTGTGCGTCTTATAGACCGAATATCACTGAAGTCCCGCCTACTCACCAGCTGGTTTTTTTCCTCCACACGGCCCATTTTTAGACCTTTTTTGGGGGGGGGCTTTTTCAGGCCCATTTTTGGGGCTTTTTTCAGCCCATTTTAATGCATTTTTTCAGCCCATTTTTGAGGCTTTTTCAGCTTGGTTTTGAGACTTTTTTTCCCAGCCCATTTTCAAAGGGTTTTTGGCCCATTTTTGAGGCTTTTTTTGGCCAATTTTCAAGGCTTTTTTTGGCCCGTTTTCAAGGTTTTTTAGGCCATTTTTTTGAAAAAAGTGGTCTGAAAAAAGCCTCAATTGTTCTATGTTGCCACCAATTTTTCATTACTGGTACATGATATTTTTTACAGATGTTCCACGGGATCATTTTGGTGACTGTATTGTATTCTTCTTTATAATCCGTTTGTGCGATCTTGCACAAGCTGAGTATATGACTTACTCTTATTATTATTATTATTATTATTATTATTATTATTATTATTATTATTATTAAATAAATTTATATAGCCTCTCAACTCACACACAGATGACTCTGGAAGACTTACAACGTTAAAATCCACAACATAAAAAACCATAAGGGAAGCCAAGGGGGGGAAGGGAGGGGAGGGGCGATTGGGGGGAAGGGGGGAAATGGGAGGGAGAAATGATAAAATTTGTATTGTAAAACTTTTTCAATAAAAAAACCATATCACAATATAAAAACAACACATACAAATCACAACATAAATAGCACTACATGACTTCTTGTCACTATACAGTGATTGGGTTTAGCTACAAATTTAAAAGAGTTAATTGCCACTTTCACTTAATTATTACAAAAGAGAAAAGCAATTAAAGTCTCAAACTAATAAGATTTTTCTTAAGGAAAGACACAAACTTAAATATTAGTTCCTAAGTTCCCAAAAACACTTTTGCATTTTCTTTACTATCAAGCTCTGCAAAAATCTTTTCCATATTTAACAGAAAATATCTTGTGATCACAATTCAATATTAAATATGTGTATCTGAAAATCTATACTCTGAATAGATACATGGGAAAAGATGACAAGGGAATGAAAGCAGTGTTTCAGACTTTAAAAAAAGAAATTTAAATATTGTATAAAGCTACTGATGAATTATTTCTATATGGTTGAAGAATGGAAGCATTCCTCAATGGTCATTTCAGAAAAAATTCAATTCAAACTAAAAGCAGTAAGTAGCTGGTTGATTTGGTTCCTGGATATCTAATAGGAGAACTCAGAGATCTTAACCAACAAGAATTTTAACAGATGATTTATAGCACCTTAAAGACATTTTTTGCTCAAGTTCTTATACCTAAAACTTTACACCCGTGATGGCAACGGAGCCATATCAGTGGGCACGCAAGTGTTGCCCTAGCTCAGCTCCGGCGCTCACAGCTGATTTTTGGGCCTCCTATCCCACCAGAAGTCAGCAAACAAGCCTCTTCCAGCCTCTGGAGGGCCTCTGGGTGAGGGGGGAGGCTGTTTTTGCCCTACCCAGACTCCAAGAAAGCCTCTGGAGCCTGAATAGGGCAAAAAGCAGGCCTACCGGGCCGACCATCCCATCCCATACCAAAAGTGGGGGGAGCGGGGGGGGCATGCACACATGGGGGGGGTGGGGCGCATTGGATTATGGGTGTGGGCATGCATGCACGTGACCCCCTGTGCTCCCTCTGCTTTTGGCACGTGATGGCAAAAAGGTTAGCCAACATTGCTCTACACCATTCCAAAAAGCCTTCCATCCTTTCTAAGGTGGGTAAATTGAGGACCCAGTTTGTGGGGGCAATAACCTGACTTTGTATAAATATACAAAAGTATGAAGGCTATTGCTTAACGCATTGTAAGCCACCCTGAGTCTCCGGAGAAGGGCGGCATATAAATCAAATTTAAAAAAAAAGTACAGTCAACTTTATGAATGCTTATATCATTATAGCTCTATTAGTCATTAAGGTGTCAAATTCTTTGCTTCTGAGATATAGTCTAGCAATATAGAAATAAAATAATTCGAGTAAATTAATTTATTACTTACTTTCATTTTATTTTTGTTAATCATTTTAAATGTTTTTAGTACCCTACACTTCATTTACAGTGCTATGCAATACCATTCTGATAAAGGAAGAGCAGAAATGCACTTGAATCTTCAATTCTACATGGAGTCCAAAGCTGGGGGATGGGGGTGGGGGTGGGGTAGAACACATTTTAAAATACTGCATTATTTATACTACTTAGGAACATACTTAAGCATGACGCTGTCTCTTTCAGCCAACACAATCAATCTACTTGATCAGCGCAAATTATGCATATTGGTAGCTTCATCAGGCAATAAGGCAGTATCATCAAGCCAAGATATTTCACTTTGTTTCCCAAAACACATACCAGTAGCACTGCCAGAACTGCAGAACTGCTGCCTAATCCATAAAGGCTGCCAGCAGAATAAAATTACATTCTCTATGCCAACAGCACAGTGGAAAAGCCAAAACATAATGTATGACTGCTATGCAGGCTTTCTAAAAACCTGAGAGAATGAGGAAGGTGTTCATATATCAAACCTCACTGTACAGTTTAACTGCTATTTAAAGACTAATATTCACCATTTTAATAATACATTAAAATTATCCAGATAGCATTGAAAAATGATTTCACCAGCTGTTATGTTAATGAAAAAGAAGTAAAACTGAAGCAATATACCATAAAACAAAACTGTCAGAACATTTTCCTCTGTCACCAATGATGCTATAAAAATCTGTTTGTTCACTAATAATGAGAAAATATCAGCCACAGTTCTATTCCTCCCCTTATCTTTAACCCTTGAAGATAAAACATTTTCAAATTGGCATCATAGTTTTAAATCTTATGATTTTTCTCATGTTGCATTTATAATACATTGAATATACATGTTTGTAATTATAGCTTCAAAAATCTGGATAGACGTGACAGGATGGAAAATATCCTGAATACAGCAGACTGTAATTTTAATGTAATTTTGAAACAAGGAGACAGAGAGTTTTTCACTCTGTAAATTCATTTTAGGAATACTAAGTAAGAATGTACTGTGACTAATTTTAATGTATTTCTAACCAACTGTTTATCTGCTCTTATTGTTATAATTGTATATTGGTATCTTTGAATGTTGTTTAACTACATTTTACTGTAATTATTATGAATTCTATTTCATGTAAATTATTGGTAATTTTTAATGGGGGTTTTTTGTGTGTGAATTTCTGGTTAATTATGCTTTTCTGTTTTTGACCTTATGATTTTAAAAATACATTTTGTCTATTGTAGGTTGCTCCAAATCTCGCCATGTGGATTGCATACAAATATTGTATAATCTGTCAATAAATGTAGAACATATGTTAAATATACATCAAATGATAATATGCTTCCCTACAAAGTCAACTCTTGGTCAATGAGAGACCAATGAGTTAACTCAGAAAGGCAAGAGGAAAATCTAGAACAGCCTACACAGTCTGTAGAGGGAAAAGTCCCACACTGATAAATTTAAAATCTTTGTGGACTGCAAAGGAATGTTGATGAGCTAATTAACAATTTGGTGACTAGAGGAGCATCTACAGTGTTAGATTGGGTGGTCATGGTAAGTAAGGCACTAGGCAACATCACTTTCAGCGCAGTGGTGGTGATTTTATTACTTTAAGAATGTGCTCTTCCCAAGGGTGGTTGGTGGGCTACATGTACAGGCCTGGTCTAGAATTTATTTTGGAGCATTTCAACTATTTGGAGACATCCATTTTTTGCACCGGAAAGGGCCTTTCATGTTTTATGTATGTGGCTTTATCTTTGCATGCAAAAAAAGATTCTAAATTAATTGAGTCGTGTCCTGATGTGCAGTCTGACAGCTTGAGTTAAAGAGCCTATAAAATATCAAATCACTCCAGTTGTTTTGTTCAAGTATGCTAATGTTCTAAGGTAAATATTATTCATACTATATAATATCAAGATGAACACCTCAGTAACATGTGATAGTTCTATGAGGTGTGATGGGCTTCCTAACTTGTTGACTGAAGAAACCCACCATGCCATATGTATATATGCAACTGCCATTATTTTTCAAGCTACGTTAATTGAACACATGGCACACATCACAAATCAGATTCCTCTTTAATGCACTATTCCTTTGTGTGACCGTGGGACATTTAGAAACTCAATTACGTTCTTATGCTTCCAAAGCATTCTTCCTTATCTTCCTGGTACTCTAATCACCATAAAAACACTCAAGGTCTCTCGTGATAAGAATAAATATGGTATTTAAGGAATGCAATAGAATGAATTCACAATGCACAATATATTTAAATTTCATTTTGTTTGAGGCAGCTTCTTATAAATTGCCATTAATTTGTTTTAATAAAATAATATGAATTGCTTCTACTTTCACCTGATTTCAAATTAAATGAATTATATTGGTTGGGCAATGAGATTTTTTAAATACAACGTCAAGTGCAATAAACTTGTTTTAGATATATTGTGTGTGCACTAATTATTTCAACACCAATACATTTTAGCAATATATTCTATTTGTAAATGAACGCAAATCATACATTTTTTTGGTACAAAAATGAAACAAAATAACAGATTTAAGAGCTGTTATCATTAGTTATCCTTAGATAAAAAAAAATCCATCCTCCAAAACGCTGTTATATTAAATGAACAGATGCTTTAGGATTAAAAAAAAAAAGACTGACTACATTTGATTGTGCATTACCATGGCATTAAAACAAAATCTGAACAGCGTATGAAAAAATAAAGGTGCCCTATACCTCTGCTGGCGATATCCATACATATTTCTTGGCAGCACACTATTGCCTTCTTTTCAGCATTTATTTTCAACTTCCCAGATTAGCCAACAATTATGGAATGCTTATGTTTGTTCCCCATTCAATCAAGCCAATTCTGCTTAGTTTCTAAGATCAGTCAAAGTTAGCTACGGATTATATCTGCTGTTGCAAAAACAATTTTTGTGCCAATACTATGGAAGAGCTTTGACATTACAGTACCTATTTCAGTTTCAAAGCCTGGTCTTCTAATTCCCTGGTAGTCTTCCAATCAAATTCTACTCAGGATTTGCCTTTTTTAGTTTCTGAATTCAGACAAGTCTAACTAGGCATTGTCATCTAAGACCTGAAAATTCAAGGACTTACTTTCTTTTTCCTAAAAAAATCAACTAATTTGGTTTCTTCCATTTCTTCCCTAAATGTACAACTAAATAAAGTGTTCACTCTTTATCCTGCTATTTCGCCCTCTATCCCTCCCTCCCTTTTCATAAAACTTGATATGGGAAAAGAAGCTAGCAAAAGAAGGTTTCAAGTCTGAAAATATGACGTAGGGAGGAGGAGGAGGAGAAGGAGAAGGAGAAGGAGAAGCAGCTGCTAGTCACAATGCAGAACACTGTGGCAGCTTCATTTTCAGTCATATCATACAAGACAATACAAATACCTTTGATGATGACTGTTACTAAAAGGATGGAAAATGTTTGAATAAATTCTAAAAGCCATGCTCTGCCTCCCCTAGTCTGTTTTAACAATGTCAGTGTGAGAACATTCAAGGAATTAAAAAAATTAGAGGAGTAGATTCTATGAGTACAGGAGTTAGAACTCCATGAAAGAAAGGAATCTGGCTGAGAATGGAGTAGAATATCTTGTTAACTTCATCCAAAATCCTGTTGCTTTTAAACACCTTCTTATGCTGATGAAGTTGCATAAACAAAAGCAGAATTATATAGCAAAGTCGTGGAACTGTAACAGAGATGCAAGATAGATGCTCCCCAAAACCAAACAGGGAGAAAAGACATGGGTAGAGTTTTCTTTCAATTTGAAAGAAATTTGCCTTTTTAAGAGATCAGGAAAGGCAATAGAGCAGCCATTGAATAGGCCCTACAACAGACCAAGTGGTATAGTCTTCTAAAAGGCCCCTGAGAGTCCATGTAGTTCTCCCCTTAGGACTACAACTGAGAGCAGAATTTCCATTGCTAAGTAAAGAAGATTGTTAAGTGAGTCATGCCCAATTTTTGCCATGGCTGCTAAGCATATCACTACAATTGTAAGGTGAATCATAAGTCATTAAGTGAATCCGGCTTCCCTCATGGTTTTTGTTTATCAGAAGATAACAAAAGGGAAGATCACAAATGGTGATTTCATGCTCAGGATACTGCAGCTATCATAAATATATGCCAGCTGCCAAGTGCCCAAATTTTGATCATTTGACCATGGGGATGCTGTGATGGTCATAAATATGAGGACCAATTGTAAATCACTTTTTTTAGTGCCACTAAACAGTCATAAACAAATGGTTGTCAGTTGAGGATTACCTGCAAGACCTACCAATATTTTCCAGGAGGAAGGACCTAGCAAAAAGACCAAAGTGGCAGGCGATCAAAGAAAGACTAAGATACAGAATGGTTGCCAGCTACTAAACAAACGGAGTAGACTATAGTGGGTAAAATGTCAGGAGAAGTCCTAAACAATAGATCTGTCATATATTTCATGGTAATGATCTGCATTTTCATTTCTGCCTTAGGCACAGAATAAAATCTTTGCCAACCGAGCATAACAGCATTGCTTGATCTTGCTGTCAGCAACTATGCTTCGTCTTAAAAAAATGTATCTGCTGGCATTAAAAACCAGGACTCAAGGTTCAATAAAAGATGACTTTAATTTATTTACTATCTATCAAAAACACCAATAAAACTCTTAGAGAAACAACCATCTCCTTTTAATCAGGATATGAAGTATAAATTAAATTTATAAATTAAGTAACAAATGTCTGCTGACTGTGCTGAGATTAAGGTCTAGCTTTGAACCATATTTAATAGTAGCACCCATACTTGTCCTTGAAGCTAATTTGGATTCTTTTTCAGCTCCAGCAGGCAGTAGTCCCAGACAATAAGAAATATATTTTATAAAAAATTGAAGTTTTACCAAATTTCTGGCAATAGTTACACGTCAATGTAATCCTTTACAAATGGAATTTGATGAAATATCTTATCTCAGCTATATTCTTTCTGAATGAAAGCCAAGTACTATAAGAGTTTAAGGAAGTTCTATCAACTTTCAAAATTCAAGCGAGAGGTTGAAATAAAGCCCTAAGCAATGCTATTTAATAAACTTCCTAGACTAGAGCCACTTCAGGTTTCAGAGCCTGAAAAAAGCAAGATGCAGACCTCACAACCAACCCACGGGTTGCTAAAGTTGACCTCTGGGAACAGCTAATTCGGGGTATTCCGGAAGGCAGATCCATCCCCAATCAGCTTTTTTCTTAGTTTCCTCCCCAAAAACTAAGGTGCGTCTTATAGTCTAAAAAATATGGTATGTTTGTAGGCAGTAGTACATAGAAGTAAAATGCCTTCTTCTATGTGGTTACTATAAAACTTTACTTAATTCTAAGATGGCATTTCATGCAGTCTGTCTTAAATGGTTGATCAGATAGTGTTTTTGCTCGGCAACTTTGAGCTTCCATGAATCATACCCCTGAAAAAACTATCATATAGAAATAGAGAGAAGTTATAATCTAACACTTTTACTAATATATTATATTTAATTCATAGGAAGCTCACTATAAGACATCTACTCAAATATGCAGCTATTCAATTCTATTGAGTAGCTATACTATATAAATTGTATTTGCTGTTTTTTTCCTCAAAATCAGTATAATATATTACTGTAGCTCAACCTTAAGAATATTAAAAAAATACTAAGCAAACATAGGATAAAAAGAATATTGAATGAATTACAGTACTTTTGATGATATACAAATGGAAGGAAAAGTTTCCATCTGCTGAATGGAAGACAGTGGATAGCAAACATCTAAACTGTGGTACTTTTATACATGAATTGTCTCAAAACCTTTTCAGTGCCAGGCAGGTGTTTAAATTTCTTTGTTAACCTCTTAAGAAAATGGCTTCAGATATCTAAATGCACTGATATTTTGTGTTTAAACTGTGTATTGAATTACAGATAATTAGTGTAGATTACAAACTTGATCATTAATTAATTGTGCACGTTATAGAAGAGATGGAAAGAAGGCAATCATGTTTCATTATCTGAGTCTACATCAACAGCGTCAAGTAATGTTGCTTCCACTTCAAATGTGTCAAAAGTGGTTTAGCTTTCTGCCTAATATAGTTGCTACATACCTTGTGAAAATTTCTGAAATACGCTGCCTTCTCATCTGGAAATTTTTCTAGCCTTCGAGGTCCTTTACTTGAAGCTTTCTTGAAGACCAGCCAGCATCTCCTGAAAATCTATACACACAAACAAAAAAAGAAAAATTACCATCCTTAGAAAACTCATATTGTAGCCACCTGAATATGATAACAACAGAACTTTGATATTGTAAGGTTTCCCTCATTTCATTTATAAATAAATATTTATTTGTTTCATGTATGATATAGAATAGTGAGAAACATTCATTGTTTTTAGGGTATTTCGTGTCTCCGATTTAATTCTTAATCTCAAAAACACCTGAATAATTTGGACAAGAAAAAATTTCTAGTACTAAATTATTTTTCAAGATATGTATTATGCTATTGTGAAATTGGTTTGCGTATATATACCAGATTCACTGATAAACATACCTTGGGCATTATTATTATTATTATTATTATTATTATTATTATTAACAGTATACACAGCAAATGAGATGACCATGCTGGATTTCATATCCCAAATCACTAGTCAAACACTTCCCAAACATTTAGGACTGAGTGATGTATTGGCGGATTATGCGAGCAGATCCCAGCAAGGTGGCCTTCTGCAGCTGACCACTTGGGTCAGCCCCAATTGTTTTTAAGTGCTTGGCTAGGTCTTTAGGCACAGCACTCAGTACCACTGGAACCACCTGCACTTGTTTATGCCAGAGTCTCTGCAGTTCAGTTCTCAAGTCCTGCTATCTGGTGACTTTTTCAAGTTGTTTCTCATCGATTCTGCTTTTTCAAGTTGTTTCTCATCGATTCTGCTGTCACCAGGTATGGTAATGTCGACAATCCACACTTTTTCCTTCTCCACAATCGTGATATCCGGGATATTGGGTTCCAAAACTTTGTCAGTCTGTATTTGGAAGTCCCACAGTGTTTTGCATGCTCATTTTCAACTACTTTTTCAGGCTTATGATCCCACCAGTTCTTTGCTACAGGCAGATGGTAGTTGTGACACAAGTTACAGTGGACCATCTGAGCGACTGTGTTATGATGTTGTTTACAGTCAGTCTGAGCTATTGTCTTGCAACCACTCAGTATATGATCAATGGTTTCATCCGCTTCTTTGCAAGGTCTGCATTTGGGGTCATCAGCAGAATTTCTATTCTGACTTTGATTACATTCGTTCTGATGGCTTGTTCTTGGGCTGCAAGAATCAAGCCTTCTGTCTCTTTCTTCAGTGTTCCGTTGGTCAGCCATTACCAGGTCTTTTCCTTATCTACCTTTCCTTGGATCTTCTCAAGGAACTGTCCATGCACCACCACCACCACCACCTCCTCCTCCTCCTCCTCCTCCTCCTCCTCCTCCTCCTCCTCCTCCTCCTCCTCCTCCTCCTCCTCCTCCTCCTCCTCCTCCTCCTCTTCTTCTTCTTCTTCTTCTTCTTCTTCTTCTTCTTCTTCTTCTTCTTCTTCTTCTTCTTCTTCTTCTTCTCAGAATACATTAAATCAATAGGCTTTATTCTGAGCTGAGCATGTACCAGATTGTAGCCAATGTGTTTTTAAAATATATCTTGTATAAGAAAAATGTTTTAGAGTCAAGTATTAAAGTAAAACTGACAAGATTTTCTTTGATATTCTTCCAGCCCTTCTTTAGCATTTGCAACTAGTTTAACATCAGTCTGCTAATTGTCTCAATGACATATTCACTAACCAACTTGATTCCAGCCCCTAAGAGAACATAAATTATTTCAGTGTGGGGACTGCAAGAGTGTTCAGGAACAGGCAGATGTTCAGATGAGATGGGAATTGAGCTAGGAGATTGCACTGAGTTACTTGTAACAGCAACTTTATCCTACATTATCTCTAGAAATAATGTTACAATGTGGCAGACTTCCAGTAAACCTAGTAGAAAGTAAATACCCAGAGGTAGTGCTTTTCATGTTCTTTGATATCTACTGTTTTAATGAATACCTAATTTACAATGGTTTCACTTTCTGGTCCTTGAGTAACAAGAGGCTCTTTTGTATTCTGCATCTCCAAGGTATTAGAATCTGTTCCTTTCTTCTTTGTTAATTTCTCTCGCTATTGTTAATGCTGATCAATGTATTCAATGTCTGTTCTTTTTAATCTAATTTGCACCTACTCCTTTTATTTGAATATTTGAAACAGAAGATCAAGGGCAATACTTTAAAATGTACAATATTGTATTAGGCCTCCAATATTTTTACAGAAGCTACTTTTTATAAATTATCTAGTTTCTTTTGCCCTGAACTTAAAGTTTTTAAAACTATTTTTTTAAAAAACCCTTCTGTGCAGCAATATATCCAACTATTAGTTAAAAGAAAGCTGCTCATTTATTTCTTTAACTACGAACAATTACATGAATTCTTTTCAAGAAGTTTGCATGAAAGTACTGTTATCAAATTATAATAAAAACAGGAGGCTCTTTTGTCAAAATTATAATATTTTTAATGATTAAAAAAATCCTAATATTATTTCCATCTTCAACTCCAAGGCTAATTCCGTCCTCAACTCCATAGATATTTTTCTGAAAATGAAATTTTGAAAGTGTTCAACTAGATATACAATAGAAAAGAAGGAAGGAATGAACTTAAAACTTTTCCTTGTCAATCTTTAGCTATTCCAAATTCCCCCTTGAAGTTTTTAAATACCTGCATATCTTTCCTAACTGACTCTCAATCTTAATGACAAAATCCCTGTGACTGAATCTCCAAACTAACTCATTATTCAATCACTTAAATGATAGTTGAGATAAACACTGTGAACTAAATTGAATGCCTTTTGTTTTTTATCAGTGAATGGAAAAGTCCGAGCACAATGAGCCTACCCACATACAGTTCATAATTAGCGAACTATCATGAACTAAGTATTACTTAGGACTGTATGAACTCAGATTTAAAGCATGATGCTTCCACAAAGCTCAGAGGATGACCTTGGGCCACTTGCTAACTCTCAGACTAATTTATTTCAGAGGTTTGCTATAAAGTTAAAATAAAATGAACAATTTATGTTTTCCTGAGCTGCTTGGAGGAAAAATACAATATCAATGAAAGAAATCACTGTCAGTTCAGTGTTCACTGAAATTATTAAATCTGTTGAAAGCAATGCTATCTGGACAATCTAACTTTAGTTAAATGTATTTGCAGCTGGGTGTGCAGCTAAAGTAAATTGTAGGCTTTTAGCATTTATTTCAGCTGATAAACAAATCCTACATTTTAAGCTTTCGTTGTTTGTTACAGGGTTCTATTTTTGTTTTAGTTTAGCATGTAAACAATCAAATAGGCAATCTTTGTAAAGTGGAATAAATAAGGAATAAGATCAGGAAGATATCATGCATTACAAATGAATGTATATTTACCAAAGACATCTTGACCAACAGAAACAGTTAACTATTCATGTACAGTTAGTTATTGTATTATTTCTGATCCACTGTTAGTTGCATGAATTTCTCCAACTTTTTCAGTTCACAACATCCTTACTGTCCCTGTAATCTTTTCATGGCACTTCTAGGCCAAAACAGTGATCAATATTCAGTTTGCAATTTGCAATCCTATAGGTTTCCCTTATATTGTGATCCTGTATAAATGAATTGCAGCACCATGGACAGAGTTTGGAAACAGGGGTCCTACTCTGCTGCTGCTGTGTGAAAAATTTGGAGGAAAAATTCACTCAGAGTTCGATATCAGCTCCAATGTCAGATTTCCAATGTCAATGATTGAGATCCATATTGCGGTGTTATATGAAATGAGTTTGATCTTGTAACTTCTGAAGAAGCGGACAAGATCCTCTGCAATATTCCTGTAGGATGGACCCACGCCTAACCTGGTTAATGAAAGCCTCCAGAGATGTGATTGGAGCTTCATCAGAAAAGTAATCAATGTATCTTTGGGAGATGAACTGTAACGGGTAAGCAGGAATTGTTACCCATTTCTGCAAGTGGCACCTTCTTAGGAAACGAAGGTTTACTCCACATATATGGACAGTTATTCACCTGTCTCCAATCTCCCATTCAGAGAGGGGGAGGTTGTAAAGAAAGTGATTGAACTGAAATTGCAGAGAGCTCTGGATGAAACACTATCTGGACCAGATAATGTTTAAGACTATAGGATAGTCAAAAGTCCAGAGAAGTGAGCCAAAAGGTTGTCTGAGTTATAGTCTGAGGATCAAAGAGCTGTAATGAAATTGTCACAAAGCAGAGGAGTTCCCACAGGCAGAAGTTCCGGGCAAAAAATTGCAGATATTCTGATAAATGGAGCAGTTATTCATATTGAGAGACAGGCTATCAAACAGAGCTTAAGTCACTCAATCAAGGCTGGAAATGTACAAAGGTGTACAAAAGTGTACAAAGTGGTATGCCAAATGCCATTACTCTGTTCTCCATTGTACACAGCATGCTCTGAACCTGGGTGGTCTTTCCAGCTATAGTTCTTCATCCTCTGACAATGGACACAGCTGAACCTGGTGATTTTTAGGGTAGCCTCAGGTGTCTGGATGCTCAAAGCTTCCTCAGGCTAAGATACAAACAGCTCTCCAAAGCAGGCTCAGTTGTGTTAGAACCCTCTGAATCAGATGGATATACCCTCTGGATAATCTGATGGATATTTTGCTTGCCAGTTGGTTTCTGGAGCAATTCCAGAAGTGCTTTTCAGAATTTGGTGCCTAGGTATTTGTGCAATTGCCTTTTCCCTGCTCAACCAGTCAAAAAGAGGTTGTAGGCTGTGCTCTCTCTGTGTCTCATCAGGGCTCCCCCTGCTCTCTGGAATATTGCCACCTGATACTCAATTGGATCCTTTTAGGAAGTTGGTGGAAAACTGGCTATTTCATCATCAGGAAGGCTGGATTGTTTTAACTGACTCTTGGATGGGAAAGTAAGTTTCTTTTTATTATTCTTTATACAGTACTTTTCGTTATGACTCTCAGTTCCACAGGAATACTTCTAGTAGTTGTTTTTAATTGACTATATGTTTTAATCCCAATTATGTATTGGTGAATGTTCTGTTGCTCAACTGGCAGAATGGAGTGTCCCATCAGTCAATCTTGCTATACAGAATGTCTCCTGCAGGAACCCATCCAGTTGGTGATGCAGTGACTTGGTGCCTCTTCTTGTGTGTGTGTGTGTGTGTGTGTGTGTGTGTGTGTGTGTGTGTGTGTCCCTGTTTATTTTATAATTAGATAGATGTTTCCCTATTTATCTAGCTGACAGCCAATGTTCCATACCTAACAATTATGTCTAGGAATTCTATGACAAGGGGATTCCCTTCTGTTTATTTTATATTCTGTTAAATCTATAAACAAGTTATTGTACAGGTATTTCAAAATATATGCTCATTGATTCAGGAACTATTAAGGTAAAGGTAAAGGTTCCCCTTACACATATGTGCTAGTTGTTCCCGACTCTAGGGGGCGTTGCTCATCTCCGTTTCAAAGCCGAAGAGCCAGCGCTGTCCCAAGATATCTCCTTGGTCATGTGGCTGACATGACTAAATGCCAAAAGTGCACAGAACTCTGTTACCTTCCCACCAAAGATGGTCCCTATTTTTATACTTGCATTTTTTACATGCTTTCGAGCTGCTAGGTTGGCAGAAACTGGGACAAGTAATGGGAGCTCACCCTGTTACACGGCACTAGGGATTTGAACCTCTGAACTGCCGACCTTTCGATCGACAAGCTCAGCATCTTAACCACTGAGCCACCATGACCCTACAGGAACTATTATGTTACCTTAATGTATTAGATTTGATTTTCAACAGACCAACACAGTATCTATTTGCTGCAAAGCAAGCAGATAAGATCCTCTGAACTGCTTCATTAGAAGATAGATTGTGATATCTATCTAAGATGGCGTCTTAGAGATCATTCTATCTGTTTATTCCTTTCTGAATCTGAACAATAAACAGGGCAGAGAAGCGTGGCACATGGTGTTATAATAACAGATTAATCAAATATTGTGAGAACAGGATAGAAAAGTAGATAAAATCAACTGTCCGAACTTCACTTCAGTGTGACATAATCTGCTTTATGTGTTTTAATTAAAGGATTTGGTGTAAAACCCAAATCTATTTTTCCCACTTCACGTTCCCTATCCTCTTATTTATATTGTACACCAATTTTGGGTTTTTTCTCCCCTGCCACAGCCCTCTTTTCTCCATCTTGTTTTGGTCTGAAAGAAGCTCATCATTAGAAGGCATGATTGACTGACTATTATATATCTGTATCTTTTCTATCTTTTTTAAGGATACATTGTATTATTTTTTATGTACAGCAAAAGCTACATAAGGATCAGCATACATCAAATAAAACTACGAAATGAAATTGCACAGAAACTATCCTTCCTTTGGTTTAAAGTATACCATATAAAACAATTCTTACATGCATTTCATATAAAACTGACATTTATTCCCCACAATAATAGAGGAAATTCAGACACTGATAAAGTAAATGTAATTTTCTTGCATATAGTTTTAATTAAAATAGTTTTATTGATATACTGGAAATATATTACAGATACACACAAGCAAATTAGAGCTTGCCAGAATGAATAAAGAGATATATAGATATTCATGATTCCATATGGAGTATGGAGGTATATAAATAAACTAAATCAAGGAAATTAGAAAGACTTCCTAAAACTGGGATTAGAAATTCCATTTACAATAAATGTATCAGTATGGTTTACTTCAGCAATGAAAAACTAATATTGTATTTTATATACATACATACACATACATATACGTGTGTGTGTGTGTGTGTAAGGTATCATTTTTCCATTAAAAATTTTTGACAAAATTAGTATGCTGTACCACAAAGCTAATTTCCTTAAAGCAGCCAAGAATAATTTAAAAATCACAAACTGTAGTCTACTAGTCTGAATGAGGCAATATTATTTTTATTTTCTTTTTTAGTTCCTCACATAGAGAAATAGCAGGCAAGTTTCTCATATCCTGCTGAGTCACTACTGACTCTTGGCATCTTCATAACTAGTAAGTGATGTACTCCAGATTCTGTTTTTTGTGGCAAATTACAACCAATAATGCAAGTGAGTCATAAAGTAAACAATTGACTGGTAAGGCTGCATATTAGCTTCTTCCTATGAACTTCATAAAATCATGATTGACTATTTATAGAGCAGTAAATTGAGATATTGAGATATCACTATTCTCAATATTGTAGGAGAACAATTAAGCATTAGTCTCTGATAGTCTGGTAGCATCTTTTTCAAAGTAACAAATGGTATTAAAAGATATAAACTTTCATGAACTCCCTTACCCGATAGAGTCCAGATACAGAGTTGATCTTTAAAGGCACTACCTGGTTCTTTGATATTTTACACTCAATATTATAAATCAATGTGAAGAATAATCACTGAGGTAGCACGAAGAAGTATTCTACATGTGGAATACAGAATTTCACTCTACAAACTTCTGTGTAACAAATGAACTCATTACTGAGAAGTCATAATGGGTGACACCTGCACAGAATAGTGTGTTTCAACTTTCATTGTACAACTTCCTTAAAAAAAGAAATTAAGCTTTAATGTTATACTTTTTGGGATATGAATCTAATTAAATTCAGTGTGACCCACTTTGAGTGGTCACACTGAATTTAATTAGATTCATGCCCTGCTATATAAATACAGTGGTACTGTATCTTGGTTCTCGACTGCTTCAAAACTCATCAAATTTGGTCCTTGATGCATTTTGACATGAAAATGTTGTTCCAGTACTCATCATTGTTTTGGTACTACATGTGCAGCAAAAGAAAATGGGGGACACCTGCAGAGGGTGGACAACCAGGCTGGGAAGGACACTGCAAAAAGAAGTAGCAGACAACTACAGATGGCAGGACAGGAAGTCGGCCATGCTGGGAAGATCACTGACATAGGAAAAGGGACAGATAGGAAGCCCTTCTTGACTAAAACAAAGAGTCATGTGGTAAGTAATATGGCTTGTTTAAGGACAAATACTGAAGTATTACGGTATAACAGTATGTATGTGTGTGTGTGTGTGTGTGTGTGTGTGTGTGTGTGTGTGTATGTATGTATGTATGTATATAAAGTATATAAAATATAGTAATACCCAAAAATAAGACAGGGTATTATTTTCTTTTGGCTTGGCCTTATTATCGCGGGTCTTATTATTTTGGGGGTGCAGGAGGACTGGATGTCCCATCGCTGCTGTCACCTATCCTCACTGTTCTTTGCGCTGGCCGAGCAGCCCAACACGTCCCCAACAGCTGATTCCTTTCCCCACTGTCTCTTTATCAAGAGGGGTAGCAAGTGGGGCAGGGGAGAAGCAAGATGCATGGAGCAAGACGTGGCTCCCCTTGCCGTCTCTTCTCCCCCCCCCTTTGCCAGACATGACAGGGCTCTTGCCCCTCGCTTAGCCACCAGCCCCCTTTAGAGATGCAATTTAGGGGTGGCAGGTGGGGCACATGAGAAACAGGACACAGGTTTACCTTTCAAACTCCATCACTTTCCTCGCCGTTGTGTCCAGGGCAACATGCTGTAAAAGAAAGCCTTCTCGCGAGTTCAATCAAACTTCTTAAACTTGCGAGAAGGCTTTCTTTTACAGTGTGTTTACCTGGACACAACGGTGAGGAAAGCGACAGAGCTTGAAAGGTAAGACCTGCATCCCGCTTCTCACCCACCCCACCTGCCACCCCTCTGCATAAAGAGATGGGGGGGAAGGGTGGCAGCCAGGCTGCTGTTGCCATTAGGGTGAGGTGGGATGTGTTGGGCCGCTCAGCTGGCACGAAGAACAGGGAAGGGAGGGCATGTCCCCCACTTCCCACCGGTCTCCTCAACTCATTTTGGTTGTGTGTCAAGCAACCGGAGGAAATGGCGGGATCGGCTGTGCATCCATGTAAATAGTTAGGGGAGGGGTATTTTGCAAGGGTGGCTTATATTATGGCATGCACTGAAAAGCCCGATTGGGCTTATTATGTGAACATGTTTTATTTTCGGGGAAACATGGTATTGCTTCAACTTCTCGTCCTTCAACTAAAGGGCACAGCACGCCAAAACAATTAGACATAGGGACAGTTTGTTCCTTTATGCCATCAATCTGCTGAAAACCTAATTCTCACAGTGCTGTCTAATGTCTCTCTCTATATCTATCTATCTATCTATCTATCTATCTATCTATCTATCTATCTATCTATCTATCCATCCATCCATCCATCCATCCATCCATCCATCCATCCATCCATCCATCCATCCATCTATCTATCTATCTTACTCATGGAGAATGGCTGTAATATTATCATTTATACTTATTATCTCCCCCCCCCCCATTATTGGGATGATGATGATGATGATCTTCTTCTTCATCATCATCATCATCATCATCATCATCATCACATCCTGTTGCTTTGCCTGTACACTGAAAGCTTCTGCACTGGAGACAAAATTCTTGTGTGTCTAATCACATTTAGCCAAATAAAGTATACCAGTGGTTTTCAACCTTTTCTTCACCACAAGCCACCTTTATGGTTATGGACCATGGCCACAGACCACCAAGACTTAACTCAAGATTGATTTAAATCACAATATTTCCCTGTGATGACATTACAGTCCCCAGAGGTATACAGACCACATGTTGAGAACCACTAAATTCTTCTCTACTGTACTCTACTGTACTCTGCTTTACTCTAGCTATCATTTGTATTTGGAACTGAAAGTGAATTTAATATATTATTTTTATATTTATTAATTTTTATTTTATTACATCTAGACTTTCCAACATGACCAATGGATTTTTAAAAATACACTAGTAACCCATTGGTTGCATTCACATACAGTTTGCATACATTTAATACTGCCGCTATACAAGTGTTAAAAAATTAATGAGGAACATTTACAAATCAGTACAAAATAGTATCAGGTATAATAAGAGACTTCTATATCTAAGTCCACTAGATTTTCTTTTTCTCACTATAATGCTGTTCCTGGTATACTAATCAGTTCCTGGTATATTAATTAGTTTTTGTAGGCGACATATAATTCCACTGACAAATATTAAAGATTAAAAAAGCACTTAGGCCTAATCCTATTTTTGATACTCCAACACAATACCAACAACTTTTTCAACTTCCTAATATGTTGCTTGGGCTATTCAACCATTTCTTACAACTGTCCATTTCAGCAGTATCAACTGAAATAAATATTTGTTGATTTAAACTTCTAGTGTTCAGCATGGTTTCTGGAACAACAACAAATGATTCACTTACATCAGTAACTAACAACAAAGTATTTAAGACTTCCCACTGTAGTATGGGCTTGCAAATGTACATCCTGTTGAAATAAATAGCCTGCCTGCTACAGTCATTTAATGACTTTTTATCAAGGTTTCATGCAACACATGGAATATTATCAACTGGTAGTATTCCCACATAGTATCTATAGCTAGAGCTACAGTATCTCATTTAATACAACTAACATGTTTATTTTCTCATTACAAATACCTCTGTGAGAAACATCTCAAACAGGGTTAAAAAGTTTTTATTTTACACATTCACAGGGACTGTGGAACAATTACATGTTAGAAGAATCTTATTTCTCCCAACTGAATTGTAGCCAAATTGATGTGATAGAAATGGTGGAAAAATAGTTGGAAGCAAAGGCAGGAAGAAATATTACCATTCTAAATAACCAATGTCCTCTATTAAATCTACTGGAGAAAATCAGAAAAAAATTTGATAAACTTGAAGCTGACAATACTGTTTTGCTGTTTCTTTTAGGTTTGGTTAGTCTTGGACTGCCTGGTAATTAGTTTGTGTCTAGCTATCCAATATGCCAATTTGCCAAGTAACTTGAAGGTCACAATTCTGAGCTTTTATTAAAAACCATCAGCTCGAGGGCTTCAAAGTCATTTTTAGTACGCCAAGTAATAATTAAAAATGGCAATTACACTTTGTATTGTTAAAATACATAGATAAATCTTCCCTTTGTATCAATTTGTCTTAAGACAAAGTAAGACAAGTCTCTCTTACTTAGGAGAAATTAGTTTTACAAGGAATTCTTTGGAAAGGAATTTGAAATGCATTTCAACTACTTCCAAAATGAAAAGATTGGAGAAATAGAAGCAACATCTTCCAAATATTAATTCCTTTAATAGAGAAGCAGCCACCCATATAGAAAACTGTTCATCCGACTCCAATTCTAGCACTAATTCTAGCAAATCATATTTGGCCAGAGTTAGAATTAACTGAATTTATCCAGTTTGATCCTTGATTTCATAATGTCAGTTTACTTGGGAAAATATTGTCATTTTTTAAATTCCTTGCCTGACTTTGCAGAAATCAAAGACACTTAGCTCATTAGAGTGAAGTTTATTCTTTTCACCTCATTGTCGGTAATAATAATGTATCAGGGATATGCAAAATATTCTAGGCACAAGCCGCTTCATGAATGAAATAGCTATCTGGAGACATCATAGTCCAAACTTGTATGAAACAAGCAATGCTATTTTCTAAAGGAGAAAAATAAAAATGCCTTTGTTCCAAGAAGTGGTTTGCAGGGAAAGGAATCAGAAGGAAAAAAATCAAGGCTGGGGAATGAACTTGGTGAAAGAAGCAGCAACAGAAGGAAGATAGCAAAGGAAAGATGAATGTAGATCAGGGAGTAGGCTTGCCATACAGCAGAAGAGAAATAGGAGGCCACACATACCCCAGCTTTGTTCTGCAGTAGTCCTTGACTTACAACCACAATTGAGCCCAAAATTTATGTTGTTAAGTGAGAATTTGTTAAGTGAGTTTTGCCCATTTTATGACATTTTATTTCTTGCCACAGTTCTTAAGTGAATCACTGCAGTTGATAAGTTAATAACCTGGTTGTTAAGCTAATCTGCCTTCTTCATTAACTTTGCTTGTCAGAAGGTCGCAAAAGGGGATCACGTGATCTTGGGACACAGCAATGGTCATAACTAAGAACAGTTTAATTTTGATCACATGATCATGGAGATGCTGCAAAGGCTGTAACTGTGAAAAATGGTCACAAGTCACTTTATTCAGTGCCATTCTAACTTTAAACCAGGGGTGGGTTCTACTTACCTTTACTACCGGTTTGCAACGGGAACGTGTGTATGCACTCGCTTCTGCATATATTGCGTATATGCAGATCACCAAACGTGACATCAAGGCAGGCGAGTGGAGCCTCCCACCAATTTTACTACTGATTGTCAAGAACTGGGAGCAACCCACCACTGCTTTGAACGGTTACTAAATGAAATGTTGTAACTCGAGGGCTACCTGTATGTGTGGCACAAAATCACTCTAGGATCCCTCTGGATGTTTTTTGTCTAGTCAAAAGCTGGAACAAAACAATCTGAACTCCCCCCCCCCCCCCTGGTCTGTAGATCTGAAATGATTTAGCATAATTTCCACTGAACAATAATTTGTTTCGGATTCAAAATAAAAGATCTCCATGCTGTGTAATGCAAGCTATGCTCCATGTTATGTCCATGCAAGCTATTCATTTGTATATATGAAAATAACCTAAGAAAACAAACAGATGAATTGGGGAGTGATGTGTAAAAGGGTAGTGCAATAACAAGTAAAAATGAATAGAAATAACAAAAGGCTAAAAAAAAAAAACGATAAAGCAGCAGCTGCATGCTAGATACCATCTTGCAATTTAATATTAGCAGCAGCATTAAATTACAAATCTTGTTAGTTAAGCCCCAGATCCTTTAAAACAACAGGCAACTGATAGGGAACATAAGAGAGAAAAGGACATACACAGCAAGCAAACATTTAGGAAGTAATTTCCTTCCATACAAGGAAGCTGAATTATCAAAACTTGACATACAGCTGTAATTAGAGAAGGAAGTTCCAAAAATCAATCTCTGAAACTATTATTTATCTCTCTAGACATGCTAAACATAAACCACAGTTAGACTTACTTATCGTTTCCAATAATAATAGTAACAACAACAACAACAACCTACATAAGGCTATTTCCTGTTTTCCTTATGAAGAGATTTACGAACACAGTTTCCATCTTGAAATTCCACGATAGCCGAATTTTGGCAATCATATCAAGTCTGCTTTGCAAGCCCAAAATTATCATCAGTTATCACTCTTACTGTGTAGCAAAACATCACAAGAGGTAAAGGAGAGCCTAGGCCCAATGAGGAAGTGGTGGGGAGAAGATTATGGTTTTTACATTTCTAAGACTGGAAAAGGAAGATCTCTGTATAAATGTTTCGCTTTTGTATTTGGTTTGCTTATTTGACAACTGCTGTCTGGAAATGAATCTTTCTGTTCAGTAAACAGCATATATCAAGAAATAAAAATCAATGTTCTCTGCTACATACACTATTTATTGAGTTTTGAGTAATCCCTCTGCAAGTATAATGCCATATTTTCCTCTCTGCAATGTCACTTACATTCTACTGAAATAGAATTTTCTATTACAGATGCTTAATACATTTGCATGCTATTGGGCACCTGTTACTTGACAAGATAAATGTTGTTTACCACAATGAAAGAGTGTGTCATACTATGAGAACACGTAATTACTAAAATGTGTTTGAGTTTTTAGAATTGAAGATTCTGACCTTCACATACAACATAAAACATAATATTTATGCTGAAAGACAGAAACTCTCTATTTAAATCTCAAGTATTGCATGTTAAGGGAAAAGGGAATTGTCAAAATAAATATTACATTATCCAAATCATGTAACAGAGTATCTTTGGTTTAAGCAGAGATTCTGAATGGAATAATAATCACCACCACCTGTTCTAAGCCACTGAAGGACAAATTCAATCATTTTTACTGCTCTAATTGAGAGTGCTACAAGTTTAAAATGAGCCCTGGGAGCAATAAAACTATTTTTATATTAGCAATAGCTGATATTAGAATGCTTTGCACAGCTAACCTTATTTGTGCCAATGCTATTGTATGGCACATGTCTATCAATGATAACACTCTTAGTGTCATAAAATTCTTGGGGTCACACAGTTTTCAACTATTTAGAATGTCAAGATCTGAAGGAAGACAGAGTGTTTTATAAAGCTTCTAGTAATACAATGAATCCTTAATTCATATCCAGATCTCAGTTTCAAATTTGTTTGTGAACGCATATATATACACACATTAATTCAAATCTCTCTTTTAGAGATTTGAATTAATAACTTTATTAATAACACTTTAGGGTATTGAGGTAAAACATTTTCCACTATATGTCTTCAAGATACAAAATAATTATACCTTAATTACTGACAGGAAAGTTTTAGCTTCCAGGATAAATTCTATTTATTTATGCTCATAAGCAGCGGTGAAATCTAAAATTTGTTACTACCAGTTCTGTGGGCATGGCTTGGTGGTGGTGGTGGTGGGTAATGTGACTGAGGGCGTGGTCAATTTTTTTTTACTTTTAAAACCATTTTTTACATGTAAAATCATGTAAAAAAACACTTTCAAAGGCTCTGACGATCCCAGCTGAGTTGCCTGATGCAGGCAACTCAGCTGGGATCATCAGAGCTTGGATCATCAGAGTCATTTAAAAGAAAAAAAAGGCTCTGATGATTGCGCGGCTCAATCAATGGGGGGCGGGGGCAGGGATTTTTGCTACTGGTTCTCCGAAATGCCCGCCGCCATTGCTACCTACTCGCCCGAGCCGGTCCGAACCAGGAACATTTCATCCCTGCTCATAAGATAATTATAAATTACTAAGATAATTTTCCAGGTATTTTACAGATAAAGACATCAGAGTGAAATATTTACTGACAGGAAAATTCCAATTGGCACTTTGGCAGGGTACATTTTATTTATGGTTGTTTTTTTTTAAAAAAAATATAGAAATATAGAACACACAAAGATTCTTTGGGCACAACTGCTTCATTGTCTAATATATAATTGTTTAATGGGAAGTGTAGTTTTCCACAAGTAAAAGAGAAACAACAGGAACAAGAATGAATGTGCTCAAGAAATAAAATTAAGTAATCGGTAACAAAATCTGGAACAGAAGAAAAGCAAAGTCTACTTACTTATTGCTCATTTTTCATTCCCAGAACCAAAATTGCACACATAAATAACTATCATGCTAATGCCTTTTGAGGTAAGCATCATTATTCAAAGCACAGAAAATAGTAAAGTTGTAGCAAGCAGAACGATTTGGGGGCAGGTGTTTAAGATAGAAGAAAAAAGAAATTTGACTAAATCTGGTTTATGCCATTCACTATTCCTTTCATAGCTCCTTATTCTTAGAGAAGATCCTTACTTCTACCATTCCCCTACACTTATTCATATCTCATCCTTTTTTCTTCAAAATTCCACCTCTGTCTTTTTCATCAGGGTTTGAGGATCTATAATTCCATCTAAACATAACTTTCTTGGTCTTTCCCTGCATTCATTGAGAGAGAGGGAGGGAAGGAGGGAGAATGCACACATACACAAATGTGATCTTCGTTCAATCTACTCAAGCTACCTTCAAGTATTTCTTTTGTACTAACACTAATTTCTATATAGAACTCAACCCATATTCATTTATCATCTGTTCATTTCTGACCTTATCTCTTTTAGACCACACAAGTTTGTATGGCCATTTGCAAGGCATTTAACTGTTTTGCTTCCCTTTTCATATGCAGGTCTAATTTCTGTATAACAAAATGGACAGAAGCATGTCCCTTTGCACAGCCATTTTTGCTTTTTTTTCAACAATAGCCACTCCTCACAACAATGCACATATAGCCCACTGGCTTCTACCAGCATCTGCATGTGTTATATGTCACCATGCATTTTCTTAATTTAGTAAGTACCAGATGTTCAAGCAGGCTAGTGGCACTCATAACCATATTTCAAATCTACACTGAATCATGGCAAAAATCTCAAAAAGAACAAAAGAACATCTACATCTGCATTACCGACTACAAAAAAGCCTTAGAAGACCAGACAGGGTGCCAACACATCTGGTCAAGCTGTGCAGTCACTGTACAAAAATCAGGAAGTCACTGTCCAAACACCATAGGGGGACACTGAGAAAAGAATGCAGCAGACTTGTGTTCCTACTCCTTTCTTATTCAACCTGAATGCTGAAGTGATCATGGGAAAGCTGAAATGTGAAGAATCAAAAATTGGAGTAAAGACTAGAGGAAGGAACATCAACAATTCTTCAATATGCTGATGACACAACTCTCCTCTTAGAAGCCAAAGGCAGAGACATCTGATCAAAAGCATTATAGAAGAAAGTGAGATCAATCTTACAATTACTATGAGGAATGGAAATATCAAAATCACAATCAACAATGAAGAAATTGAATGCATGCAAAAATTTACTGTCATAGCAGGGTGGCACGCTATTCTATGGGAGGAAAAACATTTAATCCATCGGTACTTCTGGAGGCATTATACTGGGAGAGCACTGTTGGATATTTGGAAAAAAACCAAAAAGAAATAATTATATGGAAATTCCTAATTGGGTGTCAACATTAGAAATGTACACACATCCAAATTTGACAAAACAAGGGGGAGCTGTCACCTATAAAGATATTTTGAATGAGAAAGGAAAATTAAAAGTGAGAAATACTTTAAAGGAAGAAGGAATTGAATTGGAATGGTGGGCATATCTCCAAATTCAATCTAAATTTAGCAAAGATAAAAAGGAATGGGGCATAAAGCAAGAATCATGAGAATTAGATAAAATTTTATTTAGCAGGGAAGGCATGACCATAAGTAAACTTTATCGATATTTATTAGAATAAGATATGATTAAGGAACAGGTGAAAGAAATGATGATAATTTGATGTAAATATTTTGGGTACAATATTGATTTGGACAATTGGCAAAGTTTATGGGAAAATTTTTTAAAAATCACACTAGCAACTTCCTACAAGGAAAACCTCTATAAGATGTTCTATAGGTGGCACTTCCGCCCCACAAGATTAGCACGAATGAATAAGGAGAAATCCTTGATATGCTGGAAGTATGGAGTGAGCGTTGGGAATTACTACCACATGTGGTGGGAATGCCCAAAGGCGCAAAAATTTTGGAATTTACTAAAGAACTGGTTGGAAGAAATTTTGTCAACAAGTATAGAAGTCAAACCAGAATTTTTTTTACTGGGAATTACAGAAAGAAAATATAAGAAAGATACAAATTATTTATTACTGCATATACTCACAGCGCCACGAATAGCTTTCACTCAAAAATGGAAGGAGAAAGATATTCCAACTGAAGAGGAAATATTACTGAAAATCTTTAACTGCACAGAAATGGACAGACTCAATTTGGAACTCAAGGATAAAAGTGAAACCAAGTCCTACAAAATCTGGGAACAATTTTATTATTGAATAGATAACAAGAGGGTAGCCAAGACAAATGTATAGTGTTAGAATAAAAATATGCATGTTATTATAGATAAATGTATGTGTAAGAGATAAATAAATATACAGAAATAAGAGAAAAAGTATTAATATCATATCATATTATGTTTAAATAGTGAACAAAGCTTAAGAACTATATGTTTATATGGGTACTAATTTTATTGTAAAGTGACGGAAGATGTTTGGAACCAGTGATGTCATATCTATATCCAACATTTTTAAAATTTTGTTTTATTAATAAAAAACTTTTTAAAAATAATATTAATAAAAAACAAATAGAAAAAAAAATTTACTGTCATAGGATCGCAGATTGATCAAACCAGTGAACAGTCCAGAAATAGAGCATCAAATTGCCCTGGACCACACAGCAATGATGAGCATGAATCATGTATGGAAAAGCAAGGACATCTGCCTCGCAACTAAATGCAGATTATCCACACTATCATATTTTCCAAAAGCTACCTACTGTTGCAAAAGTTGAACCATAAAAAAACTAGACAGGAGGAAAATCAACTAGAATAAACTTGAATTGTAAAATGGTATAGCAGAAATTCAGATTCATTTTTGCCTCACGAAAAAAATTATTACATTTAACTTTTATTTTTCAAAATGTTATAATTTTGAAATAAAATAGTAACTTTTACATGTTTTATTTATTTATGTTTCGAAAGAAAAAGGCCTATAAATACTGAATTTGTGTGCAAACGTTTGAGGTAAGTAGATGAAACTTGTAGGCAGACGTGTTCCTTATGAAGAAATAAAGCTTGCCAAATTTCAAATAATACAAGGGATTTTATGTTGAGCAATTCTGGGAGGTATTTGAAACTGAACTAAATCTCAGTAATTTTAGCAGCAAAGAATAGAACAATTTGTTAGACTGAATGTCTGACTACAGCACTTAATAGCAAAAATAATCATGTCCTGAACTGCCGTCTATTCTGTGTTGATACGGCAATAAATTGTAACTTTCTTTATTCCTCTTATTACCAAGTATACTCTAGTTCAGGGGTAGTCAACCTTTTTATACCTCATGCCCACTTTTGTATCTCTGTTAGCAGTAAAATTTTCTAACCGCCCAGCGGTTCCACAGTAATGGTGATTTATAAAGTAGGGACAAAACTAGGGATTTCAACCTGCCATCCGTGGGGGAGATGTCTGAGGTGGCTCGGGAGTTCATGGCTTCCATGACGGCTATGGACCTGACCCAGTTAATTCATGGCCCTACCCACATGGCGGGAAACACACTGGACCTGGTTTTTGTCTCTGGACAGTGGTTGAGAGATCTTGATATAGGGGATATAGTCATCGAACCCTTGTCATGGTCAGATCACTTCCTCCTTCGTTTTGACTTTCGAACCGCAATACCCCGCCGCAGGGAGGTGGAGCCGGTAAGATGGTTCCGCCCCAGGCACCTGATGGAACCTGATAGGTTCCAGATGGAGCTTGGGCCATTCCCTGAGGCTCTGGCACACGCCTCGGCCGGAGACCTGGTGGCCGCCTGGGATAGGGCGGCCGCCGGAGCTCTGGATCGGGTCGTGCCTTTGCGGCCTCTGACCCGGCGTCGATCTCACTTGGCTCCTTGGTTCACTAAGGAGCTGAGGGAGTTGAAGCGCCGGAAAAGATGCCTAGAGAGTAGTTGGAGGGCCAGTCTTGCTGAATCTGACCGGACACTGGTGAGATCCCATATTAGGACTTACCTAGTGGCGATAAAAGCAGCAAAATGTAGCTATTTTGCTGCTCTTATTGAGTCATCAGATAATCGCCCGGCTGCCCTGTTTAGGGTGACCCGCTCCCTGCTCCACCAGGAAGCGCGGGAGGACCCCTTGGAGGGTAGAGCCGAGGATTTTGTTCAATATGTGCATGACAAAACCACTCAGATTCGGGAAGATTTGGACTCCGACTGGGTGGTCTCGGGGGAAGCGACCGGGGCAGGTCTTGAGAATTTTATCTGGACTGAGTTTGATCCTGTGACCCCTGAGGATGTGGACAGGATACTGGGTGGACTGAATGCGACCACGTGTTTATTGGACCCATGTCCTTCCTGGTTAGTGCTGGCTTCCCGGGAAGTGACACGAGGCTGGCTCCAGGGGATTATAAAGGCTTCATTGGGGGAGGGTGTCTTTTCTGCCGCCTTGAAAGAGGCGGTAGTGAGGCCTCTCCTCAAGAAGCCTTCCCTGGACCCGGCAATGTTGGTAAATTATCGTCCGGTCTCCAACCTTCGCTTTGTGGCGAAGGTTATTGAGAGCGTGGTTGCGAAACAGTTTCCCCAGCACCTGGATGAAGCGACGTATCTAGATCCATTCCAGTCGGGTTTCAGGCTCGGGTACAGCACGGAAACGGCATTGGTCGCGTTGGTTGATGATCTCTGGAGGGCTCGGGACAGGGGGTGCTCCTCTGTCCTGGTCCTGTTAGACCTCTCAGCGGCTTTTGATACCATCGACCATGGTATCATGCTGCACCGGTTGGTAGAGATGGGGGTGGGAGGCACTGTATTGAGGTGGTTCTCCTCCTATCTCTCCGACCGGTTGCAGTCTGTGTTGGCAGGGGGGCAGAGGTCGACCCCGAGGCCCCTTATATGTGGGGTGCCACAAGGATCGGTCCTCTTGCCCCTCCTGTTCAACATTTATGTGAAGCCGCTGGGTGAGATCATCCGTGGTTTGGGGTGAAGTACCATCAGTACGCTAATGACACTCAGCTGTACATCTCCACCCCAGACCACCCCAACGATGCCCTTGAAGTGATATCCCGGTGCCTGGAGGCCGTGCGGATCTGGATGGGGAGGAACAGGCTCAGGCTCAACCCATCCAAGCCCGAGTGGCTGTGGTTTCCGACGTCCCGATATAGTCAGCTGGCGCCATCACTGACTATTGGGGGCGAATCACTGGCCCCACGGAGAGGGTTCATAACTTGGGCGTCCTCCTGGATTCACGGCTGTCCTTGGAAGGGCATCTGACGGCCGTGGCTGGGAGGATTTTCTATCAGGTTCGCCTGATCCGCCAGTTACATCCCTTTCTGGATCGGGACTCCTTGCTCACGGTCACTCACACCCTTGTCACTTCCCGTCTAGACTACTGTAATGCTCTCTACATGGGGCTCCCCTTGAGGAGCACCCGGAGGCTCCAACTGGCGCAGAGTGCGGCCGCACGGGTGGTGATGGGAGCGACATGGCGTTCCCATGTGACACCTCTCCTGCGCGAGCTGCACTGGCTCCCGGTGGTCTTCCGGGTGCGCTTCAAGGTCCTGGTTACTACCTTTAAAGCGCTCCATGGCTTAGGACCTGGGTACTTGCAGGACCGCCTACTACCACCAATAGCCTCCCACCGGCCAGTACACTCTCATAGAGAGGGGCTCCTCCGGGTGCTGTCAGCCAAACAATGTCGGCTGGCAGCCCCCAGGGGGAGAGCTTTCTCTGTGGGGGCACCTACTATCTGGAATGAGCTCGCCCCAGAGATACGGAGGATCCCGGATCTGCCCACCTTCCGCCGCACTCTTAAGACTTTTCTATTTCGCCAGGCGGGCCTGGCCTAACCACTCCCCGTTTTTAGTGTCAAATTTTAAAAATTTTTAAATTATATTGGGGTGTTTTAATTCTGTCCGGGCCAAATTCATTTAATCTGTTTTTAGTTGGTTTTTAAATTTTGTACGTATGTATTTTTATTGTTGGCTGTACACCGCCCTGAGTCCTTCGGGAGTAGGGCGGTATATAAATCCAATAAATCTAATCTAATCTAATCTAATCTAATCTAATCTAATCTAATCTAATCTAATCTAATCTAATCTAATCTACCGTTCACCATGAAAGCTGGAACGCCCACTAGTGGGCGGTAGGGACCAGGTTCACTACCACTACTCTAGTTTAATATAATTCTTCTGATAAATAGATTATATTACAATCTGGTTAATCTTCAGTTTTCCATAAGTAGTCCTTTGATTATAATTCACTAACACCAGCATCAGGTAACTAACTTCTAACCAAAAGCTTGGGAATAAAAATGTCAATTATTCAGGCCTTTTTTCATATTCTATAATTCAGTCTGAGTTCCTTAAATAGCAGAACAGTTAGGAACCTCCCTATGCATTTTCAAGAAATCAGTTAAATCAACTAGACACAAAAACAGTTTTTCCCCGAACGCCATCACTCTGCTAAACAAATAATTCCTTCAACACTGTCAAACTAGTTACTAAGTCTGCATTACTATTAATCTTCTCATTGTTCCTATCACCCATCTCCTCCCACTTATGACTGTATGACTGTAACCTTGTTGCTGGTATCCTTAAGATTTATATTGACTGTTTCCCGATATGATTTGATTGCTTATTTGTTCCCTATGACTATCATTAAGCGTTATACTTTATGATTCTTGATAATTGTATCTTTTCTTTTATGTACACTGAGAACGTATGCACCAAGACAAGTTCATGTGTCCAATCACACCTGGCCAATAAAAAATTCTATGCTATGCTATGTATGCTATTCTATTCTATTCTATTCTATTCTATTCTATTCTATTCTATTCTATTCTATTCTATTCTATTCTATTCTATTCTATTCTATTCTATTCTATTCTATTCTATATAATTGAGGCAATTACACTGTCTTGATATGAAATTATAGATATTCTCAAATAGTCACTTTCATGAATACTAAAATTGCACAGATTACATTATCTGGAATAATCTAATGGTAGCCCATATACTCAGATACTCAGGACAGAAGATTATCAGATGGACAATGTGTAGAATTCAAACAAAAGCAGTTGCCCAAATCCATTCATTCAAATGAGTGTTTTTTGTTAGAAACTGGCAAAAAACCTCAGAAATCGGCAAAAATCTTTCAAATTGTAATTATCTGACCATGGAACACAACAACTAGTGTAAATGTGACTTGGCTGCCAAGCAATTGAAATGCAATCAGGTCACCCTCAGGGATGGCGCAACATTTTATCATGTCTGAAAATTCTTTACGAGCCATAAAGCATCCTTTCTGAAGCTGTTGTAATTCTGAACTGTCATTAAATGATTGGTTGTAAGTCAAGGATTACCTCCAGTATGTGAGCTTATGTTCTAAGACACTCATTGTTCATTATCTATTTTAAATTGCATGCTACTCAGTCTTCATCTTACAACCAACAATCCTATAGGAAAAGCATTGCCAAGCTGACAACCCACTTATGTGAGAGCATCATTAAATAAAAGCAAACCTGGTTGCACAAAGGACGCAACATAAATATATTTCTATTGCTGAAGCTTTAAAAATCACTTTAAAATTGTTTTTTTTTAAAAAATGATAAATCTACCTCAACGTGGCTCATGAAGTCCATCAGCAGAAAATCTGAGTATTAGCAATAAAATGAAAGCTCACACATTATAGTTACCCCATGCAGTAAAATATAAATGGTTCCATATGGCAGTAGCCATGTAAGAATCCATTAAAATAAAGTTTCTTGCAACAGAGAATAGAAAAAGTTTCAGTGTTCCAAGAAAAATTTAAGAAAAAAATCTGCTATAGTAATCAGTTAAACTGAACTAGAAAACTGGTATATAAAACTCACTTTATAGACTGTGCCCTGCTTTGGAGCACATAGAATTGCGAATACCACCATGCTCCGCATCATCTTAAAGGAGCCTGCTTTAAGATATTACAAATAGGTATCGCTTTTGTGCTCCTGCATGCTCCAGAGCATTCTATGGAGACTGAATCCAAACTGTTGCAGAGCCGTAGTTAGCTTTCCATGCTAATTTTCAAAATGTAAACATGGATGTGAAGTACATAGCTTAGAAAGCAGAGAGAATCACAACTAATTAAATCACTTTTCCCTGATACACAGAAGTAGTCATTATCTTCTGCATATATTCATTAGGTTTAGGGACCCTGCAATAAAGACTCAGGTATACAACAAATAGCATCAAGGTTAACTATTAACACCAGAGGAAGCATGGTAGAAGCACAGAATTGGCATGAAAAATGAATACATTTTTATTCAATACAAAATTGTGTTCTGGAAGATTTCCCGCAGTCTAAATTTAAGTGTTCAATATTCCATGACTAATCCTTTGAGCCAACCGTTCCCTCTAATTATATTCCCTTTATACTAGAATACCTTTTATCTGTCCCATTCAGAACAGAATGAGCAACAGGATAAATTTTGAACAACTCACAGCATTCAGCACAGGTAGTCCTTGACTTACGACCACAACTGATCCCAAAATTATTGCTGCTAAGCAACGCAGCTGTTAAGTGAGTCACACCCCATTTTACAACCTTTCTTGCTATGGCTGTTAAGTGAATTAGTGCAGTTAAGTAAATCATGAAGTATTACATTAATCTGGCTTCTACCATTGACTTTCCTTGTCTGAAGCTCCCTAGATAAATTGCAAATGACAATCCCAGGATCCCAAATTGCTACATCCATTGTAAATACAGGCTGTTTACCAAGTGTCCAAATTCTGACCATGTGACTATGGGGCTACTGCAACAGCCTGGATAGCTCAGCAGACTAATGCATTGTAATGCATTGTAATTAACTCCAGCTGTCTGCAATTACTGTAAGTTCGAATCTCACCAGGCTCAAGGTTGAATCAACCTTCCATCCTTTCTAAGGTAGGTAAATTGAGGGGCAATAAGCTGACTTTGTATAAAAGTCAGCTTATTGTCAGTTTGTGGGGGCAATAAGCTGACTTTGTATAAAATATACAAAAGTATGAAGGCTATTGCTTAACGCATTGTAAGCCGCCCTAAGTCTCCGGAGAAGGGCGGCATATAAATCAAATTTTTTTTAAAAACCCAGACGTTAAGTGTCAGAACTGGTCATAAGTCACTTTTTCAGTGCCATTGTAATTTTGAACAATTGCTAAATGAATGATTATAAGTCAAGGTTTCCTGATGAGCTAATTCTCCCTAACAGTACATTATTTCCCAAATTGAGACATTACATACTAGTTCCTTAAAATAAGTATTAAGAAGAGGAACCTAAAGCCATATTTTGGGTTTTTTGGTTCTCTCCAGCTGCAAACAAGAGACAGACATACAATGCTGATATACTGTACTCTAAGTTGGGGGAAGGAAAGGTCAGTGGTCCCTTATAACTCTACAGCATTATGATTTCATGCAATCACTCACAATAAACCATGTTGTGGAATGAAATTACGCTATAGATTCTAAAGTTCAGAAGAATAAGCACAGAGAAATCCATGTTCATAAAACTTAAAAAAATAGCCAAAGACTTAATAGGTGGCAGAGAACTTAAAATAACCCAAATTACAGTTTTCTCTCACTCTGCCCTCAAAATGTTAGCAATTACTCATTCTGAAGGAGAAAGAAATGGAATAAAGATATTTCTGCACTGGTAACTTATAATGTCTTTACAGCATCAGTCAGCCATTGCCAAAGTGATATAAAGCTTGTCTTCATTACTTTATTTTGGCCCAACAATGGAGGGATGAAAGTGGAAGGTACAGTACTTTAAGTGTCTGATGGAAAAATGACCAAAGTCATTCACATTTTTTCATCTAATGTCTTATAATTTTTGTTTATATAGTGTTCCATATTAATCACATTCATTTGACTTCCTTATAGTAATCTTGCATGATTCTGATCTTTGTAAGGATATATACATCATGGCATTTGAAAATCTTTTCCAAGGTCTTCAAGGCTGCTCTGTCAAGTGCTAGTCTGTGGCAAATTACTTGACTTTTTGTTTCTTTTTGTTGATGGATCCTTTTTGTTCTTTTATTGTTGATGGTTGATCCTAAGAGACAGAAGCTATTTATCATTTTCTTCATTGCCAGTTCTAAAGCTGATCGTGGTACATGTTGTCATTAGCTTTGTCTTCTTTATATTTACTCTTAGTTTCTCACTGTGGTTCTTGTTTTTCATTACTAGAGTTGCAGATTCTTTGCATTTTCAGCTATCAGAGTAACATTATCAGCGTAACTCAGGTTATATGCGATTGATGTATCTTTCTCCAATTTTAAAACCACATCCATCTTCCCTTAATATATATTTAGCATATAGATTGAATAAATAAGGGGAGAGAACAGAACAATGATATCATACATTAAATTACAATAAAAGAAATAGGAAAATTGCAAGTTGTATTGCATGTCATTTCTACAAGTTATCCAAACAGATTCACATACAGTGTTCTCAAATGTACTTTGTTCAATTAAATGATTGTATTATATATTCTGACCATGATTGTGTGGCGTGTGGTCCAAGATACTGAACTTTCTCTTTCTTAAACAACGGATTTTCAAATATAATATATGCTCTGCAAATAGAAGTACATTCATTATAAGGAGCCAAGACTTTTATCTAGCCACATCATAAACACTATTAGTATTCCAAAAGATCTTCGGCTCTTTGTCAGTAGCATGTTGAGTGTCATCTAACTTGATGGGCTTATCATCCAACATTATATTGTCAAGCATTGTACATTTTATATCCACACATTTTTCTTAGTAAAAATACATGAGTAATTTATATTGCCTACACGTTGATGCTTTTGCCATTGTAACTAAAGTGATAATATATCTCCAGCATCTGCCTTTATCACTGCTACCCAATAAAAGTGTCTGTTTGCTTTAGTTGAGTAGCAGGATGATCTTCACACCTTTGGTGATCCTGCTGGGAATTATATTCTTGCTATATGTTCCCAACCTTCTTGACTTATCCAGGAACACACACACACATCCCTGCTAAAATGAGGTAGAACATAGAAGGCAAGATAAGGTTCTTGGGTCCCTTGAATTTCACTGGCAGAATGACAAAAACGAGACAGCCCAGGTACCTTGAATTATTAGGAAAAGACAGCCCAGCACTTGAGTTATTAGGAAAATCTAGGGGGGAGGGAGAAACACATTGTAGAGAAAATCTATGAGGAAGTGGTCACAAAGCTGTAATTTTATTGCATACCCATATTTTACAAATCTGAATTCTCTTGAGGATTCCCCCCCCCCCACTTTGGTGCATTGGGGGAAAAATGCAGATTTTGCTTAAGGTTTATTAACTGCCCAACCTACATTTTGATCTGGTAGTCATGATACTATAAATTAACTCAACATTGGCTTCCTTTGGCTAGCATTTATAATTCACTGGCATATGGAGAAAATGTATCTGATGATGGAATAAAGTACCCTTTCTGTTTCTTTGTTTTGGTCTAACTTTAACATTTTCATATTAAGATGTTTGAGATCATAAGAAAACAAATATAAATAGTGGAATATTATATCCTAACCTGAATACACTGAGGAAGATTTAATTACAATTTTAAATGCTTAATCAGTATAACTACATGCATAACATCAAGGTATTATAATTAAGGATGAGACTACTTGTCTATAACTACAGGTGAATTATTGATAACTTGTAAAAATATATGTTCCTAGCACAATTCACCACAAATATTAACAATATGAAAACTGAGAGTCTGAAAGTTCATAATGTATTCATATTTAAATAGAAAAATAAATTAAACAAATTAAATGTTGTACTTCACTGAATTTTAAACAGTAGTACACAAATTTTTCCAGTTTGTATTATTCAAAAGGCTGCTCAGGGCAATTGCTAAAATGACATTCTGATCAAATTTATCAATACTTTGCCCTATTTCTTCATATAAGTACAGCTATGTTTATCGTGCATACTAATATAGCTCAGATTTCCACATCTTGATATCCTTTAGTTATGTTGGAATAGTAAAGTACCCCCTCAAGTTGAGCTCAACTCTTGGTGACTGTATAGACCCCATCCAGGCTGTTTTCCAGACCACAAACCTTACAATTGCTGGTTTCAGAATGTTTTTCCTAGTCTAGACAATGTAGCCTCCAAGTATGGTACTAACAAAATGAAACCCTGCTGTTGTACTTTGTTTGTACTCCTGCTTTTATTGCATTTATACTGGTTTCAAATATTAAAAGCCTTCTACATAAATTATCAAGTTGTAAACTTTAGCCAGTAGAGATATAGTGGGCCACTTTGGACCGGCCTAGGGCCATACTTAATTACACAGATAGACTAGGAGAACAAAATAATGAGCACTAAGCACCAATGTCATCACAGTGTGAGTAGTGTAAGGATCTGTCAGTATTACAATGCTTTATAATCTCTCTGTTTGTGTGAGAGGGGAAGGAGGGAGGGAGGGAGGGAGGGAGGGAGGGAGAGAGAGAGAGAGAGAGAGAGAGAGAGAGAAATGCCACATTTGAATTTTGAATTTCTTAATCTAAGGATCAATTCCTTGGATAAATTACTTTATCAGCACATGTACTTTTTCTTTTCCTTCCTTCCTTCCTTGCCAAAACATAACCATATTAATAGTAAATCATATTGGAAGATGTTTTACATAAATATGTATATATGTATGTACATATGTATGTAACTATATGGAACATGTGGATATTATAATAGCTATATCATATCAAAAACAGTATTCCAACATAAAGGTGGAAAGTTGGCCTTTCATTAGAGTAACAATGTTTTAACTATCTGGTCCAATATCCAGTTATAGCAGGCATATTAAGTGAGATGCACAAGGACAAAGAGAAAGTAAATAACACACTTCCACTGCCACTTCTCAGCAGTCAAATGCAAAGAGAAGTAATCAGCCATCATGAGGAATAAACATTAATAGTTTTTACCATCATGTATTTGCTAAAATATTAAAATTGCTAGTTACCTCACATTTCATGGTAGTGAATTGTAGCTCCTATAGGGTTATGGTTTGAAAGAGAAAAAGTAATGTGCCCCTCCCATCTAAATTATTATTGTAAGAACTACAAATTCCAGAGATCTAAAGGTTGTCTTATTATTCTACTAAAGGTCAGGGGGAACAACATGATGTAGTCTATATTACCATTTAGACCAGTTCTTTCTATACAATTGAAGAACATGGAAATAAATAACCTGAGCTTCTTTTTCCAAAATACACAAAAGAACCAACAGTAGATCAGTTGGAAATAAGAAAAAAAATTGCATAAAGATCACTGGAACTTGTATTTAACCTTGGTGGTGCAGCAGACTAAGTGCTGTTATTTAGCACTTAGCTGCCAGCTGCCTGCAATTAGTACGAGTTCAAATCTCACCAGGCTCAAGGTTGACTGAGCCTTCCATCCTTCCGAGGTAGGTAAATTGAGGACCCGGATTGTGGGGGCAATAAGCTGACTTTGTAGAAACACCGCTTATGGAGGGCCAAAAGCCCTAATAAGCAAATATATACAAATGAATGAATGCTATTGCTATAAGTGCATTGTAAGCCGCCCTGAGTCTTCGGACGAGGGCGGCATATAAATTGAACAAACAAACCAATAAATAAATAAATAAAGTAATGTATCTATGCATCATACAACTATATCTGTTTAAAACTTCTAACAGGTAACCAGAAACAAGATGTATATAATAAAGGATTTAAAGAAAAGGGATATTGGAGTTCTATTGGAGATAGAACTCCCTTTAGAAAATTGTACTATCCTACAGGTAGCCCTTCATTTAAGATCACAAATGGGACAAGAATCTCTTTCAATGAGCAAAGTGCTTGTTAATGCAAGGCACCATGTGACTGCTTTGGCTTAACTACCACAATCCTGGTTCTTCCAGTTTCAGTTGTTAAATGACTGGGAGAACCAAGATATACCTGGGTGACCTGGATCCTTTCCTCATCCCACATCCCACATGATTACATCCCTCATCCCACATGATTACAACAACAACAACAACATTCAGTATCATTTTTGCCATTTTCCATCCTGCATAGAGGGAAAATCTCTTATCACACTGGAGAACAGACTTCAAATACAACATCTGCTCCAATAGTGGGTTTCAAATTTTTTAACTACCGGTTCTGTGGGTGTGGTTTAGTGGGCATGGCATGGCTTGGTGGGCCTGGCATGGCGGGCATGGCAGGGAAAGGATACTGTGAAATATCCATTCCCTCTTGACTCCAGGGGAAGGTTACTGCAAAATCCCCATTTCCTCCAGATTAGCTGGGACTCAGGAGGCAGAGAATAGATGGGGGTGGGGCCAGTCAGAAGTGGTATATACCGGTTCTCCAAACTACTCAAAATTTCCACTACCATTTCTCCAGAACTGGTCAGAATCTGCTGAAACCCACCTCTGATCTGCTCTAATTAAAACCTTGTCTGCCAGTTTAGCTATTGACCTTCTGGGGAAGACAGCACTGAAAATTGCAAATCATGTGGTCACAGAACAGATGGCAACTAATTGTAAAAGAAAACCGCCAAGCAATTGAAATATGGTCATGTGACCTCAGGTGAGGCAGTGTGACGTTTTATGCTGGAACTGTTTATGGCTGAAGCCATCATTATGGCAATTAAATAATTAAGCAACAAATTGTAAGTTGAAAACTACATGAAGCCATTTATTTATTTATTTTTATTTTATTGCGATTTATATGCCTCCCTTCTCCCGAAGGACTCAGGGTGGCTTACAACATAAAAATTCAACAATATGAATTAAATATAAATTAAAATCTAATTAAAATTATTACATTATATTACAATATAAATTGTTTATGCTTGACAAAAGACCCTGCTCCAACAATAGTAAACTAATAACTAACCAGGAGTAAGGGAGACTGATTTGGTTTTAGCAGTTGTAACAAGCTATTCTATATTTAACAGGAAAGATGCAACTTTAGCTGATGTTTCTCCCATTTCTGATTAGAATTAAAAGAATGCATTAGTATAAATGTCCTTATATATTTCAAGATAATACTCCTTGCTTTAGGGTAAAGGGGACATTTTCTTTACAGCTTAGACAACAGAAAATGAAATTGGCAAATACCCCTTTACTGTATTTGAAATAAAATACCATAGACTCTGTTGTTTATCAAATCAAAATAATCTAGTTGTTTACACTCCAAGAAATTCTGCCAATGAGGTTATTTTATTTCAAATTTTGATTAAGTTCTTGCTAGCAGTGCCTCCATTCTAACTAGGCCCATTATTTGAAAGATATAGCCTTATTTCCCCATTATCTTCTAGGAAGACCATAAGACTGACATTTGAACAGTCCATGCAGAAGCACTCAAATTATCTGAGCTAAGCCTATTTCCCTGGCTCTGTTTATGCAGGAAATGTGTATTAGTGTCTATCCAACACAATTTTAATTGCCATTTACAATTCTGTAAAGAAAATTATTTTGTTAAATTGGGTGGAAATTCCTTCCAATAAAATCCAAATGGCTCCCTAAATAAATGCATCCCAGCAATTTTATTTCCCTTCTTTAATACTCCTTTTCTAAAATGAAAATAAGTGTCCCTTTATATTTCTGATGTTTAGAAAGAAGAAGAAAGGATACATATATAAATATTTTAGAAACACAGGAATACATAACAATTGATGTCACATTTTTTTAATCTAAATGTTTTTTTAATGCTTCTTTTCGCAAATTGTTGCACTATTTCAGAGTTAGCTTTCCTGGAGGGATTCTTTAAAGAAGTGGTAGATCAACACCCAAAACACTTTTCTGCACAGTTTGTGCCTTAAGGTCAAAGCCTCCCCTTTTTAATAGTGGGCCTACTTAATGTTACAAAAATGTGTCAAGGATATTGTTATAGTGGGTGTGACTATAAAATATTTACCAGAAGAAAAACCAATAAGGTTAAAGGAACTGAATTCTGAATTATAGGACATGATGAGGACAAATCAGATTTATAGCCATAAATAACATTAAAAATCCTATTTCACAAAACCTCAGACACAAATAGAAAGACATATGGAAAGAGGAAGAATTTATAAAATATTGGATTATTACAATGCACTCTACTAGAAGCTGTCTTTGAAAACTTTGGAAGCTACAACAGTGGTGGGTTTCAAAAATTTTTACTATAGATTCTGTGGGTGTGACTTGGTGGGCATGGCAGGGGAAGGATACTGTAAAATCTCCGTTCCCTCCCCAATCCTGGGGAAGGTTATTGCAAAATCCCCATTTCTTCCCGATCAGCTGGGACTTGGCAGGCAGATAATAGATGGGGTTGGGGCCAGTCAGAATTTTTACTACCGGTTCTCCAAACTATTCAAAATTTCTGCTACCGGTTTTCCAGAACTGGTCAGAACCTGCTGAGCTACAACTGGTTAAACCTCTGAAATACAACTGGTCAAAAATGCAATGACATGGCCTGGCAGTGACATTACTGTCCGATGAGCTGCACTGGCCTCCACTGGGCATCAGGGTGCAATTTAAGGTCCTGGTCATAAGATTTTTTGTACCTATTTGGTAAGATCAGGCAAAGTGAATATGCTCCAAAGTACCTCAATTAAATAATGTCATCTACTGTGATTGAGGAAGATGCCTGTTCTGGCCCCAATACCTGTCCTTTGAAATAGTGCCCCCCTCAAAGTTTCATGAATTTATACCCTGATGATGTTCAGAAAGTATTTGGGAAACTAAGTGGCTGAATCTCTGTATATTGTTCTTTCTTGTTATGTATGGTTTTATCTTTTGGTGTGAGGGTTTATTTCTCTATTTTTTCCCTTGCTTTTAAAATGTGAGCTACCCAGAGATGTTTGGAATCAGATGACTTCATTATTTAAGTAAATAAATGCACTGTGTAGTCACCACACAAGCACTGAGACTTGTATATGTGCATGCAATTTGTTGGGGGAGAAAATTTTCATCATGATGTCATCTGGATTATCAGCACATTTCATTTTTTATTGTCAGTAGCCACCTTGAACTAGCTCTAACCTATTACTTGCTAAGCAATATATAAACTAGATCACTTCTTCTATACTTTTGAATAAGTAACAAATTGAATGGAATGCAACAACCTAATTATATAAACCGTATATACTCGTTTATAAGCCGAGTTTTTCAGCACATTTTTTATGCTGAAAAAGCTTGGCTTATATTCGAGTGAGGTTGCCGGGATGGGGAGAGAACCAACAGTTTGTGCACCGAGACTGAAGGAGCTGCTAGAAATTGGCTGCCGGTTCTCGGGGAAGAAATAAAAAAAAATCACTATTACAGCTCCCTTCAGAACCACTGGGGAGTAAGGGCGGAGGAACAAACTGCTTTGACTGCTCACCCTCAATTTGTTACCCTGCGTAGCCTCGCGGAAAAACACAGCTGCAGGGCAGGAAAGTCTGCCGGACTGGCGAGGGCGGGATGGCGGCATAGTCTTCAAAGACTTCTTCTCCCCCACCTCAAGACTTGCCCTTACCTCTCGCACCCTTGCGTTGCCCAGGCTGCTGAGGTAGCCGCACTCTGCATGGAGTGAGCAGTGATGTGTCTGGGAACAGGAAGTGCCTTGGCTTGATAAGCCGAGGCAATGCAAGCTCTGATCCAGCAACCAATTGTCCCGGAGGAGACTTTATACCCTAACGAATTTGGGAGAAAGGAAACAAATAAGGCCTCAGATTTTCTGTAAGGTACTGTTCTCTTAATGTAAATTTTGAGAGCCCTCCACACATCTAAAGTCTGCCACCTCTGCTCCAAGTTGTGAGACAGCCTTGGACAAAAATTAGGGAGAATAACCTCCTGAGCTCTGTGAAAAAGGGAATTCACTTTTGGGATAAAGGAAGGATCCAAGCGTAAGACAACAGTGTCTGGCTGGAAAACACTGAAGATCTGTTAGATCTTCTCTAACAGAAAGTGCTGCCAGCTCAGATATGCGTCGAGCTGACATTATGGCCACCAGAAAGGCTACTTTCAGAGGGAGAAAAAGGAGGTTGACAGTCTGGAGAGGCTCAAAGGGGGCCCCAGTCAATGCCTTAAGCACCTTGGTTAAATCCCAGGTGGGGTGCCTATGTATCGTTGAGGGCCGTAAGTGACTGGCGACTTCTTAAAAAAATTTTAATAACTGGGTAAGGGGTACCCCAGTGGTACCTGACAAAGCTGTAGAGATGGCTGCCGCGTGCCAGGGTGTTATGGGCCAGGCCGCAGTCTAAGCCATCCTGAAGGAATTCAAGTATCTCCGCCCTGTCGGTGATGACTTTCTGATGCAGAGCTGGAATCAGGGGTAGTGAAGGAAGGGCATAGTGAAGACCAGGTGACCACTTGAGTCAAAGGGCATTGACCCCTTACACCCCTGGTATCAGGAACCTTGATAGGAAGCGAGGAAGTTGGTTGTTCAGGTTCGTCGATGGTCAGAGTCCCAAACTTGTTGCATATTTTGAGGTATATGTCTGGATGGAGCTGCCATTCGGCATTGTCCACCTGAGTCCTGCTGAGAAAATCCGCTTGGATGCTCTCCATCCCCGCTATGTGTTCTGCTTGGATGGAGAGAACGTGTTGTTTGGCCCACTTGCCAAGTCAAAATGATTCCTCCATGAGTCGCCTCGAATGAGTCCCCCTTTGATGATTGATGGGTGCCTTTGCAGCGATGTTCTTTTTTAAAATTAGATTTATATGCCGCCCTTCTCCGGAGACTCAGGGCGGCTTACAATGCATTAAGCAATAGCCTTCATACTTTTGTATATTTTATACAAAGTCAGCTTATTGCCCCCACAAACTGGGTCCTCAATTTACTACCTTAGAAAGGATGGAAGGCTGATTCAACCTTGAGCCTGGTGAGATTCGAACTTGCAATAATTGCAGACAGCTGAATGTTAATAACAGGTTTTAGTCTGTTGAGCTATCCAGGCTCAACAGACTATCCAGATGTTGTCTGTCAATATCAGGATATGGTGGTTTTGTACAGTCCATTGAAAATGCCTGAGGGCTAGGTGGGTGGCCTTCAACTCTAGCTAATTGATAGGGTTGGATAGATCCTTGGCAGACCAAAGGCCTTGCGCTACCTGTTATTCGAGATGGGCTCCCCAGCCGGAAAGGCTGGCATCTGTGGTGAGAACGAGTCTGTTGTGATCCACAAAAAGACATCCCTTGTCTAGAAAAGGTGATGTCCATCAATGCAGCAATCGTCTGACTGAAAGAGGAACTTTCCTCTTGTGAGCCTGATGTGGTATGAGCCTGACGTGTTCGCTGAAAGGGAAGCAGGAACCACTGGATATGTCGAGCATGAAGGTGCGCTCAGGGAATGTTCGGCACGCATGAGACCATCTTGCTTAGGAGTTTGGACAAAGTGGCCAAGAGAACTGACAGGTTCCTTTGAATCTGGTCCACCAATTCCAGTATGTCGGACCTTCGTACCAAGGACAGATAGACTGCTCCATGCACCGAATCGATGGTGGTGCCTAGATGGATGATTCTGTTGACTAGAACTAACTGGCTTTTCTTATAGTTACCAAGAACCCGTGGTCATTCAATATCTGAACTGTGAGATCCAGATACTTTAAGGTTTGGTCATAAGATGGAGCCTGAATTAGAATGTTGTCCAGGTATGCCTGAAGCCTGACCAGTTTCAGTCTTAGGTGGGCTGCATGACCACCAGGACCTTTGTGAAGCACCTTGGGGCCAAGGCTCGTCCAAAGGAAAGAGGCCAAAATTGCAGATGTTTGCCTGCATAGTTGAAGTGCAGGTACTTTTGATGGGCTGGCAGAATGGGAATGTGAAGGTAAGCCTCCATGAGATCTATAGAAACTAGAAAATCATTGTGACGAATCCCTTGAAGGATAGAAGTTAGTGAACACATTTTGAATCTGCGGTAGACTATGTATGAATTGAGGGACTTTAGATCTAGACTCTCCACCCCCTCCCCCCGAACACTTCGGTACCATGAAAAGGATGGAGTAATAGCCTTGCCTCCACTGATTTTGAGGGACCTCCTCTAAAGCGTGAATCTGAAAGTGGTGTTGAACAACTTGTTCCATTAGCTATCACCTAGTCTTGCTTTTTGAAGGAGGACACTGAATGAAGTGGTTTGGAGGCTGGGAGAGAAATCGGAAAGGCCTAATTTTACTACTGAAAGGACCCAATTATCTGGGGTTGAGCTTTCCCACCTGTCCGCAAAGAGGGCCAGGCAGCCTCCAATGGGAGGAGTTGGTTGTGAGTCATTTACAACTGCGGGATTGGCGGTAGCTAGAGCCGCGAAAGGACCGCTTAGACTGAGGGAATTGTTTGGGCCTGTCCTGAAAGGATTGACGGTCCGATGGCTGGGTTGACCCCTGAACATAAACCTGATGGGAAGGGCTTCCCTGGGAATAGGCACGGAAACACGGTTTCCTGTAGAATGGGGAAGATCTTCTATCAGAACGTCTAGTTACTGGAGGTAGAATTTTACGCTTGTCATGTGTTTCAATGAGAAGAGGCTCAAGTGACTCACCAAACAGTTTCTCTGCTGAATATGGAGCTGCAGCCAAACGCCATTTAGCCTTAAGATCTGTTCGCCACTGGCGAAGCCAAAGCAACCTGTGGGCTGACATTGTAGAAGCTAGAGCTCTAGATGCATATTTGGCTGAATTTAAAGTAGCATCAGCTGAAAATTGAGTGGCAGCAATGATCTTGTTAATATCCTGATGGAGGCGAGCCTCACTAGGGGGTACCCTGGCCTGCAACTGTTGAAGCCATAGAATGATGGTTCGATAGAAAAAGGAAGCTGAGTAGGCCGTTTGAATTGTCCATGCTGCAGCTTGATGGTTCTTTTTAAAAAGAATGTCAAATTTCTTATCCTCTGGGCAGAGATCTTCTGAGGTATCCCTTGCCGCATAGGAAGAGGAAACAGCTGCAACAGGACTGTCCACTGGAGGAACCTGCAATAATTGGGCAAACCTAGGTGCTACAGAATAATACTTTTTATCTGTCCCATGTGCAGAAGATAGGGTTGCAGGACTTGACCACTGCTTTTTAACAACATCTATGAACAGTTGTGGGGTTGGAATAAAACACTGTTCAGGAGGAGGTTCAGAAAAAAGACCTTGTGGTTGTCCTTGTAGAGCTTCCTGAGTTTCCTTGAGGTAATCATCCTCTTTTAACGCAGCAGTTATTTGTGCCTTATGAAGTAAGGACTTGAATCTTTTTGGGAGATATAAACCTGTAAAAGCAGGTGTGTCTGGAATCACCCCTTCATCATCTGATAAATCAGAGTGACATTCTTCATCAAAGACAAAGGCCTCACTTACTCTGTAAGCTTCAGGAGAATGTGAACCAGTTAGGCTAACTGAAGGAGACCCTCTGATTTGAACGGAACATTCTGAAATCATTGAGCCAGAGTGATGACTCTGGAAAGCAGCAGCCATGCGAGAGGCAATGGCCTGATCAATAAGGATTGTAATTCTTCTGGTAGATTCTTAAATGGGTCCTCTGGAGGTATTTCTGATATGGGAGATTCCCCTGCTGTTGTAAAAATTCTACCATATTCAGGAGTTGTAGGAGTAACCAATTGACAAGCAAAAGGATTTTGAATTGTGCCTTGTTCTTGATGAAGAAGAACTCCTCCCTCCCATTCTGGTGACCAAGCCTGGTTAACTGTAGAAATCTGGAGGGAAGGAGTAGTGGGAAGGGTAGAAACCTCTTTATCAAGTACATTTGCAACAGCCTTGGTAATTTGCTTCTCTAAAGATTTGTGCGTTCTTTCCAAATCTTTTTCCTCCACTTTAGAAATGTGCTTGCGCTTGCAAGTAGCTTTCTTTCCCGTGGGATTGCCAGCTTCCTCCCCTTGAGAAGAGCAATCCACCATTTTGAATTTATACTCACTGTGACCAAGACGTTGACTGGAGAAGAATTAGTTTCACTTTCACCACATGGAGTAGTAAACAGTGGCAGCTATGTCAGAAAAGACCGAGCCAGCCAGCACACACGTGAGTAGGATGTATTATGTTCAAGGAGTGACTGTCCAGGTAACATCTAAAATCAGTCACTATCTAGCATCTACAGCTGCGATTCAAGGAATCGATGGCTGATAATTGCCATGTGGAGAGTGCAATGAGTGACCTTGCAACTCTCCACCAGAAAAAACTCAATTGGTGGTATAAGAGGATTGAGGTTAAAATTGTTTTCCAAGCCTCTCCTCTGAGCTCGTTAGTGGCAAAGCAGCAAAAAAAAAAAAAAAAAGCTTTTAAAATTGCTGCAGCACTTCAAAGGGCCGCCCTACAGCTGATTGTCAGTATTTGCTGCGCTGCTGCGGCTGAAAGGAGCAATCCTGGAGCTGCTGCCAGTTTCGCTGTTTAAAAATTGGTGGTACAGCGTTCTGAGCCCCTGCGCCTTCGTTGGTGATACCTCACCAAAAACTGAATGACCGGGCGAAGGGAACCCTCCAAAATGGCGTCCGCCAGGAGCAAAGAAGGAGCCTGGTAGACCAGGCCATTCCAAAGAGGCTGGGTAGACCAGTAGGCTCCGATAGTTAAATAGCCTGGTAGACCGGTAGCCTTGCAAAAAGAATATTAGAAAAATAAAAATAAAAGATCAAACTGTAAATTTACAGTTAAGAAAAGGAATTGAACAGACCTAGGCTGAGAGCCAGATCTGCAAGAGATGTTTCTCTCAGGCTGACTGAGTCGAAACTAAGCCTGAAAGGGAGGAGCAAGGGGCGTAGTCAAAAAACTATGATTCAGCCAACAGCAGATCCGATTGAAGCAACCTATGGATGATGCCACAGCCATCCCTGGAAAATAAGATTTGTACTCTGCATAGAGGATACACACATTTTCTCTGCTAAAATTAAGAAATATTAATACTTGAGTAATTTACCATTCCAAAATTATCAGCCTTAGGCTCTGTATCTAAACAAATTTATTTCTTAGTTTTTTATGCTGTGTGCTGTTATGCCAAAGTTTGCTGGAGTCGTAGCAAACACATTTGTCATAAACATTATGGAAATTATGTTTCCAAGTTGAAAATATGCGTGACCATAAATAAAAGTCACTTAAAGCAATAATTCTTAAACCATTTTTTTCCTCTCGGGACCATTTCCTACTCTTAAAAATTGTGACGGACCCTAAAAGAACTTTTGTTTATATGGGTTATATTTATTATATTAAAAATTAAGTTGCATTCATTGCCACTGCTGCTTTGCAAGACTTTTTGAAAGAATTTTAATATTGCATTATTTTTCAACATAGGACAGCAAATAATTACCTGTGAGGATGTTGGAAAACCCCCAGGGCCACACTTGAAGATACACTAGATTTTGGTTGAATAATTGCATATTTAATATTTACACATTATCTTTCTATATATAACAATAAATGCATGCTTGTTTGTTTATGTAAGGAAGAATAAGAGAAAATCTGGTTGGGGCAATGAAGTGCAGCAGAATTAAGAAATAATACAGAAGCAAAATGGCTATTAAAAAGAAAGAGGTATCACTCTTAAGTCCTCCTTCATAGAAAAAAGAAAAGAAAGGAAAGGAATATTCCATACAAATAGGAACTTAATCTATCAATGTTTTATTATTTTGTTGTTTTCATTATTCCCCATAGAAAGCCTAAGATAGCATTGTCCCTTCTATCAAGCTCTCTCTCAACCATTCTGCTTAATGTATATTTTAGTTTAAAGTTATCTGCAATAAAATACTAGGGAAAGCAGAAAACGAAACCTTAATTTGCTAGTACAAAACCTTTCAAACAAATCAAATCGGAACTATCAGAACACTAATTGGCATATACATTTCAGTAGATAGTAGATAGAAAGACAGGCACACATTATTAGAAATAAGGTCAATATCGTAATAGTTATTTACTGGCAATGATCTTCTGAATTCAATTTAGATCTGCCCATGCTTTGGGCTCCTTATATACAATGGCATATTAGTATTCTGAAACATCACATAATCTGTTATTAAATATGTGTTTTACACATACTGTACATTGAAAGTTTTCTTTAGCATTTATTCATTTGAGATTGTTGGCTATTGGGATTCAGTTAACAAAGTTCTTCCATTTAGGATGATAAGAAAGTAAACTTTTCACCAATCTTATATAAAACAAACAACCCTCTAATAAGATAATGGGCTGGATGATAAAATGGCAGGAAAGTCTTACAATCATTGTATCAATTTCCTTTCACTTCATCCTGCACCCAGCCTCTGCCCCACCAAGCTAAACTATTTTTGACAAAGGTCTGCTAGTATTTTTTTTTAAAAAAAACCTAATACACATGTTTTCAGAAATAGCCCTTTATTTTGATCGATATGTATCATCTCTACATCAGTATCCTATCAGTGGAATAATTTGACTAAAGCTTCTATCTAACTCAAGCAACCACCCATACTCAACCAAGTTTGCTCCCTCTTAAAGGAAAACAACTGAAGGTACTTTTTTCTGATACTGTAGTTGCTGATATGGAAGCAAAGGCAATTTTACCAATCACTGTCTTTCAATTGCTTGATATAAATCACATTATGAGGCTGATTAGATTTTTGGTGTGGGATCAATGTATATTCTGCTGGCATTTTCCTGCCAACTCAAAGGCTAGAAAAATATACATTAATATGCTGTTTAGAGGAACCCCATAGCCATGTCCCAAACCATTCAACATGGCTTAACTCATTGCACAAAGAAATGACAACTTACATAACGGCAATAACAATTACCACAACAGTTAATACATTAATTGTACTTTGATCACATTTACTACTAAGAGCCAAGGTGGCGCAGTGGTTAGAGTGCAGTACTGAAAGCTACTTCAGCTGACTGCTAGCTGCAGTTCAGCAGTTCAAATCTCACCAGGCTCAAGGTTGACTCAGCCTTCCATCCTTCCGAGGTAGATAAAATGAGGACCCATTGTTAGGGGCAATATGTTGACTCTGTAAACCGCTTAGAGCTTAGGCTGTAAAAGCACTATGAAGTAGTATATAAATCTAAGTGCTTTTGCTATTACTACTATGACAACTGTAGCCTGTTGGAAAAGTCCCTAAAAATTTAACAATATGAAACATCTCAATAAAAAGGATATATTTTTCTCAACTGAATTCCTTTTTTATGCTCTAATGTATTGTTCCTTCTAGTATTACATAAAAAGGTGATTACCACAAGATAGAACTGGCTTCATTATAGAAATCTTGTTCAGTACCAGGTTGCAATATTAAAACAGCAACAAGGGTTTAAAACATTTATCTTAATTCCTAAAGGACAGTACTTGTTGCTTCTTCAGAATCAAGGGTGTTTTTCAAGGGGAGCAATGTGAATATATTCAGAAAGTTTTCTGGCATAATTGCTTCAAAACGAGATGACAAAAAACAAATAAAAGGACCAATAAAAAAGAAAATCAACAACAGCATTTGCCCAAGTCCTATCTTTTTTGATGATCTCTTATTTATAAATTCAACTACTCAGATAGGATGATTAAATATGCAAAATGTTTTTGCGATACTATTGTTTATGAGATTTTGTTTTAAATTACCCACAAGTAACATTAGCAGGCTTTGGCTAGAAGATCTAGGAGCAGCTATATTTATATAAATATGTACTGGTCAAAGATGGGTTAGACCCTATAGAGAAGAGAAAACACATTCAGAAAAGAAGCTTCTCCAGCAATTATTTCTTTCTTTCTATGATAGCTTTTCTTTTCAATAATTCAACAGTACAGTTTTCTGCTTCTCTTCAATGAATTGTTTATGAATTGTCTAATGCTGCATAGGGCTATTGCATTTTAAGGCATTAGAATTCAAACAATCCAGTTATCATTACTATTACTGTATGTGCCAAATGAAGTTGACTGGATTGAACCAGCCTTATGTATGGAGAAGGATATATTATAAACAATATATTAATTTTCTTTTTAATGAAAAAGAAGTAGGCAGTTTATTTTTCAGTTTCTGTGAATTTTAACAAAAAGTGTAAGAATCTAAACAAAAAAGCTGTGGGCCAAACTTTCTGTTCATTTTAAATGAATTTTAAAACACTGTTACTCTAACAATTTTTATCTATATAAACATGACCTTTGTTTATGTTACTCTCTTTTCTATAATTTTAGCTGCAACAAATAATCCGTTTGAAGAAACTTAACATGTGCAGCCAAGCTTTGCTGCCCTAATCAACTAAGAACTGGATTAGAGAACAACTGCTTAATACAGTGTGATGCACATCACAAGGACATCATGAACACAAAAGCAGGCAATCACAGTTGAGGTTCTCTTTATACATTTCAATGGTAATAGGAATACACAATATAGAAGCTGCCTTCCCATTAATGAAGAAAATTTGACTGATATGACAGTAGCACTCACTTCTATGCCAACATTATTATTTCTAGCATCGGGATAATTAGTATTTTATAATTTAACAGTAAAATGTAAGAAGGAAATACACTGAAGGGACCTTGGAGGTCTTCTAGTCCAACCCTCTGCTCCAGCAGGAGACTCTATACTATATCAGACAAATGGTTGTCCAATCTCGTCTTTCCGAAGTAGAGTCGGTATTAGGGGCAGCAGAAAGAAGGCGTAGTGTAGGCCAGGGGCCACATGAGCCAGAGGGTGTTGGAACCTTCCACTCTGGGCATCAGGAACCTCAAAAAGAACTGAGGTAGTTGGCGGTTCAGGTTCGTCTCAAAGAGGTCGACGACCGGAGTCCTGAACCTGTTGCATATGTCAAGGAAAATGTCTGGATAGAGCTGCCATTCGGAATTGTCCACTTGAGTCCTGCTGAGATAGTCTGCTTGAACGTTCGCAGTCCCTGCGATGTGTTCCGCCCGGATGGGTTCTTCTCGGCCCCTTGGCCTATTGAGGCAGAATGACTCCTCCTTGAGTCGCTTCAAGTGGGTCCCTCCTTGGCGATTGATGTGCGCCTTTGTGGTGATGTTGTCTGTCAGGATCAGTATGTGTTGATTCTGTAAGGATGGTTGAAAGTGATTGAGGGACAGATGAATGGCCTTCAATTCCAGCCAGTTGATTGGATTGACAAGATCCCTGGAGAACCAGAGGAGTTGTGCCATTTGGGAGTTGAGGTGGGCCCCCCAACCAAAGAGGCTGGCATCCGTTGTGAGAGTGATTCTCTGGTGATCCCCAAAGACAGGGCGATGTCCACCAATAAAGAGACTGCTGGACTTGAAGAGGGACCCTGACCTTGGTTAGGGTGTGAGACTGTCACGCTTGCTGAAATGGGAGTAAGAACCACTGGAGCTGCTGAGCATGGAAACATACCCAGGGAATGATCTGGATGCATGAGACCATCTTACCCAGCAACTTGGATTCTGCTGCCCAAAGGAGTTGGTAGTATAGCCTTTGGGGTGTTGTCACTGCCTTGTTGGTGGCTTAAGAGTCCAAAGGATGCCCCCCAGAAGCAAAATGGCCACGGCAAAAAACCTCTCAAAATGGTGTCTGCCTGGAGCGAGGAAGCTCCCTGGTACACCAGGTCACTCCAAATGAATGGATAGACTGGTAGGCTAGAAAATTAGTTAAAATAATCCTGGTAGACTGGTACCCTTAAAAAAATCTAAAAAAAAATTTGGTCAAAAAACTCACAGTGACTCTGAAGAATCGAACAGACATGGGTTGAGAGCTAGATCTGCTGCAGATGTTTCTCTTAGGCCAACTGAGTTGAAACTGGGCCTGAGAGGAAGGAACGAGGGGCATGGTCAAAAAACTATGACTCAGTCTCTATGCAGATCTGATTGTAGAAACCCATGTCTGGACGATGCCACAGACTCACTAGAGAAATGTATCTGACATACTTACAGATTTCTCAGAACAATTATATTATCTGTGCTAGCTGGGAGTTTTACGTATTATGTTTAATGTATATGAGCTGCAGTGGTGCAGTGGTTAGAGTGCAGTACTGCAGTCTACTCCTGCTGACTGCCAGCTGACTGCAATTTGGCAGTTCAAATCTTGCCAGGCTCAAGGTTGACTGACCCTTCCATCCTTCCGAGGTGGGTAAAATGAAGATCCAGATTATTGGGGGCAATACTCTGACTCTGTAAACTGCTTAGAGAGGGCTGTAAAGCACTCTAAGTGCTATTGCTATTCCTTTAGTTTCAGTTGCTCTTTACCTCCCAAATTGTAGGACCATCTCCCTAGGTGATCTAGCAAGTTGAGCTAATTGGGGTTGGAGCCGGCAGTCCAGCAAGTACTCAGATCTCAAGATATAAATAGGTTTATAAGTCAGATCCATATTTTAAGCTGTACCTAGAAATTAACCAGCAACCAAAAGCTCACAATATCAGTATGTTATAAACATACATACATCAGTATGTATGTTTTCAATGTCCGATAATGTAATGGAAAAAAGGAAAATCCCCAAGGAACAAGAGAAAGGGCCGCTATCGCAACACAATGATCAGGTAAAAGAAATACAAGGCAGAAATATAATTTGGGAAAGCATTTCAGATATGACCCTCCTTAGTTCTCATAAAGATAAAGGGTGGGAGGGGAAAGCACATTCAAACTTGCAAGATTCTGTTACCATAACTTCATAATAAAAGTAATATTAAGTTTGACTTTGGATTTCTAGTTCAATCTCCTGTACTGTTTACAGTAGTACTATAAGTAGTAGTACAATAGTACTGATGTGTTAAGCAGGTACTGCTTAATACATCAGCTGCTCTAGTTTCTAAATAGTCTTCAAAGGCAGCTTAATGTAGAAGGTATTGTAGTAAACTAATTGAGAGCATACATTGCTGAATTACTGTATTGCCTACTGTACTATAAGACAACTTCTGGTGCACCAGCAACATTGGAGCAAATCCTTTCTACTTACAATTGTATCTGTGCTCAATCCCCAAATTGCAAGCCAGCTTCTTCTGATAGAACACAATAATTTTTTTTGTACAAGCTGAAGTTACCAGAAGTCTTGAAGGTGACTGGAAATTCTGGACATGTTAGTCCTAACATATTTATATGGGATAAGGTTGGAGAAGGCTAATCTAACCAATTCCCATTATGCTAATACCTCATACTCAGATTTATACAGATCCAAATAAAGAGGTACTACATAGATTTATGGCCTATGCTCATTGATCTATCCAATGGATACATGTCTACATATGATAAAGCTCCTATCCTTTTGATGTATGTTTTTGTTCAAACTTGTCCATGTTCTTTTTGAACAGCATATTAAATCTAAAGCAATAAACTAGAACTATAAATCTAGAACCATTCATACTATATTGCCAATAGGATCTAATTGACAATCTTCACTGAACTCCAGCCATTTCCCTCTATCTAGCAAAACATATTGAATTTTCACACCATCTCCCATTCTTCTTATTGAACAATAAATCAATTAGCACTGAATTCTACAAAGGTATTGATTAGAATTTTTCAGCCCTGGAGGCCAGGAGTAAATTAAATATGTTTTACAAGCAAGACAGTTAATTTTGAATCATTTTAAATGTTGAAAAATAGAAATTTTCTTATTGCTGTAAAATCTTCTAGGTATACAAATATTTATTTTTGCGTCATACCTAAAATTAGCACACATGTGAATACTAAAATTTCATATCATCTGAGTTCCTATTTGTTCTGAGGTTTTCTTTGCCATATAACTGATATAAATGTACGGAATATATTAATGTATTTAAATATTATAAATAGATACCACATATTATTGGGAGCTAGTCTGGTTTAATGATGAGAGTCGTGGACAAATAATAAGGAAATCCTCCTTTAGGCATAAAAGCCAGCTCAATACAGTGGGGCACAGACACTTTCAGTCCACCCCACTTCACAGGATTATTGTTGTGAAGGAAATAGGGACAGGGAGGATTATGCACCCCACCATGTGTTGTACTAAATAAATGTAAGATATATAACTCAGATAAATATTGTTCTTTCTTTTAATGACCCTCTAATAGCTTGCATTGCGGTAGAGTCAGGGTGACTGAATGGAACTGAGCATTTACTGGCCAGATGCCCTTCCTGATGCCTATGCAAAGTTCACAGCAAATATTTTCTCTTTGCCCTCAAGAGAGAGAAAAGTATCTGCCGCTATCTAGGATCAAACACATAGCTCCTGATTGTAAGGTGAGAGCTCCACCTCTAGGCCACCATGCCACTCAAACTTAAATAAATAAAATACCAGTAAGTATATAAAAACTGAATCAGAGAGCTGAATCTAAAGACAGAGTTCAAATTACAAAGCTGACGTGAAGGGAGAAGGTGATAAAGCATTTTTCCTATTTTGTCTTGCAGTTCATTTGCATAAAAATTCTTATTTTGCCTTGTCACTATTTCAAAAGATACCACAAGAAAATATTGCCTTGTTATTGTTTCATTTAGAACTGAATGTTTCTTCTTAAAATCAAAGCAATTACTTTTAAAACAAATGTTGGATTTGGATGGGGGGGGGGGGATTCTAAAGTAGAAATATAAATCATTCCAGTTTCAAACTAAGTTCAGAATCAACAGAAACACTCAATCTTGATCAGCAGTCAAATCTTTAACTGCCCAACTATCAAGGAGAAAAACATCACTTCAGAAAGCTTCATCTAGTAATGGTGCTGCAAAATTAATTGAAAATAAAAGATCTTAAATGACTCAGGCTGTCTGTGCTGTCTGAAGACTTGTACTCACCCAAAACATAGAACAAAACAATGCTCAAAGCTCCATGACCTTTTCAGACACTGAGTCATTGCTGTGGCACATTAGATTCTACAACTACAGACAGCAAAGCCTGCTGAGATTCTTCTTCAAAATATAAACAGTTAAAAATCTTTCAAAAATGTACAGGCAACTTGAACGACATTTGCTTTTCAAATATATTTTGATTCTAAGCATTCTCACTCTGTACTGTACTGCCATACTGATATTTTCAATCAGGCCCTTCGTCTGTTTTGGGGGCACTGTAATCCTGTGCACTTTGATCCAATTCTCATAGCTAACAAGACTGGATTTGAGAATCAAGTTCAAGAATAAAAGGACACCACTGTTTAAAGATATATATATATATATATATATATATATATATATATATATATATATATATATATATATATATATATATATATATATATATATATTATATATATATATATATATATATATAGTGTGCCTCCAACTTAGTGTTGACTCCTGGCAACTGGACAAATCCCTGAAGCTTTCTTGGCAAGATTTCAGAATGCCATTTCCTCCTTGCTAGGGCTGAGAGAGAGCGACTGGCCCAAAGTCAGCAGCTGGTTTAGTGTCAATTCATCACTCTTCAGTTTAGGAAAAAAGGCAAATAGCAAATCACTTCTGAAAATCTTGCCAAGAAAATCTAGTTCGGGCAGTTGGCAGGAATCAACACTGACTCAAAGACACAAATAAATGAATAATTAAATAAATACATTACACTGAATAAATCTTTAGTAATATGATCTGAACTTAATATAGTGTACAATTCCATTTGGTAATTCAAATAGTATAGACCATGGTTTTTATACTCATTTTGAGCTTAAGTTCTATAGTGATTCTTAACGGCATAATGTAATAGTACAAGTAATTATATTTAACAAAGTCACAACTATGACATTTTTAAAAACTATGTTTTATATATATATATATATATGTTGTACTTTTTATTTTTTCATTTTTTCTTGAATTTGTGTGTGTGTCTGTGTGTGTGTGTCTGTGTTCAAAGTGTTTGACTAAAAAAAAAAACATTAAAAATGTGGTTTCTTAACTGGACCTGAATTGGATGTAAAGGGGATGAAAGCATATAATCTGTTCTCCCTTTGTTGACAAAAATAGAAAAAAAATCTGTAGCTCATGGAGATCATCTTAAGCTCTATGTTTTGATCCTAAGGGGAAAAAATTTGTCATATTTTGGTTCCATTACATTTATGATATCTTGAGGCAACAAAAAGCCAACAACAGCTCCACATTCCTATTTGTTTCTTTTTTCTTTCTTTTTCTTTCAGTAACAAGATAGGTATCAGAAAAAGTCTCTGATCACCTGTAAGGACCCAGATTGTTGGTTCACTGTGATAATTTCATTTGTCAAAATACTGTACCTCAATTTATCATTATGACTCATTACATTACAAGTAAAGTCAAACTCCAGCCCATGCAATAGCTAATGCAATCTCGGCTAAATAAATGGAAAAACAAGTTTTGGGTCCAGGATTGATAACCTTCTAGCCTACTGAAACCAAGGGCACAAACAAGGGTGTAGGCGCTGAAACTCAAAAGAGATTTGGGATTCTGAAAGAGATCTGGTATAGAGAATAAGGGAAACGGAGAAATCACCAACAAGAAAAATCTCTTGTTGGAGATTTTTATAGCCAATGTCAATATAAGTTTTTGTAGACATCCTATGGAGTTGATTTTATGGGCTACCTAGTGAGGCTGTCAGATGACTCTGAAATTTCCAAAGGAGAGCTGTTTATTAGTAAAGCCCTTCAAATTCCAAAGCTTAACAAGAAACTAATCGAAGAAATGGCAAGGGTATCTGTTTAATATTCACTAGCTTTTGTTAACATTTGTAACAGTTGCCTTGATTAAAAATTAAGTGCACAATATACCTCAAAGAAGTTTTTTTCACAAAGGATTTAATCACTGCCATTCTCTGGTTTCCCTTTTAAGAAATATGCTATTATGGGGTACAAATTACATTAAATGTAATGGAATTAATACTGATAACCATTCCTTAATAATATAGATTCAGCCCCATGACATGTAATCTCTTATGTATTTGTTAGTAAGACATCTGACAATGAGATCGTTGCTCAATATCCCATGGCTAGAGAGAAACAGATAAAGATAGAAAATGTAACTAAACACTACAACCTTAGGTTCAATTGCATGTGAAAATGTGTTCAGATTTGCAAAACTATCGTAAAATATTCCTAGCAGTTTGTTTAGAAACTGCTACTTCTATCTGAACAGCATAGGAAAACGGCCAGAATGACTAGACAGAAATACACAACACCATCAGATTCAGCTGCAGTCAATATTCGTTGCTAACAGAACAAAACAGCTTTGAAATGAGAAGGGAGTGAAAGTGCACCAGTCAGAGAGAAGGTTTTTCAAAAGCTTTCAGATTCTGTAGTTTTTAATCTTGATATATAATTTTGCAAAGATATAAATCTACTCATTTATACGTTCCTAACAAAGTGACAGAATAAACATCAGAAAACTTTGCAATGAAAAGCATATTCAGATCCTTGATGGCAGTTGCATTTGTTCTGCAGAAATAGAGATGCCACTGGATTGCAGGGAAGAGACAAAATACCTCTAAATAATTTGATGTTTTTTATAACAATGAGGATATTATTGATTAATTGATTGATTGATTGATTTATAGTCCAAGCCCAATAATAAAAGTAAAGTATAGCAAATAATGTAAACTATGGTAAATAAAAAACAATAAAATTACATAACTGAACATTAAGTTGATAATGCTAAGGAAGCACCTGATGGTTTCTGAAAACCATAGCTATCAATGAAGACTTTTGCAATCTACTTTAGAGGTTTCTGAAAATTGATCCCCTAGGAAAGCAGTAATATCATTTCTGAAAAAGGCTGTATTTTATGCACTGCAACTGCAAACAATAAAATATTTTCACACTAAATAATCGGATTTTCTTTTTTTTTTTTAAAGTTTGTTTTTTTAAAAAAATTGATTTATATGTTTGCATCCCAAAACATATTTTTTTCACTGATTCGTTTGAAGAAAACTCATTATCTAAAATCCTACTTTATCTGCCTTTCCTTCTTCATATTATTTCATCCTAATTCCCCATCAAACTAACTTGATGGATCAGTGTTCCACAGCATGTGACAAAGAGCTCATCAGAACAGAAGATGCAACACTGAGCATCTGGCTAGCTGGTAAATGATGCACAGAAGCTTTTTCCTTTCCCTGGGACTCAGGAAGATTGACTACAATTCTCTTGAGATCTCTTGGTGAGATATGGTGCACTACATAATGTCTGTTGCCAGTGAGAGCCCTGGCAGAGAATATCTTGGCAGATAAGGGCACATGGGGCGTCATCTCCTGTATGGAATCAAAGTCTATGTAGTCGAAGGCCAGAACATCTGGCAGAGAATGAAGTCCCATGCATTATTTACTGTCAAAGAAAAGCTGATGAGTCCCCTATTTGTCTGATGAAAACTCTGCCACATTTTTATTTTGATAAGGAAGTTTTTCCCTTGGGAAAAATATGGGTAGTGTGAATGCTGACACAGAAAGTTAGGCCTGGAATAAATCTCACTGAAGTCTGATATGCTCGGCAGCCAAATGAATTCATTTGTATATATTATATACTGGTAGCTATTTGTGCTGAGACAGAACGGAGCTTGCATCTCTCTTAGATCCATTTTAAATGTTCACACTTCCTTGTATTTCTATTTGACCATAAAGATGTTTTTAAAGTTATTAGAACATGTGGAAATGCTCAGTTTTGTACCATAATCTTTAATATAATCAAGAATGTCTGTTTAAAGCTGAAATAAAATCACACTCCAGGGCAGTTTTAGCTTGCAAAAGGCTAGAAGGAAACAGTTATTAAAAAGAATTGAATACTAAAATGTTTTGCTTTGCACAGAGGCCTTCTCGTGCACTTCTCTGGAGTAAAGTTTCTAAATACTAAGCAATAATCAAGATGTTTGCATTATTACAGAGATGTGTAAAGTTGTTATTTTAAGGAGAAAATGAGAGAGAGAGAGAGAGAGAAAGAGAGAGAGAGAGAGATTTAGGCTAGTATTTTCATTCTAATCATTGTGTACACTACTATTGCACAGTACTTTAGTGTCACAGATGCATTGATGTGACTAACTCCAAAATACACAATAATTTGTAGAGCAAGATCTAAGCCCGTGATGTCGAACCTATGGCACGGGTGCCACAAGTGGCACACGGAGCCATATCGGTGGGCACATGAGCATTGCCCTAGTTCAGTTGCAGTGCGCATGTGAGCACCGGCCAGCTGATTTTCGGGCCTTCTGGAATTTTCTCCGAAAATTCCCACTGGAAGTTGGGAAACAATCTGTTTCTGGCCTTTGGAGGGCCTCCAGGGGTGTGGGTGGGGAAGGCCCATTTTTCACTCTCCCCAGGCTCCAGAGGCTTTCTAGGGGGTAGGGTCCATTGCATTATGGGTGTGAGCACGCACACGCGCGACTCCCCTGCGCTCCCCCCACTTTTGGCATGTGATGGCAAAAAGATTAGCCATCATCGATCTAGGCAATATCAGCTAATTTTTAAAGAGTTCCACGTTATTATCCTTTCCACACTGGGATTTTGTATTAGTATCTATCAAAATGATAGATAGAATTCCTGCAAGAATTCATATAAATACATGTACACATATCGCGTAGGTTTTCATTATCTTAAGTTGTACTCAACTTTCATATTTATGAAGTAATCATACCTTTTTTTAAAAAAACATAAAAAACAATATTTTTTTAAAAATCCTGTAAGATGATCTTTATTTTTTATTTCTTAAATATATGTACAATTATGGTATGGTAGATAAAATTTTGATCATTCAACCTCCAAAGAGCTCATAGGTTTTCAAAAATTGCATAAAAGAGAAGTGATGACAAATACTTTACCATGAATGTTCACACATATAAAAGACCAGTTGGTACAAATAACAATATTTGAATGTACTATATTAATATTTTTCTTAATATTCTTTTATCAATGTTTATTATCCTAGATACCTAATCTAAGCTTTTTACATTTCTTGTAATAAGAGAGTGTGCTTTTTACATCTATCATAAGTGAAAGCAATCCAAATTATTGATTCGTGCTTCGGGGAGAAAAAAAGGGTTCAAACAGGAATATAATTAAGAATCAGAGGTCTGGCTTAGAAGGAATATTATAGATTGTCCATTCCATAGTTAATGCAGTTCTAGTTCTACCCTCTAGAAAACAAGCCTTTTTCATCCTTATATGAAAGAACTTCAGATATTTGCAGATCATATTACTCTGTTATGTTTTGCTTCTCAAGGACAAATATATGCATCTTTTTCAATTATTCAACTTCAGACAGCTAGTTTGGGAGCTAGCATGCAGGGAAGCAAGGCACCTGCCTCAGGTGTACTTACAGATCCTAAAATGCATCTAATTTCCAAAGTCAACCAAAGTATTTGTTTATAAAAGTTTAATGTTTGGAAAGATGCTTATTGCCATGTGGGAGAATTTTATTTCTTAGAAGAGGAAAGCCATCTAGCAATTTAACATCATAAAAAGCCAAAAACAGTGATAAGCATATTTAAAGAGGGCTAAAGTTTCAGGAAGTTAAGGATCTACTTGCAAAAAAAGTACTAGAATTTTGTTGCTTTAAAAAGTCTACTGATTAAAATCTAAATTGCTAGGAATATGTCTATTCACCTAAATTTGATAAAAAGATGTTGCTGCCAGTTCAGCTGAATACTTTTTTCCCCATCAAACTACAGAGGTCAGTGGCATAACATTTTAATTGGTACCTAATTTATGTATTTTTAGATCTTACTTTTTCGTATTTCAGAACATGCTGAAACTGTACTAGCTAGAACAAGACTACTGACTGACTATATGTACATTATCTGAAGAAATTGTTTTGCTATTGAATTCCAATATATTGAAACAATTCTTATTCTTCACATATGATCACTGGAATTCAAAACAAATGGCTATTGCTAGCTAAATCCAGACATCAGTACTTAATACAGATTTGCATTTGGTTTAAATGAAAGGACAAAAATGTAAGAAAAACTTACAGTAACTAATACTTAATTATACTGGTGTATACAATACAAAGCATAATTAAAGTTGTCTAGACTGTCACCATAAAGAGTATAAGAATCTGTGTGCAGTTTTCTTAAAAAATAAAATTCTCATTAGCTTTGGCAACAGCTCTGATTTTCTACACAATGAATAACTTTGCAGCATAATTTCATTCCTATTTAATACAACTAATAATAATGTAATGAACTGAAAATTCTTTTTTAAAAAAATCCTACGTAAATCCTACATAAATTATAGAACTAATCCTCAAATAATATCCTCAGAAGATTGATATTTATAAAAAGAAAACCTTATATTAAAACACAGTATTTTTTATTCTATGATTAGTCCTTGAATGACCTTAAACTTAACCTAAATTGGCCTGGAATTTCCATTTTAAAGTGTCATTGAGTTGCTGAATGAATGGTTGTAAAGCAAGGACTACCTACAGTATAAACCAGGGGTGAAATGCTCCCGGTTCGGACCGGCTCGGGTGAGTAGGTAGCGATAATGGTCAGTGGTTCGGAGAACCGGTAGCAATGGCAGCTGGAGGCTCTGCCCACCCGCCCCATTCCCCAAAGTCGAAGAATGCACCATTCCCTGACTCCTACTGCTCACCTTTCTCCCGCAGCTGGCTGTCAGGGAAGGCAAATGCCCGAAAGATACCGGAGTCACTCACTCTCCTTCTTGAATGAGCCGCTCTGGTCCACGCGCTGGCTGCGCAAGTGCACACCATTTATTTAATTCAGTGGCAGTGGCTGGCGTGTGGACCAGAGTGGCTCATTCAAGAAGAGAGTGAGCAGTAGGAGTCGGGGAATGGTGCATTTCCCTGACTACAGGGAATGGGGCGGTGAGCAGAGCCACGGGAGAAAGGTAAGGACACACCGGCAGAATAGAAATTTAAAAATTTTTCCCTACCAGTTCTGTGGGTGTGGCTTGATGGGAGCGGGTCTTGTGACTGAGGTGGCATGGCTGTGAGTGACATTGAGTTGACCATGCCCGCTCAGTCACAGGACATCCCCCCCACCAAGCCATGCCCACAGAACCGGTAGGGAAAAATTTTAGGTTTCACCCCTGGTATAAACTATGCATGTTATACTTATGTTTTCTACAGACTCCATTGATAACATATCCCATTAGAAATAAACTACATAACTAAATCTGAAAAATATGCTTGTTTTTTGTTAATCGTAATACTCCATTACTCGCTGTGTAATACAAAGTATAATTAAAGATGTCTAGAATGCCACCATAAATTTGCTTACGTTTTTTCAAAGTGGCAATAACAACGGTGATATGAAAGCAGGAAACAGATCATTAACAGAAGTTACTGTATTAATACATTCTAATATCCTTTTAATCTTTCACCAACTAAATTAATTAGCTACTACAGTCTGTACACTGAAATCATCCCACTGAGTAAATTCAGTTGTGGAAAAATTGCTGGCGTCTTGTTTTAAGAAAATCATATTCTCAGAGTTAATCATGGTAAATCATCTTGATCTTCTCTGTAGCAGTTTCTTTGTCACAAAAATATGCTTAGGAAGATCTCTTCAGGGGACACTTGAATGGAATCTAATTTAACTGGCTGAAAGGAACAGCTTCTACACCCGCTGTTATTTTCTCAAGATATATAAACTCTTACTACACCAAGCTTTTTGGACCTGCAAGTTTATAGAGTTAAATCAAGGGAGAAGCTTGCGAAACAAGATACTATTAACAATACATCCCACAAATAATTTTTGGATAATAAAAAAAATTACTATTTATTATGACTTAACTTTCTTTATTCCTATAATTAGTCTTTTGGAAATTCTCCTTTTCAGACTTACAATGAAGATGTATCCATATGCATATATAACATGCATATACTGGACAGGTAAATAATCATTTTATTTATCTGGTATCTATTCAGACAAATAAAGGTGTCTATTCAAAAAATAGGCGTCTTTTCAGAAAAACAGTTTGGTTGAATAATGGGCTATAATGTTTTAAGCCACCATAATTCAGTGGATATATAGACAGTTTAAAAGCAAAAAACAAACAAAAATTGCATGAGTAACAAAACAGGAAATGAAGATTTTATTAGAAGTCAATTATTTTATAGATTTGGAGTTAAGATGAGAAATTAAATGAGAGGTGAACAATTTTTTATGTTCAAGTTAAGTATAATTTTTTCATTTCCTCCTCTGAATAGTATGTTCTATTCTCACCAGCTCAAGGTTAATTCAGCTTTCCATCCTTCGAGGTCAGTAAACTGAGGACCCAGATTGTTGGGAGCAATATGCTGACTTTGTAAACCACTTAGAGAGGACTGTAAAGCAGTATGAGGCGTATATAAGTCTAAGTCCTATTACTATTGCTATAGGAAAAATGATACACCATTAACCAATCAGAAACTGCCAACTTACAGTAGCACTGAAACAAGCTGTTGCATAATGACAATGTTTATGGTGATTTGGAATAAGAAGATTTTGGAATAAAGAAACAGACTTCTCATTAATCTTCCCACACTGCTTCTTTTTTGTTACAGCATTTGGTGCTTTTTAATGACAAAACCATAGAAGAATAACTCTGAGTTTATATGTCTTATTGAGGCACAGTTTATTTTAATTACACTCTAATGGAAAGCCACAGTGTGTTCATACAATCCATTAAACTAAATCCAAGAGTCTCATAATATACTGTGAATTAGTCCAGTCATGCTTCTATTATGCCTTCCCAGATTCCCAGACGTATGCTTCTCTCCCTGGTAGATATCTTGCAAGAAGAATCTCCTATAAGAATGAGCCATGAGAATTGCCATCTTGGGGCAGACAGTATATTGTCATTCAGTTGCTTTAGATTGTAATTTCCCCTGGCTTTAGGGTGATGCTGGCTTTGGTTGATAGAACAGAAATCCAAAATACTGGGAAACCACTTAATTCCCTTGCCTTGCTGACTTGTAAAACTCAGCCCAATCAAACTGTTTTCTGTAATGCAGAGGTAACAACAATAAATTCAACTCTGTTGGTATAATTATAAAAAACAATTTTTCCCCACAGAATTATATTTCTAAGGCTGTCTAAAAGGAGCAGCCAGCAACACACCAGGTTTCTCTTCACTCTCCCAGACTTTTGGTAGTGCTTAAGTGGCAGCACTAGTTCTTTCAGCACTTTTTGATGCTGATTATCAGACTATCATTCTGGACTGCCTGTAAGGCTCAGAGCTTCAGGCACAATGTTACAATGCTTTCTACTCCTACCTGGGCAGGCAGGTAAGAAAATGGTTGTGGGAAAGAGAGGTTGGGCATTTGGTTCTGTATATAGAGTGCCTCAGGGTTCAGTTCTCTTTCAGTTCTATCCAGTTCATCTTTTAATAAAATAATGGGAGAGGTTTTCATTTCCAGACAAAGTATCATCATTATGGAAAGGATACTCAATTATTTGTTTTGATTGATTTATTTATTAGATTTATATACCACCCTTCTCTGGAGGGACTCAGAGTGGTGTACAGCCATGATAAAATACAATAAACCGTACAAAATTTAAAACCTTTTAAAGACAATAATTAAACAAATCTTGGCTTTCTTGATTTAAAACCCCATAATTTTAAAATACCCCATCCGAATTTTATTTAAGTCAGCCAGGCCTGCCTGACTAAACAAGGTCTTTAGGGCTCAGCGGAAAGCACGGAGATCGGGAATCGTGCATATCTCAGGGATAGCTCATTCCAGAGGGCAGGAGCCCCCACAGAGAAGGCTCTCCCCCTGGGGGTCACCAGCCTACATAGCTTTGCCGACGGCACCCTGAGGAGCCCCACTCTGTGGGAGCGTGTTGGTTGGTGAGAGGCTATTGGTGGCAGAAGGTGGTCCCGAAGGTATCCGGGCCCTAAGCCACGGAGCGCTTTAAAGGTGATGACCAATACCTTGAACCGCACTGGGAGCCAGTGCAACTCGCGCAGGAGAGGTGTTACATGGGTGCATCGGGTCGTGCCTATAATCACCCACGCAGCTGCATTCTGGACCAGCTGGAGCCTCCGGGTGCTCTTCAAGGGGAGCTCCATGTAGAGAGTGCTACAGTAGTCTGGTCGGGATGTGACAAGGGCGTGAGTGACTGTGCACAGGGTGTCTCGGTCCAGAAAGGGATGCAACTGGTGCATCAGGTGAACCTGATAAAAAGCCCCCCTGACCACAGCCATCATATATTTGTCTAACAACAGTCGTGCATCCAGGAGGACACCCAGATTGCATGCCCTCTCCGAGGGGCCAGTACTTCACCCCCAATAGCCAGCGATGGAACCATCTGGCTATACCGAGACGCCAGGAGCCATAGCCACTCAGTCTTGGAGGGGTTGAGTCTGAGCCTGTTTCTCCCCATCCAGATCTGCATGGCCTCCAGACATTAGATATCACGTTAAGGGCATCATTGGGGTTGTCCAGGATGGAGATGTACAGCTGATATTGTCAGCATACAGATGGCACTCCATCCCAAAACCACGGATGATCTCCCCCAGCAGCTTCACATAAATGTTGAACAACAGGGGCGAGAGAACCAACCCTTGTGGCACCCCATAAACAAGGCACCTCGGGGTCGATCTCTGTCCCCCTGCCAACACAGACTGCATCCAATCGGAGAGGAAGGAGGAGAACCACCGCAACACGGTGCTCCCACTCCTAACCCCTCCAGCCAGCACAGCATGATACCATGGTCAATGGTATCAAAAGCCGCTGAGAAGTCCAGTAGGACTAGGACAGAGGAGCATCCCATCCCGAGCCCTCCAGAGATCATCAACCAATGCGACCAATGCCGTTTCCGTGTTGTATCCCAGCCTGAAGCCCGACTGGAATGGATCCAGATAGACTGCTTCATCCAGGTACTGAGGAAGCTGTTGCGCTACCACACTTTCAACAACCTTCGCCACAAAGTGAAGGTTGGAGACTGGATGATAATTCACTAGTATAGCTGGGTCCAGAGAGGGCTTCTTGAGGAGGGGTCTCACCACCGCCTCTATTAGGGCAGGGGGGAGTACACCCTCACTCAAAGAAGCATTTATAATCTTCTGGAGCCAGCCTTGTGTAACCTCCCAGGAGGCCAGCACCAACCAGAAGGGACATGGGTCCAATAAACCCAGAGCTCAACTTACCCAGGATCCTGTCCATGTCCTCGGGAGTCACAGAGACAAACTCCTCCCAGATAACACTCTCAAGACACACCCCCACCACCACTCCTGGACCCACCGAATCAGAGTCCAGGCCTTCCCAAATCTGAGCGATTTTATCGTGCAGGGATTGCGCAAAATCCTCAGCCCGATCCTGCAAGGGGTCTTCCCGCACTCCCACATGAAGGAGGGAGCAGGTCACCCTAAACAGGGTGTCTGGACGGTTCTCTGCAGATGCAATAAGAGTGGAAAAATAATTAGATTTTGTCGCTTTTATTGCCACTAGGCAGGTCTTGATATAAGCCCTCACCAGTGTCCAGTCAGATTCGGAGTGGCTGGCCCTCCAATGACTCTCTAGTTGTCTTTTCCAGTGCTTCATCTCTCTCAGCTTTATCTTCATCCTGGTCCCACTGGAAGTTACAATGGAAATCATGACCCAGTGTCTGCAGGCTGTGTTTGGTTGGAAAACTCAAATTGAACTCATAAATGGCAAGGTGGATATTGATTCAAAGTCCAACCTATGCCAGTACATACCATCTCCGACTCTTGATCAGATTGTGTCTGTCAGAATGAACAGTTCTGTAATCTGGAGGTTGTTCTAATTCATAGCTTCAGTCCGAAGAGAAGGTGGACACCATGACCAAGATGGCTTTTGCAAAGCTTCAGCTAATGGATGAGCTCTGGACTTATATAAAACAGGATGCAGTAAAGATGGTCCCCCAGGTCCTTGTCATCTCTATATTAGACTAATTTAGATTAAAAATCAGATCACTATAATCCACATGACCATCTGGAAACTTTAGCCAGTCCAGAATGCACAGCATATGTGTTGTAGTGTCACATTACATTTCTATTGCATATGCCATGCTGGTCATTTCTATTATTCAAACTTCACTGTCATAACAAGTGAGTTGCACCTAGAGTGCAATTCAAGGTGGTAGTCACTACCTATAAAATCTTATATAGTTTGGAGTCGGGTAACTTTGGGACAGCCTTTTGCTAGTAGTCTTTGCCAATCCTACTTGAATGCCCACTAACAATCCCCATCCAGCTGGAGATATGGCATAAGACATAAGTGTTACAATGGTAGATGTAGTAGCTCCCTTCCTCTGGAATGGCTTACCTCTGAAGTGCAGATGATTTCCCACCTTCATGACTTTTGGAAGAAGAAATATATAACTCTTCTGAAGATTCTGTGGGGATTAACTATATGTAGCAATAGCACTATTTACAGTTCTATTTAACTTCCCAGTTTTATATTCCCAGATACTATTGAAATAACTTTATTTCTGATTTGTACTCTGTTTTTAACATGTAAACTTTGTAAGCCACTTGGAGCCTGTCAGGTTTCACATAGTAAGGGTTTTTCATAAATAAATAAATACAAAGCAAGTGAATAATATAAGAACAGTGGTCATGATAAGATAGCTGACAGATTCCAAGAAAATTGGGTATCTGACTGTTGGAAAAGGGGATTGAAAAGTATTAATGATGTCATTTTATGGAAATGTACTATATAAATAAAAAACTGAACATTCCATGCTACAACAGTTTATTACTTTGTATATTTCGTAAACGTTATACGCCTTTATGTACCCTGCATCCACTTTCAACGTCCAACTAAGATATGACTAAAACAGGAAAAATAATGTCAATAATACATGGTTGGTGAAGAATTCAAGCATAAACATCTTTTTCTGGAAGGATTTACAAAGCAATGTCACAAGCAACTTTCATTAATTCTTCTTAAAAGGGATTTAATGTAGGAATTCTCGAGAATATACACATGTATTGTTGAAGGTCAATAAGATTTAACGCTTGACTAGTACCGAAGAAGGAGTGAAGCCATCATTTGTAAGCTGTCATAGCTATGTGACAGCAAATATGTCACATGAGAATAATAAATAAAGGGTTTAGGAAATAAGCTAATTTCAGGATATATACATTTTTATATATCTCCATTACTTATCTGTTATGTACTATTTCTCTGCTATATAAACAATAATGTGCTGCTGGGGTAAACTTGAAGAGTTTTAATGAGTTATTATATGTATATTATTCAATATATAGTAACATTAATTATTAAGTTATCTCTAATACCATTTCTGTCATTGAAAAGAAAAGCTATAAAGAAAATAATTACTAAGATGATATATTATATAATTAACACTCATTAAACAAAACATGTGTCAGTTGACACTTCAATCTCTTATTAATTTTATTGCATTTCTAAGCAATCTTCGGATAACCATATAGCATTTGTGTGTATAATCCATATTAAGCATCAATATCACAGAAGCAAAGCTATACATTAATGAGTAACTAGTAAAGCCATAATAAAGCTGAAGCACACTTTACAAGATGGGAAATAGTTCAAACTGGAATCTAACAAATAGTTCAAACTGGAATCTATCACATATTATTCTGTCAATTTTAAATTTTTAAATAAGCTACCCTTAATTTTCAACTACTAAAATTAACATTGGAAACGTTAATTGGAAACTGGGCCTGAAATTTCTGTCACTAAGCAAAGTGGTTGTTAAGTAAAGCATAAATTCAGGCCAGTTGCCAAGCAACCATTTTTTGATCATGTGACCATGGGGCGACTTCAAGGATTGGTTGTAACTGCCATTTGTTCAGTGTCATAATGTTGAACAGAATTACACAGAGGTGGCTATCCAGACTTTTCTTAAACCATTGGTGGGAAGAGAATCCACAAACTTCATAGACTGACTGTTATATGACTTTTATCATTAAGAAAAACCAGGAGACTTTGAGTTCTAGTTCTGCCTTAAAGGCATGAAAAGTGGCTGAATGACCTTGCACTAGATACTTTCCCAGCCCAACCACCTCACAGGGTTGTTGTTGTGAGGAAAATAAGAGGACGAGGAAGCAGTATTATGTATGTTCAGCGCCTAGCATTATTTATAAAAAATAATAGAGGTGGGATAAAAGTCTAAAAAACTAAATAAATACTGAACCTTGCTTCAGTGTTAACTTCTGTAATGATCTCTTTTCAGAAACTAACAATTTTGGTCCATCACAAAACATTGTATTTTAATGAAGCATTATTGTTATTGAACACAATGTGCATACTCAATCATTTCTAGAAATAGTTAAAACATCTGTTGCCTATAAATCACCATTTGAGGTGCTTCTTCTATATAAACCTGCCAATCACCAAGCTTCTCCTCTGATGCTGACACTCCCCTCCAAAAATGGGGAAAGTATTTTCTGTCCTTATTCTTTTAGATCAACTGTTATACCTTGTAATTACTCCAAGATGCATCTAGTTAATGACTTCCCTGAGGTATTCAATTATTTATATACTTTTTCCAGATAACATTTGTTCAATCAAGTTTACTTAAGCAATCATCTACAAAATCTTTTGGAGTAAAAACAGAGAGGATATTAGAAGACTGCAGTTATTATCTGTCAGAACATTGATAAGATAATGGATGTTCTAAATTGTTTTGCAAAATCTGCAAGGCAAACTGTGGCTCTGGCAAAGTCAAAATGGAGATAGAAATACTAGAAACACAGGTACATAAATTCTGTTGGTTTGCCCCTTTAGTGAACGTTGTTGTTGTTTTTTAAATTCTCATAACACAATGCCATAGAACAACAAAATCAAACTGCTGAAATAGTAAATATTTTCTTTGGGGACAAAGAAAAAAGAGTAGTGGTAGTCTATAGGAGAACTATGGGATGTCAAATATGTCATAGCAATAACATATAAAATAATGTGTGTGGGGGGGAGAAGACAGTAGAAAAATACACAGTTGGAGGATTTTAAATTGAGAGCTCACATTTTCAGCTGAAAGTAGTTTTTACAAAGCTTATGGTTATAGTTTCTAAATGTGCAGTTTTAAGTACATACTGGCTTTAAGCACAAAGATGGACTAAAATGCACTGTGAATAATATGATGTGACAACTAGCAAAGAGTGTCTATACTATATTTGAAGCACTCCTGCCTGCTTCAGATTCAAGAATTATACACTTCTAATAAGGAACTTAATTTCAAACTAGAATGAAGTCCTATTGAACAGTTAATAGTCCTCTTTTAGTGAAAAGGTACAGTTTCCAACTAGTACCCATGCTAATTTAAACCCACTTTTTCTTCCATTTCATGGCCTTGAAGCTGAACAACTATTAGTTGTTTACATAGCCTACACTTCTGCACTGTGAATCTGGACTCATCTGTCACACTTACATCTGTCTGAGATCATTCACAAGTCAGAAAATAAGTGTGATATAATGAACGTGTAGTTTTAATGTATAATAAATCCTTCCTGATAATACTATGTAACTTCAATAGGAAGAAAAAAAAACTTTTCAAGAAAATATAAAGTCAAACACTATTTGTTTCAATGTATTTTTGAATCTGTTATAAAATTCTATATATATAATTTTAATGGATCTGGAAAAAATTGCATCTTTTGTATTATGTAGCATGAAATATAAATAAACTGTCAAAAAGCCAGGCTAAATTATTAATAATCAGAGTATAGAGTATGGATAAACATTTGTCTGCAAAGCATTTGTACATAATCATTTTGTTATATTTACACTTTAAGAAAGAAAAATGCTGTACAGCACTGAAAAGTACAAAAGAAATGTGTATTATTCTATTGTAACTAGTGAATCTTCAGATTCAAGTAGGAATCCAAAATATGCATTTTATAAAAGTACTAGAATATAAAGAAAAGTCCCAAAGTAGTTTATTAATCACCCCTAAATCCCAATCACTGCTCAGAATAAAATAAATAAAAATAATCCATTAAATGTTTCCGAGAATAGGATAGGATAGGATAGGATAGGATAGGATAGGATAGGATAGGATAGGATAGGATAGGATAGGATAGGATAGGATAGAATGCTCCTTTGCAGTATAGGCCTTTGTTGTCATACATTCTGGTTTACAAAGATCCTCCTTTAAAATTTTCTTCAGTCTTTGTTTTTATGAAGAAAATAACAATACTTTGGTGTGTTTTTCCTTCCACCATTCCATTTCTTCTGTTTCTTCCCACATTTCGCATAGGTTTTTAGGTCCTCGCATAGGTAGGATATGGCCCACACCAAAATATTCAACTGTATTTTCTCTGGAAAGGATTGCAGCTCAATGTAATCAAGTTTCTTGCCTGGATCACAGTAAACCATCTTATCTTATCTAATCTTCCTCTCTTACAAATGTAATTGCATAAAAAAACCCCAAACCTTCTTTTTTTTAAAAAAAAACCTGTATATAATTAAATCTGATTTTGAACTGGTCAAATATATGGGAATCAGCATATCCTTTACAAAACGTAATATTCATGTAGAGAGAAATGCAAATAATACTGTAATTTACAGAAGGACTTCCGAAGACTGATGCTTATCTTTTAAAAAAAAAAAATCTTAACTGGAAAATTAAATTTAGACAGAAGACCTAAATACCGGATCTAGCTGCATCTGAAGTAAAAGAATGAAATACTATTTACTTTGGTAGACAGTCTGGCATGATATCTATAATATAATATATCTCCCTAACACCTGTCCTGTTTAGCAAATGTTTGAAGTACCTTCATGTTGAGCACCCACATTTATAACTGCTGCAGTGTCCCTCTGTTCATGTAAACTGTTGGAGCAAGTCTATTATTTTAGATAAATATAATTGTAAAAGGCCTTCTGTTTTGTTGTTGTTGTTGGTCTGCTGAAAAGATACATTTTCTCTCCAGTCATGGAATATATTTAAATCTTTCCATTTCTATGTAATAAAACATTTTTTTCCCTAGAGTTTTTCATTCAAGTGCAGGGTCCACTTTTTTTTTTTTTTTTTTTTTTGCAGCCAAGAGTCGAACTGCGTGCTTATCTGGATCAACCAAGTGTTAGATCCATTGCTTTAAAAAGAATTAACTGACAATTTATTTCCTGAGCCTGATGCTATGGGCTGAGAGAGAGTGACTAGCCCAAAGTCAGCCAACTGCTTTCATGACTAAGTGGAATTAGAATTTACAGTCTGCTGGTTTCTAACCTGGTGCCTTAAACATTAGTTCAAACTGGTTCTCCAGTAAAACAAATATTGTATCAGGATTAAAATCTGCTACATAATTTCATTTTTTAAAACATCTTTATTTAAATAAGACGTGCAATAGAAACATGCAAAAGAAGAAAAGGAAAAGGGAAGGGAAAGAACACATATGCATACATAAGTAAGAGGTATAAAAAAATTGGATTTTTTTAAAAAAGCAAGATAAAGGGCATTAAAGTAGCCTCCTTCCCTCAGTTTCTTTATTCAAGCTGCAAATTATTGCCTGAGTATGTTTATACTATAGTTTGCAAAGCTGCAATTGTTTCTCATTTCTACTTGGCTTATTCTACAGCTTCAAACTAAGAATATGGTTCTTCAAAAACCATATTCTTAGTTTGCCTTGCTGGGCAATATATTACATATATGAGAACCATTCCTCATGATTTATCACAGGGTACCACGAGCTCCACATCTCTGAGCTACAGATATTCTCTTCAATTGGAACCATTCCTGATGAATGTGATTAGACCTCTGCCATTGTTCCATTGCAGCATTTAAGTGATATATTATTCTTCATTCTTCCAGTAACTCTTCAGATCATTCATAGTATCCACCTGTTCCTTATCTCAGGGAGTGTCATCAGAGAGGACAGCAGAGCCAGGTCTTCCTAATTCCACTTCCTTTTCTTGGCTGCCCTGAATCCAGCTGGGATTTAGAAAAGCCATTAAAGCCTAGCTGCTTCAGCAGGTCAGTAGGCCTTGGAGGCTGATAAGTTATGAGATAGATTTCTCCTGCAGTCTAAATGTCTATCTGAAGTATTACTGCTATTATGCTTTTTTCTATAGCTATTATTGTTTTGATCTTGTATATGGATTATGGGTATGTAAACTGCTGAGTCAGTAACAACAGGAGTGGCATAGAAAAGCAAACAGACTGAAACAAATCATTATACAGCTTTTGAAAATTCAGCTAGAAGATGAATAAAGGGCTTATTTCACAGACCCCACACTATTCGTTTAATATATGAACCTATAACTCTAAAACTGTCCACCTGAGGCTTATTTGCAAACCACAGTTTGTACTGTCATATACCATTATTTATAAATTATAGTTATGTAAAGCCATGTAAAACTTCTCGGCCGTCATTTGTTTCATTAAATGAGAACAGGCAACAAGATAAAAAATTATAGACGTTTGTTTGTATACAAAAATCCAAACCATGCTGTGGTTGTGAAAATCCAAACCATGCTGTGGTTCCTAATGAACTATAACTTAATGTGTTAAGTTATAAAGTCAACTTAATGTTATATTCTATTCATTTCTATTTGGCTTCTCCAATAACCTGCATCTGTGATGACCAGCAACACTTTAGTGTCAAATCCAATTGTCAAAATTTATGACCAATTTCGAACAAAATCATTTTTGTGTATTCCCCAAACAGTGGATGCCTGAGTTTTGAATGTCCTCTTCTGGTTCCAGCAATTTATATCTGAAGAAGTAATATTAATTTTAAAAACTGTAAGATGCACTCAAAGGCTACTGTTAAAGAGCTGCCAATAATGACACAAGAACTAAAACCCTTACCAACAGGTTTAACAATATAGAGGCCACTTATAATTTAAACTTAATATTACAAGGTTCTATATCTTATGACTAGAGGAATGTAATGTAATTTTCACATTAACTTTGTGGGCAGAGCATGGTACAGCAATCAATAATAGGTAGTTACATTCAGGAACATTTTAGTCTCATTTCAGAAGTTACAAGGAAATGTCCTTTTTTTTTAACATCTTCAGAAAATGCAAAAGAATGGAAAGAAAACTCAGCAAGCCTAGCTTTATGATACAACTCTCTGCTGTCCTCTTCTAGACTAAAGGTGCAATGGGATAATAAAGTAGCTGAAGTTACTGTTTCAACCACCCCAAGACAGTTCATTCTCCAAGCCCTTAATTAGTGTTTAGATTTTAAAAGATCCAGATGTTGCATTTTCCTTTAGATCATTTTTAATAATTTTAGAATTTTAAAATCCACATCTTTAGCCCATAACGCCAGCTAAAAATGGCAGCATTTCCAACAACAACAAAGCTTAGCAGTGGAGAAATACAATTTAGAATTCCTTTGCTGACCGTCTATGAATGCTTTCCCATTCTGATAATACTTGATATGGAGGGAATAAAGGAGAAATGGAAAAGTGTAGCAGAGAAGGGGGAATGCTTCCTCCTCCTCTGCTTAGTGAATGGCACTTAAGTTTTGTTTAAATACTAGGAAGCAGAGATAAACTGTTTTAGCAAAGTCCCATCCTAATTTGCATCAGTATTTGACTGATTAGGCATCCAAATGGGAATATATTGTCCTTTTCTTTCTAATTGAGGGGGAGGGGAGCCCAGCAGATCAATAAATTATCCTTCACTTTCCTTTTACCATACTCCTTTAAAAGGATTTTTAATTTAATTATATTGAATTGGGCATGTCACTCAGTAAAGCAACTTACTCTGCCAGGTATATACGCAATTCTTTAAAAAATAGGAAAAAAAAAACACAAAAGGATGTTTTTGTCAAAACTGCCTGATGCTTATGATGTAAGACAAGCAACCAACATGACACAAGGAAGAACTGTTTTCAATTCTATTTCCATCAAAAGGCAGAACTTTAACAAAAAAAATAATAATTCATAAACAGGCTCATCAGGTTAAACAAATCTACTTTCAATAATTGTCAATAAAACTACATTTATTTATTTTTTTAAATTATTCATGTTTCCCTGAAAATAAGACTAGGTCTTATACTAATTTTTGCTCCAAAACACGCATTAGGATTTATTTTCCAATTAGGTCTTATTTTCAGGAAAATACAGTACTAAATGTGTCCATCTGGCAGAGAATCTTATTTTTAGGGTAGGGCTTATATTATGAGCATCTTGAAAAATCATGCTAGAGCTTATTTCCGGTTAGGTCTTATTTTGGGGGAAACACGATAGAAGTCAAATGTTTTCAGTGGATGTAGCTTTGAGTGAAAAACAAGCTATAAAAATTGGAAGTTTGACCCCAATCACAGTTTCTGCATTTCTTTTTCTTGCTTTCTTTTCATATTCATGTATCTCTTGATCTATCTGGGGGAAAAAAAATCCTCCAAAACTCATGGGTTTTAAAACCAGTGCCAAGTATAGAGTTAAATTATTAATAACATTATCTTTTCCTAAAATATCTGTTTCAATATCGTATTATAAATCTGTACATACTTTTTCTCTATTTACATTTATTCTTGAGACAAATTATTAATAGATTTATGAGATATTTTCACTTTTCAGAGGTCAACTGACATAACTGATACTAAAAATGTAGATCGAAGAATACAGGCACAGTGTACAAGCCACAATGTTGTCAGAAGGTGCCTTCTGGAGTTAATCTAGTATTGATATTCTCTTTTTAAAAATAACTTTTTGATTATTTATAATCATATGTCAACATATATTACTGGTTAAGTATGGTATTTGAAAGACTCTAGTAGAATCTTAATGTGGAATATTACAGACATTTAAATAAATCTGTAACCCTAAGCACAAATACTTGAATAGGAACCTCATTGCAACAACTGGTTTATTTCTATGTAAGAATAGGGATATATATATATATATATATATATATATATATATATATATATATATATATATATATATGAAAATAGAATATCCCTATATATATACATTTATATGGCATATAAATGCTTATTTGTTTGCTAATACTAAACAATTGTTTATACTTGGCAGAATGAAATGTTTTAAAAATATTCAAGGTTCAAGACCAACTTAAATGGCAAACTTGAAAGAGATAGTAACAATTTTGAAATACAAGATTCTTGCCTTCCAAAATATTTGCAGTTTCTTGCAAAGAAGATACCATTAAATGATAAAATGTAAGAAAAGAATGACTGGTTAAGGCAGCCTGCCTTCCAGAACAACTCATATACACCAAATCTCTGATTTAAGGTACTAACCTAAAGTCCTTATGATTGGATTATTGCAACGTGCTGAACATGAGACTATCTCTGACGATCATCTGGAAACTTATAGCTGGTTCAAAATGCAACGGCACAACAATAACAGGCACCACTGATGATCCCTCTGAGAGTTTATACAGTATATACTACTTCATTTTTTTTAAAAAAGTGAAGAACTGCAGAGAAATTAATTTTTAAAATATAACACATATTTATTTAGTCCATGCTCAAAGCTTCTGATTAAATTCAGAATATAATCCTTGTTTCCTGATCTTTTCCAGTCTATCTTCAGTTACTTTCTTGGCCTTGCCTTTTTTCAATGAGGCTCCACTTGGTATTTTTAAGGATGTTTTAATCACACTTTCAGACATGTCCCAGATGATTCATTCCCAGAAGATATTTAAGCTCTTTATCACACAGCACCTTTTTACCTTACTTCATATCCCAGCAGGATACACATCAAAACCACTTTTTTAAGCAGAAGAATTGTTCAGAAATCAAGAATTCAACATTACAAATTTATCTGATATGCTCATTTCTGTATGCCTCTGATTATGTAAAAGGTAAAGATAAAGGAGTCCATATGGATTTTACTCCGCTAGTCATAGCCAACTTTAGAGAGTGATGCTTTAGCTGTGTATGTATGTCCATAGTATGAGCATGTTTTTTAAAGATTCTTTTATCTATATATATAAATGCGAAAACCACTCAAGCTGTAATCATGGAATCTCCAGAACCGTAAAGCCTACAAACTTTAAATTTGCCATGTGTGTTTCTCTTGGCTTATATGTGCTCACTAAGAAAGGATTTTTCGAAATAACCATCAGAGCATTAGTATTTCCTATATTATGATTAACACGCTCTGATGTTAAGGTGTTTTACTCCCCTTCCCAACCTGAAAAGAAATCTGTTCCAAATGCAAAACACAAGCAGAGGAGAGGAGTTTCACTTTCAGTTTTACTTTTACAGCAGCAACCAGGGGATAGGATAGGGGAAGCTTCTGTGGGGCAAGGCTGAGGGAGAGAAGGGGATAGGATAGGGGAAGCTTCTGTGGGGCAAGGTTGAGGGAGAGAAGGAGATAGGATAGGGGAGGCTTCTGTGGGGCAAGGCTGAGGGAGAGAAGTGGGTAGGATAGAGGAGGTTTCTGTGGGGCAAGGCTGAGGGAGAGAAGGGGGTAGAATAGGGGAGGCTTCTGTGGGGCAAGGCTGAGGGAGAGAAGAGGATAGGATAGGGGAGGCTTCTGTGAGATTTCTTTCATTTCTTATAGTTTTTCCCCAAATAGAAGTTATGCTTTGAGCATACATTAATGTAGCTCGGCTACAACTGTGCTTTTAATAATGTCACCCATCACTGTATATTGGTGTAATTATTAGATAAATCAAGTATTGTAAGATTTTGAAATATTATCTGAACAACAGAGGAAAGTAGTGCAAGACTGGAAAATGTGGAGAGACCTGGTCCATTGAATCACCAAGAGTCAGACACAATTGAATAGATAACATCATCACAAAAGAAAAGAAGAATTAAGCAATATGATAGCAATATTCCAGTATTTGAGGGGCTACCATAAAGAAAAGGGGGTCAAATTATTTTCCAAAGCACCAGAGGGCAGGACAAGAAACAATGGTTGGAAACTAATCAAAGAAAGAAGCAAATTGGAATTAAGGAGAAACTTCCTAACAGGAAAATTAACCAGTGGAACAGCTTGCCTCCAGAAATCGTGGGCACTCCATCACTGGATGTTTTTAAGAAGAGACTAGATAGTCACCTATCTGAAATAGCATAGGTTCTCCTGCTTGAGCAGGGGGCTGGACTAGAAGACCTCTAAAGTCCCTTCCAGCTCATTCATTCTATTCCATTCTATCATCATCACCATCACAACAAAGGAATAAACAGCCAGCATACTTGACTCCATTTTTATTTCTGCAATTGCATTTAACAACATATTACTTATAGTAATTAATAAATATGTTACAGATTGTACTGATCTCCAACTTTTGCTGATTTATGTTGCATTGCTGAAGCATTATCTAATGACATGTTCATTTCACAAAAACCATCAGATTCTTATAGGAAACTTAAATAAAATTTAACAGTAGCTCCATTCCTGATCATGAGCAGACAGGCAGCCTTCACATCCCAGCCCCAACTGTCTCTTAGTTAAAACAGCTGAAGATGTTGGAAATGGTGGTGGTAGATGATAGAGAAAATGTTCTAGAGATTGAGACAGAAAAAGAGTTCCATATTTTTCTCAAAAGAGAAGTTGAGGAAAAAAATACTATAAAACTAATTCTATGGTTTTGAAACCATTTCCACCCTTACGAGAAATCAATATACTTTGATAACTTTTAAAAACAACAGTCATCACAAGGTTGAGAAAAACATTATGTACTATTGGAATGATCCAGAAATCACAGAATCAGTAAGAAGGGCTACTGGAAATATTCCCAAACTAAAAAACACAGGTGGCAGGAATAGGAAAATGAAAATGGTTTCTTTTCATTTTATTTTTTTTTAGCATAAATGTATCAAAATGTATCTTCAAATGAAGACCTAAAAAACCTGTGAATTGGTGAAACACAAAGAAGCAATGTGAAGACTGGACTGAGCGAATTAATGGAATTATGATATACTGTGAAGGCATGTGCGAAATGATGGATGAATTTAATAGATATCGGGGGGGGGGGACGGCGGGACGTAAGAGAACCTAAAAAAATTAAAAAGGAGCATGATACCAAAAGTTTTGAAATCCCTCTGCTAGTATAAATAAGCATTAAGAATCTATATTTTTAAATAACCATCTTCCCCAATACTGGGAAATTACAATTCCCACCTCATGTTTTTCTAGAAAAAACAGTTGCATGTTTTTATCTGAATACATTTTTCCACTTCAAAATATGGTTTTGGGTATTATACTGGATCCAATAAATCAAACCGAGGAATTAGAGCTAATTTCCTCAAAATATGATTGAGGCAATATATGATGTATTTTAACTGCTAGAAAATACTTTAAATAAATAAATATTATATATATGATAAATTACATATTTTCTACACATTCAAAGACAGCAAATCTCACCAAACAAAAGCAACATTAAATACTATTGTTCATGGATAAAGGGGGCAATGAGGCAGAATGACCCTTTAATAAGTTCTTCTTAAGTTTGGATCATCTTCTTTCAACTTGGAGAAATCAGGAACTGAACTAGGAATTTTCATATACAAGAATAATAAGCTCTGCCTCCAGCTTCCTAGGCTTTTCTATAGTTCCTCATAGCAGGGATGCATAATAATCATATTCTGAATTGAATATGAAATTTCAGAGGGAAAAAAAGCATTCTGGATGATAGCATCTGAAAACAAATATTTTTTTTATTTCTGATGACATAATTTTGAGAATACTAATCCTGCAACAAGTAACTTGTTTCAAGAATAGAGAAATAAAAAAAAAATATGATAGTTATTGCAACAATTTGATATTGGCCATGTGATTCACACTTTCTCATTTTCTACAGATTATCAGCATAAATATATTACAGACATAGTTTATGATTAATTCCAAAAAAGAATTACATAGAGAATAACTATATATATATTATATATATATATAATATATATATAGTTATAATATATACATAGAGAATAACTATATATAAATTAAAACACACACACACATATATAGCAACGATTTGCTTGAAGGCAATTTCTTATGATATCACCAGAAGAACACATCTGCTTAACTTTGGGTGTCTGTATCCTGGCAACAGAAAAATATATACTTCTCATCAAAGTATGTTACATTTCAAATCTGTAAAAACTTGGTCTCTACAATTATTTGCTGTTAAGATTTTTTTTTTCTTGACAGTAATTAAATGCTGAACTATATTCAAGTATTTTTGTTTTGGAAGTAATGAAGCAACTCAGATTCCTTTAAACTACCTTATTATTAATACATGATGGTGAGAAGAAGAACCAACTTAGACTGGCAACCCTGAGATTTTATTTTTTTTTAAAGAAATGCTAACTGGAGATATGAATATTAATATACACATGCAAGAAGGAAGTGCCACACTCAGCAGCAGTTGCAACTGTGAATAAAACTTCATTAATTACACATTCAAAATAGCCTTGTACTTGCAGCTGGAGTATGAGTATAAGGATTTTATCAATTATCAGGTTATTATCCAAATAATTTAAAGAATATTATAACAGACATAGGATTTTGCATTTCAATTCAATGATTTTGTGTTTCTTAAAATTCTTTATCAGGCTAAATAGTTGAAAATAAAAAAAGCAAAAAAGCAAGTGAATTTATGACAATCTAGAACAGTGTATAGATGTAAGATGCTTTGTAATTCATAAATATACAACTAGCAGTGAGAACATAGTGAAAAGTCTTTAATTGAACATCATATGGGCAGACTTAACCATAGTTTCAACAGAGAAGCTATGTACATACTAAACCAAGCTAGGTCCAAAAAAAAAAATATTAGAGAATTCCTAGAAGTCTGGCACTCTGATAAATTGGCCACCATCAGGCACAATAAACAATATCTAAATACTGTTCAAAAAAGATAATTAAAAAACAAAAAGACCAAAACACCTCTTGGCCAGCATAAGCAGAAATTGACACCAAAATTAACATTAGATCAACAATCAAGAAGCAAACAATATCCCAATCCTGGAATTGCCAGACAAACAGTAAACAACAGCCCAATCAAAGAAGCACCAAGACAACTCCCATCAACATTGACAGGAAAAGCTACAAGTATATAAATGAGACCAAGCCCCACTCCCTACAGCACTAATGATGTTACCTAGTTTGGTAATGAAATGTCTGCAAAAAAACACAACCAAACTCACCAAGGACCCTACAGTTAAATCCTGAGTTATAAATACTCTGTTCCAGCAATATAGCAAAGTTTTTGGTTTTGGTTTAATGTTGGTTTCCTATCTTATCATTTTATACATTTTACAGAAGAAAAGGCAGGCAAGTATTAACAGTATTAAAATTCTCTTGTTATTGAGACATTGCAGAAATGGAATAGGGGACACAAATGACTCAAAATCTTTGTAGTCTTAGGAATCCCCCTAGCAATATAAAGTTCTGTTTTTTCCCTTTGTTAACACTTTCCCCTACAGATCCTTTCACTTGTAATCACTAATTTACCTGACATACAGTATTCCAACTAAGAAACAGGCCTAAACTTGCCTGCTATTTCAGAAAGCAAAATAAATCACTTTCTCTGGAATGAAAACCACAGAAAACAAAGATTTATCAAAGTTCAAAATAAGCAATTTTCCCCTTCCCTTCTGTTTTCAATTATCATAGTTCCTGGCTTCATATAAACTATCGTTCCATCATCTGTGGAAGCATATTTTTAACTGCCGCTTAACAAATATATGCTGAAAAGAAGTAAAATTTTCAATAGTATCTTTGACTATAATGTATATTCCTGCCTAATTTAATTCACTGGATTAAGTTTTCAAACCCAGGCTCACTAAGAAAACACGTGTTTCTAATGGTTTCTGCTGCTTTCAGGACCCCAAACAAGATTCAATAGGAAACAATTTTCCACCTCTCACTTCCTCAAATCCTATCTTGTCTGTAACAACAATGGAGCAATTTACAATTATAAAAGAGTTGTAGTCAACTAGTCAGTAGATGACTAAGTTAATTGTCATCAGTTATCTGCAGGCTCTAGATCTACTACAAAAAGAACAAAATTCATTAGAAGATCAAATGTATAATACAAAAAAAAAATGCAAACAGGTAGATTATCTTTTTTTATGGAGTTGGCTGAAGCATTGTTCAGGCAAAAATGTTTTCTAAGCCCAATTACATTATATGTTGCACTGTACAATCCTGAGACATTAATAATGTTGATTTGGTAATAAAATTATGCATGCACATAATACGCCTTTGATGTGCACAGAGTAGAAATAATCTGAGCGTCTATGAAAAGCTCTTCACAGATCTTTCCAATACAGCAACAGCAAAAAATTTCAAATTCCAAGGGATAGTTTTTGCTTCTGTAAATGAGTAGAAACTTACACTATTAAAAGTAACTTAAACTGAAACACTTTGCAATAACCAAGGCTTCTAATTAATTTACTATTTAATCCATTTAATTTAAGACTTAATTGATTTTCTTTTGATTAGGCAACTAAGTCCCAAAGAAACTGTACCGTGAGCTAGCAAACCAGTTGAAGAATTTCCTTAACAAATAATGCAGACCTGTACAGTACAGTATTCTAACATCTGTATAGTATTGTTTTCAGATGCAATTAATTCCTATTTATATTTCTCATAAAACGGACGTTGTCTTACCTGAACGTCCATTTTCTGGGTGCTGCGGATACACTCCATAGCTGGGATCAATCCTCCTTTCTGACAACAACTGAGAGAACTTTTTAAAAATTATTCCTACGTCACTCTGTGCTCTAGCTCCACCCCCCTTCTCTCTTTACCTCCTCAGTCTTGAACGAAGGTGCAGAACAGTATATGATACAACACAATTTTATTAAAGAATAAACAACCAACAAGCAAGAATGCAGGAAGCCTATAAGGGAGGGAATGGAGTGTATCCGCAGCACCCAGAAAATGGACGTTCAGGTAAGACAATGTCCGTTTTCCAGTGTGCTGCGTCTACACTCCATAGCTGGGACATACCTAAGCCTAAACCCCAGGGTCGGGAGGCTGACTGCTCCCCGAAGGGGCCTCCACCACACTCTGCAGAACCCTCCGGCCAAAAGACGCCTCTGCAGAGGCGTAAGCATCGATTCTATAATGCCTGATGAAAGGTGACAGAGAGGTCCAGGTAGCCGCTCGACAGATGTCCAATACAGATGCCTGTGTCGCCCAAGCCGCCGACGCTGCAGCACTCCTCGTCGAATGAGCCAAAATCCTCGCAGGAACGGGACAGGCCTGCTGCTGGTATGCCAAGGAAATGCAGGCCTTAATCCACCGACCCACCGTCGCCGACGAGATCTTCTGGCCCATGGACGCCGGATGGAAAGAAATGAGCAGCGCCTCCGATCTCTGAAACGAGGCCGTACGACGGATGTAGCGCCTCAAGGCCCGATGAACGTCCAGCGTATGCCACTGGACCTCCCGCTGATGCCTCGGGTTAGGGCAAAAGTCCGGAAGTATTATCTCTTGAGAACGATGAAACCAGGAGTTAACTTTAGGAGTAAATGCTGGGTCAAGCCGCAAAACAACCGTGTTGGCGTGAAACACACACAAGTCCTTCCGGACCGACAAGGCCGCCAACTCCGACACACGGCGAGCCGAAGTGATCACCAACAGAAACGCAACTTTGAAAGACAGAAACTTCAGTGGCACAGAACCCAGAGGTTCGAACGGGGGAGCCGTTAAAGCTTGCAAAACCAGTGGCAGGTCCCAGGAAGGATATCTATGAACTGTAGGGGGACGGATGTTAGTAGCTCCATGCAGAAAATCCCGAACCCACGGGTGATGAGACAAGGACCGGTACAGCGGGCAAGAGATGACCGTGGACAAGGCCGCCACCTGACGCCTCAAGGTGGCCGGGCCCAAGCCTTTCGCCAATCCGGCCTGAAGGAAGTCCAAAACATCTTGGATGACCGCCGAGGTCGGGTCCACATGCTGAGTCGCTGCCCAGCGACAGAACGCCTTCCAGGTCGCCTCATAAATTCTCGTAGTGGAAGGACGACGAGACGCCTGCATTGTCCCTATCACATCATCGGACAACCTGCCCTTCTTCAGGAGGATCCGCTCAAACGCCACGCGGCCAACTGGAGCCACTGTGGCTCTGGATGGAAAATGGCCCCTTGGCACAGCACAATCCGATGAGGCAGGATAATCCACGGCTTGCTGATGGAGAACTCGACGAGATCTGCGAACCAGGGCCGGCGTGGCCAATTGGGAGCTATCAGCACCAGCTCCGCCCGTTCCGCCACCAACTTCCGCACCACCTATTGGATCAGAACGACAGGTGGAAAGGCATACAGCAGCCCCCCTGCCAACGACACCTGAGCGCGTCCACGCCTTCCGCCGCCGGGCTGGGATAGCGTGACATGAAGCGAGGAAGCTGAGCATTGGAGGGGCTGGCGAATAGGTCGATCACGGGAGTTCCGAACCTGAGAGTCAACTCCCGGAACAGCCGCGGGTGAAGCTGCCATTCCGCCGGGTCGATCAGCTCTCTGCTTAGCCAGTCTGCCTGAACGTTTGCCGCCCCGGAGATATGGTCCGCCCGGATCGACAGAAGATGACGCTCCGCCCAGTTGAACAGTCCCTCCGATTCGAACATCAGGGTCCGAGATCTCGTTCCGCCTTCTTTGTTCACATGTGCCTTCGCGGACGTGTTGTCCGTGAGGATCAACACATGGCAACCTTGGACCTCCAATTTGAAGTGAAGTAGAGCCAGGCGGATCGCCCGAAGCTCGAGGAGGTTGATGTTGTGTAGACGCTCTGACTGGGACCACCTGCCTTGGGCTACCTTGTTCACCAAGTGGCCCCCCCAACCGTGCAGGCTGGCATCCGTGGTTATCACCACTCGGTCCAGATCCAGGAAATGGCTGCCCCGAAGAATGGCAGGAGACTTCCACCAACGGAGAGACAGCCGGACCTGAGGAGGCAGGAACACTTTCTTCGACGAAGTCGCGCAGCCCTTCCTCTGGTACGGCAGGAGTAGCCACTGCAACTGCCGGGAGTGTCTGCGTGCCCACGGTATGATGTGTATACAGGACACGAGTTTCCCCAGCAGTTGGGACAGGGTTGCCAGGGGCACCGACCTCAGGGACAAGACTTTGTCCACCAGCGCCGAGACATTCCGCACCCTTTCTGGAGACAGGAACACCTGGCCTCTCGCCGAATCTATTACGGACCCAAGGTGTAAGATGGACGTCGATGGCACGAGGTGGCTCTTCTCCAAGTTCACCGTGAAGCCGTGCGCACGGAAGGCGTGGAGCACCAACTCCCTGTCCCGGACTGCCCGCTCCCGGGAGGACGACAGGATCAACACATCGTCTAGGCAGCAGAGCAGCCTCACTGGAATAGCGTGAAGCGAGGCCGCCAGGGCTGCCACCAGTTTGGTGAAAACCCTTGGGGCAGAGGAGAGACCAAACGGCATGGCACAATACTGGTAGTGAGTCCCAGCAAATTCGAACCGCAGGTAGTGACAATGTGACGGGTGCACCGGAACATGGAGGTAGGCCTCCCGAAGGTCTACAGAATGCATCCAGTCTCCCTGGCGCACTGAAGCTAGAATGGAACGTAGCGAGTGCATTTTGAAGCGTCGATACAGGACAGCCAAATTCAATTGCTTTAAATTGAGGATGCCCCTGACCCCGCCGGAGCTTTTCGGTACCAGGAACAGGATGGAGTAAAAGCCGGTCCCTTGCTGATCCAACGGAACCTGTTCTATGGCCTTGATTTCTAACAGGTGATCGATTTCTGCCGCCATGAGGTGAACGTCTCGTGCGGAGCGTGGAACGGGGCACTTGACAAACCGGTTTGGGGGTTGGGAGATGAACTCTATACGAAGGCCGTCGGAAACTGTACGGCGAATCCAAACGTCCGAGGTCGACAACACCCATTGCCTGTAGAAGTCCCGGAGGCGACCCCCCACCGGGCCTTCCGGCAGTGAGTCATTTGCCCCTTCTATATGGTCTGGAGCCTGCCCCACAGAACGGGCGCTTCGAAGGAACCTGCGCTCTGCCCCTATCGCGGAAGCGTTGTCTGTCTGAGGGACGGTCGGCAGGATGGAATGAAGGACGGTAGGCCGAGGACCCTCCGGGCCCGGAATAGCTCCGAAAGGACTGGCGTTGTGAGTATGGGTGAAATCGCCTGTCCTGCCTACGAAAGGTCGATGGGAGGACCTTCCACTTGTCCTTATCTTCCACAAGAAGAGGATCCAACGCGGGACCAAACAGAAAGGATCCCTTATAAGGAGCCGACGCCAGCTTCCACTTGGTTTTGATGTCCTCCTTCCAGGGGCGAAGCCAGAAAAGCCGGCGAGCCGTCACGGAGGAAGCCAAGCCTCTAGAAACAAACTTGACCGAGTTTAGAGAAGCGTCGGCAGAGTACTCGGTGGCCGCAATGATTTTATTCACATCTTGATGGAGGCGTGTCTCTTCCGGGGGGAGACGCTCCTGAAGCTGACGTAGCCAGATCAGTGAAGCGCGGTTGAAGAACGATGTAGCTGTAGCGGTTCTGACCGCCCAGGCCACCGCTTGATGCGACTTACGCAAGGCCAGCTCCATCCTCCGGTCCTCTGCCTTCAGGGCGTCCAACGGGTCAGTTGAGACCACCGAATGAGAGGTAAGAGCCGCCACCGGAGCATCAACCGACGGCAGGTCAAGGAGAACTTCCAATTCGGGGGCGGAGCAGTACAACTTCTTGTCCAGATTGTTGGGAGCAGTCAGGGACCCAGGCTGAGCCCACGGGGCCTGGAGCACATCAGTGAACAGTTGGGGGCAAGGCACAAAATCCTTTTCACGTTTGGCCTGTTTGAACAATGCATCGTGTGGGCCAGCTTCCGGCTGAGACGGAGGGAGTTGCGCCCCCACCGATCCCAGATTCGTCGTTAAATGAGCCTTATGGAGGAGAGACTTGAATAATGACGGGCGAAACAGACCCGAGAAGGCAGGAGTATCCGGCTGCAGGCCCTCATCCTCGGAAAACTCGAGATCCTCAGGATACGTTTCCTCCTCCTCCACTGAACCGTCTGAGGAATCTGACACCTGCCGAAGCGGGGACCTTGACCTGTGCGCCCTGGGTGCAGCGGAAGTCTCCAGCCGCCCCACCACTGCCTGGGGCTGGACCGCTTGGTGGGCTCCGGCCGCCATGATAGTGGCCAGGGCCGAGGACAGCATGGTCTGGAAATCGACTTGTGGACTCGCGGGAGCTGGATCCACGGGGCGCAAGCCCGCTGCTGTGGGCGTAAAGGTAGCCGACGGAGGTTGTCTGGCGGGCGTCCTTGAAAGGACCACCCCTGCAGTTGAGACATCGGGCATAGACTGAGATACCCTCTTACTCATGGCCAAAGGGGCGGGAGACACCTGGCCAGATGTCCCTGCTTCGAGATCTGTAGACAAGGCCTGGGCCCTGCCTGACTCAGGACGCACCAGCAAGGCTGCGGCCAACCTGGCCCTTTCAAATTGTTTCTCAAACGCCTTATGGCGGCGAAGGGCGTCCCTATCTTCCACCCCTGACTTCTTTGGAGGCCGTGAGCAATGGCCGGAGCTAGCAGACCTCTTATCCCTCTTCTTCTTATGTGATCGTGTTGACCGAACAGGGCTGACCTCCTGCTCGAGGTCAGAAGATAGGGAGGAATCAGCCATGAATGTAAGATAAGGGATATCCGAATTAGGTTGGATACTTCCCTCTCCTAGCCTTGCTCAGTGTGATCGTGTAGCTTAGCTTAGCTTTGCTTTGCTCAGCTTGCTCTGCTTAGCTGGATTGCTTTGTTGCTTTGCTTTGCAAGCTTTGCTATGCTTTGCTGTGCTCAGCCTTGCTTGCTTCTTTGCTTTGCTTTGCTTTGCTTTGCTTTGCTTTGCTTTGCTTTGCTTTGCTTTGCTTTGCTTTTGCTTTTGCTTTTGCTTTTTTTGCTTTTGCTTTGCTTTGCTTTGCTTTGCTATGCCTTGCTTTGCTTTGCTTTGCTTTGCTTAGCTCTGCTTAGCTTTGCTTTGCTTTGCTTTGCTATGCTTTGCTTAGCTCAGTTTTGCTATGCTTGCTTTGCTTAGTGTTGCTTTGCTTTGCGTTGCTTTGCTTTGCTTTGCTTAGCTTGCTATGCCTTGCCTTGCCCCGCTTTGCTTTGCCTTGCTTTGTTTGCTTTGTTATGCTTTGCAAGCCTTGTAATGCTTTGCTAAGCTTCGCCCTGGTTTGCTTTGCTTTGCTTTGCCAAGCTTGCTATGTTTTTACTTTGCTTTGCCTTGTTTGCTTTGCAGCACTTTGCTTAGTTTGCCTTGCTTATTTTGCTCAGCCGAGCTTGCAAAAAAATTGCTTTGCCTTGCTGCAGTTTGCCCTTGCTGCAGCGCTTTGCTTAACGCCCCCCCCAAAAGGGGCGGTGCAGAGGGCCTATTTGGGCAGCCGCCCTTAATCAGAGCTCCGTGGGGTGAGGCAGCCGCCTCCCCCAGGAGTGGGTTCTAAGTCTTCGGTGCACTGACCACTGGGGAAGGCCAGGAGCACCTAACGGGCCAAGCAGGAAAAATAAACGGCTGAGGGCAACCGGGGCGGTAACCACGCCCCCCAAAATGGCGGCCGCACCTGGCCGCAAGCATTCTAGCCGCGCCTGCCACGGGAGGTCAGGCCGCAGGCTACAAAAAAAACGGAGCGGCGGTGACGATCCCAGCCGCTGCCCCCCCAGCACACAGAAGCGCTTCTCACCGCCGTTTACTAGCGCTGAGGAACCTGGCGCTTTTCCGCGGCCCCGCCCGCAGCTCCCTGACGGGACGGAGGCCGGAATTGCTGGCGAGCTGGTTGCAAGCCTCCAGCGATGAGAAGGCGCCTGCAGGCGAAATCCGCTTCTTTCAGCCGCTTTTTTCGCCAGGAAGCCTTCCAAGTAACAAAAGTGAGGTGGGGGCTACGACGGTAGACCGCCCGGCCCCCCCTCCACCAGCAGCAAATTCCAGAGCCGGATCCGCCCCGCAGGGACAGAGTCCGGCTGCTGTGGCGCTATAAGCGCGAGGCACGATCCGACCTGACCAGCAGGCACGGAATCGGCAACACAGCAAGGCAAGCAGGCAGTTGATTAAAGAAACAGAAGGGAAACAACTAACTTAAACCGAAAAATAAAAGGGGGTGAAGAAACACTAATCAAAAATAAATAAAGGCCTAACGCACTAACCTAGAGCACAGGAAAATCCACCAAGTCTGTCAGCAACTGAGAGAAAGACTGAGGAGGTAAAGAGAGAAGAGGGGTGGAGCTAGAGCACAGAGTGACGTAGGAATAATTTTAAAAAAGTTCTCTCAGTTGTTGTCAGAAAGGAGGATTGATCCCAGCTATGGAGTGTAGACGTAGCACACTGGAAAATATGATGTTTGTAAATTAGCGCATGCAAAAAGACTAGCTTTACAGCACAAAAACTGGAGAAGAGTTCAGATGGAACTTTCCATTCTAGGTTATGCTCTGAGAACAATATAACAACAATAATTATTATTATTAAGTATGAATTATAAAAACAAAAACAAGAGTTACTTAAACAAAGTCTCAAATCTTCTTTTCAATCCCTGGTGCCCTTAAGATCATTCATCAAAATCTGACAGTAAACCATCTGAAAACAGTTCTAGTTTTGGAAGAAAGATGGAAGAAATTAGTACCTCCATAGGTTTATGCATTACATGAAGATGTAACACAATTTGTTTCATTTTGGTTTGACAAATATGTACAGCCAATATGATGTGGTTTCTTTGCCAAAATCCCAAACAGCATACTGTGAGCTCCACTGGTTTATATGTGATATCACAATACATATACAAAGGAGGCAGATTCTGAGTACAATGCTGATTTCATCATTCACTTTCCCTTAACTCATCACAGAAACCCTTCAAAAGGAGGAAATGGGACTCCCATTTTGCCATTATATGTAAACCAACGCCGTATCATTCAAGATATGTTTTTTCAAGTTTTGTCATAATCTTTTTGAAGCTAAAGAGAATCAGAATAAAATTATGGAGAATTTATTTAAGAATAATATTCATATCAAGATAAGACCAACTTTTGGGTTTGCTATCAACTGTCTACATGTTTCCATGTCAACTATAAAAGTACAAGAAATAAAACACCAAGAGTATTTTCCTTTTTCAAAAGCGATTTTGTTTTATATAAAACTCTCTTGTGGATTCATGAACTCTGAACTTATATATCTCTTATGAATTCCACTTGATAAAAAGCATCCACGAAAGAAACCTAAAACAAGATGGATCAATGACATCAGTAAATATTGTGGGCCCAATTGGCAAAAGAAAGCTCAGGATTGTATTGGTTGGAAAAATGCAGAAGAGGCCTTCATCTTGCATTGGATAGACAATGGCTAAAGTGATGATGATGATGATGATGATGATGATGATGATGATGATGATGAAGATACCTCTTATGTAACAAATCTATAGTACAGTATTTGTATTTTCATTTCTAGCTGTAATAGTGTAACATCCAGTGTGAGCTAGCAAACCATACTAACAAAAGCCACAGTTTTTGATAAAAGCATGCAAGCATAATTAATGTTGACACACTGGAGAGGGCTGTCTATTTAACACTGGTTAAATTATTTTCCTGAGAAAAGAACAGATGTTGGAAGAGTAATACTGTCATAATGTGATATTGCTGAAATACTATTGATATGTGAGAAGTTTTATGTAGCTGATGGGCAGCTCCAAAGGCATGACATGCAAGCTCATAATACTCATAATACATTAGCTACCATCTGTATCAGCAGACTGTTAAAAAATAATGCTAAGGCAATCATAGTTCGATATAGCTCCTGCCAAGATAAATAAAACATTTGCTCTACGATTGGATCCATCTAGGGCAGGGTTAAAACATAGTGTGACTGCTTGGTACCATATAATGTTCAGCTGTTCCACCACAGACAAAAACATTCCTCAGCTTTTATTTTTGTTTTGGAACAGTTGCAGTGAAAACCAACCAATTATTGAAATTATGTTAATCTGGCAAGAATAAAAAATATTTATGAAAAATGCTAATAATTTCATCTGTAGCTAAAGCTAATTATTATTGGAGGCCAATATAGTTATTTTTACAGGACTTGTTTATAAATGTATTCAATTAAAATCTTGAGAATACTAGTTATGTTATGTAACCAAATATTTAAAAAATCAATGCATAAATGCCAATTGAAATATCATAAATCAGACACAGTATGTGCATATAGGTGTGTGTACGATATAGATACATGCATACATACATACTCAGAATTTTGAAACTGTTTTAAATAAAATCACATGATTAACATGTAAACATGCCAGTTTCTAAGAAAGGAAGGAAGTGCAAAATATTTAAAAATTATCACATGGCAGTGAAATATTACTTTTCCCATGTCAGAGGTATTTGTAACTCCATGTAATATTTGTGTTCATAAATAGTACATAACACATGATCAAAAGCACTTACTTATCTATCAGTATAGTTTTATGTATCATTTAGGCTTATAACACTAGGCGATAAAAATACATTTCTTGATTGACAGTAATTTAATTCATGCTCAGGGCATTGGTACAAAGATATCACAAGCTCTGCCTTTAAGCAAAGCCATATTTTAAATTACCAAAACAATTTAACTCAAAACTACATTAGTGTTACACCTTCACTCAAATATATTTTTATTTAGATATCTGGTTAAATGTTTGACTAGTTTACCAGAAGAAAAACATGTTACTAACATCCATGCAACGTTTTCTGCCTTTATATCCTTAAATGACTTCACCCACAGAAAAGTTAGCTATTTAGTCAGCTAATTTGCGTTCCAGCTAGATAGTGGCAGTGTTCAATTAACCTCATGACTGAGTTCACACAGTATGATTGGGCTGAAAAATGCCACTTCTCATGGCACAATCTCAAGCAATTTTTGTGGAGGCTAAACTTGAAATGGAAGTGATTTGTCTTTTTAGAAGCCAACCATTGTCTTTCTATCTTTTTGTTTGTTTGTTTTTTGGAAGAAGCATCATATCCCTAGAATTGGCTTTTTATTACTGAATTTTAGCAATCCTGTTTCAGGATGAGAGTAACCACAAATAGTGTGCTACATGTTGCATGAGAATTGTACAGTTTATCCTAGTTACATATTAGTATAACATGTGACTGAAGATTGATTAGTGCAATCAAAACAGTACTAACTCCTAGTGTCCACAGAGAGATACATTTCCCTAGGATGATTTGCTCCAACTTCATACTTCAGTGGGATACCTAACATCACACTGTATATACTTCTATTCATCATTTATTTTATTTCTTCTTTTTTTTCTATCTCGACTTCATTATTTTTTACAAAAAGCACAAGGCAGCAAACATATCCATTAGGTGTAGCACTAATGTGGTTAAATTGTCTTCCTTCTCCTATTTTCTCCACAGGAACCCTGTGAGCTGGGTTGGACTGAAAGAGAGTGACTGGCCAAGTGGAGAGTGATTTGTTCACCGATAAATTTGTTTCTTTGATCTGTGGTATTCTTAGAAGTCTTCTCCCATACCAAAATTGAAAAGGATCAATACTCTATCCAGTTTCTTCAAGTGCAACTTTCACTTTTCATAAAGTGTCACAGGAAAAATCATTACCTGAATGATTTTGATCTTCTTAGACAGATCATGACACTTGAATTATCTTTTCTAAGGCCTTAATTGCTGTCCAACCAAGTGCTAGTTTGCTGCATATTTCTTGACTATTGTTTCCTTTACTATTGATAGTCAATTCTAAAAAGTAAACACTTTTTACCACTTGACTACTTCATTATCAATTCTAAAGCTGATTCCTCTAGCTATTACTATTTGTTTGGTTTTATATTTAATCTTATTTCCATTTTTTAAAAATGCTGTTAATTTTCATTGCTACACTTCCAGAACATTTGTATGTTCAGCTATCACAGTAGTGGCACAAGCATAGTGTAGGCTATTTTGCTTTATTCAATTTATATATATATATAAATAATACTTGAATATGGTTTATTCAAGAAACTCCAATTAACTACATTATAACTTACTACCATTTGTGAATTGAGTTCCTATGTAAAAAAGTATAAAAAGATAAAATTTGGTTGTAGATGATTGTTTACTGTTATTAATTACCCCATCTTCTTGTTTACTTTTATTACTGGCTATAAATGCATAACTCCAAAGCTCCATGTTAAATTTATTCCAAGTTCATGAGGATATGATGGAGAACAATGATGAGATGTGATGATTTCTATGCCCAAGTTGCAACACACATACACACAAAATTGTTGATTGCTAACATCTCTGGATCAGATAGCTAATAATGTGCCAAGATCTCAGATAACTTCTCCCAGTTACAAAGAGAAAATACTATGCTGATTTACAAATAATTTGCCCTGATATACAGGACAGATCCTGCAGTGATTTCTTTTGCTGCAGCTATGGATATACTGTAAACCACTATTGCAACCACGCATTTCTTACTTACATTCAAGCTATTTTAATATCAATTTTCATCCTACTTGAGAAAACCTATTCACTTAGTTACTATGGTAACTAAGAATCAATACCAACTTGATGGCACATAATCAATCAACCAACTTATTCTGTTGAAAGGGAAGAGAAAACAGATATTACTTAACTTGCTTCTGTTAAAAGATATACAATCTCATCAGCAAATCATATTCCAAAATGGAAGTCAGAGATCTCTTCTTAAAAATTATAGCATATTTGGGAGGAGAGGAAAAAAGAAATATGAGCGACTTTTACTTCTTTTCTGATTAAAATGACATTGGAAGTAATCAGCCAGCTTTAAATATAAATGAGTTGATTTGGAAGTCAAATCAATGGTACTTTGTTTTTTTGCTCGTAAAGACATTATATACTGAAAATAAAAATAATGTCCCACATCACAGTAATTTTTCATTTGAAAACAGATATTTAAAGTGGGGCAAATATTTTATACTCCATCATGGCTTTTGCAATAACACCAACAAAAGCAATTAGTGATTCAATTAGCTTACATTATAATGAATGCAGCCCCCTTCTAAATGATACTTTAAACCACTTTAAAATTGGCTTAAAATTAGTGGCATGTATCTATGAAATATAAAAACTTGACTGAAAATTCAATGACATATATTACTTGCACATATAAATCTTGAATTTTAATACAAATGCTTCCCAGTATTCAAAGCTTTTATACAAGTAAAGGTAGACATTGACTTACAACAGTTCATTTAGTGACCGTTCAAAGTTACGACATCACTGAAAAAAGTGACTTAGGACAGGGGTGGGCAACTGTGGCCCTTTTACAAACTGTGGACTTCAACTCCCAGAATTCCTGAGACAGCTGTCTCAGGAATTCTGGGAATTGAAGTCCACAGGTTGTAAAAGGGCCACAGTTGCTCATCCCTGACTTAGGACTATTTTTCACACATATGACCATTGCAGCATCCCCATGATCACATGATCAAAATTAGGAAGTTGGGCAACCGGTTCACATTTATGATATTTGCAGCGTCCCAGGGTTATGTGATCACCTTTGTGGTTTTTGACAAGCAAAGTCAATGGGGAAAGGCAATTAATTTAACAACTGTGGCAAGAAAAAATGGGGCACAACTCACTTCACATCTGACTTACTTAGCAACAGAAATTTTGAGCTCAATTGTGGTCGTAAGTGAAGGATTACCTGTAGTTGTTAGTAGTACTACTATGATGATATTAGTATTTTATTATTAGAATTCAGCTAATAATAAATAAACTTTTTCTCTCCGACCCAGGATCTTGCCTTTTAGGGCAAAATCTTAAAGGTCATTCTGCCACCTTCAGGGAGACATAGAAATTCATCGCACTTAGAACCTTCAACTAAGCTAACCCTATTTTCACATTCCATGCTGGCTTTCTGGCAATTAAAAGAAAATAACATTTCTGTAATACAATCATTAATGGTTGGAAACATGGCATGACTACAGGTTTTAGCACTTCTTCCCTTTTACAACACAGGTTCCAAAATACAGCTTCCCCCCCAAAAATTAAGCTGCTATCTTAAAAACAAAAACATAAATCCCATAACAAAAATATTGAAGGTTCTGTAGCAGGGATTCCAGCAACGTTAATGCTTTGATTCAGAAGTAAAGGACATGTCAAGAAAACATGTTTCAAAGGTCAGTTTGCGATTAGATATGCTTTAGTCATGAACTCCCTTTTTGCAAAGAAAAGCACACCCAAGTAAAGATAATAAATGCTATCAATATGCTTTTAGTCACTTACAGAACAATTTGAAATTTCTCAGGCCTCCACCTTACCTCTCTTGAAAGGAGAGTACATTCATATTAACTACATATATTCCTTTGAGATAATAACAATTTTAACTAACAGCTAACTGTCCTCCTAATGCAGATTATGAAAATAGTGGAAGTTTTATCTAACCCAAGACAGAAATGAAAATTCCAGATGTTATAGTGTAATTCCAAAAATATAGAATCTATATACTACTAGAATTTTCAATGTCATGACCTTTAACTGGGTGAAATGGTGCAATGTGGAGCAACAAATTTTGAACCAAGGTACCTTTAAGGGGCTAACCTATAGAATACATCCAAAATCTGGGGCCCCTGACTCCCAAAACTCAATGGCGAAGCCAGCAGGAAGTCAGAAAGTGTTCCTACTGCCACCTTTTTTTTGGTCTTCACTTGGTCTTTCTGTTTCTCTGTTTCATCATCATCATCATCATCATCATCATCATCATCATCATCATCATCATTTAAGGCAGTGTCTATTCATTGCAGGATGAAGGCACCTTCCGCATGTTTCCAACCAATATGGTCTTGAGCCTTCTTTTGCCAATTGGGCTTCCAATACTTGCTGATGTCATTGTTCCATCTTGTTTTAGGTCTCTTTTGTGGATTCTTTTTATCAAGTGGGATCCATTCAATGACTGCCTTGGTCCACCTGCCATCAGCTCTTCTTGCTATGTGACCAGCCAATTTCCACTGCAATTCTTTTACTCTCTTGATGATATTGTATGCTTTTGTTTGTTCTCTAATGCATGTGCAGATCTTTCTATCTTGTCTTGTAATGCCAAGCATGTATCTTTCCATGGCTCTTTAAAACTCATAGTTTTTGTATTGATTGTGAAGTTAGTGTCCATGTTTCACTGCTATATGTTAGAGCAAGTAATGCATACGGATTGAAAACTTTTCTCGTCAGGCTTGGGGGAGAGGTTGTTCTTGAAAATTATGAATAGAATAGAATAGAATAGAATAGAATAGAATAGAATAGAATAGAATAGAATAGAACAGAACAGAACAGAACAGAACAGAACAGAACAGAACAGAATAGAATTATTTATTGGCCAAGTGTGATTGGACACACAAGAAATTTGTCTTGGTGCATATGCTCTCACTGTACATAAAAGAAAAGATACATTTGTCAAGAATCATAAGGTACAACACTTAATGATAGTCATAGGGAACAAATAAGCAATCAAGTCATATTAAGAAACAGTCAATATAAATCTTAAGGATACCAGCAACAAGGTTACGGTCATACAGTCATAGGTGGGAGGAAATAGCTTGCTGAATGCCTGCCAACCACATCTAATATGCTGTTCAATTTCCTTTATTGTATCACTGTCCATTAAGATCCATTGCCCTAGGTATATGTAGTGGTCTACTATGTGTAGTGTATGTATGTATGTATGTATGTATGTATGTATGTATGTATGTATATATATTTCTTTTGTGAAGTTATTAAACATAACAGGTTGTCTAGTTCAACCATATCAAACCATATACATTTCCAGAAACACCTTAAGGCCTAAAACTAGTGGAGGCTTTATCGTGGCATAACAATAACATTAAAGAGATACTAGAGAGAGGATCACTTAGGTCAATAATTTTATCAGGGCAAGTGAATCCAACCAACAGATCAACATGAACAATCAAAACTATAAGGTACAACAGACCAATAAAGGCTGATTGTTGGGATTATTAAATATGTTCCAACTCCAATTTTATAATATATTTGGCAATTTTTAGCAAAATCTAACAATGTATTGATTCTGTGCACCAGATCTTGTGGCAAAAATCCATTTATCTGTTGTTTTTCAAAAGGAAAGTAACTTTTTGGAACATTGTAGCCATTATCGCTAAATACTTAAAATTCACTTACATCATCGTAAAATGAAAATATGTATCATACAAAGGAATGGAATCACTGATAAGCAATCAGGTGCTGGTCAACTGTTTTGTTTTAGATCAATTACTGTCAACTTCAGCTTACATGGAAAGGGATGGAATGAATTCAGCAAAAATATGGAAAGCATCAGTCTACATAGCACTACTCTATATCAATGGTATAAGGATGGAAAAATATTTGACATTAGTTATTTCCCATGCTAAAGTCACAGAAACAAGGCAAATATCTTGTATTAAACGGAGCATGGCAAAATCCCTTCCTAAATAATTCCTACGTCATTATTGGATTTAGTGGCAATCCTATATGTCCAATCTGATGTTGTACTATCTTTCCAGTGTTGAAGAATTCTTTGCTTATCATCATGCTAAAAACCAGATTAGATAAACCAAGTTAGATAATAAGCCAGGTTAAAAAGAGAAGGTCTAGAAAGTTGCCTTTTCCGTACAAAATGTTATTTGTTGAAAACAATTCAATATATTAGCATGAAAAAAAAATCTAATTAAATATTTAGGCATTTGTTTAGCCTATAAATTGTTTTGCCTTTAAACAACACTTACATCAATTTTATATAAGATTTTTTTTTAAAAAAATGATATAGTTACACCTTCAAATTTAAAAACTTTAATTGAAAGAAGAAGTAAGGTCAAGAATGACTAGGTACTGAATAAATGTGGATTGGGTACTTTTGTTTATATAAAGAGAATTAATGAAGACTGAACCAGAAAACAAATAAAAAAAGGAACACTGAATGAGTCAAGGATAACTGCCACAATTATTGGTTGGATGAAGTTGATTAGATCATGAAAAATAGAGAGATGAGAAGCTTAAAGAACAAAATGTATGAAGTAGTATACAGTTCTGAAGACAGCATGAATAGTTTAGAAAACCAAATGGTATGGAATGGTATCATGGTTAAGTAAACTAAAATTAACTGTTTCCTTTTTTTTTTTTTCCATTCATGATGCTTTAATTCCCTGGCTAACTATTTGTTACTCCTTTCGTACCCTTTCCATAGCACGTTTTTTTCCAAAAAAGAATAATATGATGGTTATGGATAAACAGGTATATGTAATTATTTATTCTGTTTTTATGGCAGTATTATTTATTTTTCAAACTTTAAAAAAATTAAAAACAACTATCATTTTTAATAGCTGTGGCCTATCTTTAAAATTTGTTAGCCTGATAAGCAAGAGGCATAATTTTAGACCACTCCTTAAAAAGCTTATTACCTTTTCCACAATAGAGATATGAGGGGGTTAAGGGATGTAAAAGAATTTAACATGTTGTGATTTGCAAAAAAGCACCTTTTCCAAACAAAGAAACAACCTTGATTATCATGAAAATAAATACGAATACATCATGATAATCAGCAGCATTTTTGTCCTCACTTTTTCAATTATGTATAGTGTTTTCAGGTATGCATAGATTGAAGACAATCTGGTTCTGATATTGTTTGACAAGTAAGATGTAAACTATACAGTTCACAGCAAGTAGCAGATTACTATGCAAAGCAAAGAATAATTTCCCAGGAATCATAACCCTTTTTAAATTGAAAATGGTATTTATTAATTGTATCATATCTTTTATCATTAAAAACATCTAGTAATTGGTCAGGTTACAATAATAAATAAACATTTATTTGACTTGTAGCTGGATAAAATTCTTGTAACGTGCAACAAAAGCAAATATCTCCATCTGGTTATACAAGAGACTTTGTATAGTATTTGCCTTCAACCTGTCAAATACTGTCAGAACAGCCATATTTCCTAACAAATTCCTAAAGAACTTTCTATTCTGGGTAAGTATGATGACAGCATTCAGTAAGAGCTACAGCCTTTTCTTGACTCCTGATAGCCAGCCAAATTCAGAAGCAGACGATAGTGCCAAAAATTAGGTGAATCCCTTTTCATTACTTATCATCATTCTAAGTGACAGTAATGTTTTCTTTAAAGCCATAAATCTTCCCTTTGCAAGCCTGTACAATCTTTCAGCTGAAGTGAAGAGAAAGCAACTGCCACCTGCCAATTCTCTAGACCATCTGCCCTGTGCACTGAATCTGCATATTTTTCCACCAGTGATGTTGAGTGCTAACTACCTGAGTAAAAGTAAAAAGCCTACAGTTGCATTCTACCCCTGCTAACAACACCTAGGTACAGTAAATTTTTGGCAACAAAAAAGCCATTTACTATGCTTCCTCTCCCATGGTTGTTTTTAATTTTTTTCCAGTGTAGAATCCAGAAATTGCCTGATGGATTCTCATTCAAAGGATAAGTAGATTCAGCCCTGCTTATCTTCTAAGCTTTTCCAAGGTCAGCCAGGTGCTGCCACCTGCCGAGAACCTTAGCTAACTGGGGTTCCCCTGTTTTCCTATCAATCCAGTATCAGACCGCTCCACCCAGGAGACGCTTTTGTGCATTTTTCCGCTTTCCTGTTTCCCACCACTCCTGCTTGCCTTCTCACAAGAGCTGTTCAAGTTGAAATCTCATCAGCTCTGTCAAGCTTTCTCCTGGTGGCTGGAAGAGGAGGAGGAGGAGGAGGAAATGTTTCTGCACAAAGTTTACAACATCCTGACCTTTGACCCAGTCACACTCCAACCTGTTAATCGCTGCCATCTGAACCAGAGAGGAAAACATGGGATGGGGGTGTCTCTCTCTGCTTCCAATTTCATCAAGGCATTGTTTCCCCACTGCTCAGTCTTAATACAATCTTTCTCCTGAAGCCCCATTACCTTCTGGGTGGGATTTATTCACTGGTCAAAATCATTTAGGATTTCAGCCTACAAGGGTGTCTTTTTGAGGGGGATGTGTGTGGAGGGGGAGGAGGAAAGGAAGTTTAACTAACGTGACCGATTCCACTCAAACTCGCCACCCGATAAAATAATAATAATAATAATAATAATAATAATAATAATAATAATAATAATAATAATAATAATTGTACGTCTCTCATCTACCCCCCCCCCCCCAAAAAAACCCCAGGTTGAGTGAAAAGGACAATCCTCCCGGATGAATTCAGTCAGATTTCTAGCCAAAGCACAGCCCAGCAGAGTCCAATGCCCGCCGCGGTAACGAGCCGCAGTCCTAGCCGTACTTTAGTCGAGATCAAATCCGACTGACACCCGCGGGGCTTCCTCCCCGAGTAAACCACGATGCCTTGCCCGCACGCCTCCCGAGATGCCAACACTGCGCGCTGCCTTCCTCGCGGGAAGCGGGCAAGGCAGGCGCGCAAGGCACGGGGGGGGGGGGGTTGAAAGGAAAAAAGCGAGCAGGTCCGAGGCAAGCGATCGGGGAACCCGAGGCAAGCGCGAGCCTTGGCTCCCCGCACCTGACCCCGCTCGCCAAGCCAGACCCAACGTCTCCTAGCCCCGAAGACTGCCCGCCTTTCCACCTCCGCCACCCAGCCTGGGAAATGGCCGGGGAGAGGGGGGGGGGGGGGAGAGGAGAAACAAAGCGCTCGGCTCCCCCTTCTCACTCACCCCGAGCTTCCTGCTGCGGATTTTCACGTAGCCTTGCTTGACTATATCGTTAAAGTTGGAGGCCATGGCCAGGATCAGCTTGCCCCGGAAAGGCCCCCCGCTCCGCGCCCGGGATCGTCGCCCTCTTCTCCTTCCTCCTCCTCCTCTTCGTCTTCTTCCTCCTCCAGCTGCCGCTGAGTGCCCTTGGCCGCCGGCTCCCGGGGAGCCTCTGGCATCCAGGCGGCGGCGACGGCGGCGGCGGCTGTGCAGGACCTCTGGCGCGCGCCGGGCACACACCGGCCCAGCGCAGCCCGCCCACTCCGCCTGCGGGGCGCCGCGCTCAGCGCTCAGGAACCTTTCCCGGCCGCCCTATACGAAGCGAGCGGCTGCTTGGACCTCAGCGGCAAGTCGGTTCCAAACGCTACCAAGCGGGAGGAGGCACTCGCCACGCCACCATTGCCTGAAGCGCAGAAGAAGGAGCCTCTTCCCCGGCTCTTCCCGCAGCACCCCACCCCCCCGCCCCTTCGCAGCCAGCGCCGCTCCTCCGGCACCTAGAGGCTCTGGAGCTGCTCCCGCCGCACCAGCTTCCCTACAGCGCGAAGGAGAAAAAGGGGAGAGGGAGGGAGGAGGAGGAGGGATTCCCGTTCGCTTCCTCCTTTTTTTCGTCGTCTTCCCCATTAAGGCGCATCTCGCCCACCGAGGAGGGTGGCTAGGAAAATGTCAGCCTTGCTCTTCATGCCCGAGCGCACCTTTCCCTTTTCTTTCTTTCTTTCTTTCTTTCTTTCTTTCTTTCTTTCTTTCTTTCTTTCTTTCTTTCTTTCTTTCTTTCTTTCTTTCTTTCTTTCCCTTCCCCCTCTAAGCTGGACAAGCTCGTGGGCCTTCTTCCCATAGCCAAGCCTGGACTATGGCTCTGGGAAATGTCTTTTGGACAGTTGACCAGACTTGGAAAACTGAGGGTGATTTTACACACCAGCAGAAATACAAACGTAGATATGTTGACATGAGAAGATTTCTGTATAAAACAGACCAATCCATAGATGGCTCCTCTATCTTCATTGCTGGGATTTGGATGCAAATGACATTAATGCTTGTTTGCTGATAAATTCACTTTTCATTAAAAGAGGATAAAATGCCCTAGGAAGCAACACCATCCTTTTCCAGGATGATGTCCTTCAGAGAAGTTGAGGTTCGACACCATTATGAGAGCTGAATTCCTATATTTATAAGGCGTCAAGCCACTACTTTATATTCTAAAGTCCTTTTAGGTTTAGAATAGTTTATTTACATAAATTATTGTCAGAATTTTACCTTTAGACTCTTGGAGTTTGCAATGTAATACTGAGAAGTTTTATCTCTACAGTTATGCTAGTAATAATTGCGGTACTCAATAAAATCCATGCGCTGTTTGTTCAAAAGTAAATCCCATTCATTCAGTGGGCTTAATTACATCCAAATAAGTATGCATAAGATTGCGTGCTTCATTCTTGAAACTGCAGGGAAGAAAGCCTGGGTCATTTTGCTTCAGAAAAATAGCTTTCGTATAAGAATGTTCAAAATAATAGCAACCTCTCTCCTAATGAACAGATGAATGTTTGAGGAATCCTTTCTACATCATTTTATATTCCATGGATGAAACCCTGAATCTGGCTGAAAAAAAAATTGTAATCATATTTCTGATCACTATAACTCACAGTTATACCCCAAAACAAATAGTATACAGGCTATATAATGAAATGAAAGTGCAGGCCATAAATTAAAATTAAGCCTATATTAGTTTCTGACATGTTTTATTTACTTATTTCAAGAATGTATACAAAGCCCATAACAAATTCCTAGGGTGACTGAAAATTACCAAATAATTAGGATGCAATCCTGAATGATACTGGTTTTAAAGAGAGATCTTGAAATTTTGATTAAACCCAAGAATCTTTCATCCAAATTATCAAAGTCTTCTCCATATGAATATCAGGGGATGAGAATTCTGTCACGGTCAGGAAAACTTCGCATTTTGAAGAAATATACAATTAAGTAAAAAGTTCTCCAAGGACAAGAGATTTTCTTCTATCACAAAGCATTGATTAATAACATCGCAGTCTATCAGAAATAAGCTCTTACTAGCTTTTACTTATCTTGTGTCTTCCAGATACACTGAACTACATCAACTCTATGCAATATAATGTAGATTTTCTGTATAAATACCACACTGTCTGATTATTAAAGGGGAGTCCAATGGAACATACAATGTTGGGAAGCAAGGAAAGAAGTACTAGTATTTGTCTGCTGTCCTTGTGCTTCTACATCTATATGTAGATGGATACCCGAAATAGAAAAGAGGATTACAATGGTTTGATTATAGCATGATCTAAAGCATATGCCTGATCAAAATTTAATGAATCAGCTAGAATAGAAGCCCAGCATTATTTTCATTGAATTGATCCATATCTCAATGAATTTGAGCTTCATTGAATTGAGTAGGTTTGCTCAGCAAGACTATCGGCACTATTCACTATGGTAACAAAATGAAATTAAGCCTTATTGGAAGCTTAATCAAAAATGTGTACAGAATTTACAGATGTAGAAAAACTGAGATGTTTCTTCCTTTGACAATTGAGTCCTAATTTTATTGATGCATGCATGAGTGCGTAATAGTTCCCTTCATGAAACATCTCCAAGTCCTCCATCAGTTAAACAAAACTGTCTTTAATTGCATTGCAACTTAAGGCAGCATTAGAGATAATTATTTTTCCAACAATCCTAGGATAATATACTTTGAAAAGGCTAAGGAAAATATATAGAAAAAATAAGATGCTCTTTCTGCATTATCCATTTATTGGGTTTTTAAAAATGGGCACAATCTATATCAATATTTCATTTTGGGCATCTGCAGTGATGCAATGTGACTTAGTTCCCAAAGAAAATCATCAGATGCATTGCACTTAAGCATTCAGATGGAACCAATTTGCTTTGATGAGCTGCTTTGCTTTGGCTTTTGTGGGTACATTGCCATTGTACATAAGAATACTAAGGGGCCAAAGAAGCAGACAACTTGAAATAGCATGACTGTTCCAATCCAATAAGAAAAAAAAATACTGTGTCACTTCATTTTGCATTTGCATTCTGATAAGATCATTCAGGACAAATATACACTTCAATGGATAGTTAGGACTGCAGAAAAAGCAATTGCAACCAGTCTGTCTTCCATTGAGGACCTGTATACTGTACGAAACAGAAAAAGGGCTGAGAAAATATCCACTTACTCCTCACATCCTGAATACAAGCTACTACTCCCCTCAAGACACTACTATAGAGCTTTGCATGCCAAAATAACTAGACCCAAAGATAGTTTCTTCCCCCATGCCATCACTCTGCTAAACACCTAACTCCCACAGCACTCTTTAAAATGTAGACCCATGTAGTAAGCTTTAATGCTATTATCCATGTCATCTTATCATCTTTCCCATCTTCTGATCTCCTCATCTTTCTCACCTCTCATCTTTTCTACTACCTTTTCCTATTGGTATATTATGAGTTATCAACTGTTGTTTGTATCTTATGACTTACTATTGTACCTTACAATTTATGATCTGTGACTTATCACTTAGTTGTTTATATGTACACTGGGGGGGGGGGGAGAATAATTCTATTCTATTCTAAGTTACCTTTGCTTTAGATCTCCTCCCTATTAAAGCTTTGTGCAAGCTTACAATGTATGTCTGCTTCAGCTATTTTGTTTTACTTAAAGATATAAAATTTCTACCTCATCTTTTCCCTACAGATAAGCTTCAAGGTGGTGAACAACAATAACATGTACAATTACAGTTGAAACAATAAAGCCAATCAGTTAGAACATAGCCATAGGAAAAAAAGAACCTATCCACTGCATTAAAATCTCATTCATTCATTTTTATTTAGGTCAAGACTCAAGACCAGTAAATAAACATTATTAGGGGCTTCAGCAGAAAGTTAGTGTGGATGCCACAAATCTCTTATTACTTAGGGAAAGACAGCTAGCATGTCTTCCTTAGGTGCCAAGTTTTAGATGTAAAAGTCAACCACCTTTTTGCTTATATGTTGCCACTAAATATAATGAGCTGCGAGAAGATTTGTTCAGGAAGCTTTAAAATGGATCTAACTGATCTGGCTGGAGAAATCCAAATGATCACAGGATATAAAAGTGTCTTCTGCATCCTGTTGCTGGCATAGATATACTAGCTATCTGGATTTTTGAAACCCAGACCTAGTAAGATCCAGGCAGAATGCTATCCTTTAAGCAAATTAGTTCTACATATGAAATATTCTCTTGGGTACATTTATATATTTATCAAAAATGAGATATTAGAGTTTTTTTAAAAAATAGGTAAAACCCCAATTTGTTCTACCTAATGGAAAGGCAGTGATGGGATTCAGCCAGTTCGCACCACTTCGGGAGAACTGGTTGTTAACTTTCTGAGAAGTTTGGCAAACTGTTTGTTGGAAGAAATCATTAGGGCAGAGAACTGGTTGTTAAATTACTTGAATCCCACCACTGAGAAAAGGTGAATATCAAGCATCCTCAGTTCCTTGTACAACAGAGTCTCTAAAATCACATTTCTGAAATTCAATAGCAAAATGCTGGGATGTGTGTCCCCATCTCTATTTCATGGGTATATTTCTGAAATCATTAAGGTTTCTAGGTAACCCTACTGTAAATATTTTCCATATCAAGTTGATATCTTTCAAAGTTCCTGAGTGAAATGTCTTTTAGTTTATTGTTTTGTTTATATATTTATATATTACAATTTAAACAAAAGCAAACATAAAGTAACAAAAGGTGGTGAAGGAGATGTGTTTTAATTGCATTTCTGAAATCAGAAAGAATAAAGGCCAAACACTACTTTTAAGGGAAAGCATTCCCTAATCTAGGAATTATTCAGAAAAAAGTGCCCCACCCCATGTGTCACACAAGCGAGTGTCCAAAAGCAGGAACATCTTCAGATGGGCTTCTCTTGTGGACCTTAAAAACTGGACAAGTTCATAACAAAAAAGTGGAATTATTCTCAATTTCTTTATGGTAACATTTTTATACCTATCTCAGATTTGCCTGCATGTGTTTTGTTCAGAGAAAATATTATCTGGATGTGAGATCTGAAGAGAAATTGGAAAGATTATGTAATGTAATCTTTCTTTGCAGAAGACAGCAAAGAAATATATTAGTTTTATGAGAAGGTTCAGTAGGCTGATTGTTATGAGAGAGAGATTTTTAGTGGGGGTGTCCACATACTTGTATACATTCCTTAAAGAAAGGAATGTATAATCCTATCAATATTCATCTTTAAATGAGCTATGACAACTATCATACTGAGTTAACAATCCTTTAATACACTTTTTAATGAAAAGGGATATCTATGGCATTCTCTGTGATCATATAAAAATTGAATTGTCCCTCATTTTGTTCCTCAGATGTGAGAACTTATGAACCTTGAATACTGTGCAACTTTTAAAAGCAAGATTTGAAAGAGCATGAAAATCAGTTGGTCAGCTGGTCAATCACTCATTTTATTTTGGACACTGACCAGAAAAACAAAAGGGTCCCAGTTGAATGGAGTAAAACAAGCTATAAAATTATATAAAAATATAAGTAAAATTGCAAACTAAAATTTAAAGAGTTTGGCACATTACCATGTAAATAGTACAGGAGGATAGAATTTATATAGGGCAACCAAATAACCTAATAGTAAAATATATGTAAAACTATTATAATATTAAAAAGTTGTTAATTGTTATTAAATCTAGAAAAATATAGTGGCATAATGTATAAAGAAAGATAATACATAAGGATTGATTATGATTTCAAAACTAAAAGTTAGAGTCTCATTATAGTGATTATTTTATCTATATTGGCAGCTAATGAAATTAAAACTGAAATAACATTGATTTAAAAGTTTCAAAAACATTTCAAAAAGTAGAAACTAAAAAGGTAGCTTCATTATTTCAAAACAGAAAATACCCAATGTTTGAAGAGAAATTACTGTATATTGAACAAACTATGGAACATATTTGGCTGTAATCACTGAAGTACTAACTGATTGATCTGATAGTAGCAACCTGAGGTAAAAAGAATCAGAGCGACCAGAATGTTTGATGATGGGTGGAAATAATAATTATAGATCTGTAATGCCGGATGCAGTTCCTTAAAATAGTGAGTTCATAAGATTGTTCCTAAACTTAAAGATTAACAATAATGTGGGAATAAAGATACTATCCAGTTCCAAGCTGGGAGAAAGACACTGGAAATAAAATGAAGGCCTGCTGCAAGGAAAGAGTTTATTTGGATGCCAGAAACTTCAGTGACAGCGGCATGTTTCTGGGGTGGCTGACAAAATGGGGTTGAGATAGGTGGGCTTTTATACATTTTATACATTGGGGCCTTGTGATTGAGATGCCTGATCCTGTGCAAGAACATGTCCTATAATATTCTAATCAGAATGGGACTTTTCGGCTCGAATTCTTGATGCTGCCTGTTTCTCCACCAGGGTTTCACCTCCGTGTTATTACACCCTGGCACTTTGGGCTACGGTCCCTCTGTCCTAGTACCTTCACCGTGGCCCATTCGTCACAGTACAGTTTGTGTTGGGCTTTTGGGCACACAGGACAGTTCAAAGCCAGCCAATCAGTGCAGGGGCTCAGGGGCTTTGGGAGTAAAGTGGGGACTGCAGTTGAGAGGGAGGCTCTGTCAGTTCGGAGCCTCCCGAGGCAGCCAAGAGCAGCACAGGGGTGGGATCCAGCCACAAAAGATGGGAAAAGGGGGGCTGTAAAAGTTCCCAGGACCTCTCCCTGTAAAAGGGGGGGCTGGGAGGCAGCAAAGGTATTTCGTTAGTAGCACTTGGGGCTTTGCACTCCTGACCATGAGCCACTAGCCTGTTAGTTCGGAGCCTCCCAAGAGCAGCAGGGTGGGGGAGGTGGGCAGTAGAAAGCAAGAGATCCATCAGGTGGGGTTCCCAGATATTATTATAACTAGACAGAGATTCTGGCTGGAAGGGACCTTGGAGGTCATCTAGTCCAACCCCCTGCTCTAACAGGAGACCTTATATCATCTGAGTTATTTTGGTGCCTCTAACAGAGAGGAAAAGTCCCAGAAAAAGGAAGGAGTTTACTAGGACAAAGCTAAACAGCCTCAGGCACTTGTTAGGAGAAGGAAGGGGTGGGGTGGAAGCCTGCCCTATACCTGATCCTGCCTCCCTGACACCAAACAGTAAGAGAAGAGTGGGGGGGGGATAGAAAGAAAAAGAAAGAGGAGAGAGAAAGGAAAGATTAGACTGTAAAGGCTAATGAGGAGTATTCTATTCCTTTTGCAGGAATACACAAATCTAATTAGGAAGCCAGGATGTTATTTTATGATGTTTCTGACTGTATAAAAAGGAGTTACACCTTTTCTGAAGTGTAGCCTCCGTTTAAGTTTCTTGTTTGGCATTTATGAGCTTAAATGTACTATTATTGGACCTTGGAAATGAAGGAAGTGAGGAGTGACACTAATTCCAATCGCTTATCCTTTTCTCTTTCTCTGCTCACGTTCCTTTCCCCAAACATCCCTAGGAGGGTTAGAGTCCCCCAGTCAGGGTGGATGGTCTTTCCCTGGAATTCAATGGGGAGCTTGAAAAGAATGTGAGCAGAGAAAGGGGAGCCCCTGTAATAGACGCTCCATGGTGCTCTGGAACAGTCCAGAGGTTATGCTGACTCCAAACTGGAGTCTGGTACACTTGAAGGCACCTCTATGCGTAACTATAGTCTGTGCCTCCGCGGTAGCATCATCTACTGGTACACCTGTGCAAGATCAAGTTTAGCGAAGATCTAGGGAATGCAGCAGACGGTGTACGATCGGAACCGGGTAAGCACTCTGCTGGAGAGCCTTATTGATCGTACACTTGTAGTCTGTGCAGATGCACACTGACCCATCAGGTTTAACTAGGGTCACTATTGGGTTCTCCTACTGGGCATGACTGACTGGCACTAGCACCCCTTGTTTAATCGATTTGTCCAGTTCGATATCAATTTTCAATTTAAGGGCAAAAGTCACCCTCCTGGGCTTCAGCTGGATAGGGGCAATATTGGGGTTGAGGCTGAATGAGATAGTCCCCACATACTTGCCAAGCCAATCATCAAACATGTCCTGGAATTTGTGCATAAGATCATCTTTCAGGGTGCTTCGCACATTGTGGACTCCAGTGAATCCCATGCCCAGGGCTCTGAACCAGTCCATGCCCAGGAGGCTTGGGAGCTTTCCGCTGACCATGGTGAGGGGAAGCTTCTCCTGGAATTCTCCTGGAATTCCACCTGGAACTCGCTGATTCCTTCCACAGGGATGTGGTTCCCTTGGTAATCACACAGTCTGCGCCACTGGTGCTGGAGTTGTTGCTTTCAGATGCTGGGGACGGTCTTCTTTAACCTATCCCAGGACATTATAGTTATGGGAGATCCGGTGTCAATCTCCATCAGGCATTCATACCCCTCGATTTAGACTATTGTGTAGGTCTTCTCTCCGGGGGATGTGCAGGTCCAGCCAATTTGAATGGTGCAGGCTTCGAGATCCTTGGATTTCGCACCCTTCCGGTGTCCACCATTCTTATTGGTCTTCTTCTGTTGCACCGTCACTGATTGGCCGGCATTGCTCTGCGGCTTGTAACTGGGATTCTGCTTGGATCTGCAGATTCTGGTGATGTGGCCCTTCTGATTGCATTGCCAGCAAATGGCGTCTCGGAACTTACAGGTCTGTCGTGGATGGGGTCCTCCAAAGCTCGGACAGGCATCTCGGTGGCCTCGCCGGTCCTGTTGGTACTGTTTGGTTTGGCAGACCTCGTCCTTTGATTCCCCCTCGCTCTCTGTGCATATGGTTTCCTGGTGAACTGGGGCCAACCTCTGTGCCATCCTGACATGTCTCATCCCTTGTAGTCTCTCAGCTGCCTTGGTGGAGAATTCTTGAGCCCTTGCCTCGTCCAGTGCAATATGCAAAGTTAGATTCAACTTCGCGAGCAACCTCCTCTGCAAGCGAGTATCTCTCACTCCGCAGATTAGTTGCTCTAGGAGCATCTTATCTAGGTCTCGGTACTCACACTGGTTTGCAGCCTTGCGCAGGGCAGCAATGTACTCGCTGATGAATTCCCCCTCCTGCTGCAGTTGTTGCCGGAACTCATACCGCTGGACGTATTTTGATGCGTTGGGGCGTAGTGATCCTTCAGCAGCATCTGAAGCATTTGCCACAAGATGGTGTGGACCAAGTTTGGGTCCACAGTGGTTCAGGCTTTCTTTCGCACATCTGGCAGCCCTTGTAGGTTGCTGGCCACCAGGAAGCATTCAAAGTGGGACATATAGGATCCCCACTTTTCTTCCATTGGTCTGAAAGGCACTGGCGGTACGTAGGCAGACATTGTCAGTTGATTCTCCAGGTACTCTGCTCGCTCACCTGGCTGGATTCGGGGTTTCAGCTTTCTTTTGTGGCTTCTGGCCTCAAATCCCATCCTCGTTGCCAATGTTAAGTTGGGTGAATGAGGATGCAGCAAGTCAGGCAGTGAGTGACAGCAGCTCTTTTTATAGAGTGAGAATCCAGCAACTAACCTGGGGAAACAGCTCTCCTTATATACCCTGCAGCTGTGGCGGTCATCCAATCAGCTGACGGCTATTAAGTTCAAACTTTCCCGCCAAAACTATATACATAACAGAGAGCGAGTGACTTCTCATATCTGGTTTTCTGGGCTGGTTGCCAACCTTTGTTGGACTTTGTTCTTAATAACTTTGATAAGGACTCTTTGCACGGGAAGCCTGCATTCTTGAAAGGGGTTTGTTTGGAATTAAACAGTGTTTGCAAAGCTTGGTGTGTGTCACATTCTCTGGGAGTCTGAAGCTGGGGCAGAACACCAATTCACTGCCCGTGCATGCACAGTGTGCACCAAATGCATACTGCATGAACGCACATGCGCAGTGCACACCAAATGCGTGCTTCACATGGAAAAAGGAGGCTTAAGAAGGTAAGTAGAACAGCAAGTGGGGGCTGTGCCACGTGATTTAGATTCACTAGAAAGCAGGATTGTCGGAAATACTGGTTTTGATGAACCGGTAGCATTTTTTTACTACCGGTTCACCTTGACCGGTAGCTTTTATTACTACTGGTTCGTCTGAACTTGTGCGAACCAGTAACATTTCTTCCCTGATACATGTTTACTATGGGTTTTGATCAATATCGTAAGAAGAGGATGAAAAACTACTTATAATAGAAGAATAAACAGTAAAAGAACACACCTAATCAGAGTTTTGTACAGTTGGGTATTTCGTATTTTTATAGTCTATATTTTGTAGAGCTATTTTGCTACTTAAAATTGAAGTGAGAAGATAGCTTCCTTTAAAAGATATGAAACTTCTTTCTGTATGATCCTTAGTTGGGGAAAGCAAGTATATCTTGGGATAACATAGAAAAGGAAATACATAGGCAAGAGCTTCCACCTTGCTAGAACCACAAGAATCAAGTTTCTGAGGATAAAGAGTGTACCTACTAACAGTAAGAAGGAAAAGTGTTTTAAAACAGGCTCTTGGAAAAAACCATCTGTGCTAACTGAGAATTAAATTATGGAAATGCCATGTAATAGAACTTAGGTAATATTCAAGGATACAAATAATTCCTTGGATTTGTATTGTGAGGAAGAATAACATGCTGATAGCACTCCACTCCAAAATTCTGACCATTTTTCTAGGTTTTTTTATCTAGAATTTGAACAACATGAAGAATAAATCAAATGCTCTGTGACATCATAAATTAGTGTTCTATATAAATAGTGTCCGAACACCAACATCTGGATACATCTTGATTAGAAGGATTGGAAATCTAAATTGCAATTCCACTAGCCAGGCCAGATCAACTCCATAGCTGAGGATACTAAAATTCAATGAGAAATCTAGAAGAACTGACCAAATTCCTTAATCCACTTTTCACTATAGGTCACCCAAAAAGATGATCAGTTTCAATATTGATCCCTACCAAAATGCCAGACAAAACTGGATTTTGTTTATTTGAGATGGATTCATTCATGCAAGTTTTTCATTATATTCCAAAAGGGATTATGTTCGAGTACTTTCCACGTACTGGAAGTATTGTTCTCTAGCCTGGATGTATTACCAGAATTATATAATAGTTTGCTACAGATTCTGAACTGATCATTTATGACTGCAGGATACATTACCCTTTACCTATCATCTCCCATTTTAATATTTGTTCATTTTATACTTGATTGTTTTAAATTAATGGCCTTCCGACTCCATTTCCTTTCATATTTTAATAAGGTCAGCAGTCAATTTGCTGAGAGAAGAGAGAGAATGCTGATATTCTGGTAGTTGAATCAGAATAAAAACAGTATTTTTTTTCACAGCTTCTCTCTCTCTCTCTCTCTCTCTCTCTTTTTTTAGTCTGTAATATACAGTTTGACATCTATAGCAAAGTTTTTGCTCCTGAGTGAAGAATGAATGGAAAACTGTACATGATTCATGCTTCCAGTCTCTAATTATATTGCCAAACTTGTCCATCATTGGAAAGATAATAATATGTAAATGCAATTCATGGCATTAGGAAATGTAATTTTATTTATAGGATATAAATGAAGCAATCATACTGAGATATCTTTGTGTGTTGTGTGCATATGCACATGCCAAGGGCTAACTTGGAAGAGTTCCTTATTGGGTAATAAATGCTACATGAATCCTTTAAAGTTCTTCAGAGGGAGTGGACTTAATCACGCAGCACTTATCATCAATCACTATGGTCCAACTAGCTGGCTTTCCATGGGCAACTAAGCTATTTTTTAAAGAAATGAGCAAGTCTATAAACATTATATATATTATAATGACTTTCCAATGCTGCAATAGATATTTCACATATAGGGCTGTGCTAAATATTCACATGCAAATATTTTTAGTGTTGAAAAATAATGTTTGGGATGAAGGAAAAATGAGGCAGCACATTTTGAATGTCATGGAAAGCACACACCCTTTTTCCCAAAGGGGGAAAAAAAGGGAACACCCATCTTTATTTTATTTTATTTTTTGTTAAATGTATCTTTTCAGGTCAAGGAAGTGGAGCTTCTGGGTTGTTGTTGTTTTTTAAATTTCAGATGCCAAAATAATTTAGTCAGCATAACCAATACTTTCATCATGATGAGAAGAGAGCACCATTTGCTGCTCCAACTCAGGTATCAAAAATCATCTTAGAATAGCCATGAAAGGGGAGCAGAGGGAGAAAACCTCCCTGGCACATTATTACCAACAGCAGTTTTATTACTTTTCATTACTCAAAAGAGTGCAGAGGAAGTACAAAAGGAAAAAGTATATCATATGCTTTAGGCAGTCAGAAAATAAGCTTGTCTACAGAAAATTTCTGATCCAGTCAAGAAATCCTGCCTGTTGTTGGAAGATTTTTACTACCGGTTCTGTGGGTGTGGCTTGGTGGGCATGGCAGTAAAATCTCCATTCCCTCCCCACTCCGGGGAAGGTTACTGCAAAATCCCCATTTCCTCCCGATCAGCTGGGACTCAGGAGGCAGAGAATAGATGGGGATGGGACGGTGCTAGCCAAAGGTGGTATTTACCAGTTCTCTGAACTACTCAAAATTTCCTCTACAGATTCTCCATAACTGTTCAGAACCTGCTGAAACCCACCTCTGAATCTGGTTCAGTTTCAAGCCAGGAGAAAGGCACTGGACACAAAATGGAGGCTTATTGGAATGAAGGTCCATTTATTGATGAAACAGAACCACCAAGCATGTGTGATTCTGGGTAGAGTTGACCACATGAAGTTGAGAGAAAGGAGCTTTTATAACTTCTCTTGGGCTTTGCACTTGAACTTCATGTTCCTATGCAAGAACCTGTATTTTATTGGCGGTTGTCAGACTTCCATGGAGCCATGTGGGGTTATGTTTGTCTGAGATAAATTTGGTTGAAGTTGATGGCTGAGGCAATGTCCTTAGGAGCTTGTAATGCAGTGGGCTCTATGTCTTCTGCTAGATAATCCTATTATGTCCTGGAGGGTCATGCCTTAATCCCATCACCCTGCAATTGAAGGTCTTTTGTCTTGTGGATAGGATGACCCACTCTTTCTTAAAGGGGACCAAATATCTGCTGGGGGCAGGGAGCTGGGCCAGGGAGCTGAGGCTGAGTTTCTGTCTCCCTTAAGACCTCTATTTCTCTTTTAGGGGAAATATAATATTTTGCGTTTTTAATATTTGCCAAAATGTTTCATTCTTCTAGGAGAGAGGTGGGTGCTAACTTTGTACACTGTGAAATGGGAGAATTGACAATTCTTGTTGGAACTTCTCTTGCTGTCCCCCCTGCCATTGCAAAATAGGCTGCAGAGTAGATTTTTCCACTTGTGAGAAGAACTTTTAGAAATCTCTGCCAGCCTAGCTAGAGCTGATGATACCGGGAGCTGAAGTTTACACATCAGAAATGTAGTCATCTCGGGATACTCCACTTTAGAAATTGGAGGACTGTTCAGAACAGTAAGAAAAGTAATGGTGGGAATGTCAGGAAGGCAAAGTTTGATCACAATTCATTTTCTATTCCCTTTTTATTTCTTTTTGCTGGTGGAAAGAATCTTTTCTACAAATAATGTCATTAAACTTTTAATTATAATAGTAACAGATAATATTAACTACGAAGAAAGGAAAAATTGAAAAAAAAATGAGTAAAAACTGAAAGAAAACAAAAGAGAAAGAAAAAGTAGGAAAAAAAACCCCCTAAGAAAGCAATTTTTCACTTGGATCACAAAAAGTATGTATATTACAGGAGACTCCAACCCCCAGGCTACAGACTAACACTGATCTGTGGCCTGCCACTACCAGGCTGTGCAAGTGAGCGAATCCCCATCTGCCTACATGAGGGATCCAGGCAGTGTGCTAAACCACGCCCCCTGAACCATGAAAAACTACCCTCCACAGAACTGGTCCCTGGAGCCCAAAAGGTTGGGGGCCACTGATATATTACCCAGAGCCATCTTCAATCCACCAGTCTTCCCCAGAAGTAGCCAGCAGAAAGAAGCTGAGTGGAATTCAATGTAGGTAAAATGTAGCCATATGAATGCAAGAGGCTGGAGTAATTTATAAAATTGCATAAAATCTCAGGGTATACTGCATGTGATAAAGTTGGGAAACAGAGGAATGGTGGAGATTATTTTATATGCAATAGAAAATGTTACAACATGTATTTGTGTTAATTTAAATTAAAACACAAATAAACACACGCTTCACAAAGTAAATCAGAAGTTAAATGAGTAACTGTTGGATTTGCCAAGTACATCAGATTCATTTAAGAAGGACTTGCAAATTGAAAGCTAAAATTTCTTTGCTCTTTGTTGGTCTTTCAAAAGTTATATGTATTTTTCCACTCCCACGCCACCCCATGTCCCAGCTTTCTTTCTATTCCACTCTTCTCCTTTGTTGCAGTTCTTATATATTTATAGAAAATTATGCATTTGAACGTGACATAAGCATCATCCCATCCTTATAATCATGGCTCATTAGCGCTCAAGCACACAACAGCAGGTGAAAATGTTCTCAGGTCCATAAAGGTTAAAGAAGGCCCGCAGAGCACCATTAGGGAATCATAAATTTTATCATGCAGCTGGAGGTCTGTTCTGTTCTCAACAAGACACGGACCTGAATTTTATTTGGGATATGTTTGATAAATATCATAGAAGATTATTAAACCATTTCACCCCCATAAATATGTATAAATTACCTAACTATGACTGCTGAGTCAAAAGTTATGAGAGGCTGTGGCTACAATTCTGCAGTGCATGTTTCAGGTGGGGTGTGCAAAGTTTCAGTTTCCCAATTTTACAGATGGAAATAGGTTTGATGGAGTAGTTTGGCCACCAACTGCTTTGTTAACATGTTTTCTTAAAACTCTTCCCGCATCTCAATTTCAGTTAGTGATACCTGCAAATATTTCACATCAATCCAAAGAAGAAGACTACTATAGTAATTTTATTTGCTTGCAAGATATGGCAAGTTTCTGATAACAATACTCAATGAGTTTAACACCTGCTTTGACATCTTAAGATATTGGATTTCTAACTTAAGAGAATACATTCATAATTATATATGTGGGCTGCTGGCTTACTGGCATTGGGACTACAAAATACTCAGTTCTACGGCATAAAAATTAGAATGCCATGGATGTAGTTAAGCAGTTTATCATATCACTTTAAAATATACTTCTCATAACAAGAGAGGCTGCTTCTCAGAAAAATAGTTTCTTTTCTAACAACCAACTTTTGAATTACTACTCATTGCAGCAAACTATGATCTTAATTTTCTTGCTATGTCATCCTTTATTAGTAAGAACCATGATGTGAAGAATGTGTACCCACTGCTGCAAATTAGGAGTGCTTTTTCCTTGCAGTGTTGTATAGTAGTCCTTTTTAGCCTTTGTGTTCTTATGACACAGCTGTTGACTGTACTTGATACAGTATCTTGATAGATTCCAATTCCTAGGAAAATAGTCAAGAATAGCATATGCATTTTTAAAACAGAAATTGCTCCCAAGTCAAATTAACAATTCTAATAATGTTGTCCTAACTTGTGACAGTATTAGGATAAGTATAAAACCAAATGAGGAACAGCTGACTGTCGGGGAGGAAGTTAGAGAATGGTACAGAGAACGGCGCAATTAGGGCCCAACTGTCAGGGCCTAGGCAGCTGCCAGGGCAACAATGATGCTGGCAGGAGTGCCAAGGCAGCTGGAGGGTGGCGGCAGTACCTGGAGGCCTGGCTGCAAAGACGCCCCGTTGTTGATGGAGAAGAGGGCAGCATTACAAACGTTAGGATCCCTCAGTTTTGAGGGATCTGGACACTCCCCCTTTTTTTCTGAAGCATGGGAGGGGACTTAACAATTTAATGGGTTGAATAGCCTGAAGATCAATGTCATGGGGAAGGGACTGAGGATTGTTAGCTGGGGGATGACGGTTGGTTCCCCCCTTGACTGTTCCTCCCCCACTTATTAGACTTAGGCCTAATATGGCCACTCAGCATCAATTTACAGCTTTTGATTGATCTGCAGCCTTATTTGACCATTATTTGATCATCTTGTCCTCACTGAGTTACCCGGATTATTCAATCATTTATTCCATCCTGTGACTACATCTTGTTTTTTCTGAACTAAGCCTCAGCTATTGCTTGTGTCAGGACGGGAGGAGGCACAGACACTGAGAGTCTTGAACTATGGTGGGACTCTATATTCTTGTTTGACATATGACTCTGGTTTGGTCACCGTGAGAGGGCGGCCTTTTTGAGACTTTTTCCACCATTGAATAGACGTATTATAATCACAAGATTTCCTATTGTGGTGAGAGGGCGATGATGTTCCGATGTTCTGATGTTTTTAGCATATTGTCTTCTCTTTAACATCTTTTCCTCCCTTATTTAATCTACCTGTTTTTAACCATCTCTAACACCCTTTAGAAGAAAATGATCCTTCATCACTCTCAGCTCGTCACTATTCTTGCATGTATTCAATTGCGGAGCTCCTTGCACTGCGAGACTCCCCCCTCTTGCAGGTTTGGCCCTCTCAACTATCGAGGGCCACCCTTGATGATGGGTTTTGGAATGCTGAGAGGTGGTACACTAAAAAACAGAAGCTATGGGGTTTTTAAAATAGATTTTTAGATCCAATTTTAAGGGGATCCAGGAGGAGGGTGGTTTTTAATAACAAAAATGAGACTGGGGGGTCTCTTAAGGTTCAGCAGCCATGCCATTCAGACAGTCCCAACAGGTTGGGGGGGGGATTGGGAGTCATGGGGGATGCTCGGAGGAGGGTGGGACATTCTGTACCTGTGATGGTGGGAGGGGGGAAGAAGAAATCAAAGTAGGAGTGGGGAGCATCACACCAGATGCATTCGGATGGTGGCTTGCTCCCATACCTCCTGCTCACCCTGCTTTCCTGGGGATATGAGAGCGAGGGACCCTGGTCTCCACCTGGTGTATGTGAATGCCAGGTCCGTGATGAATAAAGCCCTCCTCATACGAGATCTTAATGATGAGGAGGGTGCGGACCTGGCCTGTATCATGGAGACCTGGTTGGGGCAAGAGGGGGGAATCCCTTTCTCTGACTTATGCCCCCCAGGCTTTCATGTCCTGCACCAGCCATGGCACCAGGGAAGGGGCGGGGGGGGTGGCAGTGGTTGTCAGGGAAGGTCTGAATCCTAGGGAGGTCACTGTCCCTCAGATAGGCAGGTGTGAGGCTCTTCTATTGAGGTGGGACCCTGGAGTTCAGTCGGGCTTGTTGGTCACATACCTATCTCCCAGCTATGTTGCCACAGCCCTGCCCGCAGTGCTTGATGTCTTGACTGAAGTGGCACTTGAACTCCCCAGCCTTCTGGTTGTGCCTTTGATCGGAGAGTCATCTGAGGCAGTCTGGGAGTTCATGGCCTCCATGACAGCCATGGACCTGGCTCAGGTTATTCAGGGCCCAACTCATAGGGGAGGACACACACTCGACCTGGTTTTTCTCTCTGGGCAGTGGATAAATGGTCATGGTAGGGTAGGGGGGAACTTTCCATCACTCCCCTATCATGGACTGGCCATTCCCTCCTAAGACTGGACTTTCAATCTGCCAACCCTTGCCGCTGGGAGACGGGACCCATAAAATGGTTCCGCCCCAGGTGCCTGATGGACCCAGAAAGGTTCTTGAAGGAGCTTGGGACATTCCCCACCTCTCAATCCTGCAATTCAGCTGAGGCTGTGGTAGCATCCTGGGAATGGTTGGCTACCGACGCCTTAGACAGAATTGCACCTTTGCGGTCTCTAACCCGATGCAGATCCTGGGTCTCTCCTTGGTTTTCCATGGAGCTCCGGGAAATGAAATGTTGGAAAAAATGCCTAGAGGAGCATTGGAGGTCCTCCCGATCTGAATCTGACCGAACACAGTTAAGAACCCATATTAGCTCTTATCTAGTGGCAATGGAAGCGACGAAATGAGATTACTTCGCCGCCCTCATTGCATCTGCAGAAAACCGCCCAGCAGCCCTGTTTCGTGTGACCCGCTCCCTCCTCAATCAGGGAGCAAGGGAAGACCCTTTACAGGGCAGAGCTGAGGATTTTGTACAGTTTCTGTGTGATAAAATCGCTCAGATCCGGATCAGATTGGATACTGACTGGGCAGAATCCAATCGGGAGACTAGGGTGGGTCTTGAGAATAATATCTGGATTGAGTTTGACCCTGTTTCTGTCAAGGAAGTGGACAGGATTATGGGCAAATTTAGTTCCTCCACTTGCTTATTGGACCCTTGTCCCTCTTGGTTGGTTTTGGCTGCCAGGGAGGTGACTAGAGACTGGATCCAGGCAATTGTCAACACTTTGTTGAGAGAGGGGAACATCCCCACCTCTCTTAAGGAGGCAGTGGTTCAACCTCTCCTCAAGAAGCCTTCCCTGGATCCAGATTCACTTAATAACTATCGTCCCGTCTCCAACCTTCGCTTCATCGCAAAGGTTGTTGAGACTATAGTGGCGCAACAGTTCCCACAGTTCCTGGAGGAAATGGAATACCTTGACCCATACCAATCAGGCTTCCAACATGGACACAGCACGGAAACAGCATTGGTCGCTCTGGTGAATGATCTCTGGCGGGCTCGGGATGGTGGCTGTTCCTCCATCCTGGTCCTACTTGACCTCTCAGCGGCTTTTGATACCATCGTACCATGTAGGATACCATGGTATCCTACTACAGTGACTTGAGGGGTTGGGGATGGGAGGCACTGTCTTACAGTGGTTCTCCTCCTACCTCTCGGGTCGCTTACAGTTTGTATGGGCAGGAGGGCAGAGGTCCACCCCAAAGTCCCTAAATTGTGGGGTGCCTCAAGGATCGGTTCTCTCCCCCCTACTCTTTAACATCTATATGAAGCCACTGGGTGAGATCATTTGTGGCTTTGGGGTGAGATATCATCAATATGCTGATGATACCCAATTATACCTCTCCACCCCAGACCACCCCAGAGGTGCCCTTTCCGTGATGTCCTGTTGCCTGGAGGTGGTACAGGCCTGGATGGGTAGAAACAGACTCAAACTCAATCCCTCCAAGACTGAGTGGCCGTGGATGCCGGCATCTCAGATTTCAGAAGCCCCATCACTTTTGATGGATGGAGAAAAACTTGCCCCTGTTGATAAGGCTCGCAACTTGGGTGTCCTCCTGGATGCTCGGCTGTCCCTAGAAGACCATCTAATGGCTGTGACCAGGGGGGCCTTCGCACAGGTTCACCTAGTGCTCCAGTTGCGCCCTTTCCTGGACCGAGATGACCTTTGCCCAGGACCATGCCCTGGTTACTTCCTGCTTGGATTACTGCAATTCCCTCTACATGGGCCTGCCCCTGAGATGCACCCGAAAACTCCAGCTGATCCAGAATGCAGCCGCATGGGTTGTTACGGGAGCTCCTTGTTACCCCCATATAACATCCCTCCTGCATGAGCTGCACTGGTTACCAGTGGTTCTCCAGGTTCACTTCAAGGTGCTGATTCTCACCTATAAGGCCCTACATGATTTAGGTCCAGGATATTTACAGGACCTTCTCCTGCCTGCTTCCCACCATCATGTTCGCTCACATAGGGCCGCTCTCCTCAGGGTTCCGACGGCGAGCCAATGTCATCTAGCGGTGCCCAGGGGTAGGGCATTCTCTGTGGATGCTCCCACCCTCTGGAATGAATTACCTACTGAGCTCCGGCGGCTCCTGATCTCCACTCCTTCTGTTGGGATCTGAAGACTTGGCTGTTCAAGCAAATAGGCTGACTCTGATTCTGGGTTTTATTATTTATCATTAATTAGTTATTTGATTTAAAGTGCGATTTTATTGTACATGTTTCTTAACTTGTGTTCGCTGCCCTGAGTCCTTCGGGAGAAGGGCGGCATATAAATACATGTAATAAATAGATAAATAAATAAATCATATCAGTTATTGTTCCAATTTCCAAATTGTATCTCCAAGAGTAAGGTGATTGCAACTATCATTTATGTTTATTAAACATTTTACGTGATGTCCAATATTTAAGCATATTTTGTTCTTGTTCTTGGTGCTGTATTTACTTAATTACAAGATCATGGAAACTTAATTTCATAGCATTTTATTATGATGCTCTGCTGGTTTATCAAAATAGGACATACAAACTCATTATTTTAGAATAGGGGTGGAGAACCTTGGCCCTTTTATGACGTGTGGAGTTCAACTCCAGTAGTGAGTTTCACTAACCTTCACTACCAGTTTGGAAGTGTGAGCGCTCACGCTTCGCTTGTGCATGGCACTTCTGCACATGAGCAGAACCTTCTCCCACTGCTGCCACTATCAGTTTTCCTGAACTGGGTTGAACTGGTAGAAACCCACCACTGTTCAATTCCCAGAATTCCTGAGTCAGCATGGCTGCTCAGGAATTCTGGGAGTGGAAGTTCACAAGTCATAAAAGGGCCAAGGTTCCCTACCCCTGTTTTAGAGGCTGTATAAATAGCAGGGTGGGAAAAAATCTACTTTAAGGCTGCAAAGGAGGTTATATTATATTATATTATATTATATATATTATATTAGATTAGATTCGCCAGTTGCGACCCTTTCTAGATCGGGACTCCTTACGCACAGTCACTCATGCCCTCATCACTTCCCGTCTGGACTATTGTAATGCTCTCTACATGGGGTTCCCCTTGAAGTGCACACGGAAGCTCCAACTGGTCCAGAATGCAGCTGCGCGGGTGATATTGGGAGTGACATGGCACTCACATGTGACACCACTCCTACGCGAGCTGCACTGGCTTCCAGTGGTCTTCCGGGTGCGCTTCAAGGTGTTGGTTCTTACCTTCAAACTCCTCCATGGCTTAGGACCTGGGTATCTACGAGACCACCTTCTGCAACCGATAACCTCCCACCAACCAGTACGCTCCCACAGGGTAGGCCTTCTCAGGGTGCCATCACTAAAGCAATGCCGACTAGTGGTTCCCAGAGAAAGAGCCTTTTCTGTTGGGGCACCTACCCTTTGGAACAGGTTACCCCCAGGGATACGAATGATCCCAGATCTTCGTACTTTCCGTCGTGCACTTAAGACCTTTCTTTTTCACCAAGCCGGTCTGGCATAAATCTTTTCTAATTTTGTAAATCTTTATGCTGAAGATTCTTAACTGTCGAGCCAAACTGGCTTAATTATTTATATTCACATTCTATATGTATGTCATTTTAACTGTTCACCGCCCTGAGTCCTTCGGGAGAAGGGCGGTATAGAAATTGAATAAATAAAAAAAAAAATATTGAGTCTTCGGAGAAAGGCGGCATACAAGTTGAACAAATAAATAAATAAATATATTATTAATTAATTAATTAATTAATTAATAATATATTTATTTATTTATAAGGGTGGTATAGAAATATAATTAATAATATATTTATTTATTTATAAGGGTGGTATAGAAATATAATTAATTAATTAATCAATCAATCAATCAATCAATTAATTAATTATATTTCTATACCACCCTTCTCCCATAGGACTCAGGGCGGTGTACAGCCAAGGTAAAAACACAAACACACAAACATCATAAAATTAGAATTTAAAATTATTAAACAATTTGACCCAACTGAATTAAAACCCAAAGTTAAAATATCTAATTAAAATTTGTTTAAAGGTGAGCCCTGCCTGTTGGAACATCAGGGTCTTGAGGGCACGGCGGAAAGTACGAAGATTCGGGATGTTACGTATCTCCGGGGGCAATTCATTCCAAAGGGCAGGAGCCCTCACAGAGAAGGCCCTCCCCCTGGGGTTCACCAGTCAACATAATTTGACTGACAGAACCCTGAAGAGTCCCTCTCTGTGAGAGCGAACTGGTCAGTGGGAGGCTATTGGTGGCAGAAGGCGGTCTCATAGATACTCAGGTCTTAAGCCACGGAGCACTTTAAAGGTGGCGACCAACACCTTGAATCGCACCCGGAAGACCACTGGGAGCCAGTGCAGCTTGTGCAGGAGAGATGTTACATGGGCGCAATGAGTTGTGCCCATAATCACCCACGTGGCCGCATTCTGGACCAGTTGGAGCCTCTGGGTGCTCTTCAAGGGGAGCTCCATGTAGAGAGCATTACAGTAGTCCAGACGGGAGGGGACAAGGGCATGAGTGACCGTGCACAGGGCGTTCCAGTCCAGAAAGGGACACAACTGGCAGATCAGGCAAACCTGATAAAAGGCCCCCCTGGCCATGGCCGTCATATGGTCTTCTAAAGACAGCCATGAATCCAGGAGGACACCCTGGAACACACAGCCCTGCTTTTAAAAAATTGTCTGTTATCACTTCCTTTTCTAAGTCTCATCTCGATAAGTGCCTTCTTCTGTTGAATGATAGGTCCAACAAACTAGCCATGCTAGTTTGCAGTGTGTTTCTCAAGAACATATTAATTCGCTGAAGCCATGCAAGTTACAAAGCCAGCTGCTTTTTCAATATGCTAATGTGTATTTATTAGGAAATGGTAGCCACTGTTTGTAATGGAACCCAAGTATAAGTACACCATCTAATTTGCATAATATTGTGGAATAATAATGTGGAATGTAAGAAAAATCTTTAGGACAGCAACAAAGTTGTATTACAGTTGAAAAGTTAAACATAACAAAAGTTTATTTTTAAAATTTTATGGCAGCACTAAAATGCTAATAATATGAAATAACAATATAAAATTGCATTACTTTTAACATGCATTTCAGTTCGTCACTGAAAAATGAAAACCTTGTACAGTGCTATAGAAAATACTTGTGTTTCATCAGAAATAAATAAAAGATTAGACGGATAGAGTTACTGTTTATTTTAAAAGTATAAGTATAAGCAACTGCTTTTGATTAGGGACTCTTTTCAAGGTCAACACATTCTTAATAATTTTAGAGATTTTAAAAAAGAATGTGAACACACCACAGTCTTTCCAAATCCAGCAATGAGACACAACAGGAGGTGTTTACTAGATCATTAATATATGCCTCCAGTACACTGTTAAGTTCAGGAGTCTAGTCCCAGGAAGCACATTCATCGCTAAATAAATCAAGCCCTGAAGCCCAAAACATTTCATTTCATTTAGACTTTCCTGCACTATTTCTTTCCTATTTCCCTACATTTGTATTTCTAATGCAAAACAAACTTGTTTGCAGCAGAGGAGAAGGCAATGTTGTTTGCAGGTCTTCTGAAAAGTTTAATGAAATAGTTTGCCCTATCTATCTTGTTGGATTATCCGCTCCCTTCAAGTGACAATTCACTTTCCAACACTATCTGCCACATTGGACTTTCAACCTCAGGTATAAACAAGGCCTTTTCTCTTAGGCGTATCACTGAAGTAAGCAGATTTGCACATTCAAAATGATATAATGACCTTGAGAGATTTGGCAGGGGTGGGAGAGTAATATTTTCAGGACGGAAGATTTGTTAATGGTAAAACTAATTAACCCCGATTTATTTTTTTAAAATCCAAAATCTTCATTAAGTCAAGTGAAGTTTCACAAAACAATTATGACAGCTTTTGAATTTTCATGATCTTTTTATAAGATTTGACATCCATGGAATAAGGTAGAATAGTTATTAATTGTGATATGGAAACAATATTTCAGATGAAGCCTTCTAAAGTTAAGGGTTTTTTTTGCAACCACATTATATTGCTGTTCCATATTTAGTAAGCGTATATATTAGGGATTATATCCTGATCAAAAGAGCAACAAAGCAAGACTATTTCTTTGTTTTGTTTTTATTGTATCTGCAGATAGCCAACTAATAGCCCTTTATAAAGTGACCCATACCCAGCTGGGAAGAGATGATCCAAGGAACATCTACAGGGTTGTTGTGAAGAATATTCTAGATATCCGATGGATAAAGTTGCTCAGATATCTTTAGTGGTTGACCCTGACTTGGAAAGTCTGGTTGAAGTGATTAAAGCACAATCTTGCTTGACTATTGGAAAGAGATTCATTTTGTGACTGCTGAAGAAATGGACAAGGTCCTGTTTATTAGAGCCAGGGTTTTCCTGGTTGGTAAAGACCTTAGGGGAATGTGATTGACAGTAGTGAATTCATCATTGAATGAGGGACTGATCCTACCAGCTTTGAAGAAGGTGATGGTAGGTATACTCAAAAAGCCGTGGTTGGACTCAACAGTCTTTGATAACTTTTCAGTGTCCAACCTCTCCTTTTAGGGAATGTTGTTGAGAAGATGGATAGGCTAAAAAATAATGGCCCAATCTTGTTTTCCAAAAGAACCAGGAAGCTCCAGAAATTTTCCTGCACTCTAGGCTAGGTGGGATATGGAATCCCTCTGTGAGTGGCTTTACAGATTTTAAATGAAAGCCTGTGCCATTGGGAGGCTCACCTTCCTTTTCTGTTTCGTTCGATGTTCATATTTTGGTTTTTATTCTGCAAACCACTCAGAGTCATAAAAGACTTGGGCAGCCTTTAGAATTCTAAATTAACAAACAAATAATCCCTAGGATATTTTTCACATGTACAATTGCAAAGCCATGGCCTTCTGGTAATACTAAATATTTGATCTGTTTTTAAATGCTTAAATTAAAATTTGAGATCTTAGGGCACCTAAACATAATCAAATGCTATGATAAATAATCAGTTCCCTTGTGTATTAGGAAATACTTAACTTTAACCTATCAAAAACCTCATCTGTGAAATCTAAAACCTTAAATGTCTACACAATTTAGAATTACAATTATGAATACATTGAAGACCATGATTACATTCATCTTTGAGCTGCTACAACAAGCAGGGTTTCCCTGTCATATTTTGCAAGGGTAACATACTACATTGTATGGAAAGAGATAGATTGGCATCTACCATTGCACTTGAGGAAGCAAGCTACCTTAGCTGGTTTAGGACAGTGATGGCTAAACTTTTTACTGTCGCATGCCAAAAGCAGGGGGAGAGTGGGGGGATTGTGCATGTGTGTGCCCACACCCATAATTCAATGCCCACCTGTGCCCCGCCCTCCCGCGCACATGCACGTGCTGCCCCCCCTCCCCCCCACTTTTGGCACATGATGGCACAGTGGGCCTGTTTTTCACTCTCTCCAGACTCCAGAGGCTTTCTAGGAGCCTGGGGAGGGCAAAAACGGCCTTCCTCAACCCCCCTGGAGGCGCTCCGGAGGCCAGAAACAGCCCATTTCCTGACTTCTGGTGGGCCCGGAAGGCCTGAAAATCAGCTGGCCGGCGGGTACATGTGTGCTGGAGCTGAGCTATAGCAACGCTCGTGTGCCCTCAGATATGGCTCCACGTGCCATCTGTGGCACCTGTGCCATAGGTTCGTCATCACAAGTTTAGGATATTGCTTATTTTAAATGTGGAAAAATAAAGTATCAATTTATCATTGAAATATAAATGTAAATACCCAATGCATAATTTTTTGGGGAATATGCTATTACTTTCAAAAATTCCCTTTAAAAAGCTAATGCTGCTGTATTTCTTGTTTTATTAGGTACCTGCTGTTTATTAAAAAATACAATCTCTTTTTATGTGTAACTTGGATGAAGCAACATTTTGTTCAAATAGGTTTTCCTGCCATCACAGAGTAACTTATGTTTCAGAATATGTTGTCTCTCCCATCCATGAAATTAAAATATGATTCAGCTGTTTGAGATAGATATCAACAAAAATGAAAATTCCTATGCAATCATTTTGATTATGTAATATTTTTTTATTTTAATCTATGTATGCCTAAACATGCATTTTCTTTCATTCTAATCCTATAATTTGTCCAGTGTTGTCTTGGAAAGTGCACAGATTACCTATATATTTGTATTTCTTATTATATAAAAAGTTAAATTCTTAAACCAGACACGTTAAACGGTAAGAAAAGACAGATGAAGGAATCTTTTCTCCATAGAACCTCACCAACTGTGAGAGGCTATTGAACAAGATTAGAAATAACAGCCTGAAATGAGGCTAGTTTATTACCAACATCACACTCTGAGAATGGCAGAAAAACATTCAATATTTTCCATCTTTACTTCAGTACAAATGTGGTTTGCATTTGATACATAGCAGTCACATGAGTTCTTTTGCAAAAAACTACCGTAGGCTTTTATTTATAATAAACCTATTTATCAGGACCCAGATTGTTGGGGGCAATAGGCTGACTCTGTAAATCACTTAGAGAGGCTGTAAAGCACTGTGAAGCGGTATATAAGTCTAAGTGCTATTGTTATTGCTATCAGACATCTGGGTCCTTGGATGCCTGAATCTTTCGAAGATGCTGATTTCTTAAAAACATAACATATTCTGTGTCAATTTCACACTGTGAGTCATTAAATATTATTTATTTAGTTAATGCTTTATTTTCTACATATTGTCTTGATTCTGTATAAGAAATAGTGACATTCAAGGTATATCATCCTGGCCATACTTCCCAATTCCTTTTACACCCCCATCATCCATGTACCACACCCGATTCTTCTGGATATATCTGGTCCACAGATTCAATATAGTTGTAAGGTACTATGTAATGGAAAGTGGCTTATATATTATATAAAACATATGACATATTACAATATTATGGGGTTTAAAAGTCTAATTTACACATTTTTCTAGAAACTGCTAACTATTCACTTTTTAATTGACTAGAAAAAATGTTTTTCAAAGTCCACCAAAAATAAAAACCACTGCCTTATAAAATGCAGTTGGATTTCTAAATGCAAATGTATATGCTGTCAGTCCAACTTCCCAGAGACTAAAGTCAACAAATCTGAGAAAAGCTGGTTAAATTAAATTAGTTGAACAAATGGAATATAGAGCACTATATCAGGTATACAGTCCACTTTGGTAGGACTACACAAGAACAAATGGTCAATAAATGCACACTTACACTGATAACAATTTCCATAAATCAACAGAATAAGGTATTGATATTTCTTGGAAGAAGTTCCAAATCTACTTTGCCTACAAAATCACAGTGCTTTTAAAAGTGTTTTGCTAACATAAACATTTCTCTGCAATCTATCATTTTCAGACATTGCTTGAAAAGGGCATCATGTAATTGCTGGAAAACCTTTTTAATCTTAATATACACACTTATTATTTACTTAACTTCAAATGTAATATAATTTTCCAATAAAGGTAGAAAACAAGGGTAGACCAGGACTAGTGGGGGGTGGAGAAAGGAGAAATCCTGCATAACACCTGCATAATAGAAGTTGGCCAACTACAGCTAAAACCAATTTCTTTTGTAAAATACATCCATTTTTTTGGTGTGTTTATTCATACCTCCCTGAAGGCATACACACATAAAATGAATTTACATATATTACTTAAAATGTATTGCCTTTAGAATAAGGTACTCCTTTTATAAAATCAGTTGAGCTCCATCTACATGTACATTCTATTCTCACATGGACCATAATGGATGGAAATGAGTTTTGGAGGGAGAAAGTACTATTTAAACCAATTTGAGGCCCTGGAAGAAACAATTGGTATGATCCAAGAATTGAATGAGGTGAGGACACCTCATTCAATTAAAGAAGAAATAATGGTACAAGATGGTACAAAAATGTTAAAACGTATCAGCCATCAACCCCTTCCGAACGACGGCTTACCTGTAAGGCATGCAGGCTTTTCAGCAGGAATGTCTGCGGGTAGTGGTAATATTCAGCCGGTTCTATCCGGTTTGGGTAAACCGGTAGGGGCGACTGCGGGATGCCCCGCCCACCCGCATAGACGTTATGACGTCCCGTTTTTCCATGTTTTCGAGGCTCTGCGCATGCACAGAAGGCCTTGCGCATGCATGGAAGATGGTGCATATTTGCGAACCAGTAGGGAAGGTAAGTGAATATCACCCCTGATCTGTGGTCTTTAGCATTTCCTGATATACCTTTATTCAACAGCTCCTTTTCTTCTTAACCAGGGAATGTAAGATGGCCCTTCAAGACACACGTGATAAAATACTGTATAGAGTCACATGAAATAAATAGCTTGCATTGTTTTGTTGCCATCTGAAAACTTGTTAATTCTGTCAAAATAGGACCAACATGAGGCAGAAATTCTTTTTTTAGTAATTTATATCATTCATAGGTAACCAAGAGACACCTGGGGCCATTGCCAACAGTGCCTTCAAGAAAAGCTACACATGCATATTATTCATAAGCATTCAATGTCTTCATCCACTTGTCCATATTACTATCCTTGCTTCAATGAAGTGGATAATTTAGGTTGCCAAAATTCTTGGGTTTTTTCCTCAGATTGCGTCCTGCAGATATATAATAAGCTCCATTCTACCAGAGTTTATTGAATGAATGTTGAATGTGGCTTGTTGGCTATACCTTATGTATGCCTAAAGATCATTCAAAAATTGCACTACGTTGGATACCTTCTGGAGGAAAGAAAAAATCTGGCGCTAAACACTTAAGGAAGATTTTAAGATTATTAATGTCCCTTGGGAGGATGCCGAAGATGACTGAAACTTTTGGAAAACATTTGGCACCCAATATGCTCTACACAGGACCTGATGATGATGATGATGATGATGATGATGATGATGATTCTAGCAGAATGGAAATGCAATGTCAGAAAGTTTGCACCAGATATTTGTTTGATCAAAAGTTGATCAATAGTATGTAATCTTTAAATCATACAAAAAGAACCAGTCTCTTTCTTTGGACTCCTAGCTGAAGATACTTGCTGCTTAAATACTGCACTATGTCAATTCACCTCTCCTTTCATTATGTCCATAACCAGGCAAGTTATATTTGTCACATGAGAGGGAATATCCCATAAGTATATTTTCTTATCCTAAGCAATAAAAATGCCACAACTAACTAATTACCTAACTGTCAATCTGCTTCCTTCCATATCACCCAGAATCAGCAGCTGGGAGTGCTAATTTCATTTTGCCTAGTGATAGAGCTGTCCTGCACAATTCAATCTTTAAACTGCAAATGGGAGTAAGCTGCAAGGTTCAGACCATTTGTCAAAGAAAGGATTTCTATGCCAGTGCAAATGACCCCATGAGCTGCAGCTAAAAGGGCTTCTAGATGTTTGTCCCATTGATTTAAACTGGAAGGTTAACTCTGCTTCAGCTTCACCATTTTGATGTTTGTTTGAGTAGTGGAAATCACTGTTTAAATATAAGGAATCCACATACATCTTTTTAAAGCTGATATAATTCCATATAAATGTTGCTTTAATATGATGGCTTCTCATTTCTTATTTCTTTAGGGGGAACATTTATTATACAGATCCATTATCAATGTGCAGTGGGAACCCCATTTAAAATATTCTGGGAATATAATGGCTGCTGCTGTAAAATATTTATTCATTTACAACTTTAAGTTAAGTACAGTACATTAAGAAATAATGCATATGAGTCAAACTACAAAGGCTAGGTTGCTAACACATTTCATCCTCAGTGGCAACCTTCACTGAACTTTTAAATCATACTTGTAATATAGAATTCAGTTCAAAATTTATTATAGTACATAAAGGTCTTTGCATACATGATAAGCTGCTTTATGGAGATGGGATGTGATCTTGTTACATTAATACAAAAAGTAAGCTACTTTTCCATTAAAAGAATAACACAAACATTATAGCTGAAGACATTAAAATAGACATTGCACATATACATTTATATCAGTGGTGAAATTTTTTACTACCGGTTCTGTGGGTATGGCTTGGTGGGCATGGTGTGGCTTGATGGACGTGGCAGGGAAAGGATACTGCAAAATACCCATTCTGTCAACACTCCTGGGGGAAGGATATTGCAAAATCACCATTCCCACCTCACTCTGGGGCCAGCCAGAGGTGGCATTTGACGGTTCTTTGAACTACTCAGAATTTCCGCTACCGGTTCTCCAGAACCTGTCAGAACCTGCTGGATTTCACTCCTGATTTATATAAAATAGCATACATTTTTGAAACTATTTGATTGGTTGCAATTTCTTAATATTGCCTTTTTGAATGTACTGTTTTCCTTTAGGCTTAGCTTTTATATGATCTGTTTGAAAATTATGCCAGTGATTCTTGATATAGTGAACATTACACACACACACAACCCCTGCCATTTAGGTAGCATGATAGGATTAAGTTAAACTAAGGATAAACCACTATACGGTCAGTCTTACATAACCTTTGTATGGCCTTACACAGCACATTCTTTGCCTGTATTGCACTGAACCAGCGATTAGTCATGAATCAAATCACAACTGCCTGAGTTCACACACCAAGCTGAAACGTAACTTCTGATTTACGAAGTATATCTAAAGAAATCTCAAGTGTGATCTATGAATTTAGCTCTTATGATTTGCAGTTTCCTATTTTTCCTACGTCATTGTGGAACCAAACACCTCAGATTTGCTTGTGATATCAAAACAGCAGTAAAAGTGTAGAAAAGATTATCTATTTGTCTTGTTCTCTCTGAATTTAGAGGAATATAGCTAAATTATTATTTCTTTTTCTCCTACTCTCAGCATAAAGATAGCTGTTCAAGCACTATAGCCATACAATTTTCATTTTAAAAGTATTAAAAATTAAACCTGTTTATGTGGCTGTTGTTAACATATAGTGTTAACGCAATAATCATGATGGATAAGATAACTTTATTGTCCTTTTTTTTTACTGTGAGCACACTGGTCCACATTAACAATGAAATTCTCTTGCCTGCTATCAAGACAAAGTATATATCTTCCCAAACACCTACATAACACACATATACACATGCTATATACATACATACATATATATCTGCACACAAACACACAGAGTGACCTTCTCTCTCTATATAGTGCTCTCACTATTAGTGAGAGCAATCAACCAATGAAACAGCTTGCCCTCAGAAGTTGTGGGAGCTTAATTACCTGAAGCTTTCAAGAAGAGACTGCACTGTCATCTGTCAGAAATGGTTTCTTGGGCAAGGGGTTGCCCTACAAGATCCCTTCCAACTCTGTGTGTGTGTGTGTGTGTGTGTGTGTGTGTGTGTGTGTGTGTGTAAACATGATCTTTTCTGCCATCTTCACCACTCTACACTGCCTTCCTGTTTGAAGCAGTAATGTGGTGTCCTTCAGGTATTTCATTCAGAAAACTCCATGGGCTTCAGAGACACAGATCAGTCACTGTTACTGCTTTTGTTATATCCAATTTATACAAATGTTACCCTAGAACCAACTTGGTAATGCGAAACACGATATGCTACACAGACATTCTGCCCCAAACTGAGTTTGTTAAAGCCCTGTAGAATAACCAAGCTGTGGCTTGCCTAGCTGTATTTCATATTTTTGTGTCCCATTTCATTAGCCTTATTTCACCTGTAAGCGAGATGAATGGGACCATACTCTGTGTTCCTCCAGTGGAAACATTGCTTTGTTAGTGTAAATATTTCCAAATGCAGATATTAAACCAGCAGCATTTTTAACTAAACAATGCAAATAAAGAAGAATCTACACGAGATGGAAGTTAATGTTGCACAGTCAGATCTCATTAATTGAATTTGTCTTGTAACAGCAACACAGATTATTCTTAGCACAGATAATCCACATAATATGGGGAGCAGTGGCAAAATATTTCACAATATTGAATAAACAATATTTGCTTGCAAAATTGTTGGTTAATTACTACAGATCAAAATATATACTTTCTTTTGAAGTTACTATATTGCAGAGAAATACACCCCCTTGTATTACCACATGAAGAAACAAAATAAAACTCTCTTTTACCTATTGCATTTACTGTTCTTTTTTTTCCATCTAGAAGGGTGTCTTTTTCAAGGAGATGGAAAGGAAAGTGAGAACAGAATAACATAGCTTGCTTTCATAATTCCTATTTTCGGAGAGACTTGCTGTCAGACTTCTCTGTGATCCATAAAACTCTGGACATAGCCCATAAAATCACTTGTATCCAGAGAGGAAGGGGGGAATCAAAATTATGAAAGAGCATCATGGTGTTGCAATGCAATCCATCCACTGTGCATGCATTATTGCTTTTCATACAGGTATGGAAGGGGAGGTGCTTACAGCACAATGCTGCAATCCTCCTTTAGACAAAAGCAAGGAGATCCTGTGGATTTCCACATACAGAAACCCACCAAAATATAAATTTTAATAGGATCGTAGATGGACATAAGCAACAGTCATATGAATTGTGATTAGATTAAATATTAATTAAATTAGAAGACATTATACATTACATTACATTTTTAATTTGGCCTCCTTTTGCTTTGTACAGCTCCCAATATATAAATCAAAGGCCAATTGTAGCTTTCAGCCTGATGGCTCTGCAACTGTCAATACCTCAATTTTCAAAATATTTTGGAATGATTTTTAAAGATTGTTTTCCAGTCAGATAATTGGAAAGATGCCTTCTTCAAGATTTATTATTTTTTTAAAAGCCTTTTTCAAGCTTAAAAACACAATTCACATGCTAAAGTAAGAGACTTCCTCCAGCTTCACCAACCTAAGATGAAAGATAGACTTCATTTTGGAAGTCTGAGTTCCTGTGGAGACTGTGGCAGGATGTTTCACAATCATCCATCATGGCAGCTTGTCCCTGTCATGTAAGTTCAAAATATATGAATTTCATACAGACTCCTTCCCTTCTCTATAAGATGAATAGTTGAGTCAAAGAGCTGAGGCAGAGACAATGTGTTACTGGGTATTTTTGAGCTGCTACTTGGAAAATGTCTAGCAGAGTATAATTTTCACTTTTGGTAAAGAAGTTGTGGGATAAGGAAAAATGCAGAGCTTCAAAAGAAATTCTAAAATTTCTAAAGACATGGCTATTCAATAAATTAGTGACTATGATCAGAAAAAGAAGAGAAGGAAAGAAAGAAAAAAGGAAGGAAGGAAGAAAGAAAAGAAAGAAAAAGAAAGAAGGAAAAAAGAAAGAAAGAAAGAAAGAAAGAAGGGTCATGGATAACAGAGGAAAGATTTCATCATAGTGCAAATATCTGAATACTAAGCAAATTTATCATTTACACTGGCAGCAATTCATGTGTTCTAGTGACAAGCACCCACACTATCTTTTTACATATACCGTACAAATACATTTATATAATTCATACTCTTACATACATCCAATTCTAAAACTTTCTTTTGTGGGGGGGGGGAGATGGTTTTTTTCATCTGCTTTCCCTTTCTCACAGAATCATAAATAATCTCTAACTTCTCTTTGAATAATAAAATCTTTCCCTGGCTGTTCATTAGAAGTTTATACTTTAAATTATTGTTACAGCTTAAAACTGAAACTCAGTTTATGAGGCATGATAAACTGGTTTTATTCTTTTTGCTCAGTTTTTAAAAGTGTCCTTACATTCATTATCCCCTTGTACTACTGTCGGGCTGAACGATGTAATGTGTATTTAATTGTTCTCAATTTATGTTCTTTTTAATGTAACTTCATTATTTACTTCATTACAGAAGACTAAGAATGACATTTTGTACAAATCCTCTCACTTGTACATTACTGTAAAAAGAAATGTGTTCTCTTGAGATGAAAATGGAAATCCTTTAAGCTTTCTATAAGGTAACTTTATAATGGTTGAAATTAAACTCTAACTCTTTCATAAGAGAGAGAGAGAGAGTAACATTCAATGTTTATTTTATTTAAATGTGGTAAAGATTTTGCATACATTAAGTAGAAGGCTTCCTTGGTGAGGAATTGGTTGGGATCCAGAGAGACTGTCAATTGAAAAAGGAAGAAAGAGGAATTTTCATCAATTTCCTTTCTCCTCGGGATATAATAAAGCCACCTCTCATATTGTATCAAGCATTCCCACCTTCCAGATTAGATATTTTTGGGAACTTTACAGGGAAAGAGAATAATTGAAAATGATTTTATATTTCCTTCAGTAATCAACAATATCAACAGAAGGCAGAAAAACGGAGAGAACAAAACATCAAGATAGTGGCTGTGAACTTATAACAATATTGCATGCATGTACAAAAGAAGGCTGCTTTGGTCATGCTGCCTCTTCCATTTGCCCGATCCGGCCTGATCTAACCCATATAAATTCAGAAAGAGCTAGAACTGAAAACAAAACTCCAGTGATCAAGAGCATGAGACTAATTCATAGGAATAATTCTATGGGAAAGGCCTTTCCTGAAATACCCTGGCTCTATTTTGAAAGTCATAACCAACAATTTAAAGGTTGAGTTTACACTACAAATAACTTGTTGGTTTTTTTCCAAAAAATAAATTAAGATGCTTAATTTGTATGCTGTCAATACATATTCTGAAAATTAACATCCAATTCAGAATCCCGTATGTTGCCATGTTTATTGTATCATTGTTATTATTGTTATTCTAAACTGGTGTTTCCATTTCTTTAATGTACCTTTGAGTCATTTTTTAATTCCTGGCGAGACTATGGATAAGACCTTGCATTTTTCTTAGCAAAATTTCATAATCTTGCTTCCTGGGGCTGAGAGAGGTGACTGGTCCAAAATTACCCACTTGGCTAAGGCAGAACTAGAATTCATATTCCATGGTTTCCAGCCTATCACTACAAGGTACCACTACAAGAAATTTCCAATAAAATAGCCTAAAAACTGGGTAGCTTTCATCTCTTCATTCATATCCTGGCATGATTTCATCTAGAAAATTAACACTTCTTCTTAGCCTCATTTTTTCCTTTGAAAAAAAGAAAACAACTTTCAGAATGGTTTCTAAGAACAATTACCGGTATATCTATGCATGATCAGACTTCTGCCTGTTCTTGTACTATGGGTAAGGAGTTATTGCAGCTAGGCAGAATTAAGGGTAGGGTAACTGTTTTATAAGTATATCCTGCATTAAATAGGGAAGGATTGTTAAACCATATGATCTCACAAACTTTGTAATCGTGTTTGGTATATGATTACAGTCTAACTAGGAATATTGACATTATTACCGTATATCAGTGTTTCTTGAAGCTGTACCTGCCAGCATTCTCTGACTTGTTTTTTTGGTGATTAGTTGCCATTTTAGAAAGCATTTAAAAAAAAAAACATTACTTAATTTCTCCAACCTTGTACCCTCCAGCTTCTGGTAAGGTCATAAGAGCACAGAAAATTGTGTTAGGTGGTATGCTCAGGATTTTCAAGCATGGCAATTAAGAACAGATAAGTTTAAATGTCAGAGCAATTTCTAACCACTGAGCTTGCCATCTGTAACTCCACTAGATTAATATATGTAAATGGGTCTGCTGGGGTGGAAGAGACAGATATAATCATAGATGAATGCTAATAAGCATCTTCAACAGCCCAAGTTATATCTAGCTTTTATCGTTTGAGTGGGCTCAGTCATAAACAAGCTACGGAGGAATTGCAGATGTTCTGAGCCATGTGATAGAAAGTATAACCTTAAACTTACTAGGGTTTTTTTTCTGAGTTAACAGTGCTATCAAGAGCCAAAAATAAAATAGTAAAATATTGTCATGCCTATCTAGGTGATATTAGAATGTCTACTGAATTGGTTGTAACTCACTGTCAGTTTATTCTGAATCATAAGGTTGTCACTGTTGTATTGTATTGGACAGTAATGATATTAGTAAGGGTGCATTAGAAAATTGTTCTCCATTTTCCAGGTTTGGAAATGGATGGGGGAATATTTCAGGATTTTTGTTTTTGCTGTAAAATTTTATTACCTGTATTCTAGGACTTGTCATATGGAGAGAGGGGGGTAGCAGTGGTGGGTTGCCCCCGGTTTGCACCAGTTCTATAGAACCGGTAGTAAAATCAGCGGGAGACTCTGCCCACTGGTCCAATGTCATCAAAATGCTTCTGAGCATGGGCAGAAGCTTCTGCACATGTGCAGAAGAGCATACGCATGCACAAGCGAAGCACATGCGCATGTGCGGCCCCATTGTGAAGTGGTAGTAAAGGTAGGTAGAACCCACCCCGAGGGTAGGGAGGGGGGGCCTTAAGCTGACCCTGCACTTGTGGTAATATACTAGGAAGAAGAATCAGAATCAGATGGGGCCTTAAAATAGATATACGTTTGGGAACTACCACCCTACATTATCCCATTTTCCCCCTCAGTCTTTCAGATTTTAGACAGCATTTAAGATGTATGGACCTTACCTCCACCCACACCCCAAATCTTATGCTGGCTGGTGAATTCTAGGAGTTGAAGTCCATATACCTTAAAGGCTCTGAGAAACACTGCACTATACAGACCCAGTCTTGGTATCATAAAGAAGCTTTCATGACAACTGTATCCATTAGATCAGTGTTTCCCAAACTTTTGACATATGTGTACCCCTTCTATAATTTTGTAACACTGAGTACCCCTCATAAAAAACATATGCTTTAATAAAAATCAAAATATATTTATTTTTTCTTTTTTTGGTACATACACAAAATAAACGAAAGTTATTTTGTTCCCGTTTCCCAGTTTCCCAGTTCCCGTGTAAAAACTGCGATACCCGCCTATTTCTTTCTTTGTTCTGTGGGCAAAGCACGATGCAGTGGATATTCCCACGTGATCCCCACTAAACTCCGGTGCAACGCGTACCCCCACCAAACTCTTCCTGTATCCCTGGGGTACGCGTACCCCACTTTGGGAAACACTGCATTAGATTATCACATCCTCCCAATTATTATTATAATATTATATCTAATTATTCCCAATACTCATATATGCTATATGACGAGTGAGGAGCTACCTGTTTGTTTTTCCTAAGTTCTTCAAAGTTTAGGAGATTCTAAAATATGAAAATGGTGATTCCCAATAACCTCATACTGGTAACAGTGTACATGTTGTTTTGTGCTTGTTAGCTTCGGTTGCTGTGAGAAAAACAAGCCAGTTGGGAAGGTTCAAATACTACTTTAAATTGTAGTCTTCTAAACCCTTTGTGTCAGGATTAGGTCTCATATAGTATAAGGAGAAAAGAGGATGCAGAAAATGGAACAATTTATAGAAGGAAAAGAGGAAGATTGTAGAGTTGACAATGAAAAGCATATCTTAAAATGTAAAGGTAAAGATTTTCCCCATCCAGTCATGTTCAATTCTAAGGGGTGGTGCTCATCTCTGTTTCTTAGCCAAGGGAGCCAGGATAATCCAAAAATATTTCCATAGTCATGTGATGAGCATGACTATATGCCAAGGCACATGGAATGCGGTTACCTTACCACTGAAGTGGTACCTATTTATCTAGTCTCATTTGCATGCTTTCGAACTGCTAGATGGGCAGAAGCTGGGTCAAGTATTAGGAGCTCACTCCATCATATGGAGCTCAGGTCTTGAATTTGGGCTGTCAGCTTTCCAGCTGACAAGATCAGCTTTTTTAACTGCTGAGCTATCACACCCCGATATCTTTAAAAAACAGCAAACATTTATTCTTATATTGAAGTACCATTACTTTTATGGTTGATATTGTTTTGGATAAATCATCTGGTTAAACCTCTCTTTCTCTCAGCATGTTTCTCTCTCTGTCTCTGTCTCTCTCTTTGTGTGTGTGTGTATGTATGCAAAAACTGTATTGTCATTTTTGAAATATTTCCTATTTCAAATAGAAGCAGATGATTGCATTTCATCTCATTTTTTCATAGCACAAGGTTTTGGTTTATATTGTATTTTCCAGAAGAGACTGAATCATTATAAAATTAAATGAGATGCTTTAGCTTTATGTTTAGAATGAAATATACTACAGGAAAAATTATTCAACAACCAGATTTCAGTGGCTATAAAAGTAGTAATAAGCAGTTTCATAAATCTAGATAACTGTCCTACTGGTTTGCACTGCCTCATATATTTCGAGAAGTATTCAAAAGTTTAGCCTTATTGGTAACTTTAAGAGATGGTGAAAACTTTCAGTGGAATAGTAATTCCCATCACACAGTTAATAAGTACCAAAATACATTTCTGTTGCACTTTATATAAAATAGTTAAGAAATTAACTCTTGTAGAAACTACAAATCAATATTTTTTGAAAGGCTGCCTTTTAAATGCTAAAGTTTAAGATATAGTTAATTGCCATTTGAAAGACAACAGTATGAAAGGAAAGCACAAATCCTTAGGTCACTTACCGATTCACCATTTTTGGGAGATAAACTCTGTATTTCTTCTCAAATCTTCCCCAAACAAGGCAGATATCCTTATAATAAAAACATTTAGCTATCTGGGTTAATTTTTCCCTTTGCTTTCTTTACTAGTTATTTTTGATTTTCATTCTGTTCTGGACTTCGCTGTTTATTGTCATGTTTTTAATTTTTGTTTTGTTTTGATTTTGTATAGCATCCACAGTCCAGGGTGGGTTATAAGTACTATAAGATAAATGAATGATTTAACTGAGGCTAATTTTATTCATGTGTATCTGAAAAAAAGAAATGTAAGTATTATTTGTAATATTTTTGATACAATATGTCTGCACACCTGAGATTAGTTAAGATAAATATATTGGCTGTCTTAAAAATGATTGTAAGTAAATACAATAAGAATCAATAATGTTATCAATCAATAATCAATAATCGGCTCATCTATTGGTCCTGGTATCTTATCTAGTCCGATTTGCTGCCCTCCCCTCCCCTCCCCCGCCCCAGTATTTGTGAACATATTCCCTGTTCTTAACCCTAATACCTCTGAAGTATTTGGAGAAGCAGGGCTGGTAGAAGGATTTCATATTCTTTTTTAAATTTCTGATTTCTCAGTTGTCTATTTTTGCTGTGTTAAATTGCCTTGAGATTCTAACTCCAGTCTTTCTTTGACCTTCTAATCTTTGCCCGTTGCTTTGTAAGTGCAAGGAACACTGTAGAGACTTATTAATCTCTGGAGGGAGCTTCAAAGTTTCAGACTGTGTTGAGATCTTCAAAATTTGTTTTTCCAAGGTTTGGTTGGTATTTTTAACTATTCAAGAGCCCTTCAATGATTACTGGAGTTGAGTTTGTAACTTCCAATGGACAGCATTTGCTTCTTGCTGTCAATGCAATGCCTCTGTCTGATATTTTACTTACCGTATTTTTTAGAGTATAAAACGCAGCTTAGTTTTTGGGAGGAAAATAGGAAAAAAAAATCTGCCTACCAGGTATTCATCTGGCTAGCGTCCTTAGTCTGATCAGCTCCAGTACATTAGTTTGCTGGTTTTTTATCCCCTGCTTGGGGATAAAAAACAGCGTCTAAGGCACAGCTGAGAGGAAGCAGCAATGAGAAAAGCAGACAAAGCGGGGGTGAGGGGGAGATCGCTTCACTCGACTAGCGCCTAGTTAGGGCTGAAAAAAAGCTTCTAAAGAACAGCTGAGAGTTGGAACAAAGCATGGAGATCGCTTCACTCACTAGCACCTTGTTAAAGCACAGCGGAGAGTTGAGGGAGCAGGCGAAGCTGGGAAGATCACTTCATTCACTGGTGACTTGTTAGTGCCTTGTTAGGGCTGAAAAAAATCTTCAAAAAAGCTACATTCGGAGTATAAGACACATCCAAATTTTCAGCCTCTTTTAGGGGGAAAAAAGGTGCATCTTATAGTCCAAAAAATATGGTATCTCTCACTATCTTTAATTGTTACAGATAGTTTCTTCTTGTAAACGTGCATAGGGATAGGGTTTTGAATCACACCTCACCTGGTCTTTCAGTTGCTTGTGAAAGAAAAGCTACATCCACCATCTCATTTAGAGACATCTGTTTTGACCTTGGCCTCCAACTCCAGTGGAATAAAGCACCTTGGATTGTTTTAAATTGGAATTCTGCCTCCAAGCTGAAAAAAAAAAGTTCCTTACTCCTGTTCTGTTATAATAGAATCCTCAGCAATAACAAAACAGCACACTTAATTAGAAATCGCCACACAATATGTGGAGATTTCAAGTTATGGCAGCAATGCCCTCAAACAAGGTCCCAGGAGGAAAAAGATAAAGAGAAGGCAAAAAGATAAAAAAATCACCTTCCCATTTCATGCACAGAAGCTAACTGGACATCTGACTGAAAGAGCATTCTGCATTCGATCTGAGTCAGAATTTCTCTGCGCTGTAAAATTCCCTGTCACCAAAATAAGACAGCAGTCACTTTTGAGGGTGGAATGAGATGCCACCTCCCACCAATAGTGGGTTTCACTTACCTCCTCTACCAGTTCGAAACTTTGTGTGCGCACTCACTGCGCTCGTGCATGGTGCTTCTGTGTATGCACAGAGCGCCCATGATGATGTCTGGGCAGGTGGGCGGAGCCTCCCGTCGCCACTGCTACCAGTTCACCCGAACTGGGGAAAACTGGTAGAAACCCACCATTGCCTTCCACCCTTTGCACATGTGACTGCCAAGCAAATTTTCCTGCTGAAAATTTGAAACTAGTAGTGTCCACGGCATATAAAGAAAATATATACAAGATGATATACAGGTGGCACCTTCCTCTGGATAGAATAGCCAAAATGTTTAAGGGACAATCTGCAGAATTCTGGAAATATAGGAATGAATGTGGCACATATTACCATCAATGGTAGACATGCCCAAAAGTAGTGGAATTTTGGGGAAAAATTAAAAAAATGGTTAAATGAGATTTTAAATTTAAAGATTGATTGGCACCCAGAGACATGCCTGCTGGGCTCCAAGCCAGAGAACATGAAAAGGGATGTATCGTATCTTGCTTTACATGTGATCACAGTGGCGAGATTAACGTACGCACAATTTTGGAAAAACCAAAATGTCCCACCAGAGGAAGCTATAATCCAGAAGATTTTGGATTGTGCTGAGGTGGATAAACTGACTAAAAAATTAAAAGATAAAGATCAAACACAATCGTGTCCATCATGGGAAAAATTCCATAGATGGGTAGAGAAAAGGGAAAATATAACTTAAGCTAGATGAGAAATTACATATACTGTTTAGAATATACTGTATAAAAATAATGAGGTCGAAAGGATCGGACTAATGTATAAAGATATGTAAGATGTTCTGTCTTCTCCGGACTACAATATAAACACATAACACAGGATATTAAGATATCAGATTAATGCATAAAGATACAGTTGTTGTATGTTTTATGTGGGTGGTTTAGGGGTTTATGGGTTTTTTCTGTTTATGTTTTTTGTATGATGTCTTGTTTTTTCTTCTGTTGTTTTTAACTGAAAATGTAAATAAAGATTATTTAAAAAAACAAATTTTCCTGCTGTGTTTTGAAAATAGTCTTTTCAAATGCTGGAACTCTATGTCTTCTTCTTCTTCTTCTTCTTCTTCTTCTTCTTCTTCTTCTTCTTCTTCTTCTTCTTCTTCTTCTTCTTCTCCTCCTCCTCCTCCTCCTCCTCCTCCTCCTCCTCCTCCTCCTCCTCCTCCTCCTCCTCCTCCTCCTCCTTTTAAAAAGTAGCTCTTAGTAGTTAAGAAAGCTAGATAAATGAAGGAAAGGAAGCAGTAATTATCATGGATGAGGAAAATTTAGAAGTTATTAAGAGTGCAAGATACCTTTGATGCTTTAACTTGGTAAATATAAATTTAACTTTAAATATGCTTTTATGCATGAATGCATATTACTGTGTATAAAATTATATATATCCAGGAAGATTCACCCATGGGAAGGAAAGCAGCTGACAACTACTGACCTAGAACAGTAAGATGGAGGCAGAGCAACTGGGGAACAGCCGAGTGGAAGGTAGCATGTATTTAAGACTGAATTCTTTGCAAGCTGTTTCCAAGATATCTCGGCCCAGGCGTGTTTTTCTTAAACCAGTTTAGATTACAGCTGCCATGAACCCTGGACAAGAGCAGCTGAAAAGGTAAATGTGGACATGGCCTCCAGTTGTCTCTTTCTGCATAATGGTAGAGCTAGCTCTGTGGCAACATAGATGTGAACCTGAAGTTTAAATAAAAAATACAACTTACTTACATATGTGTATTACTGGTAACCTAGCAGTTTATTCACTGAACTTGTTGTATAGTTTGGTTCACATTAATTTTCTGCATGTCTTTCTCTCCTCCGCAACATCTATCTTGTTTCGGAAGGTCAACATATACATTTTTAATCAAGCAGATCCCACACATTGCCACTCTTCTATGTAAAGTTTTAAATAATGAGGAAGGAACAAAAATAAATAAATAAATGATGATAATTGACACGAGTGAGGATAAAAGAATTGTGCCTACTAATCTAAGGGCACCATTGGAAAAACTTTATTGCCAAAAGTGGAGGTTTTCTTTAAGTGATGAGTGATATACTGAACGTGAGCATAATTCAGGAAAGTAAACAGTTGATGAACTCTAATCCAGAATGGAAACTTGCAAATTTATTTTATAGGGATAAAAATGCAAAATATGTAGTTTGAATATTTTTAAAGGAATTAGACAAATCAATGGATGAAAATATTGTGGTGGCTGTTTGTAATATTCTGTCATGAGATATATAGGACTGCTTGGCAGTTGTGAAATTCAAAAATTTTCCCTACCGGTTCTGTGTGTGTGGCTTGGTGTGCGTGGTTTGGTGTGTGTGACTTGGTGTGCATGGTTTGGTGGTCATGTGACCAGGAAAACCAACTATCACACTTTACACAAAAATAACACAAAAGCTACACAATTGACCCACACACAATGCAAAAGCAGCTGGACTTTACACAAAATGGCCCCTGCAACAAGCAGGAACCTCACAGAGTCACAGAGATCTCAAAAACAATCTATCATATTTTACATAAAAATAACACAAAAGCTACACAACTGACTCACACACAATGCAAAAGCAGCTGGACTTCACACAAAATGGCCCCTGCAACAAGAAGGAACCTCACAGAGTCACAGAGAGCTAAAAAACAAACTATCACACTTTACACAAAAATACCGGTTTGGGCAATAGGTAGTAAAAAAATGCTTTAAAAAGTAAAAAAAAAAAAAAGTTCTGAGGATTGCACGACACAGCTGATTATCACAGCTGATCGTCGGAACTTTTAAAAACTTTTTAAAAGCATTTTTTACTACCTATTTGCCTGAATTGGTAGTATAAAAATACTAAAAAAAAGTAAAAAAAATTCCGAAGATCAGCTGTGCCGCATGATCGTTGGAATTTTTTTTTTTTTTACTTCTTAAGGCATGTTTTTATTACCGGTTTGGGCGAACCTCTGGCATTTTCACTACCAGTTCGGGTGATAGGCTAGACACATGGCCTGTTCTTGTATGTTCCAAGTTTTCTTGCCTGCAGCTTTTTCAAGCAAATAGCCTTGCTCTGACTTTTATATTGTTAAACCTGTTTAATATTTGCTCTTATTTTTTGCTACAGTTACTGCTGAAAGATTTACACTAGATTAGTTAGAGCTCACCAGTCTGCTGTCTGTTTGCCTCAAAATCTAAGGCTTACATAGCTTGGATTGTTTGTTGTATGATGTCAGGCCCACAGTTGTGAGGTAAAACTCAACAGAGATCTTTTTGCTGTGGACTGTATTCTATCTATTCTGGGTTGCTTTGTAGACTTGACACTGTTGTGTCTCTTCTAATTTCTCTTTGAATCATTTTAGTTTTGATAGAAAGACCATTCATCTCTGTGAGAGACAACATGTCAAAGAAATCCCTATCTGACATGGATTTTCAGACTGCTTACTCTCTAGAGGTAAACAAGACAATCTATCCACATTAGCATGATTACACGTCCTTTTAAATTCTGTTTTATATCTGCACGTGCCAAGCAATGAAGCCCAAAGCTGCACTCGGGCCGCTGCTATAAACAGAATCCCTTTTTGTAGCTTAAAGAGTGACAGTAGTGGCTGATGATCGTTGATGAAAGTACACTCCTTCCATACTAGTGGAGGAAACATTTAATTCTCTAAAGCAAACTCAGCACCTTTTTATTGTACATATTTTTTCAGCAGCTGGGAGGATGATGCAAAAGCTGTTAGGCATGTACTGCCATCTTTCATGAAGTGTGCCATGAGCATGCCATTGCCATATTGTGAAGCATCACAAGTCAGACTCACTTACTGTAAGTGTAGGTTATGAAGTGCCAGCACCATATTTGGTGCACCATTTTGTCCATTGCTGTAACCAACCCATTTGTAGCGAAGTATTTGAGCACTGGAGCATAGTGGCTAAATTTTGCAAGAAGTTTCTAAAATAACAAACTCTGCAAAGAATAGAATAGAATAGAATAGAATAGAATAGAATAGAATAGAATAGAATAGAATAGAATAGAATAGAATAGAATAGAATAGAATAGAATAGAATAGAATAGAATTCTTTATTGGCCAAGTGTGATTGGACACCCAAGGAATTTGTCCTCGGTGCATAAGCTCTCAGTGAACTTAAAGGCTATAAGTGATATATACTTATGTCATAATTTGGTGTGTTCATAATTATCTGAATTTTCTCAATATGCTAATTAATAGCTAATTAATAGTTGCTCATTAATAGCATGGCCACAACTGGTAATGCAAACTTTACAGAACTCATATATGTTGCATGGTGTTCAAGGGCCAAAATTATCTGATCTCTCTGCAATGCTATCTTGAAGGTTTCTCAGATGCAGGTCAAAATTTTCTCTGGCATTAGTGATCTCATTTAATGTCTGGACAATCTTGTAGCATTTGTTCCAGGGCTCTCTGGCAAAGTGTTGGTGAAGATGCTATTCTACAAATGAGTTATAATAATATAACTCGTATATAGTTATGGAAATAAACATTTTGGAATGTTCCTGTATTTCCATTTCTGCAATAATCAGCCTACTGAGCTAGACATGCAATAACTTTGAAATTATCATAGATCTTGATGGATCTGTTTTAGTTGTTGCAATCACAGACAGAGCCCATGGATTCCAATAATCTTTTGGAAGAATTCCCTCTGCTCAGATTCTACTGTTTCTGCATCTGTAAAATGGAATATGCTTAGGTTCCGCATTTTCTTATAACATTATCCTATCTTTGATGTGTTTGAATGCCCCATCCAATATCTTTCTTCAATTTATTCTCTGTAGCCTCCATGATGGGAAATATAGTCCACAAGCTGTTGATTTGACAATGATCCTGCAGCAACTTCCTCAGCCAGACATGATTTTATAGTGCTGGCCAACTATTTTCACAATGTCTCAGCTCAATACGCCTTGTTGATTATTGTGTTTTCCACTTAAAAGCATTTTTTTTCAACGTGAGTGATCTTTTCTCCTGTATAAGTTTTTAAGTGGATTTCTGACAGCTTTAGTTTAGCATTTCAGAAATGCTGCTCAAATTCCTGCCGTGATATACATCAGAACCAGTGACTGATTGCCTTGATGTGGCTTTGCTATTCACTTTTTATGCTATAGATTTAGAGCTTGCATCTTCCTTTCAGTTTTATTATCATATTCTCCACCAATGGCATAGACTTTGTTGTTTTAAATGTTTGTTTATCCATTTGTTCTCCTGTACTATACCTCATTGTGCTGCATTTTCTACAGGTTTTTCGTTTAAATCCACATTGAATTGATATATGTGAATCTTTGCCACAATCATAGTATAGTTCATTTCAGCCTGTTCCTCTCTGCCTGTATGAGATTGCAAGCTTATTTTCATTTGTTTTTACTCCGGACTGCAGCTCTATCATATTTCTAGCAGCAGTTTCCATGGAGATAACAATTCCTATGGACAACAATTTCAAATGCTCCATCTGCCTCTTAAATATTTTTTTAAAATTTTAATTCCCCCCTCCCCCAGAATTCCATAGACTACCTGCTCTTTACTACAGTGAAATTTCATCAATTTTTCAAATGTTCAGACAGCTTTTTATCAATAGCAGTTATTGCAGTGGATTCTCTTTGTCTCTTTTAGTTAGCAAATATTAAACTAAAATCACTTTGCAAATGCTAATGGTTTGGGAACTAAGGGTTTCCACACTGAATTTACTACTTTGGAAAAGCTGTATTGCAAAGTTTTTTGGGCAGCAGTTAAGCATCTTGACAAGCTGAACGTTTTCTGTATCACACAGCCAACAGGCCCCCTTTTTTTAACCTTGTGAAACTTTCATTTTTATATTTTGTAGCTTTTTAAAAATTATTAATTGTTTGTATCTCATTTTCCACATGCTGGTTTGTGACTGTAATAAAAAGCTGATGGTAAATAGACATCTTTTTTTTCAACATCACATTTTCCTCAATAATTGTTCACATCTCCTCAGATGAATGTCCACATCTTTGATACCTCTGCTCTTTGTGTCTTTACTCACTGTAACCAGCTTACCATTATTCTTCATTTATTTATTTGTTCAAACTGCCTTTTCTCCCTTGCTGGAGAGAATGGATGCGTTGTTAACAAGTTCTTTTTCTTTTTAGAAGTCTTCCTTTGTCGATATTGCTGTGTCCTTTTTACTGTTAAAAAAAGGGCACTGGAGTCAGGAATGGATTTTTTTCAGTTGCTTGACTGAACCTTCTGGAAGTCTGGAATGACAGTATATGCAGGCAGTCCAAAGTAATCAAGTGACAATATACAATTTCAGGTATGCCTAATCAATCAATAAAGCCCAACCCACAACCCACAAATTCCCTATTGTAGTCCAGCTCTGAAATTTATAGGTGGTGCACTGCTGAAATACCAAGATAGAAAAATATTGTCTCCTGTCTTGCTTGTGTTTATGAGAAGCAGGTGTTTGGCCATTGTGCAAAATGAGATGTTAGACTAAATGGATCCTTGGTTTAATTTAGCAAAGCATTTCTTATGATTGTGTATATAACTGGAGGCAGTCTTCTCTCCAATACACATCACAGGAAAGATTGTTTTGTTTCCAATTTACATATCTATCCTTCCATGTGAATCTCCCCATTAGTCTCCAAAATGCCACTATAAGACATGCAAGTACATTCCTGTATTACTCATTTGTTTTCTTGAAGCCTTCTAAGATGGATTTCATTTATTTATGAAGTAATCCTAAATTACCTAATAAATCAACATTTTTTTTTTCATTTTCATGCTTAGCATCAAAACAATTTAAAAGTGGCCAACATTTTCTCCTCATATTTGCAAACAGGTTTGTCTCAGCAAGAGAGAAAAGGTTTTGTTGGTAGCGAATGTCAATTTTTGGCTTTAATCCAATTACTATTTTCTATATTTTACTTTACTTTACTTTAATTTTATTTCTATACTGCGGTTCTCCCGAAGGACCTGGGGCGGTGTACAGCCAAATAAAAACACAATATATAAACATCATAATTTAGATTTTAAAAGATTATTAAAATTATTACATTATTCAGCCAGATTAATTAAAAAAACCCAATTAAAATTCAAAATTTAAAAACTCAATTATAAAAATAGCCCTGCCTGTCGGACAAGCAGGGTCTTGAGGGTATAGCGAAAAGCACAGAGGTTGGAGATCGTGAGTATTTCTGGGGGCAGTTCGTTCCAGAGGGCAGGGGCTCCCACTATAAATCTCTATAGGTTTTTTTTTTATTGAGTAGAGAGGCAAGCTGGAACAAGAAGCAGGGTCAAAATTGTAGTAGCTGTTCCTGGAAACCAACAACTTTCCAAGATTGGGGTATGGGTTTAAGGAGATGAACTGAATGAGGATTTGGGATATTTCAGCATTAAATGTAAAGCCCAAAAATGTTGAGGAAGAGAAGGTTATAGAGCATGGGTGCCCACCCTTGGCAACTTTAAGACTTATGGGTTTCAACTCTCAGAATTCCCCAGGCAGAAGTCTTACATTTGCCAGACTGGACCTCTGATGTATACAATGATGGTTGCTATTAAAGTTATTTATTATCATGCCTTTCAACATTATCTCTGATAGACACTCCTCAACATGCCACATGTTGAAGGTGGCTTGATGCTATCATGAATGCTCATGTAGTAGCCAAAAAATTCCAAAATCCCTTTTAAAATGGAGACATGAAATTTGTCACACACACACACACACACACACACACACACACACACACACAAATATTCCTAAACTACAACTCCTACCATTTCTCAATATTGGTAAATGACAATGTTTGTATTTGAAATGCAGCAGTAATGATTTCAAAATGTTAAACATTTGTCTTAATGACAAATCTAGCAACTGTGTGCTAGCTTCCCTAAAAATGATGCTGGGCACAACGCTTACCACCTAAGGACAGATATATTGTCTGACCTCAAAGAACCCATTTTTAGTTCAAGTGGGTTGACAGCTAGCACCCCAGATTAACAATCCTCAAACGCTGAGATGTGAAGCATGCCATAAACAATGTGAAATCTGAAACATGTACACAGCTGTGGAAGAGGTTCTCAGAGCAAGAAATTGAAGAGTTAAATATTATAATGGGAATATGAGAAGAAACTTCCCCCCATATAGATACTGTTATATTTTACTGTATATTTCATCAGCAGTGGCACTGCATGACAATCCAGCACAACTGACTTCAGGCAGGCTTTGCTTTTGTTTATAGCTGCACATTAGCAATACAGTGGCATAACTCAACTATTAGTGATACTAGGAAATTTAGAGGCCAGCATTAAAAGGAAGAGATGACAATGACAAAGACAAAGAAAGGCCCTTTCTAAAAGAAGTGAAGGCTCCTAATTTAATTCCACATCTTAAAAAGCTCAGAGTTTGAAATCAAAAGTTTACATGTCTATTACATGTACAATCATTATTCATTATTTGCTGATTGAGATTTTTCCTCCCACGCTTTTTGATATGTCTGGATCAGTGGTGGGATTCAATTTTTTTTACTACCGGTTCTGTGGGCATGGCTTGGTGGGTGTGGCAGGGGAAGGATACTGTAAAATCTCCATTCCCTCCCAATCATCTAGGATTCGGGAGGTAGAGAATAGATGGGAATGGGCCAGTCAGGGGTGGAATTTACTGGTTCTCCGAAGTACTCAAAATTTCCATTACCGGTTCTCCAGAATTGGTCAGAACCTGATGAATACCACTTCTGGCCTGGATAAATCCTCTCTTTTGAAGGACACCTGCAGCTTCCTTTACTTCCTGTTCTTCAATAAACTGCTAGCTAATTCCATGGCACATTCTTCTCACTGGAAGACAGGAAATAATCAGCATCTGGCAGGAACAAATTTGTAAATCAAAAACAGTGTGCAAGCATTGGTGCGTGTGTTGTGGGTTATAGATTCCCCATCCAAAACGCAACTCCAAGTCTCTGAAAGAATAATGAAACTTTATTATGTTCTTTGTTAGATCGGCGCAGGAAAGAAGAGTGACCAGCAGAGTTCAAGTAACAACGTTTATTAACGGGAACTGAACTGGCGCTGCGCTGCCGGAGCTCTCCTTATATTTGCTCCGGCAGACGCACCGCCCACTGACAGGGATTCAAAACTCCCGCCAAAAGGATCTTCAGCCAATCCTAGGCGGATGTCCTTATAAGGACATAACACTCCTCCCCCCTAGTTCTCAGTCAATCAATCAAGGGAGATAGTCACTAAGGTATACAGGCCGTCTACGTGCTCGCGCAGACCTGCGCAGTTCATACCCACGTTGGGCACTCTCCCGGACGGAGGGTGCTTCCTCGGCTCGGGGTCTCCCCCTTGATGCCGGGCTGGATCTGGCCGTCGAGGATGCAGGTGATGTTCCCGAACCGGGTCGAGGACCTCCGCCTCCGGGAGATGCTGGTCTGCTCAGTCCTGCTCGGATCTTGATATCGCTGGCACGGATCCCTGCTGTTGACCGGTCCCGAACTCCTGAGCCACGGTAGGTCCCTGGGTCTCCCTCGGGATCCCTCTGGGTCGGCGTTGCGCTGGTCCGGTCTAGGTTGCGAGTCCGGCGGTGGTGGCTGGGCTTGGCCCCCGGGTTCTCCGGTTGAGTCCGATTCAACCCGCAGGTGGTGCGGGTTGGAACTGGGTCGGCTCTGCCGGGGTGGTGTACGTCTACCTTGCAGGGGTGGTGTAGGCCCTCTCTGTACGGTTGGCGTTGTGGTGATGATCGCCGCCTTTCGTCGCTGGAGTGCTCTCCCTGGTTTGGCTGGTGTAGGCCTACCCTGCAGGGGTGGTGGAGGCCTTCCTCGCAGGGTTGGTCTTCTGCGCGGTCGGGCTGTTGTTGTGGCGCCCTTTGGTCTGTTGGATGGAGGTCTCCTCCCCTGGAGTGTCGGTCGCCTACTTCGCAGGGTTGGTGTTGGCTTCCCCTGCTAGGTTGTCCCCGGTCTACTTGTCTCCCATTGTAAGGGTGTAGGTCTCGGTTCTCGGAATGTTGAAGGCCATCCACCCCGCGGTGTTTCGGGGTTCCCTCTGGGCCTTGTCCCCGGTCTACTTGCCTTTCAGCATTCTTAGCTTGGTTCGGTGTGGTGGTGCCCGCTCCTCCCCTGTCTGGGTGGTTTAGGTCTACCTCGTCTGGCTGGTTTAGGCCTACCTCGCCGGGGTGGTTTAGGCCTACCTCGTCGGGGTGGTTTAGGCCTACCTCATCTGGGTGGTTTAGGCCTACCTCGCCGGGGTGGTTTAGGCCTACCTCGTCTGGGTGGTTTAGGCCTACCTCGTCAGGCTGGTCTTCGCCCGCTTCCCTCCACCTTTTGCGGAGCTGGTCGAGGTGACGTCTCACGATCTGTCCATTTTCCAGCTCAACGCGGTAGGATTTGGGACGGGTTGTGCTGTGTACTGTAGCTTTAAGCCATTTTGGAGAGCCGTGGAAATTGAGAGCGAAGACGGCATCGCCGACGGCAAACTGGCGGAGTTGGCGACTGGCAGAGGCGGGCACCTCAGAGGTGTATTGCGGGTGCAGTCTGTCCAGGGGTGACCGAAGTCGTCTGCCCATTAACAGTTCGGCAGGGCACTTTCTGGTGGCAGAATGAGGCGTGATGTGCTGGGTGAGCAGAAAAGTGTCAATGCGCTCCTGCCAATCGCCCGGGCCCATCTTGGCGAGCGACTCCTTGGTGAACCTCACCATCCGTTCAGCCTGTCCATTTCCGGCTGGTCTGTAAGGGGCGGAGAAGGCATGGCAAATGCCCAAGCCTGCCAGGAAAGCTTCCATGGGTACGGATGTAAGTTGGGGCCCGTTGTCGGAGACCAAGACGTCTGGAAGCCCATGGGTCGCGAAGAGACGCCGGAGTGCTCGGATCGTGGCTTCTGTTGTGGTGGACGCCATGGGGATGACCTCCAGCCATTTGGAGTAGGCATCGACCACGATGAGGAGGTGGTGCCCTTGGATGGGGCCCGCAAAGTCTATGTGAATGCGTGACCAGGGAGAGCTAGGAGTTTCCCAAGGTGTCGGGTCAGACTGAGGCGGTGCAGCTCTGACTTCTTGGCACGGGCTACACCTGGCGACCCAATGTTCAATGTCTTTGTCCAGTGTCGGCCACCAGACGTAGCTCCGTGCCAGGGCTTTCATCCGGACAATGCCCGGGTGTCCTTTGTGGAGCGCTGCAAGAGTCCTTCGTTGGAGCGTGCTGGGAATCAGCACCCGATCTCCCCATAGTAAACAGCCGCGCATGGTGGACAGCTCCCCTTGCTTGCGGCTGAACGGGCTGAAGTTGTCGCTGTCAATTCGAGCTGGCCAGCCCCTCAGGACCCAGGAGAGGACTTGACGGAGGATGGGGTCAGTCCGCGTGTGCGTCGCCACGTCGGCAGATGTTACCAGACAGTTGCTGTCATTGTCAATATGCAGCAGCTCGAGCGTGGGGGCCGGGTCTTCCATGGAGTCAGCAGATGGGCACCTGCTTAGCGCGTCGGCGTTCGCGATGGCCTTACCAGGCTGGTGGACGAGGCTGTAGGAGTAGCCGGCGAGGAAAATAGCCCAACGAGTCATTCGGGGTGACATGAAGGCTGGGATCTGCTTGTCACCTGCGAGGAGGCCCAGGAGCGGCTTGTGATCGGTGACAATGGTGAAACGCCGTCCATAGAGGTATTCGTGGAAATGCTTCACCCCTGCTACAATAGCCAACGCCTCTTTGTCCAGTTGGCTGTAGTTGCGTTCAGCACTGGACATAGTCTTTGAGAAGTAGGCGATGGGGGCTTCACAGCCGGTAGGCAGTTCGTGGCTGAGAACAGCACCGACTCTGTAGGGGGAAGCGTCACAGGTGAGCCTGATGGGCAGCATCTCATTGTATTGAATGAGCACGCTGTCAGAAGTCAACAGTTGCTTAACGGCTCTGAATGCAGACTCTTCCTCGCGGCCCCACCTCCAGGAAACCGCCTTTGCCAGTAAGCGATGAAGCAGCTCAGCAATAGTGGCTTTCTGTTGGAGGAAGATTGCGTAGAAGTTAAGCAATCCAAGGAAAGCCTGAAGCTCCGCTTTGTTTTTGGGGCTGGGAGCTTCATGGATAGCTTTAACTTTTGATTTGGTGGGGTGGATGCCAGAACTATCTATGAGATAGCCCAGGAATTCGACTTCCTGTACCCCAATGATGCACTTGTCCCGTTGGACCCTCAAGCCCTTCTCTCTGAACCGCTGGAGGACAAGCCTCAGCCGGTCAAAGAGTTGTGCCTTTGAGTCCCCAGAGATCAGTACATCATCGAAGTAAGGCACCACCCCTGGAACGCCTTGGAGAAGGCGTTCCATCATGGATTGGAAAATGCCTGGGGCTGCACTGACTCCAAACTGGAGACGGTTGCATTTAAACGCGCCTCTATGGGTGACAATTGTCTGAGCCTCCGCCGTTTCCTGATCAACTGGCAATTGCTGGTAAGCCTGGGCCAGGTCCAGTTTCGCATAAATTTTGCCCTTGCCGAGTGAGTGAAGCAAATGTTGCACTACCGGCACAGGGTATGCGCTCTGCGGCAACGCCTTGTTGATGGTCACTTTGTAGTTGGCGCAGATGCGTACAGATCCATCCTGCTTCATGGGGGTCACAATGGGAGTCTCCCATGAAGCATGATCGATGGGTTCCAGGATGCCTTGGGCAATCAGCTTATCCAGCTGAGCATCTACTTTAGCCCGCAAGGCAAATGGAACCCGGCGGGGCTTGAGCCGAATTGGGGTTACCCCCTTATCCAGATTAAAGGAGATGGGCTTCCCTGTAAAGGTCCCTAACTTACCATCGAAGACTTCTTGGAACTCTCCGATGAGTGAGTCGAGTTCGCCTGAGCTAATCTGGTGGATGCCTCCAATAGAAAGCCCCAATGGCTGGAACCACTCCACGCCCAACAGGGTCGGGCGGCTATGCTCCACGACGGTGATGGGGAGCTGGCCTCGGAACTGTTTGAAGGTGATCTGGAGGTTGGTTCTTCCGATGACGCCGATGGGATTGCCGCCGAAATCCACCAGCTTGGAGTGAAGGGGTTCAAGTTGGCGCTTCGTAAGTGTCGGCTTCAGTCTCTTTACCTGGTGCCAGTCGATGATGGAATAGACGGAGCCAGAGTCTACTTCCATCGTGCACGGCAAGCCTTCTGCCAACAGTGTCACATGGAATTTGGTGGCACTGTTGTTACTGGTGAGGGCGATCGTTGTTTGATTCACCGCGCCGCCTTGGGAACCGTTGCGGTCGTCGCGGCTGTGCTGTAGTGAGGACCGTTTGGATGGCCTCTGAGAGTCGCGGCGATTTTCAGGATTCCGGGGCCTGATCGACTCTGGAACCGGATCAGAGGCTCTGCATGCCTCAGCGATGTGCCCCTTCTTAAGGCAGCGTCTGCAGGTTGCATCACGCCAGTGGCAGGATTGGCGGGGATGGTGTCCCTTGCAACTGCCGCACTGGGCGTTGCTGCAGCCATCTTTTCGAATTTCCCACCTAGATGGGCGGGAAACTTTCAAAACGGTCGACTCCCCTTCTGAGTCGGTCAGTGTGGCAGAGTCATCAGACGATTCTGAGGACGACTTGCGGATCTTATGAATCCCTTGGGACTGGAGCATAGCGGCGGCGGGTGTCTCAGATGTTTCAGCAGCCGTAGCCTCCTCAAGAATGTCCTTCAGAGACAGTCTTTTTCTGCTCAGGAACTTCTTTTGGAGGTTTGCATCTCTCATCCCGAAGACGATCCCATCGCATAAGGCATTGTCAACGTTTTCAAACTCGCAGTTTGATGCGATTTGACGCAATGCCGCCACAAAGTCTTTGAGAGATTCGCCTTCCTTTTGGTTGCGTTGGCGGAAGGTGAACCGATTCGATATGGGGGTGCCCGTTGGCGCATAGTGGTCTTGCAGGGCAGTCTGCAGATCCACCCAGGACATGACTTCAATGTCTCTGGGTGCGACGAGGTTGACGGCGAGCTCCAAGACGTCGGTGCCGCAGTGAGCGAGGAAGAGAGCCCTCTTCCTCTCGTCATCTAAATTGTTGTAGCCGTTTCCCCGGAGGAATTGGCAGAAACGGATCATGTACGAGCTCCATTTCTCCCAGTTGGGGTTGAAAGGAGCCAGCGAGGCGAACGGCGCTTGCGGCGTTGCCATCTCTCAGTCCGCGTCGAGTGACTTCAGCTCGTTATGGCGATCGTGCCACGTGGAGGTTCTTCTCTAGTCCTTCGTTGCCAGTGTTAGATCGGCGCAGGAAAGAAGAGTGACCAGCAGAGTTCAAGTAACAACGTTTATTAACGGGAACTGAACTGGCGCTGCGCTGCCGGAGCTCTCCTTATATTTGCTCCGGCAGACGCACCGCCCACTGACAGGGATTCAAAACTCCCGCCAAAAGGATCTTCAGCCAATCCTAGGCGGATGTCCTTATAAGGACATAACATTCTTTATCTGCCTGTCCTAAGAAGGTACCAGAAGAAGAAATCCTTGATATTAAATTAAGTGTTTAATATGTTTTACTCTGTATGTAAAAGTGCTCTAAATGTTTTTTTTATTTTTATTTTTAATTTGATTTATATGCCGCCCTTCTCCGGAGACTCAGGGCGGCTTACAATGCGTTAAGCAATAGCCTTCATACTTTTGTATATTTATACAAAGTCAGCTTATTGCCCCCACAAACTGGGTCCTCAATTTACCCACCTTAGAAAGGATGGAAGGCTGAGTCGACCTTGAGCCTGGCTAGGATTGAACTCACAGAAATTACAGGCAGCTGGTGTTAATTGCTGCCTTTAGTAGGAGGCATTAGCCCCCTACACTACACAGGCTCGGTTATGCCTCCAGAAGTTCTTTTGTCTTTGATAATCAAGAGCAATGTTCGTATTATGATTAGAATTATTCCAGCCAGCTACATAGAAATGCAGGTGAGTCTCTAATTGCTTTCATGAAATTGAAGGAAGTGCGTTTAAGTACAGGTATTAAGTGTCACTTTTTGAAATGTTTTTACTTAGATCTGATTTGATTTCACCTAAATAGCAATAGATTGAGGAATTGTGGGGCCCTTTTTGCTAATCTGGGTAGCCAATCTTTTTGTACTTTCCATATGTTGAGAAGAAGCCAATTCAGGAGAGATTTTGATATACCGTGTTTCCCCGAAAATAAGACCCTTATATTTTTTTGAACCCTGAAGTAAGTGCTTGGCCTTATTTTCAGGGAGGTCTTATTATTTTGGGATGCATGGAGGAAACCAGAGGAAATGGCAGGGACCAGCTGTTGCACATGTGTTTAAATATTTTTGGGGAGGGCTTATTTTCAGTGGAGGGGGGCTTATTTTAGCACATACGCTCAAAAGCCCGATTGGGCTTATTATCATGAGATGTCTTATTTTCAGGGAAACAGGATATATATATATATATGTAGGTCTTTGGTTATTCGGGTCTTCTCCTGTGTAAAATTGGAAGTGTTTTGGTGACATTTCGACGAAGTCTCATTCGTCATCTTCAGGCTGGTGTTCTCAGCTTCATGCTTCCAGGAGCCCAGAAAACATACATACATACATACATACATACATACATACATACATACATATATATATATATATATATATATATATATATATATAGAGAGAGAGAGAGAGAGAGAGAGAGAGAGAGAGAGAGAGACTACTTTCATAATGCAAAACTAGACACCAAATTGTGGAAAGCTAAGGCAGCAATTGGATACACATTGACTTTGGAACAATTCAACTAGAATATTATATATCTCTTCTTCTTGAGGCTAGGATTCTGCAATTGCTAATTTTGTAGCATGAAACTTTCAGGTCAACATCATGGTATATAGATGAGTTTTCATTATTTAAAAGTAGTTTCATTATTATCTTGGTAAAAAGTATTTTCTAATTAGGTTTCAATGAAGAATACACATTGTAGGCAATTGTTGCTATAATGCTTGTATAATTCATATCAAAACTAAAAAGTTTTCACCTGAAAGATGCATGTGGTAATTATAATTGAAGCTCAGAACAAGTATTTTACTTAAAAAGTATATGCTGGTCTTCAAAACATACCTCCCTTAAGGAACTAACAACATTCTAAAAGCATTCTAAAATTAGCTAGCATTTTCAGAAAGTGGTGTTATATTGTATTGGGTGGGTATGCTACACTTTAAAAAGAAAAAGCTAAATTTTCAAGAATGAATGCATGAATAATATTAAAGAAAAAAGTTATCAATATGGAAGCATTTGTGTTATGGTGCTATAAAAAATCCTTTTTCCATAAGATGCTGGTGAGTTTGTACATGATGAGAACCAGTTTTTTAATGATGCAGTGGATTGAATGAGCTTGAAAAACTGAGATTCCACATAAGATCAAAACAATTGTTTAACTTTGATACAATGAGTGAGTTCAGTTCTAAAAGCTTCGCATGGGCTCACATTCTCCAAAACATATATGTCTGAACACTGTCTTAGAAAAGCAAAAATATCTCTTCACTATATAGCAAAGCCTTCCTTTAAATATTTTGAAGATAACTCTTCAAATATCTACTTGCAACATTCTGATGCTGGGCTCCCTTCATATTACTTCAAAGCATGGGTTTTTTTTTTGTTACCTCAGCCACCAGATCTAGTTCTTGGTTTTGTCATGGCATTATTCTAATAGGATGGAAAGTTAGTTACTTCCTTAGGTAAAAGCTCTATTTCCATCACTTTCCTTTTTCTGAATTATGGTTAATAATGTTAACCATATTAACATTATGGTTAGTTACACAGGATGATGATGATGATGATGATGATGATGATGATGATGATGATGATGATGATGATGGAGGAGGAGGAGGAGGAAGAGGAAAAAGATGGTGATTATGCTGAAGGTTGGTCATACAGTCAGCCAGATGTTTAGACTGGATTTTGTATTTTTATAAAATAAATAAATAAATAACTTTATTGTCATTGTATGGGTATACACAGTATACACAGTATACCCATACAATGAAATTCACTTAACATCCAAAGACCAGGTGCAACACACATAACAATCCCCAAACACACTCCCACCCACCACAATTCTCCACCACAATTCTCCACCGAAACATCCACACAACAGACCAAGTAATACTGTCCAACAGCTCACTGATGGTGGCCCTTTAGTTCATTGTTGAGTGCAGTTATAGCTCTGGGATAAAAACTATTCAGAAAACGTGTGGTCTGGGTTTTAATTGTTCTGTATCTTCTGCCAGAAGGCAACAATCCAAAAAGATAGTAAGCAGGATGGGAAGAGTCTCTGAGAATGTTATGCAACTTTCTCAAACAGCGAGATTCGAAGATGTCATCCAGAGCTGATAGCTGGAGTCCGATGATATTCTGGGAAGTTTTAATGATTTTCTGTAGAGCTTTTTTGTCCGCTATAGAGTGCTCCCATACCATGCAAGAATGCCGTATGTCAGGACACTCTCAATGGTGCTGCGATAGTAGTAGATGCTGAGATAGATTTATCTTCCTGAGCATTCTCATAAAGTACAGCCTCTTCTGAGCCTTCTTCACAAGCCTGTTAGCATTCATACTCCACAAGAGGTCCTCCAAGATAGAAATTTAAAATTACCCACCCTCTCCACCTCCTTACCATTTATGTACAATGGTAGATGTACAACTCTCTTCCTCCTGAAGTCAATTATAAGTTCTTCAGTTTTTGTGGTGTTAAGTGTGAGATTATTTTCATTACATTACAATGTCATCCCTTGTACTTCCTTCCTGTAAGCAAACTCATTGTTCTTATTAATGAGCCCCACCGCTGTTGCGTCATCTGCAAATTTAATAATTGTGTTGGTGTTATACAATGGGGTGCAGTCATGTGTGTACAAGGAATAAAGGAAAGGCCTTAGCACACAACCCTGGGGGGCTTCTGTGCTTAGTATCAGAGTAGAGGAATGGTGAGATCCCATCATTACTGTGGATGGGCCTGGCTGTAGGCTTGACTATGACCTGTCAGAAAATTCCTTATCCACAAACAAATCCTCTGATTTATACCCAAATTGGACATTTTAAAAAACAACCTGCTGGGTAAAATGGTGTTAAAGGCATCACCAGATCCCAGGAACAGTAATAGCTAACACAGTTTTTGTTGATCTGGGCAACGACCTATCCAAGATGTGTTTCTGTAAATTACATCTCACCATACTGTTTATCTTCATCTGGCTCCTCTGATGAGACCTGTCCAGTAAGGTTGAACCTTAGATTTAATCTTTCTCAGAGCATGCAAGCCCCATAATCATGTATTTATACTTGACAAGAGGAATTCTCCCTCTCAGAAGAACTGTAAATAAGGGAGTTGGAATTGGACTAAGACTAGAGGTACTGATTTTTATTTTCGTTCTGTACCATAGAAAGTCACTGGATATTTTTAGTCATTCACCATCTCTCAGTCTAATCCACATCAACTGATTGTTTGAAGGGCAGAAGTTGGAGGAGAATGTAAGATAGCACCAGCCAAGAGATATATCGGTGAGCTGGCACACTATGGGGTCTTACTGTATGGGGTTGCTGTGAGCTATTGGAAGAAACAAAAAAGAAAACAAAAACAGCTTTCTGGCATCCCCATAGTGTGCCAGCTCACTGACATATCTCTTAGCTGGTATGGACAAAAATAGGGTAGCTTGTAATGTGGTTTCTAATTCTATGCTAGCTTGGATGGAATATAATATGTATGCTTAGACAAAAGTCTCCTTTGGTTACAATTGTGACATATTCCCTAAAAATATCATTTCCAACCACTATTCTCATTACCACTAGCATGATCACGAAATACAAAGATGACCAAACTAACAACAGGAAGTACCAGGATAAAGCCAGTCTTACAATTGGCAATGTTGATACTGAAGTAGTGGACAGCCTCTGCCTTTTAGATTCAATTATCAATGGTAAAGGAACAAACAGTCAAGAAATACATCACAGACTAGGACTAGCACTTCATAGCAGCCATGAAGACCTTGTAAAAGATATTCAAAGGCCATGACGTGTTTATACCAAAAGATCAGGAAGTTATAAGCCATGATATTTGCTGTGACAAAGGACAAAGAAACTTGGCCCTTGAAGATGCAAGCTAGAAAGAGTATTGAGATGTTTGAACTCTGCTGTTAGAGAAAACTCCTGTGAATAGTGTGGAAGCCAAGAAAACAAACCAACTAATAACTGAACAAATCAACACAGAATTCTCACTCAAGGCACAAATGACCAAAATAATTTTTTCTTATTTTGGACACTTTATGCAAAAACAGCTCTCTGGAAAAGGCTCTAATGCTGGAAAATGTTGAAGGAAAGAGAAGAAGAGTACTATTCGCAGAAAGGGAGATGGATTCAGTTACACTGATGATGAGTGTACCATTAGAAAACTGAAAGATCAAGTTAGGGATACATTATCATGAAGATCTATTATGTAGTTGCTAGGAATAAAAAATAACTTGATAGCACACAATCAATCAACAATCAATCAATCAAAACATTATATGAAAATCTTTTAATGGGTGGGGTGATAGTAATGGTGAGTGGTCAATGTTAGAGTTTATGCACCCATCTAATGATAAAAATGCCATATAAAACATTGCATATTAGAATTTAAGAATTGTAAATGGTAAGCAGTGAGGATTAATAAATGCAGTGAAAAGTAAACAGTCAAGTTGTGTTTTTGAAACTACGTACAAAAAGAAAGAATGTAATATATCTAAATGAAGGTGTCTGATCATCTACAGCAGAAGATGAATTCACACAGGGAAGTGAAGGTGTCTTTAATTATAAATAAAAAATGCTAAATGTTTAATTCAGGCTGTTGTGAGTACATAAGAAAATAGGAATTCATATGTTGGTGATAATTACATGTTATGTTGAAGTGAATAGTGATAATCAGTATAGAAACAGACACTGCACTATTTGGAAGCACAAGAAAAAAAAACTTTATTGTGTGTTTGTTCATTTAGAGAAAGCTTATGCCAGAGTGATTAGACTTCAATTATGGATCATTTTGTGTGTATAAAGAGCTGAAAGAATGTTACTGAAAACAGTAGGAATAGTATATGATGGACATAAAGCGTACATGATAATAAATTGACTGTTTAGTGAATGAGCTAGGGTGTAAGCAGAGCATGTGCTGATTCCTTGGTTGTATAATGTGTTTGTGGATAAATATATAAGAAATGTGTGTGATGATGTTAGAGGTGTGTTGGTTGGGTATGTAAATATGTGTATACATGTTTATGCGGATGATGCCAGGAGGTTGGCTGAGTACCCAAATATCTTGCAGCAATGTTAGATTATAGAAACTGTGTGGATCTCACAATTAATATATCAAAGACCAAGACACTTCTTTAACTGGGAAATGGAGAAAGTCTGCAAATTAAACATACACAATGAAGAGCTAGAGAAAGTAGATGAATTTGTGTACTTTGGTCTAAAATTTACCAAAGGTAGGAAAATGTGGAAATTCTAAGATGTGCAAATGCTAGTAGAAATATGTGGTTTCTGGTGATATATGCAATGGTGGGATTCAAGTAATTTAACAACTGGTTCTCTGCTCTAATGATTTTTCCAACAACCAGTTTGCCAAAGTGCTCAGAAAGTTAACAACCAATTGTCTCAAAGTGGTGTGAACTGGCTGAATCCCACCACTGGATATATGGATGCTTTACTAAGAAGCTAAAAAAAATAAAGATAAAGGTTCCTCCTCTCCAGTTGTATCCGACTGTATGGGGTGGTGCTCATCGCTGTTGCTTAGCTGAGGGAACCAGTGTTGTATGAAGGCCCTTCCATGGTCATGTGGCCAGCATGACTATACACCAAGGCACAAGGAATACTGTTATGTACCCACCAAAATAATACCTATTTATCTACTGGCATATGCATGCTTTTGAACTGCTAGGTTGGCAGGAGCTAGGGCAAGGATGGGATCTCACCATGCGCAGTGCTTGGGTCTCAAATGCAGGCTGTCAGCTTTCCAGCTGACAAGCTCAGCATCTTTAACCACTGAGCCATCGCTTCCCCCCAAAGAAGCTAAAACGTCTGTATATTACTTACGTTTTTGGCTGGTGTATTATATGGATGTAAGAATTAGTTATATTGAAACAAATATAAAGACAAGTGCAGCAGTGGTTTGTTTCAAATTTTTTTTACTGTGGATGTCGCTTGGTGGGTGTGGCATGGCTTGGTGGGTGTGGCTTGGTGGGCATGGCAGGGGAGGGATACTGTAAAATCTCCATTCCCTTCCCAATCCAGGGGAAGGTTACTGAAAAATCCCCATTTCCTCCTGATTAGCTGGGACTTGGGAAGCAGAAAATAGACGGTGGCGGGACCAGTCAGAATTTTTATTACTGGTTCTCCGAACTACTCAAAATTTCCGCTACTGGTTCTCCAGAACTGGTCAGAACCTGCTGAAACCCACCTCTGAAGTGAAAATGGGTGTGGGGTAAAAGAAGAGACAGAGTAAATGTCAAGTAATGATTTGCTGAAAGTGCCCTTAAAGAAAACATTCACAGCAAGCTGACCAGATCCTGAGTGAAACAGGGAGAAGGACCTGTGGCCTAGTACACCAAAATGTTTTTATTCATTAACCATATCTGAAAAGATAGTATGAGAACATACTGACCTCGTAAGAAGGGATACATAATAAAATCAAACTGATGGGTTTATCTAAAATATTCCAATGTCATGCTGTAATTTCCAGTGTGTTTGCTTTTTTTCCTTTGTTTTTCCTTTATCTTTCTTTTCTTGCAATGTAAGGGATGAAAGGTATTTCAGGTTCTGCTTTTCTCATGGCCACTTAACAAAGTGTCAAAGTTTACTGAGCTTCCAGTATGTAGTGTATTATTGCTTGTATGAATGCAAATTGTGTTGTATCTTCAAAGGGATTTGGTTGCTTTAAGTGAGCCAGGGCCTGGTTGTAGAGTCAAAAAGGAATGGCTTTTGAATGTATATGAACTAATAAAACAGAGTGATGTCTATGAAAAGCTACACTGAGACCAATCCTATAAAGAGAATACATGAGGAGGCTGAATATTAGAACAATTATATGAAGAAAGAATTAATGGATTTGGGCAAAGGGAAAGACCAAGAAAATGGTTGAATGGACTTGATGAAATTCTTGAGAAGACTGAGATATTAATGTGAAGAAACAAAAGGCAACATACGAGGAATAGATGATCATAGTGAAAGTAAGATATTGAGAATTATAGTGAATGTTGCTAGTTTAAAATAATTTTAGTTACAGGTTTTTTTTATTTTTTTCACAACTTTATTTTGCTTAGTAACAAATGAAAACATTTCTTAGCTGAGAATGGGAGTGATCAGGTTTTATTATTGTCTATGGGAAAGCTTGCTGAGGTCATCTCTGCACCCTTTATTGACTCAGACATAGAGGGATCATTGTTTGACCATTCATGTATATTTTATTGTATTGATTTATTCAAACTATTATCTATATGTCCAGCGATACAGTGTACTCAAATCATTTTTCAGCAATAATAAATTTATATATTTGGAGGTATGGTTTAAAGATATGCAGAATGTAAATATTCTGACTGCACCCACTGGTTAATTTACAACAAAATTTGTTTTAGTGAAGTCTCTCCAGGGAAAACAGTTGTGTGAGGTGATAATGAAAGTGAATTATGGCTGCTTAATCATTAGCATAAATTTCAAATGAACACATTTGCCGGTAACAAGATAAATGTGGAATTAATGTGGATGTCACTTAATTGCAAATATAGTTCAATTGCATGTTGTTGCTCATTGGAAAGATGGACATGTTGATAGGACATAGGTTCTACCTCTAGTTTTCTAAAATGTTTAAATGGAATGTAATATAAGCTTTTTAAAATATGACTGCAGCAAAGAACATAATAATGTTTTTCCAGATTAAATAAATTTCAAACACAAAATGATCATGTTTGCCCTCATTGATTGTAATTTAAAATTAAACATATAGCCAATTAACATATAGCCAAGTGAAGACATTTTAAGGTACAGAAAACTGAAATGTTCTTTAACATTTCAGTTTTCTGTGCCTTAAAATGTCTTCACTTAGCTATATGTTATCCTTTCCACTAACCAGAAGATAGATTAAGTACTTATCCATACCTGCTTCATACTTTGTATTGTACAATTGTACAATAGGTATACATAGTTCATACTGTATATTCATTTAGGATTTGTTGTTGTTAGTTGCGAAGTCATGTCCGACCCATCGCAACCTCATGGACAACATTCCTCCAGGCCTTCCTGTCCTCTGCCATCCTCTGGAGTCCATTTAAGCTCACATCTACTGCTTCAGTAACTCCATCCAGCCACCTCATTCTCTGTCATCTCCTTCTTTTCCAGTCTTTCCCAGCATTAGGCTCTTCTCCAGTGAGTCTTTCCTTCTCATTAGGTGGCTACAGTGTTTGAGTTTCATCTACAGGATCTGGCCTTCTAAAGAGCAGTCAGGGTTGATCTCCACTAGGACTGACAGGTTTGATCACCTTGCAGTCCAAGGGACTCGCAGGAGTCTTCTCCAGCACCATAGTTCAAAGACCTCAATTCTTTGGTGCTCAACCTTTCTTATGGTCCAACTTTCATAGCCATACATTGCAATTGGGAAAACCATAGCCTTGACTATATACATTTTGTTGGCAGGGTGATGTCTCTGCTTTTTAGGATTATAACATATTTAAAAGAAATTTAAACAAGAAATACAGTATGTTGTGCAGATAGATATCTACAGATTTTTTTGCTTTCATCAAAAATCTTTGAAGAAACAACTTTAAAGTCATTCAACAATTACAGAGTTGCTGCCTACTTTCTTTTATGTCTGATCATTGAAGTCTTGAATCATTCTTGTTATTATACCATTACTCCATTAAAATACATTTAATCAAAAATGTTGGCTCTCTTTATATTTTAAACTACTGTTGAATTCCAAAAATCTACTTATAAATTTGAGAACAAAGCATGGAAATAAAGAAATAGGCAATGGCTACATGTGTTCCCTCAAAAGTCTTTTGGCAAAATGGAATGTTTTCATTTTCACGGGCACTAAAAGATTTTTAACAGGAAAAAAGACACATTAATTCATTTTGAATTCAAAATATGAAGAGAAGGGAAATACCAAGATTTTAACAATGCTGTCACAGATGTAATATATATTGTTCAATATAAAAGCACATTAATGGGCATAACTTCCTTAGAATTTTACTTTTATTTTAATGAATGCATTTTTCCTCTCTTTAAAAATCACACCACTCTCAGTGAAGATTAGGTTTTTGCAATATAGATAAAAAGACTAAATGAGATTCCATTAAATATTTTAAATTGTTTATTTGCACTTTCACTGAAGGCACTTTAAAAAATTTTACACAGCTTCTTGGAGAAGTGAGAATAACTGTTATCTCAATTTAAGAATTATAAATTGTACACATTCTACAAACATGGCTTCTGTTTATTAATTAATTATTGGTTATTTCAGTTTATATGGCTGTCCCTCTCAAATTCATGACTCTGGAAGGCTATGAATAAATACAGCATAAAAATATAAAACAATAAGGAATCAATAGCAGACAAATAATCCACAGCCAAGTAAAAAACCATCAGTCTTCATAGCCATTGCACAGGCTAAGATAGGGTGTTCTACCATGTAAACTTTAAGACTCATGAACTTTAACTCCCAGGCTTTTCCAATCAGGAAGAACCATGTTTTAAAGCCGTGCATAAATCCAACGGAGTCAAGACCAATCTAATATCCGGAGGAATGATATTCAAAGCCCAGCTACCATGACAGAAAAGTTTTACCTTGATCCACTAGATGGTACTCTCCAATAGAGGGAACCAGAATATACCCTTCCCAGTTAACAACAGGTTTGATGATTGCACACTTTGCGTGTGCGTGCTGTGCACTCATGAGCAGTTTTACGAAAGCTTACCTTCCATGTTACTGCTGGGGAGTAACACAGCTGAGGTGCAGCAATCCGCTCTGCCACGCGAATCACCTGATAAGATATAGGTCAGTAAAGCACAGGGATGGGTGGGCGGGTCCACCTGATCGTTGGAGCAAACCAATTCGCTCCCAGCTGATCATCAGAGCTACTGGTTTGCCCGAAATGGTAGAATCCCACCTCTGACCCTTCCTACCAAACCTAATGGGTCCGGTAGATTTCACTGAGAAAAGGCTGTCCCTCAAATAATCTAGTCGCATTTACCTAAATGGTTTTGACCGTTATTCATTGTTTTGTATCAAACAATCATTTAAAAAAAAAGCTTTTTTTGGCTAGTTGCCTTACAACAGTAAAAATGGCGAAATGAAAAGAAGTGTAAACATAATAGCAGTGAAGTAGTGGAATAATAAACAATAAAAAGAAAATATTGATAGAGAGATATGAGAACAAAAGGTGGGAGGGTGGAGAAGCAGGGAGTGAGGAGGTGGGGTTGACTATCGACCTAGAGCTATGTCCAGTGTGGTAGTGTCCCATTGGGTCCTCAGGCCATCCAGCAGAGTCAGGTCTTCAGGCTCTTAAATAGGTACTGGCAAGTATCTAGGAAAAGGCCCATGCTATTTTTCACTACTACTTGGAATATCAGCTGTTTTCATTATGCTTGCATACATGATACATCAAAAATAATAATTCAATTTATCGTGGGCCAGAACATTATCATCATTATCAACTTTTCCCAACTGATTTCTGCAGGTAGACATGAAGACATAGGTTGTTTTGTCAGCATGAAACATCTATGTTCTAATTGGCTCACCTGAGATTACTGCATGTAGACTGACGTTAGAAGGGAAGGTCAAAAATCAATGAACAGATGGCATCTGGTAAAAGCAATTAAGTGCTGAAAATTTCATCCTTCTTTATGCAGGCTGCACAGAATGCATAATCAGGCATCTGACCACTGAGATCAGACATTAGCCGTATGTTTTCCTTTTTCACTGTTATGATAAATTTTGCAGTAGAAATGGAAAGTCTTCTAATGTGGAATAAAATATTTATCATAATAAAAAGAGAGTTGTGGGGAGGGGAAAATAGAAAGACCGTGCCTTTTGTCAGGGCTGAAACTATTTGACTTTACAATGCTCTGCATATTATGCAAAATATCTGTATAATAACTTTGAGAGCTACTTTGCTTAAAACCACATAATTCACATGTAATTTGCTGAAGGCATCGCACTCCAGTTCAGATATAATGCATTACAGACCTTTTTAAAAAAAATATCTATCTGGCCTCAGGTTGGGTCTATGGATCAAGAATAGGAAAATATTATTATCTGCCAAGAGCAGTACATCATGCTTACTCTTTAACCAAAAGGGTAGAAGTGTAGTATAATGGGGTTGTGTGCATTATCTAGCAATCAAGATGAGAAATGGTGACATGGAGGCATGACTAGAATCTTATAATTCCATTTACTCCAAGTTCCCATGAAAAAAATTTAGGAAGCATTGGAAGTTTATTCAATGTTACAGTACTGTTTTCAAGTCAAGCATTAATTTCTTTCCTCTGAAATCTTCGTTGTACTTGGGCACAGTTATAAGAAGACAGTTTCCTAAAAATAAAGTCATACTGAAGGCCTAGAACCATGATGGCGAACCTATGGCATGCATGCCAGAGGTGGCACACAGAGGCCTCTCTGTGGACACGTGTGCCAATGCCAGCTGCTTTTCGGGTTTCCGGCATACCCATGCATGCCATCCAGCTGATCTTTGCAGGAGCTGGAGCACTGGAGGACGGCCTGAAAATGACCTGAAAAATGGCCAAAAACCAGAGTATTTTCCAGGCCAAAAAGGGTCCAAAAACAGCCTGAACACAGTTGAAAAACAGCCTGGAAAATGGGCAACACTGGTCAAAAAACAGGCATGCGCATGCTGGCCAGCTGGTCTTCATGTTTCCTGTGCTAGGGCGCACACAAAAACCAGCTGGCTGGCACGCATGCACGTGCCAGAAACCCAAAGACCATGGCCGGCACACATGGTCTTTGGGTTTCTGCATGCACATTCTGGTTTGGGCACTCAGTACCGAAAAGGTTTGCCATCTCTGGCCTAGAACATCAATACATTTCTATTATAATATTCAGATCATATACTCATGAACCTCTTATGTGGTTTTAATCACTTGTGGGGTGCCTCAGGGATTGGTTCTCTCCCTCCTGCTCTTTAACATCTACACGAAGCTGCTGGGTGAGATCATTCATGGTTTTGGGGTGAGGTATCACCAATATGCGGATGATACCCAGTGTCAGAGCTTGTGATTTCATCCTCGAAATAATTTAATTTCCAAGCAATATCTTTAGGAAATATTCTCTTTATTGAGAGATGCATCCAAGCCAGACAACAGTGCAGACAGTACTGGCCCCTCCATCCAAAACCCCTCCTATTCCTTCCCCAAAACTGCTCTCCATTGGCTGCCTTCCAGATACTCTCTCTTATCTGTCTCTTCAGTACACAGGAATGTCACCCCTCCCAACATCTCCCAGGAGACTGAATTCACTGAAAGTTTTTCTAGGTGAAATGTCAACCTTTTCTCCTCCTAGCTTCTATGTCAGTTTTGGAACACTGACACCCAGCTTTATATCTCCACCCCGGACCACCTTGGGGATGCCCTTTCCATGATGTCTCGCTGCCTGGAAGTGGTGCGGGTTTGGATGGGAAGGAACAGACTCAGACTCAACCCATCCAAGACTGAGTGGCTGTGGATGCCATCGTCTCGGGATCTAGAGGTTCCATCATTAGTGATAGGAGGGAAGACTCTTACTCCCTCCGACAGGGTTCGCAATCTGGATGTTCTCCTGGATTCCCAGCTGTCCTTGGATGATCTGACGGCTGTAATCAGGGGGGCTTTTGCACAGGTATTCCTTGTGCACCAGTTGTGCCCTTTCCTAGACCGAGATACCCTCGCCACAGTCACTCATGCCCTTGTTACTTCTTGGTTGGATTACTGTGACGCCCTCTACATGGGGCTGCCCTTGGGATGCATCTGGAGGCTCCAGCTAGTCCAGAATGTGGCCACGCAAGCAGTTACCGGGGTTCCCCGTTACTCCCGTGTAACACCTCTCCTGCGCGAGCTGCATTGGCTGCTGGTTGCTCTCCGGGTTCGTTTCAAGGTGCTGGTGCTTACCTATAAAGCCCTACATGGCTTAGTCCTGGGGTACTTGCAGGACCATCTCCTGCTATCCTCCCATTGTCCCGTGTGCTCTCACAGAGCAGGCTTCCTCAGAGTGCCATCAGCCAAACAATGTCGGCTGGCGGCCCCAGGGGGAGAGCATTCTTTGTCGGAACACCGATCCTCTGGAATGGTCTGCCCACCGAGCTCAGGATAGCCCCTGATCTCCTCTCCTTTCGCTGCCAACTGAAGACGTGGCTTTTCCACCAAATAAACTGATCCGTTGCGGATTTGTACAATGTAATAATTTTAATTTGGTTTTAATGGGAATTTTAATTCTTATTGTGATTTGTATTGTTGATTGTTTTGTGAGCCGCCCTGAGTCCTTCGGGAGAATGGCGCCATATAAATCGCAATAAATAAATAAATAAATATCACAATATCCAAACTTGAAACTCAATATCTCTGGAAATGACTTCATCTTTTGTTGCTTATTTGAGTATAAACTGTTTTAACCAGAGCAAAAATTTCCAATATTGTTTCTCATCAATAGTACTTTTCAACTTTCACTGAATGTCTCAGTGATTTGTAACTTTAAAAAAATACAAAAGGCAATCTATTTCAGGACAGGAATTATAAAAATTTTATTTATATTTATTTTATTTATAATTATGTTTATAGACTGCTAGTCAAGTAATATAGGGAGAAGGTATAGGGAAGAAACTGTGCTATCATTATCTTGTATTTTGAGTGAAAAGCTGGATTTAGAGATAAATTGATATTTAGAAAACTGACAACTAGTTAAAACAGGCAAAATACAGAGTATATGATTTTTTGAATTCTCTCTAATTCCTTACTCAACAGCCTCACTCTAAGTAATATGAAGAGGAGGGAGCAGGGAAGAGGGCCTAAATTTAGGGCAGTCACCAGCATTTTGAGTTACTTCCAACTGCTTCTCTATTTAATACAGTATACGTGTAGCATAATATTGGTTGGCTGTCTTGCTTCTTTAAGCCATAAAGATTGTTTAAACAAATATGAAAACCCTTAATTTCTTGACTAGAAGGACTAGTTAATTGATTTGTTTTCTAACTGTGGATTTCTTTTTCTTTGGTTCATTGTTATTTAAGATTACACCCACTTGAATCACCAATTATGATTTAACTAAAGACAATCCATTCAGAGGAATGGAAAATCTGATCTTGCTTCTCAATATATACTTCTTAGGCCAAATGCCTTCACATTCCTTCTCATAGTTTTCTTAAAGTAGATCAATGGTCTTCAACTTTTGTGAACCATTTGAAAATTAAACAAAAAATAATTGGAACTCAGAAAAACTTTATAATAGATAGAATTCTGGGGATTGAAGTCTTAAAGTTGCTGAGGTTGAGGAACTTTGGGCTACATAGTGAATTTGAAATTTGAATTTGAAAATTTGACGCAAGGGCATCTTTATCTTTCACATTTGTAGGTGTAGGAAACTTTTGTGGTAGAAGTGGGGAAAAAATAGAAGATAATCAAAGCAATGTTTTTGTGTGTGTGAACAATCTTTTAAACTTTTATGGCAAGTCCATAAAATTATTATATTGTTTATTATATATTGTATTGTATTGTATTGTATTATATTGTATTGTATTGTATTGTATTGTATTGTATTGTATTGTATTGTGTTGTGTTGTGTTATTATATTACATTATAAATTATATTGTATTGTATTACATTTTAATCGATTTGTTTATACATTTTAGAAGTCATTTATATAAAACATTTCCCTTCATGATTAAAATGTCTTTTGCTATACTGAATAAATGGTGATAATGCAAGTTATCTTTTCAATCATTATGAATTTTCCAACTTATGGGCAGCAAGTCCCAAACAGTCAGAACCTGTTTAATGAATACACCTGCACAGTTGCTCATCTGACCAAGAAGAGTGAGCATGTTCAGTGAGGTGGTTGAAATGCATACTTAATGAAATGGTGAAGAGGCAGAATAAAAATTTATATACATACAAAGCTAAGTTCGTTGTCTTTTAATTCTCCTTTTAATAAGAGGCTGATTTTGATTCTTGATGAAAGAAACTTGTTTACTGCAAACTGAAACTGTCAGGTTGTGTATTATCTTAATCAGTATCCACAAGTAGACTTACAATAATGACGCCTTTGTATTGTAGAAAGTTTATAAAACCACATCTTCAGGGCCTTTTGGAAAAACACAAGGTGAAGGCCAATTGTACTTTCGGATTCTCAATTTATGTTGCCTTAAATCTTTCTTTCTTTTCTTCCAAATGTTTTATCTATCCTTTTAAAATTAAAATAGTAATAATTATTGACATCTTTATTTTATTCAGCTAATTCAGCCACAAAATCATGCCTGCAAGCATACTGGCATTTCACTAGCCAATATCTTTTTTGTAGAAATTAGTCTAGCAGATAAAGCATTTTTATAACACCATTAATGTATAAAAGGGCACAGCAATTTCCACAGCCCACATACTGTGCTTTAATTAATAACCTCTCCTTATGGCAAGGACTGTGTTAATCTATAAATTGCATTGAGGCTCTTGACAAATTAAATGCAATTATAAATCTTCCTCTTGACCAATTAGCATTTAATCAACAATTAAATGTAGATATCCTTATCCAATGACCCAAATGGAATGAAGATTCTCTGTAGCAGAAAATTCATAGGCAAAAATTATGCCTGAAATATAGAATTGAACCTGTTGGCATTTTTAATAGGATACTCAGGGCATGTATACTGTTTTCATCTATATATCTAAGGATGCCATCAATGGCAATGAAAAGGCTGTATTAAAGGATTCAGATTATTTTACAATGCCTTTCCATGTAATTGCTATTATTCAGTAAAGAACACCATAGTGCTGTGAGCAAGACATTTAACCAGCAGTTTCTATTCATATGTGAGTAGAATACACATCGCTTACTGAGTTTTTATATGACTTGAACATAACACTAAGCTATAAATGAATAGATTCACATAACCCATTTTGGTAAAACCAATCAAATTATTTTACAGCATGATGTGAAAATGGAATATTTATTAAATATACATACCACCCCACCACCCTGCAACTTTTGGCAGTTGAAATTTATAAGCTACAACAATTGAAAAGTTGACAATGATATATCAAACCATCACTTAAAATCAATATACAATCCCAATGACAGTAACTCCAAAAGTTCGGTGTCCCAAATGTACTTTTTTCTAAAAGGCATCTGAACTTTGGTTGTTTTCCCCTTGAAAATGTATTACCTATCCAAGAAGATTTTTCAGTTCCCCAATAAGCTTCTTGGATGAGAAATGTGGAAATAATATTTTTAGCAGGGACTCAGGGCTTAAACCTATTAGATAAATTCCTACTGAACCAAACGTCATTATTTATTTTATTTTATTTATTTATTTATTTATTTTGTCAAGCATATATAAGATAACAGGTAAAAGTATAAACATAATTTGAATACATGAAAAGAGTAAATAAAAAGGAATATTAGGAATATTAACTGGTACACTTATGCACGCCCCTTACAGACCTCTTAGGAATGGGGTGAGGTCAACAGAAGACAGTTTATGGTTAAAGTTTTGGGAGTTTGGGGAAGAAATTACAGAGTCAAGTAGTGCATTCCAGGCATTGACCACTCTGTTACTGAAGTCACATTTTCTGCAATTGAGTTTGGAGCAGTTTACCTTGAGTTTGTATCTATTATTTGCTCGTGTATTGTTGTGGTTGAACCTGAAGCAGTCATTGACAGGTAGGACATTGTGGCAGGTAATTTTATTCCTTTATTACCTTAGGTCAGACTGAAGTCGGTGTAGTTCTAAGTTGTCTAAGCCCAAAATTTGGTGCCCGGTGGCATAAGGCATTTTATTGCAGGTAGAGGAATGGAGGACTCTTCTTGTAAAATATCTCTGGACTCTCTTGATTGTATTTATGTCTGATATGCAGTGCGGGTTCCAGACAGATGAGCTGTTTTCAAGAATTGGTCTAGCAAATGTTTTGTATGCTCTAGTTAGTCTTCTATGAAGACATTTCGCTTGTCATCCAAGAAGCTTCTTCAACTTGTCCCTACCATCCAGTCAGAGCTGAATAAAGAAAAGAAAAACCAGAAAGTCTAGTTGCCTCTTGAAAAACACCTTTGAGACGACCATGACCTGGATGACTGAGAATCTCCATAGACATAAATCCTATTGAATTTACAGCTCCAGCTTGAACAGCAGGTGGCAGCCATGACCAGGAGGGCTATGTAGCCAGATGTAGTCATTCCTGATCATAATCATGTGTATCTATATCACCTCAAGCTGATTATTGTAATGCATTCTACATGGGGCTTCCTTTGCTCATCCAAAAAGATCAGGGAATAATCCTAGTTGAAGGTTCTACAAATAATAATAATAATAAAAAATTGACATCCCATTTGGAACAACTTACTCTCAGATATCTGGATCATACCCTCTTTATTACATTTTAGACAGTCATAAAAACAAGGCTCTTTAGATAGACATTTGGGGATAAGTGATATCCCCAGATATATCCCCACATCAGATTAATTGTATTGATCTTTTTGTTTTTTTACAATTTATACCATAAACTGCTCAGAATCTCAAGAAAAGGAATAGCATATAAGCTATAGTAATAAATAATAGATAAATAAATATATTTTTAGTCATCCCAAATTAGTCATGATATTGGAACACTGTTACTATTACAGCATTAATAACGTTTATAACAAACATAAAGTTGATACATTTGGAATTTGAATCTTGGAATTTTTCTTGCTTCTGGAACCTTTACTTCCATATTTCATCTAATAGACAGGTATGATATTTTTTTAATGGACTTTTTTATTTCACCAAGCCGGCCTGGCCTGAATTGGTTTTATGGGTTAGTTTTTTAACTGTATAGCTTGGGGTTTTAAATTTTAGGAGGCCGATTATTTTTAGCAATCTTAATTTTTATATTGTCTGTTGTTTTAATTTTCGGCTGTTCACCGCCCTGAGTCCCTTCGGGCAGAAGGGCGGTATACAAATTTAATGGAATAAATAAATAAATAAATAAATGATATGTTAAATCTGGAGGAATCTGATAAATTGCAATTTATTCTCAATAATCTCTGAATTCCAATAAAAAGATGACAGACAGACAAACAGACAGACATTAATGAAGTTTCTTTCAAGTAATATATAACACATTTGAATTCCTGATCACCAGTCAATTGTTTTATTTGTATCTTTTTATATGTTCTGTTTGGCATATTCATTTACTGCTTTTAGAAGTTTTTTTTGCACCTAGCAATCTCCCAGGCCAGTTTTAGCTGCCCCAGAAGACAATCATGTATAACTGTTTTGTAAGAACTTTTCCCAACAAAATATATTATATATCAAATCTCCCAAAATAAGGAACTAACCCTTAAGTTTGTTGTTGTCTTAGGACAATAAAAAAAACTGTTATTCAGTTTTTCTATATTTAATTGCTTCTTTGACAAGGGCTCGTATAAATCAATAGGCTTAATATCTTCTCAATTTTTCCTGTACTGCAGCTCATTTTCAAAATTACTTACCAAATCAGGTCTTTTATCCTTCTTGATCCTCTTTTGTTCATGAAAAGTAGAAACATATATTATACATTAATTATCTTGAGCCCAAGTATTTTGCTGTGAGAAAATAGAGGGCAGGTTTTTCCATCATTCCATGTACAGAAGCCACTTGGACTGTCAATACAGTATAATCTTTCTTGAATGCTAGTATTGTCTTCCACTACAGGTTGTCCTCAACTTACAACCACAACTGAGCCCAACATTTCTGCTGCTAAGTGAGACATTTGTTAAGTGACTAGTAACAACAATGCAAAGTAATGCAACTGTAAAAGAATTAGTAATAAACCAGAAAAAAATAAGTAAATTTCATCAACCCAAATTTCTATTTCAACTTGTTCTTTTATACTTTATTTGTATGAAATGATAACAGCTAACGTTCTTGGGCCAGGAAAGCTTGAAAACTTGGAATGGATAAATAATAATTTATTATTAATAAATAATAACCATGGCAATCTTTTTTTGCCATAGTTATTATTTATTTATTTATATTTTTATTTTATGCAATTTATATGCCGCCCTATCTCCGAGAACTCAGGGAGGCTCACAACAATAAAAATGCATAATTCCTTGTTAAAACAATAAAATTTAAAATCGAATTTAAAACAATTAAAATTGATCAAGAAAGTGAATCACTGCAGTTGTGAACTTAGTAACAGGGTTGTTAAGTGAATCTTCCCCATTGAGTTTTCTTATCAAAAGGTCACAAAACATGATCATATGACACTGGGACACTGCAACCATCATAAATATGAGCCAGTTGCCAAATATCTGAATTTTGATCACATGACCATGGGAATGCTGCGACAGTTGTAAATTTGAAAAACCATCATAAGTCACTTTTTCTAATATGGTTGTAACTTTGAACAGTCACTAAATGAATTGTTGTAAGTCGAGAACCCCTTGTATATTGATTGGAGCATATTCATTTATAAGACATAGAACAAGCTACATAGCACACATAATAATGCCCTTTAACACCATCCCAATATTTCCAATTTCTCAGCATTTACTACTTGAGGTAACTATTCCATTCTGCCTCAGAGTCTTGGCAGCTGATTGCTAATTAAATTAACTAAATTTACTAGTTCTATTAGGACATCAGTAAGTATTTGTATTTATCCCTCCTTCCATAGAATTTCTTGAAGCAGATTGCTTCATTTTGTGGTGCAACAGAATCAAAGTTATGTATAATTATAGCAGGAAGAGGATGTTTTGCAGCCTTGATCTCGATATTATACTTGATTTTTCTACCGCCATAATTTTGTTTGAGCTTGTTCTTCAGCTTTAGTTCAAAACCTAAAATGATCAAAATAATATCAAAGCATGGCCAGGAAATTACTTTACTAATGTGTTAGTAGAAAACAAGAATGACAAATACATTAATACAGTGGGAGATTCAATGTGGTGCAAATATCAAATATGCCTTTCTGTATGTTGTTTATTTCAAGAGTGAATTCACTTTGATTCATATTTGTGAGTGAGTAGCCTAACTGAAATAATTTTAGATTACTGTGGGCAGTAGAAACAGGCTATTTGAAACTTATAAGAATATAAATCTAAGTTTAAAATGCTACACAAATAAAATTAATATAATGTGTATTTGCAGGGGTTATTATTTGGGAACAGATAATTCCTTGCATATATTATTGCTCATCTTATCATCTAAATATTCTTGATTGAAATGAAAAAGGAAACATTATACATATTTAGGAATTCAGGTATATTGAAGGCACATTCTACATTAGCTAAACTAGTAACAACAATACAAAGTAATGCAACTGTAAAAGAATTAGTAATAAACCAGAAAAAATAAATAAATTTCATCATCCCAAATTTCTATTTCCACTTGTTCTCTTATACTTTATTTGTACCAAATGATAACAACTAAGGTTCTTGGGCCAGGAAAGCTTGAAAACTTGGAATGGAAATTACATTTTGGTGTTGACTTTTGCTGCTTAAATTTAAATTCACCAACTATCAGGAGGCAGTTTGGTGGAGTGAAATGAAGCAGTATAAAGCAATTGTGCTCAAAACGATCTCCAATTAAATGGAACTTGGAAGAATTACAACACAAAATTCCAGTGAGCCAAATTACTCATTTGTTCATCTAAAAGCTTTCTGGAACACAAACATGTAGATACTTTGGCTGTACAAAAGAGAGGCCTGGAGCCCCTTATGCACACTGGCCTTAAGAACCAGATTTCTATGGCTTCTACTCAGTCATAGTTCTATTGTCCCAGTTACTTCATCTAACAAGGTTTCTTTACATGATCACAAATGTAGTGGATGCTATTGAGGGGCATCACATGCCTCTTAAAGGATGGTACTTTAAGTATTAAAACTTGATTAAATATGCCGAACTTGAACCTTGTTTCAAATTGAAAGCTTAAGCATTCCCTTTCGCAGATGTAATGTTTTCCCAAAGCATATTCAAATAGAAAATATGGATGTGGTTTACCAGAGCCCTTCCAAAAGTTGTTACCAAATGAAAAAAATTAAAGTAAAAGAAGATTAAAGCTTTTCCTTCTATACCAAATTTGCTCCTGTTCTACTCAGCTTTCAGAATCATCCCGCTAAAGGAGGGGTGTCAAACTTGATTTCATTGAAGGGCGCATCAGGGTTGTGTTTGACTTCGGGGGTGGGCAGGGGGCATGTCTAGGGTGGGCATGGCCAGCTCAACATCACTTGTGTTGGGGGAGCACTCTGTCAGCAAAAACAAAGCTGGAGAGGGTTGCACGCGGCCCTCCCAAGCTCCATTTTCTCTGGCAGAGGCACCATTGGCTGGTCCTTCACTGTTTCCAGGGAGACCCCCACAGGCCAGATCTAAGCACTTCATAGGCTGGATCTGGCTCATGAGCGTTGAGTTTGATTATCTATGCACTATCTATGCACTAAAGCATAGATGGAAAGAAGCACAGAGACCTGATTCCTTTTACATAATTTCTTTCCAGCCTTTGTTTGGGTTGGAAAGAATAAAAAAGCTAGGAACTTTTCTTTAATTAAAAAAAAGAAAGATGTTTACATTAAATAACAGTGAATTAAAAAGCTGCATCATGTTTATTAGTATTTATATTATGGTATTCCAGGGCCTAATGGGAACATAACAGTGTAGCAAGCTTCTGCATCGATATAGTGTATAGTATACGTGTATAGTATATGTGAAAGGAACAGACTAATCTACGTGTGGTATATAGTGTATATCTTAATAACATGAACACTATGTGCTGAAGAGGAAGAAGTATTATCATGTCTAGTGCCTAAATATGTAAGCAGTTTGGATATGCTCCAAGTCATGGAGATACTTATGAAAAGGGACTCTACAGTGTATGTGCCCCATCTTGATAAACTTTTCCTATGCAGTGAGGGATAATGGTTCAAATATGATCCCATTTGCACAAAATAAATACATGTACAAATAAATATACACGCTTACTTGTTTTTCATATGCACAGTACAAGTAAGAGAGAAAAGAAGATGCTTTAAAATACTCACATATTGTTTGGATGTTTTTGGAGATTCTCTGTCATCCAGGTCCCAAAGGTTCTTTTTTTCGAGCAGCAATTGGACTTTCTAGTTTTTCTTTGCACCACTCAGGTGACCCTGATGACACAGATAAACCTCCAGGTGACCTTAACAAGGTCTAAACTTGATTAGTCTAAACACCACTAAAAGAACGCAAATAACCAGCTGTCTGCAAGGAGTATAAATCCTTCCATTTCCCACCATCCAGTCAGAGCTGAAGAAGCTTCTTAGATGAAAAGCAAAATGTTTTCAAAGAAAAACCAGAAAGTTCAGTTGCCTCTTGAAAAAAGCACCTTTGGGATATTGTTTGGACATGTCAAAGAATTTTGCTGAATTGTTCAATAAGAAAGAAAAGGTGAGTGCCATCTGTACACTAATGTCTTTAGATCAACTCCATATTGCTTGATGGGGAGATGGAAGACTGCCTTCTATTGAAGTTTTTGGGAAGAAATGCATTTTTTAAGGCAAGGAAAAGAACAAAAGAAATTTTATAAGTCTGGTATGTAAAGGAGCTGAAATAAACGTCAACATTTTCAAATGCTCAAAAACATCTTGTATTATTTCTATTGTTAATACATGAATTTTTAAACCTCAGACTTCAGTCAAAGATATTCAGTCATTGGTCTTCTATTTCAAAACTTAGATTACAGTATTTGGTGTAAATGTCTATTTCAGCAGTCATTTTCAAGCAAATTGCCAGACATGAATTAAATCACCAATGAAAATATAACCCCAAAATGACATACAATTGATTTCTCTATTTGATACCAAGGATTGGGAATAATCCAATCAAAACATCACAAATGCTTTTTCCATGGACTACACAATAAACCCAGTCCATAAGAGACATTTATTAAATTACTTTCATTTTTTAGAACTGTTTTCCTAAAAACATTACATTTTCCAGTGAGATAGTTTAATAGCATAGTAAGAAGCATAGCTAGTAGCTTCTCAGTGACATTTTTTTTATCCTTATGGAGACAGTATGGTCTTCAATCAATTCATTCTTCCTAGAAATAAATCACTACCTGGTATTTCTTTCCATTTATGTTAAATTGATTTTTCTTGGAAAATTATTGACATTCATTCAATCCTTGTATGTCTAGTTTGGACTGTGAATACATGATTTTTTTTCCAAAATGAATTCATGTATTCAGTATAAATCCATGCCCCAAGCAGCAAGGAAAGCTGTTTTCATGGTCAGCAATAGAACTACCTACTTTAGTTGGCATTCCTTAATGCATAAGTTTAAAACACTTTTGAAAGAAGGCAAGGAGGAAGTAAGAAATAACTATTTGGCATAATGAATAGCAAGCTGATGATTAAGGAACTGATTCTAAAGTTCTCCCATTCCTAAAGCATGCTTCCCTGGAGAAATGCTTCATAATGTGTAATTCTTTATTTGCTGTTTCCAAGGAATTGGGACTACTACTAAATGGCTATTAACCCAGTGACTGAAGGATAAAGAAAATATATAGTTTCTGACGTATACAAATAAATACAGTGCAATTTCTTGTAGGATGAAAGTATATGGGAAGTAATTCTTCATATTTTATAATAGAGCTCTGCATACAGCAAACATGATTCAGAAAAGATACGATGACGTTCCTTCTCTTTCATGTACTACAAATAATTAAAGACTCCATTCCTGTGAACAGTTTACAAGTGAGAACGCTTTGCACTGAATGCTGAGAGACTAACATGAGAAAACACGCACTGGATCAGACAGCAGATGGCTATTTTATGTCGCCATATTATAATTTAAAATGAATGCTATGTGCCACTCAACAGTGATTACATTCCTCAGCTAGATCTTTTTTTTTCTATGTTAGGAAAAAAGAATCACAATCAAAGCAATAAAAAAGTATTTCCTTACTAAAGAAGATTGTTTTATATATTTCTCTTTTCTTAAAAAGTCCCCAATTTAGCACGTAGCCAACATATTACTCTCATTAACAACAGCATTTATCTGAATATCATTGTTTATGTTCTAATCCACTTGGGTAAAAGTGGTTTTGAAAGGTGGTATACTAATTTAATTAAACCTTAAAGATTAAGGACAGAATCTTACAAATTATTTTTTATAATAACGTACATAAAGAAAACAGGACATATTCCTGAGGTTTTGATGTCTTTGGCCAACTATAACCTAATACAAACATTCTTTTAAGCTATCTGAAACTTTATTCATACATCTGATTAACGTAATTTTGAGTTTAAAAACTTTAAGAACAGTTAGCTGAGCTGGACCTTCCTTTTCTGTTTTCTTTTGAGTTTGTTGGAATTATTGGTACAGAAAGAAAGCAACTAAGATGCATGCCAAGAAATTTGCAAATGCAATCTTAATGAGAGTTTAAATAGTTTTTGAAATTGCAGTGGGGTTTATTTATTTTTTTTATCATGTACACCATCCAGGAAATATACATATAATTATGCACTCGAATGGAACAAGTAATTTAAGGTGCTATACGGAACCTATACAATATACATCTGATGAATTCATTCTGTTTCTATAGTTACCATGCTATAATGCCCTAAAGTAAAATATCTCATTATTGTGCTCCTGTAGTTTATGATGCAGACTCTCTCAGGTTTTTTTTTTTTAAAAAAAATTGATTTATATGCCGCCCTTCTCCGGAGACTCAGGGCGGCTTACAGTGCGTTAAGCAATAGCCTTCATACTTTTGTATATTTATATTTATACAAAGTCAGCTTATTGCCCCCAACAAACTGGGTCCTCAATTTACCCACCTTATAAAGGATGGAAGGCTGAGTCGACCGTGAGCCTGCCTGGGATTGAACTCACAAGTAATTGCAGCAGCTGGATCTTAAATGCTGCCTTTGTAGGAGGCATTACTCCCCTACGCTACTCAGGCTCCTTCTGTTAGTGTTGTCAAGTACTCATAAGTCATTTGGAATAATGCCTATTTAGTCATATCTTTTCAGGGGTGGTATTCAGCCGGTTCGGACCAGTTTGGGCAAATCAACAGTTCCAACAATCAGCTGGCCCCGCCCCCTATCTTGTCCTATATTTCCTTCTTTCTGGCTCAGCTGATTTGCGCAGCACAGCTGTTTTTCGTGCCTCCGCTGTTCTACTTACTAGGGCTGCTTTAGAAGGTAAGCAGCTGAGCTTCAAATTGCTGTATTTTGAACGCTGTGCACAAGCATGTTTGGCATCAAGTGCGTTAAGCACATTAAGTGTGAAGCGCGTGCTCACCAAACTGGTTGTTAAACCGGTTGCATCCCACCACTGTATCTTTTGCATTTTTCTGATATAGTGCGTGAGCCAGCATGGAAAATCATACTTCAGCAATAATTTATTAAAGATGATTGAATGGAAACATTGGGCTTTTGAACAAGTTTACTGCAAACTCATCCTGCACGAGAGACCCAGGATGTAATTTTTCTCTGGTTTGTTTTTTGCAGAATGTAATAACTCATAGCCTTTTTGATATCATATACATTGCAATAAGCCTTTTCATTCATCAAAGAACTTTTGGACTGTCATTGCAATTTATAGATAGCAGAATATGTTGGTTTCTGCTGGAAGGATTTGTTTTGGATTCTTCCTTTTATCAAATAAGTCCATCTTCATCTTTACCCTTTTTTTTTAATCTGAAAAGAAATTTATAATGTGTATACTTGGAAAATAAGTAAACTTATGGGGATGGCTTGATGTTCAGTTTGTGAACCATATACTTATGGCAGGGAGGAGACAGCCATAAACCTGAACAAACACAGAGAATGAAAGTACAAATTAAGGCTACAAAGTTGAACACTAGCAGCACTGAAAAGAAATACCCCTCTTCATATATGTCTGTATTTTCTCTACCAATTTTTATTGGTTCCCATTCTTCTAGAATTAATGGACAAAGAACATGAGTTATAAGTAATGTAAAATTAAACTTGTTTCTTATAACTTCTATTTCTTCTCCTCCTGAATCCTACTCTCATTAGAAGACAATAGATATATTCACAAAATACTCAAAACAGTCTACTAGTCAGGAGGCAAGTCAACTGTTAGTTTGGAGACTTCTAGATCTATTACAGTAGCAAATCCTAATTGCAGTCTTGATGCACATTCACAACTATGCTTTGATTAAACTCCTCTTTTTGATACTGGTCAATAGCATCTTTCTTTATGGTGAAAGCAGACTTTTTTTAAAAAAACCTGCTTCAGTATTGCCAGACTAAGATCAGCTTTATGTATCATTATAAGCCATGGGTTCTTTCATCATCATTACTGAATATCCCACAAATGGCTGGTTTCAAACAACATCGAGGAGATGAAATAAAAGGCAGGAAGCAAAAAGACAAAGTCAGATATTTTTCCTGAGATTTGTTGAGAAGAGCTATACATTTTAAGTTAACTTCCAAATGAGATAAAGGATATTTGCCCACTGTTTCTTTTCCAGAGTCAATAATCTTTTTTTAAAAGGAAAGGTGAAAAAACATTATCTTTAATTTGTTCATTCATCTGTGCTTTGAAGCAAAACTGGAAAAGAAAACTAGAGCAAATTGCTACAACTAAAGAATATTTTTGTCTAGCAGTTACATGGTTAACTACCAACTTGCTGGCTATCTCATGATAAACCTACCTGTCACTCTGTAACATTCAATCAGTTACACAAAAAAAAAACCTATAAGAAACAAACTAACAACAAACTAACTTTGACAGAGTCTTGATTTTTTTAAAAAAAGTAGACATACAGGAAAAATGTGATGATTTCAGCTTTGACAGCATATTTTAATTTTTCCTACAACTTCCTATAGATGTGAAGAAAGATATAAAGAAATGATTTATTCACAGCAGTTGTGGGTACAATTAATTTCTCTCTAAAATTACATCAGAATTCTCTTCTTTTTATAATCTACCCCCCATCTAATCATCTTTTTATAATCTACCCCTATCTAATTATCAAAACCATGAACCACAAGTTAATATTCAAAAAGTCTTTAAGGGTTTCCAGTCACCAATAAAGGTAGATATCTTCTTTTGTCTAATGAAAGAAGTCAATTTAGCCATCTTAGCAAGTTCTGTCATCTTCACCAACCATTCCTCAGTTGCAAATATTGCCAAATCTTTCCATTTTTGTCCCTGCACCTTTATCTTACTAAAACATAAGTTCTTTTTCTGGGATTTTGTGGCAGCTACTTTAAAAAGTTTCAAGGAGGGACTATGTGCTTTGGGGATCTGAACTCAAAGTGCTGCATAAACCTAATTCTTTGGAAAGCTTCCATTTTGTAATCTCGAAGCAGGACATTCCTTTTCTTTCTATCCAATTTTCTATGCTCTCAACGTTCGCCAGATACACGTGGCTAATAAATTAATCTATCAATCAGCTGGTTTACATACGTTTAAAAAAGATTTTACAATGTGCAAACAGATTCTATTTCCTCAGCAATCCTGTTTTCTTGCCATTCTTCTTCAAAATTTACCACACCCAGAATTTGCTGTAATGAAGGGTAATAATGGACTGCTTTGGCTATTCTGCACAAGGCTTCTTAGAAAGCAAGATGACGGAAGAAATTGCACTAGTGAGATATATGACTGCTCTTGGTTCTAGCCAGTGAGTAAAAAAGAAATGTATTGCTCTTTTGATGCCAAATGATGCACATGGTACTATTATAATGGACATAGAGATTTTTATATGGTGACAAAGTATACTGCTGAGCCAGGAGCTTGTTGCTAATGTGTGCAAGTAAGCTCCCTTCTTTTATTTTTAAATATCTCACTTCATTCCTTTAGGCAATGTATAAACCCATTTTTTAAAAACAAAACAAAACAAAATGAATTCTATACACAGTAGAACAGAGTTATAAAATTACTTGACCCAGACATTTATGAGTGCAGACAAAACATTAAATCTTTAGTTATGGTTGATATTTTAGAGATTTGTAGAGATATCTGTAAAAGAAGATGCTTCTTGCTGTCTACTTGGCACATTGCCAGCACAGGTTACCTGGACCTTCCTGATTTGTTCAAAGGAACAAATGACTTTATCTTTTTCCCACTCCCAGTCCATTGTAAATATACCCTGCATTTTTATTTTTCAATTTCCATTCAGGTTTCGAGTTTATGGCTCACTCAATCCAACAAAGACCAAAGCAGTTTACAACAGTAACAACTGAAATGCAACATTAAAATGGAATCCACCATAAATCAAAACACAATTAAGTAATAGCAGCCATAGGAATATCCAAAACATCACAATCTTAGTAAGAGGGTTCAAAATTCTTCAAAAAAATCCAAAGAGGGTTACTAGCTTAATCTCAGGAGAATGCTGTTTTAGGCAATGGCTAAGAAATACAGTTTTTTTTTTACTGCCAATGTTTTCATTCCTCAGATCTTAGAAATGCTTGGAATGCTACCCATGATTGTTTTCACTTCTGCTAATGTGCAATGCTGAGAATAAGAATGGATGTGACAGTCCTAGAAGCAAAAATGTCCTTGTTTCCTCTCAGAGCAAACTGTGTGTGATTGTGGGAATCAGTCACAATGGAAAACTTTCCTGAAGAGAAAGTGAAAATTGAGAAAGGAGGGGAACACTTGTCAAATTGATTCCTATTTGTTTTGTCTTGTCTCCCAACTGAAGCTGCAAAGTCATAGAAGTGCTGTTTCCTTTATAGAAATGCATATTCAACATTCAGGAGCAAAGGTGAAAAACGGTTCTGTTTTTCAATGGGGAAATGGAGTCACAACATCAAAACCAACCTACCTACTATTTCACACCATTCTGAACTGAGCTAAAAATACATTTGCTCACCTGCCTAACAGGACTGATTTTGTGGAAACCAAAACACCTAAAGAACTGGCTCTGAATTCTTATACAGAAGTATCTTATCATTGCTCCATAGCTCTCTTTTTCAAGAGGCATCTGGACTGACTTTGTTTTTCCTTGAAAACATTTTGCTTCTTATCCAAGAAACTTCTTCAGTTCTGATTGAATGGTGGAGAATGGAAATATTTGTGTTCCTTGCAGTCATGTGGTCAATAGCACTCTCTCTGAAAGTCGTTGAGGCCACTTGGAGGTTTATATGTGCCAACAGAGTCACCTGAACAGTGCAAATAGACATGGAACCATTTTGGAAGGTTCATTGGACACCTTTAATTAGCAACGATCTTTTTTCTACGCACATCCTGCTTCTGTGTGTAGCAGTGTTTGGTTTGATTTAAGAGCAATCAGTGCAGAACTGAATTTGAAATAAAAGACTCAGCATCAGCAGAATAGGTTCAGGATATTTTTCTCTGGATAACAAAATTTCTCCATTTCCCCTCAAAGATGTTTGTAATGTATTGTTAGCAAATAGGCCAAATCATTCCAGTTCATGCTATTTTCAATTATCTGACTTCTACCTAAGAAAGCCATTGATGCCCATGGAATATAAATTTAAGTTGGCAGCCTCACAGCTGGTAAAGAGATTTAATGGATTAAAGGTTAATTGCAAACAAAAAGAATTGTGGGCTGTTTGTCTTCCTTATTCAGACCATTAGACCAGCTTTCTTTATGCCAATGAAAGTGAAAATTATAGAGCTTCTTATTGAAAGCCAATGTGTATAACAGCAAAAGAGATACTTTTACAAACTCAACATAATCAGAAAACAAAGCACAAAGCAAAGTTTTGGATTTTTCAAAGTTTTGAAAAATCACTTAAACCTAAATAATACAGAGAGTTTTATAGTCTTATATATACTAAGAATCAAGTCCCAATGAATTTGATAGCGTTTAGTTTATGTGACCATTAGATTGTTCGCTTATATATGAAATTCCTCTCTGTTGATATTGCTAAACGTTTTAGATTTATTTGATTTAAAACTGAAGCCCCATACTTATATGCATCTCCCAAGCCTTTTTATTTTGTTGGCATTTTTTGGCATCTTTCTTTTGTAAAATAATTTATTAAGGATTAAGATAAAAATAGAAAAAGAAAAAAAGACCCCAACCTGTCATTCATCCCCATTAACTATAATCAACATTATGGATTTATCACAATCTCTTAAAATCAAACATCTCTTTATTTCTTATCTTCACCTTACTTTTTCTAAATCCCTCTCTAAAACCTCATCCCTATTAAACAGCAAAAGTCCAATATGAATTATCATAAATGACAACATAAGTATTACAAAATGCATCTATTGCATCCAATTTGAATTTATCCTTTCCCTTTAAATAAATACCATCTTCATTTTCTGTTTTCAAATAATCTAAATTCAGTCCCACTAAAACAACAACCCCCCCCAATAACAATTAAACAGAATTGTTTAACAGATAGCAGAACTATCTATTGTCATCCAGTCTTAATCAAGGAGTCATTAAACATCCCCTAAAAGAGCCCATTATTTTAACCTTGGTCAAGTAGGTTAATTTTATATTTATATTATTTCTCCTTTCTGCAATCTTAAAAATCCTCAAAGAAAGTTCTAACATCTGCATTCCTTTGTAATTACACTAGTCATTGCTAATAAAGAGTAAAATAGTTCAAAAGTCTGTTGTCCCCTGAGTCAAAGGTTTCTTTTAAAGTAATCATCTAGTGCACACTAATGTCTAATCTTCAAAGGTTTTTTTTTAATCAGTGTAGAGTATAAACAGAGATTTTTCTCATGAGAGAAGATTATTTCAGTCAACATCCAAATCTTAAATCAAGTCCATCTGAGCCTCTGACCCATGTGAAACTTTCCAAAATCAACCATAATCATTCTCTTGCTCTATATTAAAAAAAACCACATACATTTTTTCAGGATTGAAGGACATTCACCAGTGATCTCAATTGAATTTGCTAGTCTGAAGATTTAAATAAAACCAAAGAATATTAAAAAAAATGATTAGATGAGCCAGTCAAGCTCAGAAGCCATATAGCAGTTATAATAGTAAGCATGAGGGAATGCCACAATTCTGAATCTAAAACTCACCACTAAAACAAAGTTCCTGCCGTTTGCTTATAAAAAATGCAGCCTATAGAAAACATACAGGTAATCTGGCAATCTCTCTTTAACTCCAGGGAGATTTTAGTTGCTCGATTCCTGAATCGGACACATTTTGGCTGCAACGTGTTCCTCTCTTTTAGAAGAAGGTCAATTTGCCATTAGGCTCCTTGGAAGTGTTTGTAATCCTTGTCATCTTTTTTGATTGTAGTTGCAGAGGACAATTTCTGGACATTTTGAATTAGGAAATACATAGTTTTAAAAACCCAAATATCAGCATTTATGACAACTTATTATTAGTTTGATTTCAGAAAGTTAAGCAGGATCATACCTAGTTAATACTTGGACAGAAGATCAGTAACAAATCCCAGAACTCATGGCTAGATTGCCAAGTCAAAGACCAATAGGGAATCCCAATGCTCATAACCGGACTGCCAAGTCAAAAACATTACTGTTCTTTCAAAAAACAGAAAGCAATGGCAAATGTACTTCCACATTGGAAGCAAGCTGCCAAGAAAACTCATAGAAAGGATAACAACAAGAATTAAAGCTGTCTTGAAGGAGATTTTGCTTCTACCTGAAAAAGTAAAAGGGAAAATATGAAGATAGTTTCTAGAATCCTTTACAGCCTTTTTAGCAGTAGTCACCATAATAGTAGTTAATAAGTTTCTTCTCTTATTAGCAACATGTTATATATGTATTTTCCTCCTTAGGGGGATGCGGTAGCTCAGTGGCTAAGATGCTGAGCTTGTTGATCAAAAGGTCGGTAGTTCGACAGTTCCAATCCCTAGTGCCCCGTAATGGGGTGAGCTTCTGTTACTTGTCCCAGCTTCTGCCTACCTAGCAGTTTGAAAGCACGTTAAAAATGCAAGTAGAAAAATAGGGACCACCTTTGGTGGGAAGGTAACAGCATTCTGTGTGCCTTTGGCATTTAGTCATGCCGGCCATATGACCATGGATGGGTTCTACTTAACTTTACTACCGGTTCGCAACGGGGCTGTGCACGCACTCTTCTTTGCATGCAGATGACATTGGGATGGGTGGGCGGAGCTTCCCTCCAGTTTTACTACTGGTTCTATAGAACTGGTCCAAACTGGGGGCAACCCACCACTGGAGATGAGTCCCTAGAGTTGGGAATGACAAGCACATATGTGCAAGGGGAACCTTTACTTTATTTCCTTCCTTCCCTCATGTTACATTTAGAATAAAAGAACAGAATTGTTCTTGGAGGTCTTCTTGTCCAACTCCCTGCTTAGGCAGGAAACCCTACACCACTTCAGACAAATGGTTATCCAATATCTTCTTAAAAACTTCCAGTGTTGGAGCATTCACAACTTCTGGAGGCAAGTTGTTCCACTGATTAATTGTTCTAACTGTCAGGAAATTTCTCCTTAGTTCAAAGTTGCTTCTCTCCTTGATTAGTTTCCACCCATTGTTTCTTGTCCTACCCTCAGATGCTTTGGAGAATAGCTTGACTCCCCCTTCTTTGGGGCAGCCCTTGAGATATTGGAACCCCTAGTCCTTTTTCTCATCAAAGAAGACATTCCCAACTGTTCTTCATATGTTTTAGCCTCCAGTCCCCTAATCATGTTTGTGGCTCTTCTCTGTACTCTTTCTAGAGTCTCCACATCTTTTTTACATCGTGGTGATGAAAACTGAATGCCGTTGTGTGTGTTGTTGCTGCATATGTGTGTACTGAGAAGCATTAGATGGGGAGAAAGAAGCTCAAGCTCAACCCCTTCAAGACTGAGTGGCTCTGGCTCCTGGCATCCCAATATAGTCAATTGGTGCCATCACTGACTATTGGGGGCGAGTCGTTGGCCCCCACGGAGAGGGCTCACAACTTGGGTGTCCTCCAGGACGCATGGCTGTCTTTAGAAAAACATATGACACCTTTGGCCAAGGGGGCTTTCTATCAGGTCTGCCTGATTTGCCAGTTGCATCCCTTTCTGGATCAGGACTCCCTAAGCACGGTCACTCATGCCCTCGTCACTTCCTGCCTGGACTATTGTAATGCTCTCTACATGGGGCTCCCCTTGAAGAGCACCCGGAGGCTCCAACTGGTCCAGAATGTGGTTGCGCGGGTGGTTATGGGAACGTCATGGCTCTCCCATGTAACACCTCTCCTGTGTGAGCTGCACTGGCTCCCTGTGGTCCTGGGGAGCAATTCAAGGTATTGGTTAACACCTTTAGAGCGCTCCATGGCTTAGAACCTGGATATTTACAAGATCGCCTGCTGCTACCAATAGCCTCCCACTGACCAATTTGCTCCCATAGAGAGGGATTCTTCCAGGTGCCATCGGCCAACCAATGTTGGCTGGCGATCCCCAGGGGGAGAGCCTTCTCTGTGGGGGCTCCTGCCCTCTGGAACGAATTGCCCCCTGAGATATGGAGGATTTCTGACTTACGCACCTTCCATCGGGCCCTCAAGACACTTTTATTTCATCGAGCCAGGCTAGCCTAATTGTTTTTTTTAAAAAAAAGTTTTAATTTGAATTGCCAATTCATAATTTTAAATGTTTAATGGGGTAATTTCATTTTAATTGATGTGGGCCAAAGTATTTAATATCTTTTAAAATTGTTTTAAATTTTATATTTCTGGGTTTTAAGTTGGCTGTATACTGCCCTGAGTCCCTAGGGAGAAGGGCAGTATATAAATTAAATAAATAAATAAATTAAAATAAATTGGTTATATATACTCTGTTGTGGGTTAGTTTAAGAGAAAGAGGGGGATCTTAAAGTGGGTCAACCAGAAATATTCCTCTTCTGTGAACATCTGGAAGTCTTGAAGCTCTACTCACAAGGGAAAGAGTAGAGTGAAGCAGATGGATTGGAGTTGGGCAAAGGAGAGTAAGTATGACAGGAAAAGGAATGAGAAATTATGCCAGTTAGCAGAGAGAGCTGTGACAAGGAAAGAAGGGAGTTAGATTTGGTAGCCAGCCTAGCACTAGTTACAAAGAGCACAACCAGAAGCCAAGAGGCAGAAAAGATCACAGTTGTAACTGCACAGCCAGTAAAGTAGTGCTGAGCAATGGGGCCAGAGTAGAAAGATAGTTGTAGCCAGATTGGAAGTGGTAGAGTTGGCAGTTGATTGAATGACAGAAATGAAGAGAAAGGTAGAATGGATAAGAAGGGTAAGAGAGAACAGGAAAAGGAAAAAGTGAGTGGGCATTTGGAAAGATAAAAAAGAAAAGAATGACATCAAAGGAACAGACAACAGAGAATTACAGAAGGCAGAGAGAGAGAAAGAGAGGCAGAACTTAATGGGAATGTAGGTTTGGATGGGAGTTGGAAAAAAGATAGAAAAGGGAAATAAACTTGAGTATGCTATATTTTTCAAATCATTTGCATATCGGGCAACTGGAATGTTGCTCCTGTTGCATATCTTTAGCAAACCTAAACATTGGTCAGAATGTAATTCCTCTCTATACTTATGCAAATTAATTTATACTGATAGAGTATAATCTGGATAGAGTTAGGTCCTTGATACAGCAATTGATTGGATAGATAGAACATCATACCCACCCACAGCCACAGTGGTGCAGTGGGTAGAGTGCAGTACTGCAGGCTACTTCTGCTGATCACCAGCTGCCAGCAGTTTGGCAGTTTGGATCTCACCGGCTCCAGGTTGACTCAGCCTTCCATCTTTCCAAGGTGGGTAAAATGAGGACCCAGACTGTTGGGGGCAATATGCTGACTCTGTCACTGCTTAGAGATGGCTGTAAAGCACTGTGAAGCAGTATATCAGTCTAAGTGCTATTGCTACCCAATATTTAGATGGATCATATGTATAGTGAAACTATAAGGTAATAAGGAGGTAGACTCTTCTTAAGAAGGGAGCTTCTTTCTAGAGACTTATTATTTTATACTGCCCTTCCATCCTAATGCTCACTTCCTATATTTGTCCCAGATTTATCAACATTCCTTGGACTTTTAAGTATTTTACGACTGAGACGACCAGGTTTATTATTTCTCAAGCCCTGAGATGCTTTGTATATAAAACAGGCACCATATTTTCACCTACAGCAGCACAATAATCCACAAATTTACCAGGAAGAAAAATCTTACTAGAAGAAGCACTAAAATAAATCTTACTAAATCTTATTAAAAGAAGCACAGTTAGAAGTAGATAGTTACCATTAAATAACACTTTAAAGTATAAAAGAAATCAAATAGAACAAAAAGGCATAGTTTAGCATGCCCCTTCTCAAGAGATGTGTATCTTGCCTTGAATTTTTCAATGCACGGTTTTACAGTGATTGATTTAACTTTCTTCTGACTTGAAGTAACCAACTGAAAAAGATTGATGTAGCCATATTTACTGAATGCAACCAATATGTAATTTGTAAATGTGAAATAATTTATAAGTTGTAGGAAAATATGCAACATGAAATAAATGGCTGTTTAAAAAACCACACATTATCAAATGTATTTCTCAGATATGCTGAGGTCAGATATTATGAAGGCCTATTCAACTGATGTAAAATATGCTTACTCTTTTCCTGTCAGGATGAATCTTTCAATGAATGATTACTGTTATGAAAAAAAGTACTGGAATTTAAAAGGCAAGTGAGCTAGGATAAATACTGAATTTCATTTAATTAGGCACATTTAAATATAATTTGAGTTTAATTAAGTTCAGTTCATATGACCGTATCCACATACTTCATAATTTTCCCTTCTGTCACATTTTTAAAAAAGCAATTTGGAAGCAATTTTGCAGTACCCAGGGATTTGGGGGACCCAGAAGTGTATGTGATCTTAGGGCTTCAGGTTATTTAACCTTCATCTAAATGCAGTGTGAGAAGGGAGTCCAAGAAAAAAATACTAGTCACAAGTAAACCATATTTATACATCTGCTTATTTTTTGGTCCTCTTTTTTGCAGTATGATTGAATTTATGGATAGAACTATAAGTGTGTTTGCTGCAGAATAAATAAAGAACTTTAAAGATGTATTCAGAAAAAAAGGACAAGATGGTGACCCTAAATACATGATGCTTCACCTCTCTTATTTATGTACATCACACATGATACATGTAAAAAGCAGATTGGCATTGAAGATAAGCTGACATTTTCACATGCCACCCCCCACCCCCCTTCCTTGGAATATAGACACCCCTGGAAGAATCATATTATGACTGATTTTCCAGTGAGATCCTTGAATGTACAAGGAGATTTGGTCCGTTTGATAGGTAGGCTTGGAATTAATATAAATACTTATTTTTGAAATTTGAAGGGAATAGTGATCATTTCAGAACCTAAATATAAACCTTACCAGGAGAGGTAATGTAGAATTTTTATATCTCTAATGAGCTGCAGGTGATAAACGCTCAGATAATGACAAAAAAAGAAACTGTAACTATGTGCTTTTATGACACCTTCCAACTGACCCTGTAAAAGACAGATATGGGAAAGTGGAGAGTGTTAAACAATAACCTCATTGGGATATGTTGTGTTTTCCTTCTAATTCTCTCTGTAGAGTGACAGTTGCAAATACCACAGTTAATTATAACTCGTTATCTTAGCCAGTTGGCAACTGTGAAACCACCATACATTTCAGATTGTCTGTGAACTAAAGCTAATTAAAATTCTGGAAGGTTCTGCAGAAAGGAAGACCATAATTATTCAGTTTCTCAAAGTGATGTACGAGCCTGCATCTCTTGGCTCAATGTAGCTTTTTCACCCTGAAGGTTTTTAAGAAATGAGAAGCTATAGGGATGCTAAAATGATGCTATGCAGTCCACTTTTAATAAAAGAAATTTGGAGGAAAAGAACTAAGTAATTGAAATAATACCAGCTCGTATGTTATATATCCCTTAACTACTACTGCTTTTCGTCTTTAAATATTTTTTTCCAAGATAAAAGCACATCTCAACTTAGAACTGTCAGCAGATTGTACATTAGAGGATGAGGGTACTCTGTGGTGATATGATGGAGAAAAGAAGAAAAAACATAATGGCAGTGAAAAGAAAAAGAAAAAAGAAATGAATTCATTTCCAACTATTAAGACTTTTACAGATCATTTCAAAAAAAAAAATAGGTTGACTCCTTTCTTCTTTGTGGCAGCCCCTCAAATAGTGGCCCACTGTTATCAAGGACTAGCGGTGACATGTTAGTGGTATTCCATTATTTGAGGGGTTGCCACAAAAAAAGGGCAGTCCAAGCACCAGAAGGCAAGGCAAGAAACAATGGATAGAAACTAATCAAGGACAGAAGCAACCTAGAACTCAGGAGAAATATCTTAACAGTGAGAAAAATTAACCAGTGGATCCTAGAAAACCTCTTGGCATCATTTGTTGCCATTGATCATAATATCCTGCAGGTGTTGAGAGTTGGGTACACTGTGTTTTGATATTTTTGTTTCTACTTAAATGTATAGTTCCAGCCAATAGTAATGAGTGAGGGGTTGGGGGGGGGTGTTGAATGAGGGACATTCCAATGTAGGGTCCCATAGACTATGGAACTTTCCCATTTACTGACCATCTATGTGAAACAATTTGGAGAATGGATCAGGGATTGGTTAACACGATTGATTCGCGGATCATCAATAAATTGACAATAACCAACTATATATTGCAATTTTAGGCTGAGTTAGAGATACACTTTGACTTTAAATAATGTGGCATATAACTTTAATTTTCACTACCTGTTCTCAACAATTTTTCTCCTTCTTGCTCTTTGTGCCATTACTAGCTATATGTTCTGTTCATAACCGGGTCTTCCCCTCAAAAGAGTTATAATCATTTTAAATTTAGTATTTCATGTTCTACCATTTTTGACTGTGAATTATGAAGTGCAAAATGTTAGGCATCATCACCCTTAAGATGCAATTAGAACTTAGCCATATAATTCAGAATATGTCAAATAATGTTGAAGTTAATAAAAATTATCTCATTAATTTGATAATGCTATGAAAGTCCCTTAGCAGCCTTAGGCATGTAGGATCTAGGTGTCCATGTATAGAAGAAAAATTTTCAACAATGACACAATCCTTTCATGATAAGATTTAATGGAGAAAAAAGAGCACCATGATGTAGAATCAGAAAATAAATTCTGATTGTTCGAATTATTTAACTAATCTTTCTTGTGTCAAAATACTACTGACCTCATCAAGCTAAATGTAGAATTATTTAAATATCAAATAATTTACCACTTCACATAACAGCATTGAAGTCAATGAGCTTTGACTTCAATGAACTTTGCTTTTAAATGAATTGTGGCACAGTGGCAATTCTCTGTAAGCTATAGGTTTTTTGCTCAAATTACAATAGTTTTATGCTTGATACTAAAAACATTTAGTTTATTGTATAAACCTCTGCCACTACATATATGTATATTAAATATAATGTAATTTTATCTTAATATGATTTAATCTTCATTTAAGATAGCAGTTAGAAATTGCAAATAAATGTGGAGGATGTACTTTGTTGTTCCATTTCAAATTCTTCTCATTCCTTTTTATTTACTGAACAGTTATATTGAGCCAATAGTACAAATGCACTCCCTGGTTTGTGCTATAGGCCTAATTAATTTAATTAGCCATAACAAGTTGTTTAAAACTGCCCCTAAAAGTGCACAAAGTAAGGTTAGGAGCTTTGATCCCTGATCTCTCACTTGGAGATTTATCATACCGTATTATCCTCTCCCAAGATCTTTGTTGACTATTTCATTGAAAGAGAAAGAAAAAAATTCACGTGGCATTGATAAGGCCAACTATCACCTTGATCATGCAAGAATAATAGATCCAAACAGTGATCTGCATGTACAGGTAGTCCATGTTCAATGACCACTTTTTGGGTGATCCTTCAAAGATTCAGTGATGCTGAATGAGGGGATTTATGCTTGTCCCTCATAATTGTATCTGTTTCAGCATCTCCATAGTTATGTGATTGTGATTCTGGCACTTGCCAAATGGCTTGTAATTACAATGTTGCAGCATTCTGCAATCACATGATTACTATTTGTATCCTTCACTGTCAGCTTCCAACAAGACTAATCAACGGGGAAGCTGGCAGGAGGTTGCAAATGAGGACCATGGGATGCTGTAACCATACAGGATTTACTTAACAATGGCAACTGGAACTGCTGAAACTAGTACAACTGCTGTTGTAAATCAATGCATTCATATATCGTACTTTACAAATATGTCACTTAATGATGGAATTGCTGATCCCAATTACCATCATTAAGCAAGGACTATTGATTGTAACCTTTATGTAAGTGAATAGATTAAAATTTAGGGAAAATATCTACAAAATTGCATGCAGAAATATCTGCATGCAATTTTGGGTAGGTGTACATGCTACACGTTTAAGAAGTCTTCCCTTGCCCATATGAATGTGTTCGAATAGAGGCAGGATGAACAGCACCTCCACACTGTGTACTTATCTAGAACTGTACCATGTGAAGTGACTTTAGTTGAATAATGAAGATTGGACATTTTCACTGACATTGAATAGTGTAGGAGATGATCAGACGGAGCCTGAGGAAGGAGTCAAACGCGTCATCAGACATGAGTCCCTATGCATCCACAAGAGATCTAAATCCAGCTCACCTTGAATTCCTTTCTATTCTAAACTGCCTTGATCATTAGTAATTCAGTATCCTGTAGAAATATTAAGCTTGCAATAATTCTTTACACTCATTTGAACTGCTTGAATCTTCTGATTTCCCATGCACTTAACAAATGGATATATAAGTGCCTTGCATATATAGCTTCCAATAGATATAAATGCTACATAATCATCTTTCTCAAGCCAAGTATGTGTCATGGAAATCATATTTGCTATTGGTTTGTTATTTCGTACAATGAAGATGATCATATGAACTAAATTTGTATTTTTCCTAGAAATATATTTTTTCCACTCAGTTCACTCAGATTTTGTTCTTCAACCTTTCCTTTCATTAAACAATTTAATAATGTATTCTTGAATTTAGTCATGATTCTGATAATACAATAATATTCACCACATTTATTTTCCTATTGATTATATGACTAGACAAGCTGTTTATGAAACAAAATAGTCTGTTATATATGCTCAGAAATGCATACTTGCCTAATGAGTTTAGCAAAGTTGTTGATATTTACTGATGTATTGGCTTTAATGTGCAAATCTTCTAGTAAGACAAAAGGAAAAAAAGAATGATCGATAAATAGCATGGATTTGTTCTTTTAAAAATTTTATTCTACCATTCCAATGCCAAAGACTAATAAATATCAGTGTAGAAGATATTAATCATACATAGACCAAGATGAATTTTCATTTCTAAACTAGGTTAACATCTAAACCACTCATTAAAATGTTTTTTCGTTTAATATGCTTGTTGAGTTTTCCTCATATAGAGTATTAATTGAGAATAAGTAATAGAATGAAAATTGTTTTGACTATGCATACAGTATATAATTTGAAATTTGAAACAAAGCAGTTATTGACCAAATTTATATTATCTTAGTTTAAGTAAATGTAATGGATTCCCTACAATGTTAGCTGCAGACAAGTAGATAGCCTGCAATATTATCTTCCTACAGTGTTATATGACAGGATAAATAAAATTCAGCCCAATTTAGTTTGATAAAATAGAGTAATTGAGTGTTACTCATTACAGTAACATTAAACACGATTACTTTAACTATTTTTCTGCCTCAAGTGTTAAAGATGGGGCTGCTGTATCACTAATGCCAATTATTAAAATGCAGTGGCTTTCTTTTAGCTTATCTGAAAAAAAGAAGATTAAATTGAGCTTTATTTCTTTTACGCTTCTTTCATTCATTCAATCCATTGGAGCAGATGATGCCATAATAAAGAAATAAATTGTATACTGTATGCAATACTACAATATGCTTGATAAGTAAATAGTCATTAGTAATAATAAAACAATATCCCATCCAGTCAATTATCTTTCATGGCAGCTTATTCAACTCTGGAAAGTACAGGATTTTAGGGAATAAAAGCTTTATGTATGTAAATGTGTTTGAATGCCCAATGGAATGCTGGAAGTCAACTCTAAGGAAATTGGAATATTTTCTTTGGCTGCCCCAAAGACTCTTGTCAGCATGCAAATGTTTTGCACACTGAAACTGGAAGCTTCTGGGGGGTGTGATCTTGCATGGCAGAGAGGCTGGAGAGGAGACAGCTCACAAGATCTTTGCAAGTATTATTATGAACAGAAATGTTTCATTGTTGGATTATATTTACAATCTCCTCATATGCTAATCTATAAATGAAAAGGCTTGCAAAGATGTTGAGTTCCATCATTACTCTACTTTTCAATGTTATACTAATTGAATGCCTACATGGTTTTTCTCTTAGCTTTGATTCAGATACACGTTTGTCATGGTTATTGAAGGGATGAAATAAAGCAAATGGTTTCAGCAACCATGGTTTGTTTGTTTGTTTATTCAATGTAGCCAATATCTGACCCCAGACAGAGAATACATATGGCTTGAAGTCAGGGGTGGGTTCTTCTTACCTTTACTACCGGTTTGCAATGGGAGCGCGTGTGCAGAAGCACATGTGCAGATCGTCAATTATGAGGTCCAGGTGGGTGGGTGGATCCTCCCGCCGCTTTTACTATAGGTTCTAAAGAACCGGACAGAACTGGGAGCAACCCAGCACTGCTTGAAATGCACATTACTGAATCACTACTAACACAAATCAGATAGACTGTTAGTGAAGAGCACACAGAGATGAGTAAATCAATCTTTAATTCAGACTTCTAGTTCCTCTTTTGGAGGCTGGGGTATAATTCCCATGGATTATCCCCAAAAATGGCTCTATCTCTTCAGAAAACACTATCACACTGCGGTCCATGACAAATACAGGCAAAGATTTATGGAGTTGCATCAGAAGTACTGGCTTGCATGGTTCCAGAGAGATTGTTAATTGGTTCCAATATGTTCATTAGCATAAGATTAACTACTTCTCAGGATCAAAACTAATTAAATATTAATGTGCCTTTGCCTTCTTCCTCTCATTACCTATTCGGAGTTCAGGAAGGGGAATAAGGGAACATTAGAACTGCAGTAGTTCTTTTGGCTGCTGGGATTTCATATTTTTATTATACTAACGTATGCTCCCTGAATATTATGCACTTGATCATTTTAAACATTTGCCTAGTGGCCAAATCCCAGGGTTTATGTTATTTATGTTGCCATTATCAAACTTATTTTTTAAATCATCTGAAAAAGAAAATAAGGGCCTTCTTCTGAATGTCAAAGAATGGCTCAGATTTCTCACTAAGTTTGCCCAATTTTTAACTGTACTACGAAGATGTCACTAAAATTCATTGATTTTACTTCTAAATGCTTTGTCAGTAAAAAAAAAAAAATCAAACCGATCGGTAACAAACATGTAATTAATTGAGTTCCATTCCTGTTTAAGTTACCTGGCATCTATTTTACTGAAACGAGGAAGATGGATGGAACATGAAACAGTGAGTTTACAGAGGCTGACTGAAATGATAACAGAGTCACTGGATATGTACTTATTTGTACATACACACACATTTAACAATATGTAATCAAATGGAATTTCAGTGCAAGAAATATATGAATGGTTTGGAGTGAAGCTTAGACTAGATTCACAGATCTTGGTAAAATGTAATCTGGCCTACTAGGTAGCTTATGATTTGAGCCACTGCTTTATAAATAATTACATTTTACCGAAATGAGGAGATGGAAACTTGTGGCTTACACAACAAACTATGGTTTAAACAAACCAAACATAGTCAAATGTACAATAAGCTATTGAAATTGATGGGAAGGTTTTTAAATGGGCTATATCAGGGGTGATTCTATAGAAAACAGAAGTTGTTCTACTCAGCAGTTGGTTCAATCAAGGTACCACAATGTATCTTTCTTAAGCTTTCCTTTTTTTTTCCTTTTTTCTACACTGTGCAGGTCTCATCTCATATCAGAAATGCAGGAACTGGGGAAAATACTGTATTTTTTGGAGTATAAAATGCACTCCCCCCCCCAAAAAATGGGTGGAAATGTCTGTGCATTTTATACATTGAATGTTGCTGAAGCCCCACCCACCCACTGGCCCCCAACCTTTGGCCATTTTCGGCCTCCCCACGTCACTTTTTTGGCTTCTGCGCATCACATCTTTGGCTTCGGCATGCTTTGTTTTAGACCCCATTCCAGGCTGTGGGGATTGCTAAAGCACATCACCGCCAATTGCCACCTCCACGTGCCGCGTTTTTGTCCTTTGCATATTACATGTTCAACCGGTTCCAGGTGAAAGGGATCGGTGGCAGTGGCAATCCCTGCTACTTGGAATGGACTAAAACATGATGCATAGAGGTAAAAAAATGGGGCATGTGGAGGCCAAAAACACAACGTGCAGAGGCAGCAATCAGCAGCCATGTGCTGTGGCAATCCTGGCAGCCTAGAATGGGTCTAAAATGGAGCAGGCGGAAGCCTAAAACATGACACATGGAGGCGGCAATGGGCTGTGGTGATCCCTGTAGCCCAGAGGCCGATCCAACTGCCAATAAGTTGCTTGTGCTAAGTCAGTCTGCGATAACAGGCTGTTTGTTTGCTGTTTGCTGTTTGCTGCAAGGATGCTAGCCAGATGAATACCAATGGCAGAGACAGAATGTTGTTGTTTTGCCCAAAAACTAATGTGTGTCTTATACTCTGAAGCATCTTATACTCCAAAAAATATGGTATTAAATTTTAAAACATTAAAATCTTTAATAAAGACATAGATTTGTATAGTTCTACTTCAATGCTGGGCCATGCTGATGGCAGGGTAATTGCTGAACAGCAAGTCAGTCTGCGTGCATGTTGGTTCCAGGGGGAACTGTAAAAGATGGATCATTGTTTGAATAGCACAACATTTGCAGTAAATATCCTGTGCAGGTAGAACAATATTTATTAAACACTACTGTGACTCCAAAATGTTTTATTTTGTGCTGTCCAGATTCTCAGCAGCCACATGCTGGAGCATTTGATTTTCTTCCACATTCAGAAGAGCAATGGCCAGCTTGATGTCACTCATCAAGACTACGTTTTCGGCTGCGACGGCCTCTTGCAGCCCTCTGCCAGTGAAAACGAAGCTTGGGGAGGCCGTCGTGGCTGAAAACAGAACCCAGGCAGGCCGCGCATGGCCTTCCCGAGTTCCATTTTCGCTGGCAGAGGGCTGAGGAGACTGTTGTACCCAAAAATGGAGCTTGAGAGAGCTGTGCATATTCTCCATTTTCACTGGCAGAGGCACTGTGGGGAGGTCCTTCGCTGTTCTCATGGGCCAGATCTAAGCATCGCATGGGCCTCATATGGCCCATGGGCCTTGAGTTTGATACCCCTGACCTAAATGAAATAGAAGGAATTTGTGGTGAGGAACCAATAGATGGTTGAAACTGTTGCATGTTAGGACGTCTTCCTTAGCTGTCTTCCTCATCCCTTTCCCTTATATTCCTTCTCCCTCCAGCTCTTCAGCACAATGCAAATTTCACAGAATTAACTTTCTCTTTTGTATTCAAGACACAGATTCTCTTCAACATTAGATTAATTTTCATTGCTAAATAGAAAAATGCAAATTTCCTTTTTACACATCTTAGGATATGAAAAAGAAGATACATAGCATCACAGACTATTAAAGACAGAAGAGGGAGAGCTGGAGACAAAAAGAAATGGCTTGCTCGTGTTACATAAACCTCCTCATAACTCCTTTTTGTACATTTGGGGTTCCAGGAGCTCTGTATCCTCTGCAGGGATGCTATTGCACAAGATGAGCCAACAAGGAGCTTTGTGATTTTGTTGGATTGTCTATATCTAGTTACTGAAGGTTTTTCCCTCCAGCTCTATTCTTTAACATAAACTGCACATTGGAAAATGTTATTTTGCTCTTTTAAGGAAAAGCCCCCCATCAAGACTTTACATTTTTTTTATTACGTTCATCTAGAAGATCTGTATCTATTCTGTAGGTGTGTTGTTATATATGCCACACAAAAAAAATAAGAAGCATTTTTTTTTCTTCCCTGGAGTGACAGAAAAACTGGTCAACTGGAAATATTCTGAATCATCTTATTTTTTTGAATGAGCTAGCTTCTTTTTCTTAGTTAGAATTCAGATACCTCATTTCTTAGAAGCAATATTTTTCTTATAACTTAACATATATTATTCTAGTCACCTCATTTGCTTCAGATCCAACACACACATAATTCTGTGTTCCTTTAGGAACAGCAGATTTCAACAGAAATACCACCAGGCCAGACTGCAAATGCATTTATCCGTCAATTAATTTCTGCATTCATTAAAAATACTTATCCATTGTTAGCTAATTTTTCTCCCTTACAAAAATTGTCAACCACCTGTCAAAATAAAATGGTGTTAACATCCATCTGAAATGGCTGGGAAGGAATAATTATAAGACATTAAGCACTTTTTCCTAGTCACTTCATTAAACTGCAGGATTACACTTTTCTTTTCTCTTTGAATTGTCATCTCTGAATCCATTCCATTTTTTCCCCCAAGCAAGAGTCCTGAGGCAGCAGTGCCAAATAGCTTGCCTTGAGTGTCCCTGTATTTTCTTTGTGCTGTTTCTATTCAAGTTCATTCTCTAAAAAACTGGGATAGAATTTTAAGAACTGGGTTTGCTTCTCCACCCCCACCCAATCTTCTAACCCACCTTTTTCTTGTGTGTTACATTTATTACAGTAGGTTGAATGAAAAATAAAGCTTTTACATTTAGGTTAAATGGGAATATTTTAATAAACAAAACAGGAAAATAAACCTTGACATTAAATCTTTTGTAATCTGTATTTTACCTTTTCACACCATCACTACCATTTGCTATTCTCCTCTGTTGATGATGGACAAACACCTTTGTTGTTGTGAACAAATTCCAAATTTGTGTAATTTGTGAATTGATAATGGTGACCGATTCAAGGAAAGGAAAACTGTGAACACCACCATCTGAATCCCCAAAGCCAGAAGCTATGGGTTGAGTAGCCCCTCACCCAGGTAATGTGATATTCCACAGATGGATGCTTTATTTCAGGGTTATAAAGATGAGCCCAGAAACGTAAATATGCATAGCATTTACTTGATCCCAATTACTGAATAACCAATTGATGAAATAATTACTGTAAGGCCAACCTCAGACTACCAAATACATTTTAATAATTCAAGGATATAATCATGAGAAGATATTTGTAGATAAAAATTGCAGATACTGTGTACAGAGTCCTAAATTTCCTGTTTAAAAAAGTTAACCTGTTTTTGATTGGCATCTTTGTCCTGGAGCAGTAACCATTGTCTCCTTGCTACATATATGATCTATCTCAAGACCACCATGACTATCTAAGAAAGAATCCATTGAAAAGGACTTGTTGCTTGGTATAACAATATAAATAGGTAGCTTTATAGTGTGATCTTGTATCTTTCAGCAAAAGTTCAACTTTTGACACATGCTGTTTGTTGCCTTATTTCTTCCTTTCAAGCATGGAAAATTCATGGAAAAAAACTTTAAAAGGAAGAAAACGAAAAGCTGACTATCGATGGAAATCTATTGATGAAAAGGGAGAGTTAAATAGATTAAGCTCTGCTGGGTTGCCTTGGGGATTTTAGGGACAAACATACAATAAACCAAATCCTTATTTTTCAAAATATAAAATCCATTTTTCTCTGAGCTTAGTTGAAATAAATAGGTCCCTTGATAGGCAGAGATTAGAAAAATAAAATGAAATATAGAACCCTTTATATCGGCAATGCTGTGGATTATTTTTGGGTCATATACTAGTAAAATAAATCAATAGATGCCAAGTTGTGTGGTGCCACCTAGTAATTTAATAAACGGAAATGATAAAAAAAATACATTACATTCATTTTATTAAATTTTGTTTTGGAATAACTGCAATTTTTCTTTGGTCAAAGAAGAAACTTTAGCTCATTCCTAAAACTTTACTTTCACATCACACTAGGTAAAAGTAATATCCCTTGCATATATATGCTAGTCATTCCGGACTCTAGGGGGCGGTGCTCATCTCCGTTTCAAAGCCGAAGAACCAGCGCATGACTAAACACTGAAGGCGCACAGAGCACTGTTACCTTCCCACCAAAATGGTCCCGATTTTTCTACTTGCATTTTTTACATGCTTTCGAACTGCTAGGTTGGCAGAAACTGGGACAAGTAATGGAAGCCCAACCCGTTACGTGGCACTAGGGATTCAAACCACTGAATTGCTGACCTTTCAATCAACAAACTCAGCATCTTAGCCACTGAGCCACTGAGTCCTTATCCACATCACACTAAGCCATGGTTTAACTTTGGTTAACTGGCTTGGTTCATAGAACCAATCTGAAAGATAACAATGGTTTCATGTTGGATATTTTATTACTTAAGTGCTTGTGAACTACACTTCTTCACCTAGTTGCAATTCTAATGGACTGCTTGTGATTGTTATTTTATTCATTTGGATGTATCGCACCTTTATTATTTTCACAAATAACTCAAGGTAGCACACATAAACAACACTCCTTTTTCTTCCTGTTTTCTCCACAACAACAATCCTGTGAAGTGAGTTTGACTGAGAAAGGATAACTGACCCAAGATCACCCAGCTCCCTTTCATGGCTAAGACGGAAGTAGAATTTATGGATTCCTGCTTTCTAGCCTGGTACCTTAACCGCTAGACATAGCCTGCAAATGGACTTTTGGCTCAGGTGAAAGGCTCAGAAGAGACTCTCCCTAGTATCTTCGGTTGTAAAGGAGATAATGGGGTAACAGCTGTACTTTTAGACTTAACAAGATTCTATCAATGTAGTTTTACAACAAAGTATAATTAGCTCATCTGCTTATGATTCCTATCTGATTTATTCTTTGAGGCTGACAAGTACCCATCTGTAGCTGCCATTAAAAAATGGTCACCAGAAAAACAGGGATTCAGTATCCTGAGAGGTTGCTACCAGCAATTTACTATAATTCATTCTGGAGATGTAGATAAATCCAGTGAACCCTACAATGTTCACCTGAATGGCAAAATCAGAAACAACCCTCTGAGCATCAGTGCCCTAGCCATTATTAGAATTTTTCACAAGCTCCTAGAACATTTTTCAGGGTACTTGGTCTCCTGGCCAGCTCAGACTCTGATGAAGAAACCAACAGCCAGCAGCCAGAATTGCCAGATGAACCATTGCCTGGGCAACTATGAGCAGTGGAGGCTATGCCACCAGGGAATAAGGAGTCACAGATGTTGCTGGTCATCTTGGAAGATGAAGACTCTGAACTTTCTATGTGTTAAAGAAGAAGAGGAAAGATGATCTGTGGGGCTTCTTGCAAGAAAGGAAGTTTGCCATTCCAAATGAGCAATATTCTTAAGAAGACCAGCAAGTCCTTTGTTGGCAACAATTGTTCACTAAATTAGATTCCATGTGCCTTACCTCTCATCTTGAAATCTTAACCACAATCTGGACCTGGACTGACTGATGACCCTACTATGAAATTTGGACCTTTGAATTTTGCCTGGCCATTCTTGCAGTTGTTGTTTTGGATTTGGCCTTTCTCTCAAGGTAAGCTTATGGACTTCTGGAGACTTGTTTTCTGCTGTGTGTGTGCGCGCGCACACGTGTGTGTGTGTGCAGTTGTATATACCTTCCCATGCCATTTGCTTTTTGCTGAAACACTTCCTAGTAAAGATTGCAAACTTCTCTCTGTGTTTGTGGAGCACATGGCTTGAAACAGGACATTCAGTTGTGAAAAAGAGTAAAAGTAATAAAAAGAAGCCAGAGCAAGCATTTATCTGGACCTAAGTGAGTGCTAACCTTTTCAAAGGATGATGTCTAGACCTGGACTGGAATCAGTGGTAGACTAAATACTAAGTGTATGGGTACTGCTATAAAGGTTGAAATGTTGTTAACTTGAAGTGCATCTCTTGACAGTTGCTGTATTCCTAAGAATTTGTCGAATGCAATAAATAGCCAGAGAATGGCTTTGGTATTTGTTTTTCCTTGGCCTGCCCTATATATTCAGCAACATAACTCTGCCTTTTATAGATTCTCTGTTGGCATTATATATTATCACTTTAATGCCCTATTTAAGTGAAAGTCTTAATGGAATCTGTGTCTGCCTTGAAAATGGTATAAGAAGTAATGGACAGATGCTGTGTTCAAGCAAAGGCAGTTTTGAACAGTCTTTCTTAATTTAAAAACTTAAAAGAACAATAAATGTAGCTTGAAATGGATGATATCAATTTCCTCACCTCCACCACCTCAAAAGAAAAAAACAAAAACTAGAGAATAAATGGCTTCCTAGCAGTTAAGATTAAACAGCAAAAACTCAATCCTGAAAGCAATAATAAGAAATGCTTCTAAATTCAGGAAGTTTCTGAAAAGATTGTCTGACTGATTAATTAATTGACTGGTTGATTGTTTATGCGCCAACCAAGCCCATGTCATTTCTTAGCAACTAAATAGATAGACTTTTTCTATAACAATCTGCCCTCAACCTAGTTTTCAAGGTTCAAGTTTTACAATGATGCTTCCACCACAGCTGCAACCTAGGTGTTTGGTGGACAACCACTTATGTATGAGCCATCTGCAAAGAAGAAGAAGAAGAAAAGCCAATTCAGACATAGGCTGCATCATGTGCATATGCATACCATAGAGGGATGGTATCAAGATCATGTGAAGCTGCTTTATGCTGCACTGGTAAGACCATACTTGGAATACTGCATTTAGTTCAGGTCACCTTGATACAAAAAGGTACTGAGATTTGTGAAAGAATGCAGAGAAGAGGAATAAAGATGATAAGGGTTCTGGAAGCTAAACCATACAATGAACAGTTATGGAAATAAGGTGTGTCTAATCTAATCAAGAGGAGGACTAGGAGTTGAAATGATAGCAATCTTCCATTACTTGAGGGGCTGTCACAGAAAAGAAGGTGGGGGTCGAGCTATTCTCCAAAGCGGCCATGGGCAGGACAAGAGGAAATAAGTGGAAGATTGTTAAAGAGAGATCCTACCTAGAATTATGTTCCTGATAGTAAGAACCATCAATCAGTAAAATTGCTTGCCTCCAGAAGTTATGGGTGCTCCTTCACTGGAGGTTTTCAAGAAAAGGTTGGATAATCATTTGTCTGCTTGAGCCATGTGTTGGACTAGAAGACATCCAATGTCGCCTTCAACCTTGTTATTCTATGTTCTATATTCTATTTTCCTCTTGCTTGTTTTCTTTTTCCTTCCATCTAAAGCAGGGGTGGGCAACTGCGGCCCTTTTACAACCTGTGGACTTCAACTCCCAGAATTCCTGAGACAGCCAAGCTGTCTCAGGAATTCTGGGAGTTGAAGACCACAGGTCATAAAGGGGCCATATTTGCCCACCCTGATCTAAAGTCATACTAGATAAAAAATAATTGGGAAGACAGTATTAACGAAAACTTTCCCTGAAATAAAAATTATGAGGAGGTTTGTAATAGCTCATTGTTATGTTCATATATGTTCCCTTGTATTTCATTGTTAGTTCAGAAACAAAAGATGTACTTTTTATTATATGTTATTACAGGGTTTTTTTTTAAAAAAAAGAATGTAGAAAAATGCAAGGGTAAATACAGGAAAAGTACAGGAAAAGTAAACTGATAAAAATAAAACAAAAGAAAAAGGGGACCATCTAAGCATGTCCCATGGTTATCAAATATTAAATGTTATGCAAAAATTCTAATTCTTGTTGGTTCATAAAAGAAAAGGAAAGAAAAGTGTGCTTTATTGTTCTGCAATTAGGGGAAATATTCAGGTGGCTACAATATAGATCTTTATCCTCTTCAGGTGTCAGTTGTTTCTTTTTGGATGTCTTAATTTTCCCATCTCTTTAGGATCAGGAAATCTTTAGGATCAGGAAATGACAAAGAGTTGTGCTGATTAGATAGGTTTGTTGTTATAGAAATGGGTAGAACATAGTAAGTATGTAAAAGTAAAAAGTTGAGGCCTGTAATGGAAGGAAAGAAGGAAGGAAGGAAGGAAGGAAGGAAGGAAGGAAGGAAGGAAGGAAGGAAGGAAGGAAGGAAGGAAGGAAGGAAGGAAGAAAGGAAAGAGGGAGTGAAGGAGAGAGAAAGAGAGGAAGGAAGGGAGAAAGGAACCAAGGTTTATGTCATAGGAAGGCAGATTCAGACTGCATATAAGAAAAACCTCCCTACAACTAAGAAAAGTTTAATAGTGGGGAACAGAGAGATAGTAGGCTGCCCTCCATTGATATGTTCAAGTGGAGGCTATACAGTCACCTCTTTAATGTTTTAATCTGCATTTCTGCACTGAGCACAAGCTTGGACTGGTTCTAAATAAAGCAGGGCACTTGAATTTGCCAAGAGACATTTAACATGTACTTCAAATACAAGATATTTATATGAAGCAGGAGTTAGTTAATGATGCTCATATAATTTCATTAACATCATCAGTATTTTTTTAACCAGAAATGAAAGAGAACCAGATGCTGTCTTTTGAAAACAAGCCATTCTAGCATCTGTCCAAATGGTCAAACTATTATGAAGCCACCTTAAAATTGCTTCTGGGCTTCTCTCTGGAACTATGGCTAGTAAACACTTCAGCTAAGCCATGAAAGTGTTTAGTAAAAGTGAGGCTAAGTGGTGAAGCTAGTAAACACTTCAGCTAAGAGCTATCACCTTTATTCTGGAATAATTTTGAAAATGCTCAGTGAATTTAATATGACATTCCTCTGTCCAGAAGTGCCTATCAGAAATTTCATCAACATCTGGTTTTAACCATTTTTCTGCAACTACATAGAAAAGTAAACAGTTGTGTATATATTTGTGATGTGTGCCTGTTGGATAATTGGTTCCTTTTTCTAAATCAATGCATGTTGTATCTTAAACTTCCTGGCAACTTATGCCATTTGTCATGGTCATAAATTCATTGTATATTGTTCCATCGGTGGATAGAGAATCTATCTCCTGTATGCCACAGGGAAAACTTTTTTTTATTTTAAATGGCAATTATTTTAGGTTAACATTTATAAAGCATAACAAGGTTTCCTTACAAATATTTTTATCAATCTGATTTTTAAAATACCAATCAAAAACATGGCAGGAGATCAGCAATAAGAACAATAATATTTAATGAAAGGGACGGATAGTAATAATGAGAAAAGTGTCAAGAAAGAGCCCACTCAGTGTTTATGAACCAAATCACCAAGAAATTATTTTTATGTGTGCAACTGCTATTTATTCTAAGTATTTTTTTCTCTCTTTCTGAGAATAAAAGTTGGGGTATCTGCACTGCAAAATTCCAAGGATAAATATAGAATTCTACTATTTTAAGGCAATATTTTTACTTAGCAAAACAGCTATATTGAAAAAGTATGTCTGTGTAGTTTTATTGTTTTTTTAAAAAAATGTTTTATCCAAATTTAATTTTTTTATTCTTTATGAATATCTTGCCAATGCAAACATCTGTCTGATGTTAGAAACAGGAACATTCATATATCAACTTCAACAGACCCCCATCAAGAAAGGAATAAAAAGTCAAATCAACACAAACAAAAGGATTGTGTTAAAACAGTGTAAAATTAGCTATTTCCCCCCAAAGATTAATATAAATCTAATATAAATGGAATATTTTTCATCAGTATTTTTAAAGTTTTGTACGATATTAAAGTAAATAATATTTAAATTACTCAGTAATTACTGAGAAATTACTCAGTATAATCTGTTTCCTCAAAGAAATTGCAGTACATAGTTTGATCTAAGAAATTGGACAAATTTATCAAATTATATTAAAATTACAATTGTATATTAAGGAAAACCGCTATTTTAGGTGTACTATAATACATTTATCAGGTTAAAATCCCAAAATAGCTTCCACCTTGTGTTAAATTCTTCATCAGATCTGCAAATTTTTACATGGAAACTTACTTCCATATCAGTCTTTAATGGAGTTGTTTCTATTTTCTGAGAAGTGTAAAGTGTTCTCGTAGCTGCTATCAAGTACAAAGCCAATTGAGTAGACTTTATGGGGAAATAAACTTCTTTAAATGTAAAACAGTAAACAGGGTACCTGACACGTGCCAAAGGAGTGGTTGTAGGCAGCAAGTGGTTCTGCAGGAGATATCAAGTCAAGATGTATCTGCAACAGTCTGAGTACCTCCTTTGTTTATAAACATTGTAACAAATATTAAAAAGGAGACTTGTTCAATGTTTGCAGTTGCCATCTTGGGTTTTCTGATGCTGCTGTAGGTCTCACTTTTGGGCAGATAGACATCAGGTCCCACCCAGCTGGGAAAGATCAAGGTAGCTAGAACTACAAGTAGTCATTAAGTATAATGCTACAAATGACCACAACTTGTGGTTGGCTACTGGCAGCTTTCCAGTCAACTTTGTTTTTTGGAAGCGAACTGTGAAGTTTGCAAATGGTGATCACATTATCATGTGACAGTGACTGACACAAATGTGCAGCAGTTGCCAACTTCTGAGTTGTGATCACATGATCATGAGTCTCTTCAACAGCTGCAGCTTCAAGGGCCAGTCATAAATCTCCTTTTCAGTGCCATCATAACTTTGAAGAGTTGCTAAATGAGTGCACTACCTGTGCATAGATTTGAAGTAAAATATCTTCAATGCCCAATTTGTGTAAATACAGAATTTGAGCCACTATAGTAGGAGTTTTCCAGCCATGTTTATAGTGAGTTGTTTAAGGGAAAGTCTCTTTCAATTATTTGAAATGTTTCTTCCCAGGTTTCTTTCTATCTGGGCTAAATTGTGATTTATGAAATAAGATGTCAACAGACTGATTACTGTATTTTTTTCATTTGTTTCCAAGACTCATCAAAATCTCTCTTAGCTGGAGAGCTAAGAATTTAAACCAGGGTTTTTCAAACTTAGCAAGTTTAAGATATTATGGACTTCGACTTCGAGATTTCTGGCTGTGGAATTCTGGGAATTGAGATCCACATATCTTGAAGTTTGAAAAATCCTGGTTTAAACCCTTTGGATAAAATGGAAGGTCCTGAGCGGTCACTTTATTTTCCTTCAAACCCACATTGGGATTGCCCTATGAAGGAAGAATTATTGTTTTGCAGTAACAATAATCCTGAACAACAAACAGAAAACAAATGGTTTCTTCTATACAGCAAATATGTGGGAGTAAAGTAGTTCCTTTTTTTCCTTATTTGTGACCAAAGCTATTTTAAAAATCATCCTTCAAATGTTAATTTTCAAACTTTTCTGCCAGTTCCAACATCTTTTATGTCTGACATACTTCATGCAAATGAAATTTTAAGGGAACTGGTTTGTTTCCAGTGAATCTATTTCCTGAAGCTTTCCAGATATACTTTGCTTTTCTGTGTTTATTACAGATGTTTCTTCTTTATAGAACTTAATAAGTAGAAAATATATATGCATCTCTCTGATTAAATGGTAATGAACATCTATGTGAAAGTTACATCTGGGTCTTGGGAATTTGACAAAGAATCAGAAAAGAACTAAGTACCATAAAAGATTGTTGATCATTAATAAGTAATAAAAAAAAACACCAGATATTACAACTGAAAGGAAAATGAGGCTGGGGTAGAGAATGATACTATAGAATCAAAATGTTCTTCATATTTCCAGTTATGGTGGAATGCTTCTTTCAAATGGGTTTCCCACCACCACACAACAAAAAAAGTTGAAAATAAACTTTGATGACATTGAAACTTTGTGACTTTAAAACAGAAGGCTTGGTCCAAATGATAAGCATGTGAGTAGACATAGAATTTAGAAGATAAACATGGAGACGGTTTATGTTCTAATATTTCAGCAAACCTGTAAAATGCCTACGATATCTATCAAAACTTCTTAATTGCCATTGTTGCATGTTTTAATATGAAAGATGGAAAAGCAACAAAACAAGAATGTTATGATGTGGATTTGCACTGTTTGTGTGTATGTTTGTGTGTGTGTGAGAGAGAGATATGTAATGCCTGGGAGATGTGTGCCATGCATGGAATGGTTCATATATGAAACATTTTACACACTACTAATGAAGGTTTTAGATAGACTACAATTTCTGTGCTATACTCTGGCCTTGTTCATTAGGCTAGGAAATCAGTTTGGGGGAAGCTTCAAGCCTTGCCTTTCACAAGAACATAATATTAGTGGAGAGATTCTGGATTGTTTACATGATTCCAAGAAGCTTGCTTTGATCTCCTTTGCTAGATAGACCACTGAATTCCTGCTGAAAATTATCTTTGAAAAAGGAAAAGTTCTTTTTTGCCTTCATCTGTGAATTCAGGAAACATTGACCAGTATTGATACTGAGCACAAAAACGGATCACTTGATTATGATTTTGAAAAAAAAAAGTCTTTCGTTTTTCTCTATGCTTCTTTTCCCTGCATATCTTTTTTTTTCTTCAGAAGTCAGGCTTTCTTTTTTTTATTGATATGAATTGCTTTAGAAAATCATATTTGTCTGAAGTATGATCAAAAAAAAAATCTGCAAATAGCAAACAAAGAAAAAGATATGGACCCTTTGCAACTTCCATATCATCTGCAAAATCTTTTCTGCCTTTCCCAAGGGGTATTTGTGTTTGGGGAGGCAAAAAATATTAGGTAGTTTCCAAGAAAGAAAGAAAAAAGGAAGATTGCTTTCACAAAAGGAATATTTTCACTCTTTTCTTTTTTCTTTCTTTTTTTTAGAATGTAGAGATTTTTCCTCCCATACTGTCAAAAGTACACTGATTTATGTTTTTTTTTAAGCTGTAATTTTTGACTGGGAGAAAATCAACACAGTATATCAAGTGAGCAGGCCATTCAATCACTTGACAGAAAACCTGCATATTAAATCTTATTTTCACAGTCTCATTAAGAGCATAGGTTGTTGCTAACTCATATAAGAAACATTTTGATGGATTATGTGCTATAACATCACTACTAATTCTTAAAAATCACATAGATAGGCTTCTTGAGGATGGTCTGTCTGCAATCCTCAGGGCTTCCAAGATGCACCCATCCATTTTGCCGTTTTTCTCTTTCCCTTCATGTTTCCCAGCATTATTGACTTCTCAGGAGAATTAGATCTTCACATAATGTGACCAAAACTTGGTAATGTGAAGTCAATCACGTGTACTTTGAGTGAAAAGTTTGGATTGATTTGTTTTATCATCCATTTGTTGGTTTTCCTGGCTATCCATAGAATTAGGAGCTGTGTTGGTACAGGAGTTAGAATGCAGTATTGCAGATTAACTCTGCCCACTGCCAGAAGTTCGATCCTGACTGTCTCAAAATTGACTCAGTCTGCTATCCTTCTGAGGTCAGTAAAATAAGGACCCAGATTGTTGGGGGTAACATGCTGATGTTGTAAACTGCTCAGAGAGTGCTGTAAAGTACTGTGGAGTGGTATATAAAACTAAGTACTATTGCTATTTTCAGAAATCTTTTTATTTTCTTTATTAAACTTGTTTGCTGCAAACAAATTTACTCTGATCAAAAGTTTCAACCCTTTCCATCCTGCTTCTTCAAAGTTCAATTTTTATTTCCCTAGACTATCCCAGAAAAACTACTTACTGTGATTCTGAACTTTATACTATACTAGATATAGTATAAAGATGTCAGAGCATCTGAATATCTTCCAGAAGGTCTTTACTACTGCTTATTCAACTAGTCTGTACTTCTTGACTGCTGAAATTGTGCAATCTTTTATTATTCCTTTGCCAATTTACAGCCAGTCTATTTCACAATGTTCCATTCAAGACTGTCACTGCCTGTCCCGTTTACAAGTTTCTTAGGAGGATAAGATTTTCCTAGCAAATTTCCTAAGAATACTGATATAGTCAACATAATGAAGGCCTTTCGATGATTAATAAATCATGTTCTCATGTCTTTTGGTATTCTTTGGCTTTCTTGATTACCAGTTTGCATCAGTAATAATATCTCTTGGTCCTCTGAAATTCAAAAACCAGCTTGAACATTTCACATTTCCTTTTCTATAAACTGTATTGGATGATCCTAAGTATTATTTTGCTAGCATGTGAAAATAAGGATATTGTGTGACAGTTTCCATACTCTCTTAAATTTGATTGCTACAATTCTGGTATATAAACTGACCTCTTCTTATTTATGGGCCACTATATTATTCTCTAAATTTGTTGACTTTGTTAGGTTAAAACCTGACTGACAGGCTTGCCGTATTTATTTAGATATTCCATTAAGTCCTCCATTTTTTGGCCTCATTATGACAGGAGTACTGATCTAACTTCATCTTCTAGCTTTACAGGTTATTGTAAGTACTGAATATATTCTTGGATGGTGTCATTTCTGCAATACAGAATTTCAGAATAGGTCTTCCATTTTGAGTGTCATTTGCTGGTGTAGTGTTAATGCACCAATCTAGAAACTGAGATTGGAAATTCTAGTCCCACCTTGGGCACAGAGATAGCTATATGCCAGTCTCTGAGCTCTAGGAAGCAGGTAATGAAAAAACCTTGCCAAGAAAACTGCAGGGTCTAATCTAGGCAGTTTTCAGGATTCAAAACTGCCCAACAGCATTGTCAGACATAAAAGATCAGGTCCACATATGAAGGTCCAATTAAACTGTTTTGTTGATATTTATGCCTATGCAAAGGTATATTTTCAGCAGTTAGCACCTGTTTGGAGTTAGATAAGGGTAACAGAATTCAAGGGAAGTTGGACTTAGTTCACTTGTGGTTAGATAGGAATTCTAGCCTGATCTCTCATATATGCCAGGGTTCCAAGGAACACCCCCAACAAAATAAAGCTCTGAGCCTGAGGTTCCTCAAAGTTCCAATTTATTAGAGATGTCATGTTGGCAGATCTGGGAAAACCCGAATCTGAGGTTTCCAGGTTTCCCCCACCCAGCTAAAAGTTCACAGCCCTGCCCCAGACCCACAAGTTCATCACACTGTCCAATCATCTCTTCACACTCCACCAGGTACAATCTTCAGGCAGTCTCCTTCAGACTCAGGCAAAAGTCCTTGAATGAGGAATGTTGTTATTACCAACTTTCTACTGCTCCAACAACAACCCCCTCTCAACTTCCCCAGCTAAAATATGTGGCAGTTTAGAAGCAAAAAGAAAATTGTCTTCCAAAACTGACAATATATCTCAATGTTGTGATCCCTTATATATCTCATATATCTCAATGATCCCTCATATATTATCTATGTTGTATTGGAATCTCCTTTGTAGTTTTGAAATCTTATGGAAGACTTTTCTTTTTTTATGTCCAATCCATCTTTGATATTTCTATCATTGATATTGTAAACTGTTTCCTATCTCTTGTAACAACTTTCTGAAATTCTTTTAAGTTTTTTAATAAGATATTTTTGTTCCTTGAATTTTGCTTCTTTCTTCTTCTTGGCAATTTTCAGCATTTGTTCTGCCTACCTGTTTGCTCTCCTCTGTTTCTTGATCTTTAGCAGTTTCTTTTCACACACATCCTTAATCACTTATTTGATTTTATTCCACAATTCCTCTTGTTCCTTGTCAGGAACTCAGATAACCATCCTATTAAAGGGCTCTATGCAAAGTTTAATTGAGATTATTCAGTTATTGAGAGCATAGTATCCAGGCAATAACTTTATTTACTGTAATCTTCCTGTCTATGAAGGTATCACCCAGTCTTTCTTTGCTTTGCTTTTCTTGTCTTGAATAGTAAACAGAATGAGTTTCTGACAGTGTCCAATTCTAGCATATCTTAATTTGCTGATACATAGTTGATTATGTCATCTTTCACCATGTTGAGCTTTGCCATGTTTATGCTTCTTATATTCCACATTCACTCCCCCTGTAATTCAGTCTCTACAGCTTTGATATTTCTTTTTCTGCATGGGAACATCAGCAGCTAAACATACCCAAGACTTTAAATTATATACCAAAGACATAATAAACAATGTTATTGTTTAGCGCTTCCTCAGTAGCATATTGAGTGCCATCTGTCATCTGTCAGAGTATACCAGATCAGGAAATAGACACCACAGGTTGACAAGGACTATACTTTATTGAGATAGGCCATAATAACAGGACTTAAGGAATATGTCAGGACTTAAGGAATACTCCTTTGCATGTTTTCCTCAAGGTCATCCTAGAACATCTGACCAAAGGAGCCCACCCTGCAGCACTGTATTAACAGTGGCTTTATATTGTATATCCTTGTGGGGTTTCTTTTTCTTTCTTTGTAAAATACAGGAACAGCTTAACACTGATGCCTCGGTAATTGTTACTAAAGATATCATTTCTCTCCAGCATATTCCTTTATCACTGCTGCCGAGTACATGTCCTGAGTTTCATGCCTTGGAAAACACTGTTGTAAGCTTGTGTTCTTGGCATTGATTGCCAGCATTCATTGCTCAATCCACTCAGGAGCACACAACCTTGCCACAATGAAGTGGCACAGCAGACTTGAGGAGGGGATAAAGAATATTATTTGTTAGATTTATGCCCTGCGTTTTTAAACAACTCAAGGTAGTATGCACAGTGCCCCCTTTCTCATATTTTCTCTACAGCAATAACCATGTGAGGTGGGTTAGGCTCAGGGTGAGTGAATAGCCCAAGATTACCCACAAATTTCCATGCTTTACATTTCACAAACTAGATATGAATTCTCAACTCAATATCCTAGAATTTAAAATAAAAGGTTTACTTGATAGCCATCTATCTATCTATCTATCTATCTATCTATCTATCTATCTATCTATCTATCTATCTATCTATCTATCTATTGGTTCAATTTATATGCCACCCTTTCTCCGGAGACTCAGGGCCGCTTACAATGTGTTAAGCAATAGCCTTCATACTTTTGTATATACCTGCTTATTAGCCCCCCCCCCCCCCGCAAGCAGTGTTCTTTTTTATACAAAGTCAGCTTATTGCCCCCACAATCCTGGTCCTCATTTTACCTACCTCAGAAGGATGGAAGGCTGAGTCAACCTTGAGCCTGGTGAGATTTGAACTTGCAGTAATTGCAGGCAGCTGGTGCTACTTAAGAGCACTTTAGTCTGCTGAGCCACCAAGACTCATTACAATTAGATATTGTCCTTTGTCTTTGATTAAACTTAATGTATACAAGTTCCTGTCATTGTGATTATACATATCTCTAATTACAAAAGCACTGAATGTTAGAAAAAAATAATGGCCTTTTGTAATTTTCCTACCTGTTTATAATGAGTGAAAGGTTACTTTTCATATCTTCCTTGCTGTTCTAATGCAAACTAATGTAAAATAATAATTAATCCCAATCTTGCAATGATAGGAAAGGCAGGAACATCATTTACTTTTCAGTGTAATTCCTTTAGACTTGCATGGAGATATACTGCAACCCTTTCACAAGGAAGAAAATAGAGATTAAGACAGAAGTGTGATTGAATTTTCTCAACTACTTTAAAGCTGCACAAGCTATTTAAAGCTGCCATCTGCAATCCATAAACAAAAATATAATGCTGATATATCACTGTTCAATTGGATTCTCTAACAAAAAACAGGAAATGAAAAAGTAAATTGATCCATATAAAAGATTCAACAACCCCGATCTCCCTAATCATTGCACCTTATTCTTTATAGAATTGTTTTAGTGGGAAGAATGGGTTTTTCTTTTTGTGTGGAATACTGTTATTACAGCGTCTGCTGAATTTTATTGTTCTCCATACTTGGAAGCGCATCAGTGGAGCTGGGCTGGGGCAGAGAGGTATAACTGAAAGGGATAAACTACTCCAAGATGAAAGGACCATAAGTGGCAGATGAACTGGGATAAACATTTGCCACCTGCCTGGAGAAAGCTTTGATACTTTTCTCTCCTCACAATTTTGCTGCACAATGTAATGTATTTCAAGTGCACTTATGAAGTTACCTAGTTTGTAATAAAACGTCTACAACAATACAAATAAGCTCGGGAGGTTTTTTTTCAGGCTCAAACGTGCACCTTTATCATTATAAATGTAAATTGAGGTTCAGTTTTAGAATGAATATGTACTTCCTTGTTTCAATGATTATTATGAAAACTGGATTGGGAAAGGATAGTGCTGCTAGAGTTTTTATGAACTATCATCTACTACCATCTCTCTCTCTCTCTCTCTCTCTCTCTCTCTCTCTCTCTCTCTCTCTCTCTCTCTCTCTCTCTGAATGCAGTTTGATTATGAATGACTGTGGGTATGTTAGGGAAAACCTAAGCGCAGAGAAAATGAGTTATTTAAATACACATGTTATACAAGGAGAATATATGGTTGAAGGGCGAATATGGAATAAATACAAAATTAAGTGACCAATAAAAAGTATATTGAGATGGTTCAGTTGTATAAAGAGAATTAATGAGAATCTGAAAATGTGCAAAATCGATATGTGAAAAAAGGGGAAAGTCCAAAAAGTTGTGACTAGATGGATTTGATGAGATTCTCAAAGAGAGATGACAAATTTACCGAATAAAAAGCAGTGTATGGATGTGATGTAAGCAACCTTAGAAAAGTATAAAGAGGTATGGGATTGTTGTTGATGACAACTACATTTAACTATTATTTCCTTTTCTTCAAAATTGTTCAATTATTTTTTTCTTATTGTGTTATTCTTTTTGTGTCTTAATTCTTTTCTGCACTTTGTACAGTGCTGTCCACCATTAGAGGAATAACACAATTGATATGCATATACATACATCTATGTATCTATGCATTTAAAATCCATCCTAACATATATTAATTCAAGATAAATATTTAAATTACAACTTTAAATAGCATTCTGTCACCCAATCATAGATTAATAAATTGTCTTCTACAGATTCATGCATCTTTTTTCTTACTTTTTCTTTATCACTTATTTCTTCTATTGATAATGATTCCTTAAAATGGGGGAAAAAACCTTCTTCATTTTGGGGGAGAATAAAGAAGCAGATTCCTAAAGAAATTCAAGAATTTGGTTTGACAGTTATGATTCTTTTGTAATCAATTGAAGATGAAGCATTTTGGATGAGTTGGTCTCTGGAAAGAAATAGGAATTAAATCCATGCCAATGCTTAGTGGGCATTTCCAGTAGATTTAATTAGATATGTAAGACCCAAGAAAGGAGCTGCAATGACACAGAGAGGAAAATGTCAGGTTCCCAGCCAAAATGACTATATGACGACCAAATTATCACTGCTGCAAGAACATTACAAAGTCATCCTGGTACTTCTGATGCTGGCAAATGGACAGCTTACCACATAGCGGCCATTTATTTCCCTGGAATAAATAGAAATACTGGTGCTGCTTAGCTAAAGGCATTTAATGGAGATGTCTCCTATTCTGAGGCCTCCTGGTAATTGCCGTGAAATATTTAAGAACAGTTTGAGGAAATACAATTTCTCTTCATGATTAAACCACTTACTACCCATTTTAAGGGGTTTCCAATTTCATTACCATTGTTAATAATTGCACATCTTCCAGCAATTTCATCAGTAGCTGTCTCTAAGGCTATAGTTTTGTTGCTACTTTTCACATAGTTAGAACTGTTCAAACCTGGTATCCATTTCTTAATATCATGAAAAGGATTTTCTTTCCAGTTATAAAGAATTAGCTGCCTTGTCTTACCACAGATTCAATTGAACCAAAGCTCTTCATGAGATGATAAATTCTATATTTTAGGAATATGACTGAACATCCCTTTAAAATGTGCAAGTATAAATAGTACTCAACTTACAACAGTCTATTTAGTAACAATTCAAAGATACAATGGCACTGAAAAAAAGTTACTTATGACCATTTTTCACACTTAATAGTGCTGTAGCATCCCCATGGTGATGTGATCAAAATTTAGATGCTTGGCAACTGACTCATACTCATGACAGTTGAGGTGTCCCAGGGTCATGTGATCACTTATTGTGACCTTCTGACAAGCAAAGTCAATGGGGACGCTAGATTCACTTAACAATCGGGCTACAAAATTAACTGCAGTGATTCACTTAATTATACTAAGAAAGAATGTAAAGTGGGGCAAAATGTACATAACAAACTACACTTAGCAACAACAATTTTGGGCTTAATTGTGATTGAGGACTACTCGTACAATATTTCTTCCCCAAATTTCTATTAACTTAATGAAAAAACCAAGATTGAGGAAAAAGACTGGTAGCATGATCTTCTAGATAGGTTTTGACAGGGCCAGGTTTGCAAATCAATAATCCTGATCTGCATTTTCCTAATAAAGAATATTCCCAATGAATTCATTCATCCCCCAAGTCATTATTTCAAGAAAGGCAATGCTTGAGGGTGGCTAATATTTTGCTGTGAAAAAACGACAATGTTGAGTAGCATTTCTGGAATGTACATAATCTGGATTATCTTTCTGTCAGCTAACCTGCTCAATATCATTAGTTTCCCATTACCAGACATATCTAAACCCCAATGATCTATTTCTGGGTTGCTAATTTCCAGGGTAATGTATGAAGAATTGCAGCCTTAAATACTGAAAAGTCTTGAAAGTGTCTCACTTTTGATACACAAAAAAATGCACCACCAATTTGTAGAGAAATATTGTAGAAAATTACTGACAGCAAGAGGGCCAAGAATCATTAACAATCTGGTGCTTATTTCTGAACAGGTGTACAATTTCATTATCAAAGCCAACGGGCAGCATCGCTGCCAGTTTCAGAGAAGCGAAATGTTTGAGAGCTTGAGCCAGTGAATCAGTTTCTGCTTTTTAAGCCAAACAATTTAAACCAATCAAGAAAAGTCTATAATTCTGTTGAAAATATTGTGGGCAAGGCAGGTTGCCAGTATTTTCCCATGCATAAGTTATTTTTTTAAAAAATTCCAATAAGGATTTGGCAGACTGGTTTATCTTTAATATATAAATTATACTTTATATAAAATATATTTATGCTTAAAATATAAATTAATTTCTAAATAAATGTTAAAAGGAGCAATAAATTGGATAATATTGTGCACCCTTGTGTAACCTCTAAGAAGGTGCAAAATTCAGGTCACCTGATCTACAGTAATTATAATGTTTCCCACTTCTTACTTTAACTTCTGTTGGGGAAAAATGACAGAAGGCCATCATTCTGTACTGTAACAGAGAAGCCTATGTGGATAAATTTGTGAAGGAAATAGGAATGAAGTTCCTCTCAAGGGATATTTGAGTAACCAGGTTACCAGGCTAACCTCATCATAAAAAGCAATTGAATTTGCCATGGCGGAAATTGCTTTCAGTATTGAAGCTTGACCATAATATATTTTAAAAAATCTATTTTCAAAATGAGTTTGGTCTTTTATTTTTCCTTTGGAATCAATACACTTTCCTTACTCCTTAATATTTCATAACACTTCTCAAAGGGTCAAGAAACAATGCAAACTGCTGCTTTATAAGAAAGCTTTCTTAATGCACTTTGGAAGACGTCTAAACTGTAGGAAGAGCAATCCTATTGGAGAACTCTTATTTGGGATCCTCTAACATAGAATGTCCTGCTGATAACAAACTGACCAAACAAAACCATGAGATAGAAAAATACTAACTATCCTTTAAGTGGTTGTTCTTCCTAGAAAAATAGCTTTCATGGCACAAAATATGATGAAATATGTTTAGAGATGAAAGCCACTTTGGTGTACTGATTAAGGCATCAGGTTAAAAACCAGAAGTTTGTGAGTTCTAGTCCCACCATAGGAAAAAAGCCAGTTAGATGACCTTGGCCAGTCATTCTCTAACAGACCTAGGAGGCAGGTAATGGCAAATCAGTTCTGAATTCTTGCCAAGAAAACTGCAGGAACTTGCCCAGGCAATTTACCAGGAGTTAACATGACTTGCAGGGACAAAAAATGTTTAGAAAAACTTGAACATTAGTGCATATTTTTCATGCAGAAAAATATTCTATCTCTATCCCAGTGAAATAATCATAATCTCTTCTAACTTTGTGTCATGACTTATGCAATTTTTTTTAAAAAAAATCAATATTCCTTAACGAATAAAAAATATTTTTGTATACAGAAATCATTAACATTAATTAATAACTGATATTAATAATGATTCAGTGGTGGCAGCCAAGATGGTTCCTATAACAATACCCAACGTGGTGCAGTTTGATTTATCAATGTTTTTTAAGTGATGGCCAATATTTTACAGCTTTTTTTTCCCCACAATGGTCTTGCACAAAGTCACATCCCAAGCTAAAATAAACAATCTGCATTTTCTGAAACCAGTGCAAAGGCCTTTGTATTAAAAAAAAGTTATTGGCCAAGTAAGATCTCATAGCCAGTTAAGGACCCAGTTTGTGGGGGCAATAAGCTGACTTTGTAAAATATACAAAAGTATGAAGGCTATTGCTTAATGCATTGTAAGCCACCCTGAGTCTCCGGAGAAGGGCAGCATATAAATCAAATTAAAAAAAAAAAAGAGGGCACATGAAGTCTGACCTTTTTCCTCATCCAAAGCTATAATCTTTTATATATATTCAAATTATGTTTATACTTTTACCTGTTATCTTATATATGCTTGGCAAATAAATAAAATAAAAAATTGTAGCCACTTCTTTGGGGTATTGGGTTCTGCTCTAGTAACTAATATTTTGCAAGTGGTCTGGACATTCTACATGTTTTATGAACTGCAACTTATTTTCTCCATTTAGAAGGCTGTTTTCAAAATATGCAGGCCATGTGTCTTAATGTTTAAATTTGTTTAGTCTGCTGTTCAGCTGGAGTGAAAATACAAATAAAAACACCTGGATATCTTGTCCATTGAAATAGTGTGCCATGTGTTTTATTTATAACAAGGAATGCAAATGTATGCTACAGTAGGTAGCATACTGTATAAACACACAACTAACAATGGACACAGTCCAACACCTTGATTCAATCACTATAACCAATAGAAGTGTAAAATTCTTCTCTGGGGCAGAATTGTGTCTATTGAAATTATTATTGATGCAGCGGTTATACAAAATGAGTACTGAATGTATTTGGATGCCCTTTGGGAAGCTATAAAGAGTCATATTGCATAGAACTCAGAATACATGCTGTTTTTATATTTGGAGATGCTATATGGCTGCAGTAGAGAACCTTTCCAGAACATCCCTTAGATGGAGAGGCATTTATCAATGGACAAAGTTAATTATGAGATTGGAAATCCTAGTGGGCAAGACTATGTCACTCAAAATAAACAAAGACAACAGTGGTGATTGAGCCATGCAGGGGAAAAAAGGGGATTAAACACATTGTAGCCTGAATACATCCCACAGGCTTAGAATTATACAATTCTGTCATACAGATAATAACATAAAAACTCATTTTTACCTTAGTTTATAAAAATCTTGAAACATAAAGCACAGGAATGCCATCTTTACAGATATCTTCAAAATGCCTTCTGTTTTATATGCATTTTCTCTTGTCACTGTTCTTGCTGGTATTGCATTAATATAAAATATCCTACTTCAACAGTTGTTTCCAAACTTGCTGTTGTTAGGCTCATTTTCAAAATAATTATCTCCCCATTTGAAAATCCCAGTAGAAGGTGAACTTCTTATTTGATGTTTCCTCTTTCTGAGCAAAATATATATATACCATTTCATAAGTTTTCTGAGGAATCACATTTGGGTTTAAGCAGATATTTATATTTCTTTCTTTCAGTGCTTTTGAATCAGTGTTTTTCTCCTGGGGAATACCCTAACAGATCTCTGCAGTTTTCTTGGCAAGAATTTGGAAATAGTTTGCCATTGTGGCTGCATAACCTCTGTTGAGTTGCCAAGCTTACAAAGTAAGGATGTCATATATGTAAATCATCATCCCGTGTCTTTGCCATCATTTATTAATTCTATCCAGCTGCTAAGCAGTATACAAACAATATTTATAATTAGTTCTGCACCCTGAGTGACTACTGATAATATATATTTAATACACTAACAAGAGATGAACTGTTGGTTTACTTGTAGGTATAATCTCCTGTCCTGTTATGTCACTTTTAGCTAAGCACATAGAGCATAACATTTCCACAATTGTCACAATTGAGCAACATAGAGCAGATTCAACTCTGCAGATCATCATTTTCACCCCATAATCCCTTGTGGGGTGAAGTCTGGGCAACTGAATGGAGCAGGGGTGGGTTCTATTTACCTTTACTACTGGTTCGCAGCGGGGCCGCGTGCACGTGCTTGCTTCGCTCTTTCTCTCTCTCCTGCACAAGCACAGAAGCTTCTGTGCTTACGCAGAAGCGTTTTGATGACATCAGGGTCGGTGGGCAGAGCCTCCCACCAGTTTTACTACCAGTTCTATAGAACCAGTGTGAACTGGAGGCAACCCACCACTGGAATGGAGCTAGCAGAGTGTTTTAATGACTAGATGCCCTTCCTGTCACCAATGTGGAGTTTTGTTCAGCAGATATATTCTCAGGGGTGCCCAGAGATAAAAATATCTGCCTTTATCTAGGATCGAACTCACAACCTCCTGATTGTGAGGTGAGAGCTCCATCTCTAGGCCATTGCACCACTCCTAGCTTCAACTCTGCAGATGTGGTGGTCAAAATGGCACATTTCCATTGAAAAAGAAAGATTTGCTATCAATGTACAAAAAACAATTCTAATATAATATTTCAATAGGATCTAATTCAAACAGAGAACCCAAATATGCATTTATATTTATGATAGTTGCTTGAACTAAAAAAATATTAATTTCAAGGTAAGCATTGTTAGGATTAGACTGCAGATGCCAGTCAACTAAGAAAAGGTAAAATCAAGCAATTAATGCTTTCACAGCTAGCAGAATGGTCTGAGTTTGTGCTGAAACATCAGCAACACTCAAAATATCCTAACCAATAAGAAGAAAGTAAATGCGAAACACAAGCTGTCATATTTCTCTTACCATTCTCCAATTCCTGTAGAATGAATTATTTCCATCAACAATTGCTGAACTTTTCTCAAAGAAGTTTCAGCAATTGCTGCATTGTTCACTAGTGATTAACAGCCATCGGATGACTGCTTTGCTAGGGCCAGCATTTTTAAAATCACACTCGCTTTGAAATATACAAGACTGCTATAAAGCAGCAAACTTTATAATAGTGTATAATTTCAGAGATATTGTCAATACGTGAAATAAGATCGAATGGCTTGCTTTACAAACGCAATGCACCTGAAAGTACTTGAAAGCAATACTATCATTTCTGCCCGCCCTGTAAATGCTGGCAGAGTGGGTGTAGCCCAGGTCTCCTCTATTAAATGTTGTCATCTTGAGGAGTCCAGGAAGCATGCTTTCTCTGTCACTGGAATGGTTTGGGAAATTACCTTGGGAGACAGGAGGAAGAGCTGCATGCTAGATAGCCATCATGCAAAATGTATCTCAGTCCATAGAAGGAAAACGGATGTGGAAAGGGTCTTAGAAGGGTCATTCCCAACTTTTCAGAAAAGTAGAAGTAAAAATGAGGAGACACACTGTAGGAAGTTAGCACTCACCCCTCTTCTAGAAGAATGAAATATTTTAGGAAATATTAAAAAGGCAGAATATTATATTTCCCTGGATGAGAAATGGAGAAACATGTTTTAAAGACAAAGCAGCTCCCTACAGCTCCCTGCCCCCCACCTTTGTCAATGGGCCAGAGACAGAAACCCAATCCCTCCCCCTCACCTTTGTCAATCGACCATCATCTGCAACACAAAGGACCCATCTAGCAACAGAAACTCAACACATGGCACCTGGGAAGATTACATCTGCCAGCAAGGCTAGCTAAGAGACCCACCCCCTTGGAGTCTGACAACCAGGAAGTTCAAAGTGCAGAGAGGGCATAAAACCAAGGCACACTCAGCATCTCGGCCCCTTTTCTGTTCAGGAACTCAAACCATGTGATTCTGTCCACCATTAAACCATATTTCTAAGTAGTCCCCATGTTTCCAGTGTCTTTTTCCCCACTTGGAATTGAACCCAGATGGACATTTCTTCCAACAACGCTTTCAGACTTTCCTGATTCTGCTACTCTACTTTACAGTAAAAGTAATATTATACTGGTTTATGCTTCTTGTCTAGACCAGGGTTCCCCAACCTTGACAACTTTAAGACTTGTGGACTTCAACTCCCAGAATTCCTCAGCCAGCTGGTCTAGACAACCTCAAAGAGTTGAGAGTTGCAGCAACCCCCACCCTCTATGAGCTGCATATTCCCCATAAGTGATGCACCCTCTCTCCTAGGATTCCAGAAAGCCCTTAAAATCTGGCTTTGGTCCCAGACCTGAGGTTAATGTCCCATTGTGTTTGGAAGGTTTTGTTTGATTTGTGTTGTTTTTAAAAATTCTTTTAGTTTAGTCTGTCTGCGTGGCTTTATCTTTTATCTGTTTTCAGGAATTTTTGGTTTTTTATGCCACCCAGAGTCCATTAGAGTATGGCAGCTATATAAAAAAACATTATTATTATTTATTATCAGTGAATGATAAATTAAGAAAAAGCAAACCTCAAAGGAAGGCCCCACTGATTTCTTTTTGATTAAAAATGCCGGCCTGATGAATTAAGGTTATATCTTGCAAACCATTCCTACATGTTTAGTTTTGGATTGGAAATATGACCCAGAAGCTAGCACATTTTCTTTCCGTGTTGCAAGCGTATGACAAGAATTCCTTTAGCTACAGCTGTACTTGAGTGAGACTGTAGTAGATACTTAAAGAAGTCAAAAAAATGGTACAAATGGAAGTAAGATGCAGAAAAAACAAAAGCAACCCTCCTACATAAAATACATAATAAGTTGCTTTAAAAAAAAAGAAATGGATTTAGAGGAGAGGAAAGCAATCTGATGGCCTATTTAAGTTTTGGGTCTCATATTCCCAAATGTGTTTCATGGGCCATGCTGATAGCTCACTTAGCTCTGATGTAACTCAGTAACTAAGGACAATAGAAAAAGAAGAAACAAGACTTTATAGTCCTAGAAACCAGGAATATGCATCATTATAGGCTACTATTGTCATTGTAAATTTTGAAACAGCTATTCAAGTATATCTGCAAATTGAAAGCTATTTTCAACCCTATCTGTAGCTCATAGTTATGCGTCTGGATAGACTGTAATAGCTTGGGTAGAGATCCCTGACTTCTTTTCAATCTTTGAACAAAGAAGTTTCAATTGTTAGAAGTCAAGTGAGTTATTCCAACATATTTTCCTTTTCAAGTTTATCAGAGAAATATTGAAGATATATATGAGCAAGTCAACACTTGACTTTAGGTTTCAGACTGAATATGGCTATAGTCCTAAAAATCTGAAATAGCCTACCAATAAAGACATGATACAATAAAACAAATGTTGGAAATCCATTCACACTTGAAAAACACCAATTCTGTCATAAAATCTCACAGCAATAATCCTCTGGATTTACCCTATATTGGTATTTTATGATTAGGAAAACCCTGGGACTGAAAACTTAATCCTTCAATTGAACTATATAGAATTTGAAAAATATTGTAGCAACAGAAACAAAAAGAGAGCATGTGGGAAAGAAACATATTGAAAGCAACATAATTGTAAAGGTAAGATAAAGGTTTCCCTGTCCAGTCGTATCCAACTCTAGGGGTTTTGCTCATCTCCGTTTCCTAGCCTAGGGAGCCAGCATTGTCTGAAGATGCTTCTGGCCAGCATGACTATATGCTGAGGCACAGGGAATGCTTTACCTTCCCACCAAAATGACACTTATTTATCTTCTTGCACTTGCCTGCTTTGAACTGCTAGGTTGGTAGGGAAAATGAGGATAAAATGGGAAGGGTAAAGCTCCTTAATTACTGATTTTGAACCTTAGTAATTTTGCCCAATTTGGTGCTATTGATACGTTGAAATTTAACCACTATCTTTTCCATTCAATATGAACAGAATGTATTGTACATTGAGATATTTGCCAAAGCATTGTCTGAAGCATTAATTATTATTTTCCATGGCTGCAGTTCTTTTCTCATACAAGTCTGTCTTCCTAGTCTTTCTTCTTATATAAGCATACTTGACAGGTATCATGAGACTTAATAAATAAACTATAAATAAACTTTTACTTATAAAATATAGACTTAATAAATAGGTGAAATGCTCTTACCATCAAAGTAGCTGCCCAAGCAGATTCTATATGCTTCTCAGCGATGCTGCTATGAGATGATTCTAAGGAATCACATCATTCCCCTTTAAACTTCTTTTGCCCCCCTTTATTTCTTTTTTCTTGTATTCTCTCCTATTCATCCTCATTACTTCTTCCTTCTTGAGTTCTATTCTCCCTTTGCCAAGCCAACTGCTGCCATGTGTTCAGTACTTAGTGAACCCATCCAATATCTGAACTTGGTTCTTCCATTTGTTGTTCTCTTGTACCATTTCACTCATCAGCCAAGGGCTAGAATGTTGACATGGCAACCACTAATTTTGCTCACCTGGCTCTCACCTGGCCTTTTTACTGAGGTATTTTTTTCCTTCACAAATAGGCAATATGGGCCACTCTTTCCACTTCTTCTGGAATCACAGTTACAAACTTGTTCCAGATAACCCTACAAGACTCTGCTCAACAATCTTCATTGAACCTGTATAAGTGACTGGGATGTGCCATTATGTGGTGATTCTCCTTTCCTTGCAGCCAGTTTCACTCACTGTTAATACTGAGAGAGAGAAAGCCCACAGCCTTCACTTGTGGGGTCCTCAGAGCCCTATGCTCTTTTGCCTTTTGTTTAACACCTCATGAAAATGGTCGGCTATCAGTTTAGGGTCAGTGTCATCAATTTGTCTTGAAGTCTTCTCTCAGTGTCTGGATGTTGTGTGGATATTTTTAACAACAACAACAACAACAACAACAACAACAACAACAACAACAATAACAAAAACAGAGTTGGAAGGAACCTTGGAGGTCATCTAGTCCAACTCCCTGCTCACACAGTAGACCTATACTAGGGATTCGAACCACCAAACTGCCGACTTTTCTGATCGACAAGCTCAGCATCTTAGCCACTGAGCCACCTAGCCAGGCTCTGAATGGCAAGAACAGAGTAAGACTAACAAGACTGAGTGGTTGCAGATAGTTGGGGCCTCTGGGTCTGGGAATTTTCTGATTTTAATCCTGAAGGGGGTTGTACTTCCTTGTTCAAGACTGGTGTGCAATCTGGTGATTATCTTGGATTCATATTATTTACTCAAAGAGCAGGTGGTAACTGTAGCCAAGAAGCTAGTTTTGCACAGGTAGTATAATGGGCAGTGAGATTAACTTTGAGCAACAGGAGGAAGAAACCCAGACAAGGCAGCAACCGGAGAAGAAAAATGTAAGTCCAAAGCAGGAATGGAACTTGAGAAAGCATCTCCCTGGTTCTCTTTAGGATGAAGGCACAGAGAGGGTAGTCACATTCAGGGTTGTAAGATTCTGTTACTGTACTCCTATAATTAAACTTGTTTTCTGTATTTGTAACTTTGGTGTTCAAGTCTGGTCTATCTTGAAGGGTGACATGAATTAAGCAATATCTTTTTGCAAGACCAATAGGCATGCCTTCTCTATCGTGGCAACTGTCCTCTGGAATGATATCTACCAGAGATCTACTGTAGATGGTTTGAACTCTGCTAACATTCAGGATAGTATTAACAACCTGGATATTGTTCTAGGTTTGGGGCCGGGCTATGTTGAAACCTGTTGGATGTTTTTTGTTTAGAAATTAGTTCTTGATTTTGTATAGAAATTAGTTTTCTTCTCTACTTTTTATATTTTTCCTACTTTTTATACTATACACCTGTCAGAGAGACTGGGAATCAGATGGTCTCCAAATTAAATAATAAAAAGAAACAAAAATGTCCCCCATAACAACATATTATTTGAATATATTATTTTGATGATAAGGTATAGCATGTACTAAAAGTTAGGCTTCATAAAAAAACATATTGTATAAATTAAATAAATTAATTAAATAAGCTTGATTTTTGGTACACTCTCTATTCAGTGCCCAGAGCAGAACAGTATAGTTCATGGGTGGGCAACTATGGCCCCTTTATCACCTGCAGATTTCAGCACCAAGATGGCTGGCTCAGGAACTCTGGGGGTTAAAGTTCATAGGTCATAAAGGCACCATGGTTGCCCACTCCTGGAGTAGTTCAATTTGTGGTAGCCATCAGATGTTGCTCCCTTATTCTTGGTTCAGTTCCAACATCATAGTTTCGTATTATCCTTACTCTTTGGATTTAATGTGACTATAAACTGAAGCTAAATTAGAGATGTTGAATCTTATAGAATGAATCTCACAATAATTTATCAATGTAGTTTGCTGGAAGTATGCTATGGTTGACCGGAGGGAACAGGAAGGGAGGAAAGGAGTTCTAATGCATTTTTCTCTCTCTTTTTGCCATTGTAAGTCATAATAATGGTTTAGGTCAATCAGTAGGAGTTTCACTATATATTATACCAATCATGTTAAAAAAAATACTATTCCTCCTTCTCCCAGGAAATTATACCATTTATGGTTGTTCTAATGGTGTGAGCATGTTAATCATAAGGAACAGTAATTTCCAAAGGAACTGGAAAAAAATAAAAGAAAAGGTGTGCACTTTTTATTCCATAAAGCATTTCTAGATGAGAAGCATTAGAAGCTAATTCACAGAGAGGCTATAAAATAAAAGAATTTTTACAAATGGCCTTTTATGGTCACATGAAAAGACAGAGATAGATTTGCAAAGACCCAGCTGAAGTTATGTGACAACCACTCATCTTCAGGTTCTGAGGTAAACAATATTCTAATTATAGGAAATAGCTGGGCAGAAAATGAGATTAAGAAAAAAAATACATTTTGAAGCATCTTTATTTTTAGCAGTGGGAATGTAGCTGGCTCAAATTCAATAACAGTAATTATGATATGTGAATTGGCACTTAAGAAAGTAGCAGAGATTGGTCAGACTGCGCTAGCAGCAACCCTATTGATCCCACACCATCCTTCAGAACAATAGAGTAAAAGCTTTATATGAAAAAGTTTTAACCATTGATGCTCATTCTTACTTCCATATTCATGGCATGGAAAGTATGACCTTTTAAAGTGTTCACTTAATGTAGATAAAAGTACCATAATAAATACTTTTCAATGGTTTTCCAGTTTCAGAACTTAATTTGATGGACTGTGTTTTCTTCCTCTCTCTTTCATATGGGTCTAGCTACAGGGGCAATAACCCAGTTTGAATCTGTCATGTGGTCTCAAATCTCATGGAAAGTAATTGTGATGGCAGCCAAGACTTATGAGCAACTTAGAGGTACTCCTGACTCACACCTTCTGTTCAGGGAGAAGGAGGCAGCAGTAAGTGGGAGGGACTTTTTACAGGTAAGTCTTGTGCATCAGTTGTGTCCTCTCCTCAACTGGGAGATCCTGTAGACACAGTCACAGTGGTCTTGTCTGGTCTGATCTGGTCATGTCAATAACGGAGTACTGCAATGCATTCTACATGGGGCTGTCCTTGAAGACTATCTGGAAGTTATAACTCATTGAAAATGCAGAAATGTGAGCAGTATATGTATCATTGTCCCCAGGTATAATTTCTGCAAAGCAAACATGCTATGCCAGTTGGCTTTCAAATGAAATGCAATGTGCTGGTTGCTACTTTTAAAATCATTCATTGCAGAAAGCCTGGCTATCAGGATGATCCCTTCTCTCCCATTGTTTCTGCCTACCTGGTATATTTAGGAGAGTCGGAGTGCTCTAGGTCCCTTCTATTAAATGTTGTTAACTTGTGGAACTGGGAAAGTGTGCCTTCTCTCTCATGGCCCCTATTCTCTGAAACTGCATCCCCCCAAAGTTATGGGCAGCAGCCAAATTCCTGGTTCCTAAAAGTCCTTAAATAGCTGTGGTCCCAATCTTGGGGTTAATATGTTTGTTGTGTGTAGTTTTTATCTGTTGTTTTTACTCCAGTCTACCTTGTGTTTATGTTTTTAATTATTTTATCTTGTGTTGGATTTTCTGAACTTCCCAGAGTCTGTTGGAATAGATAGTTCAAATAAATTCATTGAAACAAATAAAATAATTGTAAATAATTTAAATAATGATTGAATTGTGCAAGATCACCTAATGAGTTTTCTAATCTATTTCAGAAATTGCTTGTTAACTGTTAGCTATTAGGAACGTTTGGATCCATGTGTTTTACAGCACTGAGTGAGTTTCCTTCAATCCGTAGTGAAAGAAGTTTTAAGTACAAATTTAAGGATTTAAATTTTTAGAGGAATAAACAGCAAAAGGATGATTAAAACATTGATTTTAGAAAATTACAAACGGACTACAGGTCCAAATAAAATTACTCTTAAGCTGTTCAACAGATATGTATTCAGTTCCCCATATCTCTGTATTATGGAAAATAGTTTATTGAATAATGTGAGGATATCTGTGAAGATAAGGATCTGGAAATTGACACCATGTTTTTCATGCTTGTTACATATTGCTTTTGATCAGTGGTGAAATCTAATTTTTTTTTATTACCGGTTCTGTGGGTGTGACTTGGTGGACGTGGTGTGGCTTGGCGGGTGTGGCAGGGGAAGGATACTGCAAAATCCCCATTCCCTCCCCACTCTGGGGCCAGCCAGAGGTGGTATTTGCCGGTTCTCTGAACTACTCAAAATTTCTGCTACCGGTTCTCTGAACTACTCAAAATTTCCATTACTGGTTCTCCAGAACCTGTCACCCCTGCTTTTAAGATTGATTGTTCGATTAATAGATAGATAGATAGATAGATAGATAGATAGATAGATATAGATATAGATATAGATATAGATATAGATATAGATATAGATATAGATATAGATATAGATGATATAGATATATAACAAAAAAGTATAGATTCCTTACAAAATAACTACTTTCCCATTCTAAATGAGCTAACATGCAATAAATCCTAAAAATACAGAGACAGTTATCCTTCTTTGACAGCAAAGGTTTCACTGTTGTATTTTGGTACTTTATTTCTCCTTTTTCGTTGGATTTGCCATTTCATGCACATTAACCATAGTGGCTGGCTAGCTTTTTCCTGAGAGAAAGATTAATTTAGGAGCCCTTTAGACCTTTCCAGTGGTGGGCTGCTGCTGGTTCAGACCAGTTCGGGAGAACCAGTAGTTCTGGCCAGCAGCTGTGCCCGCCCACATGCCCTTGAGCTGCCCCATCCTATAGAATCACTGTTTTTTCAATGCTGCATGCATGCGCAGAAGGCACACATGCACATTTTCGGTTTTGGCCAAACCGATTGTTACAGTATGTGATGCCCACCTCTGGACCTTTCATCCCATTTGAATGAACAACAGAGGATGGTGCCTCAAGGAATGGAAGAGATGAAGGAGAAATACCCATAGTCTCAATGCCAACTGAGAAAAGGATATCTTTGGTTCCAATTTATGGATATGGAATTAAAGAAGTGGGAATAGAATACAAGGCATTGCTATGGCTGTTCTGAAATGCTTCTAGAAAGAGAGTAAATGGAAGCACTGCTATAAAAGATAGGATCCACATCCTGTTTCTTCAAGGCAATATTGTTATTTGATTTAGTTTCATTTTCCTCACCATATCAAAGTCCTTCTAAAAGTGAAAAACTCCTTCCATGAAGAGAAAGGTGCTTTGAGCTACATGGTCAACTGTGGAATAATCTTAAGTGAAACTGAGTCCTTTTACTTTCACGTGTGCTGGCATATGTTTTATGTTATTAGTACTATTGTCATGTAGATATGATGAAGTTATAGATAAGGGAAAGGAAGAAGTATCCTTGGAAACTGACCTCCTGTTATGTTCATATTAATTATAGTGCACTTTTTCTATTTACAAGGGGCGGGGGGGGGGGACTTCCCGTAATTGAAATCTCAAAAATTGGGCAAGATTCCAAATTGTTCATAATGAAATAAAATGCTAACTGTAATTAAATACAGTTAGATCATTAACATTCTACTGGTGTAAAAAAAGAAGTATTTTGCATTTTTGAATTATTGACTGGCATATAACAACAAGTTTGAAATTTTCTTTGGCAGAAGTATAAAAGGAGGCATGTGTTTATAATATACCAGAATCCAGAAATTCATATAGTTTGTTTGTGTGATATGGCTATTATGGGTAATGAAGTTTCTTTCTTTTTGATTCTGGCATTTCAGTTGATAATATGGCTCTGGCTTATATTTTGGAAGCATTCATAGTCCTATAAATATCAAAAATATTTACTGTAATAGTTTTATAGTCATGCCAATATATACCCCCTCCCACAGTCATTTTTTCTGAAAGCAGACTATCCATCCGTGAAAACATAAAGAAATCATAAAAAGACAAAAGGTATGTTAAGTATGTTGGCAATCTTTCACAGATATTCTCATCTACTCTCTTGGGTTGCACTAACTTAAGTACTATCTCATTGCTACATTAATTTTGAATTATTTGGTTATATTTCAGAAAAAAAGTAATTGAGATATAATGTACATTCTCACTGTTCAGTTTTAATTTGTGAGTCAAAGCACTTGGGTAGTAGACCACAGAATTTTTCTTTATATTGGAGAGATCAAAGCAATAAAAACTAGGTACATTTTTTTTCATTAAATGTGTCAATATCAGAGCGGTGAGATAGAATGGTGATGACCTTGCAACAGTGTCCAGCAAATCTTTTCATCTATTAGTTCTTTTTTAAAAAAATAACAATAAAGACTATCTACACAGCTGCTGAATTAATTATAATAAATTAATATAAATGAAGATCTTAATGTCCAAATTCAGTGTAGGAAGTACCGTCAAGGCAATTAACACCAGGGCAATTCCAGTCAATAATTACATACCTGGAATAATGGACTGGACTCAAGCAGACTTAAAAGCCCTGGATAGGAAGATCAGTAAAATTATGACAATGAATCATGCCCATCATTCACACAGCAACATTGGCAGACTCTATTTACCAAGGAAAATATGTGAGCATGGAATGTTGTAAGTACAGCAGACAGTTCAAGAAGAAAAATGGGCATTTGAAGAATATCTGAAAGACAGTGAAGAACATGGATCTAAGCTAGTATACCATGGAGGCTTACTGAGTACTGGAGAGACCAAACTGGCCTACAGGAATGACCAAATGAAGAACAGAAAAGAGATGTGGAAGGCAAAGTATGATATGATCATTAAACATTTTAAAAATATACTAGGCAAAGGAGGTAGCTATAAGACTAGCAACAGCTAAGCGCAGGGGGGAAAAAAGAAAGACACAGAGGGGCTAATTCTGGATACCTGAGATCAAGATTAAGAACAAATGCAAACAAAGCCAAAATTGAGAAGGAATGTCACCATCTAGTTAGCTGCTGCAAGAAAACCACACAGACTAACTACAAACAACGGCATGACAAAATAACAAAGCTGCATTGAAAGACTTGCAAGAAATATCATTTGCCCACAAGGAAGAACTGGTGGGACCACAAGTAATGAAGAAGCTAAAGTGTGCTGGGACTTTAGAATCCAAAGAGACAAGCACCTGCTACATAACACCTTACTTAACAATTGTCAATAAGAATGACTAAAAAAAAAATCTGGGTAGTGCATTGGCAATACTTGGAGACAGCAGAAGAGAAGAGAAAAACTGGAAAAAAAATCACATTATTCAAAGAACTGCAAGTAAAAGTAGAACAACTGTGGTAAAAGAAAGCACCAATAGTACCAATATTACTAATAGTAATCGACATCTTGAATGCAATGACAAAATATCTGGAGCACCATTTGAACACTATTAACATTAACAAAATCACCATCATTCAATTGCAAAACAGTCAATTACTTGGAACAGTTTACATTCTGTGACAATACCTTTAATGCCATCAAACAAGAAATCTGCCTATCCCAGGTCCTTGGGAAGGACTCAAAAGGTGGAGAAAAAATCCCAGGTTCTTGGGAAGGACTCAAAAGGTGGACTCAAAAGGTGGAGAAAAAAACCAGTCTAAAATCTGGCTGATTGTGCGACAAACCATAGTAAAACTACACAAGCACTCTGAATATTGTGAACAGAACTTGTCTTATGAATACAAATAAGGGAACATAAGTATTATTTTTCAGGCAAGAAGAATAAGATTGCTGAAATCCACAGTTCCTAGGTAACATAAGCTTTGTAAAGGTTCCTAATACCTAAAAGTTTCCCTTACATTATATTTTCAAAAGCTTTCTCCTTAGCACAGACTTCTGTATTTTAGCTGAGATTCTTTCTTTTGCTCTAGTTTGTTGGATAAATCAGTTGTGTGGAGGTCTACTCGCTGAAGTTCCCTTTAATAGGTTCTCTGTTTGAAGGCTTCTGGCCTTGTGGAATTACTTTCTTGAATCTTCACTACTAGCTCAATAACAATTCTTCACTGCTATCTGGATGACCTCTTAAGCCTTCTTCTAGTATGACAATACAAATTCAATAAATAAATAAATAAATAATGGTTGATCCTTTTGTAAGTCTGAGCTCTTCTTTAACCAACAACTAAATATCATCATTAGACTTTTCATTATTCAATCTTTTATAGCATCAACTTGAAGACTGTTTCCCACAGAAACTATAAGCTCTGCAGGCTCAACCCATTCAACCCATTCCAAGCTGTTTGAGGACCATTTGATTAAATTATAATTATACATAGAAGTTACCCACCAAGTACAAACTTTATGAACAATAAAGAAACAAATGATATTGTTTTCACAGTGAAACTGGACAGACATCCTTCAATTGCAACTTTAAGAGGAGGCAACAGAATGTATTTAATACCACAGTAATACATCTCACTCTTCCTCATCATTCCCTGCCCCCCCCCCCAAGTTAGGGCAAAGGAAAAGGCAAAGGAAACAACATAGCCTGGAGGAGAAAAGCATTGCAAAAACCACCAATATCAATATCATTCCCAGGAGATATGAACCTAAACAAGAGATGAGGGTAAGGCAACTTTTTTTTCTGGCTGAAGGCCAGAAAAATGAAAAAAAATATTCGAAGAGTGTCACCATCAGCTCACTGTATAATAAAATGTGCATATTAAGAAATGTGACACATAAAAGTACAATTTTCAATATTACAAGCATTTTGTAATATTCTGATGCAGACCAATCAGATAAATTAAAGCAAATACCTGGAGTTTAAGCTGATTCATTTCCTATTGACTGTATTTATATTTAAAGCCCCAGCACTATCCTTTGTTTACTGTCTGAACAATAAAATGAATAGGATCTCATTCTCTTGCTTGTGACCCTGAGCTGAAGGAATAGTAATACTCTAAGAGTCATGCCAAAGTAAAAGTAATAATCAAAATAAATGTTTAGATGTTGTATAAATGTCAGCCCAATTGGCCAAACACCACCTTAAACAGAAAATGAGAAGGCAAGGATTTCAGGATGATTTATAGTTTGTGCCTTTTCTGAAGCGAGATAAAATGCTTAGGGGAATAAGCCAGCCATTGGCTGACCTTGTGACCATATGTCAAAAGAGCAATGGATCATGAGCCAAAATTTCAGCTGGTGAAAAGTAGCATCTATGATTTCTGTCAACCTTCTTTAATAATAAACAATGTTACCCACCGATATATGATAATGGCCTTGCTTACCAATATAGTTGTTGGTATAGTTAAACTCATAAATATTCACAACTATCTCACGCAGAGATGTGGATGCTCACTCTCTGACAGACACACACCTATGCAACTTAATTGAGATTCCTCAGCTGTTATGCAAGTCAATTTTTGCTCACATAATGGGATTTCTCATCTCTCTGTCTTCCCCCCTCCAGCTCGTGCACATATCCTAAATTTGTTCTGGAGAGTATTCCAGTCCTCTGGGGACAGTTTTAGGAAGATGAAAAGAGCTAAGAGCTGCTCAGAGCAGATGAAGAAAAAAATAGTCCCGCTGAAGCACCTTAAAATGACTAAAGAGGAGAAATGAAAAGGAAACAAAAATCTGCTCTAGCACAGAAAGAAAGAAGCAGGAATTCAGCTTTCAGCTTTTGTATACAATTGGCAGGGAAAAATTACCTGCAATTACATAGAAGAGAAAGGATAAAGAATGTGTGCAAATCCTATTCTCCAATATAAGCTATGAGCTGACCAGCTAATTGTCCTTACCTGTGATTTAAAGTGCTAGTTCTGGCATATAAAACCCTTACATATATGAGGAACTATGTATCTTGATGTTGATTGCCTTGCTGATATGAGTTGATAGGGTTGGCATGCTTTGGGTTCTTTCAATTTAATGGTGTCTAATAGAGTTCCAATGGGGACCTGGCTGATCCCCCAGGTCTTGTGTAGTTGGGTCCCATTGCAAATTTAAAGAGAGATATAGATAGATAGATAGATAGATAGATAGATAGATAGATAGATAGATAGATAGATAGATAGATAGATAGCCTTGGTAGTGCAGCAGACTAAAGTGCTGTTTAGTAGCATTTAGCTGCCAACTGCCTGCAATTACTGCAAATTCAAATCTCACCAGGCTCAAGGTTGACTCAGCCTTCCATCCTTCCGAGGTAGGTAAAATGAGGACCCAGATTGTGAGGGCAATAAACTGAGTTTGTAGGGGTGGGAGGAAGCCCTACTAAGCAGGTATATACAAAAGTATGAAGGCTATTGCTTAACGCATTGTAAGCCACCCTGAGTCTCCGGAGAAGGGCAGCATATAAATTGAACCAATAAATAAATAAATAAATAGGATGGGCAGACAGAAATGTATTTGTTATTGTTGTTGACTAATTCACCATTGCCTGTTGCTCTTCTGGGTTCCGGGGTGTCACACATCTGGTCTTCATGTATGCAGGAGTGCTGGAAACTGGAAGATCAACCGCCTGGTGTGCATGCAGGCACCAGGTGGCTGCTTTTCCAATTTCCAGCACGTGCATGCATGCCAACCACCTGGTCTTCCGGTTTCTGATGTAAATACATGTGCGAAGACCAGCTGGCCAGTGAGCATGTGCGTGCCAGAAACCGGAAAGAGCAGCCGCCTGGTGCATGCATGCACAATGGGTGGCTGCTCTTACGTTTCCAGCATGCACACACGTGTGCACTCCTGTTTCAGCACTCAGTGCCGAAAAGGTTCACCAACACTTCACTGTTCAAAGTTATGACAGATCGTCACAGAGCTACTTATGATCCAATTTCAAAGTTCTGATGGCCACAAACTAAAAAAACTACAGTTCATTAAATTTTATTAATGATACAACATTATCTATATTACTTTGATCAAATAGACCAATGTTATATTCCTCCCTTTTAAAGAATTTGATCTTCAGTCAAATAATCTTCTAAAATTGTATTTCTTTTCAATTTTTTGGGTTACTTCTCACAGAATCCTCCAAAGCTTTAACATGTCTCTTTTGTAAATCTAATATAGAAAGATTATCCAGGTCACTTTCAGCTTATTATTTCTATAATAATTATTCTAATAATTAATACATCAGTCACCCCAAGGGTGCTTTTTAAAAAGGTAACTGGACTTTGTTTTGCTAGAAGACATTTTACCTCCCATCCAAGAAGCTTCTTCAGTTCTGAAGTAAAGAAGCTTCTTGGATGAGAAGTGAAATGTCTTCAAGGAAAACAAATTTTAGTCGCCTTTTGAAAAAGCACCTTTGAGATAACCATGACCTGGTTGATTGAGAATCTCCATTGACATTAACACATCAGCCAGAGACTTTTGTGTGTCCAGTGTGGCATCTTTTTCCATTTCATTCTTCTACCTTGTCATTTTAAAATCTACTTTCAGATGAGTCTCAATCTTGTCAGGTAAAACTTGTTCTTCTTTCATAACATCTTTTAAATACAGACTATCTATAGATACTCTGAAAATTAATTTCTGGGTCGAAAATTAATTGAAAATTATCCTTCATTATATTGAGTGTTAAAATATTTTGGTCCATTCTGTTCCATAGAGCAGGTTGAGAAGGTGACACTTTTTCATCAATGGGACGTGGACCAGGCCCCATCTAACTGCAGAATATATAGTGGGATGGGCAGAAATGATTGGAAATACCTGGACCTGCAATATCCAGTGTATTGAGGGTGAAGATTTGTTCTCCAAGCTTGTGGGTTGGTTTCCAAACACTTTGTTACCAGGCTAGGTAATATCTTCAGTGGAGTTTAGGAGATTCCCCTAAACGCTGTTAAAGGTGTTGCCTAGCCTGGCAACAAAACATTCAAAAACCGACCCACAAGTTCGGTGAATGAACCTTCACCCTCATCCTACACCTATAGATATTCACCACTATTGCAACCCAGTATATTATTAGCTTCCTTATTTTTAATCTAGAAGTTCTTTTTATAGAGGTTAAGTTGGGATATTCATCATTCTGAATGAATTTTGTATGCTCTATTTCCTGCATCCTGACTGCAAATGCACAACTTTCTAAAATCTCTTGCTTAGACATTAATGGTTTTTTGAGGGGGGGGGATTTTCAGAGCCCTACTGCAGTGTTCACTGCAAAAAAAAAAAAAAGAGTCTTGATACAGTTGCATATAGAAGATTTGGTGATTCTGACAGCTTTTCCCTAGACTGTTTTGTTTCATAATACATTCTTATGGTCCTAATGATTTGCTGCGAAGTGCAGATGGTGAAAGCAGAACTATTCCCAACAAACAAATCACAAGTGAGTACACATTGCTTAGCAAAGGTAGGCAATTAAGATTGTCCAAAAATACTGCTTCTGAAAATAACTTCAGAATCATTTTACCCTGGTAACAAGCGTACGGAATGCAAAAGTTATGATAATATGCAGGGCTGGTGTCAGTTTGAACCAACATATATCAAGAAAAGCAATTAACAGCAACATGTAAGGGGGGAGGGAGGGTGTATATGTGTATGTTTTGCTAATAATTGGATAATAATAGTAGCAATGGCAATATAGAAATAATGCTTTTGACATGCTGCGGGCTAACAAATGCAATTTTAATACCAGTGATCTTTAAAGATTCTCATTTTTATAAATAATAATCGAGGGTGTATTTATAAACTTCCACCTTACTGTCCATGAAAACAGCTCTAACAATGAATTACTAAACATAAATTCCAATAATCCATGTCAGGCCATTGGTCCATCTAATGGGATTGATTTGTTTGTACACAAATGCATTCTCTACCATCGATATAACACTCTATCCCCTCTATATATGTGTGTGTATATATGCGGTATGTGTTTGTGTATACATAAACATATTCATATACATATTCATATACTTATACATACAGATGGATTGATTTGAAAGAAGAGTGGGTGGAAGGCTTCCGCCATTTTTGTATGTTTTAAAAACTGAGATGCATTTTTCTTTTTCCTTCATGGAAGGAAATGTAGATGCCAGCTAGACTTTTTTTCTCCAGAATTTATCCTATTATGAATTCTCTGGGAATCCATAACTCCAGATCCATTCCCAACAAAAGCTGAAAGGAATTTTCTTTGTAGAATTCTCTGTGTATTTAGCTGTTCTTTTTCTGTGTTACTTGCCCATGGTGGTTGAGGAATTAGGCGGTTTTAATTTTGGTAAAATAAAATGTAATGCAAATAGTCCTCAACTTATGACCACAATGAAGCCCGGAATTCCGATTGGAAATTGTTGTAGTCATAAGTTGAGCTACTACTAAAATCTCAATTTTAGGACTATTTTTCAATGGGTTGTAAAATGAATCACTGCAGGCTAAGTGAATCACATGTTTGTTAGTAAATCTAGCATATCCAATGGGCATTTTTTGCTGGAAACTGGAAAAACACACTGGAAACTGGCAAAAAAAAGGTAACAAATTGTTGTCATGTGATCATGGGACACTACAAGCATTAGTAAAGTTGAGCCAGTTGCCAAGCACCCAAAATACAGTCCCATGACTGTGCCTTTCTGTATCAGCGCATTGCACTTATAATTTCAAGGGCAGGTCATAAGAAGCTTTTTTGAAGTTCATCTGTTTAAATAAGGAAATACCTCTGAAATGATGATCCAATCAGGCATGGATTGTCAATAATAGATATTATTATGCCATAAATCTTATGACATTTGAGTTTTAGAATGTTTTGAACACTTGGAAAGGACAAACAACACGTAAAAAGAGGATAAACAAGGAATCCAAAACTTAATTAAACAGATTAAGAATAGCTACAGGGATATTTACCATAGATGCTATGCAAAATATATTTAATGGATCTGAAATAAGTCTTTTTATACTGTACAAGATTTGCAAATATTTTCTAGGGCTCAGAGGCCTTAGTGAAAAAAAATAATAAAACAAAATACAATTATGATAATAACCTGTGGTGCTATCTTTGTTTCTTTGACAATAATAGCCAGCTCAGCATTCAATGCTTCAAATACTTCTCATACCTCTGAACAAGGCATGTAGGTAATGAACATTTTATTTTCCTATGCTTCCTACAGTGTATCTGAGTTTATTTTCTAAGGGAGATAATAGAAGACCTGCAGTGAATCTCATTAAGTACAATTTTAACAAGTTTACAGCCACAGAAGCCTCCGAAAATATAGCATTGTTAGTGGAATCCCCAAGAAAGAATAAAACATTTCCCAGCCAGATGGCAGAGTCACACTGAAGGAGTTGAGAGAATAAACCTTGGCAAAATGGAGCAATTAAGCACACTGACAACAGGCATTTTCCCTTTTCAGGATACATATTTTTCTTGATAGTGACCTCCTAAGTCTCTCAGGTGCCTGAGAGAAAGGCTGAGGATCTATAGATACTATCTCAATGAGACTACCTAATTTCTGCTTTTATTTATTTACACAGCCATACACTGAACTTGGAGACTCTTGCCAATTTAACTTAAAACATTAGACTTTGATGTAGTTCTTTCATACGTCTTCAGAGAATGGCCTGTATAAATTCACATGCACTACAAATTTAAAGAAACATATATTATTACAAGAAAATATTTGGATGGAAAGAGATTTCCATATATATTACAAGAAAATATTTGGATGGAAAGAGATTTCTCTGCAAGAGTTGTGAATGTGATTCATCTCCAAGCCTGCCCGACTATGAATTCAAACTTCACAATTTGTCTGGAAAAAAAAGGAACCGTTAGGTATGATTTATGAATTTTAAAAGTATTATTCATTTCAGTTGCCTTGGTACAAAAACTTTGTCATGGGAAATCTGCTAAATTGGTGTGTCACATTGATATATGTGAATTTAACAATACATTAATGTAGTAAGTCAGCTGGCTGAGCCTATAAAGCTTTGCCTTCTCCTCTATGGCCTTGCAATGCTTCCTAGAATAGTCTGTTTTAAGAGTTAGAAATTTACAGGAAACCTGGCAATTAAAATTGTTAAAGTTTTCAACTCAAATAATATGACCTTCCTCACAGTGTTTTTAGATATCTTGAATTATAACCCCCATAATTCTCAATGAATATGGGCATTGAATTGCACCAGAGTTAATATGAATTAGTGATTAAGGCAATGGATTAGGACCTAGATTCAAGATCCAGTTTCAAGTCCACTCTTAGCCATGGATGACCATTGGGTGACTGAGCTAGCCACCTCTACTAAGTCCATTCTAATTCATAAACTTGAAGGAGGGATATACATAGAAACCAAGACAGAGCTTTAAACACACTGTCTTGGCCCCAATTTTAATTTTTTTTCTATCACATCCTGGAGCTTCTCTGTCGGCATAGCTTTCATTTACAACTTTGCTTTGGGAGGTTTGGAAAGGTTTATTTTACAAGTCTGTGGACTTTGGGACTTACTAGTGCACCTCTATATGAGTCCTGGAAAGTGAACCTGTATATCTTTTGGCCACGCTTTTTCCTCTTTAGCTTATCTACCGTTATACTAATCTACTTCACAAATTGCAGAAGTACTGTATGTGCTCTATGATGCATCTCCCCAAAGTTGATTTCGGTGTTTTCATAGATACCTCAATGTGGAAGATGTTTGCCATGCTTCTTCTGGAAAGATTTTTATGACTTCAAAGTCTATAGACCATGCTGTCTCATAGGACAATCCTTTTCTTCTAGAGCAGGGGTGTCAAACTCAATTTTATTGAGGGCCGCATCAGGGTTGTGTTTGACCTTGGAGGGTTGGTGTGTGCTTGTGGCTGGGGGTGGGCATGTGGGCATTTGACACAGGCTCAAGATGCATTTTTCCCCTTCTCTTCTTTCTTTCCACAATTTTTTACTATAATCATTTTACTATCTCTTCTACCAGATATTACTGGTAAACATTTATTACTTATTCTTCATACTTCACTAAACTTTTTATTTCTAAATTTATACCCCATTGTTTAATAGCAAATTACTTTTCCAGCAGAAAAGCTATTTATACTATTGTATTTTTATTATTCAACTAATAACTATGTTCTTTCTGTGCCAACTCAGAAAGCTCAAATTGCCCAAGGAGCTGCTAATACAATTCTACAGAGGAATTATTGAGTCTGTCATCTGCACCTCTATAACTGTCTGGTTTGGCTCTGCAACCCAACAAAACAGACACAGACTTCAGAGGATAATTAGAACTGAGAAAAAACAATTGCTACCAATCTGCCTTCCATTGAGGACCTGTATACTGCACAAGTAAAAAAGAGGGCTGTGAAAATATTTATAGACCCTTCACATCCTGGACATAAACTGTTTCAACTCCTACCCTCAAAATGACGCTGTAGAGCACTGTACACCAGAACAATTAGACACAAGAATAGTTTTTTTCCCCCAAATGCCATCACTCTGTTAAACAAATAATTCCCTCAACACTTTCAAACTATTTACTAAGTCTTCACTACTATTAATCTTCTCATTATTCCCATCACTCATCTCCTTCCACTTATGACTGTATGACTATAATTTTGTTGCTTGTATCCTTACAATTTATATTGTAAGGATACAATATATGTTTCCTGATTGCTTATTTGTACCCCATGACTATCATTAAGTGTTGTACCTTATGATTCTTGATGAACGACAACAAACTAATTAAAGTAGCTGCCTGAAACAAAGTTGAAGAAGGGGGAAAACTATGCCTAGAGTAGGAAAGCAGTAAGAAAAATTAAGTGTGACAGAACTGAATTATCTGATTTGATATTAAACTAAATCCTGCTCTCATTTAAAACTTCCTGACCTTCCATCCCCCCACCCACCTCAAATTAGATGGCTGGAATTTGACCATCATAATTAACAGTAGTGAACTACATTGATGTTCTCTCCACTTCATCTAGTGTTGTTATTACTACTGTATAACAAAAACAATGTCAGCCTATGATCTTTAACAGTTTGTAGTACTGCTGAATTGTTTGTTTGTTTTTTTTAATTTAAGCAATTTCCCTGAAACACAACCTTTTGTCAAAAAATAAGGCCCAGTTGCTTGTCTCTTTTGGCAGTTCGTTGGACATCCTTGTGCTTAGAAAATAAAGTGAGCTACTTAAATTGATATAGCTGGGTAAAACATTTAATCCCAATACAGCTACTGAGGAAAATTCTGCACTCAGATGTGTGTGCTTGAAGCTGCATCGATCAATTCTGAGCATGCAGTTCCTAGAATAATGAGGAACTTTCCACTTAACACCTCTTTAAAAAAAATCCAATCGAGTTTTTTTTTAAAAAAAATGTATTGCAGGGAAACTGTTTCTTGTAAACTCATTCTTCTTTTCCACACATAACTTTCTCTCCCCCCCTCTCTCTTTCACATATACAAAGAAGAAAGTAATTAATGCTTTTGACATTTTCAGGGAAGCAACTTTATTTCTCTATAGTATATTGCTAACTGCCATTTATGCAATTTGTTAACCGTACAAACATATATCTTTAATGGATCAAGATATAAAACTGTAGTGGTGATTTACTATGATATCTAATTAGAACATTAACAAAAAGAAAGAAAGAAATCAAGTACCTTATAGTTATTGTCTATATTGGCTTTATAGATTTTTAAGAGTTTGGGGGAGCCCACAGGGACCAGCTAGCTTGACCATTAATGATCATCCGTTGTTCCTCCTTTGAAAACCAGTTTAAAATGTGTAGTGTGCCCACAGGCCAACCGAGCTGAATTAATGAAGTATAAATGAGCAGTTATTTTATTTTTTAGAAGCCAAGTTCAGAAGCCTGCCAACTTTTAAAGGCTGGTTAGATCTTGAAGCAATTTTATTAAAGGCTGGTAAGTAGTTCAGTCATAGAATATAGTTCTGGCTAGGCTAGATATTCGTCTTCAAATCCTCTGCTGCAAGATTAATAGAAAAATATGCTTTTAATGGTAGATATTGACAAGTTACTCCTCAGGTCAAAATAATTATTGGCATCTTCATTGGATTACATCCTCAGGTTTTCTTTTTACTGCTTCTTTCCCCTAGCAGCGCTTATAAGGAATAAATCTTGCAAAAACCCACTGATAAACTGTTTTCTAGCATGCTTCTTAAATAGATAAAGTGATGGCAAAATTTAATCTGTTTCAGCTCTTCAGTATTGTATAGTTGTTTAAGGCAAGGGAATGAAGTAAAACCAAATAGGAGTGTTCCAGAGCAAACTGCAATGAATAAAGAAAGAAAGAAACATTAATGAAGTATTTTGAGAGTATTATTGTGTTTATTAAACAAGAAAATAGACACTGGTTCAACCATTGAAAGAAAGCTGAATTCCTCTTTCTTCAAATTAGTCCTTGAGATCTCCAAGGTGGCCTAGCCAGGGGCAGCAGATTGAGGCAGCTGCTCTAAACTGTGTTATTGATTCTGTGAAGTATTTTGTACCTCATTATACTCTTAGATAAAGAATTCCCCCTCAAATACAAAAATCAGCCTATAGTTGCATTGCGCTTTTTCTTTTCTTTTTTAAAAAAACCTTGCTTTTCATAAAAATTTCCTGAGTTTTATCCATGGTTAAAGGTTCTGAAAGTCCTATAATTCCCAGTATTTTACAATACGCTAGCATCTTGGAATTAATATTGGAAATTATAGGATTTTTTTCCTTGTTTGCTTTCTCTATACTAGGGCTGTCAAACTTGCAGCCAGCAGGCTAAATGCATCATGTGCTGGCCCTGCCCTCACCCATTTTAGCGAAGGGGGAAAAAGTCCCAATACGGCACATGACACCGCCAAGACTATGCAAGTTTAACAACCCTGCTCTATATGTTTAAGGTTTTAATCCAATCTGTCTTTCCATAAACAGATTGTCCATCTCCTATTATACTTATCTCATTTTGTAAATTCCACCCATTAACTTTTCCCTTTGATGTCAGATAATCAATATTTCAGGAAAGGTCTGTTTATTTAATTCTGCATAATGACAGAAGCGCTTTCACCAAAATCTTTATCTTTCAAATTAATACAGTCTCCTCTATCTATTTATAACTTTTTAGTTAAGAGGTTGATTAAACACTCTTCTGTTGTTTCGAAATTTTTTAAAAGTATTATTTTTCTTACTTTTTGTATTTATTTTGCCTTCAGAAAGATTGCGTCACGAAGTTTTCTTTATCCTGTTTTTTCAAAGACCTATTTTCAACTTCAAATTGATTATAGAGTAATTAAGAAGATAAAGGTTGGTGTTGGTTTAAAAGTGCTTAAAGAAGCAAGATGTTTTTCTACTTATAAGGAAAACACAAGACTTCCAACCTACAGTATCTACCCAAGGAGCAGCTGTCTGAGGGGTAGATGGGTGATCTCTTGTCATCTTCTTTATCTTTAGGAAAGACTTTCATTGACCAGAAGTCACCACTAGCATTCACTTTGCTGCATTATCTCTGCTACTTTGAAGACATCAAATCTGCCATAGAATCTCACCCAGAAACTTATCTATACCATCCCTTGAGAAATTTAGATGCATCTTATTATAAACTAGTAACTATTTAGAACTATTGATTGGATTAGTGGTGAAATTCAGCCGGTTCTATCTGGATCACACGATCCAGTAGCGGGTAGCAGGAGGCTCTGCCCACCCTTTGACATCATCATGTCCCATTTTTGACCCTCTATGCATGCGCAGAAGACTCTGCACATGTGTGGAGGAGGCACACACACTCACATTTGCAAACTGGTAGCGAAGTGAAGTGATTACCACGCTTGCTTCCATATGGTAAATTATTCATATATACTGTTGGATTATCAGTAGTCTACAAAATCTAAAAATATGGAAACAGGAGGTTTTTGTGCAATATCATTATTAATAAAACCGGCTGAAAGATCTGTCTTTCAATCAGATTTCTAACCAATGTCATAATAATAAAGTCGAGAAAGAAAGAAATCAACAAAAAATTTAAGAAAATAAAAAATGTGAATTTGAAGTTCCTTTCTGCTATTTTCTTTGAGCATTTCTGAAGAAAAGCCAAAGAAATTTGATATATTTCAAATTTTTAGTTAAGAGGTTGATTAATATTTTTTTCAAAATATGTTTACAGATGAGTGAGGAAATGAATGTAGCTGTTATTAATGGACTATATTGTAAAGGATAAGGGTTGCTGAGCACTCCAGTATGTGTATGTGTATACGCATGTGTGCGTGTGTACACACACACACACACACACACACACACACACAACTTAGTATGGCATTGCAATTGCTCTGATATTAAGAATATATATATATATATATATATATATATATATATATATATATATATATATATATATTCTGGTTTTATACCTTTATTCATCTGGTAGAGCTCTAGAGAAATGTCAACCTTATCTATGATAATGCCAACAGTAGAGCTGTGGTAAATGCAATGACATTTTAATCAAGAGACGCTATACTTGATAGAGTTAAACTAGAAAATAGTTCAGCCTGAATATTATTGCTGTTGCCAAACTCATTCCAACCAATATTAAAATAAAATTTCTTTATAACATGAAAGTCTCTATACATCTCCTTTCCTTAGACAAATTCCCATTTTAATCAAATATGTGCTTTCATGAGTCAATGAATTCTCTCTATGTCAGAGCAATAAGCATTCTACCATAAACTGCCACGTTGCTCACATCAAAACACTGAAACCCTGTTCAATGGTAACAAAGCTCAGAAATTTTATTTTTAATGTCTGTTTATATATATAGCAGTAATGTATATACACCATGAAATAATTGTGTATCTATTCTCTCTGTCTTACTGTGGTTTTTAAAATCATTCTCTAGTGCATCTACTTTGGAAAAGATAGATTGGAACAATGGGAATTGTAAGAAACAAGGAATTATTATTACAATGATTATTCCTGGATAACTGGAACCATCTTAATCTGTTCAGGACCATGATTCAAGAATATATTACTTAGAGATTAGGACCTGGGCACAAACTAAATGTGCCAATAATTTTAGAATATTAATCTTAATTTTTCATAAGTAATGAGGAAGGGAGAAGAAGAGGAGGTAGTAAGAAAGGCTATTCAAAATATAGTATGAATGTAATTATATGTTGAATATTTCTACAGTTCACACATTATTCTAGTTGATTACCCTTGGTAGGATTAATTTTAGTTTCTGGCCTCTATTGAGTCTGTTGTAATTTTAGATGAGTAATCATCCAAAGGGTTCATCATCTTTCTCTATAATGTGGCACTTCTATGCTGCAATTTCTACATTGGTTACAGATATACAACATTATATATCAGGAAAGAAATATTTGGATGTTTCAAGATGCACAAACTCACATACGTATTAGAAACAATGGCAAAAAACAACAGTTGGTTAGAAAAATAAATGATTTTGAAAAAGTATGTTCTCTCTCTCTCTCTCTGTCTCTCTCTGTCTCTCTTTCTTTCTCACTCCTTCTCTTTCCCTCTCCAACTTCCCCTCTCTCTGCAGAATAGAGGAAAAACAGTCTTTTGCCCTGCTTTCCACCTCTATTCTCCTGCCATTTTATATATAAAAGAATTAAGATAGAATAATTACAAACTCTCTTTAGGACTCTTCGTGCAAATTATTCACAATATTGTTTTCCCCATAGCTTTCGATATATAGATAGGTATTGATAATGTAAATGGTTGTTCATATATCAATGATTGTGTCAGTTAAATGTTAGTGGTGTTTGCTGAAGTTTCATAAACAAACATGAAACTGCATTTTACTGGCCAAACTGAGAGGCCAGTTTGCTTGCTCTTATCTGGATGTAGAGATTTACAGGGAGTGTGCTGAGTATAAATGGAAATGCCATTAATTTTTCAACACTATATATTTATTAATTTATTTTTTTAAAAAACTCAGATTTTCAAACAAACAAATAAAAATCTGAAATAGTGAGAAAGTTCACCTAAATTATATGTGACTATTAAACTTTCAATATAAAAAAGAAAACAATTGCTAAAAAAGAAATTACCATTATAGTGGCCTAATTTGATATGAAAACTTTTAAATCATATATGTATTAGATGAGAGAGAGAGAGAGAGAGAGAGAGAGAGAGAGAGAGAGAGAGAGAGAGAGAGAGAGAGAGAGAGATCCTGTCACAAGGAAAAGAGAGAAAAAATGCTTTGAAGAAGAACCTCCTGGATTACAATTGCTAGTGCTCCCTCCGGAGTTACAATCAGAGTTAATTGTGCTGTTTTTACAAAGACAATACACTGTCAGAACACAAATAATGTTGGTGACTGAACAAAAGCAGTGCAATGACTGTTTCTATAACTGGAAATGGGCTGATTGCCTCATACCGCTCAGCCTTGTTACACTCCAGCTGCGTTTAATAGGGGGCACTCACAAGAACAGTCATTCTTGCATAGAAACAAGTTGACTTGAGTACTGTATGCTTTGACACTGTAATCCAATCTATTTCCTCAGAAAGGAAATGATCTCAGATTATCAACTTCTGCCATTAGCGTTCCCCGCCTCTGCTCACTTCCCCACCTTACACAGAGGAATTTGTGAGTGGAAAACACAACGGTGGAGCTGCTGCTTGCTAGAACTGGCTGTTGTAACGCCTGGAGTCTCAACTGGCTGAAGATGAGGCCACATTCAAGAATGCTGAAATTAAGCACAAGGTAGCATTCAATTCTGATTTGGCATAGGAAGCCCAAGTTGCTAACTTTGTAATTTGCTGAAAATGAAACAAGCTTCATCAAATACACTGTAATAAAAATAAAGTTGCTTATGGCTATATTTAAAAAAATACCCTTTAAGTCCACAGAAAGAATGGCCAGGATTATAGAAGGAAAGGCCAGGATTATAATAACCATTGTGTCTGAGAGACAGTATTTTACAATATTTTCCAATTTTTTTCTCATTAGTAAAAAGTGAGGTCACTATGAAGTTCTAATGCTAATCTTCATTATTCCATTTTTTCTCTCTTCACTGCCCTGCTCTGTAAATCACTGTCTTATTCCCTCCCCCAGTGTTAAAAGTGTAACTAATAAAATTGGCAGGCATAATATAGATCGGGGGTCGCCAACCTTTCGGACCTCAGGGACTACTAAATTCATAATTTTAAATCCTGCGGACTACTAATATGATCTGTCTAATGACTGGCTGGATGGGCATGATTAGGTGGTCATGTGACTGGGTGGGCGTTGCCAACTCAATGTCACTCATGTCAAGGGGCGCCTTGCCAGCCTCTACTCGCCCCTCCCCTCCCAGTTACTCCTCACCTACCCGCCCTGGCTCCTTAGGGCCCCAGCAGGAAACAGTTCTTGGAGCTAAGCAGCCACCATGAGAAAGAGTTGGCAAAACATTTGGCACAATTCAAATTGGATCTGACTGAGAAGGAGTTCTCAGCAGAAGCACCTCACAAAGGACTACGAGCATAGGCTTTCCAAGCAGAGGGAAGACCTGCAGGAGTGCAAGGCTAGGTACAGGCACCTGGAGGCTCAGCGGGGTAAGATGGACAGCCAGTTCTAGGCCATGATGCAGTCCCAGTGGAACAAGGCCTTCTTCTCTTTGCCATCAGTGGCGCTTCCCTCCAGCATCCGCCAAAGCCCCGCACCAGGAGGCTGAAGCAGACCCTAAGTCAGAATTTCTCTCTCCCTCTGACCCATAGAAAAAAACCCAGAAGGGGGAGACTCTCTGCAGCAACACAAACGTTCATTGCACATATCTGTCCCAGGGGCTGTAGTTTGATGACTTCTGATTTAGTGCAATACAAAAAATGCAAATAATTTTTCTGCGGACCACCAAAATTTTGGTGGTCCATGGACCACCAGTTGGTGACAGCTGATATAGATGATATCTATATAGGTGTTGTGAAGGACCTACTGACTTGACTGGTGAAATAGCATAGATATGTAACTATCACCCTAACAGAATAGCTAGAGGACACCAGATTATTTGGGGCATTTTAAAGAATAACCTGCTAAGTGATTTGATTCCTACCCTCACAAATCTATTAAAAGAACATAGCCACTATTCTAATTTTCATTTTCAAGACAAATGTAGAAGAACTATTAAAGACCTCGTTTTTTTCTTTTAAAGATCCTCTTTTTCAATACATAGTGACACTTAAAACTATGTATTACTATTAAGTTATTAAGTTTTAATAATTACAGGTAGTCCTCAACAGTTCATTTAGTGACCATTCAAAGTTACAGCGGCACTGAAAACAGTGAACCATTTTTCAAACTTACAACCATTCAGCATCCCTATGGTCACATGATCAAAATTCAGATGCTAGGCAACTGACTCATATTTATGATGGTTGCAGTGTCCCGGGGTCATGTGATCATTTTTTGTGACCTTCCGATAAGCAAAATCAATGGGGAGGCCAGATTCACTTAACAACCATGTTACTAACTTAACAACTGCAATGATTCACTTAACAATTGTGGCAAGAAAAGTCATAAAATGGGGCAGAATTCACTTAACAAATGTTTCACTTAGCAACAGAAATTTTGGGCTCTATTGTAGTCATAAATCGAGGACTACCTGTATTGGATTTTACTTCATTTAAGTGTCGAATGTTGCCCCAGATATATGATATCTATTATTACATATACATTTATTTCATTCCAATACAGAATGTATTATGATTACACTGAGTGTGTACTGTTTGAATGTAGCCAAATTCTTACCAGCACAAAGACGCCTCTTAGATTACAGAAAAATTGAAATGACCTTTCCCGACATGAAGTTATGATTAAAAATAATTTAGCTTAGGAGTTCGTTTATAATCAATAATATTATGATCGCTAGGACATCTATGCTGTAGTAATCCTGTTAAAGTTACAAACAATTACTTTATATAATTGGTGTGTGTATTGTGTTCCACTATTTTAAATCACTTTTGCAAATGTACTGAAATTGCAATTCAATTAAATGCCTTTTTTCACGCTTCCTAGCAGCATGGGCAATATTTATCCATGAGTAGCTGAAAGCTGAAACAATTCTCAAATGTCCTATGTTAGGGAGTAGGCTGAATCTCACTGGTCTGCTACAGAATTATTTTCTGAGTAGATTTCTATCTTAAGGCTAAAATGTTATTCACACAGACCTGGAAGATTGAATGCAATGGAACCTATTGGCTATACTGATTGTATTTTATCCTTTTTCTTTTAAAGATTGTACATCAAATACTTTAATTGCTGATTTCATTCCAAACAAGACGTGGCTTTATATTTTTTTCATAGCTCACAAGAGTATCAAATGCTAACAGCAGCACAACTTTTATGCTGGTAAGTTCCTACAATACCCACAATAGAGGAATGGTTAATAAAGATGACAGATCTGGCAGCAATGGCCAAATTAACAGCCCTTGTGTTATCATTGAAGAAATTCATCTATAATTGGAAGCTCTTTGTAGACATTTTGCAGGAGATGGAAAAAAAAACATGTTTTTACTTAGGAATTTAATTATTGTTAAGACTTAAAAAGTGGGGAAATATTTTTTTTAATTTCTCCTTTTCTTTTGGGAGGGGGGGGAATGGACATTTTACTATAATCTTTAAGAATCAAAAGTAAGCCTTTTTTATATCCGTGGAAGAAGAAATCAGAAGTCATTCTTTGTACAGTATGTATTTGTATTTGTGCTTGTGCACAATGTTTTACAATGGTTGCTTCATGGATTGCAAAGCAACCTTTCTAAGGCCGCCGTAACTTCAAATGGTCATCCTCAATCTGTAATAAGTCGAGGATTAGCTTTTGGACAACCTGTTTTTCTACCATGTCCAAGTAAGTTTTCGGACAGAGTTCTGAAATGGTGTTTGCTTCATACAATATCTTGATGGCACCTGCTACATGTTGAAGACATTCATGATTAATAAGAGTTTGAGGTTGAAGAGATTCATGATTAATAAGAGTTTGAGGTTTTTGTTTTGCACTATTTTTCCAATAAACTAGTGACAACAAGTGTTGCAACAGAGCAATGACACTTTAAAAATGCTTTAGCTTAGGAGAGGGGTATTTGGATTCTATTCGGGAAGGAACATTGATTCTACAAACATTTCTCACTCTGTATCTTATATTTGGTTCTTCTTCTAAAGAGACCTTTTCTCCAATAGCAGAAAGTTGTACACTGTGGGACCGTTGTTATTACCCTCCCGTTCCATGATGGGGAAAAAGGAATCTTCAGCAAGTGTCAGGATTAATGAATTCCAACCAAAGAATTGCCTTTGAATTATGTTTAGATCTATTTTGCCTGACATCCTCAATGCCATGTCAAAAATAATATGTTTTTACAGCATAAAAATTGACAAGAAACCCTTGAGAGCCTCATAAAAGCAATTACAGACTGGAATTCTACAGAGACTTTTTCAAAGCAAGAGCATTCCAGAAATGCTCCACTGTAAATAAAGTAGGACTTTTCTATTTTTATCAGTATAAAAAATTAAACTTGCATATTATTACTACATGGCAATATACGCTTATCCCAATTTTATGTAGGAACCACCCCATTGTTTTAATGTTTTGTTATAAAATGTTTTATTATAATGTTTAACATTTAAAAACCACTCAGGGAACTTCTTGAAAGATGACGCTTTTTTAAAAGGAGAAGGAAGAATACAGGACAATATCTTTGTCCTATATCGAAGTTACTTTCACACTAAAGCCTAGTGAGCTGGTGTGGTTATTCATTGTCTTTTATAATTTAGTTTGTACCTCTTAGCTTACAGAGCACTCAAGGAATGACATAGATTTTAATACAGGTACACAGATTCTGTTATTTAAATCATCCTGGATCTCATAGCAGTTTCCAATTCTATTGACTATCATTTCCTTCTTGAAAGGTATCAAGGTAAGATATGAGAACACCTTAAGGTGCTTTTATGCATACCAGGTTGGTCATCTCCAAAAGGCAATGCTAGGAGATTTCTGTTCATAGCAGGCATGCCATATATTGCATAAAATTCTGTTTGATCTCCTCCCTTTAACATCCATTTAACGCCTGCATGAAATTGCTGAATGAAATCATTTGGAGAATTCGAGTATAGTGCATCAATATGTTTATTGCATACAATTCTGTCTCTATTTCACTGCACCAAGGTAAGGCAAGAGAAATGCTTAATCAGTGCCTGGCTGTGGTAATGGACTGGATAAGGGCCAGAAAAAGCTTAGCCCAGACAAGACAACAGGGCTGTTAGTGGATGAGCTATCTGTCCACATTAGTACTTTTTTTGTGTCAGATGGGTATCTTTGGCATTTTAGAGGCAATTGCTCTTTGGGTCTAGAATGATAAAGCAGCTTCTGCCTACTTGGGTTGCTGTGTTTGTGTTTGTTATATCCTTAGTTCATGGGTGTCAAACTGGCAGCCCATGGGCTTGATGGATCATGTGCAGGCCACGCTCACCCCAGTTCTGCAAAGGTTAAAAAATGTTGTGATACGTCATGTGACATCAACGTAATATGGCGAGTCTGACACCTGTGCCTTAGTCAGTAATCCATGTCCCGAGAATTGGTCTAAATTAGTGCAAAGAATTATAAATGGGCTGCCTGAAACCTTCAAAATAAGGTTGGAAAAATTCTGACTGGAAATGAGGATTACAAGCATTTGATACTAGTTTTACAGGTTCTTCACTGCCTTTTTCTTCATTTCCAACCACTGTATCTGAAGAAAGCTATTTCCTGTATATTTTTACCCTAATTGCAGGTCCATTCTTAAGAACATGTTCCAAGTGTCCTTACAGACTGATGTGCAACAAAGGCCCCAAGAATGGGTATTTTTATTGACAATTCAACCTGTCAACTTTGTGATACACACCAGAAACTTATGAAATTTAATTCTATGCTCAATTAAATTATTAACTTTCATTTTAATATATACTATGTTGATATTTTAAATGTTTATAGTGCCAGAAAACTTTATTTTAACTAGTCTGCGTAGGTATATTTCTGTGGCTTATAGTGGGAATTTTGAACTCAATTTTAATTTCTGCAACCCACTGTATTTTCACTGAAATTCAGCACAGAAAGGTAACAATTTCCCAGGAGTAACTAAAATAATGCTTGAATGCCAGGAAATATGAATGGAAAGTCTTTTAAATGAAGGTCTTCGGAATTGGGAGAAAGCAGAACCTCCACTGGCAGCAAATAGAGACATGGAGTGGCTACTGTTAGACTCCTTGGAGTCTGTATGGAAATCAGAATTAGAATTAGAGTAGAATTAGAGTAGAAAACAAAACCGGGAATTAAGAAAGTGAGAAAAAGTGTGCTTTGTCGCTGAGTGCAAGATACAAAGCTTGACAAGCTGAGGGGTATGACAGACCTAGGAGGATGAACCAACAGAACAGAGTAAGAAAAAAAACTGCTACATGAGATGTTTTTGGTTAGTTTGCAAAGGAAAGAATGAATTGGTATTTTGAAATAACTATTGTGCCTTTGACATGCATTGTACCTTTAAGGAGACTGTTCAGTTTGTTGTGTGTATGTATCTGTGTGAGAGAAGAGGAGCTTTTTTCTCAGCAAGCTGTGAGTCCTAATTCAAAGTTATTTTTTGCATGATACAGCCTGTGTAACTGTATTTTTACTTCTTTAATGTGAGTAACTAAAGTTGTTCTTGTTTATACCTGAAGGTTTACAAAAAATGGGAGGATGATTTATAAGGAACAGGATCTGGAGTGGGTTCTACTTACTTTTACTACCGGTTCGTAATGGGGCTGTGTGTGTGCACTTGCTTCGCTCTCGCGCATCTGTGTTCTTCTGCGCAGAAGCGTTTTGATGATATTGGGGTAGGTGGGTGGAGCCTCCCTACGGTTTTACTATTGGTTCTATAGAACTAGTCAAACCGGGGGCAATCCACCACTGAACAGGATGATGGAAATTGCCTTTTAAAGACACCCCCCCTCAACTAGTTCAACTTGTTTGTGATGCATTTGGAAGGATCCTGAGGCAGAACCTGGAGGAGCCAATTTTTAAAATCCAGCACAGCCTTTATTTAAGATGGTTGCTACATTTAGTTTAGATAGGCAGATTTTAATGCATGATTAGCAGTTATACAATAAAATGTAGAAAAATAGAAGTTTTCCTATTTGTGAGGTTTGTTATTTATAAACTTAAGGTTTAAAACAATCTTTGGGTCACACTATTCATGCATTTTTTTAAAAAAATATTTATTTTAAACTACAATTGAGGCACATAATTGGGAATTAATGTTCTAGAGCATTGGTGTCAAACTACTATGTTATGTTGCCATTACATGTTGTTTCATGATGTTTTCTCCATTTGCAGAGCTGGGGTGGGTGTGGCCTGCACGTGGTGCATCTGGCCCATGGGTTACCAATTTGACAGCCCTGTTCTAGAGAATTCTCCATATGTTTCAAACCATTTTTGTATATTACTTAAAGGCCATAGCAATCTCAAGTGGGACTACAATTGTAAATAAATTTAATAGGCTGAAAATTCCATTCGCCAGCAATGTGACTCACTTTACGACTTCACCAAACAGTATGAGTAGGAGGGCACCATTTAAAGCACCTTCTCCCCATAAGTTCATGCATCGAGAAAGTGGAGATGAGATAAGAACTCTAAGTTGACATCATCCATGAATAGCTTGTCATTTTGAATAAACAAATTTATGATTGTAGTGGTGGTAGAGTTTATGAAGCTATTTGTATTTTAAGGCTATAATAGATGTAATAAGACCTTCAACTGTTAGAGCAGGAGTTTTCAGGTCATGGAGTCTGCTAGTTAGGAAAAAAAAAATAGATCCCAGAGTCCCTGATTAAGAGGAAAGCTCTAGGGGTAGAAAGTTAGTTTTTTAGTCTTATATCTGAATGCCAACAAAATTGTTTTTAAAGAAGTCTATTCTTTGGGGAAAATAAATGGATGTTGATGTCTCTTTTATAATTCCTGTTTGAATGCTGAAAGAAAGAGAGAGAGAAAGTAAATCTGTATGCAGGATATTCTAGAGTTCTTGAGGTGAGTAAATTCACTGACACACATAATCTAATTTTTAAAGCTTCTGTTATTGCAGATATATAAAATACAAAACCAGAGAATGGCTTCAAAGAAATCCGTTTTTTTCCCAGCCAGCTGATAAATATATTTCTCCATATGCGTAAACATGATCCATGAAAATAATGTTATGGTGGCTAAGAAACCAATTCATTTGGGGGAAAAAAAATCATTATTATGCTAGAAAATGCTGATGCTTCTGCAGGAAAAGCAATATAGATTTATAAATTTAGTAATGATTAAACAAGCTAATAGTTTTACTGGTTTGTGCATTTCTGTTTCAATCTCATTAACTAGACTTTAAAAAGACAGGTAGATCAATATTTTTACTTCAAACCAGAGCAATGTCCATTGTTATAGCCTGCATTGTAAAACAGTTATCAAAAAACAATAAAAGAGGAAATACTTCTAATAAATGAGTTTAGCAAATGGGTCTGACAGTTTATTTGAAATATCCATGTGATTTCAGTTCTTGAGATTGCAATGTAAGGCTTATAGGGCTCAAATGAATAAAAATGTTTGCAACTGGATACGTTTGGATATATAGAAGACAAATATATGCTTTTCTCAAGAAACAGAAAAGCACAAAGACGTAACAAATTACAGGCAGTTCTACACTGAGTTAAAACCCTGGTTTACTTCAGCCAATATTGTCTATACAATGATATGGGGTTTCTCGACCTGCTGCCTAAAGCATGTGCCACAATTCATTTAATGCTTGTAAGTCATTTGAATATCCAGCTGCTCTGCAGACTTGCACTGGCACTAGTGCTTCCTCTAAGAATTTAGAAAAGAAGGCCCTGAATGCATTGTAAGCTCAAGAAAAAGCCCTAAGGCCTAGGCAATCAATAGAAACTGATTGCTGTTGTTATGTATATAAGTTTTAGTGGGAGATTCAAACCCAATGAGTCACTTGTGATTGGTCAGTCACCTGGCCGGCAGAGTATTTAAGGAGAGCTGTTTGCCTGTAACCTTTGCTGAAGTCTCACACTACATTAAGGAGTTGTTGTCACTACCTTGCTTCTGCCTCATCAATCGTCCAACACAACAGCTGTGGTCATGCCCAAATCCCACATCCAGTTTTCAAAAATTCCACAGATTGGATGTTTCCTATTATCTTCCAAGTTTTTATCAGCTTTAAGGTGGCCATGAAAATGGGGGTTGTCCTTGCATCATCAAGGAGCACACAATTTAATGGAAAAAAATGTCTACTGCTCTCTGTCCATCTAAATTGAGAGGGCAGAATCTGTCTATCATCCGTCTGTCTGTCTGTCTGTCTGTCTGTCTGTCTGTCTATCTATCTATCTATCTATCTATCTATCTATCTATCTATCTATCATCTATCAATTTTTATCTGTAAAGGTAGACCTTCAGTAGCATTTAGAATCATGCTGGTAAGCAATGTAACCTCCTGTAGCAGTGATATAATTTGGCAGTGGTATGAGTTGAGTGCATGTAGGCCATTGCATTTTGAATCAACTGAAATATCAACTGAATAATCATCAGCTGAAGTAGCTTTGAAGGACTTTATATAGAGTAAACAACAGCAGTCTATACAAGAAGTGATAAAGACATGAGTGACCCTATATTCTTCCTCAGCTAAGGCCAGAATTGGCATAGTAACCAAAAACTGGGCAGAGGCCTTACTGACTGTGTTTCCAACTTCTATTCCAGCAATCCCTGTGAGTGTAGAAAGAACCTCAGAATGAAAGTGAAAGGCTGTTTGCTTTGGAGAAGAACAGCTTCTTCAAGAGTCAACACTTGGAATCAATAGGCTTCTGAATTAACAGCCATTCCATCTTGCTTGAAGCTACTTCTGCCCATCCAGACTGTATTTTGGGTACTTGGCAATCACTCTGCATTTAAGCTTTTTTGCAGCATTCCTCAGGCACATGGCTGCAATCTACAAAACTTTTGCTGAAAACTGGTCTTTACTTTGACAAAAAATCCCAAAGGGTTCACCTAATGACTGTGGATTCATTTAATGATCGTGGTGATCTGCAAAATGACTACTGCAAAAATAGGTTGTAAAGTCAGGTTTACAGACATCACAACATGAGTGTAATGGCAGGCTCCATTACAGTCTAAGTTGAGGACTACCTGCGCTATCAGGATATTGGAAGTTCCTTTACTTGAACAACTTTGAAACTCCTACTAAATTTGTCTCAAATAATATTTTTCAGTGCAGAAGATGGAATTGAAATCAGTGAACGATCCATTAAAGGTTGTTTAGAGTTTCCCCTGGCAAATAGGGTGATTTGCAGAACATCTCTTTTCAAAAGATAAGTTTTGTAAACTGGGTTTTGTCAGTCAATACACATGCATGATCATATTTCTCTTCTGCAATGTAAGGATTATTTTTTTTTTTAAAAAAAAAAGATGGTTCCATGCTGAAGTTAGACATTCCATGCATATGTCAATCAATTCAGATAAATTGAAGTACAAATGCTGATCAGAAATATAATGGATCCAAGCACACCCAAATCATATAATAATCTTTACTTGGATGTGTTTTTCTTTTCTCTTAGTTTACTGTGTTGTGTTATTCTTATTATATATTTCAGTTTGTTGTTGTGAACCAGTCTGAATCTAGAAGTGAATAAAATTCATAAGTGAAAAACAAATAGTGCCTAATGAAATTATGTCTACTCTAATTTTTGTTGACATGTTTGCAAAATTGAATTATTCCTCTTCACAAATTCTGTTCAAAAGACTGAAAAGAAGAATTAGAGGTTATAAAGTGACACAAAAGCTATTCACATGAGCTTGAAGTATCACTTTATTTGTGAATATGTTACATATTCATGAATGAAGAAACCATGGGCATCAGTTATTGCTGAACTACAGTTTCCAGGATCCTTCACTATTAACTCTCTGTGAAAGATAAGAGGTTTGTCACTTCTCTATCAATGACAAAAGTATCAAATATCTGGTAAATATACTCTCTGAAATATTTTATCATGTTTCTGTCAGCCTAGTCAAGTGAAGAAAAAGCATCCTGTCAATACAATCAGCACATCCATGACACATGTAGAAAGGTAGAACAGCTTGCAGTGTGATGTGACAATGCTGCTTTTGTTATTCCAGCTCTTTTTCATCCCCTTCATTCTTCACAGTAAAGTAGAGAAAGCAAATTTTCTTTAATTTTCTGGGATAGTAGTTTCCTAATTTTCCATTTTATCAGTAGGGTCATAATTACATTTGATTCCTTTTGGAAATTGTTTCTTATTTCAGTATTGTTTGTAGGGGAAAAAAAACCCTCTTCCTGATCATAACTACATACACATCCAAAATAATTAATCAACACATCACTATCTGTAGTTGTCTGTCTTTACTGGCAAACAATTTGAGGAAAATTCAGGAACAAATTAGTACCAGGCAAGAATAAAGCTTGTTTTTTAAAAGATGTTTTAGCGAAGATGTTTTTTTCAATGAAATTAAAACAGTGTAAATTCCGATTTATGGAGGAATAAAGGAAAATGAGTGAAAAAGAAACACAAAAATAGAAATAGAAAAGATGTTAAAGCAGATCCCGACATGTTAAAGCCCCTGGGCCACACCCTGGCCTTTGGCTATCTCTGTCTGGCCCTCATGAGATCAATTGGAAATTAGAAATCAAATGTAAATAAGCAGGACACATGAGGTGAGAGAAGACACAAGGTCATGTCTGACCTGACAAAGCACAGAGAAAGGGCTTTTTTGCACCTATGTAGCACTCACCTCTCACCTGGAGTAGCCTAAAGAGGAGGTGGTAGCAATCATCATCTGAAGGGAACCAGGACTTGGCCACACACCACTGCTTTGATTGAAGCGTAATCTTGAGGGTGAGTGGGTAGAGCGCAGCGGGGAGCTATTGGTTTTCCACAACAGTCCTAGCTCTTCTGTAGCTTCTTGGCGAAATTAATTGCCTATCCCTGTCTTAAAGTATCATTGATAAACTTCTCATTTTTCTCCTACTTTAAAAACAACTTGAAACTGGATTCCTAAGGCAAAAATGTGTTAACTGGCTTCTTTAACAGGAAACCTGGTGAACATCTCTTAAAAACTGTTTCCAATGCAGTACATTTGCCATATTATAGAATTCCATTACCATATTTTCTTTATTGAATTATTATTTAATGCAGTATGATATTATGAACCAGATTTTATTCACAATGTATTGTTAGAATGCTCTAAAATCATTTCCAAGCCCCTCCTCAGAAGAACTAAAGCATTCCCATTATGCCCTTTATACTGCAGATGTTCCAATTTGGAATCATATGAATGATTTCCTTCATATGGATCATATGAAGGAAATATATTCCAGCTATCCAAAGTGTTATTAATATGTATGAAAATGTTACTATTGGCATGTTGCATTGAACAGCAAACCAGTGATGATGGGAGGAAAAAAGGAAATTGTTGCATCCTTCCTAAAGTGTTCTACTATTACAGCATCATGCTGAGTATTTAGTAACACACAGTGATGATAAGAAATGTGTACATTCGCACACCCCAAACTGCAATATTTTTATGACAACTCTCAGAAAGAGTGAATGTAGATAAGAATTCTTATTCCTCCCCCATAAATAACACTTTTGAAAAAACAACAACAACAAACAAAATATGTCTTTCTGATGGATTACGTGATAAACCAGGTAATCAGCTCAATGAATGTAAATTTTGTAATCTCCCCTAGCAAAATATCTTGTTATTTTATTACTACAATAAAAAAGCAAGTGGCACTCAGTAGAAAGTGCAGTAATGTTTTGCAATATAACCAAAACAAGTTGACTAAGTTCATAAAAGGGCAATGCTATCCTTTGTTTAGAAGAAACTTTACAGGATTAAAGAAGCCAGAACCTTTTTTCTCATATAGCAAATATGATTGTGCTAATATTTTTAATTAACACTGTATACTCAGTATATTCTAATAGAAAGCATTCACTGATAATAGTAAACTGATCCCGGCACAGGGGAAACTGAAAATTCTATATTTTGGAGACAACATAGAATTTTCAGTAGTTTCAGATGGGGTGATGGGGGTGGGTCTTGAGAGTGTTATCTGGGAGGAGTTTGACCCTGTGGCTCCTGAGGACGTGGACAGGATTCTGGGTAGACTTAGCACTGTCATATGTTTATTGGACCTGTGTCCCTCCTGGTTGGTGCTGGCCTTCTGGGCGGTCACACAAGCCTGGCTCCAGGGGATTATTAATGCTTCTTTGAGTGAGGGCTTCTTCCCCTCTGCCTTGAAAGAGGCGTTGGTGAGGCCCCTCCTCAAGAAGCCTTCCTTGGATCCAGATGTATTAGCAAACTATCATCCAGTCTCCAACCTTCACTTTGTGGTGAAGGATGTTGAGAGTGTGGTGGTGTGACAACTTCCCCAGTACCTGGATGAAGCTGTCCATCTGGATCCATTCCAGTCAGGCTTCAGACTGGGGTACAGCACAGAAATGGCATTGGTCACATTGGTGGATGATCTTTGGAGGACCTGGGACAGGGGTTGCTCCTCTGCCTGGTCCTATTGGACCACTCAGCAGCTTTTGATACCATCGACCATGGTATCATGCTGTGCTGGTTAGAGGGGTTAGGGGTAGGGGGCACCGTGTTCTGGTGGTTCTCATCCTTCCTCTCTGACCGTATGCAGTCTGTGTTGGCAGAGGGTCAGAGGTTGACCTCGAGGTGCCTTGTTTGTGGGGTGCTGCACGGGTTGGTCCTCTCACCACTTCTGTTCAACATTTATGTGACGCCACTGGGTGAGATCATCCGTGGTTTCGGAGTGAAGTTCCATTTGTACACTGATGATACTCAGCTGTACATTTCCACCCTGGACCATCCCAATGATGCACTTGACGTGATGTCCTGGTGTCTGGAGGCCATGCAGATCTGGATGGGGAGAAACAGGCTCAGACGCAACCCCTCCAAGACTGAGTGGCTGTGGTTCCTGGCATCCCGGTATAGCCAGCTGGTTCCAATGCTGACTATTGGGGGTGAGACCTTGGCCCCCACAGAGAGGGCCCGCAACTTGGGTGTCCTCCTGGATGTGCGGCTGTCACTAGAAGAGCATGTGATGGCTGTGGCCAGGGGGGCTTTTTATCAGGTTTGCCTGATTCACCAGTTGCGCCCCTTTCTGGACTGGGACTCCTTGCGCACGGTCACTCATGCTCTCATCACTTCCTGTCTGGACTACTGTAATGCTCGCTACATGGGGCTCCCCTTGAAGAGCACTAAGAAGCTCCAACTGGTCCAGAATGCGGCTGCACGGATGATTATGGGAGTGACTCGGCGCACCCATGTAACACCCTTACTGCGCAAGCTGCACTGGCTCCCGGTGGTCTTCCAGGTGCAATTCAAGGTAGTGGTGACCATCTTTAAAGCGCTCCATGGCTTGGGACCCGGGTACTTACGAGACCACCTTCTGCTGCCAATTGCCTTCCACCGGCCAATATGCTCCCACAGAGAGGGACTTCTCAGGGTGCCGTCAGTCAAATGGTGTCGACTGGCGGCCCCCAGGGGGAGAGCCTTCCCTGTGGGGGCACCTGTCCTCTGGAACGAATTGCCCCTGGAGATACGGATGATCCCTGACCTACGTACCTTTTGCCAGCTGGGCTGGCCTAGGCATGATTTTTAATTGGGGTTTATTTTTAATGATCAGGGCCCAATTGTTTAATATGTTTTTTAAAATGCTTTTAAATTTTGTATTTGGTTTGTTTTACTGTTGGCTGTGCACCGTCCTGAGTCCTTCAGGAGAAGGTGGTATAGAAATTAAATAAATAAATAAATAAATAAATAAATAAATAAATAAAAAGTTACAATGATTGAATAATCAAAAGATTCTGAAGAAGAATACACAGCATGGGTTGTATATATGAAACAACTACCGGTAATGGCTAAAAACTACTATAGATTTTTACATTCATTCTCTTTCACATTCTCCCTAGTTACTTGAGTTGGCTAGTAGTAAAACTGTGAAAGAAGAAGAGTTCATTATTATTATTATTATTTTTGCCATTCATAAAGTTATGCTAGTGACAGCCACTTTTGAGTGTTGATTGGATAAATACTGACAAGAAATCCAAGTAAGTTTCATTTAAGCACTTGACAGCACTTTCCATACTTTGACTGAACCCAAGGAAAGCTAAGCAGAATGGATCTGCTTTGATGGGAGATCACCAAAATATCCCAGAGTTAAAGATTAGACCAGCTCTATAGTGACTAAATTTAATAAGAAAAGCTACTGAAGTATGTAAACAATGAATATTGTTTCGGTCTTCAAAATCAAGGTACTTTTATGTTTTTTAATATTATTTTTCTGAGGACACTGCTCACAGCTGCAAATTTTTAAAAAAAAATCCCAGAAAAATTAGAATATAATAGCTGTCAAATAATCTAGAAAGTGGCAACGATGTTCCACTACCATTTACAAATTATAATACATAAATGTAATATATAAAAAGTGGTTGTATTCCACAATAATCTTTGGATAATCTAGGCATAGTTTACTGTTAAGGCCACAGGGTTTCAGACAACATATTTGTTCAGATATGTCAAAGACTCTATCTATGCAAAGTGAATCTTTAACAGTTGATCTGTGGATCTTCTTATTTTTGTGTGGAAATTGAAAGAAATTATTTAGCATTTGTTCATCATTTTTCAATTGCTAATTATCCTTATTGTTTGCATTTCTGTTTTTCATATAACACAAGTTACTGTTAGTCTGGCTGAAGGATGGGGACATATATTTTTTAGAATGGGAGGCTATTCATTTTGGAGGGAGTTTCTTGATATAAACTGGGGTGGCATAAGATACCCCAAAAGCACATGATAGTGAAGAAAACATTCCCAGCAAACTAAATCCTTAGTGATCCTTAGTGGCAACAGGTGGAAGAATCAGAAAGGCACCTATGACTCAGCACATTGCTTATATTCACTGCCATATCTCAAAGATAGCATATATTTTATATATAGCATCTATATCCTATCCTATCCTTCTCCTTCTCCTTCTCCATCTCCATCTCCATCTCCATCTCCATCTCCATCTCCATCTCCATCTCCATCTCCATCTCCATCTCCATCTCCATCTCCATCCATCCATCCATCCATCCATCCATCCATCCATCCATCCATCCATCCATCCATCCATCTATCTATCTATCTATCTATCTATCTATCTATCTATCTATCATCTATTTATCAAGAGCCAAGATGGTGCAGTGGTTAAAATGCAGTTCGGCAGGCAACTTTTGCTGACTGCTGGCTGCCAGTAGTTCAGCAGTTCAATTTTCACCAGTTCAAGGTTGACTCAACCTTCCATCCTTCCATGGTCAGTAAACTGAGAGCCCAGATTGTTGGGGGTGATATGCTGACTCTGTATAGTACTTAGAGAAGCTGTAAAGCACTGGAAAAAAATGGTCTAAGTCAGTGGTGAAATATAAAATTTGTTACTACCGGTTCTGTGGGCATGGCTTGGTGGGGTGGTGGTGATAAGGTTTTTTTACGAAGAGGTTGTAAAAAAATGCTTTCAAAAGGCTCTGACGATCCCAGCTGAGTTGCCTGATAATCAGAGGGTTTTTTAAACCCTCTGCCGATCAGGCAACTCAGCTGGGATCATCAGAGCTTGGACCGTCAGAGGCATTTAAAAGAAAAAAAACCTTTTTTTCTTTTAAATGGCTCTGATGATCCCAGCTGAGTTGCCTGATTGCTGATCAGGCAACTCAACTTGGATCGTCAGAGCTTGGATTGTCAAAGCCATTTAAAAGAAAAAAAGCCTCTGATGGGCATGGGGGTGGGCAGGGATTTTTGCTACTGATTCGCCGAACCACCCATCTCCATTGCTACCGGATCGGGTGGTCCGGTCCAAACCAGGAGCATTTCACCCTGGTCTAAGTGCTATTGCTATCTATCTATCTATCTATCTATCTATCTATCTATCTATCTATCTATCTATCTATCTATCTATCTATCTATCTCGGCATGATATATATCTGTCATGCTGACCTAGAAGCAAGGGATAAATAGTAATAAGTTCATCCAGATGACTTTATCGAAAACATTACATCATGTCTTTCTCTCTCTTTGTCTTGTCTTTGAAATGGAGAAGGTCATCTGGTGATTTTAAGGTAATTTGCACCCCATTGGGAGAGAACCAATTGGTAGATCTTCTTATGGGTGGTTGTGACTAAACAATTTCTTAACAAGCTGCTTATGCTTGCTTGGAGCTGGATGTCACATTAACCGAACCAAATGAGGAAACCAGAACAGCTTACAAGTTATCTGGGAACTTTGAAGATGTGGAAAAAACGTTCTGCAGCATGAACTAAGCTACCTAGAAACTGGAAATTGGTTCAAGTGGTTATCAAGATCTCTTATTTTCACAAAATTAGGAGAAAAATGCTTATGTGCTGATTTGATTGCTTTTAAAAGGATGCATCAAGTATTCAATGAGCATTACCAGTCTGTATTAAGGGATTAATAAACTGCAATCTTCTGAAACACTCTTTGCCTCCTCTGGGTTTCCATATAGTTGGGTCACTGGTAATAATGCCTGATACTTTATTTATAAGACACATCTTTTGATCTGTAACATTTCAGAAAGAGCAAGCGCTTTCCAGAGATAGTCACTGAAAAAGGAATAACAGAATGATGAAAAACAGAGTTGGAATTTTAAATGTTCCAGTTGACTGCATTCTACATTAACCTTCACAACACCTCAGTCTTGTAGCATTGGAGACCTATTGTTTGTCTATCTGCTTTTCATTTTCTACTTCCCTTTGCCTTTTGTCTTCCCTCACAAATAATGTAAATGGTTTCTATAAATTTTAAGGCCATTTCATTATGTGCTGCATAATAACATTTTGGTTTGATCCTGTCATGGTTATTTTTGGGAGCTGGTTTATAATGCACAGACTTCAATGTATGTACTGAGCCCAATCGTCAGCACAAATGTGCTATTTTAGCATTATTTTGTGTAATATTAGCAAAAAAAAAAAAAAAAAAAAAGTGTGGGGAGGAGAATAAACGTAAGCTGCAATAGTCACCAAATATCAGAGCATGTTGTAGAACCAGCTGTTTCCATGGTTACTACAGAACTAGATATCAATGGCTGTAGCTTTCCCAACTGCTAATTATGCATGTATGCATGGTTTTGTAGTGATCATGGTAAGGAACGTAAATTAAATATTCCATTTTTTTTTCATCTAGGACTGTCCTGATAAAAACTCATATGCTATGACTTCACCACATTTGCAAAATTATTTAATTAACTCATAAAGCAAAAGCCACTCTATATTAGTAATAAATTATCTGGTTATTGAGTGACATCATTTGGCTGCTGGCAAGTGCAGTGAATTAAAGTATAAGCAGCATTGGTTTTTCTTACTGAAGAATTCAGTTCAAGATCTAAAGTTTGTTGGCAAATTAGAATAGATTTGGTGAAGATGGGATGAATAAGGTGACTTGGATTAGAATGGATGTATCTGGTAATATTAAACTGATGCAAGAGTGTACCGAAATACACTAATATGTACTTAAGAAATTCTCAAATGTCCAAAACCCCAGACTTGGCTAACACAGAAGCAGACATGCTCTGGAACCATAGAATCAGGGTTTATTCAGGCCAGAGCCTTGGCACAAAGTGAACTCTGTAAAAGTACAGTCCATTGTAAAGTTAGTGCTGGGAGTTACCACCTCCCAGTGCATTTTATAAGCGGGGTCATGTCCCCTCCACCTGGGCCTGCCCACCCACTTAACCACCATCCGGCATTGGCAAACAGGCCCTCTGCAGCAAGCAAAGTGGTCAAGTGGCTCCCAGCATCTGGTGTTCTGATCCTTCATGGCCTTTGGTCCCCATCCCATGGGCTGCCGCCACTCTGTTGCACCCAGAGCCAGTTGGCTGGGTTCCGGGAGCCCGGTGGTCAGCTGGCCATTCATAAACACTGTCATCACCACCATTGCCACCGATACCTGTCATTGTCACCTGGTAGAACCCCGAGCTGTCCCTGCTGACAAGCTGATCACTGCCCGGGCTACTGCCCTAGCACACTGCCGCCTGGCTTTTCCCGAAGGCCGGAACGTGCCACTGCCATTCTTGCAAATGTGCTCTCAACAAATCCTCTCTCCCTGCAGGTATGGCAAATCCCTGGTCGGGGTTTGACAGAAACATATGTTTAGAAATAAATGTGGCTTGGATTGTCACATTACACTGTAATACAGTTGTGTAATTGTAAACCCTGGATGCCCTGCACACTGTAGATGCTTCATGATTCACAGCAAATGTAATACCTATGTTTCCCCCAAAATTAGAACCTATCTTATATTTTTTTGTCACCAAAAAAGGAATCAGGTCTTATTTTCAGAGGGATGTCTTCCACTGACTCACCTCACTTGTGTACATTGCCCCCAGCCTCCTTTTTGCTCTCAGAGGCCATTATAACTTCTTCTGTGACCAGCAAGGCTTTTCTGAAGGCTTCTGCAGTTAATAACAGGGCTCCGGATCAATCTGAAGCTCTGTTATTGAATGCAGAGGCCTTCAGGAAAGCCTTGTGAGCTGCAGAAGAAATGGGCTGGCAAGGCAGATGTCGGGGTATGTGAGGCCAGGCTGCAATTGTCTGAAGGTAAGTAGTAGGGCAGCTTCACCCTCACCTGCATCCTAGCTTGATTTTTACCTGTGGACCCTGGAGTGGGTAGAGGTCTTAATTAGGGCTTATTTTGGGGGGTAGGGCTTATATTGGGCACATGTGTAAAAATCAAGCTAGGACGTACTTTTGAGGTAGGTTTTATTTTCGGGCAAATGTGGTATTTACTGGCTGAGATCATACCTTATGGCAACCCATGGTTTGTTTTAATTATGGGTGTTGAACAACCCCTAATAGCTTCTCCTAGAAAAGCAAAGTGGCTCTGAAGTTTCTTCTTCTTGTTATCTGAGGCCTGCTTTCTGAAAATGATATAATTATTTATACTTGAGAAAACTGTGTTGTGCAACCCATACAATGAGAATTGCACTTAAACAATGCCAATAGCATCCTTTAATTTAAAAATTTTAAGATAATGTATTTGTACTCCTCCTGCACTCACTGGAGAAGACCCTAATGCTGGAAAAGATTGAGGGCAAAAGAAGAATGGGACGACAGAGAATGAGATGGCTGGATGAAGTCACTGAAGCAGTAGGCGTGAGCTTAAATGGACTCCAGAGGATGGTAGAGGACAGGAAGGCCTGGAGGAATGTTGTCCAATGGGTTGCGATGGGTCAGACAGTCTTTGCAACTAACTAACTAACAACAACAACAACAACTCCTGCCTCAAAGTAATATTTGGCATACAAGTTTTGTGAAGTGAGATGTTTGCAGTCAAGTTTTATTAAGAATTGGTTGTAATAGCACTCACTTCTGTTTCTTTCCCTGCATGGTCTCAGCTATAATTTATTTGATGCCGACTGGAGATAGTAGCTTTTAAAAAGGCTACTGTTTTAGAGGAGTTAATAAATGTTCCACCAAATAATTAATGACCATGTGTTATTTAATGAAAAAAGGACACTGCTCTATGAGCACATTAGTCTTCTCTCGTACAGCACTTTCTTTAACATTTATGACAAATACCTTGAGGCAACATTGTACCAACATGCTCCAGTAAGCCACACTATTAAAATCAGCCACGAACCATTATCAACACCTGCATTATAAACTAGCTGGACTACATGCATAGTAATATGAATAAAATTCTGCACTTTGCATTTTCCTGGTTCATTTTTTAAAAAGGTAGCATTTATTAAGGTGTTATTTTCTATTTTCCCAATGCAGAATGGGAATAAACAACCTTCAGCATTAAAATTCAGACTGTAAATATGATGTGGTTAGAAGGACTAGACAATTTAGATGCAGAATGACTGCACAGTGGACGTTGCTTATGTATTTGCTTACCTCACAATTATTTATTTATTAAACTAGTCTTTATCAGAATTTATATTTGATCTTAATCATGCATCCTTTCACAATGTCTGAGTCCTCTTAAACGACTGCAGTGATGTCAGTGGCTAATGTGCAATAAGCTATTCACACTGGAAAATTTAAAAAGCATGCCAAAGTATTATGGATTATGATCTTCTAAGCTTGTTTTAAATGGCCTGACAATTTCCCACATTAATAACTGCTTTCTATATTGCTTCCTTTTTACTGAAAGAGAAAGACACCAAGAGCCATGGGGGCTTAGTGGTTAGAACCCAGTATTGCAGGCTAATTCTGCTGACTGTCGACTGCCAGCAATTCAGCAATTTGAGTCTCACCGGCTCAAGTTGACTCAGCCTTCCATCCTTCCGAGGTCAGTAATATGAGGACTTAGATTGTTGGGGGAAATATGCTGACTTTGTAAACCGCTTAGAGAGGGCTGTAAAGCACTGTGAAGTGGTATATAAGTCTATGTACCGTTATTGCGCTAATAGCACTTAAGTCTAAGTGCTATTGCTATATTGTATACCAAAAATGAAGCTGCAACACCTTCTTTGAGGGCATCTTCAATTCTAAATGATGAATACTGGGAGTTATGATTTATATTAAAGGTCACATTTATTGGTCCTTTTCCCATAAGTTCATTTAAATAACTCTCAAATGAAACTCTGACTAAGCCTCCTTCCAAGCCAACACTTTGAAAGAAAGAAGTAATAATGAGAAATTGCATTTCATCTAATGAGAATTCATTAGTTTGTACATTTTAGGCTAAGTTTTAGGAATTTTTTTCAGGGCAAATTTATATATAATCAAAGAGTTAGAAGGCATTTCATGTAATGAAGCATGAAATAATCTTGGCTCCTCTACATTGCAGTCCATTATTGTAAAGAAACAGATGGTGCAAAATGACAGAGTCATCTGTGGAAGAGATTTCAGCTGTCACACACAAAAATGAAGTGATTTTTTTTTTCTGTTGTGACTGCCATAAATTTGGAAAAAATCTTTTAAAAATACCACCACCACCACCAACAACAACAACAAATTCACACAAAAAACCACCTTATAGTATTTTTTAAATCAAAATATCAGGAAGCAACTTGTCTTTTTTCTTAAAAATAAACAAACAAACCAGAGTTCATCTATCACAAAAACAAACTGATGAAGATCTACCACGAAGAAAAGTATATTCTTTCATAAACTGATGTTTTTATGTGATCAAATGAAATGTTGCTATAATAGTACTGGATTCTTTATATGTGTAACATAACACATGAGGACCCAGATTGTTGGGGGCAATATGCTATTTAGTATACTGTCGATTGTTGTAAACTGCCCAGAGTCGTCGGAGAATGGGCAGCATAGAAATAATAATAATAACAACAACAACAACAACAACAACAATAATAACAACAACAAAAACAACAACAACACAACACTCTTCTTTCTATAATCTATCCTATATAATTATCGAAAGCATAAATAATAAATTACTTTTTTTCATTTATAAGTAAAAAATCCAAAAGGGGTTTCCAATCATCGATAAATGTAGATATAGTCCTTTCTCTAATCAAAGAAGTTAGTTTATCAATCCCAGCAAATCTTATCAGTTTTACCAACCAGTTCTCCATGGTAAGTAATGCTGAATCTTTCAATTTTTCTTTCAATGAATATAATTCTCATCTATATTACAATTCTTCTTGTATATTTTATATATCTCTTTTCTGAAATAAACCCATTTAGTTTACTGAAATTTATATTATGTCATTTAGGTTTCCAGCTTAACAAATAATAAACTAAGAGCCATGTTGGCACAGTGATTAAAATGCAGTACTTCAGGCTACTTCTGCTGACTGCCGACTGCCTGCAATTTGGCAGTTGAATCTCACCAGGCTCAAAGCTGACTCACCCTTCCATCCTTCTGAGGTCAGTAAAATGGGGACCCAGACTGTTGGGGGCAATATGCTGACTCTGTAAACCGCTTAGAGAAGGCTGTAAAACACTGTGAAGTGGTATATAAGTCTAAATGCTATTGGTAAATGCTACATGACAAAATCTTTGTCCAAACACCTCCTAAAACTGGACTATGACCTAAAAGCTAAAATAGAAAGCAAGAAATATATAGCAAAAGGTTACCGAAGGTGAATGACCATGTCTATTTCAAATGTATATGTAGATTTTCCTATATTCAGTAATAGGTATAAGTATATGCAGTGGCATTTCTTTTCAAAGAAATATAAAATCATGAGTGCTGAACATGGATTTATCATTTCTACTTCATACAATATTAATTGAAGATTACAATGACTTTAGACTTTTTTTTAATGTTCACTTGAATATAAATGAACTATATGACACTCTGCATTCTTAATGTTAAATTTCAAAGAGTTTCAGAGTTACCCTATTTTGTACAGACATTTGGAAGGATATTTGAAAGTATCCAGATCGAAATGTAAAATAAATAAAAATGAAATGAAAAATGAAAACAGATCTAAAGTTCATGAAACAGACTTAGAAAAGTTAGTGGAAATAACTGATTTAACTATAAATCAAAGCAGAAACCATGAATGTGTCTGAGATCTTCAAAACAGAATATAAAATTATTTGTGGTGGAAAAATATGCAACTATGACAAAGTGTACAAAAACAGAAATATATATAGTACACTTTTCCAAATGTTTAAACATTACAGTTTTAATGAATTTCTATGTTTACAAGTTGTTATCTCTAACATAATTCTCACCTTTCTTTACTCTTGTTTTTTTTTTTTTTTAATTTGATTTATATGCCGCCCTTCTCCGGAGATTCAGGGCAGCTTACAATGCGTTAAGTAATAGCCTTCATACTTTTGTATATTTATACAGTCAGCTTATTGCCCCCACAGACTGGGTCCTCATTTTACCTACCTTAGAAAGGATGGAAGGCTGAGTCAACCTTGAGCCTGGTGAGATTTGAACTTACAGTAATTGCAGGCTTTTAGTCTCCTGAGCCACCAGGCTCCTGTGTTTTGAAGAATGAAAGAAACTGGTTGCAGAAGATGGATGCGGAAGAAAACTTCTACCCTCAAAACGACGCTATAGGGCACTGCACACCAGAACAAGTAGACACAAGGACAGTTTTTTCCCGAATGCCAACACTCTATTAACAACTAATTCCCACAAATAATTTACTATGACTGTATTACTATTATTATTCTCTTCCTTACTAGTATCTATCTCTTCCCACTTATTACTATAACCATGTCACTTGTATCTTTCAATTTGTATTGTTTTTATTTGTTTCCTAGTACGATTTGATAGTTTATTAGTAACCTTGACTATCACTAAGGGTTTTATATTTTTATTCTTGATGAATGTATTTTATTCTCCTTATGTACACTGAGAGCATACACACCAAAGACAAATTCCTTGTGTTTCCAATCACACTTGGCCAATCAAGAATTCTATTCTATTCTATTCTATTCTATTCTATTCTATTCTATTCTGTTCTGTTCTGTTCTGTTCTGTTCTGTTCTGTTCTGTTCTATTCTGTTCCCTTCCCTTCCCTTCCCTTCCCTTCCCTTCCATTCCATTCCATTCCACTTTAGAGTTGGCCGAAAATTTACTATTTTGATTAAAGAAAAGAATATAAGTCCTTTTGTTTCCACATGGAGACTACTTCTGAGCTTTGTACTTGAACTGGAAAAGAATGAAACTTTTATTTTGGATTTTACCGAATAGATTGATAGATCTTTCTAGAAATGGCTTCTTCATATTATTATGAAAAAGCAAAAAGTTGTGATTTGATCCTAATGCCTTATTTTACTGCAACAGAGAAAGTCAGAAGTCAATATTTCTTTTTCTTTTTCTTATCCTTCCTCACTTCTTTTCCCTTTCTTCCTCCCCACTTCTTTTCTATTTACTTTTGTATTTTGTATCTTATATTTTATAAATCAAAAAAATATTAAACATTATAAAAAAAGAACGAAAGAAATGACTGATGAGTGTCTATTGTTGGAGACATTCCTAACCAGCATTGTACTATTGCTGAGGGAATTGCAAGGGTCATAATCACAAGCCCTACTTTGATCTCCAAAGGAACAGTAAACTTTACCTTGCTCTGGGTTCCCTCCCTTCCCAGGATTAAAAAAAAAATTAGAAAAGAAAATATGAAGAAAAATTCCCAAAGACCAGTATTATCTGAAAACCCAAACCATTTCAGAGTCTTTGTACATTGCAAAAACATATGGATTCACTCACCAAAACTCTACTATATGTAACATACATTCATTGTCACATGGAATTTTACCAAATTTATAACCTCTAAACTGTTAATTGTTTCATGTTTGCTTCATTTGTAATGACTCAAGATATGTTTATTCTTTTTTTTTTGTTACACAGGTTGTCCTCAACTTACAACAGTTTATTTAGAGGCAGTTCGAAGTTACAATGAGACTGAAAAAAGTGACTTATGACCGTTTTTCCAGTTTTGACTATTGCAGTATCCCCATGGCTAATGTGATCAAAATTCAAACATTTGGCAATTGACTCATATTTATGACAGTTGCAGTGTCCCAAAATCATGTGATTCCCTTTTGCGAACTCACTTAACAAATGTTTCACTTAGCAACATGAATTTTGGGCTCAATTGTGATCGTACATTGAGGACTAGCTGTATAAGTATGACTAAACATGTTCTTAATGGTAATGATATTTTAGATAGTGGACATTGAGTTAGACTGCTACTTGCAACACCATAGAAAGTTTTAAGCAACCCATGGCTGTATTTTCTCCCAGTAGTTTTACACTATCATAGCATGTGTAAGAAGTTTGTAAAATAGGCATGGGTTTAAAGTTAAAGTATAAACTACAATGATTGCAAATGTAACATACTTTATAATATATATTTAACATGCATACGAATATTTATTCAAATAATTTATTTCCCTGCACACAGCCTGTCATAGGAGTGTCTAAATGTTGAGTATGTAAAATTTTCAAAGGACTGCATAAAACATTTTGATTTCCATATTTTATGTCTCTAATAAAATACAGTAAAAGGCACATTTACAACAGACTGTTATAATATATTTGGAAAAAAAATAACATGGTAGTATTTTTTTAAAATTTCAAGTACAGTATAGATTAGATTTGACACACATTTTTCATGCAATCAAGGCAGCTGTCTAAAAACCTTGGCAATGGAGCTGAAGGGAAATATGATATATACCACTTACAGGACTCAAGATGGGAAGGTGGAAAAGTAATAATGTATTATTCAACCACAGTAGAAGAGTTAACCAAGGCCTTGTTAAAGCACTCATATCGTGCTTTCAGAATAATGGAATGTGTTATGTAACAGACGTCTCCCTATGGAGAAGAAAGTGTATTGTGGGTCCAAATTTAAATGCAACGTAATCTCCCTATTTATCGTCAACCTGTCTTGCCCTCGGTGAAGTTAAATATAAACACCAACTCAGTAAAAATTATCTATTTTTTCATCACTGAGATTATCTTTCTTTTGATCAAAGACAAACAAAATATAGGATCAAAATATAATTGAATAATATAATATTTATTTAAAGCTTCTCTTTAAAGCTTGGATGACACCACTTTCTATGAAACTGTTGTTTTATAGTTTTGCTTAATTTTCTATTTCCCCTGCTTTAAACTCACTCTATTTCCACAATTTGTGTATTTTTTAAATACACGAACGCAAATATATATGCAGTTTTTTGCAGGATTTACATGGTTCCACATTTATCATATATATTGTTGAATATCTGCATTCTTTACATTTCCACATTTTTGAATATATGCATTTTATTTGTGTATGTACTGTTCTATAATATGCATTTTCTAACAGTTTTATTTGAAATCTACACATATTTTGAGATATAAACAATCTAACAGAATTTGGGGGGGGGGGACAAAATATAATTGGCACACAGATCTGTACTATTTGTATAACAATTCAGAACATCTGAATCTGAAAATTACGTCCCATTCCAATGTAAATGCAGAAAGGGGGACTTCTGATTATAAACCCAAAGCTTCTGAGCTAGCAATTGGCACAATAGAGCATAGATACCTTTCATTTTGAAAATAAAGCATTGGCGATGCAGCCAATGAAGATAAATTATATTTTGCTCATTATATAATTTCACCTATTTCCCACCCAACAATTTGATATACAAAAACAGTATTGGAAAATGAAATCTAAATATGTTAGAAGCATTTGATAGTGGATTTTGAGGGCTAACATAAAATTTATGGCAGTGAATTTCTTGATACGATTTGTCAATATAAGCTAAGAGTGTGTCAACTAGGATAACAATAGAATCTTACCTCAAAATTCCAACTACCTGCATCCCAATCTGTCTCTGGGCATATTGATGATACAAAAACCATAATTTACAGTCATGAACTGGAGATAAAAGCTTGACTAGTGAATGACCAGTTTGGGATGTCATATCAGTTAAAAAAAAATGCAGCTAGAAAAAAAGGGGGGCGGGGCAGGCAGGAGACCCTGCAGATTTTTCTCTGCTAGTCATTGCTGACTATAGGGGAAGCACTATCTCTGTTTCAAGGCCATTGAACCAATGCTGTGTGAAGAAATTTCCCTGGTCATGTGATCAGCATGACATCACGGAGTGCTGTTCCCTTCCCACTGAAGTGGTACCTATTTATCTACTCGCTTTTGCATTCTTTCGAACTGCTAGGTTGGCAGCAGCTGGGGCGAGAGTGAGAGCTCATATCAGAGTGTGGTACTTGGGTCTTAAACCTGGGTTGCTGGCTTTCCAGCCAACAAAAGCCCAACATCTTAATCACTGAGCCACCATGCTGCCCCCATACTGCTAAACCTTTCTTTACAATTTAAGCTCACAATGGGTAACGTATATCTCCAGGACTGCACACTGCTGACAAATCTCTTTATGCAGCTACCAATCATGACCGCTGAAAACTGAAAGCACAATCTCCAGTAAGGATTGAAAACTATACCAGAAACTCTATAACAGGAATTTATAGATATGAAAAAACCTTCCCAAACCTATTCTATAAGCCAGAACTCTGCCTCAAGTGTTATATTATGAAGTGCTTCCTTAACCTGCAACCCTAAACCCAAATTGAATCAAAGGTATTTCCATTTTGCAAATTTATTATTTATTTATTTATTTATTTATTTATTTATTTATTATATTTCTATACCGCCTTTCTCCCACAGGACTCAAGGCAGTGTGCAGTCAAGAAAAAATAAAAGATACATAAACATCATAAAATTGATAATTAAAATTATAGCATAGTTTAGCCCAAATAAATAAAACCCAGAATTATATAATATTTTAATCATTCCCAGTTAACGTGCTTAGCCCTGCCTGATTGAACATCAGGGTCTTGAGGGCACAGCGGAAAGCACGGAGATTAGCAATGTTTTGTATATCGGGGGCAGTTCATTCCAGAGGGTTGGAGCCCTTACAGAGAAGGCCCTCCCCTTGGGAGTCGCCAGTCAGCACAATTTGACTGACGGTACCCTGAGTAGTCCCTCCCTGTGAGAACGAACTGGTCGGTGGTAGGCTATTGGTGGCAAAAGATGGTCTCGTAAGTACCCAGGCCCTAAGCCATGGAGCGCTTTAAAGGTGATAACTAACACCTTGAATTGCACCCGGAAGACCACCGGGGGCCAGTGCAGCTCGCGTAGGAGAGGTGTTACATGGGCGCAATGAGATGCACCCATAATCACCTGCGCGGCTACATTCTGGACCAGTTGGAGCCTCCGGGTGCTTTTCAAGGGGAGCCCCATGTAGAGAGCATTGCAGTAGTCCATACAGGAGGTGACTAGGGCATGAGTGACTGTGCGCAAGGCATCCCGATCCAGAAAGGGACGCAACTGGCGGATCAGGCGAACCTGATAAAAGGCCCTCCTGGCCACAGCCATCAAATGGTCTTTTAAAGATAGCTGTGAGTCCAGGAGAACACCCAAATTGCGGGCCCTCTCTGTGAGAAGCAAGGTCTCATCCCCAATTGTCAGTGATGGTACCAGCTGACTATACCGGGATGCTGGAAGCCACAGCCATTCAGTCTTGGAGGGGTTGAGTCTGAGTTTGTTTCTCCCCATCCAGATCCAGACAATGGGACATCACAGCAAGGGCATCATTGGGGTGGTCTGGAGTGGAGATGTATAGCTGAGTGTATCACTTGGGGAATCACACTCTGGACTTGATTTTTGTCTTGGATCAGTGGCTGAATGATCTTAAATGAGGGGATATAGACATCAAGCCCTTGTCATGGTCTGATCATTCTCTACTTCACATGGACTTTCAAGTCACTTCTACCCACTGCAGGGAGACGGAACCGACCAAATGGTTCCATCCCAGGCACCTGATGGACCCTGAGAGGTTCCTGACGGAGCTTGGGCCATTTCCTGAGACTCTGGCTCACGACTCGACTGAGGACCTAGTGGTTGCCTGGGACAGGGCGGCTACTGGGGCCTTGGACTGCGTCGTGCCTTTGCGGCCTCTGACCCGATGCCGATCTCAACTAGCTCCCTGGTTTTCTGAGGAGCTGAGAGAGATGAAGCGTCGGAAAAGACGCCTGGAGAGCGATTGGAGGACAAGCTGATCTGAATCTGACCGAACACAGGTGAGATCCTATATTAAGACCTACCTAGTGGCGATAAAAGTGGCAAAGTCTAACTACTTCTCCGCTCTTATTGCATCTGCAGAGAACCGCCCAGCTGCGCTGTTTAGGGTGACCCGCTCCCTACTTCAGGTGGGGACGCGGGAAGACCCCTTACAGGGACGAGCTGAGGATTTCGTGCAATTCTTACATGATAAAGTTGCTCAGATTTGGGATGGCCTGGACTCCAATTGGGTAGATCCAGGGGAGGAGACGGGGGTAGGTCTTGAGAGCATTATCTGGGAGGAGTTTGACTCTGTAGCTCCTGAGGACATGGACAGGATTCTGGGAAAGCTTAACGCTGCCACATGTTTATTGGACCTGTGTCCCTCCTGGTTGGTACTGGCCTCCCGGGAGGTTACACAAGGCTGGCTCCAGGGGATTATAAATACTTCTCCAAGTGAGGGTTTCTTTCCCGCCACCTTGAAAGAGGCGGTTGTGAAGCCCCTCCTCAAGAGGCCTTCCCTGGATCCGGCTTTATTATCAAACTATCGTCCAGTCTCCAATCTTCGCTTCGTTGCGAAGGTTGTTGAGAGTGTGGTGGCGCAACAACTACCCCGATACCTGGATGAAGATGTCTTTCTGGATCCATTCCAGTCAGGCTTCAGGTCATGATACAGCACAGAAACGACATTGGTCGCATTGGTTGATGATCTCTGGAGGGCCCGGGACAGAGGTTGCTCCTCTATCCTGGTCCTATTAGATCTCTCAGTGGCTTTTGATACCATCGACCATGGTATCCTACTGCACCGGCTGGAGAGGTTAGGAATAGGGAGCACCGTGCTTCGGTGGTTCTCCTCCTTTCTCTCTGACCGTTTGCAGTTTGTGTTGGCAGGGGGGAAGAGGTCGACCTCAAGGCACCTTATTTGTGGGTGCCGCAAGGGTCAGTCCTCTCACCCCTTCTGTTCAACATTTATGTAAAACCACTAGGCGAGATCATCCGTGGTGAAGCTCCTGTTGATACAGCCAATGAAGATGGATTGTATTGTTGCTCATATGACCTCTGAATACTTTATTCATCTGATCATTTTTTCTCCATATGGTTTATAGAAGGATTGGGTGGCAAGATAAATTACCTGCCCCACCCAAAAAAATAATTCTACACTTATGAAGCCTGCTTTGTTCCTTTGTCCTAGGAAGAATTCCAGAGCATTTCCAAAATTGATTCCATTAAGCCAGTATCGCTGTTCGATTTCTTGTTGGATGAGAAACAATGTGTCAGAAGCACATATGTTAAAACATCCACCCCACTAAAGGTAATGCAGAGATGTCTACACCAAGCTACATTTGTATGAGTCCCTGATTATATTACCACCAACAAATTATATTTACGAATATAATGCAGAAAACAACTTCTGAGCACAATGTCCTTATCTGGACAAATGAAAGAAAATGGAACTTAGTGAATGAAGATAATGGCAAATGAAAGGATAATAGGGAAAATGGCAAAATAGAGTTGAAATTTTTCTGTTGCTTCCCATTTTTTCAGATCATGTGCAAAAATATAGTAAAGTCATTTTTTTTCCTATCTAAATTATGTCAAAGCATCATTTGGAAGCATTTTAAAAGAAAAAGTTCTAAGTTCCATGAATGGCAAATCAAAAGCAGTACATAAGAACCTGATGCCTGGTTTTAATTAGCTGTGTAGCTTTCATTAGTTTTACCCAACAGAATTATCTTTCAAAAACTGACTGAAGAATTAATTCTCAGACTGATCTAAGTTAGCTTAGAACTGTGCTTCTTAAGCCTAATTAAACACACATAAAATATAGCAAATTTGTTATTTCAACATTTACTCATTTTACTGCTTAATTCTTTTAAAACACATTTCATTTGAAATGTGGTTTTGTTCCATATGAAAATTAATATTTAAAAAACATGAACATTTATATACATACTTCCAAATGTTCAGGCATGCACACTTTTTATAAGTATGTTTTCTCTAGCATAAGTCATTCTATCCACATTTGGGCTAAAAATCTTCTTTCTGTTTAAGTCCCATGGAAACATCGTGAAAGTGCAGAATTTGTGATTCAAGTGTTTTCTCATTTGTGTGTAAGTTTGGTAAGTGTAAGTGAATTTTTTTTCACCATCCCTAGTCATAAAAAAAGGCTCTTTTGGGACTAGGAAATTGAGTTCGACACTCCTGGTAATTACCGTATTTTTCAGAGTATAAGACGCACCGAAGTATAAGATGCACCTTAGTTTTTAGGGAGGAAAATAGGGGGAAAAAATCTGCCTACCAGGTATTAATCTAGCTAGTCCTTAGCCTGGTTAGCTTCAGCACATTAGTTCACTCGCTGGTTTTGAGGTTGAGGTTGGTTGCGGGTAAGAAACAGCTTCTAATGCACAGCTGATCGTTGGAGGGAGCAGCAATTAGAAAAGCAAGCAAAGCATGGAAGATTGCTTTGCTCCCATTAGGGCTGAAAAAGAGCTTCAAAAACATAGCTGATCATCGGACTGAGCTCCAGTGACTAAAGCAGGCAAAGCATGGAACGGGTAAGAGAAGGCAGCAGCTGTTCCGGGTTGCCATTTTGGGCACAGCAAGCAAGGTTACATTCAGGGTATAAGATGCACCCAAATTTTCAGCCTCTTTTAGTAGGGAAAAAAGTGTGTCTTATTCTCTGAAAAATATGGTAATGGAAACATCACTGTAGTTTCCCTGGCAATCACAAAAAACCATGGTTATTTGTTTTCCCAACCTAGCCTGCAGTCCTGAAATTTTATGCAGATTCAGTCCAATTTTCATGAAATTCCTATTTGTATGTAATTTCTTTTTCTAAAAGTATAATTTTTAAAAAAATACATATCAAATTAAACTATTCTATTTTCACATTAAAGTCCTCAATCTAATTAAGCTTTCTTTTTTAAAGCATAAACAAAGAGCTGGAAAACTTCAAACAGTCTTGTGTAATAAGGGCACTGAAAATTATTATAAAACAAAAAGAAAATGGATATTTGTATCACAGTTTAGCCTGGATGATGGCCTTTCTTTTCATATCTCTTTTATTATAAACAGTTTATGCATAAAATTGCTACTGCAGAAACAATCAATTTCTGATTTATTGGCCATTAGCCATCCTTCACCAGCTATGGATGAAACTGGTAATGCTAGATAGCATGATTAACTGAGTTTAAACAAGATTTGTATTCCTGTATAGAGGGTGCTGAATTTTTGTACAGAGGGTGCTGTATATTTCTCATATACATAATGTGACATTTTTATATGAAATAACAATACAATTACTCTAATATTAAATAAAGGAATTATAACTTTGCAATCAAAATTTCATGCAGAAAAATAGCACATCTGTTTGTGTTTGTGGCGAGAAAGAGAGAAACTGAATTACCATCAAGAGACTTTAACATCAATTCACACGTTCAATTATTAGAGATTCCATCTTGTGACATTTCCTTGAAGATGTCGCAGATGACATATAGATAGTGAAGGCATGGTTGGGGTGCTAGATAACATTAGAGATAAATCTATTATATTTCAATTTTTTTTTTCATTTTTGCTAATATACAACTAAGTAGTTGACTCTTATTCATTATTTTTAACCAGCATTCCAGCAGTATACTATATGGCAGGGGTGTCAAACTCAATTTCATTGAGGCCACATCAGAGTTGTATTTGACTTTGAGAGGGGGGGCAGGATGGGCCTGACCAGCTTGACATCATTCATATTAGGGGCACCTGTGGTTGCCCGAGCACTCTGCCAGTGAAAACAGGCTCCTGAGCTCCATTTCTGGCTGCAACAGATTCCTGCAACCCTCTGCCAATGAAAATGGAGCTTTGGAGGGCCACACACGGCCCTCCCAAGCTGAGTTTTTTTCTGGCAGAGGCATTGTGGGCCAGTCCTTTGCTGTTTTCCTGCATGCCAGAACCACCCCGAGGGCTGTATCTGGCTCCCAGTCCTTGACTTTGATACTCTTGCTATATGGCATCTTAAGTTGACCATCCCAATGAACAGCAGACTATTTACTTCTCTATCAAAATCTTTGAGGAGATCTTCAGACCTCAGTTTCAATAATTTATGGTGTGCCTGACTGACAGGATCTAATATAACAACAACATTCATTTATGAAAGTAAACTTCTTGGAAAAACTAAGATTGTCATGGTTTAATTTTTCTTTAGCAAAAATTGAGGAATACAGTCAAAATCTAAGAAACTGTTTTCTATAATAGCGTACTTTGGGGATAAAAATGTACTTTAGAAAACAGAATTGTACTTTAGGAAACATGTTCCATAATTTTTAGACTTTGTAAGCCTCATAATCTTAAACCATGTTCTATCAGAAAAAAACCCTATTAAGAATTTCAATACATAAGCAATATAGTGTGACACAACTGAGGAGTAAATTTATGTATTAAGGTCAAAGTTACAACTCAGTTACAACTAAGGATGCAGCTCTTTCGTTCCCCTACTCTGGCTCCTTGTTAGCTGGCTGGCCTCGCCCCTTGCCCTCCCCTCCTACCCTGTTTTCCCCAAAATAAGACATTCCCTGATAATAAGACCAATCGGGCTTTTGAGTGCATGGCAATAAGGCCAAGCCCTTATTTCAGGGTTAAAAAATATATAAGACAGGGTCTTATTTTTGGGGAAACACGGTAGTCACTCCACGCATAGCCTGAGAGGTAAGGGTGACAGTGGGGATGGAGACTTGCTCTGAATGAGAGGGAAGCACCTCTGTACTTGACTCTCATCTTGTGGGTGCTTCTTCTGGCGCTTCTTAGTGCTGCGCGCACCTTGGTTGCTTGGGGAGATGCGTGTCTTGCTCTCTGCCCTGAGATGCTGGTCTGGGCCAGCTGCGGCCAATGCTTCATGTTGTAATGGGCTTCAGGAGGAGGGAACACCATTTACAACTAAATTCAGTGAGCTAAATTGATTTATGTCTGATTTAGCTGTGATCTAATTGAAACTGCTAAAATGTAAGGGGTGGGGGTGAGATATTATGGCTTTTTTTCCTCATTAGAAGAAACTTTCTGCACTAATTCTTGAACTTCCAATAGTGTAAGGATAATATTATTTTAAGGTAGCTCCTTCTGTTTTGCCAGTTTCCCCATTTTCAGTATGAGACAACCCAGTGTCTTGTGCTCTAAGTTTCTAAAGTTTTCATTTCTATTTGTCGGCAATATGAGTTTATGGCTCTGCAGCAACTTGGGGCACATCAGTGATTTTCATTTTTTTTTTTTTTAATTTAGAATCAGCAAAAATGAACTGACAGATTGTCTTCATAATGCTTCTGAGAATTTGCAGAACAAAAATAATGGTGGTATGAAAATCAGTTTTATAACCCTTGTTTTAAAGATACCTAGAGACACCACTAGATTCCAAAAAGCAAATTGGCTTGTAATGACACTGATGCTTTTTACTATCTATAGCTTTTTGCAGTGATGTTCTTCCATCTAAAGAATATTTTATTAATAAATGACAAGCATTTGACATGTGTAACTAATATATATTTTTAAATAATTAGTGGCCTGCATAGGATTTGTATACAATATATTTAGATATATACGTAGGAAAATATATGAAAATAGTACTAAAAGATTTATAAACTTCTAAATTAAATTCATTCTTTAGAAATTTATTAATATATTTCTGGTCATAAGAGATCTTGGAATTTGGCTTCTTGCCCTTCTGCTCCTATGATTCCTTCCATTTCATCCTGATGAAGTTTTCTATACTGAAGGATATACTGAAAATTGGGCTCAATGAAGTATACTTCTGAATGAAATACAAATGTGTTCTTGCAGGAAAGTAGATGACTGGGTATCTCAATGGCACTTCAACTTTTACACCTATTTATCATCTATCTATCTATCATCTATCTATCTGTCTATCTATCCATCCATCCATCCATCCATCCATCCATCCATCCATCCATCCATCCATCCATCCATCCATGTATTCTATATCTATAGCTATATAGCTATAACTACAGTATAGTATACAAAGAATTACTCATTTGCTTTCTTTTAAACTTTCTGATGCTCAAGAAGTCCATTTTTACTGTGTAATGTTTATTGTTCTCAGTATTGAAATAGACAGAGGCAGAGTATAAATTCAATAAATAAGAATTTGTTTTTTTTTTTTTAAATCATTCGATAGAAAAGAGCTGTTGAAAAATCCAAAGTTAATATTTGGCATAGAACTCAATAGGCATATGCTGAAAGTATCTTGGAAAAAATTGCTCAGAATTTAATATCTCTTCTTTGGTTATAAAGTAGTGCAATTTTTTTTGGTAAACTATAAGTTATAATGAATTCATTACACTGAGCATATACCAAAAACTAGGAACACATATAATGCATTTAAACAGTAGTAAAATCCATGCTGCCTTTAAAGAAGAGTGGGTTTGCCTCTCTTGAAAATCCCACTAGTTGCAAAATTGATATGCATGAATTTCCAACACTTATTATGCATGAATTTCCAACACTTGAGCCCCAGACTATATACAGGAAGATGAAGATCTAAGAAACCTAAGAAATCTAAGAAACCTGAGAAGAGTTTGAGATCCAAAATGTTCTTCCTGTACTCATGCATTCCAGCCAAAGCTGAGGAGCCAAGAGTTGCTAGGCAACACTCTTCTCTGGTTGATTATTGCAATAGTAGTAATAAAACATGCATTTTTGGTCTTCTCCTTTGCTTCATAAGAAACTGTGTGCTAATAAAATAATATTAGTCAGAAGCTGAAGTATATTATGTTTCTGTACTCCTAATAATGACTACATATAAGTAGCTATATTTCTCTTTTTTTGTATAGTCTAATACAAACAACTACATCATAAAGAAAAAAAGTATAACAAATACACAATAAAAATCCCTCCTAAATATATATTTAGTGATTAAAATAAAGTAAATGTGGCAAAAAAGAACCAATTACAGAAAAAAAGATACATATAATAACACAAATAATATAAGATTAATTTAATTTTTAAGCTTATTCATTAAATGTAAACATATTACACTACTCATATATTTCAAAAAGAGATCACAAACTCTTATTATGGATCCATTCCTTAAAATCAGTTTCTTTCATTATGTAAGATTTTCCTCTTTGCTCTGCCCCAGGCTTCATTGAGCCAAAGCTATTCTAAAATGATAAATTTCATTTTTAAGAATATAGTTAAGATCTTTAGCCATAATGTTTCTTCTAAAAATGTATTAATATATGACACAATTTGAAAGCAAAACAAACCTATAGCTGGGCAAGATCATATCACATTAAAAAAAATCCCTTCAAATTCTTACTATGCTAACATAATACCTAATGTCCATCCCCTTGTAAACATAAATATCTGACGAATTCAATAGGCACAAAATATTATTGATGAATTACCATAATTACTTTTTGAAACAATAAATATACTCCACATTTCTCAACACCTGACTCATTGAATCTCCAGAACTGGCTATTCTAAATCTTCATTTCATAGTTCAGGTAAATAAGAATTGCTGTCATATGCAAGAAACCAGGAAGCAAAGCAGTTGAAATGAATACAGGTGTATTGCTTGCTAATGCTCTCTAGAAGAATCTGAACCACTAACAGTTAAAGCAAATTGGCAGGAAATAAGAATCAATAGAATTTAAGGTGGGCTGGACTTAGATATCTTGGGGGTTCAAAGGGACTCGAGACTGTTGAAATTCTTGACTGTTCCCTTGGGCTCAACCCAGTCATCTCCTATAAATGCTGACTTTCATTTATTTTTTTTATAATCCTTACAAAATGGACAAAATGGTGGAAATCCATATCTTCTTAGAATAAGCTTCAAATAGGAGGAGGAAGGTGTGCTGTAAATGTTTGCTGCCTTGAGTTATTTGTAAAAATAATGGAGGAATACAAATAAATAATCACAAACATATATTCAATCTCAACCACATCAAAGGATTTTCCAGCATCCAGCAGTATTAGAACAGTTCATTCCAATTTACATACATCAGTTTCCATAATATCAATCACCCAGTGAACATTGTTAGATGCTTGTCTATTTTTTATAAATCCAGATGGAGAATGGATAAATTATTGATGGAAATATTTTCTGAAGCTTCCTGCCTTGCTTTCACTTGATATTTAGCATCCACATTAAACAAAGACATTGGTCTATAGTTTATGTTTGGGGAGGGGGATATTTTTCACATTATAAATGTACTATAATATAATACGATAAAGGAAATTTAAAAGTTTACAACTTTGATTATAGATCCCTATCAATATACATTATGTGAAAATAGACCTATAAAGGTGTTGTACCATTCAGCTGGAGGCCAATCCAGTCTATGAGTTTTCCCCGATTTTATAGATTGCAGTCTCCCTATTATTTCTGGGGTTGTGCCAATTTATTTTTATCTTCCTGGGAATGGTCTTGTCAATATTCCCCAAGAAATTAATATTTTTCTGCTTATTTTTAGGTATTTGGAGTTTTAAAAATCAGTATAAAAATTAAAACATTAATGATTAGTTATTCTGTCACAGTTTATAATAGTCCATCATTGGCCTGAAGTACAGATAAAATGTAGCTTTTTCTCATTCATGCAATAACTTTCCTCACATAATGCCCAATATTTCTAGTTAATACATTTCTCAATGTAGAAGTCTCAGTTTAAGCTTTGCTGCTATTAATGCTTGATATGATTCATTTGTGGTAGTTCTAGTATATAGCAAAACTGAATCTTTAATCATCCTTTCTAATGGCATAAGATTAGTGTATCTAAGTCTCTCTTTTTTTGCTGAGGTAAAAGCAGTAATGGATCTCTTGATTGATGCCTTTAAATGCCTTAAATGTATCCCAGAGATTTAACACATTAATAGAGTCCCAATTTATTTTTTTAAAAAGATCAAATTTCCTTTTTAATATATTCCACAATGATCACCTCTTAGGGAAGAAATATTCAATATTCTAAAACTAGCTGATTTTTAATTGGGAGAGCATTGGACCACAATCAGAGTTTGAAGTGGAGCCTATTGAAGAGTTCATAACTTCATTAAATAAAGAAGAAGAGATTGAAAAAAATAATATAATAAGAAACAATTTTTGTATTTGTGAATTATGTAGATGTATATGTGAAAAAAGTATATTCTCTACAGATTAATGAAAAAATAGCAAATTAGCTTAAATTCCAAATATATATTCTACAATTTAACTTTTGAATCTTTATTTAAATTAAAATCTGTAGCACAGATTATAAACTGATAATTTGAAGAATATAGTTTAAAGAGATAGCTATGAGATATTATTTAATGGATTTATGCAAGTTAACCATAATAGAGGACAGTAGCTATTCTTAGTATATATTAAAAAAAGCTTTAGCATTCATATTCCATATCAACTTTAAGATTGCTGCTAAATATAATGGCTACCAATATATTTGATTTGATTTGATTCTGCCACTGAGTCTATATCTATTCTTAGCAATCACACAGTTAGATTTTCTCCAGAAAACTCTGTTTCCAACCCGGTGTACCAACATCACTGCAATTACTTCCATCCACCTTGCTTCTAATTATCCTCTTTTTCTCTTTTCTTTTACCATCCCCAGCATCCGAAATTTCTCCAAATAACAATGGTCCTTGCATAATGTAAGCAAAATATTATAATTTGAGCCTAGTCATTTCTGTCTCAACCTGAAAATTCTGAGTTTGATTTCTTCTATCCTGCTTCTTTTAAGGCCAACTTTTCACTTCTATAATGTCACAAGGAAAACAACTGCCTGCTGATCTCTGTAGGCATAGACACATCATGACATCTGAATATATTTTCTAAGGTTTTTATTGCTACTCTACCAACGGATAGTTTGAAGCATATATTTGATTGCAATTTACTTTATTGTTGATAGTTGTTGCTAAAAACAACAACACAGAAATTGCCCACTACTTCAGTTTCTTCATTGTCAGTTTTAAAGCTGTTTTTTGTACCTGCTGTCATTAGTTTAGTCTCCTTTGTATTTCATCTTGGTCCTATTTTTTCACTATGCCTCTTGACTTTGATAATACTAGAATTTCTAGATATTTGCATTTTCAGCTATCAACATAATGTCGACAGTATAGTGTGGGTTATTTATATTTCTACCTTCAATATTTAAAGGCACACTTATCTTTTAATCCAACTACCCTCAATACAGTGGTGAAATCCTACCGGTTCGCACCAGTTTGGGTGAACCAGTAGTGTTAAAAGCTATCGGTTTGGTGAACCACTGGTAAAAAAAACTAGTGGTTGGCCTGAACGAAATACCAGTTGGTATTTCTGATGATCAGCTATGCCACACAATTTAAAATCAGGAAATCTTACTTTCTAGTGAATCTAAATTACGCGGCACAGCTGTTCCTCCCTTGTTCTACTTACCTTCCCGAGCCTTCTTTTTCCACGGGCACTGTGCATTTGGCGTGTACTACACATGCATGCACATGCAGCGTGATGCATGTAATGCACTACAAATGCATCATGTGGGGCACGCTTTGGATTCAGCCAGTTCAGACTGGTTCGGGTGAACCGGATGTTAATTTTAATCTGGTTTGCCGAACTGGTAGTTGCAGGAACTGGCTGACCCTGCCCACCTCACCCAGGACTCTCCATGCAGCCCATTTTGGATGCCAAGTAAGTGCAGGGCTTGCATGGAGGCTCTGGGAGGGCGAAAAACAGGCCTACTGGAAGTCTGGGAATGGGTCAGTTTCTGGCCTCTGGAGCTCAGAGGAGACTGTTTTCACCCTCCCGGAGTCTCAAGGAAAGCTTTTGGAGCCTGGGGAGGGCAAAAAATGAGCTTACCAGAAGTACTGGAAGTCTGGAAATGGGCCCATTTCTGCTTCCGCAGGGCCTCTGGAGTCCGGGGAATGCTGTTTTCACCTTGGGGAAAATGCCTCTCCTCCCCAGAGCCTGGGGAGGGTGAAAATGCCTCCCCTCACCATGGTGCAGGTGGCCAAGTAGGCCACGCCCCCAGGACCACACCCACCCAGCAACCAGACAGCGAACCATTAACTAAAATTTTTCAATCCCACCCCTGGTCAGGACCAAAGAATAACCAAAACCAAAGAAATTAATTAAATATTATATACAGATGGATAGGTAGATATAGATAAACTGATCTCTAAAATTAGTGGATATGTTATCTGAAAACCAGTTGATAGTTGCTTTTTTACTAGCAGGAAACATTGAAAGGAATTGGAAACAAAGCCAGGTGAATCCATCAAACACTTTCCTTAATTTGCAATTTTTTAAAAAAAACAACACCCTGTAATGTGCCAGCCTTAATACTGAGATAAATCAAGGCATAGCTATGGGATCACAATATTTTATGCGATTCTATTTTTCTGCTAAAAAGTGTTGAATTCTACTTTAATTATCTGTCTGGGCCCTAACTACCCTATTTTGGTCCAATATAAGTATTAATTTGCAAATGCTTATTTTCTATTTTATGCAAGTCTTTTCCATTTTACACAAGGAAAAAAAAGAACAGTCAAATGATTCAGAAAAAGCATATCCTATTGACACTCAATTAACTTTTTTAAATCAAGGAGCTGAGCCAGATCAACTTGTGCTGAAAATTAAACAGATAGGAGAAATTAATGCCTGATTTAATCTTTTCAATGGCTTTCTTTCTACAAGTGCATTAGTGTAGGATTATCAAATCTGAGTTGAAAAAATTCAGGCCATCACTGAATGGTACAAATGGCAAATAGAACACCCTTAACTCTTTGCTGCCATCTAATGTTCATCTGGATTTTTTCTGGCTCATACTGTATCTAATAGTCCTAAAATATCGTAGCGACCTCCTTCAAAGCTCAAATAATTCTATATTCTTTCTGATTTGATTGGAAATGTAAATAAAATCATTTCAGGGTCTACTATAAATGAACAAATCTAAATGTTCTTTATTCTATATAATCAAGCAGGTGTAGATATATGTTTACATTTTTAGCAGGTGTGAACACTTATCTGAACACTGTACACAGAATCTCAATGCATGATTGTAGGGTTGTGTGTTTACCTTCTATTTGTGATGTGAAGCAGAAAATTACTTTTAAGTGTTCAGCCTACCAAGGATTTGAGCCTTCAAACGGTGGGCCTTTTGCACCCCCTACTGATTCTTTTTCATGTCATGTTTTCTTAAAATAAATAAACTTTACAATACCAGCAGTTGTGCTTGACTTAACATCCTATAAAAAAAATTATCTGACCTACTCATATTAGTTGAGGCCTCTCAACTAATTCAGAGAAGACTAACTTAATATTTAATTAAAAAGCAACATTTAAATATAGTGCTAAACTGTAACACTATAGAAGAATTCAAAATGTTAGAACCATAGCAGATATTTAAATACCTTCTTCCAGACATCTTTAGAACCCTCCCATTGTGTAAAAAGTTTCCAAATTTGGCTAATGCATTCAAATTTTCAGTTATTAATCTAATGTGAGCGCAAGCAGTTTGCATATCCCTAGTGAAATTCTAAGGTAGCCTCCAGTGTGTTTGGGTAATGAACAATCTATGTTATCTGTATCGTTGTTTGGGTCTGTACAATAATCAGTTTCAGATAGGAATTAAATATTAAACACAATGCCACAGATGATAAATAAAGATCTCGCTTATTTTTAAGCACCGTTTTGACCAGCACTGAAGAATCTCTAAATACATATTGATTTCTATTCTCTTGCCATAGATGAAACTTCATTCATTAATAATACAATCTAGTTTGCATTGTATATTTGCATGTGAGACATAAATGAGGATGCTGAGATGAACATTGAATTACTATAATCTGAGCCTTAATAATTTGCATGGCCTTATCATAGTGCATGATAATGTCATATCCGGCTCACAGAAGGTTGACATTAACTTCCCTCAGGTAAATCAGGTATATCCTTCCTTAGCAGCATTTACACACAGTCTCTTTGAACAGCAGGGGTAATGCCAACTGTAGGAAAACTGTAAATCACATTAACAATAGAGCATGGCACAGCTACCAGTTCCATTAATTAGTAGTAGAATGTAGAATGCGTAATTAGTAGTAGAAAGTAGAATGCGTAATTAAGTGGCTATTGTAATATGTGCTATTTGAATTGAGGCCTCCTGTTGAAATATTTTTATTTATGAAGAAGCAGAATTTTAATGGAGCATAAAGGAAAGTTTCACACTCAGATCAGACATTTGAGTGATTACAATTGGGTATGTAAATTCACATTCATGGCTGATATCATGGAACACCAATGTCATCAACAAGGCAGTTGCAAAAGGAAAAGCCAAAAACTTCTTAGCATTTTATATATCCAAGTAAGGATGCAATCTTTGAGGCAACCAAAATTTGATACAGGAAATCTGGCATACCTTTCACTATTAAAGACACAATAGACAGGATCAACAATAGAGAGGGTAATCAAATGCCAGCATTTATTTAATAGACACTGAAGTCCTAAAACCTTAAACTTACAGTATTTATTTATTTATTTATTTATTAATCGAATTTCTATACCGCCCTTCTCCTTCCGGACTCAGGGCGGTGAACAGCCAATTTAAAACCAATAACAATACGGTGAGTTAAAATGTACTAAAAGTCCATATAAATTTAGGCTGAAAATATATCGAATAAAACACTAAAACTCTAAAAATTTAAATAATTTAAAATAATTTAAAATTTAAAAATATTTAAAAATAGGAAGGATCAGGCAAGTCCGGCAAGTTGGAAGAAATGAGTCTTCAACGCCCGACGAAAGGTCCGGAGGTCAGCAATAGTTCTCAGATCTGGAGGGAGATCGTTCCAGAGGGTGGGGGCTACCACAGAGAATGCTCTCCCCCTGGGGGTCGCCAGCCGGCACTGTCTGGCTGACGGCACCCTGAGGAGGCCCTCTCTGTGGGAGCGAACCGGCCGGTGGGAGGCAATAGGTGGCAGAAGGCGGTCCCGTAAGTACCCTGGTCCTAAGCCATGGAGCGCTTTAAAGGTGATTACCAACACCTTGAAACGCACCCGGAAATCAACCGGCAACCAATGCAGCTCACGCAGGAGAGGTGTCACATGGGAGCGCCCTGTCGCTCCCATAATCCCCCGCGCGGCCGCATTCTGTACCAGCTGAAGCCTCCGGATGCATCCCAAGGGGAGCCCCATGTAGAGAGCATTACAGTAGTCCAAGCGAGACGTGACGAGCGCCTGAGTGACTGTGCGCAGTATATATCTTTAAGATATACTTGGTGTGGAAACCCTAGATTAGGACCTGAAGCTGAAAAACAGCAAAGACAAAAACTGTTTGCAGCAGTTTGAAACTGCTGCGATTCTGCAGAAGGGGATTAGGAAACTGAAGAATTAACACAGATAATTTCACTCTTTGGCACTGTTGAAGCATACATGCATTATTTCTGTACAATGTCCATCATGCAATTCTTTGCATATGTGTAAGCAGTGGTATGCAGACTAGAGAAAAATTGCTAGAAATAACAAGGCAAAGAAATTAAAGGCATGAGATTAAAAAGAAAAAAAGGAACACAGCAAAATCGTGTTTACACCAAACGTTGTTGGTTCTCCAGCATTTAAACACTGCTTCATACATGGCTTCTTGTTTTTTACTCTTGTCTTTCTCTTTTTCAGGGTCTCATCAACTCTACCCAACCACAATTTCCTTGATCTTCTCTTGTTTTACCACACAGCATTTTTTAGTAGTCCATTTCTCCTGCCATCAACTTACTTTTATGTTTCTTTCTTTTATGTTTCTAAATATGAGGCCCAAATCTCATATTTACATAAAGATGTTATTTTACTTCTTATGAAAAACAATTATTCCTCACAATAAATCATTCATTTCCATATTTTGAAATTTTTCCATCCTTGTTTACTTCTTAATATACATTCAACCAAGGTACACAAACTTGAAGATGTCTACTTCATTTTCTCCAGCCATCACAACTACCTTGGGTTTTGATGTATCAATTTTCAGATCCATACTCCTTATTACAGGTGAACATTCAATGCAAATCCTTCATATTCTCAGCCAACAGTAGAACAACATCGGCATATAAAAGTACATGTACATTCATGTCTCAACCAGGACAGTATTTTTCTACTACTACTATGTTATAAATTCTTCTGAATGCTTTTTGAATAAAACACAGAGTAAAAATTATCCAAAGGAACACAAGAAGTAAATATCCTTTACTAGACCTAAGTGAAAAATCTCCATGTTAAAACAAAATCTAAGTGCAACTTGCACAGATGACAGACTTTTTAAATGTTAAATGGGCCCCAACTTCCAAAACATCTACATATAGAGAATTCTTCCAATCATTTGATGCTCAATTCATTCATTTTCTTTTATCACAATCAAAAGAACTCTACTATATTACTGCCTCTTAAAAGTAATTTAAACACATACATAATTGTTCCTAAAGTGTAGTGTTTGAAGTACTCTATGGAACCAGTATATCATAATGGAAAACATATATTTGTCCATAAATTTACTCAATCTGAACACAGATGTAGCATTTTCAAAATGTTATGGTGGATACTACATGCTACATACCTTAACCAAGTTTCAGAAACACTTCGTTCATGTAATCTAGTTCAATTTTTATAAGATTGCAAAATGTTATCTCATCCACTGAAATGTTGTTTGATATTATTTGATATTATATATAATTCAGTTATAGTAAACTAAAATGACATTAAAAATAAAGTGATATCAAAATGAATATAGTAATTTAATGGTTCTTTTTTTCTGGGAAAGAAAGCATTAAACATCATTTTCAAAAAGCATTTACAAGTCTACACTGCTGACAAGTGGGCAGTAAAAGAACCTGTGTATTTCTGTGACAACAGTCGAGCATCAAATATTTCTCGACACAGAACCTATACAACGAACATGATGACATAGAACTTTGCCCATAAAGGGGCAGGTTATTCAAGCAAACATCCCGGAAGAAACTAAGTGACGGAGCATGGTGGAGGGGATTGATGCGAATAGGAAACACATTGATGGTGATAGGTGATGGGCAGTGTAGGGAAAAGTAAATGGGGGGGAACGAGCGGTCAAAAGAGCGACGGTGACGACGGCCGATGACATCATCTACCAGCGTCTTCAGCTCCCGAAGTGGGAGGGAGCGGGTGGAAAATTTAAATATGCTACAGCTGCAGCTTGTTCCAACACCAGCATAAAAACAGCAGAGACAAAGCAAACAGCCAACTCCGTCTTTGAGCTGAAGTCACGGCGCCAGCATTTCCTGTAAACTGCTGCATAACCGAGATTAATCTGGGTTGTACTAGCCGATCCATTGTGTGTGTGTGTCGTGCATTACCCGGCTTCAGAAAGGCAGTTCCAGAGACGCTGAGAACAACAATGAAACATTTTTCATTTTTCACAGATGGGCAGATAATAGCAGTTATCTAACAGCATGCTTGCATGTATCTACTCTCAGTCTAAACATATTCAAGGAAAATGTACTGGTACTTTCATTCTTTTGCAAGTATCTGATTCATTAATTTCACATGGAAAGCACTGCATAAGGCATCATACAATTCATTAAAGACTTGGCTCAGATGCATTCAGTATTTGAAAGTTGAGTCCTTGGAAAAGCTAGTAGCTAGCAAAATATTATGTTTTGCTTTGGAGTACTAGACTTTATACAGAATTGTACATACATAGTTTGTCAACTTTTCAGTTACTTACATATTCATTAATCCATAACCCATCCTGCGCCCAAAAGTATTGGGTGTCTTGGAGTGCTGTACAGTTGCATTGCTTATTCCTCTTCCATTTTTTAAGACAATAATGAAGCAAATAAAAGTGATGTAAGTCAATACTGGAGTTAATTTATGAGATAAAGTAAAATTTTCTTTAAGACAAGCTCAACTCCTGGTTATATCTATCTGTAGTTTTCTTGGCACTAAAAAGTTGTTTGACCTCACCTTTTTAGAATGTAGCTTGGACTTCTCCGTCAAGCCGATAAACTTGGTTTTTTCATATATTCACCCATCCAAGTACTAAGTTCAACCTGCTCTACTTTTCAGAAACATTCAAGTGTAGCCAAGTGCTGCTATTTACCTGGACCAATTTCAGCATGGTCCTTGTTAAATCAAAAGGTAGACAGGCTGAAGGCAAAATAGAAATACTAGAATAGTACTAGTAAAAACACTGAAACTGGGAAAATATACTAATCTTCACTTTAACACAAACCATAACATTGGGGATTTTGGGGATTATGAATATATATCAAAGGTAAAATAAAATAATTGGTTTTGGAATCATGCTTGCATTGAAGTTTCCTTTGTGGGCTTTCTCAGTTCCTCATGTAGTAATCCTTGACCTATGATCATTATTGGAACAGGAATTTTGTGATGAGGCACCTATATGGCCAGACTCAATTTTATGAACTTTGTATGGCAATCATTAAGCAAATCACACAGTCGTAAGTTCTGATCCATTCTCCTGAAGGGGTGGGGTTTTTTTTTTACCAGAAACTGGCAAAAGCTGATGGAAACTAGTAAAAAATGTCTTAAATGATGTCACATGACCATGGGACAACACAACTGGTCTTAAATTTGAACCAGCTGCCAAGTTGCCCAGAATTGTTTCAATAATGAGATAAGAACAAACAAACAAACAAACAAACCTGAAATGTGATGTGACTGTGGGGAGTAGGACAGCGAGATATTTTACAACAGTTGGAAGTGCTTTACAGGCCCTAAAGCAATCTTTCTGAAACTCTTCATTAAACCTAGCTGGAAATTGATAGATTTTACTGATTTCTCTTTTTTGTCTCTTTTCCCAGGGACAAGTAAACCCTGCAGCAAGAAGATACAAGATTGTTGTTAAATAGATTATAATATCTTGGGAGCAATGAACAATCTATGGTATTTTCTGTGAACAGGAAGTGAAAAGTAGTTGGGAGACGAATGCCAAATTTCCTGGTGAGCCAAACTGTCTTCTTCCAAACTGTGTCTGAAATTGAAACAAACCGGAATAAATTTTATTTATTTAACAAACTTCAATAGCAATATACTGTACTATATATACTATCAGAGGGATAGAATCAAGATCATGTGAAGTGTTAGTACCACTTTATAATGCCTTGGTAAAGCCACATTTGGAGTACTGCATCTAGTTTTGGTTGCCACGATGTAAAAAAAAATATGTCGAGACTCTAGAAAGAGTGCAGAGAAGAGCAAGAAAGATGATTAGGGGGCTGGAGGCTAAAACATAAAGAATGGTTGCTAGGAAGTGGTATATCTACTCTGATGAAAAGAAGGACTAGCGGTTACATGATAACAGTGTTCCAATATTTGAGGGGCTGCCACAAAGAAGAGGGAGTCAAGCTATTCTCCAAAGCACATGAGGGCAGGACAAGAAGCAATGGATGGAAACCAAAAAAGGAGAGAAGCAACCTAGAACTAAGGAGAAATTTCCTGACAGAACAATTAATCAGTGGAACGACTTGCCTCCAGAGGTTGAAAATGCTCCAATACTGGAAGTTTTTAAGAAGAGATTGGATAACCATTTGTCTGAAATTGTATAGGGTTTCCTGCCTAAGCAGAGGGTTGGAGTAGAAGACTTCCAAGGTCCCTTCCAACTATTCTATGCTATGCTATGCTATGCTATTCTATTCTATTCTATTCTATTCTATTCTATTCTATTCTATTCTATTCTATTCTATTCTATTCTATTCTATTCTATTCTATTCTATTCTATAGATTCACAGAGCATGAAAGTCCCATATATAAAGTAGAATAGCAATAGCACTTAGACTTATATACCGCTTTACAGTGCTTTAAGCCCTCTCTAAGCGGTTTACAGAGTCAGCATATTGCCCCCAACAATCTGAGTCCTCATTTTACCCACCTCAGAAGGATGGAAGGCTGAGTCAACCTTGAGCCTGGTGAGATTTGAACTGCCAAATTGCAGGCAGCCGGCAGCCAGTAGGAGTAGCCTGCAGTACTGCACTCTAACCACTGTGCCACCATGGCCCATGAAAGCAGGTATGCTTGGACAATTGGAATTATTCTGTTTCTTTTATAAACAAGATAATTACACTTTTTTTAAAAAAAAATTGATTTATATGCCGCCCTTCTCCGGAGACTCAGGGCGGCTTACAATGCATTAAGCAATAGCCTTCATACTTTTGTATATATTTATACAAAGTCAGCTTATTGCCCCCACAAACTAGGTCCTCAATTTACCCACCTTAGAAAGGATGGAAGGCTGAGTCAACCTTGAGCCTGGCTAGGATTGAACTCATAGAATTACAGGCAGCTGGATGTTAATTGCTGCCTTTAGTAAGAGGCATTAGCCCCCTACGCTACTCAGGCTCCTTTTCAAGGAAGATAGAAAAAGCTAACATTTCTGTCTGGAAATTATTCGTGTTTGTGTGTATGTGTGTGTAATCACATAATTATTTTGTTCTGAAGTTACATAATATTTTAATCTAGGTTTATTCAATTTAATCAATGAAACCTTCACAATTCTGATCAAATGCTGTACTTAAGTACATTTTTAAAATTACATACCAAAAGTAGAAACATTACTGCAATTAGATTTATCCACTTGGTACCACTATTTAATAAAATATTTTTAATATTAGCACTAATACGAGTAGTAAGATGCTGCCAATAATATGATCTAAAATACTGACAATAGCAGTTTAAAAAGAATTTCTGGAGGCCATTTAAAAAGATGTGCCTTAGCACTTCCAGATGACTGTCAATCCTCCACTTGCAGACTTAATATGGACTTTTAAGGAGGACAAGAAAAATATATCTCAGGAAATTGGAAACAGAGTCTGTTTTCTATCCTATGCAATATACAATGTACTTTGATTCTAAAATGTACTACTAAGAGAGCCATCTCAAAGTATTGCTTCAGAAAATATTGGTTGAATAAATTCTTGAATTTTTCATCTATTTTTGTTACCTCCGCAATATTTTCTGCAGTTTATTAAGATGGAAATGAAACATTGATATATGTATTGCTTTTATCTTGTTGAGAATGGATTGAATTACCTCTGTATGAATTTTGATTTTCCAGGAAATTTGAAGCATATGGAATCCTTATTTGAATCCAGAATTGAGAATTTCAAAGTTAGTTCCTATGCCTTGTTTATCTTCTAAACTTTTTTCAGAAGCATAAACTTTTTAAAACAAAAATGCAGTTATATAGCATTTGCAGGAAGCCAGTCACATAGATGCAATTGGTTGTAGAAAATTCAAATAATTACTTAGGTGTATAGAAGTCGCATTATCTAGTGATAAGAAAATTTTCCATATTATAAAATATAGAATAAAGAATCAAAGTATCCAAAACAAAAATAATTAGTGGACTTAGATTTTTTAAAATGTATATGTAATTACAATCTCAAGATATAATTAATTTAGTAAAACCTGTTTGGTTTGTTTGTTTCTTGGATTCCTCAGTAAGTTTTAAAGAGGGTTGGTTATTTATCTTTCTAGGTTGGAAAGCCAATACATTTGAACGTGTGTTAAGAAATAAGATTTGGTCATGCCCTGTGGCTTTCCGTACTGATTAAAAACATTTAATATTGTTAATAAGAGATGTAGTAAGTAATTTAGTAAGGCAGTTGAGATTTAGATACGTTAATGTGATGTTAAATTATATTCCTAAAATTTGGAATTTCTTTCTTTTTAATAAACCTTTAGATCTACCATGTTTGGATTCTTGAAGAAAACATTATGTTTCTAGAAAGATATTTGTATACCTCAGACCAAAACAAAGACTTTATGAAATATATGGTATGTACTCAATTTTGAATAGTGATATCTCTTTTGATACAGTGGAAACATGTATCAAAAGCATGCGCAGAAGCGTTCTGATGGCATTGGGGTCGGTGGGCAGAGCCTCCCGCCAGTTTTACTACGGTTCTATAGAACCGGTGCAAACCGGGGGCAACCCACCACTGCGCACCATACATTTGACAATGGCTCCTGATCAGCATTGATACTGATTTGAAAACACACAGACAATGGGAAGAGAAAGATGAACAATGATAATGAAACATGCATAATATTGTCACACAAATGCTTTGGTGTTATTGATTTGAGTCAGACATTAGGATGTTACTACATAAATCTGTTGTGTGCTAACATCAGCATACACATTGCAGACTTTGCTGCATGCACTGCCACGTAGACATAAATTGTGAACAGGAATAAGCAGATAAGTCAGTACCAGAATGCATCTTTCTATAGTGAGTAAATAGTGCAATTTTTCTGCTGAAAGCTTTAAGAAATGGGTGGGAGGTCTAGTTTAGAAAGCCCAATTGATTTACAATGTATTGCACCTTTAAGGAAACTGTGCCTTCTGTTGTGAGAGAAAAAGGAAGGACTGGGAGATTCACTTAATGAGGCCAGCAGTTAAATTATTCTTTCACCTGTGCCTGTAAGCAGTTTCCTAATGATGAAAGTAAAGCTGTAAAAAGTTCACAGTATTTTTGTGTTGTTGAATCCCTCAGAAGAGAGGAAAATCTACCCTTAGAGCTCCCTTACTGGTGGAAGAGTTGGCTGCAAGTTTGTTTAAACCAGAACTGAAAAGGATCCTGCTTGGGAAAACCCTGAAGAATCAGCTTTTGAATTTAGGACTGGCACTGTGTTTTAGCGCAAGCTATATACTTAAGAATCACCTGCAGAGAACTTCTGAAAAATGTTGCATTAAGTCAATTGACTGGTATAGACGGATTGCCTAATAGCCTATCCATCCAGCCTAGAAAAAGAAAATAACACTATTGGCAAGACACATAAAAGGCAAACTTGACTACAGAGAGAGACAAATCTGGAGACAATTTATTTAATATAAATCACACTTGACTTCAAAAGCAGTTATTTACATTCTTAAATCTACTCAGAGGGTAAGCCAATAAAATTCCATTTAGCAGCACATAGTTTCTTGCATATTATTCTTGTTCTTACTATGGATTATTTATATATGCCAGATCCAATCTACTTATATATGGATTGTTGTATATAAAAAGTTAGATTTGGCAAGTTCTGTGACATAGAAATGCCCATCACTTGGTTATTCTTCCTTCTTATTAACCTATTTTTTACATTATTTTACAGGTAGAAATTTGGAGAAAGAATTTACTATCAGATAAGAGGATGCTTTTATGAAAGAACTCTACACTTCTTCATGTTCATAAAGGCATTCCTTCAATGTTGGGAATAGGTAGACATTGCATGGTGCCAAAACCTGGACCAAATGAGGGCTGTAATCAAACAGTGGATTCCAACCATTATTATGTCTTGGTGATTCATAAATTAAGATGCAGTTCACAATAAAAGGCACCTAATGGGGAGAAGACTTCATCCACTACTTGGCTTCTTCCCTCTCTATCTATAAACTCATTCACCATAAATAAAGAAATAAAAACAATGAAGAATAACACCAATACCACCACAACAAATATTTCACCAAAATTAAAAGTATTCAGTACTTAAGAACTCTAAAATGGTTTCCTAAATATCTCTGAAACAAAATGGTCTTAATTGAAGATGGCAAGTCATAAATAGATCTCCCTGTAAAAAGGCTCACTTTAGCAAAAAAAGGCATTTCTAATGAATTCTGTTTCGATCAGTTCTAAAATAGTCTGTTTTACATAGCCATCTCATTGGTGGTGGCATCACTATCCCAATCTCTGAGGCAATTCTGTAAATCATGAATTTGCATTGGGACATGACTCATACTTGATCACTTCTTCCTACTTTGTGAATACCTCTGTACAGGAGTCTGAGACATGAGAAGCTATACAAAGTTGCCTAAAAAGATTCATTGTATTTATGCTTTATGTGTGGATGACTAACTAAAAAGCCTAGAGCTAAAAGTAGTACACAATATTCCATAGTTTTAGTAAATATTCTTTGCAATGGGTTTGCTTAGAAACATGTTAACAGTAAGAAAAAATGTGCTTAGATCTGAAATACCCTCTTAGATCCAAAATATTTGGATTTTTAAAGCTTGCACTTTTGAATATGTACTTATTTCAGTTGGTCATATTAATTTATTCTGCAAATTATGTATATTCAAGCCTTGCAATAAAATACTAAAACCTATTGGAAATGAATCACCTAAAATAATAGGCTAATGGTATCAGCTGCATTAACAGAAAGCCATGTGTGCAATAAAAGCTATAGATAGGGTTATCTTTGCTTTGCAAAGTCATTTTTTGAGCATCAACTCTCTGTTATCATTTTATGGCAATATAGTTTCCTGCCAAATGTTAGGAATTATTTAACATTTGGCAGGACATAGTATTGCCTTCAAATTATCAGTTGCATTGCAATGATGTAATAAACTGAGATTTTCTTTTAGGAAATTTGAAAGACAAAAAAATGATAGGGTTGTATGGCAATGCTGGAGGAATAGTTTATTGTCTTATGGAAAGAGGCTTCTCACATACAAAGTGGATCTCATCAGTGTGCTCATCATAATTGATGGAATTAAGAGTTATTGGCACAAAACAGAGGGGTTTTTTTCTTAGCTTAGAAATTTTTATTTATCTGGAGCTAACAAACCAGGATCCCAGGTTTCAACTTTACACTGAGCCAACAACTTACTCCCTAAACCTAGGATTGACATTAAAAAAAATATATCAAGATATTACAACCCCACAGAGAAAAGCTACGATGGCACTGCACAAGAATGTTACGATGTTACAAATGTTTATCAACCTTACATTGTAATAACTTACTTAGTTTAGTGAGAGTTTCTTTACTATACAACGTTATGCTTAAGCACCTTCCAGAAATTTTGGTCCAAATTTTGGATGCTGTGTTCGGTGAACGACTTAAATATTAGCCAACAGTGTGCGGCGGTAGCCAAAAAAAGCCAATGCAACCCTAGGCTGCATTAATAGAGGATAGAGAAGTATTAGTACCACTTTACAAAGCCTTAGCATGACTTGGTTTTAGATGCGCCATGATATAAAAAAAGATGTTGAGACTCTGGAAAGAGTGCAAAGAAAAACAACAAAAAAGCAACTAAAATATATGAAGAATGGCCACAGGAATTGGGTATGTCTCAGTGGTGGGATTCAAAATTTTTTACTACTGGTTCTGTGGGCATGGCTTGGTGGGCGTGGCATGGTGGGTGTGGCAGGGAAAGGATACTGTAAAATTTCCATTCCCACTCCACTCCAGGGGAGGGATACTGTAAAATCTCCATTCCCTACCCACTCCAGGGGAAGGTTACTGCAAAATCCCCATTTCTTCCCGATCAGATGGGACTTGGGAGGCAGAAAATACATGAGGGCAGGGCCAGAGAGAGGTGGTATTTACTGGTTCCCCAAACTACTCAAAATTTCCACTACCGGTTCTCCAGAACTGGTCAGGACTTGTTGAATACCACCTCTGGTATGTCTGGTGTAGTGAAAAGAAGAAGTAAGGGAGACATGATAGCAGTGTCTCAGTATTTGAGAGGCTGCCACAAAGAAGAGGGATCAAACTCTTGTCCAAAGACAAGAAACATTGGATGGAAACTAGTGAAGGAAACAATCTAGAACTAAGGAGAAACTTCCTAATAATGGGAACAATTAACCAGTAGAACAGATTACCTTCAGAAGTTGTGGGCGTTTCAACCCTGGAAGCTTTCAAAAGAGACTGGACTGCCATTTGTCTGAAATAGTCTCCTGCTCGAGCAGAAGGTTGGACTAGATGATCTCCAAGATCGCTTCCAACTCTGTTAGCCTACATTCTATGGTTGTTATTATTACATTTTTGATTATGAAAATATTGACTTAATGGTCACATTGACTAATTAGTCAAAATTTCTTGATGCCTTGACTGATCAGAATCATCCATAATAATAAACAATTAGTTTGCTTTACACAACATGCTATCTTATATTATGGTTTATAAAACACAATGATTGAATTTATGTAAGAAAAATGTCAAAAGCTTAATGTGATATGAAAAACTCAGGTATTTGTATACATGTGTTTGATTTTCAGAAACCATCTTAGAAAATTAAATAATAGACTGAGCTGGAAGTGGATCCCTCTGTAGCAATAGTGAAGTTGGATTAAATAACTTTCTTGGCCTTTTTGATTTGAAGGTTGTGAGTGGAACAGTTTACTGTCTGCTCAGAGAAGGGATTCATTGACAATAATGCATTCACGTAATATTCCTTCAAACATTGCTTGTAAATTGCTCTTGTATTTAAAGTCCCAATACTGACAGATAACCTTCAGAAATGAAAACAATTCCCAATGAATATAGAATGTGGATAAATTAAATAAGATTTTAGCACATAATATGTGATTATTTTCTAAATGGTTCCAGATGATTTCCATTCAATTCTTCAGGGAAATAACTAGCTTAAGAGGAATTCAAAATTGGAATTTATTCAGCTGATTGAACTATGACTATCACTAAACGTAAATCCTTTTACGAGAACAGTTGATCACATTCTCTAGCAAAGTACATGCCTTGAGAGAGAGAATATTTTATTTGCATTATAAAGCAGAAATAAAATGCAGACTGCAGCTGTACGGATTATTTTGCTATATAATTGCTATGTCCTATAGTCAGCATTTGCAGTATAGCTGAATGTTCCATTCTTTTGCTGAACTAAGAATAAAACATTAGTAAACCTTTTTGGCATTATTGTCCTGAAAGCTGCATGGATATATCAGTATGGTTACTAGGAGCTGAACTTAAAGGCATTCTTTATCTTACCAAACTTATGCTTTTGGATATTATGCAAATGTGCAAAATGCACATTTTGATATGAGACGTATAATTACATCCTTCATTGCATGTGTGATGTTTAATCAATGCTTACATTTTTATTGAATTGTTTCCCTTCATGACACGGTCCTTTACTTTCTCACCAGTTCACATGTGGTTGTGGAGGGGGGATATTAGTATAGAAGAATTCATTTTCACTGAAGTATCAGCTGCCAGGAAAGCATTTTCTTCCCTGTTCTGAGATGTCATTGTGATGGTATAGAATCCTTTCTTCAACGAAGAAAGCATTTAAATCAGGGGTGGGTTCTAAATTTTTTTACTACTGGTTCCGTGGGCGTGGCTTATTTTGTGGCATGGCTTGATAGTCATGTGACTGGGTAAGCATGGCCAACTCAATGTCACTCATGGCAAGGGGTGCCTCACCTGGCCCCGTCCCTCCCCTCCCAGCCATTCCTTGTCACACCTAGTCTCAACATGTCTATAGTTCTGTAAAAATGTTGTTCACCTTTTTTCAACTTTATTATCTACATACTATAGATGCACTTTCATGGACCACTGAAAGGAGGAAATGGCTCATATGCTTTGCCCAAGAGTGTGATAGGCACTTTTAAGGGGCTGCCAGAAAGAAAGGGGGGGGGGCAATGTATTTTCCAAAGAACCAGAAAGCAAAACAAGAAGCAAGGATGGAAACTGAACAGAGAGAAGCAACCTAAAACTAAGGAGAAACTTCCTGACAGTATGAACCAATATAGGCGCAGAAATATTTCAGTCATAATTTCACTTATAAAATAGCCATTCGTGTAATATAACCTGCATATTGTTCAAAACAGTCATTAGTATTACGGTTGATGTTTGATAGCAAGCCTAAAAGTCAAAGATTACAAGAATGCTTCTTTCTCTGTATGTATACAAAACATCACATACCAGGAATAGCACATTAAGATGGACTTATGCAGTGGTGGGTTTCAAAATTTTTTACTACTGGTTCTGTGGGTGTGGTTTGCTGGGCGTGGCGTGGTGAGCGAGACAGGAGAAGGATACTGCAAAATTCCCATTCCCACCCCACTCCAGGGGAAGGTTACTTCAAAATTCTCATTCCCTCCTCACCCCATTAACCTGCTCTGGGAAGGAATCAAACTCCCCCCTCTTCATTTCCCCAAATAAAATATTACTCATAAGAAAAGCAAGGAAAAATCAAGCTGCTAACAAGGAACCTGCCTGATACTCATTCCACATTCCTGCCAGCTGCATAAAGGAAACTTTGTAAGAAGAAAACAACTACCATTGCTTAGAGATAATAGAAAGTGGAAGCTGGAAGTTTGGCTCTGTTTACAAGCAGGCAGAACACTCATTCAGACAAGATATTTCACAATGGAAATCGAGCAAACCTTTTTAGAAACACAAAGCCCAAATTGCACAACCCCCAAAACCTCAAAAACATAAAACCATATAAGAGTCCTTCCTCTTATCCAGTTTGTTGTTCAGCTGACCCAGAAACGAACTGCTGAATGTGTGCAAGCAAAATCCTCCTTCCAGCAGCTGCTTCTTGGCTTGCCAATTTAAAGCGATGGCGTCTCCCCCCCCCCCAGCTGAGAAGGAGTCCAGATTTTTTCCTTCTAGCCAATCAGTTGAGAGGCTTCTTGGCTTCTCAATTTAAAATGATGGTGTCTTGTTTTTTTCCCTTTCTTTGTCAAGTGAGCCCTGATTTTTTCCTTCCAGCCAATCAGCTGGGAGTCAGGAGGCAGCGAATAGATTGGGGGCGGGGCCAACAGAGGTGATATTTACCAGTTCTCCGAACTACTCAAAATTTCCACTAATGGTTCACAAGAACCAGGAAGAACTGGTAGCAACCCATCACTGATTTAAATGAAATGTCTACATTTTAACTCAGTGTTGCTGCCAATTCAAATAGTCAACGAACCATTCCATTTTTAAAGTGCTTGGAGAACAGCTTTCTTCTAATACTGATGCCAAGTGCTCTACACCTTTCTTAAGAAAATCCAACTAAATTTAAATGAGAACAGTGACAAAAAGCCTGTTATTCCCCTTGCTTCAAATTTGTTTTATTGTTTTAATCTTATTTTTAGTGGATTGCAACTTGCTGTACTATTCCCTTGGATGACAAGAAAGCTATAAATATTTAAGCAAATAACAAATCTACACTAGGGCTGTGCAGCCTTTCAGAGTTGGCCACCAGAAGATTCTTTGGAGTGCAAAGGGACACAAACATAGCAACTGTCTAGACTTCTAAAGCAACTTCTGGAGATCAGCTCTGAAAGATGGCACAACCTCCTGGCTCACATTCCAGTTCTGGAACTGGCAAAAAATATAGAGCCTTTTCAAAAATTATTCTCACCGTTTGGCAACTGTTTCCACCGTTCACAGTATTTCAATTTGAAAACCACTGAGACTGCAAAGGAAGCCATCTCTTTAAGACTGCGATACACAGGGGTTTAAAAATCTGCAGTATAAGCAATTTAAAGCAAAGCAATTTCTAAAGGCAGAAACACATGGAAGCAATAAGTTATCTTCTAAATATCATTGAGACTCATTCTGCCATTTTTTAAAATTCAATGTAATTCCCAAAAAGATAGCTTTCCTTGAAGATAAAGGTGCTTACTGCAGCAATGTAGTGTCTTAAAAGTCGAACCAATATGGCACAACAGCTGTGCTGTTTGGAGGGACATCAATTTGCTATAGACACAGCTGGAATGTGTATCTTATCCAAATTCGGATTTCATATTAGGTGAGGTCAAAACCTTGCAAGGTTTTTGAGATGCTTTTGAAATTCATTGTAAAGTAATAGGATAATCAATTTTCTGTGTATGTATTAGTATACACACACACACACACACACATACTTGGGCATATATATATATATATATATATATATATATATATATATATATATATATATATACCCAAGCTTTAGAAAAATTGGATCACAAACCCAAACTCTCGCTCAGATACGTAGACGACACCTTCATAATCTGGCCACACGGGAAAGAAAAACTGGACAACTTTCTCACACACCTCAACAGCCTACACCCCAAAATACAGTTCACCATGGAAACAGAAGCTAACAACCAACTCCCCTTCCTGGATGTCTTAGACTACAAGAAATCCAATGGCTTCCTAGGACACACCATCTACCAGAAGAAAACACATACAAACCGCTATCTGCATGCACTCTCACACCACCATCCATCCCAGATCAACTCCGTAGCCAAGACACTCATCTCCAGAACAAAACATTTAGCTGACGAACAACACCTAAAAACCAAACTACACACTCTCACGAATGTACTAACATCCAACCGATTCCAAAGAAATAAGATTACCAACCTAATCCAAAAACAAACCCCCACTAAAATCCAAGACAGAGAACAAGAAAACGGCAAAAACCTCCTCCCATACATAAAAGGCACCACAGACAGAATCAGAAGATCCTCCACAAACACAACATCAAGATAGCATTCTGCACAAACCAAAAAATATCCACCATCCTAAGAAACCCCAAAGACAAAATTGAGTTAGAAAATCAAGGAGTATATGAAATCCCATGCACCGCCTGCCCCACCACATACATCGGACAAACCAACAGAAGAATAAGTGCATGCATTGAAGAACACAAGAACTCAGTCAGAAAAGAGGAACCAACTTCTTCCCCGGTCCAACACCTTAAAGCCACAGGACATGAAATTGACTTTAAGAAGACCAGAACTATCGCCAAAACTGAACACTTTAACAACAGAATAATCAGAGAAGCCATCGAGACAGAAAAATGCCCACACAGCATGAACAAACGAGACGATACCTCCCGCCTACCAGCCATTTGGAAACCCGCCCTTATTGACAAATGAGTCCCTAACACGAGGAATGACACCAGACCCACACTCACAAGAGCCACACAGGATGTCACCACCACACATCCACACAGAAAGCAGACTCAAACCCACACTGATAATGAGGCACGACCAAGGACCAGAAGCCAGACCACAGCTGCATCATTAGCCACTTTTAACCCCTCCAATCCATACATGAATCAGACCGACACCCACCATAAAGAGCTCTCACGACCACAAACATGAAGCCAAACAACAACGCAGCTCACCAGCTCAAATCCCCCTGCAACTCAGACTAAGCCGAGCACAACCAAGCCCCCACCCAAACAGAACACACCCCCAGCCAATCAGAGCACAACCAACCCCCCCATCCAATCAGAGCACAGCCAAGCCCCTAACCAATCAGAACACACCTCCACCCAATCAGAACACAGCCAAGCTCCCACCCAATCAGCTCCCACCCCCACTAGCAGTTAAGAGGAAGAGACAGCTGCAATCTCACATTACTCCTGGAAGCACGAAGCCGAGAACACCAGCCTGAAGATGACGAATGAGACTTCATCGAAACGTTGCCAAGACACTTCCAATTCTACGCAGGAGAAGACCCGAATAACCAAAGACCTACATATATGTGTGTGTGTGTGTGTGTGTTTCCTTTAAGCCAGGTTTTTCCTATGTAACCAAGATTTTTCTGGAACAACAATTGAATGAAATCACATTCACTACTTCCTATTTTCTTACAGGGAGGATACATGAGATGTGGGTGTGGCTTATTGATGATGGCTAATGAGCCAGAAATAGCTCATTAAAAAGGTAAAAGATAAAACCTTTTATGTGTGTTCTTCCTTTAAACCTACAAAAAGTAAGAAAATAGACATTGTACCTTTACAGGGAGGATACATGAGATGTGGGTGTGGCTTACTGATGATGGCTAATGAGCCAGAAATAGCTATCTAAGTCTCTCACTATGCAGCACAAAATCTGCTGGCTGCCAGAATGAAAAGAAGGAAAAAACCCCCAGAAAGTAATGAATGTGATTTCACTCGATTAGGGTTGCAGAAAAATCTTGGTTATGTAGGAAAAACCTGGCTTAAAGGAAAAACATATATATATTAATATATATATAATCTCTGACAATCTGAAACTGTATATTAGAACATGTGATACTAAGCATTTTCATACTGTTGTAACAAATCCTAATATTTTATTATTTCAAACTCGAAAAACATTTGTGGTCAGAATTTATTTTTAAAATTATTTGCAACAAATAGCGGCACTTCTGGTGAAGGAAAAAACACTATGGATATTTTCTACAAAAATGCTTTGAATCACATGTCAACGTAAGTTTTTTAAGTATTGCTAAAAATAAATATAAAATAATAAAAAATAAATAAATAGATATTATTTTTTTAAAAAAACATTGCTATTTATATTCTTTTTGATTGTTTCAGGTATAAAACCCCTGAATCAGAAATTTATGTCTTAAATTCATAATCAGTATCTTACATTAGGGATACCAGATGTAGCTTTAGTTCACTATACAAATAATTCTGAATTAATATGTGCAATTATATGATAGTTTTGCTCCTAAAAGTGTTGATCTGCAGAATTAATAAGATGCTGGAAACAGATGTCCATGCCTGGAAAGAGTTGTTATTATATGATTTCTCCATATCAAGTTTGCTCTTTCCTCATACCAGAAAAATGAAGAAACGTATGACAAAGAAGATAAACTGAGATGTCAAAAGAATGAAAAGCTCAGATTGCTCAGTTTGTAGAAGAAAAAGAAAACTAAAGATGGTACAATATTATATTTAATTTTCACCAAGTAATGTGGAATATACAATAGGATTAACAATATAATACATACAATTAAAACCCTTCAGAATGAAAAAATGGTTATTTGGATTGTAAATATTTTACTTAGAAATTATAAAATAACAGTGGTAGAGGCTGATACTAGGACAAGGGTATCTAAAGAAACTAATTGATTGAGGGTAGTTTTAGACTTCTCCCTTCCCAGCTTGGTTCACAGACTGTTGAACTGAGGATAAAATAATGGATGAAGAAGCCTAGTATAAATACCTTTGAAGTCCCAAGACTATACAGATATATCCAAGTTAAGTGTTCATGCAGTGAGAAGCGTTTTTGCGTATAAAAAGGTGGAATGTAGCAGATGTATAAAATTAAATCTCATGTGGGGAAAATAAACAAGGAGCTTTTCTTCTCGTCTTTTATAATACTGCAGCTCTGAGTCATGCAATGAAACGGAGTGAAGGAATACAGAATGGCTAAGAGAAATCATTTCTTCATACACTGTGTATAGTTAAATTATGGAATTTGCCACCAGAAGATATAATAGCAATGGCCACTAAGTGCAGTTTTCAAACCAATATACTTTTGTTTGTGGTTTTTGTTCTCCCAGTAATTCTACGGAGTTAAGCTCTGGTTGCCCAGCCATAGCTTCTGAGTCTTATTACCTATTTATTGACAGATGCTAGGCAATGACCAATCTGGAAGAGGATTTTTTTCCTGTTTTTTTCACCATATTAAATGGCTTAATGGATACACTTAATCTGGCTTTTCTGATGACAGCTGTATGCCATACATGACTGTTCTGGTAGAATATGCTACCACCACCATGCTCTCAGCATCATCATTTTTATTCACCTATAGAGTCCTTTCCAAAGACGTGGAATGGGCAGAAGTGAACATTTGATGGTGTAAAGGTATTGTCACAGGATGTAATCTGTTCCAATGGCCTTTTCCCAATCATTGTTTGTGATTTTGTCAATGCCAATCACACTCAAGTGCTGTTCCAGTTGTTTTGGGATTCCATCCATTGGCACTATCTTTGCTTTCTTTTGCCACAGTCCTTTTACTTCTATTTGCAGATCTTTGAATTTTGTTATCTTCTCCAGTTCTTTCCCTTCTACTCTGCTGTCTTCATATCCACTATCCAGACTTTTGTGTCTTTCTTATTGACAATTGTTAAATCTAGGGGGTTATGTAGTAGGTCAAACTCACACCGTTACGATGTCATCATGTGACGCATGGTGACTTCCACTCCCTTTGCTAAACTGGGCATGGGTGAGGCCAATGCATAACATATCTGGCCCACGGGCCACGGGTTTGATACCCCTGTATTAGATGCTTGTCTGATTGAATTCTAAAGTCCTAAAGCAGTTTGGTCCCTTCATTTTCTATTACTTTGTCTTCGTGCTTCCCCCAGTTGCTTGCAGGCAAGTAGTTTCTTGCAGAACTTCCAATGCACCATTGTTGCTACTTTGTCATGGAGTTATTTTAGTCTGTGTGATTTTCTTGCAGCAGCTAGGTGGTCCACTGTTTCTTACATCAATAGCACTTAGACTTGTATACCACTTCATAGTGCTTTATAGCAATCTCTAAGAGATTTACTGAGTCAGCATATTTCCTCCAACAATCTGGCTCATTTTACTGACCTCAGAAAGAGGGAAGGATGAATCAATCTTGAGCCAGTCAGGATCAAACCCTGGGCAATGGGCAGAGTTAGCCCAAGGGTGAAATCCAGCAGGTTCTGACAGATTCTGGAGAACCAGTAGTGGAAATTTTGAGTTCCAATAGCAGAACCAGTAGCAGAAATTTTGAGTAGTTTGGAAAACCGGCAAATATGGATGGATCATGGATGGATCCTGATAGGTTCCAGAGGGAGCTTGGGCCAATACCTGTAACTCTGGCTAACAACTCGGCTGAAGAGCTGGTGGCTGCCTGGGATAGGATGGTCGCCGGCACTGGACCAAGTCATGCCTTTGCGGCCTCTGACCCGGCGTCAAACCTGCCCAGCTCCTTGATTCTCTGAGGAGCTGAGGGAGATGAAATGCCTGAAAAAATGCCTAGAGAGTGGTTGGAGGGCGAGTCATTCTGAATCTGATCGAATGCTAGTTATGTCCCATTTTAGGACCTATTTAGTGGCGATAAAAGCGGCAAAGCATAATTACTTTTCCGCTCTTATTGCACCGGCATATAATCGCCCAGCCCCCTTGTTTAGAGTGACCCGCTCCCTCCTACATCAAGGAGCGCGGGAGGACCCCTTGCAAGGGCAGGCTGAGGATTTTGCACAGTATCTGCATGATAAAATCACTCAGATTCGGGAAGGCTTGGACTCTGACTGGGTAGATTCCGGCGAGGTGACTGAGGCCGGTCTTGAGACTATTACTTGGAAGGAGTTCGATCCTGTGACTTCTGAGGACATGGACAGGATTCTGGGGAGGTTAAACGCAACCACATGTTTATTGGACCCGTGTCCTTCCTGGCTGGTACTGGCCACTTGGGAAGTTACATGAGGCTGGCTCCAGAGAATTATAAATGCTTCTTTGAGTGAGGGTTTCTTATCTGCCGCCTTGAAGGAGGCGGTGGTGAAGCCCCTCCTCAAGAAGCCTTCTCTGGACTCAGCTGTTTTGGCAAATTATCGTCCTGTCTCCAACCTTCACTTTATTGCGAAGGTTGTTGAGAGTGTGGTTGCGCGACAGCTCCCTCAGTACCTGGATGAAACTGTCTATCTAGATCCATGCCAGTCCGGCTTCAGACCTTGGTACAGCACGGAGATGACATTGGTCGCGTTGGTGGATGATCTCTGGAGGGCTCAGGACAGGGGTTGCTACTCTGTCCTGGTCCTGTTAGATCTCTCAGCGGCTTTTGATACCATCGACCATGGTATCATGCTGCGTCGGTTGGGGAGTTGTGGGTGGGAAACACCGTGCTGCAGTGGTTCTTCTCCTATCTCTCCAACTCCTCCTATCTCTCCAACTCTCCATGTTGGCAGAGGGGCAGAGGTCGACCTCGAGGCACCTCGTTTGCAAGGTGCCACAAGGGTCGGTCCTCTCGCCGCTCCTGTTCAACATTTATGTGAAACCGCTGGGTGAGATCATCTGTGGTTTTGGGGTGCGATGCCAACTATACGCTGATGACACTCAGCTGTACATCTCCACCCCTGACCACCCCAATGATGCCCTCGAAGTGATGTCCCAGTGTCTGGAGGCCGTGCAGGTCTGGATGGGGAGAAACAGGCTTCGAATCAACCCTTCCAAGACCAAGTGACTGTGGATGCCGGCGTCCTGATATAGTCAGCTGACACCATCACTGGCTATTGGGGGTGAGTTTTTGGCCCCCCCAGAGGGGGCTCGCAACTTGGGTGTCCTCCTGGACACACGGCTGTCCTTGGAGAAGCATATGACGGCCATGGCCAGGGGGGCCTTCTATCAGGTTCGCCTGATACACCAGTTGCACCCATTTCTGGATCGGGACTCCCTATGCACAGTTACCCATGCCCTTGTCACGTCTCGCCTGGACTACTGTAACGCTCTCTACATGGGGATCCCCTCGGGGTGCGTTCGGAGGCTCCAGCTGGTCCAGAATGCAGCCGTGTAGGCAATTATAGGAGCAACCTGGCGCTCCCATGTAACACCTCTCCTGCGCAAACTGCACTGGCTCCCGGTGGTCTTCCAGGTGCGCTTCAAGGTGTTGGTTCTCACCTTTAAAGCGCTCCATGGCATAGGGCCAGGGTATTTGTGAGACCGCCTGCTGCTACCGATAACCTCCCACTGGGCAATACACTCACACAGAGAGGGCCTCCTCAGGGTCCCTTCAGCCATGTCGGCTGATGGCCCCCAGGAGGAGAGCCTTCTCTGTGGGGGCATCCACCCTGTGGAATGAGCTGCCTCCTAGTATACAATTGAGCCCGGACCATCGCACCTTACGTAAGGCCCTGAAGACCTACCTATTCCAACAAGCCGGCCTAGCCCAAAGAGTTTTTTAATAGGGTTTTTAAAATTATATGGATTTGGGGTTTTAAATTGGAATTTTATGGATTTGGGGGTTTTAAATTGAGAAGCCAAGGATTTAAATTTATTCATTTTAGTTATTTATAACTTTTGTATTTTATGTATTTTAATTTTTTGGCTGTTCACAGCCCTGAGTCCCTTTTGGGGAGAAAGGGCGGTATATAAATCCGAAATAAACTAAACTAAACTAAACTAAATACCACCTCTGGCTGGTCCCAGAGTGGGGTGGGAATGGAGATTTGGCAATATCCTTCCCCCAGGAGTGGGGAGGGAATGGGGATTTTGCAATATCCTTCTCCTGGAGTGGGGTGGAAATGGAGATTTTGCAGTATCCTTCCCCTGCCACGCCCACCAAGCTGCACTATGCCAAGCCATGCCCATTGAAAATTTGAATTTCACCACTGAGTTAGCCTACAATACTGTATGATAGCCACTGAGGCCACCATGGCTGTTATGGTTGATCACACAGTCAGCCAGATGTTTAGATGATGGTGGTGATGATCATAAGATAATTTTATTATAAAAACTTATTATCTAGTTTTGCCAAGAAAGACAAATGGTGGATGTTAGTACTCTTAGATCCTGATTTGGTTGGTTGCAGGGTAAACCGAATGTTGGATTTGTCTTAAATTCAATTTAAGACAAATCCAACATTTTTGTGATTTACAAATACAAGATAGAGTGTTTCTTCTCTGAAATGTTTCAATACAATAACAGGGATGGGGGAATACTGGAATCATATTAATTCATGTTATTTATGCAAAAGATTTGTAAGTCACATTCAGTGAAATTCTACAGGACATTTATTTATCAAATTTATAAGACCATCTAACTCCAGAGTTGCTCTGGGAAGCATACAACATTACAGACAATATGAAAATAATATAATAAATAAAAACAATGGTATCTTGACAGAATAATAAAACATACAATCTAAAGTAAATTTATCAGTTGTGTTAATTGCCAAAGACACTCACCATTCCAATCTTAATTGTTTGGCTTTTGAAGTATTTTTTAAAGTTGTATTCATTTTTTCCCAAAAACAATTCTTCTGTGACACAAAGTCATTAAAATACTGAAGATTGGATGTTAATCCTGTCATCAGATTTGTTACTGTATTGCTTCCAGGAACATTCTGTACAACACATATTGACATTCAGAGAACTTCATGAATAAAATCATTCTACAATGCCCATTTGCAATATTATTAAAGTTCAACTATCATCCAAGTTTCCTAAATGTGTGAACAACAGAAAGAAAATGCTGAGATTAATATTGGAAATATAGACAGATTTTTCAAAAGTAATCATCTTATTCTGGAAATCCAATATTTTCTACCCTTGCAAATTTAAATCAAGGGGGTAATTTTTTTGGGGGGGGGATCCATCTCAAAAATTAGATCTGTTGATTTTGTGCCAGATAAATAAGAATGCTATTGACCATTTTGTAGACCAGAATTCATCAGCTGCAATAGTTTTTTAAAAAGCATATAGGATCATATAGAATAATAAAGGCTAGCTATTCTGTTGTGAAGCCTTAACCCAATGTCTGTTATTTAGAAATGCTTGACAACATCTAGCACTATAGACATTTATTATGTCCAAAACTTTTTGTTTTGAAAAGTACTTTATTATTCTGCAGAACACATCAAGTATACATGCTGTGTAAAGTTCAGGCCACAGACTTAAAATATTAAGAATGTTTTGCTATTATCTATGGACTCGGTGGCTCAGATGCTGAGCTTGTCGATCAAAAGGTTGGCAGTTCAGCAGTTCAAATCCCTAGTGCCACGTAACAGGGTGAGCTCCCGTTATTTGTCCCAGCTTCTGCCAACCTAGCACGTAAGCACGTAAAAAATGCAAGTAGAAAAATAGGGACCACCTTTGATGGGAAGGTAACAGTGTTCCGTGTGCCTTTGGCGTTTAGTCATGCCGGCCACATGACCTTGGAGACATCTTCAGACAGCGCTAACTCTTCAGCTTTGAAATGAAGATGAACACCGCCCTCTAGAGTCAGGAACAATTAGCACTTATGTGTGAGGGGAACCTTTACCTTTACCTTTTATGGCATATTCCTTTATATAGAACAGAACCTTTCAGCAATTTGGAGGAACATAAAAATGAGTGCCATTACCTCCTATGTTAACACGCATGAAACCAGCCTTTCCCAACCTTTTAATCTCAAAAACTAGTTTTTGTTACAATGCGTCAAGTGCTGTTGTGGCAAGTACCTTCTTACCCAGACTGAGAAGGAATGTCAATAGTAGACATGGAGTGGGTTTCAGGAAGTGGGGTAGTTGATAGAAATTATTCTTTTGGGGGAAGAAAAGCAGAAATATTGCATGCTGCTTTATATATTATGTAATCTTATGTTGATTCCTGCATGATCAAGTCCCTTTTTTGCCTTGAGGTAATCAAATTATCAATCGAATGTTAAGATATCAGCCTACCATACAGTTAGCTGTGTTTGGATATCCAATTGAACTACAAACTAACCAACTATTTTTACGCTACCATTTTGTGCAAATTCAGTGTAGCTGGTAACCTTATGAATCTGTCTCTTGTATAACCTCAGAAAATTAGGTTGAGTGAGTACAGTAATTCAGCTATGCATAGATGTCGTGCAAATGTAACAACTGTATTGTCTGGACCTTTAAAATATTCTTCCTAAATGTGCCTATGTGAAGAAAATGTTTACTAAACCAAAATAATTTCTTTTAAAATTAATGGAAGGATAACCACATTTTGGTTTAACATGCCAGTCTAACATGACAGTTTTGTCTATCAGCATTTTGCAGCCACAGTGCCCAATATAGGTTCTTCAATTTGAGTCCCCACCTAATGTTCAGATCAAGACTTAGCAATGGCTAAATAGCTCCCCAGGCTGAAATTTTAATTTAAGAATCTATTTTCTTCTCTTTTTCCAAAAAAAAAAAAAAAAAAAAAAACCTTAAAATTGTGACCTTGTAACTTCCATACTTTACTATTAAGATGGGCTTTATATGAAATTTCCTTTGTGTGTTATCTGAAAAAAATAATCCTGAGAAGTCAAAAAGGCCATATAAAATATGTGTTGAAAACATTATATTCTGAAGATACGTTGGTTACTACTTTTAAAGCAAAATATTTTAGCCCTTAAACTTCTGTATGATTTTATTTTAATTTTATTTGGTTTTAATAGGGTTCACGATGTTAATAAAAACCACAGCACATTTTCTCTTTTTGGTGCTATAAAAGGGCTAATATAATTTAAAAAATCTTCCTATTTTAGAAAAGATAAAATGCTAAGAGAAGGCCTTGAAAATGTATTATTTATTTCTACTTTTACTATTCCTGGCAGATGCAGTAAAGAGTTTTATCATAAAATGTTTTTCCATGTGATTAATATCTGTTTTGTTAACAGCAGGATATTTCTGCAAATACTTTGGATGATGTCTACATGACTGCACTAAACATATTTTAGTTTAAAGGTGCAAGACAGTGACAGCCTTGTTCCTGAGCCAAGAAAACATTATTTTGTTTTATAGCTAAAAGCTGGAAGAAATAGTGCTGAATTTTATAAAGCCAGAGTAGTTTTGGAAGATAAAAGCCTAACTTGCCTTATAGCTTCCGATTGACTCCCTTGTGATGATTTCCAGAGAAAATCATCACAAATCACGTTCAGATCTAATATTGACACTGTTTTCTCCACAGAGTGCATAAAAACTGGGCATATTTCCATGTAAACAAAATTCTCTATTATAGGCAACAGTGATTTATAGCATGGTTAACACTAACTGATGTTGAAATGTGATTTATCAACAATTTAGGAACTCAAACATTACCTATTCATTATCGAGTGCTAAAAAAATTTCTTAACAGAGGAACATTAATAAATATAAACAATTTACATTGCTCTATTGCTATATAATATCCCCACAAATTTATGTGTTAAATCTACAATAATACAGATTATTGTGGCTAGATTTATAATATCTTTTCATTTCTGTTCCTTTATTCCCAGTTACAGATTTGTTCTGGAACAATGACGTGCAGATCTATTTCTTTGTGCGCTATTCCAGTGTTGTAGTACTGTAAGCACAATCTAGACCCAAATATATTTGCCGCAGTCATGCCTTCATCTAAACTCAGGATTTATTTTCCTGTCCTATTAGTTGTGACATGAAGAAGTTTGAGCACTACTTTTAGTTTCCACATATTCATGCTATTGCCTTTGCCTCATTTCCAGTCTACTGTCAAGGCAAATACATTTGTCTTTAGTTATTTCCAGTTTTAAAGTTCTACTTTTTCCCCTCTTCATTCAACACAAATCATGCCAAATAAACACATATAAGCATTCTACGTATATATCAACGTACATATTTTCAAATGAGCCTATTTCATTAGAATTAAATTCTAAGTTGGTTCTTATGCTTGAATGCAGTCAGACCTGTATGAGTTTATTGCATTTGGTGTACATTTGTTTTCCAAACATAACTTCTTCCCTTTTAGGACCATTAAATGCAGACTCTGACATTACCTAATTGTGGCATGATGCACATCAGTTCAAATCACTTTACATAAAACTTCTTTAGGTCTACTGATCTTTTCTACTACAGGCTATGACAGCTCTGCTATATACAGAAATATATAAAAATGAAGATGTGTGCAAAAATGTGGTAGTCATTTCAATGAATAACTGCATAATGAATAAATAAAACATTAGTTTAATGTTGCTTTAAGAGGAAAATTGTCTGCCAAACCTCTTGCCATTATAATCTTACTGAAAACTATAACATAATGAATTAGTATACAATTTCAAGTACATCCCTGAAAATACATTAAAAAACACCATCACCATTGCCAAGACACAGTATTTATGTTCTTTAGAATACATCTCTTGCAGATTAAGTTTGATAGCACAGTATGTTGATAGCTATTCCATTAAACAGAGATCAGAAATTATCAAATCCATTTAACTAAAGTGCCACAATTGCTATTGGTACATGCATCACTTTAATTCATCATTAAACACATTTGCAAAATTATTTTCCCTTAAACCATAATGGTATAAACAGCAGGCAAAAATATGACAGAGTGGGGGCAGAAGGGAAGGAGAAGAAGGTATAATTAATTGTGTGCAAATTAAGATAGCTCACAATTTACGACTGGTTGCTTAGTGACTATTCAAAATTGCAACTCAGGCAAAAAAGGCACTTATGTCCCAGAGTCAAAGTTCCAATAGCTGCCACCCCTGTGATCGAGTGATCACATTTTGAGCACATGCCTTTATGGCCATCTGCAGCAGCCTGACCACATATGATCACCATTTACAATGCTTTATAATGCTTTTTGCCAGAAATCTTTGTTTACTCCAGATTTCTGGAAAAAATACCCATTGCAGACAATTATTTTGCTTAATGACCATGGATTCACTTAAGGACCATGGTGATACATTTCACAACTATGGTGATTCATTTAATGATTGCTCCAAAAAAGTGTTGAGGAATTGGGTCAGTCACATGATGATCCACTTAATGACCAGCATGGGTTACGATGGTAATTCCTGGCTCAATTACGGTTATAACCTGTAGACTAGTGTAGTGCCTATTTGTCTGATTTCCACAAACTGTGTAGTTTGTTGAGATGCAGCACAAAACAAGAAGCAGAGTCTGTGACTGATTGGTGCTCACCTCTGTACTCCTATGGGTAGTTCTTTCCCTTCTCTGTATCATGCCTCTTGGATACTCTACTTATATACTAGATTTCTCCTGACTAGTTTTTCTGATCCTGTCATGTACACTAGAAGTAATTTATTGGTTGCATTTTAAGCATCCAAGATACTTTTTTTGAATCAATGTCTGAAAAGGATATGGGCTGCTTAGCAATCTACGGTAATATAAAGGACAAAAACTTAAAAATCTTCACATTGGCTCTTACAGTATTATTTTGAGACCCAAACATTTGAAATATTTCTATCCTTATTTGTTAATAGGGCTAATCTTGAAGAGCATTTCAACCAGTAAAAGGATAATAGCGATATATTATCATTAGCATGAACACACCAAATTAACAGATTCATCCAAAAGGCAGGCTTGGTAACATATCATAGTCTTTTCAGTCAGTAATAACTGACTGTTGAAGAGCTATCCAAGAACAAATAACAAAATCAATTATCAATGACAAAATAGGAAATAATTAAAGTAGAAGAATATATGAGGATTTCTTTTTTAACAACAATGCAATTATTACCACAAGATGTCACCCTAACATAAAGAATAGAGAAATAAAAATCCTGCTAGAACTAGAGGAATAAAATATAACACATTTAAAAAGTTACTGGTATTTGTTTTAGAATATTTCAGATTGTATGTATCTTGATTATTATCAGTTTAAGTAATGTATGATTGCTTAGGTTTACTGTGATCAAATGGAAAGAAAGATATAATAAGAGAAACGTCTGTGTTTAAGAATATTGGCACAAAGTTGAGCTACTATATATAGAACAGGAAATAATATTTTGACAGTTTTGACTGGGGAATGAAACATTCATACGAATGTGGGTTCTTTAACTATGGTGTTATTCTAGGGATATGTAATGTGGGTTCTTTAGACAAAAAAATGTTTTATAGCCCTTTGGGTAATACTGAGAAGCAAACAAGTGTGTAAGATGTTATAATTAACTTATTTCTTGTTAGATTGTGGCAGGGCATTATGACTACAACAGTAAATGAAAAACCTTTAAAAACACAAGAAAAATGTAAAGATTTCTAGCAAGTCTTTTCTAAGTATTAAACAAAAATAGCAATATTTAAAATATAAATATAAAAAATGTTGAGAGGAAAAATAGAAGACTATGTATACTATTCTTTAAGGAAAGGTAGTATATATATATATATATATGTGTGTGTGTGTGTGTGTGTGTGTGTGTGTGTTATATATATATGTTATGGAATATGAAATTTAATAATTATGTGTAATGATTTCTGAAATAAAAAAATATGGGTAGTACTGTGCTACCATTTGCCCACCTTGAAATTAAGTTGAAATTTTATGCATGATTGTATTTTTTCAAAGACTACATTAAAACTCTCAAACAGTGCCATTGGGAAAATCACCTTTATCTTAGAAAAAATGTGAGCACACAGAAAACAATTTTGGCATCTAGAACCACATTTGAGTTGGGGGTGAAAAATGACAAAAATCATCTTGCAATGCAATAATTGGGTGATCATTTTTCAAATTTTGCTACACCAGAATTGGATGGAAACAAAAAGTAGGTTAGCATATCAGAAATAGTGGCAAATAGAGAAGTCTCTAGAGTCGAAACCGTTTCAGCTAACCTTTATTCTATTTATAAAACAAAACTGAAATTCTCCCTTCTCCACCACTGTTCCTTCATTCCTAATATTATGGGGAACCATATAAAATACTGTTGATCCTCACCTAAATTAAGCAATCAGCCTAATAAGAATATATTGGCTACATGTTCACTCTCAAGGTGGACTTTCGTCCCTTACTTTTTCCAACATGATTTTTTTTTTCAAGGAAAGGACAGCGCGCATCTTTTCAGAAACCCAAGCTGTTTGCAACAACTAGCTTAATCCCAGCATTTCCACTCGACCAGAAAATTTGACATTCGGATGCATTTGTCACAGGCTCCCTTCATCAGAACTTGCAAACGAGAGTAGAAAAGAGGGAGTTCTAACTTTTCTCCCTGCACCTTTCAGGGTAACGATAATGGCCGACAAGAGCCTTCCTTTTCCGTCGTGCTTGTAATAATTCCCCTCATATTGTACTAAACAGGCAGAAGAGCGAGAAACAGGCCACCGCATCCGAAGACCGCTCTTCCCCACCCCCAATACCCAGCCCGCCAAGAAGGCAAAACTCTGAGCTATGGGATGGGGGGGGGGGCATCGCCTAGCAACCTGCCCCGCCCACTTTCAAACAACGAAACAATCGCAGAGGCCACTGCCTCTGAGCGCCGCCGCGGCGCCTACGCGCATGCTCCTAAAGGCAAAGCAGGGGCGGGAGAAATCTCGTTTCCCCTTCCGGCTGATGGTTCCCTTCGGGTCTGTCTACCGGCTCCTGTCAGTATGGGGGCGACGAGGAAACAGCGGTCGGGCTTGTGGTGGGCAACAGGTACAATTGCCGCGGATGAGCTGCTTAAGGCGAAGTGGGGGGAGGCAGTATTCCAGGCGGTGAGGAGTTGGCCGGAACGAAAGAAAGGTTTATTTAAAGCTGTTGAAGAAGGCTGGGGTGGGGGGGGGGGTGGGAGGAATGGGGATGGGGCGCGAAGAGACGCGCGAGGGTGGGGGGAGAGTTTCGGAGAGGAATAGAGGGGAAAGAAAGAAAGCGGACGCCGCCCGCCGCCGTTCACCACACTCTTGGAAAGGAGGCGAGGGGAAATGGCCCCGACCGAGCATCGATTGATGCTGCAGGAGGAAGCGGATTGAAGGTCGGGGGTGGGGGGGGAGAGAGAGAGAGAGAGAGAGAGAGAGAGAGAGAGAGAGAGAAATGAGCACAACTCTGAATAATACTGCTCTGCCTTGAAAGTGCGGTAGGTAGCCTCAAGTGGAAGGCAGAATTGGGCGCGGGGGGGGGGGGATGGCCTCCTTGTGGGTATTTAATTTTTATTTTATTTATTTTATTTGTCAAGCATATATAAGATAGCAGATAAAAGTATAAACATGATTTTTAATACATGAAATGGGTACGAATAAAAAGGGACATTAGGACAGGGACGGTAGGCATGTTGGTGTGCTTACACCCCTTACATACGTACATACATATGTGTGTGTATACACAGACACACATACACACACACACACACACATTTGTTTTCTGAGGTTTTCGTGGGTGTTTGTATGTAGGTCTTTGGTTATTCGGGTTTTCTCCCGTGTAAAATTGGAAGTGTCTTGGTGACATTTCGACGAAGTCTCATTCGTCATCTTCAGGCTGGTGTTTTCGGCTTCGTGCTTCTAGGAGCAATGTGCCGAAAACACCAGCCTGAAAATGACGAATGAGACTTCGTCGAAATGTCGCCAAGACACTTCCAATTTTACATGGGAGAAAACCCGAATAACCAAAGACCTATATACATATATATACCCTATTTTCCCCAAAATAAGACATCCCCTGATAATAAACCCAACCTGGCTTTTGAGCGCATAGCAATAAGGCCAAGCACTTATTTTGGGGTTCAAAAAAATATAAGACTGTCTTATTTTTGGGGAAACATGGTATGTATGTATGTATGTATGTATGTACATTTAGGAGGACCCCCCACTCCCCCCATTCAAATCATAGATGTCTGACAGGATTCATGCGCATCTTTGTTGTAAACAACTGGGCAAACAAGCGCTGGACATCCCGAATTTGATTTCTATCATGTTTATTTTTATTAAAAAAATATAAAGTTTATAAACATTATAAAGTTGGTAATGTAATCTAATATAGGGGATATGTGCATAACTTTGCTATTTATTTATTTATTTATTGTCATGTTTATGTAGTGTATATTGGAGGTGGTGGTCTCTTTTTTGAGAGCTGTGTGCAGCGCGTTTTCATTCTCATGTATGCCGATTAGCATACATTCAAAGTGACAATAAAGTTATTGTAAGTCCACACTTGGAATTTTGCATCCAGTTTTGGTGCCCAGGATGTAAAAAAAAGAAAGAAAGATGTTGAGACTCTGGAAAGAGTGCAGAGAAGAGCAGCAAAGATGATTAGGGGACTGGAGGCTAAACTATATGAAGAATGGTTGCTGGAACTGGGTATGTCTAATTTAATGAAAAGAAGGACTAGGGGAGACATGATAGCAGTGTTCCAATATCTAAGGAGCTGCCCCAAAGAAGAGGGAGTCAAGCTATTCTCCAAAGGACCTGAGGGCAGGACAAGAAGCAATGGGTGGAAACTAATCAAGGAGAGAAGCAACCTAGAACTAAGGAGAAATTTCCTGACAGAACAATTAATTAGTATTGATTGATTGATTGATTGATTGATTCGATTTATATGCCGCCCTTCTCCGGAGACTCAAGGCAGCTTACAATGCGTTAAGCAATAACCTTCATACTTTTGTATATACCTGCTTAGTAGGGCTTTTGGTCCCCCCTAAGCGGTGTACATTTTTATACAAAGTAGTACATCTTGCCTCTAGAAGTTGTGAATGGAAGATTTTTAAGAAGAGATTGGACAACCTTTTGTCTGAAATGGTGTAGGGTTTCCTGCCTGAGCTGGGAGTTGGCCTAGAAGATCTCCAAGGTCCTTCCCAACTCTGTTATTCTGTTCTATTATATTGTGAAAGAATTACTTTAGTAGGCCATCTCTGGGGGACAGGTGGCTGTCTCTCTCTGCCATTTGCATTGAGCGAGATGGAGTGGAATTGAACTCCGGCAGTGGTCTGAAAGATGCTCCTTGCATCTTGCTGCTTGTTTTACCGTAAGAAGGATGAAGGAGGATGGAGTTTTGAAATGTACAGGTAGTCCTTGACTTGTGACCACAATTGAGCCCAACATTTTTATTGTTATGTGAGACATTTGTTAAGTGAATTTTTTTTTACGATCTTTCTTACCACAGTTGTTAAGTGAATCACTGCTAAGTTAGTAACATGGTTGTTAAGCAAATCTGGCTTCCCCATTGATTTCACTTGTCAAAAGGACACAAAAGGTGATCACATGACCTTGGGACACAGCAACGGTCATAAGTATGAAGTGGTCGCCAAGCATCCAAATTTTGATCATTTGATCATGAGGCTGCTACAGAGGTCGTAAGTGTGAAAAATGATCACTGACTTTTTTCAGTGCCATTGCAACTTTGAACGGTCACTAAATGAACTGTTGTAAGTCAAGGACTGCCTTATTAGAAATAAGGGAATTCGAGGAAGAAGGTTCCTGTAACATTTTGGAGTAGAGATGGCTTGGGTAGAAAACAAAAGGACACGTGTAGGCTTTAGTGTATATGAGATACAACACATTATATTTTACTTTTTTCTTGTGCTAACTTTTTCTTCCAGTATTTGCTGCCTTTATTCTTGCTATTGATTCATCCTTTGTGGAAGACTTAGATGAATCGTAAGTATGTAGCATTTACAAAAATAATGAATTTAGAGATTTATGTTTTACTGTACCTTTATGGAATGATAAAATCCTGTAAGCATCAATTTTCTTCTTGTATATTAGTGCATTGTAGATCACAAATATAGAAGAGAGACCACACCATTGTTTGCTTAAAAATGTCTTTTTCAGTAGTGCATAAATTAAAGTTGATCATATTATCTAACTACTCTTAACTACAAAAATCTTACAGCCCTGAATTTATACAGTATATGATGATACCCATAATCTTTTTCATACATAAATACTCACATACTTTCTTGTTTTATTACAAATTATGGTCATTGTGGCTCTTTTGAAACAAATACAATGGAATTAGTGCAGTTATTTGCTTCAAAAGAAAAAAACTAACCCTTTTGATCTACATGTAGTAAATAATAGCAACACGTAATAGCAGCATGTGATAGTGAACTGGATTATTTTAAGATGGGGTAGATTCTTTTTTGCTTGAGGTATTGAAATAGAGCTGCATTGTTATCTGTTTGGAATGCTTTAGTAGTAGATTCATAATATTGGGTAGGAAATTTGAATAAATAAACTATAAGTTCCCATTGGACCATGGCATTCTATATTTCTATTATTGACCCAGGATGTGGCACTGAGTTTGTTTTGTTCTCTTGGTAGATGGCCTATTCGTAAAACTAGATGTGGAAAATGCTACCATTTTATTTTTAAGATTATCTTTTTCTGTTTTACATAACTCTTTAGGAATAATATGATTTGTAAGCAATCTTTTCATTTCATGATATTTATATTGTTGCATTGTGCCTACTTAATCATATTTATATAATAGGATTATAATCCATATTACACAGTAAGTTTGTGCAAGTCCTTTGAAAGAAATGATTTTCAATGCACAGGATGGAAAAAAAGCAAAGTGAAATGGTTGTGAGGCCTGCTGAAAACTTTAAAAGCAGCTGTGCAAGCCTGGAAAAAGACATAGCTGCTTTAATTATTTAAAGAGAGATGCTTTGCCCACAAAGTTTTTCAGAAAATGTTCACAGCTGTAAAATACACAAAATGATATTCTAATCAATACCAAATTCTGTGAGATCTTTCTGTTTAAAAAGGTAATTTCTCACTCATTACTTTGTTATGACCTAATGCTAATATGTAGACAAATATATAAATTTAGTAAGAATATTTATTGGTCATGCATCTTTTATAGGTTTAAAGAGAAACGTAAAGATGACATTTGGCTTGTTGATGTGAGTAACAGATTTGTTAAACTTTTTAAATATTTGCTTTATTTATTTTGTACAGTTCTTTTCTGATTAGCCTAACCTTTTGCAAAAGCAGAACATTCCGTTAACAATAAAAACTCCTTTGAATGAAACTCAACTCTTAATGGCTCATAGACATGTCCATGTAGTTTTCTTTGACAAATATGGAAGTGATCAGCTGTTGCTTTATTAATCTTGTAAATGCACTATAATTATTCTTATTAAGAGTTGATTTTAGAAATTAAAAGAATATGATATAAATTCGCACTGTTGTGTTATGTATGAAGTAATGGTTTAGAACTCATTGTTGGAAGATCTGACCTGCTAATGTTAATTATTATATACTTTCCATACTGAGATGATCTATGGATTGACTATATTTATAACTTTACTTTGCATATATATTATTTTGCATATTAAGACCAAATATCTCAATACTGCACTTCCCCCCAAAAAAGTATTGTAAGTGTCCTTCTAACAAAAAAAAAAACATTTTTAAATGAACAAATAGGAAACTGCCATTCTTTATTTGTAGGTTAAATTCTGAATGGTTATGGTTTGTTCATAGTTCTATGCACCTTGGTGCGGCCATTGCAAGAAATTGGAGCCAGTGTGGAATGAAGTTGGTAAAGAGATGGGAACCATTGGGTCTCCAGTAAAGGTTGGCAAGATGGATGCAACTTCTTATTCTAGTAAGTAGTAAATGTATTCCATGTTATATAATTTATAATTTTGGAAACTAATAAAAGCTCAGAAAAGTTTTGGAATGTGCGGAGATGGACAAATTAATAAAGGAGATACAAGAAAAAGAGGAAACAGAATATTACTTAGTGTGGGAGAAATGGTATGAATGGTTGGAAGAGAGAAATAAAAGGCAAGGAAAAATTCAATAATGGTTGAAATAGGAGTAGAAATATAATTGCAAATATGAGGAAACAAAAATTTTAGAAATGAAAGTATGTACACGGGTATTTATATGTATATATGTAAATAAATAAATATTAGAAGTGTATGTATAGAAGATATAGTAAAAATAAGGGAGGAAAAATGTATAAGTATGAAATTTTTGACTGATGCGGAACTGTTGAAACAGAAAAAGTGTTAAAGCTTTCTTTTTGTTTTTAAAAAAATGTTTAATAATTTTTTTTTAAAAGAAAGCTCAATTAGCTATTGCTCCAAATATTGGTGGAAAAACTCAGTGCAGCATATTGTCCAAATCATTTCCTCAGTGAAAGGACACTTTTTAAGTTTATAATTCTTGTTCTGTATTATAGTTGCTTCTTATACTAGTATACTAGTTTGGGGTATATGAATTTGTCAAAGAGAAGAATCGCAGCTTGAATTTTTTCCCTGTTTTATTTTGCTTCTTTTGGTAGGTATTGCTTCTGAATTTGGAGTTCGAGGCTATCCAACAATTAAACTGTAAGTTGAATGTTGTGTTTCCCGTATTAAAATATGTGTGCTTTATAATGTCTCACTTTGTTTCTAAGAAAATGCTTTGCAAATTTGTATAAAACTTAAGCCAACCTTTTCTTTCAGTTTTGTTTGCATTAGCTAAAAGGCAACTGAAACTTTATGAAGAGTCATTTCTCTTTACTGTTTCCAAAGTATGTTTTTAAATTCTATTGCTACCCTAGGGTTATCTCTTATAATTGAATTCCATATGCAGTGCTTTTATTGGTTATTATTAAACCTAAAAAATCTAGCATTAAAAGAATTCATTGGTTTCATGTCTATTTATTTAGATTGAAGGGTGACTTGGCATACAATTATAGAGGACCAAGAACAAAAGATGATATTGTTGAGTTTGCAAATAGAGTTGCAGGGTAAGTATTTATGGGCTCAGTCTTGTCTAGCATTTAAATAAAGAGCTCCAATGACTTTTGCTGTTTTAAATGAAAATGAAAGGTTATTGTTGCCATTTAGAATAGTTTAATTAATTTCTTTGGGATATGAAAGATTTAAAAAATAAGATTTAAAGAAATAAAGAATAATCCATTGAGTATGACAAACAGAATATCAGTTTAAAGCTTTAAAATATGCTATATTAAATATCAGTGTATCTTTGATTCCATTGCCATTATCGTTGTAATAATGATGTATTTACTATTGCGCTAATTGTGCTTACATAGAACTTTTAAAATGATTATAGCAGTTAACTGTTTTAACATTGTCAGTTGCAAACAAACTTTAGAAACTTTCTCCTTTTTCTTTAAAATTGTTCTAATGGGCAATGGTTTCTTATGAAATTGTATTACTAACCTTTCAAATGTTTTTATGTTACCTTCAGTAATGATGCAATTGTAAAAGAGAGTTACTGTGATAAAATAGGATAGGATGATGAAATATTTGCTAGTAACTTGTAGATTCTGGACTGCAATGAATGCTGGTAAGATTTTATTTTCAAAGCAAGTTTTTTGGTTCGGTAACCACAGAATTATCCTGATAGTCTTCACACAAGTGTACTATAAGTGCTGATGGCTACTAAAGCTTGTCCCTTGATAATGAAAATATTTTGCTTTTAAATGTAAATACACACAGCAATTTTAAGCATATGAAGTTAGCACTGTGTTTCTCTGTCCCCTTCTTATATGTGCATGCATTTTAATTGTCATGGGAGTCTTCATCCAGCTTTAAATAATACATTTTTAAAATTTAAAACCTTATCAGTTTAGATAATTATGTTCTTCCAAATGGGATTGTTGAGAATCCTTTTCCTCTGAAATATGTAAAAACTCTAGGAATAGCATTTAAGAAGCAGTTCACTGCTTTTTCCTACTGATGTTGATTTTTTATTGTTTTCCCTATCTACAGGCCTATTATTCGAAATCTCCCTAGCCAACATATGTTTGAGCATGTTCAAAAAAGACATCGCATATTTTTTCTGTACATTGGTGGGGAATCTCCATTAAAGGTCTGAAACTTTGCTAACCACAAATATTTGTTTTGCTCATTTTAGATATAGTTTATGAGTTTCAATGCCTATCTCCTAATAAAGTTCTGTTATTGAAGAATTTTGCAAACTGGTAGAAATTTACTTAAAACAGCAACGTCAAAGGGACTATGTTCCATTTAACTGGATAGAAATCATGAAACCGGGGTAATATCTGAATAGCTATATTCAGAATTCCCAGTTTTTTTCTTTTCACTTCTAAAAAAAAGGCCACTATAGAGTTAATAACTTGGAAAAATTAAAATGGGTTGGCCGATTGTGATATGCAATGCACACTATGAAAATGCAAGTAAAAAAGGAAATGCTGTGGTTTCCTGAAATATTTATGATAATTTTGAAATGAGGAATCTTATCTTATCTTATTGCTATACTGAGATACAATAAATGTCAATAATATAAGATGAATGAATTAATATAAGATTGTTTTTGCTTAACATACCAGAAAGTTGGACAGAAAAAGAATGTGTCATTTGATGTAGCAAAAGAATGGGGAGATATTTAAAAGCTGTATTTATCTGTGATTGCCTACAAATAATTCTGAAGTGTAATTTCAAAAAAACAATACAGTGACATTTACTAGAATCATTGGAAAGCAAAAGACCCACATTAGTTGCTTACCCATTAAGCAAACTTCATATGTGAAATTGAACTGAAATGGTATCTTGTTCTGTTACCAGAAGAAGCTTATGAAGACGCATTAAAACTACCCATTTGTATTTCCACAGGAAAGATACATAGAAGTTGCTTCCGAACTAATTGTTTATACATACTTTTTTTCTGCCTCAGAAGAGATACTTCCCGAGGTAAAATAATAACAGTTATGATGATGTACCTGATTGAACACTTACTTGTGTTGAGAAATACCTCTTTATCTATTGATAATATACTGCTTACTGTTGACAGTAGTTTTAATGAATGCCAGGTAGAGTAAGCAGTTAAACCTTAGTCAGCAGTGGCAGACTATTAATTCAAAGAACTATTTATTGTCTAATTGTGTTTCAAGGTAGAACTTAAACTTTCTTCATTGACTGTTGAGCTCACATATTATGTTAAATTCTAATTTATTTTTATATTGATTTGTTCTAAAAGCTTTAATGACATTGGTTATGCAGCACTCGGGAACAGTGATTGGTTTATATATTGCTCTTAATCAAATCGCATTCAAGTTTAGTGCAATCTGTGAATCCAAGTTAGATAAATGAAAATAGTATAGTTAGAGAGTTTAATTGCACATTTAAAACTTAGGTCTCCCTTTTTCTTAGAACAGTAAAAATGGGGAGTGCAAATCAGTCTTTGCACATAGGTTTATTATGAAAGTATTGGGAATGATATTCTTGTTGATAACTGGCAACTCAATATTAATTTATGTTTATGTCTGAATGTAAGTGAATAATCCAACCAACGTTGCCTGCAAAATCAGTTTAGTTTTAAAATAGTAGCATTTTATTGAATAGATGGACATTTCACAGAACAATAAAATACAGAAAAACAGAACTGCGGTGGGGGGGAGAGAGAACAAAGATCACTACTTAAAATTTAAAATGCCAGATTAAACATAGGTGCCAATTTCTTTTTTAGAAAGTTGAAAAAGTGGCAGACTAATCTTAATCTTTGAAGGACAGCTTTCCTAAATTTGGAAGCAATGTAGGCAAATGACCTTTCATCTGAATTAGAGAAATAGCTCTCTGTGAAAAGTAAATGAATATTCTCAAAGGGCCTTCCTGCAGATCTTACTAACTATGATCATTTTTGAGCCAGGCTTTCAGCAGTTCATTATTTTAAAGGTGAAAAACAATTTAAATTGATCCTGGAAAATAATTCATCTTTATTACCACCTCCCCAAAGAAATACTTTATAATCTTAATTTAAGTATCTCTCAGTGCTTTCTGCTTTTTATGTTTTTTTTCCTGCATTCAGAAAACTAAGAGAAAAAAAAAACTTAAGTTTTACGTTGTAACACTTTACCTTTAATCATGACCTTAGTAGGAACAGGCCAGTACACTTTTATTAGTACAAATTAAATTATAGCCCTTTCATATATACTTGATGTTACAGATTATATAAAGACATGGTACATCTTCATTAAATGCATTTTCTCTATTTATATTTTAATGTGGCAAATTATAAAGGACAACCTGTCAGACAGATGATTAATAGAAGCAGCAAAGAACACTTAACTGTTTTGTTTGTAAGCACAACTGAAGTGTTTCTGTTAAAAGTAGTATTTATAGTGACTGTAGTATTCCCTGGGGCTTTATTATATGAGGAGAAGTTATGAAACCTGATTCAGACTCAAGGGATCATCTTAGCCCTTCGTTGCTCGAGAGATAATTCTGCCTTGGGTCCTGGTAGCTTTTGTTATCTTCAGAGCCTGAAAATGAAAAATTGGAAGAAGGAAAAGAATTAATATGCAAATTTCCAAATTCTATAAAAGATCCAAATGTACCTTTCCTCGGAATTTCTATTAAGAGCAATTTATTAACCATGTATACACTAACTGACATTTAAACATCATTTTAAATAGTTATATAATGCATAAACTATTTTCTTTGATAAATTTATTACTGGAAAAGCATAAGCAAATATTTATGAATTGAATTGTCATTTTAAAAGGCACATCTGGGTTCTTCTTCATGGTACATCTGTGAATAATTTTTTTTAAATTTCCTTTTTTCCCGTGTTATAAAATCAGCCTAGTTTTTTCATGATCCAAGAGAGGAAGAAGGAAAAGAAGGGACACAGACAATAACATATTTTTTTTCATTAATTGCTTGATTTTTTAAAAAAATAGTGACTGTATGAATATAATATCCATAATTTAACTATGAATACTTTAAATAGTGAGGGAACAAATAAAAACAGCTCATGTTTTAAAATCTATTAAAACTATTTATGAATTAAAAAGTAAAGTGTTTTGCCAGGCATCAGAGAAATGATTAGGAGCTCAGGCAGTTGGTTCTTTGGGAGACATTAGGCACACCAGTAAATAAAGGGATTTTAAGCGTGATTATTAGCTCAAGCAAACAGAGTTAAAAGTATGACATAAAAACATACATACCAAGCAAGATAATACCCAAATATCTTAAAAGCTTAACGATAGCAGAGGTACCTCAGTGGCTGGCCAATTTCTCAACATTACCCAGCATTAGGTTCCTTTGCAAAAACTCTCTCATAACAATAGCCCCATGTTTTGTTTTTTAATCAAAACAAGCAAGGCTATTGCTTAATGCATTGTAAGCCGCCCTGAGTCTCCGGAGAAGGGTGGCATATAAATCTAATTTAAAAAAAAAAACTGGCACCATGATTTCATGGCTCTGCTCTGGTCAGGAGATTGCCAGATCTGACCTTGACTGGGTGGCACTTGACTCTTTGATGGGAATTGAAAGTCTGAGACTTTCACAGAAGGCAAAGCTATGAAGCTATGTGAAGATTTCTCCCCCTTCTCTTTCAACAAGTAAGAGAGAAAATCAAGCAGGCTAGCTCAGAATGAATTCTAAACTTCTAGACTTTTCATAATACGATGGAGAAAGAAAAATATGTCATTAATTTCTCAAAATAACAATGGCTCTTTTACACTACCACTACATTAAATCAACTCAGTTTAAAAAAAAAAATTAGCTGACAAGGCAAACACTTCAGAGACACTACTTCTATTGCCAGTTTTCTTTATTCTAGTATTAATAACTGAGGAATGAAATTAAAAACCAATAAATATGTGTAAAGGCAATTTGTTATTAAACTGTTCTACTTTGTTTCTCATTTTTTCAGCATATAACACTCCCTGAGATGCCCGCTGTTCTAGTCTTAAAAGATGGAACTTATTTTGTGTATGATGGTAAGTTCAGTCATTGGCTCTTATCATAGATAGGCTATACATTTATGGACCTTAATTTTTATATCCAGTTATTTTATTTTTTTATTTTTTGAAAACAGAAGCATGTTTATTTTGAAATACAATACTTTTTTTTCATATTTACAAATATTCAAAAGCAGTGCAGTGTCAGGTTAGATTATTTGCAGATTACCTGGGAATTGCTAATACATGTATCTGTAGGTTGTAGCAGGTTGCTGAACTAAGCAAGTCAGCTGAGATTAGTGCTGAATAGACACCAGGAAATGTATGCTACACAGAGAAATAAAATAAAATCTTGAATTGCTGCAGTAGAACAATGGATCTGCTTTGGTGCATATGACCAGTTTGGTTCCTTTAAAAAAGTTCATTTAATGACCATGGCATTTGCTTAATGATTGCCAGGTTCCTTAATGATTACAACAACAAAAGATGTCTGTCCTCCATATTCTTAATATATTTCAGCCATTGATTAGAATCTTTGGGGGGGAGGAAGAAGAACCAGAATATTTTACTCTGTATGTGACCAGTTGTGTCTCTTCTTTATGGGAATGTGTCGTTTGACATGAGGGGGGCTGCTCTTCCTCATAAGGACTGACAGTTCAAAATGAGTGGCTGGCATACAGGCTGCATTGACAATATTTTTTTATATGCGTGACTCCTAAATAATTAGTGGCAGTTTGAAATCTTGCAAATTTTGACAGCACTGGCAATTTCCAGTAAGCCAGTCCCTATTCTCTCATTTCCTAGGAAGCATCGGTGGGGCACACAGCTTTGAATTGCTCTTTATGGTCTTTATGTGCTTCTAATATATACTGTTGAACTTAGGAGGTAACTCTTGATTATGTACATCCTTTCATTTTTCCTCACTTTCTCCTTTTTTCCCCATAAAGAGTATGTAGATGGTGATTTGTCAGCCTGGATAAATAGAGAAAGATTTCAAGGATACCTTAATATAGATGGATTTACACTCTATGAGCTTGGAGACACAGGTAAGATGACTATTCCTTCTTATTTTATAGAACTTTAAAATGTCATGTAACTGCTGATTTTTTAACAACAGTTCCAATAGTCCCAATTTCCATCATTACACTAAACTGACACAATTGCAGCATCCCATAGATATGTGATCATCATTTTCAACCTGCTAGTTTCCCATTGGCTTTGCTTGTTGGAAGCTGTCAGTGAAGGTTGTGAATGGTGATTATGTGACCACAGGACACTGTAACATCATAATTGTGAAGTGGTTGTTGAGCAGCCAAATCACAATCACGTGACTTCAGGGCCATAGTAACCGCCAGAACTATGAGGACCCATCATAAGTACCCCTCATTCAGCAACATTATAACTTCCAATCAACACAAAATGGGTGGATGTTAAAGAAGCACTACCTGTATTTAATATTTTCTTTCTCAACGTCTGATCTAAAAGTGAGGCTTCTTTGAAGATCTTTTTCTGCACTGTTTCCAAATACAGTGCAGAAAAAGTGCATTCAGAAGTTGTATTTGCCCCCTTTCCCCAGTTCTCTTAAGTATTTAGAAAAACTATGATAAATTTGGATTTATTTTATTGTTAATTTTAATCTGTAATTTTAAATTTTTACATGTTGCTTTTGTTTTTAAATTTCATTGACTGCCTTGAATGCTGATGTAGAACATAATGATAGAACATAAATCAAAACAAATATGCATTAGGCATCTTACTTTATTTTAGGAAAGCTTGTGGCTATTGCAGTTATTGATGATAAAAACGCTTCTGCAGATCATGCAAGGTAGGTCCAGGGTTTTTGTCTTAAAATATGAATTATTTTAAAACTGATGTTGAATTTTAAAGAAAAATAGTTGACTTTATATAGCAGTAGCACTTAGACTTATATGCTATTCCATAGTGTTTTATAATACTCTCTGAGCAGTTTACAAATAACAGCGTATTGTCCCCAACAGTCTGGGTCTGTATCTTACCGACCTTGGAAAGCTGAGTCAACCTTGAGCCCTATCAGGATCGACCTCCAGGCTGTGGGCAGTTAGCCTATTACACTGCAATCTAGCCACTGTGCCACCAGGGTTCCTGGTATATAATACTCATAGTTTAACTGTCGTAATAAGAATACTTTAAAATATAAATAACAACATAGGTCGTTCTCGAATTATAACCATTTGTTCACCAACCATTTGGAATTATGGCAGTGTTAAACAAAGGGACTTATGACCCGTTCCTGTTGTTATGGCTGTTACAGCAGCCCTGTTTTCACATGATCAAAATTAGGGCACTTGGCAACTTGCCCAAAGTTAATACGATAATGGTGCTGCAATTCCCCTCACCCATCTATCCCCTTTATCTCTGCCCTTTGCAAAGAAAAGGTCCAACAGAAGTGAGCCAAACATGTTTCTCGCTTTGCCACCCTGCACTTCCTTTGTTCTCTTCCCAACTCTGATTTGCCTGTTGGGTTTTCCCAGGATAAAAACAGCAGTCCCCCCCCCCCCCCAATCCTTCTGTTATTTTAAGTCTAAGAAGATAATGATATGACTTGAAATGAAGTCCTAAGAAGGGAGGTGGAAGGAAGAAAAAATATTTAGTATCTGGGGGAGGGGATAATGACAGCACTCTTCAAATATTCAAAAAAGTGCCACCCAAAAGAAGAATCCGGTAATGTTTCCTATCATTGCAGCATGCAGATCAAAGAATAATAGTTTTACTTTTGTAGGAAAGCAGATTTTCATTAAATATTAGGAGAAAAGACTTTCTAACCACAAGAGAATTTGACTTCAAGTGTAGACCAATACATAAAGAGATTTCATTGAGACAGTGACTACCAGGATTTTACTGGGATACTTTAATTTGAATTCCTACATTGCGAAAGATTGGAGTCAATCCAATCCTGAGCAGATTTTGCATAAATTAGAGCAATGAGATGATGGTTGGTTCAAAGTCCTATCTGAAATTCTATGCTGGAGAAGTCAAAGCAACCTGTGTTCCAGTACAGTATAGCTTGAAGAAAGCAGAACCCATGTTCCTTTGTTTTTTATATCAAAGTTCCAGAAGTATATTTAGTGGTAGTCTGTGCTGAGGAACCAACCAATAGAAAAATTGGCCAAAGGACTTTTTTTTCCTCCAAGTTGAAAAATTTCATAAGGAATGATTTATTACACAGACTACCATGCCGCTACTAAACAAATTCAAACAAAAGGTATTCTAAGAATCTGTCTTATTAGCAACTGACTTCTTGAATGTTGACGTACTTACATACCAGTGTGTTCTGTTGGCTGCAGAACCAAATACCGCTATTTAACTCTTGCATAAATCACATATTTCTTATAAAATTATTATTAGCTGTAATATTACCACTTATAATACCCCCAACCACTTAAAGCCTCTATGGAAATGCATCCTGAAACATGGAGGACGTGATGTTTGTTAAGAATTCGATTCAAGATCAATTTCTGTAACCTTTTTTTGAATAGGCAATTCAAATTTAAAAAATGATACGCTAAATTTCTCTTTGGTACAGATTTCCTAATATTTCATAACAATCAACTTTTTTTCTTTCTAATTTGAAATTAAAGTAGAAAATGGATTTGATAAAAAAAAAGATTTCCAGAGAAATTCAGATGCCATGCACAGATGTAGTTCATTTCTCATTAAATGGCTTCATGCTTGTATTCTTTATAAAGAGATACGGAAATTCAAATTTTTTTTTATCTTACAGATTGAAGTCTATTGTTCAAGATGTGGCTAAAAATTACAGGGACCAGTTTCATAGGTAATTAAATTACATTTTTAATGTTTATAATCTAGCTCTGCATTTTTTGTTACATGGATATATATCCAATTACTATGCTTCTCAGAAATCTGTGAACTTTTAATAGGTAATATCTACCTATTAATAATAGGTAATATCTACCTATTAATAATAGGAATCCTAATGTTAAAAAATGTCCAGGGAATATTGTGGCTTAATTTAGATAAATAGGGATTGGATTGCAGTTTAAACTATTTGCAGTTTTCTGCATTTTAAAATTATGTACATTTTACAAAATGTATTCTGTTTTTTTACATAATGTTTACAATATAGCCCAACTAATAACATACACACAAAAAATCCAATAATCTATAAAATAAGTAGACTAAAAAAATTAAGAATATAAAACAGCAGCAGCAACGTATAATTACAAATAAATTCAACAATCCAAGCCATTATCTATTATCTATCATTGGGGTTGAGCCATTACTGGTGCTAATTAAAAGAAGGTAAAAACCAAAGGTAGTTGGGTCAATAACTCTATTATGTTTTGAGTTCATTGGTGGTTCAGAAGAAGAAGGATATGGGATGGGAAAGCATGGAAAATGGGTGGACCAATGGGTTAAATTTCATGCATTTTTTCTGTATTTTCATATGCTGATAATTACAATAATCAGGAGATCAATACATCCATGTTACACTGTTAGATCAGTGCCCCACTTTGCTTCATGAGTTGCATTGGCTGTCAATAATTTTTTTGGTGCAATTCAAGGTGTTAATTGTCAGCTCCGAAAACCTTCATAGCATGTTGCCAGGTTATTTGAAGACCTGTCTCTTTCCAATCGTCTTTACCTATCCCATGAGATCTAGAAAAAGGGGTGTGCTCAGTTCTCTCCAGTTAAAGAGTTCCTGCCATCTATCAGGAACCAGGACTCCTTAGATTACTCTAACCCTGCTGTCCTCTTGTGAAGCTCATAAGACCTATTTTCTCTTAGGTGTAGGAGAAATGAAGGGAATGTATCTTGTTATTAATTGGTTTGTCCTTAATGGCCATTTATGTGTTTTAGTTACCACTTTTTTTAATAATATTGGATGCTTTTATTGTGTTAGACATCCAAAGTTGTTTATCTGATATGGATGGCCATATAAATCGTCGTCATCCTAAAATCATGAGTAATAAGTTCCTTTTACTTGTTTCAGTTTTCAGATCTGTCTATCAGATCCTTAGTGCAATACTAAAAGTTTGCACTGCTCTTTCAAGAATAGTTTGGTAGTTTAGAGAGACATACATGCAAAGTAAAACAGAGCTCTATGTTGCTATTACCTGTAAATAGTACTGTAATATTACCTCATTCTAGTTTCATAATTAATTATGACACAAATGAACAAGAACTTAGAGGTATTCCATAACTTTACTTGCCCTAATTGGTTTCTGAAGCTCAGGAACAAATCCTGTCTCCTTTCAAGACTCTTCCATGTGCATGTAAAGCAAATTTTGGAACAAAAATCTCATGTAAATTGAAAGGATAAATTAAAATACTACATTTGCAGCTATTTCCATTCCAAATCCTTAGTTGTTTTTTTCCTTAGGCAAGTTCTTTTATTATCAATGATTGCAATAGGGTATTTAGAGTAGGTAATGTTTGATAATCAGTTTTCTTTATCTGTTTCTACTATCCTAAAGATGGAATCTCCTTCCTTTTCCTCTTTGAATTTTCCTTTCACTAAATTTATTGGTTGATGTCATATTTTTTGTTTGTATTTATTAAGATCATTATTTATTTCAAATCAGGATAATATTGTGAATTGCTTTTTAATAGAAACTTCCAGTTTGGCTATATGGATGGAAATGAATACATTAATAGTTTACTAATGGAGTGAGTAAAACCATTTTTGTATTGTTTTCAGATGGAGAAAAAGTTGTTTGTTTCTTTCCATTTAACTCTTTAAACAAACATAATAGAAACATTAAAAAATATTTAAATACATTTCCACTAGATGGCAGCATTAAATAACTAATTTTCAGGAGCTGAGAAGACTTAGCATTTATATGTATTTATGGAATATGCACTGTGCCTACCATGGTAACATCAGATCATGTATGTCTTTCAGAAGGCCACATGGGTTTTTTTGTGATTGACAATTAAACACATACACCTCCCTCTTAAATTAGTTAGCAGTGAATTGTAATGACACCTTAAAAAGGGAAGATTCCCTTATCAGTGCTTACTGCTGCTTTTGCCTTTTCTATTCTATACCATTTCCACTACTACTATTAATGTTCTCTAAATTCAGTTATAATATCTTTAATTTCTCATCAGTGGCATTTATTGGGTAAATATTAAAATTGAAAAACAGCAATACCATCAGTTTATAGCATAATTAATGCCTGATTCATTGGCTCAACAGGCTAATGCAGATGTTGAGTAGAATGAAACACTATAGACAGAACTGTGAATACTTTAGAAACTTTGAAAAGGATGATTAATTAGCCATAACTATTACATTTATATAAGAAATAAGTTAAACCAACCTATCAGTAACTAGTATTATTCCATAAAGATTCAGTAGTAACTAATATAATTTAAAAAAAACCCCTTATCTTCCTAATTATTTTGGTAAGAATGTGATCATTCTTCAAGGCTTTATTAATGAACTAATTATATTTCAGTTTCTGAATTGTTTGGTTTTACTGTTTCAGTGATTTGATAATCCCCACTATTGTTGTCCTGAATACATCCAATCAACAATATTTTCTACCTCATAAACCAGTAGAGAGCACTGAAGATCTGGTCCAGTTCATTAATAATATTTTGGAAGGCACAGCTGAAGTAAGTATTTATTTACACATTTATTCAAAAATCTCAGCAGTTTTTCAAATTACCAAAATACGAGAGCAGTTCATTAATTATCTTACTTCATTTGAATTGTCTTGCTTTAAGCATCTTTAAATATATTTACTTGAAAAGCAAAGCAGAATCTTTGGAGAGTCGCTAATCTCATTATTTGAAATGTGTCTGTGGTGTAGTTGATTGTTAGAGTCATGAAAATATTTTGGGTTTTGGAAAGGAATAAGACTGATGTGATGGGAGAGCTAAAAGGAATAAAGAGGAGAATTTTCCAAGAAAGACATATGGAAACCCACTTAGGTAGAGAAATTGGAATGACTTTATTATTACTTTAGGCTTTCAAAAATAATAGCATGGGGAGAGTTATCCAACTGTATTGCTTGGTAGGAATTAGGTAGAATCCCCAATGCTACATGAGGTAGTTTCTCTTCAGTGAAATAATATTTCTGTAATGAAGTATTGGTAAGATGACATTGTAAAATAAAGTAATTGAAAACTGGAAATATAAATAAATAACACTGATCTCCTTTAATCTTTTATCTTTCAAATTTCAGGCATATGGTGGAGATGGACTTCTTCAACGAATCAAGAGAATAATTTATGATGCCAAGTCTACAGTGGGAGTATGTAAAGTATTAGAAAGTATTTATATCCATCAAGTTAAAGTAGATGCACCACTTGCTAAGCACAGAAATGAATCTGGAAATGTTTCTTTCAGTTATATTACTATGTTTGTTGGATTTGTCTTGGTTACAATACATTTTGTTTTTGAAAATACCTGTTGACATATAAAATGTGTCATTGGTAGTACTTGGATAGCATCTGAATCTGTCGTAGTACATATGAATAGTTGACAGAATGTGGATACTTTTTCCAAATCAGTGTGTAGACTTCAACACCGTTTTTCATATGTATGTTGTGTTTTTCTATAAGGTTTAAACTGTTAAATAATCTAAATCTAGGCCATCCTCCACCTATGGAATAAGTTCTGACAGAATTTTAAGTGCAAAAGAGTAACATTTGCATGCATGTGCTTTAAAAGCCACCTTGCAAATTCCTTTAACAAAAATTAAATGGATCTATTTGAAATATAATACTTTTTACAAAGGTAGAGGAGGCAAAGTATAAAGAAGGAAAAAATGGGGAGTAACACCCAGGCTTTCTTTGAAACCCTTTTAAAGAACATTTATGTGCATATTCCTTGAGCTACTGGGAATTGTTTCTGGCAATGTTGCTAATTCTACGGGTGAATCATGAGAAAAAGAGTGTAGGGATACTACCAAAGAAATAAGTCTTCCCACTTCTTTCATTAAAGTTTCAGTGTGACACTCAGTGACATTCTCCATATCTTGATTGTTCTTAAAACACGTTAATATATAAGCGTGGGAAAGTGGTGGGAATCATTGTCTCCAAGTTATTCAAAATGTTATGAAAATATAACTGATGGCCAATTATTTCTCTACAGTCCGTTTTCAAGAGTTCGCCACTTCTTGGTTGCTTTCTCTTTGGTCTACCACTGGGTGTCATCAGTATCATGTGTTACGGGATTTGCACTGCGGACTCGGGAGGATCAGATGAAGCTGAGGCATCTAAGAAGGAATCCACAAGCAGGGATCTAACTGATGAAGGCACTGAAGAGGAAGTAGAGGAGGAAAGCAGTGAAAGCCCTGTAGAATTTCCAGAGAGAGAGCAAGAACCGAAAACTATATTGGAAAAAAAGAGAGACTAAATTGTTAATGTTTTTTTTTTCTGTAGAATTTCCAAATAGAGACTTATTTATTGAATTCAATTATACCTGTGAACTTCAGAGATAAGAACTTTTTCATTCATTTGTGTTATGTGCATGCATTCAAGTTGCTTGACTGTGAAGAAGGAATGGGGTTGGAGTTGGGGTTTTGAGGTCTCTTATTGTCTCTGTTCTTCATAAAAAAAAAATTCAAGAGAGTGGGTGTGTTATTTTATATAATGCATTCTGAGTTGGGTGAAAAAAAACCCCTCATTTCTTTTTTGGATACTGATATGTACATTTAAAAACAATTTTTCCATTATGGCCAAAACCAACCAACCATCCTTCCTTCCTCCCTCTCTCCCTCCCTCCCTCCCTCCCTCCCTCCCTCCCTCTGTGATAAAACCTATAAATTACTGAGCTGTAGAATTTTTTATGGGAAATATGCTTTGAGATATTACACATTTTAGTGGCTATACTTTCAAAACAGTATTTTTTATTTTTTAAGAAAATAATTTAGAATTTCTCTTTAGAAAATGGGATAGCTAAAGAGAAATATTACCAATTCCCTGGCTTTAAAAAAAACATGATTAGTAAATATAGAAATAGCATTTACTTATTTTCTGTTTGATCTCTGGGCCCAGTTGGTTACTTTTATATTATATTGGTCCAATGTGTTAAATCTTTTTCCTTTACAGGAAATTTCCCTATATTTTAACCATATGACAGTCTCAGGATTCTGTTTGTTAATTGCTGCAATAGCATAATAGTTTGGTGAATGTGGCTTCTGCATAGTTAATTGCAAATCCTTTTTTTTTTAACTTTAAACAATATTTAAGCTATTTAGTAAAATCCTTGCTACATCTTTGGTTTCTGCAGCTGAAAAGAAATCTTATTATTTTATTGACTTACTTACATTGAAAATTCACTTGACATCTTTATATGGCCAGCATTTTTTTAAAAAAAATACTTTTTGGCGTATGTTTAATTATATATATCATCCCTTGTACTGTCCCATGACATGAATAGGGACCATGTCTCCAAGGTTGAGATCTCAAAGGATAAGCCATAGGATTATACTTGGAATATTGAAACCATGGTGATTGCCATAGCAATCAAGCTTATGCTGCTGATTTTTAAGACTATGGCTGTATAACATTCAGTTTAATGACTGAAAATAAAAATTGTAATTTTATGTCTCACAGTGGAATACTTTGGCTTTAATCAGCACAGTTTCTTGCCCAATAAATATTAAGTTTAATGTTTTTTTTTAAAAAAAATACAACATTAAGGTTAAGGAATCTTCTGCTTCGTATTTCAATTAATTTCATTCTTTATAACAAATTCTCATAACTAAAGCAAAGTTGTCAAGCCGAATTCTTTGTCATACAATATTCTATTAATTGGAAGGAAATTATATGATCCTTATTGCACTTGTTTTGAAAAATAATCATACACTTTAGAAGACGAATCCCTTTCCTTGGTCAAAATGAATATTGGTCTTTAAAAACACTTTATATTTCTTGTGTTTTCATACCAAGTACTTTTACTAGGAGTTACTATCTTTCCAAAGAATAAATGATTTTATTCTAAATATAGTGAATGGAAATGTTTTAACTATTACTGCTGGGTTATATATAAAATGGTTTATTTTTATTGAAGCTTATTGAAAATTCAACTAGTCTATAAATGTAGAAGTATTTTATAAATATTTTCCCCTCAGGTGTTTCAGACATCTGTTCAAATCTAGATTTGACCGATGTAGCAGAGATCATTTCTAGTTGCTTCAAAATAGTTGCTCAAAAGGCCAAAGAATAGTTTGTAGTTCTGCTCATGATGCCTGTTGCCCAGTGCAGTTTAAAGGGAATTATAGGTCTCTTTTGCTACTACCATTTCTATGCCCATTAGATACTCTTAATCAGCTGCGGAGTGTATGAAACAATAACATTTAGACTAAGTATAATTTATCATTTTTTCCTTTTGAATGATTAATCTTCCAGTTATTTACTAAACTGAAATATATTCCCATTTTCACTCGCAATGTTTTAATGTTATAATAATTAGAATGGAAAGCCTCTGGTATAAAACAAAGTGAGTGATCACATGAAGTGCTTCACTCAGTAGCTATTATGACTCAAATCGGAAGTGCTCTATTAACTTAAATCCAAAATAAACATCGAGTGTAAATCGGTTGCGTGTGTTGGCGGGGTGTATACTGTATAATAACGAAGGTTGGTACTGCATTTATGTGTATTTTGGCACTAATTTTTCTAATAAAGGATATAAGATTCCTTTTGGATCAGACTAAAGGATCATATAAATATCTAATCTTTTCCCTGAGAAACCAGGGGATGCTTAATGTAAAGCCCATAAATAGTACAGGTAGTCCTCAACGTACAACAGTTTGTTTAGTGACAGTTTGATATTACAACAGCACTGAAAAAAGTGACTGACTGTTTTTCACACTTCTGACCGTTGCAGCATTCCCATGATCACGTGATCAAAATTCAAAAGCTTGGCAACTGACTCATATTTATGACTGTTGCAGTGTCCCATGGCCATGTAATCACCTTTTGTGACCTCCTGACAAGCAAAATCAGTTGGGAAGCCAGATTCACTTAACATCTGTGCTGCTAACTTAACAACTACTTAACTGTGGCAGAAAAGGTAAAACTCACTTAACAACTGTTTTGCTTAACAACAGAAATTTTGGAGTCTGTTGTATTTGTAAGTGAACGAGTAACTATATATAAGACAGACATCTTGCAACTAATATTTAGTTACCCTTTTATCTCCATATGTTCCCAACTCTTTTTCCATTGGTCTATTTACTGATACCCTGGCAATAGCCATGGTAATACCAACACAGACCTCCATCAGTTTAATTTATTACAATGTGAAACCAGGTCTCTTGGTGGCAACAGGTGTTTTTCATATTTCTTCACACCTTTTGCCTGGACAATGCAAAGTTCTTTACTCCATCCTAAGAGCCCATTGCCATGCAGTCAAATTGTTTGCTGCCTCTTTAATAATGTATCTTCAACATACAGTTCAGTTTATCTAAACGTTCACTTAAAGATGAAAATCATTGTCATTTTTTTATCTGTTTCTGTGCTAAAAATAGTCTTGCATGAGCAGATCTTCAATTGCTCAATAATTGGTCCTTGTGGAAACAATGCTGTGTTCACCTTGTCAAAAGTGGGTAGGAGGGAGATCACCTGTAAGAATGTATCGCAGATTAGGTTCTATTTGTTGCTCTTGCAAATCTTTGCAGGGCCTTCAGATACATCTTCCATTTAAATGGCATCTTGTTAAAAAGTGAGAACTATACATTGTTTCTAATTAGAGTCAAAGGTGGATGGTAAGATAATTGTAAAATAATTGTACTTGGAGGGTGGACAGGAAGACTGCAATTTGATTTTTCTCTGCAGCCTCCAAATATGCGATGATTGCCAAGAAATCTCCGAATCAAATTGATGTGTGTAAAGAGATAGCCTTCACTTAATCTTCCAATACTACAGTGTCAGTTCCATGGATGCAGAAATGGGAATAAGCTGCTTAGACTACATAATATTGAGTTCAGCATCAAACAATATAGATAGGAAAATACTATGAAGCAAAAGGGCTTGCTTACTAGGTATAATCTGTTATAATGTCATTTATAAAGTCACACAGAACCGATATCTCTATATCCTGTGCGTATGGTCAAAAGCAATCATTTATAATCTGGGTTGAAGTGAAGCTGTTTGGAAATGCACTACCTACGAGAAAGTTTATATAAATCATAGAAGTATATATACATTATCAGATAGGATGAATTTATTAAAGCAGCAGTAATGTAATAAGAATGCATGCCCTATGTGTGTAATGGTATATGGACTGATTAACTCTTCATTTTATTAATCTTGGTAATGTATTCTGGGAGATGAAACACTTCAACAGTGAAACATATTTAATAGGACATGGGCCAATGTGTATTTCTTACAGCGGTACACATTTTGTTAAGGAACATCAAGAGAAAAGCTGTCAGTGCTGCTAACTAGAAACATGATCTGTATATTTTCCTTCAAGTGCAAAGCACAACTATGTTATTCCCTTTGAATAGGTCATAATCATCTGTCATCCTCACTAGAAACAAGGAAACCTGCTGGTAAAACAATTGTCCACTGCTTGTTGCATGGTTACATTTAAGTGCAAGACCTTTGGTTTAAGGCCTCTGTATACAGGCCATTTCCATGTACTATGTCTTTATTTTGTAGAGATCCTCAAACACCAGGCAAAACATAATTTTCCAGGTGTTTGACCCACCTTGTACAATTGGTGACTCTTTGAAAATATATCTTTGCCTCTGATACACCCACCTCTATTTCTATGCAACTAATATTAATCTGAGTGTCAAATAGGTGGCAGATCAGTGATGGATAACCTTTTTGTCACTAAGTGCTGAAACTGGAGAGGTGGGTTTCAGCAGGTGTTGACTAGTTCTGGAGAACTGGTAGCAGAAATTTTGAGTAGTTTGGAGAACTGGTAGCAAATATTCTGACTGGCCCCACCCCCATCTATTCTCTGCCTCCCAAGTCCCAGCTGATTGGGAGGAAATGGAGATTTTGCAGTATCCTTCCCCTGTCATGCCCACCAAGTCACGCCCATGAAGTCATGCCACGTCCACCAAGCCACGCCCTCAGAACCAATAGTAAAAATTTTGAAACTCACCACTGGCCTCAGGATGGTAGGAAATCTAGGGCAATTTTGGTAATGCAATTGTTATAGGAAAGTGCACCTTTGCATAGCATCTTTCTCTTCAGTAATACAAAATGATCTGGATCTGGTCGTAGAAGGTGGATCTTTCTCCTCATTCTTTTAACGTGATGGATAATATCTAGTGGCTTAACTTCAAATCCTGTTCCAATTATGATTTCCAGTTCTAGGAACAGTCACCATCATGTGAGACGGGTTTTATTTTTGAAGAGAATGAGTTCTGGCAGAGCTACACTTGCAATATACCAGCTGAGGCATCTGCACAGATTTGTATGAGAGGATCCTCTTTAGAGCAAAGAATGCCCTTTTCTTCCCTTTGTTACAAAATAAATGTTATTATATGAAAATAAAAATTAAATGAAAATGAAAATAAATAATTAAAATCAGTTAAAATATATGATGCTTAATTTATTTCTAACTCTAATTATACCTTGATTGATTATGTACTATTAACTCATTTTAATTGCCTACATCTGTATAAAATAACTCACTTAGATATTATTTAGTCATCCGAAACACCTTTTCCTCAGCTCCCTCCCATATACTGCAGTCTCCCTTCTCAACATTTTATTCATTCATTCATTCATTCATTCATTCATTCATTCATTCATTCATTCAGTTAGTTATTCAAATGTACAGGATAACAGATATAAGTGTAAACTTAGATAAAATTCAGGAAATGGGGACAATAGGACAGGGACAGTAGGCATGCTGGTGCGCTTATGCATGCCCCTTACAGACCTCTTGGGAATGGGGTGAGGTCCACAGTAGACAGTTACAGACTCTTACCAGTGGTAAAATTCAATTTTTTTTTACTACCGCTTCTGTGGGTGTGGCTTGGTGGGCGTGGCTTGGTGGTCACCTCACTCTGGGGCCAGCCAGGAGTGGTATTTGCTGGTTCTCCGAACTACTCAAAATTTCTGCTACCGGTTATCCAGAACCTGTCAGAACCTGCTGGATTTCACCCTTGCCTCTTAGGAATGGTATGAGGTCCACAGTAGACAGTTTAAGGTTAAAGTTTTGGGGATTTGAGGATGTAACAACAGAGTCAGGTAATGCATTCCAGGCATTGACCACTCTGTTGCTGAAGTCGTATTTCCTGCAGTCGAGTTTGGAGCAGTTTACCTTGTGTTTGTATCTATTGTTTGCTTATGTATTATTGTGGTTGAAGCTGAAGTGTGTGTGTGTGTATACATACATACATACATACATACATGTATGTGTGTGTGTACACACACACACACACAAATGCATACATACATACTATTATTTATATGTATTTTTCTCTCAGCCGGGTTTTTTCCTACGTAAATCAAGATCTTTATACAGCCATAGCTCAGTGAGATCAGTATAAAGATCTTGATTTATGTAGAAAAAAAACTGGCTGAGAGAAAAATACACATAAAGGCCTATGAAACCTTTGCAGTCGCCCCCAACACATCCCCACTGAAAACATAATATGCGGAGTTGAAGCTAGCCTAACCAAAATTAACCCAGATGAAGCCAATAAAATCAGACTTGAAGTCACCAACGTCCTCTGCTCCAGCAATCCCCCCAGAAACAACTTACACAAAGAAGAACAAAAAGCACTCACCAACTTGAGGAACGACAATAACATAATCATTCTCCCAGCAGACAAAGGTAATGCCACAGTGGTGATGAACACATCTGACTACCAAGCTAAACTTTCCAACCTACTACAAGACCCTGCTTACAAACCTCTAAACACAGACTCCACCATCTACCTGGAAAAAAACACCAAATCCAAAATAAAGCCTCTCCCATCAGTGAAGAGATCCAGCAAAAAATCATCCCCAGAGAGAAATCATCCAGATGCCCCAAGCTCTATGGCCTCCCTAAGATACACAAAAAAGGAACACCATAGTAAGCTCCATAGGCTCACCTCTACAGAATCTTGCCAAATTTCTTGCCAAACAACTTCAGCCCTATGCAGAATCCATCACCTCACATGTATAAAACTCATTTTACTTCATAGAAACAATAAAAAAACAAACCTACAACCCAGCGACCTACTCGTGAGCTTCGATGTCATATCCCTCTTCACCCAAATACCAATTAAAGAAGTCTTGACCACTATCCAAAACAAATACAACCCCCCCAAGCACATCCTAGATCTGACCAACCATTGCCTAACCAACACATACTTCATCCACAATGGACAAAGATACAAACAGATAGAAGGAGAACCTATGGGATCACCCCTCTCACCCGTCATTGTAAACCTATACCTGGAACACTTTGAAACCAACGCTTTAGATAAATCTGAACACAAACCCAAACTTTGGCTTAGATATGTAGATGACACTTTCGTAATTTGGCCACATAGAAAAGAAAAACTGGACAACTTCCTCACACATCTCAACAGCCTACACCCCAAAATACAATTTACTATGGAAATAGAAGCTAACAACCAACTCCCCTTTCTGGATGTTGTAATCTACAAAAAATCCAATGGCTCCCTAGGACACACCATCTACCGGAAAAAAAACACACACCAATTGCTACTTAAACACACAATCATATCACCACCCTTCACAGATCAACTCCGTAGCCAAGACTCTCATCTCCAGAATCAGACGCCTAGCTGACAAAGACCACCTGAAAACTGAATTACACACTCTCACAAATGTATTAATCTCCAATGGATCCCAAAGAAACACAATTACCAACCTAATCCAAAGGGAGACACCCCCCAAGAACCAAGACACAGAACAGGATAACGGCATCGCCCTCCTCCCTTACATCAAAGGCACCACAGATAAAATCAGCAAAATTCTCCACAAACACAATATCAAGACAGCCTTCTGCACTGACCAAAAAATATCCACCATTTTAAGAAACCCCAAAGACAAGATCCAGCTAGAAAACCAAGGACTCTATGAAATACCATGCAAAATCTGCCCTAATAGGAGAATAAATGCACGCATTGCAGAACACAAGTATGCAATCAAAAAGAAGAAAAAACTTCCTCCCTTTTCCAGCACCTAAAAACAACAGGACACGAAATTGACTTTGAAGGAACAAAATTAATCTCCAAAACTGAACACTTCAACAAGAGAATGATCATGGAAGCCATCCAAATAGAGAAACTCCCCCATAACATGAATAAACGCGATGATACCTCCCACCTACCAGACATCTGGAAACTAGCCCTAGTCAACAGAAGGATCCCAACCACGAAGATCAACGCCGGATCCAAGATAACACATGATACCACCACCAATCATCCTCACCAGATTCAAACCCAAACCCATCCTACAGATGAAATACAACCACCATCCAGAAGCCAGACCATGGCGGCATCACCAGTTGCTGCACCCCTCCTCCGATTCCCACACAAAGCAAACCAACACACACATGAACACATGGCAAGACCTCAAACTCGGAGCCAAACTAAAGCCCTGGATGTAGCATCATAGCCATCTGCTCAGGACATTACATCAAAAAACTCAGGATATCACAACGCTAGAACTCAGGATGTTAATACACAGCCCATTACCCAGGTCGTTAAGACACAAAAGACTAATGGGCACACATCAAGGACCTCACCCACACAGGATGTTACGAAACAGCTGACTAATCTGCAAACATCAACTCCATCAACTAATCAAGATGTGACAACACAGGCAACCAACCCACTCACAGCAACAGAGCCAGCACTCCATGCCTCCCCACCAGTATTTATAGAGAGACAGCAGCTCTGATCACGCTTTCCTTGCACAAGCACGAAGCTGAAGACACCAGCCTGAAGATGACGAGTGGGACCTCATCGAAACATTGCCAAGATACTCTCAATCTTACATGGGAAAAGACCCGAAAACACCAAAACTTGCATACCTCTACCCATGAAAATCTACCAGCCTGAAGATGACGAATGAGACTTCGTCGAAACGTCGCCAAGACACTTCCAATTTTATGTGGGAGAAAACCTGAATAACCAAAGACCTACATATACATAACATATATACGTATGTATATGTATATGTGTATATATACATACATATATAACATATATACTCATATCCAGTGCTGAAAATACCCTCTTCCCATATAGGTGTGCTCTGCTGTCTTAAACTGAGGGGGAAGTAGAGAAAAAAAAGGAAAGGAAGGGCTTATGATGATCCCTCTGAAATTCTTCAAGGTTTGTTTCCTCTTTGTGAGGAAACACTTACTACTCTTGATTTTTTTGCTCTTCTCTGCGTTCATTCCAATTCCTTGATATACTTTGTATTGATTTGTATTGGCAACCAAACCTAGACCCAGTATTCCAGCTCAGTCTGACGAGAACACATAGAGTAGAGCAGTCAGCGAGTCTGAGGGTGATGGATGACTATACAAGAATAACATTGGATACTAGGATTGCCATATTTCTGGTATCTACATTGCGATTTTAAACAAAGGGGTTTGGGATATGGCAGTTCAGAATTGCTAAATTTATCTCCTGTACCTTGAGTTGCAGAAATGTGGTGCAGAAAAAATTCAGTCCTTGTGTGCCCTATAGATTTTAATCAGAGGATTAAATATGAATTGGGAAAATTTAACCTTTAGGTGTTAAAAATGATAGCATGCATTATTATTCATCTAATGAGCAAGACCATGATTACTACAGCTTTTCTTTTGAAGGCCCAGTCCCAACAATTTATGACTTGTTATTGAGTTCAAGAAAGGCTTTCTAGGGTTCAGTAAGCACTTAATCTGTCTTTCAGTCTTCACACTGGGACTTAATTTCTTTTCCCATCCAATTTCTTCCAGAAGCAAATAATTTTAGTGGCCATTTTTGGGATGTGCCTGGGAAATGATCCAGACTCTATTCACCATGATGAAATTCAAAACCAGCAAATGGGTTCTTCAACATTGTCTTCACCAATTCAATTTTCAAATTCTGTATTTTAAATAGATTTCACTGGTAGCTTGTTTCATAAATAAGTTGTACAAGCATCTGATATTGATTGCATCTTTTTTAAAACTGAAAAAGCATCAAAGCTCAGATCTTGCAGAGTAAAAACATTTCCTTGAATTTCTTGGCATTAAATGGTATATGAATATATGAATTGGAGTTCATGTTCACCAACTGGTATAGAAAGAATTCCTTTAAAAGTTGATATGTCAATTCATGTGTAACTGTAAGGATTTGTCTGACAGCTATACTTTTTAAAGAAATGTCAGAGCAACTGGTATGTGATTGCTGTTTAGCAAAATATTGTATATTCTGAGTGACAAATGAAAAAAAATTGCAAAGAAAGAAAATTGTGGTATTCAAACTTAATTTCAACTTAACATCCTACTTTTTCAGTATATACCTATTGATTTTACAAGAGCTTCAGTAGTTCTCAAATATGAATTGGCATGCTTTATTATGACAAATATTCAGTTATGACAAGCACTCAAGCTACATAAATCAGATTTGGCTTTAAGAATTCTAGTTTTAGTTTAAAAATATTTCACTAATATCTTTATTTGTTATATATTAGGGCAGATAAACAATGAGTGAATAGTTTCATTTTGACCTTCACTGTTAAACATATTCCAGCAAATCACTATTTTGTCACTAGTCAAATGCTAATTTCTCTGATTAAAACACTGCACACACTCAGTTATCATTTTTGCAAGTACTGATCATGCATGCAAGTAATTACCAAATCTCTAATTAGGACACAGGGCATATGTTTTTCAGAATGAAAAAAAGAAGAACATTTTCAACTCTATCTTTGTGTCTCTGCTGATGGTGAGGTTTGCTTCTAATAATGGAGCAAACTAAAATATATTAACTATTCAGAATCAGGGAATAATTGTAGCACTCTTTTTGTAATAATAGAGAAAAGGATCCAGCTTCTGCATACATGCATGCATATCAGAGAGCTAAGTATGAATCATTCTTATCTAGGTTACAAATATCTAGAACGTCACGAGATAAAAGGGAAAAGTGATTAGAAACTCCCTCCTTCTTTCGAGCCACTTAGCAGTTATTTGAAATTTTTCAGTCTGGATCAGTACCTCTATTTTTAAAGGTAGCTTAACAACTTTTACACCTTTACATGAGAAATGTGAAGTATAGTAGAAATGAATCGGTGTGGTCTAGTTCATCACAGTTAACTTGAGCAGTTGAGTGCAGAACGCATCTACCATCTAGGACAGGGATGTCAAATTCAAGGCCCGCAGACTGGATCCAGCTCACAGGGTGCTTAGATCTGGCCCACAGGACCACCCTGGAAAGAGTGAAGGACCAGCTCGTGGTGCCTCTGAGGGCTGCAGGAGGCTGTCCCAGCTGAAAACGGAGCTTGGGAACTCGTTTTCGTTGGCAGAGCGCTCGGGCCATAGGTGCGCCCAACATGAGTGACGTCAAGCTGGCCATGCCCACCCTGGACACACCCATCCCAGCCCCCACAAGGTCAAACACAACCCTGATGTGGCCCTCAATGAAATCGAATTTGACACCCCAATCTAGAAGAAAACTGCCAGGCAGCTTTAAATTTTGGTGATTTAAAAATAAAACAAAACAGCAAATTGGTTTAACTGCTTTGTTTGAAAACCTTGATTTGAGTTCTGAAAGCTGTTAATGTTTTTGCCTACAAAGTTGATAATTAGGCCTATATTTTATAGCCTTAAATGATGATCCATATTTCTGATTTGACATCTGTGGTTTTCATCAAAGATGTGTGGTACATTTTAATGTCAGTACAATAATATACAACTCTTACTGTGGTTGAAAAGCTTGATTAGCCATTAGGGCTAAAAAGTTATCCAATGGTTTTCTATTTGTTAAGAAAGGGCATTTCTGTTTCTATACACCCTGAATAAAACATAAGCTATGTCATTAAAATGCATTGCTAACTATGCTTTTCCAATATTGCCATCTATTCATGAATGCAAGAAACTGAAAAGCTATTAATATTAATCACAAAAACATTGCATCTTTATATTTTTATAAATGGATTAAACAGGGTTTTTTTTTCAAAAAAGCAAGAAGGTTTTCATCTTTTCCTCCTCAAAATTACATAGTTAATATAAGAGATCTGGATCTCTCTCAATTGAAGGGGGAAATCATTTGTTGATGGCAGATGACTTATTCTACTGAACAAAAGCTGCAGTTATATTAAAATAACTGCTGCACAGAGCTAACTTTCTATAATGCATTCTATTTCAAGCGCTGTTGAAGATAATAATTTTAAAAAATAATAATAAAACATCCAGAGTGTCAAGATCTAGCACCTATCATTAAATACCACATTATAAGAAAGATGGAAAACTGCAACAGCATGGTATTCTTGAGCCCTAACCATTAACCATATTTAGAGATACTAAATCTGAATAGTCAATAGACAGCAGCAGTTTTCTCTCTGCTGTCATCTAGTGGTTGGTTGTATTTTTGGCAGTCCAGATCTATTTAAGCATATGATATGAACATTAATGTGGATGAATTCACAAATTTGCTGTGGAAAGCTGTGTATGTTTATTCAGAAATAAATTCTTTGAGGCAAATTTAAAAAGTGAATGATATAGTGTGGTAAGTGTAAAACAAAATTAAAATCCAACTAAGTATGGAATTGTAGGAAGCAATTATACATAATGTTGAATTTGTGTTTTATCCAGACCAACGATATCAGATTGTTTAACTAGTAAAACCTTTTCTGGCATAATGACTACACTGTAATGTACTGATAATACTCATATTACCAAAACTTGGCATGAAAGAATATGAATTTCATTGCCTCATTTCTCTTAGAGTTCCTTTGGGGAAGGATTGTAAAATATCCACCAAAAATATATATATATATAAAAAATACAACTACAAATGTGAATTTGGTAACTCTATTCAACTGTGCTTAGTACATTACAAAAAAGGGATAAAAAGTAAAAAAAGAAGTATAGTTTCAGCAAAAAGGCTGGAGAAATGCTTACATTTAAAATGTTGTATTATAGAGGATTATAGCTAAATTGGCAAATCGAAATGTGCAGAATAATCCTAAACAGGTTTAACAATAAAGTCACTCTTGAGTCAAGTGCATGTATTCCTTGTTTAGTAACTGATTTGTCACTAAACCGTTTATCATCACATTTATGACCTTTCCAGGTCTGTAAAGGAAAACTAAAGTAAAAACACTTCCGCAATGACCAAGTTGCCAATCCCAATCGTAGTTGCTAAACAAGGATTACCTTTACAATGTCATGGTCACAGCCAGAGAACTTCTCAGTAACAGTACTGAAGGGGTTCAGACATGTCTTCCAGACTGATTTTTATATTTCCTACTGTAAATTTTACTCCTGAAATTCCCTGGTAATGTCTCATTTCAGTATTAAGAAGACAGGGCTGGGAAATTAATTTTTTCAAAGCACCACATGAGAATATGGGACTGTTGTGGAGGGCTGCTCCGTCAGCTGCTGCACTGCCCCCATCAATGCCACTGCACCACGGCCCCCTCTGCCAACAATTCCCCCCCTCTGCCTATGCTGCACCAAAGCCATGTCCCCTGCCACCAATGTCCTACCAGCAATGCCCCACTGTCAGCACTGCTGAAGTTTTGACTGGGACTGCCCATGGACCAGATGTGACCCATGTGCCATAAAATGCCCTGGTCTGAATAAAGCCTAATCCAGAATGGCTATGTTGCTTACCAAGCAGAATTATAAATCCATTATAGACTATCATGCATGACCTTTGCTTGGTCATGTATGGTAGTCTATAATGGAGACTAGAAGTATAGTCTGCATTATAGAAGTATATGCTCTCTGTTCCACCAGACCTTAAAACGATAACAACATATAATTCCTCTATATCAGGGGTCTCCAACATGGTTAATATTAATTTCCCAAGGTCAATAAGGTGACCTTGCTAACTATTTTACAATAGTTAGCTATATGCCCTTTAGCCCCACAAGCAAAACAATGTTTTACAAAATAAGCAGTTGAGTACATTTTATCTTCTTTTGGTTGTTGCACTCTCAACTGATCCCTTTCTTGTCTTCTTTTGGATTCTTCCAACAATCTACCGGTTATGCCAGCCAATGTCAGTTCATCTCTGGACAAAACCTCTAACGAAGAAACAAAGTTGTCATAACTATTGTCCAAAGAAGAAAAAATTATGTAAACTTGTTGTAGTTCAGAGAAAACAAGTTCCTTTTCATGCAGCTCCTGGAAAATTCTGGTCATGGATTCCAAATGAGCCATCATATCTCCCCCTTTAAGAAGATGTTGTCTAAATAATCTTCGTGTGAGATATATATGAGCACCCACAGAGTCACGAACATATAGTCTCTTCAACTTGGTCCAACACCTAGCAGCAGACTCTTCGCCACGAATATGGACAAACTGCTGGTCACCCAGTGTCAGTCCAATAATACAAAGAGCTCGTTCATTGTCTCTGTTAAACTTGGCTACTTTCTTGGCATCTTCCTCATCAGCAGGATCCCATGCTGTTACATCCGGTGGATTATTAACTATGTCCCACAGTCCTTCTCTACGCAAAAGTAGACCACATTTTGTAGACCAGGATACATAGTTCATTCCATCCAGCCGGGTTATCATGGAAAAATTTGCTGCTTGTTCTAGTGTCATCTGCACGTAGATTGTTTATAACAAACACAGTCTGTACTACTCACAAACTCAAACAAGCTCTCAGTTTAACTCTGAAAAAATCCTAGTTAGTTCTGGTTGGCTGGCTCTGGGCCCATAACCAATGTTAAGGATATTGTTGTTGTGTAACAACTAGCAGAGCGAAGTGCACAGAGAAACGTTTTTGAGAGCACTGAGATAGAGATACATACAAACTGGTGTTATCAAAAGTTTTCTTTATAATGGAAAATAAACAATCTCGTAGTCTTCTAAACAGTCCAAGTCTTTACCGGTTAACTCTAAACAAACTCTTACCAAACAAACAGTAGTTGGTTCACAAACCCCGGATGGTAGCAGATCCACCCACACATGCACGCAATGGCAGCTTATCATCAACTGAACCTTTTACAGTACCGTGCTTAAATACATTGTTACATTATAAGTAATTATAGCATGCCTCAGCATTACAGCATGATGCAGCATTAAAACTTAAAGTCACAGAACACATATATTGCCTGGACAACTGTTAGGCCCAAATCATATCCTAACACTACCCAAGATAGTAATAGTAATAGCGCTTAGACTTACAAACCACTACATAGTGCTTTACAAACCTCTCTAAGCAGTTTACAGAGTCAGCATATTGTCGCTACAAGTTGGCTCCTCATTTTACTGACATTGGAAGGACGGAAGGCTGAGTCGGGATCGAACTCCTGGCAGTGAGCAGAGTTAGCCTTCAGTACTGCAATCTAACCACTGCGCCACCATGACTCCTGTTTAATACTACTTTTAAAGTAATATTTATTAAATTATTACATTATTTTCATAGCATAAATATTTGGAGCCTGATGGACAATCTGAAACTTCATGGAGTTGGTGAGCTGAAGAGTTTGGGGACCTCTGTTCTATATGTTCTTATATATCACTTGAGACTTTCAAGAAAAGCTTGGACTGTCATTTGTCAGAAATGGTATAGTGTCTCCTGCTTGAGTCGGGGGTTGAACTAAGGTCCCTTCCAACTCTGTTAATCTGTTACCAAACTGTTATCTGTTATCAATATACAATTAAAAGTCATCCATCCCAAATGCTGTAAGAGGAAAAGGATAGCTTTACCACTTTTCTAGGTTAGCAGGTTGAGGATTAATCTGGCTTCGGGGCAACATACAGTTATGTAAGAATGGGGATTACCACAAACAGATCATCCTCTGGGCCACTTTAGCCAGCTCAGTGAAAAAAGATAAGAAGATGGTATGCTTAGGAAATGTAGTCTCTTTCCATACCCCAAATAACAAAATTTAAAGCTGAAGAGACTGTGGAATAAATAACAACTGAGTCAACTTTGTTTCATAAAGGTTGATGGACTGGCTATGTTTAGTAGTCACAAGGAGATGGTTTTGGAATTCTTGCAGGAAATGATTAATGTTTCATATGTTTCCAAGATGAGCCATAAAGTATCATTAGCAGATTTTCTATTTCAGAAGTGAAAATCTTATGAAATCTTGAATGATTGAAGTCATCACCAAAGAGAGAGGAATGAAACACCTGCATTTCTTAGCTTTTCGGCATGTCAGCAGTTTTTCTGAGATATGAGACATATTAGTGATGACTTTGACTTTGTCAAGAGAAGATTGTGTTATCATTAAAATCTACCTATAACTAGAGGTAATCAGTTTGGGACTCATGGCATTAAATGGCAGAAGAAATGGAAGTGGGTGCAAGAGATGAAAAGGAGGGGAGTATCTACTTTTTTTGTCTTTTAATGATCCCATAATCCCTTGCATCAGGGTGAAGTCAGGGCAGCTGAATGGAACTGAGTGCTTACTGGACGGAAGACCTTCCTGTCACCAATGCAGAGTTCACAGCAGATATTTACTTACTGAGCCCAGGGAGAGAAATATCTGCCGCTACCTAGGATTGAACTCACAGCCTCCTGATTGTGAAGCAAGAGCTTCACCTTGAGGCCACTGCACCACTACCAACTTTACTTTCAGGGTACCTATACTCCCTCCAGACTTGATAGAGAAAAAATATTGATCCTTTATTGCATTTGTGGTAGATTTGAGGCTGGGATTTAAGAAATTAAATGGGTGCTTTAGGTTTAAACACCCTTTTCACCTCTTAAACCTCCTCCAAAAATAACTTCATAAATTGTGAAGTGAAGATCTTCAAAGCTGGAAGTTTCAAATCTGGTTTTATATTGTTAAATACTGTTTTTTCACCATTTTGCTATATCTTATTCCATCCCATTCTTGCTATTCTTTATGAGCTCACCATTTTCATTGCTAAATTCTCATCACGGATAGGAAGCAATATTCCAACATTTTTGCTTAGACTTCATGCAGTGATTTTTCAAAATGTGTTACTTCTTTGTAGAATGATTATTTTAAAGCATTTTTGGGGACAAACCCTCTCCCCCCACATGTGTTCACAGATCTCTGAATGCTTTGGGGAATTATCTCCAACACCATGTCACTTGACCTAAATACCACTTAATATTGTTTTAGCTGTGGGTTGCGAGAGAAGGTTGAGCAATCTTGTTCTCTGCAATTTAGAATTGTCTCCAGAGAAATTGTATGGTTTCTTACCTGGTTTCTGCAATGCTCTCTGATTTCTAACTGCAGCTTACAGTAATATTGGGAATGGAAGTTGAGAAAGTATGTTTATAAATTGGGAAACTGTAGAAACAAACAAACAAAACACCCTGAAACTAGGCCTTCCATATAATGTGATGCAAATGTTGCACAAGGCATAATAAACAAGAAAATTAGAATGCAGCAAAACATCTGGCAACTAAAAATATATTTCAGACCAAGTAAACAAGCTTATAAGATGTATGAAACCCAAATATGGCCAAATAGGAAGAAAATAGGAATTATTTTGACATGCATGGTAGTGTGGATTCATTTTGATTTTAATTTGCACATTCCAAGCATTTTCGATTTGTTTCATTTCATTTTTATAACTTCATTTGCCTAGACCCCTGAAACATCTGTGTCATTCTGAAACATCGTCTTCTTTTCCATTAAATAAAATTATAGAGAGAGAGAGAGAGGGAGGGAGGGAGAGGGAGAGAGAGAGAGAGAGAGAGAGAGAGAGAGAGAGAGAAATATATGTTACATTACAGTAAATTGTTTGCAAGTAGTCCTTGACTTACAACCACAACTGAGTCTAAAATTTCTGTTGCTAAGTAAGTCATGTGTTAAGTGAGTTTTGCCCAGTAGTGAAATCTGAACCGGTTTACTACCTGTTCACTGGCTGCGCATGTGCAGGGCGCACCACGCACCAATGCGAGGTGCGTGTGTACACACACAATGCATGCCAAAGGAAGGCATGGGGCAAGTAGAACAGCACGCACGGGGTGTGGGTGATCAGCTGTGGGGCGCAATCTTTTTTTTTTAACTTTTAAAAGCAATTTTTTACAACCTATTCAGGCGAATAGGCTGTAAAATTGCTTTTAAAAGTAAAAAACAAAACCTTCTGCGCATGTGCAGAGGGTACAAAACACATTACCTCCTGGTTAAAACCAGGAAGTAACGACAATCGGGTGGGTGGGCGGAGCCTCATCCCGCGATCACTACCAGTTCTTCGAACCACCTGCCACAATCGCTACCGGATCGGGCTATCCGGTTCGAACCAGGAGCATTTCACCCCTGGTGAAAATTTTGCCCCGTTTTGACCTTTCTTGCCCCAGTTATTAAGTGAATCACTGCAGTTATTAGGTTAATGACACAGTCATTAATGAATCAGTTGTTAAATTGATTAACTGACTTTGCTTGTCAGAAGGTTACAAAGGGTGATCACATGACACACACACAGATGGGACACTAACAACCATCATAAATATGTTAATTGCCAACTACCCATGTTTTGATCACATGACCATGGGGATGTTGCAATGGTTGTAAGTATAAAAAATGCTCATGTCATTTTTCTCAGTCCCATTGTAACTTCAAATAGCACACTAAATGAACCGTTGTAAGTCCAGGACTACCTGTACTATTTCTTTTCTCTCCTACCCTCCTTTAGAAACAGGATTGGGGTATACTGGACTAATAAGAAACTTTTTTTGGTGGGGGGTTGGCATATCCTGCCATACTTCAAAAATCCCAGTAGTGTGAGATACCAGAAGCCATCATTTCTATCACCAGGAAATTCTGATCAAGGAAAGAAAGTGAGATAGAGATTGATTTTTTTCCTAAATTAAGAAAGGACAAGCTGAAGTCCAGTGATTCATATTTGACATCTGGTATAGTACAATGATTAAGGTGTACTAGTCATACACAAGGACTCCAGGTTTTAATCTCAGCCATTACTGGGCAACTTTGGGCTACTAACTCGTTAACTCTTTCAGCCCAACCTACCTCCCTTGATTGATCAGAGTCATTTTAATTGATGGCAGATGTGTACTGACTGCTATTTTTTAAAAACTCAGTCTGAAAGTGATTGGTTGATTCTGAACACAGCCACATCCCTACTTACTGTTTAAGAGGGCATGAAAAACCTTTGCAGCCTCATTATTCTATTTTTTGATTGTTATTCCCCCCCACCCTTAAATATTTCAGTTTGTTTTTCAAGTAACTGTACAGCTTATATTTTATATTAAATGGGGAAAGAATTTTGAAGTGATTTATCTAGATCTGATGTTTTTATATTTCAATCACCTGGCATTTTAACAGGAGTGTATAGACTTTCTATATCCACTGTATATGCGTGCTACTTTATTTCTCCTTCGTAAATTAGGACCTACATAGAAGAGCAGCATTTCTCTCTCTCGCCCAATCAAGATACTAGCCTCTTTTTCTTTGATGATGGTGAGTACAACTTTTTATCTTAGTTTCTTCTGTAGCGAGCAAGAAAGATTATTCTTGATATGAGATATGTCAGAATAGTTTCTTAGGCAAAAGGGCTGAAGCATTTTTAAAGCCCAGAAAAATGAAATAACATCTAGAAATTACACAGGCTGACACCTTAATTTATTCAACTACAAGAAGAAGAGGTGATACAGCACAATCAAAGTTATAGGATTCTATTATTCTATTTAATCTCAATAAAACTAATTTTTGCCTTCAGAGGAGTTCATTTGGTTTGGTCTACCTAGTCGGGCTGATACCAAGCCCTCTTCATTGATTAGTAACTGTGGATCCACACTTTTCCTTCTCTTCTGGCCTTCATCATATGCTTTTTCAGATTATACACAACAGCTTTCTCTACTTTATTCAGCATGCCTGAACTGCCCAATGTTTTCCAGCCCACATATGGTAGTTCTTTTTATAAAAGCAATATTAACAGTCTACTATCTACTTCATTTTTGTTGCCAAACCTCCACTCCAATTTCCCTTCTCCTTTTCCTCCTCTGCCCATCCTAATTGTAGCTCAACCCCTGTAGTTCCTCCTTATGTCTTGAATAAAATGGCTTTCTTATGAGAATTTAAACTAAGTCTGAACAAATGTGTAGGTTGTTAACAGATGTACCAGAATAAGCCAAGAAAAATAGTGCTATTATTGAAAAGTAGGCATCAACTGAAACGCAAAAGCAACTGCACAGCTTATGTGTAGAAAACATTCACTAGATAAAGTGCTATGTGTAAGCAAATATTTATTTCTTGCATTTGGGCAATAATGTGATACATACAGTATGCTATAAACCAGAGTCTGAACAGATAGTGGGGAAAAACTATGGCCCCTATTCTCTAGTCTTAAGTAGGAAAGTCCCAAGTTCATCTGGCAGGTAGTACTGAGTGAAACTATATATTTATGAAATTTTAAGAGCAATGGATAAATAAAGATCACTATAGATTTAAATGGACTCATAATCTGACTGAAGATAAGAATTACTTTTGATTTTCCAATCATTTTCATAGAGCGACTTTGTTGCTCACTGTTACTCCTGAAAACACTTTAAAAAATAAAAAAGGATCATATGTGAAGAAGTGTTATTATGCTGAAGACATTTAGATTAACAGCCTGGAATTACTTGAAATGAGAAATTGTATTTTTTTAAAATATGGGGACCTTAGACGAAAGTTATGCCCATTTTATCTATGGTGTGTTATCAAGTATTTTGATTAGGAAGGAAGCGCGGGAGTACCTCTTGGAGGGTAGAGCCGAGGAGTTTGTACAGTATCTGCATGACAAAATCGCTCAGATTCGGGAACACCTGGACTCTGACTGGGTCGATTCAGGGGGAAGGACGGAGGCAGGTTTTGTGAGTATTATCTGGGAAGAGTTTGATTCTGTGACGCCCAAAGACATGGACAGGATACTGGGCAGACTGAGCGTAGCCACATGTTTATTGGACCCATGTCCCTACTGGCTGGTGCTGGCCTCTCGGGAGGTTACACGAGGCTGGCTCCAGGGGATTATAAATGCTTCCTTGAGTGAGGGTGTCTTCCCCGCCGCCTTGAAAGAGGCGATGGTGAGGCCTCTCCTCAAGAAGGCTTCCCTGGACCTGGCAATCTTGGTAAATTATTGTCCAGTCTCCAACCTTCGCTTTGTTGCAAAGGTTGTTGAGAGTGTGGTAGCGTGACAGTTCCCTCAGTACCTGGATGAATCTGATCCGTTCCAGTCATATCTGGATCCGTTCCAGTCATATCTGGATCCATTCCAGTCGGGCTTCAGGCCTGGGTACAGCACGGAAACGGCATTGGTCGCGTTGGTCGATGATCTCTGGAGGGCTCAGGACAGGGGCTGTTCCTCTGTCCTGGTCCTATTAGACCTCTCAGCGGCTTTTGATACCATCAACCATGGTATCATGCTGCATCGGCTAGAGGAGTTAGGGGTGGGGGACACCATCCTACGGTGGTTCTCCTCCTTTCTCTCTGGCCGGTCGCAGTCCATGTTGGCAGGGGAGCAGAGGTCAACCCCGAGGCCCCTTGTATGTGGGGTGCCATGAGGGTCTGTCCTCTTGCCCCTTCTGTTCAACATTTATGTGAAGCCACTGGGTGAGATCATCCATGGTTTCAGGGTGAAGTACCACCAGTACGCTGATGACACCCAGCTGTACATCTCCACCCTGGACCACCCCAGTGATACCCTTGAAGTGATGTCCCGGTGCCTGGAGGCTGTGCGGATCTGGATGGGGAGAAACAGACTCAGACTCAACCCATCCAAGACCGAGTGGCTATGGTTTCTGACATCCTGATATAGTCAATTGGTGCCATCACTGACTATTGGGGGCAAGTCATTGGCCCCCATGGAGAGGGCTCGCAACTTGGGTGTCCTCCTGGATTCACAGCTGTCTTTGGAAGAGCACCTGGTGGCTGTGGCCAGGGGGACTTTTTATCAGGTCTACCTGATTCACCAGTTGCGTCCCTATCTGGATCGGGGCTCATTAAATACGGTCACTCATACCCTTGTTACTTCCTGCCTGGACTATTGCAATGCTCTCTACATGGGGCTCCCCTTGAGGAGCACCCGGAGGCTCCAGTTGATCCAGAATGCAGCCGCGTGGGTGGTTATGGGAGCGACGTGGCGCTCCCATGTGACCCCCCTCCTGGGCAAGCTGCACTTGCTCCCAGTGGTCTTCCGGGTGTGCTTCAAGGTTTTGGTTACCACCTTTAGAGCACTCTATGGCATCGGACCAGGGTATTTATGAGACCGCCTTCTGCTACCAACAGCCTCTCACCGACCAGTACACTCCCATAGAGAGGGGTTTCTCAGGGTGCCAACGGCCAAACTGTGTCAGTGGCAGCCCGCAGGGGGAGAGCCTTCTCTGTGGGGGCACCTACCATCTGGAACGAGCTCCCCCCAGAGATATGGAGGATCCTGGATCTACGCATGTTTCGATGTGCTCTCAAAACATTTTTATTTCATCAGGCTGGCCTGGCCTAACTCTCTCTTTTAAATTTTTAAATTGTTTAATCTGTTTTAAAATTGGGTGTTTTAAATTGTTTTGGCCAAAATATTTAATAATTTTAATAGGTTTTAATGTTTGCATTATCTGTATTTTTATCTTGGCTGTTCACTGCCCTGAGTCCCCCTGGGAGTAGGGCGGTATATAAATTTGATAAATAAATAAATAAATAAATAAATAAATAAATAAATAAATAAATTATTGTCTTATTTGTCTGTTTTTTGTTTTTTGTTTTATCATGTATTCCATTTATGCCTTGGCATCTTTGTGATCAGTGACAACATCTACAGAATATGGTCAACCATGCAATTCTAGAATGATATATGTAATATATAGTGTTCAATAATAGTCAGAGAAAGAATCTATAAAAATACCACCAGATATAGATGATTTAATATTTTGCTGATGTTAGTTCTGTAATGAATGGATAAGCATTTTTAGCCTTTCCATTTTCCAATTTACTTAATTAAGTTGAATACCAATTCCTATTAGAATTGGAATTGATTTTTGCATTCTCCATTTTTTTCTTTCTGCAAGAACGGGAGTGTTCACTGGTAATGTTTTTACATGGATGATAGACTATTTACCCCTTGAGTCTCAAAAGATGCTTAAAGGTTTCGATAAATTTTAATTCCCTTTGAATTTCCCCTAGGAACATCTAAGCCTCTCTCCATTCCTTACATATGCAGTCCAGGACAGTTACAGCTTTAGTAGATCAAATGACCCACCTACATCAGTGGGTGACCATCTCTTAATAAAAGCCCCCTTTCTTCCATGAACTTCAAAAGGTTGTATCTATCACTGACCCTTAAAGCAGAACTGTGCTATGGAAAGATCTACCTCTCCCCATTCAGCCTGATTTATCTGTATTATCTTTCTTTATATACAGGCTGACTTCTCAGCTCCTTTTCTTTCTTTTTCATATCCTCTCTCTTTCCATTTTTCCTTCTTTCTCCTGTTCTTTAGGACTCACTATCTCTCTTAAGACAAAGAAGAGGGTTTGTTTAGAACTAGTATTGACTTCCTGTCTTCCTTAAATACTGCATTGTATTTGCTGGTCTATCACTATCCCTTAGTGATCTGATTGCTCATTGTTATTCTCTCAGTATCGTTTAAGTGTTATTTCCCCATTGAATCCTATTTCTCCCATGATTGCTGCTTTCTCCTTCCTTGCCATTTCCCACTGATATGCTTTCATTGTGTTATTCTGCAATAAAATCCAATCCCTTTGTTTGAGGTCTACACTGTCACCGTTTTTAGGTCTGAATTCACTCTGGGATGTATAGTTTTTAAATACTCTTTAGTTAAAAGATTTTGCTTTTATACAGTTCCCTGCTGTATAGTCCCAACATAATAGTATATATACATAGATCCTTTGAGGCATTACTGATAATATATTTTTTAGTTTTTCTATTTGTGGTGCATTTTTTTATCACACAGAATGCTTTTATATGAATCTTGCTGTGCTTGCAGTGATAATGGACTATTCCATTTATTATAGGATTCCCTGAAGGTACTTTACTTTGCTATGTCTTGTCTAGTCACTTTTAAGAAATCTCTAAACTGTTCCAGTAACTACTATAATGTCATAAGCTTTTTGAGTTGGAACAAATGTAACATCTATAGGGAGCAATATCTTAAATCAGCAGGTCAGAACTGAAGTCTTCCAGCAACACAATTTGCAAACTTCCAATCTTTCTTTTTTTAGTTATTTAGCCAGTTTCAGCCAAGTTTCTGCCTTTACTTAAACATTGTTCGTTCATTCATTCATTCATTCATTCATTCATTCATTCATTCATTTTGTGTGGCCACCCAATATATGACTCTGGGTGGCTAACAATAAATAAAAGCAAGTTAAAAGCCTCACAACAACATAATAAATTACATATATAGCAGCTAAAATAAAAAACCCAATCAACATTTATACAACCACAATAGGGTTGTGTAAACCCTAAAGCCACACACTTCAGGTCCTAGGCTCAGTAACAAAAACAGATCTTAAAGAACTTATAAGACTGATGGAATGGTGTTCCAGAGAACAGCACTTTGATAGGAAAAGCTCTTTTTATGGCTTTTGCCAGACAACTTCTATTACTGTAGATGGGCCCTGGAGCAAGTCTTTTATGCCCAGGTTAATGTGATGGGTAGATACAGCCAAGTAGAAATGATCCCACATTTTTGTGGCTTGGGCCCATGCCATTGGGTATAGTTTTAAAAATATAATGAGCTTGTAGTACCAAAAGTTTAACCTTAATTAACTGTCCAGTTTTGCAGTGCTGATGTTATTTGGCCCCATGCTCAACAACCTATCTGTTTGGTCAAATAAAGGATGGAATAAGTTATAAGTGCAGTGGAAAAGAAAAAGATTAAAAAAAATAGCTAGCTCTTCACCAACTGGCAACAGCTCTTCAAAATCAGTCTAGAGAAACTGCTGAGATTTGATGAAACTTCCTTTCATTTCCTTGCATAACTCAGTGTAATGAGGTCTTTAAAGATAGTCTGAGTCTGTCCAAATATATTTCCCATTTTGATTTATTAAATAACTATTTCTAATCCACCCAATCATGAGAACATCCCATGTGAGTGAGAGGAAGTAAAGCAGAAACTGGACAAATTAGCAAAAAGGACAAAGGTGGTACTAGTAGGGATTACTTAATAGCAGGGAGGACCATAGTCAGTTTAATTTCAAGGGCAATCTGTACAAAAGCATCTACAGCAAACTGTAATGACACTGAAATAATGACAAAGGTCTGATGACATCATACATAAATGCCACAATCATGTCCTTGCCTCCTGATGACTAATGCTGGTATATAAACCATGGCATTTGTGCATTGTGCAGATGTTGTGATGCACGCTTTGCAGGAAGAAAATAACTATGGATAAGCACTGAATGTAAATAATATTTCAATTATTTTTTAGCCAGGCATGTACATTGCTTATTGTTACATTTTGAACATGAACAGAAGACTGTGATACTGTGCTTAAATAATTCTTTTTCATCATCTCTACATAGCAGAATGGCAAATACTGCCATAAACAAGCAAGCCTTCCTAATTTATGTTGCTTTTTTGATACGTTGACAAAAGAATTATTTTCATAGGACAACAGAATGGAGAAAGCAGGATTTACATGGCTTTACAGAAAATGTTTTCAGAAAACATTTATGAATGGATTATATTGATAAGTGTAAACATTTAACTCAGAAAATTACTTAATTCAAACTCAGGATAATAAACCATTTCTAAAGTAGTCAGAATGATCAATTATTACCTCTTAGAGCAGAGATAGTTTGTGTATGCAGGCCTTAAATTGTGCTAACTGAAATCTTCAAAGATTTAAATCCAGGGCAGTATTGAGGAACTTTTCAATATCTGTCTTACAATGACAGTCAGCAAAGGCATTCTAGTAATTAATTTGGAATTCAGAAACAATCTTGCTGAATAAATTATAGATCTACCATATTTGGGTGCAAAAATCTAGACAACCCCAAATTGGCATCAAAGATTAAGACTTTTATATTCCTTTGTACCTACTAGTTGTCCAGCTCTAATATAGTATATAGAACTGTGTCATTCTCAGTTATCAAAAATAGCAATGTTGAAGAACTAGAGCAAAGTTTACAAACTATATTACAGGGATAGAGACTATTTCACAGACCAGAGGTTATATCATTTTTGTATTTTATTACATTTTAGGCTCCAAAGGTCATGGAAGGGTTTAGATCAGTTAAGAAAATGGCCATTGGTGTCCCATTCCCAGTGGTGGGATTCAAATAATTTAACAACCAGTTCTCTGTCCTAATGATTTATTCCACCAACCAGTTCACCAAACTGCTCAGAAAGTTAACAACCAGTTCTCCCAAAGTGGTGCGAACTGGCTGAATCCCACCCACTGCCCATTCCCCTATCTGATTTGGGCCTTACTGTATAGCAAAGCTTGCTGGTTCTTTCAAGCTGTGAAACTCAAGTCTATAGGGCCACTCGTTAGATTTGAGAAGGGTGTAAGTGGACAAGGCTGCATCCTCCTTTGAGTTGGATTGGCAAGTGCAGCTCAATGGAGGACACCCAAAGTCCTTTTCCCACTTCCTGATTGCACTGGCTAGACTCACATGGCTACAAAGACTTGGTTTCAGGTAGCCCCAAGTGTTTGTCTGGGATAAGCAAAGGCTTGCAAGGAGAGGGAAGTGGAATGATCACTGCAGCGATGGGTGAGAAAGTTAATTTTGCTTGTTTTTTACAGCGACTGCTCCATGTGGATTATTCAGAGGAGTTCCTAATTGTCCCTCAATCATGGGCATATTCATAATTGTCTTTAAAAATGTGACATCCCCTTCCCTGTTCATTCATGAGATTTGCACTCCAGCCAGCCTTTCAACAGGATGCCTAGATGCTTGCTTTCAAGAGGCTACATGGAATTAAACCTGAGCAAAAGGGAAGGTTAGCAAGGGGAGGAGAGTAAAGGAAGGAAGGATTCTTCAAAAACATTGCCAGTAGTATTCTTGTGTCTCATCAAAATACTGCCAAATTATAGAGGCGTTTTCTCCTGTATCATCCTAATTGCATCCTAATGCAGGACTGGAACTTCAGAGAATAATGTATCCGAAGACAAGCTGAAGGGCAGAGGTTTTCTGATCAAACTGGTTTCATTATAATTCTATAATCTCTCTTCTACCAGAGAGATAGAAAAATATTAAACCTGATGATATTTTCAGCATGGCATTATGATGTTAAAATGTTAAGAGCTGAAGCTTGCAATACGAGTGGTTTAACAATCTGAATTTCACTCAGGAGATGAGAGCATTGTTGAACTGACTAATGTGTCATTTCTTCCCACTCTGTATCTTATTCTGTCAATTGTGGGATCCCATAGGCAACAGTAGCAAAAAGCTGGGCTTTAAGTTAGAATTGATCAAGGAGCTTTTCTGGTTTCTACCACAACTCTGCATTGGTTTTTAAATAGAATTTCCTTCACACCATTTATTTCACTTCTCGCCAGATAGGTTGTTCGCATGTTTCCACCCACTGAAGAAGTAATGGCATCCAAGGCTTGCTATGTGAGAACTGTTCCACATAATGTAGTGGAAGCTTTTTCCTGTGTTCTTTATTGTCTGCTCTTTCTGTGATCTTATTCTCAAGTGACAGCAGTGCTGCCATTCATCCCTTCATGGATAGCTCCTGGACCACCCAATAGCATTTAAAGCAAAGTGGCGTTACAACTTGATGATGATCAAACCCTGACTCAGAGCACTAACTATATAGTCATAGTCATAGCCAGTACGGCAATAATTACATCCACAGAGCCATATGTTAAGTACAATGAAGCAGCTGTGCCAGTTGATTCGTAGGGAGGGCAGCAGGTGTGATCATTACCCCCAATTTACCACTTTTCCATTTAGCTAATATGTGGCTGCTTATATTACCCACAAATATTTTCTTGGTTTCCTGCATGCTTTCCTTCTGCATATAAACAGATACGGACATAAAGGGGGAGTGTGGAAAGGAAGCTAACTTATTTCAGTTTCTCTGAAAATTAAAATATCCTTTGGTCAGCTTGGCCAAATAAATATTTGGTGGAACGATAAGAGCACAGAAAAGCATTATGGTGAGGAGGGAAAGAGTTTAATGACAGTATATGCAAAGGTATTAATAAGCTATTACATACACGACAGAAGTGGGAACAGGATTCATTAAAATATTGAAGGGAAGAAAGAGGAGGAAAAATGCAATGAGGTATTCTAAAAGTGAGGAAAGATACAAACAGGGCAAAAGGTTTGTTAAAAGAACTTTTCAGTCTACTGTCAGCCTGCAAAAGGATGCTACACCAGCCAGGCCTGCAGATAGTACATTATCAAGGGAAAAGTGGTGAAGTTGACCAAATGGTCATCTGATAAAAATCTGCATTTGGCTGTCCAAGTACCTACTGTATTCTTTTATGCTTCTGATACAACTCTTTTACTCAAGGCCTATTTTAATTTTGCTCTTTTGGAGGGCATTCTGATTGAAACAATTCATGTGCCTTCTGATGGTCCCATTACAATTTCAGTAGAACTGTCATTTCTCAAAAGATTTTATCCTGCGGTTGATTTCTTTGACTATTCCATTGTTCCCAAGTGCAGAATTACGTTTTGTTCTGGCCCTGGTAATTCAGCCTATGATTGTTCTTTCCTGATTTTCATGTCTTGCATCCTCTTCAATTTCATTGTGTGAAAATGATGGTTATTCACAGCCTGACACCTTTTGCAGGAACAGCACTTGATTGGTTCAAAGCCTATTACTGAATTTCAATTAGGATGCTTTATAAAGGTCCTAGAACACTACACGTCATGCTTTGATTTTCATCATGTGAACAGACTTAATTCAGATAATAAACAGTCATGCATCATGTTAATTGGGCTGTAATTGCATCACCTGATCATATTTAATTCTAATAGTCATGTTAACTTGCATTCTACATCCTCTCTTTATTTTCAACGACCAAGGTAAAGCTTTCCATATTCCTATGGGGAAATACATGTATTTCTCTTCTGGAATGCTAAAAGTCAAAATAAAGATAAGCAAGGTTGTTTTAATGTGCCCATGAAAAGCCTTTGTCCTGCATAAAGCCATACCACTTCTCAAATTTCGGCATTGTCATCATAACATTTTAAACCAAATTTACCAAATATATCCCCAGCACTTAGAAATCTAATCTCATAAAGGGCAAATGACAAATTCATCAATATGATGAAAGCAGTGTTGCACTATTGTGCTCAAACATTAAGCTTTTTGTATGTATCTGTGGTATCGTGATGTGAAGACAAAAAGTGTGAACTTGTGTCACAACAACACAATGTTGCCTTTGTCACTTGTCTCCCTTGATCCCCACAGCAAATCTATTTTTATCCCAGAGAAAGCAAAAACAATTATCTTTTATAATTCAATTGTATTTTGCTTCTCAGATAGGTATGTTTAATTACAGCTGCAAAATGATAGATGAAGCCACATTTGAAAATAAGGGCTTATAGATAAAAGAGTATGAAGGCTTTTATCAAAATTTTAATGCTCTCTTTTGATGTATTCAACAACACCATCTAACTATATATTGGACTGAAATGTCATTTTTAAAAATAAATCCCCATTACTCCACAGAAAAATATTTAAAATATAATATTGAATATTATAATTCCTCAAACCAACATTATACCATGCACTAATTAATATGACGAGTAAACCTCAGCATTCTGAGTCAGAACGGAAGGAAAAAATGGGGGGATTGTGTACAGTACCTGTTTTATTTGAGTTAATAACCAAATAGTCTTGGTTCAGAAAATATGAGTCTCCAGAATTAACCCCATGGGTTAATTAGCTAGCATTTGCATCATATTTACAATATGTAATAATAATCCAAGGAATTTGAGGGATTGTCTTTTTTCCAAGAGTCTCTATCTACCCACTTCAGTTTAGTACACTGGATCTCATTGGCCAAAGAGTGTTGGCTGGTGGGGATTAAAAGATGGCCTTCTCTGCTGTAGCCCCTGCTTTGTAGAATCTTTTGCCTTCAGAGATTAAAATAGTCCCAACCATGTTGATCTTTCAGAAGGCTTTAAAAGTTGGCTGTTTATCCAGGCCTGTGCTCCAAAGTTGTTATGGGCCCTGCCTCTTGGCTTTATTATTCATAGGGCAATTACCTCAGCTCAGAGGTGGTATTTAGCAGGTTCTGACCAGTTCTGGAGAACCGGTAGTGGAAATTTCAAGTAGTTCAGAGAACTAGTAAATATCACTTCTGACTGGCCCCGCCCCCATCGATTCTCTGCCTCTGTAGTCCTAGCTGATCAGGAGGAAATGGGGATTTTGCAGTAACCTTCCCCCGGAGTGGGGAGGGAATGGAGATTTTACAGTATCCTTCCCCTGGAGCGGGGTGGGTATGGAGATTTTACAGTGACCTTCCCCTGCCATGCCCACCAAGCCATTCTCACCAAGCCACGCCCACAGAACTGGTAGTAAAAAAAAACTGAATCCCACTACTGCCTCAGCTGCTATACATACAGTATTTGTTTAGATTGCTTTTTTGGCTTTAACTGTTTTACAATTTTAGAACTGTAAGCTGTCGGTGTCATTTAGTTATGACAAGTGGCCAAATAAAATAAATAAATAAATAAATAAATAAATAAATAAATAAATAAATAATTGCTAATAATTACTGAATCTGTAAGAATGTATGTAACAGCAAACATCATTAAATTCTAATGAAACCTCACCCATTGATTCTTCCCACCATCAAACGATGAAGGAATTCTTGAATAGGAGTATGGCTAATGTTCATGGTGATTTTCCAATGTGTAACTATAACCACTGGTATTCTGGGATGAAGAATATTATTGGCATGGAACACACTCTTTTGTACTTTAGTGGAATTCATATAGGAGAGTTCTGTCAATTATTTTATAAACATTTCAAATAAATAGTTCATTCATAAGATGCAAGTAATAGCCAGGTCCTCAGCCCCAAATAATTTGATTTTTTTTTCTTTCCAATGTTGAAGAACAAGTCCTGTAAATTAATAAAACAATGTCAAGAATCCATTTCCATTTCCCTGTTATTAATTTCCATATAGCAATTCAAGTAATTCTAAAGAATACCAATATCCAAATACATTATAATCTGTAAAAAATAAGCCTCGGCATTTTGAGGTATCCCAAATTTATTCATGAATAATTCATTTTATAGCATCTCCCAAAATGCAATTATTTAATTATTTATTTACAAATACAGTTTCGTTCAATAAGAGAAACACTCATTTATTTCAAGACAGTCTTCCATTGTTTCGACAAAATAAGGATCTCCAATCTCTTATTCCATTTAATCTTTAAAATTTGCATGTCAAGTTGACTTATTGCTAGCATGTATGTATAAAGATTGATTGTGAAATTTTTAGACTCAAAAGCTTTGGCAATTTCAGGTGTTACTGATGCTAAAAATGCTGCAGGCTCAAATGAAGATGTTGTAGGTGTAAATACTGCTAGTGGGTGGCAAAAGACAAAATATATTATTATTTCAACACAGACATTCATCACTGTAATTCAATAATTAGTCAAAAGTAAAAATCCTCGCATTTATTTGAAATCTCTCACATAGTAGGTTTCTCATCAATTGTAAGGTATGGATCTCTCCTTAAAGTCAATTTAACAAAAGAAAAATGTAATTTTGCAGAAGCTACAGTATTCAAATCGATGCAGTAGTTACAGGAACTATGTTACACTGATAGTATTTGAACCTAAAATGGTCTAATTAAGCAAAAGTACTATGTGTGAATATTCCAATGGGCCAGTAGTGGGTCTCAATTTAATTTGCTACTAATTCTCTTGTGTGCGCTCGCATGCTCGCACGACACTTCCGGACAAGTGGTGGTTTGCTCCCGGTTCTGTCCAGTTCTTTAGAACCGGTAGTAAAAGTAGCAGGAGGCTCTGTCCACCCACCCGGATGTCATAATTGATGATCTACGCATGTGCAGAAGCTTCTGCATGTGCAAGCAAAGCAAGCGTGTGCTCCCATTGCGAACTGGTAGTAAAGGTAAGTAGAACCCACCCCAGTTCCGGACGCATGCACAGAAGCATCTGGGCGGGTGGGCAGATCCTCTCACCACCACCGCTACTGGTTCTCCCAATCTGGAGCAAATCAGTAGCAACCCACCACTGCAATGAGCCTTAGGAGAATTTATGCTGAGGAAAGCTCTCCAAAATTTGATACCAATTAAAAGATATGCATTACAATATAATTCAATATTTGGAAAACCACACCACTCTCCTTAATTGACAACTGCATTGTTTTCAAAAATATCTTCTGAAGAACATCATATGCATTTATGGATCAATTTATCAAGTTTTTCAATATATTTTCCTAATGGATAGCTACATGGGAATTTCATCCGCAGAACTACATTCATTTTGAGAATATTTATGCTACCCCAAAGTTTAAGGTTCAAATACTTCCATTAATCAATAACCCAAATTTAGATATCTTTATTCATCTTATTCTGTATTGCAGTTTTCAAATAAATACATATAGGATACCAGTATCTAAGTAATGTATTAAATATATATTAAAAATGTTATGTTGTAATGTATCAATACATTTATAGCTTTGGGCATTTATTTCAATTTAGACTAACGAACATCCTACAACTTGCCTAAGCACATTAATCAAATGCAACAAAGCCAGAACTGAACTATAAATTTCAGACAAAAACAAATTATCATCAGTGTATAATACTAGTCTTGTATCAGTATATAATACCAGTCTTGTCTTATTATGATTTTGTCTAATAGCACACAATAGAGATTCTAGTCACATATAAGATAAAATGATCATCACTGTCTTTACCATAGAGTAGAATAGAGCTGGAAGGGACCTTGGAGGTCTTCTAATCCAGCCCCCTGCTCAAGAAGGAGAAGAGAACCTATACCAGTGATGGCTAACCTTTTTGCTGTCCATGCCAAAAGCATGGGGAGCATGGGGGAGGGGTGTCGTGTGCATGTGTGTCCACACCCATAATTCAATGCGCCCCTCCCCCCACACATGCACATGACACCCCGCACTCCCCCCCTTTTGGCACATGATGGCACGGTGGGACCGGAAGGCTCGTTTTTCACTCTTCCCAGACTCCAGAGGCTTTCTTGGAGCCTGGGGAAGCCTGGGAAATGGCATTACCCACCCCCCTGAAGACCCTCCGGAAGCCAGAAACAGCCCATTTCCTGACTTCTGGTGAGCTTGGAAGGCCCGAAAATCAGCTGGCTGGTGTGTGCATGCATGCTGGAGCTGAGCTAAGGCAACGCTCGCATGCCCATAGATATGGTTCCGTATGCCACCTGTGGCATGCATGCCATAGGTTCGCCATCACGGACCTATACCATTTCAGATAAGTGACTGTCTAGTCTCTTCTTAAAAACTTCCATTGATGAAGCGCCCACGATTTCTGAAGGCAAGCTTTTCCACTGGTTAATTGTCCTCACTGTTAGGAAGTTTCTCCTTAATTCCAGGTTGCTTCTCTCTTTAATTAGTTTCCAATCATCATCATCATCATCATCATCATCATCTTGATGGATAACCCCTTGTCATGGTTATGGGGCTTGTGATGCTCTGTGAGGTTAAGAGTAACAGCCATGGACAAGACTGTATACTGTGTTTGAACATTGCACAACATTGCACAATTATACATCAGAGCTAACAAAGTGAGAGGACTTAAAGAGAACGTTTGAACTATGGGAAAGAATAGTCAGGCTCAAATATCACTGAACACAATTAGCAGATCAAAGGAGATTCATTACCAGAAATAAAATATTCAGGGATACAGAACTAGAAGAGATTCAGAAAACTTGTGCACATGAAAGATCCTTGAACAATAGTAGAACGGTAGAAGAAATGTAGATTACAATAATTGGAAATATAGAGGAAAACTGTCATGAACTTGCTGTAGAACATAGAATCATAAGGAAGGGACATCAGAGATCTTCTATCCTAACCCCTTGCTTAAGACAGAAGACTTTATGTCATCCTGGTCAAATGGTTGCCCAGTCTATTTTGGACAGTCTCCAGTAATGGATTACACACAACTCCAGTAGACAATCTATTCCACGGGTGTCAAACTCGCAAGGTCATGTTGCCGTCATATGACGTTTCATGATGTTTTCCCCCTTTGTGGAACTGGGGTGGCCATGACCTGCATGTGATGCAACTGGCCTGTGGGCCACCAGTTTGACACCCCTGACCTATTCTACTGAAATAATAACAACAGAACCAATACAGGACAGCACTGGAAAAAAAGCAATTAACTGACTTGCCAACAGTAAGAATTATAAGCAATAAAATATGGTGAATGCAGAATTACCAGTACAAAAAACAAAGACTGCCAGCATTTCCTCACTAAAACCTGCACTTATAATGAAGGAAATGAATAAGGTACTTGCAAGGATTAAAATAACATCTATCGAACAGACTAATAAACTCACCTATAGCACAGCACTGGTGGTTACAGAAGAAATGGGTATAATTTCATTGTGGTCTTCCATCTGTTATTTTATTTTGCTTCCCCTATGTCTTCATTTCAAAACCAAAAGCAAACTATTCAATCACAAAATGAAAGATCAGACTGGAGGCCAAGATAAAGAAATTAAGATCAAATGTGAGTAATTTAAAGAACATGGCAGAGCAAAAATTTAGGAATATAAGTATTAGACAAGTCTAAGAAAAAATTATTGGCTTAGCACCAGAAAAAATGAAGAGACCTTGGAAATGATAAAGCAACAAATAACAGCAATAGTTGGAAAATTTAATGTTATGAGGTACGAATCATCCAATTTAAGCAAAATCAGCTACAACAGACAAGAGGCGATTCTACCAAAGTATAAATGGCAATAGACATTCTGACAATGAAAAACCAAATAACATGGAAATAATCCACATTTTGAAAGATCTATAGGAAACTCAAGATGACTATAATAACATTGCTGATTGAATAAATGAATTTGAAGATGAATTTAATAAAAATTAAATAGCAGAACTAATAACAGAAATGGTTAAAATGGGGTGCAAAGGATTAGAAACTGAACATGTCCTGGAAATGATCAAATGTATGGCTTTAGTTCAAATATCTGACTAGCTGACATCCAATTATAAACCTCTGGTTGTGACAGATGCCTGTGACCCTCAGGCATTTTGCTTGAAGATAGGGTGGGGGCTTATTTCACTTAGTAGAGATACTGGGATTTTCTAGTTACCCTATAGCAATCCAAGGAAACAGCAGTTTCAGAGAAAAAAATAAGTCTCATACTTTGTCATTTAATATTCATTTCAGCAGCCAAGTTTTTTTTTTAAAGCGAACTTTGTTTATAGGACACAACAGTGCCTGTTATAGAGCAATATATATATTATTAGCTGGTTTATTGTTTGCAAAATGCAAAAATAGAGTACTGAATAAACAGCTTGAAAAATGCCCTGACTTGCTGGTGACTTTTAATAGGCTTAGTTTCCTAACAAAATATCCACAGGAGTCTTGTAGTGTAAGATTTGTTTTATTTTTCTGTTTAAACATGTCAGATGAAAAAGTTGAACTGGTTGGCCCTGAGCTTAGCAGAGTTATATTCAGTGCAGCCTCTGTGTCCTCTGAAAGTTTTCCTATATTCTGTAGTTTCCCAAACTGAATTCTGACTGCTTAACCACTGAACTCCAGCTGCCACTTCTTACACAACCAGTTTAATGCTGTTGTTTTTGAGGAAACAGATGTTGCTTGGAAGGAAATCACTTCAGACAGTGGGAAGAAAAGCTCTCTCTATAAAAGAGATGCCACTCTCGCAGAAAATTATCATGTCAGAAAGATAACTAGGATTGAATTCTTATCCCTGACATCTAGTTTCAATGAATAGGAGATGCTTTTGAGTTGAAGAAACTTCAATCATGTGATCCTTTAAAGCACTATAAGAAAAAAAAAGAGTTATCTAATGTCCTGTTTGTAGATTAAAGCTTCAGTCACTTTCTAGCTCCCTCTCTCTTTCCTTCTCCCTTCATTTGATTCAAATTTGCCTCTTTTTAAAATACATCTAGCCAAAATACTGTTTTCAGACATGATTTTATATAATATGAATACAGTGACCATATTTTCTTGAGGAAAATAAACAAAGAACAAACCTGAAAAAGAGGCAAACCCTGAAAGAGGTTCATAAAGATTAAAAAAAAATCTGTACGTTTAAAACTTTGCTTTACAAAGGAAAATTTCAAAGCAAAACCAAGAAAATCAAAGCTTAAATAAATCTAAAGGAGAGCTTTCTAAACAAAATGGCCTTCTTTATAATAAAAGTCCCATGGACTTTATAAGTATGAACAATTCTAGTTGGCCTGAAACCAAGACTGAATAGGGTAGCTTATATGCTAGATCTGTTCCAGTATATGTGAATTCCCATTATTATACAGGAAAATCCACAGCATCCTCTAATTAAACTTTGGAATATTGTGTTATCAGGACTGGTTATCATGCTAAGAATTTTACTAATGTTCAGTTGAATTCCTTGCAAACTTTCTGTTTTAAAACAGCAATAGTGGATATTTTGAAACTTGAACCAACATGGAACGGAGCTGTTCTTAATCTGCTCTCTTACTCTTTTGAGTCAGAACACCTAAACTGGGCCATTAAGAAAGGACCTTCAACTATTGCGACATATGTCAATCAATCAGTTTTATTTGGACATACTGTAGACCAGAAAATGATATATTTAAAAAGTTAAATGAAGGTCATTTCTGATTAGTTTGGGGAATTTGATCTAGATGTTTGACTCAGAAGGCATTCCATTCTACGTTGATGGCTAGCAATAGAGTGAGATTGGTTAAAAAGGAAGGTTTGCTATCCCATAATCTATGTTTGTCTACCCTGTTTTCCCCAAAATAAGACATCCCCTGATAATAAGCCCAATCGGGCTTTTGAGTGCATGGCAATAAGGCCAAACACTTATTTCAGGGTTCAAAAAATAAAAATAAAAAATATAAGGCAGGGTCTTATTTTCAGAGAAACACGGTAGAGGTTTCTAAATTATGTCCTTTAAATATATTGTGGTGACTTTGGGACAGAATGAGATGAAATCTGCAGTGATAACAGATATTGCATTGGGGAAAACTGTTAAAAATGTGTACAAAGGAAAAGATGTGCCACAATCAGTAGTGAGTTTCACTGCAATTGAGGTTATTGCTGGAGTTTGAAACAAGCCTGTAAAGAATTATCTTACTGGGTGCTCACTGTTATATTATAAGAAATAAAATATAGGGAGAAATAGATAAATAGAACTTGAACCTGAGGAAAAATGAAGACATGTTTCAGGAGGGAAAAGAACAAAGAAGCCACCAGATCACATTTGGATATCAGGTACAATAGAGGCTCACAAAGTAATTATTCCTCAAAATCAAGCCAGACTGGAGAAAAGCAATCAAAATAAAATAGCTAACAGTCAACCACCATAACAAAAGGTCATGAAATGATCAGCAAAAGGCTGAACTGAACATGGAAAAGAAGATATATGGAATATTTCTGGCAAAGGATAAAGGGACAACTATACATGTTTCTGTTGGAATCCTCCAAATTTGTCCACAGAACAATCATCATTGAAGTGCTCTTGTTTTTCCTTTGCCCAGTACATTACTTGGCCAAGCAGCTGGCAATGTGGATATATACATGTGTGTGTGTGTGTGTGAGAGAGAGATGTTTAATTAATTGTAAATAATATTCTTCTAATCAACAGACTTTGTGTGTCCTGCATGTTCCTTTATCCATATTTGCATTGCTTTACAAGATCTTGAACTGCTGTATTTCTGTTGAAAGTGTGACTGACCACACAGTCTCATATATTGTATATACTTGGGTTAGACCATGTATAAAATCTTAATGTAATTTTATTAGAGGTGTTTGTGTGATTGATTTGACATCACTGTATAGGGAATATGTGGACAAATTCAAGTTGTCTGAGTTGGAGGGCACTAAAGCCTTGCTGGAGAGTGTTACCTTCACTGCAAAATGTCTGTTTGCTGAAAAATCCACCTGCAATGGCATGTAAACCCTTTTGAGCTTTAAACATTAGCATTAGCTTTCCAGTCCTTAAATTCTGTTTTGCCAAAATAGAACTGTAGTGTTGGCATAACATTATCTTTTGTGATTTAAATATATACACAGCAGGTGGATGCTAAGTATACAACATGTCATTTGTTGATGCAGCTATTCAGAATAAGCCACAGAGGTATAAAGAAAGAACAGCTGCTATTACAAGCTAGCTAACTGGGTGCCCTATTGAACTAACAGTAGTAGTAGTAGTAGTAGTAGTAGTAGTAGTAGTAGTAGTAGTAGTAGCAGCAGCAGTAGCAGTAATAGGATCCAAGTTTAATTTAAATTCAGCCTTAGATATACGGTACATGGCTTGGAACATGTAGATTGTGCTCAGTTCCCTTTAAGAGCCATATGCTTATCATCTCATGAAAGTGATGATGAGGAAAATTCTAAGAAATATGCAGATTATTGTGTACTGTATTATTACTCAGAGAACTGGTAAAAATGGAAATGCTTTGCTTTTTACTCACATTGCACTGTTTTAGACCACAGTCATCTTGGATCTGAAAAACTGGTCTGCAAGATTTCTGTGTTTGGCAATTTACTTCAAACAAAACCTGTCACCAAATCTTCAGCTAGACAATTGGATCATTTTCCCTTCCTGATAAACCCCCCCATAAACTCTTGGTTATGAACTGTTCTAGTTCTGATTGCTGTCATTAAGAAGCAGTGTATAGACATAAAATAGCATCACACAGGTATAAAAACACCAAGGCAGTGAACTCAGAATTTTGTTCTGCAAAGAAAGTGGCTGATAAGCCAACAATTCATGCTCCCTCCCTAATCTGCTGAGTGAGCAATTTGACACCAACCCTTCTCTCTCTCTCTCTCTCAAGTGTACCCATCTCTATGCTTTTATACCTTTCCTAATTCTTGAATTCATTCCTTCCTCTTTATCTTTGGAACAAACTTTTCCAGTCTGTGGATCCTTAATTCTAATTCTCTCAGTAGCTCCACTATGTTTAACAGCAGATACCTTGACATATTCTTAATATATCTTTGTTTATTTTCCTCTTCACTTTCTGTTCTTTACCTTTGCTCCACTTAGAGATCTTTTGCACCCAGAGCTAGCAATAGTGTGTACTCCTCTAGCAAACTCTTACTAATTTGCATCTAAATTTAACTCCACTTATTATTCCTTTTAAAAATGTTTTCATTAGAATTTTTCCATACAATAAAAGTATGAATATTAAAAGAAAAAGGAGATAGAAACTAAGAAAAAAGAAAAGACACGAAAGAAAGGGAACAAAATTATAAATTCTGCCCTTCTTTTTATTGGGTAATCATCATTTTATTCTTTCCCCTTCTCTCTGATCTATTTTAATCCCCTAATTTAAATCTTTAGTCTATCCTTTTTTTTCAGCAAAATGTCATAAAACTTCTAGTCTAGACAAAAGAAGGTTTTGTCTGTTTTATTGTTTTTCCCTGACCTGTATTTATTTCTCAACCCAATCATTGGGATTGCATTTACATAACTGTTTTATCTTTATGTTTTATGTTTATGTTTAGCATTCAATCATTCCTCCATTTTTAAGAAAAAAGCCCAGCATTTGAATGTGAATGAGAGGTTAAGTAATCCAAGGCAATGCCATGTCAGATATAGGAGCATGAGGAAAACCACAATGGTACCAAAATGAAGATGTGGGTGATAATCCAATTATGCCAATTAACAACTGAGTGTTTGCATCAAGATATCTGTTCAATGCTAGTTACAGAATTTACATGATTAAAATAATTGTGTACATATTGTCATTTGCCTCTCACCTAACAGGTATCCATAAGGATATGGCAGATAAAAAATGTTTCTGTGTATATTTGTTCCATGGATACAACCAAGTGGGGACATGCACTTAGTCAGTGGTGAAATCCAATTTTTTTTTTACTATGGGTTCTGTGGGCATGGCTTGGTGGGCTTGGTGTGGCTTGGTGGGCATTGCAGGAGAAGGATACTGCAAAATCTTCATTCCCTCCCTACTCCTGGTGGAAGGATATTGCAAAATCTCCATTCCCACCCCACTCTGGGGCCAGCCAGAGGTGGTAATGGATGGTTCTCCAAACTACTCAAAATTTCCACTACCAGTTTTCCAGAACAATTAGAACCTGCTGGATTTCACCCCTGCACTTAGTGTGCAGTGGGTCTCCAGGCTGCTGGGTTAGTTTGTGGTTGAAAGTATTGTCCAGAATACATCCAGAAACTCAGCACAGTACTTAGGATATGCATGTTGGGTGAACCAGTCAGAGTGAATGTAGCATTAAATCAATCTTAATAAGACCTTGATGATCCAGCTGTAACGTTTAATTGGTCAATTTTTGTATTATATAACAGAGAAGAAGAAAAAAGCAGAGACATCAGCCTGCAACAAAAGTGCACATAGTCAAGGCTATGGTTTTCCCAGTTGCAATGTATGGCTGTGAAAGTTGGACCATAAGAAAGGCTGAGCGCCAAAGAATTGAGGCCTTTGAACTATGGTGTTGGAGAAGACTCCTGCAAGTCCCTTGGACTACAAGGCAATCAGGTAACAGGTAACAGAGTTGGAAGGGACCTTGAAGGTCATCTAGTCCAACCCCCTGCTCACGCAGGAGACCTATACTAGGGATTCGAACTGCTGAACTTTCTGATCGATAAGCTCAGTGTCTTAGCCACTGAGCCACCTAGATCAAACTGGTCAGTCCTGGAGGAGATCAACCCTGACTGCTCTTTAGAAGGACAGATTCTGAAGATGAAACTCAAATACTTTAGCCACCTAATGAGAAGGAAAGACTCACTCGAGAAGAGCCTAATGCTGGGAAAGATTGAGGGCAAAACAAGAAGGGGACATCATTGAATGAGGTGGCTGGATGGAGTTACTGAAGCTGTCGGTGTGAGCTTAAATGGACTCCAGGGGATGGTAAAGGACAGGAAGGCCGGGTGGAAAATTGTCCATGGGGTCGCGATGGGTTGGACATGACTTTGCAACTAACAACAACCACCACCACAGAGAAGAATTATATTATTGAAATTTTATAGTACTGATGAATCTGCAATTTGGAAAGGCCTTTTCTAGTAACTATGTATTTGATAATAGGAAATAGTGGTGAGTCTTATGTAGAACAATTACATGAGAAATCTCATTCCATTGTTTTGGTTGCACAGACATGTATATCTGAATCAGACTCAGAATACAGCTGGAAGAGACTTTGGAGGTCTTCTAACCCAGCTCCCTGCTCTGATATTATGGAATGTCACTAGGAGAAGATCAGAGCCAATTAATGTCTGTATCGGATAGGTTTGAAAATATAGAAAATCAAACTTTGGCTCCTGCCATTTTTTTCCCCCTATAGAATCCTTAAGTTGTATATGATGATGAGAAAAATATTACTTTGATCAGGGGGTTTGCTAGACAAGGTAGAACAAACATAGCCACAAAGCTTCAGCTGGAATTCTTCAGGGGCCTTAAACCTGCCAACTGCTAGGAGGACTCAGTGGGATCAAAGCCAGCTTAAGTATATATTGCTGACTGATTTCTGTGAGTTATTGGAATTCTCCTGGGGAAGTTGTGGGTTTTTTTAAAAAAAATATCTCTCTCAAGCAGTAGCACTTTGTTGGTGCTAACAGAAAATGAAGTGCATTCATTTGGAGGACTATTAGAATACTGCAGCAAAAAACAACCCTTAAACGTTGAAACACTTAAAAGACTAATTATTATTCTGAAACAGATTATGGGCATTTTCCAAAAGTATGTGGTCAGCATGTACAGCAGAGTAGTCACTGGAGTACATTTTTCTTTCTTTCTTTTTGTATAATTTTATTAAAGGATTTTTTAAAAAAGGAGATAAAATTAATACAAACTAATATAAAGTGAGAAAAAGAAAAGAAGAGAAAGCTAAAAGTCTAAGAAAGGGGGGGCGGTGTTTAAAAAAACAGAAAAAAGATAGAAAGGTGTAACTTTTGATCTTTGCAGTAGAAGTAGTCCTTGACTTACAACAGTTTGTTTAGTGACTGTTCAAAGTTACAATGGAGCTGAAAAATGTGACTTTTGATTATCTTTCATAGTTACAACCCTTGCAGCATCCCCATGAATTTGGATGCTTGGCAACTGGTTTATATATATGTGTCCTTTGCTGTGTCCTAGGGTCATGTGATCACTTTTATGACCTTCTGACAAGCAAACTCAGTGGGGAAGCCAGATTCATTTAACAGCCGAATTAGTAAATTATCAACTTCAGTGATTCACTTAACAACGGTGGCAAGAAAAGTTGTAAAATGGAGCAAAACTCATTTAACAAATGTCTCATTCAACAACAGAAATTTCAGGCTCCATTGCAGTTCATAAGTCAAGGACTACCTGTAGTTACAAGTACAATTATAAACTTATTTCTTACTCTGTGCTTACAACAGAACTCTCTTTTTTTAATCTATTCTGTCTAATCAAAACCATAAGTCTTAAGTTCATTATTTTATGTTTCACACAAAAAAATCTACAAGAATGGTACATATTTGTCAGTCATTAACAAATATAGCTATTGTCTTTTTTCTATCAAAGAACTGAATTTAGCTATTGCAGCAAATTCCATCATCTTCAACAATCATTCATCCATTGCAGATAATGCCAAATCTTTCCAACTCTGTGTACATAATAAAGTACATATTTTTCAGGAAGAACAAAGAGACTTCTTGTTTGTCACCTTAACTAACATTTCAATTGTTTGCCAAAACAGGTGTCGATATATAAAAATCCAAACAGTCATAATCAATAAAAGCAGAAACATCTTGTTTTCTTTTTTAAAAAAAAATGTTAGGGATTTCTTTTTAATGCCCTACAGCTTTTTTGGGTTTAAGCATAACTAAGTATATATTCTCTTAAAATATACTTCAGATAGCCAATCATGAAAATCTGAAAAAAGTTTTAATTAAAGAGATTTTGCAAGAGATGGCTCAAATTGTTCATATTTGTACATCAAAAGATACAATAAAATTAGGGTACAAGATACTCACAGAGGTTGGTCAGCTATTCACTACTCTAATGAAACCAACATACATGCTATATACCTGTAAAGGAGAAGTTAATCTTATTGTAGTGTTACCTTTGTAGCTGGAGTGCTGAACTAACATTTGAGGTTCAACTCTACCCTGAAGCTATGAAACTCACTGAGTGACTCTGAGCTACTTGTTCATTTTTCCAGAGCAACCTACTTTACAAAACTATTACTGTGAAGATAAAATTGAAGAAAGAGCAGAATATACTGTACAGCAGCTTCAGTTCTTGGAGTCTTCAACCACACTCAAAAAAGATCCCATGTTTGTCAGTCTACCTTTGAAAAGTGTTCCTTAGTCTTTCTACGAAACGTGTTCCTTAGAAGATCTCATTCTAGGGATGGGATGGGACAGCCTCCCACTAGCAGAAGACCTCTGTCCTATTTCAGAATAAGTATACACACATGGGGGAGGTTGGAAAGACAGAACAGAACAGGGGCAAACATAATCCAAATGTCCAGGCATCACAGAAAGGTAGTGAGCCAATCAGAAATAAAGTCAAATTTCAGGCTGCACATGAGATGGGATCCAGACAAATGAAAGCATGGAGCCAAGATTGTAGTGATTACCCTTTGTTACTCTTTGAGGTTGGGTAGGTCAACAGAGAGTCATGGCAGGGATTCCAAGAATACTGATTTATTATAGTACCATAGGATATAAATTTGTTTGTTATAGTGATCAGTCTAGAAATTAGGGGACTGAGTCATTGTCCTGCCTTAAATATGAATCCCATTGGGTGACCATGTGGCTGTTATTCTCTCATAGATCTAAGAAGGAGGCAAGGGCAAATCATTTCCAAAAACCTGCTAAGAAAATGCAGGCACTTCTCCAGGCAGTTACCATGATTCAATGCTGACTTAAAGAAACAAATATATATGTATATATATGTGTGTGTATAAACAAAGTTCCCTTCTCACTCTTATGTGTCTTTTTGAATCTCAAATCTTCTACTGGGAGCCAAACCAGAGATTTAAATGTTTGGTGTAGCATCTTAGCTGTTCCTAGCATTGCATTCTTTTGAACAGAGAGCTATGGTGTTGTTCTTGGGATCTGTGGAGCCACTCCCCCAACTTAGGGGTCACAGCCCCATCTGCTCCTACCTCTACTGGGACTATTTTGGTCTTTACCTTACTTGAGCCTTTACTTCTTACTTTCCACTTTGACCTTTACTGTCTAGTTTCTCCTTCAGGGTTTGGTACTTTTTCAGCTTCTCATACTCCTTCTTTCTGATGTTGCTGTCACTTGCACCACTGCATATATCATCACTGCTGTCTTCTGGTCTTTGTCTATTACTATGGGTGTCCAGTTGATTTGGTAGTAACAGTCTTTCAGTCTGGATCTGGAAGTCCCACAGAATCTTAGCTTGCTTATTTTTCATGACCTTTTGTGGGATCATGCATCTGTACTTAGGAGGGTCTAGTCCATAGTCTGTGTAGATGTTCCTATGCACAATGCCAACTGCTTGGGTGTATGCTGCATCTTACACCCTGCCTGCTTGCATCTTACAACCTGCCACCATGTATTTGACTGTCTCAGAGGCCACTCTGCATTGTCTGTACCTTGGACTATCCTGTCTATATTTAATAATAACTAAAAATATTCATTCATTCCTTTTTAATATATATTTTATTATATTTTTTATTATTATAATAAAATCTAATATAATCTAAACTTTAAAAAAAGAGACTAGAGAGAAGTAAACAACACAAGAAAAAAGGAAAACAAAAAGAAAAGTAAAAATATAATAAAGAAAAAAGAAATATATAATGAAGCGACTTCCAACCTTCATGAAAACAAGCATAAATATTTGCATACATTTATCTCTTCATCCCATACTTCATCTCTTATCTATAAACAAATCCATAAAGCATCATCTTTTCAGTCCTGGTGTCAACAGAAAGTTCATAAAGAGTAGCCAGACAGAAGTTGACAACATATTTTAAACCTTGATCAAATAAGACAACTTTCTATTACTTTCCTTTATTTCTTTTACCTCATTCAAATAGCGTATGATTTGATTTCTCTTCATTTCTTCATTTTCATATCATTCTTCAAGCCTCTTTTAAATCCAGTAGGAAAAAAAATTATTCAGGTCACTCTCTTGGTTTGTCATTTGCATATTTCCTTTTTAAATTTTAAAACAGATAATTTCTTCTGTAAATCCAGTGATACTTTTCTAAACCATTCTTTTGGCTTCCTGGTTGTAAAACTACTTTTGATAACTTCTCTATTTTGTCAGATAGAATCTGTTATACCTCTGACATTTCTTCCATAACATTTCTTGGACATAGTCTATCTGTAGAAGCAGATATCATTGTTGACATTATTCATATTGCTGCTAGTATTTTCTGTAGTTTTTCAGAAATGTTTTTGATAATTTTATTGTCATAATGTTTTGCACCATCTTAGATATTTGTTCTCTGCCTAAAATTTTTCATTCCCTCTAGTTCTGAGTTTAGGAAATAAAGAAATTCTTTATCTTACATCTTGTAAAAACCAAAACAGAATCTATTTCCCATGAACAAATGTTTGTACTTTATAGTTAATTCCAAACTCTTATTGTAAAAGTTTTAATATTCCAATTATATCTGGTTCCTTAGTCCATTACAACTTAGGTGGAAATCCTATTTAACTTTTTGCTGTTTATTTCAGATTCTTTAAATTTTTAAATTTATGATTGAATTTTTCTTTTTTTAAAAATTTTTTTTAATTAGATTTATATGCTGCCCTTCTCCAGAGACTCAGGGTGGCGTACAATGCATTAAGCAATAGCCTTCATACTTTTGTATATTTATACAAAGTCAGCTTATTGCCCGCACAAACTGGGTCCCCAATTTACCTACCTTAGAAAGGATGGAAGGCTGAGTCAACCTTGAGCCTCGAACTCGCATAATTGCAGACAGCTGGGTGTTAATAACAGGCTATCTAGCCCATCGAGCTATCTGAGGCTCTTTTGTTCAGGATTAAAGACAGTCTTACTCAGCAATTTAAAACTTTCATTCTGAAGATCTCTAACAGCTTGGAAATAATAAATCAACAATTTCCAAAAATGGTTAGATAGTGATGGTTGCCAACTTAGCATCCTTTAAAAGTCTCCACCATGGTTGTAAACAAGATGGCTAATGTGATCATTTCCAAGGACTCATACAGGTACATTTCTATCAAGTCACCCTGCAGTAAGATGGGCGGCCAATAAATTTTACAAAATAAATAAATGAAAGATTCATTTCTGAAGTCCTTAATCCCCCAATTCCAAAGGCTGATATTTGTCCAGAGTATGAGTTCTAGGACTAAGAAGGGACAATTACCGCTCTATTCTACTGTAGAATAAACTTTAGAATAGAACAGAATAGAATTCTTTATTGGCCAAGTGTGATTGGACACACAAGGAATTTGTCTTTGGTGCATATGCTCTCAGTGTACATAAAGAAAAAAATAAAATATATTCATCAAGAATCATAAGATACAACACTTAGTGATAGTCATAGGATACTAATACACAATCAAATCATACTAGGAAACAATAAAACAATATAAATTGTAAAGATACAGCAACATGGTTAAAGCCATAAGTGGGAAGAGATAGGTACCAGGAAGGATGAGAAGTGATCTGTCCTCCCCTTCAGAGACCCACAAAAACACAGCCAGTCGAGGGTTAAGGAAGCACTTGGCACACTCCACAGTTCTTATCTCAAACTTGGCAGCGATATGCACACCGTCTGCCAAGGACTTTAATAGTATACAGAAAGAAAAGCACCACAAATATTCAGCAAAGTCTCTGATCGGCTTCAGCTTGTAAACTCCAATGCCTAACCAATATAGTATAATTTGTTCATCACAGAACTCAGGACCCACCCTCCTGGTTTATATAGGCTCTGAGTGTGGTCCAGTGACTCATTGATCCTGTGACTCCAATCCAGTGACTCAGGTCTATTTCCTCATACGTCGCCGCAGCTGCAGTAATCTTTTCTCTCGCCTTCTTTGGCGTGCGTCCAGGAATGACGTCTCTCCCTCACTCTCATTTGAGACACCTGTTTCCCCACTACTTGGCTCTCTTTCAGCTGGCACCTGAGACGGTGCCAGAGGGGGGGGGCTGGGAGATCTGGCTGGCTCCTCTTCCTCCTGCTCAGAGCTTCCTTCCTCCAATGGGATAGGCTCAGAGGACGGGGCCACAACAAGAAGAAGAATAGTAATACAGCAGGGGTGGGTTCTATTTACCTTTACTACCAGTTCGCAACCAGTTTGCTGCTTTGCGTGTGTGCACACCAGGCTTCTGCGTATGTCCAGAAGCTTCTGTGCATGCGCAGATCGCCTATGATGACATCCAGGGTGGTGGGAGGAGCCTCCCACCAGTTTTACTACTGGTTCTTGCGAACCGGTCTGAACCAGGGGCAACCCACCACTGTGGGTTAGTCTTAGTAAATGATTTGTGGGTTAGTCTTAGTAAATGATTTGACAGTGTTGTGGGAATTAGTTGTTTAGCAGAGTGACGGCATTTGGGGAAAAACTGTCCTTGTGTCTAGTGTCTTGTGTCTTAGAAATGATCAATAAATTCAGCACTCTTCGGTAATATACAGCACTTACACATACAGCACTGACATTAATGTCAGATGGAGGTTTTGATCCAGAAGATTCTTTCATGAAAAATAATACCCCTTATTCTTTTAAATTAAATATTCTTAGAATTGAGGAAATTATGGGAAGCTTCCATTTTATATGCAGAGCAATAAAGCTGTTGTTGCTTGTTACTTTTTTTCTTTAATTTAGGTTTGTTTTTGTTTTCCAAATCCTATTAATTAACTATTAATTATTTCTTTTCTTACAAGATTGAGATAAAAATGCAACCTTAAATTGTGCTTGTAAAATGTATCGGTTCATTACACAGGGATTTGTTTTGTTTTGGCACCAATGAACTCAACTATAGAAGGAGTCGGTCCTAAGGTTCTGTAGCTATTTCTAAAACTGAAAGTGGGTTGACAACAACAAGGACAAGATAATAATTACAGTCGAGACAGGAAATTCTCATAGATAATACAAGAATAATTCTTTGATTCATAGAGATTCTCCTGACACTCTTTAAAAAATAAAACTGTTTCTAAAATCTGCCTTTATAAAGCTTATTTAACAGTTACATACTCTTGGTTTCTCATCAACGTACAGACATTTACAGCCAATTAATATTGTATTTTCTACGCATCCACCTGTGTTGTGTGAGTTCTGTAACATTAGGGGATTTTATTCCTTGAAAGCTACATATTTATGCAGCTGTTTTTCTCAACAGAAAGTCCTAAATATGCAAACATTGTATTTTTGCTGATGTGTGTATAATATTCCACAAGCATTCTTCTCAAGCACTAAACTTTGATCAAATGTGATTATTTTTAATCATTTTATTGAGAAATGAATGATGTATTTATAAGTGCATTGGCTTGCGAGTTTACCCATAGTATGCTTTTTAGTATCCAATTTTAACTATATAACTAAAATTGTAGTTCCACTGAATTCATGGCCAAAGCTGCATTAAAATATGAATGCAATAACATGCTGATATTAAAACAAAACAGAATAAAGCAGCAAAACATTCCTTCATAAATAGGGAGGGCTTCCATTATTGCTCTATAAATCTCTGTATTCTTCAATCATTTCCTTTTGCTCTTCCATTATTTCTTCCTATGTACCTTATGCTACTTTCACACAATTCTCAAAAAATGTTTCCTGCTTTATTCTCCATGAATTTAGCACTGTAAATAGCTTTCAGCAAAATAGACCTGCCTAACACTCCTGAAGTTTTATAAGCTTCATTAAACAGGGCCCAAACCCTGTGAATCCCTAGGGACAAAGAGTCTTTTTTTCCCCTTTAGGTGACTATCCAGATCATATGAAGTGCTTGCTATAGATATCATGATGAAAGATGTCTGAAGCTGGTTCCTTTCTATCAATGCCTGTTAAAATGTGATATTGAAATCACTACAATCTGGGAGATTTTGGGTGTTCTTTCAATCATTGTATTGGTATTGGTAATTACTAGAGTAAATATCATTAGAAAATGATATTGGGAAATTGATAAATATCAGCAGGATATTGCAGTAAGCTTCTGTAGATGAAAATTATCTACTGAAATGTACATTTATGCAAATAGTGATGGCGAAAGCTTATTTTTGTTTTGAAATCAGAAAGAGTGCAGAGAAGGGCAACAAGGATGATTAGGGGATTGGAGAATAAAACATGAAAAATGTTTGCAGGAACTGAGTATGTCTAGTTTAATGAAAAGAAGGACAGGGGTGACATGATAGCAGTGTTCCAATATCTAAGGTGCTAGTACAAAGAAGAGATGGTCAACCTATTCTCCAAAGCACCTGAAGGCTGGACAAGAAGCAACAGATGGAAACTAATCAAGGAGAGAACCAACCTACAGCTAAGGAGAAATTTCCTGACAGTTAAAACAATTAATCAGTGGGATGCCATGCTTCCAGAAGTTGTGGATGCTCCAACACTGGAGGTTTTAAAGAAGAGATTGGACAATCATACTGTATGTCTGAAATGGCATAGGGTCTCCTGTTTGAGCAGGGGGTTGGACTAGAAGACCTCCAAGTATCCTTCTAACTGTATTATTCTGTTACATATTTATAAAGACAAGTATTAATTAGGATATGAAAAGAAGGACATTATTCCATATATTGTTATACAGAAGACACCAAAATTCTTCACCATATACAGGTGAAACTCGAAAAATTAGAATATCGTGCAAAAATTCATTTATTTCAGTAATGCAACTTAAAAGGTGAAACTAATATATGAGATAGACTCATTACATGCAAAGCGAGATAGTTCAAGCCTTGATTTGTCATAATTTTGATGATTATGGTTTACAGCTCATGAAAACCCCAAATTCACAATCTCAGAAAATTAGAATATTACATGAAATCAATAAAAGAAGGATTGTACATAGAACAATATAGGACCTCTGAAAAGTATAAGCATGCATATGTACTCAGTACTTGGTTTGGGCCCCTTTTGCATCAATTACTGCCTCAATGTGGCGAGGCATGGATGCTATCAGCCTGTGGCACTGCTGAAGTGTTATGGAAGACCAGGATGCTTCAATAGAGGCCTTCAGCTCTTCTGCATTGTTTGGTCTCATGTCTCTCATCTTTCTCTTGGCAATGCCCCATAGATTCTCTATGGGGTTCAGGTCAGGCGAGTTTGCTGGCCAATCAAGCACAGGAATCCCATGGTCATTGAACCAGGTTTTGGTACTTTTGGCAGTGTGGGCAGGTGCCACGTCGTGCTGGAAAACGAAGTCAGCATCCCCATAAAGCTCGTCTGTGGAAGGAAGCATGAAGTGCTCCAAAATCTCCTGGTAGATGGCTGTGTTGACCCTGGACTTAATGAAGCACAGTGGACCAACACCAACAGATGACATGGCTCCCCAAATCAACACAGACTGTGGAAAATTCACACTGGACTTCAAGCATCTTGCAGTGTGTGCCTCTCCATTCTTCCTCCAGACTCTGGGTCCTTGGTTTCCAAATGAGTTGCAAAAGTTGCTCTCATCAGAAAAGAGGACTTTGGACCACTGAGCAACAGACCAGTTCTTTTTGTCTTTAGCCCAGGTAAAACGCTTCTGATGTTTGTTGTTCAGGAGCGGCTTGACAAGAGGAATACGACATTTGAAGCCCATGTCCAGGATCCGTCTGTGTGTGGTGGCTCTTGATGCACTGACTCTAGCCTCAGTCCACTCCTTGTGAAAGTCCCCAACACTTTTGAATGGCCTTTTCCTGACAATCCTCTCCAGGCTGCGGTCATCCCTGCTGCTTGTGCACCTTTTTCTTCCACACTTTTCCCTTCCACATAACTTTCTATTAATGTGCTTTGATACAGCACTTTGGGAACATCCAACTTCTTTTGCAATTACCTGTTGAGGCTTTCCCTCCTTATGGAGGGTGTCAATGATGGTTTTCTGCATAACTCTCAGGTCAGCAGTCTTTCCCATGATTGTGATTCCTACTGAACCAGACTGAGAGACCATTTAAAGGCTCAGGAACCCTTTGCAGGTGTTATGGCTTAATTAGCTGATTAGAGTGGGACACTTTGAGCCTAGAATATTGAACCATTTCACAATATTCTAATTTTCTGAGATTGTGAATATGGGGTTTTCATGAGCTGTAAGCCATCATCATCAAAATTATGACAAATCAAGGCTTGAACTATCTTGCTTTGCATGTAATGAGTCTATCTCATATTTTAGTTTCACCTTTTAAGTTGCATTACTGAAATAAATGAACTTTTGCACGATATTCTAATTTTTCGAGTTTCACCTGTATATATATTTGTCTGTGTAAGTTTTCACGGGTATATATGTGTGTACAGGTGATATCTTGGGTTTCTTCCCGTGTAATTGCAAACATATCTTTGGAAGTATTGCAGCAACGTTTCGATGAAATCTCATTCATCATCTTCTGGCTGATGTTTTCGGTTTGGTGCCTATGGGCAAACTGTGTGATCTTAACTGACATCCCTCTTTAAAAGGAGGCAGAGGTGTATTCTGATTGGTTGACAGTGCTGCTTTATTCTGATTGGCTGATGATGTAGTTGTATTTTGATTGGGTGGAAGCACTGTTGCTGGGATGTGGGTTGATGGATAAGATATGTTGGAAATGGTGGCAACACAGGTCTCCTGATGAACCTTTGACCTATGGCTTACACTTTGTGTTAAGATTCGTCTATTTATGAGAGCAGGTTTCCAAATAGAAGGCAGACGGGAGGTGTCATCACGTTTATTCATGCAATAATATATATATGGTATATTTAATGAAAATCCATGGAAAACACTGATACACTTTTTAATCAAACAGTTTTTAAATTAGATTCTTAAACCAACAACACTCTATACTTCCATAAGGTAAAGGCAAAGGTTCCCCTTGCACATACAGTATGTGCTAGTCATTCCCGAATTTAGGGGGAGGTGCTCATCTCCATTTCAAAGCCGAAGAGCCAGCACTGTCCAAAGACGTCTCCATGATCATGTGGCCAGCATAACTAAATGCCAAAGGTGCATGGAACGCCGTTACCTTCCCACCAAACTTGGTCCCTATTTTTCTACTTGCATTTTTTACATGCTTTCAAACTGCTAGGTTGGCAGAAGCTGGGACAAGTAATGGGAGCTCACCCCGTTACACGGCCCTAGGGATTCGAACTGCTGAACTGCTGACCTTTTGGTCGACAAGCTCAGCATCTTAGCCACTGAGCCACCGCATCCCATAGGCATACTTCTATATCTGTTCTTAAATTATCATAATTTTCAACTGATATTATGCCATTTCAAATTAGTCTGTCAGTTTCATACCAAACTTTATAATAAAGACTATAAACAGAAGTTCACTATAGGAAACCATACTAAAGAATTATTAGACAAACTCAATGCACTTGTTAATTCATTACTCAGATTTAAAAAGTGTGAAATATCATCATTGAAAAGTATTGATATAGTGATGGCTATAATATATGTTTCTGTGCTTATGAACAACTATGTTTGTTGAGAAGAGGCTATCCAGAATGATTATGGGATCTTTCAGGATCTTTTCAAATACATAACCATTTACTTGAACAGGTACACATAACATTTGCATTATGTAATTATTATTAAATTACCTATTGTAACTGAGTTTTGTTAGATGGGTAAGAGATAGTTCCAAAATCAATTTGGGAGCTCTAGCTATATTGGGCCAAGTCAAGATCATAGAAATCTTCCTATTTTCACATTCTTCATTTCTATCAGGCTACGTTCCTGGGAGGAAATGAAAAGAAAGATATTTAACCCACGACTCATGAAGGTGCAGGATTTAGAAAGGATGTAGGAAGCGATAAGGACATTCACGAAAGAGAATCCTAGATTTTACTTAGGACTATCAGGATGAAGAAAGGGCAAGCAGTTATTATTTTTCTCTGTCTAAAAATGCCAAATGCATCTGTATTTGAACTTATCTACTTCTATCTATGAGAGAACAAAGATTCTTTGAAAAGTGAAAAGCAGGGGAGAAGGAGAAAATATTTATATTGAAAAAAATCTTAAGGTCATTCCAGGCAGCAAGACTGGTAAATATCCCCTATAAATGGAACATCTATTTATCGATAACAATTCCTTTCCCAACTCTTTGAAAACTTATGAGAAAAGCTACATTATGGAAGCATGTGAAATTTCCCCCTAACTATTCCACATGTAAAGAGTGCATTGTTAGGAGACAATTCTCAAACATAGGCTGATCCCATTAAAAAAAAAAAAAGACCTCACGGAGGGTGTTTTTTGAGGGAAAAAAAAGGCAAAAGGAGAAATGTATGTTTTTTTCCCACTTTTCTCTGATAATGAATGCTTATCTATCATAATTATTTTTGTGGGTTTAATTTTTTTAGTCATTAGTTTAAAACCAATAGGAATAAATAAATAAATAAATAAATTAATTAATTAATTAATTAATTCCAGGTCATTGTATCTTAAGGCTCCTGTCTCTTTTGGGCAGCACAATTTAGTTCGTGTAGGGTAATTGCTGGAGTTGATTGGCTCCTTTGCAATGGAAGAAACTAAGTCAAACACTTCCTGTGCTCTCTAATACTTTTTAGAATGCCTTTAGTTTGAATGCTATATTAGCACAATAGTTATATTTCTATTTGTAAATAGAAAGTTGATGGTTTAAAAGCCAGAAGTACACTTTTAAAACTCAGTTTCCAACATTTTCAAAAGTACTATTCCAACATTGTTTCCAGCCACCTATGGTAGAAGGGTTTCACCTCCAGCTTCATGAGAGACCATGGGTTTCTTGATATCAGCATTGCTACTATATTTGCAAATAACTTTTCACCTTCACTTTATTTTTCAACTTTCACAACTGTTGCCCACTCCAACAGGAAACAAATATTCACTAATGTTCATTTCCCATGCAGCTTCAAACTGAATATCTTGTTGGAGATCTGTCAAAAAATGCTGGGCACAAACATTCCTGTATTTATTTATTTATTTATTTATTTATTTATTTATTTATTTATTTATTTATTTATTTATTTATTTATTTATTTATTTATTTATTTATTTATTTATTTATTTATTTATTTATTTATTTATTTATTTATTTGACACTATGACATTAGTACAGACTATTCCCATTGTAATGGAGTTGCATTTATGAGCAGGTTGTGAAATAAGAATGACTAACTATATGGCCATCTTGGCTTCTTCCATTTCATGTTTTTGGCAGAATCTGAACTATTCTCTGTATTTAGAACATATAGTTTCATTCTCTAGAAATACCTCTCTTAACCTAGTGCCCACCATAGATATTAGGATTGAAATCTGCAAAAGTCCCATCCAGTTTGATGTTCATTTTCCTTTCTAACCTTTAAGAAGTCTAATCAAAATAATAATAAAAAATACAATACATGAATTTAAAATAGTACCAAAATTTAAATTTAAATATATTTTTGTGGCTTCATAACTGATAAAACCAATTAGCCATCTCATGTTTGCAGTTTTAGATGGCTTTTAAAGGGATAAAATGAGTATACAAAGCCTTATTTATGTAGTGATTTATTTAGTTTTGAAGGGGTCCTCCCTCCCTCCCTCCCTCCCTCCCTCCCTCCCTCCCTCCCTCCCTCCTTCCTTCCTTCCTTCCTTCCTTCCTTCTTCCAAATAGTTGGAAACCATCTCACCAATTCTCAACAATTATGGCTGAACAGGATTTGAAGGGGCCATTTAACCTCGAGAGCCTGTGTAACCCATCCTTTCCTTCAAACTCCAATTTGTACTACTTAATAAATTGGAAATGAAAACTCAATAAAATATGACAAGCAGAACCAACAACTGTATTTGTCGAACTCTTTTTAGATGACATAATATTGTAGGAAAAAGAATTTGGAATTATGGATATTGAATATAGATTAGCCACCCCTAATGTTGGAGACTGTGAACAGGGTTATATGAATAAAATTCAAGAATTCTGACTGAACATTTTACAATTAAGCAATGCTATATGAACAAGAGTGGAAAGGCACTTAAAGACAATTTGCATGCAGCTAGATGCTGTCAACATAATTATAGTAATTACATATTCAAAAGTTCTCTATAAAATAGGAAAACAATGCTAGCATATGATACATTTTGAAAGGCAACAATTTATCAGCTAAATCCTTCACTAATAACAAGGTTATTTTAAATAAACTAATTTGCATCAAGAACCCAAATATGTCTGGCAGATCTTGAAACAAAGATCAAATAGCCAGAAGAAAAAACTGCAGCCAGACCAATCATAGACTAGTATGGACAAATTATAAATAATCTAATTGAATTGTTACTCTTTTGCACAAAATGAAGATGCACACAATCTCATTTCAGAGATTGTGATGAAAATATCAAGTTATTTCTTAATAATGAACATGCAATTAAACTTAATAAAATGCAAGAGTGGAAGACTGCCTAATTGTAAAATTTATTCTAACCACTGGAATTTTTCAATTTCCTGTTTACATGGCTCTATCAAGCATGATTCTTTTTACAATTTAAAAACACCGAATAGCTTTGTAATTTTTCATTATTTGGTAACTATATTTGAAAATTGGTACAAGTGAAATCAGTATTAAAATACTATAGATAAGGAAAATTCATTAAATGTGAAAAAGGCAAATGGAACCTTGATTGCCTGTTAAGGTATACATAATACATTTTGTTATTATATCAGTTGTAAGTAAAAGAATCAGTCTGGTGCAGTGGTTAAGGCACCAGGCTAGAAATGGGAGACCTATGAGTTCAAATCCTACCTTAGTCAAATAAAGCCATCTAGGTGACTTTTGGCCAATAATTCTCTCTCAGTCCAACTCACCTTACAGGGTTGTTGATGGGGGAACATGGAAGGAGGAAGGCATGTTGGATATGTTAGCCACCACTTGAGTTATTTGTAAAAATAATAAAGATGGAATATAAATAAATACATAAAATAAAGTACCGAAGAAAAGTGGTGCACACTTCTCAGCTCTTCAAAGTAGGTCAAGTCAAAAACAGACACTGTGAACTTGGCTGGATCTATAGTTTATTACTGTAATTAGTATATACCAAAGAATGGAAAAATAAAAGCACGTAACTAATTATTTAATTAGTGATACAGTGGTATTAATACATTTCCATTTATGACATTCTTTTACCCATGATTTCACTGGAAATAATTCTGTTATAGAATGAATGGTATCCTAATTCTCCAAAATTTCATGTAATCAATTTTATCTTATAATGAAGATAATTTGATAGATATACCATAAGATAATTCTGAATCCTATCTCTAGTTCATAATAGTATGAGTTGAAGTCTAAGTGCTAACCCTTTCAGGAGCAATCATGATTTCATGATTAGTTGTCTCTACAGTGAAGATAAAGATAAAAATATTTAGTTCATTTTTTGTGAATGAATTACTTACTGGGATTACTAGTAAGTAATCCTAAACAAGCTGATGTTATAAATGGGTGTTTTCTTTTCCAATATATAGGTTAGCTAAGGTTGGTGTTTCTCTGAGAATTCTGAGAGTTCAAATGGAATTCTAAGTATTCATTATATAAGGACCTAGTGGGCTTATGTCCATTGTGTAGATTATTAGCATATAGATCTAAGGCATGCTCTTTTTCTAATTAGACCAGAGTAAGTCTGAGTCCAGGATAAAACATATTTTTAATAGTAATGTTTTTAAATGTTACAATTAAAAAGATGAAAACTAATATGAAATAGACAAAAATTATGTTTGTCTATATTGTTCTGTCCTGCCTTAGGCATGAAAGTCCTACTGTCCTCATTTATTTGTACCCATTTCCTGTTTTAATATCCATGTTTATACTTATTCCTGTTATCTCATACATGTTTGACAAACTAAATAAATAAAAATATAAAAATATAAAAATTAAATAAATAAATAAATAAATAAATAAATAAATAAATAAATAAATAAATAAATAAATAAATAAAGCTGGCTGTCTGGCTTTGGTCTCTCTCTCAAATGGCTATTGTCTCATTTCCCAAAGTTTTAAATACATCAAAGACTGCTGTTTTGTGGTCTCCTCATGAGGAATAACTGTATAGAGCACTTCTGGGTAATCTCAGGTCCTCTCTTTATCCAGAAATGAGAGATACAGTAAAAGGGCTGGTCTATTCATCAACTTTTCATTCTGCTGTAGTCATCAGCTCCTTGTTTAATTTCTTCACTTTGCCCAGGAAAAGCTAAAATAATATCCTATTCATGTCAAACTGTTCTCCTACTTATGTCAATTCAAAATGTGTCCAGTAATCAGATTGTTTGCCATTACAGCTGTCTGGAATTCTTATCATTATTTCCTTCTGTAACCTACCTCTGAGAGATTTTCTTGTGATTGGGCATATAAGTATTAACCAGATCTAATCCAGTTTATTGTTTTGCAATTAGCCACAGTTGGCTCGCTGCTGCCATTTCAGTGGGCATTTCTCTTGTGTGGAATGAAGATTTTTTTTTTAAAAAAAAATGTTTTCCAATTAAATATACATTCTGCAGTTACCTGTATATATGACATTAGAAAGCAGAAAATAAAACAAGAGGGTGAAGAAAAATATAGTAAGCAACATTAATCTTTCATTAGTACCAAACATTAGATTGTTTTGTGGTAATTAATTACATAGGATCAATAAATACTCTTTGTTTATTGCTGTTCTGTGGGTGGGTTTCACTGCTAAATTCTTTTTTTATTCGCATGAGAGATCTAATATATGCTACTTTTTTTTCTTTGAGAAGAAACTAACACAGAGACTGAGCAGTGGACTTTCATTGTTACTTCGTATTGATTACAAAGGTGCTTTTAGTTTTCCCTCATTATAGCCAAACTATGAAGCAGTCAGAAAGAAATATTATAAATCTAGTGCTTGAGAACAAAACCACCTCACTGTAACTACAGTGTTATTATGCAGAAGACGAATTCATTCTAGTGAGATTTTCGAGAAATCTTTGCCTTAATTCAAAACAGGTTCAAAATTGATTTTTTTTAAAAAAAAAATTTACAAATCAGTTCCCAATAACACTACAGAGATACTCATTCTGGTCAACGATGCAAAACAGATTTGCCTTTGGTTTGTTTTTGTTTTTTTCCTGTGTTGTTGTTGTTTTAAATTTCTGGTTGAGCCTACAGCCCTGTTTTTCCCTGGTGATCTCCCCTATGTGCATTAACCAGCTTGCTGAGCTTGGATAAAGCTGGAACAGCTGCAGTCAACTAGAAAAAAAGTAGAAAAAGAAGGATTTCCTGATGTTTAAAACTTGCTGTTCTTCGATATCTGAGTTTTAATTATCAAAAGCCAGAATTCTTGGGCTTTGACAAAGATAAAAATAAGGACAGAAACCTCTCAGTTTTGTTTTCTTTGTGTGTATGTGTGTGTGTTTGTGTGTGTGTGTGTGCATGTGGCTTTTGTCACTGGTCTTCCCTGACTTGGACCTACATTGTCTCGCAATTTTGTAAGTAAACATGAATTGTTCTAATCCAATTTCTTATATACTATGCTTCTTCCAAAACATTTCTTTTCTAATTTCAAATGTGAAAGAACATATCTGAGGAGGTGGGAGAGAGAAAGTATCCTTTATCACCACAGGAGCCACATTCAATATTCAAAATCATGTTGCTTGGAATTTTTTTAGTGATTCTAAGATCAGGGAGCTATTCTCGAAGATCAAATCCTTCTTTTTAGGAGAAACAATGCTTTCAGCAAAGGCTTCCCCCTCCTCCCCACCACCCACTTCTAATTTCCCCTCAGTATGTTTGAGACTTATTAGCTTCTTCTGTTCAATAATGCACTTCATGTGCAAATATTGTGTGGTATGGACATATGTTTCTTAAGCACTAAGTCATATTCCCTAGTATCACATTACCTTAATAAATGGTTCAGAGAAAAGAAGACACTTAAACCTTTCTGTGAAATGAGGTCATTGCACTGCCTAAGGCTTTTCTGAGTAAGGTGCTAATGAAGATGTTACATCCTTCAGTACACAACCTGTTATCCTTTCTGTTTCAAAAGAAAAATGCTTGAAAAGAACTGTGGAACTCAAACTTTCCACCAACTAAATAATCAGAAAGTAGATCTATGGAAACACTAAAGTAAATCTTAGGATGTTTACAAGAAATTCAGCATCTTAATAACCTCTATATAATTTTCCCTATGTTTCGAAGACTTGGTTCACACTTGTTCAAAAGACCATGAGGGAATCCTAGCCTAGTTTTAGGCTAGACTGAGAGGTGAAAAATCAATTAGAGGTGAGTTTCTCAACCTTAGCAACTTTAAAGTTTGTAGACTTCAATTCCCAGAATTCCACAGCCAGCATTCTGGGAATTGAAGTATACACATTTTAAAATTGCTGAGATTGAGAAATGCTTGCATAGGGTAACAATGGATGTGTAATCCTATACTGTTCCCAAAACAAAATATCAAGAACATATCCATAAAGTCAGAACAAGCTGAGCCAAACTTGCAGGAAACTATCTTTTAAAAAGGTATTAAAGTAAATATTCGAATAAGCAATAAAAGGGAGCTAATTTTTCACAACTTCTATGGATCTTAGCATAGTTTTAATTGTGTTGCAATGTGTGGGAAACTTGTGGCTTTGTGTGTGAAGCTCAGATTACTCTAGTTAACCAAGGGTTTATGCACTTGTTTGTACCTATTTCATTTGTACATAGATGATATCTCAAAATATTTCCAGTAAGCCAATTTACAAATGCCCAAAATCAGATATAAATGTGTAAACCTCTTACTGTATGCTGATGACATGTTATCTTACTCCCCAGGAGGAAAGGAAGATTGCAGTGCCAATGTAGTTCTTATTATGAATTTAGCTCCCTGAATATTAATAAGCCCAATCTAAGGTGATTTTCTTCAGAAAGACACAATATTTTTGTCTATTGGAAGGAAGAGATGAATTAGACTTAAATGGAGAGTTGATGGAAAACCAATTTATCAAGTTAAACCATTCCTATAGCTTGGGTGATCTTTTTAGAACCAGGATCCTGGATTCCATATTTTTAAGTTGAGTTCATTGAAGGCCATAGCTAGTTCTCTAGTTCTCAAATTGCTTTACAAAATCATAGCCATCCTGGAAAGTAACTCCCCTTGTTAAAGTCTATGATGCAAAAATAGTTCTGATTTTACCATAGGGAGAAAAATTATGAGATTTATGAATGCTCCCATTGTGGAACGAAGTCAATATTCATTTCTGAAAACTATCCTGGGTGTGGATAAATCCATGCCAACCACTGTGGCTAGGGCAGAGCTACAAATATTTTACATAGAAATACCTTTTAATTAATGTATGTTACCATAGGTTGGAAATCCATTCAGTGGAAACAGCCAGGTTCCTTAAGAGTAATTGGTCACACATTTAAACAAATAACAGGTAATATGGTGGATGCCTGTGTTTTGATTTGTTTATCAAACTGAAAAGAGTGGACTCAGGTAATTTTTGTACAGCACTTAATATGTACAGACCTTTTAAAATATTCTTACTTCTTAATCTCACTTGATAACTCCTGTAAGACAAATTCTTCCTACCATCATTTCTCAGAATTGTCCAATCACATGACATAACTCTGCCTCTAAGTTCTTTCTGTTTCTAATGCCAACATTTAATGTTATTTTCACTTATTAATTCAACAGACTGGTGTCCTAAACTTTGCTACTTTTTATTCCTATTCTTTAAGAATCTTAACAATATCTCACAATCCATCACTTTGCTATAAAATGCCAAATGTTCTCATTAGCACTTTTGCTCTGATTCCCAGTTATATGTTCCTTCTTGAGGAGTGCTGAGTTACCACAATGAGTGGGCATGCTTACCAACACTCTACAAAGAAATGTTTGCAAAGAAATGAATGTATACATTGGCCGCACAGCATGCTTATTTTCTGTAATGCTGAATGGTTTTGTGCTGCATTTGAAAGAGCCATTTTAAGCGCATGGTTTTTTTTCTCCATAGAATTTAAAAAAGAAAAAAAAAGAACTTGTGTGTGTTTGTGCATGTGTGTGAATGTATTATAAACAGCAAAAGGTCACTGGGAGAAAATATAAATGGCTAAATAAGATGTTGAACATAATATTATGACAGCTGTAGTGCACTGCTGAAACAATTAGAGTTTTATGGTTGTTTGTTTCCAAATGTTCTGAATTATAATTGACAGTTGAAGCACAAGATTTTGTTTCATTGAGTCACAGAATATGGCACGTACACAAAATGTTTGTTTTGTTCTACTAGCATACATGCATTGGTCCATGTATGCAAAAGATTGATCTCTCCTCCCAAGTCCTCAGCCATCATCTCTCTGACTTAATTTTATTTGTGTTGTGTCTTTTACAATATGGGGTCTTCTACCTTTGAAATGTGAGACCAATTTTCACTGTATACAACATGTACGCATGGAATGGATTATTCAGGTTAGAGAACCCAGAATGATTCTAAGGATGTACTGGTGCAAATATTACAGCTATGCAAAGCTCTGAATGGCTTATTTTTTTTTTTTTTGGACAAAAGGTAAAGCTAAAAGGTTTCCCTTTTCCAGTCATGTCTGACTCAAGGTGTATGTGTACTCATTTCCTTTTCTTAGCCAAGGGAGCCAGCGTTGTCTGAAGACAATTCCATGATTGTATGGCCAGCATGATCATACATTGAGGCATATAGAATGCTGTTACTTCCGACCAAATTTTACTTATTTATTTATTTATCTATTCACATTTGCATGCTTTTGAACTGCTAGGTGGCAGGAGCTGGGACAAATAACAGAAACTCACGCCGTCATACTGTGCTTGAGTTCTGAACCCAGGCTGTCATCTTTCCAGCTAACAAGCTCAGCATCTTTAACTGATGAGCCATCACAAAAGGATTATTTAAACTTGGTTTAAATAATCCTTTGGAATCAAACCCAAGAGCTTAGAAGCAATGAATTCAAAACTTGTCCCCAAAGCATGTCAGCCCTTCTGAAGCACTTCGGAAATCCAGTAGCTACTTCTAGGATGTTTACAGAGAATAAACACCACTGCAATTTTAATTGCATGCATAGTGAATGCTAGGTGAGAGAATGCTCAGTCATCTCATGGATTCTTTGACATTGACCTGAGCCAATGTATTTTATCCAAGCTCTTTTTCTACTGTTTTTTGCTTGTGCTGTCTTTTTGCTATTGCTTTCTTTTCACTCCACCTACAAGGGCTTGCTTTGTACAGCTTATTCTGTTTGGGAGCATAAGAGAAAGAAGTTATTTAAAAATAAAAAGAAGAAATTTTATGGCTTTTGCACTTGTCTTTTTTGTTAGGATCCCATGATTCTCCAAATCTGAAAGTTGTTGGCATCCAGTTTTTCTCTGACCTAATCCTCTGTTTGTCTCTTTGAGTCTGTCTAATCTCAATTCCTTATTCAAATCACTTTCATTCCTTTCCTCTTTAACTTCACTCACTGTTATCTCTCTCTCCCCCCTCCCATTTTTTAAAAAAAGAAAACTTGTATTCCTCTGTTGCTCAGGGTTGCCTGACTGTATCTTGGTGAGTGAGTCTGAGAATGTGTTTGGGATAGATTAGATGGGAACAATGCATCCCATTTTCATATCATAACACTCCATACTCAAATGACAACAAGCACACATCTCTGAATGTTTAATTGATTAGCTTAATAAACAAATTTAACGGATTAATAAATCTAAGTTAAATTGAACTATGGCAATGGCGGTAACGTGGGTTTGGGAGAGAAGAAAAAAAAAGGAGTTTGTACATCTCCCATTTCATCCATTTTTTCCCTCCTTGTGGTGCAGGAGCTCCTATCTCCTTGTGGTGCAGGAGCTCCTATATCAGATCTCCCACTCCCTCTCCCTCTCCCTCCCTCCCCCTCTCTCTCTGCTATACAGCTTCCCATTTCACAAAAAACTCACTCTGGGTGATGTACAAGAAAGGTAAAGCAATAAATATCTAAAACCATTATCATTAACAAGTATTAATAATATTAAAAACCATAGGAACACCTAAAACAAGAATAATAGACAAAGGGAAGTTAATACTCATACTATGCAACCTGCATCAAATATCTAGCATCATGGAATTTCCCCCAGTCCCAGGGCAGAAAATGCTATTAGTTTGCACTAAGGAAGGCAAGGGAGCTTCATATTAAATAGTAGGGCAATGCAGAATTGGACTGAGTTATTGTCAATAGAAGGGTTGTCATAATCTATTATCCCCTGGGCAAACCATCTCCATCAACACACAGCACTAGTGCTATTCTATTCAACTTTGCCATAATACTGAGGGGGTGGCAAAGGAGGCAGGGTCCATATCCTCATGGAAGGTATTTGAAGAAATGTGAGAACTAGTTTGGTCTAGTGGATAAGGTACCAAGCTAGACAGCAGGAGAACATGAGTTCAAGTCCTGCCTTATACATGTAAACCAGCTGGGGGACTTTGGGCCGGTTTCTCACCCAACCTACCTCACAGGGTTGTGCTTGTGGGGAAAAGAAGAGGAGGAAGATATGTTGGATATGTCCGTCACCTTGTGTTATTTCTAAAAATAATAGAAATGGGATATAAATAAATAAATATTGTATGGGATCATTTCCAGCAGACATAAGATTATTCTTGGGTTGTTACTTGTAATTAGTATGATTAGTTGATGCAAAGATGCAATGCATCTTAGTACCTAGGATGAGACAGTATTCTCTTTTTTTTGAGCCTCTATAGCAGGGTTGTCCAGCTCGTGGCCTGTAGGTAGGATGTGTCATTTGCTGGCCACAGCCATGCCCAGTTTAGCGAAGGGGAAAAAAGTCACATGATGATGCCATGATGAAGCAAGTTTGACACTATTGTTCTACAGGTAGAAAGAAAGGTTAAGAAGTCCTTCCGTGCTACTCTTCCTTTCTTAGCTTTGTGGAACCAACCACCTTATAGTACTAGAGATTCTCTTAGTCTGAAACTTGTCTAAATTTAATGCATATAACAATGCAGAAAAAGTAATTATATTACAGTTAAGCATAAACACAAACTGACAAAAGTAACAACAAGAATCAGTTAAGAGAAGAAATTCAGCAAATCAAAAGTATTTTTACTGGCTGTACCTGGCTTTAATTTTGTGGAAGTAATTTAAATATTACACTCACTCCAAGAAGAGGTACAGGAAAACAACCATAGCAGCATCAAACATACAAGCTTCACAGGAGCTTTGAAGGAATTTATTTTGGAGATAAAAGTTGGCTCTGGGATTTCTAGCTTAATGTGGCTAGAAGTCTCGGAACTTAACATTATTTGTAAAATTGAAACAAGCCTGGGGATCATAATTTTGAAGCAGTTTCTTTCAATTACTTTTTTTTTGTAACCTGAAGGCAAGTGAGACAGGAAAGTCTATGCCCCAAATTAGATGGGCTCTTTAGCATTTCATGTGAATTCTGACAAAATGTCTGCCAGGGGGAGAGGATGTCCTCTGCACATAATGGTTGTTGTGATAGTTCTAGTTATCAAAATGCAAACTGGTAAGTTCAGCAGAATGGTCTTTCCCATTTCATTTTATGTCATTTTTGAGCTCTTGACCATACTTCCAGATAAATCACTGTGTTATAACCATCCCAAATTTTATTTTCTTTAATGCCCATGGTGCATTTAGGATCCAGAGGCATTACAACGAGATTAGAGACTTTGCATTTGCAGGAAAATAACTTTCTCACTTAATTACTTAAAGAAATGTTTAAAAGTCAGGTTGAACAGGGAGGTTGCTAACTACCATATGGGTTGTTATCCTTGTGATAGTTATCCTGGAAAGTAAAACCGCATAGCTCTTGTGATGGGTGTTGAAAGAATGATATTATCGCTATTTTTTTGACTCCACCCTATCCCAATCTACATCCCCTGCATATTAATATCTCCAGAGATGGGGTTTGTGTTTTATAGTAAGGATAGTTACCTGCCCTTGTGTACATATCTTTAGTCCCAATGCCTGCTTCCTTTCAACTTTCAGGAAGCATCCAGTTCTGAATAAACACATAAGTTGAGTAGACAGCTCAGCATTGATTTGGGTTTCATGTATACTTTATAAAATCTCCCTTTGTGCTAGAATCTCCAGCTAGACTGAAGGGAGGTGTTAAAAGAGGGCAAGTTTAGAATCCTTGCTCTGCAGAAACTGGCACAGGCCTTCGCCCAGAATCCCTGAAGCCTTATCTGATCATTCCAAAGGGGATGTACTCAGTCTGGTAAGATTCTTGTAAAATAGGTAATTGATAATTCCTGCTTGAGACATTCATGAGTGATTCTGGCTATTTGCACCCAACACCCTTGAACTAACATTCTCAAAAAGATTTATCCATACCCATGGTTTCCAAAAGCCAGGCATGATGTAATTTATAGTCAATAGAACTCAGGAATCTGGGCCCTCTCCTCTAGAACCTTTCATTCTCACAGGTCAAATTAGGTCACTTCACAAAGTAAATATATGGAGATGATGGGACAACATGATTAAGGACCTACTTTTGATTTAGAAGCAAATTCACAAATGAACAATAAAGGGCCACATGCAGATGTAGCTTCTATTGTATTGGAAAGCTTCTCTGGTCAGTTTTCCTAATTAACAGGGAGTTTCAATTAATAGGAAAGCGCAATTATCTGATTTTGTGCATGCCTTCTATCTTTTACAACAACTCTGGAAAGAAGAAAATTAATGGATTCCTTATATATTGATCCTGAATATATTTTTATAAATTGACGTAGAGTTGAGTTAGTAGTACTTAGAACTGGTAAAATGTCTGTACGGGAGATTCTTATATGTTGGAAAGAATTAATATCTACAGTCATGTTCAGATCAATGTATGTCCAAAAGTGGACCATATATACCCCAAAAGAATTCTGTTCAGATCCTGAATTTATGTAATCTATCTTTTATTCTAGATTTCACTGCCATACAATCTATTCTTATTGGAATGACAACATATATTTATAATTGAATCAACTTGGTTCAATTCAAGCTGAATAATTCCCACCTCATTTATTAAGGATTTTTGAAGTTCAGCATGATATTCATTTGATAAAAGACATATTCCTGGGCCATAAATTGATGGCAAGTAAATCCTGCACAGCAAGCTACCTAGCTGACCAGTGTGACATTCCAATTTCAGCTTGCTATAAGGAAGAAACTTGGAGTATAGAGAGAATTGCTGCACTAAGAATTAAATCTGTCTGCAGGGCATTCTCGTTGACCATTGATTAGAATGACAGATGCCATTTCTATCCATTGACTATAGCAGCCAGAGGCTTTTAGACATGAACATTTCCAATATTCAACTTTGTGTCAGTATCAAGTGATAGGTAATTATTGACCATTAAGAAGAAATGATACCATGGCATTCTTTTTTTGAGTAAAACTGAGCTCTAGGGAAAAAAAAAAGAAAAAGATCAGTAAGCTATTTTATTACTGACAGAGCTAGGCACTGTCAGAAAATAAAATAAAGCGAAATGGACAGCTGTTTCATTCTAGAGTCATTACACTGCTTGCTTTTCATTTTTCCTCCCAGATTCTGTCTTTTTCAATCAGATTTTTCTCTGTGCTCTTTCCATTATCCCTATCTCTATAATCTGAGAGTCAGATTTTCAGTTAGCATTTTAATAACATGATCCATACATCAATTACACCAGAACACTTGGGTTTTAGCTGGCAGTTTTACTGGAATTCTTGGGATAAATTAGCTCAAATCTGGATCAGGGATCAGTATGCCACATGCTGAGCTTTTACTTTAATTAAAATGTACTGAAACCTAAGTATAATTACTTCTTTATCTTTTCCCATTAACAGTGGAAAAATGATGGGTTCATTCCCCGCTGACACTCTCCACTTTTCTCTACATATTGTTTCTCTTTTTGCATTGTTCTCAGTCTTCTTTTCCTCCAGCAACTTATTAAAATGAATTGTGAATTAGAAACAAATTTGTAATTGCAAAGTTATTGTCACAATAATGCACGGGGAACACCCCCACCCCCTAGGATACAAGGGGTGTGTGAGGTTGCTTCTTATTAGTTTAAGAATGTGACAATATTGTCATCACGACTTAGAAATTCTCCAAAATCATGCCATTTTGACACCTGTCTAGGTATGGCAAGATATTGTTACCTGAGCTGCTCTAATGCTTTTAAAATTCTTTGGTGAGAAATGAATGGACAGTATGAATTAGAGCATTGAAGTTTCTTCCAATTCTACATCTATAATTCAATGGAGAGAAGCTACTTGTTAAAAAAATGCAGTTTGCATTATTGCTGTTGTTGTTATTGCTATTATTTGTTAAGAATCCTGATTTGAGTTTGACTGCTGGTTACTACATGGACACATCCATGTGGTTTTCTTAGCAACCCTATTGGCATGGATTGTCCATTCCATTCTTGAATATATTTCAGTACTTAGTCTTGCCAAAAGGCTTTGGATTTCCCAGTGATTAGCTTTTTGACCCTACTTAGCTTTTGAAATCACCCAGCATGTGCTGATTTGTTGCCATAATAGATTCCTAGGTGATTCCAATATACTATGATTTATTATAATCATATGGTTTATGATATAAATGTGTTAGATAAATAAGTAATGCCAGTGATAAGGCAGCCATTTTATTTAAATTGTTTAAAAGGTATGCAAGTAGTTGAATATGTTAGTGAGTTGGAAATATAGGACTATGTGAATGTTGTTTCATGGATGATTTCATACCCCAACAGCTGATAATGATAATGATGTTTTTTTAAAAAAAATAATATTGCCCTCTGTTCCTATCTTATACCAAAGAAAATCAAAATGGGTTTTATTTTGAGTTTCTCAGATTTTTCACTTTTTCAGAACTGGGGTACTCTTCATCTCTCTTAAGGCTTCACTTTTAGCTTCCTCCTTCCCAAGGCCAGATCTACACTCTTTTGTAAGGACACAGATATCCAAAAACTTAATTGATGAAGGCAGAGAAATCCAGGGAAGGACTTGGAAAAGGTATTCTGCTGAACACCTGGGAGCAAAAGCCAGAATAAACACAAGGAGATGGTTGCTCAAACATCTTGGGCCTAAGCAATATAATTTAAACAGGTGTGCGTTTGAGCTTCTATAATCAGACATCCTGAGATAATTATCAGAACAAGTGAATAACTAAATAGCAGCAGTGATATTAATTGGTGGCTCAATTCTCTCCACAAATTCTTCCCCAGAGCTCTAATTACTATAGATTTATTGAATAATTGGAATATTTACACTTGGCTATGATGTGTATGTTAATAGAAAAGGTTTACACTTGTGTAGCCTCCCAGTCACAACAAAGCATTTCTCAGGCTTGCGTAGTCCACATATAGCCTTAGAGTATTACTGCATGCATGAAATATATCCACCAAATTGCTTCCTGCTCCTGTGTTGGCAGCATCACTTAGGTTGATATTCAATCTTCACCGTTAGTTAAGATATAAAAAGCAGCTGCTGGAATTTCTCGGGAGACCTGACTGTAACAAGCACATGGGCAAATTATGTTATTTATAGATTTCTTTAAATTCTGTGGCAAAGTACAGTATGCACTGTGTTAATCACAGTTTTTTTAAAAAATGACATATATAATAGCTTTTTCTCCTAAAAGGAAATGCTGACTGAGATACTGGTCCTGGTCAATCTTCTGCAAGAATAAATGATTCTGGAATTCACCTTGGGATGGTATTTGCCCTTGAAGGTGTCACTTCCAGTAAAAATCTTGGGTATTATATAATAATAAGGGGGAGGATTTTCTGAATGAAATGATATGGATTTCCAAACCATCTTTGGTGTATGTCTTCAGGCAAGGAGGAAAGAAACAACAGCTTGTTAAATGCTTCTGAGGTTACTGAATTTTACTGGTGAAATGCTCATAGGTGTCCAATTGACTATTGTGGGAACAGAGTGCTTTGCAAGATAAGGTCCTTGGTCTATTACAACACAACTTTAATTTATGGCTTGCAGTACTTTGGATGCATTTCTGAAAAGCTATATCTGGGGGTGCACAAGATGCAAGCACAGCACTTGTCAGCAGTTCATTAAAACAGCTACCCCAACATTCAGGATTACATGGTTTCCAGGATAAAACTTAAATTAGATGCCAATTTACTTTCAGAACTGGAACACTCCGGACTAGGAATTGCAATTATTTAAGCTGTTTATCAGTTGGATTGTTTCTATGTCCTCTATAACTAAGGAGTATCTACCCTAGCACTAATCATATTGCCTAGTTTGGTAATGAAACGTCTGCAAAAAAATTACCAAGGTCAGAGAGCACCAAAAACCCTTCAATAACAACTCTGCAAGGTAAGTGCTACATGGAAGATAATATATGTAGAATAGAATAGAATAGAATAGAATAGAATAGAATAGAATAGAATAGAATAGAATAGAATAGAATAGAATTCTTTATTGGCCAAGTGTGATTGGACAGACAAGGAATTTATCTTTGGTGTATATGCTCTCAGTGTACATAAAAAGACAAGATACACTCGTCAAGAATCACAGGGCACAACACCCAGTGACAGTCATACGGTATAATAAGCAATCAAATCATACTAGGAAACAATCAATATCAATATAAATTGCAAGGATACAAACAGCAAAGTTACAGTCATGCAGTCACAAGTCGGAGGAGATGGGCGACAGGAACGATGAGAAGACCAATAGCAATAGTAATGCAGCCTAATGTGAATAGTTTGACAGTGTTGAGGGAATTATTTGTTTAGCAGAGTGATGATATTCGGAAAAAAAACCTGTTCTTGTATCTAGTTGTCTTGATGTGCAGTGAAGCTGAAGGAGCTGAAACAATTTATATCCAAATTGCACTTTAAAACATGTCATGTTATTTTTAAAAAAAAAACATAATTAGTATGTAAACATTGAACATTTTTTTGTAAATATTAGGAAACCTTTATAAACAATACAATGCAAATCCCATTATCTTGAACATACGGCTCAGGTATGTAAATATGCTTGTATCAGAAGCAGTCAGAAACCCTCTGTTACTTTCAATATTTACACTCACTAAAATTACAAAAATATCTTTTATTTCTGTTCTTGGAATTTCTTAAGAGCAGGCACTGGCAGCTCAGAAATTGTCAGTAGGGCCATTTTCAGCACATCAAGTATGCAATACACACCTGCTCATTAAATAATCAACACAGCAAGATTTTGAATCTGCTGGGTAGCAGATGCTACTGCTGCTTAGAATGCAGGGCTGCCTGGCAGGTAACATGGATGCAAATGACCCCTATTACTGATAATTTGAAAAATTGGCTTGATTCACATTTTAAGATGAATTACTTCCCCCCCCCTTTTTTTTTGCTACAAAAAATAATGTATGAACTGTGCAGTTGCCATTCAGATTTTACACTGTATCTCGGGGTCAATGTTCACCTATCAAATTATACTTGAATTGTACTTAGATATTATTTATGCTAGAGGAAGCAGCATGCCTCCAAAAGTCCTTTAGTAAGGAAAATGTAGGTATATACAGATATGAACAAATGTTCATGCAGCCTTTAAAAAGAAAATTTGCAGAATGATAAAGGATAGAATTGTTCCTGGGAAGAAATGGCAAACTGAAGGCATGAAAGTAACAGCTTTTTGTAATTCCTCTATGGACATGGAGAACACTTGAAATTGACTACAAATGCTCCAGACAGTTGACTACAAATGCTCCAGACAGTTGCTTGTTATGAGGAGACCACAAGACAGGATTCTCTGACCTGTTTAGAACTCTGGGAGATGAGGAAAATCCAACTTTGCTCAGAATAACAGTGTGGGAATGGACTGTGGAGATCTTCTAGTCCAATTCCCTCCTCAAGCAGAAAATCCCATACTATTTCAGACAAATCATTGTCCAATCTCTTCTTAAAAATCTCCAGTGTTGGAGCACTCACAACTTCTGGAGGCAAGTTGTTCCACTGATTGTTTTAACTGTCAGGAAATTTCTTCTTAGTTCTAGATTGCTTCTCTCCTTGATTAGTTGCTTCTTTTCCTATCTTCAGGTGCTTTGGAGAATAGACTCCCTCTTCTTTGTGGCAGTACCTTAGACATTGGAACACTGCTATCATGTCACTCCTAGACTTTATTTTCATTAAACTAGACATTCCCTATTCCTGCAACTGTTCTTCATATGTTTTATTTTCCAGTCTCCTAATCATCTTTGTTGCTCTTCTCTGCGCTCTTTCTAGACTCTTGGCATCTTTTTTTGTATTGTGGCAACCAAAATCGGATGCAATATTCCAAGTGTGGTTTTCCCAAGGCATTCCAAAGTGGTATTAACACTTCATGTGATCTTGATTCTATCCCTGTATTAATGAAGCCTAGGACTGCACTGTTTTTTGTTTTTTTTTTTGTTTTTTTGGCAACTGCAGCACTCAAATGACAGTTGGCACCTTTATGGACACTATGTTCTCATACTTCCTTTTCTAACCACTTTTGGAAATTTCTTGTTAATTGCCTTTCAGTAATGAGGTGCCTTTGGGTCAACACATTTTATAGCGTGAGGTGAGTTTCATTCAATAATTACCAAACAAGTTTTAAATAAAAATTTAAGGACTTTATTTTTTCTTTTAAGATTTTAAGGATGATTAGAATGTTGATTTTGAAAAGTTACAAATGGACTAAAGATTCAGATGGATTTGAAATAAGATTTTGAAATTAATTTTAAGAATCTCTTCGGTGGGAAAATGTTGTTCTTTAAAAAGACACCATAGTATGGCATTTTAAACTTTGGACACTAAAGGGGATCAGAAGGAACTAAAGATTACAATTAAATGAGAAGAATGCTTAAATGTGACTAATACAGAATGGCCAAAATACTTAAGTGTAAAAAGAATATTTTTGAACAAAAACCCATAAGTTAATTTCAAGAGTGTCTTTTTTAAAAAAAAACAACAACCCTGTTTTAAAATGTTATGGAAAAGGAACAAAACTGAGCCTGACATGAAAATGGATTTTAAAATAACAGGCTACAAGAATGATATGGGGAAAAAAATGCTATTCTGAGCATACAAAATACCTGACTGATGGCTTATGAATTTAAATAATAATTAAAAGTGATATGCGAATGACAAATCAAAAGACAGACCTGGATAATTTTCCTACAACCCCTGCTCACACAGGAGAGCAGGGGATTGTACTAGGGATTCGAACTGCCAAACTGCCAACCTTTCTGATCGACAAGCTCAGTGTCTTATCCACTAAGCCACTTAGTCAGGTGATAATCCATTTTGAGAATGGACAAAGAAAATATGAAAAGTACCAGCACATTAGTTGATCAAATTAAAGATCAAGATTGTTAAATGTAAAAGGAAGGAATGTTAGTGTATTTGATGAGACTGAAACAGATAAATTATCTTGGTAACGTTTAATGGACTTTTGCTGACTAGGATTGAACCACATGGCTTGAAGGATTTACTTATACATAAGAGATGGGATATGGGAAGACAAGATCACTCATTAAATTTTAAGACAAAAGAGGTGGCAAGCTTCTAGAATTTTTCATACTTGTGATGAAAAGGACATCATTTATATATTTCTTTTTTTTCTTTACTATATTCTAATTTTTTTTCCTTTTCTGCACTTTTTATTTCTTTAGATTTTTTTTCAGTTTGTATTCATTTCTATCTTTTTTATTGGTAATATTCAGTAACATTACTATAAAAAAGAATGGGGTAGAATTTAATTTTCTGGTAGAAAAAAAATTATACAGTGAAATTTTTAAAGTCTCAAAGAGTTATGGCCATTAGTGGTTTACAAAACCTGGTGCTACCGGTTTTCTATTGGTAGCGCATGGGCATGGGTGCTCGCTTTGCGAGAGCACGGAGCTTCTGCACATGCACAGATCATTTTTGATGACATCTGAGAGGGTGGGTGGAGCCTCCTACCACCGCCACTATTGATTTGTTCAAACCGGGGTGAACCGGGAGCAACCCACCACTGGTTATGGCTCATCCGTTGTACAATACAATTGAAATAATAATTATCTTTATTTCTATTTGATTTGAATCAGTGGAATTAATAATGAATATAATTATGTCTGAAACGGAACAACTATCACACTTCATCTTAGCCAAAGGGCCAAGAAGCAATAACTATTGAGATGCTCTGATGCTCTTGTTTTGAATAATAGCTTGATCAATATTAAAATTTATCACCTTTTTGGTCTAAGCTGAAACCTAATTACAGGATTTCATTGCAGTTTATGTCTGTTCTTTATTTTAGCCCCCTGATTAGGGAACTGCATTTGCTGTTAATGTTTTTTTTTCTACTATAATGAGCATTTGGTAACTTTTACAATTATATTATTTTATTCTGATTAATGGGATTGCACTCATCTGTACATTATATTTTCTCTCCAGTTCATTTACCCCAATGGCAGTTCTTGAACATCATCCCAACCAACTGATTATTAATATGTTTTTGGAAAAAAAGCCACTATATGAGTAGAAATAATAAAGTAAACAAACAAATCGTTAGCTACATTAACCATTTTTTCTAGTTACGATTTTGTTTTGATTCTGAATGCAAATGCAGAATACTGCAAAATAAAAAATACAATATAACATTAAAAAAATAACCCTACACAGTAACAAACAATGGATGAATTGCTGCAGCATCCTTTCCACTGTGTTGTTTCTCACAACCATTGTTAGGACAGGCTTTATGAGATGTACCAATTCCCTAGTTCTTGTGGCACAAAGGATTTGGCTCAATCACTACACTATGCCACAATTTGTTTAACCATGATGTTTTGATGTTTTGAGTTACAATTAATTAGACCAGTAGTCTTCAACTTTTCTGGCTTTGCAGACTGGTGGCAGGGGTGAGAGGGGATGATGTGAGTGGGGAGTGAGTGCATGTGTGTGCACAGCTCCATTTGCATGAGGTGTGAGCATACATACCTGTGGCTCACAAAAATGGAGCCACTTGTGCTCGCCTGCCTGCTGTGCATGCAAGTGGAGCTGGAAATGTGTGCTTACCTGTCATTTCCGTGGCTTGGTTCTGAATGGGCCACTGCTCAATAGTGGGCCACAGTCCGAGGGTTGGGGACCCCAGAATTAAATTACACAAGCCACAAATCATGGTTTGCAAATCACAGCAGCTAGGTCTGCTTAGCACTTAAGCCACAAATAAACAAATCATGTTCCGGCTTGGTTTATTCTGTGAACTTTCCTGATGTTAGATCTAATTCATTTTATTATGACAGCTTCTGTTGGACTGATTGACTTTCGGCTTCTCTGTTAATTTATACAAATGTTTGTGTGAGGGGGTATGTGGAGTGTGTGTGTGTGTGGGTGGGTGGGGGACCTGCATGAAGACTAATTTGAGCTTTCATATTGTATGCTACGCTTACATTTTCTCTGAAATAATAATGGGTAAGTTGTTGAATAAAGGTTGATCTAAAGTTAATAAACAGAAATTGTTTGTTTTTAATATGATATATACAAACAGTCATTTCTTTCCTAATGATCTGTCACATTCAACAGTTCTTACAGTATATGGAGAGAAAAAATGCCCCAAATTTACCCTGAAGCCTTCGTACGTGCTATAAAAAATTACATTGGAAGTAAAATATTGATGTCCATGGAGACTTTGGGTATTCTCCTTTGCTTTAAAAATAAACTTTGAAAATAAAGCTGTCATTGTTTCCTAGCAATTTCATAGTGACATCTCCAAGTTCCTAAAATAAAAATTTCCAATTTACGTGGCATGGGAGAAGGTCTTGTGCAGTGTGGATCAAAACTTGTTGTTGTTAGTTGCGAAATCATGTCTGATCTATCGCAACCCCATGGAGAATGTTCCTTCAGGCATTCCTGTCCTCTACCATCCTCGGAGTCCATTTAAGATCACGCTGACTGCTTCAGTGATCCCATCCAGTCACCTCATTCTCTGTCGTCCCCTTCTTCTTTTGCCCTCAATCTTTCCCAGCATTAGGCTCTTCTCCAGTGAGTCCTTCCTTTTCATTAGGTGGCCGAAGTATTTGAGTTTCATCTTCAGGTTCTGGCCTTGTAAAGAGCAGTCAGAGTTGATCTCCTCTAGGACTGACCAGTTTGATTGCCTTGCAATCTAGGGAACATGCAGGAGTCTTCTCCAGCACCATAGTTCAAAGGCCTCAATTCTTTGGCGCTCAGCCTTCCTTATGGTTGGATCAAAATTAAGGCACCATAATTCTGCATTTTCTATTTCGTCCATTTTGACACCTTACTACATTCTGCAGACAATGGAATTGGAACAAAATTTGTGTCTGGACTTTCCCTTTCAAAAATTCAAAGGGGCCATGTAGGAAAAAAATATACAGTGGCTTGGTATTGTGGCACAGTGGTCACCAACCTTTCTGGCTCTGAGGACCAGCAGCGGTGGTGATAGCGGGAGAGGAGCAGGTGGAGAGGAGATGGTTTCTGCAAATTGAGGTTTTCATTCTTTCATGCTGCTTGTGTGGTCCAGTTCTGAACGGGCTTGGTCCCAGGCCGAGACCAGAGACCAGAGGTTGGCGACCCCTGCTGTAGCATGTATCTAGTATACAAAAGCTACAATGTTCAATCTTCTGAGGTGGGAAGTGATGCTAAAAATTGTAATGCACTGACCTTGGTAAGCTTGGGCACTTAATGTTGACCGCTAAGTGCTAGTGAGAAAATAATTGCATCTGGCAGGAGGCAGATTTCTATGCACCTCAACAGCATCTATAGCATCCAATCTGCTGCAGCAGTATTTGAAAGAAATTTTTTATAGCTCCGTGATAGAAAACATGCTTTGCATATAAAAGGCATCTAGTTTCCAACTACGAGTAGAAAAACTACAGTCCCAAATGATTTGCCATTCAGTGTCTGCAGTACTGGGAATAGACAGGTGAAAAAACTGATACAGTGTTAAGATAATGTCTCATGTTTTCTACAATATTGGGGAAACCATGTATTAAGTTCTGATGATTGTACTTACAATGATATAGTACTGCTATCATATTTGTCTCATGCCACTCAAAGATGAGAAGCTGGTTTAAACAGTGAAGCTATATATGGCCTTATATTCATGGTTTTGATCTTTGTGTTAATGTTGGCTTTACACAATGGACAAAGTTTGTATTACTAGAAAAAGAAAATGGGTTAAACCAGTTCTAGTGGTTTATGATCAGCAGTATTCTGCTATTCTGGAAAGCACAGAATAGGATTGGACTGTTATATTATAGTAACTTTAAGGCAAGATAAATCTTTTAAGGAAAACTTATGTGACATTTTCCTGGTCTGATATTTGATATTTTCTAGATCAAAATGCTGGTAAAGCATCCCTTACATGAGAGTAGATGGAAGATACTTCATTGTGAAAAATTAGTTCTGAATTGTGTTTGGTGGCATTTGTGTATATGTCCTTCTATGTGATATTGAGTGACAGGGAGAGAAAGATAGAGAATCCCAGCACAAAAAAGCATGACATAGAAGTGTCTTCACAACGGAAACTTCAGCTTATACCCTCTTTCATAAAAGGATCATATCAAAGCTCATTTAGTGGAATGAAAAGGACAAGAGATACAAAAATGAAACCCTAAAGAGATAATCTGAAACAGGAGGCTTTTCATACGAGGCAAAATTAATACTGTTTACTGAGCAATAACTCTCATTGATTTCTAGTCTTTTTTGAAGGTGTCACCAAGCATATAGATAGGAGAAAGCCACAGATATTATATAGATACATTTTCAAAACAAATAAATTAGAAATTTGAGACTAGCAACACAGGTTTTGTTCCATTTGATTACCTTTCTTGCCACAGTTGTTAAGGGAATCACTGCAGTTGTTCAGTTAATAACAAGGTTGTTAAGTGCACCTGGCTTCCCCATTGAATTTGTTTGTGAATTGTTGTAAGTCAAGGACTACCTATAATTGGAAAGTTCTCCAACTAGTGAGAAGTGCCAGATGAGTTTTGACTCAGGTTTGGCATCTGGACTGATACATTTTTTATTGTACATAATGGATCTGGAGTTAGGACTGAGGTTATATTCAGTGTAAAAGGTAAAGATAAAGGTTCCCCTCACAAATATGTGCTAGTTGTTCCCGACTCTAGGGGACGGTGCTCATCTCCATTTCAAAGCCGAAGAGCCAGCGCTGTCCAAAGATGTCTCTGTGGTCATGTGGCCGGCATGACTAAACACCAAAGGTGCATGTAACACTGTTACCTTCCCACCAAAGGTGGTCTCTATTTTTCTACTTGCATTTTTTACATGTAGTGTAGTAAATTGAGTGTAAATTGTAAATAGTGTAGTAAAATCAGTATAGTAAAATCAAAAAGAATTATGAAGAGCCAAAGTAACCTCTTCAAACTGGGTGGATAGGTATATAAGCAATGTCATGTTGGTAAGAGCTTAGTGTCCATATTTGGAATCATAAAGAAGGAAATTGGGGGAAAAAACCTGGTGATATAACGATGCTCTTATACTAATCTATGTTTGAACCACATTTGGAATAATGCATTTGGTTTTGATCCTGGTACCTTTAAACGGGTGTTATAATGATGGAAAAAGGACCCAAAAGCAAATGATCAGAAGGCTGGAACAGCTCCCTACAATGAAAACCAGATTAATCAGGGTTCTTTAGTTTATAATATACAACATGTATATGGAGAGATAGAGAAGATTTACTCTAAATCTCATTGTTCATGCAGGGAAAAGGCAGGTGGAAAAATTTGCATTATAATGTTATGTTGCCAACTCTGTGACTTAGCCACTTGTATTAGAAGATGGTTCTAAGGATAGGCTTGGTGTTATTATTTTTTCCTACTATAAAGTATGAGTTGTTTCCCCATGCTGATCTGTGATAAAGCTCCTTTCAAATCTTGATCATTCAGAACTTTGCTTCATGTGACATCATAATCAGCTCATGGTCCTTAAGACAATTTTCATATGCAGTGGTCTTACAGTCTACTATCTACTAGTATCTGAATTAAATTGTTGACTTCAGTTGCCTGTAATAACTATAATTGTGCTTTAGGGAAGACAAAATGAAGTGCATTTTACAAGTGACAAAGCTACAACATGTAATATATACCAGGGATGTCAAACTCATGGCCTGCAGACCTGGATGTATCATGTGCTGGCCACGCCCACTGTTGTGGCCTGTTGGCCACCAACCCTTCCAGTAGCTGAATCAGATAAGGAGGAGGCATGGGAGTCAGGGTCAGCATAAGAGCAACCTGAGAGCTCCGAGGGGGAAGAGGGAATGGAGCTTTCAGAGAGAGAGACAGAGGCAGAGCTTGGGATGCCTGTCAGCCCTCAGATAGAGAATCAACCGCCCCCAGGTCTGGAGGTAACTGATGAGGAAGAAGAGGAACAGCTGGGTCCAGTGCCAGATGCATGGATGCGCAAAAGGCAGAGGAGAGGAGTGCAAATCTGTGGCTGATCCTTGAGATGGAAGAGCTACTGCTGCTAGCAAAGCCACACCCTAGCTCTGGGGATAAAAGGCAGGGTGTGGAGATGAATAGATGTCATAGAGAGATGATGTCATTTACCTTCCTGCAGGACAGACTTGTTAGCCTGCTATGAAAGAGAAACTTTTTGCCGGGGCTTTTTGCCAATTCCAGTAAAGGAATTGGTGATTAAGTACAGAGGGTTGGTTGTGTTTAGGGAACTGGGTCAGAACACCCACCCCCATTTTAATAAAGCAGGAAAAAGTCACAATATGTCATGTGATGACAACATGACTCCATGAGTTTGACACCCTGATATATACTGTTCAGAGTATTCCCTGATCTGCCATGTATTTTAATCTGGGATTTCGGGGTCCGGCAACAGGCACAGGCGCCGCTGGTCGTAACTTAGAGGACTCAACAAATATGACAATAAATTAAAAAATAAATAGATGATTGGAAATGAAGTGTCCTTCCATTTTTGTGCATTTTTATCTCAATGCTGTCAACATAACTTTGCATACTTTACATACATTGATTATTCTTAAAATACCTAAAGCTAGTAATGTAATGCAGTGCAAGTTGAATAAAAATAGGTTCTTTGCTCTTTTCTTAGAGAGACACCAATGAGCTTTTCTTTAGAAGAGCAAAAAAAAAAAAAAAAATTGTTTTCAGCTTTGAATCTATGTTGTTTGGAAAAGAAGGAACCACAGTGGATCCAATTAAATCTATTCTCAGCTTTAGCTTTAAGTCAGGGAAGAGTTTCTTGTCTTCACCCAAAGGACTTTTAGTCCAAGTAAACAGTTTAATAGCCAATAGCTACAAATGTATTCATGTAAGAAAATCCTGACAGGAAATGAATGTTTTTCATGCTAAAAATAATACATTGGTCACTAAGTAATATAATAAGCGTTCCATTTGTTAAATTGAAAATTTTGCTATAAAAGCTCATGGCTTTTGTTCTTAATCATTATCTATGAAATTACTTTTTAGTTTTCTATAAAGAAAACTCTTAACTGAGTTTTTTTACAAATTCATCTCACAACCATTTACTTTAGGGTCCTGAAATATTTCAGTCAATCAGAATAAAGCTGGAAGGGACTTTGGAGGTCTTCTATTTCCCCAAATACAGAGTTTGTTGTTTGCTTGATAACAATACAGAGTAGCCATGATCATACTTAATTATTCTTGAGATATCTCGAATGATTCTGAAACAAACTGGGGTGATAAACAATTTAAAATATGTTATCATTACTCATGAGGAATATACCCCCAATTACATCTGTTGGAATAGAACAGAACGGAATAGAACAGAATAGAATAGAATTCTTTATTGGCCAAGTGTGATTGGACACACAAGGAATTTGTTTTGGTGCATACGGTCTCAGTGTACATAAAAGAAAAGATACATTCATCAAGAATCATAAGATACAACACTTAATGATACTCATAGGGAACAAAAATAAATAATTGCCAGTAATTTTTTTTCCAAATTTTTTAAACTTCACCTCTTCCAGATGTGCTGGGACTACAACTTTCAGAATGTATTACTATCTGAATAGCCTGACAATGCTATTTTGTCCTGATATATGCCGAAATGCATCCATAATATATATCTACTTCCCTCAATTGATAATTTTAGCTATTCAGTTTACTAATATGCTTATTATCTATGTTTTTAACATTGAAACATTATGCAGGTGTGTCCCAACCCGAGCAACTTCCAAGTGTGCAGACTTCAATTGCCTGAATGACTATAAATGAACACTCTGGGAGTTGAAGTCCATATACAGGTAAATCCTCAATTTATGACCATAACTGAGCCCAAAATTTCTGTTGCTAAATGAAATATTTGTTAAGTGAGTTCACTCCATTTTGCGACCTTTCTTGCCACAGTTAAGTGAATCACGGTTATTGTTAAATTAGTCAAATTGTTGTTAAGTGAATCTGGCTTCCTCATTGACTTTGTTAATCATCAGAAGATCACAAAAGGTGTTGACCTGACCCCTGGATATGGCAACTGTCATAAATATGCTTACATCAGTTGTGTCAGTTGCCAAGTATGTGAATTTTGATCATGAGGATGCTGCAATGGTCATAAATGTGAAAAACGGTCATAACTCACTTTTTTCAGTGATGTTGTAATTTTGAATAGTCACTAAATGAACTGTTGTAAGTTGAAGACGACGTTTATCTGGAAGTTGCTACAGTTGTGATACACTGGGTTGTGGAAGAGCTAAGGATTGGTGGATAAATGGACCTTGTTTGCTTGAAAACTAAAAACAAAGCAAAATAAGAAATTATTCTTATGTCATAGCATCGTTTCAGTTTTGATTAACTATTTCACAATGCCCTGGAATGCAGTTGATTTTTTAAAAATTATATTAAAAATCAAATATTCTGAAAAGCATTGGAGAGAAAAAGCTTCCTCTTCCCTTCATCTCATGGCAACTTTATGCAGATTAATATCGACATGAACATCAGGCTTCAAGAGATGAAAATAATGATTGTTTAGCATTTCTCTTTATGTTCATAGTTTACATTCCATTTTTCATATCATCTAGGGTTACGTAATAATGCACCCATTTTCCACTGCAGCATTTTTATATATGCAGGCAGTATCCATTTGCCTGGAATTACTTAGGTGAGAAACACAGACATGGTAACTTTGAAAATTCTTCTTTTAGGTCCTGGTTATACAAGACTGCTTGCAATAGCTTATTGTAATTTTTGCAAGGGAATTTGAAATGAAAGAAAAGTAAAAATGAGCATGGGCTACAGTTTTACCAGGGCTGTCCAACTCCTGGCTCATGGGCCATATATGTCAGATGCTGGCCACGCCTATGCCTGGTTTAGTGAAGGGTAAAAAAATCCCGATACGTCACATGATGCTGCCATGACGACATGAGTTTGACACCCCTGGTTTAGACTGTATCAGTGGTGGGTTGCCCCTGGTTCTTTCCGGTTCTATAGAACCGGTAGTAAAACCGGGGGGAGGCTCCGCCCACCTGCCACAATGTCATCATGGGTCATCTGCTCCCGCTGTGAACCAGTAGTAAAGGTAAGTAGAACCCACCCCTGGACTGTATACTATACTAGACAGATTATAAATTTGATTATAGTATTGCCAGTTGGGTACTTTCCCCAACCAATGGGCTAGTTTTGAAGATAGACTACATGAAATACTTAGCATTTGTGGGCTGCATTTTGGGGGACTATATAGTGAATGAATGCAACGGAAAGATACAGATGACGGACTGCACGCTGAGTTGGGTAAACTTGTCTTCTCCCTACTTGCTGCAACAGCAGCCCCTCATTTTCCAAATCTAACTTCTCCACTCTTTCCCCCATTTTCTTCCTGGTAGCCCAAGGATCCTTTGAAAAACTAGAGTGGGCTCATACCTTGCAACCTCCAACATCCTTTCTCTTTGTATTTTGACTCCTCAATCTCTCTTGAACTCTTGGCATCTGATACCAAAGCCCCCCAAAGCTCCCCCCACTCCTTTCTGAGAGGTTCCTGAAGAAAAGCGGGCATGTACTGGCAAAGAAAGGGGAAGACACAATGGGTTCTCTCACACTCTCCAAGCCTTCTTCTTCAGGTCACGATTTACATGCCTCCCTTCTGACATAGAATAGCAGAGTTGTGAGGGACCTTAGAGATCTTCTAATCCAGTGGTTCCCAAACTTTTTCAGTCCACTGCCCCCTTGGTACTACCAACTCATCCTCACTGCTCCCCACGCAGGGTTGGGTTCTACTTACCTTTACTACCGGTTTGCAGCGGGGCTGCATGCACACTCATTTCGCTCAGGCATGCACACACTCTTCTACACATGTGCAGAAGTGTTTTGGTGATGTCGGGGTCAGTGGGCGGGGCCTCCTGCTGGTTTTACTACCGGTTTTATTTCTTTTTCTTTCTTCCCATTTTTATTTTTGCCTTTTTCTTTCTCCTTTTTTTCTTTTGTGTTTTAAAATCTTGAACTCTCCTCTTTTGCCCTAAATTTCCCATTGCTTGCACCTACCTTTTTTTGGTGAAGATAAAGAAATCTGCCTCTGCGTAATTTTCCAATGTTGCAGCAAACAGCAAACAGCCAACAGCCTCCTTTACTTTCCGTTTCATTTTCAGCTTGATTAGCACAAGGAGAAAAAATAATCTGCTCCAGCAATTTAGCTCTTTGCAGCAAGCAGCAAAGCCCTGTGCAAAACAGCTGAGAGCAAATCAGCTGAGAGTCGGGAGGCTGATCTAATCAACAGGCTAATTAGCCTATGCTGAAGCTGAAAGGAGTTGGTTTTTCTTGCTGTTTGCTAGCAAGGAGGTAACTGCTGCGAGGCACAGGCGAAAGGGTGGGAGCCACCCTCCTTGCCATTTAGTGCCCCCCTGCTGTCCCATTTTGCCTCTAGCACCCCACTGCTGCCCCCCTTGCCTCTTACCACCCCCCTAAGGCATCCCCCCCTCAGGGGGCCGTACCGCCCACTTTGGGAACCACTGTTCTAATCCAATCACTTGCTCAAGCAGGAAATCCTATACCATTTCACACACTCACATGCAATCCCAGCCAATACGTTAGGGGCAGGGTTCATGTAGTACCTGTACTTCAGCACTCAGGCCAAGCCAATGTTGAGGTTTGAGGATAGGAGATTGGAGATTGGAGATCACTTGAGAATTTATTTTTGGTGTTTTCAGATTGAGTACTTTTTAAGATTGTGTTGGACTACAGAAATGTTGGGCATTTGGCAACATTAGCTTTGAAAGAAGTACAAATGAACAAAATGAACCTGTACAGATTTCAGTTACACCTACAGTACCTCATAAAATTAACCTGAGTTTTATATGAAGTAATGTGACTTCCATGTGATAAAACGGTAGCATGCTAAAGCTATCTTCCATTTCAGAACATCTGTTTGTAGCCTCCAACAAGTTGCAAGTAAATAACTGCAATTAGTAATATTCCACTGTCTTTCCCCCCCACCTCCTAATTTAAATCTTACATCAGTCTGATTCCTCTCCGAATGTGATGATGTGAAATGCAGCTCTTGAAAGCTGATGCCTTTAAATAAAATTTATCAGTCAGTGAAAATGCTAGACTCTTTCTAATTTCACCCAATGCAGCAAAAGGTGTTTATTTATTAATGTTGACCAGGCATATTTATTTTGAAAGTGAAAGTGTGAAAGTGAAAGTGAAAACCTAAGGTGAAAGAATTGCATTTTCGGAACCTTACAAGCCATGTATATTTTTTAAGATGGAGTGGCTTTTAAAAGATGACTTTTAGAAAGCCAGTCTGAAATCCCAATAATATCCCATTAATTCTAAGTGCTGTACAACATCTTGCTTTATTGCAAAGTATCTATAAATGTGTTCATTTGAAAAATAAAATAAAAATCCAGGAAAGGTTTTTGCTCCTGGAAATATTGCAACTCTTAAGGCAAGGATATGGCATGTGGCAGGGGTGGGTTCTACTTACTTTTACTACCATTTCGCACTGGGGCTGCGCGCTCTTCTGCGCATGTACAGAAGTGTTTTGATGACGTTGGGCTTGGTGGTTTTACTACCGGTTCTATAGAACCATGCAAACCAGGGGCAACCCACCACTGACATGATGTGTGTAGAAATCAGGTTGCTCCCTTATACATCCCTTGATGCATTCAGAATCCCTGGCCTACTTGGCAAGTCTGAAATATTATTTTTGTAAAAAACATTAATCTGGACCTTATTCCTGTACAAAAAAAGCACGAATCCATTTATTAATGCAAATGTCACAGAAGGTGCTTGGGAGCATCCTGGATATTAGTTTCCATTCTGGAAAATAAGTGTTCCCTGATGTCAAACCCACAAAGGCAGCGATTTTTAAAACAAATGTTGATCCTGGTCATCATCATTTTGTGATAGCATTTCACACACACAGTTACAATTTTGGATGTTTGTCTTCATATTTTGCTTAGGGCCAAGCCTGCTGAAACACCGGACAGACCACTGAGAATCTATTTTATACACTATGCATAAAATAAGAAAGGAAGAAGCCTAATCCAAATTGCAGTTCGGGCTCATTTAAATTTCTTTCCCATTTACCTGCTAGTGGCCAATCCAAATCTTCTCATAGTTCTCTCAGTTTTTCTCCCCCACCCCAAAAAAGATTTTTCTGTTTATTATTTATCTTGTTTTTAATATGCTTTTCAATTTTTCTGGATTTATTATATGGCTTCAAATGGTTTGCTATGAAATAAATCCATCATTCTATATTTTTCCCTCTTCATTGTAATAATCGTAATTCTACTGATAATGATTTTCATGGGAGCTAATTGAAAGGTGGAAACAGGAAAACCGTGGTTGGTTAGTGAGTTGATCATTCCCTGAAGGGCAAAACACTCTTATACCACTTGTTGTAATTAAGAAAAGAATAGCAACTTTGCTCCTACCCAGATGATTTCAACAATGTTTTGTTTTCTTTGAAAACAAAAACCAGATGTATTTTTCATTCAAATTCAATGAAGATTATTTTTTAAACATAGAATACTGGTAAATTTTGGCAGCATGATAATATTTGCAAATTGCTGTTTGTGTCAGGGGAAACCTTTCTTTCAGAATAAATAGAAGCAATGGAAGTCTTATCCAGAGAAAGGGAAGAGGAATTAAAATGCCCATGATATAAATTGTGGGTAAGGGATGAGAAATTGTAGATGCTACTTTCTTTTCTAAACCATGATTGCAATTACTATTGCATGATTACCATTATCACCTCATTTCTTTCTGAAGAAAAGAAAGATGAAATAGTGACAATATACAGATTGAATCCCCTTCTAACTACTCCTTATGACAGAATTTACATAACATCTTGCTTGCTTCCTTGTGTTAATGCATGATTTGCTGCCTTAATTATACACCAGCATATTTTTTTAAATCAATTACTAGATATTATTGGATCCAGGGCAAGATGGGAACTTAAGTCCAGCTGATTTATTATGTGCTATCAACTTGGTATTGACTCTTAGCAGCGACATAGATTGATGTTCTCCATCTGTCCCAAACTTGGTTCTTCAAATCTTCCAATGATATACTCATCTCCTCTATAACTGAGTCCATCCACATTGTTACTGGTCATCCTCTTTTTTTTTCTTTGATTATTTCAACTAGACACAGTATATATAAAATTTATGGAAGGACTAGATAGAATAATTTTTTTTATGGTATGGAGGGGAAAACATTGACGTACCGGAGAGAGGTACATTGCTATAAATGAAAGTGATATCTAGTGTGAAATGAGAAATGTCTCCAGAAATATGGAATGGAAGTTGTTCTTTTTCACCTTTCCCCTGACAGATCCCTGACATGATATAAGAAAGTACCTCAGATATCTTGCTCCCTGGATGAAGGATAAAATGAATTCCCATCCTTGATTAACTTCCTGAGCATTGGTGACTCATAATGTAAGAGATCAGCAATTCTTGGTTAAAACACTGAGTGCATAGAACTAGAAGTAAAATAATGTTATTACAATTAAAATATGGAATACATTTAAGTAGCAGATCAAACAGGGTAACAGTACATTTAAACATTATTTTAAAACCTGTATTTCACCTTGACTGTGCCCTTTTCTCCTTCTAGTAGACATTATTCTCAGATACTTCCAATGCTAATGCAAATGAGACATATTTATATGAGGAGGATTGAGATGTCTTCTGATATTTGCATACTGGCCTAGGAGGCATAATTTATTCAGCTGCATGTGTGAATCTTGAATATCTTTATCAAGGTATTTCATATTGTTTGAAATTCTCAAGAGGAAATATGTATTCTTGTGAAAGTATGCTAGTTACATTTGCATTTTGCAACAGAATTAATATTTCCCCTGGGATAATACCAACAACTTACCTTGTATATCATAAATCATACATCCAGAGCTCTCTGCTGCATAGCAGAAGAAGTTATAATTACATTTCTGGATAGGGTGAATTGAAATTATGTGTTGTCACTTAGGAACAGATTTTGGGAATGGGATAGTAATCTGGGATGGCCCCAACTGTAGGCAACACATATAAATAGGATTAGTATCTTTGAATATCAAGAGTTAACTCAGAAAAAAAAATCAATGCTTGCTTGTTCTATCATCATGTTCTAACAATGGGAGAATTTAAAGTTACTAGAATTCTCCCTTTCATCTAATACGTGAATATCATGCTGCATTGGTTCAGTATCTACAGTTCTACTGACTGTCCATTTTCTTTGTGCAGATGCTTCCAGACTTCTCTGTCCCTTAATTCTCTCTCCTATTTTATGCCAATTCTAAATTTTCTTGATTCACGATTCCTTTGGACCTATATGGACTAACATATATTTTCTTTAGACCTTTATTTATAAATGTTATTAGACTATCTAGTCCAGGGGCGTCAAACTCAATTTCATTGAGGGCCATATCAGGATTGTGTTTGACTTTACGGTGTGTGTGGCCAGGGTGGGTGTAACCAGCTCAAAGTCACTTGTATTGGGAGCGCCCATGGAGGCCTGAGTGCTTTGCCGGTGAAAACAGGCTCCTGAGCTCTGTTTCAGGCTGCGATGACCTCCTGCAACCTTCTGCTAGTAACAACAGAGATCTGGAGGGCTGCGTGCGGCCCTGGCGAGCTTTGTTTCAAGCTGCGACCTCCTCCTGAAACCCTCTGCCTCTGAAAATGGAGCACGGGGGAGGAGGCCCCTCAGTGCGGTCCTCCCAAACTCCATTTTCGCTAGCAGAGGCACCACAGGCTGGTCCTTTGCTGTTTCCAGGGCAGCTCCGTGGGCAAAATCTAAGCACCCCATGGGCCAGATCCAGCCTGCTGATCTTGCGTTTGACACCCCTGATCTAGTTTATCTGGCTTTCTATACAAGCTTTAGCAATATTTTCAAAGTCTCACTTGTTTGAAGATCCTTGCTGAGGCAATAGCTATGCTTGCAAAAACATACCAACAAATCTTATTGTATATTATAAACCATATATTATAAGATATTTTCTTCATAGGTCAGTTGGCTTTGTTTTATTATTTAAGGTCTTGAAGAATTATTGATTTATTGAGCACTTGATTATCTCACAAATGCAGAACCATACTGTACTATCTTTCTAATATAATCACATTGGGACTTCATTTGAGATTCAACCACACATTTTCTATCCCAGCTCCTAGCTCAACCATTCCAACCTACCAATAATAACACCTGTCACTTATTCGCTTACCTAGTACCATACTGCCTTCGCTTCCTGGCCAATCAACCTTATTCTAGGCTGAACTACATTTCTATGGTTAACTCTGCCATTGGGTTTCTGGATTTGAGCCTGTGACCCATTTTACCATTTTTACTCATTTAGTCCACCTCTTAGTTATTTCTTGGAATGTCTTGTCATAAAATTTATGTCATAAAACTTATGACAAAAAAACCACTACAATGGTTTTTTTAAGGAAACTTTTCTTTTCAATAATTCCCTTCATTGAGTCTTGAATGATAAATGAATTCCTCTGCAATAACAAATGGAACCTGAATAGCGCTAATATTTCTCACCGCAAAGTAATCTGGAAATTAGCATATTGTTTTTATTATAATATAATGAATGCTGTCATTAAACATGCATCCCTTAAATTTGGAATGAGTTTGAAAATTTGAGCACTGCCTCTCAAGAGACTTTTTATAAAATGGAAGCAATGAAATCTTGTCAAAAAGAAGTGATAAGATCCAGGCAGCTTCAAAAGTCTTCCATCTTTCCATCAATAGTATTGAGACTGTATCAGAAGCTCTTGTGTATTTACTTAACACAAGGAATGTCTGTTCAGCTATACGCACATGCCATCTCTCAATATTTTTAGCATTTGTATCACGATTGCTTGCCAACATCCTTTGATTAGCCAAATCAACTATGACAGAAAGTAGATAGCACAAATAAAGTGATAATAATTTGAATAAATTCATAAAGTGAATAATGCTTCTGAATAGTAATTTATGAAGTCAAAATTAACGTAGGACTTTGTGTCAGTACTAGCTCTGGTAGTTTGAGTTATGAATAGCCATGTGTCAGTAACCTATCTATAATATGAATTGATTGTCAGGACTATGATAGAACAGCATGTGATCTATGGAAGAGCATCTTCTTGTCTAGAGGGAGTTATTTGCTCAGGAGTGGGCCTATTTCCTTTCTACTTGTTATCTATTTTATGCTGCATTTTTAAAGCAAAAGATCTCCCAAGTTACATTTTAAAACAATAATATGTTGAATAAAATCAACTCAAAAGCAAAGTTATTTAAAATAGCAACAGTAAAAGCCTAAATATTAAAGGGGGTATCTATTTATATAAAATCAGGTTGGAACGTCCTGATCTTTAATGTTCCTTAAAAATAAATCAAGATGCATGAATTGTAAAATCTGTTGTCAGGATATGAATGTGACTGCTACCGAAGCCACCGAATCTCTTCTACTGAATAACCTAAAACAAGGAGCTCTGACAAGGAGCTCCATGGGTGATTTTAGATTGATAGAAGCATGCTGTTAACTCTGGTTAGAACCTGAGTGAGTAGGAACAAGAATTAACAGTCTTGCCTGAAATACACAAAGACATGCACAAATTTATTTGCTGGGGAGATAAAAGAGCAAAATAAATGCCTACTTAATAGAGAAGTTGGTAGCACCATGCTTGCTCTAGTTGACTAATGAATAATCCTCTTGATGTCAGTGACTGACAGGCTGGTGTTACAGCTGCATACCAGCCAGCAGAAATGTGATTATATTGTCCATGTGTTGGAAGTGTGAGGAAGTGCCAGGGACCTATTATCACATGTGATGGGAGTGCCCAAAAGCTGAAAAATTTTGGCACCAGATAAGAAGTGGATAGAGGAGATACCAATGAAAAATATAGAAGCAAAATTGGAATTCTTTCTACTGATACTATAGAGGGCAAATACACAAGAGTACAATTTAACTAATGTTACACATTCTAACAGCAGCAAGATTAGCTTCTGCACAAAAATGGAAAAACAAAGAGACCCCCACAGAAGAAGTGTTAGCTAAAATACTAATTTGCGTGGAAATGGACAGACTGACTTTGGAACTTAAAGATAAGAATGAATCAGAGTATTAGGAAATCTGGAACAAATTTTATTATTGGCTGGAAAGGAGGAGAAATGCTGGGATATATACACTGATGAGTAAGATGCTTGGAAGTTTTTATGCTAATTTGTTATGATAGATACGATTGAATTAGATATCGAAATAATCTATATGGTTGAAACAATATATGTATTTGAAATGTGATAATTAGTATAAATATGTATAGAAATAAGGAAGTGCATTAATTACATGACAAAATTTGATGAAAATGTTTAAACCGGAGATGTCACACTATGTCCATTGTTTTTAATTTGTATTATAAATAAAAAAAACTTTTTAATAAAAAAAATGTGATTGGATTGCACTGACCTACACAAAAAAGTATATACTAATTCAAGCAGCTTTACAAATTGCTCTAGGCTAGGGCCTAACAGACAAAATTAAGACACAGAAAACAGAAATATAGGGCTGGAAGGGACATCAGAAGACATCTATCTATTCTGCTCATGGCAGAAGCCTCATATCAAATGATTGTCCAGTGTATTTTTGAAAACCTCCAGCGAGCAGCCATGACACCAGAAGGCAAACTATTTCATTGATTAATTGTTCTCACTGTCAGAACATTTCTCCTTACTTCTAAGTTGGTTGGATGGATCTTTCTTTAACAAGCTTCCACCCATTACTTGTCCTGCCCTCTGGTGCTTTGAAATAAGTCAACCTCTTCTTCTCTGTGACAACCTTTATGCTCCTGGTAGCCAGCAAGGTCAGATGGACTTTGCAAAGAATGTTATTGTAGAGCACAGCAGGGATGGGTTCTAATTTTTTTTACTACCGGTTCTGTGGGCGTGGCTTATTTTGTGGGTGTGGCTTGATGGTCATGTGATAATTCTTTAGGATTTAGCAGAGGTATTGGTTTACCAGGTTTTTAATTGCTTGCAGAGCTGTACCGGTCTGCCCATTTATTTTTGCAGGCACTGATCTACTCATGTGTTTTCTTTTAACACTGATCAGCTGTAGGGTGGCCCTTTGCAGCAGCGCAGCAAGAGTTTAAACAGTTTTTTTCCCTCTAGCCATCAGCTGGGACTCAGGAGGCAGCAATAGATTGGGGGTGGGGCCAAATGAAAGGTAAGAATAATGCAGGGGGGGGCAGCAGAACTGGTTTGGTGACTTCATATCGTCACTGCTACCGGCTCAGCAGAACCGGGCCAAACCGGGAGGAACCCACCACTGGAGCACAGGTGTGGAGATGAAGAAAGCATACTTCCATGTCTCACAAAATGGCATTGTTTTTGATAGGCCCTGGGGAATGCCATTAAAAAATGGGCAGAAACATTGAAAAAAACCCAGCACTGTCCCATAAATAACCAGGCCCTGATCCATGAAGGATCTTTTTTTAAATAGATAACAGCTAGCATCTTGAATTACACCAGAAAACTGATAGTAGGTGCAGCTCATGACATAAAGATGGCAGATGGGTATACCAAGATAAGCCTATAACTACTCAGCAGACCAATTTGGGCTCACTGAAATTTCTAAGGGCTATTCAAAGACACTCCCATGTAAAGCACATTGCAATAGTTCAAACATGAAGTGTCAATTGTCATTGTTTTTCAAACAATAGCTTTTTGTCAAGGAAGATTCCTAAATTGCATACCTATTCTGTCTGAGAAAGTGTAATCCAAGGAAATATAAGGTAGAAAATCACCCTTGACCAGCAAGTCTTAGAAAGGCAGAGCACAACACATATGGGCTCCATATGGAAAAAATAAAGATTTTCTATTTATTAATCATATTTCTATGCCGCCCACTTTCTGAGGACTCTAGGCGGCTTACACCAAAGATAGTATACTAAATAGCATATTGCCCCCAACAATCTGGGTCCTCATTTTACCCACCTCAGAAGGATGGAAGGCTGAGTCAACCTTGAGCCGATGAGATTTGATCTGCTGATCTGCTGAACTAGCAGTCAGCTGAAGTAGCTGCAATACAGCACTCTAACCACTGCACCACCTCAGCTCTGTATTTTGGAGCTGTTAGTATGGCTACCTAAATTTTAGAAACAATAAATAAATAAAATAAATAAATAAACTTTATTGTCATTGTATATGTATACACAGTATACATATACAATGTATACATAGTATCATTACTTGACACCCAAAGACCAGGTCCCACACACATAATCCCCAGCACACTCCCACCCACCACAATTCCCCACCCCTAAAACCACCCAAACATCTACACAACAGACCAAGTAATACTGTCCAACAGTTCACTGATGGTGGCCCTTTAGTTCATTGTTGAGTGCAATTATAGCTCTGGGATAAAAACTATTCAGAAAACGTGTGGTCCGAGTTTTAATTGTTCTGTATCTTCTGCCAGAAGGCAACAGTCCAAAAAGATTGTAAGCAGGATGGGAAGAGTCTCTGATTAGCAATAGCATTTAGACATATACCACTTCATAGTCCTTTACAGCTCTCTTTAAGCTGCTTACAGAATCAGCATCTTGCCCACAAAAATCTGGGTCCTCATTTTACTGACCGCAGAAGGATGGAAGGCTGAGTCAGCCCTGAGCCACTCAGAATCAAACTCCTGGCAGAGAGCAGTGAGTTAGCCTGCAGTACTGTATTCTAACCAATGTGCCACCACAGCACCAAAGGCACTCCATGTACCACTTCAGTTGGCAACCACTAAGATGAGGAATTTGGAACAGAATTGGTGGACAGAATGATATTTATAATTTAGAAATGGTTGACATTAACTGAACTTAAATCAAGAAACTTTTATTATAAAGTTTTTTTTAAAAAAAATAAAAGTTTGAAGACATTGACTCTCTTTTTCTCCCTCCCTTTACTACTTAGTAAAAATACATTTCATACATATTCATTGATTTCTTGGTCAAAAGGTTATGTCTGAGTATAATATAAGCCATAGAATATCCTGTAGATAAGGTCAGGGGAATTAATTTACTTTTTAAAATCTGGTTGAGCTAAGGAATATTCAAATAATGTCATACCACAAGGGTTTTTAAAAGTAAGGAACGACGGCTTTCTGATAGAGAATAAGATTCTTTTATTTTAAACTTAGAATTAGAATCCAAGCATTGTGCTGAATATCTAGTGGTTTCTCCCTGAAGTATTTGAACCTAGGATAGTCAGTGAATTTTTTTAACATGTCATTTGGTTTTTTTGGCTGAAAATGTATTCCACACAGTATTAAAAGATTGCCTTTTAAAAACATTCCAGTGGTTAGGATTATTTCTATTTTCACAGATATAGATGACAAATTTAATTTTCTAGATAACCGATGCCGTTTCAAACATTGGACATTTTCCTAAGAATCAGTGAGTAATAAGGTGTTTGGTACTCAAAGCTATGTTCCACATGATCTGCTAAATCTTATTCTGCAGAAGATTATAGCAGCAGTAGAGCTCCTATGAGCATCCAAAAAATTTCAGCAAAACTCACAGTATCCCTGCCATTGGCTATGATAACTGGAATTACTTGGAGATGTTGTTCAGCAATTTCTAAATGGCCCTGATACTCAATGTAGGATTAAAGTCTGGTCATGCATATGTCAGTATACACAGGGAAACAATAATCTCTCCTTTGTTCATAAATTTAACTTGTATATGGTCTGGCTGTAAGAAGAATTTATAAGAGTGCTATTTATATGCTAGAAAAGACACGTCTTTGAATTTTCTACTGCAACGTGACAGTATGATTGTGGGTACTTATTATGTGCAATTATTTACAGCAATTAGTGACTTCTCTTTACAATAGTGTATCCCAACTTTCTCAGTGCTAGCTTTCTCACAGGCTGTCTCCCAGGGCTATTTGGAAAACTGCCTAATTCATTGCTAAATTTTCAACTCCCCCTACATCTTTCCTCTTCTCTCTCCCCATTTTTGACTAAAACAGAGATAGGAAAGGAATTGGCTGAATTAGTTTGGAGTGGGCTCCATGCCTTTCATCTTGTTTTCTTGGACCTTTATAGCCATCCTTCTGCATAGACGTTGTGTGATACTCCTCCCTCTGGATCATCTGTCCAGCCCTTCACCTTCTCTAAAGCCTCCAAGCACACATCTTCATCCGGCTGTCTCTCTCCTTCCTCATCTGCTTTGGATTTTAGATAGAATACATTTTACTTCCTTCTGTGAAGTAAACCCCCCCCCCCCGCCTTGACAATTCCACCCTCTTCTCCCTTCTTGGGTCAAGAATTGGGGACCATACACTCATTTTCTCCAGCACGCTTACAATGATGTTTCTCTCCAGCCAAACTTCCAAAAGACAGATTGCTACCAGACATAACAGCAAGGCTGTGTTTCTTCCCTTCCTGATTCATATGCTGATTGGATTCATAATTAGTTTAGGGAGGAGAACCTAGGAAGTGTGAGATAAAATACATACAAAACACACACACACACACTTACACAAACATGTATACACATGCTTTTCTGTCCTTCAGGAAAGGAAACTGGCTAGGACAATCTTTGGAGAAGCATTTGGGATTCTCCCATTGCTGTCTTTCTGAAACATAGATATTCCTTTGAAAGTTATACCGTAGCTCTTTATTTCTGCTCCTTTTGCCTGTTGTGGCCTGTCAGTGGCCTGTGCAGCTAGTAGCTGATACAGACAGCGAGGAGGCTGGTGTGGTGCTGCGACAGCAGCCTAGGCAGCTGGCACTCAAGTCAGACAATGAGGAGGCTGGAGAAGATGTGGTGCCAGAAGTGGGGATTCAGCCAGGGCCTTCAGAACCTCCAGAAACTACCTTAAGTAAAGAGGATGAAGAGGAGGAGCCTCTTCTCGATGCACGGGCATGCAGAGCTACCAAAAGGCAGGAGTGGTCTCCTTGAGGGTAAGGCTTGGGGCTAATTGGCCTATTTAAGGAGGAATGCCGACTGAAGCAATTTGTAGGGAACAACTTCGTTCACATAACTTTGTGTCTTGTCTTGCTTATTTTATCAGCTTCCTGCAAATTGCTTCTGGGCATTCTGCCAATCACAATAAGCTTTCAATATTATTCTTTGAATTCTTGATGGCTGTTAATGTAGTTAATTAACAGCCATTGTTGTAAACTAAGGATTGAACGGACTTCGTGTGTGCTGCGTTCTTTGAGGCCCGTAGCTGGGGCAGAACATTGCCACTGTTTTACGTAATACAATGTGATGTGGTAGACACTTATGCTTTAAAAATTTAATTCCGTATTTGAAATGTCTGCTTTTTCCTCTTCACATGGTCAATATTCGTCTTCTCCCTGTGCAGTTAATAGCACCCAAAATAGCAAAGGCTGAAGCTTTTCCTTCCATCATTACCCGATTTCAGCATTTCACAGGTGGCAGAAAAAGTACAATGTTCATGATTAGTCACTGGAATTGCCATCACCCAGATGGAGTTAATGCTCCAGTCATTGATATTTGATTACCTAGAGATTAATTGCAACCCTGGGCTGAATTGAAAGTTACTTTTTAATCTGAGCCCCCTCTGCTGTGTTAATAATGCAGCTAGCATACTTCTTGTCACCTAGAATATATGGCAAGAACATCTCATTTCTCACTTTAACAAATGATGTAACAGTTATCATGATGTATCTCATCTAGGGTGAAGAGTGTGGTATCACTTTTCTGTTTTTTGGCATGTTCTGTTTTCTTTGGCACCACTCACTGCAGATCATTTCAGTTTCTGAGGGTGCAACAAAATGCAGCAATAAAATCCATATTAGCAACAACCACAAAACCTTTGGAGCAGCCTAAATTGCAATCACAGCAATGATTTATATATCCCATCTCATCCACTATCCATTACTGCAGGGCTTAATGTATTAGCAGGATCTCTGATAATGTCTTTGATGGTACCCGGCAAGACAGTGTTTGTTAGCTGCACTTTGCCAAGATCCACTTCCTCAGGGGGTTCAATACTGTTTCACTACTTTCACGTTTAGTAACGTTGCTGCAGAACCTGTAAGCCAATGTGATGTCTAAAAGTCCCCCCCCCCCAAGAAACCGGTAGTATCATGAACTTATTTTCTGATAAGCATTCTGAAATGGTATGTAGGAATAACCTTGAGAGGCAGGAGGGAGGCTCATAGGCAGGACAATGAACATGTAAAAGTTATTTCAGCCCACAGTAGGAGGGAGGGGCATAGGAAGCACTTCAGATGGGACCCTCCTGGAGAGTAAAAGGAAAAAAGAAATACTTTCAGCCCTGCAGGATTCAGTTAAGGTAACCTTACAACAGTGATAGAGCTAGGAGTTCTGGATGTGCTTCTTGTCTGGACTACTTCACAGGATTATCACCATGGGAAGGCTTGGTTCTGTAGACTTTGTATTCAATAAAAGCATATTCACAGTCATGAGAGTTATCAAAGAACTCAGATGTTTTGAAATGATGTGTGCTACCTAATGGATGCCCCTATTCAACCTACCCTATAGAAGATACCTACTTCCTTCAGTGTTTTGAATGAAAATCATCATAGCTTTGGGAGGGTTACATATTTTGAAATATCAAGCTAGTGTCTGTCTGTATTAAAGATGGACAGATTTATTTAATTGTCACATTTTTAAACAAATCTGTTTTACTCACTTTCTGTATAGGTTTTTGATTTAAAGAAGCCAAGTTAAAATGTGAATACATATATAAATACGTATTTTTGAGTGTATATTTGCAATTGATAAATGCTTCCTGTTTTTTAAAAACATACTTTCGCTTAAAATATCAACTGTTACTTACTTGGTAATGTTTCTTGAATTTTCAAGACATGCAAAACACAAAGGATAATTGTGCTACTCAGTCCCCTAGGAGGTATTGATCAGGTTAGCTTGAACTGAAATTTTGAATGAACTTAACCTTTAAACACTAAGGATATGTATGAGCCTGAATGTGAGTGTGAAACAGTATTTTCGGAAGGAGACATTTTTAAATTATTAAAGCAATATATAAGGGTTGCAAAAACAAAAATATTTTACAAATTCAAATCGATACATTTTAACATCTTACAAAACAAAGATACATGCACGCACATTGTCACCACTTAAGTTTTCCAGAATCAGTATATAGCAACAGATTTGACAGAAGACAGCTCAAAAGTAATGAGCTAAAGTCAGAACCATCTTGAAGTGCTGGGTTAGGTTTAAGGTTAGAGGTAACTAATTCTTTTTCACCATCCCATGTCTTTATTTTCTTTATAAGTAAGTTTTGTATTTCAATACTAGTCCATATAGTATTGCCACTAAAGTACTAATCATTCTCTTTTGATGATGTGGAGAATATGGAATACTTTTGTAGAAACTGGGAGAATCTCATCAGATGAACATAAATGCATAAATGATTTATATCCACTGTTTCAAAACTGTATTATACTAACCTTAGTAAAATGCAGAGAAAACATGGGCTAATACTGATGTATTAGACTAGCAATTGGTATATCTGGTTGCTTATTTACTTATCTTTCTGAACTTGATGTATAACCCATTGGAGTAAGTCAAGGTAAGTCTTGGAGTAAGTCAAAAAAAGTAATACTAGATAGCATGGATGTATGATCTTTTCTTTTATGTACACTGAGAGCATATGCAACAAGACAAATTCCTTGTGTGGATAATCACACTTGGCCAATAAAACAAATTCTATTCTATTCTATTCTATTCTATTCTATTCTATTCTATTCTATTCTATTCTATTCTATTCTATTCTATTCTATTCTATTCTATTCTATTCTATTCTATTCTATCCTTCCTACATCACATTGCTGTAAAAAAAGATTGGGTCATGCCCTCCATCTTGTCATTTTCTGGTTGTAGTGATAAAATAGAATGGAATAATAAGGAAATCATAACAAGTTGTTCAAGGAAAAACAACATATATTATAAATCTAATTTTAAAATATAGACTTTTTCTTTATTGCTGAAGGCTGATTACTATTGAGTTTGCCTTAGAACACATGTCATTATTAGAACTATCACAGTATTTCACTAAATGAAATATAATATTAAAAGTTAAATATATTATGTGCTTCACATAGTCTAATTGCTTTATTTCCATTTAGATGTATTATTAAACTGTGGGTGATGTTCAGGCTGAGCCTGAGGGAGGGCCAAATGTGTCATCAATCTTGAGTCCCCATGCATCTACAAGAGATTTAAGTCCAGTCCACCTTGAATTCCATTGACTCTTATCTACCACCAATTTGCTTTGACTGTTAGTAGTTCAGATTCTTGTAGAGTGCTTAAGCTTGCAATAAACCTTTATATTCATTTGAATTGCCTGGATTTCCCAATTTCTCATGCTTCACATAAACTGTATCATAAGTGTATCATTTAAAAACCATATAATGAGAATAATTTGAGTATGAAAAATTATCTAAACTCTCAATGTTCTTTTGCAGTTAATTTTCCTAGAAAGTATAATCCAAAGGAAGCATAATCAAATAAAATGTACCAAGCATAACTACTATGTATGTCCCTATATACCTTTGAAATATATTCTGGAGATGTTGAGGATATGTTGCATTACAGAATTCTTGGAACAATGAGAGGTTGAAAAAGTTATACAAGTAGAAATCTGTTCACACACATTACATCCTTTATTTTTGATGATTACTTTTAGCTTTTCCCAAGTATATACTTAATTATTTAGTATAAAATACAGCATATAACAGTAGTTACAAAGAGTATGTATCTTTCCTACATATTTTATTGATTGTGTATCTGTAAATAAATGACTACTTATGCAAATATATTCCACTCGCATCCTGAAACACTTGCAATTCAGAACAATGATATGATAAATATAAAAATGTTTCCTGAATATCAGCATGTGAGGCCTTGAACATTGGAACCACTTAATTGTCATGATGAATTCTCTTGAAGAAAGCAGAGTGTAACAATAATCACAATTTTTAATCATGCCATACTCACTTTTATTATTGATAGACCAAGGCCCTAAGACCCTGCTTCAAATTGTTTAGTCTACTCTGTTTACATGTTAAGATGGATGGTTTCATGTAATCATTTCTCAATATATTTTGCCTGCTGACACACATAACCCCTGATACATGTATCATGGCACGAGTCAAACACAGAATAGAAAATGGAACTTAGATATGGGAAAGGGTGAACTGGTGGTTTGAATACTGTTTTTTTTTTAAAAAAAACAATGAATGCATGTATATAGTAAATGTCAAAGTTTCTGATTCTCCCTTTTGCAAGTTAATATTGTCGGTTAACATATTTAATTCCCCATAATCTTCTCAAAACTATTATGTTAAGATGTTACTAAAAGAGACATTTTGGGAAAACAATGCTGACGGTTTTCATGATTAGAACATATAACAATTTTATTTAGGAAATGGCTTAATACTCAAAGGTAAAATCTGTGCAGGATTTCTTTTCGTGTAGTCAAGAATGATTTGTCTTATCTATTTCATTTCCATATTCTTCAAAATCCTCTTATAAGATTAGAAAGGATTAATGTTATAAAACAGATGCTATTGAGGCACCTCATACATTACTATCATATTAGGGTATCTCACAACAATATTTGGAATTTTTTTTTTTTTTAGTTTTTCAGCTATTTGAAAATATAAATATACTTTTGCAGATCTTATGCAAGGTAGAAAAGGATTTTTATTAAACTAAAGTTATCTGAACAATTAATTTTAATATTGAAATCAATGTTGAATATCAAATCTAATACATACATCCAACTGATATAAGGATGAACATCAGGATGTATCTTATATATTCAAACGCATTTAACATTGACATGTGGTAGCTCAAAGATATCCCCTGAAAGTCTTAAAATTATTTCTGTCAATTATTTTGTCAGCTTCATACTGATTATTTAACAAGGTTGTTATTTTTTTCCCCCTTGGGGGCATCATTGCTTGGATAATATAATAAATGCGAATTCTTCTGCATGCTAATTGTCTGAAAATATAACTAACCGCATCTTGTCAGCTAGAACTTAGTTGCTCTTCACCAATAAATGTTAAACAAAATAAAGGGTAATATTTGAAAGTTATCAGCGTCTAATTCAGAACCGACTGACGTGCAAGGATATTTAGAAGATATTCGGTATTTTCATGAATATGCTGAGATTGATGAAACTTCCATATTCTGAGAGCTGAGGACAGTGGACTCGTGATAATTTGTGATATTTAAAGGTCAAACCACAGATTGGTTCATGTTAGGATGCATGACAGTTTATAACTAATGTTGACTAAGCTGAAAGAAGCTGAAAAGTGTTGTTCTAGGTTAAGAAATGAGGACAAGAATCTAAAATTCCAAAACCAGGTTAGAATAGGAGTTGGGGAAAAAAATAATACCTCAGTGGCAAGCCACTTTCACAGTGGTGCAAAGAGAAGTGCACAAATACCTCCATGTAGGCAACAGGAGTCAAATTCACTTGACAATCTTCACTTATCTTATTTATTTAAAAAGCAGAATTAGAAAACAGGAAAAATGGAATAATAATGACAGTGCCTTTGAAAGCTATTTTAAAAATAATGTAACATATTTCTAGTCAACTGGTCTCCGAGTTATGAAGAGCTGTGCACTTAAAACGACTAGTGAAACTGCTCATATTGAAATGAATGTATTTTATCTATAGATTCTGAGTGCAATAGTATATGGAATATTGAGAGCAATAATAATGACTTGCAAAATCATAAACTTGTTTTTATCTGAAATTATAAGAATTCAAATGTCTTATTCTTTTGGTGTTGGGAGATGATGAGGAATCTACAGTAAGAGTGGTACCATGTTTTCCCCAAAATAAGACATCCCCTGATAATAAACCCAATTGGGCTTTTGAGTGTGTGGCAATAAGGCCAAGCGCTTATTTCAGGGTTCAAAAAAATATAAGTCAGGGTCTTATTTTTGGGGAAACATGGTATCAGAGAACATTATTTAATCCTATCTATATCTCAATAGAAGCTCAGAACTTAATCAGATTTACTCCCAGGTAAATGCACTAGATAATCAGTGAATGAATTAGTAAAGCAAAATATGAAGTCTTTCCTTTCCAACTTTGTGTGCCCATTTTTCAATGAAACAACGGTTTCTCATTACAGCTGAGAATCAGGCTACCTGTGGAAATACTGTTTCTATATAATATCCTTTATATAATAGTTCATATAATCTTGATGATCATATGGATCTATTGTTCATAAGCTTATAACTGCTTATTATTGTTACAATAATTGGTAAAAACAGCTATTATTATTGGTGCTTTTAAGCATCTACTGCTGATGCAGTCCTTGAACAGCATCTGTCCTGAGATCCAGTTGGCCCTGGCCCTGCTTACCTTTCTAAAGGTATCAAAGACATGTCCATGGAGATTTTCAGTCATCCAGGTCATGGTTGTCCCAAAGCAGGGGTGAAATGTAAAATCTGTTATTACTGGTTCTGTGGGCGTGGCTTGGTGGAGCTGGGGTAATGTGACTGGGTGGGCGTGGCCAACGTTTTGTTTTAAACTTTTCAAAGCATTTTTTCTAATGCTTTGAAAAGCCTCTCTGCCGATCAGGAACTCAGCTGGCTTTTTAAAAAATGCCTTTCTGCTGATCAGGGAATTGGATGGGAGTCAGCAGGCTCAGACTTAACCCAGACAAATGGCTGTGGGTATTGCCTCCTAAAGACCATGCTGATTGTCCATCCTTGGTTCTGGGGGGGGGGGGAGAAATTGTCCCCCTCAGAATGGGCTTGCAATTTGGGTGTCTTCCTAAACACACACCTAAGATTGGAGCAACACCTGTGAGCTAGGGGGACCTTTGCACAGGTTCGCCTGGTGTACCAATTGCGACCCTACTTGGATCAGGAGGCTCTCTTCACAGTCACTCATGCCCTTGTCACCTCACGGTTAGATTATTGCAATGTGCTCTACATGGGGCTACCCTTGAACAGTGTTCGGAGACTACAGTTGGTCCAGAACGCAGCCGCGAGAGCTGTCATGGGTGCACCTAGGTACACCCACATTACACCAATTCTCAGTGAGCTGCACTGGCTCCCTATTGGTCTCCAGTCACAATTCAAGGTGTTGGTTATTACCTTTAAAGCCCTACCTGGCTCAGGGCCAGGGTATCTTCAAGACCACCTTCCACTGCATAGTTCCCAGTGACCAGTAAGATCCCACAGAGTTGGTCTCCTCAGGGTCCCATCAGCTAAACAATGCCGGCTGGCGGGCTTGTGGGGGAGGGCCTTCTCTGTGGCTGCCCCACCTCTCTGGAACCAGTTACCTCCTGAGATCCGGACCATCCCCACCCTATTGGCTTTCTGAAAAGCAGTGAAGACCTGGCTCTTCTGGCAGGCCTGGGGCCGTTGGTCTCACTGTTGCGATTTGGCGAGATCCAGCCATGAATGGTGTAAATGGGTTTTAATTGTTATTAAACATTAACTTTTAATGTTTTATATATGGTTTTTCAATGCATTGTAAGTCACCTTGAGTCTTTGGAGAAATGCAGCATACAAGTTGAACAAGTAAATAAGTTGAACAAATAAATAAACTCAGCTGAGATCGTCAGAGAGGCTCTTTTAAAAATGCCTCTCTGCTGATCAGGGAACTCAGCTGGAATCATCAGAGAAATGCCTCTGCCGATCAGGGAACTCAGGTAGGATCTTCAGAGACTTTTTGAAGATTTTTTTTACCACCTCTTTGGCCAAGAGGTTGCAGAAAAAAATGCTTTGAAAAGCCTCTGATGATCCCAGCTGAGCCACACGATCATCAGAGTTTGTTTTGTTTTGTTTTACTTTTAAAAGCATTTTTTCATCGGAAGAGGTTGTAGAAAAAATGCTTTTAAAAGTAAAAAAAAAGTCTCTGATGATTGTGCAGCTCAGCTGGGAATGGTGGTGGGGGGTATCTGGTGCAGGCATTTTTGCTACCGGTTCTCCGAACCACCCGCCACCATCGCTACCAGATCGGGTGATCCGGTCCGAACAGGGAGCATTTCACCCCTGTCCCAAAGGTGCTTTTTCAAAAGGCAACTGGACTTCCTTTGTTTTTCCTTGAAGACATTTCTCTTCTCAACCAAGAAACCTCTGAAATGAACTGAAGAAGCTTCTTGGATGAGAAGGGAAACAAGGAAAAACAAAAAAAGTCCAGTTGCCTTTTGAAAAAGCATCTTTGGGACAACCATGACCTGGATGACTGAAAAACTCCATAGGTTTGGGTATCAAAGACTTGTTTTTTCTTTCAATTTTGAGAAGAAAAAGACTAAGTGGCTTGGGTTTCCTTCCAAATCTGGGACTTTGCTATCTTTGATACTGGATGGGACTGCAACCCTAGGAGGGTTTTCCCCAGAGGTGGGTTTCAGCAAGTTCTCACCAGTTCTGGAGAACCGGTAGCAGAAATTTTGAGTAGTTTGGAGAACTGGTCAATACCACCTCTGACTGGCCCTGCCCCTATCTATTCTCTGCCTCCCAAGTCCCAGCTGATCGGGAGGAAATGGGAATTTTGCAGTAACCTTCCCCTGGAGTGGGGAGGGAATGGAGATTTTACAGTATCCTTCCCCTGGAGTGGGGAGGGAATGGAGATTTTACAGTATCCTGCCATGCCCACCAAGCCACACTCACAAAGCTATGCCACACCACCAAGCCACACCCACAGAACCGGTAGTAAAAAAGATTGAAACCCGCCACTGGTTTGCCCCCCATCATCTATGTGCTCCATACTGTTGTTTTAGATGTTTTTCTACTTGTTTTATAGTTTGTGTTTTTTAATTGATTTGCTACTCTTTGTTGGTGATCTGACAGGTACTCAGCAATTATATGAAATGGATTAAATAAATAAATTGGTTGATAAGAAATTATGAAAAGATCTTGTCAGAGAAGATAGTTCCAAAAGAATATAGCTACATAGTTCATAGCATCGAAAAGAAATTTAAATGAGAATAAGCAATCATCATTAAGCAGTATCTGACCTATGAAGTTCTTTAGATTATGTTGAACTGCATGTACAGTGTATTGTTTGTGTAAAATACACTTAGAATTAAGTATTAGTCAAATATCAATGCTTAAGCAGTCGGTTATGAATGCTGCTGAAAACACAAGTGCATCTTTTGTGTTTCTCTTATATCTTTATAAGAACTCTGAAACTCAAATAACAGTTCTTTCATTTTCTCTTACATAAAGCAAAGGCTTTTGCATGTTTGTGTATGCATGTGTGTTTGTTTTCAATCAATGCTAGAGATGACTTTTTTAAAAAAGAAATATCATTCTGTTCTTCTGTTTGTGAAAGAGCCATTTTGCTTGCAGACCATTATTCAGATCAGCCTGATCAGTGATACCGCAGATTGCTTTCAACTCCTTCCAGAATGATTATGCAGTCACGAAAGGATGAATCACACGAATCCACAAGCATTTGAGTAAGCTGCTAATGCACTGTGGAAGTATATACCACCTACACTCTATCGTTCATTCTATTGATTTAAATTGAATGTGTCTAACTGATGGGAACACAACAGCTGCTGCTGAGAATCAAAAGCAGGAGGATTAAATGAGCTTAACATTATATTAGTTGGTTAAGCATTATTTTTAATTGCCTAATGTTTCTGACTTTTCAGCTCATTGTTATTTGCAGGTAGGGAATTATTGCTTTCCTCCTCTCTTCTTTCAAAATACAATGCAGGCTTGCTGTGGAGACAATTGTCTCATTCTACCTTTAACAGTTTCAATATCCTTTGGCAGAAGAGCGGACTGCCCTGAGTTGAATCCAAAGTCAGATTAGTTGGGCTGTGTATGTTGGGTTCTTTAAGGCTGTTGATTGCAAGGGATCTGCCTTATTCCTGTGGATTTACATCTGTAGTGAGACCTTTGCTGGACATTCCTCAGAGGAAGCTTGCCAAGACTGAGTTTGCCACTGCTTTGTCACCTGCAGACAATGACCTGGTTGGTTTTCAGATTGGTAGATAAGGTACTAGATATCATTGTTGGAGGTGTTTGTGGCAGTGGTGGTGACTTATTCATTAGATCTGGTTAGTAAGGTTTTTGTGGCATAACCTGTGGTTGGGTTCTTTCAGCAGATCCTCCATACAAGATCCTAACATACTGGACATTTCTTTTGTCCAGTATTTGATAGTCTTGGTAACCAAGGAACCAAGAATGACATATAGTTGCTCACCTGTAAATAAAAATAATTATCAGACTATATGCATCGATTCTGTCTGTACTTGACTTTCAGGTGCACTTGATACTATTAAAATGGTATCCATCTGAACTGGCTTCATGGAGTAAAAGTCACTATATTGTGTTAGTTATCTTCCTTCCTATGGGGCCAATACCAGTTGGTGTTGATCAGGAATGATAAATCCACAGGGTTCAGTACTTTCTCCACTCTTTTTTAACATCTACATAAAGCCGTTGGGTGAAATTATCTATCACTGACAGATGAGTATTATTAATATGCTGATGATACTCAATTATACATTTTTGGCTCAGCAAACTAAGCAATGCTATTGATATCCTATATCAGTGTGGAAGCTATGGGGAACAACAGGCTTTAATACACCTCTGGCAAGACTGAGTGGCTTCTGTTTTAGGCCCTTCAAGATCTGGGACTTCACCATCTTTGGTACTGGATGGGATTGCACTGCCTCAAAAAAATTTGGTGATAATCTGGAAGTCATTCTGAATTTATGACACCTATCAAGAAGGCTCTGAGGGCTTTCACATACTGGTTGCACTCATTCCTAGATGAAAGAGTCTATCCAGATCATTTCTTGAATAAACTACTGAAGTGAGTTATACATGTGGCTGCCCTTGAAGAACATCCAGAAATTTCAATTGAAATTACTGCAGTAAAGCAGTTGTGTATGGCCTTAGTTATGTGCATTGGTTGCCAGTTTGCTTTCAGGTTCAATTCAAAATACTGGTTTTGGCATAAAGCAGGTTACATGAGGGACCACCTCTCCCTGGTTACATCTATGTCCCATTAGATCTGTCAGGAAGGTTCCATCTGTTAAGGAGTTCCATCTGATGGGATCTAGGAGATGAGCCTTTTCTGTCATGGTATCTGCCATCAGAAAGAAGGGTGAGATTAGTCCCAATTTATGGACCTTCAGGAAACCTCTTAAAACAGCAGGAATGGGGATCCTATAAAAATAAGGAGCTGCAAAATGGCTGTATTGCATTTTCCTATAGTTGTATTTATATTTATGTTGATAGATTTTTATTGGTTATTGAAGACTTGTTTAATTATTTTGTTTCAATGTACAACTCCTAGATTCACATTTGTGACATGAGTGGCTATATAAATCTGATAAACATTGATACTCAATGTATTTGCTAGAATTTGTCAGTAGAAAATAGAATGTGTGCACGTTTCCTCATAAAAAGCTATACAAGTTTTGTCTATATAATGATCCTATTGATTGCTATTATTTAGGTTAACAATCTAAAATTGATTACATTTAAATTCAGTTTCCTTAATTAGAGTGATTGGAGCCTTTCAGGGATCTGATTTGATAAGATTCCACAAACTATCATATTTGGCTACATAATGACATCAATGTACTAAATTCAGCAGAAGATAATGCTTTCTGGATAGCTGATTATGGCTGATTATAAATTGCGATATCATTTGCTACAGTCAAGTGAAAATATAATAAGCAGAGCTGAGAAATTGGTGACATATTCTAGAAAATTGATCCAGAAAAGAATCTCTCCAAAAATGAATGTTTTGAATCAACTGGATGACATTTTGAAGCACCCACAAAGCTTGTTCCATTATTGGGTGTGTTGCAAACTCCCTTGTAGACAGAGAGGTCGGAAGTTGACTTGTGAAAAATAGAAAACAAACACTGGACTCTCCAAAGATGTAGAAAACCTGATGTAATTTATTCTTACCAAACTCTTAAGCATTCAGGGTCAGAAGTTGAAAAAAAAATTCTTTGGAGTTCAGCAGTCCAAACCAATGACTCAAAAGTAATTTCATTAAAACAAAACCAAACTAAGAAAGAAAATAGGTTAGGCTGAAGCAAATTGAAGCTAGTTATCCTCCTTTTGTACAAATAGACTCAATAGGCATCTGTTGGCATAAAGGCAATTGCCCTCTTGGAAGTCTCTGGACCCTTTTCTTCTAATAAAGATTCCAGTATAAGGAACCTGCTCTATTCTGTGTCTGAAAAAATGATCTGGGTTCCCACTGGACAGCATAGAAGAATGGGAGAATTTATTATAGAGGCCGGGAAAAGCGTAATTCCAAGCTCTTCCTCTATAATAGGAGTGTCAAACTTGCGTCATCAAGGCAGCATCAAGTGATATATCAGGACTCCCCCACCCCTTTGCTAAACTGACCATGGGCGTAGCCAACACTTGACGCATCCAGCCCGTGGGCCAGGAGTTTGACAGGCTTACTCTATAAGCTTTTCTTTGTTCTCATCCTGTGATAGCTGCCATCTCCCTCCATCTTTTTCTCCAACCTCCACACTTGCCCTTTTGCCAAAGCTGCCTTTATACTAACCCAACTTTGAGCCTGCAGGCACTTACAGTCTGGAACTTTTAAGATATGTGGACTTCAACACCCAGAAAATCCCAATAAGCACCCCCACTAGGGAATTCCCACTGGTGAATGTTATTTTAGGGCTTATGCTACATTTTTGATTGTTTCTTCTGTCAAAATTTTGTCATTAGTTTTCAGAAACCATTTAAGGATGTTCTTGCAAGCCAAATAAAAAGAAGTTCAGAAGATATATGTATTTTGGGGGCCTGATGTTTCTCAACTTCATGTTGCCACAACTCCAGATGGAGAGTAGAAGAGAGATGACTCTTTCCCCTGCCCACTAAACTTCCCTTTTCTCTTGAAAACTTGTTCTTTGGGACTCTCTGGCACAGTCTATGTCTACATTTGAAATTTGTGAAATACATCTACAAAAATATCCTACAGAGTTTATATTGAGTCAGCTTCCATAAGTAACAATCATGACATATATGAATTAACTCAATGGAAATAATGGCATCCTGATAATTACCACATTGTACATATTTTAAGGTTTCAATTCTTGAGTTGGATTCTATTATTTAGACACATATATTAGTGCATGCCTCCTAATGTCTACCCGGAAGAAAATTCACCCAAGTTCAATAGGATTTGCTCCCAGGTATATAGAGATTTGCATCTTAAATAGGTTAAATTATTACTTTTATAGCAATAATGGGGAATGTTTTTCATGTCAAAAATAATTACAGTACTTCCTACAGAGTTTACATAATGAGGAAGTTAATTAACAGAACAAATATTAACTTGCAGAGAATAGCCGGTGGCTCTGAAGTATGAGAGCCAAATGCGTAGCTGAATTCTCTGATGTATATATCTGTGTATGGGTAAATGACAAAGGATTGGAATGAGGGGATGATTTCAGTCTACAATCCCTAAAGCATACAATAACAGCATACATTTTAGAGACAGTCTGAAAATGCCCATAAAGCACAGAAACATCAGCAAATCTAGCACTACATAAGCATTGGGCAACATTTGAGAAGCTGTGCACCCATTGTTTGAGCAGCATATGTTGAAAATGCCCCTTTCAGGAGAGAACAGAAAATACAAATATCAAATTCCCAGAGGTCTAGGGGCAAGTAAAGGATGACATCATCTATTCCTCCCCTCCACAAATTGTTGGTGGCCTCTACTCATAAAGGATTGACCTGGCAGGAGAGATATGCCCTAAGAATGAGCGCCAGAGACCTCAGTCTTTGGAAAGCTCCTAAACAATGGAAGATTCTCAGATGAAATGCTACAAATGTAAGTGAAAATGATTTATGTCCCATATGTAACAGATATATGGTGTATTACTACATTAAATCAGCTTGAGACTCCTCACTTCTCACTCCTTTTCATTACCAATTCAAGATAATGTTTTCTTGCTGATGAGTTGAAAGTAGTACAACTTTTTGTTTTGTTTTAACTATAAAGTCGAAAATATACTTGCAGCTGTTTTTAGCCTTACATTACACTACTATTTTAAAAAAGCTAAGGTAGAATATTGATGCCTAAATACTTTTATTTCTCCCTATTCAGTGGTATTGTATTTCTGTTGTAGCTGATTGCTTTCTTCATCTGTCTGTCTCCCTCCCTTCTTCTCTCCTCTCTCTTGGGATTAAAATAATTGGTTCGCCCAGGGTCAGGTTGGCTGTCGTGGGAGGAGTGTCCCATCTCCATCCTCCAGCTCTGCTGCACATGCAGGATGAGCCTCCTGCGACGGCCAACCTTACCCTGGGCGAACCAGTTGTTAAATACACACACACACACACACACACACACAGCACTATCAAAGTGGATCCTGGATGCTGTGCTGCACTGCAATGGAGAAATGGGCAACAGAGCAGTTGGCACGAGGGAAGGAGGAGGAACAGGGAGAAGAAAGAAGGAAAGCGGCCCCTCCTTCCTTCATAGCAGCTGTTCCATTGCCCTTTTCTCCATTGCAGTGCAGCGCTCAGGGTCCACTTTGATAGCGTGTGTATGTGTGTGTGTGTGCGTAATTTAACAACTGGTTCGCCTGAAGCAGTGTGAACCAGCTGAATCTCACCACTGTATCTATCTATCTATCTATCTATCTATCTATCTATCTATCTATCTATCTATCCATCCATCCATCCATCCATCCATCCATCCATCCATCCATCCATCCATCCAGTATGTATCTATCTATCTACATACACACACATGTAGAATATATTTGAAGTACATTCAACACTTAGAATAAAAAGGACTGCCTTACTATCTGACAGTCTCTTTTCTACCCTTGCAATATTCTCATAAGATTTCTTATGGAAAAGCTATAATACTGGAAAACTCAAAAAAGAAAAAGAAAAAAAAAAGAACTTTTGCTATACCTGCTAGACAGTTGGATAATGAGACCTATTAGCTCAGTATTTTTATGCTCCTATGGAAGGCAGCAAAAGTGCCCCACTGAGGTGAACTACATTCCTGATATGCCATGAAGTTTCTCATTACATTGCCTCCATGACTCCAAACTTATAGTTGAGACAAAGTGTAGGTCACTTCACACCGGCCTAATATTTTCTCTTGATATGTCATGGATTCTGATGGTAGCATTTTTACCTAAAAAGAGGAGAGAGAAAAAAAAACACACGGGAAGGATCAATGAGACACACAGATTTGCATACAATTTGCATACATTTATTGGAGTTTCCAAAGATTTGTAGACAAACAAGGAAATATTTCTTCTTCCTTCTCTTTCCAAGATAGAAATCAAGAAAAAAATCACCAAATGGGCTAGAGAAAAATGACTGCAGTGAGTACAAGAAATAACAATTTCTTAGAAGCTGCTGAAAGCTTCTAGAATGAACACTTATATTACAAAATACCCTCAGCTTCACTTGTTCCTGGTGGAAGACATTATCTATTGTTAGAACTTTGCTTCTATAAATAACTGGCATGCTATGTACTAAAACTGAAGAGAAAAGCACATTTTCCCATGATGCGGTTTTGAAGAATCCTGATGATGGCACCATTAAAATTTGAATAATCCTGAGTTCTTTGGCATCAATCTATGTTATGTGCAAAGTTATCTTGGCAATTGTATGAATCCACAACTGAAGAAGCATCTCTAACGAATACTTCTGAACTACAGGGAATAGAAACTGGTTAATAATTATAATCAGCAGCAGTTGGCTACTCATGTTCTCCCAATAATTTTTGTTTATGTTATAATCTAACTTGGCTATACCATGCCACCTTTGCAGAATAGACGCCACAAATTGTGTTACAGAAATGAGTTACACATTTAACATATGATAACAGTTTTCAGGTCTAGCTAGCTGTACATTTTTTGCTTGCATATTCCGTGCTAATTTGCTGCTTTTTCTATAACCCTAAAATCAAGTATAAGAAAATGCAAACCAACCAAAAGCTGCCTAATATAGAGTAGATTATACTTGAGTGTATATTGCGTATCTTCTTATTGTTTTGGTGCTGTTGCCCAAGCCTCATATTTGGTTTAACCCTAAAGTATATTATTAAATTATATTGGGCAATATTGCATTTTCTGTTTCTATTTTTTTTATTTCTATAAATTGTTTCCTCGTTAGTTTTCTTCTCATATGTATATTGTTCCTTTACAGACAGATATCCATTCAGAAATTATTCAGAAAACAATGGCAGGCAGACAGACAGACAAGTAGATGATAGAGATTTGTCTTCTTCTCTGAGTCCACTTACAACATTCTTTACTTCTGGCCAGGATTCTGAGACCATTGAATGGTTATTTAGTGGAAAAAGAAAAACAAGGAAGGAAGGCATGATAGAAAGTTATACATTCATGAATAATGTAAAGAAAATATTTTCTCCTCCCCTGAAATTAATAAAATACAGGGATTAATCAGCAAGACTGATGGGCTTTAGACTAAAAGAAGCAAAACATTCAGATCAATGAAATCAGTGGAGGTTGACTTCTTTACCTGAGGTCTTAAGTCTAATTGTAACTGTTCTGTCCTCACTACACATTAGTCTGTTTGCAGCCTAACATGCAGCTAAACCCCCTAACCTCCAATAAAACAGACTGTGTGCATAGATCTGAATGCTTTATTGAAAGAACAGGATATGATGAAACTGGGGAAAAATAGGGATACATTCAATGAGAGCCAAATACAAGATAGACAATATTGAGTTACTGTTGAACATAACAATTAATAAATATAAGCAATTTAAATCTCACCAGCGATGCTCTGTGTGTGGGATGTGGGTTTGTCCTTGGATGACCACATGCCACAGATTAAGATGGATTCTTCTTTGTGCTTCTGCCTTCTCCAATGCTAAAGGAAATGGCTTCTGGCTTCCCAGCACTCCGTTTGAGAGTGCGGGCTAATAGGTCAGCTTCAAACAATATACTTGGTATTTGTCTCTCCGGCCACTAGATGGGGCTAGAAAGCAACAACAGTATATAAAAGTTATATGCTGGGGCATGACAGTAACTCTTTGGGTCATAAACTAACCCAATTATTGTATGTGTGTACTTCTGTACATGCATCCATACATGTACAGTACTTTCATATTTCATATGTATAAAAATAATATTTAATTTTTGAAAACTGTCAAGGTCCAAACTTGGTTAAAAAAAGGTAGACATAAATAATAAATAACAAATGAATATAATTCTTGCCATGAGATATAAATATGGCTTCCAGTGGGGCATCATCAATCTTTGGAATTATTATGACTATGTTTTAGGAGACCCTTTGATATGTCTTTCAATTTCTGTGACATAAATCAGTTCTTCATTACATGGTTTTCTTTTATCTAAGCCACTGTGAAATAACCTAACTAGACGAATTCTTTCTTTATTACAACAGGGGTCTTACCCTTCTCAGATGGAGCTGTGGCCTATAGAAACAAGAACTTAGTAAGACTATAATCAGTCAGGGACTATTAATCTTTACTAAGCCTTAAACAGAAACTTCAAAGAGGCTCCAGACTGAAACTTTTATAGTAAATGGATGGTGTTATCACAATTTTAACCATGCTGATGCCATGCTGTATTGGCGGCTGAATTTGCTGTTTCTAGAATTATTTTTATATGCATTAATGTCTCAGAATAGGCATTCCTAGAAATAAATATGACAAGCTGGAACTATATTTGAAGAAAGAAAACAAATATTCTAGAAAGCTTCCCAGGGTGGAAGTGTATAAAGGATTGGAAAGAGAATGATTGTGAATTTTACTTTAGCTAGTTTTAGCTAATTTACTTTAGTAAATTACTTTACTTTAGCTAGTTTTAGCTAATTTAGCTAATTTTACCTTAGCTAGTTTCAGGATTTACCACAACCATCATGGCTACTCTTTTGTAAGGGCCATTTTTATAATACCTACAATATGCCATTTAGGCCTGTTCCACTACCAGCCTTTGTAATATTTCCTTCACGATCTGAGAAAGTGAGAATTTGAAAATCCTCACTAACTTAAAAAAAAAGCAAATTAATTATTTTCATAACTTATATTTCTCTTTCTTCTTTTCAGATACATTCAACATTTCAATGATTACATCATGGGACTTGAGAATTCCTTTAGGTGACAAGAGCCAGTAATATATACATGCAAAAGTTCCCTTTGTTTGATAATTTTCCTGAAGACTGGAAGGATGTATCAATATAAAGGAGACAACAGGAATCCAGAAGTACATTTTTAAGATCTTTATGAATATCTGAAAGGGCATTGGGATCTCTGGTTAAACAGGGCAATCAGTTGTTATGGATTTTTATTTCACTTTACATTCAATAGGATGACGTATGACATCTTCTCTTATCAGTAAAATTCACTTAAAGAAACATGAGGCTTCCACTATGAGGAAGTAAACATCTTGTGGAATTTCAACAGCAGATAAATAACTACATTTAAAAGGAAGGAGCAGCTGCAAATTAATTATGGTAGTTATTGAAAAAAGAAACACACCCAGGTTATGATGACTAGATAAATAATAACTTTTTAATCCAATTTGAAATTTGATAAAAGAGCACTTTTTTTTTAGTTTGCTCCAGGCTCTGTAAAGTAATAGGAGATATATTTTTAACAAGAATTTGATATGAAACTGGAAATGGAGGCCCTGAACTCCAGTGACACTTGCTTAAAATGCAGTTGATTGTTTCTCATATTGTCCTCACTGCTGAGAGTTCATGGTAATATTTGCCTGTTTTAAAAAAATCAAAATGTCTAAGACTTTTTTTTAAAAAAAGAAATATCTCTTATTTACACTTGTTTGATTCAAATAAACTGTCATACAGAGAAGCTTCTTAGAAACATCATAACATAGCTACAAATGGCTATTAGTACCATTGGAAAGTAATTATTTGGCATTTCTAAATAAAAAAAATAAAAAATGTTACATATGATTCTGTTTAGGGTCAAATGATGAAATAAGGAAACAAGAGAAGTCATGCTTTTGACTTAGGCCATTTTCCCACTTATGATTTAAGCATTTACATAGCATCATTAAGTCATCAATGAAGCAATATGAAAGGGATATCTGTACTACATCTTTAAGCTGCTATTGTCTTCTGCTCATGCTAGTTTGTTTCCAAGCTGGTCTAAGACAATTCTACCTGGCAACAACTGCAAGATACTCAAACAAGGTATTCATAGTCAGCCAACGTATGCCCAATTACTTACGTATTTTCTCTATGTTCTGTATCTACAGAGGTCGGGGAAGGGGGAGAGAAAGTGAAACTGAATTTTATATACAAAATGAAAGTATTAAAATGCACATACATAAATAATGTTTATGCAAACACACAAATGTACAGGGACATCTCATACATGTAGAGAAGTCTTACATTTTGCACAGTAGTTTCCATAAAAAATAATCATATTTTCAGTATAATTGTAAGCCATTAGCAACTTTTTCATCAGACTCAAGTAGCACTGGATCTTCAGTCCACTAAGTGTAACTATAAGTGTAATTTTCCAATGTTGGAGGAAAAGTATCTTAACAAGAAGGGCCCAATTACTGTATTTTTCGCAATATAAGACATCCCCCCCCCAAAAGAGGGTGAAAATTTGGATGTGTCTTATACTCTGAATGTAGCTCCACCCAGCTTCTCAAACAGAGGTTTCAGAGGCTGAAAAAATCATCAGAAACAAAGCTTCAGAAAAGAAGCCCACAAACAGAACTTCAGAGGCTTTTTTTCTGAAGCTCCGTTTCGGAGGCTTTCAGAGGCAGGAAAAAAGTTTTTTCTGAAACAGAGTTTCAGAAGTTTCAGAGGCAGAAAAAAAAGCAAGGCACAGAGCTCACAACCAAGGAACCTGTTGCTAAAACTAACCTCTGGGAACAGCTGATTGGGGGTATTCCAGGAGGCTGATCCACCTGCCAATCATCTTTTTTTTTTATTTTCCTCCCCAAAATCTAAGGTGCATCTTATACTCTGAAAAATATGGTTATTTCTGTGGTCCAGTCAATTTCCATGTTTAAGTACATACTTCGAAAAAGTATAGATTTTTGGGAAAACTGTCTTAAATTCAATTAGTAAATGCTTTATTAACTAAAAGTTATGTTCTTCAAATAGATTATAACAACAAACATTTGTTACTTGCCTGACAATGGATGAAATTAAAGAAGTGATTTTGAATATGAGCAATGGTAAAGTACTAGGATTTGATTGATTTCCTGTGGATTAATATAATATATTTGTGCTAAATGCTAAACTCTATCAACTGTACAATGACATTTTTCAAACATGATTTCTCTTACAATTTTCCCTACTTTTCTTTTTTAGGCATTCTTAGGCAAAATTAAAATTAAAACATTGATGAAATTGAGGTTAACAGCCATGTGTTGCACCAGATATTTTAAGAACTCTAGTCCAAGACAATGGGAAGATAACCTGATAGACTTCCTTTACACTAGATCTTGATTATTTCTTAAGACATTTATGAGAGTGGTGTGTGTGCACATGTGTGTGGCAATAACACATTTATCATAACCCCTTGATAGGCTCTGAGGAGGAAAAGGAAAAGCATAAAGAATTAAATAGCCAAGTCTCATATTTTCTGATTTCCCCCTCTATGAATATAGCCATAGCACTTAGTCTTATATACTACTTCATAGTGCTTTACAGCTTAGTCTAAGCGGTTTACAAAATCAGCATATTGTCTCAAGACTGAGTCCTCATTTTACCAACCTTCAAAGGATGGAAGGCTGAGTCAACTTTGAGCCAGTGAGAATCGAACTGCTGGCAGTCAGCAGAATTAGCCTTTAGTACTGCATTCTAACCACTGTGCCACCATGGCTCAAATTTCCTAATAGCTCCTTCATAAGGTAGAGAATAGGATGTTTTGACAACATATATTTTATAACCTTCTGCTCTTCTTATCTCATGACTTTTGACCCCTCTGAGAAAAAGCAGAGATTGACACTATATACACTTATTTTTTATTCATTTTTTATTCTTCATTCCAAAAGACAAGAGCCCCCATAACATGATTTGGCATAGATAAGTTTATTAATCTAGCCATCAATCTAGTTTGGTCACTAGACTTATTGCATAAGGGGAAAGAAGGAATAAATTCTCTTGACATGGTATCATGCAGAGTGACAGGTCACTCTGACAAGAAAAGAATTGAATACACATAGGTTGAAATTGTTGCATTAAAAATGTAAGTTTCAATATGCATCTCTGAATAAAAGTAGTGTTTTAACTAGGTTATACATGTGCTCTTTCTGCTTCAACATACTTAAATGTAACTAGAATTTCACTTTATTGTCATTCTGAGCTTTCATTCTGTAGATTGTCCTTAATATTGTCTGAGAGGCGTAATAAAAGCTCTGCACAGACTTCACATTAGCTAAGGTTTATCTACCAAATTCAAACTTTGATTGACAGTCCTTTGTTTGAGGGTTATAAGAAGAAACTCTCAATGATTTTTGATTCATAAGCTCCCAAAACACTGCAGGAAAATGCCTATTTAAGATTTTTATTTAGATTCCTGAGTTGGTCAAAAATATGTTGATTTTTAATAGAAAGAAAAACAAAGTTGACAACTGCTTTGTGATTTCACATTTTCATGGCTAAATTCTGCTTGAATGCGACTTAGCTGAATGCTGTACTTACCAATTTTAAAATGGTATTTAATTCAACAAGCCATGGAAACTTCTGCAAATTTTAGCATTGGAACAATGATTTAGAATACTGAATCATGCTGAGTAGCCTGAATCAGATCAGTAATATAGATGTTTAGATTTTGTCCCATAGAGATAATGGAAGAAATACCTTCCGTATCTCCCTTCTATCTAAAACCATAACTTACTTACTTTACTTTACTTTATTTAGATTTATATATCGCCCTTCTCCTTGCGGACTCAGGGCAGTGAACAGCCAAATAAAAAACGAATACACAAAAGTTAAAATTCCAGTAAAAAGAACAAATATAAATTAGCCAATAATTGAAACAGATTAATTTAAAATAGATGGTGAATTCTAAAAATACTAAAATATTTAACAAGAATCAGGCTAAACCGGCAAGCTGAAAAAAAATATGTTTTTAAAGCCCGCCGAAAGGTCAGGAGATCGGAAATTGTTCTTAACTCTGAAGAAAGATCATTCCAGAGGGTAGGAGCTGCCACAGAGAAGGCTCTCCCCCTGGGGGTCGCCAGCCAGCATTGTCTGGCTGACGGCACTCTGAGGAGGCCCTCTCTGTGGGAGCGAACCGGTCGATGGGAGGCAATTGGTGGCAGAAGGCGGTCCCGTAAGTAACCTGGTCCTAAGCCATGGAGCACTTTAAAGGTGATTACCAACATCTTGAAACGCACCCGGTAGTACACCGGTAGCCAATGCAGCTTCCACAGGAGAGGTGTCACATGGGAGCGCCCTGTCACTCCCATAATCCCCCGCGTGGCTGCATTTTGCACCAGTTGGAGCCTCCGGGTGCTCCCCAAGGGGAGCCCCATGTAGAGAGCATTACAGTAGTCCAGGCGAGAAGTGACGAGAGCCTGAGTGACTGTGCGTAGGGAGTCCCGATCTAGAAAGGGCCGCAACTGGTGGATCAGGTGAACCTGATAGAAGGCCCCCCTGGCCACAGCTGTCATATGATCCTCTAAGGACAGCCGTGGGTCCAAGAGAACACCCAAGTTGCACACCCTTTCTGTGGGGGCCAATGATTCGCCCCCAATAACCAGCGATGGCGTCAGCTGGCTATATTGGGATGCCGGCAGCCACAGCCACTCAGTCTTGGAGGGGTTGAGTCGAAGCCTGTTTCTCCCCATCCAGACCCACACAGCTTCCAGGCACTGGGACATCACTTCCACGGCATCGTTGGGGTGGTCTGGGGTGGAGATGTACAGCTGAGTATCATCAGCGTACTGATGGAACTCCACCCCAAAACCACAGATGATCTCGCCCAGCGGCTTTACATAAATGTTGAACAGGAGAGGTGAGAGGACCGACCCTTATGGCACCCCACACACTAGGCGCCTCGGGGTTGACCGCTGCCCCCCTGTCAACACGGATTGCAACCGGTCGGAGAGGTAGGAGGAGAACCACCGTAAGACAGTGCCCCCCACCCCCAATCCCTCCAACCAGCGCAACATGATATCATGGTTGATGGTATCAAAAGCCACTGAGAGGTCTAACAACACCAGGATAGAGGAGTACCCCCTACCCCGGGCCCTCCAGAGATCATCCACCAACGTGACCAATGCCGTTTCGGTGCTGTAACCAGACCTGAAGCCGGACTGGAGCAGGTCTAAATAGACAGCTTCATCCAGGTACTGGGGGAGCTGCCATGCTACCACACTCTCAACAACCTTCGCAAGGAAGTGAAGGTTGGAGACTGGACGATAATTAGCCAACACAGCTGGGTCCAGAGAAGGCTTCTTGAGGAGGGGCCTCACCACCGCCTCCTTCAAGGCAGCCGGTAGGGCACCCTTGCTCAAAGAAGCGTTAATAATCTCCTGGAGCCAGCCTCGTGTCACCTCCTGGGAAGCCAGCACCAACTACTTATATGAATAAGGCACAATGAACTCAATGGTTCATTCTTCCAAGTAACCTCATGTAGGATTTCATTATTCTAGTTCTTTGATAGATCATACATTTTTTCACAACTTGGAAACTATAAGTCAGGAATATTGAATCACTTTAGTCTGTTGAAAGCTGCACTCTGCTGGCTGTAACCAGGGGCACAGAATCATAGAGGTAGAAGGAACTAAAGTCAACTAGATCAACTAGTCCAACTGCTTCCTCAGTGAAGGATCCACTACTGTATTTCCAACATCTACCCAATCTTTATTGGAAGCTCTTTGAAAAGGAGAATTCACCACTTCTTGAGGCAGTCTGTTACACTGCTTCTAGGCTTTACAGTAAGTTTCTTCTGATAGTTAGCCTGACACTTCCCTGTTGTAGTTTTAAGTCTACCCCCTTTTCTATATGGCAACCTTTCAAATGTTTGAAGATTCTTATCATATACCCCCTCAATTTTTTCCCCCTTCCATTTAGCCTAAACATACCCCAATCATTTCAGCATATGGGTTTCAGGCCCTCTAATATCTTAGCAAGTTTCTCCTGAATTTCTCTAATTTGTCACTGTTATTTTTGAAACAAAATGCCAGAGCTGAACACTGCACTCCAGATGGGGTCTGGCCAGGACTGAGTTAAATGAAACAATTGCTACTGTGATCTGCATTTTATGTCCCTGTTAGTGCACCACAAAACAGTATTGCCTTTTTTTAGCAGCTGCATCACACAGCTGAATCCTGTTTCACTTGAATCCAAGATCTCTCCTACACATACTACTGCCAAGTCATTTACATTTGTACTTTATACTTTTCCTACGCAGCTATAGAATTTTCTGACATCTGCAAACTTCATAACTATTGTCCAAACTCCTTCATCAAGTCACCGATAAACATGTTGAGCCACATGAGGCAGGACAAAACCCTTTGACATGCCACTTAATATTTTCTTCCAAATGAAAATGGAACAATTAATTCAGCCAATTCTGAGTGCATTTAATGGTAGTATCATCTAGTATGCATTGTACTGTTTTATAAATGATAATGTCATGAAGCACTCTATTGAAAACTTTGCTGAAGCCCAGGTACAATATAGATTGTAGCATGTTTATACAATGGCTTACAAATATACCACTTGATAATCTGTTTGAATATCTTGTCCAGTACAGATCTCAAGTTGATTAGTCTATTTTCATAGATTCTCCTTCTTTTTGAAGAAACGAATGACAGTTGCTCTCCTCCAATTTTTTTGGGACCACTCAAGGACTTTTCCAAAATTACCAGAAATGATTTTGAAATTACCTCCTCTTTGTTCCTTTGATACCGTGGGATATAATCCATAAAACCATATAGATTTGAATTCATTTAAATTTATTAAAATCTCTTATCCTCTATGTAGTCTCACTCATTAGCACTTCACTATTTTCTCCTCAATTGATACTTTATTTGGTTTTCCCCATCACCTGAAGTAGTGAAGAGCTAGTAAATTGGGATGGAAGATGTTTGACAGAGCCAAGAAAATCTGACACTAGTGACAACATCAAATACTGCTGACAGCCACCTCAGTCAAGCCAACTAACACCAGAGTCCAGCCCCTAAGATAGTCACAGAAGAAATGGATGATAAAATGAGAAATTGTCCTAACGAGAAAAAGAAATATAAAGGATCTGTAGATAGAATTAAGTGATAAAGATAGAATATAAGAAGTTAGAATTAAGTTAAAGCTATAGAATAAGAGAAATAAGTTGTGTAAAACATAAGATAAGAAACAGAAGTTAGAATAGAGTTCGATAAAGAAAATAGAATAGAGTTTAAAATAATCCATAAAAGCAACAGATATAAGATAGATAATAATTCTGTAAATAAGGTCATGATAGGTAGATTTTCTCAAAGCAATTCTTTGTCTAATAAACTCTCATTTGTGTGTGTGCTGCTTGGGTCAGCACCACCCCCAAAACCATGACAACCTCTCTAAGAAGTGTTCTATATCATTGGAAAATTTTTGCTGTTGTTATTTTTATTTAGGCCTATGTGGCCTTTCTGTTTTTAACTGTTGCAAGCCATCCTGAATAAGTAGAGTATGTTTTTTTTAAAAAAATAAATAAATTACTGACAGCTACATTCTATAAATGGGGAACAAGACATATTTCAGAAGGCTCATCTGCACAATTATTTTGTTCCAGCACAGTCACCATTCTGACCTGTTCCTGAGAACATGTTGTTGTGCAGAATCTGTTTTCAGGCAGCATTTTGCTGAAATGAGCTGTGACAATCTGCAATTGCCCATTTATCACCTTGCCATATAAACCATACCCAAAGAAACTATCAAGACTTTGCATTTTTACCCTGACACTAGGATATCTGGTTATGCAGCACCCCAAGGGGATTGGGGTGCTCCCAAGAGGACTGAGGTGCTGGGTTTTGTTTTGGTATTATGGTTTTGTGTATCATGCTTCTTCTTGTAGTTCTGGGAGTTCTTGTGAGTCGTCCAGAGTTGTTGTTTTTTTCAAATACAGGCGGTTTCTAGGTTAAGAACAATTTCCATTTCTAACTCTGCCTTTAACTTACGTAAGTATGTAAGATTGTACTTACAAATGAATTGTCCATTACTAAAGATGGCAGATTGCATTCACTTTCTTTGAGCTGACAAACTGCTGATGCATTTTTTTCATAAATCACTGAAAACAGCCTTTATATTAAAAACTCATGGGTCTAGCAGTTCAGGAAAACACTGCATGGCTTCCGTGGTTTGACAGCTCGAGGAAGGACAATGCCATTGTTAGTAATAAGCAGCTGTTTCATAAGTATGGGTTATCTTAATCTTAAAATTAATCTTAATCTTAATCTGAAGACTGCCTGTATAAATCAAGTCAAGTCAAGTCAAATCAAATCAAAACCAACCAACCAACCAACCAACCAACCAACCAACCAACCAACCAAATATATAAGTAAATAAACAAATACATGCACGTAGTTGTGGACATGTGGATGAGCCCAAGGAGCACCTGGGTAAAAAGCAGAGAAGGAGAAGAGCCAGTTTCACCAATTCATATAAAATTTTCTTTATCTCAGATAAATAAATGAATTAGATATGGCTTTAGTTTTAGAGGCTTTATGCCTTCCCTCATCATTTGCTTTACAACTGCTTTAGAAATAGGACAGCATACTTCTTTGTGTTATTTTATTTGGATCTGAAATAAAGTTGGTCCAAATAAGAAATTATTAATTTTAGGAAAGTTTAGAGGCAAGGAGATTTTGTTCGTATCAGCTAATTCAATGTTTAGGCCTAGATTAGCTAAAGTAAATGAAAACTAATTATAATTACATGGTAGAATTGATTTTTATCCCTAAAGGTTATAAAGCAATATAGTAAAATGGCAGGATGGGGGAAAAAAGAGTGCTATGAGAATAAAAACTAAAAAGCAGACTGATACAATGTCACCTTGCATTCACAAACATCTCAGGTATAGCCATTCCTCTGTTTCAAGCTGGGCATCTCATTATTCCTTCCTATCCGGGTAGAAAATATGTTGTTCTTATGGAAACTGCAGGCAGTCCTTTGAGAATACAGTGAGAAGCAATAAACTGAGTTCCTAAACTAAGGAATAAAGTTCCTGAAGCCCTGAAAATGTGGGAAAATCAACACGAAACTAAAGAAAAGTTTAGAAAAGCAAGACATTAGCTTCAGGCAACAGGTCATGCTAAAAAATAGGTAACAAGTTTAGCTGGAAATACTGTGTGCTTTTCTTTGGATTGTGCATTTAATATATTGTCTCTGGTGTATATTTTCCCATACGAATTGTATTATTGTGTATTTTTTAGCTTATAGACCAACACATTTCATGGTCTAATCAAAGATTCTTTTGAGATGCTGTCTGCTATGTTTTTATGCCTTCCTCCACCACTGATAATTTTACATAGAACTATTCAAAGATAAAATGGAATGTTTATTCTCTTTCTCTTTTGTAAAATAAAGATTGATGCTATTTATCTCCCGTAAGATTTGTTCAGCTCTTTACATCACAGGAAGAGTAGAGGAAGTTGCTAATTTTTTTAGCTATGTGCCTCAATGTGGTTAGGACCAGGAAGAAATTCCATGGATTTTATTACATTTACCACTTTCTTTCTTTTTTTTAATTATTAAAGTTTTAGGAGTTAGAGGAAAAACATAACCGGAGATGTTTCCTGAAACTTAAGATAGCGACAGTGATGGTTTCTACTAGTTCGCCCCAGTTTGTTTGCCCCAGTTTGCCTCCCACCGCTGCCCCATAGCGGTAGCGGTGGGAGGCTCTGCCCACCCACCCAGATATCATCACGGATGCTCCGCGCATGCACAGAAGGTTCTGCACATGAACGGAAGCACTGCACACAAGCGAAGCAAGTGCATGCACGTGCGCGCTCACAGTTCCAAACTGGTAGCAAGAGTAAGTGAAAACCACTACTGGATAGTGATTATTCTCTTTTCCTTGGTCCTGGTATTGTGTGTGTGTGTGTGTGTGTGTGTGTGTGTGTGTGTGTTTGTGTGTGGTGGCAAAGTGAGCTGTTTATGAATTGTATGTGTTGACTAGGAAGATATTTTTAATCATTAAAGAGTAAAAGTTCATACATTACTCATGAATTATATTTTTAAAATCCACTGAAAACTTCTGAGAAGAAAGCACATTTCTCATAAGAAAATCAACCTACCTGCAGCCTAAAAAATAGTTTTAAAATGTACTGCAACAGACCACCCATATCTTAAGGTGTTACTGCTGTGTTTCTCAACCTTGGCAACTTGAAGACGGGTGGACTTCAACTCCCAGGATTCCCCAGCCAGCAGAGCAAAGCAACATGGCAGACCAGCTTGTATGTATGTATGTATGTATGTATGTATGCATGTATGTATGTATGTATGTATGTATATAAAGACTAATATGATTGACAACAAAAAACATATGTTCTTCGCTAATCCTAAGAAAAGATATTGGATTTTATGGAAATCTATACAACTTAGAACAAGAATTGGTATGTTACATTCATATGATAGAAGGGGTTTTCTTTTTTTGGATTTTTATATATTTATACACATTTTTTTGTTAAACGGAGTATTATTTTATTCAGTACCAAACTGTGTTCAGAGATTGGAGTAATTAACTGAATACTATCAGGCAACGGAGGGCCTAAATTGTCCGAACCAATTGTACCATGGAATGATCAAGCTTTATTTTGCATAAAGCTCTGGCATTAGACACTGGTGTTTGGATTGTTGCAAACTGCCCAGCATGGATTTACAAGGCTGTCAAGATGTATTATTCTTAACCCTAGAGTTATCAAGACCTATTATTTTTGAATAGACTTGACAGCTTTGGAAATGAAAAGGAAAACAGCAGTAGGAGGGGGAAATTATTGTATGGGAAAATGTGGGCAGGTGTGATTTTTCCACCAGCGATGCTAAAAATGCTAATCAGAGCAACTGTAAAGAAAGCTATTACCAAGAACATTTTTCATTGGCATATTACCCCCCCCCCATTTGACAAGTAGGATCACATATATTTTAAAGTGGTTATGATTTTTTTTTTAAAAAAAAATCTCTTCCTAAATAACATAGCAATAAAATAATATATATACCCGAGCATGGAAGTTGTGGCATGTGCTGGCAATGCTAGATCTTTACTCAATAATACACATTCCTAAATGATGGATAAGATTATTTTTAGATACTGTCAAGATCACCTATAGGTCCATGTCATGTCTACTTGAGGAGCTAGCAAATGAAAAAAAACAGGATTGATGACTACAGTACAAATGATGGAAGACTTATCAATTGTTTTGAATTTTTTTATTCCATGGTACTTATAGTAGCAAGAGTTTACTACCACTGCTGAATGTGTTCAGTGATTTGAAGAGATTTTTTTTCACGCAAAAATACAATGGGATATGGATCACAATGAAGGAACCTGAATCCCACTATAAACAATGCACATTATATTTTGTAAAAGAATTTTTTATATACCTGCTGGATGCCATTACTTATTTATTGAATAGTAGCGCAGTGGCCTAGCAGTTAAGATGTTGGGCTTGTGGACAGGAAGGTCGGCAGTCTGAAACCCATGTACCACATGATGGGGTGAGCTTCCGTTCCTGTCCCATGTTCTGCCAATTTAGCAGTTTGAAAGCAAATGCAAATAGATAAATAGGCAATACTTTAGTGAGAAGTTAACAGTGTTCTGTGTGCTTCATCATATAACCATGCTGGCCACATGACCATGGAAGTGTCTTCGGACAAAACTGGCTCCCTCAGCTAAGAAACAGAGTATGTTTGGAATATACTTGTATTTGTGCAACCAATACATACTGTATATATATATATATATACCATAGTGTACATACAGTATATACATCTCGATCAAGACTCACCAATTATTCTCAAGCTTCTTGCCTATTTGGAATTGTAAAAAGAGGCAAGCCCAGGTTACGTATCTAGATCTTAAGAATGACCAATATCTCTGTGATAACCTCACCACTGTTTGAATCAAAAGTAGTCATAAAACTTTTGGTAAAGTATCTAAATTTATTTCTCTGTCTGGATAATGCAATGATGTTGACCTCTGAATGAAAGCCAGTTCTGGATGATACTGAAAATGAACATTATTTTTCAGCTCTAGATCTGGTAACTTTCCAAACATCTAATATAGGTTAGTTCCATGTGGCATACTTTAATGGATCCACTCTTTGTTTTGGAAGGTGCAAAAATAATGAAGATTTCTTATCTCTTCCAACAGAAACAGACTTCATTCATTGCTTTTCGGGATCCAAATCAATGAAATTTTAAATACATAGGATTATGAGCTAAAACATTTGAATTCCCAACCTTAACAGAATGCATACAAAGCTTTAAGAGCTATAAGGATATCAATTAAAACTCTTTCTATAATCATTACAGCCATCTTTTCACTCTTTATGAGATTTTTGTCAGTCAAGTCAGACAGCCTTAAGAAACAAAAGTTCCTCTTAAAAACAGTTGCTATCACAACACAGAGTTGTCTTGATGCTCATTAACAGAATTATTTGGCTGAGTAATATTTCAGTGTTAAATATAATTACCCAGTTGTATTTGTTGTACATATGGACATTTCAACAGTTTTTTTTAAAAAAGGGTTTAATTATTCTTAATTGTTTAAATGTATTGATTTCTTTAACTTCTTGTAAAGTTATCTGTGATTGTCACTGAAAAAGTTCTCACAGAAGACTAATCATGCCTTTTCTAAGATGAATATTTTTATCTTTTTGATCAAAATTGATCCCTTGAAAAAATGTGTTATTTTTTCCCTGATTTTCAGAAATGCAAAAAAAAAAAAAAAAGATTAAGTATTAAAGGTAATGTGCAGTGCCCTCCTGATGCATCTGTTAAGAAACAATTCATACAATGAGACTAGAGAACTATACAGAAATCTTAATTATCTTAAAGCCTTGAAAAAATAATCCTAGCAAAGTAACAGAAATCATGGTGCATATTCAAAAGCATTGCTCTAAAAGATCTATCAGTTAAAAAGGTCCTAGAAGTCCTTATGTGTGGTTTAGTAACATAAAGAGGAAATATAAATGAATGGATCTCAGGAGGAAGACATTCAAAGTTGTAGATGTGTAAGAGTCAACTCTACCAATCAGAACAGAACAGAGAATAAATGAGTTTTCATCCCCAAATGTTCTTTATAGTTCTCCAAAATATTTAATTTAATCAATTTATATAGCTGCCCACAATCTCACAATTCCTGAGTAATATAAAATAGCAAAATGAATAAAAACATATGGTGTGAAAAAATAAAACAACCCACACAGTAGCAAGGAATAATAAACCAGCCATTAAAATAACCAGGAGAGGGAGTCTGACAGATATCTGGGTTCCCAGGCTCATAGAGTAGAACTGGGTTTTAAAGATCTTAAGAAAGACCAGGAGGATCAGGGCCAATCTGATCTTCAAAGCAGATTCAAAGTTGATATATAAGAGAGCAGATGCCATGGCAGAAAATGGTGTCCTTCTGATCCCTGTGTGTCTTGTGATGATGGTGAATTGGATTTGACAGATAGAAACAACTGAAAAATAATCCCACAAGTAAAGTTTATTTTTATATTTTTGTTCTCTGTAGCCCTTGTGTTCTTAGAGGAGACACTCAGGATCTCTTAACCTAATTAAGAATAAATGTAGATATATACGATTGCATGTTATTCAGATTACATGGTATTTCCTTGTAAATACAGCTATACCTATATGTCAGAGAAACGAAGAATTATAAACTGCCTGGAGTCTTCCTTGTTTTTCTTTCTGCCTCATGCAATACTGTTGTAGAGGTACAATCTTAATATAAATATAAATAATATTTATAAATAATATAAATAATTTAAAAATGTAATTTTTTTAAAAAATAAGTGGTTATTATGAGAAATTCACATTATAACACCTTCTGCTCAGACAGCTTTGGCTTCCAAAGCACAAAACAAGAAGACTGATTACAATCCCTTCTTCAGAACTTCATTATTAGTTTAACTGTATGATACTCAAGATAAAGGAGAAATGGGATATTCTCTGATTAGTCCTAATTGTTAAAGTACTCAATGTGATGTAAAATAAAGAGCAGTATTAACCAATCTACTTTTAAGGAATATTACAATCACTGAATGTCTACAGAGATTCTCAGTCATCTAGGTCATGGTTGTCCCAAAGGTGCTTTTTCAAGAGGCAACTGGACTTTCTGTTTTTTCTTTGAAGACATTTTGCTTCTCATCCAAGAATGGATGCTTCTTAGGTGAGAAGCAAACTGTCTTCAAAGGAAAACCAGAAAGTCCAGTTGCCTCTTGAAAAAGCACCTTTGGGACATTACAATCACTGAAACAGCTAACAGATATTGTGAAATAACAACATTTTGATTTATTGTTCCCTTTGAATTAAATCAAGTGATAGGTCCAGCAACGTTGGGCTGTCATCAAGATCCAGGCCTTCAGCATAGCTTGTTGCACCTAACTCCTTTTGATTCCCTTGAAAAAGCTAGCCTCTTGGAGTCCACATACTCAAGTAGTAAATTTGATTATGAGTCACAGTGACACAGTGGTTAGAGTGCACTACTTCAGGCTACTTCTGTTACTGCTGGCTGCCTATAATTTGGCAGTTCAACTCTCACCAGGCTCAAGGTTGACTCAGCCTTCCATTCTTCTGAGGTCGGTAAAATAAGGACCCAGATTGTTGGGGGAAGTAGGCTGACTCTGTAAACCACTTAGAGAGGGCTGTAAAGCACTGTAAAGTGGTATATAAGTGTAAGTGCTATTGCTGTTGATGGCTGTTTCCCACAATGACCTGAAAGATATGATCCTGTTCTGTTACTGTGCCTAGGTTTTGGACCAGCATTCCCTACCCTCAACATGAATCCATATGGTCTCAGTCCTGCTACCCTCCTAAAATGCTGTGTGCTTTGAATCTGTTTTCTCAAGAATATATTTTTTTAAAAAAAATGTTTTTAAAAAATGTGGATGTTTTTTAATCCCACTTATAAATTGATCACTTCACAAATTGGCATTCTTAGAAATTGAACAATGTAGCATAATGTATTATTTGGGCATAATCTATCTGCAGACTTACCATAGTGTAGCTGTAATGCAAGCATGCACACACAAAGAGAGAGAGATATACAGTATATATCAGAAAATAATATCTTTTTTCCCCAAATACTTGCACTCTGAGGAAAAGTGTATGTGAGGTTTTTACAAAAGAAGGATCTTTTTATATATTCTTGCTCAAATGCGTGTTTTCACTGTTCAAAACACTGATCAGCTGGCATTGTTGCTCAGAAACAGGGTGGAAAGTGCATCCTTTCCAATTCTGAGAGCAAAATGGCTTTAATGTTGAAATATTGGTCCTTTTTCCTTATCCCTTTCAGGGTCAAGGTCTGTGATCCTTAACAATTTGGAACAGCATTGCTTTTCTATAGCTATGGTTATCTTTACTTCTGGAATTGAAAACTGGATATATTGGTGCTATGAAGCCATGAAAAGTAGTCATAGATCTATCTTCTCCTCCTCCCCCCAAGCTTCAAATAATTTTGTTGCTCTTTCATTTTGACTATGACACACTAGGGATTTTCTTTATCTTCTAAGAAAGTGAGGCTCTGACTTCAAAGCAATGGTTATTACCTTGACTCACAAAATCAATTAGGATTTTACTTTTCCCTTGTCACCATATTTCTTGCACACAATGGAGCATGATCAATTCTTCAATTGTCACCTCTTAATTATTACTCACTATTCATTGCAAGCTTTGAATCTCTTAGTTCTTCAGAAAGTGTACATTATTTGGCCATTTCAGAGAAAATTAAGTTCTTCTCCAATAAGAGCTTTTTAAAAAATTATCTGTAAGGTGTCTATCTTCCCGCCTGCCTGCTTTTTACAGTAAATTACTTTTTTTTTATTCATTATAGATGTTGAAAATACTCATGTCAAAAATGTTGTACATATGATAGAAATAAAAATCTTGCTTTCTTTCCCATTTATTTCTTAGATTTCCATAAGATGGAATCTTCATCTACAAACATGATACTGTACCACATGCTCATCAATATTCTATCTTGTTAGTTTGGAGCAATATTCATAAAAGCCTTGGATGATTCTGTAATTTTTATTTTTAGCCTTATTCCCACTCGTTTCTGTCTAATAAAAGGTGGAAGGAGGCCAAATGAGTTTTATCTAAGGACATTTAAGTACTACATGACTAAGAAAAAATGGATGAGCTATGAAGAATATTGAAGTCATCATTTATTACAGAGAACTCTGGAGAGGCTAAAAACCTCAAGAAAACTAAAACAAAAATATTGATTGTGTGTGTGTGTGTAGGTGAGGATGGTAATGGGCCCAGACGTGTCAAAAAAAAATACTGAGAATGGATTGCCTACATATGGCTGTCCATTTAGATTGGGGTTGTCAGCATGTACAATATTTTGACTCCCCTTTTCCTGTTGCCTAAATTATAGGTTTCAAATATGCAACCTTCAGAGTAGGGCTATGCAATCACTGTTTACACTGAAGAACAAGGACTAAGAAAATGTGAAAATAGAAAAAAAATAATTTCAGGGACTGAAAGGCAGTTAACATAATTATTCAGACCAAGTCTCCTGTATTTGTCCCTTCCAACATATTAACCATTGCAGTTTGACAGTAAAAGGACTCTAAGCCATCAAAGACTTAAAGGCAGCAGATGGACCATGACCTCCCTTCTTTTGTTCAAAACAAATATGGTAAACCTGCATTTCTGCAGATATCGTCAAATGAGAATTGGATTGTAATGATGAGAGATGTTGTTGTAATTCAGCAATAACTCGAAGACATAGATTTTTAGCCTATGCTTAGAATTTAACATTTCTTCTTCTTTGTCCTGAATCTGAATTACATTTTAAAGCAGGGGTGTCAAACTCAATTTCATTGAGGGACACATCAGGGTTGTGTTTCACCTTAGGGTGCAAGGGGGCATGGCTGGGAGATGGGCATGGCTGGGGGATGGGCATGGCCAGGGGATGGGCATGGCTGGGGGATGGGCATGGCTGGGATGGGAATGGCCAGGATGGGTGTGGCCAGGATGAGTGTGGCCAGGGTGGGCATGGCCAGCTCAATGTCACTCGTCAAGGCTCTGTTTTTGGCCGCAATGGCCTCCTGCAGGCCTCTGCCAGTGAAAATGGAGCTTGGGGACGCTGCATGTAGCCTGCATGGGCCCCATTTTTGGCAGTGACAGCCTTCTGCAGCCCTCTCCCAGTGAAAATGGAACCTAGGGGGCTGTGTGTGGCCCGCCTGGGCTCCATTTTTGACTGTGACTGCCTCCTGCAACCCTCTGTGCTCCATTGTCACTGGGAGAGGCACCATGGGCCAGTCCTTTGCTGCTTCCAGAGAGGCTCCATGGGCCAGATCTAAGCACCCATGGGTCAGATACGACCCTTGGGCCTTGAGTTTGACACCCCTGCTTTAAAGGATTAAGGGCCTTCCTTCCTTCCTTCCTTCCTTCCTTCCTTCCTTCCTTCCTTCCTTCCTTCCTTCCTTCTTCCCTCCCTCCCTCCCTCCCTCCCTCTCTCTCTCCTTCCAACCATCCATCGATCTATCGATCCATCCATCCATCCATCCATCCATCCATCCATCCATCCATCCACCCACCATCAACATAAAGCAAATAAGTAATAAATATCTTACACCTACCATGAATTTACAGAGAATGACTAATCCAAATTCTTCTGCGGTTGGAAATTGACTAGAACACTGTTTTCCTCAATGCCTATCCAACACCATATTGTCTTTCTCTATATTTAGCAGATTAACTTTACTTCAACCCCCACCTGCTGTAAGGAGAATGTTGGTGAGAAGAACTACATATATATGGCTATTAGCTTTCTTCTTTTGAAACTGCATGCAATGCACAAATATAAGATATATTCACGACTGATAATGAAGCCAACACATACTGTTTTGCTTCCCTTCCATAAATATGGTATCACATGTTTGTGTGTAAGTGATGTGTGAGCCTAATAATTCAATAGATAATTTGCGTACAACATCTCATTCTTTTTTATAGTTTTGATTGACTTATTCTTAGATTGGATGGGTGACCTTGCACATTCTAGGGTTTAGGCACTCTTAAGTACATTCATTTTAATCATACATATTTTTCAGTGAATAACATGGCCTTGTCTTTTCTCATTACGTTAATGTTATTGTTTTTAGCGGCTATAGTTCACAATAACATTTTCAATTAATATAACTGTTTATAAAGTTCTTGGATATTTTATTTTTGCTACATGTGCTGGTCCTGGTATAGTAAAAGAAAGAGAAAAATGAAAGAAATATTTGAACAGGGAGGCACTAAATTGTTTCAGAAAGAAAAGAACAGAAATATAAATGAATGCTTGTGGCTTCAGTATATTACATTAATTGCCTACAAGCAAAATGAAATATTTTTAAAAGGTTATAATTTTAATAAACTGTCTGTTCTATGAATTTTAGTAAAACATCAATATAGAAATAATGCTTCTGTGCCTACTTTTCATATAGCTGTTCCTGGAATTCAGTTGAATAATTCTGTGCACTAGTTTGGTAATTACAAAGTCATAAAAGCAAGAAGAGACACAATAGGTCTATTCACATTATATTATATCACACTAAACTGACAAATTAGGGGAAATATTCAAATATATGTAGCTTCTCTACAAATTGAGAATTTCTGTCCACCATCAAACCATTTTGTTTTTCAGCTATTTTAAAATATGAGAAAATTTTGGAACCCCATTTTCATTTTTTCCCCTTACCTTTCTTTTTCCCATTTTTTAGCTGCTGAGAAGTTCAAAAGCATGACCAGTAATTTGATGGTATTATTTGGAGAAGGAATTTTTAGAGAATCCTATCCTGCACTTTCTTGTGAATAAATGCCATGTAGAATCCACACAATGGTTTTGCTACCAAAATTTAATGGGAATGGGGCACAAAGATGGAGTGTGTAAACCAGGTAATCCCCATAAGAAATCTATCCTGCAATGACTTCATGCATATTATAAAGACCCATGGCATTGTAGGAAGAAATATCCTTCTGGGTTCAGCTCCAAGTGGAGAAAAAGACACTGGAAACACAGAGACTGCTTGGAAAGATGGTTTAATGGTGGACAGGATCACATGGTTTGAGTTCCTGAACAGAAAAGGGACTAGACGTAGTGAGCCCCGAGTTTTATGCCTTTTCTGGCTTTGAACTTCCTGCGGCCCATAAAGAGTATCCTGATTGGTTGTCAGACTCCCAAGGGGTGGGGGTCTTAGCTAGCCTTGCTGGCTGATGTAATCTTCCCAGGTGCCATGTGGTGAGTTTCTGTTACTAAATGGGTCCCATTGTGTTGCAGATGATGGTCCTTTGACAAAGATTGAGTTTCTGCCTCTGGTCCCTTGACAAAGGGTGGAGGCAGGAAGATGGGAGCTGCTTCATCCTTAAAACATGCTTCTCCGTTTCTCATCCAGGGAAACATAATATTCTGCCTTTTTAATATTTCCCAAAATATTTCATTCCTCTAGGAAAGGGGTGGGTGCTAACTTCTTACAGCATTCAGGCAAATCTTGCAACATATGCCCTTTTAGGCACTTTCTGCAATAACTGAAATGGCACAAACAGAAATGGATTCACAGATGTCATCTCTACTCTTATAGTCTTTTCAAAATGTCCCTGTTACTTCTGCCGCAGGTCGCTCCTGAATGTGTATATACATGTATCATCAGAATGTTTGAACAGCTGAGGAATCTATGTACCTAGAGTTGCAAAATTTTGAATTTATATATAGAAGAAGGCTGAACCTGGTTACTGCAACTTTAATCTTTACTAAAAGTAAAGGCAAAGCTTTCCCCTGACCAGTCATGTCTGACTCTAGGCTCTGGTGCTCATTTCCTAGCTGAGGGAGCCAGTGTTCTCCAAAGATGCCTCTGTGTTCATGTGGCCAGTATGACTACATGCTGAAGGGCATGGAACATTTTACCTTCCCACCAAAGTGGTACTATTTATCGATTTGCATTTGCATGCTTTCAAAATGCTAGGTTGGCAGGAGCTGGTGTAAGAATGGGAGCCTACCCCATTGTATGGTGCTTGGGTCTCAAACTGCCAACCTTCTGATTGACAAGCCTAGGGTCTTAATCACTAGGCCACTGCACTCCCCCCCATTAATCCTTATTAAATATGTTTAATAATTGATTTTCTTTCTCTTGAAAATTCTAAAGAAGGAAAAATACAATCCTATTCTAATTTATAGCCTTAAATAACAGTGACTGGTTGTCTGTTTATATCATGCTTCTTGCACTTACATGTTCTTCACATGATGTAAAATGTGGTTAGTTTTCCTTTATTAAAGGCTTATTTGCACTGCCTGGTTTTCCTATTTTCAGAATGGGCAAAGGATTTGGAAGGACAGAAGCAGATAGCATCCTCTTATTTCCTACTCACTATCAAAAGAACATCAGGACATGTTTTATACTGAATACTAAGAAACTATCATTTCTCCAGATATAGAAAAAAGTGCCTCCCACCAGCTATTAAAAGAACCATGACTCCTACCAGCTATGTGCAGCATGACAATGGTGAAAGACAAACAAAGACGATCAAATCTGTAACATCACAATTTCTTGTCATTATCTAATTGGTACTTTTCTCTGTGCAAAACTGAACAAAAGATGTTTATAAGACTACTCATCTAAAAATATTTGTTGTTATTTTTTAAGAAAAACACCCTGTTCTGGAAGTCTGACTATTATAGTCGTGGACAACAATGGGCCCTTTACAACCTGTGGACTTCAACTCCCAGAATTCTTGGGCATGGATGGCTTCTGAATTCTGGGAATTGAAGTCCATAGGTTATAAAGGGGCTATACTTATCCAATCCTTGACTAGAAGATTCTTTGACTTTTATGTTTCCTCTACTAAAATCAGGAAATGCCTTAACATTATTGGAGCCAGATTGCTTGTGGCTTTAATTAGCGTTGCTTTTACTGTAATGAGTTCTCAGGCTAGATATATCAAAGTGTATTGCATCTGATGATTTCTAATGCCGTTATTTAGTTTCAGAAATTTGACATTAGTTTGAACTGCAAGCTGTAGTTTGCAGTTCAAGCAAACTGCAAGCACTCAGTTCCATGAGTGATCCAAGAAAGAATTAGAGACAAAATAAAAATACAAGTTACTTTTAGCCCAAGTTCTTGGCAGACTGTGATCCTTTGATGGTGCTTGGCTGTTTCCCCCATTTGTCTACATTTCCCAGACTGCAAACATGTACTGTGAGAATGACTGTGGTTAAATAATTTTAACAGATCTTTTTCTTAAAAAGAAGAAAAAAACAATAAAAGCACAAACCATTTGTGTCTAGAAAATTCTGAATTGGATAAAATATTATAGGGACTTGGCAACCAGCCTAAATCAGGCCTAAGAGCAAAGCCGAGTTTTTAAAGACTCCCAGAATAACTGAAGTGTGGGACTCATGCAACTTTCATGGGTGGAGCTGTTTCAGAGAGCAGACATGTTTCTAAGTCCCAAGTAATGACAATATTTAACAGAAAAGACCTGGAGCAAACTTATTTGCAGAAACTGTAGGAAAGAGGCAGTCTCTATGATAACTGGTCTGTGCCATGAGGGGCGTTATTGGTGGCAGTCAGCATCTTTAGTTGCTCCTGGAAGCAAGACAGAGAAGGAAACTAGATACAAATTGTACAGAATTGTTGAGCCCTTAAAAAAAAAAAAAGGGTGGGGGGACGACACACCACTTTAAAGTCAGAGGATCCCTGCCCTCAGAGAAGCTGAAAGTACAAAATTGATATATACTATACTACATATAGTATAGATATAACTACATGTCACTTTCGGTGGAGCATTTACAACCCAGGAAAAACATGGAGCTAAATAAACAGTTCACAGTTTGAAGAGTCTGTTCTTACCTCCATGTTAGGGAATCTGGACCTACAAGTTTACTTCTGATGCAGATATGTGTGCGCATGCACATTCCCCCCCCCCACACTCTCTCTTTTTTTTTCTCCAGGAGCTCAAGATGATTCTTCCCACAATAATCCAATCACTGACCCAAAGGTTACTCAATGAGTTTACTGTCTGATCAGCACTCTTGCTGGTACATTTGGTACTACTTGAGTAGTTTTAAGACTACATTAAGACTCCCACTGGCAGACAGATGGCTGAAATGCATTGCTTTATGTAGTGTTATGGTGACATCAGTAAATGAATAAATGGTGTGAAGCAAAGTAGGAAAATAGCAGTTGGAATATCACTTATATACCACTTCACAGTCTTTACAACTCTCTCTAAGCAGTTTACAGAGTCAGCATATTGCCCCCAACAATCTGGATCCTCATTTTACTGACCCTCAGAAGGATGGAAGGCTGAGTTAACCTGGGCCAATCAGGACTGAACTGCTGGCAGTTGGCAGAATTAGCCTGTAATACTGCATTCCAACTACTGTATCACCACTGTGCCACCATAAAGACAATGAAAAGAAATAAAATGATCTAAGGGAAACAGAAGGACAGTGGGATGCAGGGACATTCACAGCAAAGCTCTGTGATGCACCTAAACAAAAAGGCAGAGTTTCAATGGAACCATTGTGGTTGCCATTTTGTTGGTTTAAAAAGCTCATAATCTGTAAACATCATGAAGGGATAATTAGAGGATTAAAAGATATTCTTTTAATATCTTGCATTAACTCCAGGCTTCATAAAGGATAGCACAGAATTAGTAATCCATTGTCAATATAGTGAGCTGGTTTATATACAGAAACTTTGGTGCCAAATAGTAAGTTAAATATAAAGTCTATCTTCCTTTGCCTCTGTGCTATCCACTTCACTCCCATTTAAACCTTGCTGAAAGATCAGTAATATCTCCGTTTCTTAAATTTCATTTTTTCTAGTCTCCCATTTTTTTATGTTTTCTATAGTTTTCACTAAACCTTTTCATGACTTTTGCTCTTCAATCTTAAATTAGTGACAAAAGATCAAAGTATTCCATAATGCGCCGTAATGAAATTGGCATGAAGGAGTAGCAGCTTAAGTGCAGGAGCTTAACATTTTGTATAAGCTGAAACTTCAAAGCCTTTAGAAGCACCTTTTAGATGAGTTTGCAGAGTGTTGACAATTGTCTCCTGTTCCTTTGTTGGAAATATCTCTTCACTTACTCTGTAGATCATTTAGAAGTAGTAAAATGCTGAATCGAAAGCACATAGCTATATTTCAAATATGTATCTGGAACAAATTGTTCTGTTAACAAAAAGACATGCTTGATCTTCTTTGAATTATTTAATGTTCAGAATTGGACATAGCTTTTCTGATCTGAGCTACATGATACAAATTTCCTAAAGCTTGATTGTTCTGTTATGTTATTAAAGAGACAAGATTACAAAAAAGAATTTCTTGATTTATTGTTTCTTAAATTTAATGTGATAAGTATGAAATGAAGTCACCTTAATTTTCAGAATGACCACAGAGGGCAAAAACGACAACTATTTGGATACAATACACCACATTAATAAACAATTTGAAATCAACAGCACAAAATAATTCATGGTTTTGAAGTGGGACCATGGTAGATCTGTGATCACTTTCACAGCACAATATAACTTTGAGCTTGGTATGTAAACTGGAAGGATTTTCTCAAACATGTTATCTTGTTTTTTCAATAGGTAAATCATATTATTTTAATTTGTATACATTTTGCAAGAAATAAATCACTGCCTTCTATTCAGAGGTGTTTTTTTCCTCTGGATGTTCTCTTCTACAGCAGTTTCTTGGTCCTCCATTACTTTTGACCTGTGAATCAATCTAAACAAATGGTTTTGTTGTGTTATCTATGTTTAAGGCTAGGAAAGTGATGTTCTCAATGAAACCTGGATAATGAAAGAAGAAATGCATTCTGCATAGGTGCCAGTGAGGCTCATACACAAAACAAAACAAAAAGAAAAAAGAAAAAAACAGGTGTGCTTTTATTTTGAGCAATTCAAATATATATTTATATTTACATCAGTGGTGGGTTGCTACTGGTTCACCCCGGATAGGGCGAACCAGTAGCAGTGGCAGGAGAAGGCTCCGCCCACCCACCCGGACATCTCTGCGCATGTGAAGAAGTGTTGCGCACGCGAGCACATCCACAAGCAAAACAGTAGTGATGGGATTTGAATCCCACGACTGATTTACATTCAATTGGAAATAGAACCTAGGGAATCTACTGTTTACTACCCTGTCATAAATCACAAAAAGGTCAACTCTTCTTATTCTCTTGGTTGGACTGCTTGGATCCTGTTTTTTTTCTTTTTGACAACTTAGAGAGGTCCCAGTTAGATATGGTTAAAAGTGGGAGGGATTGGAATGTTGAGATTGCTAAATCTCCCCATCAACAAGATTTTCATCCTTGTTTTCGAATGTTAAAAGCTGTCTTCAAAACAGACTTCTTTTACAGAACAGTCACACATAGGAAAGTGTGTATGCCACTGTCACTGGTGTAGAGAATGCTAAACAACCTACTAGGACTTTTGTTATTCTGTTTGAACTAGGGAAAATTTTTGGGAATCATCTCAGAGTCTTATCTTCTATTTATTCTGCATGTTGCCAGAGAAGTATTTCTCTTCATTTACTATTCATAATAGATATTTGCTTGCTTTTTCTTAAACACTTAGGTCTGTTTTCATTTCTATCATTTATGCATTGGTTCTGTGGCAAATACTTGCTGTGTCTTTTCAAAAATTTATGTAGTAAACATTTGCCAATTCCTCTTTCTCCTTTTATATACTATGAAGGCTCTGCTCAGATTTGCTTGAGGCAGATAACCCACTAAGGGTTTTGATTTGTCTGTTCATTTAAGGAGAAACAGCAGTAGCACAGTGATCACCAGAAATGACCAAAGTGACCTTCCAAAATATGAGCCAAACTAAACATAAGTAAAAGCCCATGTTAGGGATTATGTAATAGTGGTAAGAGTTTATTTTTCTGCCCTGTGGCATTTGATGAGAGTGGACCAGCAGTTTTTTCCATAATGACCTGCATCTTGTTATGGAGAAAGGGCCTTTGGCAAGGCTGTAATGAGAATTTTTATAGTTATCTAGCAAACACAATTTTTTGCAGTTGCATGTTGATTGGACTAGTCTGTTTAAGGTTACCAAAGTACAATTATATTTTATTTTATTTATAGAATAGAATAACAGAGTTGGAAGGGACCTTGGAGGTCTTCTGGTCCAACCTGTTGCTTAGGTAGGAAACCTTATACCATTTCACACAAATGGTTATCCAATCTCTTCTTAAAAACTTCCAGTGTTGGAGCAACTTCTGGAGGCAAGTTGTTCCACTGATTAATTGTTCTGTCAGGAAGTTTCTCCTTTGTTCTAAGTTGCTTCTCTCCTTGATTAGTTTCCACCCATTGCTTCTTGTCCAACCTTCAGGTGTTTTGGAGAATAGCTTGACTCCCTCTTCTTGGTGACAGCCCCAGAGATATTGGAACACTGCTATCATGTCACCCCTAGCCATTCTTTTCATCAAACTAGACTTACCTGTTCTTTGTATGTTTTAGCCTTCAGTCCCCTAATCATCTTTGTTGCTCTTCTCTGCACTCCTTATAGAGTCTCGACATCTTTTTACATTGTGGCAACCAAAATTGGATGCAGTATTCCAAGTGTGGCCTTACCAAGGCATTATAAAATGGTATTAACATTTCACGTGATCTTGATTCTATTTCTCTATATTATATCAGATTTAGAGACTGTGCCCATCTCCTTCATAGAAGTGTCTCTGGGCAATATATAATTAAAAACAAAAATCATGCAAATATAGTGTCCCAATAGGAGGCAGTTCAAAAAGGAATAGACTAATTAAAGTTAAAAAGATGGGAGAGGGCCTTCACAGTGTAACCACTTAAGGTTGGATGCTCCTCTGGTTGCCCCAAATAAATCAGCAGAGCCAGGTCTTCAGATACTTCTGAATGGCCAGGAGAGCAGAGGCCCACCTCAGCAATGGAGAGAGAATATTCCCAATGTAGCACTTTTGTTTAGGATGGTAGCACTTCTTCCTGTCTCCCAAGGTCATTCTCAAAACCCATTGCAATGAAGTAGTGCTTCCCCAAATGGAGTTGATGCACACATTGTGTTCTTTAACAGACTAACATGTTCTGCTTGGTGAGAAGTTGGGAGGTGTGGTCAGGAAGGTCTATGCACAAATCCAACTTGGATGCCAATTCTGCCCATTCTTGCATTAGGGGTCCTACACAGAGTCACCCATATTTATTTCAATTTAGGCGCTGCTCGACTTCAAACGAGCTCTGGATGGTTCACAATATAATAAGCAATAAAATACCATATTCACTAACACCTTACAGGGTATGCTGTTGCACAGGGCAATGCAACAATCAAGAAGGCCCACGTCATGACGTAATCCTGCAATTTACATTAAATATTTAAACACAACCATATATGTTGTTATTTTGATATAATATAGGCTTTTGTGTGCTGGACCATAAAAGAGGCCCATACTTCCCAGGAATTTATCGTCCTCTAATTGTAAGACAGTTTCCCAATCAAATTAAAAATGATTCTGTTCATTCCACTAACTTTTCCAAAGTAAGGAATGGGATGGGGATAGTTTGCTTCAATTTGTCCATTAAATTGTTTTAATGCAAAAGTTAGACATTCCATCCTGAAATTGGGTAACATAAAGTTCAAACTAGACATTTTAATGTTTTTTACTGTTTTAATGCTTTTTACTGCTTTTATTGTTTTAAAATGTTTTCTTTTAATTTTTAATTGTAATACAATTGAATTGTGAACTGCTCTGTCATTTGCTGAGATGGGTAGCTATAGAAATCTAATAAATAAATAACACTATATTTTAATATGTTTGCAGTTTGAATTATTATTTTTTATAGAAACATGTCAGATGCCTGTTCTTGAGTTAAAAATTATATATTTGAAAGGAAGACAGGAGATATAATAATGTAGAACATATACTTTCATCTATGGAAATAACTTGAAGCAAAGATAAGGAAAAATTAAACTTAACCTGAGCATATTTTTGTGGTTATTTTTCCCCCCTTTGAAAATAACATTCAATTCATTCTTGAATAATAAAGATTAAGTTGGTATGTAATTAAAAAAATTAGTTTACAGTCAATTTATTGATATAGAATCCTGAAGTTTAGCTTCTTAATGCTTTTTTTTAATACAGTCCCAATAAAATTCAATACTTGAAATGCAATGATAAAAGTATCAGTCCTTAGTAGGATTGACTTGTAGACAGTGGTGAAATCCAATTTTTTTTTTACTACCAGTTCTGTGTGCGTGGCTTGGTGGATGTGGCAGGGGAAGAATACTGCAAAATCCCTATTCCTTCCCCACTCCCGGGGGAAGGATACTGCAAAATCTCCATTCCCTCCCCACTCCTGGGGGAAGGACATTGTAAAATCTCCATTCCCACCCCACTCTGGGGCCAGCCAGAGGTGGTATTTGCCTGTTCTCCAAACTACTCAAAATTTCCGCTACCGGTTCTCTAGAACGTGTCAGTACCTGCTGGATTTCACCCCTGCTTATAGATAATATCCATATTAATATCTATACATATAAATGTACAATTACAATACTAAAAGTCCAACTGCTATCAATATAGACAATACCTGTAAATTCCATCTGCAGAAGCAGTTTCATTCAAATCATCAAATATTCAAGATAAGTCTCACAGCTTGCATTGTCGGCAAACACTATAGTATTTTCTCTTCATACATAAAGAAATAAAAATAATTCCAGGCAGCTGAGGATATAATTTACAGAAAGCCTATTCAGTTGTTCTGCTCATAACTTTCTCCTTAATCAAATGCTGCATATTTACACATCCACTTGTGATGTTCCATGAAACTTGTAATTATAATCTATTAAAATGAAGTGCTGTAAAATGAAAACTTCCCCTGCTGAGATAAGAGCTGATTTGCCTCAAAATCAGCCAGGGCCATATAAGCAATGAGATTTCCAGGTACTGAGCTGAATTATGTTTAGAGTACCTTGGTAGAAATGGAATTAGTCAGAACTAGAGAAGTGTCAGCATTTCACGCTGCACTTACTCTAATGCTGACATAAGAAAAAGAAGCAGAGGCATCTAGAAAGAGACATTTGACCCTTCACCTACTTATTTTCACTGGGATGGGAGGGGGGAAATTCCTTTGAGGAGAGCAATAGATTAGGGGCAGAGTGACAGGGAAGATCACCAATGAGTATAGAGGAGTGGGGAAAGGAAAAGGAGGGTTTGCCTGAGGAAGTCAGGCTTGGCTGCAATGAGTCAGAAATATAATGTGCGTGCTAAATAAATTAGAGGTTTTTTTCAAAGATTTTGTTTGAAATGCAATTTATTCAAGATGACTTCGAAACCTGACAAGAAGTAGTAATGACATTCGTCAGAAAAGGATGGTCTTCCGTAGTCCTATCAAATAAATTTTAAGATTTGCCAACTGTGGCAAAAGCCATACACCATGCTTTTGTTTTAAGTAAAACCAGCTGAGAAACATACTAGCTAAAACAATTCCTGGCAAATAGATGGGGAAGAAATGGGGGTAGTGACAGATTTTATTTTCCTGAGCTCCAAGATCACTGCAGATAGGGACTGCAGCCAAGAAATTAAAAGACGCTTGCTACTGGGGAGGAAAGTTATGGCAAATCTAGACAGCATACTAAAAAGCAGAGACATCGCCCTGCCAATAAAAGTGCACAAAGTCAAGGCTATGGTTTTCCCAGTTGCAATGTATGGCTGTGAAAGTTGGACCATAAGAAAGGCTGAGCACCAAAGAACTGAGGCCTTTGAACTCTGGTTCTGGAGAAATCTCCTGCGAGTCCCTTGGACTGCAAGGTGATCAAACCGGTCAGTCCTAGAGGAGATCAACCCTGACTGCTCTTTAGAAGGCCAGATCTTGAAGATGAAACTCAAATACTTTGGCCACCTAATGAGAAGGAAGGACACACTGGAGAAGAGCTTAATGTGGGAAAGATTGAGGGCAAAAGAAGATGGGGATGACAGAAAATGAGGTGGCTGGATGAAGTTAATGAAGCAGTAGGCATGAATTTAAATGGACTCCAGAGGATAGTAGAGGACAGGAAGGCCTGGAGGAACATTATCCATGGGGTTTCAATGGGTCAGACATGACTTCATAACTAACAGAAACAAAAGTATTTTTACTCTTTAAGTGCAAGCTATGTGATTAGGATCCAGATTCCAAAATGCTGTAGGCACAGGGACAAAGAAGTGAATGTCATAAGGACAAAAATAAATTTGATTTAATTTAAATTACACTAAATTAAGAGAATTAAAGCAACTTGCCTTATATATCTAATAGTATTTTCACTGAGCCACAATAAAAATCGCAATTTCTTGGCAATTTTTGAAGAAATCATGGGGACCACACCCAAATAGCTCTGAGGTCATAGGTTTTGAACATTAGTTCAGTCAGTTAATTGGATAAGTGAATGTGACTTATGTTAGTCCCTCTCTCTCCCTCCCTCCCTCCCCTCCTTCTCTCTCCCTCGTCCACTCCCAACCTTTCTCTGGTGTGGCAGACAGAACAACAGACTCCGGTGTTCAATGGCTAAAGGAGGGAATCTCTGGCCTTTGCCTACTTGAAAGGAAATTCAGAGAAAGTGGGCTGGGGTCTTAATGGCATCATATTTACCAGTTTTCACTTACTTTTAGCTTCTTTAAGAGGGGCTGGTCCACGCTTCTCCTCTTTGACTAATAGATTTTTCCCTTTCTGCTTTCCATAATACATTATATTCAGGGGTGAAATCCAGCAGGTTCTGACAGGTTCTGAAGAACTGGTAGTAGAAATTTTGAGTAGTTTGAAGAGCCGGCAAATGCCACCTCTGGCTAGCCCCAGAGTGGGGTGGGAATGGAGATTTTGCAATATCCTTTCCCCAGGAGTGGGGAGGGAATGGAGATTTTGCAATTTCCTCCCCTGCCAGGCCCACCAAGCCACACCATGCCCACCAAGCCACACGCACAAGAACCGGTAGTAAAAAAATTTGGATTTCACCTCTGATTATATTAATGCATGCACTCCTGTGTCATATTGATATCACAATTTTGAGGTCACTGTTGGCATTGGAGACATTGGGACAGATCCACAGTGAAGTAACTCTGGAACAGGTAAGTGGTTGAAAGGAGAAAGCAGGCACTTAGCCCTGCTGAAATGAGATAGAAGATTGCTTTCCTCCATTCAAACACATCATTTGAGCCTTCGTAGCAGGCCTTTATCCTTACACTAATGCTGTATTTAATGTTGATGGACTTTTGATTCAACTATGTTTAAAATTAATAACAAGACAGAAAAGCACTCTGATCTGAGGCCACAGTGCACTATGAAACAATTGTTATTTTCTTGAGCCAGGATTGTTAAACATAGTTATGTTTTTAATAGTATAGGAAAACATTTTTATGAAAGGCTGCCTCCTCACTCTTCTATTTTTAGTTGCAGAATCTTTCAGTCCTTTATCTTTTAAAATTTTGGGAACCAATTACAACCTGAAAATCAATCTATTTACCTACTTATCCATTTTGATGGACCACCTATGAGTCAATATAACCATACCAAAAGAATGAAATAGGTATAAACTCTTAACATTATACATATCTAATTTAAACAGTTGCTACAAAATAAATGAGCAAGAAAGAGAAAGCATATTTCACACTCTTTCAAGGGTAAGAAAAGTTAGCCTGTTAAATCCTGTACTTGTCTACTTAGAAGCTATCTGCACTGAGGGAAACCAAAGGAATTGAATTCTATGTAAGAATGTGTAGGATTGTAGCTTAATATCAGGGCTGAGATAGAAGTAGCTGTCACAAAGCCTTAGAGAGGTTGGTCCAAGATATGAGGATGAGCAGTAAATAATGTCCTGCTCCAAAAAACTAAAGACATATATAGCCAATACAGGTCATGTTATTTTTATGTTTGAAGTAGAAACCCTGATAGATTTCTTTCTTCCTCCCAGGCAATAAAATGCAACTACCATATAGAAAAAAAGTCTAACAGTTGTTCTGTAACTGCATGGACCTCAAATCAGATGTTTGAAGCCATTGTTTATTTAACTGAATGACAGGGACAGGCACAATCTAAGAAACAGCCATAGACTTGTTGAAATAAACAAGCAAGAATCAAGTAAAGTAGACACACCCAAACCAAGAAGACCATTTTGGTCTCACAAATAATCCCAAACAAAATTGGGAAATTTTTGTAATCTTCCCCAACCAGGATAGTCTAATGTCCTGCCAAACTAAGCCAGGTTGTATAAATGCTCCTTGCTTCACTTGATTTTATATTCTAAAAAGGATTCTTTTGATAAATGAGTGGGTGATTTCTTTCATTTCACTTGTCACTTGTTCATTTATTATCACACCTTCCAGTAGCCATATTATGAAAGCAGTCATAACATCCTCTCAAAATGCCAGATGTTCTCAGTGCATCCGCAATGTTACCCATCCCTGAGATACATAGTCCAACGTGTAATCAATAGCTCAGATATACAACAGCAACAAAGAGTGTTTAAGACATCTGTTTCTATCTCATGTAGTTCCTAACACGAAGGCAGAGAAGTTCATATTCATGATAGCATTTCAACTTGGACTTTCAAAACTCACTGTTACTTAAATTAGATTCTTAATGAATAAGGATAATTAACCCTTAATTAATGATAATTAATTCATTAATGGAATCAACTTCCAGTGGAGATAGTGGGTCAATCATCTATAACTGAGTTTAGACATGCTTGGGATAAACACATGCCTATCATCTGACAAAAAATAATAAACAAACGAACAAATAAATGAACAAAAATTAAATATAACTTAAAATAATAAATACATGAATTAAAAACAAAACAAAAACAAACAAAAAAACTCAAAGGGTTTTCTTCAGTCAGTTTCTGCTATCAGTTTTCTATGTTTCTCTGTTTCTCTGTTAATGTTTCTAGATCTGGATTCTCAAAATGGATACAGTGGTGACATTCTTCCATTGCTTTTTCAAATTAGAAAAGGAAGAATTACAAATTGTACAGAACTTTTTTGTACATACAAAAATCAATTTTCTAACCCACCTTCATGTGTAAAGCCTATATATTTAGGTGTTATAATACCTACATACATACCAATGGTGAAATCTCCCTGGTTCTATCTGGCTCGCTGAACTGGTAGCGCTGGCGGCGGGAGGCTCCACCCACCCACTGGGACGTTACTACATCCCGTTTTATAACCATCTGCGCATGAGCAGAAGAGGTGCGTGAATACATGAGCACTCCCACGCGGAAGGGCACCCAAACCAGTATTTTTTCTTTTAAAAAAATTGATTTATATGCTGCCTTTCTCTGGAGACTCAGGGCGGCTTACAATGCATATTGTAAGGTAATACCTTCAGTATTGAAGGCAAGTGGATTTCACTGGTCATACATACATACATACATACGAGGCACGGTGATGCAGTGGTTAGAGTGCAGTACTGCAGGCTACTTCTGCTGACTTCCAGCTTCCTGCAATTTGGCAAATCAAATCTCACCAGGCTCAAGGCTGACTTAGTCTTCCATCCTTCCGAGGTGGGTAAAATGAGGACCCAAATTGTTGGGGGCAATATGCTGTAAATCACTTAGAGAGGGCTGTAAAGCACTGTGAAGCAGTATATAACACATATGCATATGCAAACACAGTGGCACTTCAGAACTCTGTAAACACCAACCTCTGTGCTATTTTATCAATAGGAACTCTGACTAATATCAAATGTGACTATATGCATCCCTTGGTAAATTTCCATAAAATAAATGATTATTTTCATGCAAATTTTTGTCCCATATCAGAATTAGATATACTTCATTGTATACCTAGTAAGTATAGATCTCAGTTGATCCATTGCTAATTAGGAAGAAGCCTTTGTTAGAATATATTTTTTAAAAGCTTATTATAAGGAAAACTGATGAATTAAAGAAAAAAAAACAAAGAAAAAGAAACTGCAGATTCCGTATCTATTTCTTATTTATATCTATGAAAACAAACTGGATTGCCTTTTTTAAGAACAGAAAAAATCTCAATATACTTCTTTGCATGATTGAGGATTGGCTTTGTTTCCTTTACCAGCCTTTCATATTCAGATTAGCAAAGTTACTTTCCTTCTATTTTACAAATTTGTTAGGCAAATATTCTGTTCCTTGAGAAGGTTTGGTGGTTTTATAGAGGAAAGCTGCCAATCATCCTGATCTGAATGAATGGTCCCCATAGTAATTGTGCTTAGATTCATTTATACCCATCTTATCGGAACAATTTTTTACTTTCCATTTTAAAGGGAGCAATCATTTGCCAGTATTGGCTTTTTGTGTTGCAGAGATTTGAGGCAGAAACAGCTAGAAATACAAAGGCCTTGAAACTTTTATTTTGAAGGCTGAGTGATTCAGTAGGGAAAAAGGAATGACTCCCCCCCCCCACTCCTGTGACTATCCTCAAAAGAACCAAAAATGAAAGAAAAGGTTTGATTGCAGTCTTCTCTATTAAGTGGCAGAGAATATTTGCATCACAAATTAGGGTCAACACTTAGGACTCTTTGGTTTATCTCAGGGCATTATGTGCATTCAAATCATGCTATTCTACTTCCACCCCACTCCAGGGGAAGGATACTGTAAAATCTCCATTTCTACCCCACTCCAGGGGGAAGGAAACTGTAAAATCTCCATCTCCACCCCACTCCAGGGAGAAGGAAACTGTAAAATTTCCATTTCCACTGCACTGCAGGGGAAGAATACTATAAAATCTCCGTTTCCACCCTCCCCCCCACAGTGACCCCACTAACCTGCTTCCCAGCTCCATGTGCAGGGCAATAAAAAAGACCCAGCCGATAAGATGGGACTTGATCAGCTGGGACTCGGGAGGCAGCGAATAGATGGGGCTGGGCCAGTCAGAGGTGTATTTGCTGGTTCTCCAAACTACTCAAAATTTCCCCTACCAGTTCTCCAAAACCGGTCAGAATCAGCTGAATACTACCTCTGTGTAGTATCTTTCTGGAACTCCATAAAGCAACTGTAGGAAGGGAAATCTATCTGGTTCAGTTCCAGGCTGAGAAAAAGACGCTGGAAATAACATGGAGGCTGGTTGGAAAGAAAGTTTTTGTTTATTGGTGAACAGAACCAACACACATACACACAGTGTGCCGTTCTGGGTCAGCTGACCAATTGGTTTAGTTTTATATGGACTTTTATACAGTTTTTACAGCATTTTGTAATCTGGAGGCTTGTTCCGTGTGTTTTTATTATTTGACTGGTTTTATTTGTTTTGCGAAGGTTAATGATGGCTCTTAATTAATGCTTCCTTAATCCTAATCTTGTCAGGCATGTGTAATTGATTTTATCCTGTTATCTATTGCCTCTAGCCCAGGGATGTCAAACTCATGTCATCATGTCGTCACATGATGTAATCAGAACATTTTCTCCCTTCGCTAAACTGGGCATGGGTGTGGCCAGTGCATGACGCATCCAGCCCGCAGGCCAGGAGTTTCACAGCCCTGCTCTAGCCTGGCTTTCTTAATGGACTGGTATTATTTCCACTTTTCTTAATGAATGGAGTTAAAATCATGTCATTTCCTTTCTTAATCCCATCTTAATTCCTAAAGCTGTTTGTCAATAGATTGGCCCAGTCTTTCTTAATGGGCCCAAAATATCTGCTGGAGGCTATTGAGACTAAATCTGCTTTCTGTCTTTAAGAACATTTCTCCCTTTGAGGAAACAAATTCTGCTTTTAATATTCCCCAAAATATTCCATTCTTCTGGGGAGGGGGCATTTCCCACACAACCATATCATTACCCAGAATTCCATGGCAGATGCAGAGGGTAGTCAAGTAGTCACAAAACAACATGGTTGCTTTCAAGAGCTGCAGACTTTTTGAAAACCCTTTTTGAAATTGAATCAAAAATGTTGCACAACTCTTAATTTTCATTTGTAATTATTTATTTATTTATTATTTATTTTATTTATTTGTTTAGATTTGTATACCGCCCTTCTCCTTGCGGACTCAGGGCGGTGAACAGCCAAATAAAAATAGTACACAAAAGTTAAAAAATTTCTTAAAAAAGCATATAACTTTGGCTAAAAATTAAAACCATTAACCATTAAATATTTAAAATACCCAACCCTATAATACAGATCTTAAAAATTCAGCAGGGTCAGGCTAGACCAGCAAGCTGAAAGAGATGAGTTTTCAGGGCCCGACGAAAAGTCCGGAGGTCAGCAATTGTTCTCAGTTCTGGAGGAAGATCATTCCAGAGGGTAGGGGCTGCCACAGAGAAGGCCCTCCCCCTGGGGGTCGCCAGCCGGCATTGTCTGGCTGACGGCACCCTGAGGAGATCCTCTCTGTGGGAACGCACTGGCCGGTGGGAGGCTATTGGCGGCAGAAGGCGGTCCCGTAAATAATTTGTAATTATTTACTCATTTGTTTGACTTATATCCAAGCTTTTCGTCTCCAAATCCAAAGCAGCTTACATGAAGTTTACATTTCATTTTATGTGCATTAAAAAAAAATTGTGAGGTAAAGAGAATGATTGGCCTAAAATTCCCAAGTTAGTTTCCAAGTTCCCAAGTTTTCAAAACTAGCTAAAAAAACCTGATGTTCTCTGGACAACAGAACTGCTGTTTATCCATACTTCTTATATCTACTTGCATTTGATTTTTGAGGACCGATTCTCCTAGGAAGTAATATGTTTGGGAGTTGCCAGCCTAAAATGAGCAGAGCAAGAGGAAAAAGTGGGTGATTTCTTTCTGATATGTCTTTTTTCTCTCCTTAGTTTTCTTTTTCCTTGGCTCCATTTTTTTTTCTCTGTCACATAACAGACTAGAGAGGAAGGGACAGATTTTTCTAATCAGAGGCCTGCAAGCAGAGGCTTGTAGAGACATTTCAAAATTAGGCGTATAAAATTAGCTCAAGAGCTGCATTTGGCCTTAGGTTCTTTACTATCCTTTGCTTGCCTGCTTCTAATCTTGACAAGAAGACAAATCAAGACCCTTTTTTAAAAATCTTTTTATAATTCACAGGAAGTCTTTCTTACTTACATATCAAATATACGGGGTTGCCAAAATGATTTTTAAGAAAATCAAAGAAAGAGCAAAGACCGATGAAATTTTATATGTTCTTACAAAGAGATTATTCCAGCCACACTAAATGAAATTTCTCTGTAGGCATGGATTATCGAACTGGTGGAAATTACAGAAAAGTAAAACATTAAATTTCTGCTCCTTTATTTTTTAATTGTATATGTGTACATGTGTGTATTTGTATGAATGTAATGATCAGCCAAATTTGGGACCTGAAACCTGTAAAACTCTGAGAAGACATAGTGGTTATAGGTTTTGTGGTCACTCAAGAGCAGAGATTTTCCATCTTTAGTTCTGGATGTGGTTGCTCTTCTACAAATGAACTCGTGCACAATTTGGGTCCTCCTAGATCCCAACAACTCATCAAGGAAGAGCTAGCAGTTTTGATTGAAAGGGGTTTGTCCAGTTTAATCTGGGAATTCCTGGATCAGAATTCCCTTCTCATACTCATAACATCTTAACTCTCTGATGTTTTGACTATTGCAGAACATTGTCCATGAAGCTGTTCATAAAAGCCACTGGGGAGCTGTAACTGGTATACAACTGCAATCACAGACGAAGTTGTGGGCCTGTCTTAGTATACCAACGGGAAATCTGTGCTTCATGAACTATGCTGGTTACTAGTGAGCTTTGGAATGCAATTAAAGGAATTGGTTGTGATCTATAAAGACCTTCTCCTTCCCCGAGGGACCATGTTTCTTATATTGTTTCTTTAAGATCTACCAAAACGAGCATGCTTTGGGTCCCATGTTTGAAATAATATCAATTAATGGGTCCCAGAAAGCATGTCTTCTCTGTTGGTCTCTGCTCAAAGGAATGGTATACCCACAAAGTTGCATTGTCTTTACTCTTCCATCTTTTAAAGGAGGGCCTTGAAGATCTAGCTCTTTTTTCCAGGCCTTGGGAAAAGAAATGGTCTTGGTTGTCTTGTTCTTTTTGGTTCTTTACTAGCATTATCAGCAGAGGTGGGATTCAGCTGGTTTGGACCAGTTCGAGTGAACCAGTTGTTAAATTTTTGCACAGTTTGGAGAACTGGCTAATCACACCATTGGCTGATCCAGCCCAGCCCAGCCCAGCCCAGCCCTGCCCACCCCGCCCCACCCAGTCACTCCTTATCTTGCCTCACCCAACTGTGTTGCTCACCTAGAGTCATGCCCCTGTCATAGCTGCTGCTGCTCTCTGGTTCCCTCACTTGCCTCAACCATGCAGCCCAGCTGATCTCTGCCTGGTGAACCTTCCTTCACTTCTCAACCAGCTATCTCCCCTGTGGCCCCCATGGCCCAGCCTGCTTGCCTGCCTTCCCCGTGACCTTCTCCATGGTTCTTTGCAGCCCAGCCTTCTTGCCTGCCTTTTGTGGCCATCAGCAGCCTGTGCAGATTCTGACAGTGAGGAGGCTGGTGTGGTGTTGTGCCAGCAGCCTGTGCAGCTGGCACTCAAGTCAAACAATGAGGAGGCTGGAGAAGATGTGGTGCCAGAAGCAGGGATTCAGCCAGGGCCTTCAGAACCTCCAGAAGCTCCTTTAAGTGAAGAGGACAAAGAGGAGGAGCCTCTTCTTGATGCACGGGCACGTAGAGCGACCAAAAGGCAGGAGTGGCTCCTCAGGAGGAGGTCTCCTTGAGAGTAAGGCTTGGGGCTAATTGGCCACTCCCTTAGCCTATTTAAGGAGGAATGCCGGCTGAAACAATTTGTAGGGAACAACTTTAGTTCACTCTACTTTGCATCTGGATTGTCTACAAATTGCTTCTGGACTTTCTACCAACCTTAGTAAAATTGTGATTACTTTATTTTGGTTTCTTGTAGGCTGTTAAGAAAGTTTATTAACAGCCTTTGTTTTGAAAAAGACTGAGTTATTTTAGTAAATTAAGTTTTGCTGTGTTCTTTGGGATCTGTAGCTGGGGCAGAACACTGCCTTCCCTGCTACCTCCCACATGGCACCCATGGCCTAGCCTTCTTTCTTGCCTTCCCTGCAGTCCCCACAGCCCAGCTTGCTTGCTTGCCTTCCCCACTGCCTTCTCCATGGTCCCTGTGGCCCAGCCCACTTGCCTGCCTTCCCTGCTGCCTCCCACACATCGCCCATGGCCCATCCTGCTTACCTGCTTCCACTGCCACCTCCTCCTTATTGCCTGACTGCTGGCAAACAACAGATACTGCAGAGACAGGGCAATTTCCTACGTACCATTCCGAGCCTCTTCCCCCCCACCCCCAGCCTGCACTGCCCTACCTTGCTGTGAGTGATGTCGAGTTGGCCAAGTCCACTCAGTCACATGACTCTCCTCAGCTATGCCCACCCAACCAGTTACTAGGAAGAACTGGTTGTTAAATTACTTGAATCCAGTGGTGAAATGTAAAATTTGTTACTACCAGTTCTGTGGACTTGGCTTGGTGGTGGTGGGGGTAATATGGCCAATTTTTTTTAACTTTTACTTTTAAAACCATTTTTTTCTACAACTTCTTCGGCTGAAGAGGTTGTAAAAATAATGCTTTTAAAGCCTGATTTTAAAACCAGTTCCCAGCTGACTTGCCTGATTGACAGAGGCTTTTTTTCCCTTTAAAAACATTTTTTCTATAACCTCTTCGGCTGGAGAGGTTGTAGAAAAAATGCTTTTAAAAGCCTCTGATGATCCCAGCTGAGCCGTGTGATCATCAGAGGCTTTTCTTTTACTTTTAAAAGCATTTTTCCGGCCAAAGAGGTTGTAGAAAAATGCTTTTAAAAGTAAAAAAAAAAGCCTCTGATGATCCAACGGCTCAGCTGGGCAATGGGGGCGGGGACAGGGATTTTTGCTACCAGTTCTCCAAACCACCAGCCTCCATCGCTAGCAGATCAGGTGATCTGGTCCGAACTGGGAGCATTTCACCCCTCCTTAATCCCACCACTTATTATCAGGTTACTCCATCTTACTGGGAATTTTTAGTTGTTTTTATTGTTAGATGTGCAGAATCAATAGATTCTGTGGCTCTATAAATCTGAGAAACAAACTTTCATTTTCATTATAGCTAATGAACTTAATGAGCATGGTAGAAGCATGAAATGCATTCTGTGAGCCTTCTGTATTCCAGACTATTGAATCAAAAAACAGAAGGACCAGAAAGACCTTTGCCGAATACAGATGGAAATAAGTAAAAGAAAGATTTGGCAAGGACACTCAGATCAAGCAATAGTGAAACCATTGTAATTTTTACTGAAATGACAGTGACAATTAGATTTCAACCCTTATTTAGATTTAGCTGGCGTGGATTTAGGCTAGTTGTGACATTCATGGCAGCTGCTTAATTATTGGTGGCTCAGAGATCAGCAGTGACTCATCTTTCTGAATGCTTTTCCCATTGTGAAATATGCCATGTCTAATTTGTGAGGAAAATGTTCAGCCTATTCCATTGGCATTTACATTATATCACTTAATTAGCTATCTAACAGCTTATTGCAAAAGTTGCAGTTGTTAAGGCCTAAACATTAAATAAACATATTTTTAAAATAAGACAAATGATTAAAGGCCAAGGTCCTACATCCCTCATGTTAGGGAGTCAGACTATATTGAATTGGCTGCTTCTAAAAAATGCCTTTGAACTAACTTTTTTAAAAATGAAACTTTAATTTGAATGATGTGAATCACTGACATCAACAGAGAAGTGAAGGTCAAATATTATTTGAAATATATAACACATTATACCACATCCATACTTTACTAGGCCTTCTCAGGAATATGTATGGTGTGGAAAATTAGCATTTTACCAAATGGATAGAAACTACAAATGACCAGTTTTCTATAATAAATGTATTTTTTTAAAAATAGCAATTGAAAAAAATGGTAGTGTCAATTCATCTAGTGTCTGAGTAAGAAAAGAATTCTCTAGTCCATGGGTGTCAAACTTGCTGTGTCATATTGCCGACACATGATGTTTCATGACATTTTCTCCATTTGTGGAGCTGGGGTGGGTATGGCCTACTTGTGGCACATCTGGCCCACGGGCCGCCAGTTTGACACCCCTGCTAGTCTCTTCTTGGGACCATCATTCCCAGAATTCTCAGTTGGATGGGTAAGGCTGAAGCTGATCAGCAAAAACGTTTGGTGAGTTAATGTTCCATAGCAGTGTTTCTCAAGCTTGGCAACTTAAATCTTTGTAGACTTCAACTTCCACAGTTTCACAGCCAACATGGTGGCTGGAGAATTCTGGGAGTTGATGTCCAGACATCTTCAAGCTGCCAAACTTGAGAAACGCTGTTCTACAGAATCAGCAGATATCACCAGTTGCAGATTTTGCTTTTAACAAGGATAATGATGCTTCTACTTTCTCATTCTCCTCAGAAAGATTGAACTCTCTAATCTGCCATGTAATGTTCAGACAAGAGAAAACAAGCAAGTATAGAAAGAGTATTACAATTCACAAATATGCATATGTTTTCTAATGCATCTAAAGCTAAGCTAATCACTTCAGCTGGATAACTATCCATGTTGGTTGCTTATCCTGTATGGACAATAGTTCTCGGTTAATTAAAAAAATCTAAATTTTAAATATGGGTAGAAAATTAGTAAGGGCAGAGAAAGCCTAGAGATTAGCCCCAAACAGCTGCTGTTTTTGAGTTTTGACAAAGTATTTGGGCTTATTGATCATACAGATTTCTAATTATTACATTTCTCTGTAGTGTTTAGTATCATTCAAAAGGCAATTTATCTTTCTCTAATTCCAAATTAGGAAGTTCTTGCAGATGCTGAATCATAATAAAGCTTTAGAAAGCTTTACTTGGAAAGATCAGAAATGAACAATGTCTAGAATTTTGATTTCTATTTTTTAAATACAGAGGTTTAAGGAAACAAACACATCTAGACTTTAAGTGTGATTGCACATTGTCTTCCAGTTGCTTTTCATATCAATAACTAAACCAGAAAAGCTATAGACAAGTGCTCAGTTTTTTAAAAAAAACCTTTCTTTGATGTAGCTACAAAAATGCTATCATAGTTTTTTATCACACATTCAATGGGAAGCTGGAAACTGTATGCATTATAACCGAACAGAAAAATAAATCAATGAACCACAAATAGTAAGTCAAAACTCAGGAGACAAATGTGGAAAGTTTCTAGGTAAACAATTGTGCTATTGTTTTCTTTTATATATATAATAAGTTTTTGTTTTATTTTATAACATACAAAAATTCCAATTCCAATTGAACAATGTATTGTCCGAGTACAAGTCATTTTAGGAAATAATAGTCAAAGTGTTTACAACAGTATTCATTGCATTGGTATCAATTATAATAGTATTAATAATAACAACAACACAAAACAAAAATATTTGTTTAATCAATTTAACATACCTTCCTGTTATCACTGAGACTTCCATATATTTCCCTGTTTCTAGCTCCTGTTTTTGTCAGCTAACCATTGATAAAATAAATCCCAAGTCAAAAAATATTCAGTTTCTTTCTTTTCCTTAACTATAAGTGTTAGCCTATCCATTTCTGCACATTCTAGTAATTTTTTAATCCCCTTTTCATCTGGTTGGGATCTCTTCACTTTTCCATTGTTGTGCAAATATAGTCTAGCTGCAGTCAGTACATATAAAATCAAATTATACTTTTTAGTTATTATTTGTTGAATGTTCTCCATTTTATCACCCATCTTTTCCATTTTTTCCTTCATGTCTTTACAATTTTTTTTATTGTGGCTTCTTAAAGTGTTTGGAGCATTAATTTCAATTCTGCTTGCATTATGTTCATCATGTCCATTTTTTCCTGTTGCAACATTCTATCCAAAGATCTTTGACTTGCTGGACTGGATACTGCTGCTGCTGATGCAGATGTATCCCCCCCCCAATTTACTTAAATTTGAAACACTAGTCATTTTGGATACTCTTAAAATCTTCAAGAAATTTGAAATATTTGTACCCTATGACTATCATTAAGTGTTGTACCTTATGATTCTTGATGAACATATCTTTTCTTTTACGTACACTGAGAGCATATGCACCAAGACAAATTCCTTGTGTGTCCAATCACACTTGGACAATAAAAAATTCTATTCTATTCTATTCTATTCTATTCTGTTCTGTTCTGTTCTGTTCTGTTCTGTTCTGTTCTGTTCTGTTCTGTTCTGTTCTAAAAATATAATTAGTAATAACACAAATATTATTCTAAAAATTCTCAATACCCCACCAACTTCCCACTTAATTTTTTTTCACAAATGAAACCACCACCATCTCCAAATAGTTTCACACTTTCTATTGATGTAATCCAAAAAAAGAGGGAAAAAAGGTTGCTTTTTATTTTTCAGGTTCTTCAAACATTAATCTTTTCTTCTCTTGATAAATTTGTAATCCATTTAGACCCACCAAGCCCCAAAGTTCAACCACACAGGCTCATAAATCACCAAAAGGAAAGTTCAAAAAGGAATGGAAAATAAAATAGTTTCTTCTGTTTCCCAGCTTCTGTTTACTTTGACTGTTTAGTTTTCATATAAGTTCAAAGAGCTACACTGTTAAAAAAGTTACAGTGTTTCACTCCCTGTCTCTGCTATCTTCTATAAACAATTTGTTAGAGCAGGTATTATTGTAACAAACAAGTTTACCTTCAATAGACGTTCAAGGTCATGCTTTCACTACTTTCACTTCTCTGCAGTTTTCTCCAGTAGATGTCACTGTTGCTCTATTTCTCTCCTTTCTCTCTTATTAGCTTAAATTATATCATCTGATCCAAAGCTTTTTAAAAGTCCCAGGGGTCAGAATTTCATATTCCAAAAAGTTTTCAGCTTAGTCTATCTTGCAATTTAAATCCCCAGTTTGACTTTCCTAGCTTTTAAACTTCTTCTCTTTCTAAAAAGTTCTCTTTTCTCTATTTCCAGTTCTATAGATAGCTCTCAGGTTTGCTCACCGCTATTCTTGGGGGGTGAAAAACAAACAATTCCATCTCATCTTCTTTGAGTCCCACTTTCACCCAGGTTTTCTTTAAAGGGGCAAGTTTCGCAACAGGAGTTGGAAAAATCCCACTCAGATTGATCACACTGTTCCTCAGATTCTATGCTTGCTTCATTTGTTGACTGTCACAGCTTCAGTCAGACATGAAATGGCCATCTTTTTCTTCCCGCTGGATTGGGAGCTTCCTTGAATCAAACCAGGAGTTTGATGTCTCCTTGTGATCAATGGAGTATCCTCACTGTCCTCATCACCCCTCCAGGATGATTTGGGTCCCTTGGTACCTCCTAGCAGATCAAATTTGGTGCAATTCCACAGAGCCCCGTGGAGTTGTCTAGTGTTGCCGCGACATCAGCCCTGACTCCTTTTTTGTTTTCACAACAATTGTGCTATTGTTGAAGGGTACTGTGACTAATCCCAAACAAAATGAACATTTTAATGTTTGGCAGATTTACAATGGATTGTGACGTTGTAAATAATATCTGAGATAAACTGCAGCTCTAATGTTTTTTTTTTTTTAAAGCATGGGAAGAGATTTGGAAATGAAATAGCTGGGAGGAAGATTTAAGCTTTTCAACCCATGTGTAAATGATATTAATCTGTATGATTCAAAATAAAAGGATCCGTGTCTCTTGAATGGTAATCTGTACAAGATGAATGTGATTTACCTGAATTTTCTGAAGGTAATATGATCCAACTCTTTGAGGTGTGCTGATATTGTGTAGGAACTTTCTCATTTTTAAGGCTTCTTCACATTTGTTTGTTTGTTTGTTTGTTTGTTTATTTATTGGTTTGATTTATATGCCGTCCTTCTCTGGAGACTCAGGGCTGCTTACAATGCATTAAGCAATAGCCTTCATACTTTTGTATATACCTGCTTAGTAGGGCTTTTGCCCCCCCACTCCCTATGCAGTGTTCTTTTTTATACAAAGTCAGTTTATTGCCCCCACAATCCAGGTCCTCATTTTACCTACCTCAGAAGGATGGAAGGCTGAGTCAACCTTGCGCCTGGTGAGATTTGAACTCACAGTAATTGCAAGCAGCTGGCAGTTAAGTGCTACTTTAACAGCATTTTAGTCCACTGCTCCACCAAGTCTCCTTGGTTTAGTAGCCAGAAGATGCATCTACAGGTTACTGATGTGCTGCAGGAGCCCCCAGAAGGGACAGAAAGCAATGCAGCACTTTGTCTTCATTTTGTAGAAACTAGATGTCATGTTGCTTCATGAAACAGTTCTGAAGGGTTGTTCAGTCGAAGCATCATGCATGTGAAGCTTTTGTTTGAAAGTCTGCACAATTCTATTTAGTGATATGTGATAAATAGAAATTCTGATTTGATTTCAGACTTGTAAAAGCAGTTGGATGTTAAACTATTGAATTACCTTTGTTCAGGCATTTGCTATAGTAAAATATCTGCACAGTGTTATAGTATGATAAGTAAATAAAAACATCACGTTCCCCCCCCTTTTAAAAAACACTTTCTGGAATGATTATGTTGGAATCTGACATCCCCATCCACATACTCTTTAGAAGTTTTGCAATAGGCAGCAATTTTAACCTCTGACCTTGTGGATTTTGTAAATTAAAAAAAAAAATTCCACACAAATGTAAAAATACATTTTTAGTTGATTACCTTTTTTTTTCTTGAATGAGGGATATGTTTTGTGAAAAACATCTGCAACATTTTTTTTTAAAAAAAATCACTCTCCATTAAAACAAATCAAAAGAAATACATCCTTGGCAACCCATTTGCATGGTGAAATGTCAGCAAAACAAAAGTTGGCTCAAAGTTGAAAAGAAAATTGGGTTGAAGTAAATTAAACCCTCGTTCTGCAGAATGCAAGTCTCAACTATGGGATGTGGTTTGCCATTTTTTTTTTAACCGAATGAAGTAATTACTGTCTAAGGGGAGTGGAAGGGCTCCCTAGATTACAATCTAGATCTACAGCTGCATGATTGTTTTATTTATTCAAGCTTGCTCTTCTACTTTGTATCCATATTGACTAGCCTGTCCTTTCTGTCTTTATTCCCAGTTCACTTTATTTATCAGGTTATGCTATGTGATTATGCACTGACTCAGCACAACTTCCAAACTCAGAGTGAAATGACATGATTGGAATGCACAGCTCTAATCCGTCCTGGCCAGATTCACAATCCCCAGAGTAGCTCTGCTTCCAATCTGTATGTCCAGAAACTCAGCCATGCTCCAAAGAGGAATATTTTAAAATATGATGGTTGCTCTAATGAGATGTCTTGCTGCCAGAAAAAGGTAGGAGGTGTAATAAGTTCTGCAACTAAGAGATTTGTCCTCTAATCACATTGAACCTTATGATCATGCTAAAAGATTTCTAGCAAAATCTTTTTTTTCAAATGGGCTTGCAAGAACTCAAAATAAATTCCTTCCTTTAATTATTTGCTCCCTTTATCCTTCTCTTCAGGAGAACGGGAAGCATGAATGCAGTTTTTATAGGAAAAATAGGTGAGTTAATCTCATATAATTCTGGTAACTTTTAACTTCCCAAAGTGATTTCCATCATTTACAGGGAGTCCTTAATTTACAACTGTCTGTTAAATGACAGTTCAAAGTTACAATGGAGAAAGTGACTTATGACTGGTCCTTGAAGTTATGACTGTTGTAGTATAGCTGCCACAATGTGATTGCAATTTCTGCTCTTGGCAATTGAGTCACATTTACCAAGGTTGCATCATCTTGCAGTCATATGATGACGATTTGTCACATTCCAGTTTCCAATGATCAAAGTCAATTGAGGAAGCTGAATTTGTTTAACAAATGTGTGATTTATTTTACAACCGTGTGTTTTGCTTAAAAGGCACAATAAAAAATGGTTGTAAAATTGGGTCCAGTCATGTGACAACTGATTTAACAACTTTCATCATTTAGTGTCCGTAATTCTGATCATGGTTGTGGACATAAATTGAAGACTACTTGCATAGGAGATAGTTGTTCTGGCCCCGTGCCCAGAAATAACCCCCCCTCAGACAACCGGAGGCTAAGGAACTGGCAGGCAACCAAGTGAGATGATAACAAAGGTCGGCAGCAATCCGCAGCTGCTTGCCAACGTTTTATTTAAAAGGTCCATCACATACACACCAAAGCTGAGACGCCGGGCCGATTCAAAACCGGGATCCACGTATCTTTGTTTTGTTCGTCACAAAGATATGGCTACAATCCCTCACTTATATAGTCTGGTAGGAGGCGTGGTCCACCAGCTAATCATGATACGCCTTTTCCTCTGCTGGGCTCTCCTGTCTCTCCGACGCTGGCGAGGGTCCAACCAAAACTTGCTCCCCTCGTCAATGTCCTCCTGTGGCTGCGGGGACGAGCTTGGCTCTGGGCTTATCTCCTGCCCTTCGGTGTCCTCCGGAGGCATTGCCAGAGAGGAGAGTCCTGGAGAAGGAGGCCTTGCCAACTCCTCTCCCTCACTCTCAGAGTCCTCCCCTGCTGATGACGCAGGCTCAGGCAACGGAGCCACAACAATAGTAACATTAGCTATTGTTCTTTTTTTTGCCTGCCAAAAAGTTTTTGACTCCCTATGACATGTATTTGTCATAGGGAGTCACATGTGTTCACATATGTTTGTCATGGACCCATCAGAGCTGGGAGAGGAGGAGGAGGAGGAGGAGGAGTTGGAACAGGGACTGTTTGCCAGGGGCTGAGGACGATGCTGTCCCAGGTCCCTCAGGCATTGGGGGAGATGGTCAACCAGATGGAGAGCTGCCTGCCGGCACAGACACAAGGAAGGATCGACAGCTGATCTGCAGTTGTGCTAATTGGCAGCTGATCTCCTCTGATGAGTAACAGCGCTCTACTCCACTCGATCCAAGGGCAAGAAGAGTGGAGCATGGGCAAGGCCAGAGAAGGGCTGCAAGGCTACTCAGGAGGAACACTTCTCCCAAGGAACACTTGGAGGGGAGTAACTTAAGGAGAAGCCATGGGGAGTTAGTCTTTGCCAGGAACAATTGTTTGGTTTGGCTTATACTCCCCTGGTTTCGACTTCTGCCCATTGCTGTTTGTCTTGCCTTGCTTGGAATATTGCTCTTCGCCTTTTGTTTTGGACCTGGCCCTTCTCTTGTGGACTGCATTTGGCTTTTGCTTCACTGTGCTTTTGGAACTGTTTCTTGACTGGAACCTGTTTCTTGTCCTGAGGACTGCCCTTGTCTTGTGCCTGGACTCTGCCTTGTGGATTGGACTTGGAACCTTGGACCTTTCCCTTTGAGCATACTCCTACTCTGTGAGTCAGTTGTCAAACATCCAAATTTAAATCATGTAACCATGGGTATGCTGCAATGATCGTTAAGTGTGAAAAATGATCAGAAATCACTTTTTTCACTGCCATTGTAACTTTGAACAGTTACTAAATGAACTGTTGTAAGTCAAGGACTACTTGTACTCCTCTGATTACTGGATGTGCTTAGAGACAATATTATATGTCATTGTTTCACCTCATCTACCATATTCCCCCAAAAATAAGATCAGGTCATATATTAATTTTTGCTCCAAAAGATTCATTAGGGCTTATTTTCTAGTTAGGTCTTATTTTGGAGGAAATGTGGTACCAAATACATCCATCTGGCTGACAATCCTAACTGGGTCTTATTTTGGGGATAGAGCTTATATTATGAGCATCCTGAAAAATCATTCTCGGACTTATTTTCCGGTTGGGTCTTATTTTCAGGAAATCAGGGTAACAAAACACATCCTCAGGGCATTAAAAAAAATTAAAAGCAAAGCTGCAACTGTCTTCACTATTATTTAGAAGCAAGATCATGTACTATAGACCTACTTAGCAATCTAAGCTTACCGAGATTTATTCTTAGTTTATTTATCACCTCCCCTTCCTGATTCCTCATCTCTGCACATAAGAGAAATTTATAAAAAGAGATTAAAAACTAAGATTCCTTATTATTCCTACTGTGTATAGGTTGCTATTAATGTTGCAGAATAGCAACGTATTTGTGGTTCAACAACTAAAGCTGATTCAAAGGAGCAAGCTGCCCATTCATTCTTTTTGTAAAATTTATACACCATTTCAGTCTGAATGGCTCAATTTTTATTTTTAATATGGGTTCAAACAGAAAACTCTATTCTCTCTTTCGTTCTTCTTTTTTTGTCTTCATGTACAAATACAGTGCTCAAGATTTCTTTGAGGTCTAGGCAGGTATGAAAAAATGATTTCATTTTCCATAATTATCATATATTTTATCTCCAAATCATTTTCAGGCTCATTGCATGTAGAGGGGTGTTATTTTGAGATTTTTTTAAAGGGGGAATGAAATTGAAAAAGTAGGAAAGTAGGGGAAAAAAAAGAGATAGGAAAATACATATTTTCTGGATAACTGCAAAATGGGAAGCCCATAGAGTCCATCTCCCTATCTCATTAGAATGTAGCACAGTTTTATGCAACCCTGTGAAACTTGCTCACAAGATACGAGCACCATGGGAGCCTTTGCAATATAAATTGATTATATAGCCATACAGATATGAACCTATGTCCCTATATTTCAGAGAGTGAGACATTTTATGATCTTGGCTGTTCAGAGACCATTAAATGCTGACATGAAAAAAACAGGCATAAGGGAGAAAAAGCAGTACATTCAAATATATGAATTTGCATATACTCTATTACTTTTTATGACACCTCCACAGTGCAAATAAGCTTATATTTCCTTGCATTTTCTATTGGGCTGAACCCTTGCACTTTATTCTAAGTGAGCTTCTGTATTTCCCACACATCGTGAAGATTATTACGGATATTGAACAGTTACGGATTCCTTTGCTCTCCAGCTTTTAGAAGTTAGAAAAGTTACGCTTGCTGTAACTCAACAGAAGACAGCACAGCACCCTGGGGTGGGAACTGAGGCATTTAGAGATAAAATGGAAACTGCACTTGCGATGCTTAAAAGTCCTTGGATGACAAATGTGGAAGCCAACTGGAGTGAAAGTCAAAGCTCATTTTCTTAATGGGGCGGTTCATATGCATCAGCTTTGTCATAATATTACTGTAGTGATTTTGGAGACTGGCACTGCTGAATACTATAGTTGTCTGCTTTTGGCTTCATGCTCTTCTTGATTCCTCAATTGCTGAACCTGCCAGGTGTGAAATGAATACATTATTTGTGCTGTTTCACCTACATGTGTGTCAGATTGATTTGTTCCTTGCTTCTTTCTCTACATATATTTATCATGACGTGGCTTTTATTGCATTGATTCCCTGTATGGGGTTGAGGAGTGAAATGGTGGCAAACAGGTGTTTTTGGCCTGCCAGTATTAATCTTCGCATTTTCTGATAATGGTAAGAAGAAAGCAAAAGTAATAAACTGGGGGGCAGGTTTGTACAGTATGTTTCAAGTCTTCAGAGCATGCCTGATCTTCGGAAGCCAGGTTAAAGCCAGGAGAAAAAAAATGTTTGCCTTAAGCTACCTGGCAAGGTTGTGTCTGAGGAGAGAAATTGAATCAGGACTTTCTCATTATAATTTACTGCTGTTCACCCAATGCTGCATAAGCTCTTCTTACATTTACTGGGATACTTCTGATTCATAGCTGCAAGCAAAGACACTAATAATCATGTGGAGAAAATGTTGTTTCTAATAAAAAATCTTCACAAAGACTTTTCCTCTTCAGTCAATATATTGTATTTTCCTTTTAAAAAACACCAAAAAAAAAACCACACAAAAAAACCACCCACCCCTTGCACAGCTCTAGGGCACTTCTATTATCTTTAAATCAGTAGAACTCTAGTAGGAAGATATTTTGATCGCTCCCTCTCTTCTGCTTGATTCCTGAAAAGTTGGTTAACAGCATTAATTATTACATATCCAGATGGCGGCTGCTTTGTAGAGTACAGTTTTGAATAATGGAGGGAATCAATTAGGTAAGCATTCAGGAACACAATTAGAATAAATGGAAACAACAGCACATAAATGCAAGGTTTGTGCAAGTACATGCAGGATATATGCATATATATGTTTATATATATATTAATGTCAGGGAAGTACAGTGAAAGAACATTTTCCCACTGTTTTTGCCTGTACAGCAGCTTTTTAAGTCCTTTGTCCTAAGGGTAAAAGGGTTCTTTATGATTAATAAGATTATATAAAACTGAGTCGAATGCTTTTAAATCTACTAGCTATTTTCATCCTCAGCGTCATCAATGCTCAGCTATATATGTTATGTGGTGTTTCAGATATAGCTATATATTCTTTGAAGTGATAATATATTTGATGAAAATGAATACTAGGAATCTACTTTTCCAAATTGTTCTGGATTTGTTTCCTGAGTCAAGAACATTTTTTTCCCTAAAGTTATCCATTTTTAAGTGGTCCATTGCAATGGAACATAATGAGTACATTACTATACATACATATATCTGAGAACAAGCTCCAATGGAATCTGTTTGTGAATATATTTATTTATTAATGCTTACCAAAATTTATTCAATAACTTCCTTTACTATTTTTGTTCTACATGGTAAAATATAAACCATGGACTCATTTTGGATGGTGAGATGAGCAGCATATAGATTTAATAAATAAATAAAATAAAATAAAATAACACCCTGGCCAAATCTCTGGAAACACCCTGGCCAAATCTCTGGAAACTGCATTACAGTTTAGAATGATGTTTCAGTTCAGTCTACCTTAAATATTTTAATGGACAGTTAGAACACAGGGCTATTTATCTTGGTCACAGGGCTATTTTCTTCTTGAAAACTTGATAGATACCATCTGTATTACAGATATGGGCTGATCTTTAAGGTTGTCAGAGGAGGTTCATTTGTGTTGTAGTTGCCTCCTGCTCCTTATATGGAAGTGGGAATTCTCTATGAAAGAACCTTCCAAATGGGGCATTTAGGTCAATCTAGTCCCCAAAGCACTTGAAGGTAGAATAAGAAGCAATGGGTGGAAATTAATCAAGAAGAGGACCAACCTAGAAATAAGGAGAAATTTCCTGATAGAACAATTAATCACTGGAACGGCTTGCCTCCAGAAGTTGTGGGTGCTCAAAGATTGGAGGCTTTAAAGAAGAGATTGGATCACCATTTGTCTGAAATGGTAGAGGGTTTCCTGCTTCAGCAGGGGATTGGATTAGAAGACATCCTAGGTCTCTTCCAACTCTGTTATTCTATTATTCTGATTGAGTATATTTTAGATATCTGCTGAAGAGTTGCTGAAGCTTATTTGATGCAAATCTTAATATCTTGGTATGAACTTATCTTTTCCCATTTCTTCCAGCTTTTAATACAGGGGGGAAATGCTCCTGATTCGGATCGGATCACTCGATCCAGTAGTGATGGAGGCGGGTGGTTCGGAGAACCGGTAGCAAAAATCCCTACCCACCCCCAAATGCCCAGCTGAGCCGCACAATCATCAGAGGCTTTTTTTAACTTTTAAAAGCATTTTTTCTACAACCACTTTGGCCAAAAAAATGCTTTTAAAAGTAAAAAAAAAAAAGCCTCTGATGATCGCGTGGCTCAGCTGGGATGATCAAAGGCTTTTAAAAGAAAAAAAGTCTCTGACAATCAGGCAACTCAGCTGGGATGAAAGCATTTTGTTACAACTTCTTCGCCAAAGAGATTACAGAAAAAATGGTTTTAAAAGTAAAAAAAAAAAAGGCCACGCCCACCCAGTCACATTGCCTCCCCACCAAGCCACACCCACAGAACCGGTAGTAACAAATTTTATATTTCTCTACTGTTTTAATGGAATATTTTGGTTATATAATTTCTTTTTTTGTCCTGGCTTATCTTAATGGAATATCATGGGCAACGTTTTAAGATGCCTTTATCTAAAAATAGATTTTAAAAAATATTCCTCATGAAAGTGAAATGGAGGTGGCACTGGTCTTCACTAGCAGACAGACCCTAGTTTTTTAAAACCCAGTGTCTGTCTTTCATTGTAAGTCCAGAAAAGATAAATGTAGCTGGCCTATTAATATTCATTATTTGGCCTTTCTAGCAGGCAAATGTAAGATTAGTCTCTTGACCACCCGTGATCTGGAGAGTGAGAAAAATGAGAAACCCATAAAGCAGTTTCTTCATTTATTTCACAAGCTCTTTTTAAAGCTTAGTGAATGTCCCCATGTTTTGAAAACACTAATACGAGGTGGCCTTCTCGTTGGCCCGTTAATTCCAAAACTGTAGGAAATGTTTAAAAACCATAGACTCACATATACACATAACCTGGGTAAAAAAAAATACTTTTATTACAAATATGCAAATCACAGCAAATCCTATTTTACAGTGAGGTTCATTTTGCACAGAAGAGAAGTTCTTAGAATATCACTAGAGGGGAAGGGGAATGCCTTGTTACGAGAATCCAACAGATGTATATGTAGATTTTCACATTGGCTGCTTTAGTTCTTGTGCTAAAATTTAGTTATCTGCAGGTATAGACACTTTATACAGAATTTGCTTTTGTGCAGCAGATACTTAAATTGGGATGTCACTTCAAATAGTTCACAAATGGATAAAATTAAACAGGTTGTTAAATGCCTTCTGAGCCTTTTAGGAATATAAATTTTAATTCATTTTGAGTTGTATTATTCCTTCTATTCTCTCAGAAGTAGACACTGGAATGGATTATTTGTTACATTCAGTAACAATGTGCAATTTTTGAAAGAAATTTTATAACAAGTTATGACAAAGGTCTGAATGAAACATTCTTTTGAAGTTGCAGTCCCACAAGTGGACTTTGAACCAACAGATTGGCTCTCCGATTTACAAGACAGCTGGAGAATGATGCTCAAATTTAAAACCGCAATTGTTATTATGATATGCAAAATGAAGTGATATCTTTGTTCTTTTGAAGTATTTTGCAGAGCAACACAGCTGTCTCATATCTAAGATGAAGAACTTTTTCTATTTCTATTTCTTTTTTCAGCTTCTTAATCTTTCCACAATGTATTCCCTCAGTTGCAAAAAGGCTTCTGGTGGCCCTTTGCATGCATAGAAGATTTTGCAGTGCTTCTAGTAGTGATACAACTCTCAGAATAAGGTTGCCAAGCATCTCATTGAAGAAGATAGTATGGCCTCTTTGCCTCAAAATTGAATTGCTTTTGTGGTGCAAAGTGTTTTCTTGAGACAACCAATTTTGAGGTCTCCTTATTTTAGTAATTACTACCATCTTGGAGAGCCACTTTGGTATAATGACTAAAGCATCAAGCTAGAAACTGGGAAACCATGAATTCTAGTCCCTCTTAGTCACACAGCCACTTTGGTGTTCTTGTACTAATCACTTCCTCTCAACCCTAGGAAGAAGACAATGGCAAACCACTTCTGATAGATGTTCCCAAAAAAATTGCAGGGACTAGTCCAGGAAGTGCCTGAAAATCAGATACAACAACATGGTGGGGAGGGGGGGGGATACACTGTCTGAACCTGTATGCATCAACTTACTTTGTAATTTCAAATTTTGCTCCACGTTATGTGGGATAGGTTTTACAGGAGATAAAATTAAGGCTGCAGTCTTTTTTCTAGACACATACTTTCTAAACTCAATGGCCTTCTGGATACCATACATTAAGATTGTGTTAGATAGGTTTCATGTTAAAGCAATCTCATTGCATAAGTGGAGCATGAAGCTTAGCCTGTGCAGCACTGCAGATTTGAAGGCAGCTGTAGCAGGGAGAGGCACATCTGATTCAAAGTGTTGTAGGCAGACGCTGGATACATGACCTGTAATTTCAAAGCACCTTTTTGTCTTCAAATGTGATATGCTGCACAGCCTTAATAGTTAGATACTTTTAAATTTTCATTTGATGCTGTTTTTATGGACTTTCATCACTCCAAATTAGAAGCATCTTAGCACCCTTATCATCAGGTAACCTCCCATGAGATCAGTAAGGGTATATAATATGAACAAGTAAAATGATTTATGACAAAGAATATTTTTTTTTAAATAAATCCACAGTCCCCTCTCTCCTATATATTCCTTCTAACATTACTCCCATCTGGTACTGGCTGAAGGGTATAAGGTGCCGAAGCTGAGCTCGCGTGCCCACCAATATGGCTCTGTATGCCACCTGTTTGCCATCACAGGTATAGGGTGATCCTAGGTCCAATTGAGTGATGGAACTCATTCCTTTTCCTACCGATGCAAAATTTCACAATTTTAGAATAGTTGTTGTTTTTGAAAGATGGGGCACCCCTGAAGCTTTGGCACCCTAGGCCAGTGCCTGCTCAGCCTTATATACACAGCACAACATATGTTCTACCAAAATTTATTGAAAATGCTAGATGGAATTAGGACCGATTTCAGTCTTAGCCTTAGATGGACCTGGTTCTCTTTAGCATTTTCAATAAATTTCAATAAAACATACATTATGCTGTAACTATTCTGGGACTCTGTTAAGATTCAGAAGGATGATTTGATAGAACTTTCACAAAAGTATCCCTTGTTCAAATATTTGAAAAAAATCTTCAGATTATTTTAGGGCATTGAATTAAATCAGATGCCTTAAAATTGATTCCATAGTGATTTGGAGTTTGTGTAAACTAAGTGGTACTTTCTGGCTTTGAAGAATCTCACACATTTGTGTAGGTTTTTTTATACATGCACAAAGCTGACAATGGAAGAATTTAGTGATGTTGACACAATTTCTTGTGAATGAGTTTTATCACTTCCAGATTTAGGGTCTGCTTGAATCTTAATCTTCTTCCAGAATTTGTGTAGTTGTGCTCATTTGGAGGAAGGAAAGGATAGAAATTAATATTCAGATTTATTTTACTATTTAAAAACATCTTTTTTGTTTTTTCTTGAATGACCCTTTGTTATTGTCAGCCATTCAGTTTAGTTTCGTTTAATTTAGTTAATTTAGTTTTATTGAATTTATATACCACCCTTCTCCCCGAAGGGACTCAGGGCGGTGAACAGCCAATAATTAGAACAATATACAATAAAAAAGTTAAGATACCAAAAAATAAATTAAATTAATCAGCCTCCCAATTTAAAACCCCAAGCTATACAAATTAAAAACTAACCCCTAAAACCTATTCAGGCCAGGCCGGATTCAGTCATATCTGACCCTTGACCACTCTATGGATTAGCACTCTCCATTGCCCCACTGTCTTTCACTGCCTCCTACAGATCTGCCACGGTCATCCCAGTATCAAGTTTTATAGTATCCAGCCAACAGCACAGATGTCAAACTCGATTGCGTCAATAACATATAGAGATGTATTGTGACATTTTTTGCCTTCGTGGAGCTGGGGTGGGCATGGCATGTGCGTAATACATCTGGCCTGGGGGCCACTAGTTTGATACCCCTATACTAGGAAATACTCTTCTCCTTTTTCCACTGATCACTTCCAGCATGATTGACTTTTTGAATGAGTCAGCTTGCATGACATGACGAAACAGCTTCTATTTGGCAATCATAGCTTCAAGTGATATTTTTGGTGAGATTCAATATAGGACTTCTTTGTTATTTTTGTAGTCCAGGAGATGTGTAATAGTTGCCTCCAGCATCACAGTTCAAAGGCATCTAACCTTCCTCCTATCTGATAGCAGTGTTCCGATACCTCAGGGGCTGCCACAAAGAAGAGGGAGTCAAGCTATTCTTCAAAGTGTGAAGAAGAAAGTCTCATGTGATGTGAGGTCAGGACAAGAAGCAATGGGTGGAAACTAATCAAGGAGAGAAGCAACCTAGAACTAAGGAGAAATTTCCTGACTAAACAACTAATCAATGGAACATTTTGCCTCCAGAAATTGTGAATGCTTCAAAACTAAAAGTTATTAAGAGTTATTAAGAGTTAAAAGTTATTAAGAAGAGATTGGACAATCATTTGTCTAAAATGGTATATGGTTTCCTGCCTGAGCAAGGGGTTGGACTTGAGGACCTCCAAGGTCCCTTCCAACTCTGTTATTCTGAATAGTCATCTGAGGGTCAGTTTCAAAGGAAAAATCAAGAAAGTCTCGTTGCCTTTTGGAAAAGCACTTTTGCAACAAACACTCATGGACAATATTCTTGTTCTGATTGCTAATTATGACATGGAGGAAATATTGTGGCTTTTGTTAAATGTACCAACCAGGCTTTTCAGGTTTTTATCAAATATTATTGCTCTATAGTATTTTATATTTAATCAAAAATATGTAAGAAAAGGCAATAGGTCTTTTGCCTTCCCCCCCACCCCCCCATAATTTGAGCCTCAATTAAGGGCAAATACAATTAATAATAAAGCTGTGGAGTATGTCCTTGGTAATTTCTGTAATTTAGCTGACATGCACGCAATGTCACTTATGTGGTATCATGAAATTTGATACGATACAGTGGTTGCAAATCATGGCTCCACCAAAACCTACAAATTAATCTGAACAGTGCCTTGTGAATTTTATTTTTGAAACTTACTTATCAATATATTTTGCATCTCTTTTGGTGTTCATGCATTTCTTTTTTCATTTATATGAAAAAAAATAGGTATGCCATATAAAGTTTAATGAACTGGGAGCACCCAAAACTGCAATAATCCTAATAAAAAATTCTCCTTGATTAGGAATAAATTCTGTTCTGGAGTTCGCCAAAATACTTTCCTTTGTAAATGCTGTGCAGTTCCTTTTAGTTGGCTGTAATTACAATAATTGATAGGGAGAAAGAGAGAGAGAACAAATAAGAAAAATCTTTAATTCTAAATTTAACAGTAAGTGGCCAAGAACCACCTACTGGCAATTTTGCAATAAGGCAATAGAAATGACAATTTTTTGACTTGCATAATAACAATAAAAGTTGAATAATAATAGGGTATCGTAAGGCTTTTTAAATAAGAGTGGGTGATAGTGAATGGCTGCTAAATTGAGAGAGAACATTTTCCTGACAGGTGTAGAATTGTAAATTGTATCAGAACTTTCCAACAGGTGAATACGGTGCTTTGGTCTCAAATGATTCTCTGCTCTTTTGCTGAAATAACACAGGCTTGTGAAATTAAGTTGTTTTCTTTTGTTTACAGACATTAGATTGGGCTATTTCAAGGTTGCTTCCAGAATCATGACAGTATAATGTTGTCACTTCTTGACACAATTCATTTTGTTTTGAAGTCAGAACAAGGCACTTTCTTCTAACCTTGAAAGATGTATCAGATAATTTTTTTCCCAAGCGTTTGATGAAGCATTTCAGACAAAAACGTTTAAACATGAAGCATTTTGTACAGCTGAATGTTGATGCAAAAATGTAAATGAAGAACATATTCAGGCCATGCTAAACTTCCCTGTCTTTTACTTTTGTTTTAACATTATATTAATATTTTGTGACAATTTTAGTCCAATAAAGAGTCCTATGTGCATCTATATACATCTGTTGGTATTTCTTACATTTACTATTGTATTCCAAATATTATTCTTTATCCATGAACCTCTGCAGTTCCATCATTTTGGTACATCAAAAGCTATACTGTTAGTTTTAGTAACTTCCTTTTGCACTTCTCATCCACAACCAGGTCACCTTAGACCCAATTTATAGGAACATGGTTATTTGAGCAAATGTGCAAAATATCTCAGATATGCTCTATAGAGCATTCCCGAATTTCTGAATCAATGGTCTGCATATGTGTAAGTTGATACATATTTATGAGCATGATGCCAAAGATTTCAATTGTATCTAACAAGAGTACCACTTTCAAACTTGAAATTGAAAAAAAAAAAGTTAAGATCTCCTATTGGTTTATATAGATGAGAAACACAAGTTTCGATTAATAAATAAATTAATTCGATTAATAAATAAGTATTTTGGAGGAGTAGGGTCTTTCTTTCACAGCTTGAGGCATTGCTCAAAGTATAGAAAATAGGCAAATACCAACCAATTTATCTTTCTACCCAGAAGTAAGAAGTAAATATGGTATCTGACTGAGGCAGTGGAATATATTTCCCTCATCGAATGCTGCAGTCCTAAAGGCAGTAATATATTGGATACTGATTTTTTTGTTTAAAAAATGAGCTAACAGAAGATGGGTGATTTTTTTTGCATAGATATATGTAACAATTTTTGGAGACCAAGGCCACAAGACATATATGATCCTGGTTTGTGAAACAAATATGATATGGCCAGTGTTGTATCATATAAATAGATTGAACTACTATCATTTCACCTTCTTTTCTAGTTTGGAGAGAATTTCAGAGGAGTTATTTGTTTCTAAAGTTTGTCCAAAGAGTTTTATGTCAAAGTTTCAATAGCTCCAAAAAAAAAAAAAAAAAGAGGTTCAGAATTTTGGGGACTTCTTTTAGACCCAGAACTAGAGAATGCTCAGACATATTTTACCACTAAAAAGGTAAAGGTTTCCCTAACACATATGTGCTAGTCATTCCCAACTCTAGGTGGTGGGGCTCATCTCCATTTCAAAGCCGAAGAGCCAGTGCTGTCTGAAGAGGTCTCTGTGGTCATGTGGCCGGCATGACTAAATGCCAAAAACTCACAGAATGCTGTTACCTTCCCCCCAAAGGTGGTCCCTATTTTTCTACTTGCATTTTTTATGTGCTTTCAAACTGCTAGGTTGGCAGAAGCTGAGACAAGTAACAGGAGCTCACCTTGTTACGCGGCACTAGGGATTCAAACCACTGAACTGCTGACCTTTCAATTGACAAGCTCAGTATCTTAGCCACTGAGCCACCGCATCCCTTAATTTTACCACTAATTTTAATTGATTTAATTTGTTAATTTAATTTAATTTATTAATTTATTTAATCTATTTATTTATTAATTTAATTAATTTTACCACTAATGGCCCCTAAATATGGAAACATGTTCTATGATCACAATATCATGTGCAGGCTTATTTTACCCTCTTGAAAAGTCAGTGTATTGTATTAGATATGCAACTTGATTATTGTTTATGATGGAGCTTTATGGTGTGTTATTTTTGTAATGTGATGGTGATCATAGAACAGTGTTTACACCTATGGAATAAAAACCAGAGATCTTTATGAATTCAGAAAGCCTGAAGGGGGTTCATCTCAAAGAGCAGTCTGATTTAAGTTCCTTTCATAAGCCTTTGCCCATTATTTTTCCATTATTTCAGAATGGTGAAATAATTCACCATTCTGAAGGGGCAACCAATCTTAGAAGAAGAGAGATACAAAATACAAAATTGTGGTAAGAAAGCAAAATGGACATCTATATCTTGCTAGAGATGTACTGTATAGTAAGTATGGAATACTGAACATCTGACTGACAAAGTAGAACAATTTGCTGAGATTGTTGTTTACTGAAATGTGTTATGTGTATATATATAAAATATATACATAACTGATAACTGATCAGGCCTTATAAGGCCGAAATAGATCTATCTTAGTCTCCCAATGGGCAGCAAAGGGTCTGCTGGCTGCCAGAAGAAGAAAAAAAAAAGCCTAGAAACTAATGGATTATTATTTCACTGAACTAGGGCTGCATAAAATCTTGGTTTACTTAGGAAGAACCTGGCTAAAGAGAAATACACATAAAACCTACGTAAAAATAAGAAAACAAATACTGTACCTTTACAGGGAGGATACATGAGATGAGGGTGTGGCTAACTGATGAGGCTTTATAAGGCCGAAATAGATCTATCTTAGTCTCCCAATGGGCAGCAAAGGGTCTGCTGGCTGCCAGAAGAAGAAAAAAAGCCTAGAAACTATTGGTTATTCGGGTCTTCTCCCGCGTAAAATTGGAAGTGTCTTGGCGATGTTTCGACGAAGTCTCATTCGTCATCTTCAGGCTGGTGTTCTCGGCTTCGTTTCTCAGATTGCTCCTGAAGCACAAAGCCGAGAACACCAGCCTGAAGATGACGAATGAGACTTCGTCGAAACGTCGCCAAGACACTTCCAATTTTACGCGGGAGAAGACCCGAATAACCAAAGACCTACACACACACACACACACACACACACACACACACATTGAAATCTTATAAACCTATTGATAGTTATCATTCTTCATTTTAGACATATTTTCACAAAATTTGATTACATGCCACTGAAGAAACCCATTCATATTTAACTGCATGTTTTCAAAAACGTGTAAACCAAATTTTAGTGAAATTGTCTTCAGACAAGAGCTTTAGCACTATGCTTCAGGATTTATTGCATCCTATCATTTTCCTTAACAAAAGAGAGTCTGAGATATAAACATAGTGGGCATCTTCTTGTGGAATAATAAAGTGATCTTGTTTTGTTGGTGATTTTTGTTAGCACCATAAATTTCTTTCAGTGTGTATTTTATTTATTTATTTATTCATCTAATTTATATAACTGCCCATCTCACAAACAAACAAGTAATTCTGGGCAGAGTACAACAAACAAAAGCAATAAATATCTAAACCCATTAATAATTTAATAACTTAACAGTAAATGGAGCCATCTCACTAAGTTACCCCTTCTTGGGATCCTCACACCTGCTGGCATAACTAGATCTTGAGAGACATTTGGAAGCTCAGAAAAGATGTACCCATCCTCAAGGGGGAAGAAGATCCCACAAGAGGAATCTGCCTGGAGTCTGCCAAGACCTGCTGTCTAGGGTCCACTGTATAGAGTTCTCTAGATGATGAAATATGTAACTTGCCCATTCTGGTGGGATGAGCAGATGACATTGAGAAGAAGCAGTCCCTGAAATTACCCAACCCCAGGCCATGTGGAGCTTTCAAGTTCAACACCTGAATTTCAAACTGAACCTGAAAATAAACTGTTAACCAATGCAGCTTACACTGCAGAGATACAACATGTGTTCCACGGAAACACATATAACTGCTTATGCTTCTGCCTTTTGCACCAGCTGAAGTTTCAAGGGCGAGACTCATATATAACAATAGTCCAGCCAGGAGAGACTAGGGCATGAGTAACCATGGTTAGGGCCCCTTGACCTTATAACAAGTGCACCTGGCATACAATATGAAATTCTCAGACTCAAATCAAGAATGTCACATAGCGATTCTTCCAAGGTGAGTTTTTTATTGTTTCACACCTATAGACAAAATTTTGCCAGACTGAGTACTCTACTATCTTCATCTAAAACATATTATGTGCCCTATTAGGGAGGGTCTGTCTTCACTCTCTTTCTCTCACACATAATATTTGGACTGAGTTGCTTCTTATTCCTTGGGGATGAATCTCCTCCTACCAAGACTTTACCTTCTTACTACAGTCCATGACACCAGCAGAAAAAGTTGAAAATGAAGGATAAGAATGGAAATGCAGTAGGCACAGCCCTTATTAGGAAGATTACTTTCCAGCCAACACTGGACCTACAAAGGTGACCAATGCCAGGTCCACAATGTCAGCTTTGGAAGCTATATTAACTCTGGAAGCTTCCATGCTGCCATCTTCTTGCTCTTGGGAAACTAGGAGGGGGGATTTAGTAGAGAGATTTTAATTAGACATAATAGCATTCGATTCAGGTTAATGTCAGCATTCCAGAACAACCCAACTCCAATCAAAGTGTTCCAGAACAACCCAACTCCAATCAAAAACTCTGAGACAAGCATCATCTCAAAACTTCCATGTATTAGAATACTGCCACATGTGGGAAAACCCAAATCTGAGAGTTCCGGGTTTTCCCTCAGTAAAACAAAACTTCAAATCCAACCCCTGCATCCATCAGTCCATCACATGGTCCAATCACCATCCATCCCAACTTGAGCCACCACTGCAACCACTCCTCCTCCAGATGCAGGAACATCATGACCTTGACGGAAAAGAGGAATGCTATTATGTCTAACTAAAATCTCTCTACTAAATCCCCCCTCCTACTTTTCCAAGGTCAAGAAGATGTGGAAGCAGGCAGTGTGGAAGCTTCCGGTGTTAATATGGCTTCCAAAGCTGACACACAACAAAAGGAACTAATATCAAATTCAAAAACTAGTGAGCGTAAGTCCATTCTTGTGGGACCACCCTCCAGACACCTGCAGACAGATATTTCATCAGCCAAGTGGCCTGATGAAGGCCAGTCAAAGTCTAACTCTCCTATCATTGTTATCACCTACTCATAAAATGTGGCACCATTTGTTCACCCCAAACATTTCCTCGATCTCTCCTGAAAACTCCAGCCTGTTTCAGCCCACTCTTCCATCTGAACATCTTCCTAGCACATCCAGCTCATACTAACTTCCAATGGAGGAGCACACATAGCTTTTAGTAGCTTTCTCCAATCAGCTCAACTCATGCTGATTTTACTGCTGCTGAGCCATATACCAGTGATGATAGCACTGACAAGAGTGCTGAAAGTGGAATTCCTGGGAGTGGCTCAATGATACTCACTTTTTAATTTACAATCCCAGTTCCGCATTTGTGTAGCACAGCGCTTACACTACTAGAATCAGGAGATTTACTGTCTTAGTATGTGAATGCAGATCTATCACTACTGTAGAGGTGGAATCTGCCAGGAAGGGTTAAAGTAATGATTTACTTAGCTGATTCTTCCTCAAATTGGAATCTCACTTGGAGCAGAATCTTCAAGTAATAACATTTTCATTCAGCTATAATTTTCTTTTTAGACTCCTAACTGAAATTTAAGGCTTAAACAAAATCTGGAATTCTGTCCCCTACTTAAAAATGATCCTTGATCTGACAATGTGGCTACCCTATCCAGTAATTGATAGCAACTTTGTATCTTTATTGATCACTTTCCAATCGTGATATCATTTTTATTCTAGGCCATACAAAAGCATTTAGCTTGAGAGCTGCCAAAACAGAATTTGTGAAATGCATTTAACTAAATTCAGATTTGCCCTTTTGTGCTTAAACTGTAAAGTAAAAGCTCACATTTGACATCTCCTCCTCCTCCTCCTCCTCCTCCTCCTCCTCCTCCTCCTTCTGCTGTTGAATTCAGAAATGACTGAGGTATATTTTTTCCAACAAAAGTCTCAGAATGGAGCTAATGTTTACCAGATTGCTTCGTGACAAATCAGACAAATGTATTTGCAGCAGGGGTGGGTTCTAAAATTTTTTACTACCAGTTCTGTGGGTAGTATTTGTGGGCGTGGCTTGTGGGGGGTAATATGACTGGGTGGGCATGGCCAACTTCTTTTTTTTTTACTTTTAAAAACATTTTTACTACAACCTTAAAAGGTTGCAGAAAAAAAATGCAAAAAACATCCATAGATACACTCACACGACATTTAATCACCCGCCCTTCTTTCACCCCCCTCTGCATACCCAGTGCCCTATTACAGCCGCTGCCTCTGGGTCCTGGCCGGGCAGCCAGCAAAGCCTCTCCCACCACTTCCTCCTCCTCCTCCTCCTGCTGCTGCTCTGATGGGGAAGTCCCGCTGAGGGGAAAGCGAGCTACTTTAGCCTGCCATCAGTTCCTTCTCCTTCCTCCCCTCAGTTTACCCGGATCCATCAAAGCTGTGTCGGAGCCACCAGCCTGGCTTTTATCTGGTGCCCCGAGTGCTGGCCTCCCCTTCCAAGCTTCGCAGCCACAAAGAGTGTTTGTCTGGGGCTGATGGCGATGCCCAAAGAAGCTGAGGGATGTTGCGGCACTGAGGCAAACCCCCACATCCTATGCCCCCCAAGGTGCTCTTTCTGTCAGCTGCCCTTCTCCCCCCCCTTAACAACCCCTTGAAGACAAGCTTGGTGCATCTTCCTCAGTCCCGACAGAGGGAGTGGGATGGGAAGTCCCTGTGCCTTGTGAGAGCAGAGCAGTCCCTGGTTTTAGGAAGAAGAAAGGCGCTAAGCAGGGTCGGGGATAGGCGTGTCCTTGGCTCCTTCATGGACACTTTTGTCAGCCAATCAGGCTTCCTTCCTTCCATCCCTCAACCAGGGATCTGCCAGGCCCCAGGCCCCAGGCCCCAGGCCCCAGGCCCCAGGCCCCAGGCCTCCCACACCAGCTGAGTGAAGCTAAAGATAGCCCCAGGCCTCTGGAAGGAGGAGCCCTGGCCTGCTGCTCCTTCCGCTGCCACCCCCTTGCCCCCAGCAAGATTGGTTGTCATACTGCCACTTCTCCAGCAGCACCAGGAGCAACTGCCAGGGCAGAGAGGGCAGGGCAGGCTGTGGTGGCAGGCCATTCTCTCCAGGTAACAGACAGGCTGCTTCTGGAGCAGCGAGGAGAAGGAGAAGCTGCCAGAGGGGAGGCGAGCTGCCCCAGGAGGACTGGAGCAGAGTGCAGCTTCTCACTCATGGAGATCTACCAGTGGGGAAATGGGCACAGTAAGAAATATGCAAGCCAGGAAGCGGTTATGCTCCCTGGCCAGAGTGAACATGCAACCCTCTCTGGGACCGGTTCGGGGGTATGGCCAGCCAATCTTATTACCAGTTCTCTGAACTACTAAATTTTTTTACTACTGGTTCGCAACCGGGAACAACCCACCACTGATTTGCAGTGATTATTGTGAAGAAATACTGAGCCTCAAAGTCTATTCCGCCACGTATTGCTTTTCTGTTTTTTCCCCACAGCTTTACTTTGGTCTTAAAGACACTATTTCTGATTAATGTCAATCATTATTTCCAGCACATTTCTGGTAATGATTTCATTATAGCTTCAAAACATTATCTCCTATTTTGATATGTCAATACTAGAATTAGGAATAAATCCCATTTGATTCATATGATCCATTGTCATAAATTCATAACCAGACTTCTTGCCACATTCAATCTATTTTCTTGACTGATTGGTTTCTCATGAGGCTTAGTTTTTTTTTTTTTTGCACTTAAGGCAAAATTAAAAGAATATCAATAACAAGTCTAGTGATATTTTAATTATTTTATTATGTTTAGTTTTTTAAAAAATATAATCATAATTTTATTTTGTTGTTTTTGTCCAATTTGGCCATCTTTGTGAAATGGAAAGACAGCTAAAAACAAATAAATTAACAAAATAACATTTTTATGCTGCCATAAAATTTTAATATAGTCAAATATAGTAGAAATTTGTTTTTTTCCTACCTCAAACTTTTTATTTAAAACACCAATAAGACAATTAGCTAGATAGTGTACTATATTTAGAAAACGGTGTTTGAATTTTTATTTTAGTATAACTTGTGTAATAGAGATTTGTGTTCATTTGATTTCTCATAGTAACTTGCAAAATAGTTATGATTCCTCTATTTATACTGAATTATGATTCCTTTAAAGTTACAGTTATGTTTCTTCTAGATTTTCTGTTAGTACTTTCTTTTTCCACATGTATGGATTTTCCAAAAGCTTCACTATTATTCATATAGAAAAGGAGAAAATGCTGAATTAGTTGTTTTGTCTAGTTTGTGGAATGAAGAGCAAGTTGAATTGACCTACCAGAAAGACGACTATGCCTTATAAGGATTTTTATGATCAGTGAAGAAGGTCTGATAATATCATTTTTATTACAATATAAATTGCAACCATTAATAGAACCTGAGTAGCTGTTTCCCTTTCTTTTTTACTATGGTCAGCTATTCCTAAATGCTGTATCTGAAAACATGAATCAGATCTGAAGATAGGTGCAATGGCCAAAGTGGGAATATTAACAACTATTGGACATTAAATGGAAGTTGTACACAAAAGCTTCCTGAAATGTGATATGGCTGCTGATGGAAGTATTATACATCTGTACAGAAGGGAGACTAAGAAACAATGGTTTTAAATTATAAGGAAGTTGATTTTGAGTGGATGTCAAGTAAAAATCTTATATGTAAGGGTATGAGTTGTTCAACAATGGGACAGATTGCCTTAGGAGGTGGTAGAGTTTCCTTTTCTAGGGGTATTTAAAAAGAGGCTCTAGTAGTGAATTCCTGCACTGGTTTGGAACAGAAGATTCTTAACATTGTTTCCAACTCTTTCATTCTATGAAGCTATGTTTAAATAAATGTGGTCATGGTTCTCAAAGCAGTTGTCCTGAACATGGTGTTAAGGAATTCGCAGAGTAACCCTTGAATAGCAAGGGTGTGTACATTGAGAGTAGGTATGAATAAACACAGTCAACACAGAGACACAGAGATGTATTTACTTTCAGGAAATAGTAAGGCACAGTCCAATAAATGGTCCAGGCTATACACATATAAAGCAAGAGATAGCAAAATGACAGTCCAGGGATAATCCAATAACAAAGTCTTCTTACCAGTCATCATAGTTATTCACAATAAGCAGTTCTTCTGGATTTGCTAACAGTAGCATACAGAGATATAAGAGAGCAAGAACAGCAAAGAGAAACAAACCATGTTTCTAACTCCCTCTTAAGGAGATTGGCTACAAAGCTAACCAATCAGGACACAGTATGATGCAATACAGCAGTCTTAAAGCTATATAGATGGTTTATATATTGCCAACCCAACAAGGTAGGTAATTCTCATTTCCTAACACATGGTTCTATTTGTCCTGGGAAGTTTGATTCTACAGTGAAGAGTAATTACTTCTGGCTTCTCCAGCTTTCCATCTTTGACCAGGGGTGGGCTTCAAAATTTTTAGCAAGGGATTCTCTGCCCGGTTGCTGGGTGGGTGTGGTGTGGCCTAGTTGGCCTCCCGCACCATGGGGGGGGGGGGTTTGCCCTCCTCAGGCTCCAGAGGCTTTCCTTGAGCCTCTGGGAGGGCAAAAATGTCCTCCCCAGGCTTTGGAGGCCCTTCCTGAACTTCCAGTAGGCCTGTTTATTGCATTTCCTGAGCCTCCGTGCACACCCTGCACTTAAACCTATATCCAAAAGAGGCTGCATGGGGACTCCTGGGAGGGGTGAGGTGGGCAGGGCCATCCAGGAGTGGAATTTGGGTGTTCTCCGAACTGCACAGAATCTTAGCTAGAGGTACTCCTGAACTTCTGCAAAGTCACAGCAGTCCACCCCTGTCTTTGATACATTTTTTTCTGAATGTCTTTTGGAAACTTTTAACATATTTTTCTTAGTTGAACCTTTACATATCATATAGTTAAACTGAAATTCATTACCAACATATGTACTAGATTTCAGAGAGAAATGGACAGATTAGTTTCCCTCTTAAATCTATCACATATGATGGTAATGAATTTCAGTTTAACTATGTGATACGTAAAGGTTCAATTAGTTCAACTAATAAACTACTACATGGATTGCAAACAATAGAAAATTAGGTTGCAAGGTTCTTGAATGCAGCTGGTTGACCACTGGTTGATACAGAATTCTGGACTATATGGGCCATTGCTCTGATTCAGCAAAGTAATTCTTATGGTCTTATGTGTTTATGAAAGGCAATGAAAGACTGAGTATATAATGTTCATAATATATATTATTGCTGCTCCTTCATTATCTTCAATTTTGATGATCCCAGACCTCCTTCCCCAAATCTCTTCTTACACAATTGAAACTGGAGCATCCAATGCTACCAGGATACATGATCATTATAATATAGTGACTTCTCTCTCACCACATGTTTAAGAACAGAGGGCTTTAGTGTAGTACCAGAGAAGATTGGCATTAATTTGCACCTACTGTGATTTGGACCCAAATTTGGAGAGGTATTCCAGTTCAGCATTTAATATGCACAGTGGACATTCCTGAATTGATAATTTGGACCTCCAAATTACAAAGTTTGCTGCTATCACAACAACTGTGACTTTAAAAAAAACAACCTTCCTAATAATATCTAAATCTGGAATTTGGAGAAATGTAATGCTTTCTGGCATACCTTTTTTTAAAGGAAAATATAAACATCCAATCTTTGATAAAATGGAACAGAAACAGTGATATTTTTCAAACATGTAGCAGAGGAAGAGCTGTTTGCTTTCTAAATACTCAGAAGTTTTTTTTTTCCTAACACAAAGGAACCAATTTTGTGAAACCGCCAGTTTTAAGCATATGGTTATAGACAAAATGTTATGCTTTATCTCCAAGGCCAGTTTATTCAGTCTATTCTGATTCACGTTGATTTTGTTTTGTTTTTTTAAAAGTATTTCTCTCTGTTTGATGTTTATCTCTACAAATCAGTGTTATTTTAGTATGAACACCCACAATCATATCTGTAAAAAACTGTATAAAAGACACTTTCAGTTATTGCCATGGCCAAAAAATAGGAAATTTAAATTGATAACAACAGCACAAGAGAGTAGAATAAAATAGTGCACGCTTTTGTCCCAGAGAATAGTCTGGTAACAGCAATTATTGTATCTTTTGCCACTGGCAGTGTATGAATTATGAAATACTCATGCATCTGAGTTCTTTAGTTTTGTGTCCATATTTATCAGCTCTGTTGGCCATCATGTCTACTATATTTTAACTTACAATTTAAATACAATTAGTCTTTTGTGGCTTTTCCTTAGAATGAATGTATTCATATGTGTAGAGATACAGGAATAACAGAGAAACACGGAAATATCCCTGTACAAAACCAAATTATTGATACCTATATTCACTACAGTTATGTTGGGCAGTTGATCTCCAAAGTTCAAATAGAAATCTTCCTCAGCTTCCCTAGACATACCATGGAAACTAGACCACTTCTGGTAGAAACCAGATTTCTATTGATCTTCTTCTATATAATAATCCCTTTATTATACTGTATAGTTCTTATTACCTCTCTAGTTATTCCATGTGTTAATTTTGCTTGTCTGGTCCCCAGATTATTATCCTCTATAAATTCTATTGCACTAAAGTTACTGAATAAAGTCAACAAATTTCCCTTCTAGAAAAACACAGAATTGTGAGAAGATTGAAATGGCATCGTTGAAACTTGACTGTCAAGCATAATGGAGGCAATCCCACAGCCCACATTTTGGAGCCTCTCAGATTTCAGTAGGACACATAAATGAAGAATGACTTTCAACTGTGCAGTTTTTCATGATTTATATTCAAATAAGAAGCAAAATGGGTCACTTAATCATCTGCAAGACTAAATATGCTAATTGTGTTTTTTCAGTCCCTCATAACGCTATCCCCCTCCGAAGCTTCTAACTTTCATGGTATAATTTAAGAGATCTTTTAAAAATTATAATTCTGCTCAAAACTTAACCAAAACAAAACATAACTCAATAAAGACATTATCTTTTAATATCATTTCCCCCTTCACCTTCTCATAGCTTTCTCAACATAACCCAAATAAATTGTAATTAAAAAGAAGTCAACAAAGGAATTCAATCCCCTCTTGAAATTCTCTCTCTCAAATTTTCTTAAATTGAAGGTGACAAAACAGTCACCTTCAATTTAGGCCCTGACTTTAAGCATTTACTAGGATTAAAATTAATTCAAGTAACTACAGTTTATTTCAATGGAATGTATATAAATCAAACTTCTAGGATCAAAATCAATTAGAATTTTGATTATTAAGTACAGGCATCTGATTTAATATTAACTACCCTTGTAAAAAAGGATTTTTCTCCATAGATTTATTGCATACTTGTAATTCTGAAGATGCTTTCTGAAATATTGATGATATCATTGCTGCTATTGTGATTATAGTGATGAAGCATCATTTTAAAAATTAAAAATCTCCATCTCTACCTATATTCAATATTTGTTTTGGTGAATAATATTATTCCAAGTTGCATATAAATGTTGAGTCATAAAAATATTTGGAAGAAACTCATAATTAGCAATCTCCAGGGACACATTTTATTCTACCATGTAATAATTATGCATATACACACATTCTGATTAATACACACATTGGCATTATTTCTGTTATTAAAAAAATAATATTTTTATTAATAATTTCTCATATTAACTACTAAGACTTCTCATATTATTAAAATATAATATGAGAAGTAACCTATTGTACAGATAGTCCCTGATTTACAACCATTTGTTTGGAAACTGTTCAAAGTTACAATGGCCTTTAAAAAATTGGCATTGCTGGTCCTTGCATTTACAACCATAGTAGCATTTCCACAGTCATGTAATCTGATCAAAATTTTGTTGCTTGGTAATACACCTAATATTTTTGATGGTTGCAGTGTCATGTGATCACTATTTGCAAGCTTCCCAGCTGGCTTATGACAAGTTACTGGAGGAAACCAGACTCACTTAGCAACCAGATGATTCATTTAACATCTGCAATAACTTACTTCACAAACATGGCAAAACCATGTCATAAAATTGGACAGTACTCACTTAATCTCCTTGCTTAGCAATGGAAATTCTGTTCTAAATTGTGGTTGTAAGTTGAGGGCTAACACTTTAGCGCAGTGGTTGTCAAACTTTTCTTCACGACGGATCCCTTTAAATACCTTTTGTGTTCACGGACCAAGACTTAACTCAAGATTTAAATCATAACTTTTCTTCAAGTCTTCATGAACCCCCTGCAATGACATCCCGCCCTCCTCCCCAGGGATTAGCAGACCACAGGTTGAGAACCACTGCTTTAGGATGTTTTAAAACAGAACAAACTAAATAAACAGTTCTTCCAGTGGTGGGTTGCCCCCAGTTTGCACCGGTTCTATAGAACTGGTAGTAAAACCAGCGGGAGGCTCCGCCCACTAACCCCAACATCATCAAAACGCTTCTGTGCATGGCCCTGCTGTGAACAGGTAGTAAAGGTAGAACCCACCCCTGAGTTCTTCTGTCCATTTATGTATGTGAAGGGTTGAGATGATCAGCCTGTTTGAATTCCTGCTGATTTACACGTGTCAGATTAGAAGAATAGTGATTAAATCATACCACAGAGAGACCTTGGGATGGGGAATTTTTCCAGCTCCAAAGCAGATAGAAAAGGATGAACTATATGATCTTCTGCCTACTATTGTTGATGAACCTGACAATGAGATCTTTCAAGGAATTGTTTTGAGTCAATGAATCTTAAATCACATTTGGCATATCTTGTAGATCTTTGGCCTCACTCCTGATGATATACAATATCTAATAGTTTATGGAATAAATATCTAAGTTTCTATAGTTGTGTTGGGGAGAAAAGATAGATGACTTTAAAAATGTAATTTGGCTTTCAGAATCCAAATAGTTTCCAAATTTATGTTTTTTTCAGGCTAGGCCAAAAAGATTAGAACTTCTACTAACTACTACTACCTACTACCTACTACTAGGATTTGTTGCAGCAGCTTCCAAAGAATTGTAGATTGAAGACATGGAAGAGTTTTGTGTTAATATTAATTCCATGCCTAATAAAGTCAGCACAGTGTTCATTTTGTTCTGAGGGCAAACATTTTGATTCCCAAACATTGTATTTTCAACCAAAGGCTATGAAATTTGTCCTATGGCAAGACCCATTTTACATTATCACCCCCTTTTCTTCAATATATTAATGTCATAACAAGAGACACAGTGTGCTAACAGTTGCAGAATCTGCTAAGATTTAGGATAATCAGTTCCAGTGACCATCAGTCTGTATCAGACTGGGTCATTGTTTAAGGATCCTTAACACATTTCAACATCTCTCTAAAGGAGGTAACTTTAGAAAAATAGATCTATACAGTGGTGCATTGTCATTAATAACCAAAGCTTCTTTTAAATAACACCTTCTGACATGGATATTCAAAATCCCTTCATTAAGCACAAAGGAACAATTTGTTCTCTGGTCTAATGAAAATCTAATCTGTTATTACTTAATTCTGGTTTTTGAAGGAGCATTTTTAAATAACTTTTCATTAACTGGAATGTCTTTCCTCCCTTAGGTTAAAAATGTATTTGTCCTATTCTGACACATAGTATTTCTTGTTTCTTAGAAGATAACAATAATCTTTTGTGTGGCAGTCTTATGATAATTAATGGTGCCTGTCAGTCAGAAAAAGAAAGAAGACAAAATGAGAACTGTAAAATAAAATTCTACAGTCATTTATTTCTTGAGTTAATATTAATTGAAATTGCACTCTCCTCTCCTTAAACACAAGGGCTCCTTTCTTGAAAACTCTCCTGACAGGTGAAATCTTATTGGAATAATATTAGGGCAAATAAATCAAACTCAAGTTTGTTAAAATGCTACAACTTTTTTTAAAACCTCCAATAAGGTAAAACTCAATATCGAAACAAAGAAACAGCAGTAAAGAAAAATATCCTAATGGTCCCACTCAACTATTGTTCAAGAAGGCCTTTAAAAAGGTGACTCTTTGCCCAGGGCTTTTGGTGAGGGAGACTTTTTGCTTTGTTCCTCATCCGGTCTATTAGTCTTGTCATACACACACACACACACACACACACACATACATACATACATATTTACTGGTTATTATTTCATTTCCCTATTTTTAGTTGTTATGAGCAGCCCATAATCATTGGAGTTGGGTAGCATACAAAATTGATAATTAAAAGATGAACAATAAATGAATAATAATAATAATAATAATAATAATAATAATAATAATAATGTGTGTTGTCCTAATTGTAATTGGAGCCCTTGGAGTAATACCCAAAGGGCTACCCCACTATTTAGAAATTCTAAATTTACTGGACTTGAACATTTTGACTCTACAAAAAACCACCTTACTCGGAACAGCTTACATCCTTCGACAATACCTTAACAATTCCTAGGTCCTTGGTTAGAACTCGAGCTGCTGAGCTATTAGCCAGCCTCAAAGGCTATGAATCTCACTAAAGATTAACCAATAATAATAATAAATTAATAATAGTAATAATAGTAATAATAGAAAATGAGAACATGAAGATCTTGTGGGACTTTCGAATACAGACGGATTGTCACTTGGAACACAACATGCCAGATATCACAGTTGTCAAAAACTGAAATGTACAATTTATTGACATCGTGGTGCCAGGAGATGCCAGAGTTGAAGAAAAAGAACTGAAAAAAATAATGAAATATCGCAACCTGGCCATTGAAACTACACGGCTATGGATGAAACATGTAACAGTGATACCCATTGTTATCGGGGCACTTGGTACCATGTCCAAGAATTTTATAAGATACATCAGCAAATTATAGTTTACTGCAATAATACCAGTGGAACTGCAAAAAACTGCTACTTGGAACATCGTACATCTTAAGAAGGTACTTGGTTGATACCTAGGACACTGGCAGCAACCATTAGCACCAGTCAATGGTATTTGTGATACATTTTTGAAAGTTCTGTTGACTGAGTTTCATCCATAGCCGTATTCATACTTAATGAATAAAGATAACAACAACAACAACAACAACCTGTGGCTGGGTCTGGATGGCTATTGGGTGTGGCCCCTATGGTTATGGGAATGCTGGTCTTCGGATCGGTAGTGGCTTAGCCACCGTGAACCAACCCAGGTACCTACCATCACCAATGATGAGAAAGAAATCAACAAAATTCCATACCGGATCAGTCGTCACCTGGGTCAACAAGGACAGAGTCAGATGCTATGGCACCTGGATATCTGCCGAAAAATGGGCTACACGGCTCAGTTGCTATTGCTGGGGAACCAGGGCCACCGTAAAGTGACTGGGACATAAGCACAAAACTTGAATTGCAGCTTCCTGCAATAACACCAGCAGAACTGCAAAAGAACTGTGCTATTTGGAACATCATATATTTTAAGTAGATACGGGCTGGCAGCAACCCATATCAACCATTTGTACCAGTCAATCGTATTTGTGACACATTTTTAAATATTCAGTTGAGCGAGTTTCATGTTTAATGAATAAAAGAGACAATAATAATAATAGTAATAATAGTAATAGTAATAATAGTAATAGTAATAATAGTAATAGTAATAATAGTAATAGTAACAACAACAACAACAACCACAACAACAACCTTACTGGGATCTGCTCACATAATCTGCTGATACATCACACAGTCCTAAACGCTTGGGAGGTGTTCAACTAGTGATTTGGGGTACAAAATCCAGCATGGTCATCTCCTTTGCTGTGTATACTGTCATCATCATCATCAAAAAAGAAACATTTAATATACATTTATTAACCTGGAAATGTAGATTAAGATAACAATGATAATGATGGTGAATGGAGAGGGAAAAGCTTCATTATTTGGGGAAAGGTAACTTCTCTAAAGGGAGACAAAGGATAACATGGGAAGAGGTGTGAAGGCATCCATGTGTGCAAATGAAAGGCACAAGGACCAGTTTAAAGAGTTTCATTCAGTGTCAGATCACAATTCTTCATATGAATATTTCTCCAGCTTCAATTTTTATACTAGCTGTGTTCTCAGCTCACCCACATATCTACAAGATGCCTTATCTCACAAGCCTGAACTTGATATTTCTGGTGCTTTCCCCCTACCACAATATTGATATCTGACAGATTTGTCCTATCCTACACCTCACTTCCAGAAGAGGCACTTAAGAGGAGCTAGGGACATGGAATCAGTAAATAGATCTGTTGGTTAGTATTCACTTACACCATGGGTGTCAAACTCGCTGAGTCATGTTGCCATCACATGATGTTTCACGATATTTTTCCCATTTGTGGAGCTGGGATGGGCGTGGATTGCACATGATGCATCTGGCCCAAGGGTCACCAATTTGACATCCCTGACTTACACCAACAAAAAACATGTCAGGGCTCAAGTAAATGACCTCTAGCACCACAGATAGATTCTTCTTTATTTTCTGTAATTGAAGGACCTTTGTTTCACAATGTTCATTTATATGTTCCTATCAAGGAAGATGTATCACTACTTTGCCATAACAATAAGATTTCAGGACATTGGGAGAAAAACAATAGGACACATTTTTTCTTCTTCTTTTGGAATAGGAGATTAGACATGAATTAGACATCTTGGATCATGGCTCTCAATTTACATCCAGGTTCTGAAAAGCCCTCTTGCTAAATAGTCATACTCATTTGTCATTGTTTCATCATTCACAACTGAATACATAATCAGAGAAGATTAATGTGTTGCTGGAGCAATTTTTGCATTGTTACTTTTCCCACCAACAGGACAATTGGCTTGATTTGTTGTTATTTGCAGAATTTGCATATAACAACTCTGCATTTTTTAGTCGGCGTGTCTCCTTTTCAAGCAGTTTATGTCTATAATCTTGGCTGTTGAAAAGTCCTGCCTCTATGGTTCCATGAACCTCTGATTTTGGATAATTTTGGAAAGAGACAAGTGATACAGAGCTATTTAAATGAATAGCTAGATTTAGCCAAGGCTACATAGAAATGTCCAGTAGAGCACACAAGTCGAGAAAGTTTGTTGTGGGTTTTCTGCTGAATTTTTTCCTTCTTTCCATTCATCCAAGAAACCAGACTTGAAGTTTATCAGCTCTTTCACTGTCATAGACCAGTCCAACCTGTGACTGTCTGTTTGCAATCATCCACCTCAATGAAAGTGTTTTGCCATTCTCTTCTTGTTAAGGAGGGCCTTCCCTGTCCTTTACATTCAGCACGTTCTCTTCACTCACTGGTTCTCCTAGCCAGGGAATATAAGGTGAAATGTAGTATTTTGGATTCTATGCATGGAAGGAGGAGACTTCACATTAGATTCACCAGAAGGGTTACTCTGACCCAGGGATGGGTTCTACTTACCTTTACTACTGGTTTGCAATGGGGCCATGCATGCGCACTTCTGTACATGCACAGAAGCTTCCTGATGATGTTGGGGTCAATGAATAGAGCCTCCTGCTGGTTTTTAATACTAGTTCTTGCAAACCAGTCTGAACCAGAGGGAACCCACCACTGCTCTGACCCATAGAGAACTGGAACGTAGCAGAGGACATAACTAGCTCAGTTTCATATAATTTTCATTAAGAATCTTAAAAAGGAGATAAAAGCTAGCAAGAACTCATATGAAGAAAACAAGGAATGAATGGGCCAGGCCAGGCCAGGCCAGGCCAGAATCTTTATTAAGTCACCTGACCATACTGAATACTTAAAACTGGTACAAAAATACAACTAGATACAATGAAAACAATGAAAACAATAGGCAAGATATTGTCTTTTCTCTAACCAAGAAAGTCAATTTAGCAATATCTGCAAGTTCCATCATCTTCACCAGCTGTTCTCCATTTGGATAGTGAGAAATCTTTTTACTTTTGTAAAAAATAAAATTATATTGTAAAATTATAAAATAATAACATTGCTGCAATCATCACATATTAAAATAAAGTTCCATGACTGTTTTTTCTATCTGTTCATCCATCAATCCCTATGGTAAAGTCTCTGGTTTCAAATAAGTATTAATCATTAAGATCCTCTGAATAGTGTATGTATTTGTATTCAATGGCTCTTGCTAGGCAGTTGGGGATTATGCACATATTACAGTTTCATGTAAATCTCAGGCTTGTGCATTGAGCTTGGCAAGCTGCCTGGCCAATCTTCACATTCAGGGCATAGGTGATTTTGATGGGGGAGTTTGTCTTGTGACAGAATGAGGGTTTGCCTCAGAAACAGGAGGGGAATATCAAACCATTACTGAAAAATGTCAAATTCAGGTTTGTGTGATTGAGAGTAAAAAAAAAAATCACCTTCATTAGGTTCAATATAAATTGACAAAGAAAAGGCCTTTTTAAATTTCTGCTATAATATCCTTATCCCATTAAAGTATTCTTCAAAGCTCCTGACAACTTCTGTTTTCTGATTTTGCCTTCCTCAAAGGGCAAATGAAAAGTGACAGGATTTTTTTTTTCCAAATAGGAAACAGCATCACAACTCAGTGTATGTCTAATTCTCTAAGTTTCAGGACTAATATTTATTCTTGAAAATACATTATTTCTGCCATTGTTCATCCCAGGTAAAAATTAAATGGATCACTTCAAACTCATTGTATATCGGAATGGTGGTAACTTTCAGCTTAAAATATTGGTGCTGCAGACAAATGTGCTGACAATATTAGATCATGAGGAACTTTGGCTACTTACAGCTATGATTCAGCAGCTGTTGTACAATCATGATAAATTGGTAAAACACTATCTACTATTTCACCCCATATATCTTCTTGATTGCATTGAAGCTTGGCTACCAGCTTCAATGTCTTGGTTCAAATATATAATACTCTGCCTTGCTGGTGAATAGATAACTGTAATGAAGATAAATCATGGCTCTTTCTAGCAAATGCCTTTTTATTGACATTTACTAATCTTGCATCCAAAACCTTGCATTCAAAACCTACCTGCACCCAAAGTCTTTTTCTTTTCCTTCTTCAGAAAAGAAGTAGAAAAATATTTAATGTGGAAAGTATACTGTAGTTATTATGGATATAGACCATTTCGAAAAGATACAATGGAAAATGTGGAGGTGTGGCTTTAGTGCCTGTTTTCTCAGGTTATTAAAATCAACAGTTTCTTTTTCTGGATCACATGGCAGCTGGAAAGAGCAGTCATATAATCACAGAAAAAAAGATGCAGTTGCTTTAATACGTTACAGGCTGGTGCTATTTCAAATATTGCATGTTTAATGTTAAACTTTCAAGTAGAACAGGCAGGAAACACAACAAAATAAGCTAATCTACTTTATAATAAGGCTATATAAATAATAATCTTGCAAGTCTGAAAAGTATAGAACAGATTCCTTTCTAAGCCTCTGTCTCTGTTTATTACTCAGCTGAAGCTCCTCCTTCTTTTATCTGAACTTTCCCTAGGCAGCATCTCTTTCCCCAATCTTCCAAGGTAATTCTCACGTACGTACATATATTCTCACTTATGTACTCCCAGCTACTATTTGAAATCACATTCCAAAGACCGCACTAGTGAGCATATTAATGACACACAAAATGACATTTACATTTGAGGAAGAATGGTATATATCAAAGAATCACAAAGAGGTGCAGTAGCTCAGTGGCTTAATGATGCTAGAAATGATCTTTGCTCCAGTGTTACGCAGTGAAACTGTATAACAGGGTGAACTCCAGTCATTTGACTGAGCTTCTATCCTTCTAGCAGTTTGAAAGCATGTTCTATGAGAGTAGATAAATAGATACAACTTCAATGGGGAGTTGAGATGGTGATACCACTTCAACAGGGAGTTGAGATGGTACAATTCATTGACAAATGTCAAGGTGTTCTGCCTAAAAGGACACCCAAGGGGACTATTCAGCTTATATATTGTGTGATAAACATCTATTATTGTTGCAAATTAATAATTAATAAAATCTATATACTCCTAAGCCATCTTTTAATCTGTAAAGGGTAATGTTTTTCTTCATTCTTAAACAATCATTCAAAATTATATTGAAGTTTGTTCTTCCTGTCTCCACAATAACAATGTGGTTTGACAATTTTTAACTTGTAACCTTGGTGATTGTTAAGTTTATACAAAAAGTTGCATAGTAACAGTTACACACCAATTCTTAGTTTTATATTATGCGATTTAGACTGTAGTTATATTAGATAATGCATTCCATTCAGCATTCATGTTCCATATTAGAACAAGATGGCTTTTCCTTACAAAGTAGATTCTTTTGAAACACAGCACTTCTACAATGATACACGATTGCCATGATAGAATTCTAAAATTAGGAGTTTGATGATCGAAGAGGTAGTGGCTGGATTATTCCTCAGTATTATTATCTGTATTAATTATAGTAGCAGGTAGCTTGAATCTGGAAATAATTTCAAATTCTTTATTTCTAAAACCAAAAGCAGATTTGAGTCAACACAAAGTTGTCAGATTCAAACTGCATTGATAGAAAAATGATTAAATGTGCAGTGTCTCAATGTGAACCATAGCCTTTTATTAGTAGTATTTTGATGTCAAATGTAAGTATTTCGGTCATCTGGTTTGCATCATGACATATGTTTTGTTGCTTATCAACTCCCTAACCCCATTCCCCTGCATGTCTACAGGCCAGGACATCTGAATCACTATCTTGGAAAAATGAAAAACAGATAGCTGCTTGCTTGCTTACTTACTTGCTGTTGGGCACAAGTAACCAGGAACAAGAGTTGAGTTCAAAGCACTAAAAGTTTATTATATACAGAAATCTGATCTCCTATTGGCACTAGATAAGGATCAACAGAATTCATGAGGAGGGGGGTAGACTTGGGTCTCTTGTGGCTGCACAGTGATTCCAAACTGATGACATGTTTAACTCCACTGTCATTCTCATCCTGCTTCTCTCTCTCTCTCTCTCTCTCTCTCTCTCTCTCTCTCTCTCTCTCTCTTTTCCTTTCTTCTTTCTTTCCTACCCTCCATCACTCCCTCCCTCCCTCTTTCCCCCTCCCTCCCTCCCTCCCTCCCTCCCTCCGTCTTTCTTTCTTTTTTCTGTCTTTCTTCTTCCTTCCTTCCTTCCTTCCTTTTAGAAATACCAGTGCCATTTGTAGTGATCCCATTCATCAACTCCAGAATTAAAGAAGGAATTTTTGAAATCTAAATTACACGCTGAGATATTTCTCCAGGTTATATAAAGTTAACCATTCTCTTCTGCAATTGGAAATATAGTTATGCAGTACAGTGCATAATAAACTAATAGCAGAGTTTATACTTACTGCAAGAATTTTGATATGTCAAAATGTGTATCATGACAAACTTTATCCTGTCACATTTGCATCCTGGCACCAGAGGCAAATGGGAAAGTCATGTGGTTTGCATTATGACATACCTTTTATCTTTACTTCATCTCCTTCCCCAATGGACATTTATAGAAAGTACTGATTTGCAACACTAAAACTAAAACCATTTTTTCCCATTGTGTGGCTCCAGCATTTCTGAAAATTACATTGCTGATAAAAACAATTTCCATTCAGTTTTTTCAGCAATAGAGTAGGGGTAGGGAATAAAAAAATTAAAATCTGTTTCTCACTGGAGTACTATTATTCTTATGCTAATTGTGAACTGAAAAATGTCTGTTCCAATTCAGATAAAGCACCCGTCAGCTGACACATATGACGCTAGAATTGTTTGCAATGGCTTTGAAGTCATAACAGACCATTTAAATATGTCTTCATCTGATGAATGAAGAAAAGAAAATGAAAAAATTTCTATGGAGCAAAATAAGACATCAGTCTTAGGAACAGCATCATTAACTCATCCAATGTACTTCCCTATAAACCTCTAAATCTGAAAAGTTTAAGTGCAATCTTTGCAATGCAGCCAGAACTATAAAGAAATTTGACATATTTCACAATCTCATTAAGACGTGGGCACTTAGAAATATACGTTGCCAGAAAATAATATATCCTTTTCCCCCATGGCATTTTAAAAAAGATCTGAAAATGTATGTCCAAATAGTTCTTCAGAAACTGAATATTTTGGCAGATACATTTTGCCTTTTCACTACAATAATGTGCCCAAACAGTTCCTAGCTTAGATACCATAACATTAAACAGAGGCTGGGTTGCTACTCCCTCACCATTTCCCTCTGCCCCCTCCCTCTCCATCCATCTACATCACAGTTGACTTGGGGGAGAAGGATGTGATGGTTCTGTGTGAATGGCAAGCAAGCATGCGCACACTCAGTTCCATTTGTGTGACTGGCGGGCATATGTGCCTTCCACTCACACAAATGGAGTGTGCACACACTTGCTTACCTGCTGTTCGCGCAAGTGGAAATATACATATGTGTACATGCACTCACCCGTCACTTCTGCGACTTGGTTCCAAATGTCTCAAGGCCCAGAGGTGGGCCATGGCCTAAGGATTGAGGACCCCTGATCTAGATAACTCTATCATCTCTGTACCAAGTACAGTATTTTTTTAAGTGTGTATGTGTGTGTGTGAGAGAGAGAGAGAGAGGAAGAGTCTTTTAGTAGGTCTTGATTCCTGGTGAGCATCTGGACAAATCCCCTTCTCTTGGCAAGGTGTTTTGGAAGTGCTTTATCATTGCATTCTTTCTAGGGCTAAGAGAGAGACTGACCCAGGGCTACTCAGCTAATTTTGTGCCTAAAGCAGGACATTGTTTTCAGTGGTGGGTTTCAAAATTTTTTAATACTGGGTCTGTGGGCGTGGCTTGGTGGGCATGGCATGGCTTCATGGGTGTGGCTTGGAGGGCGTGCAAGGGAAGGATACTGTAAAATCTCCATTCCCTCCCCAATTCAGGGGAAGGTTATTGCAAAATCCCCATTTCCTCCCAATCAGCTGGGACTTGGGAGGCAGAGAATAGATGGGGGTGGGGCCAGTCAGCATTTTTACTACCAGTTCTCCGAACTACTCAAAATTTTCACTACTGGTTCTCCAGAACTGGTCAGAACCTGTTGAAACCCACCTCTGATTGTTTTCCATTTTATGGCCTGGGGCCTTAACCATTTCACCAAAATAACCCACATCTATAGATCTATATCTATATTATATATATCTATATATATCTACATCTACATAAACCACCTGTATTGAGAATTCATTTTGTATTACTTGTATGCTGGTATTATGCATACAACGAGGAACAGGGATGAAATTCCAGGCCACTTCCAAAAGCCCCTTCTTCATTAATCCTACCCATCACCATATAATTTAAATTGCCATGCAATGCGGGCATACAAGATGACTGGTGAGGGAAAAAAATTCTTCCCATTCCCTTTGTAAATAGAGCTATCCAATAAGTGGCCATTTCATTAAACTTTCAAGCATATGCACTGAATATACATGTTTTCTTTTCATAATGAACACAATAGCAATCAGTAGCTCAAGGATTTATGACAACTGAGAAGATAGTTTTCACAAACTGATTGACTTTAAAGTGCTCTTTAAAAAATGTTTTACCACAAAGTAATAGACTGTAGGTCCACACAAATGAAAGTAACAAGTGACAGACAAGTATGCATTCGAATAACAGCCATGGTTACAGCAGTAATTTTTTTGTTAACTTGACATTCTAATGATCTATAAAGCCAGTTATTCTGACATTAAATAAATTGTAGCTGCTAACTATAACTTTAAAACATCATAGATCTGCAGGTACCATCAATTTAAAACTTATTAAGCTTAATTAATATTTTAACTCAACCACTATTGATTGTTTTTTTAAAAGTATGTTAAAATGCTCTTTGCAAGTAACCTTAAATTATGACAAAGATGCATTTTAAATAATTCATAGGGGTTTTTCCCCCCACAGTGAGGCACACATAAGTAATCAACTATGTATTCTATGAAAAGATATTGGAGAATACCAAAGTGACAGAAATAAGATAATTGGAGAATGTCAATTAGCATACAAATCCTTTTATACACACATATAGAACTTGTGTAAAATAAAATCTCTGTTTTATTCCCTGGATTGTCCTTTTCTTTATTATGATAGTATGCTATTTTCAAGAGATAGTCATAATTCTTGACTACTGTTCTCTTTCTTCTTTTGAGTCAATCTTTTTACTACTTTACAAAGCTATAGGCGGGAACATGTATTATTTTTGTCATATGCTGTGAGCTGGCTGATACTATTAAAATAATATACTGTTTTATGGAGTAGCAGTTCACTTTCTTGGGTTGTTTTGACCGCATTCTTTTCTGTCATTGATTAGCTTTGTACAGAACTACCAAGTTTTATGAGAGCCAGTTTTATGAAGTGGTTAAAACTAGAAACTGGGGGACTATGAGTTCTATTCCCATCTTAGGCATTAAGCCAACTGAATGGCTATGCCAGTCACTCTTTCTTGGCTTTAGGAAGGAGGCAATGGCAAACTACTTCTGAAATCTTGCCAAGAAATCTTCAGGGATTCATCTAAGTCTGGGCAGTCAAAATCCAGGCCTGTGGGATGTGTCATGTGCTGACCATGCCCATGCCTGGTTTTCCCCATGCAAAGGGGAAAAAAATCCTGATACATCGCATGATGCCACCATGACGATGTGAGTTTGACACCTCTGATCTAAGTAGTCACCAGAAGTCAGCAATGCCTTGAGGGCATTAACATGCAAACACAGTTTTAATTTATATCAAAGCAGAAGTTGCAGATGTTAACCTGTTGAGGTCTTCCTCTATAGTTTTCATTTCTTCAGGCATACCTTGCAGAAAGCGTGAGAAGGATCAGCTGAAGCACCTTTCCATTTCTTGCTAGATACATGGGCTGAATCATCAATTAAATTTCCTACAACATCTTGGGATTGTACTAAATTGGATGGATAAAAAGTACAATAACTTGTAATGCTGGACTAGAAAACACATGGCAGGGGAGATTTCCTTATTTCTACCATCTCTTTTATATTATTCTCCTTATATTTTATTTCACTTTTGGAGTAGGGCAACTGGACTTAAGTCTAAAAGAGGAAATACTGAGTTTCAAAAGTCTCTATCATGAAATTCCAGGTTTAGTCTGAATTAGAACATCCATGTAAATGTGCTTACATGGAAGTGAATATTTAGATGAAGTTCCTGTTGTAGGTAGAAGGTAGAAGTTCGTATGAAAGTGAGTAGCCTCACCAATCTGATCTTCTAAACTTTGAATTTATCGTGATGTAATGAAAATAGGTTGCTTTTTAAAATTCAAGTTACCAAGGGAGATTTAAATGCCATGCAAATAAAGGCTTGCATTTGCCTTGGAAATGCATTTGCACTATAACAGAGAAAGAACAAAGCAATCACTGGTTATTTTGAGTGAATTAATTGTTTAATGCCAATGGATTTATCTGAAGTAATCTCTTCCACATGGTTATTTTATTTTAGTTATTTGTAAAAATATTCCTGGATATTTTGACTCATAATCAGAAGAGTTTTTATCTAATCATACTGTAATTATATTCTGCCTTTATTAAGGCTATAGAATTTTAAAACAGCACATTGAGTGTCAGGAGAAAATAGTTAAATCATATTCTTTCAATGAAAACTTTCTCCATATTACCCGTCAACAATTAAATCATTTTGAGTTTTCATTCACTTTAGTTTTTTTTTTTAATTGCTCCTCTCCATTTTCCTCTTTATGGATTGATATGTTACTTTTAATAATTATGCTATGAATTCCAAATGATTTTAAGCCAGGATTTGAAGCTTTTGCAATATGAATCGTGAAAGACTTTAAATACCAAATAATGGTTTGGTTCTTAGCCAATTCTCAAAGGGATTCCTCAGTACTAAAATACATGTGGAGGTAAAATTGAAAAAGGGCTCAGCAGCCAATTCAAATGAAATCTGAATCGCTTTCAAAATTCAAATGCAATTGCTTTGTTTTATTTTTCTTGGATTCTTGTTATCTGAAAAGCTATCTAAGTAATGCTGTTTTTCTTCAATAAACTATGCATTAAGAATTGAATCCCCCCCCCCCCCACTCTTTGCAGGTGAATTACTTTTGGATTTTCATTACTTGAGAAGATCAATGGTCTTTAAATTTTGTTTTGCTTTTTTGCTGAACTCTTTTTTGCAAGTGTGTGTGGTTATCCATAATAATAAAAAAAGCCATTTTTGGTTTTCCAAAGCATTGTGAAAAAAATCTTATCTCTTTTCTATAAGAAATTAGCATAATGACAAAAGACAGATTAGGCATACAATAGTTTTTCATTATTACTGTGTTAAAGCAGCTACTTGTTCCTTGAATGAGTAGTTCACTTATCTGAAGTTGCTGCAAGGTAGAAAGGGATAGCACTAAAGCAAAGCATTTTATTTTAGTTCTTAGTAAGTCTTTTAATATTTATTTTTAGTGAATATATGTGAATATGTCAATTGCCTCCCTTGGGAAATATTTGATTTGAGGTGATATTTAGACTCTGAATAAAGTGTGGAAGTTGATTCATTTATGAAAATCACCATTCTGTGAAGCAGTCATGGGATGGCTTTGGAACTACTCATGGATAGACTTCCTCAACTGTAAATTCTTCTACGCTCACTGATTACATGCCTAGCCAAGTCATGGCCAGCTTCATCCTGGATACATTATGAAATGAGACTTAAATCAGTGGGCCTGTTTCTACAACCTTCCCATCCAAAACTGTACAAAATCATCTCCCTTTTCAGTGCTTTCTGAGAAAAGTAAGAAAGAGATATGACCATTTCTAGGCCTATGGAGAGCCTGGAAAGTTAGGCTTGAATTCTCCACCAAAACAATCCTGATTTTGTTGTTACAATCCTGTTGTAATGAAGAAGGAGTTGATCTTTCAGAAGATTTTAGAAAGGCTAAACTCACAGTTTGATTTAAGAGGAACCGGTCTTCAGTTTGCTGCCAAATTCAGGCAATATGAACTCCTAATTGTGAGTCAATTCTGTACTCCAATGAGTTTAAAGAAGTCTCTTGAAAACCCTGATTAGAATCTATTGCAGCTCTAGGGGAAAAAAATATAGAACAACTTGCTTGATAACAGAGAGCTTTACTGGGTCATGTATTGACATGCATTGATTATGTAGCCATGCCTTAATGCTCTATTTGCCCTGGCATCAGTTTAGCAAAGCTTTGTGCAGTAACCTTGCTTATCTTTGCTGATGACATGAAAACTATTCAGAGCATAAGGAAGATAGGTTGTAGATTAGTGGGCATTTTTGCCTCCAGTTTCCTGAAAGAATGAGAAGCATGTGTGTTAGAAGTCAAAAATATATTTTATTCCTGATGTTCCCTCTCTATCTTGACTTGCCAACCAACACTGAAACAACCAAGGAATAATTCCTTTTTGATCCACGTCTTTTCCTTCCTGTTGATAGAGAGAGGAATATATTTGACAATAAATTTTTAAACATGCTTTGCTTTTTAACTTATTTTCTTTTTCTTTCTTAATTGAGGAAACTCTCAAAGTTGTTTACAAAAAAATGATGTCCAGCCAGAATAAGTCTACTATTGGAACACAATGAATGACATTGGTGACCATATGGAATTTTTCAAGTAGCATTCCTGATTCAAGCTTTTCTGATTTTATATAGTTAAGATCTTCCCAAAGAGTTCCAAGGAAAAGAAACAGAGAAGCTAGACATTTGCTCATCCCATAGTGGAAAGGAGTGAGTTCTACTTACCTTTACTACTGGTTTGCAATGGGGCCACGCACTTCTGTGCAGAAGCTTCCTGATGACGTCAGGGTCAGTGGGTGGAGCCTCCCGCCGGTTTTACTACCAGTTCTCTTGTGGTCCGCCAGCAGCCTGTGGAGCTGGCAGCGGAGTTGGACAGGGATAAGGCTCAGGAAGAACATGGGTCAGTCCTGGAGGCTGGGGAAGGCCCAGATGCATCAGAGGCAGAGCTGGGGCCAGGGCCCTCGAGGAGTGAGATGTGGATTCCAGAGCTTCCAGAGACTGATATGAGTGACGCAGAGGAACAGGAGAAGCCTGTTCCTAATGCACACATGAGAAGAACTGCCAGAAGGCAAAAACAGCTCAAGCAAAGAGGACAATTCGGGAGTAGGGCCAAGAGATGATTGGCCCCTCCCATAAGGCTTAAAATAGACCAGCAATGGCATTTAGGCTTTGCTGGAAAACAACATTAGTAGCTTTGTCTTCTTCTTAGTCTATGTCTTGTATTTATTTTTGTTTCTGTGACTTCTGAATGTTTGCCAAGAAAGGCCTTTGGCAGTTTGCCTAATTGGACCAAGGTTTGCGATAGGACTGAGGAATTTGTGTTGGGAGGAATTTGCTTTAATTTAGTTGAATGACGCTGAGAATGAAGTAATTCTCAGCTTTCCAAATAAAGTTTGTTTGTTTTTTCACTGACTGATTTTTCTACTACTTACTTGGGCCTGGGTCACAACAAATTCTATAGAACTGGTCCGAAAAGGGGGCAACCCACCACTGGTGGAAACAATAAAAATTCCTCCTCCTCCTCCTCCTCCTCCTCCTCCTCCTCTTTCCACTTTTCACTTTCTTCCATTTTGGATGTTGAGGGAGATACAAAGTTCTGGTTCTTGTTCTTCTAGTGGCCTCAATCATTCTTATTTGATTCTGCTGTAGGGTGTCTTTCATGTCTCTCCATCATCTTCTGGATCTGTCTTGTGTTCTTTGATCTTCTCCTTTTTTTTGCATATGCCTTGTAGGTTATGGACTCAAAGTATTTATTTTGAATTAATTTGACCTGAATGAGAATTTTTGTTGTTCTTTTGTTTTTGTTCATGTAGATTAAAAATGAAGAGTCAGGGAGAAAACCCTTAAGGTAATATATCATATATCATATCAAACTCAAGGCCTGGGGTCCAGATCTCACCCATGGGGTGCTTAGATCTAGCCCCTTGAAACAGCAAAGGATTGGCCCGTGGTGCCTTTGCCAGTGAAAACGGAGCTTGGGAAAGGCCCTCCCGAGCTCTGTTTTTGCTGGCAGAGGGTTGCAGGAGATTGTCACAGCCAAAAACAGCAGCCCATTTCCACTGGCAGAGCACTCAGGCCACCACAGGCACCCCCAACACGAGTGATGTTGAGCTGGCCATTCCTACCATGGCCATACACACCCCGGCCCCCCATGGCCCCCTCATGGTTAAAAACAACCCTGATGCGGCCCTCAATGAAATCGAGTTTGACATCCCTGATGTAGATCATCACATTATAACAAACTCAGCAAACTAAAAAAATAAAATGAGGTAAGGGAGTGTTTCATTTTCAAAGCATGCAAAATGTTACCAGTTTCCATATGTACAAAGTTCTGTCAGCAAAGAGAAAATAATTTTGATGTGAGAATGAAAACCATCTCATTGATGACTTTGCTCTCCCAAATATAGATACGTGAGACAGTTAACAAAGAGGAAAAAGAAACACATGCTTTGTGGATATTCACTGTGAAAAATTTAGGTTTCTTTTCTTTTCCCCCTTGTTGTCTTGCCCAAAGATAGAATGGATCCTTGGGGTAAAAAAACCCTACAAATTGAATCCCATCAGATTGATGGGGAAATGGAAAATGGATAGAAAAAGAAAGGGGGTGGGAAAGCATAATGTTTTATTATTGCACCTCAGGTGTCTCTCTCAAATTTAAGAATAGAAGGGCAACTTGAAAATTTACAGCTTTTGCTTCTATTTACTGCTTTTCTAGACTCTGTTTCTTAATAGCAAAAGCTGTGTGGTGTTAGATTTAATATCACATTTATAAAGATACCAAAGGAGCAGTAATTCTCATTGAAAACAAAGCATATACATATGACTAATCATAAACAAGATTCAATAGAGGTATGGAAAAAGCTAACTTCATTCTTGCTTTTCACATGTCTTGTGCTATTTTAGGGTCCAACTGCAAATGAGATGAATATAATATTTATACCACAAGTCTTTTTTTCATCAACTAGGAAATCAAACTTTTTATTTCTAAAGCATTCAGTGCCAGCATTCAACTAGGTAATTTGGAAGTGTTTTGAAAATCCAGCTATTCATATTTCTTGATTACAACTGTATCTTTTGCATTGGAATCAACAAAAAGTTTTGGATAAGTTTTACATTTAAACATAAATACAGTCAACTGACTATCATAGTTTAGATAAATCACTTCCATAAGCCTTTCCCAGCCTAGATCTTCCAGAAATATTGAACTAACATTCCCAATATTCCTAGTCATTACAGAAATTGCTATCTCAGTATATTTGAAGAAAACAAAAATTGAAAGTATGATGACTCAGAATATGGAACAACTTCTCTCCTTGATTTTGGAAACTTGAAGCTGACATTAAAGATGAAGTATTTCCTAACGGTGAGAGCAATCAACCTATGAAATAGCTTGCCTTCAAAAATTGTGGATGCTCCATCATTGGAGGCTTTCAAAAAGTGACTGGACAACCATTTGTCTGATATGGTATAGAGTCTCCTGCTTGAGCAGGGGGTTGGACTAGAAGACCTCTGAGGTCCCTTTCAGCTCTATTATTCTATGTTCTATGTTCTGTCTCAATAAGCAACTTCTCAGGAATGGGCCATACAGCTCCTAAGGCACAATACAAGTTGCTTTTTCTTTTTTTTAAAAAGTGTACAGAGTACATGGCCAGAAAAATCTATAATGCTTTTTACTACAGAATAGTTCTGGCAGCCTAAGATTGCTAGCTCATTTATTCACATGTTGCACACTATCCACAGTGCAGCACAGGGGACAAATTAATTTTGCATCAGCTAGCTAATAGAGTTCAGGGGATTATCTGGACTTTCTTCCACCGACCACACATTGCATCCAGGCAGGAACACCACTAGTACAGGTTGCTGATATCAGCAAGAGAGCATCACTTATCAGGTTGAGTCCAAGTTGGAAAGCTTGGACCTCCTTGTAAGTCACTCAATGTATAGGAAGGATGAAAGAGACAGAAGCCTAGGATGCGAATGAGGAGATACTTCCCTTCTAAAGGTTGGACAGCAACTCTTAAAATATTTGGCCCTTATTTGTGCTTCCAGGAACAGATGCTAGTCCAAATTCAATATAGCATGCAAAGGGCCAGCAATATTGGTAGATCTCAATCTGTGCTTTAAATAAGAAAGAAACACAGAGATAAGAAGAACTAAGTCAATAGGAATGACAAAAAAAGAATGGGGGTGGGGGCGAGTTAGGGGTGACTAAATAAAAACAAGTTGTTATGATATCTATTCCAAATGTCTATTTAAGGAGAATGGGGGCGGGGTGTGGGGGAGGAATGATGCAGGCATTCACAAAATGTTGGCGGTTGCAAGTAGATCCAGATATTGTTATTGAAGGAAATGCAGTTTGATGTTGCGAGAGAAACTTTTAACATGAAAAATAAGTTTTTAGTTTAAGCATAATAAACAGAACTCCTTTAACATTTTATCATGTTCTCAGGACAGTTTCAGGACATTTGCTTATGATTCCCCTTTCATAGTTTGACTAGAAAGTTATATTAAAACGTTCCAAACTTTCTGCAGGAAGGCTTCACAGTTGGTCCATATTAATAGACTGCTAAGCCTAGCATTTAGCAATCAGTGACATATTTTGGATTTTTTTTAATACATTTTAAAATCATTTTATAGGTAAATATGTACTACTAGGTAATAGATAAATATTTTGTTGTTAGTTGCGAAATTGTATCTGACCCATCGTGACCCCATGGCGAACATTCTTCCAGGCCTTCCTGTTCTCTACCATCCCCCGGAGTCCATTTAAGCTCACTTCAGTGACTCCATCCAGCCACCTCATTCTCTGCCGTCCCATTCTTCTTTTGCCCTCAATTGTTCCCAGCATTAGGCTCTTCTCCAGTGAGTCCTTCCTTCTCATTAGGTGGCTAAAGTATTTGAGTTTCATCTTCAGGATCTGGCCTTCTAAAGAGCAGTCAGGGTTGATCTCCTCTAGGACTGACCGGTTTGATCACCTTGCAGTCCAAGGGACTCACAGGAGTCTTCTCCAGCACCATAGTAGGTAAATATATATATAGGTATTTAATTAACATACATTCATTAAAATCTAAATCAGGTTTTAATGTTAAGAGATTTACCTCAGTTTATAAGGCTTTGATTTTAAAAAGTACTTTTGTGTAAATTTGTGCAATGTTATCTTTGAATATTTCTACTTTTTAGATATAAGACTTTTTCAAGGAGCTTCCTGTAAAGGTAGTGTTTAACTTATAATCATTTAACTGTTCAAACTTAATACAGTTTTGAAAAAAGTGACTTATAACTGATCCTCACATTTACACACAGCACCCCTGGGGTTATATAATTAAAATTTCGGTTTGTATTTACAATGGCTGCAGCATCCCAGAATCACCATTTACGACCTTCCCCTGGGACTTCTGACAAGCAGAATCAGTTGGGGTAGACAGATTCATTTAACAACTGCATGATTCATTTAAGAACCGAGGCAAAATTTATTTGATAAAATCAGACACCACTCATTTTATGACTGCATCGCTTAGCAACAGAAGTTCAGAAATTGTGATTCTAAGTCAAGGACTTTCACAGTACCATTCTATTGTTTTACTGGCTTTTTTTCCATTTCATTTCTTTCATTATCTCTTTACAACACATGTTCAAAACATGTCAGTTTTGACATGTTTTGGTGCATAAATGCCCCAGCGTGCTTACCGTCCCTGTCCTAATATTCCTTTTTACTCTTACTCTTTTCATGTATTCAAATTATGTTTACACTTTTACCTGTTTTCTTTTATATGCTTGACAAGTAAATAAATAAAATAAATATAATTAAATAAACAAACATTTATTCTAGGTATTTGTGCCTCAGGAAAGCGTCCAGTCTTTAGTCTAGAAATGATTGAGTGGTTCTTCTGTCTATCCAGAGTGCTTTAGTAACTATCCTCAGATCAATAAAGCATCTCTTGTCTTTCTTTCTTAATATACCAATTTATACAGCTATACTTTATTTTTTCTAATAAAAGCAATCTCTCTCTCCCTCTGTCATTCTCTGTTTCTCTTTATCTATCTATCTATCTATCTATCTATCTATCTATCTATCTATCTATCATCTATCTATCTATCATCTATCTATCTAGCTAGCTAGCTAGCTATTTATCTAGCTATTTATCTAGCTATAATCTCTCTGTCTGCTTTCTCTCACACACATATTGTTTGAAACAACTATTTGTTTATTTATTTATTTATTTATTTATTTGTTTGTTTGTTTGTTTGTCAAACATGTACAAGATAGCAGATATGAACATGAACATGGACATGAATGAGGGAAATGAATCAGTAGTGGGTTTCAAATCTAGGCGCTACTGGTTCACTATCGGTAGTGTGCGAGCATGTGGCGCTTCTGTGTATGCGTAGAAGCTTCTATGCATGCGCAGAGCATTTTTTGATGGGCAGGTGGGTGGAGCCTCCTGCTGCTGCCACTACTGGTTTTTGTGAACCAGAGTGAACCAGGAGCAACCCACCACTGAAATGAATACAAATAAATGGGGACAGTAAGACAGGGATGGTAGGTGTGCTTGTGCGTTTATGCACGCCCCCTTTGCAGAACTCTTAGGAATGAGAGGGGTGAGGTCCATTCTAGACAGCTTAAGGTTGAAGCTGTGAGGGTTTGAGGATGTAACAATGGAGTCAGGTAGAGCATTTGTTGTAATATATATATATATGTGTGTGTGTGTGTGTGTGTGTGTGTGTATGTATATCTCCAAATCAGAGATGCAATGAATAGTTTTCTGTTCTTATGCTTTTTTCCTCAACATTTAGCTGTCTAAAGTGTAAATCTGCTATCTTATTTTTCTCCTTATTTTATTTTAGAATGTTTATATTCTAATGTTAATTCTGCTTAAATAACTGCATCTGTTTTATCAGCAGTTTCATATTTCAGGGTAACAGATGGGAAATAAGTGATATATTGAAATTCCTTGACAAATATTGTGTGCTATCAACTTGTTACAAATTTCTTTCCAAATCCACACAACTACCAAATGGAATTTGATTAGCTTGCTCTGCAGTGTTTCCCATTTGTTTGAAAAATGTAGCAGTACTGATTAGGCTATACTTTTCTGATAGCAGTAAGTCTCTGGAACAATTTAGTCTTCTCATTTGAAATGCAACCTCCCCCCCCCCCCTATAAGGTTAATGCAGAAACTACTGGCCTTTTGCTGATTACCTGAAAACTATCCATTTTTTTTAGTCTTGATACCTGGTCTATTTCATGCTTTTTTCTTGCATTAGCTAAAACACCTTCCATTTGCTCTAATTAAACAGATTAGCAATGTAAATGGCACAACTAATTATCTCTAATGGCATCATTTTGTCTTTGAACTTATTAGTAGAGACTCAAATATCAAGAGCAAAGCATTAGAAAACAAGAAAAGCAAAGACTAATAACTGTGCTCCCTAGTCTAAAACTAATAGTAGTTACTTATTTTGTTATTTGGTAAGCTTTGGGGGCTCTCAAATGCAGGTTTGACCTTGAGGTTGTCCATTCATGAGCTAGTTGACAAACAAAGACCAATAGTTAGTCAAATATGCTTATAAATTTAATGCTTTCTTGAAATAAAAACTCAGCTGACAATTATTTTGTTAATGTAAAGAGTACAACCAGTCAAGTCTTGCTATGCTACCATATCATGGCAGGGGGAATTCCTGGAAAGGATGGAGAACACTGGGACTGTACATCAAGAATATATACTGATTGCTTATTTGTACCCTATGACTGTCATTAAGTGTTGTACCTTATGATTCTTGATGAACGTATCTTTTCTTTTATGTATATTGAGAGCATATGCACCAAGACAAATTCCTTGTGTGTCCAATCACACTTGGCCAATAAAAAAATTCTATTCTATTCTATTCTATTCTATTCTATTCTATTCTATTCTATTCTATTCTATTCTATTCTATTCTATTCTATTCTATTCTATTCTATTCTCAGCTGGGTCAGCCAAGATGTGAAAATCGTTAGCTCCCCAGCTAAAGAAAGCAAATGTCTCCATCAAGCTGCATTAATAAACGAAGATACTGGAGGGATATGGTCCTTTTAGTGAAAATAGCAAATGAACCATGGGCAAAAGCATCATACTGCATGGAAGAAGGCAATGTAACCCACTCTTGAATTTCATCAAGAAATCTTTATGTGTACAGGTAGTCCTTGACTTACAACAGTTCGTTTAGTGACTGTTCAAAGTTACAACTGCACTGAAAAAATTACCTATGACCATTTTTCATACTTAAGACCTTTACAGCAGTCCCATGATCATGTGATCAAAATTCAAGTGCTTGGAAACTGACTCATATTTATAATGGTTGCAGCATTCTGAGGTCACCTTTTGTGACTTTCTGACAAGCAAAATCAATGGGGAAGCCAGATTCACTCAACAACCGCGTTGCTAACTTAAGAACCACAGTGATTCACTTAACAATTGTGGCAAGGAAGTTCATAAAATGGGGGGAAAACTCATTTAAATGCCTCACTTAGCAACAGAAATTTTGGGTTTCCATTGTGGTCCTAAACCGAGGACTACCTGTATTGTTAAAATTAAGTGTTTGAGGCCTTACGATGAGGCTGCCTCAGGCTGGATGGTACTCAACATTTACTAAAGAAGTGCTGAAAACTTTCAAAGTATTAAGATGGATAGTTACTGCATGGAATTTCCTCATAAACGAAAAGGAAAGCAGTGTCATGTAAGCTGTACACACTGTAAGCTGTTTTCCTTTTGTTGATTACTGTGAAATCACAACACACATACAAAATGGGCAAAGCTTGCTGCACAAATGTGCAGTCCTGCTTTGGTTCTTTGCTCCCCCTCCCCCCCCGATAGCTCTGGATACATAATTAATATATCAGTTAATAATAAAAAACAACAACAATGATATCATCACATTCCTGAATGCCTGCTTTAATAGCCAAGATTTCATTAATTTTCTAAACATTAACAATGAAGGTGTTGAATTAAATTGGGGGTGTGAATTGAATTCAACAGAATGGAAGAGTCAGCAAAGAATACTTGTTTTTGAATCCCCTGTACTTCACGGGAGCGGGGACTTAGCAGTAGCATTTAGCGGTAGCGTTTAGACTCATATACTGCTTCACAATGCTTTACAGCCCTCTCTAAATGGTTTACAGAGTCAGCATATTGCCCCCACAACAATCTGGGTCCTCATGCAAGGTGTTATAGTATGGTGTTTCTACTGGAACATCTTTAACAGAGATTTTACTTAGAATAAGCAGTCCCACAGATATCCAGCCTGGATTGAAAGGGAAAAACAAGAAAGTGATAGCCGTGTTGAAACGATATTTTCATAAGTGTGAACTGAAAAGAACAAAAGGCAATGTATGACTCAGTATATTCATGTGGTAGAAACAAAGATGGTTGACAAAGATAGAACATTATTAAAAGGCATAATGATTGAAGTAGGTGTAAGATAGTTCTAAGTTTAATTGTAGTTAGATTTCTCTCTCCACATCACCCCTTATCTCCTGTCTTTAATTTCTTGTAATTCCTTAATATTCTTTCATGCATTTACTGCAAAAGGGAAGATATTACAAAGAGGAAAGTACAGTTTGTGAGGGAGTGAAGTTGGGACTGATGTACTGTATACAATTGGGAAGGATAGCTGTGGCTGGGCAGCTTCTCACTCCATTTCCCTCATACATTCATTCATTTATTCAGTCACAAACATCCAAGCTGTCATTCCAGCTTCCAAGCCACACCCACTCAGGCCCTCAGCTTGCAAAAGCAAACACCAAGACTAGAAAGAGATGTAGAAGGAAAGGAGATAGCAAATAGCAGGCAGACAAGGAAATGGAGGTGACATCTGGAGATTGGCAGCTTCTTCAAGGAGGCAAGTCAGGACCATAAGCTATGGTCAGCAGCATATCTTGATGGGAGTGCTGTTTGGAGCTTTGCCAGGAGCTCAGTAACAACTACATGAGGAACAACCACACTTTAAATAGCACCTCATCCCAATTAGGGTAAACACCTAGGGAAGGAGGTGAAGGTTGCACGCCGTTTTACAGAGTAATCAATTTTTTCTTAAACCACCGTATTTTTCAGAGTATAAAATGCACCTTAGTTTTTGGGAAGGAAAATAAGAAAAAAGCTGATTGGCCTCCCAGAATACCCTCAATGAGCTGTTCCCAGAGGTTAATTTTAGAAACAGGTTCTTTGGTTGTGAGCTCTTTGCCTTGCTTTTTTTTCTGCTTCTGAAAAGTCTGAAATTCTGTTTCAGAAAAAAACTTTTTTTCTTGCCTCTGAAAGCCTCCGAAACAGTTTCAGAAAAAAAGCCTCTGAAGCTCTGTTTGGGAGCTTTTTTTTGAAGCTCTGTTTGAGGGCTTCTTTTCTGAAGCTTTGTTTCTAATGCTTTTTTCAGCCTCTGAAACTTCCATTTGAGAAACTGGGCAGGGCTACATTTGGAGTATAAAATGCACCCAGATTTCCACTCTTCTTTTTTGGGGAAAAAGGTGTGTCTTATACTCCAAAAATATGGTCAGTATTAAAGCAGAGTTCCTTAATCTTTCTGGCTTTGTGGACTGCAGGGGGGCAGAGGAGAGGGGATGGTTCTGCCTGAGCAAGCACTCACACATGTGCAGCTCCGTTTGTGCAAGCAATGAGCAAGCTTGCTACTTTCGCGGCCCTGTTTTGAATGGCTCAAGATCCAGTTGTGGGCCATAGCTGAGGGGTTGGGAAATCCTGTATTAAAGGAATCCAACCACCCAGTGGTGGGATTCAAGTAACTTAACAACTGTTCTCTGCCCTAATGATAATCCCACCACTGCAACCACCACTTGCATGTTGGTGTTAAGCCTGGATAAATGGGGAGGATTGAAATAAGATTTGAACACCTACTTTAAAAAATTCTCAGCAAGAAAACTTTATGGAAAAGCTCTTATATTCAACAAGCTACTGGGAAAGAGCAAGAAGCTAAATAATCAAAGCAATAGTGGTGTACCTTGGAAAAATCCCATAGAAATCCCAGCTGCTGATGCAGCCATTTGTGAAGGTAAGGATCTGCATTGTATGAAGACACATCGCACAGCAGTGTGGAATGTTCTAGGAATGATCCAGGATAAATTGGATATCATCAAATAGGAGATGGACAGATTGAAAATTGATCTCCTTGGAGTCAATGCCTATCCAATCCAAGGAATTTGCTATCTATTCTTAACACAACAGCAGGAAAATGAATGGAATGGCATTAGCTCATGCAAGAAATTTGCCCAAGCAGTGGAAAGCTTCTCAATTATTATATTATGACCATCCGAATTTGTGCCAAGTCTCTCAAAAGCACTGTTGTCCAAGTCTATGCCCCAACAAGTAGTGCAATGGAGCTTGAAATAGAGGGTTTCTATGCCAGCATTGAATTTTTTTTTGAAGGAAATGTCCAAAAAAGACACCATGCACATACTGGGTGATTTCAACGCAAATGTTTACAGTCCAGCAGAAACAGGCATCACTGGCAGCTTTTGACTTGCAGACAGATGGCTGCAATTACCCATTACTCATTCCTTACCCCTTTGCTTAGCATTAAGAAGCATTGTTCTGCTTGCCTCTGTATGCATGTAGACATGGGGCTTGGAGATTGTGCCTCATCATCTGACTTCTTTATAGTTGAACAGGAGATGTCTGTTGTTGATCAGCCTCAATTGAACTCACACTTACTGATTCCCAGGCTGACAATCCTGAAGCATAGAGCCAGCTGGAGTAATATTGTCAGATTAAAAGTCAGAGTCAGACTCCTAAGATTGAAGATTGATCATGGCACTTGTGATAATTTTGCAGCTCTATGGTGGATTATGAAAAATCTCAAGAGTATCAAAAGAACATCAATGTTTTCTTTAATAACTACAAGAAAGCCATGTGTCAATCAGGACAATGTGGAGAGCTTGAAAAGACCTGCATGTCAAACATCTGTTCAAGTCACTGCAGTCACTGAGCACCAATCAGGAAGCCACTGTGCAAAATCATATGGAGACACTGATTTGTTCAAAATAGAAAAAGAGAGCAACAGATCTGCATCTTTGTTATTCCGTCTGTATGCTGTTTCCTGAAGTGACCATGAGGAAGCTGAGACTTCAATCTGCAATATGCTGATGGCACAATTCTCCTTTCAGAATCGAAGGAAGACCTGAAACACTGACTAAAGAAGAAAGTGAGAAAATTGGTCTCCTCTTGAACACTAAAAAGACCAACCTCATGACCACTATGAGAAATGAAATGTCAAAATAACAGTTGATGGTGAGGAAATCATAAGTGCAAGAATTCTTTTTCCTAGGATCACAGACTGATTAGTGAATGCAGTCCAGAAATAAAGCATTGAATCACACTGGATCATACAGCAATAATGAGCATGAACCGATTACGGAAAAGCAAAAGATACCAGCCTGACAGCTAAATACAGATTATTCCATGCTAACATGTTTTCCATAGCTATTCTCAGTTGTGAAATTTGGACCATAAAAAAACTATACAGGAGGAAAATCAACTTGTTCAAGCTGTGGTGTTGGAGAAGGATCCTGTGAATTCCTTGGCAGCCAACAAATTCTGGAACCTGTAAAACGAGACATGTAGCTGGAAGGCAAAATCTGCCTTACTTATTTTGGCCATATCATGTGGTGAAACTCACTAGAAATGGCACTTATGCTCAGAATGGCCAGCAATAAAAGGAAACCACACTGCCAAAAAAATAAAATGGCTAGACACCATCAAAGCAAATATTACCCAGAGCAGAAAACAACTGAAAGAAACTATACAAGATCAGAAAATGTGAAGAGAATTGGACCATTACACAATAGGGACATCATCTCCACCTCCTTTGTATTCTTCTAAATGTAGTACATTCTTATTGTAATTATCATCATCATTTCTGGAGCATGAATGAATGAACATACTAGTACATTCTTTTGTGTCACATATTAGAATACTCTTTGGTGTCACTATGGAGAGAGATGTGGGTTGGTAGGGACTGGCTGAAAAAAAGTTCTGAAGATTAAAAAAATGGAGCATACAATTTTTCAGCATCGACTAAATATCATGATACTTAGTATAGATTAATGTTCACTATCACCTGGGATTCCTCCAAATCATATAGAACAATGTTCACATTCATCTTGAAAGTGTAAACATTGCTGTGGAATAACAATAAAACAGTTTTTTTTAAAAAAAGAATAGTGACACTTCAAAAGACACTTGAACAATACAATGGAATAACTGGATAACGTTAAAACATTTCAAGTGTCTCAATCCAATGATAAATCTGATACAATGCGTTATAGAAAGTAAAGTAGAATATATAAATTAGTTAGGATTTGACATTTGCTTCCTGAATCCAATTATTGAGATTAATTTGCCATTGCTGGATGATCAAAATCAAAAGAACAATGTTAACTTGAGTAAATTGTGAATGTTGTAAGCATTTTAATCAGATTTATATTTAGCAGATTGCTTCTCTTGACAGTAAATTACCAATAATGGGGTTGTTCAACCTTCTAAGTGACTATAAATCTTTTTCATTGTTTTCTAAATTGTGGACACTTTTATCAACTTAATCTGAAATAGTACATAGAGTTTGTTATGGAGATTTCCTAGGAAATGTTGTTAGCAATTAAGGAACATAGCTTAATGGTTGTACATGTTCAACTATAAGTTCTACCTGAATTACTTTCATGAGCACAGATCCCTTACATGGTATGATTAGCTTGCAAGAGACAATGTTTTAGTTAATTAAGCATAAGCATTTTTGTTGCATATTGTAATATCTGAAACTGTCATCAGATAATTATCTAAGATTTGCCCTTACAGCAGCATTATATCACTGTAATTTCATGGTTTTCTTCACCTCTACAGTATATGAACTAGTAGAAAGAGACCAGCTGATTATTTTTGTTTTAAATTATTTCTTATTTTGGAATATTTCTCATAATCATTTTCTCCTTTTTAAAATATTGTTAATGCAAATGCTACGTGGCAGCAACAGTTGACTATTATTAACTACAGTTATTTAACTAATATTAATCCACTCTGAACAAATATCAATTGCTATTACAGGAAACAAATGCAAAATGTTAATATTACTTTTATCGATCTGTTTTTGATTGGTGTCCTTTTCAATTTCTACGGCTACTTAATGGGTATCACATCAAACTGAATTTCATTGATGAGCTTGATGCATTCCTTCCTATTTATTCTTAGTTTTCTATTTAAGGCATGGGCAAGAGAAATGATGAGCTTTGTAAACTCTGGTCATAAAATGATGCATAAATGATGATAATGATGATGATGAAGATGAGTTGTATATTGAATAACATCAAGACAAATCTCAAATGTTAGCGATGTTTCCTTATTGCTATTGCTAAAATTACATATTCTTCTTTACTGAAACATTATTTTTATATATATCAACATAAATTCATAATCTATTTTTCTGTAACTGTCTTAAAACCTACTTGTTTCATTAAATGAACAATTGCTACTTCCTCTGATTAGCCTCAAGGGTTCTATGAAATCTGCTTTCTCCACTAATTAATATGAATGTGAACAGACATTTGTTCACTAATAGAGTTATTGCATATTTCACTTTAATATTAACCAATACAGCTCATGGGATTATCCTCAAGCAAGTAGAGAGTTTCAGATAACATCTAAACATTTTTCTGATGAATATTCTATTAATGAACAGATTTATTATTCTTAGTCAAGAACTACACTGTCCATTTTTGATAAACATAGCATTATTTTATTTGGCGGGGGGGGGGGTGGAATGGAGAAAAGCTTTTGTGAATGTATGTATTTACATGTAGTTCAAACCATCACCTCCCATCATCTATTAACATTCCTGTTGTTTTCCTATTTTCTGTACTTTTGTTTCATTATGTAAAAGGAATAGTATTAGTATACCAGCAATTTATTCATCCTTTTTTCATCTCATGGGTAATGAATTATTATAATACTTTAATGGGACCAAATATACTTCAAATATTCTCAGACCATAACTACGTATTTTTGCTGTACCTGTTATAAACCAGTTAATAAATTCTCCAAGCTAAAGATATGCACCTTTTAGGTTTTTAAATTCTATTTTAAATTTCTGGCTGCTTAACTGTATTAATACTCAAACAGTGCACTATGTATACATTATATAGATACATGCACTAATAAATATACATTAAAGAGTTACCTTTTCCTGAAACCTAGTTCAGGTCTTCCTTCCCATTCTGGGTCCTGCAAAGAGAGTCAGTTGCATAGATTGACTTTCACGTGATTATAATATTTGTCTTCTCCATTCTTGTCTAGTGTAGGAGTTATCTTCCTAAAATACAGAATTTGGAACATGCAGTTTTCAATACTTCGTTCATAGTAAATCTTTTAAAACACACCTTTAATTCTAAACTCCCATCTGTGAACAAAAGAGTGGAAAGTATGCATTTATTTCATTTGTTTTCTAAACTTATGTGTTAAATTCTTCCGCGAGTTCATTGAAAGTATAGGTTAAATAAATCTCAAAAACACATTTGGTTGTGTGACATTTCATGAGCGATTTGTTTGGAAAGCTTCAGTGTTGTTATCTACTTTACAATCTGTGCGGGAAGACTAGGGATAAAGGAAGCCAAAGTACAGACCCTTTATTTCTCTCTCTTCCCCGGTGATGACTTCAAGTACTGGAAAATGATTCTCAATTTACTTTTTAACTATGCAGAAGTATTAACTTGTAAATCATGCCAGATTGAAGTTTGGGATCAAAAGTGCTTGCTAGCATTCCTCTACTTCTAGATGCTTGTAAAAATCTTTGTGTAAGACTTGAAAGATTGATCTATCTCCTCCTCCTCCTCCTCCTCCTCCTCCTCTCTCTCTCTCTCTCTCTCTCTCTCTCTCTCTCTCTCTCTCTCTCTCTCTCTCTCTCTCTCTCTCTCTCTCTCTCTCCTTACCACCCTAAGCATCATTTATTTTATGAAAGGATAAAAACAAAGAGACACAAATCATAAGAATAAATAATTTGTCACTGGGCACCTATCAATCATCAAGGTTCTCAAATGCTAATATGGCTAAAATATGTTTGGCTGAGTGTGGTTGCCATACTTTTTCAGATCTTGAACTAAAACTGAGAGAAGGCGGAGGATACATACAAATGAAGAACATATGGCTTGTGTCCACATCTCCTAGTCTTTTTTTATGTGAATGTTTAATGTTTATTCTTCCTCCCAAATTCTGTATCTCATTGGAAGAATGGATGGATGAAATGTAAAGGAAAAAGATGAATAGCTTACTTTAAAAAACCCCACTATATTGACAATAAGCAAGCAGCACAGAACAAGTTAGTTTCATGATATATCAGTAGTTGCATTTGAAACAGGTCTATGGTGTATACTGCAATAATGTTATATATTTATCTGCATAATAACATGTTCTTATATTGAAAACTTAAGATTGTCAAACACATTTTCCAGCTAAACCTAAGGTCTCCAAAATGATACTTGGAGATGTCTTTTATGACCCATCAGATATCAAGATAAATTCTATTTTTTTCCAAAAGGTTCTCCTACTATTTAAAAATTAAAAATGGAAAGCTTGCATTTTCAAAGTGAAATATTAACGCCATCATCATTTTTATTTTCAAACATGGTGTTCTTGTGAAAATTCAAGGGGGCTTGGAAAAGGGGCAAATCTGAAAGGGATTCATAAGGATAACTTTTTAATTCTTAATGTCCAGAACTGAATGTTTATAACAGTTAAATAATAAAAATAAAAGACAAAAGAGAAGTTCTGAAAAATAAATAAATCCAGAAGACAGTTTTTAGAAATGAAACACTGTCTTTTATAATAAAGAATATATGTTCACTCTATGAACATATAGAGTCTATGTCTTGTGAGCCACATGACAACTTACAATGAATTAATTTAAATGTTCCCTAACATCATCTCTTATTCCTTTCCACAAGTGCTTCATTTTACAGTTTTCCTTTGCTTTTTTTCTGGCTGAGTAGTCAAATTTCAGAACATAGCAAACTGATGAAGCCATCTTTATTTCCAATAAAGCCATTAGAGGCACATGAGCCCATATGTTATCCAGAAAATGAAATAATGGGCAACTAAAAAGATAATTGAGCTATCCTACCACAGTTTATTCAATTAGTACAATTTTCCATGTACCTATTGTACAACACAGTGGGACAAAACCAATCACATGGGGTGGGATTGCCAACACTTTAATCCAGGGGTCCTCAAAATTTTTAAACAGGAGGCCAATTCACGGTCCCTCAGACTGTTGGGGGGACAAATCAACTGGGTGGGTGTGGCTAGGTGGGCGTGTGACTAGGTGGGCATGGCCAATTTAACAGTCCATTGAACAATGCACACAAATTAAACTTTAATTTGTTTTGCTCCTAGGGGTGTTTTATTTGTTTTTGTTTGCATGTTGCTCTTTTGGTTGCCTTTTCATTTTACTAGATCGTTTTTTCAGTTGTTTAGGAGTCTAGTGGTTCAATTCAGAAAAGTCAGTTTTGCAGCAATTCTTGTCAGCCCCAAGGAGCTTGAGAAATCTCTCTCTGTCTCTCTCTCTCTTTCTTTGTCTCCCTCCCTCCCTCCCCCCTCTCTCTCTCCCTCCCTCCTCCTCTTTCTCTCTCTCTCCCTCTCTCCTTCTTTGTCTCTCTCCTTCTCTATCTTTCTCTCCCTCTCTCCTTCCCTCTCTCTTTCTTTCTCTCTCCCTCCCTCTCTCTCTCTCTCTCTTTCTCTCTTTCTCTCTTTCTCTCTCTCTCCCTCTCTCCCTCCCTCTCTCTTTCTTTCTTTCTTTCTTTCTTTCTTTCTTTCTTTCTTTCTTTCTTTCTTTCTTTCTTTCTTTCTTTCTCTTTCTTTCTTTCTCTCTCTCTCTCTCTCTCCCCCTTTCTCTCTCTCTCTCTCTCCTTTTGTCTCTCTCTGTCTCTCTCTCTGTCTCTCTCTCTCTTTCTCTCTGGCCATTGCTGCCCATTTTTTTGCCTCCTTTCACTCCCCCCCACCTCCAGAAGTATTCTGCAGGCCAAAACCAGACAAAACCAGCTCGTTTTTTGGCCAAAAGCGGACTGTTTTTGCCTGGTTTTTTTCCTCCTTTAACCCCCCCAATCCCCACCTCCATGCCAAAGCCAGGCCAAAACGGTTGTTTTTTGGCCAAAACTGGGCCATTTTCAGCTGTTTTCTTCCCCTCCTTTCACCCCCCCCCCTGTCTGCGGGCCCTCCACTGCCCACCCACGCCCTTTGGCTTTACCTTTGCAATAGCAACTTGTGGTGAGTGTTGAACCATTGAAATGAGCAGAAGTGGGAAGTGCGGCTGGACAGTGGAAGAAAAGGGCGGTGGCTGGAGGAGGCCTCCCCAGAGCCCACATCAGCCAGGAAAAGCCAGCTATGCAGGAAGTGGCTGGGAGGAGAGGGGTGGGACAAGGGACGGGCTTAACCCCACCATTTCGCAGGGCAGATAAAATGTTCGGTGGGCCGCATTTGGCCCATGGGCCATAGTTTGAGAATGCCTGCTCTAACCTAAAATATTGTTGAATTCTTAGCAGTTCAGTATGTTGTGAGAACACAGCCATTGTTTGTGAATACAAAGCAGCTATCTTGCAAACTGGAATATTTCTCTTTTGAGATCAAACTTCAGATTTGTGTGGAGAGGAAGAAAATCTCCCTGTTGCCAAGGTAACTGCATTTCTTTGCCCTCAGCTCAGTTTGCTTTGTTGCCTTTGCCATACCAATTAAGAGCAAATGTGAAGGATGGTCTTAATTGCCCTTCACCGATCTCAAGTAGCTAAATCGGATTCCTCCTTAGATGAGAACTGATTGGCTCGGATGCTAAAGAACAAAATGTGATTTAAACTCACACACAAACACACACACACTAAGAAAGAAGTAAGTTGCAGGAGGTAGCTGTACACAAAAGGGAACTGCAGCAAAAGAAAAATAGAATGTGGTTAATAATTGGTAGATAGATATAGAAAACATTTTATATTCCTGAAATATTTTTTTTTCATGAAGTGAAATGTTTATGAACAAAGGATCAGTGATAATCTATTCTGCCTAGATCAGGGGTGTCAAACTCAAGGCCTGCTTAGATCTGGCCCACAGGGCTGCCCTGGAAACAGCAAAGGACTGGCCCACCGTGCTCTGCCAGTGAAAACAGAGTTCAGGAGAGCTAGGTGCAGCCCTCAGAGGCTCCATTTTTGGCTGCAATGGCCTCCTCAAACTCTGTTTCACTAGCAGAGGGCTGCTAGAGGTCATCATGGCTGAAAACAGAGCCTGGGTAGACCGAGTGATGTTGAGCTGGTCACACCCACCTGCCCCCCCCCCCCCAAGGTCAAACACAATCCTGATGCAACCCTCAATGAATTTGAGTTTGACACCCCTGGTCCAGATTAAGCATTTGGATCCTATAACATGGTAGCTGAGGATTCCTAAAGACTGGAATTAGGTTTCCATTTAGTGTTCTGATTTCAATTCACCTGGAAATTATCATCCATCCATCATCTATCTATCTATCTATCTATCTATCTATCTATCTATCTATCTATCTATCTATCTATCTATCTATCTATCTATCTATCTCCTATCTCACAAAGACATCATCCCACCCTTGCATTTCACAAGTACCCATTTTGCGTATTTTGTTTCATTGTAGGGAAATTAATTTCTTTGAAAACTTTATACAAAATATCCTTCAATAAACTGTATATAACTCTCTCCGTTAGCTGCAATGAATGCTAAAAGCATGTTCCTACAAACTTCAAAAAAAAGATGGTTTGACAAAGAGCTATTCTTTTTGTGTGGCTGAGATGGAACAAAAGTACTGGTTGATTATAGTATCCTCACACACCCTGGAAATATTTATAGAGAAGTAAGTCGCCATAAACCTTAACCAAATATGTATTGAATGTGTTATTTGATGCCAGTGGCACTATATCCTTTTAAGCCTTTTTATTCGAACTCATGATTCAGATTATACCAGGTCATGAAGAAAAATCACTAGAGCAGAAGATATGAAAGGGCATTCTGATTATCTTTGAAATACTGTAGCAACATACTCTTTCAGTGTAAGAGATGATTCACAGTTTCATAAAATTATAATTCCATAGGTTTGTCAACCTATACAAGTTAAAGAATCCTCAAAAGGTGATTTGTCAACCTCTGTTTAAATATTTTCCATGAGAAGGAGATCATCAATCCCCTCACTAATAGTTTCACTTATTTAAATTTTCTTCAAATTTAGGAAGCAACATTCAACCAGAATCTGCCTTCTTGTAACTTAAGTCTACTGTTTTATGTTATTCGATCTAGGAAGATAACAAAGAGGTCTTGATCTTCTTTTGTGTGATACTCTCCCTTCTCTTTCAAGTACTTGAAAAGGGCTTTAATATCCCCTGCTACAGTTTTCTCAAGGCTAGATATGCCAAGTTCCTAAGTCTTACCAAAAGCTTTTTAGAATTGTGACTATTAATCTGAATTAGGTTAATAATCACAAATTAACTTGGCAGTATGATAATTCTGATTTGTTAGTTTGTCTAAGAACGAATTAAATTTGTGTCCAAGTTTGATCTACTTTACAAAGCAACAGCTGAGTAACTGAATAATGGTTACACAATGCGTATTATAGAGTTGTACTGTCTAATGCCTGACTTCAGGGAATGCTCAACTGTTGAATTTTTAGAACAATTTAAATCCATCTGAAATTGCCTGACAAGTCTGCTCAGGACACACATTTTCCTGAATTGAAAGAAACGTCAAAAAGATTGAATTGCAATTTATCAAATGGCTACTTCTAACAAAGTAAATAAAATGTTGCCTAAGGGATAGTTCAGATAATGGATCAACATATATATTAGATTTCAGAGCTCATGGAACAATTATAGCAAATAGGCATTTCAAAGCATACAAGAAAACAGGCATTGGAAAATGGAATTTATGTGACTGAAATACCTGCAATGGGAAATAATTTATCTGTTAAACAGTAAAACTTTTCTTGCATGGATGTTTCAATAGGATGCAAGGAGATCATTTAAAATAAAGTGCTATTGCAAATTCAGTGCAGCCATTGTTATATAAAGCAGTACAGACTCAGTTATAAGCTCTGTTATATATACATAAGCATGTGCAATTCTTCTGCAATTCTTCTTCTTGAAATAAGAAAGCCTGAAGAGTTATCATAATTGCTTCTACATACAGTAGTCTGGTAGCTGAATATAGCATTGCTACCTCAAGTCTATTGTTGAATGTATATAGTATTTAAATCACACACACACATACAGAGTTTTACTTCCTTTTAATGTCCTTCTAATATCCTCTGGTATGGACAACCTTGTTATCTGTTCAGATAATTTTGCTAAATAAGGTCTGTAACAGCTAAACAGCTGTTTAGCTGTAACAGCTAAACAAGGTCTGTAACAGCTCTATGCCAAGAAACTTCAGAGTGATTATAGAAACCCATCATACCAGTTCAGTTAGGCCAGTGTTTCTCCATTGTGGGTGGAGACAGCAGCCATGCTTGGGATGTACTCGTACGTTCAGATTGGTGGACTGAATCTGTCAAAGTTGTCAAGTCCCGCCTATGTTGCTAGGGCTTCCAGCTTTTGACTCAGTCTGTCAGACTGGACAGTCGTGTGGATTTGTGTCTCTGGCATTTATTAGCTATTCTACTTTACCAATTTGGTTTTCTTAAGTGATTGATATTACAGTTTGACTTGGACTTCTCTTGGACTATTCTATTGTGAGTGTGATCGTTTTGCTTTTAACTTTACCTTTAGCCTTGCTGGTTTGCTGGAAAGAAGGATTAGCTCCCTTCTCCTGACATTCAGGTTTTGATTTCATTTGGACCTGATTAAGGGGGTCTGTGGAGCTCCGTGCTCCCCATTAGACAGTTTTCCCCCACTTTGAATTTCTTTCTTCTTGCTGGTGGAGTGTTAGCGCTCCCTCAGATTTGCAGGCTATTTAGCTTCGAGCTCCTCAGTTATTGTCGGGTGGCCATTTTGTTTTTGTTTAGTGCCACTGTCTTTGGTGGAGACTTTAGCTCTCCTGTTTTTATCAGCTTGCCTCATTACTTCATTGGCTGCTCTGAACGCTTGTCTGTTTAACTAAATTGATGTTTGAGCTCAGCTGTAAGATGAGACTCTGCTGGCCACCTAATTAACTTGCGGAGCTTCGCGCTCCCATTTTTGATTGACAGGTGGCCATTTTGCTGCCTTCTTTGGTCGGAATTGCCGTGGAGCTCTTTGCGCTCCCCTGGTCAGCTGCTAGGCTCGGAAATTACTATTCTTGCTACTTACCAGCAGCAAACTGCCTGTCTTCTACTATTGATGCCTCTGCTCAGCCTTTCCAACCAGGTTGCAGTCCCTGTGTTACAGGGCTTCACGCCCCTTCCAGGTTTCATAGGCGGCCATTTTGTTGGCTCTTTCTGCCTCACCCTGTGTGGAGCTTTCACACTCCTGTTCTTGACAGTATCACCTTACTGGCCATTTGCCTCACCTCTATTTGGGCGGCCAATTAGTGCCATCTGCCTTGCCCTTGGGGTAATTTAGGTCTGTTGGTGGAGCTTTGCGCTCCCGTTTGCACTGCCTTCAAAAGCGCCATTTGGTGGCATATTTATTGGCACTCATTTCCCGGCTTAGAGCCTCTGACCTTGGCTGCATTGTTCTGCCTGGCAACTAGTTATTACAGGACTCAAAGCTCCCATGAGGAAGCAGTCCTTTTTATCTGGCTTACTACCTTTGCCTCTTGTCCTCATTACACGATGCCCAAGACCTCAACCAAAATGAAGCATTGCAATAACTCTTCTTTTCTGGATGTGCCTGGGCCCAGACATTCTCAGGTCCCTGAGGTTGTATCCAAAGTATCTAGTGCTGCCCTTCCCAGCAGGAAGACCAAGCAGCACTCATCGGCTGCCTTCTGTGTGGAGAAGCACAGAGATAAGGTATTGCAGGTAGAGAACTGGGCAGCGTTCCTCTGATCCAGCAGTTAGTGCTGCCAAAACATCAGGCAAGGAGGTCCGAAAGGCTCCTTCATTGACCCCTGATCAACTTTCCCTGCAAGATTGTCCGGCGACAATTCACACTGCGGATTTGTGGGGCCAGGTTATTCAACCTGGGGATCCAGTTACAGCAATAACTGTTCACCCTGATCATTCGGTCAGCTTAGACCTTACCATTTCTTCTGCTCCGGTCTGAGCTTCGGATGAAGCCGGGCCGGCTCGTGACCACATTCACCAATGTCTTCGGCCCGAAGATGTGCGGTTGATGATTGCAAGTGTGGCACAACAGTCACTTTCAGCGCAATTCTTACCCTCATACCGAGAGTCTTTGCTTCACTCATACCACGCAAGCTTGCTTGCGAGAGATTATGATGAGGATGCGATATCTGTTGCAGCATCTGCCTCCCCGGATCCATCTGAGGCGGGGGAGGCTTCCATTATCGAGGACATTGATCCTCAAGAGCCTGACCTTTTGGAGGATGAAGGTCTTCCACCTGATCAGCCAGCTTTTATGGGACTTTTCCCCGAAGCCCTCTTTAAACCTCTACTTTTTAAAGTGATCAATACGACCCAACTTGGACTGTTGCTCCAGAACCCGCTTCGACTTCCACGCAGTGGATCTCTTGATCCACTGTTTGCTGAACCAGCGAAGCAAGTGTCCTCCATACCCACACCTCCTCTTTTTCTTGACATAATAAAAAAGCAGTGGTCGGCCCCTGGGGCTCCCCCTGCACCTTCCTCGACAGATAGAAGGAATTTTCAGGTGGCTTCTGACTTGGCCAACCTTCTTCAAGTGCCTACAGTCGATGCTCCAGTCGCGGCCTTACTGTCTAATATTTCAGTTTCCAGTGATCCAGATGAGGGTCTACACCCTGATGAGCGTAGGTCCGACCAGGTGCTTCAAAGGGCCCACCTGGGAGTTGTGTGGGCCATTAAATTAGCCACCACCACTTCTTTTTTCAATCAGTCTACTCTATTGTGCTTTGCCACCTACAAGACAAGCTGTCCCCGGAAGAGACCCAGATAAAGCAAGATTTGAATAAAATCATCATGGCCCTGCAGTTTTCTGCCGATGCCACCTTGAATGCAGCTCATTTTGCATACAAGTCCATGGCCTCCTCTAGCCATGGCACTGGCAGGCCGATGCCCGACACAAATGGCTCTTGGCCTCAGTACTCGGGTGGGAAGTTGTTTGGCCCTCCTTTGGAGTCCTTCCTGATAGAAACAACAGATAAAAGGAAGGTCTTACCTACAGTGTTCCATCGGGGGGAACCCCATTTTGCCCCTTATCCTCACTGGCCACAGTTTCGGGGGATGGATGGCAGTTCGAATTCTGCCCCAAAACAGCGGGGATCCCATGACAGGTTTTCCAGGGACAGGCGATTCATGTCTAGGTGGCCCTTTTGAGGTGGAGGAGGTCGTTCCATCCAGCACCGTCATTAGTACTTCCCTGGCATCTCCCATTGGCAGTAGATTGGCCCTCTTCGCCAATGTTTGGGAGCATACTACATTGGATTGCTGGGTCCAGGCCACCATTAGATCTGGGTTGGCTATCGAATTTCTTTCCAACCCCCGTTGTCTTTTCTCGCCTGTCCTCTCTCACATGACCCCGAACACTGGGCCCTCATGGACTCGGCTATCGCGCACCTTCTTGCCATTAAGGCTCTTCAACCGGTGCCATGTGACCAAGCTGGACAGGGCTTTTATTCTTGGGTGTTTTTAGTTCCTAAGTCATCGGGTGGGTGCAGATCTATTCAGGACCTTAAGCAGTGAACCACTACGTGGTTTATTGCAGATTTAAGATGCAATCCTTGTGTTCAATTTTAGACGGTATTCGAAAGCACAATCTCTTCTGCTCGATTGATCTCACTGAGGCTTTCCTACATGTTCCCATTCTCCCCTCCCATAGACAATTTTTATGTTTTTGTTACGCCGGAGCCCATTGTCAGTACAGGGATTTATCCTTTGGCCTTTCCTCTGCTCCGCATAGTTACACCAAAATTTTGGCCACTTTGGCAGCCGCTCCACAGCTTCATTCTGTTCGTCTCCAATGTTACTTGGATGACATATTGTTGTTTGCCCATTCTCCTCAACAGGCTCTTTCGGACCTACAGTTGACAATCCAAACCCTAGCCTTCCATGGCTTCTCAATCAATATGGAGAAGAGTCACTTGAACCCCTCTTCCTGTATTCTTCATTTGGGGGCAGTTATTGATTCAGTTGAGGGTAGGGTATATTTGTCTAATGAACGGCAGGCCAGCTTAAAGGCCCTTATAGCTAGGATGGAACAGACTAGGAGGGCTTCTTCCTTGCTCCTCTCCCAGTTGTTGGGCAAGATGGTTTCAACCATTTCAATTGTGCCCTGGGCCTGTTTACATCTCAGAGACCTCCAATGGTTTCTTTTGCCATTTCAGAGGCAAAAGAAACAGGGACACTTTGCCAACTGTGATTCCCATTCCCAGGGACGTCATATCGTCTCTCAGTTGGTAGTGGTCTCCGGCCATCTCAAAGGGCTGTCTGTTCTTCGAGCCCCAATGGCTGGTTGTTACTACAGATGCCAGCAAGTTTGGCTGGGGAGCCCATTGTCTAGATCAGGTAGCCCAGGGCAAGTGGTCGGCAGCCGAGGCATCACTCAGCATCAACTGGCTGAAGCTTCATGTTATATATTTGGCCCTCCGTGCCTTTCAGCATCAGGTGTCTGACTCCCATGTACTAGTGCTCACAGACAATATAGCAGCCAAGGCACACATAAATCGCCAAGTGGGCACCAGGTCAAGGGCCCTTATGCGGGAGGCCAAGAGGCTGGGACTTTGGACAGAACGTTGGTTTGCATCTCTGAGGGCGGAGCACATATCGGGGAGTAAATGTGCGTACAGTTTGGCTAAGCCACCAACTGATCAACCACGTGGAATGGCATCTGAACCCTCGTTTGTTCCAGGTACTGGCGGCCCATTTCGGCACTCCAACTGTCAATTTGTTTGCGACACCAACGAACAGCCAACTTCCGCGATTTTTCTCAAGGTTTCCAGTGTACCAAGAGGAGGCTGTGGATGCTCTGTGCTCCCATTGGCCCCAAGGGTTGCTTTATGCATTCCCTCCGATTCCCCTCATTCCAAGGGTTCTGCGGAAGCTCATTCAGGAACAGGCAGAGTTGCTCCTCTTGGCACCACATTGGCCGCAGAGGCTGTGGTTTACCGACCTGGTGGAGTTGTCAGTGTCTCTCCCCCCCCGAAACTTCCCTGCCCTGTGGACTGCCTCAATCAGGGGGCGATGTTGCATCCAGAGCCCCAGTGGCTGCAGCTGACTGCTTGGCGATTGAGTGGGATGCTTTACTGTGAGACAATCTCCCTGCCATGGTCATAAACACTATTCAGGCATCTAGGCATCCATCTACAGGCCATCTTTACTCAGCCACTTGGTGGACCTTTTCTACTTGGTGTGATTTATGGGGGGTCTCTCCTATCTGGGCCTCGGTGGTTCATGTTCTCATGTTTTTGCAGGACAGCCTGGACTGAGGGCTCTTGCCCAATACTCTTCAGTGGCAGGTGGCAGCTCTCGCTTCGGTTCTGATCCACAGCTCCCTCCCTTCCTTGTTGCAGGATCCTTTGATACACCATTTCCTCAGGGGAGCCTCTAACTTGTGCCCCCCGTGTTACATAGGTATCCTACTTGGGATCTCTCCCTCATTTTGAACTCTCTGACAGGTGCACCATATGACCCACTGAAGTCTACCAGCCTATGGCTTTTGTCTTACAAAAGCCATAGGCCTTTTTAGTCGTGATAACAACGGCACAGAGGATTTCGGAAATTGCGGCTCTATCGATGAGAAGTCACTTATGTGTCTTCCACGCTGATTGTGTGGTCCTATGGCTGGATCCTACCTTTGTTCCTAAGATTAATTCTGTTTTCCACCGTTCAAAGGAACTTATTCTCCCGGATTTTTGTCCTCACCCAGCCCATCCACTAGAAAGGCAGTGGTACAAGTTGGATGCCCGAAGGGCTCTCCGGATATACCTCAAGAGGACGGCTGAGATCCATCGATCGGAGTCCTTGTTTGTCTCCTTCCTTCCTGTTTCCTTAGGTTTGAAGGTGTCTTAGTCTACCATCGGTTGATGGATTCGGCAGATGATCACCACTGCCTACAAGCTCCATTCTTCTCTGGTACCGGCAGGGTTGACGGTACATTTTACATGTAGTGCAGCGACTTCCACAGCTTGGGCTACGCAGGCTTCGCTATTGGACATTACAGGGCGGCGATCTGGACTTCACCCTTCCCCTTTATTAATCATTATAAATTGGATAAATTTGCCTTGACAGAAGCTGCCTTTGGTCAAAGGGTTTTACAGGAGATTATGGCGGAGGGAGAGTTGTTGGTGGAGGGAGAGTTGTTGGCCCAGTCTGAACCCTCTCATGTCTAGCACTGTGAACTTGGGTATGTCCCAAGCATGGCTGCTGTCTCCACCCACAATGGAGAAGGGGCATTGGTCCTACCTGACATGCTCCTTCTTGTTGGGTGGAGACAGCAGCCATCCCCTCTCCTTTCAGTCTGTTTCTGTCTTTCTCATTTAAGTATCTACCACATGGCAAGTCTGTTTTTCCATCTTCGCCAAAAGCTGGAAGCCCTAGCAATATAGGCGGGACTTGACAACTTTGACAGACTCAGTCCACCAATCGGAACATACGAGTACATCCCAAGCATGGTTGCTGTCTCCACCAAATGAGAAGGAAAGTGTCAGGTAGGACTAACCCTTCTCAACCTTGGTGGGGGATTCTGGAAGTTGAAATCCACCTATCTTCAAGCTACCAAGGTTGAGAAACACTGAGTTAGACAGTAGGTAGTCCTCAACTTACCACTGATGAAAATTACAAAAGACAACCCCCAAAAGCTATTTATAACACAATTTCAATGTACTTATGTAGGCTTCTGCTTGTAGTCACATGATTGCATTTTAGGCACTCAGCAACTGGTCCACATTTATTGCCGTTTGCAACACCTTGTGGTCCTGTGACTGTGATTGATGTGATTTTGTAGGAAGCATTTACTTCCAGTTTCTGGAACACAAACTGCTCCATAGCAAGCAATGGGTTTGCTTAATAACCATGTTGTTCGCTTAATGACCAGCACAAAAAAAAGGTTGTAAAATCATGGTGACCTCCTTTTATGACTGTGAAGACTTAAGTCTGTAATTGCAGGGTTCAATTAAAGTCATAACTCGAGGAGTACTGTACACATATGCAGGCAAATGGTTGAATAAGAATATCAACATAACTGGTTCCATCAGTATTCCTTATCCAGAACCACTTAAGTGCAAACAGAAATCTGCACAGAATGCTTATTCTCCCTTTTCCCAATTAACATTTTTTTCTTAATGGTTCTATAATTCTTTTCTCCTTTGCATTTCTTTTATTTCTATGAAGACAACACTTTGGACAAATCAGACAATTTGAATATCCAGCCACTCCAATGAGGTAGGATTGATCTACTTCAGGTTCCTTCAATTAAACCTGGAGAAACATGGAAGCATACCTTCTATGTAGCAGCACCTGCCCTCTGGAATGAGGTCTCCCCAAGATCCATCTAGGCCAGGGGTGGGTTCTACTTATCTTTACTACTGGTTCGCAGTGGGGCCATGCGTGCGCGCTTGCTTCGTACGCACGCATGCTGTTCTGCACAAGCACAGAAGCATTTTGATGATGTCAGGGTCAGTGGACGGAGCCTCCAGCCAGTAGTACTGGTTCTATAGAACTGGTGTGAACCGGGGGCAACCCATCACTGATTTAGACCCCACTCTGCTGGTGTTTTGAAGATCCTGAAGAATCTAGCTGTTCACTAGGCCTTTGGTGAGGATAATTGAAACTTCCTTTCCCCCCTTTTCCTTCTTCCACTGGGAGTCAGGCAGCATATAAACTTAATAAAGATTAAAAATAAAAGGAAAAGAATAACAGTCAGAAAGTTCCTGAGAATAATCCAGTGAGAACAAAGAAACCTAGATAATTTAGACAGTACTGATAACTCAGCCATTAGTGATGAACACCAGTGCTTTCCCACAATACAATTCATTTTTATTTTAAACACATACATTATACATTACTTGAAAGATCAGCTGTAAAAACTTCAGCCTATAAGATAGTGTTAGGATATATACACTTCTAAAGTATTTTTTTAAAAATTGAAAGCTTTCTTTCCCAAAAAAGAAAAAAAAATGTGTGTTGATCTACAGCCAACAATTGAGCAGTAATATCCAAAGTCCACAAGTCCTTAAAATGCATTAATTAAAAATAATAAAGCCAGTACACTTTATAATGGAAAAAATACAAATTCCAGAGATTTTGTATTGGGTAATTTTGTATTGAGTTATTGGGTTCTTTGAGATGCAAAATGAGCCTCCCACCCCACCCCATATTCTAAAATATAATCACAGTTCCATGTTAGAATAGTGATATTAAGAATATTAGTGCACCATCTTGTTTACCTTTAGATTTCTATTATATCAAAACTGAGGTGTTAAAAATTAGCATGAAAACAATAAAAAGTTGTCACAAAGTATATTCATTTACATATGTAAAAGAAGGCATATATGTGAAATATGATATGTGGTTTTCTGAACAAGCTGCTGAAGAAAAATTTGATCTCCCCAAATCCACTGACTAGGTAGTATTTTTTTTTTTTTTTTGGTTACAGAAGTTCAAAACACACACTAGAGGAATTAAAATCACATCTAAATCTAGACTTGATAGTAGGTTAGGGAAGTAGAATTGTGTATAAAATACAGTTATCATGAGGAAAGTCAATAATGCATCACAATGCAGTGATTGCTAACAGTTATATTTGAAAGGGATTTTGCCTAGAAAGTATCCGTAGTTTTACAGATATTCTAGAAGGACCTTTGAGAAAGGGACACATTTTGCAAAATGTATTGGCCATAAATAAAAACTCCTTTACTGGCACTTAGGCTTTCCCTCTCCCTTTGGTTCACTTCAGGCCTTCCCTTCTTCTGCTGTAAAACTTAAAAACAACAACAATGTCACCAGGATCAATGGCTACCACCACGCACAGCTATTAAGAAAAAATCCCATTTTTCTTTCTTTGAGGTAGCAACTTTACTGGGGTGGGGGGTGGGGGTTATATAAAGAAAACAGGTCCAGCAATAAACCATTTCATTGTTTTTTCTGTCACTTGTGACAAGGGTTTCACAACCTTTCAAATAGTCCAAATGTCTTGCTGTAAAATGTTTCACCCCAAATCTGAAATAGCTCAAATAACTATTACTCATTTAGCTTATTTACAAGCTGTATAAAAAAAATACAGAAATAAGTGCCAACATTTTAACAGTGTTCCTGGGAAAGAAAGAAAAAAAGGAGGGAGGGAGGGAGGGAGGGAGGGAGGGAAGGAAGGAAGGAAGGAAGGAAGGAAGGAAGGAAGGAAGGAAGGAAGGAAGGAAGGAAGGAAGGAAGGAAGGAAAGCTTCTATATCTGGTCGATCAGATTGTTGGATGAAAACTAATGTTCAAATAGCAAAGAATTGACTGATCTAAACCCAGTCTCTAAATGAGCCGAGAAGGATGCATTCTGCAAGAAAGGATTTTTTCATAATGGCTTTTCTGGGCATCAAGCAATGTTTGGTAAGAGGCTACTCCTACTATTACATGCAGTACGTAATATCAAGCAGCTGGAAAGTCAGGAGATCCAAATAGTTCAAATGGGTGTGAAGTTTTATTGCAATCTTAAAATCTCTACAAGAATCTGAACTACTAACAGACAAGGGAAATTAAAGCAAGATAAGAGTAGAAGGAATTAAAGTGGGCTGAGCTTAGATCTCTTATGAGCATAGAGGGACTCATGACTGATGATGCATTTGATCCCCTCCCTTAAGCTCAGCCTGGTCATCTCCTACTGATAATCAATGCAGAGATCAATAGAAAAAAATGAAATGCAGGTAGTCCTTGACTAACAGCCACAATTGGGACAGAATCTTATGTTGTTAAGTGAGGTGGTTGTTAGGTGCCCAATTTTGCAACATTTGTTGTTAAGTGAATAACACAGTCATTGATTGAATTCATCTTTCCCCACTGACTTTACTTGCTGGAAGCCAATTGGGAAGGTTGCAAATGGTGATCATGGGATCTCAGGAGGCTGCACTTGTCATAAATACATGCTGGTGACCAAGTGACCAAATTTTGATCACATAACCATGGAGAAACTGTGACAGTCATAAATACAAGGACTATTCAAAAGTGCAAGAACTGGACATTTCTCAGCACTGTTTTAGCTTTGAACAATCATTAAATGAATGGTTGTAAGTCAAGGTTTGCCTGTGGGGGAAAAAAAAAAAGAAAACCAGAAAAAACCACCCTGGACAATTAGAAACTAGAAAACAGAAAGATACAGTATATCTCATTTGCAGTGGACTGGAGGTGAGTAGAGGAAAGTCTCTTCCTATCCTTTGGAAACAATTGGTGGCTTGTACTCATGATGGGACAACTTGAAAGCAGGTTGAATGTGCCCTTCTGAAATCGAAAGATAATAACAAGGATGTTTCTTTTTCCAATAAACATGCCCAGAGTAGAGATTAGTGGGGAGCCTTGGTGGAGCGGTAGTTAGAATGCAGTATTACAGGCAAACTCTGTCCACAGCCTAGAGTTTGATCTTGATGGAACTCAAGGTTGACTCAGCCTTCCATCCTTCTGATATCACTAAAATGAGGACCAAGATTGTTTGGGGCAATATGCTGACATCGTAAACCATCCAAAGAGCGCTGTAAAGTCTTATTGCTATTGCTATAATAGGGCAGGCATCTCTCAACACATAAAGCAAAGTCAACAAGGAAGAAATGGCTCACTTCATCTTACTGGGGGGTAGGAGGCTTAAAACCCAACCTTATGATGTGTGCTGTAGTGCTGTCCTGGCTTCCTTTTGGACATATTTCACATATTCATTCAGTCAGAAAGATCACTGCTATTGTAGATATTCAAACCAGTAGTGGGTTTCAATTCAGTTTGCTACTGGTTCACTCGTGCACGCTCACTTGCTCATGCGTGCATGTGATGTTTCTGTGCATGCGCAGAAGTGTCCAGGCATGAGGGTGGAGCTTCCCACCGCCACCACAACCTGTTCGCCCGATCCAGGGCAAACCAGTAGCAACCCACCACTGATTCAAATTGCATACAGAGATGAAATGATTGCAAAACCTGATAGTATTACATAGAAAGGAAATCTGTTCTCCATCATTTATATAATGATCCAAAGAACTTATATTTCTTTCTACATTTGTAAAAATGTTGTATTGCCAGGAGTCTTGAGTGGAAGCTGTTTAGAAGTCTGTATTATATATACTAATCTATATGTGGTGTAATGTTTATGGTATTTGGTCACAAACTAGGAGACTGTGGGTTCAAGTCCTATCTTAGGAACAAAGTTAGCTGGGTGACCTTGGGGCTAGTCATTCTCTCTTAACCTAGGCAGAAGGCAATGACAAGCCATTTCTAAAAATCTTGTCAGAACCTTGCAGAGATTACGGTAATCCAAGCAGCAACCAGAGGCCAACACTAATTTGAAGGCTCTACGCACACACACACACACACACACACACACACGCACAGAGAGAGAACTATATATTCAATTTCTCATTTGATTTATTTTGTAAATTGTCAAAAAGCTAGAAAAACACATCTGTGTAAGATAATATGAAAATAAATGTAAGTCTAGTTCTGATGATTATAGAAGAAAGGTCTTTTGTTTCTTTGACCTTTCTAAACCTGCTATTTTCCATTTTTCCTCCCTTTTTATATATAAAATGATTGTTTTTTTTAAAAAAAAAACAATATATGGCCATCAAGCATGAGAGCAAGTACCACATTCTTCCTTTTTGGGGCAAGGCACTTTTTTTTTTCAAGAAACAAATGGCAAAGAAATCAAGATGTGGGTCATAAAATTACTTCAGGGTTTATATGTATATATTTATGAATCTAACTACTTTACTTCCAGGAGCTCAAGACAGGATACATAGGGATTTCTCTGATTTTATCCCTACAACAGCAACCTTGAGGGGCATATTCAGCTGAAAGAAAATTTAAATGGCTGAGGGTATTCTTGAAACAGGACTTACCATTCCTATTCTGATATAACATACTTGCTCTTATATCACTATCTAACATTTAGAGTAATCAGTGTGGCTCTTTCCTCTTACTTCTTACAACAATTTGTCAAAACAGATCGATAGTATTAAGTCCTTTTTTGTTGTTGCTCTTTCAGTTACAAGAGCATTAGGGATGGGGAGGGACAGCAAAGTTCTTTAAGTGGCTGAGTAAGATCATCACTGAGGTGAGATTCATTTTCTTAATTAACACTCCCCAAATTCCATGAAGTAGCCTAGCCATACACTGTACCAAATCTGGATTTGGTAATTACATTTCCAATCTTGCTTCTCATTCCTCATTTTTTTTTAAAAAAAAATGTAATCTGCCTTTCAGTGGTTAGCATAAATGGAGGCCTTATTAGCTTTCAGCAGATTCTATTGTAAGCGTATGGTATTCATGTGGAGAAAAGTGTCACATGAACTGCAGGCTCTGTACATCACTTAATGCTGGACAGAGACTTCCTGCAGTCTCTTGCAGCTGGGGGGCTGGCTTCAACAGACATCTCTGTGTGAGTGTCTGTGTGCATAAGGGTTATAACTCACCATAATATGTTCTATTATGCAGTATGTCAATCGATCAACCAACCTGAACTGACCCGACAATAGCTACATTCTCTCTCCCTCCTCCCAAGCATCAGTTATTGAAAACTAGCATCGAGGGTCTCTTGTATAGGATATTATTGCTGAAGCTTTTATAAATGCTTAACATAAATATTGCCCTTGGAGAAATCATACTCTAAAGAACAGGCAGGGGCTGGTAAAGGAGATGGATTTCCCACCCCCTAGTAGTTCCACTCTGTTATCAGCTAATCAAATAATGTCATATTATTATCACAACCTATTTGTCCTCTAATTTATGACAAATTAAAATGAACTGAATTTCATGAAGGGAGTGTTTTATTTCACTGCAGGAACAACTCCAAATTCATCTCGAAATTCAGTTCGAAGTACTGATTTTAACCTTTGAAACTCTGCATAATGGAAACCTAAATTATCAAATTACACTTATATAAACCTCTGTGTATCATATATTCATGTACAATACAATGGATTTTTTGTTTTGTTTTGTTCTGAATGCAAGGCTTGTGGAAATGAGACAAAGTCTGAATGAAATATTTACACTTAGATGTTTTGATGAAAAAAAATTATTCTATAAAGCACAATTGTCTGTATCAAGTTCTATGGAGTCCTTGGTGCTCTCTGAACTTACTGGTAGTTGTTTTCTTGCAGACATTTCATTACCAAACTGCTAGCACTGATGATGTTACCTATTTTGGTAATGAAATGTCTGCAAGAAAATAACCAATCTCAAAGAGCACCAAAGAGCATAGTTCAACCCTGAGATACAAATATTCTCTTCTATCAGTACATCAAGTTCTATTAAATAGGAATCACTAGGAATTAAATACTTCATTAGTATTTTGAGTCAATATGTGAGTTGCAAATATGTGAACAATGTGACTATCAATGTTACTGTTGACTGTAGCCCTCGGGGGACTGATAATTGTAGTATCTATTGATTGTCTGATGAGAATTGGGTATGATTAAAATCAGAATAAACCTGCACATGTGAGAAGAACTATATGTACCATTCAGCTGTTTTTTAATGAAGTTAACATGCTTTGGCACATTTTGTTTTATTCATTTTTAAATAATCATTGGCTAGTGTGTCAGTGTAATATACCAATTTCAGTATGTCATGTGAGACACATCTTTTTTTCCTGGACCAACCAAAGAAAAAGAAAAACATTCACAAAGTCCTTATATTGAATCCATATGTTCTCTCTTTCAGTCCAGAAGGACTTTTACCAAAGGATTATGATGATTTATGTGCAGTGCTTTTCTGATAAGAACTGCTGTTCACTGGAGACTGAACTTAGATAAAAAAAAACTCATTTAATTTAGGACCATTAGTTTTCCCTTGAATAAGATTGATGTAGACCAATGTCCACTAAATATGAACGGAGGACACACTGTGGATGGAATGCAAATAAGGAAATTATAGACTGAAAAAATGAAGTCTAAGAATGTAGTTGGACATTTGATTTAGACTATATGTTCCATATCCAAAGGGGGAAGATCACATGGTCTTCAGCTGCAGGGTCCCAAAAGGAAAGGAAAGAAGCTTCAAAAAACTATGATATGATACTCCAATTGCATATCCAAAATACATGGCAATGGTATGGAACAACTGTACTCAGCTTACTATGCTAACAGCATGCTTTGAAACAGTTGATTTCAGTTATATGAATTTATTATTCCAGGGAATCTTTGTCAGGATACAGAAACCATATTGATCTGTATTTGGGTTGGATGCCTCTTCATGGGGAAAAGCATCACAAATATTTTTCTGACAAGGATGCTCCTTGCTAAATCTACTGAACTGACTAGGGACATAAACCTGTGGCTTTATAGGTCCATGTTTAAATTTAATTAGCTCAGTTTCTCTGAAATGTACTCCGCATTACAATTTTAAGGGCAAGCAAAGCAAAATTTGCAAATTGCCCTTGATATTAGTCAGCCAATAGCTGTTAAATATCTGCAAAAGGTTTCCACACTTCTCTCTCTCTCTCTCCCCCCCCTCCCTCCCTCCTTTTTCAGGGAATTATTGTAACTGATGCTGCCCACCTTCAACACAGGAAGGTTTTGTTGTGAGGAAAATGCTTATCAAGAGCAAAACCAAAGCATTTGGAACTAGAAGCAACAAAGTAGACTTTATGAGAAATACTTACAGTGACTCACTGGACTCCCTATATAATTATATAAGTTATGGGACTGGCCCATCCTACCCGTTTTGACAGAAGGGGCATGCTGCGGATTCCATCAGTCAAGTAATTCTACCTGACAGGGTCCAGGAGAAGAGCGTTTTCTGCTGTGGCGCCAGTCCTCTGGAACATTGTGTATCTTGAGGTGAGATTTGCCTCCCTTTTGCCTTTCTGAAAGGGCCTGAAAACTAGGCACCAATAGGGATATTGGATTGATATAAGATTATACATCCACCCAGTATATATATTGCTTCCTTTCTTCTCATCTTTGTTAATTTTAATATTTATTATTTTAATATTTTAATGTTTTATCTTGTTCCTTTACTTTTTGGTAAGTTGCCGAGAGTTGCCTATAAATGAGATAGGCGACGTATAAATGCAATAAATAATAATAAATAGTAAATAAAATTTGTAATAACATTGGCATAAATAGCTAACAATAGCACAAGAGGAAGGGTTTTCCTCATAATGGCACTTTAGGATGGGTGGTAATTAATTGTAACCTCAACTAAGTTTGGTTTATTTTGGATATTTATTGTTACATATGGCTCACATTTATAATGGTCCCCTTTAAAAATTTGTTGCTCGCACTGGCACATCTCCAGGAATGCTTCCTGGCTTGGAATCTGATATGATACTATAATCACAGCTTTCCTTCTACCCTGCTGGGCTTATCTTTTTCACTACTATGATTATCAACTGGGTATGCCCAGCAGAGAATATTGATATAAAATAGCATAAGCAATCCAAATAGATAAAGGAATTCAATGATTCTGTTGCAGATACTCCCCCCCCCATATAACCCCCATAATCCTGCCTAATAATGATCAAAGGATGACATCACATAGACTTAACAAAGTTATCCCATGATCCAATTGTTTGTTATTCTTTATAAATAAAGATCTTAATTCAGTGGTAATCTTGTTCCCCACCTTCTAAGGAAGAAAGAAGATCTATATCTTTCATCTGAGCCCTTGAAGTCAGGACACAACCTGTGTGAAAAGAGTGATCAAAAGCTTTTAAATTCTGTCTAGTAGGGTATGAAGTTTTTTGGTAGGTAGAGGCAATTCCTAAAGGCAATGCTGGAATAATTGGACATTGCAGATTACAGTGTAGAATGTTAAGCTTGTCTAACCATCTTTGACGGCTGCTACAAAGACAACACAAATGCACTACTCAGAACTGGAGGCTCTCATGTTAAAGAGAACACGAAGATCTCCTACCTTTTCTTGTATGCCATTTTCCAAGGATGGACTATGGGATGATCTCTGGGTTTAGAAAAGGATTTCTAGGAATTGATTGCTAAACAGAAGCAAAGTCTACTATTAATTATGGGTCCTTGGGCAGTCTTCAAGATAGATAAGTAATTTGTGCGCAGGTTATTTAATAACCAATCTGCAATTCTGAGCCAAGGTGAGATCACTCTGTAGACCTGCTGAAAGGAGAAGAGAGGAGTTTGGAATTCAAGTTAAAAAGTGTCTGCTGTTGAAATTGCTGGCTAAAATAAAACTGTAATCACCTTATCTAACTCTCTAAGAGAAAGGGTCAAAGAGTTAACAATTAGGGTATGGATATGTAATTTACTTCCTGTAGATGTATAGATGACATCTATATCTAGAAGCAATTAAAATGTGTTACTAAATTATGTGTTGCCTCTTTTATGTGGACATTTACTTCCAATTATCTATAATGATGTTGGCTTATGCACATTACATTTTTTCAGACTACAGTTGGTTTTGATTGCATTTGATTAAACATATTGTTCATAACATTTACCATTGATATAGAATTTTATTTTCATCATGTAATTACAGAGAAACAGATAATGAGAATATCTGGCCCAGACACCTGCAAAATCCCCTTTCCATCTATGCCTGTGCAGTTAAATTACAGATAAGCTAAATTCCTACCTACAGTTGTTCTGTTACTTATACTAATGAGTGTTCCATGCACAGACTATGGTGCTTGAATTCATACTTCTATTGTCTTCAGGCGTCTGTGGATCATGATTCAGAAAAACAAAAGGCAGGTTTAATTGTATCAGACAATTCTTCTACATGTTTTAATCTAAACCTACAAAACCTACATTCTCCTTCAGTTAAGAGTGATATCTAGTCACTTATTCTTAGTATTACTACAATTTTTAATAAATGCATATTTAGTTGCTTACATTAAAGAATAATTCTTTATTATTAAAATCAGGATTAGTTTAATAAAGTATGTATTAACATGCAGCAGATTGTTCCAGTAGAAACCAGCATGACTTCTGGTTTTAGGAATTTCTCCCTGAAATTTGTAATGTGCATTTGCCATTCCCAACCAGTGATCCTAATCCAGGACTAGAAGTTCATTCATATCTTCCAATCCACTTAATCTATACCCCTATATATGTAGGAAATGACCAGACTGAGCCCCAGGGAGGGGTCAAACGCATCATCAGTCTTGAGTCCCTTCACGCCCACAAGAGATGTAAGTCCAGCCCACCATGAATTCCTTATTTACTGCCAAATTGCTTTGACCATTAGTAGTTCAGATTCTTGTAGAGAGCTTAAGTTATAAATAAATATATACCCATTTTAATTCCCTGGTTCTTCCAATTTCCTTGCCCCTTGACCTAGTATAACTACATTAACTACAAATATCTAAATATCAATGAAGTCAAGAATAAGCTTAATATTGAAATGAACTGGGAGGGGAGGGGTTCCAGATCTAAGTAATTTTGAACCAATAATTCTCTATTTTAAATGAAAACAGAATCTGTGAAAGAAAGAAATAATGCTCAATCACAAGCCTTTCCTTGATAAAATGTGGAAGCCATCATGTCATCCACACACCTATTGCTATACTGTGGCATCTGAAACTTTAGAATTCATTATGGAATATTCCTAGAAAAGAAAAGAAAGAATAAGATATAAAAACATCCTGAGACAATAAAATGAGGGAGAAGAAAAGTATATAATTTGCTTTGAACTCTTTGGAAGTGAGGTCAAATACCAACATACAATTACACTAACAACAAATATAAAATACCAAAATACAATTATGTAAAGAAATAATAAATAGTGTCACTATTAGTATTGATAAACTTGGACCCAAGAATTCAAAGTTCTCTTTGAACACGATTGCCCTGAAGTTTCTTTTATGTTCTTTTCCACATAGCATTTTTGAAATCAACATGAGCAATATCTCAGTATTCTAATCTTTTGCTAATTTAGAAAAATGCAAATTGATGATAGCTTTTTGATTTTTCCTTCTGCTTTCAAAATCTTCTCTAATGCCTATGAAGTATTGAGGTTTATGATGTATTCAGAGATTACATTTGAGTAATTTATGTGTTTGTCATATCCAGTTATGTTAAATGTTCAAAGGCATTATTTACTTTTATTCCAAAAAATATTTCACCTCTCAAAAGTAATATTCAATCAACATTTAACTCACAGAATGGCAGTTAATGTGGTGGTAAGATTGCTTCATACTGATTTATGGTGGAAAGATAAAGTAAGGCATCAAGATCTCTCCCATGTAGTATAAATATTTTATATTTCACTGCTCTTGTTTTCATATATTGCTTTTCATAAAATAGGAATGAAATTCTTAGAAAGGATCTGAAATTGTGTGATTTCCCTTCCTCCATTTCTATAATAAGATTTTTATTAGCCTAGCAGCTTCATCTAAATGTAAACAAGAGAGGAGAAAGTACCAAGGCCTGCAGCATCCCAAGGAGGAAGGAGCCCAGGATGGACCTCTACCCCCTCTCAACATTATTGAAAATGACTCTGGAGGAAGAGAAGAACCAGCAGAAAAATGGGCTGCCTATTCTCAATTTCAGGAGCCACTTCATAAGTATACCATGATCAATTATATGAGACATCAAGAAGAGCAAGGATGGATAAACCACTACCATCCCACTGCTACCAAACGTCATCCAATAATATGATCAATGTAATTTCAGTCCCATACCCAGATCTGAATTCTGACTGGAAGACACCCACATAATCTGTGCTTTGCAGGGCTCAGAAGCTCCAGGGCTCAGAAGCTCAAAAGACCACCTTCTTTATGATCTTCTCTAAAAAGGGAAGTTTGAAAATTGGGTGGTAGAGTCTAGCAATAGCTTCTTGAGGAAGGAACAAACTGTTGTTTTCTTAAGGAATAATTAAGGCTATCTCCTGTCTTAAAGAGGAATTACTCACTGCGAGAATCCAACCACACACCCCTTCCCCTTGACAAACTAAGAAAGAGATAGATATATAATTCCTCTATCTACATGAAAGTATGAACGTTTTCAGTTTTTTATCACTGAGTCAAAAGGAAATCAGTATAAAGTTGAAAATATTACATTTATGATTTATATTTTACTAAAAAAATTTGAATCAAATATATTTGCAAACTATTCCTGAAAGAGAAAAGCAAAGAATGCATCCCGAGATTTAATAGCTGAATCATAAGAAACATATGGGCTCAGCAAAATTTATAGTTACAGAATTATGGCATATGACATTATTCCACAAATGTCACAGTTACATACTAGTATCTCGACATCTGAAGCAAGCAATGAAATTTACCAAATGTATGATGCATTAACATGCATGCGCCATCTTTTGTTTTCCCCATTCCTATTATGGATGACCTTACCTGAGCTGGAACAGTTGCTCACAGATTGTAATTTATATTCTGATGTCATTAAATTTTATATCACTTTAAATATGACATTATATTTAACAACCTCCACTCTAGGTAGTGCCAGCTCTATAATTCCAAATTGTGACATTTTCTCCCTCAGTCCAAATTGGACAATGATTTTGTATTAATGACCCACATAATAATTTTTAAATGTCACCATGGAGGAAAAATACCTCTCCTAGTACTGTAATAGATTCTAGTGTTGTAATCTCTTAGGATTGTGCAGCCTGATATATTTAGTTGGGAATTTAGATGTTGTAAAAGAAGGTCATCCTGAAGGATGAGGAAGTCACTTCAATGAATGGGCCTTTCTTAGATGCATGAAAACTCCCAGATTATGTCTACACATTAAACACACACACACACACACACACAGAGCGAGTCTTCTGTTGTCATAATTTATACCCCACAACTATCATATATATGGTTAGCCCTTTCAAAGCATCTGAAAAGAACAATTAATACCCAGGAGAGGTATTTTTCCTCACTTAATATATATGCAACTTGGTGACATTTAAAAATGATCATGTGTGTCGTTAATACAAAATTATTACAGTATTAGGCTCCCTTGATGGAGGGAGTGGCACTTCCTGCTTGAAAGAGATGGTAGTATACACAAGAAATCTAAAATTTGTTACTACCAGTTCTGTGGGCGTGGCTTGATGGGGGGAGTAATGTGACTGGGTGGACATGGCCACCTTTTTTTTTTTTTACTTTTAAAAGCATTTTTTCTACAACCTTAAGAGCTTGCAGAAAAAAATGCTTTTAGAAGCATTTTGGGATTGCCAGAGGCTTTTAAAGGCATTTTTTTTCCTACAACCTCTTTGACTGAAGAGATTGTAGAAAAATGCTTTTAAAAGCCTCTGACGATCCAAGCTGAGCTACATGATCATCAGAGGCTTTTTTTTTACTTTTAAAAGCATTTTTTCGGCTAAAGAGGTTGTAGAAAAAATAGTTTTAAAAGTAAAAAAAAAAACAGCCTCTGATGATTGCCTGGCTCAGCTGGCCATGGGGGGGAGGGGAGCAGGGATTTTTGCTACCAATTCTCCAAACCACCCACTACCATCGCTACCGGATTGGGCGATCCGGTCTGAACCAGGAGCATTTCACCCCTGGTATACACCCTCCTGAAGATGCCATCTTTGAACACAACCATTTTCAATAACTATCACCTCTTTCCCAACCTTCCTTTTTCAGGAAAGGTTATTGAGAGAGTAGCCAGTCTGCATGAGAATCTGAGCAGATTGAGTATCTAGACAGGTATCAGGCTAGGATTTAGTACTGAAAGCTTTGATCATGTTCATAGATAACATGTTAGAACAGGTGCAGACCAAATGGCATATCCAAATTTGTGTTCCTTTATCTTTGCAGTTTTCAGTATCTTTGACCATGATTTGATCTGACAGCACTCTGAGTTCCCTTTATTATGCAATGCCATTTAGTGAGACAATGGAAATTTAAAATTCTTTTATTATGATGGAATAGTATAACAGAATCTTGCAAATCTGATTGTGCTTTAAATTTCTCTCTCCTTACATTCTGGTGAAACTAAGGAGGTGTCTGTCTGAGTCTTGTCCTCTTTCCCTTGGATTTGTTTGGTCATGGGTTGCATTTTTCTCCTTGTGATCTATGAATAATTTGGTTTTTCTCTGCCAAGGTCATTTTCTTTAATTCTCTTGAGGTCTTTCTGGCCTCACATTTCCTGCTCAGTGAACAAGTGGCAGCTGTACCCAGGAAGGCCTTTGCACAGTTCTGGCATGTCAGTTATCCTTTTGTAGATCAAGAAATTCTTCAGACAATCAGTCATACCCTGGTCACCTTACTGCTTAACTACTGCAAATCAGTCTACATGGGCCTGACCTTGAAAATCATTCTGAAGTTTCATCAGACCTGTTGTAGAACAGTAGTAAGTGATAGGCATGCCCCAGAATGCCCATGTAATACCTCTGCTTCAAAAAATGCATTGGTTGCCAATTTGCCTCTGGGTGTTCAAGGTGCTGGTCAGTACTTATCAAACTCTGGTTACTTCAGGGTCTGTCTCTCTTCCATAATATCTGCCAGGCTGTTTCCATCCAGTACTAGACTGATTTCCTTCAGTTACCAATACCATCTATTGGGATCTTCGAAGTATGCCTTTGCTGTAGCAGCACCTACCCTCTAAAAGGAGCTTTTGAAATCTGTTCGACGAACACCATACAGTAGTTTACATGGGACTGCCCTTAAAACCACCCAGAAGCTTCAATGGTCCTGTTAAAGACTTCAACAGTTGAATATTTTAAATTATAAAATAAAATCTCCTTTATAGAGATAAGACCAGTGACTAATTGATAAATGTACTTGGGTCGAGGCATTACAAAGTTGGGATTAAAAATCTTGCCTTAAGGAGCCATCCACCACCTGTATTCACAGTATCAGATTTTTTTTTCTTATATTGTAGGTTTACAGTAAATTAATTAATTAATTAATTAATTAATTTATTTATTTATTTAATTTTGTCAAGCATATATAAGATAACAGATAAAAGTATAACATGCTTAAGAATACATGAAATGGGTACAAATAAAAAGGGAACATTAGGACAGGGATGGTAGGTACATTGGTGCACTTATGCATGCCCCTTACAGACCTCTTAGGAATGGGGTGAGGTCTACAGTAGACAGTCTAAGGTTAAAGTTTTGGGGGTTTGGGGAAGAAACCATAGAGTCAGGTAGTGTGTTCTAGGCATTGACCACTCTGTTGCTGAAGTCATATTTTCTGCAATTGAGTTTGGAGCGGTTTACCTTAAGTTTGTTTCTATTGTGTGCTCGTGTATTGTTGTGGTTGAAGCTGAAATAGTCATTGACAGGTAGGACATTGTAGCAGATAATTTTAAGTATTATGCTTAGGTCAGACCGAAGGTGATGTAGTTCTAAGTTGTCTAAATTCAAAATTTCAAGTGTGGTGGCATAAAGTATTCTATTGTGAGCAGAGGAGTGGAGGACTCTTCTCATGAAATATCTCTGAACTCTCTCAATTGTGTTAATGTCTGATATGCAGTTCGGGTTCCAGACAGATGAGCTATATTCATGAATGTTTTGTATGCTCTTGTTAGTAATACAATATTACCAGAGAAGAAGCTATGCAAGATTAGGTTAACAACTCTTAATGCTTTTTTGGCAATTTTGTTACAATGGGCTCTGGCACTTAGATCTTTAGAGATGAGTACTCCAAGGTCCTTGACAGAGTGAGGGTCATCTACAAGGTCATGTCCATCTGGCTTGTATTTTATGTTCTGATTTTTTTTGCCAATGTATAAGACAGAACATTTGTTAGTTGAGATTTGAAGTTGCCACTTGTTTGACCAATCTGACACATAGTCAAGGTCTTTTTGAAGGGTAGCAGCATTGTTGGTGGTGTTGAATAGTTTTACATCATCAGCGAAAAGAACACAGTTGCTTTTAATATGATCACAAAGGTCATTTATGTAAAGTATAAAGAGTGTTGGTCCTAAAACGCTGCCTTGGGAACACCGCTGTTAACAGCTATAGGATTTGATAGAATGCTTCCTATTTTGACCCCTTGTTGCCTGTTTGACAGGAAGGCAGCTATCCATTTATGCAGGAGTCCAGAAATGCCATATGATTTTAGTTTTAGAAGTAGTTTGTCGTATACCACTGAATCAAAAGCTTTACAGAAGTCTGTGTAAACTGTGTCTATTGCTTTGCCCTGATGGACATGTGTAGTCAATATGTTTCTGCAGTGTAGTAGTTGTAGATTACAGGATAATTTTTTTCTGAAACCATATTGTTTGCTGTAGGGTAGATTGTCTCTAAGTGGAGGGTAATGGATTGGTTAATGATTGATTCCATGACTTTGCTGGTGATGCAACATAAATATATTGGTCTGTAATTCTCAACTAGGCTGGGGTCTCCCTTTTTGAAGATAGGGATGACCGTGGCTAGTGACTATTGGTTGGGCAAGGAGCTGATCCTGAAAGATTTTTCAAAGATTATGCTTAGAGGTTTGGCTGTTGCAGTAGAAATCTTTTTAAAGAAATAGGCACATAATCCATCAGGTCCAATAGATAGAGATGGTTTTAGATTGTGTACTGCCTTTTCAACATTGTCTTCTGTAAAATCAATATGTATTAGATCATTGTAATAGTTGTAATTATTTGACTGGAAAATATTGGGTATGTGCTGTTGCTGTTTACAAAGATTGAGCCGAAGAATGTGTTAAAGAAGTTGGCTTTAATGGTTTCATCATTACAATACAATATAATAAAATTTAATACAATATAATAAAAATACAATGTAATAAAATTTAAGTAATGCCATTGTATTAAAGCTGGCTTTTCCATTAGAAACAAAAGAGACATCACATAGGAAACCCATATAAAGGAAGACATATATCTTATGCATATCCATGTAAAGAAAAACGTACCTTATGCATAGAAAAAAATATTTATTTATTTTATTTATTAGATTTTTGTCCCGTCCTTATTACTTTGTAAGTAACTCAAGGTGGCTATCCTATGAGATGGGATGGGCTGAGAGAGAGTGACTGGCCCAAGGTCATCCAGCTGGTTTGTCATGCTTAAGGCAGAGCTGGAATTTACAGTCTCCTGGTTGTTTTGGTGGGCATTTTGTAGACTCGATTCGAAAGAGTTCAAGGTTGGGGTTAGGGTTCAGTTTTTTAAAAATACAAAGCTGAGCTAAATATGGCCTAAACTATTACTAAATACACACAGTCATAAACACACACCTTAGTGAGTGCAGTGTAATTTATAGAGTTATCATTCATTGATTAAATAGTCCTATGATCTTTTTGTCATTCAGTTATCTTGGCCTGTCTATAAAGGTATTAGTAAAGGTATCTCTGTCTAATCATGTCCGACTCTAGGGGGAGATGCTCATCTTCCTTTCTTAGATGAGGGTGCCAACATTGTCTAAAGACCTTTCCATATTCATGTGGCCAGATGACTATATGCAGAGGTGCCCACAGAATGCTGTTACCTTCCCACCAAAGCGGTGTCTATTGATCTTCTTGCATTTGCATGCTTTTTAACTGCTAAGTGGGCTGATGTTGGAGCAGGTAACAGGAGCTCACCCCATCGTGTGGCACCTGGGTCTCAAATCTGGGCTGTTAGCCCAGTGTCTTTAACAGCTGTGCCATCACCCGCCACCCCACCCCGCTTGCCTATATATATTGTTATTCTTGCAGATCCACTGAAGTTAATTCTTTTCAAATTTCAATACAGTAAGTAGGAGAAAAACCTACTTTAGTCTTTAGTTTTACTGATAGAAAGGACACAACAAGCAGCATTTTGACTTTGAAAGAACAACTAAAAAGTATTTCAGCATGAGTAGAGGCACAAACATAACACCTGTCCACTTCAAATCAAACTCTTCTTTTTGAGGAATGGTGCCACTGCTTTGTAGAGACAAGAGCTACATTTGTATCCCTGAGTGTTTTTGTCTTGCATTTGAAGCACGGCGCACACAAACATGCTCTCACATACAGAATTCCTCTGTGCTAGTTTGTTGTAGTGAGGAAAGTATGTATTTGTTTTGCTGCAACTCTCTTCTGATCCAAATAAGGAAATGTCACTGCTATGATTCACTTACTCCCTAGCAGATGGAGTGGAAATGTCATTGATCATTTTATAATCACTTCTTAGTTTTCCTTGCCAGATGTTTAAAAGATCCTGTACTTTTTAGGTACTACGTTATGAAATGGACAAAATGTGCATTGCTGTGAGCACTATACTTGAATGTGATAGCTGAACATCATATTTCAATTAGTGTGATATTTCATGGTCGTGGGACATATTAAAATGGAGGTCACAATGGCTACTTACATGCATTTCATCGTTTCTATGTATTACATAAGAAGTGGTTGATGTACAACATATATTAGTGAGCAGAAATATATTATTGGGATTTTCTCATTATAATATTCATAAATAGAGTGTAAACAACAGAACAATGCATAGTTCTTCAAGGAGAAATTCATCTCATAAATGGATATCATTTCCCTTCACCCTGGACATGGCAATTACACTCATCTTTAAGAGCACATACATAGATGAAGTTAGAAAAGACAAGGATTTAGCTTTAATAGATATGTAAGTTTATAACACTAGGAGCCGTGGTGGTGCAGTGGTTAGAATGCAGTACTGCAAGCTACTTCTTCTGGCTGCCGGCTGGCTGCAATTTGGCAGTTTGAATCTCACCAGGCTCAAGGTTGACTCAGCCTTCCTTCCTTCCAAAGTCAGTAAAATGAGGACACAGATTGTTGGGGGCAATAGGTTGATACTGTAAACCACTTAGAGAGGGCTGTAAAGCACTATGAAGCAGTATATAAGTATAAGTTCTATTGTCATTTACTGCAGATACGAAACAGTCCTAATTATGAGAAGATCACTTTTGTTCTTTATAAGACTCTAAAAAGGAGGAAATGAAAAAGTGTAGAAAAGAAAACTGAATAAGTGAACTCAAGGAAGATGAGATAAAAGCCTGGAAATGAGGATCATTAAAATAAATTAGTTCACAAATGAAAGTACCACCACATAGACAATTGCAGTTAAGAAATTCTGAGTAGACTTTTATGGTCACCTGTTGGTGGTTGCTAAGGGTTGGATCAAATTGGTCCCCATCTGCTTTCAGAGTCAGATAGCGGGGCTTCTGCAGTTTAAACTAATACATGGTTGTTCTCCAGTATGGTGAACTATGTGGTCTTATTGCTGGAGAAACATTCAACTGCCAAAACATCCTCTCTATATATAGAATAAGCAACATAAAATCTTGGCTCAGAGTTAGGAAACAAAATATTTCTAACGTGAAATTGAATTAAATAAAATAGCAATAGCAATAGCAGTTAGACTTATATATTGCTTCACATCCCTCTCTAAGCTGTTTACAGAGTCAGCCTATTGCCCCCAACAAACTGGTTCTTCATTTTACAAACCTTGGAAGGATGGAAGGTTGAGTCAACCTTGAGTTTGGTGAGAGTCAAACTGCCAAATTGCAGGCAGCCAGCAGTTAGCAGAAGTAGCCTGAAGTACTGCATTCTAACCACTGCACCACCACAGTTCATCAAATCGTATTAATTTATTGTTGCCTTCCTAATTCTATTTTTCTTTTCTGCATTATAACCCATAAGTTATTTTATTAATGAATAAAGCAAAAACTGTCTCATTAGCATCCACTATAAAGCCATAAAATGGTATTCTTAATTACTTGCCCAGTTTCTAGAGTATGATCACTTTTAAAAAGAAAAGGAAGGAAGGAAGGTTTTAATCTCCTATCAAATATTGGGGTTAGAGTAAAAAAATTAAGACATCAAAAAAACCAAGCTTTTCGAATTGCCTTTTATAGATGCAGAAGTTGAAAAGTATTTTAAACATGATGGGGATTCAAATGAGAGAAAGGGGGGGGGGACAACTTTATTAGGAATCTGTATGACTTGATGTCACTACAAATTAAAATAATCAGCATTTTCCCATTTCAAAAGAATTCTTTGTACATCAAATCTGTCATCTCTTTTTAGTACTATTGTACAAACTCTTTGCTCCTCTCCAATCTGGTTCCTCAAGGGCTCATTCATTAGTGATAGAATTATAGAATGATAGAGTTGAAAGGAGTTGTTTATGCCATTAAATCCAACCCCCCGATCCACTTAGGAATCCAAATTAAAGCAAAAAGACATCAACAACAGATGGTGTCCAACCTCTGCTTGAATGCATCCAGGAAGCGGAGCCTACATTTTCTGATAATTGGTTCCACTATTAAACTCTGTTGCTGTTAGGAAATGTTTCCTAACATTCAATTGGAAACTGCCTCTGGTATTTAAATCAGTTATCCAATATCCAGTCTACAATGTTCTAGGCTCATAGGATCCAGGCCAGGTTTTACATTTATTCATTGTTTCCAGGGCAGCTTTGTAAGAAGAAGAAGAAGAAGAAGAAGAAGAAGAAGAAGAAGAAGAAGAAGAAGAAGAAGAAGAAGAAGAAGAAGAAGAAGAAGAAGAAGAAGAAGAAGAAGAAGAAGAAGAAGAAGAAGAAGAAGAAGAAGAAGAAGAAGAAGAAGAAGAAGAAGAAGAAGAAGAAGAAGAAGAAGAAGAAGAAGAAGCAGCTTAAGGAGGAGCAGTAGAGAAATGTAACACGGCTGCAAATAGTTCTTTGTGTGATTGAAATCTGCTTTAGGTAACTGGATGGCCACACTTAGAATACTGCATTCAGTTTTGGTCATCACAATGTAAAAAAGATGTTGAGACTCTAGAAAGAGTGCACAGAAGAGCAACAAAGAGGATTAGGGTACTGGAGGCTAAAACATATGAAGAACACTTGCAGGAACTGGGTACATCTAGTTTAATGAAAAAAAGGACTAGAGGAGACATGATAGCAGTGTTCCAATATCTCAGGGGCTGCCACAAAGAAGAGGGAGTCAAGCTATTCTCCAAAGCATATGAGGGTAGGATAAGAAGCAATGGGGGGAAACTAATCAAGGAGAGAAGCAACTTAGAACTAAGGATAAATTTCCTGACAGTTAGAACAATTAATCAGTTGAACAACTTGCCTCCAGAAGTTGTGAATGCTCCAACACTGGAGGTTTTTAAGAAGATGTTGGATAACCATTTGTCTGAAGAGGTGTACGGTTTCCTGCCTAAGCAGAGGGTTGGGCCAGAAGACCTCCAAGGTCCCTTCCAACTCTGTTATTCTATGTCTGAGCTTCAGATTATTATCCAAATCAAGATTCAGCCAGCTTCTGTATGACATCCTTTCAAGTATGTGAAGAATGCTATCATATTCTATTCTCTGTCTTCCCCTTTTAAGGTGCACCTTTCCCAGTTTTATAATTTTTCTTCATAGGATTTAGTTTCTGGTCTCCTTATCAGCTTCTTTGCTGTTTACTGAGCATGTCAGTTTGTCTGGATTCTGCTGATGGTGTGTGGCCTGTATGTAGAACAACATTTAAGGTGGAACTTGATCAGTTGTTGCAAGCCGGAAGAGGTGATAATCTATCCTACGGAGAAGGAAGTATAGATATGATCATTGCCGTGATTCAGAAAGACAAGCCATAAACTCCCTTAGTCTGTCCAGTTGAGGAGTTTTAATAATCTATCAAGGACTTCTCCATTAAATCTACCTTGAATGGAAAAATAGTCCTTTAGATCTCCTTGCAACAAATCCAAAAACAGAGAATTTAACAAACTTCAGGCTAGTCCTGAAATAAGTTGTAACTGAGCAATTTCATAATTCCTCAATGAAGCCAAAATAATAATTACCAAGAGGAATTTATTGAGAAAATAAATATATACAGTAAAAAAAAAGCAACACAATGATCACAATCATAGAAGTGAAAACAAAATAATTAGTTTAGCTAAACTGATCATGACTTCCCTCTTCCAGATAATCCAAATGAGCAGTCATAGACTTTAAAAAATGACGGAAGTTATGTATATTTTAATAAGTGCTATATTTATTCTAGTCCAATCCAATATCAATGAATTCAGTAACTTTATTCAAAAGTGAGTTGAAAAATTCATGTAGCATTTTTGGGAGACATAGCATCGTACATATACTGAACATATTCCTTGTGGCATTCAATCTGACACTGAACAGGAAGAAGAGCTTGAACCAAGACGATGGTCAGATAAAAGAAATCTGTAACACAAGTAAGTGTCCCAGACAAGACCCTGTCTACTTCTCATGAAGATAAAGGGAGGGGGCTGGAAGTACATGCAGACTAACAAGATTCTTTATAATCAAGGTACCGTATTTTTCGGACTATAAGATGCACCTTCCCCCCTCTCCTAAAAAGGGGTGAAAAACCTCGCAGCAGTTACCTCTTTGCAAGCAAACAGCAAGAAAAAAAACAGCTCCTTTCAGCTTCAGCACAGCCTAATTAGCACAAGTTGATTGGATCAGCCTTCTGACTCTTAGCTGATTTGCTCTCAGCTGCTTTGCGCAGGACTCTGCTGCTTGCTGCAAAGAGGTAAATTGCTGGAGCAGATTTTTTTTTTCCTTGTGCTAATCAAGCTATGCTGAAAACGAAAATGAAAGTAAAGCAGATTGTTTGCTGTTGACTGTAATGAGGCAAAATTGCTCATAGGCAGAGGAAGATTTCTTTTTCTTCTTTTCCTCACCAAAAAAGGTAGGTGTGTCTTATACTCCGGTGGGTCTTATACTCCAAAAATATGGTAATACTGGACTGGTCTATTTAGAAGTATTTTTGTACTCCCAATTTTATAGCCCTATATTTATCAATGCAAGTAGCAAATTATGGTTTTGATCCCAAACCTAAATTCTTCTCTATATTAACTTTGGTCACTGCAGGATCACTGACACAAACCATATTGAGGCAAAAATAGCCAAAAATGAATTGTGACTTTACGATGCATACACAAGCCTTTTGTGATTGCAACCCAGTGTTGGATGTAGATATACAAGTCCATTATTATGTTGCTGTAATGCACATTTGGTCATTTGTTTCCCATTGCCTGTGGACATCCCATAGCTAACACCATTTTTAACCACTGCATGGGCTGTTAGTATAAAAAAGTAGTAGATGCATAGTAGGGCCTGGAAATATACATTGGATTAATGCTAGAAGCAGAGACACTGAGGAGTTCACAGGGAAGGCATTTCTCAGGCTAATAACTTAGTTTCTATGTTTAATTGACAATTTGTGTAGCACCCATGATTAATGTATGTTGAGTATGTTTGGTATAAAAGCTTTACAAACCTGCCCCTGGCATGGACACAATATATGAATATTGCATACATACCTGGTGTCCATCCAAGGAAGCATTACATGTTTAGAATATTACCTATATTTATTTTTAATAAGACTTGTAATGACAACATTAGTTTTCAATCCCTCTTTCTTAGAAAGCTTGATAAGTTGTTCTAAATGCCACTGGAGCAGGGTTTTTTCCCCTCAGTGGAACAATGTGGCTGACAATCTGGGACACTTTTGGAAACAGCTGCAAGATATCGGAAAAACAAAAGATACATCTGCTTACCCTCTTCAAAAAGAGGTGCTTTGTATGCAGCTCCATATGTTCTAAAGCACTTCTTCCGAAGAATTTGCCCAGCCCTATGAGACAATATCTATTGTGATAGATCTATGCACATTATAACTGTATAAGACACATGCAGCTTAGACATCACAAAGGTATGTCAGAATGATCATAAATCTTTGGGTGTTTACCCCTTCCTGCATACCACATACCGCAATGACAGGAACATTGCTCAGGTTGTGTAAAATACAATATGTGGAGGTCAAGCTTCCCTCAGCTTGGTGGCTTCACATTTACATATAGCAGCAGCTCTTATTTCACTCTTATGGTGTATGGTGTCCATATCCCTGTTAATATCCAAAATATCTGTTTCTTTTCTCACCAGGCTGCATAAGTGCCATCTGTCAGTGCTAATCTCAATTTTGGAGCATTAAGTACAGAAGATATTAAAAATGAAGGAGAGAAGTGTGGTATTTTGTTTTCTAATGTTTTCTGTCTATCAGCTTATGTACTTTAACATCTATTTTTGTGAGAGGAATGACAAAAAGCATCTAAAAAGCAATTTGTGAAGGAGAATCATGACAAAGATAGATTCAGTTTTCTAGCGCCTTTTCTTTGTATTTTCTGTTAGATGCTTTAAACAAACCATCTAGCTTGCTTTAAAAATAATACAGAGGAGGAAAAAAAACACGTTAAACATTTTAATATTTAATATTCGCAGCCAGATTTAAAATACAGTGCCTTGCTTTCTGAGCTCATTCATATAGTCATTGCTATGTATTTAAAACTTCTTAGTTTTGTTTTAGATTTGGTTAATGATTTTTTTTTTTTTGTATATTCAGAATTTATCTCTATATGAGCCCCTTTCTAGTTTTACCTTACTGGCAGTCCTCAATTTATAGCTACAATTTTGCCGAACAGGGAATTTATGACATGTGCCTGAAATTATGATCACATCATCTGGGACATTGCAGTGTCCCAGATGATGTGATCAAAATTCAGTTGCCTGTTCTTATGACCACGTATAGACCCCTCTCTTGCCAACCTTTCCCCATCTATGTCCTTTTGGCTACCTGCCACCTTGAGTTCTACCATCCCAACTGACCTTTACCACCTTCTTGCTCCTGCTGTTGACAAGGCATGCCTGACCACGACCTTCGCCCCAGGAAACCCCTTTGTGCCATACTACTGACCCGTGCTGGAACAGGGTTTGCTGGCATGCCACAGATCTGGGGCTGCTTCTTGCTTGTTCGATTCTTGTGGCATCCCAAGCTGGGGGGGCTGAGGTGCATGGATTACTATGGATCTGGGGCTTTTGTGTACTTGCTTCTGCTTCTTGCAATACCCCATTTATTGTGCCAGCATATCAGAGTGTAATAATTAATAATTAATGTAGAATCACTTATACAGAATCTTTGTTATCAGATGCTTAAAGATGAAAAAAAAATACTCTGAGGATTCGGATCTGTCCAAATGCTAAATTATATTACACAATTTATGTTCAACTGCCATTTTTTTTTAAAATCTAAGGCATCACTAAAGAGTTTGTGTTGTGTCAGCCTAGCAACTGTTTGCTTTTACTAATAGAAACTCTGGTTGTGGTTTTGTTGTGGTTATTTATTTATTTAGCCTATATGTGGCCCACCTCTTCTAAGTGACTTACATTACATTAAAATAAAAGCAACAAGACAAAGTATTAAAGCATTAAAATAATCAGTATTAACACAAAATTGACTTAAAAGTTAACAAAGGTGGCAAGGAATTGAGAAGTGATACTTCTACTCTCTGCCTAACCAGGGACCATTCCTTTTTTTATTATTATTTTTAAAGAAACCCCACTAGAGAAATGTTTAAATATATGATTTCAAAAATAGGTCTCAGTTACTGCCTTTCCCATCTTTCAGAATTGCAGTGTCTAGCAGAAACCAATTCACCCTAAATTTAATCTCCATTTTGAGAATGGAACTAAATTGAGACCTTGTAGCTACATTTACACATGTTTATACTTTCTGTCCTTCCCCATCCACTGGTCCATGTATCATGCAGTCCGATGAATAATACCGAAGAATTTCAAACTTTATGCACTGTTTTGTGATGGGTTGATGCTTCCCAAGGGATCTTCCCAAAGAATAAACAAACAAAAATGCATGCAGTGCTGAGATTTTCTAGCCTCAATTCCAGCAGAATTCAATCTTGGAGATGTTCACTCCTTAATAAACATGATCATGTGTTGCATTTCACGATGCACACGTATTGACACAATTTCTTAGCAGCCACATTGTAGGACAGAGCAAGGTCAGGGTAAAGCATCACACTGAGTGGGAGTACCCCCAGGTTACATATCCCTGGCAAACACAATGTGAGTCAGAGGGTGGGTGGCCGAAGTATATGAGAATTGCTACAAGGATGGGAAAAGCAAGATGATATGTATGCAAAGGGCATTTCAGATTATTTTTCCTACAGTTGACAGTGCTGGGTTTATTCGGCATATGTGCCTGGAATATGCAGACTGCTCATTTTGCAGATAGCCTGTCAGCAACTGCTATGGGCTAAGCATTTAAGCAGTTGCAATGTGGCTAATGGCTTCTGTACCCAATGCTTAATGTGTTTTAGACACAATGAACACATTACAGCTGCAGTTTCTAAACAGCTTATTGGAAACTAGAGAACTCTGAATCTGGCCATATTCAGGCATCCCGCTAGCTTTAGATTTGCCACTTGCCTTCCCTTTATTTAACAACTATATTTGCCAGCTGAAAACTCTTGTACTTTGGTTATCTGCTTTTTAAAAAAATGGGCCTGAAATAATAATTTAGAGCCTAAAATAACAGGAATGAGAGTGAAATTCAAGCCCCAGAAAACAAATGTTTCCAATGAGCTGCATTTGATGTTTGAAGGCTTTTAATGTAAGAAATAACTCCAAATTGTACATATTGATGCAATCCAGAGGGAAGTGTTGGTTTTATTTCATATATTGGGAATGGTTTGGGTCTGAAATTATTTGACTAGCTTCGGTGAAAAGTCTAATTATTTTATTTACTGTAAAACTAGCTAGAAGGAAATATGACAAAGAGTGTTGTCCCACTCCTGTTGGCCATTATGGCCAGTTTCCATATTTTCTGTTGTGGTCATTTAGTAATAAAAGATTGCATGACATTCCTACTGCAGTTTAATGAACTATCTATTCCTCTATCATTGATAGAAATTGATAAAGAATACCGGTGATGCTGTATTTACTTAAGAACATCAAAATGTATGTTTAAATCAGCCTCAAGGACAGCAGAATGCTACAAAAGTTGGGGGGTGGGGTAAGCTAGTTCTCCAAAAGCCATATTAATATTTCTAATTAAATGGCATTCAGTTGCATATTTTTCATCCTCCAACATTACTTTCACACCAAAGCACTTCAAAGGGTTACCAGGAATCTTCATCATCATCATCATCAACAACAACATCATGAACTAAAAGAGGGAGGAATGCTAATTAACTTCATCTGCTTCCTGCCTTTCCTCTCAAAACATATCCTCCCAGCTGTCCGCCCCCCACCCATAGGAATAGAATTAAACATATTTTCAACCTTATTCTTCCATACAAACATCAAGACTAATTTTGTTTGTAGAGGTTTGATGTTCTATTTTGTTTGATTCTTAGGGAATCCTTGAAGAACATGTCAACAACTTAAAAATAGCTATAGAAAAAGATTTCTCTGGTACAAAAAGTAAAATCTAAGGAGTAGTGTGATGGCCCAGATGTGGAACTCTCACCTCACAATCAGGAGGCTGGGAGTTCAATCCTAGGTAGAGGCAGATATTTCTCTCTCTAAGCACAATGAGAATATCTCTGCTGAACAAAATTCTGCATTGATGACAGGAAGGGCATCTGGTCAATAAACACTCTGCCAGCTCCATTCAGTTGCCCAGACTCCATCTTGCAAGGGGTTATGGGGTCGTTAAAAAATATGATGATGATGAAAAAGTAAAACCTAAACCAAGAAAAACTTTTGGCTTTTGAAAGATATACTGGAAAATTCTGCTGTGTAATTTCCAGTTTAGTTTGTATCCTAAACACTCCTATTCAATTCCTTTATCTACATCAGAGCAAGCACACATATCAGTCTGTTCAGCTAGAGTGTGTGTGTGTGTGTGTGTGTGTGTAGACGTAGATGTAGACGTAGATGTAGATGTAGACGTAGACGTAGATGTAGATGTAGATATATATGTATGTATATAAATTAAACATTGTAAGACCTGAAAACAGTTAATCGGCAAAAGTAGATAAAAGTCAGGCAAAAACAGGAAGAGGGCTAAGACATGAACAACAGGCAAGAATTTACATTATCTTTAGTAGAAGGCACAGAACTTTCCAGAGACACTGGAAACAGTACTGTGAATAATTAGCATAGGAATCCCAAAATGAGTGACCTTTAGTTACTCCAGTTTTAAGCCTTTTATATAGAGAGCCATAACAGGGTAGAGATAGAAAGAAAGGCACTGGGTTATCTTTCCTCTCTTCTGCCTCGTGAAGTAAAACAATATGATGAACAGGAATGATGCATCCAATAATAAAAAATAAGAGAAAAACATAGAAACCCACAACAGCAGCTTTGTTAATGCCAGACAAACAACTGATAAATTCTAGCAGGAGCCCTGAGCCATCACAAACCGGCGTTATTCTGCTGGTTTCTTTGATAACTGCCTCTAAGAACTGAGGCAAATTACCTCTCCCATCATCACCCTTCCTGCATGCTGTGAAGATGGAGAGAGAACATTACAATGACGAGAGATCAGAGAAGGGAGCAAAATCCTATTAATGATGTGCCTGGAAGTTTCAAGAATCACTGGCTCCTTTTTAATGTCTCATCTTGGATTTTGGGGAGCGAGGACAAGAATTGCTGCTCTTGGTCTAAGAAGCTTCACAATTACATTGATGAGGTAACACTTTCATAAAGCCAATTAGAGAGAAAGCAACATTTTCTGCTTTTACTTGGCAGCCTTTTGGGAAGCAGAAAAAGGACCAATGCGCTGTCAGGACTCTTGGAGAGGGAAAAGTAATAGGTAAAGAAGAAGGCTTAAGTTTCATCCAGACCTCTTTAATATTACTGAAGCCATTTGAAGGGGAAATTCAGCTTAACCTTTTATGTAATGGAGGCAGCTCAATAACGCAGCTTAAGATAAGTGGACATATTCCCTCTTGTGGAAATAGCCCTTCAAATAGTTTTTGCAGATGAAATTTCTTTTAATCAGGGTTGGAGGAAAATGGGGGGGGGGAAAGGAAATGGTCTTCATTGGGGGTGGGGGGGAAATCTGGACATATTTTTAAATTTAAATTATTATTATCCTTTTTTTTAATTTGTGGACATGAGCAAGAAGCACTTTTGTATTTATGTTAGAGAAAAGTAATCCAAATGTAGATGAAATCTGAAAGAGGACTGCATAGTCTAACCCATTTTCTCTCAACTATTAGCAATAGCAATAACACTTGGGCTTACATACTGCTTCACAGGGCTTTACAGCCCTCTCTAGGCAGTTTACACAGCCAGCATATCACTGCCAACAAACTGGGCCCTCATTTTACTGATCTCAGAAGGAGGGAAGGCTGAGTCAACCTTGAGCCAGCGAGAATCGAACTGCTGGCAGTCAGCAGAATAACCTGCAATACTGCATTCTAACCGCTGCACCACCACATTTCTTTTTACATGGCATTTGGTGAGGAAATTTTAGGACTGGAATCAGGGAGTAACAAGTCTGTCTCAGAAAAGAGTAGCAGATGCAACCAGACCATTCTTGGTTGCTTCAATGAGAACAGCTCTTGTGATTAGGTCATCTTCAACATTCCATCATAATGGCTTGAATGGAAGATGACTAGAAACAAATGTCACACTTTGTTCACACTATCAGCAAATTGTGACCCATTCCTAGGGCTGATATAACTTCTCTACATATCAATCAACTTAAACAGATTATTATTTTTCAATATCTCAGGTTACATAAACTTTTCATTTATTTCCCTCTTTTATCAATGCTTTCTCCCAATGTACTTCGCACAATAATTTTTCAGTTTCTTTAATCCCACAATTTATAATATTAATTAGTTTTTCCCTGACTGACTGTCTCCTCTTGGATCTATCACTCATGTTTTGGGTCAACATTTCATTGTATCATTTGGCAAATGATCTAAAGCTTATTAGTTTATTTTAGACTGATTTCATTTCTTTCTTGTTTATAAAGCTTATAAAACAGTACTGTTTCCACACTTTGCAAAGTTTCATGTGAAAAATGGCATACAGACAACATAAAAGATCAACAGGCGAGAAGCCAAACATTCTAGACAGGGTGTCTGCAACCTGTGGCTCCAAAGCCACACGTGGCTCTTCGTCCCACCTGCTGTGGCTCTCTGTCTACTGAACCCACCACTGGCTGGCTCTGCCCCTTGTCCTTCCAGTCACTCCTCGCCTGAGAAGGTAAGGGCAATGGCGGGGGATGGAGACTCACTCCATATTCCAGAGCGGGAGTGAAGCACCCCTGTACTTGCAATATCTCACAGGTGCTTCTTCCAGCCGTTGTTGGTGCTGCACATACCTTGGTCACTCGGGAAGATGTGCAACTTGCTCTCTGCCCCACCTGGCTGTGGCCAATGCTCTGTATCATAATGGGCTTCAGGAAGAGGAGGGGACACTGTCTCCCCTATTGTGAAGCGTGCTAAATTTAATTGTGCTGCACAAGGCATTGTGAGAGCAGCAATCAGGCTATGACTGACAGCAGTCAGGTGGCAACAGCAGTGGTTTCGGCCACGGCCAAGCCAAACCAGTGTCTCAGGGTGGAGAGCAAGTTGTGCATCTCCCCAAGCGAACAAGGTAGGACCAACAAGGGCTGGAAGAAGCATCTGAAAGATATGACAAGGAGTTATTGGGAGGGGATGGCAGAGGGCAGGGCAGCAAGTGATGGGTTCAGCCAACAAGGAGCTACAGCAGGGGGACAAAAGAGCTTCATTTATCTGGGAACCTGAAATGACTCTTGATTTTTACCTTTTGCAACCTTCTGACAAGCAAAGTCAATGGGGAAACCAGATTCACTTAACAACCGTGTTACTAATTTAGCAAATGCAGTGATTCATTTAACACAAGGGTGTCAAACTCAATTTCATTGAGGGCCACATCAGAGTTGTGTTTGCCCTCAGGAGACCAGGGATGGTGTGGCCGCGGGGGCATGGCCAGCTTGATGTCAGTCATTGAGGGTCCATTTTGAGCTGCGACTGCCTCCTGCGGCTCTCCCGAGCTCCCTTTTCACTGGCAGAGGCCCTGCAGGCCAGTTCTTCACTGTTTGTAGGGCGGGCCCACAGGCCAGATCTAAGCACCCCATGGGCCAGATTCGGCTCCCGGGCCTTGAGTTTGACACCCCTGACTTAACAGATGTCTCAAGAAAAGTCACAAAATGGGGCAAAACCCATTTAACAAATTTTTCACTTAGCAACATAAATTTTGCTCAATTGTTGAGGACTGCATGTATTTTCCTAATCAAAGATTATATTTTAAACAGATAATGCTTAGTGAAAGATGGCTGCATAAGATGAAGACAACTTGTCAAATAAACATGTTTCATTTTTTTTTTGTTTTAGACAATTCACTTAACCTCTTTTTGAAGTACTTTATTTTCTGAATAGTTTTTCCTTTTCTCCATTTACATGTAAGTTAATTATTTTTGGTTTGACTGCAGTGAGCATGAATATAGTGAATTAATTGCTCTCATGGGGTGTTTTAGAAGGTAAGATTAGCAATGCTGGATTAAGCCTAGCTTTATTTACTTTACATTTATATTTTTACTATGGTCAACCAGATCCCTCTAGCGTGTTCACAGTTTCAAATTCCACAAGTTAATTGCATCTTTCCTGAAAAACTTATTTCTCTGTTGTAAATCTTCTTCCAATCAGATAGGGGGAAGGGAGGATGGGACTCCCTGTCTATTTTGTTCATGTCAGTTTATTTTTATATTTTCATCATTATTACTCCTTAATCATTTCTTCTTCATACAATCCAATGGCAGGATTGTATTTGTGTAAGAATAATACATTATTCATTCTTTGTATTAATTTTTTAAATAATCCATGCAGGGGTGAAATTCAGCAGGTTCTAACACGTTCTGGAGATCAGGTAGTAGAAATTTTGAGTAGTTTAGAGAACTGGCAAATGCCACCTCTGGCTGGCCCCAGAGTGGGGAAGGAATGGAGATTTTGCAGTATCCTAGGTGGGTGTTCCTACCAAAGCACACCCACCAAGACGCACCATGCCCATCAAGCCATGCCATGCCATGCCCACCAAGCCACGCCCACAGAACCAGCAGTAAAAAAAATTGAATTTCACCACTGAATCCATGGCATGAAATTTTCCTTTTTTTGGAACAGCACTTAGTAGACATCTTCACTTTTGATATACTGTAACCTATATAAATGCTTTTCCTGATTAGTTATGTGTAATGGAGAACTCCAACCACATATATGTGGTTAGAGATTTTTGTCCCAGCATAAATTCTACAAAAATTGGATGAATCATTTGTCTAAAGAAATCTTTCTAGATTTTTTCACAGTTTTGACTATCACCTTTCAATTTTCTCTCTCCCCCCCCCCTCTGGTAAATTCTTTTTATTAGTTTATAATATAAAATACAATCAAAAGCAAATAATAGGAAAAACAGGGGCGGGGAAAGGGAATAGACAAGTGTAGAGAAAATATGAAAAATAAAAGAAAAGGTATTGACTTCCGATTCCCTTTGTTTGGTGCAGTAGAATAAGATAGTAAGATCAACCCTCAACTTTATAGCTTTATATAATAGTATAAAATAGCCATTTCTATAGCAACACATTTATATAATCAGTAAAACCCAAAATCAAAGTTTCATTTCTACATCTAGTACAAAGTCCAGAAGGGGTTTCCAAGTTGAAACAAAAGTAATTGTTTCCCCCCCCTTTAATTCAAAGCAGTCAGTTTTGCCATCTCTGCTAACTCCATCAACTTCTGTAGCCATTCGTCCATTGTCAAATCAAAGTGTTCTTCCATTTTTGTGTATAAAGTAATCTTGCTGCCATCAATATATATATAACATCAAAGTTCTAATTACACCCCCCCCCCGCCAAGTCCTTTTCCATTAAATCCAAAAGTTTCTAATTTTATCTTTACATTCACTTTAAGAATCTTCTGTATTAGGATATGAATCCTATTCCAATATCTCTTTGCTTTATTGCATGTCTACCATAAGTGATTATTTTCTCCTTTCTAAATAGTTTGCTATAACGTGTAAGCTTGGGCAGCTTGCTGCTTGCCTCTGAGTTAAAAGCCTTATAAGCATGTTAAAAATATTGATTTTAGTTCAAAACCAGAGCAAACACACTTCTTTCTTTCTCTGGAGAAAATCCTATTCTTTGCTTACTGATTTTCCCCCCAGTTATCAATCAATAAATAAGCAAGTATTATTATTCCATGATTCTTTTATTTACTGAAAAAACCTTCAAAATTACTGTGGAGTAATTTTACCACAGGCATTTTAAAAGTTCAAGTATACAACATCAATAGAGTCAAATTTAGCTATGTGTGTGGGTATCATTTCCTCCTGTCCCCCCAAAATTATACCTTTACTAGTTGATGAGACAATATTTATTTTTGAAAAATCCAAATGCATACATACATACATACATACATACATACATACCAGGGGTGGGTTCTAAAATTTTTTACTACGGGTTCTGTGGCCATAGCTTATTTTGTGGGCATGGCTTGGAAGTCATGTGACTGGGTGGGTGTGGCTAGCTGGTCATGTGACTGAGTGGCCATGGCTATGTGTATAGGGACTACTCAGAGGGCTGAAAAAAGTCATTTCTGACAGGTCCTCACACTTTTGACCAGTCTTCACACTTATGACTGGTCATCATTTATGCCCATTGTAGCATTCTTAACAACCATGTCACTCATTTCACAACTGCTTCTCTTCACCATGGTGAGAAGATAGGGTGAAAAACATAAAATGTGAGGACAGTCGTAAGTTTGAGGACTGGTCAAAAGTGCGAGGACCAGTCAAAAATAACTTTTTCAGCCCTCTGAGTAGTCCATATGCACAAAAGGATTCAATTATTTCTTCAAAGTGCTGATGATTGCACCTTGGCTGGAAGAACTCCAACAGGGGGGTATTTCCTCCCAACAGCTGTGTAAAAAGCTTAAAACATCCTTCCCCTTTAAGAAAGTCAAGCAAAAAAATAGTCTCCGGAACCGGAAGTGACAGTAAGTTTAGGCATACTGCTGGAAAGGCAGTTTCTGTAATAAAGATTAAGTTAGGAAACACCACGAAATGTTGTAATTAATCCTTACAGGATTAACCCTGTAAAGTAGAAAGAAACAAAAGGAGATTTCTTTTAACAACCGGTTCTCTGAACTGCTTAACTGCTTAACTACTTAACTGCCAGTTCTACCGAAGTAGAATCCTACCACTGGGTCTACTCATGTATTTTTGCAGGCACCGGTCTACCCATTTGTTTTCTTTTAACACTGATCAGCTGTAGGGCAGCCCTTTGAAGCCCAGCAGCAAGAGTTTAAACAGTTTTTTCCCCTCTAGCCATCAGCTGGGACTCAGGAGGCAGCAATAGATTGGGCGGTGGGGCCAAATAAAAGGTAAGAATAACCTGGGGGGGGGCAGGGGGGCAGAACTGGTCATATCATCATATCATCACTGCTACCGGCTTGGCCGAACCGGGCTGAACCGGGAGGAACCCACCACTGATACATACATACATAGTTATGTATTTACGTACTTATGTATACTTATGTATTTATGGATAGGATAGGATAGGATAGGATAGGATAGGATAGGATAGGATAGGATAGGATAGGATAGGATAGGGTAGGGTAGGGTAGGGTAGGGTAGGGTAGGGTAGGATAATGGATAGGATAGGATAGGATAGGATAGGATAGGATAGGATAGGATAGGATAGGATAGGATAACAGAGTTGGAAGGGACATTGGAGATCTTCTAGTCCAACCCCCTGCTTAGGCAGGAAACCATACACCACTTCAGACAAATGGTTATCCAGCATCTTCTTAAAAACTTCCAGTGTTGGCGCATTCACAACTTCTGGAAGCAAGTTGTTCCACTGATTAATTGTTCTAACTGTCAGGAAATTTATCTTTACTTCTAAGTTGCTTCTCTCCTTGATTTATTTCCACCCATTGCTTCTTGTCCTACCCTCAGGTGCTTTGGAGAATAGCTTGACTCCCTCTTCTTAGTGGCAGCCTCTAAGATATTGGAACACTGCTATCATGTCTCCCCTAGTCCTTTTTTTCATTAAACTAGACATACCCAGTTCCTGCAACTGTTCTTCATGTGTTTTAGCCTCCAGTCCCCTAATCATCTTTGATGCTCTTCTCTGCACTCTTTCTAGAGTTTCAACATCTTTTTTACATCATGTCGACCAAAACTTAATGCAGTATTCCAAGTGTGGCCTTATCAAGGCATTATAAAATTGTATTACTTATTTAGGGTGATACCAGTAAACCCAGGAATAACATATTTTAAGGATTTAGACAGAATGATATTAAAATTTATTTGGCAGGGGAAAAAAGCAAGAATCAAATTAAAACATCTACAAGACAAAAGAGAGAGAGGAGGAATGGGACTTCCTGATTGGCAGAGTTATTACAAAGCCTCAGCGTTAACATGGATAAAAGATTGGATCGAACTCAAAAACATGAGGACATTAATATTGGAAGGTTTTGATTTGACAAGGGGATGGCATGCTTATCTTTGGGAAGACAAAATTTCCAAACAAGAACAATTCCGCAGACATATTGTAAGAGACAATTTGCTTAAAATATGGAATGAAATCAGGAAATATCATTATGATAAGATTCCTAGGTGGACTTCCATAATGGAAGCACATATTTATCCAAATACAATAGATACAAATAAACTAAAAACATATCAAGACATCTTAAATGAAGAAGGAAAACTAAAAACAAGAGAAGAATTGAGAATGCAAAATGTGGAAATAGAGTGGTGGTCATATTTGCAATTAAAATCCAGATATAAATCTGATATGGAAAAAACTGGAATTCAAATAGAACCAAATCAGTTGGATAAAATTTTATTAGGCCCCAATGAGAAATTAATAACCAAAATTTATAATTTTCTATTGGAATATAAACTAGCAGAGGAAGCAGTCAAAGAGAATATGATCACATGGGCAACAAATTTTGGGTATGCAATAGAATTAAATAAGTGGGAAAAATTGTGGAAAAGTATCAATAAATTAACACTATCTGTACCATACAAAGAGAATGCTTATAAATTATTCTACAGGTGGCATCTACCACCAGCGCGAATCTCTAAAATGTTTCCAAATACATCTCCACTCTGTTGGAAATGTAAAGAGCATAAAGGGACATACTATCATATATGGTGGTCATGTCCCAAAGCTAAAAAATTCTGGATCAATATAAAAACACAACTGGAACAAATAATAACTCAAAAGGTTCCATTAAAACCAGAAACTTACTTATTAGGAATACCAACAAACAAATATGAAAAAGAAATAATATATTTAATAACACACATTTTGACTGCAGCAAGAATAATATATGCACAAAACTGGAAACAAGAAGAGGTACCAACTCAAGAAAAATTAATATCCAAAATTATGGAATGCGCGGAGATGGATAGACTCACCAAAGAGATCCAAGGAAAGGAAGAATCTGAATATTATCTGGTCTGGCAAAAATGGTATAAATGGTTAGAGGAAAGTAAAAAAAAGAGAGAGAGAGAGAGAAAAGAAGAAGAAAGAAAGAAAAATTAAAGAAAAGATATCAATAGAGTAAAATAAATTTTTACATCAAATAAAATTTAAAGAAAAGACACCAGATATCAATAAAATAATATCATTATATAAGGTGAGAGAAATAATGTATACTGAAGAATATAAGATATAGATATTGTAAAAATTCAGATATTATAAGTAGATGTCATTAAGATGATGCCTGTTGTATATTGTTTTACTTGTATTTGTAAATGTATTTTGCGGTTTCTTAAACTAATAAAAATAAAAAAAATAAAAAAAAAAATTGTATTAACACTTCACATGATTCAATTCCTCTGTTTATGCAGCCTAGGGCTGTGTTGGCTTTTTTTGGCAACTGCTGCACACTGCTGGCTCATGTTTAAATGGTTGTCCACTAGGACTCCAAGATCCCTCTCACAGTTACTACTATTGAGCAAGGTACTACATATCTATGGATATTGTTTTTCTTGCTAAAATGTAGAACCTTACTTTTTTTACCATTGATTTCATTTTGTATGTATGTAAATATGTATGTATGTATATATGTATGTATGTATGTATTTAGTGTGCTGCCATCTCATTTAAATTTTTTCTGTTTTAAAACATTACTGTATGTACTTGATTTTTCCATTGATTGCAACTTTCACCAATTTTCATGGAACAGAGATTAAATTGCTGGCTAGTAATTTCCCAGGTATCCCAAGCTCCTTTTCAAAATTTGACACTATATTAGGTATACTACCTTTCAGTCCTCTGACATGAAGCCTGATTTGAGGAGTCAATTGTATGTTTTTGCTAGGAGGTACACAATATCCATTTGAATTCTTTAAGAACTCTTTTGCGGATGCCATCTGGCTCTTGGAGATAAGTCCTATCATGATGTTCTATGATATTTTCTCTTGTTATCTCAATTGGCTTTAGTGGTTCTGATTCTCTTCCTAAGAAAATCAATACAGGCTCAACTATCTCCTATATCTTCTGCAGTCCAGACAGGTGCATAGAATTTATTCAGTTTCTCAGCCATTTCTATGCCTTTCTTGAGCATCCATTAACTTGATTTTCATTTAATAGACCAACTTCCTCCCTGGCCATTTTCCTGCTTTGATCATGTTTTAAGAAATTCTTATTGTTTCCTAGCATTTGTATTCCTTCTTGTTTTCCTTGGCTAAAGCAAGTTTTCTATTTCCTGAGGAAAATCTTTTTAATTTTTATAGCTTCTTGATCACTATGAGAAAGCTATGCTGCCTTCACATGTCACTGAACCTTTTTTATATCATAGAATATATTCAACTGAGGTTCATTTATTGTGATTCAAAAATAACCTCCAGTCATTATGCACAGATTTGGACCAGAAGGGTAGATGAGTATCTCCATATTTAATACTTTTAGGGAAATACTGTAGGAGAATATTAAAAAATCTTCATTTGCATTCCAAATTCATCTCCAGAAGTAGGTTTTAAATAGGCTGAAGTTTTTATCAGTATTGGGTTGAACTTACTTTAGGTTTGTTGTCACAGTGTGAAAAGTAATGTGCTTTGAGAATATAATTGTATCTATATTTTTTCCAAGTTCAAGCATTTGATGAGAACATCAGAAAACATATACTAAATAACAGCAGAGGTTTGCCTAGTCCAATCAACTTTACCATGAAACTTCACTAGGTAGATATAAAAGCAATAATTTAATTTGCATACTCTCAATTTAAAAGCCATCCATCCAAAATGGTGGCAACACTTTGTGGAAAAAAATCCACAGTGTGACTGTCAATTGTGTTTAATTGTGCTGCTAAATATGCATAGGGCAATTATTTGATATTTGTATACAGTAATGATATTGAATGACCTTTCTTTCTATAAGGATATTAATGCAGAGCATATTTTTAAATAATTGATGCCTACATTAGAACTCTAAGTCTCCTGGAAGGGAAAAATAGTTTTTGATAGATTTATCAGCTCTTTATTAAAACAGTATTTTTTCCACGGGGAAAAGAAAAACCACATGAAGATTAGGAGCTGATATTGTGCATGAGTAGTAAATCAATTTCTTTAATAGGAACTGCTTAATCTCAGAACTCAGATCAAAATCTCAGTCTTAATACTTTTTTTAAAAATTAGATTTATATGCCATCCTTTTCCGAAGATTCAGGGCGGCTTACAATGTGTTAAGCAATAGCCTTCATACTTTTGTATATTTTATACAAAGTCAGTTTATTGCCCCCATAATCTGGGTCCTCAATTTACCTACCTTAGAAAGGATGGAAGGCTGAGTCCACCTTGAGCCTGGTGAGATTCGAATTGGTGTAATTGCAGATAGCTGGATGTTAATAACAGGCTTTAGTCTGCTTTTTTTAGCCTGTTGAGCTATCCAGGCTCTTAATCTTACTGATTCAGTCATATGAAATATAGCCCCTGGTGTGACATTTTTTCAGATAATTTAGCAAATTCGTTTGTTTTGTTCTTTATATATTCATATTTCAATTTTTTATTTTATTACATCTATCTATCTATCTATCTATCTATCTATCTATCTATCTATCTATCTATCTATCTATCTATCTATATCTAATGAAACAGAGAAAAGTGTGTGATAACAAAATAAAAAGGAATTTATTATAAATAATAAATATTATCTTAGATAATTTTCAGGATAATTTATATCACTGCATTGGTTGTTACTTCATAGTTGACAGACATGTTTTTGAATTTCTGTGGCAAAAACATGTCACAGTTGTAATTTTAATTTTAATAGTGTATTGTTATTTTTCAGCTTCATAGAATTGATTGTATAGATTACGGTATATTCTTGAGAGAGAAATGAATTTGTTCACATCCAAATGCTTCCAAGATGCTTAAGCTTAATTTATAACAACAAAGCATTTAATTTTGTGGACTTAGAAGAGATTTTGGATTTTGGAAGCCTTGAATATTTGCCAGGATGCTTAATGCATGCTTAAATAACAGCAGCAGCAGCAGCAGCAGCAGCAACAACAACAACAACAACTATTATCTGTGAAAAGATTTAAGTAATGTTTTGCTTCCCTGTTCAAGTTTTAAAAGTAGCTTAAAGTAATTTTTAAGTTATAGGTGAGACATATTGAAGGTTTCTTATTAATTTACTATAAAATTTCTACTCGTTAGAGCTGCATTAATGAAAGAATGGTTAAATGAATAATGTGCTATTTTTTCCTGTTATGAAATGTTTCTCTCTTCTTACACTATAGAAGCAAAATGAAACCATCATTTAAAACATTGGTGAATTAGCTCTACATGAACAATTATTTTCTCTACATGCTATTTAATATTATTTTAAAAAATTGACCTGAATCTTGATTTAATAAAGAGGAACAGGTTTTACCTGCATATCTTATCTGTAATTGGTTTAAAGATCTATTATATGAACTTAGGTTTTAGGCATATTTATAAACAAAGTATTCCTAAAGCCAACAAATATTTATTTTTAACTATAATTTGGAGAAAGGATTAAGATCTGTATCACCTGTCCCTGTCTAAAATTTCATATTTCCTTTATATATAGATGACAGAAAATTACCAGAGAATAACTGTTTTCTATCAAAGTCAAACAATGGTTGTAATTACCAGTGATCTAGGTCTCAAATATATGTCTATGGAGATTCTCAGTCATCCAGGTCATGATTGTTCCCAAGGTGCTTTTTTGAAAGGTAACTGGACTTTCTGGTTTTTCTTTGAAGACATTTTGCTTCTTCAGCTCTTGGTGAAGAGAGCTGAAGAAGCTTCTTGCATGAGAATCAAAACATCTTCAAAGATAAACGAGGAAGTCCAGTTGCCTCTTAAAAAAGTCTCAAATACATAAATAAAAATAAATAAATTATACTGATAATTAAGAGCAGTAGGATAAATGACAATAACCAGTAATTTGTATGTTTATTAGAACCTAGCTTGTTTACAATTCTGGATTACATGAATATGTGGTCTTGATCTCATCCATATGCATGCTGGTAATAGAAAAAAAGAAAACCTTATATCTTTGTTAATATGATTTTGTTTCATTAGTGGCAATTTGTAGGGCTGACCAAAATTTTCTCCTAAATTTCTCCATGCTAATTTTAGAGGAAGGAAGGAGAAGTGGGGATATTGTTATTGTTGAATTTATCTAAAGCAAGTAAAGGTTAAGGTTTTCCATGTCTAGTTGTGTTTATCTCTAGGGGATGGTATTCATTTCCATTTCTTAGCCGAAGGAGCCAGCATTGTCCGAAGACACCTCCTTGGTCATGTGCCTGGCATGAGCCAAAGAGCACAGAACACTGTTAGCTTCTCACCAAAGTAATACCGATTTATCTACTCACATTTGCATGCTTTCAGACTGCTACGTGGACTGGAGCTGGGGCAAGTAATGGGAGCTCGCCCTGTCACATGGTCTCAGGGGTCATGTCTGGGCTGTTGTCTTAAATCAGTATCTTAACCAATGAGCCATCATACCTCTAAAGCATGTAAAATCCTCCTAGTAGTTTGAAGAGATAACAGGGAGTTCTTCAAAATTATGTTCTCCAAAATATTGCATCCATTAATGTTACATAAGACTATTTTCTCCTTCTCCTTCTTTCTCTGCCACATGCAGAGTAATGCTTATAGTAAAATTAGAAAGAATGGCACATAATCCATCAATGAAATCAATTCCTTAAAAGGATCCTCCTTTTTCCAGTGGGATCACCAATTGATAGTACAGTGGGAACATTTTACATGACATAGACGTTACAATTCAATAGAAAAAAGTGAAAAATGTTATAAATGTGACATTGGAACAATGATATGTGGATGCAATTTCTAGTCTCAAATTAGGGATAAATTCTCTCAATATTTTACTGCCTCACTAAATTGTATCCACTAAATAAAGTCACTAACTGCAGTTCAATGACAAGTATGACAGACAGGTCTTTTGCATTTAAATAATAGTTTATTGGAAAAGTGTGTGTGTGTGTAGGGGGGGGATGACCTCAGGCTTGCCAGTTAGCCTATTAATTTTTTTCTTCTACGAACACTATTCCAAAATTATAATTCAATTCCCATAAGCTTAAAGCAACAGCATAAATACAGAAAATATTTATTTTACATTCATCTATTCTGACAATGCTAAGGAAGAAGATTTATGGATTTTTAGGGTTGACACAATAGTACATGCCCTTATGCTAGAGATTAGTATCTGACAAAGTTGTCTACAAGAAATATCATTCTTTGACATTTTTATTCCTACTTAACTCATAAATTTTACATGGGTTATAGTAGGATTTCATTCACATCGCAATAGCAGAAAAAGCCAGAAAGAAAAGCACATCGCCTTGGCTTTCTAAAATATTTCTCTTTCATTAGTTACCATCAAATATGGTATAAGGCATGGTTTCCCAAACTGTAAGTTGTACCTCCCTTGGGAAGGTGACACAGAGTGCAGAGAAGATGTGAAGGACCTGCTAGTTGTATTGTTGCAATAAATCAACCATTCCCAAGGTTTTATGCAGTTTAGAAGAGGTGTGTACATTAAGATCACAGTAAAGGGAGGTGTAATGGCAAAAAGTACAAGAACCCCTGGTATAAATGATTAACTGGATTCATGCTTCTATAATCCAGTGCAGAGCTGTCTAAAGGGCTACTTAATGCTTTAAAATCATCTCTTTTGACTTATGCCCCCCAGATCTGCTCTTCGGTGAAATGATTTTCAAGGTGGCTTACAACACACTAAAATAATGAAACCATCCCACATTTTTTCAGGAAGGCAGTGTACTTTGCTGAGCTCAGTGGAGTCCATTTAATCAGCAAATCGTAACTCCTCTCAAATAGGAATTGAATGTGGTATCATTCAAAGCAGTTTTGTATCAAAATGACTGTGTTTCCAGTGCCGTCATTTCCTTTTTCAGACATGTCTATAGAATTCTTCTTTTAGGCATAACTTAAGGTCAGGCTCAAAGGACGTGGTGGCTCAGTGGCTAAGATTCTGAGCTTGTTGATCAGAAATGTTGGCAGTTCAGTGGTTCGAAACCCTAGTGCCGCGTAACGGAGTGAGCTCCCATTATTTGCCCCAGCTTCTGCCAACCTAGCAGTTCGAAAGCAGGTAAAAAGGCAAGTAGAAAAATAGGGACCACCTTTGGTGGGAAGGTAACAGCGTTCCATGTGCCTTCAGCATTTAGTCATGCCAACTACATGACCATGGAGACGTCTTCAGACAGCACTGGCTCTTCAGCTTTGAAATGGAGATGAGCACCGCCCCCTAGAGTTGGGAACAACTAGAACATATGTGCAAGGGGAACCTTTACCTTTACTTTTTAAGGTTAGGCATTGCCTGAACAGTTTGCCCATGATACTTTAAATGTAACAATAAAGATAACATTTTGAATAGGAAGCTGAATTTGAAGATTTCAACTGAAGTCCTTTTATCCTTCTCATCTTTCCTATTACCTATTCCTTTAGCATCTTATGACAATTACTTTGTTGTTTGTATCTTATGATTTAGGCTGATTGTTTTATTTTGTATCTTATGACTATCACTGAGGGTTGTATCTTATGATTTATGCTTTTTATGATCATGATTTATTACTTGTTGCTTGTACATACACTGAGACTTATGCATCGGAGACAAATTCCTTGTGCGTCCAATTGCATGTGGCCAATAAAGAATTATATTCTGTTCTAAAGATTATTAGTTGTATTCAGCATGTTTTACTCTGCTTTGTGAAAACTTCACAGAGGAGGTGTTCAAACAGAAAAATGGCAGAAGAAGGAATAATCCCTGTTTTTCCCCAGTCTAAATTTGGTTGGTGTTAACATTTTAAATTATTCATGGTTCTTTCAAATCTTCAACAAGTAAGCTTAATGCAAAACACTGCTAGGCACCCACATCCACATTATTAACTATGTCTACAAGTTTACATTAGCATTCTTTTTTCAATTAATATTTCCAGTCTGATGTCTTAATTTTTTTTCAAAAATTACAGTATGAGTTGTCTAATTACCACTGCATTTTAATAGAATAATTTGGCTTTCAGTGCATTATTTTATATTTAATGCATACCTATGTCTACTCCAGAGTTACCCTGTTTCCCCCAAAATAAGACTTCCCCTGATAATAAGCCCAATCAGGCTTTTGAGCTCATGGCAATAAGGCCAAGCTTATTTCAGGGTTCAAAAAAATATAAGATAGGATCTTATTTTCCAGGAAACACGGTACAAACTGATTTTTTGAGAAACTCCTTCTCCCGTGATTTTTTTTTTAAAGAAAAGAAGTAGCCAAATGTTAAATGTATGACTCCAGTGCCAAAAGAATAATTTATTCTGATGAAAAGAAGGCCTTCCATTGTGTTTTTCTCATTTATTTTCTCAATCTAATGCTGTGGTAGCATTTTTTTAAAAAAAAAAATCTTGAGCAATAACAGATCACATTTCATTGCAAAAACAAGCAGAACATGATTAAATATTTTTTTTAATTTCCAGACTTACTGAAAGGTTTGAGTAATACCAGACAGATATTGCAGCACTAAATGAATACTTCCACTAATATAAATAATCAGGAAAAATATCCACAAAGGAGTGGAATAAACTAAGATGATATACAACAGCAGCTTGTGTGAGAAGTTAAAATAACATGTATTCTAAACTGTTTGAAACCAGAATGAATGAAGCTGTTTGAAGCTGGTACTATCAGTAGAAGTACTGTTTTTTTTAAAGAATAAATTGTTTTCAAATAGCCATCTTATAGAACAATAAGCTGAATATAAAATGTCAATGCTTGTTTCTTTGCTTTAAATTTTTTGGGGGAAGCTATCTTGAATCCCTATGGTTATGTAGCATTGTAGGATGAAAGTTGTGTTAACAAAAAGAAGTGTGTGTCAACACCTTTTCTAAAAAAAAAGTTTTTAGTCAAAAGGAAAAGTTGTTAGGAGAATCCTCAAGGAGAGATGAATGTCTATATAATTTCTTGAAACAATCATATTCAGACAAAACACCAAAGTAATTTTGTCCATTGGATTTAAAAGGAAACATCATGAGAAAATTAAAGCCAGGCAAGTCAGATCTAGTGCAATATTAACCAATCTAGTGCAATATTAATATTTCAGGATTAGGGTGTCATGGTCGGCTCAGCAATTCTTAGCAATTTTGTGTGCTTTAGAGCAGTGGTTCTCAACCTGGGGGTCACAACCCCTTTGGTGGTCAAACGGCCATTTCACAGGGGTCGCCAAAGCCCTCTTCACTCACTCTCACCCTCTGTTGGATTGCAGGTCTCCGTTTGCTTACCCAGCCCACTCCCAATCTATTGCTGCCTTCTGAGTCCCAGTTGATGGCTAGAGGAAAAAAAAACCTGTTTAAATTTTTGTGGAGGGCTTCAAAGGGCCTCCCTACAGCTGATCCGTGTTAAAAGAAAACAAATGAGTAGACCATCCCTGCAAAAATAAAAAACCCAGCCTCTTTCAGCTTCAGCATAGGTTAATTACCATAAATTGATTTGATCAGCCTCCTTGCTCTCAGCTGTTTTGTGCAGGCTCTTTTGCAAGCTCTTTTTTTTTTTTATTGAAAAAGTTTTACAATACAAGAATTTTTTCCATTTTCACCCCCCCTCCCCTATCCCCTATCCCCCCTCCCCAACCCCTCCCATCCTCCCTCAACTCCAATCCCTTCCCTCCCCACCCCCCCTGACTTCCGCTACAAGTTTAAAAAAAAAACCAGGTTTAGAACAAGGGGAAAAGAAAAGGATTATTAAATATTCAAATTCTAAATTAAACAAATTTCGAAAGAGGAAGAGAAAGAGAAGGAAGGAAAGGAAGAAAAAGAAAGGTAAAAGAAAACAGACATTAATATATTTCTAAAATAAACAATATTGTAGTAAATAAAAAAAACCCTTAATAACCATTATAATTCTATCCTAACTACACCCCTTAACTAAAGAAAAGCCCCCAAAAACATAAAACATAAGAAATATATATGCATATATGATTATAATCATACAATTATATCATTAAGAAAATTATCTTTTGTTTAATTCATTTCTCAGTCTCTATAATCCAATTTTCAATCTTCTCTTCAACTTGATTGGAGTCAAACATATTTCCTCAGATAAATCCTGCATCAATAATCTTCATCTTGCCGCTGCCCCCATCAGCAAAGTAAAACATTTCTCCACACAACCCCCCGAGTGACTTTGTATAAATAATATCCAACCACGAAGGTATTCACACCTCTAGGAAGATCCATTCAAACTAACTTGTGCTAAACCTAAAAATAGGCTTTCGCAGCCTTAACCAAACCTTGAAGAAAAAAAAGAAAAGAAAAAACCAACTAGAAGCTGCATTCCCAGATGTTCCTTTAAAATTCTTTCAAATCCTGCCACCCTTTGCAATTCAGTCCTTCGGGTTATAAAGTATTTTCAATTACATAATCTTCTCCTAGATGAGTTCCATAAAGAATATATAATTGGGTAACCAGTGATCGCTGCTAATTTTTTAGCAATCTATCAACACTCAGGATATCATGTCCAATCCAGGATAAACTACATAGTAAAATTTTTGTAATCCATTTTAATATATAAGTTTAATGTTAATCCAACTCAAAGTAAACTGATAACAAATTGTTATACGTCTTAAAAGATTTTTTTGTAATCCATTTTATCCAAATCTTTCAGTGCTTTCTAATTCAGTATCAAACGATTCACGATGCTCCTTAAATTTATCATCTGTGGTTTCCAGTCGGATTTCCTCATTAACTTCTTCCTGTCGATTAGCATCACCCCCCATTTCTTGAAAAGTACTGGACCTCTGCTGCTGGTCATTTCGAAGTAAAACTTTATTTTTTGAATCTTCCTCCAGCAGTTCAAGGTCCTGTGATCCCCCACCCCCCAAGATCATTGAGGTGTTCAATTTTCTCATCAGAAAAATCCATAGTAGAATCCTCTGGACAACCAACAAATTCTCCTTTTACTTTTAACACACTTTGATTTTCTTCTTTCTGTTCACATTTTGTAGACTCTGTTTTGGATATTTTATTCTTGAGATATTCCGGTGCTCCCTTAAAAATATTTTGGTAAAAATATTCTGCTTTCTCTATAGTATTCAGACAATGTCTCACACCATGATATCTAAAAATTATACCAACTGGAAAATCCCATCTGAATGGGATATTACTTCTCTTCAGTTCCTTGACCAAAAAATCAAAATCTTTCCTGTCCTTTAAGACCTTCGATGGTAGCTCTTTAAAAATCCTGATTTGTGTACCTGCTACGTGCACTCTCTCAGAATAAGACTTTTGTAAAATATCATCTCTCAGTCTTTTATCAGTGAAATAAACAACGACATCTCTAGGCAAATTCCTTTGTTTAGCCAAACGCGAATTAACTCTGTAAGCTTTCTCTATAGAACCCGAAATTAGTCCATCTTGTATCTTTAATAATTCTGCAAAGGCCTTTGCACAGGTTATTCTTAAATTTTCTCTGTTGTCTTCTTTTATACCTCTTAGCCGAATTGCAGGTTCCATAGTCTTAATTTGAAGCATGATAACATCATTCTGAATGTTGTGGTTTTTGGCCTCTGCTTCCAGAAGTTTCGTTTGTAATTCTTGTATCTGAGCTTCAAATTTACTACTAATCTCAGTCACTTTCTTCCCCATTGCAGCCACCGCAATTGAAAGATCTGAAGCTACTTGAGCAACAATTTGACTTAGTTGGTCATATTTTCCAGAAACCAATTCCTCAAGATCCTTCTGTGATCCTTTTATCTTATCTACCACACTCTCTAGGGACCTTATAATTAACTCTTTTAATTCCAGTTCTGTAAGTCTCTGCAAATGAGTCATTTCAACTTTATTCATCTGACTCAAGGGGGAGCCCCCCCTTCCTTTAAGTTTAGGCATCTTTACTTTTAAAAAGAACCAAAGAAATTCCTTCTTACTTCAATAGAAAGAAAAAAAGGAAAAAAAAAAAACAGAAAAAATCTATTTAACTCAGCCTTGTTCCTTTAAATTCTTTTTCTGTAACAGAATATTTCTTTCAAAGTCTTTCAGGACTGGACTCCGCTTCCATTTCCGCTCTCACTTTGCTTCAAACAAAGCCAGTCGCCATCTTAAAAGACTTTCACTTCTCTTCCTCTCCTTCCCCCTTCCCCTCCTTCCTCCTCGGAAAAATCAGTAGGAAAAAATCCATACTTGCTTTAACTTATCTTCTTTCTTTTCCAACTTGCTCCAATTATCACTTCAATTGTGGTGTTGCTCCCAGCATCTGGCTCCGCTAATTAGCGGAGGACTCTCTCGGCGCGGAGCAAACCCCGGGGGTATGGAGGGAGCCATCCCTCTGAGCCTTCCCCAGGACAAAGGAAAAATTCCTGGGGCGACTCAGGGGCGCCCAGCCTCACCCCCAGCAGCTCTCCCTGCTCCTCCGTTAAGGAGCAGGTCTTTCGAGCCACCTGCCTGTTGCACGGCGGCTCTTACACACCGAGAAGCCGGCAGGCATAAAAAGCCTGCCTCCAATGAGGAAGGTGCCACCGGAAGTCTCTTTTGCAAGCTCTTGTTTTGCAAGCCCTTTGCTGCAAAGAGTGCTGGAGAAGTTTTTTTTTTTCCCTAGCTGAAACGAAACTGAAAGCAAAGCAGGCTCTGTTGCAAGGTGACAAAATGAGGCAGGGAGAGAGATTTCTTTTTCTTTTTTCCTCACCAAAAAAGGTAGGTACAAACAATGGGAAATTTAGGGCAAAAGAGGAGGTTCAAGATTTTAAAACACAAAAGATAAAAAGCTCTATTTAACTAGGGAATTGTAATAATTGAGATACTATTAATTGTATATTGTATTGAAAGCAGAAATGGTTAAATTGTAGTTTTGAGGAATATATGGGAGAAATTATTTGGTTTATTATTATTGGTAAATATAATTAATTGATTTGTAAGAAATTGGATTGCATGGAAATAATTGGAATATTCATGTTCATATTGATTAATATACAAAAATATAGTTATATAACTAATTGATTTATATTAAAATGTTGAATTTGTATTAAGCAACTGTATTACATAATTACATAATTAACCAATGCGAGGATGGATATTAAAATAGATGACAATGGGAAGGGTTATAATATAGAAGAGAAGGGAAAAATTGAATTTGATTAAGATTAGAGATGAGGATGATATTGGTTTTTTAAAAAATAGATGAATAATAAATATGGCAAAAAGGAAATATAGAAATTGTAAATTTAATTGAAATGACTAAACACTGTTTAAATTTGTGAACCGACCAAATACTCTGTTCAGAGAAAATACATTGTAAGTTTTTATGTGTGTTTCTAACTATTGCTATTTATTCATATTTGTCCTCTTTTATTCTTTAAAGTTTAATAATTCATTCTTTATCTTAATATCTTTGTATTTGTTTGGGGTTGGTTTTTTTCCCTTTCATCTTTTTTATTGTACAGCAATCTTTCTCCTCAAACCTACCACCTCTCTCTTTTCTTTCCTTTTTACTTTCTCTCCCCCACTTCTCCTCCCTACTTCCTCTTCCTTTCTCCTTCTCCTCCTCTCTTCCTCCCTCTCTTACCCTCACTCCTACTCTAATTTCCCTTCCCTTCCTTCATCCCTCTCTATTGCTGTATCCTTTTATGCATATGGACTATTCAGAGGGCTGAAAAAGTTATTTTTGACGGGTCCTTGCACTTTTGACCAGTCTTCGAACTTACGACTGTCCTCACATTTTACGTTTTTGCTCTATCTATCTTATCACCATGGGGAAAAGAAGCAGTTGTGAAATGAGTGACATGGTTGTTAAGAATGCTGCACGGGCATAAATGTGAGGATGGTCATAAGTGTGAGGATCAATCAAAAGCGCGAGGGCCTGTCAGAAATGACTTTTTTCAGCCCTCTGAGTAGTTCCTATACACATAGCCATGCCCACCTAGTCACATGACCTCCCAGCCACACCCACAAAATAAGCCACGCTCACAGAACCGGTAGTAAAAAACTACAGTTATGAAGTAGCAACGAAAATAATTATATGGTTGGGGGTCACCACAACATGAGGAACTGTATTAAAGGGTCGCGGCATTAGGAAGGTTGAGAACCACTGCTTTAGAGGAAACCTGGTGATCAGGCAACCTAATGTTTCTTTTTATTAGTTACACTGAGGCCCTAAATGTTTTTCTGCAGACTATTGGTCTCTTCAACATATTATATTTTACGATTTGTCACTATATTTTCCTATTTAAGACACACAGATACATTTTGCTCAGTATCATAGTTGCATTGCATTGTGGAATTGCTGAGATTTCAAACTATCGCTTAGTCTTAAATATGCCAAAAGATAGCTGATATGGAAGAACTGAAGTATGAGAACTATTTTAACCATCAGCATCTTCACCACCGCAATTTAGTACCATGAAAAAAAAGAAAGAAAATATTACTGCTTACTAAATCAAGGCCATTGGTACTTTCCAACAGACTTTTTGCCCAAGAAGTTGAATATAAATTTAAACAAATAAACAAATAAAATATCTTATTTAAACAATGAGCTTCAAATATTAAAGCTACCTAGCAAGATAGAAAGTTATGTTGTAGTTAAAACAAGTGATTTCTTCTTTTACAAATACGTAATAGAGTTCAAAAATATATTGCCTATTAATTATAAATGATCGATGCATGGGGAATTAATATTCTTCTATTTTCAATACCTACACAGGAAGAGAAGGGCCATAAGGTTTAGGTAATTATAACAGATGACAGACGTTAACATTCATATAGAAGCATGCTAATGTCAGTGCAGAGAGCTGACATCCCATTATAAACAGAAGTCCTTCCAAGGAAGGAAATGCTCAGTGTGCATGTCTGCTCTGTGCATATTTCAGAGTCTGAGTGCCTGACAAAGATGCCTTGTTTAGCATGCACAAAGATGGCTTTGAAGCACTCAAGGGCAAGGTGCTTGTTATATATGAAATGCCTGTGGGTGATCAATTATTAAAGGTACATTCTTCGTTAGTAAAAAGATGTCATAATAGCCTGGCATGAGGTGAATATTCTCATTAAGCACCTATGGTGCTTTGAGGATAAATGTCAAGTTGCATAACCATCTTAGTGGAGAAGATTAATCTTATCTGGTATGTGTATGTAGGTGTGTGTGTTTCTCATGAAATTAATTAGCTATTTCATATCAAGAAGTACACATTTTCCACCTTTAATAATATGCATAATTTAGCAAACCTACACCTATGAATTGAAATCATTAATTAAAAAAAAGAACCAAAAGTGTGATTTGGAAAGAGCTGGAGTAGCTTGGTTCCAGAAATAATGACTTTTTCCCAATCCTCAGTGGCTTTGAGTCTTACTCATTTATCCAACATGCATCATTTCCTTTTTATTAAAAACCATAGTATTGATAATTTGTGCTAGATTAATATTAAATATTTCTCCTTGAATAGGATGAGTGTCAGGGTTCCAAGACACCCCCAACGAAAGAAGACTCCAAGGCTAGAAGTCTCAAAGATCTGTTTGAGTGACAAAAATAATGTTCCCAATACAGTAACATCAAAGGTTATGGTGTCCTTCTTTGCCATGGGTGAGGTGCCTTTGAATTACGGTTGGCTCCTGGTGGGTGCCTGCAGGTTTCTTTGGCAAGGGTTTTTTAGAAATGGCTTGCCATTGTGTCCTCCATAGGGATGAGAGAATGACTGGCCCAAGCTCACCTTGCTGGATTTCAGGGCTAAGACTGTACTAGAACTTATAGTCTGCTGCTCTCTAGCCTGGTGCCTTAACCATTGGACAAAACTGGCTCTATTATTGCACAATAGGCTTAATTTCACATGCTATAAAATAATGTTTAGGATAATGCAGATTAGAGCCTACACAGAAAGGGTGGATGCCAGATGTTCATGCTGGTTTTAGAAAAGATTAAGGAACAAGAGATATAATATTATATTTACTCTCTTAAAAATGGTTTAAGCTTGTCCCAGTTTATCATTTATATTTAGCCTTTGCCATTGTTGCATCAGGTTATTATTATAGATTTTTCTTGTTAACTGTACAAGCATTAATGATCCAGTTCAACATAGCCAACAAACTGAGATAAGGAGAAAAGATTATTTTTAATATTGAGGCTTTCTCCCAGATAACCCTTTTGATACTTCAGTATTCTGCTCTATTAGGTAAACAGTTTTGGTACAGAAGATAATTGCCCAGGAATTCCATGATAAATTGTGAAAGTATTAAGTAAGCTGTGCCTTTTTTTTCCAGGTTACATTTTAAAGAAAATTATTTGTAGGTTGCAGTTGCTTAAAATTAACTTGAGGAATATTTATTATCATGGTGTTAAATAGATTCAGCTGCACTTTTGCATCATATGATACTGTATATGAGATTTTTAATGCCGTTTCTAATGATTTTTTTTGGGGAAAAAAATAGATATATAGTCTGAAATTCAAGGTTTATAAAGCACAACTAATATAGGAATATCCTTCCTTGGCCTCCTGCTTAGATGGGACAGCTTTTTGAAAGCAAACCTTTTTCAGTGCAAGTATGTCTGATAGAGATCAATGTGGAATTCAGTGTTGCAGATTTAGAAAACTTTATTTTTCATTCTTGATATTTATCTGAGTTGTTTCCATACTGTCCTTAAATGTTAATGGGTTAAATTATTCTTGAAAATACATTTAAATTTCACCCTAATTGTTGTCTTCCCATGCCCTTTACCACCAAACCAATAGTGCATTCCAATTTTTATATCAGTTTCTAATGATCTGGAGAACTTTCTTGCAAGTTTTATTTAAATGAGGAGGAAGTTGTAGTTTGGATTGCATTTTGATTTGGATTGCATAAATATGTAAATGTTTAATATGTAAACTTTCAGAATTAACACGTAAAGGCTTTTGAATTTTTCAGTGATGTTCTCGGTTGAAAAAAATGCACACAAAAATGCACATATTAGGGAAAATTCCATCAAATGATGTATGCTAGAGAAAGTAATATTGAAAAGTACATATATATAAGGGGGAAAATGTGATCAAAATATCAGAATAAATGCAGAGTTTCGTGCATGTTCAAAATTCATACTGATGCAGATGTTGGACAGTAACAATGCAGAATTGAATACACAAGGAACAGTCATGAATCAGTCTGAAATGTTTTTATTCATTTTTTTTAAGTACACCTTGAAATTGCTTTGTCTTGTCATTCTATTGTCATGATCTACTGTAATCTGCTAAATCTATTTTTTTTCTAACAAAATTATGAAGTTTATACAATTAGACCTAGTGTTGTTGGCAGAAGGAAGAGGGCAAGAAGGGAATCCATACAAATCCACAGCAACAAGGGGCAACAATTCTAACCCGAAAAGGAGAAATTCATTCCGTTAGCACTGACCGCAAGGATTTTGATTAAGAATTTCCTCTCCATACAAAGCAGCATTAATATCAGCATGTCAGGTCCCTGCTGGAACTCTGCCATTCTGAGGGGGAGGAGGAGGCTTCGTGGGTTGAATGTTTTGCATGCTTTCACTTTTTCTGTAACTGCTTGAGAGTTTGCGGGGGTGGGGAGTGTGGGAGGGGGGAGGGGGGAGGGAAATCAGCCATCTGCACAGGATCCCTCTCAGCCATTTCCAGCCTGGTGTTCAAGGTTGTGGCACTCTGAGTACGACCTCTTCTCGCCATCCCACCTCAGAATCTTCAAAACATCTTTGCAGCATTTTATTGGCTACCAATGGACATGGGGTATTGGGGTGGGGGTGGGAGGAAGGGGAAAGTTAGCCTAACACTTTGTGCATGGATTTCAGACCCCACTTGACTTCTCTGCAATCACTCAGTAAAAGTTTCTTTTGAAATATAAACTGCTTCAAGAGTTTAATTTTCTTGAAAAGGTAGCTGAGGCATGTCCTTACACAACAGTAGATCCTGTGAATAAAGAAAGAACTAGCCAGAGTTGAAATGCTCCCAGATTGACCCAGATTGCCTGGTCCGGTAGCAATCCTGGTCAGTGGTTCGGCGATCCAGTAGCGATGGCGGAGCAAAGCTCCGCCCACCCACCCAGGTGTCATTACTTCCTGCTTTTAACCAGGAAATAATGTGTTTTTCACCTTCTGTGCATGCACAAGTTTTGCACATGTGCCGGTCTGCTTCCAAACAGGTAAGGAAGGTAAGTAGATTTCACCCCTGGAACTAGCTACACAGAGTCATGGTAAATGTTAGTATAGTTTTGGGTGATTTAAAAGTGTGAATGATAGCTTTAAATAGGAAGCTACACCAACATAAAATAAACTTTAAATAGGAAGCTACACCAACATAAAATAATATCTCCATTATTATTACTGTACAGAAAAATATATCTACAATTCAGAGTTCAGTCTACAATTCTCATTTCATCTGGGATCTCCCTTGTCATGCCAGCTTCCTAATAATAGTACAATAGTTGTATGCGCTCATTTATGCACACAAAATCCACATGCTGAAATTAAAACAGTGAGAGATTAAATGTTCTATATTGGTAGAAGAATTTACTTGCTACTTTTGAGAAAGGAAGAAGATGGGTTATGGAGGAGCCGTTTCCAGCCTCTTACTGCTACTGGTCCAGCATCCATCATTTGAAGCTTCCAGTTCAGTTTTCCTAAGAGAAGAACTGGTTTGACATTCTTGAAGCCCTCTTGATAAGGAGGAATTGGAGAACATGGAGTTCCACCAACATCACCTTGTGTAATTTTTCAGAGATTCCATAGGAGAGAAATAACAGCTGTCATCCTGAAACTGTCAGGAGTTCCTTTTAAAAGTTACACCAAGTGCAAAATTAATTAGAATAAAAGTATATTTGAATATGAGTCAGAGCAATTACCTGGGGTTAAAGTGAAGATGATTATGTACTGCTGACTTTATTTCTTTGGTCTGAAAAATAATATAGTTTTTCTTTTGCAAAATAATGTATAATGCTGACATTTTCAGAATATTTTTGGATTGACCTTTGGGCCAATCTTTTTCCAAGCTACTACATGTACTAATAAAAACCTGTGAAAAACATTACTCTGTTTAATAAAGACCACTGTTAATTATAGACTGTAGACTCAACTAATATAAACTTGCTATCAGTCCCATTTCAAATCAAGTGTTTCACAGTTAAATTAAACAGTAATGTCCACCAGGCATATCCACAAAATATATGCTGTTCTTGTTGATGTTATTCTTTCTCTGGAGTCACATACCATCTAAAAATTATTTTTATATCGTTTTTTTTCTATAATTTGGATGAAGATTTGATTCTGTCAGGAGGGAAAGGAAGGCTCCATGGGAGTTGGTGCATTCCCAAAGCAGTAGATACAAATAGCTTGGAATTTGAAAAAGAAACAGCATCTGTTCCAAAATTACTTACTTGTTACTGAACTTAACAGTGGTTGGGAATTATTTTGTACAATGCTGTACCATAAAGGTAAAGGTTTCCGTCACACATATGTGCTAGTCATTCCTGACTCTAGGGGGCGGTGCTGATCTCCATTTCAAAGCCAAAGAGCACTGTCCAAAGATGTCTCTGTGGTCATGTGGCCAGCATGACAACACCAAAGGCACATGGAACGCTGTTACCTTCCCACCAAAAGTGGTCCCTATTTTTCTACTTGCATTTTTTATGTGCTTTCAAACTGCTAGGTTGGCAGAACCTGAGACAAGCAATGGGAACTCACCCCATTACACGGCACTAGGGATTCGAACCGCTAAACTGCTGATTTTTCGATCTACAAGCTCAGAGTCTTAGCCACTGAACCACCATGTCCCTCTATGCTGTACCATACATATTCCTAAAACATATTGATACGTACAAACTTTTAACATGATTTCTAAATATTTCAGTTCCACAATAAAGTCACGTACATAAGATGGACAACTATATAAAATTTTCTAAATAAATGTACAAAAATAACAGTAAAGGCTTCTAGTTGATGGTGACCCATATTTTCTCTCTACCTTTTGGTCCTGTAATATTGAATATTAACAGAGTAATAAAATGTTTAATTTTTCTTCCTTCCTATTTCTTTCACAGTAGATTTCTTTCAGGCCTTTCCTAACGTCTTCGTTCCCTGCTTTCCTCTTCTTCTGTCCTTCATTCTAGCAAAGCTATTATGGTTTTTTTAAAAAATAATTTTATTAAGGATTATATTATATAAGTAAAATTTATACAACAAAATAAAGATGTATTTAAAAATTTAAAAAATGAAAGGAGAAAAAGAAGAAAAAGAAAAAAAAGAAAGAAACCACCTTCTTCCCCAGCAAGAATAGTCAACATTATCACCACCTCTTAACATAAAACTAAACATCTTTTCATTCCATATCATACTACAGTTTCTATAAATTCATCTCTAAAACCTCATAGCTCCTTATTAAAACGCAAAAGTCTAGTAAGGGTTATCAAAAATTATATTATAAATTTTAAGTTAAAAGAGCTATGATGGCACAGTGCTTAGAATGCAGCATTGCAGTCTAATTCAGCTCACTGCTAGCAGAATAGAATAGAATAGAATAGAATAGAATAGAATAGAATAGAATAGAATAGAATAGAATAGAATAGAATAGAATTTTTTATTGGCCAAGTGTGATTGGACACACAAGGAATTTGTCATGATGCATATGCTCTCAGTGTACATAAAAGAAAAGATATGTTCATCAAGAATCATAAAGTACAGCACTTAATGATAGCCATAGGGTACAAATAAGAAATCAAGAAACAATATAAATCATAAGGATACAAGCAACAAAATTACAGTCTTACACTCAGTGGTGGGACTCAAGTAATTAAACAACCGGTTCTGTGCCCTAATGATTTCTTCCAACAACCGGTGTGCCAAATTGCTCAGAAAGATAACAACCGGTTCTCCCAAAGTGGTGCGAACTGACTGAATCCCACCACTGCATACACTCCTATGTGGAAGGAGATGGGCAGTGGGAACGATGAGAAGATTAATAGTAGTGCAGATTTAGTAAATAGTAAATGAATCTCACCAGGCTCAAGGTTGACTCAGCCTTCCATCCTTCCAAGGTCGATAAAATGAGACCCAGATTGTAGGCAGCTGTTGGTTTAAAAACCGGTTCGATGATCATGCGCTTCATTATGCACATGTGTGCATTTTAAAAATAACCTTCTGTGTTACCACTTGGGAGTAACACAGCTGAGGCACGGCAATCCGCTCTGCCACACCAATCAGCTGAGAAGATAAAGGTAAGTAAAGTGCAATGGTGGGGGGGCGGGGTGATCTGATCATTGGAGCAAACCAGTTCACTCCCAGCTTATCGTTGGAGCTACCGGTTCACCCAAACAGGTCCAAACTGGTAGAATCCCACCCCTGATTTGTTGGAGGCAATATGTAAATCACTTAGAGTGCTGTAAAGTGCTATGCACTATGCAGTATGAGGTGATATACAAGTCTAACTGCTAGTCCTACTGCTATTACACTATACTTTCCATTTAAATAAATCCCATTCCCATTTCCTCTCTTTAAATAATCCAGATTCAGACCCAGTCAAAAATCAAGTAAACATTACCAGATATATCCATTGTCATCTAGCCCTAATCAATAAAGTATTAAACAGCCCCTCAAACAACAGTCAATTAATTTAACCTTAATCAGATACATTAATTTTGCCTTCTTTCTGTTGGCAATCTTTAAAATTTCAAAGAACATTTTAGTGTCTGTCTTCTCATAATCTCCTTCTCTCAGAGTTCTTCAGCTTTATCAAACTTCCTTTGTACTTCCAACGTAGCAACTCTAGCAAACTCCTCTTGTAAATTCAGTTTAAGGGAATAATCCAAATCAGTCATCTGCTTTATTATTTTTATTTCTTTGTCAGTTTTGAATCAACATGTAACATTTGTAAATTCATTGTTTTCATCTCTTTCTTGTAAACTGTGATTTTTAATTCTGCCTGTAAATCAGTTTCAGTTTTTTCAATGGGGCTTAATCTTCTGCAATTACAAACAATGCTAATAAAGAATTAAAAACTTCAAAAAACCTCTTCTCACTATGAGTCAAACATTTGAGTCACACACTTCCAGGGGGGCCTAATGTTTAACTGATGTTCCTCTAAAACCGAAGAACATATTGTGGCTGAAAAGCACCATATTACAGGAATTGGACATCTTTCTGGCATTAAAGAGAGAACGTCAGATTAACCATGCGTTCAGCTCAGCTGCATTTCTGCAAGCAGATGACAAAAGCTATGCTTTATGCTTAGCTTGCAATTTGCTAATAGTAGCAGGATGTTGTCATACTTATAGCCATTAATGTCACTTATATGGATTCTAAATTCAACTAGCTCATGTCTTAATCATTTGGATTTAATTTTTTTTAACCCATTGGCTTTCTTTAAAGATTAAGAAGAAAGAAACGCTTGATCGAAATCACTGGGTGAATGTCTTTCAGTTTTTTAAAAAACAGTTTAACTAGAAATGTAAACATTTCTATATTTTTAATATAAAACAAATGGGTGATTATTGTTGGTTTTGGAAAGTTTCAGGCAGATTGGGGACTCAGATGGACTTGATTTAAGCTGTGAATGTTGATTGAAAGAATTCTTTTCCTCGAGAAAAACATCTGTTTATGTTCTGTACAGATAAAAAGCCTTTGAATATTAGAGTTACTGGACACCATATGACTACTTTAAAAGAAACGTCTGGCAAAGCATTTTTGTTAGCACAGAAAAAGATAAAAATGGTAAAATAGTCTTGCATTTTGCTCTATTTCTTGAATTTGGTTGACTCTCTCCTCATGCATTGAACTGGATCTTTATTCCTTGTGTTTATTTTATTTTATTTATTGTTTTATTTATATCAATTTTTATCCCACAAATAACTCAAAGTGACAAAGATATCCAACAAAGATAATCAAGCAATGAATCAGCGAACACCTAGATGCAAACAAAGTAATAACTAAAAGCCAACATGGGTTTGTCAAAAACAGATCATGCCAGACTAATTTTACTGCATTCTTTGACAAAGTGACAAAAGTGGACCAGAGGAATGCTGTAGATATAATTTACTTGGACTTCAGTAATGCATTTGATAAAGTAGATCATAACCTACTACTAGATAAAATAGAAAAATGTGGGTTAGACAGCATCACCATCAGATGGATTCGTAACTGGCTGACCAACCACACTCAACGTGTAGTCCTCAATGGAACTGCATCTACATGGAGGCAAGTATGCAATGGGATACCCCAAGGCTCTGTTTTAGGCCCAGTACCTTTAGGCCCAGTAATTTAATGGAAAGAAGGACTAGGGGTGACATGATAGCAATGTTCCAATATCTCAGGGGCTGCCACAAAGAAGAGGGAGACAAGCTATTTTCCAAAGCACCTGAGAGTAGGACAAAAAGCAATGGGTGGAAACTAATCAAGAGAAGCAACCTAGAACTAAGGAGAAATTTCCTGACAATTAGAACAATTAATCAGTGGAACGACTTGCCTTCAGAAGTTGTGAATGCTCCAACACTGGAAGCTTTTAAGAAAATATTGGATAACCATTTGTCTGAAGTGGTGTAGGGTTTCCTGCCTAGGCAGGGGGTTGGACTGGAAGACCTCCAAGATTTCTTCCAACTCTGTTATTCTGTATTTTGTAAATCCCCCTCCTTCTATTTCATCCCTCTGAGATGGGTTGGGCTGAGAGTGAGTAATTGGCCCAAGACCACCCAATTGGTTTTCATAGGTATGGCAAGTTTAGAACTCATGGTCCCCTGGTTTCTGGCCTCTATTGTTCCTCTTTCTATATTTTAGCTACAATAGTCTCTACCCACCACTGTGCTCTTTGTGGTTTCTTCTATGCTTTAAACTGATACTCCTCCCACTTTCTGGTTCTCACACCAGGGTAACAATCTTCCCTCAGTCACCTTCCCTTAATTTCTTCTGCTCTTTGGATGCTTTGAAAATATTCTGCTTGGAGTTTAGATGGAATATGTTCTAGCATCAACCCAAGCTGTGTTTCTTAGAACTGTATTCATAGCAGCAGCATATAATTCTAATTACAATAATCAGTCAATACACAATATACACAGCTGTAGCAGAGCTGAGATGCATTTCCTGAATTGTCTTGTACCTTTTCTAAGAAGCCTATTATAGCATTCTTATATCCATACAGAGTACATGCACTGTTAGATATCCAATAGAGCTTAACAGGCTTCAATAATTACTAGGGTGAGGTATTTATGTGAAATAAAGGCTATAGGTGAAGCTAAAATAATTGAAAGAATTTAAAACAGCTGTAACCACTTAGTTTATAAAAATTCTTAATGACAGCACATATTCCAAATTACAAAAGCTCAAGTTTATCTCAGGTGTGGATTTTATTTTAAGTTTATTTAATTGCTAGGACCTAATAAAATTTACTTAAGGGTCATCATCTGCAAAGAGACTAATTACATGTTCATTCCCTTTATCTTCAAGCTTTTCATATGCTGATTATATCTAATCAGGGGTTTTATAGATAACATGAATAATTGTGGGAGAAATGGACAGCCCTGATTAGTGCCCCTACTTCATTGTGATATTGTGAGAATATCCAAGACAGCATTACCGTTTGCAAAAGGAAAAAACCTTTATTGTACGAAAACAGGAAACAGAGACATGAAAGCATAGACAGATTAAATATATATATATATCTTTGCAAAGGTCCTTTCCTCCTCAAATGAGAAAAGGCAAAATGGAAGCCATTGACACGGTTTTTATACATCAGAGGTCATGTGACTAGTGTCCTTTGGGAATCAGTTTCAGATTTATACAACATATTGTAATACAGGTTCCACCCTGGAAATTCCCCAATTCTCAACAGAAATACTCCACAAAAACATCACTTGAGTACTTCCCCTTCTGGAACAAACAGACAGGTCCCAAACAACCCCATTTCAGTACTTTTCCCAGAACATCAATTTCCGTCAAAACAACTCCATAATACATATTTCCTCTAAAATAATGAAATCAGCAAAAGGTCATTATAACCCTTTCGCCCAGTTATATAATCAGGTTAAACCAGGTAACAGAAAGCACTTAAAATGCCGTAACTTTGGTTCTACCTTTTCAGGACCTTTACAGGAATAATAACTATTTTTCTCTCAGATATATTCTTAATTGAAAGAATTTATTTCAAAGGAAACTAGAAATTACATTTCCCTTCCAATATTTTCAGGAAAAACTGTGCGACATATAACATATGTGGATTATGTCATCATCCCAAGTATTGTGCTTATTTAATTGGTAATAATACTATTTTTCTTGTAGTAGTGGAATCATGCAAAAATACAGAATAGGAAGGCAGGCTACCAATCAATTCCTTCTCTCTTCATTATTCCAATCTTAATATACTTGGGACAGAAAAAAAAAGATTATTGGAAATTCCTGCTTCAACTGCTACTGGGCTTTCCAGATAAATATAATCTCTCCAATTGCTGACAGTAAAACAAACTGTATCTATCTTGGAGACAGACTTGTTCATTGATTCAATTATAATAATTGTGCATTATACCCTGTAGAGGACACCAGTTTCTTATATATCACTAAAAGTGAAATCAGAAGATGGCATAGTTGATAGCCATTGTGAAGTGATGAACTACTTCTTGGTTGGTTGGTTGGTTGGTTGATTTTTGGGCCAATTAATCAGTAAAACCAACATAAGCATGCATGACAAGCCACAGTGACACCAAATGACAATATGCTCATCATGAAGTCATCACACAATGACATGTTTTTTATATTTTTATCAGGACATCTGATCAAAGTATACATTACATGATTGCAATGGTGGTACCATTTGTCCCTCCATCCCAACCCCAGCATATTCTAGAAAAGGGAGTTCCCTGTGGTTTATTAAAAAATAAAAAATAAAAATGCTATTATGATGCTCAAGTAGGAAAGTGAATTTAGATCAGGGCCATGAAACCTGGGCCCATGCAATTCTATATATCACTTATCAATCTCTGAGATAATTGCAATTTAATTTAGCAACTGGTTGTGCATAATGAAGTGAATGACCTTGATGGAAAAAGCTGTTAATAAAGCAATGAGCAGACAAAGTTTCCAGAAGCCAAGGGGGGTAGGAGAGAGGTATGAAAGTGTCTGCAACCCTACAGGGTTGTAGGGTGAATTTGACACCCTACAAATTCACATGATGATAAAAGGAAAGCAGGAGAAGCATATTCAGACTTCCAAGATTCTGATACCCTGTTTCCTCCAAAATAAGACATCCCCTGATATAAGTCCAATCAGGCTTCTGAGCGCATGGCAATAAAGCCAAGCATTTATGTCATGGTTCAAAAAAATATAATACAGGGTCTTATTTTCGGGGAAACATGGTATCATAAGCAATCTTAATAAAAGTAGGTTGGGGCAGATATGATATCTATATTCAACATTGCGTTGACACTGATTTCTCATCCCTGGAGTTATTTTTCCAAAACTTTTAAAGAGTTGATTATTGGAGCAATAATTTAAAATCTTTTGGTTATTTTCCTTTTACTCAGGGCAGCGTGTATGTGTGTACACACAAGCACACTTGCTGAAGCTAAACTGGTCAGATTTAAGTCAGATTTGTGACAAACAGATTGATTAAAACAATGACAACGATTTCCCCATTATTTATTGATAGTTTTGCTGGAAGAACTAGATGAGCATAGTTCAAAAATAAGCATAACCTGCCAATATGCAGAACAAATGCTCAGAAAAAGAAATAACACCGAACTAAAATAATAGATACAAACAAGAAGCATTTGTGCCAGATATTTTATGTTTATTTCTTTAGCAATGCTTGCAGCTTTAGCATAGTTTCTCACAAATCATTTTGGCACAGTGCTGGCTAAGCCAAGTATTACATTTTTTATAGTAATAAAAAGGAGAAAAGTGCGTAACTATTCCTAGACTATATTCTGTGTGTGTGGATAAAAATACTTTCAAAATTACCAATTTAGACTGTTCCTTGCTAATGATTTAAAAGAAATCCGGGGAACTATTCTAATGCACAATTCACCTATTGTGGCAGTTGGCATCAGTAAATAATTTTAATAGTCTCCATCATTCTGAGGTGGAAAAATAAGTACATTAAGTTTAAGAAAACTGCATGAAAAACATGGTTTAGAGAGAGGAATATGCAACAAAGTATGTTAAGTTTGGCTGAATATAAATAAATCATTATTAGAGTTAGTGGGAAAATCATACATTAGGTAAACCTGTTCACTTTTGAACAAAATTGTATACAAATCTCTGTATTGTGGAATGATACTTCCAGAATCTGGATGGAAATAATGACAGTTTTGTCATTGACAAAAACCAAATTTCAATAGATCGCCTTTGTCCTTCAATGAGTTTATTTATGGAAAACAGCAGAATAATTTTGTTTCTGTTTGTACAATGGTAGAAAAGTTATGCTATATTTTTCTGTGTCATGTGTAACCCAATTTCTCCACTATTTTTTCTGTTGATATTGCTGCCACACCTTTCAGGAGTTTGAGTGTACAGATGTTTAATTTGTCATTAAACATCATCCTAAGCTTAGTGATAAGTCACTTAAACATGAGCCAGCCAGTGATGAGATTCAAGTAATTTAACAACCGGTTCTCTGCCCTAATGATTTCTTCCAACAACCAGCTTTCCGAACTGCTCAGAAAGTTAACAACCAGTTTTCCCAAAGTGGTGCGAACTGCCTGAAATCCACCACTGGAGCCAGCCATATGCAGCAGTAGCCAAAAAAGCTAATATAGTCCTTGATTGTCTAAACAGAGGCATAGGATCAAAATCATGTGAAGTATTAGTACTGCTCTCTAAAGCCTTAGTAAGGTCACACCTGGAATACTGCATCCAATTTTGATCACCACATTACAAAAAAGATATTGAGAAAAAGTGCAAAGAAGAGCAACTAAGATGATTAAAGGCCTGGAGACAAAAACATATGAAAAACAGTTGCATGAATTGGGTATGGCCAATCTAGAGAAAAGAAGGACTAGGTATGACATGATAGCAATGTTCCAATATTTGAGGGGTTGACACAAAGAAGGGGGGGGGGTCAACTTATTTTCCAAAGCACCAGAAGGCAAGACAAGAGACAATGGATGGAAACTAATCAAGGAGAGAAGCAACCTGGAATTAAAGAGAAACTTCCTAACAGTGAGGACAGTTCTGAAGCTTATAAAGGTTTCATCACTGGAGGTTGAAAAGAAAAGACTGGACAACCAGCTATCTGAAATGGTATAGGGTCTCCTGCTTAAGCAAGGGGTTGGACTAGAAGACCTCCAAGATCCCTTCCAGCTCTATTCTGATTGACAATGGGAACCACTACCTTCCTTCCCTAACTCATTTATCTACTACATTCTAATATGATGTACAAAGTCATTGTATAATGTACAATGTCTTTAAACTATTTCCAAGTGAAAGAATAAGGGTAAAAGTGAGGTTTTAGCATTGAATCACAATCATTGTAGTATATTATCAATCTCTAGGTCAAAGACTTTGTGACACATTCTGAATTTTACAAAAGCTTTTTTAACAGGTGAATTGAAGTATTCTATATACAAATTCATCCATGTATCATATATTAAACCATTTCTTTTAAATTTTAAATTTAATAAACAGTACTGGAGTGGGCAATCCTTTTGTTACTATAGTCTACTTTTTCTCCCAGCAGCCCAGTGTATCTAAACAGAAGAACCAGAAAGAAGGGAAAAATAATCAGGAGGAAAAAACAAGTGCAAAGAGGAAGTAAAAAGAATGAGGATACAACCAGGAGGATTAAGCCTTTAGTATGGAAAAAAATATAAGATGTTTTGAAAGTTGTTGGACATTGCAAACAAATAAAAACAAATAACTAGTTTTAATTTTACTTCGACCTGATTTTTACCCAATGTATCTTGGATTGTATACAAAAGGCTTCTAATCTTTTAAACTATTTATATCTTTAAAGCTTTTGGATTTTTCAAAATATTTTGTAGTCTTGAAGCAATCCTAAGAATCCTTTGCCAAAAATGGCAGAACATTAAACTTTGATTCTTTATGTTTTGCCTCTGAATTTACAGATTACTAAAACCTTCTCAGAAATATCTTGACTCATTTTTCTTATTCTGCAAGCTCAGAGAATGAGGGTTGCTGGAATTTGTGCTTTACAAAACACATCTCCTTAATTCTGAACTGTTAATTCTGGCAAACAACCACTTGCTTTACTGGCTGGTTTATTCAATTAAAAAATTGAGTCAATTACTTAAAATAGAACAACCCCATTAATGCACACGAACACACATACACACATACATCGAATATGTTCAGTCATAAATTTAGAACTTGTTTCTTCCTTTTGCTGACATTATAAAGGAATTTAGAGATGATGACATAGGACAAAAAGAAGCTCGCTGTCAGGCTGTACTGGAATCCCTGCAGTGTCTATTTCTTGATCTATTCTACCTTGAAGGTCTGACAGATATTTACGTTAGATAATGAGATAATTCATTATGTTAGGTAATGAAAAGGACACTATGCCATATGTTATCTACCCCGAGTTGTGTATCCTTTTCCATTTCTAGTTTTCACTTGGAACATTTGGTATACTTCATAACTTAATTTAGAAAAATACAAATGTGCCATGCTATTATTTATTTAATGTATTTTTGCTCCTCCCCTTCCCCTACATGGCCCAAAAGAATTGGTCCAATATCTGCAATTGAATCCATTTTACTTCTATGAAACTAACTGCTTAAATCAAATCAAACCAAACCTTTGTTGTCAATGCACAACATGTGTACAATGAAATTAGCAGTCCATGGAAACTGTTGTTCCCTGCAAATGACAGCATTGTTGTTAAAAAAAAATAAAGCAATGAAAATGTAGCTCTGTGTTCACTACATCAGTGGCTTACAGTACAGTATTTTGGACCAACGTCTCCATAACACATTTATGTTCCATAGAAACAACTATGTCAGAATTCACAATTGACACTTCCAGTATGGAAGATAATACTCATGTTAAAGATAGCACAGAAAACCTTTGATTGTTCATAGTCTCCAACTGATACAAAGAATGTATGGATACTTGCAGTATTTGTTTCTGATTCATCTTATTACCACCTACATTTTCTGGTAGATTAGTAAACCTGCTTTTATACACATGTATAGCAGTCTTTCAAAAAACCTGACAAACCTGTTGAAAACAAGACTACTGGGGAAGGACCATAGTAGTCTTGTTTGGAGCAACCAGCAACCTGCCTGCTGGTTATGGTCCAAAGAAGAATATGACAAGTATTTCACTTTTCCTGATAATGCGAAATAATGTTAAACATGTTAAAAAATAAATTGCTTTCTTTATTGCTAATTGGTTAAGGATGTCCCCATTTGACAACATCCGGTCATGGACACAAACCTTCACTGATGACCTAGATGCTGACATCCAAACTCAGGATTACTGTATCTATTACTGTATCTTTTTACTATTTAAAGAGTTGTGGAAATATCAGTGTTGCTATATTATTATCCAGAAGTTATTAACTTCCAAAAATTATTCACATGTTTAAAAATATAATCTCTCATGATTCATCAGTAGGGTGTAGGAAGATTGTGTGTGATGCAGAAGAGAGCTTCGTTTCGTGCATGTGATAGCAACAGCAATAGCACTTAGTCATATACTGCTTCACAGGGCTTTACAGCCCTCTCTAAGCAGTTTACAGAGACAGTATAATGTCCTCCAAAGTCTGGGTCACAATTTTACCGATCTCAGAAGGATGAGTCAACCTTGGGCCAGACAGGATTGAACTACAGCCTGTGGGCAGAGTTAGTCTGCAATATTGTATTCTAACTACTCTCTTTCCTTTTCCATCCATTAACATGCCAGATGGGATAATTGTTATTGTTAATGGACGGAAACTAATTAAGGAGAGATCCAACCTAGAACTAAGGAGAAATTTCCTGACAGTTAGAAAAATTAATCAGTATAATAACTTGCCTCCAGAAGTTGTAGTTATTCAAACACAAAGAAGAGATTGGACAACCATCTGCCTGGAATGCTTGAGCAGGGGATTGGACTAGAAGGTTCCTTCCAACTCTGTTATTTTGTTAGTGGAATATTGACCTTCCAGAAGACTGATAAATCTATATTCACTCAAATAATTTTTTGTCTCAGGCAAGTGCTTGGAGTCATCCAATCCTGCTTCCTTGCATGTTACAGACAATGGGAAGAGAAGGAAAATGAACTCAGATTATTGTCATGAAACTGTGCTACCTTAAAACTGTAAGCATAGCACTAAACATTCCACTCTAGAGGCGATTTGATTTATGTTGACAGACTTTTCTGCCAACTCAATGACAAAACAAATGCATATTAATTTACCCATGAGTATTTGCCCTTATTCTCTTCTTTAGGTCACTAGAACATTGACAGGCATTGACAGACATTGAATGATGTCTGGTCTGTTAGCAGTTTGGCAGATGGTGAAGAAATGAAAAGATGACAACAAGTAGCTCACTGATTCACCAAAATGCATTGCTTGCTACTTCTTTGGTATAAGTCACACAATTCGTTTACAGATAAAAATATTCTTCTTCCTATAAATTATATAATAATTCAGCTACAAAGGTTATGTGTGGTATCTACATTCATAGAGAGAGAGTCTGACAGGAATGCAGTTTAGCACTATCTCTATTTAACTATTACATCATTATTATTATTTTCAGATGAAATATCTCTCTCATCAGCCACCAAAATTGACATAGAAACATATCATAATACTCTTATATGCAGAAAATGCTTTCCACATTTCTATCAGCCTTAAAAAAAAGAATGCTGTGTGCTGGCTGAATATTGCAATAAAGAATCGTTTAATATTATAAAACCAAGATATTGGTGTTTACTAAGCAGTGTAAAACATATATTTGGAAATTAAACAATTATCCAACTAAGAAGATAAAATTATTTAAGTATTTTAGGATTGTATTTCATGCTGCAACCAATATGTAAGATGCTTAGGGAAAATACAGTGAAATCCTGCTCCCTAAAAGATCTGCCACAGCTATTCAAACTTTTTTATATATATCAAGAGTATTATTATTATTATCTCTTTTATTCATTAAACATGAAACTCAGTCAACTGAACATTTAAAAATGTATCACAAATATAATTGACTGGCACTGATGGTTAATACAAGTTGCTGCCAGCATCCTAGGTATCAACCAATTACCTTCTTAAAATGTATGATGTTTCGACTAGCACAGTTTTTTATAGTTCTGCTGGTGTTATTGCAGGAAGCCGCAATTTATTGATGTATTTTATAAAATTCTTGGACATGGTACCAAGTGCCCCAATGACAATGGGTATCATTTTTACATGCTTCATCCATAATTGTGTAGTTTCGATGGCCAGGTTGCAATATTTCGTGATTTTTTTTCCAGTTCTTTTCTTCAACTCTGGTGTTTCTTGGTACAGTGATATCAATAAATTGTATGCTTCAGTTTTCCACAAAACTGTGATATCTGTCATGTTGTGTTCTAAATGACGATCTGTGTCTGTTGTTGTTGTTGTTGTTGTAGTTGTAGTTGTTGTTGTAATTATAATACAATAAAATCCATATACATCTTTTGCCTCATTGGAAAGAGTTCATAAGATTTATAGGACCATATTTCAAGTCCCACATTGCCTTTCCAATGTGATCCTATGTCACAAGTCTGGCATTAGTAAAAGTGCATTCAGTACCTTGATACATCTTTGGTTACCGAATTAAACTGCTTTTCTTCCCAGCAGATCAAATTTCCTGGGTCCTTTCTGATAATCGTGTTTCAATTTGGACCAAGACAACACAATAAGAAACTTTTAGCAATTAATTTAATTCAAGTGTACATCCTAGGGCATAACTGTGTGGTAGAAGCAATCAAACAATTCCTTAAAGACACTGATATTAAGTCAGATCTGATGGAGCCTCCTAAAGGTATTTTGAATTAGCTCTCACACCACTTCCAAAAATGCTAGATATTTAAATCAAATTATTGTCTCCAAACTGAAGAGGGCCTTAGTACAATTCAATGCATTTAGAGAGGATTGGATTCAAATAAAGATAATTGATTCAAATCTAGTGTATGCCCATGCATAAGAGGAACCACTAATGTCTTGTTATACTTGTTATAATTCTTTACAATATAGAATTATACTGTTATATAAGTCTATGCAGCTAATCCTTGATTTACAATAGTTCAATACTTACAATAGAATGGTTTAGTGACAATTCAAACTTACAACAGCACTGAAAGAAGTGACTTATGACCATTTTTCACACAACCATTGCAGCATCTACTTGAGCACATGATAAAAGTTTGAATGCTTGGCAACTGGTTCATATTTATGACCGTTGCAGTGTCCAGGGACCACATGATTAGTTTTTATGACCTATTGACAAGCAAAGTCAATGGGGAAGCCAGATTCACTTAATAACAATGTTACTAACTTAACAGCTGCAATGATTCACTTAACAACTATGGCAAGAAAGATCATAAAATGGGACAAATTTCACTTAACAAATGTTTCATTTAGCCACATAAATTTTGGGCTCAGTTGTGGTCATAAGTTGAGGACTATCTGTATTGACATCTGCCATAAACTCATAAACCCATGCCAAACCCAATTGCCCAGCTATTTTGGTTGGTGTTGCATTATGTTGTTATTTATCCTTGCAATTTTTATAGGGCCACGCATGTCAGGCTCATGGCTATCAGCATTAAAATAAAATATAAAGCAAACTAGTCCTGTGCCATGAAGAGTTTTATAAAGAAGAGCTAGTATCTTGAACAACAATCTTCCTACAGCACACATATGTCGACTTCTTCATATATGTAGTCTACAAATATTAATTTTGCTTCAACTAGTACAATAATATATGCTTATGTAACGTTTTTGTTCCATTCAAATAGAAATGGATGATTATGATGATTCTAAGAGCAATCAGCTGCTGATAATTTTTTATTGAGTTGAATATGACTCAATAAAAAATATCAGAAGAGAAAACTGAACTACTACAGATTGTGTTTGTATACATGTTAGATATGGCTTCAGTGCAAACTTTTGTGACATCTGGTATGTTATAATTGTGTCCAGGCACCAACAAAATCCATAATTGGTCATATTTTTCATAGCAGGGAAAGGAATGTGCCTCTTACTAACAATGACAGTCCCTGAAATATCAACTGTGATTGGAACAACATTTTTTGCAAAGGTTTTTTTTAGCCAAAAATACAAGTATATTAAAAATAGCAGTCATACATCCACATAAAATGTCTAACGCCTGTCTGCGTTTAGTGATTTCCCTTAGCATTGTTGTTTCTCCTGCTAATTGGCTCTCATGACTTTCATAGAGTGATTCTCTAAGGCATAAAACAATTAGAAAAGCAGCCTAAAATTATTTTAAGATACAGTATTTCCGTTCCTACTCAAGGGCTTCTTTTTTTTTCCAGCCAGAAAAGTAGAGTGCCATAAAGTTGAATAATATCTGTATTCTCAGCAAGAGGGATAAATGATATAATCATTACAGAATTTTTTAAAAATCCACTTAATACAAATAGTTTCCCAACAGACTATCACAGCAGGTTGCATCGTATAAAATCCTGACTCAAGCTAGAACAAGCTAAACACAGCTAAACCTCAAGGCTGTGCTATCCTTGTTAGCTCTCTTTAAATAAGCCCAGGTGCCCTATAATCACTCCAGCAAAACTACTTTTATTTTTAAAGGGAGAAGATTCACAAATGGAAGATAAATATTCCAGTGTGACCTATCAGTTATCAGAGGGTCAGGAGAGACAATACAGCAAACAGCCTAAAATAAATATTATTCCTATTTCCTTTTCACGACTTCTCTTCTTAGATCTGATAGTATCAGAAATTCTTTAACAATATAGAGAGAAAAATATGTGTGTCTCCTTTCAGGAGATTCCAGATTTAATGGGCCAGAACCTTCAACTCACCTTCACCTGACTCACTCAATCAAACCAACTAATTTCTAACACAGTTCTCCCCATCACCATGGTTACTGGACTCAAGGCACACAGGATAAGGATAAGGATAAGGATAAGGATAAGGATAAGGATAATTTTATTTCTATACCACCCCTCTCTCGAAGGACTCGGGACGGTGTACAGCCAGGTAAAAAACACAATACAAATATCACAATTTAAATTTAAAAATTATTCAAATTGTATAACACTATTTCTAGGAAAGGTAAAAAAAAGTGTCTTTGCAGTAGGTCTTGTTAAAACTATGACTAGAGCCTAGCTATATTTAATGTTTATTGTCTCCCCCTAAAACAGCAGCAAATTCCTTGCAAACAGGACTAATTCTCAAACAATAGGGTGGAAAAGTTCATCCTGAGATAGGTTATTGATTATTTCCTTATAATATAGTTTGATAAGTGGCATCATGGGTTGTGAGATGACTATATGAGGTGCAGTGCTAAAGCAATAACACAGTTATGTCAACACACTAAAAGGGAGAACCTTATTATTTTTTATTAGACTGTCAATCCTCGAGGACAAATTTAAGGGATGCAGTGAGAGGAAATTAAATATTTCAGTGGTATCTGTTTTTCTGAAATGATCCTCTTGGTTCAGTTCTTAGCTCAGGACTGGCAGAGAAGAAGTCAATTCGGTGGCTGGAAAGAAAGAGTCACACAACAAGAACGAGTGCTACTAGTTTGGAGAAAATAGACATGCCCATATATTAAACCTTCAACTACTTGCTTAGGGATTTTTATGCAGACACTGGCCATTGTGTTTGGGACATTAACTCCTAAAGGAGATAAAATCAATATATATATATATATATATATATATATATATATATATATATATATATATATATATGCATATGCATATATATGTATATATATGTATATATATATATATATATATATACCCTGGAGGAACACTCCTTTGTAAACTAGATGAATGCTGAAATTCCTCAAGAGAATTGGACCTTAAATATCCTTTTATATCCTTTTATATTTATTTATTTATTTATTTTATTTTATTTTATTTTATTTTATTTAACTTATATGCCATTGTATCTCCAACGGACTCAGGGCAGCTCACAACAATAAAATCCACAATAACCAATCCAAAATTAAAATGCCTAATAAACCAGATAAAAGTTAAAAACCCATATAAAACCCCATCTGTCCAGGCCGGGGGACTTGAACAACCAAGTTTTTAATTTGTGGCAGAAAGTGCAAAGGTCAGGGGCCAGCCTGAGCCCCAAGGGGAGTTGATTCCAGAGGGTGGGCACACCCACAGAGAAGGCTCTACCCCTGGGGGCCACCAGCCGACATTGTCTAGCCGACGGTACCGTGAGCAGGCCCTCCCTATGGGCGCGAACCAGGCAATGGGAAGTTGTTGCTGGCTACAGGTGGTCTGCCAAATATCCTGGACCTAAGTCATGTAGGCCTTTTTTTTTTATTGAAAAGTTTTAAAAAGGAGTTTACATATATATCCCCTCTCCCTCCCCCACCCCTACCCTTCCTCCCTCCTCCCTCCCCAACCCACCCTCACCTCACCTCCCCCCACCCCTTCCCCTTCCCACCCACCCACCTCCCCACTTCCCAGAACAAATTACAGGGTATATTATTCAACAATCATAATCCATCCTAATCTAATTAACTATAGCATCTAACATCTCCTAATACTTTAATTCCCCAATCATCCTACTAAATTGATTACCTAATAACATCTTACTAATTATTCATAACCTATCTGCAACTTCTTATTCCTATATTTACTTTGAATATAGTCTATCCATCTTCCCACTCCCTCAAATATTTTTAATTTGAGTGATTCTTCAAATACACTGAATTTTTTGCCATCTCTGCTAAATCTGTTACTTTTAATGTCCATTCTTGAATTGTAGGTAAGTCTTGTTTCTTCCAATATTGTGCCACCAACAGTCTTGCTGCAGTTATTAGGTTCAAAATCAAATTAGTCTCTATAACCATACAGTCCGTGACTATACCCAGCAAAAACAGCTGTGGTTATATTTTATCCTCTTTTTAAAAATATTTTGTAAAATCCATCAAATTTTTATCCAAAACGCTTTAACATTTTTACATGTCCACCATATATGAAAATAAGTAGCATCCTCACAATCACATCTCCAACATTTAGGTTGTACATTCAGATACATACAAGATATTTTTTTAGAATCTAAATGCCATCTATAAAGCATTTTGTAAAAATTTTCTCTTAAATTTTGCGCTTGTGTAAATTTCACATTTCTTACCCATATTTTCTCCCACATTTCCATCATTATTGGTTGCTCAAACTTTTGTGCCCATTTTATCGTACAGTCTTTAACTAATTCTGTTTCCGAGTCTATTTCTATCAATATATTATATAACCTTTTTACATCCATTTGACTTTGGTCCCTAATTTGTTTTATCAAATTTTCATCACTTTGTGTAATACCAATTTTCTGATCTTTTCTGCATCTGGCTTGTAATTGCACATACTGAAACCAGGTTTGGGTTATCTTTTCCTCTTTCAGCACATTCAGAGGCTTTAATTTTAGTATACCTTCCACTGTATTAAGAATTTCTCTATATGTAATTACGTCCTGCCTACTTTCTATACTTATATTCTCTATCGTGTGCCTGGGTGCTGTCCATATAGGTATCTTGTCATTTAACTTATATTGATATTTCTTCCAGACGCGCAATAAAGCATTCCTCAATATGTGATTCTTAAATGTTCTATCCACCTTTTTGTCATACACTAAGTAAGCATGCCAACCATATACCAGATCATATCCTTCAATATTCAAAATCCTTCCATTTGTTAAATTAGTCCAATCACTAATTGCTGATAAGACAGCTGCTTCATAATATAGCTTTAAATTGGGCATTTTCAAACCCCCTCTTTCTCGCGTGTCCTGCAGTATTTTTAATTTTACACTTGGTTTCTTCGCTGCCCAGACAAACTTATTAATACCTTTCTGCCATTCTTCCAAATTAGCATCCTTTTTAAGTATTGGTATCATTTGAAAAAGAAATAAAAACTTAGGTAAAACATTCATTTTTACTACTGCTATTCTACCTAGCAAAGACAATTGTAATTTTTTCCAGTTATCCATTTCTGCCTGTATTGTAAGCCATAACAACTCATAGTTATACTTATATAATTTCCCATTGGAAGTTGCAATATAAACACCTAGATACTTAACCTTTTTAACTATTTCACATCCCGTTACTCTTTGTAATTCTTCTTTTTGATTTATTGTCATATTTTTAGCTATCATCTTTGTTTTTCCAATATTTATTTTAAACCCAGATACTTGACCATATTGTTTGATTATCTCCATTAGACCCATAGCTGATTTCATTGGCTGAGTTAAGGTTACAACCAAATCATCTGTGAATGCACATACCCTGTAGTCATAATGTCTAATCTTAATTCCCTCTATCTCATCTGAATTACGTATTTTATTCAACAGCAACTCCAGAGTTAATATAAATAGTAGTGGTGATAGGGACACCCCTGCCTTGTATCTTTTTCAATTTTAAAAGTTTCTGTTAAGCTGCCATTAACTATTATTTGAGCTGTCTGTTGCTGATATATTGCCTTTATAGATTGTATAAAATAATTTCCAAATTGCATCCTTTGCACTACTTTCAGTAAAAACTGCCAATCCACTCGATCAAAAGCTTTTTCAGCGTCCAAGAATATAAGCACCGCAGGGATTTGGTTGTTCCTTTCCAAATACTCCAATATATTAACAATTTGTCTTACATTATTTTTCATTTGTCTGCCTTGTATAAAGCCAGATTGATCACTATGGATCATTTGTTGCATTACTGACATTAACCTATTTGGCAATATCTTGGCAAAAATCTTATAGTCTGTGTTCAATAATGATATCGGTCTATAATTCTTTGGATGTGTCAAATCTTGATCTTCTTTCGGAATTAGAGAAATAAAGGCTATTCTCCATGACGGTGGTAACCCTCCTCTCAGTTGTATTCTTTTAAATAATTCCTTAAGAGGTGCAACCATTTCCAATTGTAAATATTTATAATACTCAGCCGTCAATCCATCTGTACCAGGAGCCTTACCAACTTTTAACTGTTTAATTGCCAGGAGGATCTCCTCCTCTGTTATTGGTTGATTCAACTATTCTCTTTGTTCCTCTGTGGCTATAGGGATATTCTGCTTATCCAAATATCAATCTATATCTACACCTTATATTTTATCTTCAGTATACAATCTTCAGTATATAATCTTGTATAAAATTCTAGAAAGGCCTTTTTAATCCTCTTTACCTTTATAATCTCAAATAATCTCGTCAAAGGAGCATCCGCAACGCCTGCGGAGCCACCGGAAGTCGTTATGTAGGGCTTTATAAGTCATCACCAGCACCTTGAATCTCACCTGGGGGACAACCAGCAACCAATGCAAGTCGTGCAGGAGAGGTGTTACATGGGAGTATTGGGATTCTCCCATCACAACCCGCGTGGCTGCATTTTATACCAGCTGAAGCCTCCGAGTGGTCCTCAAGGGCAGCCCCATGTAGAGAGCATTACAGTAGTCAATATGGGAGGTGACTAGCACATGAGTAACTGTGTGTAGGGCATCTCAGTCCAAGTAGGGACGCAATTGGCGCACCAGACAGATCTGGGCATATGCCCCTCTGATCACGGTCGTTATATGATCTTCTAAACTCAACTGTGAGTCCAGGAGGACACCCAAGTTGTGTGCCCTGTCTATAGGGGGTAAAACCTCCCCCCTATAGCCAGCAATGGAACCTCTCCTTTGGACTGAGATGCCGGAACCAACAGCCATTCGGTCTTGGCAGGGTTGATCCAAAGCCTATTCCTTCCCATCCAGACCCGTACCACTTCCAGGCATCAGGCCATTATGTCGAGGGCATCACTGGGTTGGTTCGGGGTGGATATAAAAAGCTGAGTATTGTCAGCGTATTGGTGGTACCTCACCCCAAAAACATGGATGACCTCCCCCAGCAGTTTCATATAGATGTTGAATAGAAGGGGTGAGATAACTGACCCCTGGGGCACCCCACAAGTGAGGGGCCTCAAGGTCAATCTCTGCCCCCCTGCGAACATCGCTTGCATTCAACCCGAGAGGTAGGAGGACAACCACCGAAACCACCACTTTCTTATTTCCTTTGTATATACTTGGAAATGATGTAAGAAGTAGATTTTTATTTTTTAAACTGAGGGAAATCAGAATATTCAATACTGAGTTTGAAGCATGCAGTTTGTTTCAGTCGCTGCTTTGGAAATCTCTTGTGGCTGTATGAACTAACAAAAATTAATACTGTTAGAAAATCCATAGACCTTCATTGGAAGTGAGACTTAAAAACAAAAAGCAAACTGGATGTAACTTCATTATCCAACTTGGATAAATCACAAATGAACAGTACTTTTCCACTGTGTCTCAATGCCTTTCAAATCCACCTGGATGAGCTGGTAAAACAGCCCCACCCCGTTTTTTCCCCTACAAAAGTTATCCATTTTGATTGAATGCTGGTTCTTTCTCAAATAGAAAGTTTTAGTTCTAAATCCAAAAGAAAATATATGAGGCAACTTTTCTTGCTCGACTTTTAGATATGATGTTGACCTCTAAGATACTGGCTTGCTGTTATCTGCAAATGTGCTAAACACCCTTCTCACACTCTAGATTTCTTATAAAAATGTTGAATAGCACTAAATCAAGCACAGAGCCTTCTGAAATGCCACTTAATACTTCCCTTAGAATCTCTCTTTGGATATGGTTGCTCAACCAATTGCAAATTAACTGGCAAGGAGTAGCCTTACATGTTAACTGTCAGGTTATCATGACAGACCTTTCACTGAAATCAAGATGTTATACATCAATAGAATTACCTTGGTCAGCCAGACTAGTGAAATCTGTCACTAAAAAAGAAATGAAATTACCTTGACACAGCTTATTCTTGACTCATCATAATATCAGGATTCTTACCTAAGTCCTTGTAGACAATTTGTACTAATATCTGTTCTAATTAAAACTGAAATTAATTAATCTATAGTATATTTCCCTAGGTCTTTCCTTTTCCCTTATCTTTAGAGTTCTGTTGCATTTAGAGAAATGTCTACTGGCATTTCATCAGTTCTCCAGTAATTTTCAAAGCTTAGCCAGCAATTCTGAGATCACTTCTTCCTATTCCTTCCACACCATGATATGTAATTTGTCTGGGCACATCACTGTTTAAAACCTATTGATCAAATTACTTTTCAGTATTTCTTAGGAATGTACCATATTTTCCTGGAAATTAAAAATATTTACCTTCTAGATGTTTAGTGCCAAATGAGATCATTAGCCTTCTAAACTCGTGTGCATGTGCAAACACACACAGACACACAGATAAACACACAGATAGATTTGTTAAAAAACAAAAAGCAGAATGAAATAATTGTGAGGCTACAGCTAACACTAAGATTTTTTTTTAAAGAAATATGATTCCTCTGCCTTCAAAAATACTTACGTATTTGAACTTGAATATCTTTCTAGTTTAAAGAGAGAGAGAGGGCTTCTTCCTAGATTGTTTGCTTGTCTTCTTTTATCATATTCTATAAGATGAAAAGAGTTTTCTTCCTTTTTTCCATTTTTATTCTCAATTTCATTTTTGACTTGTACAGCCTTCAATGTCATGGTGCTATGTTGTCATAAAATCCAACTGAGGTAAAACTGAAAGTTAGTCTAATATTTCAGCTTTATGCCAGTAGTGGTATGGTAGAAAACCAGAGATTCAATTGCATTCTCAATCTCATTCGTTTTTCTATGCAGAATATAATCATTATTCTTCCAAGCCAAATGGTATCTTCTTAAAGTGAATCCCAACTCCTGATGACTTTGTGGCCATTTTCTTGACAACCGAATGATAGTGATTGGCCACTACTACCTTTTGGGGGATTTCTTAGTTTGGATCATAGCCTTGAGATGTCCTGGTGATGTCTTATCCAAGAATGAGTTGTGGAAGCCTGCATGCTACTGAGTGAGAGCCACTTCATACTATGTTACAAGTAATGTACTAGTTTCCAATGTATTTCCAAGTACAATTCAAAGTACTGGCTGTAAGTAACAAAGCCTTTTGTATCTTGGGTTTTCAGTATCTGGTTTTTTTCCCCGAAAGAGTTAGGAGGGATGTTAAAGATCTTCTAATCCAATACATATTCATGGCTGTATCTGTTATAGGCTCTCTGACTAAAGAAGGCCCAACTTCTGTTTCAAGATCTGCAATGGAAATTTTATATGACAGCCTGTCCCACTATCTGACAGTTTATACAATCATGAAATTCCTTCTGATCCCAATGTGAAACATTTTCGACTTTGTCATTGCAAAGTCAGCAGTTTGGATTGTCAGTGGATTTTTGTATCTTTGCTTTCATGGCATTCTGTTCTGTCCCTGTCCCACATACACACACTCAGACAGACAGTCGGGGGTTAAATAAACTGGCAGGCAACCAATTAGTCCGATAAAACGCTTGGCAGCAATCCAAGCAGCTGCTTGCCAAGACCTTTTATCAACTTAGAAGAAAATACACACCACAACAATTGTCCAGGAATAAATCTGAAGCCGAGATACAAAGTGACTCCAAGGAATTAGTTAGTTTTGTCTGTCACAGAGTCTGAATGCTTAACTCACCCCTTTTATAGCCTGTGGGGTGTGGTCCAGTGAGTCAGCTAATCACGGGCACGCCTTTTCTTCTGTTGCACGTGCCTGTCTCTGCGACGCTGGTGAGCGTCCAGCCAAGACTCATTACCCTTATCACTGTCCACCTGTGGCTGCGGGGACGTGCTTGGCTCTGGGCCTATCTCTTGCCCTTCGGTGTCCTCTGGAGGCATTGCCAGAGAGAGGGTCCTGGAGAAGGAGGCCTTGCCAACTCCTCTCCCTCACTCTCAGAGTCCTCTCCTGCTGATGACACAGGCTCAGGCAATGGAGCCACAACACATTCATTTGTAATGCTTGTTCTTGAACAGTGAATGTTAAACCTTCTGTTTCTTTCTTGATGGTTCCCATCTTAAGCCATGCCCATGTCAAGTTGTCATCACATATTATTATTACTGTTGTTGTATTATTATCTGCCCAACTCTGGTGGACTTTATTGTTTTATATATATTTGGATAATTTTAAAACATTCCAAATCTTGACTGCTCTGTTTTCTTAGGAAAAGCTTATGGCATGGATAAATATTTGCTCAAAAAGTAAGGACCATTTTACTTCAAATACCTTACTCAAGGGCTACTTATTAGCAAATGTAACTGTCTTGAATAAATAAGCTGCTGTCTCTACAGATTAATCCTAAAGGTGGTGGCTGAAACAAACAGCCTTTAAACAAACAAGAAACAGTGCAGAGAAGCTTCCTAACAGGAGAAACCTTTACAGTTAATTAACAGTTTGAACCTACATTTGATTGGCTATCTTTCCTGGTTGCTAAGGAACACTCACACTTAACAATTTAAAGCTTAGTTTGTAGGAGTTAGTGTGATCTATACAATCATACAGCAGTGCTTCTACATTGTGACTTCCCTCAACAACCTCCAATTATTCTAATGCTTCCCCAAGTAGCAAAGGGGAAAGGAAGTGATTCTTTTGCTGATGTCTATTCTATCCTGTCATCATTGGTTATGAAGTATTCCTTTAAGATGAAAGAGGAACGGACAAATTGTGTGATAGGAACAGCCCCAAATTTCTCCAGGATATCCAATTGCTTATGCACAGCCGTGCATCCAATAAAACCCACTGCCATTTATAGTGTTTGATGTAAAATTAAAGACTATAATCAAACTAACAGATTCTGAAAGGTATCCAAGCAAGCGAAATAAAACTGTACCAGGCTGCTGGATGTTTATGAAACTATTTTCATCTGAAACATCTAATGATAATGTTATTATGAAACCTCCACTAAAATCTGGCAATGAAGAAATACCGGGGGGGGGGGGGGGGGAACCTTTTTTTTTTTTTTTGGTCTTTTCTTCAAGGTCTCAGTGTGGCTTTATGGAGTGAGTCATACAACTAATGAAGTCCCCAAAGTGTGAGAACCTTTGTATTACAATTGGCAGCAGCCCTAGACTTTAACTGCTCTCTTCTGCCATACAGATTAAAAATACAAAAGCACAGATGAATCCCATGAATTAACAATAAATTGCTTATTTGAAATTGGAATGTAATTTTATGCTTAAAACATTTCAAAAGTAATTAGGTTCAAATGTTAATACTAATTTGGTTTAATGTGTCAGGATTGTCTTTGTGTTTTGTGATCGCATTGTATTTTATATCCAATTGCTGTCATTTCATTTCTCAGAATGAATTTTGACAAAGGAAAAAAAATCTTGGTATACTTTGTGTGTGTGTGTGTGTGTGTGTGTGTGTGATGCTTTTCTACCTCTCAGAGGATACTTCTATTCTGAGAACTGTGCTGGTCACCTGTTTGCTTCTGAATGCAATTCAAGGTGCTAGTTTTCACCTTTAAAAAACTTCACATGGCTAACAACCAGGAAATCTTTAAAATAAAATAATCCCATATAAAATATGGGATTATTTTATCTCAGTGGTCTCTACTATCCAATAAGATCGGGAAGCATAGGCTTTCTCTAGGACCCTTCTTAATCAGATTGTCATTTTCAATCTTCTCAGTTTTAAATCCTCTTCTTTAAGAGATCATATTTTCCAAAATCAGATTAGCTCATATCATGCTAGGTCGATCATTCTGTGGGTGCAGAGTTAATGTAAATGTAATTTATCACATCAATCATTTTGATTTGTTGACTTTTTTTTTTTACAGGAAACCACCCTTTGTTTATATAAACACATAAGACCTGGTAAATAAGTAAATATATAAATAAACAAATTTGGGGTGGTTCTGCATGATAGTTTAGAATCCAAATCTTTAATGCTGAATCTGGGTGCTAAGACCATCCAAGAAAACCATAATGGAATCATAGAGTTGGAAGGGAAGGAAGGGAAGGGATCTTAGGATTTATTCACTCCAATCACTTGCTGAATGCAGACCTCACTACTACCATAATTTAATCTTGTCCCTGCTTTCTGGGACAAGAAAGAATAAATCTCTCTCTCTCTACTAAACAATCACTTAGCTGTCTGAAGACCATTATCAAATGACGTCTAAGTAATATTAGCCTAAAATATTATTTAGGCTAAATAAGTGCACATTTGTTCTTCATGAGACTTAGTTTCCAGACCTTCATTTTCTTGGTAGCCTTTCTTTAAACTTCTGATTTCTCACTGCTTTTTTTGAACAATGGTGCTCAAAAATGTATACAATACTCCTTGACTAGGGCAGAGTGAAGCGAGACAATTACTTTTTCTAACAAGAAATACACTTTTTTAAAAAACATTATATACCTGGATATATTATTACAGAAATGATTACTATAAAAGGTAATTTGCATGTGCTCAGATTTTTTTTTTTAATTTCATGGAATGAATGATTTGTATTACAGAGTGAACCTTGGCTCCAAGCATGCTACAGGTACAGTCTCTTAATCTTAATATGAATTCTGTTAACTTTAAAAAAAATGTACCAGGGTACTGGACAAGGATTCTGTAACAAAATTAACTGTTTCATGATTACTAACAGTCAGTGTAAAATATTTTGGTGAAAAATTGTCCAGAAAGAATCATCCAGAGTAGAAATCCAGACTAGAAGCTTCTCTCTGAAAGTTTCATTGCTTAGGTAGCAGCCTCTCTTCTCTACTTGTTCATCAGACCTTAGTATAGCAAAAAGTCTTTTTATTTTCCATCCCAGACAATTATATATTGATTTAATTTGCCTCCAGTTTAACACTCTGATTTCCATTTCTGCAGCAAAGTAACCTCACCTAAGCTTTTAATCATTTAAGTAGGAATTGATTTGCAGTTGGAACTGCTTTTATTAAGCATATATTGTACTTTTGCAATCAAGCTTATAATAAGGTTTGTTTGCTAAGATTCTGTGCAAGATATGTTTGGTTTTGGCTTGCAGGGTAAATTTGATAACCCACACTGACTTCAAGGTCAAAAGGTTCTCTTAGCATGTATATTACAAGATGTGATCTCAGTTCAGTCTGAAGGCATATGTTGTAGCCTGTCATAGACCTTAAAATGTCTAGGATTGAGAATAATTATTTATCCTTCTTGAAGAGGAAAGTTTGTTTGAATACAAATCATTTGGATTAAGATATTGCATTTCTAATCTTTGCAAACCCATCAAAGTTACAGGAGCAAATCTCAACCCACAATTCTTAAGCATTATTCAGTGAACATTTTATGAAATCCCAATGACTTTGTGATCAACAATGGACAAAATAATGCCCATATCTCTTCTGTAGTCACTTTTCAGCATGGAGAAGGAGAGAAAGAATGAGATTAGGTGAAAGAAAATACTAGGATGTCTACAGAACTTTTTATACTGAACTGCTACTAACATACGCCTTGCATATGTTAATCATGAGATATGTAATCATGAGATATGTAATCTAATCCCAGATTTATGAATGGGAAAATATGTTTTATCAAAGTTCTTATCCACCTCCCCCAAGCTAAATGTGATCTTTGACCACAAAAATGCTGTTGCTTATTTATTTTGTTTTGTGCATTCTCTTGGTTACTAGCAACTGCCTACAATAGTCCCTGAAATTTTATGCTTTTGGAAAATAGTGTGCCATTACATCCTTCCTAGAGCTAAGAAAGAGTGACTATCCCAAGGTCATCCAGGAAACTTTATGCCTAAAGTTGAACTAAAGTTGACATTTTCCCTTAGCCATTACACCAGATTAGCTGATTTGACTTTATTTGAAGATTGATGAGTGTTAGCAAGTTTTTGAATTCTGAGATTTCAAATGTACAGTTAAATTGTACATTTTCAAATGAGTTTGTTTTTCATGATTCTGCGTTATCAAAACTTATCTTGACATTTGGAGGTAAACCTTTTTCTCAGTATTTTATGAAAATAACAAAGCAACAATAATTTCCTTTTCCACCCATTACTTTTAACTAGGGCGTATCAATGCCCTACACACAACTAGGGTGTATCAATGCATGTGAGAGAGTCTAGCCAAGAAGTATAGCTACACATACCAATAGTATCTCTAACATACTAGCTCGTTGTAATATTACATTAACAGAATCTTGCAAATCTGAAAGTACATTTCTCTCCCATTGCCTTTGAAACTTGGGAAAGTCTTTTCTGGAATGCTTGCCACTCTCACATTTTCTCTGCCCACTAAAATGCTGCTCATTCAACTGTTACCCACAAATTATCTTTTCCCCATCTTCCAAGGTCATTCCATTTCATATACAAAGCACTCTTATGGGAAACTGAATGTGGATTCTCCCGTTTTATGAAGTTCAGAGATGGCCAAGGAGGTTCACTGCTTGTAGTAGAAAGGCTATCAATGGGGTGTATCCACTGCTTAGTTCTTCCTTAAAAGGTAAAGCTTTCCCCATCCAGTCATGTTCTGACTCAAAGGGGCAGTGCTCATCTCCATTTCTTAGCTGAGGGATCCAGTGTTGTCTGAAGATGTTTCCATCCATGGTCATATGACCAGCATGACTATTTGTTGAGGTGCACAGTGTGCTGTTACCTTCCTATGAAGTGGTATTGTTGATCTTCTTACTATATGTTACATGCTATAATGGAAGAGATCCATTTCATTTATATTTTTTCCAATCTGTCACATAGCTGTAATCTTCACAGGTTCTTAATCCTCAAAGGTAGATGCACTTTAATTTCTAAACTAAAATAAGGGCTCCAAATATATTCTTTTTATAAAGATATATAACCTATATTGCTGAAGTGAAGAAGACAGTCACATGGTTCTATCAGTAATTTATTTTCCTAATATCACTGAAGTGGTACTAGGTTGGCAGGAGCTGGAGCAAGAATGGGAGCTCACCCTGTCATGCAACATCTAGGTCTCAAACTGCCAACTTTCTAATAATTCACTCATTTTAAATTTGGTTGTCCAAAGTTGACCCTATAATATGTTAATCTGCAATTGTAATGCTGTAATATGAGCCAGAAACAAAGTAATCTCAATGAAAAAGAATCTCAAGAAAATAAATTGATTTAAATAGTTAACTATAGTATATACATTTTTGCATTGCTTGTGTAGACTGAAAATAGAGACCTATTCAATCTAACTTTATTGACAAATGATGTATTACAGCATTATTAAAACACCTTGCATTTTTTAATAGAGGGCAGAGCAAGATAAAGGAATATGTCTGAACAACACAAACTTGTGTGTGTGTGTGTGTGTGTGTGTGTGTGTGTGTGTGTGAACAACAGACCTAAATAGCATAATTATAACCAATAGAGAAAGTGGCAAATATTATAGTAGAGATCAATCATGCCACTCAATCAAAATTACAATTTCACGGCAAATAAAGTTGTGATTGTAGTGCTGGCAACAATCTTTCCTCAATTAGTTTCCATCTACAAATTTGTAGAGCAGAGAACTGTGTTTCAATCAAGTCATCATTCTTCACATAGACAAGGTGATAACTAACATCAGTCATGAACATCATTTCCCATTAAGAATAATTATATTTTATCATTTTATTTCTAACTATCTTTGTACTCACATATCTTTGAAATTTGATGGATACTTCATTTCTGTACATTTATTTATTTAAATCTTTTGGGTTATGCTTACTAGTTAAAAAACAATAATTTCAACCTCCAAAATTCTCTGAATTTAAATACTTTCTCAAATAGTTTAGAAATGTCTTGACAAGTTTCTTTTATTAAAATGCTTTAGATATATAATAACAGAAGAGATCTTTTTCATTTATATATTTTTTTCCGATCTGTCATATAGCTTTAATCTTCAATGTTCTTAATCCTCAAAGGTAGAGGCACTTCAATTTCTAAGATGAAATAAGGGCTCCAAATATTTTTATAAAGATATATGACATAGATAGATTGATGGGGGGGGGGGGAGAGAGAGAGAGAGAGAGAGAGAGAGAGAGAGAGAGAGAGAGAGAGAGAGAGAGAGAGAGAGAGAGAGAGAGAGATTCTTTTTATAATTAGGGTGTAAATATAAAAGGAATTTTCTCACCCAGTTCCAGTTACTGTCCATCTACACTGCTCCTGCACTTTCTTTGTAGCCTCACATGTCCCAGCTTCACAGCAGCCATGATGGCTGCCTCTTCTCCTCATCATGTATAAGAAGGAAAAAGCCCTGAGTCGAGTGGAAGAGTTGTGACTCTCCGCAACCTGCAGGGCACACCTCTTTTCTTCACCACCCCTACAGGGTGGCTTTACCTATTTTTGGAGCCCTCCAAAGTGGTGAACTCGGTGCAGGAGCACTGAGACCTTCTCCTCACATCCGATCTTGCTGCGATGTCAGCCAGAAGTCAGTAATTTATTTTCCTAATAGACGTATGAGAAGTGCAAAAATTACTTTGCATTTGAGTAGCCCCATTTCTTTATTAAGAAATGTATATAGAATTTATTAAAAAAAATATTGCTTGCAACAATAGATTCTAATTTAGCACATCTGATTTATTGAGATTCTTCAGCATGTTGATTTCTAAGTATCTTATTAACTTTTGACTGATATTAATGCATATTTCTTCTTTCTGGATCTTAGAACCTTCATATATATATATATATATATATCCATTTCTTTTTAAAAGTTAATTTTCAATACTGCTAGTTTTCTATAATTATTTATTTCTTGAATAATAATTGTCAGATGTTTTATTTGTTTAGATAAGAGCACTGCAGTATTAGCAGCATATACATTCACATCATGTTCATATAAACATTCACAGTTGTTTAGCAACTGCTTATTATTTTCAATTAATAATTGCATAATCTACTAATCCATAATAATAACTCTATAATTAGTAGATATTGTAAGGGAATTAAAGACATCCTTCCCCTTCATATTTCTATACTCTAAATATTTAGTTTAGTTTAGTTGTTATAGTTTTATCTTTACAGTATTATACAATTAAAATATACCAGAGCAAAAACTTATATTTATTCAAGATTTTTTTCTATAGAAGCTGATTCTAACTGATCAAAGGTTTTGTAAGCATTAAGAGTGAAAACAGCCAAAGGTGACCTGTGTTTTTGTCATATTCATAACATTTGACATTTTTTCTAATGGAATCTTAGACTTGGTTTCCTTTCACAAAGCTGCATTGGTCTAAATTAATATATTCCTTTAATTAATAGTTATTATAGAGGTAAAAAAAAACTTAGCATGTTGATTTGGCAGAGAAATTGGTCTATAATTAGCTTCCTCTGTTGGATCTTTATTTAATATGACCATAATTCTCATGCCCTGCTAGGTATCATGCGCTTCACTGCCTTTAAGAATATCATTATATAATTTACATAAGTTAAGGACTTAGTCTGTCTTTAAATACCTTCTAAAAAGAACTCCTGTAACTGGGCTCCTGTTCTCCAATTCTTCTTCCATTTCAAGTAGAACAGGAAGTATAACTTCTTACTGAATCTCTATGGTTGGAGGATAGAATGGGTCATCTTCATCCTTTTTGTTTGTAAATAATGATAGAGAAGAGATGGATAATATTCTTGACATGGCAGACTTGTTATTTTTTACTGCTTTTTGGCTTGTGGTGGGGAAACCAAGAGAAAACTCACCTTAACAAATGTTGTGTCAATAGAAACAAAGGCTCTGCTTTCAATTGCATTGAAATAATTTGAGCAACTTTGAATTTAACCAATACATTTATTTGGTAGACTGTTAGAAAAGATGCTTGTGTCCTTAGAAAAGAAAGAGCTGCTATTGTTCCTTAAAAAGAAGAGTTTCATAACAGCGAATGTAGTGTTTGGCTAATGTATTGCTGCAAACACAAGCGGGCACAGTTTATTCAAAGTTTCACACAGTCAATAAATGGAATTCATGTCTCCATAAATCACCTGTATTACATTTCCTCTCTTCCTGCATATAGTCTCTATAAAAACATACTAAAATGCAAAAACAGGCTATCATTATTAAGCACTTTAGAGCGACTAGGAAGTCAGAAAATGCAAGAGGGTCCATTTAGAGGCCAAAAACCAAGGATACAAGATTGTTCACTTTGCCATGTGCTAAAGCTAATGCATGTGACCCTGCTGTTTGTGTGATTATAGTAATTGTCAGGTGATAATAATTTCTCCATTAGAAATTTTGTTCATCAGCACCCCTCTGGGTGATTTATGTGCTGTGGAATCCAACTTTTAGAGACATTAGTTTGAATACACATTTGCAATTTGTGAAAAAGGCCAAGATGAAGGTAAATCAGAACAAACATCAGTGCAATGATGGCTTCTAGGGAGCTTGCTAATACCATCACCAATTTGGTATGTCCCTCTCATCTGTTGGACAATTCTCATAATTCCCAGTCAGCACACTCAAAGCACATTGTAATGAGACACATCTGGAAATCATCAGCTTTGGGGAAGCTATGATATGGGATGGCTGCTAGTGAGAAGGTTTCCAGCTCATAATATTTTACATCCAAGATAGAGGAACCTGAGGATTTTGGTGAATACCTAGTTTACCCAGTTGAAGGTAAAGACTAATGAGATTAGCAATTATCTGATCTTCTGCAAATGTTTATTTGTATCTCTTACCTCCAAACTTGTTGCCAGTTACTCTAAAACAGGGGTGTCAAACTGGCATCCCACAGGCTGGATGCGTCATGCACAGGCTATGCCCACCCCAGCTGAGCAAATGGGAGAAACATCTCAAAATGTCATGTGACAGCAACGTGATGTGGCAAATTTGACACCCATACTCTAATAGATAAAAACAGGTACCCTTCCTTGTACTTATGCAGACACACAAACACACACACATACAAACACCTTTGAGTTAATGTTGACTTTGGGTGACTGCCTAGACAAGTCCCTACAGTTTTCTTGACAAGGTTTTTCAGAAGTGATTTGCCATTGCCTGCTTTCTAAGGATGAGAGAGTCAGATTGGCCCAGAGTCACCCAGCCATCTTGTGCCTAAAGCAAGACTAAAACTCAAGGCTTTAGTTTTAGTTAAGTCCAATGACTTAACTACTACACAAAACTGGCTCTTCATAATCTACCCTACTGGATATCACCATGTAACAATGACAAATTAGAATCAAATAAAAAATGGAAAGGTCTTAAACTTAGAGTGTAGCAAAATGAGAGGCTGAAATAACCTCCAGTTCTGAGAATATGCATATTAGCCAGCTGTGGATATATATTGATAAGGAATGTTAAATAATTTCAGTGTTTGCATTCTATCAATCCTCAGCCTTAAGTATAAGCATACTATGTATATTTCAGACCACAAAGATTTTCCACTGATGTTCAAGTTTTCTGTTCAAGTTTTCATTTCTAAAGTGAAGTTTGGAAAACTTTTTTCCAGTATGGCAAAATATCCTTTGCATGCATTTATTTATTTATTTATTTATTTATTTATTTATTTATTTATTTATTTATTTATTTATTTATTTATTTATTTATTTATTTATTTATTTATTTATTTATTTATTTATTTATTTATTTATTTATTTATTTATTTATTTATTTATTTATTTGTTTAGATTTGTATACCGCCCTTCTCCTTGCGGATTCAGGGCGGTGGACAGCCAAATAAAAATAGTACACAAAAGTTAAAAATTTCTTAAAAAGACATATAACTTTGGCTAAAAATTAAAACCATTTAAATATTTAAAATACCCAACCATATAATACAATCTTAAAAATTTCAGCGGGGTCAGGCTAGATCAGCAAGCTGAAAGAGATGGGTTTTCAGGGCCCGACGAAAATTCCGGAGGTCAGGAATTTTTCTCAGTTCTGGAGGAAGATCGTTCCAGAGGGTAGGGGCTGCCACAGAGAAAGCCCTCCCCCTGGGGGTCGCCAGCTGACATTGTTTGGCTGATGGCACCCTGAGGAGACCCTCTCTGTGGGAGCCCACCGGCCGGTGGGAGGCTATTGGTGGCAGAAGGCGGTCCCGTAAGTACCCTGGTCCTAAGCCATGGAGCGCTTTAAAGGTGGTCACCAACACCTTGAAATGCACCCGGAAGTCCACCGGTAGCCAATCCAGCTCGCGCAGGAGAGGTGTTACGTGGGAGCGTCCTGTCGCTCCCATAATCCCCCGCGCGGCCGCATTCTGCACTAGTTGGAGCCTCCGGGTGCACCCCAAGGGGAGCCCCATGTAGAGATTTAAAGACAAACTAGGAGCCCCCAGCCATTTTCCACTGGCAAAATGGACATTTCCTATTCTGTTTCATTATAAACTGAACTTATTTGCAAAGACACATTTTATTTCTTTTTCCTCAGTTTATTTTTCTAGAAAAAAGGCAAAAATAAACCTGTTTGATAAGGATCTCGCCTCCTAAAAATCAGTGAAACTGCCATTAAAGAAAGTGCTGACAGCAAAGACTGCATTGCTATATATTTTTCTCCCCTCTAAATGCTAGACATCTATCATTCAGGTAGAGCACTCAATTTTTTTGGCTAGCTCAGCTGTTTTCCAATTACTTTTTACCAATATGTCAAGCTTTATTCATCACAGCACTTGCTGGCATGGGTTTTGAAGTTTGAGTGTCTGTTGATGTATGTGTACGGTGATGATGATACAGGATCTTCATGACACCCATGATTCAAAGAAAGTAAACACTCAACATTACCATTCCAGTCTGTTATATTTATTTATGTTTCTTTCAGTTTCAGGATATTGAGTTGAATTTGCTATGTGTCTGCATATGTGAATTTTCAACGTTCTGAAGAACAAGGTCATCAAAAGGGAACCATCAAAAAGCAAGTTGTTGGTAGCCATTGAGATCAATGACCCACTCTTTCTTATGTATGTAGGAACTCATGTGTGATGTAAGTCAACTCATATACATAAGGGGTGGGATTTCAATCATACCTCTGCAACTACTTATTACTATAACCATGTTTCTTTTATCTTTCAATTTATATTGTTTTTATTTGTTTCCTAGTACAGTTTGATAGCTTATTAATAACCTTGACTATTACTAAGTGTTGTATCTTTTTATTCTTGATAAATGTATTTTATTCTCCTTATGTACACTGAGAACATATACACCAAAGACAAATTCCTTGTGTGTCCAATCAAACTTGGCCAATAAATTCTATTCTATTCTATTCTATTCTATTCTATTCTATTCTATTCTATTCTATTCTATTCTATTCTATTCTATTCTATTCTATTCTATTCTATCCCTTTGATGTTTTTGACCCCAGCCTTATGGATGCCCCTGCTAAAGAATATGCTAAATTACAAGACTGGCCAAAATTATCAGATAAACATTTGCTGCTAGTCAGAGCAGCCCAACTTTTCAAGAATCAGCTAAAGCTGTACAATAAATTGGAAAGCTTTTGAAAAAATTCTCTGTTAATTTTGTACTAATTATTTCTGGATGTTTGCTACTCAGAAGATATTCTTATATAAGATATATGAAGAACACATTTCATTTACTTATACTTAGTCTTTTAAACCTACAATATTATACAATGCAATAGCAAGGCAAGGGCTAATTCAACATTTGAGAAACTTTTTTTTAAGGAAAATCATACAAATGAAATATCAGTAGGGATACATTGGGATACTATGAAGAGTTAGGCATATTGCATCTATTTACAGGACAAATTATAAGCTTAAAAATAAGGAACATTATTTATTTAATTTTAGCTGCCAAAATAATAGCTCTGCAACATTAGAAAACTGTAGATAACAAAATTCTGATTTAATAAGGCCTCTTCAATTGCTACATTAGAAAAAAATTCAGACAAAGATAAATTAATGGGACACAGAGTCTGGAACCAACATTTTATCAAATTTGGATGAATTTTATGGTTTATATCAATATCAATAAACTATAAATTTGGTATACTTTACATATATATAGAAATTCATATGCATAATACTTGTCTCTTTGTCAGTAGATGTCCTTGATATTTTATTTGATATTTTTTATATTTTTTTCTTTTTTCTTTTTGTATGTATCTTTGATTTATGTAAACATATTTTTTGTTTGATTAAACTAATAAAAAGATAAAAGGGGAAAAAGATATGCACCAAATCTTTGTTACCAGGATTTTATTACTGAAATTGTACGTTTGATTTCAGGATAGTAGAATATATTGGAGTTTTGATTTGTAATGTACAAACTGTTACCATTAAATTGATGTATGTAATGGTAATTTGATGGATTATAGATGCATAGCAAATAAATATTGCTGACAGATGAGCATCATTTTTGTGATGACAAGACATTTGCATTTTTAACCTTGCGAGGTAGAAGAAGCTGCCAGATCCTCTGCTATTATGCTGCTATTACTCAAGTGATTTATAATAACAAAATATCATTCTAATAAATCTTAGCCTGAATACATTCAATCCCAATTTAAGGGTTGCATTTCTAGAGAAATAGAGGCTTCTTTTTCAAATAGAAGCTTCTTTTTTCAAAGTCTTTGGGTGTGGGTTATGTAAAATATCAGCTTTGATTGAGAGATGCAGTTTGCATGTTTCTTGGCTCTATATATCTGAAGATGAAAAAAGCAAACAAAAAGATTTTTCTATGTTTTTATTGGGGATGAGGAGACTTTTGTCCTTCAGGCCCAGTGGTAGTTCAGGGTGGATTGATGTTGATGATTTTATTGAATGATGTTTCTTTGTACTCTTCTTCAGCAGCAAGCTTGAGAAAAGAGAGGTCCTCATAAGTTAATGCTAAGCCAGTTGAGGCTATTCACAGGAGGTCTCCTGGAATTTGACAGTAGAACAAAACCTTTACTCTTCACAAAGTGCTTGAAGAGGTAACAAGTTTTTACCTGATCAGGGAATTTCTAGATGACTGAAACAGCTTCCAAGAAAGGAAACTGGAGCCAATTTATCAGTACTTTGGGTGAGCTGATCAGATGTTATGAGGTACAAAAGCAAGATTTAATGATAGTGGATAGTAGTCCACTATGATAGTAGTCAGCTTGGGTTATGTTAGTTTATATGGCTATCATCTTTATTGAAATAGTCTAGACCCGTGATGGCGAACCTATGTCACTCATGCCAATGGTGGCACACTGAACCCTCTCTGTGGGCACGCGCACTATTGCCAGTTGCTCTTACAGGTTCTATCACACACATGTGTGCCAGATAGCTGGTCCAGCAATGCATGTGTCCTGGCTAGCTGGTCTTTGCACGCTCCAGTTTCGGCACTCGGTGCCAAAAAGGTTAGCCATCACTGGTCTAGACATAAGGAAAAGCTAACTTAATCCATGTAGTTTATCACAACTTTAATTTTCAGCCCCATAGATATCCAGTAAATTTGCCTCTGGGTGTAATAGAAATGTATCAAGATGTTTCTGATGCTTCTTCACTTAACATTAGGTTGTTGTCAAAGTATCAAAACATCTAAATTTTCAAGTTTTCTGATAAATCTGGTCACTTAAAAAAAAAACTCTTTTGCATTGAGAACTTAAACATGTAGAAAAATAGTACATTTTAAATCAATGTTGGTATTTCTTTTAGAATACCATAATGTAGTAATGATTGGAAACAAGAATTAACAGGCTAAACCACAACAAGAGTTTCCACATAATTTTACTTTACTGTTGCCATTACTACAAGTTAACATTTTAAGAATAAAGTTTGGTTGTTAATTCAAATTCATTGAATCCGTATATATCTAATAAATTCCATTAAAGACTTATTGTTTTCTAAGTGGATTGTGTGTCAAAGAAATATAAGGGTGGGGATTTTCAGTTCTTTCCTTCTTGTTGTACAATAAAAAATGAATAAACATGTGCATACCCAACAGTACTTCACTTAGTTTTCTATTCTATTGATCAGGCCCATGAGATGGACCAAAGAGCAAAGAAGTTCTGATTCAACAAGGCACTTTATTATTTATTCTTATCCAACCTAAAGAAACTCTTTTGATTAAGAATTTGACATAATGGAAATTTAAAACCCATACCCTGAAATGACTGTCACTGTTAATTTGCAGAGCTTCTGATCCTTCCATTTCTTTATTCTGATGATCACCTATAAAAGCAAGGAAGAAAGCATTTTCTGTTTTTCTAGTGACAAGAGCAGTTAAGGAAGCATGCCTATTTTGGAAAAGAGAAGGCATTCCATATCTTTGTTTCTACTGAGCCATGGGGTGGGGTGGGGTAACTCTCAGTGGCTTTGTGGATGACCAGGGCAGTCTTCGGTATAGTTAACCTGCAGCAAGTACAAGGCATTTGAAACTCTTTCCATTTTTCTCAAAAAAGTGGACCAAAAAGTCCACATAGTCAAAAGTGGATTTACTCACAAAGTAAGTTGGAACCAGATAGTTATTTTTAAAGAAACCCATTGAATGTACCTCTGTTTGTACAGCCTTATCCAGAGTATATATTAATTTATTAGACACATTGCTTGATTCACAATGGACTCAGTGGTTTATTGTATGCATTAACATAGTTATAATAAACATAATATGTGTGTATGTATAATATACTGTGTTTCCCCAAAAATAAGACCCTGTCTTATATTTTTTTTGAACCCTGAAATAAGTGCTTGGCCTTATTTTTGGGAATGTCTTATTATTTTGGAGCATGTGGAGCAAGACGGGGATCCTCTTGCTGTTTTACCTGATTTCCAGCTCTGTCTCTCTAACTCTAACCAAAGGAAATGGCAGGGACCGGCTGCTCATGGGTTTAAATATTTTCAGGGAGGGCTTATTTTTGGGGGAGGATTTATTTTGGGGGGGAGGACTTATTTTGGGGGGAGGGCTTATTTTTGGGAAAACACAGTAAAATGAATAATACAGTAACTACAGTACAAATATAAGTTTACATTCAGCTGTTTATATTTTAATTTTTAAAAAATGCATATGAATCTGTAGGTTACTGTATATATGGAGAGATGGGGAAATAACAAATATTGAGAATAACTATTGTGTTTCCCTGAAAATAAGATCCTGTCTTATATTTTTTTGAACCCTTAAATAAGCACTTGGCCTTATTGTCATGCACTCAAAAAGCCCAATTGGGCATATTATCAGGGGTTGTCTTATTTTGGGGGAAACAGGGTATACAGAAAATACAATATATTCTGCCTGGGTAGATGTTTTTAAAGATATTTTCTAGAAATAGTGAATTCTATCTGTTATCAATCCTTTCTATCTGTTAAATAGATAGTGGGGATTGTCATTTAAATCTTAGATTATGTATGTTTCCCTGTTGGTATGTCAAGTATACAAGGTTTTTCATAGTTTAGCAGCTGTGTTGTTTACTGTTATCTGATGTGATCCAAATTCTATTTTCAAAATAAAAATAGTGCTACAGGGAGATGCAAAATGGCTGGGATATTGTTCTGAATATTTCATGTTTGACACATTTTTTTTTTCTGTTTTGGAGATTTTCTTTCAAAAATGACATTAAACAAGGCTCGTTTGGGCTTTGTTCCTTTCTTGCCTGCCACTAGTGTTCATGGCAAATCATGGTAGATTGAGCTTGAAAACCCATGGCATGCTTTTTGCAAGTAGCAAAAAATCAGGGTCAGCAGAAGAAAGGATATCAAATTCTTTTCAGCCTCAGGAATGTTTAAGCACTGGGGATAAACGTTTAATACCTGGGGATAAACAAAATACATTTCCTCTGGCATCCCTATAAAACTTACCTTTTCAACTATCTGTTCTTAAAGAAGATGCTATATAGAAGTAGTCATTGTGGAGGGAAAAGGCACCACATAATGGTAAACTAGTTTGAATCCTAGCATGTGATAACTTTGGTTCAAAGACTTCATGAATGTTATCATATGCTAGGATTCAGACTAGTCTAGAGGCATTCAATTTAACGAAGGTAGTGCAAAATATTCTGTGCACCTACATGAAACACAGTGTTCTAGCAGTTGAAGTTTGGACCCACATATGTGGGTAAGGATCATAGGTGAAATGCTACTGGTTTGGATCGGTTCGCCCAAACTGGTAGTAATAAATGCTACCAGTTTGGGCAAACAGTAGTAAAAAAATGCTACCTGTTTGGGCAAACCAGTATTTCCAATGATCAGCTGTGCCACATGATTTATATTCACTAGAAAGCAGGAAATCCTGCTTGCATGCATGCACATGCAAACCTGCATGTGCGTGCAAAGCGAACCAGTAGTGAAGTGAACTGGTAGCAGACTTCAGAGCATTTCACTCCTGGTAAGGATTCAGAAAACAGATTTTTGTCAACTTATCAGGTGCCTGTTTGGTGGAACAGTTGTTCCATTTCTAAACCAATGAACTTGGTTTAGAGATGGAACACCTGTAGTCTTTGAAGATGGTAGGGAGAGTGAAAGATCATTGGCAGTGCACATAACACTCAAAGGGCCAGCAAAGGGGTTATGAGAGAAAGGAAAGCACATTAAGCTGGGAAAGAATAGGCAGGCATTGAATTCAAGTGTAACAGGAAATGGTATGTGGAAATGACCTTAGGAAACAGGAGGAAGAGCTGCAGACCAGGCAAAAGTCAGAGGAGAGGCAGCTAAGCTCATGAAGGAATGGAGGCATGGCAAACAACTCAGAAGGGACCCTTCTTAATTTCCTGGACTGTAAAGGAGGAGGGCATAAGTGGGGAGGGGGAGAAACTTATAAAATTCTATTAATGTAACCTTACAATAAAGATATAACTAATACTCCCAGGTGTGAAGTTTGTCTGGATAGCTAAAGGAAGACAAAAAAAGAGAAAAAGAAAGAAAGAAAAGATGGGGGAGGCAGGAAAGGAGAGAACATGGGTCATGTTAGGGAGTGAAGAGTTAGGTAATTCAGATATACCTTGCCAGATTTCTCTTGACTGAAACCTGGAACAACCAATTTATCCCAGATTTTAATTCTGTAGGACCCTGATCTTGTCCAGTGTGGTATGCCAAACAGAATAAGCCTCAATAAAGCCTCAGAATAAGCCATATAAGGTCCATATGGACCAAAACCAGTGGTGGGATTCTGCCGGTTCTAGGCGGTTCGGCTGAACCGTTTGTTAAATTGTTGGCTCGCCCCACCCCTTGCCCCGCCCCTCCGCACCAATGGGCGAGGGGTGGTTGAGCCAGGAATTTAACAAACGGTTTGGTGTTTTTTTATAATTTTATTGGCCTCGCAGCTTCCGCGGGGCTTTAAAGGGCTACACTACAGTTGATCAGTGTTAAAAGAAAACAAATTAGTAGATTGGTGGCTGCAAATATAAATGGGTAGACCCAGTGGTGGGATTCACTTTGGTAGAACCAGTTGTTAAGTAGTTAAGCCAGTGGTTGCCAAAGTGGGCGGTACCACCCCCTGGGGGCAGTGGGATGCCTTAAGGGGGTGGTAAGCGGCAAGGGGGGAGGCAGAGGGACGCTAGAGGCAAAGTGGGGCGACAGGGGGCTAAGTGGCAAGGAGGGTGCCCTCCCTTTGACCTGTGCCTCGCAGCACTTACCTCCTTGCAAGCAAAGAGCAAGAAAAAAGCAGCCTCTTTCAGCTTCAGCATAGGTTAATTAGCACGAGTTGATTAGATCGGCCTCCGACTCTCAGCTGATTCGCTCTCAGCTGTTTTGTGCAGGCTCTTTTGCAAGCTCTTGTTTTGCAAACACTTTGCTTGCTGCAAAAGAATGCTGGAGCAGATTTTTTTTTCCCTAGCTAAAAGGAAACTGAAAGTAAAGCAGGCTCTGCTGCAACGTGACAAAATGGGGCAGGGAGAGAAATTTCTTTTTCTTTTTCTTTCTCCTCACCAAAAAAGATAAGTGCAAACAATGGGAAATTTAGGGCAAAAGAGAAAGTTCAAGATTTTAAAACACAAAAGAAAAAAAGCTCTATTTAACTAGGGAATTGTAATAATTGAGATAATATTAATTGTATATTGTGTTGGAAGCAGAAATGGTTAAATTGCGGTTTGGAGGAATATATGGGGGAAATTATTTGGTTTATTAATATTGGTAAATATAATTAATTGATTTGTAAGAAATTGGATTGCATGGATATAATTGGAATATTCATGTTCACATTGGAATATTATGTTCATATTGATTAATATACAAAAAAGATAGTTATATAACTAATTGATCTATATTAAGATGTTGAATTTGTATTAAACAACTGTATTATATAATTACATAATTAACCAATGTGAGGATGGATATAAAAATAGATGACAATGGGAAGGGGTATAATATAGAATAGAAGGGAAAAATTGAATTTGATTAAGGTTAGAGATGAGGATGAAGGGTAATATTGGTTTTTTTAAAAAAAATAGATGAGGAATATATATGGCAAAAAGGAAATATAGAAATTGTAAATTTAATTGAAATGACTAAACACTGTTTAAATTTGTGAACTGGCCAAATACTCTGTTCAAAGAAAATACATTGTATGTTTGTATGTGTGTTTCTAATTATTGCTATTTATTCATATTTGTTCTTTTTTATTCTTTAAAGTTTAACAATTCTTTATTCTTTATCTTAATATCTTTATATTTGTTTGGGGTTGGCTTTCTTTCCATTCATCTTTTTTACTGTACAGCAATCTTTCTTCTCAAACCTACCACCTCTCTCTTTTCTTGCCTTCTTACTTTCTCTTCCCCCCCTTCTTCTCCTTCATACTTCCTCTTCCTTTCTTCCCTCTCTTATCCTCACTCCTACTCTAATTTCCCTTCCCTTCCCTCATCTCTCTCTCTATTGCTGTATCCTTTTATCCATATGGACTACTCAGAGGGCTGAAAAAGTTATTTTTGACTGGTCCTTGCACTTTTGACCAGTCCTCGAACTTACGACTGTCCTCACATTTTACGTTTTTGCCCTATCTCATCACCATGGTGAAGACAAGCAGTTGTGAAATGAGTAACATGATTGTTAAGAATGCTACAATAGGCATAAATGATGACCAGTCATAAGTGCGAAGATCAGTCAAAAGTGTGAGGACCTGTCAGAAATCACTTTTTTCAGCCCTCTGGGTAATCCTTTTGTGCATATGGACTACTCAGAGGGCTGAAAAAGTTATTTTTGACTGGTCCTCACACTTTTGACCAGTCCCCGAACTTACGACTGTCCTCATATTTTACGTTTTTGCCCTATCTTGTCATCATAATGAAGAGAAGCAGTTGTGAAATGAGTGACACGGTTGTTAAGAATGCTGCAACGGGCATAAATGTGAGGATGGTCATAAGTGTGAGGACTGGTCAAAAGTGTGAGGACCAGTCAGAAATGACTTTTTTCTGCCCTCTGAGTAGTCCCTATGCACATAGCCATGCCCACCCAGTCACATGACCACCAAGCCACCCCCTCAACTAAGCCATGCCCACAGAACCGGTTGTTAAATAATTGAATCCCACCACTGACCAAAACACATCTTTCATTTCATGCTCACATCTGTGCATAACCTGGAATCCAATTGTAGGTTAACTGGGATAAGAATTTATTGTCTCCCTTTAAAAAAAGAAAACGACAGAATACAAATGCCAGAAAAAGTCAATAAAAAAAGTTTTCACCTTTTCTAGGGCAAATTTGGGGATTAAAAAAAATAATATTAAATTAAAGACTAAGATTAAATTTAACTCAAAATTTTGTCTTTAAAAAGGTAATCATCAATTTAATTAGTAACAATATACAGTAAAGACAGATTACTAAAGCCATGCTTTTCAAATGACAGTAGCTGTGGTTTTATAAGTAACTTGATAACTATGATGATGAATCACGTACACTTCACAGAACCTATGAGGCTTTTTTGTTCATACCAAACTGATTTTGTAAATAGATATGTAATCTTACAGTCGAAGCTTTCAAGGTCATTCTTTATCAACAAAAAAGTTTAATGAATGGCTACAATGTACTTCATTTACCATGCTTGAAGATTCACATAAAAATGAAATATTTCTTGAAATGTCAGAAACAATCTTCATTAACAGTCAATTGTATACTTCTAATGATAAAAAGAGGACAAGTTAAAATGTCTGTTCACATTTGTTAGAAATGGCTTCTATTCAAATCCAACTGAAGTGTATTATGAAATTAATATTCCATTAATTTTAAAACTATGCATGAAAACTTTTACCTCATGCATAAATAAATCAATATTCCATTTCATCTTCTTCTTCGTAGGGATGGGAATAATGCAGACTGGTTATATTTAATATCTGAAAGAGTAGATCCATGTGAATTATGGATTATGGCATACAGGTTCAGAAGGTTTACATTGTGTAAGATATATGATTTAAGAGTCACTTAAGATGACTTTTTTTTTCCAAGCACAATTATTCTAACAACACCTATTTCTTATCCAAGTTTAGGATTTAGCAAGAATGATGAGTATTTTTTTCCAAATGAACTAAGAATTGATAATTGTACAGTTAAACAGATTAATTGTTTAAATCAGAATGAAATTAGGGTATTCGTAGTGGAAACAATAATTGATGGGAATTAAATGACCTCACTAATCCAAATGGAAATACCACAATTGATGGCCACAATTATTTATCTTGAATGTCTTATGTCTCCTAGATTCACAGAATTTGGGTTGAAAAATGAACTGTTTTCACTGCTTCAATAGGATGTATACTAGGTCAATGCTTCTCAACCATGGGAACTTTAACATTGGAACATCCACAATTCCCCAGCCAGCATGGCTGGTTGGCTAATTAATCATCATTAATGATAATTAATCGACAAGTGACTCTCGGTACCACAAGCACAGTGGCCCTGGCTCATCCTTGAGGAGATCTAGGAAGCCACATGTCCACTGGTCATGACTCTGCTGACAGTGGCAATGGTTTCCAGAATGCCCAGAAGAGAGCTGTAGGTCCTCCATGATGTCATTGTGCCCCTTAGGTTCTTCTTATGCTTATGTTTCTTCACTGACGACAGGTCCACCTGGCCAGTTGGCTAGGAAAGAGAAAGGGCCCCATCCTCAGCAATCACCAATTTTTCCCTCTGCAAGAATCCTCAGCCCCCTCCTTTCTCCCTTCTGCTCTTTTGCGCTGTGTTAACTGACTATTAACTGATTTTTATTCCTACTTATTATTAATAAATCTTGGAATGAAAAGAATTGTTCATGATTACAGAAGTACAGTGTGCTATGGTTTATTTTAGTTCAAAGGATCATTGCATATTATGCTTGGATCTGTACCACAGAGAGTCAGAGGTTAACTTTTTTCTGTAGCTTTTTTCCCTTTGTGTTTGCAGCACCCCCTCCCCAATTTTGCTTTTCCCCCATTCTTCTCCTTTCTCTTTCCAACAACAACTACTACTACTACTTCTTCTTCTTCTTCTTCTTCTTCTTCTTCTTCTTCTTCTTCTTCTTCTTCTTCTTCTTCTTCTTCTTCTTCTTCGTCTTCGTCTTCGTCTTCGTCTTCTCCTCCTCCTCCTCCTTCCTCTCTCTCTCTCTCTCTCTCTCTCTCTCTCTCTCTCTCTCTCTCTCTCTCTCTCTCTCTTTCTTTGTTCTTTAGGATTTTGTAGTCAAGTGTTGTGTCAAAAATTATTTCAATGCAGGTACAGATGATAAAAATGCAATACCAATGCAATGAATACAAATATAGAAAATGACAGTTCTTATCCCCAAATGTCCTCTGAAACAAGTCTTCACATTTTCAGCAGTGTACATGCAAGCCAAACTTTGAGAGGCCAGCCATTCCACAGGATGGAGTTAACAACTGAAAAAAAAAATAGTTTGCAATCTCTAGCCCAGTGATGGCCAACTTTTTTGTCCTTGCATGCCGAAAGCCTACATGCATGACAGCATGTGCACACATGCCCATACCCATAATACAATGCATGCACGACACCCCCCTGTGCATGCATGTGCCAATCCCCCTGTGCGAGCTCCCCCACCCCGTGCATGCATGTGGAACATCCCTGTGTCCTGTTTCGGGCCTAGCAGGCCTCCCTGAAGCCTCCTGGGACCAGAAATGGGGGATGGGTGTGGGGGGGCATAGTGCCCCAATCCCCCTTGCATGCCTACACTGTTATAGATGTTATGTCAGCCTTATATGCAGCTTTATTCCTCTCTAGCATTCATCTCCATTGTTCAGTGATGCATTTCCTGCCTCTCTAGGATTTACCACTATCTGCTCTTGAGAGGCACTTCCTGTTCCTGTTGGATGTATATACAACTCAGCTGGGGCAAGGGCTCGTGTGTCGGCAGAGACACCTATGTGTGCTGCCTGGTTCGCCATCATGGCTCTAGCCCCTTCATCAGATGAACTTGGAGAGCCATCAAAATTTTTTTAATCAGGTGTATATGGTGGGCAGATCAGACATATAGTTTCTGGGCAGAGAAGGCCATGTCAAGAGCCTGGTGGCGCAGTGGACTAAGTGCTGTTAAAATAGCACTGCAATTACTGCAAGTTCAAATCTCACCAGGCTCAAGGTTGACTCAGCCTTCTATCCTTTTGAGGTACATAAAATGAGGACCCGGATTGTGGGGGTAATAAGCTAGCTTTGTATAAAAAAGAACACCGCTTGGGGGGGTGGGGGTGGCGAAAGCCCTACTATGTAGGTATATACAAAAGTATGACGGATATTGCTTAACTTATTGTAAGCCTCCCTGAGTCTCCGGAGAAGGGCGGTATATAAATCAAACTAATTAATTAGTTAATTAATTAATTAAGTATCTAGATGCCAAGCCATCACTGAGTAAAACCAACACTTTGATTTGTATCCAAAAACCTGCTGGTAACCTGTGCAATAATTAAGCTTAGTTCATCAATGTACAAGTCAAAGAAACAATTAAATGATTAAATTATTGCCTTTACAAGTCCCAGAGACCAGAAAGCAGATTTTCTCCCCATTTTAACTAACAAGAAGGAAGACAAATTAAAATGACTGAAGATCAAGCTGCTGATGTGTAAAGAGTCACATGTGCTTTGCCAATCTTACCTTCATAGTATAAGTTGGACATGACCTTGCATCTGCATTTGATAAAAATTCACCTGTAGTACTCCAGACATTTCTTTTGGTGCTTCATCTCATAGGGGGTTTGGATGAACCAAATATATGATTGTTCCCCAAGATCATCCAATATCAAGGAACTACTCAAAAGCAATCCCATTCTGTTCATTTCCCTATTCCAGGAATCACCCAGGGAATCAATAGAACTGTCTACAAGTAATTCTCGATTTTATTTGGAATTCCTTCATTATTCAAGCACAGCAGTCAATCCGGAGTTTGTAGAATTTGAAAACTTCACGTTTGAGGCTTTTTGTAAGAATTGTTCCAGTACTTGTAGAAAATACATTTTTAATTTTTTTTCATCAGAACATCAGAATTTTCTGTTATGCTTTTGTTGAATTAATCAGAAGAAGTATTAAATCATCTGGCAGAGAATCTGCTAGGAGAAGTCTGATCTATGACATTAAGACATCTTTGGTTATGTAATTTTTTAAAAAAAATTAGCATAAACTACTTGAAATTCTTGAAACTTGCAATCTCCAGTTGGGTGTTACCATAGCTTTAATCTAAGCTGTTTTTCACAAGACTAATACACAGGAAAACATAAGCTGTTAGTTTCTTGATTTTAATGAACAACTCAATTAAAAAAATAATTACATTTTCCAAATTAAAACAGCACACAAAATAAATTTGTTTGACCCTAAATATCCATAACAATAACAATTTTCTTCCCATTCTGAATAAAAGAAGTGATGTATCGACACCAAAAATAGAAATTAATATTAATTTAATCTGAACTGCACATTTAAAAAATAGATCTTTTCCTATACACATAATAAATAAGTGCTAATGAAAAGTTGCTAATTAGTTTGTAATCTAATTGATAGAGACATTTCAATGTACTTAAGAAAGCAGGTCAGTCAGTTCTGAACTTTACATTCAATTTTAGAAGTGTATATGAGGGAGATGGGAATTAGATTTTTATTTTATGCTAGCACAAAGCTGAGATTATTGTTACTATTATTTTTTTTAAAAAATCAACAAAATACTTTTTTTCTACTCAGAATTTTTACTACCAGTTCTCCGAACTACTCAAACTTTTCGCTACCGGTTCTCCAGAACTGATCAGAACCTGCTGAAACCCACCTCTGGTAGACTGGATGTGTCACACGCTGGCCATGCCCATACCCGCTTTAGCAAAGGGGGGAAAAGTCATGATATATCACGTGACAATGCCGTGACAATGCGAGTTTGACACCCCTAGCCTATAGTAAGAAGAAGACACATTGAGATAATGTTCATATTCCTGGTATAGTCTGGGAGTGAGAAGTCACTGCACACAGTGAAAAAGTTAGTAGACCCTGTGTCAGAGAAGTAATCACAACACAAAAGAGATGTTTCATTGAATAAACTGCAGCATTATACCCTTGTCCTAAACTAGTTGCAAAGATCCAGTGTGAACCAGTTGTAAAACCGTGTGATTTTACACACAACATAGCAACACATGACACTTGCTTTATCACCCTAGGAGAATATTAAAGAAACTAGCAGGATCAGATGAAAAGCATTTGGTCTAGTTCCCTTAAACAACTCATCTGACGCTCCAGGGAAATCATTCTCCCATTTTAACTTCCCAACAAATAATATTGTTTCTAAATCTAGAGGTTTTGTGTAATTACAGGCTTCATTGGTGTGTCACTCAGACTCCTATTCTACATCTGAGGCAATTTCACACAAACAAGAAGCAGTGGGTCGGCATTCCTCAATCTACAGTGTAAGAGCAATGGTTCCTAAATAGAGGGAAATTAACTGGAGGTAATGCAGCAATTTGTAATTGCTTATTTGTGAGTTGAGAATCCAATTTGGGACTGCCAAGATACTTGACTGCCAAGATACTTGGGTAAAACAACACAGTCAGTTTTTTTGTGTGGGCTTAATGACATTATTTGAGACCCGGAAAAGGAATAATTGGGTCAAACAGTTTAAGAGCCTCTGGTGTAGAGTTTATCAGAAGAAAGGCCATGTGACTTTCCCCTACAGAGAAATCTCTGCAGCATAAGCTGTCAGAAACAGGACTATTAGGAAATCCTAAACATTGTATGGAGCATCAGCCTTCATAATCTAGTAAACGATAGATATGTCTCCATTTAGTGGACATCAGATGCAGTGGAGCAAATTTCCATCTAAATATCCTACTGTAATAATGGACTTGACAATTGCATCCATAGTAGTTCATACTAGCAAATTAATTTTATGTTAATGTTATGTCATTCACCACAATGCTACATCATTTGCATAATTACACCAATTATGTCATTTGCATCAACTCAGGACATTCTAATGCAAATTAACAAGCATTTGCATTAAAACATTATGCAAATGAACTGAGTCACCATGGATTATTCAGATATGTACTTTTGTATTTAATGGATAATTGGGTATAATGGACATCCTGTCTTCCCAATTGGTCAGATAAATTGAGGACTTAACAATACTGCTGTTCAGCCAAATGTTTTCTAAAATGCACACATAGTTCTGACCTAACTTAATAACTAATACCATGAAGAAAATATTACAGTTTAAGCAGTGACGTGGTCACTGAAAATCTGCTATGTACTTAGTTCCTTATATATGAAGGTATATGTTTATCTACAGTCTTGTTCTCCAAGATTTTTCAAGATATACTGGATATCTGCCAACAATGAGAAGTCAGTCTCATGTCTTTGAAAGAAAGGGGTAGGATAAGCACTTTTGATCTATTTCCTTCTACTCAAGTAATTCTTTCTTTTAAGATTGGGAAAGAATAAAGAAATCCGCAGTTGTCACATCAGTTTTTTCTCAACCAAAGAGCAACCTTAACCATCTTCTTAGGACAGAAGTGTCTTCTTCTGCTGTGGTTTTTTTTTACTTGTAGAATAAGATATTGTCTGTGAAGAAAGTGAAATGCTGAAAAGTCTCCCAAGTAAATTATTGCAAGACATGTTGCAAGCCAAAAAGCCAATGTAATGTAGACGGATATAGAGTTAGGGCATGAAATAGGAGCCTGAGTAGCGTAGGGGGCTAATGCCTCCTACTAAAGGCAGCAATTAAGATCCAGCTGCCTGCAATTTCTGCGAGTTCAATCCTAGCCAGGCTCAAGGTCGACTCAGCCTTCCATCCTTTCTAAGGTGGGTAAACTGAGGACCCACTTTGTGGGGGCAATAAGCTGACTTTGTATAAATATACAGAAGTATGAAGGCTATTGCTTAACGCGTTGTAAGCCACCCTGAGTCTCCGGAGAAGGGCGGCATATAAATCAAATAAAAAAAAAATTTCCAGAAGAGTTTCTTTAAAGGGAGAACTACTGCCATCCCAGAAAACTTATTCAGATTAAATCCAACCCATTAAAAATAACATTGTTTTAGATTTATTTATTCTTGTTTTGTATTTTGTATTTTGTTATGCTTTGGGTTTATTTCCTCCCACACTTCAAAGTCAACCCAAATACTTGGTTGTGACTGATTTAATGACAGGACGGCCTCGCTAGATAGGCAACTCAGATGCTAAAAGTAGTAGAATATTGAATGATAATTGTGTGAGCCATCAGTTCTGAGCTATGCTCCTTAACTTAGTCTGCTTTCTTTAGCTGCATTGAACAATGCTGTCTGAACCCCGTGTTGAAATGAGATTCACCTGTCAGTCTGGACAGCTTCCCTGCGTTGAACAGCAAGAGACTGGGATGCTTTGCCTTGGACACAAACTGTCTTATCTGGGTCCTGAATTGTAAGAAAAACATGTCAATAATGTACTCTGCCATTTCTCTTTTGATTTTAAACATTTTTCAGAACAGGAAAGAAATATTCCAGGTTTTTGAGTTGTAAAAATGTCAGTGTAAAGCATAAAAATTAACTGAAGAAAAAAAAAAGGTTTTACTTTAAAATGTATTTATTTGCATACTCTTTCCTCCTATACCATTATTTGGCACAGTTTATTGATTAATTTCCTCCACACTTTTTTCCAATAAGTAATTTACCTGTAAATGGGAATGGATTCCAAAAGTGTTTTGTAAATGAAGGTTCAAGTTTACTTTATGCAAATAATTGTGCAACACTAGAAGATTAAACACCAGTATTATAATCATCTGTGAAGAGAAATGGAATGGGACAAACAACCTTGGTAAAACCCTAATGCTACTACATCTTTACCATTGCAATATACTGGCTACAAGTTTTACTAGATTTTTTGCCAGTATGTATTGCAATTGTAACTTAGACTTTCCACTCAACATAATCAATGACTGGATGAACCATACCTCTTAAAAACAGGACAGCACATTTGAGCAGGCTGGCATATGGTAGAACAAATTCCATACACTCACTCACTCTCTCTCTCTCTCTCTCTCTCTCTCTCTCTCTCTCTCTCTCTCTCTCTCTCTCTCTCTCTCTCTCTCTCTCTCTCTCTCTCTCTCTCTCTCTCTATATATATATATATATATATATATATATATATATATATATATATATATATATGTCTTTGGTTATTCGGGTTTTCTTCCGCATAAAATTGGAAGTGTTTCTCCCGTGTAAAATTGGTGACGTTTTGACAAACTCTTATTCACCATCTTCAGGCTGGTGTTCTCGGCTTCGTGCTTCTAGGAGCAATGTATGATCGCAGCTGTTTCTTCCTTTTAACTGCTAGTGTGGGTGAACTGATTGGCTGAGGGGTTGACTGTGCTCTGATTGGCTGGGGGGGTGTTCTGTTTGGGTGGGGGCTTGGTTGTGCTCAGGTTAGTCTGAGTTGCAGGGGGATTTGAGCTGGTGAGTTGCATTGCTGTTGTTTGGCTTCATGTTCGTGGTCGTGTCACATTTTCCTGGTGGATGTCAGTCTGCTTCATGTATGGATTGGAGGGGTTTAAAGTGGCTAATGATGCAGCTGCGTTCTGGCTTCTGGTCCGTGGTCGTGCCTCATCATCAGTGTGGGTTTAAGTCTGCTTTCTGCATGGATGTGTGATGGTGACATCCTGTGTGGCCCTTGTGAGTGTGGGTCTGGTGTCATTCCTCGTGTTAGGGACTCGTTTGTCAATAAGGGCGAGGAATGACACCAGACCCAATAAGCAACTATGCATATTGTGCTATTCCCCTTAGATAAGCAATGTTATGCAAAACCCCAAAATGGAATAAGAAATAGTAAAGAAAGAAATTAAGATGTGATATAGGAAAAAGAAAAACTAAATCTAGTTACCATCAACACCATTTACAAATATCACTTCATGGCAGTTGTTTGTTGTATCTTTTCCATTGGAGGAGGTTCTGTTCAGCAATTGGTGTTGTATTGGAAACATAAGTCTGGTAGGTGGTAGCAAGATCTTTCTTTCTTTCTTTCTTTTTTTCTTTCTTTCTTTCTTTCTTTCTTTCTTTCTTTCTTTCTTTCTTTCTTTCTTTCTTTCTCTCTCTCTCTCCCTCCCTCCCTCCCTCCCTCCCTTTCCCTTTCTTCTTCAACCTTAACTTAGAGTGGTGATGTTGTTTTGGGGTGTATGGTTGCAACCAGTTTAGACTGCTATTTTGTATCATAAAGTCACAGAGATGTTTTAGAATTTAAACACTGAAAAACATAAAAAAATAAGTTCGACAGGGTAACAATAATTCAGAAAAAATAGGTAGTCCTTTTTTTTATTCTGCTTCATTTTTATCATCTTCACTGAGGAACAAGAAATGAAATATTATTATTGCTACCAATCACATATAATTGCTACCAGTTACAGTAACAGCCGCAACAATATTTCAGAAATGAACCAACCAATCTGACATCAATTCAGATGGGAAGAGTATACAGGAATCCATTAAAAAAATCAACCTGTAAGTATTTGAAAAAAATGTAGTAATTACTATACATTAGGTCAACCTTGCCAGGTACAAGTCCTGACAGACTAAAGTTTTTTTATATCAGGTGAGTTTCATAGTAGATTGTTGGAATGCTAACCTTAATATTGTATTTCCCCCCAAAATAAGACTCTTGCCTTATATTTTTTTTGAACCCTGAAATAAGTGCTTGGCTTTATTGCCATGTGCTCAAAAGCCCGGTTGGTCTTTTATCAGGGAATGTCTTATTTTGAGGAAAACAGGGTAGGTATAATGCATCATGATATGAACAAAAATATTTGGCCAAGCGCCTTCTGGAATTATGATTAGCAGCTAATTAAGACAATTAAATGGATGCAAAAGCTTCCTGGTTTCCTAATCACACTGGGGTGAGGAATCCTGCTTAGGGTTCAATCTTGGAGCCTGTGTTCCTCAACATTTTTATTAGTGTTTTGGAAGAAGTCAAAGACCTGCTTATCAAATTTGTCAAAGATACAAATTTGAATGAGATAGCTAATACCTTAGAATATGGGGGGGGGGGGAATTCAAAATTATCTTGATAGATTAGAGAAACAGGTTAAAAGGAACAAAGGAAAGTTATCAGTGACACTTGCAATGTTCTTCTTTATTAAACAGGGAAAAAAATGAACCCATATAGAGTGCAAGGAAGAGTACTAATGACAAAAGTTAATTAATAATATGTATTAGCAATAGGATATGGCTGCAGAAAAGACAAAAGCCATTTCAGGCTTTGTCAGCAGGAATGTGCTTTCAAATCATCAGCAGTAATTGTTTATTTAATTCTGTGTTGGTCAGACCCCACCTTGAGAACTAGGGCAGCAAGGATGATCAGTAATTAGATCTTTGAAGGGAGAGTGTAGTAGTGGGGTATGTTTAACCTTGGGAAAAGAAGATAAGGGACAGGTGAGCATCCCTCCATTGCCTGAAAATAAATTGCATTGAATAGACAGAGAAGATCTGCTCTCTGTCCCTGTCATGGCTCAGAATAATGGATTTAAATGACAGAAAGGCATATTCTGGCTGAATATTAGATGAAAACCAAAAATACTTATCCTAATTGCAAAGGCAATTCAACAGTAGAATCAATGACCAATGTCTTAATTGGATCTGTCAAGCATCTGATGGGAATACTTTAATTTGGATACCAGTACTGACCATCCAGTTGACCTTTATGGCAGGGGTGAAATCTAAAAATTTTTGCTACTGGTTCTGTGGTTGTGGCTTAATTAGTGGGTGGGGCTTGGTGATCAGGTGGGCGTGGCCAAGTCAATGTCATTTCTTTGCCCTTTTTTAACCTACAAAACACAACACAACATGACTGGCTTACCCACAATGTAAAAGCAGCTGTGCTAGACCCAAGATGGCCCCCACAACAAGCAGGAACCTCACACAGCCACAAAAAGCAAAAAAAAAAAAAAAAAAAGCCTTTTACCCTTTACACACACAAAATTCCATATACAGCTTTGTGAGATTTTGTGTGTTTGTGTAGTTAGAGTAAAACACTACGGAAACACACAAAATCTCAGAAAGCTGCACAAATATTATTTTATTTTATTTTTATTTTTATACAAAAGCAGCTAAATTTAAAACTTCCTAAACTTTAAATGGCTAGGTCTTAAAAAAAGAACAACTAAAAAAACCCCAATTAACTATTTTTTTAAAGCTCCCAAAGGGGAAAAAAACTTATCCAACTGAAGGGACAAGGCAGGCAGGCAGATAGAGCTGCTCACCAATGAGCTCGATAGCAGTCAGGGACATTCAGTTGCTTGCTGATGCAGTGGATTGCAGGGATTACAGCAAGAGAAGCAAGGCAGGTGTTGCAACCAGCAGCTCAGGATTCAGTCCAAAGAGTAAACAAGCTGGGGGGGGGGGGGAGGGATTTTTGCTACCGGTTCTCCGAACAGCCCGCTGCCATGGTTACTTACTCACCTGAGCCGGTCTGAACCAGGAGCATTTCACCCCTGCTTTGTGGCCTAAGTGGTTTAATAATTCCATGAGGCTGAGAAATACAGGTAATTTTCTTCCCTTTCTTTTTTCAGAGGAATAACAATAGCACTTAGACTTATATACTGCTTCACGGTGCTTTTACAGTCCTCTCTAAGCAGTTGACAGAGTCAGCATCTTGCCTCCAACAATCTGGGTTCTCATTTTATCAACCTCAGAAGGATGGAAGTCTGAGTCAACCTTGAATCGGTCAGAACTGAACTCCTGGCAGTGAGCAGTGGATTCACCAGTGCCACCAAAACAAGCCTGATATCTGAGTCTATTCAACATCGCTCCTATGAAAATAGCAATTATCATTCTTTTTCTTTTAATTACATTTGCAAAATAATTACTTGAAGTGAAGATGTCTTATCACTCTTTAGAACAGTTATTACCTAAAACCTATAATTTATTTATGGTCATTAATTGAGATGACATTTAGAAAAAAAAAAAAACTACAGAAAAGAACCTGCACATGATATATTAACTTGTTTATCCATTATTTTACACCAAGTAAAATTTTGCATGCTGCATCTTGAGCAGTATTCTCAAGTAAATAATCATTAGAAATCACAGGGAGTGACAATAAGTTAGCACACTCAATTTCTAATGTGCCTTTTCATAGGTAAAAGAGAATTCATACAGGTAGAGTCATACCTATTCAAAAGGCCGCACTCTTTCAAGTAATATTCACAAAGTTATGAATTACGAATCTGTAGGTGTATATACATTCCTAGAAACTGTTTTTCTCTTGGAATAACAGATGATGAAATAACTATGAATGGAAAAGTCTATAAAGATAAGTTTGAAATCCACTTTAGTGGTATTGCCAAAGCAAATGGCAGATGTGGATGATTTGTTGTTTTGAGGAGGGCACTACACTTGTTAAAGCTTGCTTTCTTTTCCAATATTTTTTCACCGCCCTGCTCTACAATTTGGACAAGATAATCTGCTTTACCAAATTTCTAGCCTGATGCCATAACCCCTACACTAAACTGGCTGTCTGATGCATTTTTAAATGACTTTCCAGAAAAAAAAATCCCAGGATGCAAATAGTAAGAACAAAATCATCATCTCCTCACTTTGCTTTACAGATGAAGTTTTATTATAAAAATGAAGCAGGGAAAAAACAAATAAACCAGCAAATGAAACAACAACAACAACAAAAAAAAAGGCCAGAGTTTTCAAATGATTACTTTACTAAGGAGCTGAAGAAGAGCCGAAGAAGCTTCTTGGATGAGAAGCGAAATGTCTTCAAAGAAAAACCAGAAAGTCCGGTTGCCTCTTGAAAAAGCACCTTTGGCACACCTTTTAAAGACTTGCTTCATTCTTCTCAGCATATGTACAATATCCAAGGCTGTGAATTAGCAAGGAAAATGCTTTACTGTATTATAGTTTTAGTCTCTATTTCGCCTTCTCTATCTTCTGTCTTATGGGGAAGCCATCCAGTCAATTTGGCAATGTGCATGGCTGCTGTAATCAGATTACATTATGCAAGGCTTTGGAGAGTGAGAAAAGATGATGAATTACTTTATATGGAATATTGCTTATTACTAGGTCATCAATTAGTATTAAGCTGACAGTCTCTAGGGCAGTTTAAAAATGGCCTAATTGACACTTCTCCATTACATCCCCCATTGTACCATACACATGTACATTATGGCTTGGACTAAGTGGGCATTTATTACTCAGCAAACTGAGCACAAGCGAAGCTTAGTAATTCAAAACATAATTGGTTTTCATGGAGAGGACAAGAGGGAGAATCTAAGAAAATCTGACATCCAGACACTAATGTATTACCCTCTGTGTATGCAGATGAACATCTCTTTAGGCTTAATGCCAAAACCTCCTAGCATTTACATTTATACAATAATAAATATTTATGTTTTTTATATATTAGGCCATATCTCAGAATAAATATGATTTATACTGTGTGTTTAACAGAGCCAGCTTTTTTCCTTTCCCTTTGTCTCTCTCTGTGTGTGTGTGTGTGCAAAAAACAACGTTTGAAAAAAAATATTATGGACATTTTACCACAATTTATTATTGAAGTTGTGAGCAAACTAATTATCTAAAGATAGTGGAGGAGATGTCTTTTGCAATAGTGGTAAATCATCATTTCAGTTCATCATCTTTCATTTACATCTGAGCTTTTCCAGCTCTACTCTCTTCTGGGATTTCCTTTGATGCCTTCATTATTTTTCAAAGATAAATTAAGCTTTTGGGGAGGAAAAGGTAATCTTTCTACAGAAATGGGAACAATTTACTATTCATTATCATTGTTGTAAACATTTTGAGAACCTGGCTGGAGAAGAATCCAGTTCACCTTAACGACAGAATCCATGTTCTGGGTCTTGAAATATGGTTATAGTAATTTAGCTAATAAAGCTATGAGAGAATGTCTTCTTGCTCCGAAAGTAATGGCCAATATTCTCTTTTGTAGACTTACCTATTATGAACTTATTTAAGTGTTCCTTGCACCTAGAAAAGTTTGGCCAGACTTTAAAGAGCTAAGTAGAACCAAACCTGGCTCATATTTGCATAGAAATTTTACCAGGAAATACTAGGGCTAGACTGGCAATTGTAAAACAAAACCAACATCAGCTATTTTAGAAGATGAAAATGGCAACTTCTATATGGTTTCTTCCGACCCCCAAATATATGGGAATGTGTCCCGAAGTCATCAAAAATCAAGCATAACTTGAAGGAAGGACCTTAATTTTTCACTTGAGATGAACTGTTTGACTGATAATGGAAAGCCTCCACTGTTTTGTTGTTCTTGGAAGCTGTATGACCCCACTTTCTTAGTGTAGTCTATGAACATTTCAGTATTTTCTTTTGCCTGATAGCAATAGCACTTAGATTTACTGGTATATACTGTTGTGTAGTCCTTTACAGCACTCTCTGACCAGTTTACAATGTCAGTCCCCAATAATCTGGATCCTCATTTTACTGACTTTGGAATGATGAAAGGCTGAGTCACCCCCGAGCTCCATCAGGATCAAAATCCAGATTGTGGGCAGAATTAGCCTGCAGAATACTGCATTTTAATCACTGCACTCTCTGGGTTCCTGATGCCCCCTACATCCATGCTTTTTGTACAAAGTCTCATTCCTACCTATCTGGGTTTTTCTTTGTTTATTTCATTAGAATAACAAAAAAATGATTACTATAAAGAAAAAATAAGTGCCCAAACACAATGTGTATCAAACAGAATGAGGTACAGTATACAGAAAAGAAAATTTGTAGGAAGGAAACGATGAAATGAATTATTCCAGAGAAAGCATTTTCTGAAAGGTGCATAAACAACACTGTACAAAAATGTTCACTAATGAAGATATTAGAAAATGTTCAGAAATTAAGGCATTAGAAAAAAAAATGTACACAAAAATGGTATTTTAAAGAGTATCAAAGTCACTTAGAAATGAAATAAATGAAACTAAAGTCTTGGAATGTCCCAAGGGCAGCTAGGGGCCTAAAGTTGCATATAAATGTTGATTCCCTTTTTTTCTGAACAACTGAAGTATATTTGAGAGAGAATCATAAAACCAGTTCAAAGTGGTATCACCTCTTGCCCACATCTCTCAGGCAATCCAGAAGGATGTAGTGTTTAATGGCATTGAAGGACACTGAGAGATCAAAGAAAATTAACTCCAGATAAAATCCTGCCTTTCTAAGTCCTCTAGTCCAATCTGAAAGCAATTTGAAATGGGTTGAGATAATCTGAGTTTTTGTTTTGTTTTGTTTTTAGAGAGGGAGAGAGAGAAAAACCTATACCTTCCCATCCAGTGAAAATAAGAATATACATTTCCAAGGATCCAGTGCAGAGTTCTTTAAAAGAGGTCAAATAATGTGCCTATTTTGGTTTAGTAACAATACATTTGTTAATTGGAAGTGTCTTGGTGACGTTTCGATGAAGTCTCATTCATCATCTTCAGGCTGGTGTTTTCGGCTTCGTGCTCCTAGAAGCATGAAGTCGAAAACACCAGTCTGAAGATGATAAATGAGACTTCGTCGAAACATCGCCAAGACACTTCCAAATTTAAAAGGGAGAAGACCTACATACAAACACCCACGAAAACCTCAGAATGTATGTATGTATGTATGTATGTATGTATATATGTATGCATGCATGTGTGTATGTGTGTATGGTTTAAAAATGCAAACATATCTTTTAATTATATAGGGAAGATATGGTTATCAATTATATGTGAAAGCAAGATTACTGCTCAATATTGGAAAGATACTGTGACCTCAGATTTAAAATCACTGATTGCTAATAAACATTAGCTTTCTAATAGCTGACTGTTAGTGTAATGGAAAGAGGATGGGTAATAAAAAGACTAATTTCAAGAGAAGATAATATATCTAGCTTGAGGTTGAAGTGTGGAGTCCTTAGTGCTCTCTAAGTTTGGTTGTTTGTTTACTGATGTTTCATTACCGAACTAGATAATATATTTAATGCTTAACATGACCTCATCAACTCATCAGCACATCAAAGACACCAAATACTCCAAGGACTCCAAAGACTATTATAATTATATATGATAATTATATCATTCCGTGAGGTCAGTATTTAATAATGTATTTGAATTATCTTTTTCTTTATTTTTTCCTATTTTTTTCCTCCAGGATATCGATATCAATATCTACATAACTCTCTCTCTCTCTCTCTCTCTCTCTCTCTCTCTCTCTCTCTCTCTCTCTCTCTCTCTCTCTCAAACAGTTGCTAGGAGTGATAATAAATCTGTATCAAAAATGTTTGTTTAAATAAGAAAACATCCTGACCTTATACATTCATAGGAATGTATAATAACAGAATGACAAAGTTGGAAGGGACCTTGGAGGTCTTCTAGTCCAACCCCTGCTCAGGCAGGAGACTCTACACCATTTCAGACAAATGGCTGTCCGATCTCTTCTTAAAAGCCTCCAGTGATGTTAATTGATATGTCATAATGTTAGCCGAGATGTCTGCAATAATTTTTTTTCTAGAAATTGTGAACTAGGTTGAGCAATGATGATATATTTTTTTTCTGCAAGCAGCCTCTCTGATTCATTGGATCTCCCAGGCTGAAATCGATCCTGTCTAAGCATACAAGAAAAGTTATTAGACACCTGCATAATTGATTCTGTAACAGTGGCAGCACCCAGACTGTGAGAATCTTTCCCCAGAAAAACTAATTGAAAATAGGATTCTGAATTTTTTTTTCTCAGCTCCTGCAGTTCCTTCATTTAGTAGGGGATATCTTTGAAGAAGGTCCAAGGCAGTTCTTAACAGTGAATGTATTGATTGCCCTAGCAAGTTTCTTATACCAAGTATAACCAAATATATTTAGAAGAATCTTGCAATCCAACCAAATCCCAAAGTATCTTCAGATAGACTGGGTGTTGGCAATCCATGCTCTGGAGCCACATGCGGCTTTTTGGGCCCTTTGCTGAGGCTTTCTGTCCCATCACTGGCTGGACCCACCCCCTTGCCCTCCCCTCCCAGGTACTCCTCACCTGGCCTTGGAAATCCGAGAGATACAGAGGGGGGGGGAGAGAGTGGGAGAGGGGGAGAGAGAGACATAGATACACACACACACACAGAGAGATACACACAGAGAGGGGGGAGATAGAGAGGGAGAGAGAGAAATACATCGAGAGATACATAGAGGGAGAGAGAGTGGGGGGAGATGGAGAGAGAAAGAAAAAAGGGTTTTGTGGTTCCTGGTATTTTTTACCAACTGGTTCTCTGCCCTAATGACAGGCTGCATAGGCATGGCTAGGGGGGTCATGTGACTGGGTAGGAGTGAGTGATGTGGAGTTGGCCACACCCACCCAGGTTTTGTGGCTCCCTGTGTTTTTTTTTTCCTGTGAGAAATGGGTCCAAGACAATCCTAATGTTTCTTACAGAACAGAGCTGATGACAATGGATTATTTGTATGTCTGTTCATTTCATCTAAGCGACTCTGGGTGGTTCACAGCAGGTAGTAACAACCGTCGAATAAAAACAAGTTTAAAAAACTAATATACAAATGTATAAAAACCAATAATCACTTTAAAATAAAAATAATCACAATTAGGGTCAAAAGCCATCCTTACATCAGCCATTGTAAGACCTCTCCAACAATGCCAGACCCCCCAGATGTGTTGATAAAGCCATGTCTTCAGGGTCATCTTAAAAGCTCAGGAGAGAGGCAGTTTAAATTCTGTGGAGATTATGTTCCAAAGGGTAGGTACCAGGGGTGAAATCCAGCAGGTTCTGACAGGTTCTGGAGAACCAGTAACAGAAATTTTGACTAGATCAGAGAACTGTCAAATACCACCTCTGGCTTGCCCCAGTGGGCTGGGGGCTGGGAATGGAGATTTTGCAATATCCTTCACCCAGGAGTGGAGAGGGAATGGGGATTTTGCAGTATCCTTCCCCTGCCACGCCCACCAAGCCACGCCCACCAAGCCACACCACACCCACCAAGTATGTTCTGTAAAAACTTTAATAAAAATATAAATAATAGGAAGAGATAAAGCATTACTAATTATATACTGTTTATGTTATTTGTGATATTTCTTAGATGGAAGCTCTGATCCATTGCTTATTACTTATCAAATTATTTTTAAGAACCTACTGCTAGATTTATTACCCTTAGGTTAATCCAACTGAATCAGTCCAGCACACAAGAAAAAAATGTTTCCTGCTCATTGATATAGATAAACATGTAAAAAAACAAACAAAACAAATTGTGTTGTTTGCAATGACTGCAAGGAAGATGTGAAAGACTGTTGAGAGTGCTGGCAGGGATGAATTGAAATGATACAGACTGTTATAATTTTATATGAAGTTTGCTAAAAGCCAATGGTTGCAAATAAACATGCTAAAAGATTCATTACATAAATAAGACATCTCAGACTGACAAAATGTAAAACTGAAATGGGCCAATTTGTCAACTTTTATAGGGATTCTTAAATCTAAAGCAGAAGAAAAGATTCAGAACATCTCTTCTCCTAAACAGCCAACTAATCATTGCTTTAAAAAAAAATAAATGTTTTGGGGAATAAAAGAATAAAAGGCTCAACAACAAAAAAAAGGTCATAGACAAGATTTCTAGGGGAGGACATACTGTAAAGCCTGCAGAACCGGAGGCTGAAAAAATGGTAGCTATTTATTTCAACGGGCTCTGAAATATTTCAGCAAACTGAAAGGATCACTTGGAGATAGGATGATACGGAGCAGTTTTTGTAGCTTATTTCCCTTCAGACTTTTTGGATATAATTCTTAAAATACAGAAGAATTTCTGTATCTGAAAGTAACAAGAGAGCCAATTAAGCTGTATTCCATTACTATTAATGGAATACATTCTGTAGGTATCACTTCTTCCACACCTGTAGTTACATTCTGTAGGTATCACTTCTTCCACACCTTTTATTAGTCCACGGTATTTACTGTATATAGAGACTGTGTGTAAATGTATTTTATTTCTAAATATGTTATTTTCAAGGTACCATTAAAAGAATTCCAATTTGTAATGAAATTGCTAGAAAAGGTCACTTGAAAAAAAATAGTTATTATTTATAAGTAAAAAATTCACTAAGTTACTGAAAATTTACTATGGTGTACTAAAATCTGTTCCTTCATATTGAATAACTTAGTTTTTTTTTTAAAAAAAAGAAGCGATAGCAATAGCACTTAGACTTATATATATATAACATAACATCAAGACAGCATTCTGCACAAACTGAAAGATATCCACCATCCTAAGGAACCCCAAAGACAAAACTGAGTTAGAAAATCAAGGAGTATATGAAATCCCATGCACCGCCTGCCCCACCACATACATTGGACAAACCAACAGAAGAATAAATGCATACATTGAAGAACACAAAAACTCAGTCAAAAAAGAGGAACCAACTTCCTTTCTGGTCCAACACCTTAAAGCCACAAGACATGAAATTGACTTTAAAAAGACCAGAACTATCACCAAAACTGAACACTTTAACAACAGAATAATCAGAGAAGCCATCGAGATAGAAAAACGCCCACACAGCATGAACAAATGAAACGATACCTCCCGCCTACCAGCCATTTGGAAACCCACCCTTATTGACAAACGAGTCCCTAACACGAGGAATGACACCAGACCCACACTCACGAGAGCCACACAGGATGTCACCACCACACATCCACGCAGAAAGCAGACTCAAACCCACACTGATAATGAGGCACGACCAAGGACCAGAAGCCAGACCGCAGCTGCATCATTAGCCACTTTAAACCCCTCCAATCCACACATGAAGCAGACTGACACCCACCATGAAGACCTCTCATGGCCACAAACACAAAGCCAAACAACAACAACGCAGCTCACCAGCTCAAATCCCTCTGCAACTCAGACTAAGCCGAACACAACCAAGCCCTCACCCAAACAGAACACACCCCCAGCCAATCAGAGCACAACCAACCCCCCATCCAATCAGAGCACAGCCAAGCCCCTAACCAATCAGAACACACCTCCACCCAATCAGAACACAGCCAAGCTCCCACCCAATCAGCTCCCACCCCCACTAGCGGTTAAAAGGAAGAGACAGCTGCGATCTCACATTGCTCCTGGAAGCACGAAGCCGAGAACACCAAGCCTGAAGATGACGAATGAGACTTCGTCGAAACATCACCAAGACACATCCAATTCTATGCGGGAGAACACCCGAATAACCAAAGATCTACATATAAACACCCGCGAAAACCTCAGAAAACATACACACACACACACACACACATATATTTACAGCACTCTGGGCAGTTTACAATGTCAGCTTATTACCCCAACAATCTGGATCCTCATTTTATCGATTTCAGAAGGTTGGAAAGCTGCATCAACCTTGAGCCCTTCAGGATCGAACTCCATGGTGTGGGCAGAGTTTGCCTGTAATGCTACATTCAAACCACTGCGCCAAGAGGGCTCTATGGAGAAATGGCATTCCGAAGTTCATAATTTTCTCAATAATTGTTTCAAATACGGTTATATAAAAACAGTAATATCTTATGGACATATCAGCATTCATTCTGAGAAGCTTTTCTTGATGGACTAATGTTGCAGAAACATGTTCAGACAGATGAGAAACAGCAAAAACTTAAAACTGAATCATTAAAGCTCAACACTGTTTTTGTCCATGCATAGTGATAGTCAGAATTTTTTCTCTCTTTCTCTTCTTTTAAATTTTCTATCTCCCATAAGGCTGGGATTTTAACACAATTTACTTAAGAGTAAGCCTTATTGAACGCAATGCATTCACTTTGGAGTAGACGAACCCAGACACCGTTAGGCATTTTAATGACTTCAGTTTGATATTAGTCATTGCTGAGGAGGATCATCTTCCTTGTGAATGGCTTTTGTGCCCTTTCGTTTGATTGGTTCACCCAGAAACCACCAAAAGGCTGCATGAATCACTCTGACTCATTACTTTCCAGTAATAGGCTGGCCTTTTTTTCAATTTCATCTGACTGCAAATGCAATGTGAGACTCCCCTCCCCTTTAATGTATTATCTTCTAAACGGACTGACAAGAGTATAAATTCAAGACAAAGGGTTTTAATTTTCCTTTCTTTCTGTGATCGTTCTTCAACATCCTCACAATGGAATTTCAGCCAAATTTATACTAATTACGACAGGACTGCTTTCATCAGCTATTGACTGCACAAAGGTGTCTGAACCAGAACCTTGAGCTCTTGCAAGTTAGAGCTTGTGCCGATATAAATCAGCACAGTTTCATTGAGCATAATATAATGAAATCAATTCTGCAGGAGGAAAAAGGTCCAAAGGCTGATTATTGACTTCTGTAAGTTTTTATAAATTAGAATTTTTTTTACTGATTTTTCCCTCTATCTTTATAATAGGAGAAAAATAATTTAAAGCATTTTTCTTTTATTTTTGTACGTATACTGAGTAGTTTTATAGAGCCGAAGTGGCACAGTGGTAAGGGTGCAGCACTGCAGGCTACTTCAGATGACTGCTAGCTGCAGTTTGGCAGTTCAAATCTCACCGGCTCAAGGTTGACTCAGCCTTCCATTCTTCCAAGGTGGGTAAAATGTTTGGGGCAATATGTTGACTCTGTAAACTGCTTAGAGAGGGCTGTAAAAGCAAAATGAAGCAGTATATAAGTCTAAGCACTATTGCTATTGCTATTAATGCATTTTGCACTGGAATGGATAGATGGCTGTATTATCTCACAAGATCCTGAGGACAGAGATAAACCTCCAAATGGCCTCAATGACTCTCTAAAAGAATGCAAATGACCAGCTGTCTGCAAGGAGTATAAATCCTTCCATTCCCCACCATCCAATCAGAGCTGAAGAAGCTTCTTGGATGAGAAGCAAAGTGTCTTCAAAGAAAAACAAGAAAATCCAGTTGCCTCTTGAAAAAGTATCTTTGGGACAATCATGACCTGGATGACTGAGAAACTCCATAGATTTTCAGATATGGGCTTCTATTTTCTTTCCTTAAATCCTGAATGAAAGTGAAATTCCAATCACTGTCTCCCAATGCTGCTTCATAAGGAAGTCCTTGTCTCTATTCTGGAATATTGTTCATTGACTGTTCTTGACTGTTAATATATTCAGGGTCAAACTCTGATTGAAGAACGAGGCACAGGTTTGCCATAACTAAAATTATGACTAATATGTGCCAACTTCTTAAGGACAAAATCCAAAGGGTGTAAGAAAAATTCCAAAGAATATGAGAAACAACAGCTGCAGAAAGAAAAAAAAATCCAAAGGTATAAGAAAGTATAGCAGTTAAGAGTAACAGATGGTTCAATCACACATGGAAGAATTGATTACTTGGTAAAGCATATATTCTAAAAATAGGACTGCAGGAGGTGTAATATGATGGTACATTGAGATATATTCTGGTCCAGGCCATTACAGGATTCATATAAGTGCTTAGGCGTGCAAGTGGAAAGCATCCCCTTTTGTTAGTGGAGAATGATTTTCCACTCTTAATTGGGATACAAAAGCTTCTGATTTCTTAATGATCTTGGATTGAGTTGCAAAAAAAGTAGTACATTTTAAAAGCATTTGTTTGAATATTGCATACATGCTACCAACAAAGATTTGAGATTTTGACGTATTTACATATTGGCATTCACCCATTGAATTTGGTCTCTAAAATCATTGGACTGCCCAAAATATACATATACATATTTCTCTGACAGGAAAAACTAACAAAAATCGGTACCCTACTGGCAACCAGTACAGCACCAAAAGTAGTGGAGTCATAAATACATAATGTGATGCCCTCATCCCTGCTTGCACACTGCATTTTGGAAGTAGCTGAAGCTATATGGTCTTCAAGGTCAGCCCCATGAAGAGTAATCCAGTTGTGAGATGACGAAGACAGGAGTGATCTCCCAGTTCAACAAAGGGTGCAACTGGCACACAAAATATACCTATACAAAGGGTCTCTTGGCCATAGCTTCCACTTGCTTTTGGGAGCAGGAGCTGAGAGTCCAAGAGGATCTCAGATTCTTCACAGGTCTTAGAGTACAGAATTCACTATACAACCACATTGAAAGACAACAATGAAACACCTCCAGGTATGGAAGGTCCTAAACAGAGAAAGCCACTGAGTCCTTGTCTTGTTAGTACTGAGCTTGAGTCTGTCAATCATTCACACCAGCATAGGTTCAGGCACTGAGTCGGGACGCTTACTGAAGTGCTCACTTAGCTAGGAGCTGAAATGCATTTATTTTTATTTTATTTATTAAAATGTATTTTGTCTGTATCACTGTCTTGTGATACCCATGCATATCATCAGTATATTGATGGTACCGGACCCAAATTGGCAGATGACCTCACCCACCAGTTTCATTTAGGTGTTAAACAGAATGGAAGAGGATTGCAATGGAAACCCTGCAATCTACAAGTGGTAGATCATGGAAACAATTTCTCCCCAAGTGAAATCACTAATTAAAACAAACATAGGGAAAGGAGAGAAATCACTGAAAACTATGCCAGAATTGGTCCAAAGGAAACTGGTTCATGGTATTGAAAACTTGAGAAATCAAGGACTATAATAATGGGTGTGTGTGTGTGTGTGTGTCTGTGCAACAGCACCATGGCTGGAAATGATGGTAATTTTTAGCCATTATGAAGTAAGAAAAAGACAGTTGGACTGTTAAAAGGGGTGCTCTTATGGCCAATAACCTCTACCCCAGAAACTGTTGAAAAGAATAACCATTCAAGAGATTTCTTCTCTCACATATTTCGAAAAAGCACATATTTACAGCTCTAACATATTGACGGAGCAGTATGTGCTTCAGATTAAAGAATAGAAGAAAGTATATATTAAATGTGTATTTCATGTATAATACGGATTTTGAGGGGAAAATATTAAAACCTCTTGATACATTTTTAAGTTGCATAGTAACATAACAAGAGGAGAGAATATAACAGGAAAGGTGTGTTATTCTATGGTGGTATAAAATCAGAGTCTGGTAGAATCTTTTCTAATTAACAAATTGTAGGAGATGACCAGGTTGAGCATGAGGGAGGGGTCAAATGCATCATCAGTCTTGAGTCCCTTCATACCCACGAGAGATCTTAGTCCAGTCCATCTTGAATTCCATTGACTTCTTTTTTTTTAATTGAATTTTATTTTAATTAAAAAGAAAAAAAAAACAAACATACAACAGTATAATACGTACAATGAATAAACATAGATCAAGTCTTATGACTTGTATTTTACATAATCACATCGGTAAACTATATTCTTCTATATATATTTCTACACATTTACTTATATAATAATATCTTAAATTCTTTATTTAATTTACTCTTTTTCCTAATTGGTACTTTTCCTAATTGGTAGTTTTTGTCTAAATGTTGCCTTTCCTTTTTTTTTGTCCCTATTATTTTTACCTCCTTCTCTCCAGCCAATCGTACCATTTTTGCCATACTAAGTAATAATCTGTTTCTTCTTTTTCTTGTATCTCTTTCTTAAGTTTATCCATTTTGGCACATTCCATAACCTTATAAAGAAAACATATATAAAATGTTTTACAGGTGGCACCTCCCCCTGCGCGCCTAGCAAAAATGTTCCCAAATACCCCACCAGATTGCTGGAAGTGTAAATCGCAAAAAGGAACATATTATCATATGTGGTGGTCCTGCCCAAAGGCAAAACAGTTTTGGAAGATGATCAAGAACCAAATAGAAGAAACAACAAATTAGAGAATAGAAATGAAACCAAAAACCTATTTATTGGGAATATTTACAGCGCACTATGAAAAAGAAATAGAATATTTAATCACACACATCTTAACGGCAGCACAAATAGTATTCACTCAGAGTTGGAAACATGGGGATGCACCATCAGAAGACAAAATAATTCTCCATTGACTCTTATTTACTGCCAATTTGCTTTGACCATTAGTAGTTTTGATTCTTGTAGAGCAGTGGCTTCCAACCTTTCGGGTACAGGGACTGGTTCCATGGAGAGAGATTTTTCCATGGACTGGTGGGGGCACGGTTTTGCATGCTGCCTGCATCCCATGGATGGGTCGTCACTTGTTTGTGGGGCCCAGTTTCTGGCAAGCTGCAGAACAGTGCCAGTCCACAGACCAGGGGTTGGGGACCTCTGTTATAAACCTTTATGTTCATTTGAGCTGACTAAATTGCCTGATTTCCCCTATGTTTGAGAAAAATGTCATTAAAAGGTATAAATTGGTCACTCAATGCCAGGGGTGTCAAACTGGCAGCCCACGGGCCAGATGCATCATGCACAGGTCATGCCCACCCCAGCTCGATGAAGGAGAAAAACATTATGAAACATCACATGACGGCAACGTGATGCAGCAAGTTTGACACCTGTGCTTTATGCAATTAATGAAGTGAACTATGATTCATGAAAGTTTATGTTTTTGGGTAAAATATAGGAAGAGAACATATTTATTAATAGCTGTATTTGAAATTGACACAAATTAGAAAGATCCTGAATTATTCATTTTTAAAGAAAGGGTCACAAATTGGAAAGACTTCGTAGGTGTTCAGTCTTCTTGTTTAGGACTTATCTTACATGTAAACTTATAAAAGCTTTAACAAAAATGATTGAAAGAAAGTGGTTGCCAAGTTAGATCAAACACAAATTATACTTCTACATTTTTTCGTATTTTTCAGTAAGAAAAGTGTCCTAGGTGACTGATACTTATGGGTATTTGCCATATGCTTAGTTAGGCAGATTGTAACATATAGTCTGCAATGTTTTCAAACATTTCTAATTCCTGATCTGTTTCCAATTAGTATTTCTTTCTCCTGCTTTCCACACCTACAAAAGTGTACTGATAGCTTTCTCCTAAGCAAAGCTGACAAATGTAATAAACTATGTGGTCCTTTAAAGAAGGTGACAACATCCATCTCAAAGGTAGAGTTCAGCCAACAGATTTCATTTTCATGATGATATGACAGTTACAAGGACATGACGTCCCCCAAGGTGAAAGATCAGTATGTATGGCTATCCTTCTATATGAATGAATGTGAATGCATATGGTATAATAAAACTGTCAGACAAGGAGCTGTACCTCTGACTAATTTCCTTCCTACAGCAAGAAAGAAACAATATGAATAACCTTCCCTTCCCTTTTTCTTTTCTGACTTTGTATTATTAGTAGGCAGAGAGATTCTCCAAAGACACTTTATTTTTCTTCATTAAATTTATTAACCTCCCTCCCTCCCTCCCTCCCAAATATCCCTGACTAGGTGACTCAAGCTAAGACACTGAGCTTGTTGATCAGAAAGGTCGGCAGTTCAGCGGTTCGAATCCCTAGTACAGGTCTCCTGCGTGAGCAGGGGTTGGACTAGATTACCTCCAAGGTCCCTTCCAACTTTGTTACTGTTACTGTTATAGTTAGACTTTTCTTCTGAATTTCTCCAAGTGCAAGAGAAATGCTTCCATGCTTCAATGGCAGCATTCTCCCTTAGTGCACAATAGCACTTCTACTGGAAAGCCCTATGGGAAAAATTCCCTTCACGACATATTCCTCTTTGGATTAATTGAACTATGAAAGGCCAGAAAGATTGCATGTTGCTGGACAATCAGTTCTAGAACACATGCTGTCTGACGATTTCAAAACTATCAAAATGAAGAACGACACATTCCACTCTTAGAAATAATTTCCTCCTCCGAAATATATTTTTGAAAGAATTCTCTTTTATCAACTTGAGTAAGAATGAACATGTAGGATATTTAATAAGTGATGGGCTGGCAATGACTACTTCAGATGTGGTTATGTTCCTTCCTTCTCTTCCTCAGTAAAAGGCCATGGCTAATGCAGCAGTTAGTGCCTTTAGCAGTTACTGCCTGTTGTATTAGTTGTCATCATCTTTTCTCCCCCTCTTAATGAGAATTATTGGAACATAACTAAAAGAAGGAAAATGCCTTTCCCTTTTCTTAAGGTTCCTTAAACTCAGAACTTTATCTTAAATCTGGAGATATTTCCAAGGGATGATGAAATAGAATAGAGTAGAGTAGAGTAGAGTAGAGTAGAGTAGGGTAGGGTAGGGTAGGGTAGGGTAGGGTAGGGTAGGGTAGAGTAGAGTAGAGTAGAGTAGAGTAGAGTAGAGTAGAGTAGGCTAGGCTAGGCTAGGCTAGGCTAGGCTAGGCTAGGCTAGGCTAGGCTAGGCTAGGCTAGGCTAGGCTAGGCTAGAATAGAATAGGCTAGGCTAGGCTAGGCTAGGCTAGGCTAGAATAGAATAGAATAGAATAGAATAGAATAGAATAGAATAGAATAGAATAGAATAGAATAGAATAGAATAGAATAGAATAGAATAGAATAGCAGAGTTGAAAGGGACCTTGAAGGTCTTCTAGTCCAACCCTCTGCTTAGGCAGGAAACTCTATACCATTTCAGACAAATGGTTATCCAATCTCTTCTTAAAACCTTCCAGTGTTGGAGCATTCACAACTTCTGGAGGCAAGTCGTTCCACTGACTAATTGTTCTAATTATCAGGAAATTTCTCCTTAGTTCTAGGTTGCTTCTCTCCTTGATTAGTTTCCACCCATTGCTTCTTGTCCTGCCCTCAGATGCTTTGGAGAATAACTTGACTCCCTCTTCTTTTTGGCAGCCCCTGAAATATTGGAACACTGCTATCATGTCTCCCCTAGTCCTTCTTTTCATTAAACTAGACATACCCAGTTCCAGCAACCATTCTTCATATGTTTTAGCCTCCAGTCCCCTAATCATCTTTGTTGTTCTTCTCTGAACTCTTTCTAGAGTCTCCACATCTTTTTTACATGATGGCAACCAAAACTGGATGCAGTATTCCAAGTGTGGCATTACCAATTCATTATAAAGTGGTATTAACATTTCACATGATCTTGATTCTATCCCTCTGTTTATGCTGCTTAGAAATAGTTATTTTAAACAAACAAATAAACTCTAATAATCAGTGTTCATTGAGAACAGCAGCAGCATGTTAAACATGGATGTTAGACTTAAGAAAAAAAGGAAATGTGAGGAAACAAACTAAGAAGGCTAATCCTATTTAGGGCACAATTAGGCATCAGAAAAAGATTGATTTTGAAATGTATAGGGGACTTGCCTTGGACGCATGAAACATAACCCTAAATTCTAATGCCACTCTCTAGAATTGCTCATTGCATCTATAAATTTTGCTAGAGGAAATTTTTGAAACTTTGTAAAGTTAGTTTCCTTTCTTCCCTTTCCCACAACCTGATGATGATCCCAAGGAGCAAAAGTTTCTTGCAAGCTCCTCCCTCATCATTAAATTTCAGTACAAAACAATTATTAGTGCCCAGGGATTTAGCCAATCAACTGTCATAGACTTATTTTATGGTCTGCAAATCAGATGTAGTTGGATTATGACCTAATAAGGGTCTCTAAAAGCTAGCATGGTTTGTTATCTTTCTTGATCTATAGATTTAAAAAAAACCTGTAGTTTCCAGGGTACTATCAAAAACAAAATTGTAGAAATCATTTGCAGAAGGTGAGGAAATCTTGGTTTCTTATAGGTACTTGAGAGGGTTAAAATAGAAGAACAGATATAGATAATCTTAGCAACAGCTCCGATTTTTTTTTCTGAACACTTGAACTTCTTATCTGTGAACTGCAATGGATTAGAAATAGGCCTAGTGCTCAGAAATGCCCCTGCTTCATACGCCAGGAAAAGGGTCTCACCACTCATTCTGTGAAAAGATGAAGATAATAATTGCTTCTCTGTGCTGGTCTTTATGAGAAAAAAAGGAGAAACTTTGGCTTTGTAACAAAACCTATTAGAAGTACCTTCTCAACCTTGGAGCCATACCATTTGACATCTTTTTCTAGACAGTGCAGTGTGGAAAAAAATTCTGATTTATATAGGTATTGTTCCTCATCTCTATGGATGAAGATTCCCAAACTCTCTTAGAAAAAGGTCTCCCACCCTTATCAAGAATGATTCTGTCCTCTCAGAAATCTAATTAGTAATATTTAATAAAAACAACATTAATGTAGGAACTCCTTGGAGAATTCTGACTTTCAAATGAGAAACCTACATTAATTATATTGATATTTGCAACATAAGGGAGCAAGATTTTAATTCTTTCTTTTGTGCTTTTGGATATAAAGAAAAAGAGGGGTTTTGTGTGTGTGTGTGTAAGATAGAGCAGTCGGCACCTATTGTTTGTTTTGGAACCAGATAATAGACTTCTTATCAGGTACAACATGAGCTCTCACAATTATAGCCTTTGTAACTAGTGGCAGATCTATAGAAACAGAGTCCCTCAGATACCAATTGGGGAAGGGAAAATTGAAAATGGACAGTTAGGAGTGAAGAGAAATGGGGCTATGAACTCTGTTTCATTCATGAAATATTCCTCAGGCTTTGAAAATACTGTAGAAGCAGAATAAACAAATAGTTGATATGATCAAGAAAGAAGAAAAAAAATGTAATGTAAGTTTCCTTAGATCAGTCATACTTATATGAAAACTGCATTCTGCCTTGGGAGACACTGACTATTGACATCAGAAGGGGTGGTCAGGAGAGGGTCAAGATGAGGTTTCTGTTGGAGCAGATGAGAACTAATTTTGGGAGGGCTGAGGAGAGATCACTTTCTGGTTATAAAAGGCTCACTTCAAATCCACACTACTGGGTGAGATGGATGATGTGAAGGAGAATTTCCTTGGTTTTCTGAGGAGTTGTCTAAATTGAAGCACTGGAAGAATGAAACACTGACAGAAAGAAAGAAGTAAATCCAACTACACATTGGTACAAAATCCAAAGTTTGGCTGTAATGTGAAGTCCTTAATGGATCTTGCAATGACCCATGGTATAACCAGAATTTAATTTAATTTAATTTAATTTAATTTAATTTAATTTAATTTAATTTAATTTAATTTAATTTAATTTAATATCATATTTCTATGTCGCCCAACTCCCAAGGGACTCTGGGCAGCTTACAACAGAAATAATACAAACAGAGTATGCAACTATATGTGCTATGATCTACAGATGACATTAAATGTTTCTGATTGTCTTCAACTACCATAGATTCATTACAGCACCACCCTTTAATTACATCATCATTTGTCATAGAAGGAAATCCCTAAAATTTGGTATAGTTACTATACTATAGTTATAGGTACTATTGCCTTCTGGCAGAAGATACAGAACAATTAAAACTCGGACCACACATTTTCTGAATAGTTTTTATCCCAGAGCTATAATTGCACTCAACAATGAACTAAAGGGCCAACATCAGTGAGCTGTTGGACAGCATTACTTGGTCTGTTGTGTGGATATTTGGGTGGTTTAGGGGCAGGGAATTAGTGGTGGGGGGTATGTGTTTGGGGATTGTTATGTGTATTGGACCTGGTCTTTGGGTTTTAAGTGAATTTTGTTGTATGAGTATACTGTGTTTATATGTACAACGACGATAAATTTATTATTATTATTATAGGCACATGTGGAAAAATTCACATTTTTCAACTTATTTGGAAGTAAGGTCTAAGATTCTGCATCATACAGCAGCATCAGTAACATTCATAATTGATAGGTGTACATTTTGGTAGCAATAGCTTATGCTATTTCCCTCCCCCCTCCCCCACTAGAAGCATCATGTCAGTACTCTGAAGGCTGAAGTGGTCTGGACAATTCAGTTGTTGATAATAGACGGTGGCAGCAATTTTTTTTTTAAATTGGACAATTGAGCCAAGATATTTGTTGCTCAAAATGATCTCCATCAAAGTGCAGTTACTTGAGAGCCATCATTGTGAATATTCAGTCTTGTCTGTATTAATGGATAAGTCATATGGATAAGCTTTTAAATCAAATAAGTTGTCAAAGACTTCTCTTTCATTTTCTGCAAAATAACAACAACAACACCCTCCCAAAGCCCACCCCCCAAAAAATCTCACAACCATCAGCAAACATGAGATATGTGATGAATTCATCTTGTTCATATTTGACACCATACAACTAGCAAAGACTTTTTTCATGGCTGCTTTGATGACAGTGTTGAATAGAGAGGCAGATTGAATACTGCTTTGCCTCGTGACTATACATACAGAAAAGTCATTTCAGCCATGAACACAAACAGAACTTTGTATCCTTTGTACACAGGTTGTAGGAGGCAAACTGGTTTAGCAGTCTCACTTTCAGCTTCAAATGTCTCCCACCAAATTGGTTGATGGATACTACAAATGCTGCTTCAAAGTCATAGCAATATGCCTCTTGCTGCAATCTTCAAGCAATTGTTGCAGTAAAAATATTTTATCATAGCATTCTTTTCCAGGCCAGAAACAAGCTTGTCCCTCTTGGGCTAGTGGCTCTTTTCTGATGCTTTTTGATGGATCACTTTCATAAATATTTTGTCCATAATTAATAACAGGCTAATACCCCAGTAATTATACCACTTGTTTCTTTCAAATAAATCCCCTTTCTTGAAAATTAACCCTTATGTTGACAGATGTCTATGGAGATTCTCAGTCATCTAGGTCATGGTTATCCCAAAGATGCTTTTTTTTTCTCATGAGGCAACTGGACTTTCTTTGAAGATGTTTTTCTTTGAAGATGTTTCACTTCTCATCCAAGAAGCTTCTTCAGTGCTTTTTCAGCTCTTCTTCAGAGCTGAAGAAGCTTCTTAGATGAGAAGCAAAGCATCTTCATAGAAAAAATCCAGAAAGTCCAGTTGCCTCTTCAGTAAAAAAGCACCTTTGGGACCTTATGTTGACAATTTTCACTTAGTTGCTGTCTCTTTAGACTATCAGATCACTTGAAGGAGCAATAATTTAGTATACCGCTACCTGTCTCCCCCAACTGGCTTGTATAGGCTATCAAGGAAAGGGATAGGGAGAAAAATGGGTTCACAAAATGTCTCACTGCAGGGAAAGGAGTTGATGGTGTCCTTGAAATGAGTAGAAGCACCTTGCCTTAAGGTGCTGACTTTTGACCCATTCTATTGGATAATGACTATAGAGTCTCCAACTGTGGTCCTTCTGAGATAGTCCATACAGGGAACACATCCAGGTGAATGAATACTACTTTACTGTAATGTTAAATAAACAGAATTTTGCATGTCTGAAAATACATTTTACTTCTGTCACTTTTATAGCCAGAAACTAGAGAGTGTTCCTTCTAAGATATTTGCCATAGTCACATCCCCTTTGCAGGCTATATTGCCTCTTATTTGACTGTGTTGCTTTATTATCATTGCCTCTTATTTGATCATCAGCCCTGGCTGTGGCAATTCCCTTGTCTACCATTACATTAACCTTCCCTTTATAAGGGTAGTTATTGAGAACTAAGTAGTTAACTAAGTAGTAAGTTAACTTCTGCAAAGGATTATGTAAGAAACAGGATTTTGGGATCTTTTGCAGTCAGACGTCTTGACTCAATGTCTGGGCAAGGAGAAACAGGTTGCAAACAAGATAAAATATCTATTAAGACAGAAGCCAATTGATTGTAGAACTATGCCAAGTATAGCTCTTGACTTGGTTGTGCTTCCCAAGAAAGAGCCATTGTACAACGTAAAAGTTCACCCTGGCTTTTCAGCTCTTTCCAATGGAAATCAGATAGTCCAAGAAGGATGTTGTCCACTTGGAGCCTTTCTTTGAACAGGAAGCAATGACAATGGTCACTCATAGCTTTATAGCCTCACACTTGGATTACTATAACTCTGCCTATATAGGACTGCCCTCAAAGCCTATCAGGAAACCCTAGCTAGTGCAAAATGTTTTAGCCCATGTGATAACCTGAATAGCAGGATCCTGTCAAAGAGGGTTGAACCACAGACTTGCAAGATGGATGTCAGCCCCTAGGCCAGATCAGGAAAACGATTCCATAGGATGTCTAGAAGTAGACTTCATTGAAATAGGTTATAGGAACAGACTCTTGCAAGTCTGACTGTGGTTTACCACCTCACCTCCTATAACACAGTGAATCAGAGAAACATCTGTAATATCTGTTTCCACATATCTTGTTAACCAGGACTTCAAGAATGGGACTTCAACTCTTTTTGCCTAGATAATGGTGCTTGCATATTTCTGTCAAGGTTATCTCCCTTATTCTCTATATATAATACCAGGACTAGAGAAACTGCACTAATTGCTGATCTGTTTCTGGGTGCAATTCAAAGTACTAATTATCATTTTCAATGTAATATAAAATTTGGACTCTTGTTATCTGTAAAATTACTTAATCCAAGGAGAATCTCTTTGCCCAAGGTACGTCCGCAAAGAGTCTATGCTGTGGAGTTTCAAAAAAAAAATTCAACATTTTTTACTACCGGTTCTGTGGGTGTTGCTTGGTGGGCATGGCATGGCTTGGTGGGCAAGGCTTGGTGGATGTAGCAGGGGAAGGATACTGTAAAATCTCCATTCCTTCCCCACTCCAGGGGAAGGTTACTGCAAAATCCCCATTTCTTCCCAATCAGCTGGGACTCAGGAGGCAGGGAATAGATGGGGAAGGGGCCAGTCAGAGGTAGTATTTACTGGTTCTCCAAACTACTCAAAATTTCCATTACCGGTTCTCCAGAACTGGTCAGAACCTGCTGAAACCCACCTCTAGTCCTACCCCTTGTCAGGGTGCAGAAAGTTAAAATTCAGGGTACTGCATTATAAGGTCCCCTACTATGAAACATCCTGCACCAAAAATAAGATCTGCATCTTCATGTCTGATATTCAGAAATCTGCTTAAAACCTGACTTTTTCAAAGAGCCTTTGGGAACTGAGATGTGAGTAACAGGATATACAGTGGCATGAATCATTCTTGTTATGGTTTTGCTACGGCTTACAATTGTGTTATGCCTCCTCTCTTTATTTTATTCTTATGATATATTTTTTTATTTATAGTTGAATGACTGAAATGATACAAAAATAATTCTAAATAAAGAAATTGTCTTCCTCCCTTTCTATAGATTGGAAAGAAGACCCATAGAGTCATGCAGGGGAGAGTGCTTATGTATTCTCATGCTTATTGCTCAGGTTTGCAACAATTCATGCTGTCCAGAGTTCTTCTGCAGATATTTGGAACAGTTGGCTACCCAGGAAGGTGGAGAAGATTAAAATGGACTTCATGATCTTGACAGGGCTGGCTCCAACTTTTTTCTCCGATGAAGAGAAATAATCCTTTTGAAGTATCATTTGTTTTTTTATATTTCACTCCCAAATCTTCACATAGTTTTAATAAAAAAGAGTCATAGTATTCATACATTCCTACCCCCCCCCTAAAAAAACCTCTTAAAAGAACTCTAAATGCAAGGTATCTACTGTATTGCTCTAAAGCAGAGTGTGGTGGCGTGTGACGTATCGGGACTTTTTCCCCCTTCAGTAAACCTGGGCATGGGCGTGGCAAGCGCATGACACATCCTGCCCATGGGCCCACAGGAGTTTGATAGCCCTGCTTAAGGATATGCTACTGGTCAGCTTTAAATTGGATTGGATTTTGGAAAGGTTAGAAACATGCCCTTATTCATTTAATTACTGGATTTGTTTCCCTCTTAACAGTCATAGCTGTAAGAGGGAAAATATTAATGGAGCTGTTGCATAGCAGTAGTTCAGGCTCTTTTAGATACAATCCAGTGTCAAATATTTTACTGATTAAAATAGTTCGGGATATAATATTAATTAATACCTCTATTTCTCCAGTTGAAAATGAAGATCATTGAATTACAACTGAATAATATTCTAAAAGTGATTATGTTTTATTCAATATTTATGAAACAGTCACTCTTAAAAGATTTTTGCTACCAGTATTTCATCCAGGCAGACATGTTTTAAATTTTAGATGCCATTTTTCCTGGCAGTCAGATAGCTTCTTTGAATGTGTCAGCCATCATCAAGAAGCATTCTGCCTCTTATGGACTTTTTGCGTAAAAATGAAAAAAAAATGAACTTGTGATTTATGATTTTGATGATTAGATAGGATAGATGATGGAAAGAAGAGCAATATGAAGTAACTTTAGAGAGAGAGGTTGAAATGTATTTGTACTTAAAAGTATTGTGAAGAATATTGGAAGCTGCTTCTTCATTTCTTATTTCTTTTTTTTTCTCTTTTTCTTCAAACTGTTTTCTTTTCTTGCACTTTTTACTTCTTTTTTTGAGTTTTCTTTTTTCTTTACTTCACATTAGCTTGCATTAGTTTGTAGCTTCTTGAAATGGTTAATACTTTAAAAATTGCACTTATTAATATGTTAATATTGAAATCGTATACTAAAAAATAAAAAAGAAAAGAAAATCAACAACCACTCTGAAAATTTCTGTTGGCAAACTAAATATGAAAGTTAGCCTAATCTGCCTTTCAGAATATATGCCAGAAGATATCTTTTCTTATTTTGTTTTGATGGTAGATGAAAGGAAATGTGAGATCTAACAAGGTAGGTATGCTTTCTGAGCATCATTAATGAAGAAGTACCATCAAAGCAAATGTGAAGCATCACTGTCAGAAAAATGAAATAAAGTAGCAAACATCAATGACTGAGAGACTACTCTGATGGCGGCAGTTGTGTTCTTGTGTGTGTTTGTGTGTCATGAATTCCCTCTATTCTGGGTATCTGAACTCTTAGCAAATCAGAGTCAAAACACTCTAAAGTTTGGATAGAATCATTAGGAACGAACTGAATCTGAACAAAAGTATTGGAAACATATGACACTTTCTGAGGGGGAGATGAGGGCTCATCTCTGAACTCAGCTTGAAGCCGAATCTCAGTATCTCCGGGGGGGGGACCCTGTTTCCTGAATCTTTAGTTCATTATTTAACAGAAAGTAGTCTGAAAGTATTAATTTTATAATAAAGGAAATGAGTCAAAGCTGTTGATCAGGGAATCGCTGGTGCATAACATGCTTTCAGCATGAATTTGCTAGATGGCCCAAAGCAAGTCATTGTCTCTCAACTTCAGCCTTCCTACTTGAATATTATTTATGGGATTTTTAACCCTGCTTTTCTGCCTCACCTCCTCGAATTAATACATTTGAATACAATATCAAATATCATGATGCATTATTTAAAACAACATATAAAGAAACACACACACAAAAAAACCTTTTTAACTTGGCAATCAGAACTTATTTACTGTACATTTTGGCCTCATACTGGCAGGAAGTGGGGTGAGACATTGGTAGGTCAAGAATTAGTGGAACTATTAGCTAAGATTACTCTCTAATTTCCGCCAGCCTACACTCAATTGTGGAATCTGAAGAGACTGAAAACCAAGCACACTGGAAAAGGGGTTTATTGAGTTTATTCAAACAGTTCAGTTCAAGTTCTATATTTAGTCATAGTTAGATTGACTACTGGGGGATATTCATTCTGAAAAATCAGGAAAAAAATAGAAAAAAGCGGAAGTCATGTGAAACCTCCTGCATGGGTGCATGATGTAACACAACATTTATATGTCTTTCTTTTTTCTCTCTGAGAGCTTAAGGAATGGTGGACTGGATAGCATTCTGATAGATTGTTATAGATCACATCAGCTTTTTCAGTTGAAGACTTTCTGCAGTTTTTTTTAACGTTTTCAAAATAAACATATTTTAATTCATAAAAATTTCATAAATAACATACGTAACATAACATACATAAAAATAAAATAAACATATTCCCAATAATCAATCTGTAACAACAGATCCCACCCCCCCACCCCCCACTCTGCACCACTCTCCCCTTGTGTGACTAGATTTTACTGGTTGGTTTTATTTATGTTTTAATATATATGGATAGATAGATTTTTATGAGTGTAAGTCAACTGTGGTCAGATGGGTGACCAATACATTTTATTTATCTACGTACATATTTATTTTATAAATATAAATAAATAATAAATAAATTCACCTCCAATCTGTGTTGTAGTTATGGCATTCTGGATCAGTCAAATTTTTCAAAGGTAAACTCGTACAGAAAATATTACGGTAGTCCAAAGTAATGAAAATAGAATGTGTAAGCTAGTCTTTGATGATAACAATGATTTGTTTTGATCTGAAATATAACATATATTACTGTCTTTATTGGGGATAAACATTGTTTATTTACAACAACCTGATAGGGTTGTTATAACAAAGGTTATTAGTAGATAATGTATATGAAGAGTTTTGAAAACACCATCCAAATGTGAAGTATTATTATTCAAAATGTTGTAGTATACAGCCATTATGAGAAAGCAAAAGAGGTTGAAAATAGTATATTTGATCCTATGAACAGAGCCTGAATCTGTTAGATATCCAAAAGGGACAGGGAGACTTTGGCCACTGCCAAGAATGTGGAGTTATACTGCTCATATTAAATATCAAAATGATCTATATATCCTGAGAAGTCCACTAAAAGAGATGCAATATTTCTAATATCTCCATAAAAGAGGCAATATAATAAAACACAGCTTAAGGAATCCATTACATTTGATCTGTGATGGCATAATTAATCATTACAAGAGACTCTTGAATTTTCCTTCCAGAACAGCAGTAGGCAAGGTGCCACAGCAAGTCAGAATAAAGAATTTAGAGATTTGATTCTGTACATGAATTGAAATTCTCATATCTTCTGGGAAAAAAATGTTTGAGCAGGAGTCTTTTTCAAGAAGAAAGCTTCTGAAGTAAGTGGGACTTACAAGTACTTCAAGGGAGGGGATTATAAGAAAAATTATCCCAACATACAGGACAAGAACAGAGGAAGTAAAACTTGTCCCACAAACCTCCTGCCAGTCAGAAGAAACAGAATAGGCCTGACCAGTGAGTTTTTCATTATGGACATTTCCAGCAGTGCTAGAATGCAGCTCTTCTACTTCTCTATAATGAACCACTGCAATAGGAACATCCTCAGAAATACAAATACTATCAGGAATATGTCAGATCATTTGTCCAGCTAGCCCAGTGGTTTTCAAAGCAATTGCATTGCCGTTCAACTACAGAAACCAGGAAGAATAAAGAGATCATGAAATAGCTCTCATTTTCTTCCAGCCTTCCAGTTCAAGAGCCAATTATTTATGCCAGGACTCTGTTGGTTGAAGAATGAGACCAATTTGGCAGAATTGCTCTGATTTAACAGGCAGGAACTACCAGGTTCAAATCAAGAATGATTGCAAAGCTTAACTTGCTCCTTTCCATCCCTTTTCATTTGTAGAGGAAGATTTATCCTGAAGCTTCATTTAAAAAAAAAAAGTATTTTGTAGATTAAAACAAGATTGAATTCAAAGATGAGAAATATACAGTAGTAATATCACACTTATCTTCACACATAGCAAAATATTTGTGAAGAAGAAAAACATACAGATACTTTCTTTATTAGAAAGTGAAGGGGTACATTGAGATCCAGAATATTTCAGCGATCAGTCTCTGGGCATTTCTTCATTAGTGATTTATTGCTTCTTCTAGTGTCTTCTAATCACTGTTGTGTTGATAGAGCAGTAATAAGGACAGATTTTATATGGTTTCAATAGTAAACCTGGCTGATGCTGGAAAATGTAAAACACTAATGAAAAAAACCACCTCTTTCATTCCTGAACAATGAGCATATCAACTAAATATGTTCCTATCTCTATTGCTCATTTCTTATGAGGGTTATAAACTCTTATGGTGGTTGATTTAAACATCACATTCTGTCAAGTGTGCCTGTAGGAGGTATCTCTCCCATCATTCAGTGGAGAAGGTCATATCATGCTAGGAGGAGCTACCAGAAGAGCTTCAGACTTGCACTGTGCTGACAGAACTTAATCAGGACTTTTGGCTAAAATACTAGGAGCAAGAAAAGACCTTTGCTACCACAGTATCCTGGTCATGGAACCATCTTATTGTCTCAGTGACTTTCTAGTGTGTTAAAACTTATTGAACTGTTATTGGAACTCTTACTAGAACTCTTACTAGAACTCTTACTGGAACTCTTTTTCAGTTGAACTGTTTTATTTGGTTTGTATTTTAAAGCATGGAATTAATCAGAATAATTTGATTATAATGAATAGATATGATAAGCTCAGCATTTCCTTGTTCCAAGTTCAAGATCGCAATCACTCTATTCGCTGACTCTATTCTTTTTATTTTTGCTAAATAATATATATCTATATCATCTATATACCACTGTCTACAGTATCTAGCTATTGAATTGAACTAATAGGTTGGGGAAAAGGATTTTATGTGTAAGTTTGAAACAGAATGGTAGGAATTTTTTAGAACCGCAAATAAACCAACCAATAAAATCATTGCAAAAATTGCGTCTGAGGAAATGTATGTTATTAACAGTGGAGTTGTTAAACATTTCATTAAATATACTATACATTAGAAAGTTATGGATTAAATATAGATATCCTTATGCTTTCATATGGAGGAAAAAAATTAATAATAAAAGTTAATATGAGCAGCATCTTTTCCTTTTCATAAACTCTTGTCTGAAGACAGCAGGGAATAGAAGCAGCTTGGAAAACAGATTGTCTTTTCTTTAGCAATAATTTCTTCATAATCAAGAATACAAGCAGTGCATCTACATTCTGGTATAATATAGCCTCGGAGACTTTAATTTACCTTTCCTAATTTACATTGGAGGCTTGTGTGACACACATAAAAACCCTGCTTATGTGTATTTTGAGGGGGAGGGAGAAACAGAGATAAAAACAACCTCCGATTCTATCTAAAGAGTTTCTGATTCTGCAACTTTTCAAGTGGTTTATGGATGTAAATAATATTAGGCAAGAAATAGAAATAATGCCTGACTCCATATTATAATGATAGTGTAGCATTATATTAAAAATATAATCCCTGGTTATATCTTCCTTTGCTAGCATGAGTTTATGTAAACAAGGTAGCTAAAATGTTAAACTACCGTATGTTAAATTTATAATTTTAAATTCATTTATGTGATTAGAATATTTAACTGAAATGATAATGAAATGAAATGATAACGTGGATTAAGAGTGTCTGAAACAGCCAAAAATAGGGTGCTTCAGCCAGTTTCTGATTAATTTAAATAGGATTAGTTCTTATACCTTTTTTAAAATTATTATTTATTTCAATTTCCATAAATCAGGAAAGCATTATCTCAACTGTCTTATCAACCCATTAACAGGTGGAATGTGCAGATAATGGATACCTGGATCTCATGAGTGAAGATGACACAGCAGTTTCAGGTTATATATGAGCTCTACACTGAAGTGTGATCATCCAAAAGATGGCATAGTGACTTCACATCTGTCATGATGTAACTGATACAAATTATGTTGTTTGCATCAATTGCATGGTTCATGCTATTCATGATGTTGCATGCTCCCTTGATAATTGATGGTGACTGCTTAACAGTAGTAAGAAATGAACAATCCTGCATGCATTTCTTCTGGGTCAATATTAGCCAACAATTTCTGGAAGTAATGTAAAACATACAGAGATGTTACCATTGTGGCAGGAATAATGTTGCAGTGTATGAATTAAGTGGATTTCAGATTTTAGAATTATGCATTGTGGCATTATTTAATTGTGTAATTATATTTTTGATTAGGCTAACCTGGATTTCTGGATAGTAGAAAAGCCTGCCTGCCTGCCTGCCTGCTTGCCTCTCTCTCTCTCTCTCTCTCTCTCTCTCTCTCTCTCTCTCTCTCTCTCTCTCTCTCTCTCTCTGTGTGTGTGTGTGTGTGTGTGTGTGTGTGTGTGTTTGAGCAGCCACAAATGGCCTCACCTCACAATCAGGAGGCTATGAGTCCGATCCTAGGTAGTGGCAGATATTTCTCTTTCTGGGCAAAAAGAGAAAATATGTGCTGTGACATTCACTTAGGTATCAGGAAGGGCATTCGGCCAGTAAATGCTCAGCTTCATTTAGTTTCATTCATTCATTCATTCAACCCCAACTCCACCCCAATACATGGGGTTACATGGTTACATGGTTTAAAAGGAAAAAAAAGTGTGCGTATGTATGTAAAAAATAATAATAAAATAAAATATAAAATAAAGTAATAAAATAAAAATGAACAACAGAGGAGAAAGAGATACACTGAGAAAATGTTTTGCAACTCTGCAGCTACCCAAGACAGCTAATGAATACTTAAATTGAAGAGACATGTTAATATTCCTAATCTTTTCTTTCAGGGCTTCCAACAGTGCACCCAATTCCATTACAACTGTGTCCGTTCACCTTGCTACTCATCATCTTCACCTTCTCTTTCGTTCCATTAAAGTCGCGCATTAGAATCTTCTCCAGAGATCTATGTTTTTGCATAATGTATTCAGAGCATTATAATTTGAACTTGATCATTTGTGTCCTAAGTAAAAATTCTGGGTTGATTTGTTTGATCATCCATTTGCTTGTTTTCTTAGCAGTCCATGGTATTCACTGAAGTCTTCTCCAGCACTCAAATTCAAAAGCATCATCTTGCTTGCTTGCTTCTTGAAGATATATTATCCACATATCCCTAATAATCATTACTGAAACTGGCAGTATAGTTATGGGAAAAGACTATGTACATCTTGGCAAAGTACAAAAATTTGCATTTATCACTTATTATGGAATACTGTACATAATATTTCATACTGTTTATGCAAAATTTAAATCTATATGGGAATATTTTCTTATGGAGGGCGCCTTAGCCTAGAAGCTGGAATCATGGAAGTTTGGCAACATTTGGAATATTTTTTCATGCTCATAGAAATTCACAAATTTTTACTTAGTCAGGTAAAATTTTTGAATGACAAGGTGAAGCTTTCACCTTTTAGTACATAAGATATATTTGTTATAATTTGCATAATGAAATGAAATACTAATTTAATTTATTTGCTGTGGTTCTGAAGCGGGTTGTTTTACTAATAAATCAAGAATTAAAATATAACCTGACTTAACAGTTTACTTCAAAGAAGTGACTATCAAAGTCATTGATCATTGTTCCTTTATTCACTTTTCGCCTTTTACTAATTTATATGTAAGAAACATTTGGCAATCATGAAACTCTACAAAATAATTAATATTAAAAGAAAGAGAACAGCCAGCTATCAGTACAACAAGCTTTGAAGTTCAATGACAAGGATAGAACATGTGGAAAGAAATAATTTGCAATGATCAAAGTTTCCAAGTATTGTCGAACTGTACATCCCCAAGTATGCCTTTTCAGACGTAAATATACTGAATTCAATATGGTTTAGTCCAGATGTGGGATTCACTTACCTTCCCTACCGGTTTGCAAATGTGAGCGCATGTGCTACCTCTGCGCATGCACATGGCCTTCTGTGCATGCACAGTAGTCGCGTATTATGTCGGGGGGGTGGCAGAGCCTTCTGCAGTCACCGCTATCAGTTCAGGTGATCCAGAGAGAACTGGTTGAATCCCACCACTGGTTTAGTCACAAGTAAACTTCTATGCCCCCCAAAATCAGGTATAGGTAGATGGCTGGTTTTTTTTGTTTCAGCTAATTTCCAGCCATGGCAATTTAATCATGGAAATTAAAGAGAAGCAATGCAGCCCTTCACTCTGCTTTTGGATACAAGAGAACAACCTTGCTCCTAAAGCATCTTTGAGGAGTTGGTTTGAGCCCTTTTGCCAGACCTCCTTCAAAAGCTGTCAATTCTACAAAACAGGGTCACCAGAGAGAATATGGTTTGAGCTGAATTTATCATCAACACTGTGTTTAACCAGTGTTTAATCTCTTTAGTTTGACTGATCAGAAATAGATTTCATTCCCCTAACCTTAAAGGACAAGAAAGAACTCTTAAATTTCTATAACAGCTTACAACTTTTCTCCATTCTCACATTTCCATTAAGTCCCAAAGGAAAATTTCATGAAGGGGCTCTCTTATGCATTTTTATTTTCCTCCTGATTACTTTTTTTTTTGGTTTAATTCATGCACAGGAAGTAGAAAGTTTGCAGAACACTGAAAAAAGAGGACACCTGCACATATCTCTGGGTTACACTAAAACTAGCAACTGCAAAGATACCTACATTACCCTTTGAAAATTTCCCTGAAATTCTCGTCTCTTTGAAACAAATTTCAGAAACTAGTTTTTTGAGGCATAGTGGCTCAGTAGCTTAAAGCCACTGGAGTTGGTTTTTGCTTTGGCAGTTCGAGTCCTGGTATCATGTGGCGGCATAAGCTCCTGTCAGTTGCTTCAGCTTCTACCTACCTCGCAGTTTGAAAGCATGCTACATGTGAGTTAATAAATAAGTAGCACTTTGGTGGGAAACATGGTGGCATTTTGTGTGGACAGTCAGATCCCTGTCATTGCTGGACCTGCCCAGTGCTAGATCTGCCCGGAGCTAGTTCTCTTCCCATGGTGCAACCAAGATAATGTGTGAGCACAAACTAAATGGACTAGCACTCTTCAGCAGCCAAATAACTACTTTGTACTAACACTGTCGTCTCTTGGCTAGTTGTACCATCGCCATATGCTAAATGCATAAATAATCAATTTTCCAACAATAAAGTCAGTGAGACCTTGCAGTGTGGGGGAATCTTCCTATGTGATTATTTTTCTTTGAGTTCTAGGCCTCAGTGTAAAACCAACAAGTTTGAACTGGGATACCTGACAACTTCGCCTAACCTCTGAGACCTCTCCCAAAAAGCCACATTTTTTGAGAAATGAGTTTTCGCGGCATATTTAAATGAGGAGCAAAAATGCTTTCCTTCACTTCCAAGTTCTCCAGAACCCAATATATATGCATCTATGCACATTTTTAATATACCATGCTACAATTGAATGCCTGATCTTTCCCATTGAAAAATGTGTCAAATTGAGCCTTCAATTATTGCTATTTCATAGTGCTGAGAATTGATTAACATTGGATTTTTGGCAATCAGGCTACACATGTTCACTAGGAAGATAATGTTACTGAAATCAATGGGACTTACTTCAAGTGTTAGGAATGAGCTTAGTCTCACTTTTTTTCTTGCTATGTGATGTAGTTCTTTGCTGGGAGTGAAATTGAAGATCATTAAGATCTATAAATGAGAGGCACACAGAAACTTGGGAAACATTATTCTTGCAGAACTATCTTCAAGATTATCCAATTCATTTATTGGTTACTTAGAAGGAAAAGAAGAAAGAGTTCCTAATTGCTAATCATGACCAGGTAGTTCTCAATACCCAAGAGGGAGTTATAAGGAGTCCTCAGGGAAAGCAAGGGAAGGAAACTGCAAACATGCAGAGCTGGTGAGCTTGGATTGTTATTTTTACTATTGCTAGCAGGAGTAGAAGTGTCCTATAACCAAGCTCTAAGGCAGGGATGGCTAACCTTTTTGGCATCGAGTGCTGAAAGCGCACATGCTCATGACCACACCCATAATGCAATGTGTGTGTGACGCACCCCCTGGCATGCCCTGCTCACCCACATGCATGAACAACCCATGTGCATGCCCCACCCCCGCACATGCACACACAATACCCCCATGTGCATCCCGCCCCCACCCCGCTCTGCATAGCAGAGACCCGAAAACCAGCTGGCTGGCTGGCGGGAGGCATGTGAGCATGAGCTACGGAGCTGAGCTGGGGTGATGGCTCATGTGCCCACAGAGAAAACCCTCCAAAAATGCCTAATGCATTCTGGCTATGAATTTCTGTTCTAGGACTACAAAGAAATGATATGAAGACTACTGCAATTGGGGTAGTTTTTGTATTTATCAGTCAATGGAATATACAAAGGAATTTTTTTTATTGTTATAGTAAATGGCATCTGATTTTCAAAAGCCCTATAAAGTTTTCAAACATATAAGATTTCCTTCCTTCCTTCCTTCCTTCCTTCCTTCCTTCCTTCCTTCCTTCCTTCCTTCCTTCCTTCCTTCCTTCCTTCCTCTTTTTTTTCCTTTATTACATTTTTCTGATCTTACACCAGATTCGTACGTGCAAATGAGAACCCACACCGATATATGATCCCATTTTCAAATTAATTATACTGGTGATTCCTGAAGCAGCTCAAAATCTGTCTGATCTGCCTGGTTGCAGAGAAATTCTAATCAGCAAAATTACTCAAAGATGAAAGGATATTGCATTGAAAATGATAAGATGATAATTACATCCTCACATAGTTCCTCTGCCTTACTAAAATAAATACATGGCTTTAAACTCTGTGAGGCATAACTAATTATACCCTGAAATGGGAGAGGGAGAGTTGCAGATGAAATCAGTATCCTAAGTGAATGCTAGCATAAAAATAAAATACAGAGAAAGCATCCACATGTTTAAATTTTCAAGCTGTGAATCAAGAATTTTGATTCAAATCTTCTTTGCTTTAATTCAGAGTTTGGCCCTTGGCAAACCTTATTATAGGACCCTCTACACCAGAGGTGTCAAAAGGTGCCACATCAGGATTATATTTGACCTAGGAGGATGGGAGTGGGCATGGGTGGGCATGGGTGTGGCCATGGTGGGCATGGCCAGCTCAACATCAGTCATATCGGGGGCACCTGTAGTCAAGTTCTAAGGTACAACTTCCCTGAGACCCTCCCTCACACTCATTATAACCTTCCTTCCTTCCTTCCTTCCTTCCTTCCTTCCTTCCTTCCTTCCTTCCTTCCTTCCTTCCTTCCTTTCTTCCTTTGCCTTCCCTCTAATTATCCTTTCTTCTTCCTTCCCTTTTTTCCTTATTTTTCCTTCCTTGCTCTCGTCCCATCTTTCCTTCTTGGTTGTCTTTCCTCTTTCCCTTTTTCCTTTCCTGTCCCTTCTTCCATGTTCAAATGCAAAAGGGGAAACATTTCTCTTTTTGTTTTGTTTTTAGTTTGATAGTTTTCACTGGCAGAGGACTGAAGGAGACCGTTGCAGCCGAAAACAAGGCACAGTGGGGCAGCATGCGGCCCTCTTGAGCTGGCAGAGGCACTGCAGGCTGGTTCTTTTCTGTTTCCAAGGCAACTCCGAGGGCCAGATCTAGGCACCCCACAGGCTGGATCTGGGCCCTGCGCCTTGAGTTTAACACTCCTACTCTACACACACATCTCCACATGCCATGTTTCTTCTGCAAGATGAGAAAGTTCTAGGATCTCAAGACAATGAATGAAGGGCTTAAATATCTTTGGTATTATGAAGGCTTGATATTTGAATTAATGCAATTCGGGCCAGGTCTGAAAAACTGTGAAATGTTTCAAGGAGCAGATTGCTCAGCTAGGCAGAAGAAACAGTAGACCATATTCTCAGGTTGTGCAAGAAGATTGCACAAACTGATTATGAACAATGTCATAATACAATTGCCAAAACAATTCAGTGGAACATCTATAAAAATCATACGCCAGTAATGAATAATTGGTGGGAATATAGTGTTGAAAAAAATAATCAAAAATAAACAGGTTACAATATTGTAAGGAATTGTCCAGTAAAACCGCAGAAAAGATTGCAAATAATAATCACATGACTACATGGAGCTTGGAACTAAATGTATGTGTGAACAGTTTGCAAGGACCCAGCTTATGATCATGTGACTATGGGAGGGGCACAACATTTTACAATGGCCAGAAATGTTTTACAGAGTGCAAAGCACCCTCTCTTTGCCAACATAATTTTGAATGGTTGTTAAATGATAAGTTGTAAAAGGAGGACTACTTGTGTGGAATTGATATTCCTTAAATATGAATAATCATATTTTCACCTATTGGTGTCAACTCCAATTTGGACCAATTGATAGAATATCCTATTTTATTACAGGCATCTGTCATTCACATCAACGCTAGAAAAGTAATGGAAGAATTAAAAACGAACAGAAGAATGTCATCTGCAAATAAAATCAGTTCATGTTCATCTGAAATATGTGCTACTCTTAAATTGTCCTATGTTGTCTAATAGCATAAGCCAAGTTCCTCTAAGTAATGGCAAAGCAGTAGAAAACAAACATTTCTTTGGATGTGGGAGAGTCGTATAACATCTTGCTACATTTTATGAAAAATCAAAATCTGTTAAATACAGCAAACATATAATGTCTATAGATTTGGCCAAATGTTTTTTCAGTATCTACTGGCATATTGGTCATTATTTTTCTTCAACTCTATAACTACAATTAACCTAATTAACCTAATATTGTCTGCTGTTGCCTAGTTTAATAAACTCTGCTTGATCGTTCATAATAATGAATGGTAATGCTGTAATTTATTTTCTAGCACTGCTGTTAAGAGCTTTGTGTCAACATAATCAATGAGATTAGACGATAATGAGCACATTGGGTATAATCTTTATCTGATTTCGGTATTGTTGTAATAGAAACCTGATTAAATGCCTTTGATAATATTCCCTTATCAAGTATTACATCATATAATTGACTAGTTTTGGTACATAAAATTTATAAATGTTTTATATCTTCTCCTAGAGAATCCACCTAAAATCACTGCACCTTCACTTGATCCATATCTGAACTCAAGCTTTCTTCCTCAGACTAACTGAATCCTATTTTGTTCAGTTTTATAAACTTATGCTGGACAGAGCCCTGACCCACTGTATATAATTTTGTTCCAACATTTTTATTGAGTTAGAAATAATTACAAAAAGGGCACAGGTTTTTGACATCTCCACCTTGCAGAATCTCAGGAGAAAACAAAATATGCTACTGGGTTGCAGTTTTTGCATTCGTCCTATAGATAATAAAAATACTACTACTACTATTATTTGGTTGGAGTTGCCATTTATTCAGTTTAGCTCCTCCCCTCCTAAACTACTGAGCACTGACCTTTTGGCATGATCAAAAGAGAGGATTATTTTAATGATACAAAAGGAAGAGTAAGGGATACCTAAGGGAGTCAGCTAATAGTAGCTTTCTCATCAAGGATTTTACACAATTTTCTGTTCTTCAAAACCCATGTCCCAGAACACTCTCTCTCTCTCTCTCTCTCTCTCTCTCTCTCTCTCTCTCTCTCTCTCTCTCTCTCTCTCTCTCTCTCTCTCTCTCTCTCTCTCTCTCTGTATGTGTGTGTGTGTGTGTAGCAGAGGTGGGTTTCAGCAGGTCATGTCCAGTTCTAGAGAATTGGTAGCATAAATTTTGAATAGTTCGGAGAACTGGTAGTAAAAATTCTGACTGGCCATGCCCCCATCTATTCTCTGCCTCCTGAGTCCCAGCTGATTGGGAGGAAATAGGGATTTTGCAGTATCTTTCCCCTGCCACGCCCACCAAGCCACACCCACAGAACCAGTAGTAAAAAAATTTGAAACCCACCACACTGTGTAGGCTTCCTTCTCCCTCTCTCCCATCAAAAAGAGAGCATGATAGGGGATGCTTAAGTTCCAAAGGTATCCTTAAAAAAGATGCAATTGTCAGCTTACATTGGGAGATTTATTTTTATGAATCTTGAATAATATCATTATTTACCTTCAGGGTAGTACCAAATTTTGATTGATGTGACAGTATGAACGTTGCTTCCTAGGCCCTGTTGAAATATTGGGGTGGCATGATAGATAGCAGTGTTCCAATATCCAAGGGGCTGCCAAAAGGAAGAGGGTGGGTCAACCTATACTCCAAACCATCTGAAGGCAGGAACACAAACAATGGATGGAAACTAATCAAGGATAGAAGCAACCTAGAACTAATGAGAAATTTCCTGACAGAACAATTAATCAGTGGAACAACTTGCCTTCAAAACTTGTGGGTGTTCCAAGTTGTGGGTGCTTTTAAGAAGAGATTGGACAACCATTTGTTTGAAATGGTATAGGGCAGTGATGGCTAAACTTTTTGCCGTTGTATGCCAAAGGCGGGAGGAGCACAGGGGGGTTGCACACGGGTGTGCCCACACCCATAATTCAATTCCCCTGTGCCTTCCTGCACTTTTGGCACGTGACAGAAAAACAGTTCCTGGTGGGCCTGGTAGGCCAGTTTTTCACCCTCCCCAGGCTCCAGAGGCTTCCTTGGAGCCTGGGGAGGGTGAAAACGGCCTTCCCCACACCCCTGGAGGCCCTCTGGAGGCCGGAACCACCTGTTTCCTACTTCCAGTGGGCCCGCAAGGCCCAAAAATCAGCTAGCTGGCATGCACATGCGTGCTGGACCTTAGCTAGGGCAATGCTTGTGTGCCCACAGATAACGCTCCATGTGCCATAGGAACCATATCTGTGGCTCCCATGGCACATGTGGCACCTGTGCCATAGGTTCACCATCACAGGTATAGAGTTTCCTGCCTGAGCAGGGGTTTGGACTAGAAGACCCCAAAGTACCTTCCAACTCTGTTATTTTGTTATTCTGTTATTCTCTGCTCCAAAGGTGTACAGAGGTTGTCTTGGGTTTTCCTTAACTTGTTCCAGATAGAATGTGCCCACCCGGTGCACACTTGTCTATGAACACTCATGCCCTGAAACATCTGTCTATGAACACTTGTCTATGAACACTCATGCCCTAAAAGATCAAGGGAGTTGAGCTTATATAGCTTTCTCAGTAATCATGCTCTCATTCTGGTGCTTTTGTTATTCATAAAGAAGTATCCTCATTAAGAAACTTTTAACTGACCTTTCTTTCATCCTTATCTTCTTGGATTTCTTAGGTACATTTATCTTCTTAATATGATAGCTCTCTTCATTTTGCTTTTAAGATTATCTTGTGCTCCAACTCAGAGGTGTCTGTGGTTTCCAATAAATGCTGCTCTGTGTGACTATAACAATAAATTGGCAGTGGTGTGGGTGGAGAGTGAGAGAGCACATGCTAGAAAGCAAACGTTAAATGAGCACATTTGTCATGAAGGCCCAATATAATATTTTATCATCTCACTGTAATTCGGTTTGCCCTGGATCAATAATATCTTATCAAACCCTTTCCCCCTGTTTTCAGCTCTAAGAATTGGCAGGGTCATTTTAAAATTTCCATTGTACTTATCTCTACTGAAAGAAACCCTAATGGTTCTGGTTGTCAGAAGACATTTTAATTTTCATCCTACTTGATTCCTTTGGTTTTCTTAATCTACAGCAGGGTAAGAGATGAAAGTTTTCTCTCTGTTTCACTTGCTGTGTTTTCTAAAATAAAACAACAACAATGCCTTCTCTTCCATGTGGTTTGTGAAGTTTTTCCTCACCCCTGCTAACCACAATTTCAAATTACAGCAAGATGTCATAACTTTTGATAGGTAAAAGTTCAATCCATGGTCAGATGTTTTAATAGGTCACTGGGAAAAGTGACCTATTAAACTAAAAGTGTTAGCAAAATGTTGCTAGAATACATATTATACATATTTTTATTTATCAACCTACTAAAAACAGAATGCACACTTTTTCCTTGTCATTTTTTCTTATTTTTTGCTAAAGTGAGCATTTATTATTTTCACTAGAACAATATAACTCAAACATTAACAAGGTAAATAGAGAGTGGTGTGGTGGTCTAGAGGTAAAAATGCTTGCCTGCCACTCAAAAGTTTGAGAGTTCAATCCTAGGCAGCAACAGATGTTTCTCTATCATGATACAAAGAGAAAATATCTGCTGCAAACTCCATTTAGGCATCAGGAAGGGCATCTGCCCAGTAAATGCTTAGATCCATTCAGTCACCCCCAACTCCACTCTGAATAAAAGGATTACAAGGTCATAAAAAGAAAAACAACAACAACAACAGGTAAATAGAGTTTGGCTTTTTAAAGCCAGTGATTGCAATGTCTTGCATATCAGCTTGGAAAATTGTCTTAGGCACCAAGAGTATCTGCAGGGGAGACAAAACAGTCAAGATGGTAGGCACAATTGAAGTCCTGTACCTTGTTTTATAAGTATGAGTGGCATATGACATGTGTTAAGGACTTTTTATTGTACAGTCAGATCTATCCTTGTTCATCTCCACCATGGACATCCCCCAGGCCAGGTCATATTCCTCTCCATATGATCAATCTTTCTGTCTTCCCACCCATCTGAATTCAATTAAAAACATATCCAAGATTGATCCTCTTATTTTAACTATTTTTAGTTCTATTTAGAAATTGAGATGGGCTCATGACACATTTGATGCTGAGTGTCAAAGAATTGAGGTCTTTGAACTATGGTGCTGGAGAAGACTCCTGCAAGTCCCTTGGACTGCAAGGTGATCAAACCAGTCAGACCTAGAGGAGATCAACCCTGACTGTTCTTTAAAAGGCCAGATCCTGAAGATGTAACTGAAATACTTTGGCCACCTAATGAGAAGGAAGGACTCACTGGAGAAGAGCCTAATACTGGGAATGATTGAGGGCAAAAAAAGAACGGGATGGCAGAGAATGAGATGGCTGGATGAAGTCACTGAAACAGTCGGTGTGAGCTTAAATGGCCTCCGGGGGATAGCAGACGACAGGAAGACCTGGCGGAAAGTTGTCCATGTGGTCGGACATGACTTCGCAACTAACAACAACAACATGACACATTTTTGTTTTCATAGACCTCTCACATAACCTCTTGCTAATCATGATTTAGTAACAAGTGAGCATAGAGAGCTGTCATTCAATCAATGCAGAGCTACAGACCAGAATGCACTGTGTATCTCATCTCTTCCTCCTATCCAGAAAGGTTAAACAGAATACATTGCTAATATTTTCTTTTATTTTTGCACTGACTGTGGACACAAACATCTGTTGCTTTCTAACCATCTAATGCTGATTACTCCTGCATTTGGATAATTTAATCATGATACTGAATCAAAATTCAGAGGCGCATAGACAACCAAGAATTCACCTCTGTTAACCTCTGGAAGCTATCTGGATTGCCATTTTTTAACCCAAACATGAACTCATGGGTGTGTGTGTGTGTGTGTGTGTGTGTGTGTGTGTGTGTGTGTGTTTTAGAAGGATTTATTAAGATGGAAAAAAAATAGCAGTACAAAAATTTCAGCAAGAGAACTAATGTCAGTTTAGAACCAAAATATCTCAGGGTACTTTAGAGTGGAGGATGTCTTTTTCCTACAGTGTGACAATGCACCAGAGAAGAGGGAACTCTTTTCACTGAAAATGGGAGCATCCAAAGCTGATCGTTTATGTTACAATCTCTTAAATTTATTAATCTGAGGGCTATTAATGCCCTCCAATAATAGCACAAACCATTTCTTCAGATTGGTGATTTATATATTACATAAATCAAACCACATTGACTGCCTTGAAACAGCATTTTCAGAGCTGCGGTGGTGCAGAAATTAGAAGTAGCAGCAGGCTACTTCTGCTGATCACCGGCTGCCAGCAATTCGGGAGATCGAATATCACCAGCCAGAGGTGGTATTCAGCAGGTTCTGATCAGTTCTGGAAAACCAGTAGTGGAAATTTTGAGTAGTTTGAAGAACCGGTAAATACCACCTCTGACTGGCCCTGCCCCCATCTATTCTCTGCCTCCTGAGTCCCAGCTGATCAGGAAAAAATGGAGATTTTGCAGAAACCTTCCCCTGGAGTGGGGAGGGAATGGAGATTTTACAGTATCTTTCCCCTGCCATGCCCACCAAGCCATGCCATGCCCACCAAGCCACACCCACAGAACTGGTAGTAAAAATTTTTGAATCCCACCACTGCACCAGGCTCAAGGTTGACTCAGCCTTCCATTCTTCTGAGGTGAGTAAAATGAGGACCTGGATTGTTGGGGGCAATATGCTGACTTTGTAAATCACTTAGAGAGGGCTGTAAAGCACTGTGAAGCAGTATATAAGTCTAAGTGCTATTGCTATTGCTATTTCCACATCCATGGATTCAAAGGTGCTGGCCCAAAATAGCTTTCAATTGCAGGACCCATTTATGGCATCATCTGATCAGTAAATCTCATTTGACAAGGCTGTCTAGCTGGCACCTTTGTCTGGAACATCTCTTGGGGGAGATATTTTGGGTACAGATGCTATAAAGCAGGGGGCTGAGCCTTTTTGGCTTCCTCTATTCAGGCTTCCATCATGGTGACTTACAAGACACATTTATATAAATAACGCTTCTGAAATCACTTGCATAACTAGTGTCAGACCATAATGAACATTTCAAATTAAACCGTACCTTCCATTTGGAAGTGTTGGTTGATTTGTAGTCCTGTGCAAAATAAATGCCATTAAAACAAAATTAACTTGTGTTGAATTTATCACAGGACTTTCTAGGTGATGCTAATACAAATCCCCAACAATTTACCCATCTTGCATTTATGACATGCTGGTATTGTACAATGGCAAACACAGAGTCTTTAAGGAGCACAATTATCCTAGCAGCTGGGCTATGTCAGATGAGCTCCTTATGAATCTGCATGCTTTTGAGTTAAATTATCAGTGCATGCATATATAACATTTTGCTAGTCTCATATGCTCACAGGTACTCAAACTTTCTCCATGCATCTGTCTCTAATTTAACAGCCATAGAGTTAAATCACAAATCTTCAAAGAGAACAAATCCTAATTAAGCAGAGAGGCACAACAGGAAATGCCTTTTGAGTCAATTATCATATGGCCTGGATAAAGTGATCAGGCAGGAAGCCAAAAGGCAGCAATGTAATACCTCCTGAGGCTCAGAACCCTAGTAGCTATTAAGATGCTTCAACTAATATTTTTAAACCATTCTATTATTTGAACCAGTATAGAATGAGGAAGATTCTTGGTGGAGATCTGCCCATTGGCTCATTTTCAGGATCATTTAGATGGGTGAGTGTTAGAAACAGTGATTTCTGCTACTTAATGGAATTCCAGTCCATGATACATATATTTTGATGCCTGAATTGGTTGCTCAATTAATTTCAAATAAACTTTCTTTCATTACTGTACTTAAAAATAATAATTTCCATGTTGGAAATGTAAAAAGAAAGAGGGAACATATTACCATATGTGGTGGTCCTGTCCTGAGGCTTGAAAATATTGGCTAAAAATTAAAGATTAGCTATAGAAAATTACTAATGAACAATTAGACTTAGAACTGGAACTCTTTTTATTGGGGATCTTCAATATATATACATATATATATATATATATATGTGTGTATATATATATATATATATATATATATATATATATATATATATACACATATATACATATATATACATATATATATATATATATACATATATATATATACATATATATATATACATATATATATATACATATATATATATATATACATATATATATACATATACATATTCTTATACATATACATATACATATTCTTATACATATACATATACATATACATATACATATACATATACATATACATATACATATACATATACATATACATATACATATACATATATATATATATATATATATATATATATATATATATATATATATAATAGGTCTTTGGTTATTCGGGTGTTCTCCCGTGTAGAATTGGATGTGTCTTGGCGACATTTCGACGAAGTCTCATTCGTCATCTTCAGGCTGGTATTCTTGGCTTCGTGCTTCCAGGAGCAATGTGAGATTGCTGCTGTTTCTTCCTTTTCTTCCATTTAAATCTTCCAGTCAATACTCAACACAGCTATTTTCTTTTTATGGCTTTGAGAATGGTTCTATATTGGTTCTGCGTTCAAGGGATCTTCCAGTTCTGGAGAATTATATTTAACTCATGATGCAGTAGCACTCCTCCAAATAGAGTTGGATTTTGCACAAGTTCATCTTATGAAGCAATTGTGCAATTCCTAGATTGTGAAAATAGCTGTTAAAGTAGCACTAGCTGCCTGCAATTACTGCAAGTTCGAATCTCACCAGGCTCAAGGTTCAGCCTTCCATCCTTTCGAGGTAGGTAAAATGAGGACCTAGATTGTGGGCGCAATAAGATGATTGCCCCCACAAAGAACAGCAGTGTTCTTTTTTTGTATATAAAAAAGAACACCGCTGGGGCGGGGGGCAAAAGCCCTACTAAGCAAGTTCATACAAAAAGTATGAAGGCTATTGCTTAACTCATTGTAAGCCGCCCTGAATCTCAGGAGAAGGGCGGCATATTAATTGAACCAATAAATAAATTGAACCAATAAATGTATTATACAGGGTGTGCCCATAGAGACCCCCCCAGAAACTTCTGCTAGGCCAGAATACGATGGTACATACAGTTCTGGGCACCCCACAGTTTGCCTATGTTACACTATTGTTGCATGAATTGCACTAGCTCCAGGTTTCTTTCTGAGTGATATTTAAGACACGTTATCTGTGGAATTGACTCTCCTTGGGGACATTTTCCCCTTCTGTTAAAAGCCACCTCGCAAATGGGCAACTGTGAAGATTCAGTGCTGTCAAGATTCTAATTGCTGCACAAAGTACTGGCTCATCTGCCCATTGAAGTGGTACCTATTTATCTACTTGCATAGAACATGCTTTCAAACTGCTTGGTGGGCAGAAGCTGAGGCAAGTGACTGGAGCTCACCCTGCCTTGTAGCAAAGAGACCCAAACCACCAGAGCAGAGACCATCTTCAGTGTCATTAAGCCACTGAGCCACCACACTTCTTAAGTAATTTCTATTTGAAACTAATAAAGCTTTGTATATATTAGGGCAAAAATGTTCAAATCTTTTTTTCTCTCGGTCTTACCATTCACAGGATAGAAGATAGGTCTTTCCTCTGAGAAAGAGGGAGTCTGGAGCTGTAAATTATTTACACAGCAATTGCTTAATTCCTTTTAAGTCTGAAAATCAACTTGTATACCTTCCTGTGCTTCCAACCATGTGAAGACTTTTACTGTGTTAGCAATATATATTGCATATCTTCCCCTTGACATAGGAAAGGAATTTAAGAATGCCATTAAAGATTCTTTTTCACTCAACCAGCAATGCTGTATTGATATTCTTTTTGGCAGTATTTTAATATAGAAGAAGAACGTCAAAGTGTCATAGTTGTTTCTCCATCTAATCTTCAATCTCTGCAATCCTATATTCATTTACACTACAAATCCCACTGAATTCAAATTGGCTTCTTTTTGACTGGAGAAGATGGGATAATATGTATTTATAAGAGACTTCAGAATTAATTCTATCATACTTTTAGTACTGAACCATTTTAGGATTATGACATTATGAGCTTTGAAGAATGAACAGATGAAGAGGTTGTGGAACAAATGCAAAAGCAAAATAGAACAATATGTTCATAAATGGGTACAGTACATTCTTTCTACTCCCTTCCAGGTTCTAAGAAACGAGAGGGTGCGAAATTGTAAGAGGTGGAAGCATCTGAGGCACAGCTTTTGCAGATGATCAAATCTTATGAGGTTTCAGGTATTTAGCTGCATCAGGAGTTCTAAGGAAACAGCCTAACTGTGGCACTTAAACTGCTAACTTTTGGCTTTTGTGTTGCCAAAACTCACAGATCTGTCTTTGCCATCTTGTAACCAGATCTGTTCCCTATGACCTTGCTTTATTTCTGAATCTTCAGCACATGAATTCATGTTGCTTACCCAGCTTTGTTTGGCTGGCCTTTGAATCTCCTTGGTTCCTAGGTGGCATATTGCTGCACCTGACAATAAGCAGGAGAGTATTATTTTCTAGGAAGTAATATATTGCTGTTGACTCCTATGCATTCTGAGTTACACGCTGGCACATGCTATATTGGACCACTGGGGAGGTAAGGAATGTTGGAGCTCTGCAACTTTGTTCTTCTGTTATTTCCCCATTTTGGCAAAAGAACTTTCTAGCAGATCCATGTTCAAATTCTCCAGTTCTGCTAATGATTCTTGTTTAAAACTTTCATGTAGCCTATATAAAAGAGTCATTTTTATTGTTTCCTAACTATTTGGCAGATGTACTCCCTATCACCCCATCTGTCCCTTCCCAGCTGGTCATTTCTAGTCATTCAAGAAAAAAAAAATAGTTTTGCAAACGGACATTTCATGCCAAAATCTTCAGTAATGATCCTTGTCCCATCTGCCCTCTTCGTGTTCCCATATTCACCAGATGCCTAACCCCACTGTGAGTTTGGCCACTGAACATGGCGTAATAATGACTCTGAATGTTAATAGACATCAAGTTGTTTCTTTTTAAAAAATATGATGATATGGTGAAGCTTTGTCTCAAGGAAAGTTCTACAAGATGGGAAATAAAATAATGGATTAAGCAAGGACTTGTGTTATAACATGCATATGGCATAATCTTTTGAGTTCCAAGATTATGTCTCAGAAGTAATTCTTATTAAAGCCCCTTAATAATCCTACTGAGTTTTATCCAAAATTGAATTTGGGGCTTCCTATTGGAAGAACAGAAGAAAGCATGAAAAAGTGTTACATTTATTGAAAAATATTTTGTTTTTATTTCTAAATTCAACAGAAAAAGACAGAACAAAAAGAAACAAATAGAAAGGAAAGGTGGGGGGAAGGGCATCTCACACATACAGAGAGGCTCTGGGTGTGCACACACACATTTTAGCCTATTTCAGTATAATAAACTAACCTCTTTCTTTTCAGTCTTCTGCAATTATCTGCACTTGTGTAAATTTGTCGGGGATTAGAACCTTGGGCTTTTGCAATTATTATTTCTTTTTAATTTATTATTTTATATATATCTTGCCTTTATTATTTTTTTTCAAACAATTCAAGCTGGTGCTCCTTTTCCCCCCTATTTCCTCCACAACAACACTGTGAGGTGAATTGGGCTCATCTAATTCACCTCACAGAGAGAGTGAGAGCTGCAAAGTCACTTAAGTTGACTTTTATTTCTTTCTTCTTAGATTTCTTCCTAGATCTTTCATAACATAATTGGATTCTTTTTCTCTTTCACAGAGTTGATATAATCTTCTTTACCAACTAACTGAACAGCTAGAATTAGATGGTGGGCCTGCAAAAAAAATACAAATAACTTTTAATAGGGAATATCCATAAGAACAGCAGTACCACTTAATAAAGTTTGTCCGTAAAATACTTTCACAATTTTTCATTCTAAGCCTATATCACATATCACTGATTCAGCAAGCAAATCAGATGCTGCCTACTTGACCATAGTAATGGTCTAGAAGAGATTACCATTTTTTTTTTGCTGTAACATATAAATTGTATAAATGTCATGAATGTAGTATATGTATTTATGATTCTACCTTTGAATGCTTATGCTTTTAATAAGCTATTTTTAGTTTATTGTAACTTTGTTGTGTATTAACATTTATTACATTGGATACTGCTTCAAAATGACTGCATAATAAGTTGTATAAAATACAACGAATAAGCAAAAAAAAGTTATTTCACCATTTTCTAGTAACTTTGCTAGGCAAATGAATCTTAGAAAAGAGATATGGTGCTCAGGCAAGCTGCTGGTTATATCTTTGACATCCAGACATTAGCTTGAGTCTCTTCAGCAAACAATTCTGGGAATTAGAAGATATTTCCAAGTAAGCTTCCAAAATGACTGGACATCATCCAAGCTAATTCATGTATCTTTTTTTTAAAGAGTGCTACAATCTTAGAAAGTCCTAATGGTGGGCACGTTATTAGAATTATTAAACTCACAACTCATACTAATATAGAATAGTATTGGAAGGGATCTTGGAAGTCCTCTAATCCAACCCCATATTCAAGTAGGAGACTCTATACCAGTGATTCTCAACCTTCCTAATGCTGCAACCCTTTAATACAATTCCTCATGTTGTGGTGACCCCCAACCATAAAATTATTCCTAAAACCATCAAAAATATGTGTTTTCTGATGGTCTTAGGCAACCCCTGTGAAAGGATCATTCGACCCCCAAAGAGGTCACGACCCACAGGTTGAGAACCACTGCTCTATACCATTTCAGACAAGAGGCTGTCCAGTCTCTTCTAAAAAACCTCAAGTGATGAAGCACCCACTTCTTTCTAAGGCAAACTGTTCCACTAGTTAATGTTCTCACTATTAGGAAGTTTCTTCTTAATTCTAGATTGCTTCTCTCTTTGATTAATTTCCATCCATTGTTTCTTGTCTTTCCTTCTGGTGCTTTGGAAAATAAATTGACCCCCCCTTCTTTGTGGCAGCCCCTCAAATATTAGAACACTGCTATCATGTGATGCCTAGTCCTTCTTTCATCTAGACTGGCCAATTCCTGCAACTGTTCTTCATGTTTTAGTCTCCAGGCCCGTAATCATCTTAGTTGCTCTTCTCTGCACTGTTTCTAGCTATCCAGATTATTTTCAGTTGAAAACTCTGTGTTGATTGGACTGAATCCATTGACCTGCTATGATTGGGAAATGCTTTCCCATTTAGAATTACTTGCCTATTCAGTCAGTTATCAGCTATAATGAAATGGGGGGGGGGGGGAATCAAAAGAGTTTAAGTTATGTGCCATAGACCTGTAGGAGAGCAAAGGTTTCTCATATGGAAGGTTCTAAGAACAAATATAGGGTCAGTGTATCACCAGATTTCCTGCCCCCAAAATGAGATTGTTGATTGTGCTTCAGGACCAGCGCTTTCTGTATATCTATGATGCATACTATATAACCAACACAAACAGGTAAAGAGGGATGGGACAATAACCCATCCCACCACCAGCATCCATAAATATGGACATCTTCAGGGTATCTTACCTGAGGAATCATTTCATCCCAACGGGATTGGCCTATCCTACCTCCTGCAAACCTGCTGTTCAAATATATTTGGCAGTTAGGGTTCAGGAGAAGAACCTTTTCTTCTATGGTTTCCACCCTTTGGAACCTCATATCCTCCAAGGTAAGATCTGCACCCACCTTTTTGGCCTTTCTAAAGGGCTTGAAAATCTGGCTCTGCCAATTGGCCTGAGGCCCCAATGGGGACATGTCATATTGGAGATAGTTAATGGACTGAGATAAGACTTCAATAATAATTTGAATTTACAGGAAGCTCTGCCTAAAATGTTAGACTTGTAAAACCAGGTGATTAAGCTAAAGCACAATGATCTGTTTATGAGACAGTTTCTTTTGTTCACAGCCTTTAATAGAATTGTGGCTGATATTACTGAGCACAATTTTTGACTAAACCTTGATATAGATTCTTTAAAAAATAAACAGTCCTTGTGAGCTCTGATGTAAAACATTCTGATGCATGCCTGATTAAAATGAAAATTGGGATTGGTTTCAGGGGTGGGTTCTACTTACCTTTACTACCGGTTCGCAACGGGGCCACATGCGCTCTCTCTCGCTCCACTCATGTGTGCGTGCACTCTTCTGCGCAAGTGCAGAAGCGTTTTGATGACATCAGGGTCAATAGGTGGGCCCTCCTGCCAGTTTTACTACCAGTTCTATAGAACTGGTGCGAACCAGGGGCTACCCACCACTAATTGGTTTGTACTTCCTAAATGCAGTTTTTGGTTAAATGTTTACACATGTGCATTTGAAAGGAAATTCTGGCTACAGGTACACTGTATTGTGATACAGAGGAATAAAAGTGGGGTGACTCCTACTTGAATAGATATTCATGACTTTATTGCTAATCTTGAATGTCAGCTTTCCTAATGGCACGGAACTCCATGGACCACCCATCTGTGATGCTATGGCAGCAAACCAGTCTCGATAACTATAAAAATTCCATAGGTCTTAACTATCTTTTTTTTAATTTATGCACAGGACAAACCCAGAAAATGTTTAATATGCCTAAATCAAGCAAATTTTGATACAGGTTTATATAGGAAGTGTTAGATGTGGGGTCAGAGTGAGGAGGCAGGATGCGGGCATGGTGCAGTAAAATAATTTATTTCTGCAGTTTAAAAAACAACAGCAGACACACTGGCAGCTCCTTTTAAACTCCTGGAGCTGTCCAGAGCTTCAGCCACTCACATCAGTCCATTCTCCCGCCTTAGAGCCTGGATCAATGGGGGGGGGGGAGTCATACATCACGACTTCTCCCTCATTAATATTCAACAGGAAGATAGCACAAAAAAACAGTGATGAAGCGTTATAAAAATGACATTGACAAGAAATAGAGTGATATGCTAACCCCTAAACTGCAAAATTCAAATACATAAGAGTATATAATATATTTAATAATGTAAGTAATGTTTAAAGTACTAAACTATCTTTTCTAATTCATCACTGATGTTAACCTATTTTCTGTGTAAGTGCCATTATCTGTACTGGTATAATAATGTTCTTTGCAATGTGAAGCATTCCTCTGCTATAACCTATTAATCTTTTTTTTTTTATCAGTCATTAGCTGACATAAATTACATGGAAATAAAAAGTGGTTATGGTTTAGAAGTTAAACACATACTAGAGCTCGTGCTGGAATAACAGATTTTCTGCATTAGTTTCCTGGCTATGCAAGATCGTACACAGTTGTGAACAGTTGGTGCATGTTTGTTATTTGTATTTTTGCCTCTCCTGAGAAGAAGCAATAAAGAAAGTTGCTGCAATGGCTATTTACATTAATATATGGAGTTCAGCCAAATGAGCTTTTTTTTTTCCCCACTTAGATGTCTAATTACTTGAATTGTTTTGTTTCCTCAGCCATTCCTGAAATGCTAATCAACCGCCATTAGATGCCAAATGGTAAAGGTCATCTGTGGATTTCCAAAATAAATCTGATTTAATGCTACGAAACAATGCAAGCTATTTTAGCTTTTTATGAAGTAGTAGTACTGTTGAGCACAGTGTCACCAGCTGGAAATAATAGTTGATTTTGTAGACGTCGGAAATTTTGATACTTTCAACTACAGAATAGCTCACAAGGCAAGTGCCCTTGGTAGCAAAGCAAAAATATTAAGTGTCTGCTCCTACTGTCAGCTGCTGAAGCTGTATTATTGGGGAAAATTCAAAATGTCCCGCTGATGCTGTATTGCAGAAGGTAATCATGTTATTAAGATCCATGCATTGCTTTAGGTATCTTGAGGAAGAACTTTAGCTATACAAGGCAGAAGGATGAATAATTTGCCAGTGTGGAAGAAATTATATCCCTCTGTTTTTCCCCCCAAAAAAGTAAGCTCTGCACTTGGACTTCCTTCCAAAAAACAGAACAGTAGATATGGGTCCTTTATTTTTCCATATCACCATCAAAAATGAGTTGATTGCACATAATCAATCAATGATCAGATTTGAAACTATTTTCTCAGAGCCAATAAATTCATAAGGAATTATTTATGTGGTAACTGCAAAAGTACTACAATTCTATTTTATTTACAAGTCTGTATAATAGATAATACAATAATGTCATCCTATATTTTATGGTTCTGTGTTCTAATGTCACTATACACGGATCTTGATTTCTAATATCCTTCTCTCTGTTTCTGTCTCTCTATCCAATCTATCTTTTCCCTTTTAAATTGTGTGGGTAGAATTCTTTCCATCAGGGGACATGGTGGCTCAGTGGCTAAGACACTGAGCTTGTCGATCAGAAGGTCAGCAATTCAGTGGTTCAAATTCCTAGCACCACATAACTGAGTGAGCTCCCATTACTTGTCCTAGTTTCTGCCAACCTAGCAGTTCGAAATCATGTAAAAAATGCAAGTAAAAAAATTGGGACCACTTTGGTGGGAATGTAACAGTGCTCCATGCGCCTTCAGCGTTTAGTCATGCTGGCGACATGACCACAGAGGCATCTTCAGACAGTGCTGGCTCTTTGGCTTAGAAATGGAGATGAGCACCACCCATAGAGCTGGAAACGACTAGCACACATATGCAGGGAAACATTTACCTTTATCAATTCTTTCCAATTTGAATAATTTCAAATCTGATCATTGGTGGCAGAATGCTGGCATCATTGATTGTTTTACTGCTTCTTGAAAGCTGTAGCTGTTGCCAAATGCTATGTTCCTGAAGAGATGGGACAGAATATTTTCCTACCAGATTTTCAACTTCCTAAGCACTGATAATGTTATCAAGTTTGGGTAGTGAAATATCTTCAAGAAAACAACTAAGCTTAGAGAGTACCAAGGACCCCTCACTTCAACCCTGTGCTACAGATATTCTCCTTTATGAGAGATTGATATTTAATGGTCATCTAAAAGAATGTCAGGTCTGGATAGATGTTCTTCTAGAGCAGGGGTGTCAAACTCATGACATCACAGTGGCATCCCATGATGTATCGGGACATTTTTCCCACTTTGCTAAACCAGGCATGGACATGGCCAGCATGTGACACATCCACCCAATGGACAGGGAATTTGACATCCTGTTCTAGAGGGCAGATGCCATGACAGAGAAGGTTTACTCTCTAGATCTGATGATACAGCTTAATAGAAGGAACCTGTAGCACCTTAACTCCAATCTTATAGGATGGGTAGAAACCATAGGAGAAAGACAATCCCTCAAATAACTTTATAGGTGATGACCAACACTTTGAATTTTGCATTTGTCCCATGAATGTAGATCTCTGAAAAATTTGGCACTTGGAACATCTTTTGCTAAGTACTGTAGCATAGGAAAGGTATCTAAGCTCTAAACATCATCATAGGGATTGTGACAGGACCTATAAGCTGCCAAGAGTCACTCGATAGTGAGAAGGGTAGCATGTAAATTTAATAAATAATTTAAAAATATGCTACTTTCTTTCTTCAGGTCACTATCAAGAGGTTCCTCAGGGCCTCTCCCATTTTGAGATGATTCTCTACCTAAACATCAACTTTGCTTCAATATCAAGTAAGAGATTTGTAGAGGGTGACTTTTTTTATATAGAGAGAGACTGTGGTACATAACAAAATGGTTGCACTGCCCCTTTTCATATGCCCTGAGGTCAGCCCTGCCCTGAGCAGGTACCTCCCACATTTGTTACTTCAATAATCACAAGATATATTGTATACATCCAGAGGTCTAATATATTGTGCAATCTGACTTTTATTGATATGAGACTGTTGATCTTCCCATGCTGCCTATTTAAATGAAACATTTGATAATCTCAGATTTATTTTGGCTACATATCTATAAAGTAATTCCTATCAAAATAAAGAATTGCTCTTCATACAAATATATACTCTATAACTGCTTTGTCAATCTTTTTCTAATACACTGGCTCAAAGTACTTTGTAATCCCTTTGCCATTTAATCCAACAGATTTATATCTTTTCTGATACCTTTTTTTTTCTTTTACACACATGATATATAGACAGATTGATAGAAAATCAGGAGAAGGGGCAAATGTCAGCAAATCATTCTGAGAAGAGAAATAAATCGTTTCAGGTATAAAACTGTCTTGCAACAGCAAAAGTTGTGATGGCCTTAGGAAGAGTTTCATTTTCAGAGGAGATCTTCAAAACGGTATTGAGCTATTTTTGCTGTATACAGAGTGTCTCAAAATTGTTTCAAATTGTTAGCAGAAATAATAAGCTTGTACTGAAGATGAATAAGCCATGGCAAGTCTATGAATATCATTCACATGTATTTATTGATGTGCTCTTAGTATACCCCATTTGTGAATATTATAGAAAACAATGACACAGTGCTGGGAATATTATTTTATTGAACAGGACTACTTCAGTAGCAGATAAAATGTTTCACTTATGCAGAACCCACATTTTCTAAAAGAAAAGGCTGTAAGTGGATGAATAGATTACTACCAATAGATAATTGGTAGTAATCAAATTAAAACAATAAAATGAAGGTACCTACAGTATACCATGAAAATTATTTATTTAAAAAGAAAATTCTGAAATTCTGATAAAGTAATAATAAGTGAAGTGAACTGGGGAACGGATTTTTTTAACCTGACGCCATCTGCTTTTTGGAGTATAGTTCCCTTCAAGGCCCAAGTGTGACTTTCAGTTTGTATATATGGACTACAGTAATGGCTGCTTTCTAAAGTATTCAGAAATATATCTTGGCGCCTTCTAAGGTTCTCACCAAAACAACATAAATTATCCTGTATTCAAGTTGGATAGAAATTTCCTAAATTAAAATATTTCCCAATGAAGCATATGCATGCATATATACACAACCATGTTTATTGTCAAAAATTATAAGAGCTTCTGTTTTAAGATGATGGACCTTGTTAACAATTTCTTTTTCCCTAGCTTTCTCTGATGATGTATGTTTTAAAATCACAAGGACAAAACCAGTAACTGTAAAGATTTTCATGATAGTAGTGCAATTTATTAGCTTAATAGCATATAAGATATCTGAATTAAATGGCCACAAAGACATAGTAGTTAAAGGACATATATGACATTATCACTTTGCTTTACAACCAACATCAAAATTTGTGATATTGGTGCTTAGGGGAATAATAGTTGGATTTTGCAGAAATGTTTTCATGTTAATAATTATCTATCCTGTAGCATTCAGGGTTTATTAAACCAAAACATTTCTTGAGACAAGAAATTTGAGTTAAAGAGAAAACATTTAGCAAGTTTTGCTAGTGGAAAAATTTGACTATATGCTCAGAGACTTGATTTATGATGCTTTAAACATAAACCTAGGGTCATTAAACTTCTACCTACAATAAAGCAATTTCCCAGAAAGAAGCTGACAAGAAGCCTGGTCATTCTTAGTTTAATCCCATAATCAAATTCCAATTATACATAGAATCAGTTGATATTAGTCTTGTTATGAAGGCATGTGAAATTGCCGTGTGAGATACAAATCGCAAGAAGATTCTGCAAACATCAAATAGAATGATAAATATAAGAATATGATGGATGCAGCAGCTATTGGTACTTAGATTTCAGAACTTGTCAGTGTCTTGTTTACGCATGCATGTGAAATAATTTCAGAATATTTTTCTACTTTCCTCTAATATGGCAAGGACAGTGTGTGTGTGTGTGTCATAGGACTGGAAGGCTAACAGTTTGTTTCTGAAATATCATTGATAATGGCACTGAAAAGCAAGAACAGATTATTACAACAGCAGCTGAAGCATCTCTAAGGCATAACAAGAAACGAAGCTTTATGGAAGCACGACGTTGTCATGGAACTGAAATCCTGACTTTGATTATTTATGCCCTTTGCACACTGCCTTGCTTTATAAGGTTCTTTTAGAAAGTTATAATGAATAAGTATAAACATGATTAGGTAAATAGAAAAGAAAATATCCAACTGTAAAATTAAAAGCAGCAAACAAAGGACAACACAGCAGAGCTGAAAATGATTCAGAATCAGAGGAAGAAGGAACTTTGGAAAGTATGTAGTTCTTATAAAGGTAAAAAAAAGGGGGGGTATAAAAGGTGTACGTGGAACCTTTTTTCATTATTTTTCTTTTTCTATTGTTTTTTTCTATTGTGAGAAAGAAGAAGGAAGGAAGGAAGGAAGGAAGGAAGGAAGGAAGAAAGAAAGAAAGAAAGAAAGAAAGAAAGAAAGAAAGAAAGAAAGAAAGAAAGAAAGAAAAACTCCCACTAAATCTATCTTATACTGCATATTAAACTTAGCAATAGTCACTGGTTTACTAATAAATATCATATTTTACAATACTCTAAAACCTCCACCAATGTAATATACATTGCCTCATCCTTTGATTAATTGAAAACATTCTTTTCCAAGACACCTAAGTTGGATATTGCCAAAAACCATTCATTAATATATGGAATAAGGTCACTTTTCCAATTTTTCAATATAATTCTCTTTGCTACCCCAGATGTACTTTATTAGCCAAATGCACCCCCCTCCCAGATTAATGTCCTTGGGATGGAGCTGCACAAACCCAAGGAAAGACACAGATGCCCTAAGGACTTACAGAAAGGTGTTATGTTGGCACAGTCCTGAACTCCAAGAATCTTTATGTTTGAACTACCACATAGCTTTACAATAAAACGATGTCAGATTTAAATGAAAACTTGTAAAACTGAGAGCTCTGAATCTTATATATCATTTAATGCTCAGGGATTGTGGTGGCACAGGGTTTAGAATCAGTGGTGCATTACTACCAGTTCGTCCCGGATCGGGCAAACTGGTGGTGGCAGTGGGAGGCTCCATCCACCCACCTGGATGTCTCTGCACATGTGCAGAAGCGTTGTGTGCATGAGTGCCTGCGTGCCTATGAGCGAACTGGCAGCGGCTGAAATTGAAACCCACTACTGGTTGGAATGCAGTATTGCATGCTAACTCTGCCCACTGCCAGGAGTTTGGTCCTGACCAGCTCATTGTTGACTCAACTTTCCATCCTTCAGAGGTCAGTAAAATGAGGACCAGATTGTTGGGGACAATATGCTGACAATGTAAACTACTCAGAAGTGCTGTAAAGCACTGTGGATCAGTATATAAGTCTAAGTGCTATAGCTATAAGGATGGAATGAATTATAAGGTCCGCTTATACATCTGCTACCAAATGTCACCAAGTAAAATTCCTGTTGGACTTGATTTACTTATCATCAAAACTGAGGTGTCATCGCTGTGAATGTATTTTCATTGTTGGACACCTTATACAACTTGTCAGAGAGACTTAGATCAGGGTCTCTAACAAAGGTCTAAAAATTTGAAGGGTTACTTACAGAAAATGGTAGCCTTTCACAGGGATGATCTACTGAATATAATCTAAGAGCTGAATCCATTTCATTAGGGCAGGGGTCAGCAACCCATGGCTCTGGAGCAGCAAGTGGCTCTTTCATCCCTCTGCTGCGGCTCCCTGTTGCTGGTCAGCTCCACAATTGATAGGGTTTTCGGTTAGGGCAGGTAGAGGAAAAAGGATGCCATGCTAGGAGGAGACTCTATGGTGGGAGAACCGGACTTCTGGTCAGCAGAGGAAAAAGGCCGCTGCACTACGAGGAGATTTTGATGGGGGAACCGGACTTCTGGTTGGCTCCAGAATTGAATGGGGGCTTCTGGTTAGGCAGAAGCCCCCTTAAACACTCAAAGAGAATTGTGGCTCTTTGAGTGTTTAAGATTACCGACCCCTCTACTAGGGAATGGGGATTAAGTAAAACCATACTCCTATTGTGGTTCACTGAAGGCTTTACGTACAAAATTTAAAACACTCATAGAAAAGGCATATATATATATATGTAAAGGTTTACTTAGATATGACACAGAGACAGAACAAACAAAAACTATATGATAAAATAGATGAAATCAATTATAAGACCACAATGGGAAGGATTATGGACTATATATCAAATTTACACCAAATTACATCCTAAAGGAAAATTGCTACAAAATGTTTTACATGTGGTATACAACTCCTAAATTGTAATTAATATTGATAGAATTTTTTTCTTCTCTGTTATTAACATTCTTAGCTATCAAAATAACAGAATGCCAATAATAATTAAATATTTAAATATATATTAAATATAAACAGAATGCCAATAATAATTAAATAATTAAATATTAATTAAATATTTAATTAATAATTAAAATAATTATTAATTATATTACATAAACATCATTGTATTGAAATAGTGCAATGTATCAAGATTTATAACAGCACTATCAAAAAGGAAAAAGTGAATAAATAAATGGTGGGGCTGAAGGAAAATTTTCCCTACCCTAAACTTGATGGTCTTAACTGAGATGCTTTCAGCTAAATAAACACATTTAGAAGAACTGTGAACTACATGTAGTTCATGCATTCTCTACTTTAGCTCTGAATAAATTATTGTTATAGAAGAAAGTAAAAAACAACAGCAAACAACTGAAGATTGACAGCTAAACCATCCTTCATTTGCATATTAGAAGACTTCTAACCTGGCATATAATTTGTAGTGATTTGAAGTATAAATTGCAAAATGCAGTTGGTTGCAGTGTTGCTGCTGCTTTTGTTTAGCTAGATCCTACACCTTGAATTTTACTTTGGGTTGATAATTTAAGCCAGAATGTTAAACAGGTGCTTATTTATTCTTTGCTGGTATATATTCTAGTTTATAACATAGAAAGGCATGTTGTTACTGTTATCTTTAGAAATCTTTAAGTTGCTATGCCAACATATATTTTCTTTATGTTGGCATGTATCAATACATATTAAATGTTCCATAGCAAAGGCTCTAAAGTAAATTCACCTGCCATGAGGTAACAAGACAGGTGCTTTCATGGATTAGTAACTGATTAGAAACAGGACAGAGATGGTGAATAAGATGGCAATTCTCACATTGGTGAAATAAGATAGGCAAAGTAAGGTTTCCAGAGATTGGCTCTGAAGATGATGCCTTTTATCTTACATTTCAATTATCTGGACTTATGTGAGGGAGTGAGGTATTCATACCTGCTGGTGATGCCAAGCCATTTGAAGTGATAAAAAATCCCAAGATTATAAATACTTCCAGAAAGATCAATCAAAATTAGATGGCTTTTAAAGTGATAAGTACAGTTTAATGAAAACTATTGTAAAGTGATGCAAATTGGAACAATACAATTCAAATGTCAACGAATAGGACATGACCAGTGGTGGGTTGCTCCTGGTTTGGCCCAGTTCAGGTGAGCCGGTAGTAGAGATGATGTGACATCACCGAACCATTTCCCTTTGACTGGGAGCTGGGCTCTCCTGCCCGCTCCTGTGTTATTCCTACCTTTATTTCTTGTTTTTTAGCCCAGCTGATAGGCGCGGCAGAGTGGATTGCCACACCTCAGCTGGGCAGAAACCTAATACGCTTGTGCGGACCGCAAGGTTGGCACACATGTGAGTGAATTGAGTTTGCACGCGGTGATCGCACGCAAAGTGCGTGCGTGAAGAGAACCGGTAGTAACACCAGTTGGAATCCACCATTGGACATGACCTGACGTTGATTGACTAGGGAAGAGATCTTAAAATTCCATGGGGCAGTTCAGTTTACTTTTTTTTTAAAAAAAGCAAACTTTTCAATTAAAAAAAAAGCAAACTATTGGAATTATGAGAAAAGGAAAAATAGAAAAAATGAATTAACAATAATAAAATGCCTTTACGCAAATCTATGGTGACACAGAAGTTGGAGTAGTGTGTTCAATTGTGGAACCAGCCTTTAAAAAGAATCTTATCAAAGTTAGAAAACGTGTAAAAAGGGTAAATACAGTAGATAAATTAGGGAACTGGAAAAGCTTCAAGGAATAACAGCATTTGAGTCTCTTTAAATTGAAAAAAAAAGTGGGAAAGGGAAGACATAATAATAGTATAGGAAAGCAAAGATAATGTGGTTACAGAGCAGTTTTCTACCTCTGTTATGTTTGAAGTCACTCACTAAACTTAAATGCAGGGAGATTCGGGACTTCCAAAAGGAACTACTCCTCTACTCACCCACAAACTTCATAGTTCAGTTATGGAATTTATTTCCCTCAGTTGTGGCAGTGGGAAACAATTTGAATGGTTTTAAAAAGAGACTGGAAAGGTTCCTGGTGCATCAGACTATCACTGGCTACTAATACACATTGCTGTTTATTGTATCTTGGATTGTAGGTGGTACACCTTAAATACTGGTTTAGGGAAGTGACAGTAAAATTGTTGCTTCCTATTGCTTCTCAGGATAAGCAAGTGACTTCCTAAATGCATTCAGTTGGTGACTGTGTGATCCAGAGTGCTGGACTGAATAAGTCTGTGGAGTAAGAGTAAGAGTAAGAGGATCTTCCCCATGTTACATAATGCATTGTTTACATTTCTTCTGTTTCAGTTGCAGTTTTCTGCAAATGGAAAATATCTGATGAATGAAGGTGAATATAACTATCATAGGATAGGATAGGATAGGATAGGATAGGATAGTTTAGGATAGGATAGGATAGATAGGATAGGATAGGATAGGATAGGATAGGATAGGATAGGATAGGATAGGATAAGATAGTTGTACAATACTGAGAATAGTTTCTCTTTTACAAAGAAACAAGAAGAACTGTAAAACTGTTTTGTTAGTTTTGATTTTGATTTTTTAATTAGTCTTCAAAAGTCCTGCCTACAAAAGCAAAAGCAATGGGTAGAAGAGAAAAGAAGCAAATCTGCCAAGTCCACCAATCTAGGGCCCATCTTAACCATGATTGGAGAGAACGCTCAGCCATCATTATGGCCAAAGGGGGGAAGGAGCTGAAATCCAAAAAAGAAACCTCATGACTTCAACAGCTGGCCTAAGTTCAGGACTCTTGCTTTTTTACCTCATGAAAACTTTTGTGAAATTCCTTAAATTTGCAGATTATACAATTTCAAATGGCCTTCATAAAGATGCTACCTGATTGTCAAGGAGAAATATGAGAGAGAAAAAGAGAGAGGGGGGAGAGAGGGACGGAAGGAGAGAGAGAGAGAGAGAGAGAGAGAGAGAGAGAGAGAGAGAGAGAGAGAGAGAGAGAGAGAGAGAGAGTGTGTATTATGTAAAAGAGTAAAGATTTATACCAGGGGTGTCAAATTTGTGGACCATCATGTACAGTCCACGCCCATCCCAGCTCCGCGAATGGGAAAAATGCCACAAAATGTCACATGATGGCAATATGACTTGGCAAGTTAAGTTTGACACCTGTGATTTGAAGAGAAATCAGAATATGCAAATAGGCCTGTTATGGAGAATAGTTTTTAAAATGTTCTAAACATATCTTAAGTATCTGTTCCCATTGTGGTCAACATATTGGAGCAGCATTTTATTCTTCCTGCTGTAATGAAATATTTGCAGAATAAGACCCCACTTCTTCATGCTGCTAAATGTTTCAAACAGCTTCTTTCTTTAAAAAATAAAAGCTTGCTTAAACTGATGTTGGTGAGAGGATGATTTTGCTGCTTTAAATGCATTTTGAACACAACAGACTCTTGACTGTGTAGCAGGCCAACATAACAAAGTTGTTGAAACTCATCCACCCACCTATTTGGCTAGGATCACTGTCACAGTGCCTTGTTATGTTTGCCCAGCAGGCAAAACAGATTGCTTTAGCAATCATCCACCCACTGGCCTCTTGAGGAATTAAAACTCAGACTCACATAGACACACAGAATTGTTATACAAATGTGTCCAAATACTTTAAGCTCAAACCCAAATATTAGCTTCAGAACACAGCAGTGTCATTCAGCATTACAAGCTAAAGCCTTTTACCTTGTACTATACATCCAAAGTATACCCTTTTTGTGAGTTTGCACTATATGCTGAATGAAGACAATGATCCTATGCATACTTACTACGGGGCTAGTTTCAAAATATACTTTTAGTAAATCTTTTGAACACAGTAAAAGTCAAAGAGAAAGCGAGAAAAGAAAAAGCATTTCGGAAGAAAAAAGAAAAGTATAGAAATATGACTTCTGCACTTTTATTGAGTAGTTAAAAATCTTACTTTTCTTCTCCTTTTTTCTTCTTTCTTTGTCCTCCTCCCCCTCTTTCATAAATCATGAAGTCATTTTTTTCTTCTTTCAAGAAAAAAGCCCATATCAAGTTTCTAGTGTTTTGAAAGGTCTTTATTGTTTTTCTCCTGAACATCAGTGACTGAAAATCAGTGGCCAGAGACTTGAGGAGAGCGTGTCACCATCTACCTGGTGACCAATGGGTTTAAAAAAATAACAAAGAGAATATGTGGTTGGAATGGGCTGGAATGTCCCAATACTTGTTCAGATATCTGCCAAAGGTACATCCCATGCAGGGCCTGGTCTTGCCATGGCATTTTCTCTACTTTTCCCATATCTGCTGCTCAGTTATTTTTTTCAGCAGTTCATCTTTGGGGGCCATTTTACTAATGTACTCCTGAATGTTCTGGGTTTTATCCAGGACACTGGCTTTGACACTCACCGAACTCCACCCATCCTCTTTATGACTGGTGTACAGTCTCTGGATGTTGGACTTAACCACTGTATATTGTGAGAAATTTTGGAGTCTTCACATTGGCAACGTCCATGTCCTTCTTTGACCAACTCACTATACCAGGAGAGTATCTGATGATTAGCAGAGAATACATGTTGATGGCATTGATTTTGTTCTTCCCACTGAGCTGGGCCTTCAGGACCTGTCTGATCCTATGGTGGTACTTAGATGCAGTGGTGAAATTCAACCAGCTCGGGCGAACTGGTAGCGCTCGCAGTGGAAGGTTCCTCCCACCCACCCAGACATAATCATGTCCCGTGCGAACGTCCCATAGTGAAGCTTAGTGAATTTCACCTCTGCTTAGATGTTGCTGAGTTCCTTTTCTCCTCATTGTGATTCCTCTGTGACTGTGGGAGATCAAAATATTCATAGCTGGTTTGTATGTCTGTTAGGTGCCTACATATATAATGTTTATTTTTCACTCATACTCACTGATGGGAGGGCAGTATTTCATCGCCCCCCCCCCCCAGTCTGCACTTTAGAATCTGACTTAAGTCAAAATGACATCTCCTGCTCCCCATTTCAAGAATTTTAAGAGCCAAAAACATGGCTTCAAAAATAACCATATATTATATATTTGTTGTTCCAACTTTTCTCTCAGACTCTCATTCTTTTTAGAAATGCATTATTGTGCAGTTTATTTTTTGCCTTTTGTAATTTTCTACTTTACTTATTAGTCTTGCATTATTAACTCTGAAGCTATGAAAAAATGTAGGCAAAATGCCAAGTTTAGATTTCACACTGTTTAACATCTTCCTCCCAACATAAACTAACTCTATAATTAAACCTCACAGAGAATAACATGTAACAAGATTTAGATACTGCTCTTTTAATTTTATATTTATATTCAGTAATATTTGCAAGTAATCCCCCCTTAATTCTGTTTAAAATATACCAGATAATACAGAATTATTGTCTTATACTTACTTCTTTATTTTGGATTCTGGCACAATAGCCAAAAAAAAAACCAAAACAAAACATATTTTTCAGGTTCTCGAATACTGAAAAGAAGCACATGCTTTATTAGAAAATGGTATATACTTTAGATAAGAATTAAGTGAATAGGCTTTTAGGGAATCTAAATGAATATTTTGAAATGTTACCATCAGATTTATTATGGATCCTTTCCACTTATTTAAGATAAGCAGATAATGAATGTAGAGACTCCTCCTTTTCCTGATCTGAAGATTCATCCTTCTATATTAACTTATTCAGCTAATCAATACCAATCCTGAGCCACAGCCTTCACTACCATTGGCATGTGAAGGAAGAGGGGTGGAGAGTTCTAGCCTGCAAGGAGAATTGATTTTCTCAGGAATCAGAATTACATAACAACAATAATGAACATTAACTGAGACATTCCAAACTTTACTTCCAAGGGACAACAAAAGCTCAGTGATTTATTGAAGACTGATTCAACCCACCTTATGCTCTGAATCTAGGTCTTTCAACTCTGTGGTTTTCTTGACCAGTGTTGATACGTCACCCATATTTCTACACCTCCAACACTTTTGGAAACAGTATTATTTTTCTTGGCTTTTAACAAGGGGACTAGATTTGGACTCCTCTGAGACTAATGCCTGTGTGAGAGCGATCTGACCTCAGCTACTTGACTTCTTTCCAAGGAAAACCAAGTTTGGATAGTCAAGTATTCCTGGAATTTCCAACCTCTGTATTAATGAGAAATAAAGGCTCAGCCTGGAAGAGGAGCCCCAGAGAATGTCCAAAACACTGCATTACTCCTTCAGAAGTAATCTTGTATTTGGAGACAAACTGTCTAATGCAAGAATTATTCTCACCACAACTGAGAATTCAGAAGTACAATTCAGAATTAAGGGACTTAAAAAAAAAATTCTCGGAGCCCAAGACTGATCTGTTGTTATTGTTTTCATGCATTATGTAAAGCATCAAGATGCAAATGAGATTGATGTCATGATATCACCAAAAATCTGATGTCATTTTGATGTATTCTCAATAGGGAATGCTGTGTATGTTCTCTTTTGGCTCTTTAAAATCCCATTTCAATGTCTTGATTGATTAATTGATTAAGACCATCAAGTCAATGTCAAGTTCTTGTGAACATATGGAAATATTCTCTTCAAAATGATCTGTTTTCAGCCTGGCTTTTTAGGTTTCTTTTTCTGTATTATAGATGTAACTGAATCAGTCCACTTTACCACTGGCTACCCTCTTCCTCTTTTTCTTTAAAAACACAAATAAAAAACAGAATAACAGAATAAGAGTTGGAAGAGACCTTGTAGGTCTTCCAGGCCAACTCCCTGTTCAAAAAGAAGACTCTATACCAATGGTGGCTAACCTTTTTGTCATTATGTGCCAAAAGCGGGGGGAGCATGGGGGGGTTGCACGCATGGGTGCCCAAATGCAATGTTCCCCACACACCCCACACCCCACTTTGCATGCAGCCCCCTGCACTTTTGGCATGTAATGGCCCGGTGGACCCAGTAGGCCTGTTTTCACCATCACCACTTTTTTGGAGTTTGGGGAAGGCAAAAATGACTGACCTGGAGGCCCTCTGGAGACTGGAAATGGCTGATTTCCCGACTTCCGGTGGGGCCGGAAGGTCTGAAAATCAGCTGGCTGGCATGCACATGCATGCTGGAACTGAGCTAGGGCAAGGCTTGTGTGTCCACAATAGTTCCACGTGCCATCTGTGACACACGTGCCGTAGATTCACCATCATGGCTCTATAATATTCCAGACAAGTGGCTGTCCAGTCTCTTCTTATTTAAAAGTTTCCGGTGATGGAGCACCCATCTTCTAAAGGCAAACTGTACCGTTGGATAATTGTTCTCACCGTTAGAAATTTCTCCTTAGTTCTAGGTTGCTTCTCTTCTTGATTAATTTCCATACACTGTTTCTTGTCCTGCCTTCTGGTGCTTTGGAAAATAGGTTGACTCCTTTCTTCTTTGTGGCAGCCCCTCAATGAGGAATGAGGAAACATTATGTTAAATTCTTAAAATATCTTTTTTCATACATTTGTTATTCAGTAGTGCTCATTTGTCTCAGCCTTGAGATTAAAAAAAAATCAGCACCATTCTTTCCAGAAGACCAACATTCTTTGGCTGTTTTTACTTTACAATTGTCCATTAAAACAATTTGATTCCCTGTATTTGAGGCACAGTGGCTGAAATATTAGATCAGGACTGAGGAAAATCTAAGTCCATTCTCAGCCATAGAAACTAATTGAAAGAATTCAGTTACAGCCTTGAAAGAATGATAATGGACAGGGGAAAAACTGTAAAATATAGTTCTACATATGCTACTTTAAAATTTTGGAGGAAACAAGAAATACAAATCTAACAAATAAAGGAACTAAACTAAGTGATATTCATAGTTTCCTAACCATAGGCAAAGGAGAATCATTAAACATTTAGATGTTATAAACACCAACCTGCATCTTTTCTCAATCATATCAAGACTTACTGTTATTGTTTTTTACATTAGCTACCAATAGCTGAAAGAAACTCAGTTACTCAAAAGAGTATTTTGAATCCAAAAACTAAAAGTAATTCCAAAGATGTCTAAACCACTCACCTTACAAATTGGGCTTTATCCCACTTGATAAAAAGCATCCACGAAAGAGGCCTAAAACAAGATGGATCAATGACATCAGCAAGTATTGTGGCCCAATTGGCAAAAGAACACTCAGGACCATATTGGTTGGAGACATGCGGAAGGTGCCTTCATCCTGCAGTGGATAGACAATGACTAAAGTGATGATGATGATGACTATTTAGGTATCCATTGATATACAGTTCTGATGTGTCTCTCTTGCCTTGATTCCCTATAGGACCACAATTGGAACCATTATTTCTGTTGCTAAATGATGCTGTCATTTAGTGAGACCTGTCCAATATCACAACATTTTTTTGCTGCAATGAATCACCACAGTTGTTAATTGACTTATATGATTTAAGTGAATCTGCCTTCCCTCATTGACTCTGCTTGCCAGAGTCCCCAGGACAATTGCAAAGTGCAATCACATGACCCCTGAATGATGCAATCTTTCATAAATACATGTCAGTTGCCAAGCATCTGAATGTAGATCATGTGATCTTAGAGACACTACAATGCTCATAAGTGCAAGGACCTAGGTAGTAAGTAGCTTTATCCAACTCTGTCCATAACTTCAAACAGTCATTAAACAAATGGTCACAGACTATTTGTATGTGTCAGGGTTCCAAGTAACACCCCCATCCAAATGAGACTCGGAGGCAGGCATTTCCTCAAAGTTCCATTTTATTAGAGATCTCATATTGGCACCTCTGGGAAAATCTGAATCTGAAGACTCCTGGGTTTCCCCCACCCAAAGAAAAGTCAAAGTCCCTTCCCCTGCACCCACATGTCCATCATATGGTCCAATCAGATCACCATCCTAACTGGAGTTGCTTCCCAGTCATGATTCTCCGGGTGGAGGCTAAACATCCTTGACTCCTAGTGAAAGAATGTTGTTATACATCTCAACCCCCCTCCCAGTTTCCACAGCATGCCCATTGACCAAGTGTGGCAGCCCTGAAGATCCTCCCCCCCAAAAAAGATGGCCTTCAAGACTGGCAGTATGTTTCTTAAACTAAATACTTTGTGGATGTTTCCAAAAATAAAACCAGTCCTGTTACATGATTAGTTTGTTACAACATCACTGGAGGAAGCTTTTGGGGCATCTGATACATGAAAGAGATAGCATCATTGAATGAATAAATGAATGAATGAATGATCCAAGCTCACAATGAAAAACAAATTCTCTATGATACATCTGAGCAAGATTCCTTATATGTTGTTTCCCAAAGTGACTTATTTCCATGGCCACTTCAGCGGTGGGTTCCTCCTGGTTCCACCCAGTTCTGCCGAGCCGGTAGTGGTGACGATATGACATCACTGAACCAGTTCTTCCCCCTGCCCTCTCCCGCGTTATTCTTACCTTTTATTTGGCCCCACCCCCATTCTATTGCTACCTCCTGAGTCCCAGCTGATCGGCTAGAAGGAAAAAAAACTGTTAAACTCTTGCCGTGGGGCTTCAAAGGGCTGCCTTACAGCTGATCAGTGTTAAAAGGCAGTGTGGTGGTAGACCGGTGCCTCCAAAAACAAATGAGTAGACCGGTACAGCTCTGCAAGCAGTTAAAAGCCTGGTAGACCAGTACCTCTGCTAAATCCTAAAGAATTGTCACATGACCATCAAGCCATGCCCACAAAATAAGCCACGCCCACAGAACCGGTAGTAAAAAAAATTAGAACCCACCCCTGGGCCACTTGCAGATGTATTTACTGTAGATATAGGTGTTGGAAGTTAGATGACACCAATATCTGTAATGACACCACTACAGATATTAGATCAGATCCTGCAACACCCTTAGGCAGCTTCTTTGGTGATTTGTTGGTAAATTTCCTTGCACTGTGCAGATAAAAGATTCCAACAAAATACAATATTTTTGAAATAGATGGATTGCCAGAGAAGACAGTGTCACTAAAATCCTCAATGTTTCTACACAATCTTCCAATCAACAAAGTTAATCAATTTTACAAATAGTTTCTTAAAACAAATAGAACGTTGGGAAAATGAAGGAATTAAATCTATTACACTTGTTGGTCACTATTTTCTTCTTTTTCCATTCTTTGAAATCAGTTATACATGTCATTTCATCGGGCTCTCCAGCCACTCACATCTCCTGCCCAAAGTATATGAGTTTATTTACTGATTGTGCCAGTGGTGGGATTCAGCTGGTTCTCTCCAGATTGGGTGAACTGGTAGTGGTGATTGCGCCCACCCACCCGGATGTAATGTACAAGCACTGTGTATCCACAGAAGGCCATGTGCGCATTCATATTTGCGAATCAGTAGGGAAGGTAAGTGAATCCCACTGCTGGATTGTGTCTTACTAAAGGAAGAAGTTGGCCTTTATTTACTGCTTCTTATATTTTTCATTCCTATTGTATGTGTAACCTAAGGAATTCTTCCTCAGCCCTCTTTCAGCTTCATCAATGACTAGACTTCCTCGTGACTTCGGTCTGGCAAAGTCATCACCTCCATATTTTGTCATGAAAATTTGATGTTCTACCTTGGCAACTAGAGGAGAGCCTAGAGGTCTCAGCATCTGGCACCCAAACATATCTAAATGTTTTAGTTATGACCATGCAGTTGATTAGAAATGACAGGTGTGTCAATTATACAGCTATGGATATTAGATTTCTGAATGTGGAAGTCTATTAATAATAAAGGGTTTCCCTTGCATAAGAGAGCCATCGGCGGAAAGAAAGAAAAGCCAAGGAAGGTCACTGCGACATTCATAGGGATTAGAAATTGACATCTGTTCATATCCAGCATACTTGTCATGCTTTGATTAAATTAACACCCTTGCTTTTAAAACGAACATACCCAGTTAAATACAAATTATTTGAGAGGATTTTTGTACGCCTTAGAATATTTTATTTTCTGGCCTTTAGGCCATGATAAAGGTTTGTTCTTGTTACCTTACAAATTCTAAGCTACAGACACGTTTTCTTCCCATGAGGAGAATATGCCAAGGGCTATTGAAATATTACTGAATTGGATTTTTTTTTTTTTTTTTACCTAAACACCCATCATTGGTCCTTCTCTCAGAAAATGAGCCAGGTAAAGAATATTTTGCTTCTTGTTGAAGGTTCTTTTTTTAAAAATATATATATATATTGTTTTTATTAAATCATTTTCTTCATTTTACATCGCAATTTCCATCTTTGCAACACTCCTGTACTGTTATACATTCCCCTTATATATGCTATTATGTATACAATCTGTAATTGTTATTCTGAATGTTTTTACTTTTTACATTGTAAAACATCTTACTATAATGCTATGTACTGTATTCATCTCATAATCCTTGCATCTACTATCTAACCAGTTGCACTATACATTCCAAATCAATTAATATTCCATTTCTCCTTTATCTTTTATTTCCATCCTCAGCCTATCCATCTCTGTGCAATCTAATATTTTCTTTATCACCATTTCTTCAGCTGGTATATAAGGTTATTATTGAATATTATTTGGTGCCAATCAGATGAACATTCTTCATTTTCTCCTTCAACACTGACATACCCAAAGGAACCATTTTTGCCTGCTATACAGATGCCTCTACAGGTTATACAGATGCTTGAAGAACTTGGCCATGCCAATTCCCCATTGAAACTGGCTTGATCTGCCTATCAGGATTAAAATATAAACTGGAACTTTCATTTTTCAACATCCCAAAGTTCTGGCAATTTTTGCCTTGATACATTTGCATATTAGCATTTATATTATATTTCTCTCATGCGGCTTTTAAAAATGAATGGATGAATTGTTTAATCTTTTATTTGCTAGATTTCCTTGAGGCAGGCAGAAGTGTGTATGGTGGGAACATACGGTTGTGAAAAAGGTTCAGTTGGGAGAAAATGATCCAAAGCCAATCAGTGTGAGCACTTGGCTGAATGCATACTAAAAATAAGGTCTCTGAGTTCCTCTCCAAAATTCTAAGAAAAACACTATATTAGATAAATATGAAGTAGTCCAGATTCTACTTTTAAGATTCTATTTGATATCCATTGGACTATAAACTGGTATCAATATCACTCAGCATCTCATTATGCCTAAAAGAACTATTGGCTGGCAAGTTGGGGTGGGGAGAAACCTTTATGTGCTTTCTTGATACAAATTTTGTTGCACAGATTTCACATACAGTTTATATGTATGAGTTGGACATGCTAGCTTACCTCCTATGCAATATTCCTGGTCAGCTAATATTTACATTAAGAGAGCGGCTGTGCAAGTATCTACAGTAGTGGCCAAAATTGTGGAAACCTTTTGGGGAAAGTGTATTTTTGAGGTTTGATGGCTAATAACACTTTTTTTTTTGGGGGGGGGGAGGAATTTCAAGATAATCATATTCCGCTGCTGGAATGGTCTGGGAATAGCCCAGACCTTAACTCAATTGAAAATCTATGGAACCAACTAAAGAAACTTGTTAGTCAGAAGCGACCCAGCAATAAAACTCAGTTAATAGAATCAATTATTCAATCTTGGTTTCACATTATAATACAGTAGCTGCAGAACAAAAGATTTGGTTCACTCCATGGGAAGATGTTGTAAGGCTGTAATTCATGCTAAAGGTTACCCAACTAAGCATTAACTGACATGGTGATAATTTTTTTATCTCATTTTTTTCTATGGTGATAATTTTTGTATATCTTGCTTTTTCTACTTTTCTTTTCTTCCTTATACTGTAACTGCTATTCTAATAGCAAATCCTTCATAAAAGTTATTGCGTTACATTCTTGATTAAATTATCTTTCCACTGATATATAATTTTATGGTACTACTCCAAAAAAAAAGGGGGGGGGTGTTATTAGCTAGTTTTAGAAAATACACTTTTCCCAAAAGGTTTCCACAATTTTGGTCACTACTGTATACATCCACAGTAGACAAGAAAAGTGTAAGCACAGTTTCAACACTGCGGTGATTTAAAAGCACATCTTTGTGTGTGTTTAGCATCTGTCTTTCTAATGGGTTGTTTTAATTGGTTCTGAGTTGACTTCTGCTTGGTATTAAATTTGCTTTGGGATGATTGTAAATCTGCTTGGGAATACCAATGATATTGATGCATAATGCATAATCATGAAATAAGAAGCAGTATAAAAATACTATTAATGCATAATACATAAGCAGTTTCAAGTGCAATTCACCCATCTTTTGATGCACATTTACATATTTAGTAATTGATACCCAGAGTAATTGTGAATGGTCATGATCTATCATTCACAAATGTGAAAATGTGGAGCTCCTAGGAAAAATTGTGAAATTAACAAAGAGAAGGAAAAAAATTGTGCCATTACTTACTAGCCCTCTAAATGCCCCTTCACGGAACAGTTTGAAAGACCGTATAAAACTAGTTTAAATGATTTTCATTAATAAAATATGCAGAATGCACTTTAACATAGGAAGCTTGCTAAACTCTCTCATTGGATTCAAATGTAATTAATCCCAGGTGTCTTTTCTGTAGGATTATTTTAGCATTGGGGATTGGGGAAACCTTTAATACTGTGTCAGTACCATTTACTTTTTTTTTAAAAAAAAAAAGTTAAACACAATAATATCCCTTTTTAAAAAATAATAAAAAAGATAAATTCATATCCCTAACTTCTGTTATATCTGCTCACTCATTTCTGTCATTTCCACAGAAGCAATTGAAAGTGTCTTCTAGAGTCACTCGAGTATCATTGGGTAGAACATCAGTCATACAGATGGCCTTAGTATTGTTTTAGTGACAGGTTATGTTATGAAGATGTAACATGAGAATGATCCTTATTTCTTCTCTAGTTCTTTTCATGCCTCTTGTTTATTTATGTGGTATTTGTGTAACATTATTTATTTATTCCAACTGTCATTTGATTCTCAGACATTTTAAACAGTATCTTTCATCTGCCCCTTAAAGACCAATCTATTGGTCAGGGATAGTAGTCAGATTTTTTTTTTTTATGTTATCTATTCTGAAATTCAGGATAGGAATTCAATGGCAAACCAAAAGCTGTAAGAAATAAAGACCTGTAAAATTTTCTCTCTCTCCGGAGTCCCAAAAGAGAAAAAAATAGCTCAGACAGAATTGACTCATACAGTTGGCAGGAAATGCAAATATTTGGCTTGGTAAGATGCTATTTAAATAAATACGAAAAAAACCCCAAAATCTCTGCTCTTAGTCAGATATCATTTTAAGAAAGGCTAGCAGTGGAACACACGAAAGCATAAAAAAATATACAGAGGTCCTGGAAGGGTTACACATTCCCTGATTTGCTCTCTCACTCTTTAAATTGCTACCACCAAATTGGCTGTGCTTGCATAACTTTACTCAACTAGGATACTGAAGCCAACAGATAAAAATGCAGGTTGCACAGAATGAAATTCTTGCATGCCAGAGGGAGTCTAGCTGGCATAATTATTTGGAAAAATAATCCAAGTATGACAAAAAAGGAAGATGCCTTTTAATAGCTCTAGGTACATCCATTCCAATAGGAACATAAAACTATATATGTGTGTGTGTGTTTGTGTGTGTGTGTGTGTGTGTGTGTATTTATTAGAGGACCCCAAAGATCTTTCTATACTAAGATTGAGCAAATATCCCCTTAGTTCTTCAAACTTCTAGTGCCGATTGCTGCAGCTTGCTAAAATAAAAATGTGGCAAAATGATATCTGCATAATGTAATATTGCTACAGCAATCTCTTACCAAAGAAGAAAATGAAACCCATGTTGCTGTTTCCTTTAAATCAGAAGAAAGTGAGGGAGGGGAACCAGACCTGAGATTCTCCCCTCTACCCCAACTTGGCTGCCCTTTTGCTTAATTTAAAGAGAAACCTCTTTGAGCCCCCTAAAAAGAAAGAAAGAAAGAAAGAAAGAAAGAAAGAAAGAAAGAAAGAAAGAAAGAAAGAAAGAAAGAAAGAAAGAAAGAAAGAAAGAAAGAAAGAAAAAGAAAAGCAACTGAATTCACTGAACTGAACTAGTGACTCCCAAACAGTCTATAAGAATCCTTCACTGAATTGGGTACAGAGTACAGACCCCAGGATGTTGCTGAATCTTGCAGGAACTGACCTAATCCCACTCCCCATTCCCTTGAAAAATTGCTTCCTTTAATGCAAGTCTACCTAATTTCACACCTTCATACTTGATTATTCTTTATTATGCAGAAATTGATCAGAAGTCTAAGAAACTGAGATACCAGAATTGACAAATTATTTCATTTTGAATGTTAAAAGAGCAGCACTAATTAGAAGTCTCTGAAAAGCCTCTGTTGAAATATATTAAAAAGGCAGAATATTATATTTCCCTGGATGAGAAATGGAGAAACATATTTTAAAGACAAAGCAGCTTCCTGCCTTTTATATACCTTTTATAATGGGCCAGAAACAGAACCTCAATCCTTTGTCAAAGGACATCTGCAACACAATGGGGCCCATCTAGGGCAGAAACTCACCACATGGCACCTGGGAAGATTACATCAGCCAGCAAGGCTAGCTAAGACCCTCACCCCTGGGAATCTGACAACCAATCAGGATACTCTTTCTGTGTCCCAGGAAGTTCAAAGCCAGAGAGAGCATAAAACCCAGTGACTCACTGTATCTCGCTTTTTTCTGTTCAGGAACTCAAGCCATGTGATCCTGTCCACCATTAAACCATCTTTCCAAGCAGTCTCCATGTTTCCAGTGTCTTTTTCCCCACTTGGAGCAGAACCCAGAAGGATATTTCTTCCAACATATCAATTGAATTGATCCACACAGTTAGATAACACTGGCAAAAAGCGATTCAAAGGAGCCTCTTGTCTGACTTCCCTTCTAATCCTCAAATGATTCATTTAAAACAGATTGGTAAGACTTAGAACTCTGTGCACAAATAGCCCAATGTTGAAAAGAAAAGGTGATTATATTGGATTTATTATAGCTAGCTTATTCTTCTGGGTGGCTATAACAAAATATAGTAATAATTTATAATTAATAATCAATATAATTTATTAACTATTGTTTGAGACACAGAATTATAAAGCAATGAAATGAGGAACAATTCATATGTTGTGGAAAATCATTCACTTTTTCAATAATGTATAACATTAAGATATAGCAAAAAGGCATTGTGGGAGGCCGCAGTTCAAATTTGAACTGCGGCCTCAAATTTGAAACTCTAGAGAGATTTTTCCAGTCAATGTGGATAATACAATCAGCAGCCAGTATCGATTTACAATCAACTAAATTTGTACAAGACATCTTTGATTACCTGATTTGTTGACTTCTGAAGAGATGAATGAGAAAGTTTAAATGTAAAAAGAATATTCATGCCTGAATCCCTCAGATTCCACTGGTAGTTACTCTTATCTCTATTACAATTCTAATTCTATGATTTCCTTCTTGTATTATGAAACTCAGAACTGCAAACTATCAGAAAAGCAGTGTATGTGAATTACTATTGTACATTCATTTCTTTATAATAAATACATACATTTTAAAAATCTACTATTCCAATAATTTTCATGGCTTCTTGTACAAACTCATAAAAAACAAAAGTTATTGTCTCAATTCAATTTTTTTAAAAAAATGTTGATTATTTTCACAATCTTGAGTGATGTTTGGAGACATTTTTTTAAAAAAAATAGATTTATATGCCGCCCTTCTTCGGAGACTCAGGGCAGCTTACAAGGCATTAAGCAATAGCCTTCATACTTTTGTATATTTTTTATACAAAGTCAGCTTATTGCCCCCACAAACTGGGTCCTCAATTTACCTACCTTAGAAAGGATGGAAGGCTGAGTCAACCTTGAGCCTCGAACTGGTGTAATTGCAGACAGCTGGACGTTAATAACAGGCTATTCAGCCGGTTGAGCTATCTGAGGCTCTATCTTAGACATTACTTATACGTCCAAAATCAGAACTGAATTATGAAATGCTTGTGTTTCTTTATCTTCAATATCCTACTAGCCTAGCAATTCGAAAAAAGGTGACCACGAGTACGGGTACCATTTTGATTGGCAACTTTGCGGGGACATGAAAGGAGCCCCTTTCATCACAATAACAGTATTCAAACTGACTTTGTAAGTGCTAGATTTAATATTCCAAGAGATTCTGTGTTTGTGCCTATACACCCCAAATAAACACCCCCAGTTGCATATTTTAAAATAAACTTTCATATGTTCAGAATGCATTCCTTAGGTTTCTCTTAAAAATGTGTACCTACTTTCTTGTTCACAAGTGATTCCCTATTACTGAAGTTAAAGGAGAACTTGCTGATGAATAGCCACTAAATCTAATGTACAATAGAAAATGGCCAGGCTCTCTGAGGTATGTGCTAATCCAAACCAATAGCACCCTCTCAAACTAAGCTGACAGCCGTTATGAGCTATTATTAGTAGTAGGTCAATGTAATGACATGCCAGTTCTAAGACGGAGGAGAAAATAAGCAGACAGAAACTCCAAATGTGCTATAATCATCAGAGGTGCAAACATTTTTTAAAAAGAAAAGCAAATGTGGCCAGGATTGCAAACAACATTTTTTTTCATGGTCCATGAGGTACCACTTTGTCAAGAAAAACTTGACATTAACTTCCCTTGCCAAAAGAAATAGTTACAGGGAAAGGTATTGGAAACCATAAAAAAAGACTTGAAGTTACATTTGTTTAGTTCAGTGAAATATTTCAAACACGCAAAAAAAGAGCAGAGAAGTTAGAAAAGAAGCATAAAACACAAAAATGTTTATGCCCACATTTTTAGCTTAGATCTATGCTTGAATCATTGCGTTGAAAAGAACAAAGAAGCTCAATTGGTAAATGAAAATCATATGCATCCCATTAGAGATAGGATAGTTGTATTGGCTGATTGTAAACATGGAGGAATACCATTCAGTTTTTGGTGCTGCTAACTTTCTCCAGACCCTTTGGCTCAAGGATCCATTTTGATTCTGTGCAAAAATCATGGTCTGAAGGCTTGTAGAACCTTGCTGATTGAGTTAAAGAAAGTGATATATGTCACTCACTGATTAAGTTCTTTTTGGAGAACTGTGATACATGCAAATACTTAGCAGACTGCTAAAACATATCCCTGTCGGAAAACCTGTGAGGATTACTGTAAATTGGCCGACTGAGAGCTCTGATAGAGAAAATAGGTCAGACAAAAAAAGTGTTTTCATCTTCAAAACAGATCAGCTGCAGGAATGCCATCTGAGGACTCCACATGACAAAACATTTTTTGCTTTTGTGTGCCTGTAATTCATTGTCCCCTGCAGGGTGACATTTTTGTGTCTTCTAGTTCTGTATTCATTAGGAATCCAGGAATTTCCTTGGGGTTTCCTTTTTCTTCCCATCATAAAAACAACTTCAGTGCCATTGATTTTGAAAACATTTATTTTGAACTTCATATCATCGCTTGAATTTGCTATCGGTTCTGGTGTCCCCTTGGGCTATACCTTGGCCTAGCTCTGATGTTGTGCAATTTTCTAAACTCAACCGACCTTCTTTTAATGCTCCTGGGTAGCTGTGTATAACATTTGAGTGGTATACCACTGTTTTTATATTGTGACTCTGGGCAACTACTTCTACAGCAGGGGTGTCAAACTTGCATCATGTTGCTGTCACATGATGTATTGTGACGTTTTTCTCTTTCATAGACCTGAGGTGGGTGTGGCATGCACGTGATGCATCCAGCTCACGGGCTGCCAGTTTGACACCCCTGATCTACATTATCAGCTGGTTTGATAGTATTGATTGTCTATTTGTCAGTGCTTAATTAAAAATCTTGGTGGGAGGAACACAAATACCAGGCCTCAGTGAAGCCTAGCCTAGGAGCTAACTTCTCTCCAGTAGTAGCTCTGTTTCTCAGGTTATGCTGCAGTCTTCTGTATGGAAAATAGGAGGAGAAAGATACAGCGTGTTGGCTATGTTTGCCACCTTGAGTTATTTATAAAAACAATAAAGGGGATCTATGAAAGAAATTGAAAAAAAAATACAAAAGTAAACTGTATAAACAAGAAGAACTAGTAGAAGTTTGGCAATAATGTTCAATGAAGGAATTGGATAACCTTAAAAAAACCCACCACCTCCCCAAGTGAACTAAAATTATATAGCCATACAAACATACATGAAATCCCTTCTCACTCTTATGGGTAGTCTGTGTCTTCCTTAATCTCAGGTCCTTTATCAGAGGCCCGGGAGTTTGAGTGGTCTTAACCATTCCAAACACTGCATTCTTTTGGATATAGAACTCTGATGCTGTTTCTGGGATCTTCTATTCTTCCAGTTTAGGAGTCACAGCTCTGAAAGCTGCTATCACCACTGGGACTACTTTGGCCTTTACATTATATAGCATCTCTAATTCTGCCTTCAGGCCCAATACTTCTCCAGCTTCTCATACTATTTCTTCTTAATGTTGCTGCCACTTGGGTACCACTACATCTATCATCCCTGCTGTCTTCCAGTACTTTCTATTACAGTGATTTCTGGTCGATTGGTCACCACCTGCATGTCTATCCTTATAAAAAACTTTATTTGGTAATAATGATTTAAACCCATATACTCAAAACATGTATGACTGGATGTACTTTTGAAGAACCTTGTATAAGATTATGGTAATAATTAATCAGAGAAGCTAAAAAAAATGTAAATGTCTTGATACAATCTGTAATAATAATGATATTATATATTTGAAAAAGCCAATTAAAGCCACATAACCTTCTGTTTTTCTAAATATACTCCTATTCAGTTTATTGAGTTCCTCTGCAAACGAACAGCAATAAAACTGGGGTTTTTCTTAAAGTTTGCAAAAGTCACTAAATGCCATAATATAAACTTCTCCTTCCTATTCCCACATACTAATTTGAAAATTGAATGACCAGAATTCAAATTTTATATTTGTTATCATGCAGTTATCATTCTGTCCAAATAAAATACTGAATTAGAGCTTGAGAAGAAAGTTTTTTAATACTTCATACTTGTGTATACAAAAAACCTCACCCCAAATAATGGACATTCCAAGGTACCACTAGATTCATTTATTTATTTGCTTATTTCAAGTATGTTTTTTTAGTACTTGAGGAATAGGTCTACTAATACGGTTTAGATCTGCTTGTCCTTTTTTAAAATTTTAATTTGGATTAATGCTACATAGAGGAATCTAGAGAAACATCTTGAACATTCTTCCAATATTTGGAGCAGATTAAGCCTTTCTAGCCTAATTTCAATAAATTTCAGTTAAAAGGGCACATTCTCTTGATATTAGGATTATAATACAGCAAATATCCACAAAACCTTTTGATTTGAAATTTGCATAGATGGATTTTATTGCATCTTGTTATACTGAATTATTGTATTTGTTACAATTTTCATTTTATTGGAAAACATTTCATTTTATTGAAAAAAAAAACCCCAGCCATCTCATTTTTTTAAGCAAGACGGCAATCTTGCCTGCAGAAACTTAAAATAAAATAGCGGGGGCAGTTTTTGAAAACCCTTGTTCCCAGAATACTTTTTAAGAACTACATAGCATAGATCACGAGCGAGGAATCTTATTTTAGCAGGAATCCACTTTGATTCAATACAAGAGCCAATCTTAGCACGCAGATAGAAAATGAGACTGCAGAAAACCAGGATCAAAATCCCGTCCAGCCACAATATTTCTTTGCTTGACTGCTCTCAAGCTAACCTGCCTTACTGTGACAGCAATTTCTAAATTCAAATTGGAAACTCTATATAGGTAGTCTTGTGACTCCTTTGAAAAAGGGAAAAATTAGATAATTTTTGTTGCCTGCATCCAACATGTATGAATGTCAAAGAAAAAAGTACACATAGCCTTTATGTGCATATTTTCTCAATTTGATACATTTGATTCCATCACATTGTAAGTGAAAAGATTTGTTACCCTATGGCACGGGTGTCCAACTTATGTTGTCATGGCTGCATCACATGACATATTGGGACATGTTTCCACTTTGCTAAACTGAGCATGGCCAGAGTGTGACGCATCTAGCCCATGGGCTAGAAGTTTGATAGCCCTGCCCTATGGTCACCAACATCCTGAAAGCTGAGGCAACATCCTGAGACTAAGTCACACCTTTCCTATTACATGATTGTCATCCACAAAAAAATATTAGATTTGTTTGTATGAAAGGTGCAACCAAACCTTTTCTAATTTATTACACCCAGCAACAGTTAAGGGCAGTTTGTATAATGATTTCACAATATGTGACTTGCTGGATCACCACGGTCTCCTGGATGAATTTCACAAGCGCAGCTGGGACTTTCCTGCTGTTGGTGAAGGAGCAGCTTGTGCTTGTGGGTTTTTAAATAATAGTTATAATTGGACCCAATTGAGCACAGACTTTCCCTGGATCATGGCCAAGTACAGTTGTCAGGGAAACCAGCCTGTTAGTGATTTGTGCTACTTCACCTGTATGCTAATGAAATACCTAAGCAGGCAGAATGATTTATTCTCTTTCAAGATTGCTTAGCGCCATGCAAAGGTATATTACATTGCACTTGAATTGCAGGACCTGGACATGGCTTTAGTAGGATGGGAAAATCATTATCTTGGTTTTTTTTTTTTCTGAATTATCTCAGGTTCCTGGAGGCAGGACAAATCTAGAGCAGGACAAATTTAATAATCTGATACAAGGAGATATTAAAAACAATATCTAATATAGCAGTCAATACACAGCACAGCTGCCAATAGAACTTTCCCTGCAAGGAGGAATAGAAATATAGTTGCAACATGTTGAATGAGATTTGATCACTGGTGGTGGGTCAGGAAAATATTGACTTGTGCCATGCATCATGCCACTTGTTTCACTGCAGCATCAGGCTGATATTAGCCAGTATCACTTTCCTTCCATCATTGCCTGCTGAGTTCCCTTATCATTCCATGCTCTTAAACTGGCATACCTCATTTAGAATCATAGGGCTGGAAGAGACCTAGGCAGGAGTCCACAAAACATCTCAGACAAATGGCTGTCCAAATGTTTCTTGAAAACCTTCAGCCACAGAGCATCCACAATTCTGTGAAGCAAGTTGTTCCATTGCTTGATCATTCTCACTATCAGAAAATCTCTTCTTATTTCCAGGTTGAAACTCCCTCTGAGCTTTCACCCATTGCTTCTTGTCCTGACCTCAGATAATATGGAGAATAAATTAATGTCATCTTCCCTATGATAGCCATTCAAGAATTGAAAGACTGCTATCATATCTCCCCTGAACCTTCTCTTAATTAGGCTAAACGTATCAAGTTTCCTTAGCCATGAATTGTATGATTTAGTCTATCATCTTTGTTGCTTTCCTCTACACTCTTTCTAGGGCCTCAGCATTTTTTTAAAATCATGGTGACTAGAACTGGATCCAATATTCCAAGTGTGGTCTCACAATGCCATATGAAGCAGTTCACTTCTTGTGTTTTTGCTGCTATCCCTCTGTTGATGCAGCTTAGAACTGTGTTGGCTTTTTTGGCAGTGGTCACATATTGCTGACTCATAATTAAATGATGGTCCAACAGGAGACCTAGACCCTTCTTACAGTTAACTACTGTTGAGCCAAGTATTTCCTGTTCTATACTTACACATTTGTTTTTTCCTACCTAAGTGCAGGACCTTACTTTTCTCACTACTGAGCTGCATATTGTCGGATAAGGGGCCCAATGCTCAAGTCTGTCAAGATCTGTCTGAATTTTGAGTCTATCTTCTAGGCTGCAACCTTGAGCCAGTGAATGAAGTTCCAGTTCTCTTCAGCTGACAGCGAGTAATTCCTTGTTCTCCCAGCAGCTTAAACTGCTATGCAAATACAACCAGTGACTCTAATTTAATGCAGCTAATAGGACATATGTCACAGCTACATTTAGCTTTCATAATAGAAAATATTTCTGATGGCAATCTTGCACGTACAAACTGAGCTTCTTTGGAGCAATGGAATAGTTGTATGACTGAGACACATTTCTGCACATTTAGAATAGTTTAATTGTCATGGGCCTATGTTTATTGTGGCATTAAAAAAATTCTAAGTATTAGAATACCTTGACTTGTTTTATCAAGTGATTAAATAATCACCAACATATATGCAGGGCATCAAGAGGAAACAGAGGGAGCCAACACAACGCAACACAGATTTAGAAGCTTCTCAAAACTATATTACAGAGCAGTCTTGTTATTTTGTATGGTTTACTACAAAAATAGGAAGAGGAGAAATAACAGGCAATCTCTATAGAGATTCTCAATCATCCAGATCATGGTTGTCCCAAAGGTGCTTCCCCCACCCCAAAAAAGGCTATTGGATTCTCTCTCTCTCTCTCTCTCTCTCTCTCTCTCTCTCTCTCTCTCTCTCTCTCTCTCTCTCTCTCTCTTATTTCACTTCTCATCCAAGATTAGAATTGTAGAATTTTTTTGGATGAGAAGCAAAACATTTTCAAAGAAAACATCAAGAAGAATCACTTGCCTTTGGAAAAGGCATCTTTGGAAGAAGTGATAATATGCCTTTGAAATAATAATTCTTTGCAGTGAGATGATCTGGGAGCAGAGCAGCATCACTAAACACAGAATAAATCCTGTTTAGGAGAACGATCCCATCAGATAGATCTACATTAGCTTATGGGTCTATTGCCCTGAGATGAGCATAGTATTAACTCTCATAGATAAGAGTGATGTAGGTAGACAGCATCTTCATTTTCATTTTCTCATATTGCTTCCCATAGTGTCTGTCTGTCTGCCATTCTGTTAATGGGTCTCTTTTCCAAGATTCTGTCTATCTAATTTATATAGCTGTCCATGTAACATACTGTGTATGATTGCAACTCCCTTAAACTGGGCTTGTTGGAAAGACCCTTATTTACCACTAATTTGATAAGCTTCCAGGTTGGGCATGACCTGTTGGATAAAACTGCTAAGGTTGTGGCTGGTTGTATTAAAGAAATGGAGAGCTAAGAAAATGAATGATGTAAGACCTAAGAAAACAAAGCCAGGTTAGCATTGTCATCTGAACAGAGTTCCAATGTTAGCAGAGAGCCAGGTGGTAGGATTATTGGTTGGCTGGGTACTGTATTAACTTCAAAGAGCTTTTCACACAGCCAATCCTTCAACATTCTCTGTATATGTAAGAGAAGATTGCAATGTGATTTTTGAAAGGACAATGGAGAAGCTATTGAATTTGCATTACTGTCTGACTTTTCTTTGAATCTGCTTTGAGGCTGCTAGTTTGTATGAAGCTTTGCCTAACTTTATCAGTGATTTACTAACATTGTTTGAAAATGAGCTAAAAAAAGTCAACTTATGCCAGAAATATTTCAGCACAATCTATTGCATGTGAGTGGCCTTCCTTTTCAAACCTTTGTGCCACTGATTTTAAAGGGTCATCTTTAAAAGCTTTCATTGCTTTGAAGTTTCTGTGTAGGTTACGATATGAGGTTTGTTGCTTGTTGTTTTGAATTTCATAGTTAGCCACATAAAGCATATTTTAAGTCTGTTCTGTTCAGAAGTTTATTGTTGCCACCATGAGCCTTAGGTAAAAACTTTGTTTTGTCTTGTGTATTCCAGTTAATATGATTGTACCTGATATAAAATTCATTCCTGTTATGGCTTGTAGTGTTTTTCAACTGCCAACAAGAGACCTGTGCTGAGTTGAGATAATAATACTTATAACTCTCTTTCTTGTCACTGCAGGTATGGTGTCCCATCCTTTCTCTTCCATGATAAGTGAGTTTGTATAGAATGCTGAGCTATAGCAAGATGTTTTCATGACTTAATAGCAGGATTTAGCATTAACGCTCTCTTTTTTTGCATTTATTTTCCGTATGTGATTCTGGGATTCCTATCATATAAACCAATGGCGTCCTAACAGGAGATTGATTCAAGGGAGAAGCAAAATACATTTGTCTTAATGATGAGCTGAACACAGCAATTTATCTTCACAATTCTCCTGGTTTTCAACAATAAGTAAATTCTATCTTACTTTAATTTTGTTTGGAAACGCTGATTCTGTGGCATAGCTGATACAATTCTGTAGGTGAATTATTTCCCTACAAGAAGAAACACAATGCATATTCCTTTATTTGAAAACGCTATCTTGTAATTGTAAAGTGGTGCAATTGTGCAATCTTTGGTCTCTCAATTTTTGATATAGCTTTTATACAAAAGAGTGGAGAAAGCATTTGGTGGATTTGGCTTTTTTGTGTAACCTTTAAAAAAATAAAAAATACCCAAATCAATGTCTTCTTATAGTTTCTTTTTCTGACAGTTACTTGGAACCTGTACTGGCCAAGCAGGTGGTCAAAGCTACAAAAATCACCTAATCAATTCAATTATGTTGTCTCTTCACATTGACAAGGGAAGGTTTTCATCAGATTGAAACCAGGCCAACTCACAGAAGTCCAATGGAAAAATTATTCCATCATTTCTTCAGGATAAACTTCTGCAATGTTTTAAATTGTGTTGAGGAGAATATCTTGTTTTATAATTGTACCAGTTGAGTTTTTCATCATCTTCAGATCCTACTACATTCTAGGTTTATATTATGTTAATAGAAGTATCAAAATTAGGCAAATTCAGAAACCCTAAATAAATGATACCTTCTTCTCTATTGATGAAAACAATGCTTACAATTAACTAGAGAGAATGACTAAGATTGTAATATTACAGTTGGATCTCTCCCTCTCCCTCTCCCTCTCCCCCTCCCTCCCTCCCTCTCTCTCTCCCCCTCTCCCACACACTTCCTTCATTTTGGAAAATCAATTAAAAAGTTTTCTCCTTCAGAAAATAATGTGATACAATTTGTTGGGATTAATACACAGGTTGAAATTTAAACATCATTATATTGCATGTGATATATTTTTAAATCAAAGTGTTAATCATCAGTCTAACTCACACAAATCAAATTAATAATAATTAAAAAACCAATTGTCACCAAAGTGAATTTATTTCCTAGGCTACTAGGAAAATATTTGAAAATATTTGAAATTATGTAATCTGGGAATTTTAGATTAGAAGAACCATATGCAACCAAAACAGCCTATCTTCTCCCTGCTGCCCCCCCCCCCCCCCAAGAACCTATGTAGAAAACAAAAACAGATTTTAATAAAGTATTATTTTTCACAATCTTTTCAGGATCTATTTTTGTATATATCTAATACCCTTCCCTCACATCAAATCTTTCTGTCCTTCTCCCCTTTCTACTTGGTTAACAATGCTACCTACAGAATAATTATTTTGCCCATTTCAGTACTTCAGTCTGTCATAGTTCTTTCATTTTTAATGCCCGATACCTCTTGAAATCATTGCATTAAAATGTGCAGGTGAAATGTTAGGTCTTTCTGACTTTTGCTTAACAGCAGGCTCCTGTTAAGACTCTTTTCTCCTTCTAGACATAGGGAATGTAGAAGGATGAAAAAAAAAAGAATCAATGAGAAAAATGTAGTCATCCATGTTTTGGTAGCTAACTTATATTATGTAATATACTTTATAATATGTATCCAAATTGTCATGTACTTTTTCATTGTTCACTTAGGTGTAGGATTCTTTCTAAGCTGTGCCAGAGTTTTGTCAGTGATCCCAAATACCTATGGAATTTATGTCTTTAGTGAAATGCAACAGTGTATAATAACTACTTTTTTATCACTCTTCTTTTTCATTTATTATCCAATTTTGATGCTGCCTGATTCCTTAATGGATATGGGAAGTTTCAAATAAAAATAAATAAATAATAATAATAATAATAATAATAATAATAATAATAATAATAATAAAGAATTCACAACCAATCAGAAGATATTTCTGCAGGGACAACTTGTTAGAAGAGCCTAGGTACCTCTTGTATATCACAGCTGCTATAGTGCATTTCAAAGAATATTCTTATAATGTCTTTACTCACTCTATTATACTACTTTTCTTTCTTCTTATCCTGCATACTGTAGCTATATTTTTCTCTTATGGGAGGGCTGCCCCATATAAGGTATTTACTCTTCATCATTCTGAATGCAAAAGACCAGCAACTCACTATAATCTTGTTATGTTGAAATAATAAAACAATCACTGGATTCTCTCCAGTTGTTGGCATATCTGAAGTGAGTTTTTCACTGCAGTGGTCAGGGATAAAAACAAATAAGAATATTGCAGTCTTATATATTAGATGTAGGTTGAGTAAGGCTGCAATTGCAGGAATAAAAAGCAATCTGCATTTCAAAATTTAAAATGTGCAACATAGCCATGCACATATATGCTGGCATTTGTAAACCACTCAGAGAGTGCTGTAAAGCATTGTGGAGCAGCATATAAGTCTAAGTGCAATTGCTATGCTTTGTGTCCAGAAATAGATGAGAAGATTGAAATTCTACATTATTCTCTCTCTCTCTCTCTCTCTCTCTCTCTCTCTCTCTCTCTCTCTCTCTCTCTCTCTCTCTCTCTCTCTCTCTCTCTCTCTTACAGATAGTGGTACAATGCAATAAGATATTGCATTTATTTCTATTTAGTCTATATTGTCTCAAACTTTTCCTCCAAATTTTCAGTTGTGAAATTGTTATTGATCTGGTTGCATTTATTCCCATTTGTCATTTCATTCATATTTCCAAGTATTGTATCATATTGTACACTTTTCTTATCTGTAATTTCCATCTGCCTTATAGTGTTTCTTTTTATATTACTCAGCATACACATTGATAGAATGCTACAAAAATCAATCCTGATATAGGATAAGCATGAGTATAGAAGCATTTCATGATGATGACTTCTATGTGCAGGAAATCATTTGCATACTGAAAGAAAAGGATTCCCAAGAACCTCAAACACATCAGTGGAATAACTATACAATACAGTACTTTCATTTTTAAAATTGTTTGCCTCATAATACATACTTGATCCTAATATTTTCTAGCTTTCTTGCATGTCTAGTAAAGAAAAAATGTGCTGTCAGTTTGATTATATTTCCAAAAAAATATTTGAAATTCTCTTATACATTTTTTGACAATTTATCCAGAATTATGTACTGTACTAATACAACATTTTACAAATTTCTCTTTAAGATTATAATTTGATATAATTTTCAAACCTTTCTTTCACATGTTTTCCCATTGGCCCAACTCTATAATATATCCAAAATTGTTTTGCCCATTTTATCATGCAATCTTTAAACTTGTTCATCCAATAAGATTTATACATATATTATCATCATTTGTGCAGAGTTCTACATCATATTCAATCTTATCCTTACCCTTATCCTTTTCAAATTCATAATTCTTATTTAACTAATCTTTCCATTAGCTGAGCATAATGGACATGACAGAGTTACGTACTAATCACTAGATGAGCTTCAATGAGAAAGGAACCACTGAATATATGTAAGCTCCTTAGGGTTCTGATATTCATCCACCATTTCTTTAAATTCAGGAAGAAAATGTCTTTCCTCATTTATGGATTCAGGAAGCATCCATAGTGATTTAAGTGCTCATTACTTTTTTTAAAAAAATAAATCTTGAATTAATTTCATAGTCTAGAATCAGACAGTAAGTGAGCATTTTTTCTTAAAATTAACTTGCTTGTTTTTATCAAGGCAATCTGCAAAATAGCCTGACATACTATAAAGAGAATTAGATAATTGCTAGGCATATACTGATTCTTTTCAGTTGTTTTATCCATCCATCCATCCATCCATAGAATAGGTGGTAGAAAACCAGATATACCCTCTTTATATTGGGTTTTTAAATTTATTGGGCCAAAATTATTTAATTCTTTTATTAATATTTTAAATTTTGTATTGGAGTGTTTTTTATTCTTGGCTGTACACCGCCCTGAGTCCACTAGGAGAAGGGCGGTATATAAATTTAAATAAATAAATAAATAAAATATATATGAGAAGGATTTTTTTTAAAAAAAATTATCAAGCTATGAACAGAAATAGCAGTTCTACTTTAAAGCCTAAAATATTCTTAGCTGTGTACGGTATTTTTCTCTAAACATTATGAATCATCGTATTTCATTGTTGCCAAGGAATTAGAAAGGGGACTCTGCTTCCTCACTTGAAACTCAATCTTGGTTTTGAACAAGCAGCAACATGTTTATGCATTTCTTAAAGCTACTTTGCCAAAATTGCAGGATTATTTGCAACTAAAATTGTAATTTTTAGTATGTTACTGTTTTTATGACAAATTGGCAGGCAAAATACTATCATGTGAAGCAATCAATTGAAAATAAAAAGTTCTCTGTTGACTTATAAGTGCAGAATTGTATCTCCTTCATTTCTCATTCTTTCTGCATGGTCTTTGTTTAAGAGCTGTTAGAGAGCTCAAATTACTGATGTAAAGAGACTTTCTCATTTAAGCCAGATTGCTATTCCTTCCTCTACCTGTTTAAAGCATGTCATACCGTATGGCCAAAACTGTTGTGGGCCAAGTTCCAGAATGATTCCTGTCAATGGCCATAATCACAGCCCAAAAATTTGAAGATAACTTGTCCAGAAAATCCCTTTATTGTTTCCTGACTGACATAATGAACAGTTTTTCTTCTCTGCTTGTTCGCCAGTGCTCAGGTGACTCACTTCTCCAGTGCTTAGCTTTCCAAGACTCCAAAATAAAGTTACCTTAGCATTAAATCATCTAATTAAGGGATCTTCCTTATGGGTTGGTTAAAATATTATCCAGCAGTTAGTAGACTGGTGAGTGGGTAGATGGATATTCTCTCTCTCCCTCCCTCACCTCTATCTATCTATCTATCTATCTATCTATCTATCTATCTATCTATCTATCTATCTATCTATCTATCTATCCACATACAAATATACAGAGAGAGATACAATTAACTGACTCATTGGCAATCCCTATTTGTCACAGACATGATACTAGCATTTGAAGCTTTCCTTATTAACAGAATAACCAAATTGAAAGGAACCTTGAAAGTCTTTTAGTCCAACCCATGCTGAAGCAGGAGGCCTATGCCATTACAGACAAGTGGCTGTCCAGTCTCCTCTTAAAAACCTCCAGTGATGGAGCATTCACAACTTCTGAAGGCTAGCCATTCCACTGATTAATTGTTCTCACTGTTAGGAAATTTCTCCTTAGTTCTAGGTTGCTTCCTTCCTTGATTAGTTTCCATCCATTGTTTCCATCCCTCCCTCGTCTTTGTGGCAACCCCTGAGATATTGGAACACTGTTATCATGTTACCCCTGGTCCTTTTTTCACTAGACAATAACAATATATAGAACACATTAAGGACATGGATTTAGTGGATTCTTTCAGTTTCATTGCTCTTCATTCCAATTAAACATCAGCAGATGGGAGGCCAAGGAACCATCCAGAAGCTTTTACTCATAACATTGGATGGCATTAGGGAAAGATATAAAATCTGACTGAAAGCTAGACTAATGAGATTTTACTTTTTTGAAATTATATACATACATATATGTGGGGGGGGGGTGTATAATTTTGCTATGAATTTCATAAGTTTTTTCACACTGTACTTCTTTACATACAAGTATCCGAAATAAATTGATTAAATTTATAAGCAGCTGCTGTATGTATGAATTACTGGGTAAATCCATCAGGATGCAGTTTTACTGGAGTCAGAAGATTCCTTTCAGTGCATTTATCTCCGAACAAGATCTAAATTCAATTATATGTCTGAAAGCATGTGTCATAGCAACATGATTCACAGGCCATTTAAAGTCCTGTATACGTTTTCTACCAGAAGAAAGAGAAAAGAAATGGGATAAATACAGAAGTACAAAAAATGGAGGTATGTTTTTAAAAAACTCTAAACATGATCTAGGATTGCCTTTAGAATATAGTCCGTATGGAAGTGAGAGATGGAAGGAACCACAGCAAATCTATTTTCTCTGAGGCAAGGTTCACAATCCATCAATAATTACTTCCTATGGATGCATATGATGGCTTTCTGCCTGATGCATTTGGATATCATTCACACTGTCCCAAGCATAATCTTCTGTGGCATTAATGGATGCTTTAATAGATTAAAATAGATTTTGGAAGCCTCAGAATATAGATGGAATGGTCTATCAAGACTTCCTAGCATAAAAATTACTTACCCATTTCACAGACTCTGGGTGACTATTATTATTAGTTCCACAATATTCAATCAATTTGAAGCTACCAATATCTCTCAGTGGATTTCTTAAGGATCCCTCTTGATACCTATTCATGAATATTTATGAATAGTTCATTGACTGTGTCATAATTGCTGACCAAGGGTTGGCAGTAAAACACAAGGAAGATGCCCCCCAGCTGTCCTTTCAAACTAATGGAAAAACTCACAGCAGAAAAGTCTGATGGGGGTTTTACTTATTTCATTTTATTTGAGGTAGGTTTGCATTTTTTTGGACAAAGTTATATCTTTGAAGTACTATAGTTTTGTTTCCTCTGTTTCTTCTCTCTTCTCTTCTCTCATTCTATACACCCTTTGAATTAGAGCTGAAAAACCTGAGGTGTAAATGATAGCCAATGGGGAAAGACTATAGATTCTTCTGTTAACACATTAGACCATTAACCATGTTGCAATCCACTAAGCAGTCAGTAATTGCTCAGTCTACTACTTCTTCTACTTTAAATCCATAAATAAACAGTTTAAAATAGTCTAAATTTTATGAAATGCTTGGACTTTATGTTTTCTATTTTCCATCCCACACTTTTTTTTTAAGGCGGGGAGGGAGGAATACCTTGACTTATTAAAAAGTCTGTAGAATCCCAGTTTTTTCATACTATTCTGTATTATGTTGGTTACTTCAATAAAGATATCATCCCAACAGGAACATTGTTTTTCTCCTGATCCATTTTTGTGTGCTATATTTTATACCCTATATTCTTCAAAACAGCTGTGGGGCAAGTATAAAATCCATCAAAGTTAAGTTTCCCAAACTGAATTTGGGAAACTGTGATATGATATAAATATCAGGTTGGTTTAGGCACTAAAATTTGGTTATTTACAATTATATTATACAAGAAACAGTATATTCTGTTTGGCCTTTTATATCTAAATTCTACATATCTAAATCTAAGATTTTGATCTAGCTTGATCTGACTCTAAAGTTAAGGTGACAGCACTGGAAAAAAAAACATAGGTTCAGGGCAGTGGTGGGTTGCATCTGGATCAGACCAGTTCACAAGAACCAGTAGTAAAACCAGTGGGAGGCTCCGCCCACTGACCCCAATGTCATGCATGCATGGTCCCATTGCAAACTGGTAGTAAAGGTAAGTAAAGCCCACCCCTGGTTCAGGGTTTTATTTAAATAGCTTTTTTTCCAAGAAGATTTGTGATTGTCTGCCAATATTAAATGTGTTAGTCCACTAGTGTTACATATATAGTTTAACCCATAGGTAAATATATTTATCTAAAGATTAGATTCAGGTTTTCTGAGTCCTGCTTCCTGTTGAAGTACTGTATTTGGAACTCAGTAATCAGGTAATCTTTCAGATTACCCACTTCTTAGAAATTTTATTTGAATTCTTCCTAAGGTATTCATGCTGTTATATGGTTTTAATTGGGACCCATGTAGCAGTTATGCTGGGATATAGCTGCAAGCAACTTAATTATGGTAAAGATAAACTGTCCCTTTGAAAAAATGATAAATTTGTACAGCTGATGCAAATTTCTGCCCATTGTGGAATATATAGTCCAGGTGGGTATTTCTATTTCCTGAAGCTTGCAAAACTATCCTAAAATATTTACAGATCTTAACCTGCTCAGTGGGTTGCCTACCTAAGTTTCATCTTCTCTGTTTTAGGTATTTGGAAAAAATGTAACAGTCTTAGTGTTGATGTAATTTATTACTAGTTCCTTCTTGGTACAATAGTGCATAAGTGACTACAAAGCTCTTTTAAGGCCAATGGGGGTTAATGACACAATTACTGCATCATTGGCATACAGTAATAAACTGATATGTCTTTGGGCTAATTTAAAGTGATGAAAAGGAGAGTTACTTAAGTGACAAACTAATCATTTTATACAGTAGTTGAATAAAACTGGAGCCAATACACATCTCTGCTTGACTCCCCTTGTTAGGGGTAGTTCCTTTGTAATATGTTTCTGTCCTGGTGTACCTGGAGGCCCAGGGCTGCCATTCCAGTGGGGAACGGAGAAGCCAGGACTGCCTTTCCTGGTGAGCGCAACACCCACCACATGCTACACTCACCCGACCCATGCCAGACCGACAGCTGGATGGGCGAGGACAAGCCAGACCCAGTTGACCCATTGCTACTGATTAAATTGCCGCCAAACAGCTATGAGGTGGCCACACGGCTGAGATGTGGGCAGATGCCTGAGCACCTGCACACTGAGTGTGGCTGGTGTTTGGACTCTGCTAGCTTCCCTTCTTGCTTTCGTGTGACCCGGCTTATGGAAGCGTGAGGGGTGGGGTGCACATGTGGGTGGCTGGGCAGGGCTGGGGAAAGATTTAAATGATGGGGAGGGAATTGGGTGGTTAGTCCTGACTTTGTACTTCAGTTGATGAATGTCAGTTCATGCCAGGCATTTGTGAGGGAGATAAACCATTACAACCCAGGACTGTGTTCTTTGGTGTTTTCCTCATGCTTTACTGGAACCTGACAATATGTCCTTGATAACTGTACCTGATCTTCAATCTGTATTCTCATATATTTTAATGAGCATCAGGGGTAGACGTCTATCAATTGTGGCATTTTTTAAATTTATCCCAGTTGCAATGTATGGCTGTGAAAGTTGGACCATAAGGAATGCTGAGTGCCAAAGAATTGAGACCTTTGAACTATGGTGCTAGGGAAGACTTCTGTGAGTCCCTTGGCCTGCAAGGAGATCAAACCAGTCAGTCTTAGAGAAGATCCATCCTGACTGCTCTTTAGAAGGCCAGATCCTGAAGATGAAACTGAAATACTTCGGCCACCTACTGAGAAGGACGGACTCACTGGAGAAGAGCCTAATGCTGGTAACGATTGAGGGCAAAAGAAGAAGTGGATGACAGAGAATGAGGAGGCTGGATGGAGTCACTGAAGCATTCGGCATGAGCTTAAATGGACTCTGGTGGATGGTAGAGGACAGGAGGTTCCTGTTCTGGGGTTGTGATGGGTCAGACACAACTTTGCAACTAACAACAACAACAAAAATGTAATATAGTAACTCTGAACATTTCCTTTAAGATGGACTTTTCTGCCATGAAAAACAGAGTATAAATGTTGGGGTGCTGGGGAGACTGCAAACTCTTAAGACTTTTTCGCTTTGAGATTCTATGTTCATTGCACTGAATCTGTTTTGCCTTTGATCCCCCTTCCATGCAGAAGATGCAAAATTGCTAGGTTCTTAACAAATTACATCTGGTTATTCTGAAATTCTGTCGACCGTTAAAAGGTCAACACACACACAAATTAATATTTAGTTATCTGTTTATTTGCCTTTTAAAAACATAACCTGTCTTATAAACATTTCTTTTAAAAGATGTAAATTAATAAGTAAATGGGCTCACTCTCGCGTTCAGCGCTGAGTTGCTCCCGAGCAGTTTCTTACAGAATTACTTATGCCATTCAATTTGCTACAAGCAGAAATCAAGTGGAGTACTGAAAACTGCTTTTCAGAGTAAATAATTCAAGGTGATGTGTATTCATAAGCAAAACAACTATTGCAGGTGAACTTTAGGAAGCTCATATGTTAGCTTTGAATGAATCCAGTTCGGTAGTAGTAGATGGGAAAATTGTTTTGAAAGGCAATATATAACAACCAGGCTAAGCATTGACAGCAATGAAACACTGTCAACGAAATCTTAAGAGACCAGTTTGTTCCAGCAGTTCAAATATTGACAACCCAACAATAATTCTAAGTTGGTAGCATTAACTAATAACTGTTGATATGAAGCTGCACTTTGATGTAGGGCTTCTGGTGTGCACAAGTACATTCTACATGATAATATTGATATTTGAGAAATCACTCCCCATCTAAAATGTTCTGCAACAGATCAAGCTGGCATAAACTACAAAGCTGTGATTGCACTGCTTAATTTACACTTTTGGTTTGCACTATATATGTCCTCAAAACACTTTTCTTTTCCTCTTTCTTTAGTGACTTCGTTCTGATTTTTTTTTTTGAAAAAGAAGTATCCTTGTAAAAGGCAAATGCTTTTTTTCTTCTTGGACAGGCTCTCATTCTTCAATCCTGTTTCTATTTTCCTGCTACTACAGTATATACTACTTTCATAGAGGAGAGAGAGAGGGTGAGGTGTATGTAGGAATGATTACACATTGGATGCAGGGATGGTATTCACTTACCTTCGCTATTGGTTTGCAAATGTGAGCGCGCACGCAGAGCCTTTAACTCATGCACAGAGAGTCAAAAGTGGGATGTGATGATGTCTGGGTGGGTGGGCGGAGCCTCCCCAGCCGCCGCTACCAGTTCGCCCAAAGTGGATAGAACTGGCTGAATACCACCACTGATTGGATGAATGTTTAGGCTTTGTAGTAATAGCGTCTTTAACTTTGATAAACTTACATTTCTTTGAGAAAAAAAAATGGATGATTTAATATATTCCAACTTCATTTTGGTATTATTCTTAACCATAGAAAAATGCTCCAAATGAACATTTCACAGTGTCATTTAAATTCTTATTATCATTTAGTATGGTAGCCGAGTATGTGGAATCTGGCGACTTTTAAAATAACTAAAGTAACTATAAGGCTGGGAAAATGAGAAAATAGATGCTATTTCTCATCTTCCGATGATTAGGGGAAAGGACAAAGCAATAGAAGAAAGAAATTGTACAGCATGTTTGCAGTTTAATTTAACTGGTATTAGCTAAACTTGAATAAAGCCTTGGGGAAGTTGTCTTAGTTATTAGCTTTGCTGTATATTCAGAAATAAAACAAATGCATTTCTCTTAGATGAAAAGAAATAAAACATAATATTGTCATTGGAATGTCTTATAACTTGGATAAATGTGAAATGCATCAATGGCAGAACTTCCCCTCCCCCACATATGTAAACAGCAGGAGTGGGTTCTACTTACATTTACTATTGGTTCGCAATGGGATCGTCCATGCGTGTGAGCGAAGTGCCTGCGCCTTGCTTCTGCGCATGCACAGACCGCCGATGATGACATCTGGGTGGTGGACAGGGCCTCCCACTGGTTTTACTACTTGTGAATCAGTCCAAACCAGGGGCAACCCACCACTGGTACACAGGCTCATGAGATTGGCAATTCCTTCTTATTTTTATATTGGTTAACGTATATCTCATTGTATCTGGGCAATAGACTAACTTCAGAATTGCTAACTAGTCCAAGTGAAATACAGACCAATCACCTCCAAATATTTTGTTCTCACTTCACATGCTGCCTGCACCTGTCTCTGAGGTAGCTTCTTCTCACTCTGCCTAATTTTATAGTTGACCCAGGTAACATCTTAATATCTTGACAGGATGATCTCCTCAATGTCCTAAACGAAATGAAATGAAATGAGGAAAAACTACAACAAAAGCTATTTATTTATTTACTTACAGGACTTGCGTGGCAGCCTATCTAATACAATGGTCCACAGCTATTCATAAAATATAACTTAAAACAAAGATACTATTGATCTATTTATACCAGAACTGTGTGGCATTGTATCTCATCTCTCTTTCATTGAAAAGGAAACATGGGTTGCAGGAGGCCAGAGCTTTAAAATTAACGTGCACATTTACCCCAAACAAGATTATGTTAAAACTAAATAAAGTTTGTAATGCATGAGCCATTCAGCTGTTGTAATGGAATAAACCAAATGTAAGGTTGTGATGCAGCTGCCAACCAGTGCCAATGCCAGTTTAGTGAAAATTGGGAGAGTATTAAAGTAGGGGGAAATGCAGCAAATCCGTTGAGGACCTGCATACTGCACGAGTCAAAAAGAGGGCTGTGGAAATATTTACAGACCCCTCACATCTTGAAAATAAATTGTTTCAACTCCTACCTTCAAAATGATGCTTTAGAGCACTGCACACCAGAACAACTAGACACAAGAACAGTTTTTTCCTGAACGCCATCACTCTGCTAAACAAATAATTCCCTCAGCACTGTCAAACTATTCACTAAATCTGCATTACTATTGCTATTAATCTTCTCATCATTCCTATCACCCATGTCCTCCAATTTATGACTGTATGACTGTAACTTGTTGCTGTATCCTTATGATTTATATTATTTCCTAGTATGATTTGATTGCTTATTTGTACTCTATGACTCTCATTAAGTGTTGTACCTTATGATTCTTGACGAATGTATCTTTTCTTTTTATGTACACTGAGAGCATGTGCACCAAATGTGTTCAATCACACTTGGCCAATAAATAATTCTCCTTCTCTCTCTCTCTCTCTCTCTCTCTCTCTCTCTCTCTCTCTCTCTCTCTCTCTCTCTCCCTCCCTCCCTCCCTCCCTCCCTCCCTCCCTCCCCCTCCCTCCCCCTCCTTCCCTCTAATACATGTGCTCCAAAAATCCAAATGACTGCTTGATGGTCTTTTAGGCAGCTGTAGACGTGACTTTGGAGTAGACATCCAGAAGTTGTTAGAAGGTTCAGAAGAAATATGTGTTAAACCCAAGGAAAAGGAAAATTACTAGAAATAACAAAATTCTGTTATTATAGACTGCCTCAAGATAGCTGACATCAATCTTGTAAGACTGCTTGTATTTTCTGTTCTCTCCCTTTTATGTCCCAGGGAGCCATGTGAAAGCCATTCAGTCTCTTTCTAATATTTTCCCACCCCTCTTCTCTAACCTTGCCACCATTTCTGCATTGATTGCCATCCTACCAACTTTTTTTTTTATTGAAAAAGTTTTACAATACAATTTTTATCCCCTTTCCCCCCCACCAATCCCCCAACCCACCTACCACCCCCTCCCTTCCCCTCCCTCCCCTCCCCACCCCCCCTGGCTTCCTTTACTAACAAAACATCAATCTTATATATCAATCAATATTAAACAAAAGCATATAGGTGAGATCCAGGTAAGATATTACCTGTTTTAGCATTGAATAAAATAAAATTAATCTAAAATATATACTAAACATAAATCTTATATATTCACTTATTGAATACTTCTAACATTATATTTTACCCCTTAAATCAAATATATACTAACCATAAATCACTTATAAAAAAACTTTAAAAATATTCTTCAAATTTTCTAGACAGCAGTATAACAAATATATGTAAACTTATTTTTAACACAATTTTTCTAAATAGTAATATAGTAAATATATATAACATTATAAGTTTTCTAGATAGCAGTATAATTTCAAATATTCAATAAAACAATAAAAAATAATTATAAACCATATGTAAAAACCATCCTACCAACTTTTGAATTTCTGCTCAAAGGTCATTTCCATAGCTCCCTACACCAGCTAATGGTTGTCCATTTTTTTTTGCAACCCATGTTTGGAAGTATTAATCCAAGTTCAAATCTGTCCATGATCTGCCCAGTCATACTATTTGCCCTCAAAGCCCTTAATCATACTGTGTAGGCTTTGCCAACTAAATGCATCTGCCTTTCATAACTATCATTTTTCATTGCTACATGTTAAAGAGATAAAGACAGTTCTGACCTAAAAGAAGGCAAAAATGAGATATCCAAATTTTCCATAAATTTGATTTGTGACAAACATTTTGGACTAGGATTTTCACATGGAATGGGACAACTCACCATGGCCAACTCTTTGCAGCCAACTTGCCACAGCAAGTTGTGGAAAAGGAAGAGACAGCTGCAATCTCACATTGCTCCTGGAAGCACGAAGCCGAGAACACCAGCCTGAAGATGACGAATGAGACTTCATCGAAACGTCACCAAGATACTTCCAATTCTACACGGGAGAAGACCCGAATAACCAAAGACCTACATACAAACACCCGCGAAAACCTCAGAAAACACACACACACACACACACACACACACACACACACACACACACACACATATATATATATATATATATATATATATATATATATATATATATATATATACATATTAGTGTAACTCCTGTCCAGTGGAGAGTTGGCTGCAAAGAGTTGGCCATGGTGAGTTGGCCCTGGGAAATTGTTATAGATCCTCTTCACAATCAGTAACTTTTATGATATTTATCATAAAATATCAGCAGCTTCATATAGATGTTGCTCTTTAACATCTATATGAAGCCACTGGGTGAGATCATTCGTGGCTTTGGAGTGAGGTATCACCAATATGTGGATGATACCCAGCTTTACATCTCCACCCCAGGCCACCCTGGGGATGCCCTTTCCATGATGTCCACTGCCTGGACGCGGTGCGGGTTTGGATGGGGAAGAACAGGCTCAGACTGAATCCTTCCAAGACTGAGTGGCTCTGGGTGCCGGCATCTCGGGATCTAGAGATACCATCTCTAGCAATCAGTGGGGAGACTCTCACCCCATCCAACAGGGTTTGCAACTTGGGAGTCCTCCTGGATTCTTGACTATCCCTGAATGACCATCTGACGGCCATAACTAGGGCGGCTTTCGCACAAGTGCACCCTTTCCTAGACCGAGATGCCCTTGCCAAGGTCACTCATACCCTTGTTACTTCTCGGTTGGATTACTGTAATGCCCTCTACATAGGGCTGCCCTTGGGATGCATCCGGAGACTCCAGTTAGTTCAGAATGTGGCCACGCGGGTAGTTACAGGAGCTCCTTGTTACTCCTGTGTTACACCTCTCCTGCGCGGGCTGCACTGGCTACCGGTTGTTCTCTGAGTTCGTTTCAAGGTGTTGGTGCTTACCTATGCAGCCCTACATGGCATAGGCTGGGTACTTACAGGACTATCTCTTGCCTTCTTCCCATCATCCGGTGCGCACCCACAGAGCGGGCCTCCTCCGGGTGCCATCAGCCAAAGAATGTCGGCTGGCGGCCCCCAGGGGGAGGGCTTTCTCTGTCAGAGCCCCGACCCTCTGGAATAGTTTGCCCACCGACCTCAGGATGGCTCCCGACCTCCTCTCCTTTCGCCGCGGACTGAAGACATGGCTATTCCAACAATTCTCTGATCGTGGGGTTATATAGTTCTTATAATTTTAACGGTTGTTATTGTGGATTTTAATCTTATTTTAATTATATTTATTGTGATTTTTATTGGTGACTGGTTTTTGTAAGCTGCCCTGAGTCCTCAGGGAGAATGGCGGCATATAAATCACAAAAATAAATAAAGAAAAAAAGAAAGAACCCATTCACAGTTGTATGGAAACAGTAACAAACTACAAGCCTTCTCTGCTGGCTTTAGTGCAAAAATCAAAGGAAAGATTTGCCTCCAGAAACTGCTGTCAACCACCCTGAGGCTTTTGCTCACTCTTCATGTTGTCAAAAAACCCCTCAGGCAGAGACTTTTAATCCTTTGTAGCGTCAAATGAATGTCTTGAACACACTCTGACTCTTTGTGCAACTATAGTGCATAGAAACTGGAGCAACTATTTATGTGCTACTCTTGTCACAAGTGACTGTTAGTTTTGTCAAGTAGAAAATCCCCTTTCCCATTTCTTCACATTCCAATCCCATCTCTACCAGCATTTCTGATTTAGCTTGTGTCCTTTATACACAAGTGTCTTTTGCAATCAATATTTGATGGAATCATTTTTTGGGGGGGTTATATTTTCACAACCTTGTGTTGGGATTTGATTGAGCCCATATACTTACAGCTTCAGAAATAAACCTGGCCAGAATTAAGGGGGAAAAAAACAGAACAAAAAACCAGGGGATTACTCAGAGGCATCATTTTGCAAAGAAAATATTCTCAGCCTAAAATGCTACTTAATGTGGTTGATCCCACATAGTTATAGTTTCAGAAATAAGCCAGATAGGGATTTAATAAAATAGCATATTATTCAGAGGCATAATTTTACAAGGGAAATGTACTTAGTCTAAAATTTTATCTCTCGTGCGTTCACCAAGATGAATAAAGTTGAATCCTTTTATACACTTTGGAAGAAGAAAGTGTATTTGGAGAGGAATATTTTATTATCTGAAATAGGTTCCTGTAAAAAATTATTTATGATAGCAAATAAAAGAAGCTGGCCTAGGTTTTGTGGACATTTATGTATTCAGTAGGAAAATAAAAAGAAATTATTTTAGGCTAGCTCAACGTTTCGCAGAATGAAATTATCATATAACAGGCAAATTAATCTCACAAACATTTGATGATTAGCACATGAAATGTTGATAATTTGACTTAGCTAAGCTCTTCAATTTGAAAACTACTGATTTACAGTAAAGTAAAATCTCTGCTTACTCTCAGTAGCATAAATATTAATCAAATCTGAAACATCAGTGTCTATGTAACTTCTTAAGAGCTAGCATGCAAAGTAGTATTCACTTAACACAGAGATTGGTTTCATTTAAAAACTTATGGCTAGGAACTGCAGACAATTTAATTTATGGATATTCAAGCGTTTTCCATCGTCCCCTCTTCCTTTCCCAAACTACATGGGGAGTATTATTATTATTATTTAAATTTTAGGATATTCTGCGAACTATGCAGAATAATGAGCAGAAAATGCAAATAAAATATTTTAATTTCAACAAGTGTGGTGGCTTTTTCCTTGGAACCTTGAAATTTCCCATTGCAAAAGATCAAATTAGTCACATCTCAGTATTAATTCTGTTGGCTTGCAAAACCATGCGTTTTTGTAAATTGCCTTCAGTATGCTTGTTGATTTTGACTGATGACACTGGGAAAGTATTGGGTGTTTCTTAGTTTTTATGCCTATGTTTAAATTATGTTTTTTTAAACATAATAATTAACAAAATGAGGAAAGGCATGATAGAAAATCCGTGGATACATTTTTGTTCATTTGTTATATAGCACCTATAGGCCACTTTAATCAAAGCCAACTCCAAATGGATTTTAATTTCCAACCTTGTAAATTCAGATTAAAAGCAAACAATTAACATAACACTAAAAATAACAACTCAACACATCCATAGGAATAAAGCAAAAAAAAAGAAAGAAAGAAAGAAAGAGAGAGAGAGGGAGGGAGGGAGGGAGGGAGGGAGGGAGGGAGGGAAGGAAGGAAGGAAGGAAGGAAGGAAGGAAGGAAGGAAGGAAGGAAAAACAGCAGGAATGCTATAATCAATGGTCCTCAAATGAAAATATAATTCCTTACCAGTCTTAATATTCCAGCCTCCATGCTCAAATCAAAACATTTAAAAAAAAATGAGGAGAGAGTCTCTTCTGAACCATGAAACAATTTATTCTAAATAAAAGGTACTGTGACTAAAAAGAGCAGTCTCTAAGATGGAGTGGGAAACCATGGCCCTTTTATAATTCGTGGACTTCAACTCCCAGAATTCCTGAGCCAGCCATGGGAGTTCATCCACAAGTCATAAAAGGGCCATGGTTCTCCACCCCTGCTCTGAGAGAATGGATCCAGGATGAGCCCACCATACTGACTGGTCAACCTCTGCTGCTGTTTCTGGGATCAGGTTATCACACAGATATTTAAATCATGAAGGGCTTTAAAGATGATTACAAATACGTTGTCAGGCTTCTGACAAATGCTTTATGAGTCGACACATGTTGAATTGTACCCAAAAGCCAACTGGTAGCCAGTTAAACACCTGTTTCTTTATTCGATGGATAAGCTAATGCTAAATCATTTGAGATAATATGTCTGAACCTAATTTTATTAAATTGTCATTGTGTCAGTGAAAATATAGAGAAGGCCATGAAAAGGGGTGACTTGTTTACTAATTTCCAGCTGCTAAGACTACAAAACCATATTTAGCACACAAGGAGTTGTGCATCCACCACATTAAGAAAAATATTCACAACATGTCTTATAGCACATATAATGGTAAATAACTATAATTAAAAATAGTAAATAACTATAATTAAAAATACAACCAACTAGCACATTTTCCTAATTTTTTCCTTCCATATCCTGCTGCACATATAGTCCTACAGACATAGAATCTGTTCTGGTACCCTGATAAAAAGGGTACCAGAACTTTACACTTTCTCACAGTAATTATCACAAGGGTGAGATAGGAAGAAAAAGGGGGCTGATATGGTGGCGGGAATGGGAGGGCTAGTTGTGGACTTGAGTCGGAATTTGGAGAAGAAATGGCTGACAAATGACATTAATTTAAGAAACTTTTAAGTTACAGAATGTTTCTCTGCTCTCCCATGGAACCCAGACTATTGAGATGTTTGAGAGTGGTCTGAGACCAAATTACTAAAGAGAGATAGCCAAACCAGCCACCATGGAAACTGATCCAAAACAAAGATACAATCTGTATTTAAGAATCACGTTACGAGAAAGATGAAGGAAGATAATGCCCTGCCATCTCAGTCTTGTTCAATACCCTGGCTTAATTCTGAACGAAAAGTAGAGAAGAATTAGAAATCGTTGCTAGCTATGCACACGTATAGATATGGATTAATAGAGAAAATAATTAATACTGGTTAATGCTGTTGCAAATTTCAACATTGCAATAAGTCACACCATTTTCTTTTATAACCAAAATGGGTAGGGATGAATATTTGTTGAACTATCTGATTAAAATACTGTACAGACACACACGCTTGTCAATGAGAAATATGACTAAAGAGGGAAAAATTCATAACAGGTTTCTGTGTGTTGAATAGCCAATCCTTTCTCAGATACACTGTGACAATGATTGCCAGAGCTATGTCTCTGTACAAATTCCTATTTATTTTTTCTTTCTTTACTTCTATTTAACACAATTTAATTATTACATCTATTGCCAGGAGAAAGCATTTACCCTAGAATACTACGGACTCCAAGATAACAGACTTTTAGACAAATTATGTTCTTGTGCTCTAGTCTCTAGTTCCATTTTGTGGTTTGACATGCTTGTCAAGGCTGTCATTAGTATCAAAGGAGAATCTCCAGGTGGGCAATGAGAAGAGAATATGGAAGAGATGAATAGAGTGTAGATCAGAGACAAGATTGTAATTATCTACTGTGTTAATTAAAATTCGACACCTGTACTTTTAGAGGTTTATTCCCTATGTGATGTGGAGACTATTGGCTTCTATAATTTTGATTAGATCTTTGTAGTTTTCCTGGATGAATCATTTCAATTAAAACATCACTTGATACCTATTCTTCTCAAGTTTATAAACAACTTCTCTCTTGTCATAAATCATCTGCCTACATAAATCCAATCCCAGAATGCTTCCTTTGGATCTTCAAACAATATTTCCTCAGATTCTTTGAACATCCTTAAGGACTTCGATGAAGGGGATGCAAAAAGACCATTCATCCCCTTTCCATTCATATATGATGCCACTGCTCGCTCTCTCTCTCTCTCTCTCTCTCTCTCTCTCTCTCTCTCTCTCTCTCTCTCTCTCTCTCTCTCTCTCTCTCTCTTTCTCTCTCTCTCCTTCCAAATTAGTTTGATCTCTGCCAGGTAACACAACAAGGCTTGAAGTAGCTTACGTGATTTGAATGAGGTTGAATAGTAAGGGTTTGATTCTCTGTTTCTCTTGCTCTCTTTAGTGACCCAAGGAAGAGATACTTTAAATTAATATTTTTCAACTTTATACTGAATCTTGTGGCTACCTTGCTGAAGCAATAGATGTTTGGGCCAGCAGACACAGGGAATGATTTCAAACAACAATTCAGGTTGCGTGCATCCTCAAATTTTAATCTGTAATGTGATAAAATGAGTAAATTAATGAGTATGTTACTGGAGAATTATTATATTAAAATATTAAAATATCATGTAAATGATATGAAATTAACTTTAAATTGAGAGTTAATTGAGAAGTGTGTGTATATACTGTATCTGTACTGTGCCATCTAAGCTTCTCCTACGATCATATTTCTTAAATCTAAGCAGATTTAAGAAAATCCAGTCTGGGCTGAACATTTTGATAACTGTTTGCAAGTCTGAATTGCAGGCTACGATGTCCTCTGGACAATTCATATCCTTCTATGCCATAGCATCATTCTGATATACAGAATACCTGCCAATCCCTTACCATCCTAAAGTTGATTTTCCTGGACATATTACTTCTCTCTCTCTCTTTATGTCTTGAGAGACTGAGCAAAGAGAAGCAGCCAAGGAAACAGTTAGATTAGAGACAGCATAGCCCACAACTAGATAGTGGGTGGAGCAAGAGGTTCAGAAGAGATGCTCCCTAGTTTCTTGATCTCTAAAGGAGAAGAGAAAGACAATTATACATTTATACTTGCATGTTTCTGTCAAGGTAGCTTTACAATAAAGTAAATTAACTTTCTGGTTATGATTCCTATCTGATGAGGCCAACAAATATCTGCCCTACCCTCAGACAGGGTAGGCATGTTCCAGGTTCTTTCTCATCTAGTGGATCTTGGAAGCATTATTTTCTCTGGCTGCCTCCATTTTGTGACCTCCCCATCACATGATTTACTGATCACATGAAGCCCTTATATGCAGAAGAACACCAACATTGACAACCTCTAAATTTCTACTGCAGATATTACCTAGCCTGGTAACAAAATATTCAGAAACCAATCCACAAGCTTGGAGAACAAACCTCCACCCTCAGGCCTCCATCTTGTGGAACACCTTCCCCCTAACAATCCAACAAACCCCCTTTAGCCTTAATTGTGTAATGTTATTTTTATTCTGTTTTATGTTATGAGCCTGGATTCACTTTGGAGTCAGGTGCTACCAAAATTAAACAAACAAACAAACAAACAAACAAACAAATGAGCAATGTTCATCTGAATTTTTACAGCCCTGATTTAGTATCCTTAACCCAAGACAACTTTACCTTTCTTATTTATTAATGTGTAAAGTACACCCAATTGGTTTTCATTATTGATTAATCCTCTAGCACCCTTTGAATTTATAAAATATATAGGCAATCAGCTCATTCCCCCCACCCCCTGTTTTATAACACATAATATAGAAAACAAAGTCATGGGTATTTTTCTCAAAATATGACGGGCATCTTGAACACAACCATAAATACCTTCCAACTATTGAATAAATCACCTTATGTCTCTGTTCCCTTCATGGTTATCATTCAGTGCAGCCATGACAGCATGGCGCATCTGATTTATTATTCGTGGAAGCTCTGCACATATATTGAATATACTCTATATGCTAATTCCTTATGCCTGAGCAATTCTATGTGTGCTTATTGAAACTAAGAAACCTGACTTCCCACCTCTGTACTTGTGTACCAGCCCCTGAGGCATTAAGCTTCTGTAAGCTTCTGATCTTGTGAATAATGAACAATATTAATGTCTCATATATCCATTTTACTCATAAAAGGTAACTCTTGACAAAGAGATATTCAGTGTAGACAAGGAGAATCTCAAATGAACACAGTTCTCTGGGGAAAAAATCCAACCCCTCTAACATGTTGCAGTGGAACAGTGGTCTTTAGTGTGCTATACTGTAAATTGGAAATTAAGAAAAATGGAAGGAAATACCCTTTATATCCCCCAATGTCCAACCTCCATATAGTTTTGCAAAGTCTCAAAGTCAGACCTCCTTCACTTTTACCATCACTTTCTGTCAGTGGTGAAATCCTCCAAGGTCTGCTACTGGTTCGCTGCATGCGTGCATGCACAGTACGGGCCAAACACGTGCTTTGCGCACAGGTGCAATGTAGGCACTACCATACAGCATTGAAAAAGAAGGCTTAAGGAGCCTTTTCTATGGTAAGTAGAACAGCGAGGGGGAAAAACAGCTGTGCCATGTGATTTATCCTGCTTTCTAGTGAATATAAATCGTGTGGCACAGCTGATTGCATGGCACAGCTGGAAATATCGGTTCGTCTGAATTGGTAGCATGTTTTTACTACCGGTTTGCCTGAACTGATAGCTTTTATTACTACCAATTCACCCGAACCAGTCCGAACCAGTAGCATTTCACTCCTGCTTTCTGTGTTGCAACTTTCAAAAACCCATTAGTGCCAATGGCGTTATGGTAGCCATTCCAATGATTGTACCTGCTTGTCAGCTGTTCTGATCAGAACCAGGAATGTTCTTTCTGATTAAAGTCAGGAAAACAATTCTCCTTTCCCATCTATCCCCCCTGCTGCCAGTCCATGCTTGTTTATCTCCATAGTCTGGCTTTCTTCCTTTTTATTTCTGATTAATGCTGCTCACTAATGCACAGGGTTGAATAAAACTCACCGTCCACTGTGTCTTTCTCTTTCTCTTTCTCTTTCTCTTTCTCTTTCTCTTTCTCTTTCTCTTTCTCTTTCTCTTGCTGCAATGAGAACAGGGGCTTGTGATCAATTCAAAGTTTTCTTTTTCCACAAACTAAACAAACCCTTCCTCAGAAATATGATACTTATGACTGAAAGACCCACAATGGATTGGTAAAGATGAGAGAACTTACAGAGATGACTATTATTATTATTATTATTATTATTATTATTATTATTATTATTATTATTATTATTATTATTATTTGCTTAAAGAAAGATCAACAATTACAGTTACTGGTGACTGGAAACCCTTTGTAGACTTTATGCTGAAAAAAGAAAAAAAAATGAACTGGTATTTTATGGATGATGATTAGAAAGAGTAGAATAATTGAAAGAAAGATGCCAAGATGTAATCTTTGAGAGATAAAAGATAAATGTATTTATAACTGCTGTTGAGAAAATTAGAAGCTATTTCTTTATTACCATTTCTTTTTTGCTTTCTTGTCCCTTTCCTTTATTTTTCTCTTTAATTCAAAATTTGTACTTTTTATTTTCTTGATAACTTCTGTAAATAAAACGCCTATATACTATACATAAAAGGAAATATACCTACTATATATTCATTTCATCTTTTGCCCATCCTGACTCCTGCAATCTTCCAATACAGGTTAATGCAGAGACTGTGCATATTTCACTGCTAGTAAAGATTTTATCCATCTTCCTTCTGTTATCATTATTTTATGATATTGTGGATATTTAAAGTTTTGCTGTAAGATGTATTAGGGGAAAAAACTGAAATGTTGCTTATACACTTTTAAACAAATAGAATAAATTCAGGAACTAACAATACAGATTTGTTAGTTTCTACCAATAAACTGTAAAAAGAAATCACTCAAATAATTCATTTTCAAAACTAGGATACAAAAAGAATTATTTGAGTGATTTTTAATGACTGTAGGGAAAAGAAAAACAAACATTTTCTTTCACCTAGGCAGAGGGCTTGAATTATTTTTCTCTTAAAAGTTTTGATTTAATGTGGATTCAATTAATGGTGTATCAGAACTCTTGCAAGTTCACTAACATCAGGTTCTAAGGCAGATGCTGGGGAAAGTAGTATTATAATACCAGTCACTCCTAGATCAATTATCCTACATTGGACACATTATTCAAAGCATGCTGGAGAAGGCCTTAATGCTAGACAAGGTGGAAGAAAGGAGAAGGAAGACCAGCAATAAAGTAGATGGACTCAGTTACAGTCCAGTTAAAGTTGCAACTTTAGGACCTTGAAAGAATAAGTTACAGACATATCATAGTGTGAAAGTCTATGTCATGAGTGTCAAACTCGATCATGTCACGTGACTTATTGTGATGTATAGTGACATTTTTTGCCTTTGTGGAGCTGGGGTGGGCGTGGCCTATACATGACACATCTGGCCCACGGCCAACCAGTTTGACAGGCCTGATCTATGTGATTGCTATGACTTCATAGCACATAATCAATAAAAAATAATCTTAGATCACATGATGAGCATCTTTTTTATAGCTTCCATCATACTTAAAATAGTTCCTCTCTCTTCCTATTTTTCATTTGAAGCTATTAGGACATAAAATGTAAAGATGTTCACCCGCTGTCATACTATGTAGTTGCCTTATTCATCTATGTTCAATTGAGTAAATTGAGAAGTAATCCCAAAATGGGATTGTTAATGGGATTTTTTTTTTTGACAACCCTAATTAACTAAAACAAGGAATTTAAATTGCAGATAACCTTCTGAATGAATATGCAAAAGGCACTCACCAGCGAAATACCAATCATATGAATTAATCTTTCCCAACATAAGTGCACCCTCTGATTGCTCTAACCACGGTTCTTGGGAAGGGGGGGGATGAAGAGCTAACAATGCTAAGAGTGAACTTAAAAAAAGAAAGAAAATAAAAATAAATGGATATTCCAAAATTTACCTGAATGTCAATGCTTCTGTAATAGTATCAACATTTCCCCATGCAAACCTGATCTGAAACCAAGAAATACATTCATGTGCTACTTTTGTCAGCATCACTCCCATCATTAGAGCTGCAGGGTGGGCTTAGAAAGCAAGCAAGAAAAATGGCCATAATTCCTAATTATGTCATAAAGTGAGAGGGGTGAGCAATTATATGGGAGATCTATTACTGCCGTTCTCACTGCATTCATTACTGCTTAAAAGCTGCCTCACACATTGATGCACGCTACTGGACTATAACATAAATGCACACATGAACTGAAGCTCAAAATTGCAGATGATTCCTCCCCCCCCCTCTTTTCTTTTCCCCCTCAGAATGGCAAGCAGTAGCATTCCAAATTCAGGCTGGGCAAACTAGAGTCAGGAAAGAGTTAAATTTTCTTATTTCTACCCTTTTGTTTTCTTCAGACCCATAATCTTAATTGTCTTCTTTTAAAGGTAGGAGAATGTCAGTCATGCTGACTCTAGAACACAATGCTCGTCTCCGTTTCTTGGCTGAGGGAGCCAGCATTGTCCGAAGACCATCTCCATGGTCATGTGGCCAGCATGGCTATACGCCAAAGACACACAGAATATTGTTATCTTCCCACTGAAGTGATACCTATTAATCTACTCACATTTTCATGCTTTTGAACTCCTAGGTGTGCAGGGCAAGTAATGGGAGCTCACCTCACTGCACAGAACTTGTCTCCAACCCAGGCTGCCAGCTGGCCAGCTGACAAGATCAGCATCTTTAACTGCTGAGCCACCATGCCCCTTTTGGTCTTCTTTTATATGGAAGTAAATACTTCTGGAAAATGAAGACCCTGTATTCTTCAGGGCCAAAATTTCAAGGAGACAGTGATAGGAGGAATTTCAAGGAGACAATTGCCTTCTGACATTTAATTCTAAAATGTATATTCCATGCCAGTGGCTCTTACTGTAAATGCTATTGCTGCAACTATTTCCATCTTTTTCTTTATATGACATATTAATTTGCTTCTGAACCACTTATTCTTAATTCAAACATTGCCCCCTTTTTCATAATATGGTTGGTTTCCTTTACCTGTTCTTACTTATGCAGTTCTTCCCCTATGGACATTGAAAGTCCATTAATTTAAAATTATATTAAAAAATGGGGCAAAGGAAGTAATATACAAATCTTTATAGTTACAGGGGAATCAAAGGTCTGAAATTCTACTACATGCATCCAAAAGAAGTTATCTCATTTATTCTTACTGGAAGTGTATTCTGATACTTACTCATGGAAATCATTGAGAGCTTTGCCAGTCACTTTAATAAGAATTGGATTAGAGACTAAGAAATAGCTGCTGTTCATCATCTTTGCTGAGCTTCAGCTCATAAGTAAATATGGTAATTTGCATTTTATTATTTTCTTCTCCATATTATCTCACCAAATTAATCAGCAGGCTGATTTCCACTGTTAAATTTAAATAAACAGCTTTATAAATAAATGGCTTTGTAAATGTAAAATACCTTGGCCCAAGCTAGTACAATACTGATGGAACAGATGGAGATATTGACAAACTCTCAGACCAACTACAGGAAGAAAAGATATACAATTTTCCAATAAACTAATGTTCAAGGCTTCATTTTTTTTAATGTCCCAAAGCTAAATTATAAGTTAGAGCTGCAGAACCTGTAATTTTATCTCCTACCTTTATAAGACTTCCCTGAGGTCTTTTTAGAAGGTCAAATACTTCTAAATAACATGGAACCTCATGGGAAGAAAAAATGACCCAGAACTGGGTGAAATCATTTTGGGATTATGAACCAGACAATTTTAAACACAATTCAGCAAACCTGAAGCATCAATACTGTAATAAAAGAATAGGGGGGGGGGGGAGAGAGCGTGTTTATGTCAAATTTTAAACTCAATGGCTAAAAAATGATATACCTCCTTAGAATCCAGCAATAATTTAATCTAGTACAATTAAATTAAATTTTAAATTTTATTTAGGAAGACATGTTTAGGTTATTTATGCAGGCAATATGGTTTTTATGGATTTTAGTTTCCTTTCAAATCTCTGTATTTTCTTCAAGTTGTACTACAAAGCATTGATCATTCAAATTAGCATGTTAGAAAAATAAGGATTCCTGTTCACAAAAATATATCCTATTCCACAATAAAGTCATATAATGCCATGGGTTGCTTTTTATGCAACCAACCTGGACAACTATCCATCAGGAAATAATTGAAGTTGTTACAGTTGTGCCATTCTGCTGACATATTCTACAGATCAGCTGGTTGGAAGTCAGCAGTTCTGTGTCATTGAATGCATCCTATGTATTTTGTTTACAAATGCTTCAAATTATTTTTCTTTTCCATGAATGGACATCATGTTTCTAATTGGATAAATCATGAGTTATTTTAAGACTAATAATTTACAAGTCCAATTATTTGGTCTCCAGCCAGTCTCTATTAAGAAGTTGTAAAATTAATTTTGGGTCTGCATCCAAATAATGCATTTTTTTAAACTGACTTGATAGATTCCAGCTTTGACACTGAACATTTTGGTAAATCTATGATCAGGGTTAGCATGCCAAGAACTTGCATAGCTACAAAGATTGTTACTGAATTTTGCCATTGATGAGCCACTTAAGGATGCATTCATCTCTTATAGGTACAAAAAAATAATTCTTGGAGAAAACACGTTGACATGAAGCAACACTATATACCGTATATGAACATTTTAAAAGGGAACTTGTTGAAGGTGATATATTATACAACAAAAGAGTTGGTAGCAGATCACTTGACAAACTGCTTCCAATGTACCATTACTTTACGATATTATGGAGATTGCTGTTCAGGAGATACAGTATATAAAACATATATTTATATTTATAGATATGCAGATATGTCCCCTGATCAATAAATAACAATCATATACTGTATATTGATCAGTGCAGAAGACAATAAAGAAGATTGTTTGCAATGCAGCATCAGAAATCTTAGCACATTGCATATTATATGTATACATAGACTTTATAATAGCAGATATTTCTTCCTTTGATAAATGTAATTTATTCTTTAGGATTTTAAGCATCTATCTTTATCTTTAAATATGCAACTCACTGAATAACCTGGAGGATTCCAATAAGTGTCATCTCAAAATTTCTTCTCATGACTCTTTTGACCTCTAGCATCAAGCATATTTAATAACTTAATAATTCACGACAGATCATGATGAAACTGGCACTACACACTCTATATTGTGCCATGGCACCTGCACTCATGGATCAGATTCAGCTGGTGAATGAATCAATAGGTGGGACATCATTTGATTATTGGATTCAAGTAACATTAAATGTGTGCTTAATTCTATTTCAACCTGTTGAATTGCATTTCCAAGATCTGCATAAGAGATACTCAGCAAAGTAACTCTTTAACCAGTGCTTCTGTACAAATACTTCATGAGGTAACACCCCCCCTCCCAATATTCTCTGTAAAGAAAAGTCATGGATCAACAGCAGCGTGCTATTATGTACCATATGTTTTTTTCCCCTTTTCTGTTGTTTTGTTTTAAGAATATTTGCTAGATATATTTTCCTGAAAAGTTTCTATCATTTTCTCTGGCTGAAATATGCTAGGAAGCTTCTGTTCTCAATGGAGTTACAAAGTTTGTACGAATCCTTCTTCTATAAACATTATTAGTTCCATGTTGAGATTCTGAATGAAGCTCTTTCTAAATATATAATACTTAAAAATCAATTTGGCTCCTACATTTTGAAGCTGCAGTAGGATGGACCTGTTGTGGCTCCGTTGCCTGAGCCTGCATCATCAGCAGGGGAGGACTCTGAGAGTGAGGGAGAGGAGTTGGCAAGGCCTCCTTCTCCAGGACTCTCCTCTCTGGCAATGCCTCCGGAGGACACCGAAGGGCAGGAGATAGGCCCAGAGCCAAGCTCGTCCCCGCAGCCACAGGAGGACATTGACGAGGGGAGCGAGTTTTGGTTGGACCGACAGGAGCGTCGGAGAGACAGGAGAGCCCAGCAGAGGAAAAGACATGGTCGTGATTAGCTGGTGGACCACGCCTCCTACCAGACTATATAAGTGAGGGATTGTAGCCATATCTTTGTGACGAACAAAACAAAGATACGTGGATCCCGGTTTTGAATCGGCCCGGCGTCTCAGCTTTGGTGTGTATGTGACGGACCTTTTAATAAAGACGTTGGCAAGTAGCTGCGGATTGCTGCTGACCTTTGTTATCATCTCACTTGGTTGCCTGCCAGTTCCTTAGCCTCCGGTTGTCTGAGGGGGGGTTATTTCTGGGCACGGGGCCAGAACAGGACCTACCAAATAAAAGTACTCCTGATCTCAAATAGTAATTGTACAGTTTGAATAAAGATGGCAACCACAGCCCTCCATGAACATAATTCATACTAGAATTAGTGCTGAATGCATTATATCCATTGGAGATTGTTTATTACTGCATTTTTCTTAGCATCTAAAAAAAATGTAAACCTTTATCTATAATATTATTCAGATCCAGCATATAAAAATTGTTTTTGGTATCATAATAACCTGGAAGTATATTCATTTCATGTATACATTTTTCTACTTTTTTATTGCCAATGTATGTGTTTCTATTTGTTATCAATGTGTGATTTTTTTTTTTCAAAAAGACCATTTTAGCAAAATAACCATAGTGTGGATGAACAATTTATCACTCAGATCCATCCAGTCTCCCGGCTCTATCCCAAATTAAGGGATTATAAAGTCATAAAAAGGGAGAGTTTTTTGGGGGGGAGGAGATGACCAATTTATATTAATATATCTTGATGAATGAAGTAATCAATGCATAGTAAACAAATCATGCTTGTGCTTACAACAGAATCATTTTGTATACTGCATATTTTATCTATATTTTCACACTAGTATGTGGGGAGAAATAGTTAAGAAACCACGCTTAGAAGCCTCATCCTCCTTAATTTTAACAACATTAGGAAGATAAAATACTGAGCTGAAAAAGAAGCAATGATACTAAGGATTAGTCGACTCTGTGAGCTCATCCACAGCTGACTTCTAATTACAACTAGACATGTCTTGTTCCTGTAGCCATAAAATGAGTTACCATGGTAGCATTTGTTCACAAACCATGAGGGATTTCTTTTTAATGAAACTGTCCAATAAAAGAATAGTGGTGGTAGTAGGAAGAAGCTAACCCAGTGGTCTACAGGATAAATGGGATTTAAAAGATTTTCTATTTCTATGTATAAATATAACGGTTTCCTTCAAACAATGTCCAACTTCAAATCAGAATGGTGATGGAGATGATTGCTTTAAATCCCCACAGTCATCTCAAAAGTCATCCCAAATACCTTTTCCTTTGTAGTATTAAAAATAATTATTAAGAACTGGACCAAACTAGGAAACTAAAATTATGAATGTTAATGTGTATTACTGTACTTCCCTCTCCCTCCCTTTATACAAAAAAGAATTAGGAGCAAACTAGAGACATTTTTTTTCAAATTACATTTCTTCATAGGATTCAATTTTTTTTTATTTGCCCATTGTCTTGATTGTGACTCTTCCTCCTGTTTCTTTGTTGTTGTTAGTTGTGAAGTTGTGTACAACCCATCGCAACCCCATGGACAATGTTCCTCCAGGCCTTCCTGTCCTCTACCATCCTATGGAGTCCATTTAAGATCATGCTTACTGCTTCAGTGACTCCATCCAGCCACCTCATTCTCTGTTGTCCCATTCTTCTTTTGCCCTCAATCTTTCCCAATATTAAGCTCTTCTCCAGTGTGTCCTTCCTTCTCATTAGGTGGCCAAAGTATTTGAGTTTCATCTTCAGGATCTGGTCTTCTAAAGAGCAGTCACGGTTGATCTCCTCTAGGACTGACTGATTTGATCGCCTTGCAGTTGCAGGAGTCTTCTCCAGCACCATCGTTCAAAGATCCTATTTCTTAAGGTTACTCTTAAAGTCCATTACATCATATGACATGACTTCATAGGGTACAGATAGACTTCATGAGTATTTATTTATTTAAGTATGATACACATAGGCACATATATACAATAGTGACCAAACAGATATTGCTTCATTAGATAATTGAAAGGGAACTCCACTCAACTGGTTCCAAAGCCCTGAGTGAAAAAGCCATGTTTTACTTCATTTCCAAAGGCAAGCAGAGTTGGGACATGTCATATATTGGGATTATGGAAAGACACCCTCCCTCTGTTCCATAATATGGCAATGTTTATAAAAAGGAACCAAGGCCATGCCCTCCCTATGGAACCATGTGAGACAATATATACCCCAGGGTTCTTTGACATATCGGTAAATTGTAAATCATGGTCAGCAATTTACCAAAATCCCAAAGAATTCTGGGTGGTGTAAAAGCACAAAACAAAATTATACATTTGATCAAATGTCATCTTTAAATCCACAAGTATGATTAGTGTGATAAATCATCCATCAACTGAAGTTGAAGGCTCACTGGAACAACACCAATTTTACTTGCTTGTGGAATGATGTGAAATGAACTTATTTAAAGAAGCCTACTTTGATATATTATAGATATTGCATTAATTTATAACTACACCTCTAGTTTTGCTGTGATATAGAGTGAGAGAAAATTGGTGAAATGTTAACTATTTCTGGAGGGGATATGCCATTTCTGAAATCTTATTTAAGAACAGATTTAAAACAACTTCATGCTGACTTACATTCTTAGAGCCAAGAAGCTAGAAATTAGGGCTGATCTTGTATGTCTTGTTCACAAATGGCTTTGGGCCCTGAAAATGAGTGTTAAGCTTTCTACCCTACACAACCCATGCTAAACTCCCGGCTCACTTTTCACAAAAAGTGGTAAAACAGTTGCTGATGAGTGGTCTGTAATTACTCAATGCTGGTTGGATCAAATCTCTGCCATAGGGAACAGTTTCCTTTCAATCTTTTTGCCTATCGTTAATTTTTCAGTATTCGCTGTAGGGTCTTTTAAGAAGATTCATTTTTTAAGTATCTAAATTTTTCATTAGGTAGACAAACTTGAACATCAGTGTGCCAAATGACCATGTAAATAGCTGAAACCTAAAGTTTCATTTGTTGTGAGCTCCATTTTCTTTAATATTATGTAGCATATAATTATGATATATTATATCATATAATATGTAATTATTACATGATCTATATTAAGACCACAGAAGCAACAGGGAAATATTCAAATAACAACCTAGCTTGCCTTATATAGTAAGCATTGTTAAGACTCATGCCTTGCTGTGTGTTCCATCTTCAGTGCACTCTGATATATAAATGTCATTAATTCATACCCAAGGGACTGGGGGTGGGAGGCACCGTTTTACGGTGGTTCTCCTCCTACCTCTCCGACCGGTCGCAATCTGTGTTGACAGGGGGGCAGCAGTCGACCCCGAGGTGCCTAGTGTGTGGGGTGCTGCAGGGATCAGTCCTCTCGCCCCTCCTGTTCAACATTTATGTAAAGCCGCTGGGTGAGATCATCCGTGGTTTTGGGGTGGAGTTCCACCAGTACACTGATGATACGCAGCTGTACATTTCCACCCCAGACCACCCCAACGATGCCGTGGAAGTGATGTCCCAGTGCCTTGAAGCCGTGCGGGCCTGGATGGGGAGAAACAGGCTTCGACTCAACCCCTCCAAGACCGAGTGGCTGTGGCTGCCGGTGTCCCGATATAGCCAGCTGACACCATCGCTGGTTATTGGGGGCGAATCATTGGCCCCCACGGAAAGGGTACGCAACTTGGGCGTCCTCCTGGACCCACAGCTGTCTTTGGAGGATCACACAACAGCTGTGGCCAGGGGAGCTTTTTATCAGGTTCGCCTGATACGCCAGTTGCGGCCCTTTCTAGATCAGGACTCCCTACGCACAGTTACTCAGGCACTCATCATCTCTTGCCTAGACTACTGCAATGCTCTCTACATGGGGCTCCCCTTGGGGTGCACCCGGAGGCTCCAACTGGTGCAGAATGCGGCCGCGCGGGGGATTATGGGAGCGACGGGACGCTCCCATGTGACACCTCTCCTGCGCGAGCTGCATTGGTTGCCGGTGGACTTCCGGGTGCGTTTCAAGGTGTTGGTGATCACCTTTAAAGCGCTCCATGGCTTAGGACCAGGGTACTTACGGGACCGCCTTCTGCCACCAATAGCCTCCCACCGGCCGGTGCGCTCCCACAGAGAGGGTCTCCTCAGGGTGCCGTCAGCCAGACAATGTTGGCTGGCGACCCCCAGGGGGAGGGCCTTCTCTGTGGCAGCCCCTACCCTCTGGAATGATCTTCCTCCAGAACTGAGAACAATTGCTGACCTCCAGACTTTTCGTCGGGCCCTAGAAACTCATCTCTTTCAGCTCGCTGGTCTAGCCTGACCCCCGTTGAATTTTTAAGATCTTGTATCGTAGGGTTGTGTATTTTAAATATTTAATGGTTTTAATTTTAGCCAAAGTTATATGGATTTTTAAAAAAATTTTTTAACTTTTATGTACTGTTTTTATTTGGCTGTCCACTGCCCTGAGTCCGCAAGGAGAAGGGCGATATACAAATCTAAACAAATAAATAATAAATAAATAAATAAGGTAGAATTATCTTTGCCCTGCAGATGTAATATATTCAAGCGCTATCACTGCATTGTCTCTCCATTCCATTTCGGGCATCCAGGGAAAAAAATGAAATTTATTTAAATATAAACAGAGCCACTTTTGGATTTTGCATGGCAAAGACACTACATAACTCTCATTGCTAACCAGCTGCTTGAATATTTGTACCACATTTGAATATTTGTACCATGAATTTTCAATAAAGTGATCTCCTTCTTCAGAGTTATTATTATTAGTTTATAATTTGTATTGGTTATATTGAAAGGAAATTAAATTACATTTAAGCCACATAATTTTCTTTCTTTACCCTATGAACAATTTTTTAATTGAAGAGAAGGTAGGGCTTTGTGTAATCTTTAACTGCACTTATGAACACTGATGGAAAGCTTATATTGTATTTTCCAGGATATGAGAAAGATCTGGACAAAACTGCTCATATTGCAGAAATGTGAGATCTGGAGAGACACAGGAAAAGCTAAGAACAAAAGCTGTACTCAATACATACCTGCCTGGAAATAAGCCTCATAAATAAAGTGGGATTTGCTGTCAAGTATACTTGTTGTAACTACCTGTAATGGGTTGTGTGAAAATAACTTTGGGAGAAAGGAGGAGGAGGTGGAGGAGGAAAAAGGGGCGCCACAGCTTAGACAACAGTCAGACAAAAGATATCTCAGTCCACAGAAGAAATGGGTGGGGAAAGCATCTCAGAAGGGATCTTTGTAGTTCTCTGGGAAGTAAAGACTTGCAAGATTCAGATATTGTAACCTTACAATAAAGGTAGTGCTGGTACTCATGGTTATTGCTTATTTTCTGGACTGCATCAAGGGGATGATAATATTCTTAAAGATACAGTGGGGCTGTTCTAGTCTGTGATGTGTACTTTAGCTAATTTATTCCAATGAAGAATTGTTCCTAAAAATAATTATTCAATCTGCATACAGATCCAAATAGATACCATCTCAAGAAAAGAGATAAGGGCAGGAAATTTGGTACTTATTAGTCATGTTAATTCCCCAAATATTTGAAGTCAGCTTTTTCCACATTTAGGAAATTCTGACCTTGGGAAGTTATACTACTGTAGCCTCCCCCCCCCCCCCATTACTTTCCATAGGGAGAAAGCAATTTAAAAAATGATCCCAATAGCTCCAGAAATGAATTGAGATCTGAGAGTTTTTTAAAATTATTATTTATTTATTTATTATTTATTTATTTCAATTTATATACCGCCCTTCTCCCCGGGAGGGGGACTCAGGGCGGTGAACAACCAAATTAAAACACATATAATACAAATATTAAAAGGATTTAAAATTAAATTAAATCGATTGGCGTTCCAAAATAAAAATCTCAAACCCCATTAAAATACCCAATTTAAAACCCCAGGGATTAATAGTACCAAAAAATTTTAAAACCCCATTAAAATCAATCAAGCAAGGCCGGCTTGTTGGAATAAATAAGTCTTAAGGGCCTTTCGGAAAGCACAGAGGTCCGGGATCAAACGAATTTCAGGAGGCAGCTCGTTCCATAGGGTGGGTGCCCCCACAGAGAAGGCTCTCCCCCTGGGGGCTACCAGCCGACATTGCTTGGCTGATGGCACCTTGAGACGGCCCTCTCTGTGTGAGCGAACTGGCCAGTGGGAGGTTATCGGTAGCAGCAGGCGGTCCTGCAAATACCCCGGTCCCATGCCATGGAGCGCTTTAAAGGTCAAAACTAACACCTTGAAGCGCACCCGGAAGACCACCGGAAGCCAGTGCAGCTCGCGCAGGAGAGGTGTCATGTGGGAGCGCCCTGTCGCTCCCATAATCACCCGCGCGGCCACATTCTGGACCAGTTGGAGCCTCCGGGTGCACCCCAAGGGGAGCCCCATGTAGAGAGCGTTACAGTAGTCCAGGTGAGACGTGACGAGTGCATGAGTGACTGTGCACATGGAGTCCCGATCCAGTAAGGGGCGCAACTGGCGCACCAGGTGAACCTGATGAAAGGCCCCCCTGGCCATGGCCGCCATATGCCCTTCCAAGGACAACTGTGAATCCAGGAGGACACCCAAGTTGCGAGCCCCCTCTGTGGGGGCCAATAACTCACCCCCAATAGCCAGCGATGGCACCAGCTGGCTATACCGGGACGCTGGCATCCACAGCCACTCGGTCTTGGAAGGGTTGAGACGAAGCCTGTTCCTCCCCATCCAGACCCGCACGGCTTCAAGGCACTGGGACATTACTTTGAGGGCATCATTGGGGTGGTCAGGGGTGGAGATGTACAGCTGAGTATCATCAGCGTACAGTTGGCAACTCACCCCAAAACCACGGATGATCTCACCCAGCGGCTTCACATAAATGTTGAACAGGAGCGGCGAGAGGACCGACCCTTGTGGCACCCCGCAAACGAGGCGCCTCGAGGTCGACCTCTGCCCCCCTTCCAACACAGACTGCGATTGGTCGGAGAGATAGGAGGAGAACCACCGCAGCACGGTGCCTCCCACCCCCAAACCCCCCAACCGACACAGCATGATACCATGGTCGATGGTATCAAAAGCCGCTGTGTTGTGGCCCCGTCCTCTGAGCCTATCCCATTGGAGGAAGGAAGCTCTGAGCAGGAGGAAGAGGAGCCAGCCAGATCTCCCAGCCCCCCCCCCTCTGGCACCGTCTCAGGTGCCAGCTGAAAGAGAGCCAAGCAGTGGGGAAACAGGTGTCTCAGATGAGAGTGAGGGAGAGACGTCATTCCTGGATGCACGCCAAAGAAGGCGAGAGAAACGATTACTGCAGCTGCGGAGACGTATGAGGGAGTAGACCTGAGTCACGGGACTGGAGTCACAGGATCAATGAGTCACTGGACCACACTCAGAGCCTATATAAGCCAGGAGGGTGGGTCCTGATTTCTGTGATGAACAAATTATACTATATTGGTTAGGCATTGGAGTTTACAAGCTGAAGCTGATCAGAGACTTTGCTGAATATTTGTGGTGCTTTTTTTTCTGTATACTATTAAAGTCCTTGGCAGACGGTGTTCATATCGCTGCCAAGTTTGAGATAAGAACTGTGGAGTGTGCCAAGTGCTTCCTTAACCCTCGACTGGCTGTGTTTTTGTGGGTCTCTGAAGGGGGGGACAGATCACGCTGAGAGATCTAACAGGACCAGGACAGAGGAGCAACCCCTGTCCCGAGCCCTCCAGAGATCATCCACCAATGCGACCAATGCCGTCTCCGTGCTGTACCCAGGTCTGAAACCGGACTGGCACGGATCTAGATAGACTAGATAGATAGAATAGATTATTATCATTGTTCTGATCATTGTTGCTTGCCTTTCTAGTCAACCACCAATGAAGAATTAAATAATTTGTAGTGTTTTATCACTCAAACTCTTCACATATTAACAAATTTACCTTGACTGTAATTGAGTGGGTTGTTTTTTGAATCAATGTTTTTGATTACCTATTTCTATGTTTTGATTTCACAAATATGTAATCTGTGAATTCAAAGGGATGTGCGAATATTGCCTGCCTATTATTGATTGTACAATTTGCTAATACTGAGGTTACAGCAGCCCAGGAAAATCACTCTACCTAACATTCAAATATGATCTTATTCTCATGGTCCAACAAGATGCCAAAAGTTAATTCAGGAATAGAGAATCCATCACTAATGACCAACATATTTTTTGTTCATTTTTCTCCCTCCATTGATACATTTGATACCTTAATGGACCTGCAAATAATATTTTAATGAACATTAATTGTCCCAATTCTTATGTAGCAGTGTGGATACTACATTTGTAAATAGATCATGATCTGTCAGTAATTTAAAATGTGAAAACAAGAGAAATCAACACTTCCTTTGTTTTATGCTATTTTCTCTCTTACATACAACCATCTTTTCCTCTGCAGTCACATTTGTTTCAATATGCCGTTTCAATGGCTTCTTCAGCAGTAGACATATAATCAATGATATTAATGACTTTGAATAATTTTAATGATTAATAATTTTACAATTACATGAATTTCTCTTCTCATCATTCCCATCACCCATCTCCTCCCGCTTATGACTGTATGACTGTAATTTGTTGCTGGTATCATTATGATTTATATTGATATTGTTTTCTGATTCTTATTTGTAATCTATGACTATCATTAAGTATTGTACCTTATGATTCTTGATGAACGTATCTTTTATTTTATGTACACTGAGAGCATATGCACCAAAGACAAATTCCTTGTGTGTCCAATCACACCTGGCCAATAAAAATTCTATTCATTCTATTCATTTAGTTCAAATAGATAGTAAACAGAGTCATGCTAGATAGATTCTGTGATAGATGGAAATTCTCAAGAGCATTAAAACAGGGGCTCCCAACCTCCCAGTCCATGGCTTATAGCCCATTGGGGACCGGGCTTCACAAGTGGCAGGTAAGCTGAAGTGCATGTGAAGCTGCAATTGTGCAAGCAGCATACATGCGGGCAAAACTATCCCCTCTCCCCTCCCCTGCAGCTACTGGTATCAGTCTGCACAGCCGGAAAGATTGGGGACCACTGCACTAAAAGATTCTTGCTTCAAAATTCCACTTTTAATGACATGACAATAATATTACAACAAAAATAATTATTGCCATATCCGGGGATTAATTGAAGAATGGAAATCTAGGGACATCACAGATTTCACGAGAAATAACAATGGAAGTATCTAGCTATCATCCATCCTCCCACTCACCCATCCGTCATCTATCTCTAGCACATTACTGATAAATGACTTTGAATGCTACCTCTGAACAGAAATGTGTTGTGATGATATGGTGGTGGGAGTGGGGATGGTGGTAGTTGTCATCATCGTCGTCATCATCATCATCATGCCTATTATACACCTCTTAATTAAATAAGTGTAAAAATACTATACCTTGCCTACAAGAAGTTGATTTTAATTCTTTTGTCTCTTGAAGGTAATTTCAGAAGTAATTTCTTTCTATTGAATCAAATGAGATCCAGAAAAAAAAATGTAGGGCAATTTCTCTACCTATAAAAAGTAGCAAAATGTTGAGTTGCATGCAGATAATTTGACAATTTCTTCTCAGGCAAAATGCTTGAGAAGCAGAAGAAAAAGAATAATGAAATGAAGCTTCGATACATCCGTACTTCTAAACAATTATAAATTAGATTACTGTACCTAATTCAAATTATAAGGTGTCTAAAACTTGATATACAAGACACATGATCTATTCACTGATTTAATGTTACAGTCAGACTTTAGCTACTGTGTTATAGGGGAAAAAAACAATTGTACTTTAAACCTCCTCTAAGTAAATTGATCCTTATATTTATTCTTGTAATTAGCCTTTTTTGGGGGGAAGCTTAAAGGAATGTACCCAATATCTGTATCTGCATTTCCAGGTGCAGAGATTTATTTCCAGAGCAACTTTATGACAGGCGTGAAATGCTCCTGGTTCAGACTGGATCGCCTGATTTGGTAGCGATGGAGGCGGATGGTTCGGAGAACCAGTAGCAAAACTCCCTGCCTCCCCCCCATGCCCAGCTCAGCCATGCGATCATCAGAGGCTTTTTAAAAATTATTTTTAAAAGCATTTTTTCTACAACCTCTTCGGCTGAAAAAATGCTTTTAAAAGAAAAAAAAGCCTCTGCTGATCAGGCAACTCAGCTGGGATCGTCAGAGGCTTTTAAAAGCATTTTTTTTACAACCTCTTCGCCAAAGAGGTTGTAGAAAAAATGGTTTTAAAAGGTAAAAAAAAAAGTTGGCCACACCCACCCAGTCACATTACCCCGTACCACCAAGCTATGCCCATAGAACCAGTAGTTTAGGTTTTATTTGATTTATAGTAACAAATTTTAGATCTCACCACTGCTCTACGAGGTAGGTTGGTCTAAAAGATATTGATTAATGCAAAGTCACTGGATAAGTTCCATAGCTGAGCAGCTAAATGAATGTAACTCTCCTAGTCTTCGATCAAGCCTTAATTCAATACACTAAGTTCAGAAAAGCAGTAAGAAACAGTAAGCATAACTAAAGGCAGGAGATAAGAAAAAGAAAATATAGCAACATTTAGTTCAAATCAATGCTATACCCACCCGTATAGGTTAACGAAGCAATTACTTAAGAGTGTCAAATAGAGCAGCCAATTTTGAAGAGGAAAATTATCTGCCTGCCTTGTAATGGACATATGGATCAGCTGTTCTACTGCTCTAGGTATATTCTATATAACGCATAAACAGAAACCTGTTTAAAATTGTGCTTTGCACATGAAGTAAACATTTGAAATAGCATTATCCCTTTAGAATGGAAGATAAAATTTGGAGGTAAAATGGCAAGCCTTTTGGGGTCTGAGATTGAGGGCATTTTTCAATAAACAAACAAAGGCATTATTCTGGAAATGGTGCCTAAGTAGACTGCCTCGTGCTGCTTCCTGCAATAGCAGCTTTGTGAGAATTATGGAATTAAAATACTATCTGTAGCCAAATAGAATGGTTTTTATGCATGAGCATAATGCAGAGCTGGCATTTTAAATAGCAGCATTCAGAAACCAAGGGAGAGAGGATGAGAGAATGAATTTCCATCTTCTACGGCAGGCTTGCAGTTATGACATTACAGGCACAATAGGTTCCTTTAAATAAATAGGAATAGATTTACATGCCGCTTCACAATGCTTTTATAGTCTTCTCAAAGCTGTTTACAGAGTCAGAATATTTCCCTCAACAATTTGGGTCCTCATTTTACTGAAGGATGGAAAGGTGAGTCAACTCTGAGGTGGTGAGGATCGAACTGCCAAACTGCAGTCAGCCGGCAATCAGCAGAAGTAGCCTGCAGAACTGCATTCTAACCACTGCACCACCACGGCTCATGTTCAGATGTTCAGCTGAATGTTCAGATGAAGTTGCTAAATCATTAACACATTTAATTCCATTTCTATTAGGTTGAACTGATATTGTATATATATTTTTTCTCACAATAGAAAACAAATGACCAAATATTTTGTTTCCAGCTCTAAAAATGAGCAGTAATTGATATTATCTAAATGCAGGTTGGATTCAGTACTATTAGGATACACCTAATATTTGGTCCAGATTAATGCATCTATATTTTAATAAAATTAAAAACTTACAAAGACTAACATAATATAAACAAAAAGAAGAAAAGGAAAGACAGAAAAAAGAAAAGAATCTTTATCTTGTTCCTTTTTGTATCTCACATGATGTGGTTAGATCTCCATTAATAATTATTAGTTCTGCCTATAAAGTATAAACCAATTTTTATCCATTTTATAAATTTTTCTCCAAAATTCATATTTTCCCAAACTTTAAACAGAAACTTCCAGATCAAATTGTCTAAACCTTCTCTGCATCTAAAAAGATCAATGTTGTTTGGTTTTATTATTATTATTATTTATTTATTTGTAAACAAATAAGAAAACAAGTAACAAAGTAGATACAGAGATGGACATATGAAAAATTTTTGGCACACAAAAAAAGGATATAAATTGGCAAAACAAAGCCATAAACACATAGAATGATTACATATAATTGGGAATAGTAAGTCAGGGATGGTAAGCACACCGGTGCGCTTATGCATGCCCCCTTTTCATTATGTTGTTCTAGCAAAATGTTCAGCACTATTCTAACATAATCCTTCAACTGTCTTTTAGGTAAAGAAACCCACATTGATCCTCATAAATAAATTCTTGCAAAATTAACTTCAGTCATTCAACTAAAATCATTCAAACAACTTGTAATCATTATTCAATAATGATTTTGGTTTGTAGCGTCTTGTTGAAGTACATCTTGTCCCTCTTTAGTATTAATGCTATACTGGCCTCTTTTCAACGTTCTGGCATCTTTCCTCTCTGTAGAATAGAATTCATCACATTTTGTAAAGGTTGTAAAAGTTCACCCTCAAAAGTAGAAAGAATCGTGCACTTCCTGAAATAGAGGCTCAGAGTTTGTGTTAAAGGCAGAGAGATCTCTCATAGACCATGTGAGAGAATGTACAGTATGTGGGCACTTAATGCAACAGCTTTTATTTGCCGTGGCCTTAAATTGTCCACAAAAGAGATCTGAGATTCCATCCACGCATGCTCTGAAAGCCATTTATGTACATGGCTGTCAGCTCTTCCAGATAGAAACAAACCATAAGGACTAACTTACCTTTATTACAGTTACAATGGAAAAATCTTAAAGATCTGAAAGCACTTGTCTCCTCCTTTACTTTTACATTTCCCCAAGCTAGGAAATGTTCCCTCTGAATTGCTTCCTTCTGTGGGCTGAGATAACTTTTTCATTATTATTGTGTAGCCTGTGGCTCTTCCTCCTTCCTCCTAAGGTCATTCCCTTAGGCCATGGGTGTCAAACTCACATCGTCATGACAGCATCATGGGACGTATAGGGACTCCCCCCCCCTTCGCTAAACTGGGCATGGATGTGGCCAACAGATGATACATCCAGCCTGTGGGCTGAGATTTTGACAGCCCTGCCTTAAGCCATTACAATTGTAGAAGAATGGATGAGTATATGTACACATAATCCCTCAGCTCCTGAAATGGAAACAAATATAATTCTTCCTCCAAACTGATATATTAATAGAATATTAATCGATGCCTACATATTGTCCTTTTTTGTTTCAGCTTTTTCTTTTTTAAAAAAATCGATTTTCCACACTTTTATGAAAGGTGAAAAACAAGGCAGAGACCCTCTCTTTCAGTTCAGTCATCCAGAACAAAAGAGAATGATTCTATACTAACAACTAATGTGGAGGCACCTTGAACAATGTTTGTATGATGGATTTATTCAGGGTTTTTTTGCTAATTTCCAAAATTGTTACAATTCTTTGGGCAGACTGCGATGTGCTTTAAAACATTAAATGCTTCTAAGAACTGTTTTATGTTTGCTTGGTTTTTTTTTTTTTTAAAAAATCCTTAAACAGTGAGAATAAAAAAAAGGGGGGAATTAGAGGCTGGCAGGAGGGAGCTGATGGGACACAATTGTTAGTAAACAGGAAATAAATCAACCAGGAAAATTATAAAAGATATAGAATGTGTTCTTAGCATCTTGTTTGATATAACATTATATGAATATTTTTGCCAGTATCTAGAAGAGCAACAGGCAGTCCCCCCCCACTCCCAGTGGACAGTAGTCCAGAAAGGTTGAACATCTTTGTGGCTACCTAAACATTGTCTGGAATTCGGCAGCCCAGAAAAGATAACTCTAACTTGAAGCCACCTCCATTGCTTTACTTGGCAGAAGCAATTGAAGAAGAGACTCCAAAGTGTATGAAAAAATCTGGACAGCCATCTAAGACAGGAGTGTCAAACTCAAGGCACATTGGCTGGATCTGGCCCATGGGGTACTTAGATCTGGCCCATAGGGCCAGCCTGGAAATAGCGAAGGACTGGCCCATGGTCCTTCTGCCAGTGAAAATGGAGCTTGGGAGCCCCTTTTCACTGGCAGAGTGTTCAGGCTACCATAGATGTCTCTGACACAAGTAACATTGAACTGGCCATGACCACCCTGGCCATGCCCCCCCCCCAAGTTCAAGCACAACCCTGATGCTGCCCTCAATGAAATTGAGTTTGACACCCCTCATCTAAGGAAAGGGAAATTCTACAGAAACCTAATTGAAATGCAGGGGTGGGAATGCACTTAAACAAGTGGTGACATTTTTAGCCTAAACATCAAATCCTCTCCAACCCATTAATTCTTTTGAACATTAAGGCACACGTACTTTAAAACTCTTAGTGAACCATTCATACAGTAATGCTTTCTTTCATTTATCTAATAAATACTGCCATCCAAAGCAATCTGATTTGATTTGCTGCTTATTAGGGCTGGTTGCAATTCCAGCTTTCAAACAGCTTGTATTACAAGAAATAACTTAATACCACAAGAGCATTCATTTATTCTACTATTGCAGGCTATGCATAAAATTAATTGGAAATTACCTTCATATGCAATGGAATCTACTGTAAAAAAAATGCACAGGATTTTGTTGCAGGTAGCTTAATCTGTGTGGGGTTTGCTTAATTGGTGGGGATTTCTGCTTAGTGCAACCAAACACACAATCCCCTAGACAAAGTTTTGGAAATACTTGAGGGCTGCTTAGTATAAGTATCCAAATGCAAGGAAATACTTGAGGGCTGCTTGCTATAAGTATCCAAATGCAAAACAGTACAGAAACTAGGGTTCTGCAACATTTTCAACAGATATAGTTGGAATGCATTTTCACTGAAGCATATTTTGAATGAAACTATCTTAGAATTGGTTCAAAGCATCAAATCAGTGATTTAAATTGCATCAGAGAGATTTTGAAGTTCACGAAATCTCACTTTATTGAAGCTTTTCTTCTCTATATTGACAAAATTGGGGCAGGATGAATTGTGTGGTAGGCTGATACTGACACGAGCTTCGTCACCATTACACCCTGTGCTATTAAAATGCTTGGGGGAATGCTGTTATTTTTATCTCTCACTCTTCCAATAGAATTTGTATAGGTAGATTCATTTAGAAAGAAATTAAAGGGAGGAAAAAAAAGAGATTCCTATTTATGAATTTCATGAGAGGCTCTGGGATGGTGTGTTTCCTTTTAGGTTGATGTTCCTTTTATTTCATAGACGTTTTTAGAACCTTCTACGGTATGATATTATTTGAATGAGCACACTTTAACAAAGGGCTTTTAAAAAGATGCCTCTATCTTTAGCTTTAACAGGTGGATTTCTTAAAGCATATGACGTCATTTTTTTCCAAATTCACATGGAAGTCCGGGGGAAAAAAAATCAAGCTGCTTTTAAATAAATAGCAGAGAGCTGCAGTGCTTGTGCAGTCTGAAACATGTCCTGCATTAATTCCAAACGGGAACAACCTTATTTTATACAAACTAGGTTGTTTAGCACAGGAGAGAACAATTCTGTCATTGATATATGCCCACCAGCATGCCAGTTAAAAAAAAATGGTCAGAGGGCATTAGAGTTTGGTTTTTAGTGAATGGATTTTCAAACCTTTTAAAAACATATTTATTTTTACGTTGGAATTAGTCATCTTTCATACAATGCCTCCATAGGACTTTTCCAGTATTGTTTGGAGGCTACTGAGTTGTGTGTTTAGAATAGAATAGAAAAGCAGAGTTGGAAGGGACCTTGGAGGTCTTCTAGTCCAATCCCTGCTTAGGCAGGAAACCCTACACCACTTCAGACAAACTGGCTATCCAATATCTTCTTAAAAACTTCCAGTGTTGGAGCATTCACAACTTTTCCTTGTCTTTGTGTTACCCTTTACCTTAGAAAAGATTCACTGATATCTTTGAGAGATCTGAAATTTTATAGGGTTGGTGCTTTTTAAGGATCAACAATATCTACTATTTTCTTCTCAATAGCTTTTTTTAGAGGGAGGAAGTAAATCACTTTCAACCATTCTAATGCTTTTTTCCATAATAGCCAGTGGTTATTAAATCTTATATCATATATTGGTTCAAATGCAATCTTGTAATATTTATTTATTTATTTATTTATTTATTTATTTATTTATTTATTTATTTATTTATTTATTTATTTATTTATTTATTTATTTATTTATTTATTTATTTTTCCAATTTGTATACCGCCCTAATCCCAGAAAGGGACTCAGGGTGGTGAATAGCCAAAATAAAATACAGTAGCATATATAAAATTAAAACTGTTTAAAATAAATTAAATAATTAGGCTTAGAACAAATTTAAAATATCCAATTATATAAAACATTTTAAAACCCAGTGTAATGGGGAGGCTTAAACCAGACCAGCCTGTCTGGTCTACAAAATCAAATGGAATTCTGCCATTTAATTTTGAGTTTGAACTGCATCTTGAATGATTCTACACACACTTAATAACAACAAAATCAAATATTTCTAGCTCTGTGTCTTTTATTCATCCTTCAGCAAGGGGTCTGCTGATTTTCAATGCTAAATAATAAACCACATTGTTTGGATCCACACATACTATGCCAATATATTGCAGAATCCTAGGTTCTTGGAAAGAACTTGATGTGTATGAGGGCCAAAACCAGCTAAAGAACTGGCAGCTATGCTTTCACATTGTTGCGTATATATTAATAATAAATGCCAAATCCGGTCTAACCATCTGGCTGACTATGCGTAATAATAATAAAGTTAATCTGGCTGCCCAAGATTAAGCCTTAAGAATAAATGCATACAAAGTCAGAATTAAAAAAGCAGCAACAGATAGCAAAAAATCTGAAGAAACAGTGAACTAACTAGTTAGCTGTTGCAAGAAGGTCATACCAATGGACTACAAACAATGACATGATAAAATAGCAACAATGGTGCACTGGAATATCTTCAAGAAATATATTTCAGAAGTAGAACTGGTGGGGCATTCAAATATAGTAATAGAAAATAAAGAACCTAAAGTGCTCTGGGGCTTTACAATTCAGACAAACACATATCCCATAACACTTCAGATTGAACCATTATCAATAAGAATGACAAAAAAAAGTCTGGGTAGTTGACATGACAATACCCAGAGACAGCAAACTAGAAGACAAAGAACTGGATGGGGGAGGGGGAGAGAATCACAAAATACAAAGACCTGTAAATAAAAGTAGAACAACTGTGGTAAAAGAAAACCACAAAAGGTGCTATCCTAAAACATCTGGAATACTGAGTGCACTAATATGCTTATTGTCCCTGTCATTGTATTATTCTTTTATTCTTGTTTTTGTTTGTCAAATTCCAAAAAATAAATAAAATAAACAAACAAACATCTGGCTGACTTCATGAACAACTACAATGATAATATTAAATAAAAAATAAAGAATAATTCTCATGTGGAGAATAAAAAAAATCTGTGGTCTCTCTCTGCAGCTATCAAATACTATGGGGAAAAAATATCCAATCAATAACCAATGAAATATCTCTAGAGATTCAGCATCAGTAACAAAGCAAGATGACAGTTCTAATGGTATTTTGTCATTCAGGAATATATAGTATCTTTGATGAGGCCCTAATAAAAATACCTTTAGTATGGAAATCAATTCTCATGCTAGAAGAGTATCCCAAAGGTGACAGAATTCTTTTATCTTTGAAATCTTTCCCTCCAGTATCAGAATGTGAGGAAGTCTGATAAAGAAGATACCACAGGGGGCGGGGAAGAAAAAGGAATGAAGGGATTGAAAATCTGAAGAAAAAAGACAGTGAGTGATGTTTGGTTTTGCCATCTGATGGTGGCAGGGAATTGGATGTGACACAATTATTTTGCTTCTTTACTTGAAGTTGAGATGAAAAAGGAGACAGGAGGAAAAATGGCACCCCTCAATATATATACAATATATGTCTCTGTTTGTCTGCCTGCGTGTGAGGGGAACATATAAATATGTGTGTGTATGTTCCCCTCACAGTATATATATAGGTTGAGCTAAAGCAAGATGTGGGTCAAAATATCTTGCTCTTTCTCTGGTTAGCATTTCTCTCTTTCTCTCTCTTCTTGACACCTTCTTCTCTCTATCCCAAGCAGGAGGTACATAGCTATTTCCTAAAGGTCTAAACTGGTTTTCAAGATGGAGCTTCTGGAATTTGACTGAAGTCATCCATTTATGCCATATGCAGATTAAGCCTCGGTTCTCTTTATCATTCTGTGTTCTCCAATTTTTGTGATGTTTCATAGTGAAAAGATATATACATGGATGTTAAGAGAGATGTTAGGAAAAATCATAGACAAGTAACAATAATCTGAAGAAAATACAAGATACCTGGGGAAATGACTTGTAAAACATGTAAATTAGGCAACATCTACCAAAAGAGTATTTGATATTTTACCTTCATACAAATAAAGGTGGGACATAATATAAAATGAATATGTAATAAATAAATGCACAGAACAATGCATTTGGATTTCTTGTTCAACTTTTGTTTTTTTAAAAAACCAGCTCTTAAACAGGTGAAGACCAGAATGAACTAAATTTAAGGGTGGAATAGGAGAAATGGAGCTTAACTGAAATTGACACATCCATCTATCTATCCCTGCTCTACCATTTTGATTTAAAAAAAAAAAAGCTTCAGGTGATGTTCCAGGGCGGTTTATTAATTAATGATTATTTCTATCAATCTTTAATTCTGCCTAATTATATTGCTCTGTTTCCTACTGTACATTTTCCTGTCTAAATTGGAATCACTGCCTTGAAAACTGGTTTTCTGTTGTAAAAGTGGAGAGAATGTAGCCAGTGTGTGCAACCAATTAGGCCAGTTAGTTTACTATAGGCTTATTAAATCAAGAAAGCCATATTGTTCCAAGTTATCTGTTTTTCTTCTGCTAATAATGGTTCTGCTGAAAGATAAAGAGAAAATCTTAATGCAAGTAGAAGCACAAATCTAACTTGGGAATCAATCTACAGGTCATGCTTCATATATATTAAATCAAAATTCTCCTCATCTTGTAGTTCTTACTAATGAAAGTATTTGAACACTGAAGGAGAGAAGTCAAAGCCAATATAATTTCAAGTTTAACAGTTAAAGAGATATTAAAATATGAACTGTTCCTCTGGATGAGCACTAGAATTATTGTTATGTTAACACAAATTAGTTCATAGCCCCCTTTCACCGTGATGAGATATACTTAGAGACAGTTTTTAAAATCTGACAATAAAATGAAATACACTCAATGAACCATACAAAGGACATTAAGCTGAAAAGTATACTAGCTTTATAGCCTCTGGTTATAATAGCTACTTCAAATTCAGTGCTAATTCCCAGTATAACTAACATTCTAAAGAAAACAACATAAAGATCTTTACTTGAAATCTGAAATGGCTTGGAGAATCATTACTTCAATGATTTTATTTGACTCCTTTTTAATTATTTTATCTAATTTCTGCTCTGCAACTCTTCTAGTCTTTTCATCCCACCACATCTTGCATTACATCATTATGGATATTGGATGCTCTACAAGAAAGTTCTTACAATGGCCTTAATATTTTCAGTGAAATGATAACAAACACTAGACATTAAAGAACTTTTATTCACATCTAAGTTTGAGAACTTTGAGTCAGGAAGATGTGTGAGTGTGTGTGTGTGCATGATTTCCTTGCCCACAGTGGCAAGCATAAAGTGAGTTGGGTAAGAAGGTACGCTAAGGATTTGGGAGTTGCCCTCCAGGCACAATTCTAATAAAATGAAAATCTCCTTTTTTGCAGAAAAGCAATTTTATTCCACATGTCAAGGATTCATCAGAAATGTGTGATTTATCTGTTTTGGAAAAAGCAATATTTTTTGCTAATCAAAGGATGAAGCAAAATGTGTTAGTACAGCAAAAAGTTTGAGATATCATACAATAATATCTGTATTGTTCGTACTATAGAAAATTCATTATTTAGAAGGTAGAGAAATTACGCTGAGAATTTCCCCAAGAAATGTAGAACAGTCCAGAATGTCAGATGAGTTGATGACTGAACAGAATATGATTCATGCCCATAACAATAACTGTAATCAAATTTGTGTAGGCAGATCAAAAGAGAGCTTATTAGGTGATGGTAAAAAAATTAAAATGGTGGGAAATGTATATGAGGGTGCTGTTTCAGGAAAGAAGATGGATAAAATTCTTCTAGAACAGGGGTGTCAAACTCATGGCCGGTGGGCCAGATGCATCACATGCTAGCCATGCCCACACCCAGTTTAGCGAAGGGGAAAAAGTTGTGATATGTCACGTGATGACACTGTGACGATGCAAGTTTGACACCCGTGTTCTAGAATAAATCTTTTTAAAAACCCTTTAAGCTAAAGGAAAGTTTAGTTGGCAGTTTCATTTGAAATAGGAAGTTTTTATCCAATTCTCCCAACACGCTTATATTTCCTTAGTTTTCTGCCATCTGTATGGCAAGCAAGCATTCAAACTTCTAACCTTTTGAGGTAGGACAATTTTTCTTTGTTGAAGATTTCATAGATAGACATGAAAATCCTTCATGTGAATAATAATAATAATAACAATAACAACAACATTGACAAATAATAATAATAATAATAATAATAATAATAATAATAATAATAATAATAATAATAAAAATTAAAAATAATGAAAATTGGAAAAGCAAAGCTCTGCATGGCCAATACTTGAAAAGTCTTGAAGGCAAAGGTGACCAGAAACTAACTTGGAACTGGTTAATATCAGGAGTACTGAAAAAAGAAACAGAAAGCTTTATTTTGGCAGCTCAAGAACAAGCCCTAGCCACAAACTGCATGAAGGCAAAAATGCAACATGTTACCACCAACAGCAAATGCCGCCTCTGTAATGAGAAAGATGAGACAGTCGACCACCTGATCAGTGGCTGCAGCAAAATTTCACAAACCGACTACCTACAACGCCATGACCGCGTTGCTAAGATCATTCACTGGAAATTGTGCCAGAAGTTTGGATTTGAGTACAGCAAAAACCACTGGGAACATCAGGTTGAGAAAGTTTTAGAGAATGAGAAACTCAAGATCTTGTGGGACTTTAGGATTCAGACTGACAGGCACTTGGCCACAACACACCTGACATAACGGTAGTTGAAGAGAAAAAAGTATGGTTCATTTATATTGCAATACCTGGTGACGCACGGATTGAAGATAAGCAGCAAGAAAAAATCACAAAGTACCGGGACTTGCAAATTGAAGTTGAGCGACTATGGAAAAAGAAATCATGTGTTGTTCCGATTGTAATTGGAGCCCTTGGAGCAATACCCAAAGGACTACCCCGCTATTTAGAAATTCTAAATTTACCGGACTTGAACATTTTGACTCTACAAAAAACCACCTTACTCGGAACAGCTTACATCCTCCGACGATACCTTAACAGTTCCTAGATCCTTGGTTAGGACTCGAGCTGCTGAGCTATTAACCAGCCTCAAAGACTGAGGATCTCACTACAGATTAACCAATAATAATGATGATGATGATGATGATGATGATGATGATGATGATGATGATAAAGGAGGAGGAGGAGGAGGAGGAGGAGGAGGAGGAGGAGGAGGAAGAAGAAGAAGAAGAAGAAACAACTCAGATAAATCAATTTCCAGGCTTTAAGGAGGATAACGCTGTTTTTTCTAAGATTATCTTTCATCCTCCCTCCCCCTGCTTTTTTTAAAAGTGAAATATAAATGTAGCCTGAAGTCTGACATATGGTAAGACAAAAAACTAGACAAAAGGACTAAATCAATTCTGGATTCCAGTTCAGTAAAATTATTAGGCAAATTAAGCAGAGCAAAGCCAGAAGTTATCATTAAATTAAGCTTTTTGAAAAAATAAAAATGAAGTATAGGCTTAACTAAGTCAACTTATCAGGAACAAGCATCTTTAATAAGGATAGTTTATCAGCTCCGTCTTAGGAATTCATAGCACAGTTAGACTTTTTTCTTTTGACAGTTATTTGAAGATTAAAAAAAAAGATTTTCACCAAAAAAGAAGCCATAGAGTGGTAATAATTGTTAAGGCAGGAATTTCAGATGGACCAATCAGGTATTTCCAGGTGATTCAGCTAGTATCTGTGCAGGAAATAACTAATTTATAGGAAATATCAGTCTGGAAAATTGATTTACATAGACATGGGGTTTAATATTGGTGTACTTTTTTTTTTTTTTTTGTTCATCAGTATGAGTAGGGACAAGCGTGTCAGGAGCTTAGGAAAGAACATGTCAAAAATAAGAAGAAGATGGACACGAGCATACAATTAAAGACAACCATTTTTTGTGTGCGCTACAATACTTGTTTAAAAGGGGCAAGAATTTGATCATATGGTCAAAGATGCCCTAAATAAATTTGCCACAGTTTTGATCTTTTTAGCAAATAGGTACTGTTCTTTGATCCCAATGAGATTTCCCGTTATTCAGGGTAAATTTTTGATTAGAACATACTGAACTGTCATGCTAAATATTCATGAACAAATCTTGGTGTCATTAGAGAGTCATACCAGGCCTGTGTTTATATTTTGTCTTAGTTTAAATACAGCACTTTAAAATAATTATGTAAAAAGTAGCAAATGAGGCCAGTAAAGATCACAACATTTAGGTAAAACAAATCTTTCCCCACCCCTCAATTTCTATGATAAACTCGTCTACTCTACAAATGTTCATATTGGAATTAGAAATGGAACTCTAGATTTGCCAATCTGTATTTTACTTGCATGACAGATAAGGGTATTCCTGAGCACAAATATTAGAAAGAATTGTATGTTTTAAATTAAAAAGATACAAGAGGCTAGAACACATTTGTTAGACAAAATATGATTAGTCTATAAATCAGTTGTTAAATTTCATACTGTTCATTAGAACAGACAATACCCAATGTATTAGGGTCAGAAGAATCAAGCCATTTCTTAAATATACAATCAATGGAATAACCTTTAATCAATTATGTTGGCAAATGGGCAGCTAAATTAAGATTAGAATACACACAAGGAATGAATTTAAGAGTGTAAACTGATTAAAAATTAGTAGAGCAAATGAAATTAATAAGCAAACAACTAACTAAAGTAGCAAAAAGATTAAGCAGGATAAAAGCTAACAATTATTAAACAAGTTAGCAGATGGGTGATACTTTAATTCGAGAGCAATGCATATCTGAAAAGGATAAACAAAATAGTACTTCAGGAATTTGGTAGAACACACTGATGAGAATGAAAACTTCAAAATAATTGCACATGCTGTTAACTTGTTTCCACTTACAAAGTGAAGAGTTGCTTATGATCTATAGTCTCTTTATATGCAAACCTGCAGGACTGACTTGTCTGACTGGGATCTCTCCAATATGACCATAGAAGGTATACTTTGTATTTCCATCGCTACCACTACCATGGAAGATTCTACTTCTACATCATGGGAAAGGATATAGAAGTAGACTTTTATGATAGCCATCTATGCTTTGTAGAAGAGCTCATACCATGAGGCCAGTATTATACAGTACATATATCTTTTTCTATTCCCACAACACTCTTTTATAGATAGTTGAATTGAGACATAATGATAGAGCATCCATGACTAAGAATTTGAACAACAGTGAGCAAGACTGGGGGCCATAAATTTGAGAAAAACATTGCAGAAGGGTCCTAATGATTGTAAGCTAGTGTGCTAGCTGCCCTATTCCTGATGAATCTGTCGGACTACAGTGGATGGGCTCATGTATTCATTTAGCAATGGGTCTGCCTCTGGAACCTCAGCCTCGGCTGTAGTAGTCCCTGAAATGGCCCCGAATACTGGCTATGCCGCGTAAGAGTAGGTAAGTAGCAGGCCGTAGTCGTCAGAAGGGTGTCAGGTCATGCCGCTTTCACCTTGTAGTTGTGAGGAAGCTGGAAGTTGGATCCGAAGGCCGCTGTCAATATTTTGACTGCCTCTTCTATCTCAAGCTCGGTAGATGAGCTTCTTGTCATTTTTGTTTGGGCCGAGCTGGTCGCCTGTGCGCGGACCCATTTGGCCAGTGCCGGTGTCATGCTCGGCATGGCTGGGACCAGCAGTGCCGCTGATGCCAGCGGAGCTAGCTCTTCACCTGACTGTTCACTTTGTGTCACCGCAGCATTATATACTGCCAATTGTGTATCTTCGATGCCAATGCCCATTTGCCATTGCAAGTTGCGGTAGCTGATAGTTTGACAGGTGACACCATTTTATTTTGTCCAGTTTCAATTAGGAACTTGTTTGGCACCATTTTTGCTATTTGAAGTAGTACAGTGAGATCTGCCACCAGGTCTTCACTTGCTGCCTGCAAGTCGAATGCTTGTAATATTGCAGACTTCATTTTTTCCCTCTCTACAGAATTTAAATTTGATGCCAGAAGTGGCATCCTTTTTTTCTCAACATCTGCAGGCAGATTGCTGTCACTTGCAATGGTGAAGCTTTCTAGAACCGGCATATTTTCTTTAGAACCTGACATTATCCTAGCCTCCTGAGTTATTTATTTATTTATTTAAATTTGTATACCGCCCTTCTCCTACTGGACTCAGGGCAGTGCACAGCCAAGAATAAAACACATTCCAATACAAAATTTAAAATTATTAAAAGAATTATATAAATTTGGCCCAAAATTTAAAACAATCCTCATTACAATTTAAAATATCCAAGGATGGGGGGTGGTGGTGGGGGGGTTACACCAGCCCAGCTTGATGAAACAAAAGAGTTTTTAGGGCATGGCAAAAAGCCCGGAGATCTGGTATTCTCCGTATCTCCGAGGGGAGGTCGTTCCAGATGGGAGGTGATGCCACAGAGAAGGCCCTCCCCTTGGGGGTAGCCAGCCGACATTGTCTGGCTGACGGCACCCTGAGGAGTCCCTCTCTATGGGAACGTACTGGCCTGTGGGAGCCTATCGGCGGCAGAAGGCCGTCCCGCAAGTACCCAGGCCCTATGCCATGGAGTGCTTTAAAGGTAGTAACCAACACATTGAAGCACACCCGGAAGACACCGGAAGCCAATGCAGCTCACACAGGAGAGGTGTCACATGGGAGCGCCATGTTATTGAAGCATGATTCGCTTCAGTCAAATTCGCCCTGACCCTTTGTTCTGTTAATCTGCTTTTGGTTACCATTTGCCTGGTGAAGGCTCTAGTTGAGACCCTTGCTTTCCTAGTAAACTTTGGGTATATTTCTTAAGTAGATAGAGATAAAATTCAAACAACCATCCCCTGCTACCAATTGTTGTGAAGGTTAATAAAATCAATGAACTGTGAACCTTTGTCTCTATGAATTTCTATTTTAACAAATTAGCCTTTAAATCATTTAACGGTAAATGTTTTTATTTTTATTTTTATTTACATAATAAAAACATAACAATATCTATACAATTAATAAACAGCACTTAATTACTTTGATTAATTATCCTGTCAGCTATATATCTATATCTATATCTATTCTCTCTAAGCTATGTTATCTATGACTATTCTTCCTCAGAAGAAATATTATTATAAACCATCAGAACTGCTCTTCTAACAGACTTCCAAACTGCTCACAGTTGTTTAACGGAAGATCCTATAAGACCTAAGACCAAATAGCTAAAACGAGTGAAGATTGAAGAGCAAAGAGTTTCTGACAAGAATCTCCTTTTATACTGCTAACTATGACAGTTAGGGTAGGACCCTGGAAATTCAAACATATTAGCTGCCCTCTGATTGGCTTTTGTATCTGTCCATTCCAAAAGCCATTAATAGGCGCAGCTATAGAGAAATAAATTTTCTCTAACATCCTGCAAGAGAAACTTTTTGCTGGGACTGCTGGCATCCCTAATAAAGGAATCTTTTAAGTTCACGTCAGAGGGTTTCTTGTGTTTGGGGAGCTGGGTCAGAACATGGAACTACAGATTTGCCAATCTGTATTTTATTTGCATGACAGATAGTGGAATTTTAGATGAATCTTTCACAATCACTATATTCCTGTACTAGTCTAGCAATCACCACTCTCTTCATTACTTTTTGCATAGTTCTTTCCTAGAAAATTAAGATTGGTCTTTATCAATTTTTGCCTGATATGTTGGAATGAAACTGCAATACCCTCACTCAGATCCACTCTTTTCAATCTTTTTAAAAAAACACATTTGCAATTAATAAATATTTTTAAAGTTGTTTGACTTGGAAGAAGAAAGGATTTGACATACTTACTGGAGTTAATGCTTAAAGTAATTCTGAATCAGAGGCACACAACACGTTTTTTCTTTAAGGCTTATTTATTTTTTAAAAAAATTAAAAGGTGCACACTAGTGTAATATTTCCTGATATTTTAAATGACCTAGAGAAAGATTGACTGCTGATAACAGAAAACTCTGTTCACAAAAAGAGAGAAGGAAATTTTCTCATTTAGGTTTTCATTATTTTTCTATATTGAAATACAAAAAAATTGGTGCAGTTGAGTCAAATACTGTAAATAAGAATATTTATCTGGTGCACACTTTAAGAAGCAGAGTAAAGTTCTCATATTTCTTATGTTTGTTTAATATAAACCTATTAAATATACATTTACATATTTAGTAGCAAAGTAATAAAAATACAGAAAGGAGATTCCTTATCATGTCAGAAATGATGACTAGATATATATAGTATATCACCTTCAAACTGATTATTCCAAAAACTAATGAAAATTTATCATGTTCTAATGAACTGTTTTTCATTCATTTTATTTTCCAAAGCTAAATCATAATATATCAGATTAAACAATAGAGCCAAAGAAGGTAAACAACAGGCTGAAAAGAAGGTATGTGGAGTTTTTTTAGTACAGAATGCTGACATTTTAACAGCTGTTAATATATTAATAATAATTTCAACATCTCCATCAACAAAATATTCTTCCTAATAATTTATCAGCTTGAATAGTAGTTTGTTTTGAGTATTATAACCTGTATTCTGTGTATTCTGTTTTCTGTGATAAAATACAAATTGCTGAAGGCTTCAAAATGGCATAACAACCCCAAAATATAAATAACACAAGTTTCTTTCCTCAGCTGGGCTGTGCATTAAAAAGAGATCTCCTTCTTCCATTGTTTCTTTCAAATTATTGGTAGACTTACCTCAGTGTTGCAAAGTGTTCTGGTGGAACAGAAAAAGTACCAGTCTATTTGAACTATCCATCATGGACAATATGGTGAAAGGGTGACTATCATAAAGGGCACTGTATTTTCTACCTCCTCATGACACATGTAAGCTCAAAGTAGTAGAATTCTACTTTAGCTCTTTGCTACCATTGCTACTGTGGTCTTTGAAGTACCAAGAGAAATGTCTTTTTCCAAGAATTCCCCTACATTTTCAGTTCTGTACTAGTATTTAGGAAAATGTGTTTGGACATTTGTCCCTAGAGCTGGTCCATATTTATTTATCCAAATATTTTGGAGCATTAAGTGAACTCTACTCTTAATCATTGTAACCATTTGTACTGAACTTTATAGCTATGTAAAAATGAATCAACCACATGTTTTATTTTCACACAAAAGTGGCACCGTAGATTATTTTTACAATAAAGTCCAGGATTTGTATTCTTCCATAAATCATATTCAGACTGTCTTAATTATATGAATAATATGCAAATTACTGATGTGGAACTCAATATTGGAAAATTAATAAAGAATATTTTGTTGATTAATAAAATTATATATTATTTCTTGCTGAGGGAGATCTAGACCAGTGATTTTATATGTTGAATTATAAACTTACCAATTAAAGCATTCTTAAGATTATTAAAATGGATGGTTCATATTATTGTTATAAGCAAAGCAGGAAATTATTGCAAGGAGAGAGAAAAATACCTGACAGCATTGAAATGAAAGAATACATAAGATGATCAAGACTACCTTCATTATTTCCTTAATAGCTCCTGGTTATTAATATCTGCATAGCTGATATCTAAGACCAAGTCTCAGAAACCCAAGAGGACAAACTTAGATCTTTTGTCATCTCAAAAAGGTTATGATGGACAAAGAGATATAGTTGCCTGAAAGCACTCCCAACTTCTGTGTCTTGTGCCCTCCCAAAATTGTCCCCTTGACCTCATTTCCGATCTCTTTAAACTAGGACTATATTATAAAATCCCCCTTGAAATTCTCCAGGATATATAAGGCACCAAAAATAGGAGGCCATTTAGCCATATTATCTCAAGGGGTTTCTCCAACAGCTTCTCTGCTGTAAATCTCACCATTACTGAACATCTTTATTTCTTCCTAACTAAGCTGATTTACAGATATTTTTTAAAAAAACTTATCTTTGAAAAAAGTCAGTCTGGTTTTAAAGCAAACTCCAATTCTTGTTATAAGTCACTTATAGCCATCACTGAAGTAATAATATGTTGGAAATATTGGAATGCTTTTTGAAGCTGATCCCAACATCTTGCCTTTCGTATTCATCCTTTGAAAGAGTTAACCAGATCCTTGCTTTTCGTTCTGTGGCCTATTTGTTCTGGAAATGAAAAGAATATTTTGAATTAGTGTAGTGAATTAGGTAGTGGTTCACCTAACAACCATGGCAAAAAGGTCATAAAATGGAGCATGATTCACTTAACAACTGCCTTGCTTAGCAACAGAAATTTTGAGCTCATTTGTGATCGTAAGTTGAAGACTACTTTTTAATTCATTAGTTCTTATCTTATCTAACAATTGATTTTCCTGTTTCTTCTTTCAAATTTTTAGTACAGTTCTGGAAACCCTACTAAATTACAGGGAAGTATTTCTCTGTTTCATTCTTATGTTTTAAAACATCTGGTGGTTATTTTAGAGAAATATGTTAAACATGTTAATGAATGGATACTTCACTTTCAATAACATACATTCCTGACAGAGCTTACATTGTGTTTTCCCCTCCAGTTAATACATATTCTTTCCCGTTCTCTGATGTTTTGATTTAGAAATATTATCAAGACTACAGCTGAATTCACCATTCAGTTCATACAGAGTAATACAGTTAAACCAAACAGCTAAATTCCTTGTTGCAACTGTTTACAGACAAGCATTTGGCTTTTCTTTCTACATTTCTCCTGATTTCCCTCCTCCTCCTCCTTTTAAATGTAAAGGTGTCTGTTCTCTTTATGAATCACTTCCTTGACTTCTAATCTTTTCTAACTCATCTATCTCCATTTTCCACTGATGGAAAATCTCAAGCTACAATAAACACTTAAGTGAAGGACATTTTTACTGGCTTTTGCTCATTATTTGTACTTATTGCAGTAAACCTCTACCCCTACCACCCCCGTAAACATTACACACTTCTTTGAAGGTAGAAAGTAAAACTAGCAGATCTGTACTTAAATACAAATAAAGCTGTTCAAACTACTAAAGGCCTCGGTCTTTGTTTAGACCCTGTACTGAATCCATGCTATTGTCTTCCCTTTGTGGCTCTCCAGATAATTTAATATTTATGTGCATAAAGTTTCGGGCCCCTGCTGTACTTGAAATATTGTGCAAGGACTTCAGATTCATTTTTATTTGGGGCAAGGATAATAGCTATGTGCTAATAGCCAGTGAAGACCAGACTATGTGTCTGACAGGGAGTTGAATTTTCAGACACATTGCATCAGCAGTTTGTTCCTGGCAGTTTTTATAGATCAGAGGTGTCAAACTCGGTTTCATTGAGGGCTGCATCAGGGTTGTGTTTGACTTGGAGGGGAGGTGGTGGAGTGGGCATGGCCAGGGTGGGCATGGCTAGCTTGATGTCACTCATGTCAGGGGCGCCTGTAGTGGCCAAGTGGTCTGTCAGAGAAAACAGACTCCCGAGCTCTGTTTTTGGCTGTGATGGCCTCCTGCAACCCTCTGCTAGTGAAAACAGAGCTTGGGACCTCCCATGCTCCATTTTCACTGGCAGAGGGACCATGGGCCAGTCCTTTGCAGGGTGGCCCTGCAGGCCAGATCCATCCCCTGGGCCTTCAGTTTGACACTCCTGTTATAGATGAATCAGACAACCTGTGATTCCTTGGGTCATCATTTCAGAAGTATTTCCTTCTGATTCCTCAATGCCTTCAGCAATGATAGAACCTCTAATATACTGCATTCACTGGAAAATTAGGGATGCATTCAGAGAAGTATCTGCTTTGAAAATAACCTATTGTATGTTGAACTGTGTAGCACGGTCAAACAGCAAGCCAGATAATGTTTTTTAACATTTTGAATTATGTCACAAAATGTTTTTAAAAGTCTGCCAAATTTTAATTCCACAGGAGACATTGGCTCTGGGTTTTAGATATATTCTCTAAGTTAGCCCATGTTAAGTACTTGGTTGAAAAATTGTTGCCCTATGATGCACTCTTTTGCCGAGTTAGAGTTTATGGGAACCAAAATTTTAGGATCTAATTTGAGTTGGTCACTAGGACCAGAGGTTTAGTTTTCCAAGATTTTGGACTGGAGCCTATCCTCAGGGAACTTCTCTGTACTAGAATGTGTGCTTTGGGCTATTCTATGCATAATACCACAACATTATCCTGGGACATGTATATTTGCCTTCATTCACAAATGTTTTAGTAGTATGTGAAATTGTAGCCATAATATGAAGATAAAAGAAGGTGTTTTAATTTCCAAATTGACCTGTAAGAGGCATTGTTTGAAAAGTAAAATAATAATAATGTTAGAATATGTCATATTTTGCTCTATATTTTAAAATCATAATAAGTACTTAGGAAAAGGCACATAACATTGGGCTTTTTCATTGTGTCACTGAGTCAATGATGTAGGAAGGAAGAGCTAACCCAGCAATATTTAAATATTGGTAAATGTCGTGAACCATTTCTTTCTATAAAATCTTTGTTCAGTAAATAAGCATTCCCATTCATGTTTTGGATATCACCCAACAGTCTGTGTAATAAATTAGCTGAACAGAGAAATCTCCAGCACAAAATTCTGAAAGAAAAATACTGTTTATATACTTTCTCAGGTTGGCAAAACTATTTGTACATTATGGCTTTTTATAATTACCTTATTTACAAGGTAAAGACAAGGATAGAGAAAGCTCGAACAACATTCTTCAAAATGAAAAAGGAGCTTCTGTACTCACGACATAAGCCTCAAATTGAAAGCCAGGCTTGTCAGATATTACATCTTTTCTATCCTGTTCTATGGAGTAGAGTGTTGGTCTCTGATAGAAAGCCACTTGAAGAGACTAGAAGCATTTGAAATGTGGATTTACAGATGGCTGTTATGTATAAACTGGGTTGACAAAATCAGAAATGATGAGGTGGGAAAGCCACCTGGGAAAGCCACCTGGGAAAGCCAAGGGAAATCATTACAACCATTAAAAAGGGAAAGTTAGAACATTTTGGACATGTGATGTGATACTTGAAAAAATATGCCATACTTCACTTAATCCTCCAGGGAGAGATTGAAGGCAAACAAGGTCCAGGCAGAAGAAGAATATCATGGCTTCAAAATCGAAGGGACTGGTTTGGACAAAACTCAGCAGCTCTTTTTCGTGTGGCTGTTGATAAAAATAGGGTCGCCAACATGATCGCCAATGTCCAATGAGAGATATGGCAGAAGAAGAAGGTCATTACCTTCTGAGACACACAGCACTGAAGACAGTGCCAGAACTGAATCGCTTACATGATTATTAAGGTAATGCTCCTACACTGAAGAGATGAGAAAACTTTTCCACTTCAGATTTTCTTGAATTAAAATTTCTGAATTTTTCACCATTTATTCTGCTGCCTTATGTTGCTGGAAGCTGTAGATCAACATCCTCTGCTTCCTCATAATTGAAATAGATACATTGCTGGGAGTAAGTCTGATAGTGTGGGGTTCTGGGAGTTAATTTAGCTTGTGGGTTTGTTTTTAAACATAATTATTTTATTTGCAAATGTTTCATTATTTGCCTAGGTGGCATCTTCAATGCTAACATCTTGGAGAAGCTGGATTAGTTGGTTACTTGTAAAATATATAATTGCCTGTTCTACCAGCCTTGTGTATAATTGGATGTTCTAACATTCTGTGTAAGCACATGTTGTAAACTAATCCCTGTTATACTAATGAGATTATATAGTTGCTATTTATATAAGTATATGATTATTATCTGTTCACAATCATGTAAAGTCATACCCACCATTTTTTTAGCTGGTGTGGGCCTTTATGCATATTGAGCTCTTCCCAAGAACCTAGAATGCTATAATGTGTTGATGTGGTATATGTGGGTAAACCCAGTGGTGGGATTCAAGTAATTTAACAACCGGTTCTCTGCCATAATGATTTCTTCCAACAACCAGTTTGGCAAACTGCTCAGAAAGTTAACAACCAGTTCTCCCAAAGTGGTGCACCACTGGGTAAACCCAAGCAATGTGTCCTTTTGGAATTGACAGATGGAAATTTTGTCAATGATGATGATTTCTAAGTGCATCCAAAATGTTTGATGTGGCACCAATTGGTAGGATGGGGAGAAGGATCAGACCTCCCTGCTGTGGTGGGAGACCTGATCCTGTCCTCCAGTCCACTCTGTTCAGGAGACCCAGGACCTCTTAATGGAAGTCCACTTAATGAACCATGCAGCTTCTTAACAATCAGAACTGGGAGAGCTGGGATTATGTTGAGCAGAACAGTCATGTAGTATCTTCCTTAATAACCACTTCATTCAGTGACTGAAATTCAAGGCCCAATTGTGGTTGGAAGTGGAGGACTACTTATATTTTAAACCTAAAACTCAATTCTCCTTTTTAATTTTACACATTGTGTAGTCACACAGTTACACTTAATTGTTATCTTTAAAGTATCTATGACTAGAACCATCACATATTCCCCTGGGAGGGCTGAAATAATTTAAAGAAATAAAAAGTTAAGATAATAAGTGTTGGTCATAGTTCTTCCTGTAGTACCACAATTCTTGGCAATCTTTAAATCTTTAAAGGTTTTAGGAGCTTCGGGAAGTCAAGAGATAGACAGTAAAACATCTGTTACAAGAAAAAAAGAGATGAACAATTCCAGATCTAATGGAAGTTTTGTTACACTTTTTTTACAAGAGACACTGTATATATTTAACTACTTCCCAGCAGCTTAATGTTGTGTATGCGTACATTTATGAAAGCTGTGTGAAGCTTTGATAGTATAGCTTGATTATCTTGATACACACACACACACACACACACACACACACTTATAATATATTTGCATCTTCTCTTCCTCTAATGAACCAGGTAAGAACAATATTTCATAAATTCTAACCATTTCTAAAAAGCCACACAGGAAGTACTGCCTTATATCCAGTAACAAAAAAGGGAAGGGAAGGGAAGGGAAAGGAAGGAAAGGAAAGGAAAGGAAAGGAGAAATGTTTCAGTAGGTAGCCCTCAGCTCAGAAAAAAATATATGGCTGTTCTTCATTTGAAAACTGATGGTCTGATGCCCTGAATCTGATCCATCTCCACCATAAGATATTTCTTTAATGTTAGTTTAACAAACATTCAGAATTGTACAAGTCATGATATTCCCTATAACACTCAATGGAAGCAAAATTGGACTTTAAAGAAGCAGAGTAGTGAGAGTATTGATGTCTTTGAACTATAGTGTTGCAGAAGATTCTGAGAATATCAACAGCCAAAAAAACAACCAGGGAAACCAGATTGACAAACCAGATAATTGATTTGTACTTCCCACTCAAGGCAAAAATTACCAGGTGTAAATTATTCTACATCTGACAAAACATGTGAAGACTAGTTCTCTGGAACAGATTCTAATATGCTGGGAAACATGGAAGGAAAGAGAAAAAGAGAATGGCCAGCAGTACGAAGAATAGACTCAGTTATGGTGATGATGATTGCACCATTGGGATTGATTTATTTATTTAGTGTATGCTGTTACACACAGTATTAAAACACTTCATTTTTACAGATTAAAACAATTAAAACACTAAAAAAGCAGTAAGAAAACCTAAAAGAAAAACAGAAATAACATTTCAGATTTTAATGTCGAGTTTGGAGATCCAGTCAGTAGCTGCCATTGTTATGTAGAGAATCTCCTGGATACCTTCTGTTAGAGCATTCCCTCACTATATGCTGGATAGTCTGTTGAGGGGCCCCGCAAGCACATTGTGCTGAAGGTGTCTTTCCCCATTTATACAAGGAGTCAGCACACACCCCATGAGTTGTTCTAATTCTGTTATATGTCACCCATATGTGTCGGGGTAGGTTAAATCCTGGAAGTTATACTATTAGGATTGATATGTTCAGAAATATCTTGGGGCGAATAGCTACTCCACGCTTCCATCCACTTTTGTGTGGTGTTCTGATGATCGGACATCAATTTAAGCGCTGTCAAAGAGTGGTGGGTTTCTTGACTTTAATCGGCATCTTAAGAGATCAGGAATGTATCCATGTATGGGTAGAGAGGAATTTAACAGGATCTTACTATACTCCCGAACGAGAGCTTCTTGTCATCGTAAGTGTGGGGGAAGTATGTGACTAAGAACTGGTAACCAGTAACTAGGTGTAGATTTTATGCACCCAGTAATTAGCCTCAACTTAACCATTGTATGGTTAAATCGAACATCAATAAGTCCTGTATGTGAGCTGTTTATCCATATAAGTGCACAGTATTCCTCTGCAGTGTAGCAAAGCCTGAGGGCTGCACATCGAAGAGTTGGGGCTGAAGCTCCCCAAGTTATTCCACATAGTTTTTGTAGGATGTTATTTCTGCTGTTAACCTTGGCAGACATATTCTGAATATGTTTTTTAAAGGATAGGGTCCTGTCTAAGGTAAACCCCAGGTATTTTGATGTTGCCTCGTATGGGATCAGTTTGTTGTTTAGATATACATTGCGTTCTCTTTTTGCCAATTTGTTGTTAAGGTGAAAACATGATGTAACTGTTTTACTTACACTTGGGATTAACCTCCATTGGTGGAAGTATGTGCTCAAAGTTGTAAGGTTGGCTGTAAGTACGCTTTCTGTAGCTTCGATGTCCTTGTGGCTATATGCTAATGCCAAGTCATCAGCATAAGAGAACTTTGTTGATAGTGTGGGTGGTATATCAGAAATGTATAGATTAAATAGAGATGGGGCCAGCATGGAGCCTTGAGGGAGTCCATTATTCAGGTGTCTTTGCTTATTGATTTTGTCACCCATGATGACTTGAAAGGTCCTTGCTGAAAGCATGTTATTTATTAGGTGGCCCATAGTCCTACAGGGGACAGCGTGGAGGAATTTGTTTAATAGGCCCTCCCTCCATACTGTGTCGTATGCTGCTGTGAGATCCACAAATACAACAGATGTTTTCAATTTATTCTGATAGCTGCTTTCAATGTAAGACTAAGGACCTGATCAACACAGCTCCGATAAGATCTAAACCCAGCCTGTTCAATCGGTATTTGTTTGTTAATTTACTGTCCGATTCTGTTAAGTATCAACCTTTCAAGTAGTTTATAACAGACACTTAACAGAGCAATGGGCCGATAGTTTTCTGGCTTATTGCTTTCTTTTCCAGGTTTTAATATGCCGATTACCTTGGTTCTTTTAAATTCTGGAGGGAGCCTACTGGAAGTTAGGATATCTGTATAGAATTTTGCCAGCCATTCTCTTGTACGAGGTCCAGAATGGATGATAAATTCTGGCATTACTCCATCAAAACCAGGAGATTTTCCAGCTTTGACATTCTTCAGGGCAGTGCCTATTTCAGCTGCTTGGAAGGTCGAGCGTATTCCTGGTTAGGCAAAGTTACTTGTGTCGGTGGCAATCCTTAAGTCACACTTGCCTCCTGGGTGGTGCTAAATGAGTAACAGACGGACTGGTAGCCAGACATCCGCGAGGATCTCCTGGCTTCACACACAACCCCATGGTCCTTTTAAGAACCTCTTAAGCACCATTGGGAGACTTGAAAAAACAGGTTAGGGATAGGTAGTCATGGAGAAAATCGATTTATGTGATTGCCGGGAGTCAAAAATTACTTCATAATTTAATCAATCAAAAAGAAAATTAAAGAGAATATTTATAGCAAATGTTTGAAAAGCTATCACATAGAGGAATATAGTTGAGGATTTTCATCTGTTGCTCCAGAGGGATTAGAAGTATTAGAAGCAAAAGGTAGAATTTACAGAGAAATAGATTTTAATTAAATACTAAGGGGTATTTCCTACTGATAAAAAATGCTCAGCAGTAGAATAGAGAGCTGTGGATAATCATAGACCTTCCTTTGCTGGGAATGTAAAGATAGATACCAGTGTGATATCCATGGGCAATAATGTCCCTGTGTGGGAATGTCTTGGGGCCTCTCAGGGTTCCTTGTCCTTGATGAGTTGCAGTGGTGCAGTGGTGCAGTGGTTAGAATTCAGTACTGCAGGCTACTGCTGCCTGCAAGCTGCCTGCAATTTGGCAGTTCAAATCTCACCAGGTTCAAGGTTGACTCAGCCTTCCATCCTTCTGAGGTCAGTAAAATAAGGACCCTGATTGTTGGGGGCAATAGACTGACTCAGTAAACCACTTAGAGAGGGCTGTAAAGCACTATGAAGTGGTATATAAGTCTAAGTGATATTGCTACATGATTTTTTTTGTTTTTTTGACTGGTCACATGGCTTCTTTGTCAATGATTAAGACTCCCCCCTGATAGTCAGAGCACCCATAATAAGCACACAAAATTGCAAAGGTATATGCTGGCCAAACAGGCTGGAACCCTTGATGTAGACCAATGGCTATATGTTAAGGTTATATAGTTATATGTTGCATTGCAGATACTGCAAAGAGCCTTACAAGTCTACTGTTTTACCATTTACCATTTGATTTTTTTTCTCTTTCTATTCTGTTTCTCTTTCTCTTTTTTAATCTTTTTCCCTAGATGTAGGGCCACTATTGGTTCACCCTTACTGCAAGGAAAGGGAAAAAATATCTGTTTATTATTATTATCTGTAAAATCCAGTGAGATAAAGAGTGTCCCAAAGGAACATCTTCCTATTTTTTCTGAGAAGTACACCTCTACTAGTTTCTTCAGATCATTTGCTGATGCTGTAGCTATTGATTTTTCTAGAGGTGCTATAAGGGAAATAATTACATTTCATTCCATGAACAAGGTGGAAATTATTCACAGTATCTGCTCTGGCTAACAGAACCAATAAGAAGATGCTTCATGTTTGTCTAGCATTTACTTGTAGTCAGTACTGGAAGAAGAAATATTGCAATGCAGAAAGATTTAAAAACTCTATTATTTGTATAATCGTCCAAATATAATATCAGCTTTAGCTCAAACAGTATATATCTGTCAGTGTCCCATGTAGACCAGACAGGAAACACTACCAGATGAATTAATTCTACTTTATGGTAGGCAACATTAACAAAATCCTGCAAATTCAGGCTTTGTAGCTACAAATCTCTCACTTTCTCCTTTACAGAAGCTAGGGAAAGTCCTTGTTGAGCCCTTTTCTCTGTCTACTATCCAGTTGCAGGCTGTGTCCTCTCTTATCTGGCCATTTCCTAGCCAGCATCTCTTTTGCACAGTCTCATAAAGTCTTTCCCACAACCGATTGCAATATTTTTAAGAAATGAAGCATTCTTGTTTCCAGATATTTCTAGATATCCTTTTTGCTATAAAAACATTTTTTTCAAAACTTTACTAAAGGAACAACACAAGCATAGATAGTTATTGAAGATTATATAGCTTTCTCAGTGCAAGGCTTCCGCCATTTCCAGAAATCTACAAGGTAATCATTTTTGTGGATGGCTTTCTATTCCTCTTTCTTCAGGTACAGATAAACTGTCAAATTAACCAAGACTGTTTCATTGCAAATGCAATGAAGTCTTAGTATATGATGGATGAGCAAATAGTTCATATGCCCATGATCATGCCAAGCCATTTGGATTATTTAATGGATTAACCAAAGTTTTAATAGTTGTATAGCTACGTTTTGAAGAATCTGTTGAGATGTTCAAAGTAGATCACCTTACTAGTTTTATCTCCCCCGAAGTCAGTCTAAAAAAGGAACTACTCGTTCTTCTTTTGGATATGGATTCTATTTGTCAGATTAGATGAGTGATGAAAAATGTATTTTGGTCTAGAACATGCGTTACACACAACACAGTGGTAGGAGTTGTAGATGACACCTTTTTGTTGTTCTTCTGAATCTTTTGGTTTACTGAAGGTGTTTTGGACAATTTTACATGGCATGGTGATGCTGTGTGGTTGTAATAGTCAAGTAGTTGTTTTTTGATTGAGATATTTTTGATGTTTGATACTGTTATCTTTTCATATCTTGTGTTGGTTGTGCTGTAATGGATTGACTGGACAGGTACTTTTTGATAAAGTTGTGTGGGCCTCCATTTTGTTGGAAGATGTTGTAAAAGCAGTCTATTTCTTATTTCTGCTGTTCTGGATTGCTGTTTTTAAAATGAGTACAATGTATGTGCAAAAGTATAATTAACTAATTACACATATGACATTAATCAATATGGAAAACTAGTCAATTTTGTGCAATGTATGTTGCATTAATATCAGTAACTTGAAGTTTTGCTATAACATGTCTCGATGATGCCATCATGTCAACAAAATATTTGTTATTTCATGTCCTACACTTTTCTACTTCTTAGGAAATTAAACATTAGAAGACAAAGCTTGTGAAACTAGGTCTACTGCTCTGAAATGCAGAATTTTCAATACATTTGTGCTATTGAACCAACCTGGTTCATTCATTTACTTTAGTTGTCATGTTTTATGATACAGGTGGAGCCATTTTCAGAGATAATTAAAAATTCATATGTATGTTTTAAAAGTTACTTTTCTACCATATGGTAACCACTTTGGGATAACATAGTGGCTCAGTGGCTAAGACACTGAGCTTGTCGATCAGAAGGTCGGCAGTTCAGAGGGTCGAATCCCTAGTGCTGCATAACAGAGTGAGCTCCGGTTATTTGTCCCAGCTTCTGCCAACCTAGCAGTTCGAAAGCACATAAAAAATGCAAGTAGAAAAATAGGGACCATCTTTGGTGGGAAGATAACAGTATTCTGTGTGCCTTCAATGTTTAGTCATGCCAGCCACATGACCACAGAGATGTCTTTGGGCAGCACTGGCTCTTCAGCTTAGAAATGGATATAAGCACTGCCTCCTAGAATGACTAGCACGCTTGTGCAGGGGAACCTTTACCTAACCATTTTGGGAGATAGGAGGAAGAGCTTAGGTCCCCAACTCCCAGGCCATAGCCTGCTACTGGGCTGCAGCCCTTTGGTAACTATGCCATTGGGAACTGGGTTACCAAAGCAGCAGGCAAGTGGTCAAAGTTTCATTTGCAGAGCATGGGATTTAGGCTGCGCTCGCAAAACCATTTACCCCTGCCGCCAAAATGGTAGAAGCTGCTGCCACCATCCACAAAACCAAAAAAGGTTTGGGACCCCTGATGTAAAAGATTTCTCAGCTCACAGAAGGAATGGATTTCTCTCAAAGAAGGAAAGAGGGTGTGGAAAGCATTTCAAAAAGACCCCCCCCCCCATTTTCCAGAAGGTAAAAGGAAAGGAGGGGAGAAATACTTCTAGTTTTGCAAGACTCTGTTAATATAATCCCACAATTAAGATAGGGTTAATACTTATAGTTGTGTTTTTTGTCTGGATTACCACAAAGGGCTAATATATCCTTACACCTTAATGAGGTTGAACATTGGGGAAAAGAGTCTTCACAAAGTGCTGAAATCACCTTTTTTTAAAGCTTGAGCTACAACCAACATTTTAGCACCTTAGTTGTAGATGTTTTTCTGATATTTTCAGTGCCTTTAGTCTCTGTTTTCAGTGTCTTTAGCCTCTGACTTTAGTCACCATTCTGAACTGCTTCAGAAGCTTTTGCATTATACAGTCATTCAGTTTTTAATGGAGAGAAGGGTAGGGAGGAACAAAACTGGCTGTTGGCATCACCAGCAAATGTAGAGGGCTGCCAGGTTCTATTTCTTGGCTCAGCAGTTGGTTAGCAAAAAAATATTCCCACATTTCCTGAGCTACCATTAACCTGCTGTTTTCTCCTAATTCTTCCATTGCCTCTCACCTGAAGCCTTTTGTCCTGCTGTCCATCAAGAAGACCTTTTCCTTTAAGCATGCACAGTGATATTCAGAGGCTAAAGACATCTTCTTTTACAGGAGCCTAATAGGGGGTGATCTAGCATGACTCATGTTGCCTTAATATTCCAGAGGAAGAAGAAAAAAGAGGTGAGAAGAGGAGGAGGAGGAGGAAGAGGAAGAGCAAGACAAGGAGGAGGAAAGTTTATTTCAAGTCAAACTTAATTCTGGTGGTTTGATGGATGCATCCATGAAGCTTTCTTGGCCACATTTACATAAATTGTTTATCACTTTCTTCTTCTAGGATACAGGTATTCCTCGACTTATGACCACAACTGAATGTAAATTTTTGGTTAAATGAGCTTTGCCCCATTTTATGACCTTTCTTGCCATAGTTGTTAAGTGAATCATTGCAATTGTTAAGTTAGTAACATGGTTGTTAAGTGAATCTGGCTTCCCCACTGAGTTTGCTTGAAGAAGGTCATAAAAGGTCATCACATGACCCCCAAAATACTGCAAATGTTATAAATATGAGTCAGTTGCCAAATGGCTGAAATTTAATCATGTGACTATGGGGATACTGCAATAGTCATAAGTGTGAAAAATGGCCATAAATCACTTTTTCAGTGGTGTTGTAACTTTGAACAGTCACTAAATGAACAGTTGTAAATCAAAGACTACTTATATTTTTTAAAACAACTCAATATTGTCTTTAGTTTTTGGATTTTCTAGTGATCTCCTATTTAAACTTTAATAATGCTTATCTTTTTGAATCAACCAAGATTGGCTAATAACCTTTATGGGTAACTGAAAATGGATCTTGCTGCTGAATCTGGGAATAATATGTTTTAGCTTTTACAATTAGCAGCCTTTGTTGGTCTGATTTTCTACACATTCCTATAATTCCCATTTAAAGTGATGTAAACTGATAGCCTAATCCCAAATCCCAACAGCACTCTTTTTGATATAGTTTTTGACATTTGATTTCAGAGTCAACATTTTTTAAAATCTTTTTTTAAAGAAGAATTAAAATTATTTTACTCCCTAAAATTCCAAATGTCTCAGGAACATATATAAAATCATCCCACTGCTGTTCCATTAAAACCTCTCCACAGCTGAAAATCTGATCTCAGCTTCACAGCTGTACAAGAAAATCCAGAAAAGAATGCAATCGATATTTTATCATATCATCATTTTATAATCTAATAATGACTCTCCAGGCTACCTCTGTACCTAGGTCATATTATGGGAAATAATTCTGCTAGGAAAACCATAATAGCTGAAAACAAAATCTAACATTATTGCATTCGGACTACCAAACAAGAATTATGTGCAAAGTTCCTAGAAAGGATTGTTCCTGTTTGCTATAGATTATATGATGCTAGTCATAGCTCAGTAGAAGAATGCATACTTTTTATAACTATATTTATACACAGCTATAAAACTCCTTTTGAAATCTTCTCTTCAGCTACTCTAATTTACAGAGCCGTAATGATGCCATTAGGGAAGTTAGTGGGGTTGCATAATATAAATTTGTGCATAAAAAAAAAATAGAGATGGTAGATAATGTTAAGCAGACAGATCTGATTTGTATGTTGCCTTGAGCTCATCAGAGGAAAGGCAGAATATATTTGCAAGAAATACATATATTACCTCTTAATTGTTAGGGATAACATTATAAGTTCAGTTTCCAACTTTGAAAGAAAAAGCAAAGCAATACAGTATAATGCAGTACAGTACAATACAATATAAATCTTTGGGCATTTCCTTCTCCCCCCGGGATTTCTCATTGAATAATATTACTATTGTGGAAAGCTAGCAATAGGGTTTAGAAATCCTTTGGAGCCCTCTTTTGAAGTGGATTGTTACTGAACATTTCCCACAATGTGAAACTTGAACAAATGAGAAGAAGCCAGAAACAGGGAAAGGGGGCACAGAAAGGATAAAGAAATGTCTGTTGCTCATTTCTTATCTATACATCTCATTCCCATAGTTTACATCCAACTATCGATATGTCCACAGTGCCTTCTTAACTGGAAATTGCTTATTAATGTTTGCTGTGTTTCGTGGTGAAATGGAAGCTGGTGGTGTTTTTTTTCCCAGTTCAAGTTTGATGCTTGTTTCTCTTTGGTATTCTCTCATCATGGACCCTGTTCCGTTTTAATTAGGTTTGGTAGCCTATTGGTCACACTGCTAAAAAAACAAAGGCATTCAAACTTTATCATAGCAAAGCTTTCTAAATCAATAAGTTATTATCTGAACATTGTCCAAAGTGATTTGTCCTGACAGAAAGGAATTTCCTGAGGTCATGGACTGTGTGGCATGTATAAAAAAAATAAACTATTTTAGGAATAGGGATCATATTAGAGGTCATTTCTGTAAACTGGGAAAGTAAGCCCCGTGAGCCCAACAAATCACAAAGCGGGATCACGAAGCAGTCTGACAAAATTCTGACCCCAGGACTAGAAATTACTAGAATCGTGCTTCCAGCTCCACAGTATGAGATGATTTAATTACAGTCTCTCCAGGATTGCATTTCTAATAGCCTTTTTGCTTACCATTTTATGCAACACATCAAGCCTATTGAACAGAATATGTAAAACATGAAACATCCCATTAGAAGAATTCCAAGCAGAAAGAGCATCTGTATGTTACCCACAAGCTGTGAAGCTTGTCTCATGAAGAAAATTCACTGAATATTTTTTCCCCAAAAATCGTTTCTGTACTGCCTTCTTAACTATATCCTCTACTGGCAGGGTAGCTTTCTCTAAATCTGGAAGAACTGTAGGATAAACCTCAGAGTAGCTTTTTCATGTTGGCTGACACTAAGACTTCAGGAATTCATTCTAGATCTATTTTTACTCTCCTACCTTAGAATCATCCCCCTGAAACTTCTACGATGCCTGTTTGAACGAGAAACATAAGTAGCTTTTCTTTTCTACTGCTACTTATACTTTCTGAAACAGAGAGAAAATACTTATAAATGCTGAATAATTATGAAGGTACATTTCACTTGAGGCACTCAAATCCATTGCAGTGTGGAATGCTACTGTTTAGGTCCACTATGTTTTCATCTCCAATTCTAATACTTCTTTTTTGGTGGAATCAAAAAAAATATTGTTAATTCCAGTGCTACTATAGAGGTTTGGCTCCTGCTATTCAGGTCTGAGAGCTAAGCAGGATGAAAAAAGCTGCCTGTGTCTCAGATTCAGTCTGGTCTTCTAGTAATTCACTACCATCGTGATATGTTTCTGCCTTTGAAACGTTAAAGCCAATGAACTATATTTACTGAAAATAACCAAACAGCAATTATCAATAAAAGACAGCACCTAGACAGTTTGATTTAATCTCAGCCAAGAACTGCTTTCACTAATATGCATCAAGAAGCTAGGACTTTGATCTTAGGATGAAATGACAATATATAATAATGCTAGTGTTTACTCTAAAGTGTTACGATGAAGACCACCCAGAACTTAAAGTTGTAGCAAGTAGATTTCTAAAGTATGGTTCCCAGAGATAGTAAAAAGAAAAAAAAAATACATTCTTGACTATGTAGTTTCATTGATGAGTAAATGAAATGTCTGTGAAGATTCCCAGTTATCCAGGGCATGCATGGTTGACTTGAAGGTGCTTTTTTTTCAAAAGGCAGCTGGACTGGTTTTTTTTTTCCTCCTGAGGAAGACAACGATGTTTCACTTCTCATCTAAGAAGCTTCATCCGCTCTGGCAGGATGGTGGAGGCAATGGAAGGATTAGTTCTGGCAGGATGGGGGATGGGGTGTTGGAGGTTTGAAAGGATCATATTACTTTGCAGTCATCTGGTCCTTAGCACTCTCCCTGAGAGCTCTTGAGGCCACTTGGAGCTTTATCTGTGCCCTCTCAGAGTGCAAATGGGGATGGAATTTTCCTGGAACTGCTGAGAGGACTGCCTTGTAGACAGGAGACAGGTGGTGTCTTATTCCTCCCGCTCTGTTGAGAGAGGGCTGCTTAATGTTAACATAAATGGCCTCTTTTACCTTTCTTTCAAACCAATGGTCCTCTCGATCCAGATTGTGGACTTTGAGTGAAGGCAGCAAATGTAAATGGAATGGTTTGACATTGCTTTTTTCTGAGATTTTTTTTCTTTATTTTTTTTTAAAAAGGCCCCAGTATTCTCTAGAGTTCCAGAAAGGGTCTTATTCTCATAGTCCGTGCTTTCATTCCTTTGTATTTTGAATTTCCATTCCATCTTGGAGGGAGGGGGGGAATATATTTGATTACTCATCTGCTTCAGTCTCCAACAGCATTTTGCTATTCATTATTACTCACACATAATCGCCCTATGAATCTTACCCATGTTCTCCAGTCACAGGGACATGAAAACAAAAACTAACCACAGATCAAGACTTATTTTAAAAGCAGATAGTTTCTAATCCATTTCCTATAAAATTAAGCATAGCGGGACCATTTAAAAGTGTATTTTGGAATGAGGTACCTTTTATGATGGAAAAAGTATTGCATTAGTGATTTGCTTCACCTAGCCATACAAATTACTCTTAAATGTGAGAAATGGAAACATACGGATTTCAGCAAGCTTCAAAAGTAATTGACACATATATTTTACTTTCACAATTTCCAGTTTCTTCATTATATACCAGAGCATCTTGCTTTGACTCTTTTCATATTTACACTATTCTTTCTTAATGAGACTTTTGCTGTTCAAAAAAGAGGAAGAAAGTTTAGCTGTCATCTAATGTATTATTTGAAATATTAAATATATGAAGAAGATTGGATACCAAGGTTATTTAGGAAATAGATATGCTTTTACTCCTGAAAAGGATGGTTTTACCAGAGTTCAAGAAAGAATTCAAGATGCTGTTGTATTTGTTCAGATTAACAATAGGATCCACACACATAAATCACTATTTATCTGTATCTTGCTTTTTGACAAAGCTCATTTTCCCCTATTTTTTATGACAAAATGCTTCTTTTGAAACATTATACTGTCTCATTTGGTTACTCTTCATGTCATTTTGTAAAATCTGTCCTTTTATGATAGCAGTGGTTCTTTTCTTTAATAATTCCCTTCAATTTTTCTTTAATGCATTGCCCTCAGGATAAGGTTTTTTTTTTGTTGTTGTTCATTCTACAATTTGTGATTTTTATTATTTTTTGAATAGTAATTCTGTGTTTTCAAATGGTATTATTTTTCAGCACTGTCTAAAAGTATTAGTTTCTTTAGTACATCATAAAAAGTACATTTGCCTTTCAGCAAAGTTCATGTCCTAGTGACTTATGTGAATTTTTCTCAATATGATACAGAAGTAGTTTTTCCATAGTCTATTTTTCTCTCTTCTTTTAGGGTTTGTTAAAGAAAAAAAAGAAAAAAAACAAACAAACCCTAATACAGCCTATAGCCTTAGCATCTCATGGTAGTTTGCCAGGCAATTTCTAAGCAAATTTAATCTTATTTAACTTTTTAAGAAATCAGCCAAAATTGGCTACAAACTACCCAATGTACCTCATACATAGTAAAGAATCTCAGAAGATTTGTGCACTGTAAAGATAGGTGGGGATATTTGTTTGACCTCTCAAAGATGGCAGGCCGAGTTTGTCTGCTTTCTGGGGACAATTAACTTCTCTGTAAAAGTAACCACTTCAAAACTACAACTTTGTAGCTCCTTTTCATTGCTGTGACCATCTGTCTTGCTGTGATTGTCTGTCATTCTCTGGAATAAACTCATCTGCTTCAAGCAATTTGCCCTATGTCAGGGGTCAGCAACCTGTGGCTCTTTCACCCATCTGTGACAGCTCCCTGTCACTCAAAATATGCGTCACAACCACCAATGTGCGACACCCGCCAGCATGCAATTTATTGAGCTTTTCAACACCCCATGGCCAACCATGGATAAATCCCTGAAAAGAAAAATTTCAGAAGAAAACAAAACATTTAGTTCAACTACATATGCTAGTTTTGTGGCCGCTCAATAAATAATCAGGCACGAGAAGGGTTTTGTGGCTCCAGGTGTTTTCTTTTCTGCGGGAAATGGTCCAAATGGCTCTTTGAGTATTTAAGGTTGCAGACCCCTGCCCTATGTCTTTGGAAGATCTGGTCTGGACTGAACCAGAATCTTCTTGTATCAGATGGATATAAGTTCCTAAGAATGGACATTCTAAAAACACTTCCAAGAAAAGAAAAAGAAGCCAGTGCACTTAGGGGTTAAAATATGGACTTGTTGACCTAAATATCCTTTTCAACTACTTTGACTGTTTAATTCTATTATTGTTATATTTCCAGAATAACATCTTGTGATAGTTAGCATCCTGGACCTATTTCGATTTTAGAGTCAACATGCCAGCTAAAAGACCATCCTGAATGCATGACTCTTTTACCATCCTGATTTGTCTTCATTTTACAACTTTTGATTCTTCCCCAATCTCTCAAGACATTTTATAAATATGCTAACATCTTTGAGCATAGGATCATTTGTAGGATCATTTTAAAATATGTTTTTTTTAAAAAAAAGCCTTGAATAAGTTATAGGAAATATATTGTTTTTCAGACTTCCTAAGAGCAATAAGTATCTATTGCTATCTATAGTCACTTGCAACAATGTTAAGAGGGCATGTGACATCACAAGCATTGTGATGTTATTGAAATTTATAGCCCATGTTTGTAGAGGCATCTATGTCTCCTTCAAGCACTGTGGGGTAGAGTTTTAGAGAATTAATCTATTTAAATAAAATGGACAGTCTATATGAACATATGTAAAAGTAAAGAAATAAATCAAATCAAAAACTAAATATGAAAACATAGATAATGATCAAAACTGTTATTCTAAAGTGCTCTTCCATTACTTGATTTTCAATTTTCTGGTAAAGATTCTATCCATTACATATGTAGTTTCTATCAGTTACATATCTACATATCTACATATAGAGATGTAAAGTAGCAACAATATAAAATTCATTTAATTCATTACCTTAAACACTTTATCTATCAGTTTGTTATATCTAAGAAATCTTACCTGTATAATTTTGATTTTTATCCTTTATTCCACACACACTGTTATGAATTATTCAACTTCGTCACCACAAGCTATGTTTAGTTTATTATTTTTAAAATAATTGCACTTGACATCAGATAAAATCTCTTGAGAACTACAAGGATGTTCTTTGAAAAAAAACATAGGCAAAAGCTTGCATATCAAAATGCATGGAAAAGAAAACTGAGCTGAACGTACCTTCTTCATAATGGCTGGACGCCTCACCCACCCATCATAAGCAAAGTTTCAGACTTTTTATGTCAATGGAGAAGTGCTAAGAATAGCCATTAGCTAGAATCCTATCTCATCTTACTCTCCTGCCACAATCCATTTTTGTCCTGAGTGGAAGGGAAGGAAGGAAGGAAGGAAGGAAGGAAGGAAGGAAGGAAGGAAGGAAGGAAGGAAGGAAGGAAGGAAAGCAGACTCAGTGGGTCTCTCAAGGGAGGGAGTGGCAGGGCAAAGCCCTTGTGTTTGTCTAAATCAGGGATGGGGTGACTAGAGGCATCTAGTCAAAGTCCCAATGACATCATGAGCATGACACAAAGGATGCAAATTATATTGCTTATGTCAGTAGCATTGTGACATCATGACTCAAATGATACAGAGGTTATCCTTGCCTAACAACCTTAACTGGGATGAGAATTCCCCTCACTAAGCAAAGTGTATATTAGATGAAACATCACTTGACCACACCACTTAGCTATAGCTAACCACTTAGCTACAGCTACCAGTTCTGGAGAACTGGTAGCAGAAATTTTGAGTAGTTTAGAGAACCGGCAAATACCACCTCTGGCTGGACATGCTCCCATCTATTCTCTGCCTCCTGAGTCCCAACTAATCAGGAGGAAATGGGGATTTTGCAGTAACCTTCCCCTGGAGTGGGGAGAAAATGGAGATTTTACAGTATCCTTCCCCTGCCATGCCTGCCATGGCACTCCCACCAAGCCACACCATGCCACCAACCGGTAGTACAAAAATTTGAATCCCACCACTGGTGAAGACCTAATATGTCTCCTGTCTTAATGTGATTGACTCTGCTTCAACTCCCCCCCCTGCCTGCCCATCTCCCCACCCTGCCTGTCCTTTTGGCTATATTGCCCTCTGAGACCTATCCCACTATTCCCAGATGACCCTCACTGTCTTTTTCAGCTCACTTTGTCACAGCTTCTTTTATGTATATCCAAACCAGTGAGCTCCAAAACCCAAGAGACCCAACACAACAAGTCACTGAGCAACACACCTCCTTTCCACACCCTGACACCACCACACTCAGTTTGCCTCTCTGTTCCACTCTTCCACTGTTCTCTGTTCCACTGTTCCACTGTTATAGCCAACAACAACAACAGTTGTTGTGCTGGCAAAGGAGAGGTCTTAAAGGAACAGGAAAACAGCAGCAGCACTGGTACTGGCCATTTTGTAGGCAACCTGTCCTTTCACATATTCTTACCAGAGGCATTTAAGTGAGATAGCTGCTAGCCTCTTATGATGCATCAGCAGAAACCCCCTCTTAAACAGTGAGAGGAAGACTATGGAAATAAGTTGGGGGCAAGGAAAGTGGCAATGGTGAAGTGCCGGGTGGCCAAAAGGGCACAAATGGGAGCGAGATAGGCATGTATGGGGAGGGAGTTATGCACAGTGTGGTCATAATTGCAGGCAGGCTGCCAAATGCCTAGATTTTGATCAAGAAACTTTGGGAGTGCTGCAATGGCCATAACTTTGAAGACCAGCCATAACTATCATTCATTCAGCACCCTCGTAACTTCAGACGATTGCTGAACCAATGGTTTTAAGGTAAAGATTGGCAGTGTAGTAGATAATTGTGTCATGATGCATGTGATATGACTTGACTCTCCTTCCCTGAACTTGCACATGATAGCCAAACCAGTTTATTTGAAACCAGGGCTAGTGCAGTTACTAATTTTGCAATGCTACATTTTATGGATTGTTTATTGTCTCACTGATGAGAACTCTTGTTACCTCTCATCGCTTGGCTCTGGATTCAGCTGAGCTATTCCATTTCAAGGAAGTCAGTTGAAATGAATAAATGAATGAATGCAAGCCTGTTGCTTTGCTTACTTACAGTAGATGCGGAATATCAAATTGTTGATTTTATCCCAGTTTATATCAGTTGAGATTTGGGAATATGAGAAAAGCTATAAGATCTGCAAAGACTTCAGACCAGCCAAAATTGTTTTTAAAAGGCAATCCTGGAGTCATCTCTACCTTCTTAGATCCAAACATTATAAAACCATGGAAGTACCATGGTAGAACCATGGGGTAGAAATATTGTTCACTTGGTTGTAAAATTCCACGTATGGTATCAGTTTGGTGTAGTGGTTAAAGTGTCAGACTAGAAACCAAGAAACTATGAGTTTTGGTCTGTCCTTAGGTATGGAAGCCAGCCAAATGATTTTGAGTCAGTCATTTTCTTTGCTCAATCCACCTCACAGGGCTTAGGTTGGCCTAGAAGACCCTCAAGGTTTAGTTATTCTGTTCTTGGAAAAACAGAGGTGGGATCATTATATATATGCTGCCTTGAGATTTACAAAATAAAGATGGAATATTAATTTAACAAATAAAAGTAATTAAAATATCATTTTAATAAAATATCATTCAGATGCTTTTGTGTGTGATATTATGATACCAACAAGGCTATTACATTTCACTCTTTTATAAATGTGATTCCTTTCATAACTTCTGATCACAGCAACAGAGATATGAATGTATATCTGCAGGAAGGACAATATTTATTATTTTTGCATGAAACAGCGAATTGATTTTTTGTTTCTTCAGAATTCATAGCAGCTCAAATGAGAGGGATACAAACTGATTGGCACTTTGCCCCTCTCCTACTGGTTAGCTGGAGGGAGCCTGACTGATTGATCACCATGAACACTGACTGGCTCATGTTGATCTCAGCAGGTTCCTTGCACTTCAAGGGCAGCAGCCAAGAAGATAATTGCAGATCAGTTTAAAAGTGCTCTGAATGAACTGCAGAGAGAAAATGGGGGTAACATATAAGTGCCCTAACTCACCAGTGACAATGTTTTTTAATTGAATTTGTGGAATGCTATTTTCTTTATGGAATGCAATTGTTTGTAAATGATTGGCTATCTTTTTTTTTTCCACTCTACATCTTGGTACTCAGAGTTCTTCCTTTTATGCATTTGCTTTTTGTTTTGTTTTGTTTTCTTATGAAATCTAGTCCCTTCTCCTACTAATAAATATTTGTGAGAAGATGCTGACTTTGGCCCCTCACCAAGGAAGACCTTGGAACTAACAAATTGCATATAAACAGAGACAAGGTAAATTTATGAAGTACCTCTATAGCTGATACAGAATGGGACATTTGTTTCCAAAATAATGGTATGAGATTATCCCATTCTACTTTTCATATTTCAGGAGGTTTCGTGGTGGGAAAGTTTGGCAAAATCATTGCATTTCCAGGAAGAAATAGATGGTCAGAGTAGGCATCCATTGCTGTGGTATAATTGTCCTTTTTAAAAAAAAGGCCATACCAGTTTGTATAGCAGCTGAAAAAAAAATCACAATGATGTAAACAACAATGAATACCCAACCCCAAAGATACATTGATTTATTGTCTCCCTTTGGCATATTTCAATCCATACACACAGTCTTGTAATGATAATAAAAAATGGCATTAACTGGGAGGCTTTCTTTCCTTTAACAAAAATCTTTTTTGCTTTAGCCTTCTTAGCTGACTTCCTGCTATTATCAGAGTATTTTTTTTCACAAAATGGTTTCAGGCTACACAAATGTATAGTTGATTATTATAGTCATATTATTATTTGGGCTTTTCATTTTCAGCACTCAGTATATGAGCCATAGAGAATCTCTCTGTGTGTGCTTGCGTGTGTGTGTGTGACATCACATGTGGCAGAAAAGTTCAATAGCCTTAGGGTCCTCTTTTGTTTTTTAAAGTATCTAGTTTCCATTGATGGGGATGTTTTAGATTTATTTCAGCTTTTAAGCTCCAAAATTTTAATAAACCAGAAGCGCTCAGTTCCACTTTAATTCCATAGTAACTAATATGCAGCCATTACTGGACCAAAAAAACAGTTTTCTAACAATATTGGAATGGTGTGGAAATTCAGGCCAAGAAAAGCAGCATTCATATGGAAAACTTTCTTGAAAGGAAGGTTGGAACACCATCTCAATGAAACTTTCACGTATGTATGCTTCCTTTCAGATGATTAAAAGTTCAAAATGCAAAAGTTGAAACAACTTTAATAATGTCACATCCTAATCATGTAGCATAGTGGGGTTATTATTAAGCCTTTGTTCCCTCTCTCCTAGGGAATAAATTAATCTCAAAGTGAAAAGTAAGTCAAAATATATTATTAAAAAAGGATAAAATGTTACATTCTCATAGCTTTAGGTATTAATTTGTAGTGATTCAAATCTGAAACGTGATACATTCTAGAGCTACCCAGATCACAATAAAAACAGCCTTTAAATTAGTTTAAAAACAGAAATCTAAAAGAAAGCATAACACCCTTAATAAAATGGGCCATATATAAAGGGACAATTTTCTGCCTAATAGCTTCAAAAAGAGACTGGAAACATTTGAGATTATTATTGCATAAAATTGCATATTACAAAAGATGCAAAAAGATACACCCACCCACACACACACACACACTTTCATGAACACAACTTTATGTATGGGTGAAAAAATGAAATTGACCTTCCAATTCCAAATTTTTATAAAAAAATAAAGAGCTTGCACAACACAGCTGCTTAATATAAAGTCACTTGAATTTAACTAAAATCATTGTTTTATTAAACAAAAGAATTTCCAAGAAGTTGTAGCCTTCATATCAAAGAACTCCGTTCATAAATATAGTCATTAAATAATTTCACTAGGATCCTCCGCTACTATTTATCTCATATCTTTGATACGTTTTCTTTCTTTAAATATCTATCCACCTTTGCCAGAGAAATTTCTTTTCTTTTATATACTTATTTTCTAAAGTGAAATATTATTTTTTATGTTTACATTACTGTTACCATCGTTTTACCATTTTGTAATTTTAGTATCATTTTCTACTCATTTTTTTTTCTTAATTTATACGCTAGCCATTTCCTCAGCTTATTTGCAAAGTCAAAATTCTTCTGTTTTACAAAATTCATTTTTATTTCAATTTCAATTTCCCCTAGAGATAAACTGACATTGTAGAGGTTTAATTTGCTGTAAGGTATTTTTTCCTTTCTGGAGATCTTACGTCTTCTCTCTATTAAAACTGTTTGCATATTTTTTGTCTTTTCAATTAATTATTTTGTTGTATCTTATGAGAAATCCTCTCATAAAGGGTTTCTTAGGGTCTTGTATTATTCTTATATCTGTGTCTTTATTATTTATTATTATCAAAGAATTATTTCAGGGTTTTTTTCCAATCTTCCATTGTTTATATATATATATATATGTGTGTGTGTGTGTGTGTGTGTGTGTGTGTGTGTAATATATATTTCAGTGAAATCTCAATTCACCAGCTTTTAGGCCTTCTTAAACATTACAGCAGCCATATATGCTATCTGTTTGAGTTTATGTGGGAGACTAGAATGGAACCATTTCTACCTCGTTAGGTTTTATCAACTAGCCACACCCACTTTTCTTAATTCTGCCCTGTAACAGTCAAATATTTATTATTTTGTTTTCGTAGGTCTTTATGTGTATCTTTCTTTATGTCAGGGATTTTCCTACGTATATTAAGATGTTTCATGGCCTAATTTTCAGTGAAATCTCAATTCACCAGCTTTTAGGCCTTCTTAAACATTACAGCAGCCATATATGCTATCTGTTTGAGTTTATGTGGGAGACTAGAATGGAACCATTTCTACCTCGTTAGGTTTTATCAACTAGCCACACCCACTTTTCTTAATTCTGCCCTGTAACAGTCAAATATTTATTATTTTGTTTTCGTAGGTCTTTATGTGTATCTTTCTTTATGTAAATACCTCGTTAGGTTTTATCAACTAGCCACACCCACTTTTCTTAATTCTTAATATATATATATGTATGCATGTATGTATGTAATAAATTCTCAGTTTGTTGCCAACTGTAAGTTCTAGCTTTCTTTTATATGCTAAAGTCACTGGGATATGCTCTAAAACACTATTTGGCAATATCTCCACTTTGGTAACACATGTAACAAGAGTTTTAGAAAAAAAAATCTGTTGAGAAAGAGCTATGTCTTTCAGACAAGTACCTACAATCTTTGAAATCACCATTTTTATGTTGAATTAATTCTTTTAATTCTTTACCAATGAATTTGATAATTCTTTACCAAAATGATATCTTGTCTTCTTTCTGACAGAGTGCACAAGGTTATCTCTTGGTACACTTCTTCACTTTGCATACCTTATACTAATTCTGTTCACTTGTCCACTTCTGCACCCATATCTTCTTCAATCCATTCCAAACATTTTGTTAAAGATTCAACAACCTTCTCTCTAATATCTTCACCAGCCACAATAGCAATTAGACTTATTAACCATTTAAAATACTAATAGTGATCATCATTATGTATAAAATAGACATTTTAATACCACGTTTGAGAAAGATTCTATGTTAATAAATCCTGGTGCAGTTCTTGGGTTATGATGCTATAATTCTCTAGGACTATGTTGGGAGATTTCGCTGATATCAGGCAGACTGGAGAGCCAGTAATTGATCTGAGGCCAAGATCTCTGTTATCATTGGTTTAAGTGTGGGATCCATTTAACTCAGAAATATGTTCTTCTGGCTGGTATTAGTAAAAGTTGGTAGCAATCCCATTCTGTGTTTCTTGAGCGCGGACATTTAAATTAAGTAGGATTGGGAGATGATCACTATCAAATTTAGACATAACTTCTAGGGAGACATAACATGAAGGAGAAGGTCCATAGGGACAATTATATAATCAATTGCCCTCATTCTGAGTCCAGATGGGTAGATGAATTCAGCTGGATGGTCACTCTCAAGGGTCCTATTTAGAATGAGGAGGTTTAGTCTGAAGGCTGTATGAGACCAAAGAAGAACTTCTTAACACAACCGATTATTTAACTATGGAATTCAAAACTGCAGGATGTAGAAAGGGCCCTTCGCTGGAACAGATGTAGCTTCTCAAAAGGCGATAAAGCAAAGTTGCTGGTCACAAAGGATATATATTAATGCTCTGGCTCTCAATATTATTTGTGGGGGATTTTGATCTGAACGATGCTGTCACACTCATTATCTTTTATGGGCTTCTCATAGATTATTGATTGGCTACCGTGGGAATTGAAGATATAGGTTTTGGTTTGACTCAGTATAGTTCCCCTTATCTTCTTAAGAAAATTTACTAGGAATTGCCACTTGTTTTATTGGTCATTAGAGCACTAAATGCATTCAGGTTTACAGCTGTTATGCAATATTAATAGCAGTGACAATATTTCATTTAATAACAATTGCTTTAAGATATAAGAAGTTTGCAAGATAAGGCTTTTTCTGCATGAATAATAAGGGATGAAAGATAGAGCATTAATATTTTTCTGGCCAAACCAAGTGCTGGATATTGATATAAAATGTATATTTTTATTCCTAGCACATCATCCCTTTAAAATGCATTGTGGTAGAGTGTGAAATGACTGTTAAATCATGAGGTAGCTGACAGGTGTTACAAACAAAAATTTGTATACCTTTACAATAAATTACCTGGGTTCCAGGGACAAAGTAAATAATAACAGAAGGAGAAAGTGAATTATTTTCCATGTTTATTCAGTCAAAGCTTAAATCTCAGCTGAAGCTGAATAGGGTCCTGGCTCACATTTCTCAGGGGAATCCAAATATGTTGAAAGAAAAAGGGCAACCATCCCAGACATTAAATAAATGGGAAACTTTGCAGCAAGGCAATGAACTATAATATGGGTGGGTGAGTGGGTGTATATAAACCCACACAAAAGCGGGGAAAAAAACATTTTTGAAGGTTCCCCAAGTGAAGAACTTTGAAATCCTGCATTAATATTTATTCCAGTTATTGTGCCAAGGCTGCCTATCCCGAGTTTCTCATACAGCTGCCCTCATATTTCTATCTGCCTTTCCCCCCGCCAGCAATGTTTTTCTTTTTTTCTTAAGAACGTGGAAGACAAGAAGGTGTACTGAATTCAGTGACTGCCAGAGCAAAAGAAAAAGAGCATGTTTATGCATGTGTCGGGTTTGTTGAATTGTAAGCTATTTAAGTGGATAAGTTGACAACTGCTAGTCAGGAGGGAAATACTCAGCATATATTGTACTTTAACTTCCAGTACAGATGAGTCCATCTGTGGTATTCATTGGCACCAGGGTATTTGAGAGATGCATGTGTAAAAAGTGCTCCATGCTTACCCATATATCAGTGAGATGTATAGTTTTGGCTAGTAGTCCTGTTCATTTTTAAATTTAGATGCATGTTCATTTGGAGATATGACATGGGATACTGTGGGGGGAAACTACCCATGACATCACTGCATTTAAAATCAGTCACAAGGAAAGAAGAACCACAGCTATATACTCAATTATAGGTAAAGTACAATTAGAGAAGAAACCAACCATCTATATTATTTAACAAAAATAATGCCAACAGCCAAACACTGAGTTAGCATTTTTACAAAAGTTCTTCCTGGAGCCTTTAAAAATCAATCAAGAGTATGGGGGAAGGGAATAATAGAGTAGAAGGCCATAGAGTGGAAGAGTGGGCTGCAGAAAATTCTTCTACTTGGTACCATTAGAAAGTTTCAGTAGTACAGCTCACCAGTAATATCTAAGAAAGTATATTACCACTGCATGAACTATTCACTATTTCATTACCATATATTTAAGCATGTGTAGTTCAGCAACATTGTGAAGGATTACACTTCTTTAATGAAGCATACTTCCTCAAAATTAATTTAATTCCTGTTTGGATTAATTAAAGTTCATCTCTAAGCAGGCTTCCTCTAAGCTACTTTAAAACTAGTCCATATGAGCTGTTTTGTGGTTCAGGTCAGGGCTCTCTAACTTCTGGGTCTAGTGGGCCATGAGGTCTTTGCAAGCAGGCCGTGGAAACATCAGGAGAGAATGTGTGTGCATGCACATGCACATCCCCACTTGCACGAGCAGTGGATGAGCATATGCAAATACGCTACATTTGTGAGAGGGGCGGGCGCATGTGCCCGCCATGGTCACTTGCATGGAACCATCCCCTTTCTCCCCCACACCAGTCCACAAAGCTGGAAATATTAGAGAACTCTGATTTAGGTCACTGCAGTCCGCTAAAATTAACTGAAATTAATTTTTAAGCTGATTTACCAAAATCAAAACATGATGACCAATATCAGTTCTTGCCTCCACAATTGAAACCAATGGACGGTGGCTGCTCTGCCTGTCTCTCTTAGATTTCCATTTTTGTATATACAGGCCATCAAAGATTCATGAGTGTCAGACTAAATCTTGTGACTACAACAGGTTGTGGTCTGGAAAGCATCAGGACAATATGGCAAGACTGAGGCATTATCATCATTCAAAAGAGCTTCCAGGGAGCAGTGCATTCTTTCATACCTTGGTAGCCATCTTTTCTTTTAAAGTGATCAGACTTCAAGAGAAATGTAGTTTGCAAACACTCCCTTAATTGCAGCAAGTAGGGTTGGAAACTGTCTTGAATGGATTTAATACTGGAAAAAAATATAAAAGTAAGCCTCTTCCCCCTCCCACCCCCAAACTCACCCAATCCTAATGAAGAAAGGGATTGTGGTTGAATCAGTAGGACACAGAAAAGTTTTCTGGAAAAGTAGTGGATTCAAATGCAAGAGAGGAGATTGGGGAATAGTTTTCTGAGATACAAGCAATGCACATTTCTGAAAAAACATAATCCTGGTTCCATTGTACCCATTCTAGTACGTTTGCAACCCTAGTCTCTTCACTGTTATATTTTCCTCACTCTGAAATGAAAGCTTTTCATGCGAAAGAATGGATCTACATCTTCTTAGAAGCCAATTTAACTCAGCACAGTGGTACGGGCAGAATCACTAGAGAGAGAAATTCTACTTGAAACCCCTGTGCTCCAAAGCAAACATTTTATAAGACTCACTTGAATTAAATCAATTGCTTCTTCTGTTAAAGAAAAAAAAAACATTCTGTCCTTCTCAAGAAAATGCAGAGTAAAATAACACTAAAAATAAATGAAACCATTTTTTAAAATCACTCTCTCATCATAAAATGCAACTGTTTGCTTATTTCTTGAAAGAAATGTAAATATGCGGAGGAAAGTAAAAGCCAACTACTAATTAAGGTTCCAAAAACAAACTGAGAACTGGGTTTATGTTTCGTCATCTAGTCAATGCTTTGTACTTATTTAGAATGTGAATATTCAGAGGGCCCCAGATTTTATCATCTTTCTGTATGTTTTCAGATTCCTGCTTTAACGGTGTACTACACAAGACATTTAACTTTTACTCTTAAAATAATACCACGTATTTCTCTGCTCCTCCAACAATTAAACTAGGATTAGGTGACAAACGTATCATTTAGTTTCAATAATATTTTTTAATCTGTACATCAAAATAATAGAACATTTCAACTGTTTCATTGAAAATAAGCATAATCAAAGCTAGTACATTTGAACATTATCCTTTTTAATTAATGAGAAAGATGTGCTGGCTTACTTTTGCATAATTCCTGTAACATGGGTTTTATTTCGAGATAGCCCCTTTCTCTGATAACCACTGGTATCAGAGAAAGGAGAGAGGGGGAAAAAATCTTGTTTTCTTAAAACACTGTGGCTTGCAAAACAATAACAGGTTGTAAATTTCTACTTTTACAACCCCACTGAGAGAATCACAGCCATTGTCCTTCTCTCCCTTCTCTCCCTTGTAATTGCCTCTGCAGGTTGAGCATCAGGTCAAATGGCCAGAGCTTTGCATGGAAGCCTCATTCTCTGCTGCATGGTTATTTCCGTGTTGTTGTTGTTTTTTAAAAAAATAAACAAAAAGAACATTTAGGGTTTATAAACAGCTCTGAAGCCATTATGTTATTCCTCATTCCACATAGTTTTGCATCAAGTTTTGCTAAGAGTATATAGGAAACTGTGTAAGTATTGCAATCTCTGGCCACTTGTGGACCTACAACAGTCGTGATCCATATTTTAATGTTTCCCTAACAAGATTGTGCTGTGCAAGAACCATGGAGATCTTTTTTTAATGATGGTTATGATATGCCATTTATAAAAAGGTTATGAGGTAACGGTAAAGGTTCCCCTCACACATACGTGCTAGTCATTCCTGACTCTACGGGGCAGTGCTCATCTCTGTTTCAAAGCTGAAGAGCCAGCACTGTCCGAAGATGTCTCCATGGCCATTGGCCGGCATGACTAAATGCCAAAGGCACATGGAATGCTGTTACCTTCCAACCAAAAGTGATGCCTATTTTTCTACTTGCATTTTTTACATGCTTTCAAACTGATAGGTTGGCAGAAGCTGGGACAAGTAATGGGAGCTCACCCCATTATGTGGCACTAAGGATTTGAACTGCTGAACTGCCAACCTTTCGGTCGACAAGCTCAACGTCTTAGCCACTGAGCCACCGTGTCCCATAAAAAGGTTATATCTGATCATTTTCTTCCTTTTTTTCAGTATCTGGTTATGATCTATTTATCTCATATTTCCAAAATAGCTATGCCTACTGTCTAATTATCACTTTCTGAGAACACAGTTTCATGCTGTACTTCTCAGAGAGTGCTTTCAAAAAAAATAAGGCCGCTGAACCTTTATTTTATATTCTAAAATTTGAAGATGACAAAGGGGAGGGGGTAACCCGAAAAGTATCTTCTCAGTGGCTCAAAGATACTTGGCTAGAGCCAGCTTTATGACTGTCCAATGGCAAGCGAGTCTTTTTAATTATGACATTTCTGAGTAGCTATGCATCTGAAATATGTTGACATTCGTTCTAACTATTTTATGGATTTCAGTGGTATTTTACCTGCAATATTTTTAATTGCAATTTTACTGCTTTTTTATTACATTTCATCAAATTTTATGGTGTTTTTTTATTGTTTTGATATCTGGTTCATGCTCTATTTATTGGAAATGTAAGAAGCAGGTGTGAGAAAATATCTCCATAAAAATCCATAAAAATCACCATCATATAGAAACTAATAAAGACAATTTGATCACAGGTCAATCTGAGTCAGGAGGTGAAAAACTACTACTTATGTAAGCAAATCTGCATAGTCTCCAACTGTATATTTTAAAGTCAGATTTTTTTAAAGTTATACCAACTGAGCTGATATTCCTATAAATCATAGATAAATACCTGATTCACACACTATATTTAGCCCATACTATAGTTTATTTGGTATGGCTTCATATAATGTATAATCTCAGTCTGTACACGTAGTTCTTGACTTACAACCACAATTGAGCCCAACATTTCTGTGGTTAAGTGAAACATTTGTGAAGTGAGACTTGCCCCCTTTTATGATCTTCCTCCACAGTGGCTTAGTGAATCACTGCAGTTGATAAGTTAGTAGCCTGGTTGTTAAGTGAGACTTGCTTCCCTATTGTCTTTGCTTGTCTGAAGGTCACAGAAGGGGGATCACATGACCTCAGGACACTGCAATGGTTCTAGGTATGAACCATCTGAATTTTGATCACGTGACCATAGGGACACTTTAAAGGTCATAACTGTGAAAAACAAGTCAAAGGTCACTTTTCTCACTGCCATTGTAACTTTGAACAGTCACTAAATGAACTGTTGTAAGTCAAGGACTAGCTGTATTTTGACATAGTTGACAAGTGACTAAGAAGGAAGACAATGTCTTTTGAATACCTTTTGCTCCAGTGCATTCATATGAGCTACGAAAGCTCTTCTGCTATTTTTTTTTAATCCTTTTTCATTATAGTTGACTAGAAAGATTCAGAAGTTACAAAAGGAATAACCACTGAACAATATAATGGTATAGATCCACATAGATAGGAATGGCAGATTAGTGTCAGTTCATGCGATTTTCTCATTAGCTTAGTGTATTTCCGTGTTCTGATATATGGATTAATACTCCATGAATCCTGACCAATTATTTTTTTTTCTTTTCATCATTTTTTCTTTTTCCTTTCCTCCATGGCTCTTTTTGAATGGAAAGGCACTTTAATTAGATGCCTTTTGGAAGGACAGCTTCTGTACCTTGGATTTCTTTCATTTTCCTACAGCAATATAGAGTTGATGAAACATTTTGGTGCTACTCGGGGACAATAGAGGGAGAGAAAAATGGTGATTTCCAAAATTAAAGTTGAGGATAAATGTCTATGGTTTGCTTGCAATTGTTTTCATATGGTTGTATCTGAATGTTAAAAATTAAAGAGAAACAGCAAGCTTTTTTAAAAAAAATATCTTAAAAGAAAGGCAGGCTCGCTGATTTGAATGAGACATCCATGCATAATGATTTAATGTTATGTGTTTTTACTTTTACTGAGTTCAGCAATTTGAAAATGTGTTCAAAACTGCTACAGTCGTGTAGGATACCTTGAGAAAAAAAACACAATTTAATTCATTTCTGAGTAGTTACAATCACTTTCACTGTAACTCTGTTGTACAACCTAGATTATGTGTTCATTTTGTTCCAGGAAAATCAAGACAAAAAAGCATTCATGTTTTGTATTAGAATGGATAACACAATATTTAACCATCTGCTGGTACAACAAATATTGCTCTATTAAAGACTGCAGGGTTAAATGAAATGCATCCCATTTTATCTTTTCCGAAGTCTGGTTAAACCGGATTTTCACAACTTTCCATTCCCACTTAAAATCTCTGTCCTTATCTGGCTGGCTTGAGAAGGAATTCTTCCTGTTATCCCCTTGAAATTCTTTATAATTATTCAGCTGCACCTCTTTCAAATTTACAGGATAGAAATAGGTAGCTCCATTTGATAAATAACATCAAAGTTAGAATAGCAAGAAGAGCTTAGAGATGAACTAGGGCTCATTCTTAAATTTCCTCATCAATTTCTATAGTCAGGTTTTACTACCATTTCTAGAGACGTTTAAGTATATAATGTGTATTGGAAATGAACTATTTCCTTAAATATCTATAATAATGCAGTATACATTCACCACAGCTTTATCTGGCACCCAAAGCTTTAGGACAATATTTCAGAATAGTACTGAAAACAATAGTTAGGAGTCACATTTTATTCGAAACCAAGTTCGTTTACACCATATCTATTGTTGTGTAATTATTCTGTGTTTTCATACTTTCCTGGCTTATTTTTTTCCCCAAATGTGTACAGAAGCGCATATATTATAAAATGTTGCATTCAAATATGTCCAATAGAGAAAATTATGTATTCAATTGCACCCATCTGGTAAACCTGATATATCAGGAGAACTGATAGATATAGATCAATGTTGGTGCAGTTCTTTCAAAAAGATGAAAAGTCAAGATGGCGGCTTTCTGCCTTGATTGCCTCATCTGCTTCATTCATAAAGGTTTCAGCTCAGGCATTGAAACCACCCTAACTGAGGAAAGTGGCCACTTTACCAAACAGGAAACAGGTGCTACTTCATAGCGTGGCTTTCAAGGGGCACTTAGCTTCAATTTACCACAAAGGAAAGGGCCCCTCTGCATCACCTGGTTATTTATTAAAAAGGACTAATCTTTGACAAGTCATTGCAAATGCAAATGCGGTTGAGAAGAATGTTATTTTCCTAATCTCTAATGAAAGGCCTGTAGAGATAATGGCATATGTTGAAAAAAATAATAATGTGTGGCAGTATAAATCACTGTATTTCACAGTTATAAAGCTTGCAGACTGAGATTTTTTTTTAAAAGAGCCTGACCTCTAATAAACACTTGAAAAAAGCACCAAAAGCTAGCAATTATTATTAGGGGTATAAAAGTTGAATCCAAAATCTAACAGATGCTGAAGTGGGTTAATACGATAAGCAGTAACAATCTCTCTTAGCTGTGAGTATAGAATGGGGATAGGAAATAAATCCATGACAGATATTTTTTTTTCCCCATCAAAATGTTGAAATCCCCTAAAGTGGACTGCAATACAGGCTGGCTAACATCTGTACATTCTATTTGTTGCCATCTGCTGTTCTAGAAAAGTTCAGTGTGCAGTTGGAAAAGTTTCATAAACATCCGCAGAAATTTTGAAAAGAACATTAAAAGACCCTTAAAATAGGTTAAACTGACAAGAATAACAAATGTCCTTGAGAAATTGCATACGAAACAAACATATGCGTCACTTGCACAAGAAAAGAATATACTGTTATTCTATTTTCAGCTGAATATTACCACATTTACTGACTTTAGCAATAACATGATATTCATGTTATGGCCTACGGATTCTTTGTTTGTGGTCCGTATTGAAGGATAGAAGTGAAACTTTTTTTGACTTTTTTTATCGCTACCTTGCCAAAGGCAATAGTAATTAAAGTAAATAAGATTGAATCAATACATTCATTTCTGAGGCATGTATCATGCCATGAGGCTTAAGTGAAAGAGAAAAGAGAAAGAGAAACTGAAATAATTAAAAGTTGAGAAAATAACTATGCTAATTAGAATGCTCATTAGTCTTCAAAATAATAGGCAATGGTGCACAAGAGACAAAAATGTACAATGTTTTTGCTACTACAAAATAAGAAACATGTGACTAAATTACATCACTTTTCTTTAATCATTTTTAAGGTCCTCTCCCGAGACCACACATCTCCATGGTACCACTTCCAGAAATATTGATATGTTCAACTTATTCAAATTAAAACCTGAATTTCTCCAGCATAATTGTTTATTCTTTGATTTTTTTTTTTTTTTTTTAGGGTCGTAGATGCCAATTCTTTTTATTTTTAACTGATAGATATCAGGCCACTTTAGTCTTTGAGAATCAGAAGAGAGCTGAAACTACAGTTTCCTAAATAATAATTTCTCTCAGTGGGGGTACTACTACAAACCAGATTAACCTAGATACATGTAATATATTTACATGAAACATACTCCTACTGGTCACATGGACATAGCTGTGCAATTGGGTGGGCATGAGCATGAAAGTGATCTAACATTGGCTTCTTCTTCTTAGATTTTCTTTCAACTTCCCAGTATAGCCTTAGAATTCCCTTCCAGTACAATGCTAATGAGACTTCATCCTGTTTAGCCTCCAAGACTAAACAAGGTCAACAGTAGAAATTTCTCTTAATGCCTATGGACATGGAAGTATAATGACCATTTCAGAGCATACAAAGAGAAAGTATTTTGTCTTGCAGCCATGTGACAGGATGGTTTTGTTTTCAGTACCATGGATGGTTAGGAATAAGAGAATAACAGAGATGGAAGAGACCTTGGAGATCTTCTACCAGAGCCAGCTGTGCAGGCTCTTAAGTAGGGCTTATTTTGGGGGTAAGGCTTATATTAGGCACAACTGTAAAAAGCAAGCTAAGGTTTATTCTTTGGGATAGGTCTTATTTTCAGGAAAACAGGGTAGTTCAACCTTCTGCTAAAGCAAGAAACTCTATACTATTTCAGGCAAATAATTAGCCAATCTCTTCTTAAACATCTCCAGTGTTGGAGGACCTACAACTTCTGGAGGCAAGTTATTTCACTGATTAATTGTTCTCAGGAAATAACTCCTTAATTCTAGATAGGTTCTCTTCTTGAGTAGTTTCCATCCATTGTTTCTTGTCCTGCCTTCAGTTACTTTGGATAATACATTGACCCCCTCTCCTATGTGGCGAACCTATGGCATGTGTGCCCAAAGTGGCACACAAAGCCATGTCGCCCAGCACACACAGCCTTGTCTGTTTGTCTTCAGGTTTTTGGTGCGCACGTGCGTGCGACTATCAGATATCCTTCATGCAAGTGGCAGGGCCAAAAATCAAAGTGCGCATGCATGCCAACTAGCTGATTGTCAGGTGCGCATGCATGCCAGAACCCAGAAGTTCAGCTTTTCTGGAGCACAATCTCTTCGTGCATACGGCAGTGCTGAAAATGGTTTGTGCATGGCACTGACCAACTGATCATTGGGGGCGCATGCGTGCTAGAACCCAGAAGTTCAGCTTTTCTGGAGTGCGGCCCTGATGAGGGAGGATACGTGATGTATCCTCGTGACCTTTCCAGCACTCGGTGCTGAAAAGGTTCACCATCACTGCCCTAGACATTGGACAACTGTTATCATGTCACCCCTAGTCCTTCTTTTCATTAAACTAGACATACCCGATTCTTGTAACCATTTTTCATACAGAAAGCTTGAATCTGTGCTTCCAGTGTAAGGAGGCCAGACACAAGCCTTGGGGATTTAAAGAAAACATGTTCATTGAATAACAAGAGACCTGTATCAACTAGTCCCCCCAAAAGTAAGCCTCCTTCTAAATCTAAATTAGAGAAGATTTCTTCTTACTATCTCATCGGCAACAATGTTCACCCTCTACATTCTAGATAGCCCAGTCTGTAGCACGCCTCCAGAAATCTTTATTTTTCAAAGATTTGAATTGTCTCAAAATCACAAAGTCATGATAGTTTGGAATTTAAAGTCACATGATAGTTTAAAGTATCATGAAGTCATTAGGGAAAATTCCTGAAGTGTTGTGAGATTTTGTCGTTTTTTATAAAAAGAAAAAAAAAGAGAAGATGTTTTTTAATGTTCGTGCCATCAATTGAGGTGGTCCAGTAATTATTCATTTTCTACCTTAGTTTTTTCTAGTTGACCTTTCTTGATTCAGGATAAGTGTCTAGTTTCCTTTCCTAAATCAGGGGCCTTTCAAACAGTCACTTATGCCCTGGTACCCTCATAGATTGACTGCTGCAATATGCTATACCTCAGGGATGTCAAGCTCAATTCCATTGAGGGCTGCATCAGGGTTGTGTTTGACCCTGGAAAGCTGGGTAGGTTTGGCCAGGGTGGGCATGACCAGCTCAACGTCACTCATGTTGGGGGCACAGCCCTCCCAAGCTCCATTGTTGCTAGCAGAGGCACCATGGGCTGGTCCTTTGCTGTTTCCAGGGTGGCTCCGTGGGCCAGATCTAAGCACCCTGCAGGCTGGTTCTGACCCACAGACCTTGATTTTGACACCCCTGCTAAACATTGTGCTGTCTCTGAAGAGACAAAGTTCAGCTGGTCCAGTGTACAGTGGTGCAGGATTGCATAATAACTTGATTGCATTACTAGTTTATTCTTGAGCATCATCATTATATCTGATGGCTTTTTAAAGTCTTTGCTTGATATATCAAGGTGAGATATCTCATATCACCATAGTTTCACACAGTCTGAAAAGCAAATGTCATAAAATAAACTGCCCTTTGGACATAGTTATCAATTGTTATCAACTGTAATCTCTCTTCAGCATGTTGATATAAAATATGCAGATGTTGGTGGTGTGGTAGAAGTTACATGTATGAGTCTGCTAGCATTACTTCTGAAGATAGTTATGACATTGTAGCAATAATTGAGGGCCACATGAAAGGGACAACTGGTGAGCCCAAGCCACAAAGACTGTGATACCAGTAGTGAAGAAAAAGACATGCGAGAAGGATGTGAAGGAAGGGAGAAGTAGGTCACAATGTTAAAAACTGAAGAGGATTAAAGTCCAGAACTAGGGAATTAATGGTGACAGAAAGGCTCAGTGAGATTTATAGCTTGGTGAATAAGAACTGCTAACGAGGGGATGATTTTCCCTGTAATGTAAATGAAATGGAAAAATGAAACAGCCTGTAGCAGTAGACATTAGAGATCAAAAGTAGCTCCTTTGACTGCGAAGGCTGACCTGCTCATATTTGACGTTGCTGTTTATAGCTTCAATAAGTACTTGAAAAGGTTGGCTATGAGAAGCAATAAGGGATTCCTAGCTTTTATCTTTAAGCATGGCTCTTAATAACAAGTACCTTTGTGAAGGAGAAATTTCTATTGGCTACTAGATATATTAGTAGCATTGTTCATTTCACATATCGTCTTGAGTTTTCATTCAGGGACTGGTACTGTAGAGTGAATAGAACATTCATCCTAGCCCCAAATTCTCATAATTCTTGGGGTAGTTCAGCAGAACCTTTCCAAAACACCAGGAGAGAGGCAGATGTTTAAGAGGGGCTAAAGTTTAACAAAATACTTATAAAGTATACTTATAAGTATACTTTATACTTATCTTCATACAGGGTTTTGTGAAGTGACAAAGTAATTGATTTCCATACGGCCACTGCTTTGAGTTCCTTCTTTAACATTAAGCTCCAAAAGACAATTTTCTTGTGATTTGTTAATACCTGATGGCTCCTGGTTGCCATTTTGAAAATAGGGCTTAGAGAAAATGAGAGCAGAAACATCCTATTTCTTTTCTTAACCGTATTTTTGTTCCATATTCAAAACAATGGTCTACGTGCAACTACAGCATTGATTTTGAAGTATGTGATGAAAAAGTGAGGCAAATGCAACCCATTCACACAATGTCATGCAAGGCTACAACTTAAAATATTTCTCCCATCTGAAAAGCCTAAATTACATTCTCTCTACTAGGGACAATGAAAGGATAATGTTCTTCATCCATCTTTACTGTGGGACAATGTAAGTCAAATATGGCTTGCACTGCCTGAACTAAATGGTGGTAATGTACCTTGAGAACAGGCAGATGTGAACACATAGTAATACGCTGCCTATGCAGATGGCATTAATTTGAAGAAGCGTGCTGAATGATTGCAGCATTGGAGTATTGTCCCATGAGTGTAATTTGTACTTGAGCTTATGCAAAAGCTGAATTGTAGCCCTTAAGACTCTTAATTAGGGGGTCTTTTGTTGTCATTATTGTAGAGCAAGTGGACTGAAACGGAGAGATTATGCTCTTAAATCAGTGATACTCAGAACAGTGGGAAAGCCATAAGCTTTCAAGTCTGTCAATGACTTTTTGATCTCTAGTCGGATTACATTATTATTGTTGTTATTTGTTTCTTTAGTGGGGCAATAGCGCATTCAAGAGTTAATTGCTAGTAGGAATCCAACCATGAACCATGCTTCTCTTTGCTGTACCGGCAGAAACCTTACCAACTGAGTATCTTCTTCTCATGCTTTTATTCCCGTTATTGGACTGGTAATGACTAATTAGAGATAAAAGGGAAAAACTTAATTGGTCTGTTTAAAATTTCCAATAAGAAGTAAATTTATTAGTTACAAAGAAATGTACATATCACGGTATAACACTTTCTATCAGCACTGCCCCAATGTTACCAATTTGGCTTTTTTTTGACACTTGGTCAAGATTTAGTATTTTCAATATAGCATTTCCATAGGATGAATTATCTAGAAATTGACTTAAGCTCCTTTTCTTTCAAGAGCACATATAACACTTAGTTATTACTGAATTATAACTAGGCTTTGTAGTTCTCCATGATGGCTCAATGAGACATGTAAATGAGAGTCTTATTGGATGCAAACAAACTTCATTTGCAGAGAACATGGTGACAGACGTCTTGTACAATAACCTGCAATCTGGCAGTATTTGTGAAGCAACCTGAGAATGATCTTGAAAAATGGGGAGGGGAAGCTGCTGTCCAAGGAATGATCAGATAAAAGGAGGAAGAGTCCAAGACTGAAAAATGGGCAGAGAAGGAAACTTAGAAAGGGATCTTCCTTAATTTAGTAGTTGATAAAAAGAGAAGGCAGAAATTTGTACTTTCAGATTTGCAAGTTTCTGTTAACATAGTTTTACAATAAAGTAGTATTAGTTAATCTTGGCATGTTTCTGTCTGGTCTACTTGGGAGGCTGATAACAACCTATCGGTAGCAGCCCAAAAATGTGGTTCCTGGCCTCTCTCAAAAAGCCAATTGTTTGAATTTTCCCATGCTTCAAACATAGTTGGAATACACTTCTAGGTATGTTTGCCAGTTACCTCTTCTTCCTAAGTATATTCTTCCCCATGCAGAAAAGAAAGTGAGGAACTGTAAACCCATGATTAACAGTCTAAAATCCAAAAACAGTCTAAATCTGCTGCCATCCTCAAACTTACTTTTCTTTTTCTTTGATGCTGGGCAGCAAGTATCATGATAACTGTGTTTAAAAGACATTTCAGATGATGACAACCTGTGGGAGAAATCTGTGGGCTCTCTAGCACTGTTGCTTCAATTTGCAAATTGCATAACTTATTGTGTGGCACGGCTCTGTCAACGATATTCCACATTCTGCATCTGAAAAGACCATGCTGTTACAAGTTAGAAATTGTCACTGCAGAATCCTCATTAAGACAATGTTAAACTCCATTAACCCTATCCACCATGGCAAAGGCATAATTTCACAATACAACCTTTGGAGGGCCACCACTTCCTTACTGTGAGATTTAAAATTCCCAGAATTTTATACTCACAACTTCAAGACAAGTCTGGTTAACAAAATCAAAGATTTATTGGAGAAAAACATGAAAATAAAAAAAGAAAAGTGGTTGCAAGCACGGCCTCTTAGACCCTTCCCAAATAGATTGAGTTCAAAGAGCGCAAAAAGCAATTTTCAAGCTACATTTTATACACCTTCACAATGCACGCCATGCCTAAGAAGCCCTCCCAACTCCCCCTTATTCTCTTAAATCATCCTTTCAGTTGTTTTATACTTTAAAGGGTCTCCTTGACAATTTCCGTCCATCCGCCAATGTTCCTGTCTCCTGATAGTATTTTTTGCCCAAGGCATAAGTTCCTGTCTCTTGGGGAGCTCATAGCAAGTCATAATACATTGTCTCCACTGATTACCATTTGTGGTCACTTTACATAGTCAGAAAACAGCAGACAGATAGTCTCACACTTTGGTATTACATTTCTTACAATTTATAAAAGAATAACCTTTATTTATTTCCTTTATTACCTTTATTTAAAAAATGTGGGTGCAAAAGGGACATAATACAAGAAATGGATTGACAATGAAACCCATTTAATAAACATGCAATTAATGCCATTTGTGCTAGGAACCAACTCATAGTGAAGTTGAAGGAGTGAGACAAAACTGCTGAAGGATTTTTCTTAGACAACAAAGATTTTGCTTCCTGAACACTTCTGGGTATATTTTATAGCTTTTTGACTGCTAATCATGAAAATAATCTGTAATTTAACCTATCATGTACCATTTTATGGAAATCTTCTGTGTTGGCAAGATATATATTTCAGTACCTGTTTGCTATTTTGCGCACATAAGAGAAACACATGAAAATGTGTTGTTATTACCTGGTGCAATAGGACTGGGTATTTTGTTAATATGATTTATTGGGTTCGGGGTTTTCTGTCTTCACTGTGAGTTGTATTGTGTTGGGGGGGTGCTCTGAAGGAGCTCAACCAATCTCACTGTACGTATGTTGTGCACTGACAATAAAGATTTGAATTGAATTGAATTGAATTTAATTGAATTGAATTAAAGCATACCAAGTTTACAAATTATAACTGGAATATCTGTGGAGATTTAAAAGCAATGGCTCTGCTTCTTGGAATGCAGCTGGGATATACCAAGCATTGTGGTTACATATATGAATGGGACAGTTGTGCAAGAATATCACATTATATTAAAAAGAATTGGTGACTCCAAAGGAATGTGATTTTAGCACAGGAAAACATGGCATGTTCACTACTTGTTGACCTGGTGAAGAGATGTCACATAAAACTTGGGCTCATGAAAAATTTTGTGAAAACAATGAATAATGAAGGTGAAAACTGTCATTATTTGAGACAGATGTTTCCAAGAATAACTAATGCCAATAGTAAGGAAGGCATTTTTTGTTGGTCCACAGCTCAGATACGTCATCAATGGCAAGCAATTTGAAAATCTATTAGCAGAGCCAGAGAAAATTGCTTGGAAAACATTCAAAGGTGTAGAGAACTATAGAGCAACAAACTAGTCAGTTGGTTGACAACTTTTTACACCACCTAAGACCATGAAGTGCAACATGTCACTGAAGATCCATTTTCTTCATTAACACTTGGACATCTTTTCTGAAAGCCTAGATGCAGTCAGTGATGAACAGGATGAAAGATTTCACCAGGACAATCAAAAAACCATATCAGGGCAACTGGAATCCATCAATGCTGGCTGATTATTGTTGGTGATTGCAGCGAGATGCATTGGAAACTGAATACAAATGAAAATCAGCTGAAAAACACTTTTAGCCCTGTTGAACTCATGCAGCATTTGGAAACATCATGCAATTAAATGCATTGTCATTCAAAGTTAATTTCATATTTCTCAAGATTCCTATGTGTCTCAGTCATTCTGAAATTATATTGTGTTCAGTTTGAAAGGGCCTATCATAATCACCAAAAGCTTTTCAGGAAGCAAAACCTTTGGTGGTGAGGGGGGGGGGGAAGGTATGGTACAATGTTTTAAATGAAATAGACAAGAGAACAAAGAGGGGAAAAGGTTTAACCTGGTCACTTGGCCATTTTTGCCATGAAACTTCTATCTTTGCCAGCTGTCATTGAACGAAATGAAATATTAATATTGATTTTATGGTTAGGCTGACATATACTGCTATAATTCTCAGCAATACTGTGCTCAGCAATACTGTGTACTGGGAATATAAATAATTTTGGGGGGAGGGGAGTTTTAAACAGTGCTCTTTACTCTTTCAAAAAATACCCTGGGAACCCTATATATAAAAGAACCTATTCCCTGCTGCTGAGCAGAAGTTCTATCCAGAGGAGGAGCCAAGATGGCAAAACACTAGTAGCTTCTGAAATAAACTCCCTGTTTGCAGCAGATCTTACTACTTCTGGCTAAACCTAATGCCTCCCAAATGCCACTCAAGTACAAGAAAAGATCTCAGGCCATCCCTAGTTACTGGAACTCATAAATCTAACAAGGCAGAAAGACAGATGAGGATTGACAGTTATCTACACACCATAGAGGCAACTAAGAATGTGAATAGTGGATTCACAGCCCCAGGACCCCTTTCACCTCCAAAGAGTATAATAATGCAAGATCCATCCATAATGAAAGCCATCTCCTCAACTCTTAATTCATCCTCTGGAGAAGGGAGATAACCTCCCAGAGTAAAGTCCTAGTATCCCCCGTGACAACTATATCACTAAACCTTTCTAGGAGGCTTTCCTTCTGCCTGCAGAAATGTTGATTTTTATATTGCAACGATTAAATTAAATTGCAGCCAAGGTGGACAGCTTCCAACAAGCCCTGAATCTACAAATCCCCCACAGCAATCAGGGTGTTAATTTGACAGCAGAGGTCAGCCATCTCAGCACTCAGGCAGCTGGTATCTCCAGGCATCCAGAAGCAATTAATTTAGCCAACCACCACTGTATGCTCCCAAAGTTCTATTCATCCATCTGTGAACCAGCATGATATTTATTGTCCCCACTTCTCTCTATTGTCTCCCTGCAATGGGAGACAAATTCTAAAAATTATATACACCTTGAGCCTGCCCTTGGATGGTATCACAATATTTATTTTATTTATTTATTTATTATTTCAATTTATAAACCGCCCTTCTCCTTGCGGACTCAGGGCGGTGAACAGCCAATATGGGGAAATACTATTAAAATACTAGGATAGCTAACAATGACTTAAGTTTTTCTCACTTATTGGCTGAGGACCAGATGAAGGCAGCACCATGGGGAGTCAACAGAAAATAGATGCTACCAGGGCATGTTTATGTCATATTTAGATACAAATGAGAAAAGGCAGGTATTCAGAGTGAGCTCCAAGCACTTAATACTCACAAAGATATATTTAATGACCAAACAAATTGGTAGATTTTTGTCTCTAATTTTGCAATGTCTTTTTAAATTTTAAAATAAAATAAAAAGTAATTTATTTTGAACTGTAACTTGAGTTAGTCTTAAATATTTTGGCCTGTATTACAAATATTCCTAAATTCTGAGTTTGAATCCTTCTCCCTTTGAAACACTGATTTTAGTCCTAATGTACAACACTAAATTTTAAGGTGTTAGTTCATTAAGAAGCCTAGATCCTCCCCAAACATCAGCCTCTACACCAGTGGTGAAATCCAATTTTTTTTACTACCAGTTCTGTGAGCGTGGCTTGGCAGGCGTGATGTGGCTTGGTGGTGTGGCTTAGTAGGCATGGCAGGGGAAGGATACTGCAAAATCTCCTTTCCCACCCCACTCTTGGGGGAAAGAAATTGCAAAATTTCCATTCCCACCCCACTCTGGGGCCAGCCAGAGGTGGTGTTTGCTGATTCTCCGAACTGCTCAAAATTTCCGCTACCGGTTCTCCAGAACCTGTCAGAATCTGCTGGATTTCACCCCTGCTCTACACCATATATGGTATCTCTAGAAATTAAACACAGAAGAAAAAGATAAATTCCTTCTTAAACTGAACATGCACTGTTTTCCAGATGATAGCCTTGGGCCAGTCATTGTCAGCCTGGGAAATCTCACAAGTTGAGCAATTGTCACAACTTAAACATTGAAAAAAGGATACAAAGAACAAATCAGATGAGTGATCTGAATTATATCTTTGTACTGAATTTACAAGAAGGCTTTGCTACAGTTGCCAGGTTGGAAGTGCAAAAGGGCCCTGACAAATATGAGACGATTTTGAGAGAAGAGGTAAAGAGAGCATGGAAAGGCAGATATTAGAATGATATTTGAAGAATTTAAAGATGGTTGACATACTTTGTTTATTCGGTCAAGTTTAAAATAATGGATTGCTACTGGGAGGAGGGTGTTTAATGGTTTTTTGCCTTTTTCACATAATACTTTTTACAAAAACTTAGAAAAAAGAGAATATGTAGATTTGATTACCAGTCTTTGTTACATCTATGCACATATAGCATTCTCTGGTGATAGTAAGGACACAGCTCTTGATTGTGGCACATATTGGCTAATATGCTACCCTCACAACCTGATTCCAATTTTATCTCATGCATTCTTGCTTTATTCTAGGTGAGCTGGGATATTTTCCTAGCAAATAAAGGAATATATGAAACGATATATGCACATGGTAGAAATAAAGATATTTTGCAAAGATAGATATGGAGAGATATAATGAATGCTAGTGGTATAAATTCAATTTAGTTCTCTTTGCTTTGCTTTTCCTTATGTTATATCTTAATTTCTGTGGCTTATCAATTTTTTTTTATTTCTTTTATACATCCACATACAAACTAAGATTACATAAAATACCTAAAATATAAAAACATGAGAAAAGCTTTCCCGCTGGATCAAGAAAAAAGATTTATTCAATTCTGTTTCCACAGTGATAAGCAGATCCCTGTGATAACTTCAAGCAGAATATGAATTCTGTAATATGCTTCCCATTTATATTTCCAGAAAATATTATTAAGAAACGTATTAACCATAATGCTTGTTGTTAAATTGGGTGAGTGAAGAGACTGGAAACAGGCTTCAGACAACAGCTTGTTGTGACTCCACCCCTGGTGGCTGATTTATCTTCGCAGGTTGAGTCGGAAGATGAGATGGAGGAAGCTGGCACGAGCTATGTGCTGGAGGGGCTGTCTTCACTGGTGAGTCAGCAAGAACTCACAGTTGCTGACATACCTCTGAACCCCAGCCAAATTGAGGAGGAACAGAGGCCAATAACGAGGAGAGGGAGCCCCTATTGCATGCAAGAGAGAGATGTAGGAGATGTCGTAGAGTACAGCTATTGCCACGTCCCACGAGGTGTGGTCAGGAGATGTAGTGCCACACCCTACAAAGTATAAAAGGGGTGTGGCTGGGCCAAAAAGGTGTGGTGAACAATTTGTTGATGTTTTGGAGTTTAGAACGGCTTGTTTTGAGTTTCGAAAAGGAGTCTGCATTAGCCTGCTGGCCATCTGCTAAGATTTCTGGAACATTGCCTGGTAATTACTGCACTGATATACCTTTGGAACATTGCTGGTAACTACTGAACTGTTTATTAAAGAGCCAGCTTCAATCTCTCTAGCCTGCATTTGTTACTGCCGGGCTATTTGAGCTTCTGCAAGGCCACTCATGGGAGGGGACAGAACACAGCTCTTTATTTGACAACTATCTACAATCCAGCAGCTTGCCTCTCTGACAGCTCACCCTTATATAAGGAGCTGTCAGGGAGTTCAACCAATCATGTTTGAGTATTCTTCCCATTCAAACAACAGACCTGAGTGAAGCCTTCAAAGCCATCAGTATTTAACACCCCTCCCCTTTTAGTTTGAAGAATCCACTCTGCATATGTAGTCACTCAAGTAGGCAGGTGTTTACAGGTCCTTCCAGACTTGTGCAGCTCAATAGGTGTGGCAGCAATAGCCTGAGAGGTTGTGCCTGCTGCTGCCTCCTGGTCCACCCATGGAAAATTCTGGAACTTTTTGGGTGTGGCCTCGGGTTCGGCTGGAACCGGTTCATGGTAGGAATGTCACTGGATTCCTGGTTCTTCAGGTGCATACCCCCGTCTCCATCAGGCTTGAGTCTGCTAAGGAGGAAGTATATTTTAGCTTGGTATTGTCTAGTTCTTGGGTTTTTGTGTTAGGGCAGAGTCAACTGCGTAGATGGTCTATGTGCCATCTCCATTGGTGCCAATCATCCAAACTAACACTGTACGACCTGGGGCCTGTTATTTTTTCTGTTTTCGCTGGTAGCCATAGGGGTCCTTCAACAAAGTTTTTTGTGAACACCAGGTTCCCGATGCTAGAGGACTTGGTGCAGCTGGTTGGTTCCTTTACTATTTCTGAGGCATAGTTGGGATGAACCCATTAGTAGTTTGGCCAGGCTTTTTCCTGTTGTCACGCTGGGCATTATGTGCTGGCACAGGAGGAATTTGTCTACTCGGGTTTACCAATCCCCAGGTCCCAATCAGCCCAATGCTTCCTTTGCAGACCTCACCATCCTTTCAGCCATACCATTGCTGGATGGATGGAATGGCCCCATAAGGGCATGACGTATTCCCTGCTCTGCCAAGAATCCCTCAAACTGGGTGGCTGTAAACTGTGGACCGTTGTCTGACACAATGACATAGGGTAGGCTGTGCATTGCAAACAATCTTCTTAATACTCTTATTACTGTGTCTGCAGTGGTCGTGCCCATCAGGATGATCTCCAGCCACTTGGAGTATGCATCCATGACCACTAGAAATGTTTGGCCATGGAATGGGCCTGAAAAATCAATGTGGACCCTATACCATGGGGCTCAGACTCATTCCCACTCCTGAACTGGTGCCTTTGGGGGTGCCGGTCGTGACTCTTGGCATGGCTTACAAGTAGCCACCCATTCTTGTATTTCCTGGTCCATTTTGGGCCACTATATGTAGCTTCTTGCTAGGGCTTTCATCCAGACAATCCCCAGATGTCCCTCATGTAATGCCATCAGGATAGGTGTCCATAAGCTTGGTGGTATGATTACCTGATCCCACCACAATAAACACCCCCCCCCCCGTGAACAGACATTTTGTGCTGTTTAGTAATAAACAGTGTAAACTCTGCACCAACTGGGCCTTTAGGCCATCCCTCCACACCCAGTTCAAAACAGTCTTGAACATGGCATTTTTAGCCGAATGCTTTGCCATTTTGGCAGAAGTTACAAGTCCGGAATCGAGGCAGTCAATGAGAAGAACAGGGTTGCCCGGGCTTCAATTGTCCAGCAGTTTGGGCAGTGGGCATCGGTTGAGGGCATCAGCATGCCCCAATGTCTTTCTGGGTCTGTGGAGGAGCTTGTAGCTGTAGACTGAAAGGAAAATGGCCATCTCGTGAATTGGGGGGACAAAGCAGCCAGTGTGGGGTGATCACCTGCCAAGAGTCCCAACAGCGGCTTATGGTCAGTCACCAATTCAAAATCCCTCCCAAAAAAGTACTCATGGAACCTCTTGACCCCAGCTACCAGAGCCAATGCTTCCCTGTCCAGCTGGCTATAGTTCCTCTCTGCACTTGACAGAGTCCTGGAAAAGTAGGTCACCAGAGCCTTGTTCCCACTTGGGAGTCGGTGGCTGAGGACTGCCCCCATGCTAAAAGGGGAGGCGTCACAAACCAATACAAGGGGCAGAGAGTCATTGTATTGAATCAGGAAATTGTCAGCTGAGAGCAGTCATTTTACTGTCTTAAAAGTGGCAGCCCCAGACCCAAGAGCATCTCTTAGCCAGCAGTTTATGGAGGGTTCTGCAACCATTGCTTTGTTTTTGAGGAAAACACTGTAAAAGTTTAGCAAACGCAGAAATGCTTGCAATTCGGTCTGGTTCTTTGGGGTGGGGGCCTCCTGAATGGCTCATACTTTACTTTTGGTGGAATGTATACCCTACCTGTTGATCCTGTACCCCAGGAATTCGATCTCACAGACTCTGATTTGGCATTTGCTGCTTTTTGCATGGAGCCCTGCAGCACGAAATTTAGTCAGCACTTCTCTTAGCCTGGAACATAGCTGCTGCTCATTGCTAGCTGTTATTAGCACATTGTCGAAGTATGGCACTACTCTGGGGATTTTTTGTAACAGCTTTTCCATTACACTTTGAAAAAGTCCTGGGAAAATGCTAACCCCAAACTGCAAACGGTGACATTTGAACAATGCTTTGAACTATGTGTTACAATGGTTTGTGCCTCAGCAGTAGCGCCATCTACAGACAGTTACTGATATGCCTGCATGAGGTCGAGTTTTGCAAATATATTTCCCGGCCCCAGAGAGTGTAATAAATTTTGGACGATTGGCACTGGGTAGGCGCTCTGTTGAATTGCTTTGTTTAATGTGCACTTATAGTCTGCACAGTTGTACACTGACCCATCCCTTTTAACAGGAGTCATCATGGGGGTCTCCCACTTAGTGTGATCGAGTGGTTCAAGAATGTCTTGCTGAATTAACTTGTCTAATTCTAAATCTATTTTGGGTTTTAAGGCAAAGGGAACCTTCTGGGGCTTCATGTGTATAGGTGCAATGTTAGAGTCCAAACTAAAAGAAATAGGGGTGCCCACATACTTGCCAAGCTCTGGGCTGAAAACATCCTGGAACTCTCAGATCAGGTTGTCTGCATAGATGCTGGTGATAGTGTTGATGCCAGTTACCCCCAATCCGAGGAAATCAAACCAATCTAAACCGAGCAGGTTTGGGAGGTCTCCGACGACCACAGTTAATGATAACTCCTCATGGAATTTGTTGTATTTCATGTTGAATGTTCCACAGCCCAGCACTGGAATGTGATTCCCTTGGTAGTCGCTAAGCATTAGCATTTCAGCTGCCGCTTCTGGAGTCTAGGAACTGCTTTCTTTAGGGCTTGCCAGGAGATGATAGCCACTGATGACCTGGTGTCAAACTCCATCTTGCAAGGGACCCCTTGATCTGCATTGTCACGTTTAGTTTCTTTTGGCAGGGGTGCTCACATGGCCAATTCTCGTCTGGTTGGCTTCAGGTGCCCCTGCATTGTTATTTGTGCACCTTGGTTTCCATGTTTCCCACTTGTGTGGCTTTGGGGCTTCAGGCTTTGGGGCTTCATACAAATCAAATTTGTATGCTGGCCAACCTCCAATGATTCTAAGTGATTCATAGGTTAATAGTTATCACTTCATCATTTCATACATTAAACTATTCATAATTAGATAGAGTCACCCTATTGGGGAGATAGGTAACATATATATTTTTTTTAATTTGATTTATATGACGCCCTTCTCCGGAAACTCAGGGTGGCTTACAATGAGTTAAGCAATAACCTTCATACTTTTGTATATTTTACAAAGTCAGCTTATTTCCCCCACAAACTGGGGGCAATAATTTACCTACCTTAGAAAGGATGGAAGGCTGAGTCAACCTTGAGCCTGGTGAGATTCGAACTTACTAATTGCAGACAGCTGGAGTTAAATTACAATGCATTAGTCTGCTGAGCTATCCAGGCTCCTATACTGTATATTTAATAAATAAAATAAATAAACACATGAAGAGTTGCTTTCTTTTGTCCATTTTGAATATTTGATTTTATTGCTTGATTAAATGATTCCTGGCTCAAGAATTATGAGATAGTACCATGGGCGAAATGCTTCCAATTTGGACCAGATCTCCTGATCTGGTAGCAATGGCGGCGGCTGGTTCAGAAACTGGTAGCAAAAAACCCCTGCCCCCCACCATGTCCAGCTGAGCCCTGCAATCATCAGAGGCTTTTTTTTTAACTTTTAAAAGCATTTTTTCCACAACCTCTTCGGCATGCACAGCCAGCGAACCGGTAGTAAACCGGTTCAGATTTCACCACTGGATAGTACTCTTTGCTAGTATTTTACTCCTGAGTAAAACAAAGTTCTTCAATGTAACTACTCTTCATAATATGTTGAGCTAGAAATGGAAAGTGCCATCGAAGGGAGACCAATAGGTTTGCTCCTGTGTAAAAGAAATACGGACATAAAATGATATATAGATGCCAAGTATAGAGTCTGCCAGAGCTTAACATATTGAATTTTCAGATATCTGAATGTTTAGAAACATTTAGTCTACCTTGCCCAAGACAATCATCTGAATTTATTTTTGCAGCCTAAAACAGCAACAATATCAGCATAAATATAGATTGCTCTACGCTTTCTTTTACCTAGTTCATTTATTTTTTGTTCAAGGGAAATTTTTCAGTGTAGCAAAGTGACAGAGTAAAGAAGTTAACATATGAACATTGTTAGTTTCACACCTTTTCAGTTAATAGATTTGCTTTGGAACACATTTTTATTTTGCTCACATTTATCTTAAAGGAGGGTAGAGGGTAGAAAAAGTAATGTTTAGGAAGAGAAGTGTTTCAGAAATATTTCTATTTTGCTATTGCTAAGAAGAAAATACATCTCTAGGGTTTTTTTTTTTTTATGAGGAGGGAGCACATTTCTAGTACTAATTTCCACATCAAAATAATAATAATAATTAGGGGGTAATAGAAGAGGACAGAAACCTAATTTTTATATTTCCAGGTCAAGATCATACTTATTCCCGGGATTTATTCACTGTTAGTTGGGTTGGTCATTGATCTTATGCTATGGAAAGGCAACTGTCTTTCTATTCTGGCCAGTTGAGCAGGTTGATTGTCATGAAAAACATAAGGGATTCCTAATGACTTCATCCTAACAACTTGATCAAGAACTCCCAAATATGACAGTAGAAGAACTCTAAAATAATTGTACATGCAATACCTTTCAGAGATTTCAATCTACATTGAGGTTAATTCTCTAAGAATGATTTAGAGCAGGGGTGTTAAACTTGCATCCTCACGGCATCATCATGTGATGTATCGTAACTTTCCCCCCTTCACTAAACTAGATGTGGGCATCCGGCCTGCAGGCTGTGAGTTTGACATCCCTGATAGACACAACCTAGAACTAAGGAGAAATTTCCTGACAGTTAGAACAAGTAATCAGTGGAACAACTTGCCTCCAGAAGTTGTAAATGCTCCAACACTGGAAGTTTTTAAGAAGAGATTGGATAACCGTTTGTCTGCAATGGTATAGGGCAGAGATGACTAACCTTTTTGCTGTTGCGTGCCAAAAGTGGGGATCATGTGGAGGGGTCGCCCCTGCGTGTGTCCACACCCATAATTCAATGCATCCTACCCCCTCTGCACATGCACGCATGACCCTCCCTGTGCTACCTCCACTTTTGGCATGCAATGGCACAGTGGGCCCCGTAGGCCCATTTTCCACCTTCCCCAGGTTCCAGAGGTTTTCTTGGAGCCTGGGGAGGGTGAAAATGGCCTTCCATCCCCCACCCGGGAGGGCCTCCGGAGGCCGGAAATAGCCCATTTTCTGACTTCAGGTGGGCCCGGAAGGCCCAAAAATTAGCTGGCTGGCACGCATATGCATGCTGAAGCTGAATAGGGCAACACTTGCATGCCCACAGATATGGGTTCACCATCATGGGTATAGGATTTCCTGCCTAAGCAGGGGGTTGGACTAGAAGACTTCCAAGGTCCCTTCCATCTCTGTTATTCTATTCTATTCTATTCTATTCTATTCTATTCTATTCTATTCTATTCTATTCTATTCTATTCTATTCTATTCTATTCTATTCTATTCTATTCTATTCTTGGGCTTCACAGATTACCAATTTTGGAAATAGAATCAAGTCTCAAATATTTTTTCTTTTTCTTTTGTACAAACAGACTTCTCTAGGTTTGAAATGAAAGACCAAAATAGGATGCATGAAGCTCACAAATGATTTCCTATCTAGTAGTTAACTCTAGATCTATAAAATTTAGAGGAGGCTGTTGCATTATATACTTTGTCGTACCATAAACATCAACTAGCCCATTGGAGATGTTTGATAAATCTGTTGGTCTTGTACTAATTCAATGAAATTAATAAACTTCTTCCTTGGTGTATGTTTTGCTATTTGTTGCTAGAAGATAATGTATATTGTAAGCCATTTTCAGCTGACTGACGGGAATGCAATCCAAACACCTATCCATTAGTATGTAAATAAAATTTGTAAATGTCAATGGAACATTTTACCTACACAGCACTCTGCATCACAGACTATAAAACTTTAACTGGAATATTTGGATTAATAAAATATTGATGATCTTGCATAACCTGGGATACATTCATCATCTCATAGTATTTTCTTTTTCTATATACAGATAGTCCTTGACTTGCAACCACAACCAAGTCCAATATTTCCATTGCTAAGCAACATAGTTTAGTTTTGCTCCATTTTATGACCTTTTATGCCACAGTTTCTAAGTGAATCTCTGCAGTTGTTAACTTAGTACCATGGTTATTAAAGTGAATTTGGCTTCTGCATTGACTTTGCCTGCCAGAAAGTCTCTAAAGATGATTACATGATCCCAGGACACTGTAACCATCATAAATACATGCCCGTTGCCAAGCATTTGAATTTTGATCACATAAGCACAGGGTGTTGTGGTCCACTAGCAGTCTGTGGAGCAAGCAGTGGAGTTGGACAGTGAGGAGGCTGGGGAGGAACATGGGCCAGTCCTGGAGTCTAGGGAAAGCCTGGATGAAGGCTCTACATCAGAGGCGGAGATGGGGCCAGAGCCATCTGGGAGTGATGGGTGGACTCCAGAGCCTCCAGAGTTGGACAGCAGAGAGGCAGAAGAACAGGAGGAGCCTGTTCCTAGTGTGTGCATGCGCAGAGCTGCCAGAAGGCATGAACAGTTAAAACAAAAGGGACCACTCGGGAATAAGGCATGGAGATGATTGGCCCCTCCCATAAGGCTTAGAAGAGGAGCAAAGGCACATGGGCACTTTGCAGAAAAGCAACGTTGTTAATTCTGTTCCCATTTGGCATCTCTGTTTGATTCTGGAATCGGTGTGGCTTTGCCAAGTAGGTCTTTGGCAGAGTGTCAAGGGAGATAAAGGTTAGTGATTATCCCGAAGGACTTCTCCCCAAGGACTTTTTGCAACTAATTGGGATTCAGATGTGAATGAATGTAATTCACAGCTGTTGCAATAAAAGAAGTTTTTGGGACTGCTCATGTGTTTTAATGACTCAGGAAGCCTAGGTCACAACATAGGGATGCAGCAACAGCCGTGTGAAAAATGGTCATAAGTCACTTTTTTTCAGTATTGTCTTGCTTTGAATGGTCATGAAATGAATGGTTTAGTTGAGGACTTCCTGCACTATTAAAACTCTCTTTGTCATGACCTTGAACTGGTGGAAACAGTGCATTAGGGCAACTGTTTTTGAACCAAGATACCCCAAATGGGCTAACATACAGAATGAGTCTACAATCCAGAACCCATGACTCTTGAGAGAATGAAATTTGGGGAAGTCATGGCTGTTTAGTGCTACTGTGTTGCTGAGCTGCTACTGTAGTCCCATATTATTCATTTTTAACATTCTATGAGTTTCTCAGCCAGTCTCACAATCCTTCACTTCTTCCCCTACCTAGCTGTAGTCACTTACCTGCTGGGAAGGGAGAAGGAGATTTCCAATTCTCTCTGCCAGATTCCCAGGAGGAAACTCAGTGGGGAAGCTGGCAACAAGTAATCACTCTTGCCCCTACTTTTGTTTTTACCATTCATAGTCATCCTGTTTGTCTGTTTAAGTAAGGAAATATCTTTCAAACAATAGCTCATTGGGGCACAGGTTATCTAGTTTTCTAGTAAAAGGGCACTCTTCTCTCAAATAAACTATAATTTACATAGAGTGGATTATAGGCCACTGAACACAATACAATCAAAGTGGAAGTTAGAATATTTTGGACATGTGATGCGACACCCAGAAAAAATAGTCCAGGCAGAAGAAGAAGATCATGGCTTCAAAATTGAAGGGACTGGTTTGGACAAAACTCAGCAGCATTTTTTCATGCAGCTGTTGAAAAAAATAGGATCATCAACATGATCTTCAACAACCGGTGATGGGTATGGCACAAGAAGAACAAAATACAAATTACTTCAAAGTAAGTTTGCATCACATTACATTTTTGTGTGTCTGTGTAATTTGGTTAAAAGGTATTATCTTTCTCTCATTTACATTTTGTGTTCCTCAATTTATAGCTGAAAAAATATCTTTAGTAGAAAGAATAAGGATGACAGCATGCAAACTTCCAAGGGTGTTTTCCTTCCATGGGCTAAATGTCAGAAAATAATCTGAGTACCGGTCTTCGTATTGCAAAGGTGATGGATCAATCCTTTCTTTTCTCTTAGAAGACTGGATAAATTCAGATTCTAGCAACGCTTAAGTCTAGCAAAATAAGCTATCCACTTCTAAGTAAACAGTGAATATTTTACTGTGGTATTTCTGGAATGCAAAATAAGATTTACAAGAAGTGGCTAAACTTACATCTGTTTTATCATTTCTGTTCCCTGGAATTCAATTAAGATAATATTTTGAAGAACTGGGTAAAAGAACAAGGATGTTTTTGAATTACTGCTTTAAAATGGCAGAGCTGTAACGCAGTCTGATTCCAAAGCAATGAAATAAAGTTAAAAAATTAATCAGTCAATGGAATGGTAAAATACTTAATTTACTTAAATACATTATTTCAAATTCCATCCCGATTCTTGTAGGAGGGCTGTATACAAGGGAATACACATATTTGAATACATTAAAACTATGAGACGGGATCACAATAGAAGTCATAATTTACAAAAGAATGAAAACAGCAAAGAAAGAATCAAACAGTGTAATATAGTTAGATGTTTTTTGTAATTATGCATTCTATATGATAGATTAATATGACATAATTCTTATACACTATACATAATTAAGAGTGGACTATGTAGCTTCCAGAACAAAGTACAAAGATATTTAGTACTGGATGTTGTTCAGAAATCTTTTTTGCTTCTCATCAGTTACTATATAAAAAGAACAAGAAATAAAAAAAGGAAATGCTACTAATTGGACACCGGAACATTTGCTTTTCATTGCACTACGTGACCAATTCATTTTGCTATTTTCATTAGTTTATTTGCCCTCTAGCCTTATGGTTTGATAAGCTTTCTTCAGGCAAAGAAATTTAGACTCCTTTAGATTTACAAATACAGCTGGAAGAGAGATGGGTATTGGAGGTCCCTTTGGAGAAGATGATTTTATTAAACCAAACTGGGTTCAAAAGTTGCTAGCAATCTCAATATGAAGTAATTATCACTAATGCATAAGTTATTTCCTGCATCCCTCATGACAGAGAAGCCAAGCTGAAGTCCTCATGCCACAGCCCTTTTGGGATTCTCTCAGGAAACTCGCAACCAGATGTGTCCAGTAAGTATTTCTTTGTGCTTAACCTGCAGATACAAGTAGATGAAGAAGTTCCAAAATAGACATGTCACCTACTTCACCACTTTTACTCTACTTTGGTACAGAAAGTTGCTCACTATGCAGTAAGAAAGTGTTTACTTGGTGTTGATGGAGTAGGACCACAGAGAGCCGTGTTGTTGTTAGTTAGGAAGTCATGTCCGACCCATCGCAACCCCCTGGACAGTGTTCCTCCAGGCCTTTCTGTCCTCTATCATCCCCCAGAGTCTATTTAAGCTCATGCCGACTGCTTCAGTGACTCCATCAAGCCACCTCATTCTCTGCCGTACCCTTCTTCTTTTGCCCTCAATTGTTCCCAGAATTAGGTTCTTCTCCAATGAGTCCTTCCTTCTCATTAGGTGGCCAAAGTATTTGAGTTTCATCTTCAAGATCTGGCCTTCTAAAAAGCCGTCAGGGTTGATCTCCTCTAGGACTGACATTCAGTGCTTTCTCTTAAGTTCGGTCTACTTGAATACCCATTATTTGATTTTCACAAAAGTTATTTGATATCACTTAAGCTAAAACAATAGGATAGGGCTGGTTTACTTCAAAGTTAACTGGGAATTTAGTAAGGGCTGTCTTGAATGGAGTCAAAACTAGCTGAAATAATCAGAGGCAGGGAAATAGGACATTTTTATTGTTTTTGAACATCACTGTGCAACAATCTTTCCTGGATGTCTCCAATTTTTCAAAAGAAAACAAAGAAAGCAGTTCTCTTCACATTATTATACAGCTTCATCTCCTACCATTCTGAATTATCTTTTCTTTATTTTTTAAATGCAGATCATTAATTGCTTTTCAGCTTAAAATTGCATAGGTATTTATCAGTATACAAAAGTCCCTTTTTTCTTTATTTTTCTCTTACTGCTTTATCATTGTTATTGTTACATTTATTTTCAATAAAAAATAGAGATTATTGAAATTTAGACATCTTTCCAAGAGTCCGGTGCATGATTCCCCTGTAGGATAGACTTCATTAAATTATTCATTGGAGGAAGTATCGTGTTTCTCCAAAAAGAAGGCCGGATCTTATTTTGTTTTGACTCCTGAAAAAATGGCTAGGCCTTCTTTTTGGAGGGTTCTAATTATTGACTCACCTCGCAGCAGTGGCATTGACAGCCCCACCCAGCAAGAGTCTACTGCTGGCCCACTTCTTCTGCGGCCACTTGCCACCACTCATATGCATTGCCTCGGCCTCCATTTCACTTTCAGATGCCTGCCGGAATGCATCTGCAGCCAATAATAGAGCTTTGGATTGATCTGTAGATAACAGATGCCAACAGGCATCTGAAGGCAAAACGGAGGCCAGGGCAATGCGTGCAAGTAGTGGCAAATGGCTGCAGAAGGTAAGGCAGTTGTCGGGGTATGCAAGGCCTGGTAAGTAGGGCAACTTCACCCCCATATCCCCACTCTAGCTTATTTTTTACCTGTGTGCCTTGCCCCACCCCCTCTACCCTGGGGTGGTTGGGGTCTTAATTAAAACTAATTTTGTAGGTGGGGCTTAATTTGATCACAAGCGCTCAAAAACGTGATAGGGCTTCTTTTCAAGGTGGGTTGTCTTTTTGGAGACAAAAAGCATGGTCATTGGTCCTCAAAAATATTGTAAAATCCACTTATGACTGTCACAACATTTCCAGGGTCATGTGATCCAAATCTAGATGCTAGGGAACCATCATGTATGTATGTATGTATGTATGTATGTATGTATGTATGTATGTATATATTTATTTATCTATATTTTATTTATTAAATTTTTATACCGTCCTTTTCCCGAAGGACTCAGGGCAGTATACAGCCACAATAAAACAATATGAAATACAAAATTTAAAAACAATTTAAAACAGATTAAATATTTTGTCTTCCCAGTTAAAAACCCACGAATTTAAAACACCTCATTGAAATTCTTATTAAGCCAGTCCAGCCTGTTGAGTCTTAAGGGCACAGCAAAAGGTACGCAGGTTGGAAATCATACGTATCACCAGGGGCAGTTCATTCCAGAGGGCGGGTGCCCCCACAGAAAAGACTCTCCCCCTGGGGGTCGCCGGTCTACATTGTTTAACTGACAACACCCTGAGGAGCCCTCTCTGTGGGAGCGTGTTGGTCGGTGGGAGGCTATCGGTGGCAGAAGGCCATCCCGTAAGTATCTGGGTCCTAAGCCGGATACTTATGATGGTTGCAGCATCCCAGGATCCTATAATCATCATGTGTTATCTTCCTAGCCAGCTTCTGACAAGCAACATCATCGGGGGAATAGCAATAGCAATAACCCTTAGAATTATACACCACTTAACAGTGCTTTGACTACTAATTTCAACATACAGAAAGGAACGAGACAAGGCTGTCCATTATCTCCATTACTGTTTATTTTGACTTTGGAAGTGCTGTTGAATGCTCTACGGGACTCGGACAAATTGAAGGGTATAGTTGTAAGGCAAATAGATTACAGAACAAAGGCATTCGCAGACGATCTGGTTGTTACCCTAACACGACCTTTGGAATCAATTATCCAGATGAAAAACATTATAGAGGAATATGGTCTGGTTTCAGGTTTTAGCCTGAACCAGAAAAAGACTAAGATGATAGTTAAAAACATGTTGGAACCACAAAGGAATGAACTTGAAAGGGTGGCAGGCTTTGAAATACTACAAAGGTGAAATATCTAGGGCTCCAAGTTGCAGCATCCAATATAAAACTCTTTCAAAACAATTATGAAGAACTTTGGCATAAGATTCAAAAGGATCTTGATACATGGAAGAAGCTGCAACTATCTTTGCTTGGTAGAATAGCAGCTGTTAAGATGAACGTTCTACCTAGATTTCTGTTTCTGTTTCAAATGATTCCGGTGCTTAAAAATGACAAGTTTTTGATGGAATGGCAAGCAGGTTTAAATAAATTTATTTGGAATGGGAAAAAACCAAGAGTTAAATTTAAGATTATGCAAGATGCTCGTGAAAGAGGTGGCCTTAAAGTTCCAAATCTACGTTTATATTATGAAGCTGCAGTGTTGACACAAGTTGGAGATTGGATTGGAACAACTAAAAGAGAAATTTTGAATATAGAAGGCCATGATTTGCAACTTGGATGGCATGCATATTTACTTTATGAACATAAGAGAGACAGTGTATTTAACAGGCATATTTTAAGACATGCTTTGTTGAGAGTTTGGAAGAAGCACCAGCTTCAATTGGATTACAAAATACCTTTGTGGTTGGATCTTGGGCATATTATGCCAAATATAAAGTCACTCAGGGGGTTGCTGTACAAAGAGATACTTCTTAATGATGGGGGCAGATGGTGTTTGAAATCTTTGAATACCCTGTTGGAAGAAGGAGTGAATCTAACCTGGTTGCAGTATCTTCAACTTCAAGCAAGATGGAGAGAAGATCAGAAAACTGGATTAATGTTACATGAAGAAGATTTGGTGACTCAGATAAAATGTAAAGGGCCGATGCATATTAAACGAGTGTATAATTTATTGTTAGAAAGAGATTCAGAGGGTGAACTAGTTAAAGACTGTATGATAAAATGGGCACAGAATTTTGCAGAACCAGTAATGTTGGAAACATGGGAAAAGATTTGGGTCCAGAATGTTAAATTTACACAAGCACAGAACTTGAGGGAAAATTTTTATAAGATGTTTTATAGATGGCATTTAGATCCTAAAAAGTTATCATGTATGTATCCAAATGTCCAACCTAAATGTTGGAGGTGCGATTGTTTGGATGCAACATATTTTCATATTTGGTGGACGTGTAGAAAACTGAAACCATTTTGGATTAAACTTTGGTGGGTAATGCAGAATATTTTGAAGAAGAAGCTGGAGTTTTCTCCTCAGTTTTTTGGGGGGGGGGAATAGTTAAGGGTTGCTCAGTAATTGACACTAGATTAATTTTATATATGGTGACTGCAGCTAGATTATTGATAGGTCAATAGTGGAAGAAAGATAATGTACCTACTATAGAGGAATGGATATTGAAGATGTCTAATTTGGTAGAGATGGCTAAAATTTCTGCATACCTAAAAGAAAGGACCCATGAAGTTTTTGTTAAGGAGTGGAGGAAATGGGTAGAATATATGAAGAACAAATACCAAAGTAAGAAGTTTCAATTAGTGCTTAGTTGAATTTAAATTTTATATATTTAAGTAATTTAAAAGAAAGGTATTGAATTTGATAATTTTGGATTTTTATTATATTTTATCTAATTGAATTTTTAATTTTAATATTTAGATCTATTTTTAAAGAGAAACGTATTATGAAATGTATTGATTTTGATAATCTTAGATTTTTTATCATATTCTATGTAATTGAATTTACAAGTTTAATATTTAGAGTAAATGTTAAAGAGAAATGTACTATTTTGATATATGGAATGTTGGTAATTATAGTTAATGTTATATATGTTTATATATTTTTAGTACTTGCATGATGATTCAATTTAAATCTTATGATGCTCAAAGTATTTTACTAGATTTCTTAAATAGATTGTTCAGAGTTAAGTGTTTTTTACTTAAGGTTAAAAATGTTTTAAAATAAGGTTATAGTTTTTTTTAGAGGGATCTCACCTTTATAAATTGTTAAATATGTTAATGTTGATGTTTGTTTAATAGCGGAAGTCAAGGGGGGATTGGGGAGGGATAGCGGGGATAGGGTGGGGTATGTAGGGGGTTGGGAGGGGGAAGGGGTTTTAAAAATAAAATGTAATGTAAAACTTTTTCAATAAAAAAAAAACAGTGCTTTACAACCCTCTCTAAGCAGTTTACAGAGTCAACATATTGCCCCCAACAATCTGGGTCATTATTTTACCCACCTCAGAAAGATGGAAGGCTGAGTAAACCTTGAGCTTGGTGAGATTCGAATTGCCAAATTGCAGGCAGATAGCAATCAGCAGAAGTAGCCTGCGGTAGTGCATTCTAATCACTTCACCACCTTGTAATTTTTTTAAAGGAAATACTGCTTCCATGTCTTCACTTCCACTAAGCTGGATTCATTTAATGACTGTGTGATACACTTAACAACCAAAATCAGGTGTAACTCACTTAAACACTGGAATGGAAATTCTGGTCCCAGTTGTGGGCAATAACAACATGTATTGTTATCTTTTAAAAAGAAAATACTGCTTCCATGTCTTCACTTCTATTTATCTTGAAATTCTGAGTATCATAAGATAATCAGTATTCTTTTCCACTGACCAAGAGTCCACACCAGGGGTGAAATGTTCCCGGTTTGGACCAGATCACTCGATCCAGTAGTGATGGCAGCGGGTGGTTCAGAGAACCAATAGCAAACATCCCTGCCCCCCCCATGCCCAGCTGAGCTGCACAATCATCAGAGGCTTTTTATTTTTATTTTTAAAAGCATTTTTTCTACAACCTCTTTGGCCGAAGAGTTTGTAAAAAAAAAAAAAGCTTTTAAAAGCCTCTGACGATCCCAGCTGAGTTGCCTGATTGTCAGAGGCTTTTAAAAGTATTTTTTAACAACCTCTTTGGCTGAAGAGGTTGTAGAAAATATGGTTTTAAAAGTAAAAAAAAAATTGGCCACGCCCATCCAGTCACATTATCCCCCCACCAAGCCACGCCCACAGAACCAGTAGTAACACATTTTACATTTCACCACTGGTACACACACAGAAAGACACAATTTGGTAGCTATGAGGGAAATACAGAACACCACTGTTCCATTGAACAGAAAAGACCCTGTGAAATAGGAGCCAGGATAAGGGGAAAGACCGAAGATCCCAGCAATGGGGATACAACTGGCTGATAAGCTGCATAAGGCTGTAGCAATGCAACCAAGAGCCCATCTTTGCTGTTATTGTAAAAAATTTGCTATTCAGTCAGAAAGTAATCCGTTCAACTTCAGAATACAAATGTTGTTAGATAAAACTGGTCCTGAGCTGATTCTGAACTGGTGCAAATCCCAAAAAGCTCCTAAGATAATACAGCATTGGTTTCTTGCATAGTTTAGCTTATAAGCATCTGCAGTCAACATTTAGGCTAAGTATTCCAGCATGGTTTGCTTTGATTTCCTTTATACATAAATTGCTAAGAGCTGGGAAGTGCATCTCATAATGCTTAAAATACCATCTGGAATTGTTGTCCTTGGGCACGTAAACTTGTGGAATACAGTGGTCATATGTCCTAATTTATAGAAGACAAGACTCCATTTCAAGAGCTGTCAGAAGCTCCTCTTCCATTTGAAGACATCGTCTATATAGCAATCCTTTGGTTCAAAGATAAAAAGTAGAACAAAGGATTTGCAGTTACCCAGCAACAATTAATAGCTGGACAGCAGACTGAGTAAGCACAAAGGTCTTCTCTCTATGGTCTTTAGTAATGAATTTCAATTTATTTTATGGCCAGTCTTTTTAAATTTACATCAAGGCATACAACATTAGCATGCTAATCTGTTTCCTCTCCCCCCCCCCTTTTAAAGTGAAGCATTTGGTTGTTGTTGTTTTCTTCTTCTTTGTGATTTCTTTCCTCAAAGTGATATGTAACTGTTACAGTCTCAGACTGGCTCTCATCCAATTTAAATAATAATTTTAATCTTGATTTAGTCAATTCGGCAACCCAAAATTACTTTGAAAATCAATTTGATTTAGAGTTTCAATTAGAATTGGTTCTATGCAATTTTTCACATCTAATGCAGGGGTGGAGGGGAGAAAGAAGTTTCTTATACAGTATATGTGAAAGCCTTTCAAAATTATTGGATCAGTTTGGAGGCATTTGATTTGATAATTTTCTAATGTCAGGAGAGACAAATGCAAAGTCCTATTTTGGGAAGTCTGTAGCACAACTGGTCAGGTGATATCTAGTTCTGTTCATCAGAATTCAAGAAGGACACTGATGAATTTGAACATGTTTGGAGCTGGGCAAATAAAAGAATAAGGCTTTTGTAAATAAATTGAAAGCATAAGATATGTTTAGTCAGGAGATGTAAATATTGCAGGGAGACACAATAGCTGCTTTCAAGCATCTTTAGAGGTCTCAGTGTAAAGGTGTGGCAAAATTGTTGCTTCTCTAAAAAAAACAGGACAAGAAACAACAGGTTTAAAATATAAGGAAGTAGTTTTCAATTGGCCAACAGGAAACATTTCTTAACAATTCAAAAATGGGCTGTCTACCTTAAGATACGGTGAACTCTACTAGAGATGTTCAAATTGAGGCTGGGTGGCAATTTGTTGTGAGTACTGGAAAATACAAGGTACCTGTACCAGACAAAGGATTGAAGTAGATGTCCCCAAGATAATTGCCATAAAATTCTATTGTTCTGTGAAGTTGGAAAATAATTCAGTTTAGGGAGTCCTGTTTCAATCAAATTCCTAACTGAAGCTTCATGCAGTCTTAACTGCCCCCACACAAGAGCTAAACTCTTCTTGATATTCTTGTCTATTTCACATGTCCAGTTCCATTCCTTAAGGAGAGGTATTGAAATAAATCCTATCCTGCCAATTTAAGAGTGATATTTGATGTGCGGAGGGTTTAGTACTTATTCTTGGAATTGAGAATTCCATTGTTGTTTGCATAAATGTTTCTGGTTTATGACCCATTTGGATGCAGACCCATATGGAGGATATTACATTTTGGACTTGTATACTTTATTGTTTAACATGTTGCCCACAAATCCCAGTAGCTGTATTTATACTGTATTTGAAGGACATCAAGCTGCAGAAGGAATTCCAGAGCTAAAAATCATCCCATTTTACTTTATTCAAGTTATGCTTTTTTAATTTGAAGAATTTTAGATGGGCATCAAGGAAAAATCCTAAATTTCTAGTAATTGTTATTTCAAATATATCAGGGGTGAAATCTACTTACCTTCCTTACCAGTTTGGAAGTACGTGTGCTGTGTGTACATGTAAGTGAAGCGAGTGAGTGCACATGCATCACATGTGTATGCAGACCCTCTGCGCATGTGCAAAACCTTCTGTGCATGCACAGAGAGTAAGAAACACATAACTTTCTGGTTAAAACCAGGAAGTAATGACACCCAGCTGGCTGGGTGGAGCCTCACGCTGCCATCGCTACCAGTTCTCTGAACCACCAGCCACAATCGCTACCCGATCGCCTGATCTGGTCCGAACTGGGAGGATTTCACCCCTGAAATATATGCATTCATTTGAAAGCGTAAAAGTTTTTACTGGTGAAGATGTACAGTGAGAGCTCCTGGCTGTAGTTCTTCTCTTTCCCCTTTAGCTACTAAGAAAAGAAGTAGTAACAATCTGCAACATCCATACTAAGTGTACTCGTATGGCGCGTAATCTGTAAATTCGTGTTGCTAATTTATCTAAATCAGCTAAATCAAGATTTATACATATTTTGAGGAGATGTTATTACAAGTGTGTCTCCTCCAGACTAGTAGGATGTCAGTAGTAATGGAGGTTATTTCCTGAAATAACCTCCATTTTAACACATTGTCTTTTTAACAAAACAATTTGAAGAAATATGTGTAGATCATAATGTTTTGCACTCAGAATTAATTGTTAAATTAAGTGATCTGTATGTCTTGCACTGGCCTATAAGAATATTTCCCAGTGGCAGAAAATATCATCTCATTTTCTCCTTTTTTCATACAGGAAGGTTAAAATATTAGATCTGGCTTCCAATTAAGGATTATAACCTTAGCTGCCTTCTCCCTTCAATATGTTAGAACTAAGAACTTCCCTCTTCAATATGTTAATGAAGAGTTACAAATGAAACTAACCTTTGAGTGCATGGCTTTTGTAATTTAGTCATAAACTAAATTATGGCTAGACGTAGAAGACAATGGAATATTTTGACATATTTTTCAAATACACATATATAACTCTCTGCTCTTTATCATGACCAATATGTGATATATTCAAATATTCACAAAGATACCTACAGAGATGTATTTTACTGTATTATAATACAGTATTGTGTTGAGATCTCTCAGTGTCCTAAAAGTTTTCTCCCGAGGAAGAGATGTTTGTTTTCTTATTGCTCTGTCAAAATGATTTAGAGTTTATTTTGATGGGGTGTTTGACCTTAATTTACTGTTAGATTGTAGTCTACGCTGCTATTAATTTTTTCTACTTTCTCTTATTTAACACCTCCACAACTCTGCAAATCACAGGCTGTCCATGTTTCCTGATGTAAAAAAAAAATCACACAGGTGAAGTTCCCCAGGAATCTTACTTTGGGACTGATTGTGTTGTGAGAAGGCAATGAATTAACAGAATTAAACAGAATAACAGAGTTGGAAGGGACCTTGGAGGTCTTCTAGTCTAAACCTGTGCTCAAGCACGAGACCGATACCATTCCAGACAAGTGACTGTCCAGTCTCTTCTTAAAAGCTTCCAGTGATGGAACACCCACATCTTCTGAAGGCAAGCTGTTCCACTGTTAATTGTTCTCACTGTTAAGAAATGTCTCCTTAATTCTAGGTTGCTTTTCTCCTTGATTAGTTTCCATCCATTGTTTTTTGCCCTGCCTTCTGGTGCTTTGGAAAATAGATTGACCCCCCTCTTTGTGGCAGCCTCTCAAATATTGGGACACTGCTATCATGTCACCCCTAGTCCTTCTTTTCACTTGACTAGACAAACCTAATTCCTACTTGAAGAGGATATTCTAACACAAATCCCTTGGCTAGTTCTTAATTCAACTGGCAAAAAATATAATGGGTAATTCTCATATTACCATCAATACCCCATATCCCAGCCATTGGATCTAAACCAAATGTTCCTCGTTACATGATCACTTGTAGGTTTATTATTTGATATTCATGTGATATTCTCCAAAACATACCTATAACACTGAGTTTGTGATTTTTCTTAGATATTTCTCCAGCTTTCTGCCACTTATTTTCTTAAATCTGTACGTTTCCCAGACTTCCCATTTATCCAGTTATGGAAGGATGTAAGATAGTCCTACATCAATGAAAGTGTTAATTTTAAGACTGCTTCTTCTTGGGTCCCCTGACATATCATTTTGGAAGATTCTTATTTAGCCTGAAGAGAGCAATTGCATCTCCCCTAATTCCATTTTCCAAAGACATAAGTAACTGTAAACATGTTCAACCCAGCTCTTTGTCACTCAAGTCTTTAGGTCCATATTTATTTTTCTCCTCAAAGCATATGAGCAGGACTAAAGCTGCAATTTAATTGCCCTCAGTACTAAAAGTCCCATTGAGTTGAAGGGTGCTTCTGAGTAACCATCTATAACCCTGAACAATTTATCTCTCAGGATTCTTATTCTGGGACGTCAGCCAAAAATCTATTCTAAGCTTTATAGGATTGATGTGAAGGTTTGTGTGGAGGGAGGTTGTTGTGTGTGTGGGCACTAGTTTTCTTTTCAATATTTCAAGGGGCTTTTTTGGTTGCTTTCCCTTGAGCCATTTTTTTTCAGTCTAGACTACTTTTCTTGATTTTTTTTTTGGTATGCAGAGGAGAAATGAAACTTATTTCCCTTCTATTGCTCCTATTGTGGTTTTCCCATCTCAGACCTGAATTCCAATTGTAGTTAACCATCCTTAACACTTGGCTTGTATCACCGAGACCTGGTTGGGACCGGAGGGAGGTGTCCCTCTCTCGGATTTATGTCCCCCAGGTTTTCAGGTACTCCATCAGCCACGACTCCAGGGGAGGGGAGGGGGAGTGGCGGTAGTGATTAAGGAAAGTCTCAGTCCTAGGGAGGTCACTATCCCTCAGATAGGTGGGTGTGAATTGCTCCTTTTGAAGTGGGATCCTGGAGTTCAGTTGGGTCTGTTGGTTACATACCTATCACCCAGCTGCATAGCCTCAGCCCTGCCCACACTACTAGATGTCTTGGCCGAGCTGGCGGTGGAACTCCCCACCCTTTTGGTTGTCAGAGATTTCAACCTGCCCTCGGCTGGGGAGACATCTGAGTTGGTGCGGGAGTTCGTGGCCTCCATGGTGACCATGGACCTAACTCAGATTGTGCAGGCCCCAACTCATAAAGGAGGATGCACACTCGACCTGATTTTTCTCTCTGGGCAGTGGATAAATGATCGGGGGGAGGGGTTTTTATCCATTAACCCCCTGTCATGGACTGATCATTCCCTCCTTAGGCTAGACTTTCCTACCGCCTTACCCCATCGCTGGGTTGCGGAATGGTGAGTTGGTTCTGCCCCAGGCGCCAGATGGAACCCGAAAGGTTCCTGATGGAGCTTGGGTCATTTCCCACCTCCTTAACCCACGATTCCTCTGAGGCCCTAGTGGTGGCCTGGGAGCAGGCTGCGGTAGGAGCCCTGGATCGAATCATGCCTAAGCGGCCTCTGATCCAGCGCAGATTCCAGGTGGTAAACCATGGAGCTCAGGGAAATGAAGCATCAGAAAAGATGCCTGGAGGGTGGTTGGAGGTCCTCCCGATCTGAATCCGACCGAACACACTTAAGAACCTTCATTAGGTCTTATCTTGTGGCGATGGAAGCAGCAAAACATCAATATTTTGCTGCTCTCATTGCATCTGCAGAAAACCGCCCAGCCGCCCTGTTTAGGGTAACCCACTCCCTCCTGAACCAGGGAGTGAGGGATGACCCCTTGCAGGGTCGAGCTGAGGACTTTGCACAGTTTCTGCAAGATAAAATCGCTCGAATTGGGACTGAGGTGGACTCCAACTGGGCAGAATCCACTGAGGAGAACGGGGCAAGTCTTGGTGAAGTCTTCTGGGCTGAGTTTGAGCCTGTTTCACTGGATGAAGTGGACAGGATTATGGGTCAGCTGGGGGCCTCCACATGTGTTTTGGACCCGTGTCCCTCTTGGCTTGTCTCTGCAGCCAGAGAGGTGACCGGAGACTGGATCCAGGCAGTTGTTAACGCCTCGCTGAGGGAGGGTTTTGTCCCCGCCTTACTAAAAGAGGCAGTGGTATGACCTCTCCTGAAGAAGCCTAACCTGGATCTGGACTCACTTAACAACTATCGTTTTGTCTCCAACCTTCGCTTCTTAGCGAAGGTTGTTGAGACCATGGTGGCACAGCAATTCCCTCATTTCCTGGAGGAAAAGGACTACCTGGATCCTTGCCAATCTGGCTTCAGGCGCAGTCACAGCATGGACACGGCATTGGTTGCCCTAGTGAATGATCTCTGGCAGGCCTGTGATGGGGGTTGTCCCTCCATCCTGGTTCTTCTTGACCTCTCAGCGGCTTTCAATACCATCGACCATGGTATCTTACTGCAGCGACTCAGGGGGTTGGGGATAGGAGGCACTGTGTTGTAGTGGTTCTCCTCCTACGTCTCGGGCCGCTCGCAGTTTCTATCGGCGGGGGGTCAGAGATCATCCCAGAGGCCTCTCACCTGTGGGGTGCCTCAGGGATCGGTTCTCTCCCCCTTGCTCTTTAACATTTACATGAAGCCACTGGGTGAGATCATTCGTGGCTTTGGGGTGAGGTATCACCAATACACAGATGATACCCAGCTTTACATCTCCATCCCGGCCACCCTGGGGATGCCCTTTCCGTGATGTCCCACTGCCTGGAGGCGGTGAGGATTTGGATGGGTAAGAATAGGCTCAGACTGAACCCTTCCAAGACTGAGTGGCTGTGGGTGCCAGCATCTCGGGATCTAGAGATACCATTGCTAGTGATCGGTGGGGAGACTCTTACCCCATCCGATAAGATTTGCAATCTGGGTGTCCTCCTGGATTCTCGGCTATCCTTGAATGACCATCTGACAGCCGTAACCAGGGGGGCCTTCGCACAAGTTCGCCTTGCATGTCAGTTGTGCCCTTTCCTAGACTGAGATGCCCTCACCACGGTCACTCATGCCCTCATTACTTCTCGGTTGGATTACTGTAATGCCCTCTACATGTGGCTGCCCTTGGGTGTTCAGAACGTGGCCATGCGGTTAGTTATGGGGCCCCCTTGTTACTGGTGCTTACCTATAAAGCCCTACATGGCTTAGGCCCGGGGTACTTACAGGACCATCTCTTGCCTTCCTCCCATCGTCCGGTGCGCTCTCACAGAACGGGCCTCCTCCGGGTGCTGTCAGCCAAACAACATCGGCTAGCAGCCCCCAGGGGGAGGGCTTTCTCTGTCGGAGCCCCGACCCTCTGGAATAGTTTGCCCACCGACCACAGGACGGCCCCCGATCTTCTCTCCTTTTGCCATGGACTAAAGACATGGCTATTCCAACAATAATCTGATCGTGGGGTTGTATAGTTTTATAATTTTTAGAATGGTTTTAATGGGGATTTTAATATATTTTAATTTGTTTTACTGTGATTTGTATTGATGATGTTGTATGTAAGCCACCCTGAGTCCTCAGGGAGAATGGCGGCATATAAATCACAATAATAAATAAATAAATAAATCACTGATATGATGGATTTACCAGAAAGGAAAGAATAGTAGTTTAGGAATAGAAAAGTTCTTTGGACTCATCTCTAATAAAAGTGTGATAAAAGACCAATCAAACCCATTGAGGTTATAGAAATTAATAATGATCTCTATAATATACAGGCAACATGACCCCCATGAGAACTATAACCCCAGAAACCTATCTTCATATGGTTAGGTTCCCTCCCATTTGACATTGATTGATTTTATAAAAGTTATTCTAATTTTTTAAAATATAAAATTGCTAGAAAGCCTATAACTGGGCTCATACATTAGGCTAAGCCATAATGTGATTTGCTTAATTTTAGTTTAAAAAGATAGATGAACCTAGTTATTATAATCTATAAACCATCTTCTTTATTTTAGAATAATCTGAACTAATTCACCATGGTTTATTTAACAAACTGTGATTAAGATATGATTTATTTCAATACAGAAACCCATAAAAGACAATGGAGTCCCTAATAAATCTGTGTACTCAGAAATGTAATTACAAAAATGGAGCCTGCTAATGGGAAAATAATTCTGCTATTTTTTAAAGCCAGAGACGTGCTTTTAAAATTCGAGTCTTTGGCTTATTTCAACATATTGCACATATTTTTGGAATCCTTTTCCATGGATACTGGCTGTTTCTCACATTAACATCTGATATGGACACCCAGTCAGTCAGGGGTTTTTTTGGGGTATTTTTTGTCTCTGACAGACTCACTTTCAAAAGAGTCTTATGCTAGACTGGCAATAGTACAAAAATGAACAAAATGCTTGGCTGAAAAAAATCCTCTGCTTCTATTTTAGTGCTTATGTTATAATTGATCAAGTTCTTGTTTTTCATAACAACATGAAGGGTATAAAATGGGCTATAATAAAATAATTTGGGCAAGGCATTTTAATGCTGTTTAAGAAATGGATATTTTACAAGCATTTGTCCCTGTATTCTGACTGTATAAGCCTGAATACAACTACAGAGCAATAGGATTCTCTTTTACTTATTTATGTATTTATTTGCATGGGACTGGATGCAAATCTAGTTTCTATCTGGGAAACTATCAGATATCATTCTATCTTTAGTACTTCAAATTCTTTAGTAATTATTTCTATATGACAAGTGTAAAAGGTATTCCACTGTCTAGCATAAAATCTACATACTATTGAAGTTGATGGCAGTTTTACAACTATTTCAGGATACAAGACAGATGTAGCAATGATAATGCAATCCTAGAGTAGCATAGTAATGGAAAGGCCAAGGACACTCAGATTTGAGTGAAAAGCTCTGATTTGTTTGAGATTGAATGTCCATGGAGATTCTCAGTCATTCAGGTCATGGTTGTCTGAAGGTACTTTTTCAAGAGGCAACTGGACTTTCTGGTTTTTCTTTAAAGACATTTCGCTTCTCATCCAAGAAGCTTCTTGAGCTTTGAGATTGAATAGTACTTGGATAGAATCAAGTAAAATGGCTCAGGCAATGTCATATGAGAAAAGGTGGGATTCTTTTTTGAGCTTGTGGAGGCTAAGGATGTTGATAGGTTCTTTTGTGTTACCAACTCATGATCCTCTTGATTTGGAAGATCATATTTTATTTTAGGGTAAGGTATCAGTATGTTGACAATATTCTGTGGTGGCGTAGTGGTTAGAATGCACTACTGCAGTTCAATTCTCACCAGCTCAGAGTTGACCCATCCTTCCGAGGTCATTAAAATGAGGACGCAGATTTTTGTGGGGCAGACTCTGTAAATTGCTTAGAGAGGGTTGTAAAGCACTGTAAAGTGGTATGTAAGTCTAAGTAGTATTGCTATATTCAATTGAACATTTTCACCCCCATCAGGCCAATGTCAATGTCATGGCAAAATACTTTGAGACTGTGAGGGCCTGGATGGAGCAAAGTGTGAGCCCACACAAAATCTTTACAGAAGACTAAATTGCTGTATATTGGCCATCAATCTGGCTAAATTCTTGTTCCTAGAGATGTGAGGGCACGATGAATCAAATCAAGCCTAATCTCAATTTATATAAGGCAAGATTGTTGGTTCATTTTACAGGCTTCATAGGACTAAGGGTGATTGGGCTTAGAGAAAAACTTTTAATTTAAACTTTGTATGTTTTGTGGAATGTATATATTTGTAATTTTCTTTACTACAGTATAAAGTACCTCAATTTATTGTGACACATAATTTTGTGTGTACATATAAATAAATAAATGCATTTTTTCCTATGAGGCACAAAGTCTTGTCAATACAATCACTGACTAGACTCCCTGCCATATAATAGACAATGAACTGTGAAATACCTTAGTTCTGTTGAAATAGTTATAGGTGTGTTATCATGGATTTGCTAGTAAGCAAATTAAAGCAAATATTTTAATCTTAAAGGTTGCTCTGACTGCAAAGACATCTTGTCCTATAGTGCCAATTGTGGGAAAACAAATTGGTTTTTAGGCAAAGCGTCTCTAGAGAAATATTTATATTTTTTTTTATAACACAGCACAATTTCCCAGGATGCTTTAATAAATCACTTAAGAAAACGTAGGAAGATATTATTAGTTTGGAGCCTTCTGAATAAATCACCAATGGAGATAACATGAGTTGAAGACCCTTTGCACGGATAATGTTCCTCTCCTTAAGTCCTTATTTGTTTGTTTGTTTCAAAGGCAGCAGAGTGTAATGATTCCAGTATTCAATTAAGATTGAAGAGCTCAAATTTATTCTCTGCCTTTTGTGATGTGTATATCACAAGTCCGTTCTGTATATCACAAGACTATTATAAAAACAGAAGAAGAAGGAGGAGGAGGAGGAGGAGGAGGAGGAGGAGGAGGAGGAGGAGGAGGAGGAGGAGGAGGAGGAGTGAATGCAACGTACAAAGCCAAGATCTCCTGGAGGAAAGATCTACTGTGCTGAAGATTTCCTTTTTGGGGGGTATTTTCCCCTGTGGATTTTAGATATATTTCTTTTAAAAGACAAAAGTGAACTTTACTGAATTGCATCTTTGACTTAATAGCACTGGAAAATTTCATATAAAAACATGTAATTCCAGAGCTACTTTTCTTAAGTGCCCTTCATAAGTTTTTCTTTCGAAAAAAAGTTTATATCAAGTGTCATTTCATTTCCAGACATCCCCACTCTGCATTTCATAAAATACTTCAAAGTCAACTTTCCCCCCCAAGTATTTCTTTTGGAATAGTCATTATTGGATTGCTTACAGTCTTTAACCACACCATTATTTAGAGCACTGTATTGCCATGTGATGACACTCTTCCATCACATTGCTTTTTTAAAAAATTCTACAACTACAATAGAATGGATGCAGAATTTGTCCAACACTTTATTACACTTTTCATGCCTGAAATGAATATAAAGATAAGAAGATAAGATAAAGTAGTGCCGTGTTGTGTCTTCATAGCTTTGATCACTCTCCCTCAATCCTGACTACCTCGAAGTTAAAGTGTGGGAAGCTATGAATATCGCAATGAATTCCTTCAAGAAAGAGCATTGTTGTTGTTTTTTTTTAAAAAAGTAACAAATAAATAAACTGGCATGATTTCTCACTTGGCAAATGCAAATCTTCTGCTAGCCAAGCACATCCATGCTCTGAGAAATGTAATTGCATATTTCTTAGCTGATGCTTATGGCATCTGTAAGGATTTTCTATGCCAGGGGTCCCCAACCTTTTGGACCTCAGAGGCCACTAAATTCATAATTTTAAATCCCGTGGACCACTAATATGATCTGCCTAATGACTGGCTGGTGTGGCTAGGTGGTCATGTGACTGGGTGGGTGTGGCCAACTTGATGTCACTCACATTGAGGGGCACCTTGCCGGCCTCTACTCACCCCTCCCCTCCTAGCCACTCCTCGCTGCTCGCCCAGCTCCTTAGGGCCCCAACAGGAAGCAGTTGTTGAAGCTAAGGAGCCACCATGAGAAAGAATTGGCAAAACAGCTGGCTCGGTTCCAATTGGATCTAACCGAGAAGGAGGCTCAGCAGAAGCACTTCACTGATGACTACGAGCATAGGCTTTCCAAGCAAAGGGAAGACCTGTAGGAGTGCAAGGCCAGGTACTGGCGCCTGGAGGCTCAGTGGGCTGAGATGGTCAGCCAGTTCCAGGCCATGATGCGGTCCCACTGGAACGAGGCCCTCCAACTCTTTGCCACCAGCAGCGCTTCCCTACAGCCTTCGCCCAAAGCCCCGCACCAGCAGGCTGAAGCAGGCCCCAAGTTGGAATTTCTGCCCCCCTCTGACCTGTACAAAAAAGATCTCAAAGGGGGAAACTTTCTGCAGCAACACAAGTGTTCATTGCAAATATCCGGCCCAGGCGTCATAGTTTGAAGACCCTTGATTTAGTGCAATATAAAAAATGCAAATAATTTTTCTGCGGATCACTAACATTTTCTCACAGACCACCAGTGGTCCATGGACCACCAGTTCCTGACCGCTATTCTATGCAGTTTGAAAAGTTTTTCTTTGTAGATATAAGGTAGTTGGTACCTTAAAAGCTGCAAATCATGTTGTAATATTACTCTTGCTCAATCTGTTTTTAGATATACTGAATGATTACTATTGCTGCACACTTACCAAATCATAAATTCATAGATCTGTTTCTCTTAATTTAAAAATATTTTGTTAATATTATGTACTTCTGTGATTGCTCTGAAATCCTCTTTTTAACTTGAATATTACTCCTTCCTGTCTTTCTTCTTGTGATCCTAAGCAATAAGGCTAAACTGCCAGTTTATGTTAGTTGACCTAAATTACCACATGAACTATTGCAGCACCTGGGTGAAGGTAACATTGACTGTTATTACAAATAATAACGTCCATTGAAATATGATTGACCAATTATAAATTTAATCTGTACCACCCAGGAGGCATTACGTAGCATATTATACAATTCCATCTTGCTTATTTAGAGATCAAATGCAAATCTCTAACAGCACAGCATCTTTGTGTCATTGACCAAGTGACACATTTCATCCCATGGTGTGTGCAACAGAATAAATTAAGAACAGACATTTACAGAGAGGATCCTATGAGTAAACTAGAGGATTAAAGCAATGCATTTAGATAATTGTTTTTTAAATGGTTCAAACCCATAGCTTATTTCACAAAAGTTCCATTCTGGTCTACCCTATGCTGACACCATGTGTGTCACACTCCCATTCTCAAAGGGAAACATATTCCACTGTCCTTGTCCTATTTAGGACAGGGAAATATAAAATGGTTCTTTCAAGATCAGACCGATATCTGAGTTGTCCAACACAGTGAGTCATTTAGCGTTTGATCAGATATACCCAGAAAATTCAAAAGCAAGACATGACAGTGATGGTGTTTTTGCTGAGCAACTGGCAATTTATTCCTTTGATTCTGGAAGTACTTTCTTTACTTGAAAGTGATTTTCTTCAACCCAAAGATCTCCATTCTCGATTGGAGTTTATAGCACCCCAGTCATCCTTTGCAAACAGCCCTCAGGTACGCCACTGACTTTGATTGATTGATTGATTGATTGATTATAAAGGAATTATAGGGGTGTTTGCAAAGCTTTGAAAAAAAATTAAAATAAAACATGGTAAAAAGTAAAATAAATACGTAGATGTAGATATAACTATGTATGTAGATAGCTCAAACACTATCACATACATCATAATAACTTTTGATAAGAACATTAACACTACCAGAGCCTAATTACTAACATATTCTGTTAGGTTTGTTAATTTTCCCATTCATAAAATGACATATTGCTCCATTATGAATATAATGAATTTATGGAAATCAGCCACAAGATATAGTAATGCTGTCCTGCAGTTCAGATGGCTTTGAAATGGAACTCGCCTAATACATCAATCACAGCTTGATAAGTTCCTATTAGGAAAAAAACAGCCTTCCAGGTTTAGAACCTCCAAGTACAATTAAACAAACAAACCCAAAATACTTCGTTTCTGCTGTGGATTTCTCAGACCTAATTCTTTGGAATCTGTTTGGGTAAAACATCTGAACAGAATCAGTTATTACAGCAGCAGATCCATTATGGTGTTATGGCTGTAACAGAAGCTTCATTCACTATTAACAACAGTTTTGATTATTTGTGGGGTGGGGATTTCTATGAAACAAAACTATGGATCTAATGCTAATGTATTAGCATTTCAAGTAGTTTCACTATTTGATAATGGACCAGTCTGAAACTATATATGAAATATGAAAGGCATTCAAATGTAGAACCATTCTGGAGTGGACAAGGAATAAGCAAGCTGTAACTTGGATGGAGAAAAGTTGGATGTTTTGTTAGTCAAGTGCCTGATGGTGACAATAACAATATACAACTGGATTTGGATAAGATTTTCAATCCCCCTTAGGGAAAAATAGACATGAGACAATTTTAATCCCTTGGGACCAGTTGGAAACCCAGAAAAAAAACCCCCACATATTTCAGTGGCTATTTCAATTCTGATTTTTAATTGTATTTTTATCTTGTCCAAGAATAAGAATGTACTATTGCATCATTTTTACTATTCCACATTCAATGTCAGCAATGTATTTTTTAAAGTTTCTGCAATGTAGATCTGGATTGTTGTAGCAAAATCTATCATCAGTACATAAAGATTATGTTATATTACATCCATTAATTTATCTAAGAGAGGGTTCATTCTCTAGTCAATTTCACAGTAGCCTTAACTTGCCAGACAGTTCAGTCTAGACAATTTGAAAACCACTTCTATAACACTGATAGAAAACCTGGGACTTGATTTTTTTCAGCTAAGGTTTTTTTGTTGCACTATCCCACAAATATCACAACTTTGCAGTACACCGAATTTAGCAAAAAGGATGATTGTCCAGAAACCCTGTCACAAAAATATTACAGTCAATGTAGATTTTGAGGAAAAATAAGGATCAGGAACGTGGGGCGACACATTTGACTTTGCCTAGGGCTAGGTGCAGGAGTGACAAACTGGGAGCCCACGGGCTCGATGTGTCATGCGTAGGCCACGCCCCACTCCAGATCCGCGAAGGGGAAAAACATCACAATATGTGACGTGATGGCAACGTGATGCCATGAGTTTGACACCCGTGGTCTAGGGCTTCCTGTGATTATGTTACTGGGTTCAGAAGATAGAAAAGTAGAACTTAACTTTGTATCAAACATGCAGTGATGGTAATTCAACCAATACTTCCAGTTGCCTAGTAGAAGAATTTCTTATGGGTATTCAGTGGAGGTTAGGGAAAGGAGGCTATGACACACTGGAATGCTGAAGGATCCAGCATAAAGTTTCTGCCAATACATGATTATGATGGCTTTTTCTATGCAGACAGGTGATCTGTGTTTTCAACCAGGTCCCACATAAAAACGATGATTATTGTTGTTGTTTACACCTTCGATTCAGAGCCAGGATCTTACAACCAGGTGGTGCCACAAAGCCTCAGACCCACTCACCCACCTACACCCACCCCATGGCTCATTTTGAGCTGATAGACGTCATGCCTTTGAAACCGGTGGTTTCCAATGGATCCTGCGCTTAAAAAAATAATCATCATAATAACATCATCCGAGAATCCGGAAAGTGCTGACTTTCACTTTCTTCCTAGAACCTCACCCACTTATTCAGCCTGGGCACGTTTCAAGAGCGTTCGTCTGTATTCTCGCATGAGAATTCCTCTATTCCGTCAACACTTTCCTCCCGTCTTTCAGTTTTCTCCCCCGGTGCTCCTTCCAACCTAGGTCCCCCCGCGATCCCAGAACCCCCCTCCCCCGCCGTCCCACTTGCTTCTCGCCTTCTCGCAAAGATCAGGTGTAGTTAAGAGGAAGGGGGTAGGTTGAAGGGGGGGTGGGGACCGCGACTTTCGCACATGCTCGGTACCGGGCGGGCGTTGCAAAAAAAAAAAAAAAGAAAGAAAAGAAAGAAAAGGCACTGAGAATGAGCAGCAGCAGCTGCCGGCGAGGGCAGAGACCGCCGCCAGACCCGCCTTGACTCCGCCCTGCTCCAGGCAAACGGTTGCCGCTCTTCATCTGCCCGGCGTTGGCCGCCGTAGCTTTCAACCCGCCGACCGCAGCGGTTGAGCCGCCACTGGCTGCAACGGAGGCGGACCGATTGACAGACAGACAGCGGGAGGATCATGGCTAAGGCTCGGCCGGAGGAAAGTCCGTCGCTTCAGGCAGAAGCCGGAGCTGCGGCGGCGGCCACAGCGGCTCTGCCTGGCTCGCCTCTGCGGAAAAAGTCACGTTCTTTGCCGGAGTCGATTTGGCATCAAACTCTGAACGATTAATTCCCGCCTGATATTTTATTTTATTCTATTTTTTGTTTTGTCCTTCTTTCTCTCTCCCCCCCCTCCCCCGCCTTGGCGGGATCGGGGTCAAAAGGAGAAAAAGTCATTTGTTTCTCGGCGCCTTCACTTTTACGCTTCGAGGATATTGCGCGGCTTTTCCGCCTTTTTAAAATTTTTATTATTTTTTTTAAAAAAGGCCGCTCGGCTACTTTTGGACCGTCTTTGCCGGGATTCGACTCTTTCCTCGATCTTGAGGCGGGGGAAAAACAACAACCACGACGCGGATCCATCACGTGTCGACGCAAGCCGGGTTTCGGGACAGTCTGTGAAGGAGCCGAAAGGAAGCTAGTGGCTTATCCGATCCTAGCCGGGGAGCGCAAGTCCGAAGAAAGCGCCGGGCGGCAGATCCGCGGAAAAAGGAAAAAAATAAATAAAAATAAAATAAACAGTTTTTAAAACAAGATCTTTGTTTCCCCGGATATTTCTCCTTTCTTTCTTCCCCGGTTCCCTCCGTTATTCTGTCCTCCGCCTTCGGAGGAAGACTCCTTAAGGTAAGCCGGTGGTTTTGCAACTTTTTAAACAGGGTTAGGGGGAGATCTTCATTAATTAGCATCGTTATTTCATAATTGCTACTATTATTAAGAAGAATTTCCTGCCTGAACCTCCTGTTGGCGATGACTTTTTAAGTATTTCCATATGTTGGCAAAGAAAACTTGTTCTAAGTGTGCCAGTCGGGTCTGGTTAATTAGTTCCTGGCGCCCTCTGGTGACCAGCCATTCGGCCGGCCACAGGTGAAAAGTGGGGGGGAGGCATTATGTATACATATATACATGTATGTATGTAATGTATGTATGGGGACGATATTTCAAAAGGACAAAGTCCTCAGCCACCCTTCAAGTTGGCTTGGTTCTCCAAACTGGTATCCTTGCATCAGCTGGCAGGGAAAGAAGGAAATAGATGTAACTGACAAGGGGCATTGTTGATGGGGCTCCTGGGTGGCACTGATTCTTAACTGATTTTTTTTTTTTTAAATGGAATTGATTCATTCACTGGTAAAAGTTTTCAACCTATTCTGAACGCTCAAGCACCTTGAAGGAAATGGCTGAAGCATTAGAAATAAAAACTCAGAGAGCTCGTGTTATTTATTTCTGATGCTAATTTGATTGGAATAAGAATGCTAGAAAGTCTTCATCTTTAAAAAAAATATGTATATGTTGATGTTAGTTTGTTTTTAATGACGCGTTTTTGGTTTTTCTTTTTAAACAGAGAAGATCATCAGACCAAACAAACAGACAAACAAAAAAGACTACAGAAGCAGTGGAAGCAAAAGCGATCAGAGTTTCGTATTTTATGCACCCTTTTTAAAATGTGTTTTGTTATGAGGACATCAAGGTAGTTAAAAAAACCCCTTCAGAACAGGAGCCAGTTGCACAGATGGATGAGAACATGGCAGTCATGAAACCGAGCATTAAAACCACCATCCTCTACCAGGAAGTTCAAATCAAGCAAAGCTTTCATTGCTTCAGTTTTGGAGCTGCTACAATTCTGGCTGACAAAAATATTTTGCTAAACATTTCTACCCACAAAAAGTAACGTATGGATATTTTCAACCCACATGAAAAATGAAAATGAAGGCACACAATTCATTCACTGTATGGTCCCTTCTTTACAAAACAACATTTGTTTCCTAATGTTTTGATATATGTCATATTCTTGCTTCCTTTTTCAATGGCATGAATGACTAAATATATTTTGAGGAAGAATAATTCCATTATTAACAAAGTAATGAGTTGGATATGACACACACACCCTGCACTTTATGACTTGCTAAACATACAATATCCTTTTCAGATCCAATGTATCAAGTATACATGGACAACAGTGAGATATGGCATTCTCTTTACTTTTCTGTATAGCCGTACAATGTCTGTCAGTGTACTTGCAATTCAACATAGAGCTGTGCCTAATGACCTTATCATCCAGGAACTGTGTGTACCAGTAAAAGTTTTCCTTTTTCTATGTACAGTAAAGCACTTTCAAGCAGATTTTCCCACTGGTAGATTGATTTGTGCTTGAAATTTGAACATTCCACCCACCTCACCAACGAAGGTGTGTAATCGTAGTGAGGAATCTGCCTAATGGATCATGGCTCTAATGTTTACAGGACATTCCATATTTCTAGCATTAGTAATGTTGGCAGTCTTCACTTTTGAAGAATCTGTAAGCAATTACTCCGATTGGGTGACTTTTACAGATGATGTGGATCAGTACGAGAAGCAGAGGATGGAAGCTTTGGGAGAAAATCAGAAGATGAAAAAAACATTCCTTTATCCAAACTTATATTTTGGTGCTGAAGAGATTCCAAATCTGAGGCAAAAGTCTCACACCAGTCATCTCCACCTCTTTAGAGCACTCCGGAGTGCGGTGTCTACAATGCTCTCCAATCCATCCTACTATCTACCTCCTCCCAAGCATGCTGATTTTGCTGCCAAGTGGAATGAGATATATGGAAACAATTTGCCTCCCCTTGCATTTTATTGTCTCCTCAGTCCTGAAGATAAAGCTGCCTTTGATTTTGTTGTTGAATACATGGACAGAATGGCAGGATATAAAGACTGGCTGGTAGAAAATGCCCCAGGCGATGAAGTTCCTCTTGGGCATTCTTTAACTGGCTTTGCCACTGCTTTTGATTTTTTATATGTCTCATTGGATGATGTTAGAAGGCAAAAATATTCTACCAAGATATGGGCTGTGACCGAGGAAATGTACGAGTACTCCAAAATCCGCTCTTGGGGCAAGCAGTTTCTTCACAACCATCAAGCCACAAATATGTTGGCATTGCTCATTGGGGCTCTGGTCACTGGAGGAGGCATTGAGTCCCAAGCAAATGCCTGGAAGCATGCTGTAGTAGATGTGATGGAAAAAACTATGTTTCTGCTAAATCATATTGTTGATGGTTCCTTGGACGAAGGTGTAGCTTATGGTAGTTACACAGCCAAATCCATCACCCAGTATATTTTCCTGGCCCAGCGCCACTTTGGAATTAACAATCTTGAAAACCACTGGCTCAAGATGCACTTTTGGTTTTATTATGCCACCCTTTTGCCAGGCTTTCAGAGAACTGTAGGCATAGCTGATTCCAATTATAATTGGTTTTATGGTCCAGAAAGCCAACTGGTTTTCTTAGATAGGTTTGTCTTGAAGAATGGAGTAGGCAATTGGCTTGCACAGCAAATTAGAAAGCACCGGCCAAAAGATGGCCCAATGGTACCATCCACTGCCCAACGGTGGAGCACCCTTCATACAGAATACATATGGTATGACCCTAGGTTAACCCCCCAACCTCCACCTGACTATGGAAAAGCTAAAATGCATGTGTTTCCAAATTGGGGGGTGGTTACATATGGAGCAGGGTTACCAAACACTCTGACAAATACCTTTGTTTCCTTTAAGTCTGGAAAGCTTGGTGGCCGTGCTGTCTATGATATAGTCCACTTTCAGCCGTATTCCTGGATTGATGGCTGGCGTAGCTTCAACCCGGGCCATGAACATCCTGATCAAAACTCTTTTACTTTTGCTCCAAATGGGCAGGTGTTCGTTTCGGAGGCCCTTTATGGACCTAAGCTTAGCCACTTGAACAATGTTTTAGTATTTGCTCCATCCCCTACAAGTCAGTGCAATCAGCCTTGGGAAGGTCAGCTTGGGGAATGTATGCAGTGGCTTAAGTGGACAGGGGATGAAGTTGGGGATGCATCTGGGGAGATTATCGCCTCCTCTCAGCATGAGGAGATGATGTTTGTGAGTGGCGAGGCAGTTTCTGCATATTCATCAGCCATGAAGCTGAAAAGTGTATATCGCTCATTGCTTCTACTAAATCCTCAGACTTTACTTGTTGTGGACCATGTGGAAAAGGAAGAGGACTCTCCTATTGATGCCATCAGTGCCTTCTTTCATAACCTTGACATTGACTTCAAGTATGTCCCATACAAATTTATGAACAAATATAATGGAGCCATGATGGATGTTTGGGATGCTCACTATAAAATGTTTTGGTTTGACCATCACGGGAGTAGCCCTGTTGCTAGGATACAAGAGGCTGAGCAAGCCGCTGAGTTCAAAAAGAGATGGACTCAGTTTGTAAATGTCACTTTCTCTACAAAGAGTAATATTGCGAGAATTGCCTATGTGTTCCATGGGCCTTATGTCAATGTTTCTAGTTGTAGGTTTATTGAGGATGCCCAGTCGGGGTATCAGATTTCTCTAAACATCAACAACACAGAGATAATCTACTCTGTTGTAACAGAGTATCTCAATCTGTGGACAAGGTTCCGTTATTTAGGATTTGGTGGCTATGCCACAGTAACCACTCAAGGAAAGGTTACACAATTTGGCCTGGGCACTAAGACAATAGGGAAGCAGGGACTTATTCATAAATCCATTTTCCCCTTTGGCTTTAAAGTGAATGTGATAGCAGGATTTATTTTGGGGATTAGCTTGGCCATATTGGCTTTTCACTGGCGATTTTATATTTCCTTTGGTAAGCTTTTGCGCTGGGTCTTAATTCTGGTGATCACCTTGTGGTTTATTGAACTTGTAGATGTGTGGAGTTCCTGCACACAGCTGATTTGCGCAAAGTGGACTAGCAGCATGGCAAATATGGAACCAAGTGAAAGGGAGGACCAAGGACATCCTAATTTGCCTAATGTTATCATCACTTCCCTCCCTAGTTCAGGGGCAGAAATTCTGAAGCAGCTCTTTTACAACACTAGTGATTTTATTTATATCAAGATCCCAACGGGTTACCTTGATATCCCTGAAACCGAGTTTGAGGTTGACTCATTTGTTGATGCCTGTGAATGGAAAGCTTCGGATGTTCAGAGTGGCCATTTCCGGATCCTCCAGGGCTGGCTGCTTTCCTTAGTAAAAGACACAAAGCTTCACTTACAAAACATCCATTTGCATGAAACCAGCAGAAGTAAATTGGTGCAGCATTCTTCCACTAGCAGAGACAGAAAGAGACGGCCCAGGAAGAGAGAATCTATGATAGAGCAAAGAAACCGCCTGCGAGGAAATTCAGACAAAGAAGCTGAATACATTTGGGAATTGAGGCAACACCTTGCCTCCTACCCAAATGCCCGCCCCGTCCTTAGTCTGAGTAGTGGAAGTTGGACATTAAAGTTACATTTTCTTCAGGAAGTCATTGGTCCTTCCCTGAGAGCGCTTTATGTGGTTCGAGACCCGCGTGCCTGGATCTACTCAATGTTGTACAAAAACCAGCCTAGCCTTTATTCTCTGAGGAAAGTACCACAGCACCTGACTAAGCTATTTAAAGGAGACAGTCCTGAAGAAAAATGTGGCTCCAATTCAGGCTATGCCTTTGAATATGAAGCTCTGAGAGAGAAGCTCACTGCTTCAGATTCAAAGGCTGTCTCTGTGATGTCCCATTTATGGCTGGCCAACACAGCAGCCGCCCTGAGAGTAAATAAGGGTTTGCTGCCAGCAAACTACCAGCTGATCAAATTTGAAGATATTGTCAACTCTCCCCAGAAGACGGCTGAAGCCATCTATGACTTCCTTGGCATGCCTCTGGCTCCAGCCAGCTTAAACCAAATACTATTTGCTACATCCACCAGTCTTTTCTATCTTCCTTATGAAGGAGAAATATCTCCGGCGGGCATCCATGCTTGGCAGCACAACATGCCTCCAGAGGAAATTAAGCAGATTGAGGATATCTGTTCAACTTTAATGGACCATTTAGGGTATCCAAAGTTTACTGATTTAAAAGCTGCAGGCCAGCAATAGTTTGCACTAAGGATCTCTGAGCTCTTCAATTTGTAGATAAGAATCTGGTTTATTCTTGTAAAAAAAATGTATGTATAGTCTGTGACACTTGCAGAAAGAGATTATTTTAAACGAAACAAAATACTTGCTCTGGTATGTTTTCACCCAACCTTGCCTCTCCCCCTTTAAGCAAAATGTCCTTTCCCTTTTGCTGCCTTTGAAAATAAAGCTGTGTGAATCTTTACTTTTTGTTCCAGATGGGTACTAGATACCTCAGGGGAGCGGTAATAGGATACAAGAGCTTTCATTTCATTTCTAGGGTATCAATATGAATCCTAGCTAAGCAGGAGAATTGCCAAATGTTACTACCATCTGCTAGTTATTTGGGGTAGAGGGGGGAGCAGAACCTAGTCTTAGTTTTCTCCGATCAACTCCTTTTATCACCAAACAGACTTCACATTTGGCAAACACGGTCTCCCTTGGGCTAGGTTTACTGGCCTGCTATGCTTGTCCTTAACCACGCCAGTGATACTGAGAAGCTGGCAACTCAACCTAACCAGCCAACTAAGGCTGTCTTCTGTGGTTACCAGACACGTAAGTGGAACAATTGGATGCTGCAGATATACTCACGCATCTGTACAAATATCTTGGCAAAGTGTCTGGGGTCTTGTTGGCAGATTTAGCAAAGATGGGGGTGGGGAACCACCCCTCCCTACAAGCTGACATGAGGGAAAAAACGACATTTCTTAAAGGCATGCCTCTGTCTCAGTGGAATGGAATTCAGAAGGTTTTCCGGCTGTGTTTCAGGATGATGTTTCCCTTGGCCATCCATTCTGTGATTAAAAATGATGATGTGGCATGATGATAAATCCTATTACAGGTTGAAGTATAAGAGTTTACTTCTCGATTGCAAAGACTGCTAATGCCTTTAAGATGAGGTTTGTTATTGGTTTACCAAGAATGCATATGGTCAGACATTCCTCTTCTAGTAAAAAGACATTTTAGAATGCTGGAAGCATAGGAAAACAATCCAAAAAACAAGTTTTTTTTTGTTTTGTTTTTTTGAAAACGCAGCCAGCTTCTATATTACCGCTAATTGATTCTACATACAGAATAGGACCAAAACAAATCTTGTCCCAATTTTTTTCCTCTCTCAGACTTCTCTTAACCATCTGTGACACTTAGTTGCTGCAGTCTGTTCCTTCTCTGTCACAGAATTTCAGGGAGAGGAATTCTTACGGTTGAAGTTGGCAGAATTTGAATACAGTTCTGCATCTGGGATTCAAATAGGATAGCATCAAAAGAATTTTCCTGTGGCAGCTATCTTTCTCAGTCTTTTATGTGTTTGCTTTTAAGTGAACAATATGGCTAATAGGATAGTGAAGTCTCTTACAGCATAGGTCTTTTCAGAATATTAAAAGAAAAAAGATAAGACTTTTTACATTGTCTTCGACCAAAATGACGCGGCAGTTATAGATAGGTCAATAGCTAGATTTTTCTATTTATCAAAAGATGAAAAAAAAACAAAAACCCACAAGCTGACATTGAAAGAAAATAATATTTCTTAAATGCATTCTTCTCTTCAGTGGTAGTAGCATTTCAGGTTGATAAAATAATAGAATGTAAAACTTTTATCGCACAAGGCTTCTATCATAGATCTTTAAGCCTTTTTTTTTATTATTTATTTTTGCACACATTTTATGGCATTAAAACACAGGACTTGACAGTAAGAACAGTCCTGGTAATTCCATCCCCAATTATTACAAACAGACATGCTATATTCCCCTGGTCAGAAAGGGGAAATTACTTGTTTACCTCCTGTTATCTGCTTTAGTATCTATGTATTAACTGTAGAATGTTTATGATATATGATAAAGAGCCATGGTGGTGCAGTGACTAGAATGCAGTATTGTAGGCTAATTCTGCCAACTGCCAGGAGTTTGATCCTGACCAGCTCAAAGTTGACTTAGCTTGCCATCCTTCCGAGGTCGGTAAAATGAGAACCCAGATTGTTGGGGGCAATATGCTGACTCTGTAAACCACTTAGAGAGGGCTGTAAAACACTGTGTCTTTTACAGCCACTTGTACAAAATACAAGTCTTATTGCTATTGCTATATTCAGCTGGTTTTAAAAGAAATTAAATTTGTTATAAGGACTCGACTCCTATAGACTCCAGATGGCATATCAAACCAAAAATGATAAAAGCAATGAAAAAAAAAAATAAGAACACAGTCTAGACTAAAACAATCATAACAACAAGAAGAAACCACAACACACACACACACCAGTGGTGGGATTCAATTTTTTTTTTACTACCGGTTCAATAGGCATAGCTTGGTGGGCATGGCATGGCGTGGTGGGCATGGCTTAGTGGGCATGCAGGGAAGGATACTGTAAAATCTCCATTCCCTCCCCATTCCAGGAGAAAGGTACTGTAAAATCTCCATTCCCTCCCCACTCCAGGGAAAGGTTACTGCAAAATCCCCATTTCCTCCTGATCAGCTGGTACTCAGGAGGCAGACAATCGATGGGGCCGGGCCAGTCAGAGGTGGTATTTACCAATTCTCCGAACTACTCAAAATTTCCGCTAACAGTTCTCCAGAACTGGTCAGAACCTGCTGAATACCACCTCTGACACACACACACCATTAATATCTGACCCAGGATTAAATTCAGGTTTCAAGAACCCCAGGAAAGTGGCAATGTCTATATTTTTGGTTCCTGTGGTGAAGGTATGCTTTGCTCATCCTGCAAGATGACAATTTGTAAGAGAAGAGACTTGGAGTGCACCTACTATATACTTCTATGTAACAGGCAGCAAAGACAAGCAGTTCCTGTTTGTCCTTAAACTTTTTGAAGGCACTGAATTCAAGACCTGTGTAACATATATTTTACTGTAATTCCAGTGAAATTCTATATATCTGAGTCAAGATACAAGCATATAATTCAAATTCTTCATGTCACATTTATTCAAAAGTATGGTTGACTGTATTGCTTTTTAAAAAAAAAATAGGAACTTGATGGAGAAGAAAGGCTGTTAAAGAAATCAGCAAAGCATCTAATGTCAATTAAGCATTTTATGGTTATGGATAAAATGGTTTAATTAATTATTCTGTTTAGGATTGTAGCATTAATACTGTGACTTTAATTTATAAAATAAGGTGTCTTCTTTTGTTTTTCCCTTGGCATCTTAGACATTTTCCCCTTTTGACTCAAATCCTAATTTATTGTGGATGGTGGATAATCTCACCAGTTCTTTAAACTTTGCATATACACTGAGCTCGGTCTGACTTTTCTTTTTTTTAATTGCACTAAAAGTTTTTTTTTTTTAACTTAAAAGGCTTGATTTCTATTTTTTTCAACAAGTCATCTATTCTTATTTTCTGTGCTTTAAAAGAGAAAGCATTTTGGGAATTTTCCTAATCTTTCCCTCCATTTTCTCTAGGGAAAAATACAATTTGTAAATGTCAGGAGATATGCAAAGCACACACTCAATATTATTCTCAAAGACATCCATTTATTTCTCTTTCCACACCATCCCTCCTGTTCTTCTTTTCTACCCTTACACTGTCTGCAGTTTTATGACTCTTCATTTCATTTTGTACAATATTGAAACTGGCTTTCAGTTTTGTCTAGTAACCAGAACCATTGCTTGGAGTCCTAATATTGACTATGATATCAGGGTAATTGTTCCTTATTTGGGACACTTAGAGAGACAAACCACAGCAATTAACCAGTTTTATCAAATCCAGGTAGTCCTCAACTTGCAACAGTTCATTTAGTGACCATTTGAAGTTACAACGGCACTGAAAAAAGTGGTGTATGACCATTTTTCACACTAACAATGTTGCAGCATCCCCATGGTCATGTCATCAAAATTCAGACACTTGAAAACTGACTCACATTGTAGTGTCCTGGAATCAGGTGATCACTTTTTGTGACCTGACAATGGGAAAATTCACTTAACAATCACATTACTAATTTAATACCTACAGTGATTCATTTAACAACTATGGCCAAGAAAGGCTGTAAAATGGAGCAAAATTCACCTAACAAATGTTTCACTTAGCAACAAAAATGTTGGGCTCAATTGTGGTCATAAATCAAGCACTGCCTGCTATGAAGGAAGCACAGCTGGCTGAGATCTACTTGTCAGTAGATCTACTACTGAGATCTATCTAAATGCTGTGGCATTTTATTTCATGTCTCTTTGTTCAGTCTCATCTTCCAACACACTACATACAACATTCTGTGATCTTTCATTCTAAACTGGATGAAAGTAGGTCTTTCCCAGCGTTGCATCATTATGTTAAAACTATGCCTCTAGCCTGATGAAACTATTGATGTAGTTTCAGTGCCCATATCTTGTCTGTTGCTTGTCTTGTATGGGAGGGGTAGAGTGGGGGCTGGAAGCTTTTCGTCTCCCTGAGGGTTTTTTTTTCAGCAATGAAGAATGACAGATACTACAAAGAAATGGGTTAGTGCATTAATGTGCACAGATGTCTCAGAAAAATGTTGTCTCCTCCTGCCAGAATTGTCTTCTCCAGTTCTCTTACCCTTCCCTTACCAAATATAAGTAAAATAGATCTGCTTGTTGTCCTCAAGGCAAATCTCAGCTTTCCAGGTTGCTTTGTTCACACCCAGCACCTTACTTAAGTTTGACAGAGACGCCTTTAGAACAGGCTTTAAATTCCAAGGTCTTCCTTTCAAGTTCTGATGATTAAAAAAATTCTAAATCTGATTGAAAATATGAAACCTGGGCTATTTTCTTGCACTTTTAAGTCTGCTGATAGTAAGGGATTTTATGTTCGGAGAATTGAAAGCTTGTTACTAAGCAGAACATGTTTATAAAATCTGTTCCAGAG